>CAXKWD010000002.1:18591415-21338915 GCA_964059195.1 Ectobius pallidus | reverse complement strand
AGACGTGTATTTTATATTACTAGTGCTAGTATGTAAGTTGGAACCTGAGAATCTTGACATTTTAAGCGATATTATACCAATATTCTACACATCAGACAACATGGCAACAGCGACAGTAGATCTAGATGATGAGTACGACTTAGCCTAGACAGAAGCTACCTACAATAAAATTAACCTTTTCAGAGCTAATTTTTTTATATTTATATAAGCAATCATCAGTTAAATTCTAAGTTTAAAA
The DNA here is from genome assembly GCA_964059195.1 of Ectobius pallidus. Lineage (NCBI taxonomy): Eukaryota > Metazoa > Arthropoda > Insecta > Blattodea > Ectobiidae > Ectobius > Ectobius pallidus. The sequence goes on along the minus strand of CAXKWD010000002.1, from coordinate 21,338,677 downwards.
TCGATTATGATAATTTCAATCAAAGAGCTGGTATCAATCAATGACAATGGTAATAAACCCTCTTACTTACACAATGGCAATAGACAATTCCTAAGCAAACAAAAGGAGTACTATATGTTTTATGGGACCCGAAGGTCCATTGCCGCACTTACATGAGTCCGTCATTCAACCCTATTCTGTGCTAACTCCATCCAATCATCCCTCGCAAATCCTTCTTCCCTTAAATCTATCCTAATATTGTCCTCCCACCTACGTCTAGGTCTTCCAAGTGCTTTTTCCCCTTCGTGTCTCCCAGTAAATACTTTTGAGATATGTCTTTCCTCCCCCATGCGCGCAACATGTCCAGCCTATTTCATCCTCCATGATTTAATTACTCAGGTGAAGAGAACAGATTATGAAGCTCGTTTTCTCTAGTCCCCCACTTTCATTTCTCCTAGATCCAAATATTTTCCTAAGCAACCTGTTTTCGAACACTCTCAGATTATGTTCTTCCCGACCAGCAAGTATAATACAACATTATCTTATATCTTATATTTATAAAATCAAAATTTTTAAAAGCTTTATAGAAACACTATCACTCAGAATATGTAAGCGACCATGTCTCACATCCATTTATTACAACCCGCAGGATAATTGTCTTATAAGTTATTATTTTTATATTTCTTGACAGAAGACGAGAAGATAATAGTTTCTAAATTGTCAAAAAAAAAAAAAAAAAAAAAAAATCCCGATTTTAGTCGACAGTTAACTTCTGGCTTAATATTATTTGTATCTGTAATTATTGCTGCCAGATATTTGAATTTCTATACTGGCACCAACCCTCTGCTGTCATGAAATTTATTAACGGTTTTAGTATAAACTCTTAAACTAAAGTAGTCCATGTATTAATAATACTTCAAGTGAGGCATTGGCAGCTTCTTTCATCGCAGGGTCTCAAAACAGGCGAAAGACAGGATGCGAAGCGAGGAGAATGTTCTGTTTCCGAGATTCTGACAGTTCCATCATCTCCGGATTTAATCTTCCGTTTCCTTTCAATCACATCCGCTCCCGTTTCATTCCCGCAATCCTCTTAGCAACATTTCACTTCGCACAAAACTGCCTCGTTTCCCATGTCTTGAGAGAAGTATGCTTGAAAGGAAGAATGTATCGGGAAAAAAAAGTTTCCTTCGACTTAGGTACAAATTAATTTCGTCTAGAGTTTCCGAACTTAGCCTCTTTGTTCAGGTTAGTTTATTAAGTTTTTAAGGATGGTCTGCCTATGAAAATCTCTTACCTGATACATAGTTCGATGATATAGTTATGGACCGGATTTTTAGGTTTTTAAAAACACTGTTTTAGGTTTTCCATTAGGTGAAATAGTTTTTTTTTAGGTTTTTTTTTATCCAAAATATCGTTTTCGGGTAGAATAATTGGTTTAATGAATTTGAATGTGCTACATAGGATTCAATACATCATTAGCACGTCTTCTTAAAACACAGTGTGACCACTCAGTATGAATAACAGGACAGTACTAAAGGCAAACAAACGCTTTAAAACACAGAATTCTATATTATAATACCCTTGTTCATACACGGCAACAATGGTTGTTCGTACGAATATTTTAAAAGGAATACGCCGGTACTCTACACTTCCTCTCTTGATACTGTCCATCCTAGACTACAATGGGTTGAACGAAACGCTGGTGTTATTAATTTCAACCCGACAAAAATTATTCTCTCTCCGCAAAATATCGATTCCTCAACTGACAAGCAAAAAAGACAAAAAAAAGTAGCCTAAATTAGATATTTTAGGTTTTATATCCCGTTTAGGTATATTTAGGTTTTTATACTCCATTTAGGTATTTTTAGGTGCCACAGAATTAATGTGGGTGAATCCTATGGACATGATTCGAAAAAGTGTGTGATCGCTTTTTGTTTTGGAAGTAAGGAAAAAAAATAGGTAAAAACCTAAGAAACCGGTCCCTAATTATAGTGTTTATGGTAAAGGCAGGAAACTCTAAAATTATAAACTTTTATGAGGAATGTGGGGAAAATTAAATTTTACACATTCTTATGATGAAAGTTCGAGTTTTCATGCATACGAGGGTGAACACTTCATGGACTCGCATTCGGGATGTCCCAGGTTCAAATCCCATGGCCGACCAATTTAACAAGGCAAATGCCGAATTGGATATTTACGTACGAGGGTCATTCAATAATTAAAGAGACAAATTGGTCTGGGGAAAAGACTGTTGGTAGTACAAGTTTGATACTTTAGGATTTTAAGTTGGCATCACTAGGGTGAGTTCTAATCAGCTGATGGATCAACATTGCTCTGTTAAAACCTCAAAATTAAGTTTAAAAATGTCGGGTCTTCTTTAAAATTCCACATTGGTTGAACAACGTTCTGTGATTCGTTTTTTTGATTGCTGAAGGTGAAAAACCATCTAATATATACTCTAGGATGACTAAAGTGTATGGTGAAAGTTGTATGAATTTTGGAATTTTTACAAGTGGGTAGAACAGTTCAAAAATGGTCGAGAATCAGTGACTGACGAACACCGTTCTGGCCGGCCCGTTGCAGTTGCGATTTAGCACCCTCTGATTTCCATTTGTTTGGACCACTGAAGGAGGCATTACGCGGGAAGAAGTTCCAGGATAACGAGGATGTCAAGAAATTTGTGGGAAATTGGCATTTGCCTTAAAATCTCAGGTCTATTTATTACTATTAAATAGTCACTAAATTGGGCATTACTCTGGTACCGGTCAACCGATTTGGTCCAATATCAATAGGCTTCTTCCCATGGACGTTATAAATACGTATACTAAGTTTCATGAAATCCGATAAAGCGTATTTGAGTTATCGCGCGTACAGACACGGACTGACTGACAATTCCCCCTCCCCCACACAATCTTATAAAGTACCATACTGGAACTTAAAAACAGCATTTCTTGAACTAGCTCACTTCTCCCTGAAGATGGCAGCAGAGGTAGCTGCTGAAAGCATGGAAACATTTATCCTTCTTTTCTGGTTGCAATCACGAGTAACCATTATTCAGCTTATATTGTAAGAGGATGTAGGCATAATGAATTTAAGTTATATATTTACTTAAGATATAAATATAATTTATTACTTCACGAGTTTTCCAGTCTCGCATGCAACATTTGTACGTGATGGGGAGGTCATACATCATGCGATTCATGTTCATAATTGCCGGTTAATGTTCATAATTATTATTCAGTGCCAAGTACAGAGAGGTCAATGTATTGGTTTTCTGCAGGTGTTACAAGTCCGGCTAAGCAATTCTCACGTAAAATAAAAGCAGGTAAACTGATGTAACAAAGTGCGAGAATGCTTTTGTTTAATGAGTTATAATTGCAATTATGATATAAGTTACAGAAATTAAGTTATTTGTGTAATCTATCTCCGAGTTAAGCTCCAGATTGATTCATTAAGCAGGGCTTACGCAAGAACAAAGGCCTAGTTTGATAAGTTTAGGCTATGTTAAGGAAAATATGGGTAGTATTATTTGTCATAGCCAACTGTATTATTGCAACTACAATATGTTGTTATGAGAAGTGATTTGCATTTGATAAATTCTGTATAATATATTACCATAAAATAGGCACTAAATTGGGCTTTACTCCAATAATCAATAGGCTTCTTCCCATAGACGTTATTAACGGGTATACCAAGTTTCATGAAAATCCGATAAAGCGAACTTGAGTCATCGTGTGTACAGACAGACGGACAGACAGACAAACATACGTTTTCCTATCCACCACAGAATTTCAGGAAGTACCATTCTGGCACTTAATAAAATAACAAAGTGCGAGAATGCTTTTGTTTAATCAGTTATATGCTAATTGCAATTATGATATAAGTTACAGAAAGTAAGTTATTTGTGTAATCTATCTCCGAGTTTAAGCTCCAAATCGATTCATTAAAGGAGGGCTTATGGAAGAACAAAGGTCTAGTTTGATAAGCATATGTGAAGGAATATGTGAGTAGTGTTATTTGTCAAAGCTAACTGTATTGCAATTTCCAAAGCCTTATAAGAACACTGTAAATCAATATGTTTTCATGAGAAGTGATTTGCATTTGATAAATTCTTTCTAATATATTATCACAAAATAGGCACTAAATTTGGCTTTACTCCGGTACTAGTCAACAGATTTGGTCGAATATAAATAGGCTTCTTTCAAAAACTAATTCTGATATTAAAGTGGAATTCCAAGCTTTAATTTGTGTTTACTTTGTAATTAATTATTCATAATATCAAGTTTCTACGACAAATAATTAAGAAAATCACTATCAGCACTTTGGCTATCAGTTAAAATAACAAAAAGAAGACATTAAAAAAAAAGGAACAGGCCTATTAACTGGCTTCACTCCGCCCAACCTACCTAGTTACTTTAGTTTCCATTGCTCATGTTATCGAACGTGTACAATGCTTCAGTGTGAGACCGCACGGCGACGATTTGTCGCATAGCAACAGGTGGGGATGACGATTTCCTCTTTTTTGTGCAAATGGCAGAATATCGTGACTTACGGACAGCTAAATCACCCGTTTTTATTGTAGGCGACATTCAAGTTGACTTCAGCTCTTGTATGAATAAAAAATTGCGTGAACTTCTGTGCCAAACCATTTTAAAGTTTCAAGCATACCACTATAGGCTACTGTACGTACTTTTTTACTTCCTCAAGTACTACAAGTAGAGGAAGTATTGTGTTCGACCCCGAAATTCGAAGTTGAGTTTTTAACAGATATTCTGTTCATGACGCCTAGATTATGAAAATGAAATTTTTAGGGACTTTTTTGTTTGTTTTGTTTTTTTTTTTGGTAATTTTCCTAAATTTTTTGGTCATTTTTAGAATTCAGTATCATTGATTGGTCATTTTTTGTCATTTTACTCTCCTTTTTTCTTCCATATTTGAAATTGTTAGTAGGCTACTTTTTAAAATTTAAAATCATTATTTTATTATTTTGTGTTTTTTTCTTGCGTTTGGCTATATAGAGTTTTTGTACATTTACTTGCATATCTATATTAATAAAAATGAATTTCCAAAATGTATGTTGCCGCATCACTTGAGAACGGCTCGACCGATTTGGCTGATTCTTTTTTTGTTGTGTTCGTAATTGTCAGGACAAGGTTTGTATGAAAGAAAATTTTTGGAAAATCCACGGGAAAAGTCGGAAATGTGAAATGAGGCAGAGTTAGAAAGTTCTGCTTTCAATTGTTTACATAACGAAAGTGTTGTTTACGGTGTTCACATAGGGCTTTGGAAAGTATATTATAATACTGAGCTTTAACAAATTCTGATACTATCGATGTAATTAATACATTTGTGAAAATAATTATTGAAGAATAAAATCCACGAAAATAAAGCAGTCACATAACTTTCTCTACCCTCGACATGGAAAATATCATTTTCTCACTTCACATTTTGATGTACGGTAGAATAAGCGGTCACAAATCCTATCCACTGATACGTCACTCATAGCTGTAGGTTTTGTATTAGTTGAGAAACAGGCCTAGGGATGTTTACCAGAGGCCCTAAGCACCTAAAAGAAGACAAAATGGGATGGAACATTTTCAGTTCTACGTGCGCAGTATATTATGTCCCAGGTTTTTTTGGGAAGGAAAGTATGAAAGTGATATTGAATTTCTTTTTTACTTCAGCTCCGAAACGGTTGTATGGTAATATGAGAGTGAGAAATACAATTTCCTGTGAAGACAATACAATCTTATGTAACCGGAATTCCTTTTTCTTCTTATTTGCACTCCTCCCAGGCATGGTGTGTAGAAGCAATGGAATGCAACATTCGACATCCTCTATGAGCCATAAAAAGCTATATCTAGCGTTTTCTGAGGGAATAGTCTGAGTGCCATATGTAGTTCTTCCTCATTTCGAATTCTACATTCTTATTATATAAGGACCTAGAGTTTCAACATCGAAAGTCCTCCATAAGTTAATTTCATATTACAAAATACAAAACCCGGGCGACGCCGGGCCATTTAAGCTAGTATGGTTATAATTTAACATGCATTCCCTATCAGACTTGTACATTATTTTAAAGCAAGCCAAGCATTCTTGGCCCTGATTATTTATTAGTAACAATTTTGAGGTTTATAAGTTAGTTAAGGGATCTAAAATATCTAACCTTTCGGCCGGTGTCTTGTCTGCGGTCTTCCTTAGAGAACTAAGGGCCTTTTCACACTGAGTCACTTGTGACGGTCACCGCTAGTATTGCCAATAGTAGCTACATGATAAAACAATTTGTAATCGCTTTTGACATCCCAAATGGCAGGTCGACATTCAACTTCACTTATAAAATCTTCAGTATTAATCAAATCTAAACTCATGGCTGGATAACTAGCTTCGCTGAGCTCTATTATACAACTGAATTGTGTATAGGCCTGTACAACTTGCTTTGTGGACAGTCATAATATGCAGTGACCGTCACTTGTGACCGCTTGCTTCAGCGACACAGCACAGCACAGATACGTAGATTGCGAAGGATTGAGTTACAGAATCGACCGATATAGATCTGACATTTTGAAAAGGTGTCAAAATAATTTAAAAGCCATAGGTAATCCCACATCTCATTCCTCAATAAATGTAATATGCAAATTTAAAATAAAAATTGTATTTATTTTCAATATAGGTTACTTTGACGTTTTCATGGTAACACTGCGGCAGTGTCTGACACAGGTTAAGTATATTTGAGTTTTTTTTCGACCCGTCTGTATCTCAACAGCCCGGGTCTGGAACCAGCTGTGTCACCCGACAGCGGACCATGCGGCATCACTGGATCCACCCAGCTCTATAGACACCGCCTTCCTGCAAGCTACCCTTACTGTATCGCGCCAGTACTTGGGCGCCCAGGGTTGAGTTCTTCTAAGATTCTCTCATGTTTAAAGACCAATGCTGGACCGCACAGTAAACATTTTCCCAAATGGTTTCAGTGCCCTTGACAACTACCGCATTGTTTAGCTATGAACAATGTGAGAAGAATAGCCTATGTCATAATTTTATTTATATTGTAACCTCGATAGTACAATTCTTAACAGGTATATGCGAGATTAGATTTTTTAAAAGTTTTGTTAATTAATGTCTCGTCATCAATTTTGTATAGGCCTAAAGCGAGCGAATACTTAATTTAGTCCCTAAAATTTAATTTAAAAATGCTTACTAGGCCTAGCTTTTTCAATAGCATTTTACTTTATGGTATTCGTCTCTTCGGTAATCACACAAGGATTTCAGAAGTTCTTGGTTTACAACAAAGAACAATAACAATGCCTGATAAACAAACCTGATAATAACAGGCTCTGGCAACGATGCGCACCTCAAACCTGTATTTATTACAGAAAGCATTTTAAGAGATGTAATAGGCCTATTGAAAAAAATCCTTCGGTATGGTAAAGAACTGCAGACTTTGAATGAATGAGGAGAAATGGAGGTAGTACATAATGTTTTGAGCGAAACTACATATTGTGTAGGCTTACGTTTGTGTTTTATGAAAAGCATTCAAACTGTCGGTATCTGGTTTTGGACCAAATTTTTATTGCCGAAATAGTTAAGTTATTCTGAGTTGTAAAGTATTAATAGATACACGATAATAGTAGTAGTATTAACAGTATTTGTAGTTGATAAAATGAGTGAAATGGAAGTTATATGTGCGAAAGGGTTGAAAGAGAAGAGAACGAGAGAGACATCTGGTGGTATCCTAAATAACCGGTATAACGTGCTGGCACCTTTCCCTTGGAGATCATGAAATTCAGCGACTATGTTCATTGTATGCAAGAAAGATTTTTGTCATCTTCAAAACATCATACCAATCCCCTAATAAAAGAACTTAGTCAATGAGTGTTTATTTTACAACTTGTCACTTCTGGTGATAAAAGTTGTCAATAATATTGTATATATAAAAGTTGTTCCAAGGTTATCAAAACGAAATCTACTCTTATACAATTCAACGGTCCTAAATAGCGTGCTTGCTCGCTCGCCCGCTTCGTGAGACATCGGGTATATTCGGCGATGTTCGTCTCTCGCAGTCTAAACTTTCATGACGAGAACAAAATTAGGAAAACCATTTCTTTGTTTTTTAAGGCCTAAGTGAAATGAACACAATGAACAAATATTCTAATTTTATTTTTACTTACAATTTTCATAGCTCTTGAACCACAAACATTTTTAATATGCTGTCAGTATAAATTTCTTAAAAATCCTGGAGTCAATTAATAATGGCGGGCGAAGCCGGGGACACCAGCAGTAAAATATTGATGGTTTAACTCTTGAAATATCGCTGATAATAATAATCCAAACTAACCAAAATTATAGGTTGAAGAGAAATATAGCCAAAACTAAAATAAGAGAAAGCCATCAAGAATCATGGAATAAATTCATAGCAACAATAGAACATGATATCTATGGGAGACAAAATATAGCCTGGAAAGTGATGAGACATTTAAAATCAACAGAAAGAGATACAGTAAAATTATCATGCATTCCAGAAGATGAATGGATCAAACACTACACAGAACCACTATATGATACAAATACAGAAGACCATTTAGATGAAGAATATGAAGAAAGAACGGTAGACATGATAACTTTCGATGAAATGTGGAAAGCAATACAAAAAATGAAAAATAGAAAGTCACCAGGAATAGACAATATCCCCATAGAAGTATTCAAGTATGGAGGACTGATATTGCAATTTCGGCTATTGCATTTATTGAATATATGTTGGAGAACAAAAAAAATTCCTAAAGAATGGGAAACAGCTAAAGTTATATCTATTTTTAAAAAAGGACAAAGAAGTGAATGCAAAAATTATAGAGGGATAAGTCTATTGATTGTAATGTATAAAATATATGCCCGAATTATTACTGATAGGGTGAAAATAATAACTGAGACACATATTAGTGAAGAACAGAACGGATTTAGAACAGGTAGATCATGTATTGACAATATTTTTACAGTAAAGCAGATCATAGAAAAACGAAGGGAATTCAACCTACAAACCCATTTGGCCTTTATTGATTTAGAAAAGGCGTTTGATAAAGTCAATCGCCCACTCCTATGGAATATATTGTATAGAAAAGGTTATCCACTACATCTAATTAAAATCATACAAAGTCTATATATAGATACAAAAATGGTAATTGAATTAGGTGGAAAAGTTACAAAAGAAATAAAAACAAACTGCGGTTTAAAACAGGGCTGTAGTCTGTCTCCAGTTTTATTTAATATTTACATAGACGAAATTCTATATGAATGGAAAAGAAAGATATATGATGGGATTAAAATTGGACCAAACAGAACATTAAATGCTCTTCTGTTTGCAGATGACCTAGTTTTACTCTTTGACCAGGAAGATAGGCTACAGAAAGCAATATTTCAGTTAAACAAAATATGCGAGAGGTACAATATGAAAATATCTAAAAATAAAACAAAAGTAATGGCATTCCAGGGAAGATTTCCAATAAGAAGTAAAATTGTACTAAATGATTACATCTTGGAACAAGTGTCACACTTCCAGTATCTAGGCTGTGATGTATCTTATGAACAAGACCGAGATATAAACACCAAAATACAAAAATTTCAGGCAGTTTGTGGAACAATTAAAAGAACCTTCAAAAACAAAGTAAGGCAAGAAACACAACTACGATTCTACTCAGCAATGGCAGTACCAGTGATACATTATGGAAGTGAAGCATGGACAGTTAAGAAGAACGATAAAAGTAAAATACAAGCAGCTGAAATGAGGTTTTTACGTTCAGTCAAGGGATGTACAAAAGAAGAGCACATAAGGAACGAGAAAATTAGAGAAGAATTACAAGTTCAATCACTTCTAAATCAGATACAAAAATACAGAGAAGAATGGATGAAACATTTAGATCGCATGTCAGAGGAAAGAATACCTAGACAAGCATTAAAGTACAGACCTAAAGGACGAAGATCGATTGGACGACCAATCAAAAGATGGACTGAACAGATATGAGACCGGAACAGGCAAAAGCCTAATCCTTGAAAGAAGAAGAAGAAGAAGAAGAAGACTAACCATTCCTTCCCTTGAAACATTATATAATTTCTGAAAATTACACTGAATTGATAAATAAAATTGACATCATATTCATCTGCCAACAAACAGTTGAGAAACAATACGTATTATCAGTGTTAGATGGCTTTGGGACTGCATAAAACTTACGATATAATTAATTTCTGTAATCTACATACTGATAGGAATATATTTTGAAGGAAAAAGCGTAAGATATCCAGATAAGTTTCGTATGTAAGCATCATTTTAACCGTAGCAAAGCCACGGGCACCTCCTAGTTATGTACAGTCGGTCAAATAAAAAACGTCGGGACTCGTATGCTGTTAAAATTAAAGTTTTGACGCATTAGTTCACAAGTTTCCTATAAAAAACACAAAATACAGGTCATTTTCGGAACATATGAGGCCATGCGGCAGGAGGGAAAATATGAACAAGGAGGGAAAAAATGAACATCGCGGAAATCGCAACACACGATATTCAACTTAATGCATTGTCATAATTCATTTTGCTTTGTGTCATCGCCACATACAAATGCTAACGTGAGAGAAAGTGTGGTTAGGGCTGTAATTGACCTGCATTTTTCGGTCTCTGAAGCAGCGAGAAGGTTCCATATTTATGAAAAGAAGCTCAGAGGTGGGAACGTTACTATAATGCGACCGGAAGTTTTCATAGCAAACGTTGATCTGGCCGGACGCGTATTTCGATGCTAAGATTGGTTGCAGATGCTGAGCGTAAGTTATTGATTTTGCACTACAAGTACCGGTATTATAAAATAAAATCTTTAAAAAATGCTCCTTGAATAAACATATTCCTCGCGAATCTATTAATTATTAATATTATAACAATTTTCTACCAAGAATATGGCGGATTTGAGGCATATAGCCACAGCCTTCTATACATGTTTGTTTTGGAACAAAACTGACTAAATAATCAAGAAAATACATGGATAGACAAGAGGCGTGTGTGAACCTAACCTTAAGTCTTCCTGTACATGCGCATATGCTCGTTCGTGATACTTAATCAAATACCGCCCGACGTTTTTTATTTGACCGACTGTACAAGGCAGGGGTCCAATTTGAGACCTGGCACTTTTAAATAAACGCCAATTAAAAAAAAAAATCCCTTTACCCTAAGGGCTTTTTCACACTAGGCCACTTGTGACAGTCACCGCTAGTCTTGTTATAATTTTAATATATTAAATTGGTGTTTGCATTTAACCGTATGTACAGGTAGGGGGGAAAAACCGGACCGACTCTTGTAGCTGATTTCAGAGTCTTGTGATATGTAACTACTTAATTAACGGATTATTCCCAGGAAATGAATTTTACTAGCTTATTTTCTAGTGGGTTTCGAAATGGGCTAAGTCAACAGTCGGCACTAGAACAAATTTCAATAAGTTACATTCCCTGCTATGCTGTGAATGCCGCTAGGGATGCGTAGTGGCTCATATCGGCATCTTAGATGTTTTAGTCGGTTCGCTTTTTTTCCCTACCTGTACCAATTAATTATTTACTCGTGTATAATTGGATCAACAACATAAATGTAGAATAGACACAAATCTGACGAATAAACTAGCATTTTCATACAAATGTTTGGGTACTTTTTGTTTTGTTTTTTGTTTGTTTGTTTTTTTTTTTTAAATTTGTTTTGTTTTTGGGTCTTTTATAACTCTTTTTTTTTTTTCAAGTATTTTAGGTCTTCAAAATTAGGACCCTGGTTGTTATTAGTGCTTATCTCCAAGTAGCTTTTAGTTCCGTCCAGAATTTTTTCTTACATTTCTTTACTACCTTGTGCCCTGCGTATATTGTAATTCAGATGTTCTGAAATTTGTTCACATTATGCATGGAGAGTTGATGCGTTTCCTGCTAAGGACTAATGTCTAATATAGAGTCAGTCGCTAAGGAATCCACTTTGTGAATTTTATGGGAACAGCCCACCGTGCGTGACTGGATGCGTGCGTGCACGTGGGAGTGCGTGACGCAATTTATTAGTTACATACCACTGGCAATAATAAGAGCTACATAGTTCATGAACAGACAGAAATAGTAGCTACAGTAAGTATATGGAGGACTGTAAGTCGGTACGGTTTATAGCCTACAAAGCTAAGCATCGTAACTTCAATTAGACTACTATTTTTTCGTTTTGCTTTTTTTTTACGATTTCCTGGAAAATTGTTTGAAATCGTTGTTGTTTTTTTTTATTAAATTTTATTATACAACAAGTATACACTGAAGCCTCGGCAGGACGCTCTTCAAGGGGCCGCTAAATCGCTATCGTAAAAAACAGTATGCAATACATAGCCTATGTGTAAAGTGCATAACAGAATCTTAGAAACAGAAAATCCTCAGCCATAACAATGCAATAGGCCTATCATATTAACAATCTACATAGTACTTACTATCTACATAGTACCAGTCCAGGCAATAGACAATTCCTCAGCAAGCTAAAGGAATATTATCTATTTTATGGAACCCGAAGGTTCATTGCCACCCTTACCCGAGCCCGCCATTCAACCCTATTCTGTGCCACTCCATCCAACCATCCCTTTCAAATCCTATTTGTCTTAAATCTATCCTAATACTGTCCTCCCACCTACGTCTAGGTCTTCCATGTGGTCTTTTCCCTTTTGAAATATGTCTTTCCTCCCCATGCGCGTAAAATGTCCAGCCCATTTCATCCTCCGTGATTTAACTAACTACCCTTACTATATCCGGTGACGAGTACAGGTTATAAAGCTCGTCATTATGCAGTTTTCTCCAGTCCCCATTTTCATCTCTCTTAGGTCTAAACTACATAATATTGCAACTAAATCCACTTACATAACTATATTTCAACAAATAATCCCCAAAAATATTATTTCTACTGTAGTTTGAGTCACAAAGGTTGTTGCTATGGTAATGCTGTTTCAAAGAGCTCTTTTTTTTTTTTTAACTTCGCTTTAGTTACAATTCTGTTAACACACACTTCCAACACGAATATAGCAACATACTTTCCCATTCAGTTTGATTAGGGAATACAAAGAGTTTGTGTAGGCCTAAGCATTCTCCCCCCCCCCCCCCCCCCCCGCTAAAAGTGCATCCACGTGGAAGTCATTATGAACAGGGAACAATAATAAAAGTAAACAGCGGTGGTTTCCACGCCATTGCAGTGAAAAATTCTCGTTAAATTCCCCTTGTCATTTCGTAGTTATTCAATAAAGCGAATGTTTATATTTATGATGATAATTGGGTAGGACACAACTCCATATTGCAAATATGAACATGTCAAATAATGATCACAGTTAAATGAAATTAGCCCATTACTGAAATGTGACAGCAATCCAAATGTTGTTTCATCTCCATACGAGTAAATTATGCAAGGTTATATTATATAAATATTGATGCGTACCAATATGTTATAATTGAGGTTGGCACATCAGTGTAACCAACTGCAGAATAAAAATTAGTCAAAATATCGCCCCATCTAACTGAACGAGTGTATAATTTGAAGTGCAAATTTCACACCATATTATTACTTCCTCTGTCCCTGCTACTGGTAGGGGGTGTATTGTATTCGACCCCGATATTCGAAGTAAAGTCTTTAACATAAATACACGTTTCGAGGCCCCCTCAAGTACAAAAAATCCCTTTAAGCAGGCCTACAGGCCGAGGTGATTTCGAAGGGATTTTGGTTTAATTTATTGTCGCTGCGCAGCACTCTTCTTCTTTAGCCTTGGCATGACAAACCCGCAATAATAACTGAAAAAAGAGGAAAGAGCACTTTTTCAAACATTCAAATATCGCCTTATATGAGAGCTATCGAGAAACTAGTTATTGATTTGTAGAATACTCATCAAGAGCTTTTCAACGATACCCCACAAGACGTGGTTTCAAAAAAATTCGAATTTCCATCCCCCCACTCGTTCCACCAAACCCCCGAATCGTTGGTGTCACTGTGAACTCCATAGGGAGTACTGTAATTTATTCAAACAAAGTTTCCCTCTATACTTCATAGGGGCCGAGATATAAATTTTTCAAAATTTCAACCCCCTCCCCCGACCCTCCCCTTGGGCCAATTTTGCTCATTAACGAACTTGTCCGAACTATTGGGCCTAGAAATAACATAATAAAATTAGGTTGAAATATCTTCAAAATTACGGCCGCTATATATATATATTTTTTTTTTGTTTTTTTTGAACAGGCGGTGGTTTCGTATTTAGGGAGGCATGAAACGTAAAGATATGAAAGAATCTTCGAAAATCATGACATGGTATCGATTGCAATAGGTGGGATAATATAGCAATACTAAATTCCTAAATTTTCACACACATCTTGAAAAATGATTTAATACTGACATATTGAACCAAACACATTCTTCTGTTTGAAGAGAATCGTTCCACGGCCTTATATGGATAGCCATGCGGAAGGAAGCTCTGAAAGAGACCTCTTTTGTTTCAAGAAGCTGTTTTGACTTGAGAAACAGATGACAGATATAAATGTAAACAGGAGGCCGAGATATCCCAGGCGCCAAGATATCGCTAGGACCACTTCACCCATAAGTAGCACGGATCTTAATTGTTCTGTGACGTACGATATATGCCATTAGACGAAGTAGGAAAAATGGGAGTATATAATTTAAGTAATCAAATCCGTTAAGTAGGCCTACCTTTACAAGTTGGCCACATTTTCCGATTGTGTAATAATTAATTCAGTACAGGATAAAAGTACATAGGCTAGATAGCCTATAATTTATACGTTTTATTACTTCCTGTACCCATACAATAGGTACTGTGTAGAGTATTGTGTCAACCACAAAATTCGATCTCGCGACATTAACATAAATTCACTTTTCGATGTCCCTGATTCCAAAAATTATATTTTGAGAAACTCCGGAACACAAATTTTGCCGTATTTGAAGAATCACACACACACACACACATATATATATCTTTTAATGCCTTTTCACACAATGGAATCTTCATTTTTCGTGATTTTCTCTCGGAAAAGACTGTGGCAGTTTTGTTTATATTTTTGTTCTAACTGCTTAGGTCTAACATTGAGAACCTGACTGTGGTTTATCGGAAAACTCATTAGAAGCTTAAAATGGACGCAATTTAACTTAAAAAAAATTACCTGTTACGGGAGTTTTATTTTTATTTTTTAAATAAATTTGAAAGCAAATTTTTTTTTAAATTCAGTGTTTTTAAATTTATACTGTAGGCCATATCAGGCGTGAGATCTTATTGTTTTATTTAATAATAGTGGAAAGGGAGTTATAACAAAACTTGTGTTAGGCCTATTTGACTTTTTTCTCTCTGTAAAGTAGACCTATATTGTTTATAAAAATCTGCGGTGGTATATTACAAGCTCAGGCAAGAGTTTGATTACTTTTAGCAATAGACAGAACAATGCCAGCTCATGTTAGGGCATAAATATCTGCAGGTAGATTTTTTAATAATTCTCAACCAGTAAGAGAAATGCTTTAGAAGACATCTAGTTTTAATTAATTTAAGAATTTTTAAAAACCAAAGCATATCACCTGGTAAACAAAAATCTTGTGATATAATACCGGAGCCAGTGATTTTTTATATGTATTTTTATACCGTAAGTGCATAATATTTTAATTTATTCCCTAAATTGTAAGTACTACCTGACTTTGCGTTTTTCTGTCAAGGCATGTGATGATTAAAAGAGAAATAAGATAATCTGTATATTCTATTCTAAGAAGGCAATGGAAAACTTAACATTTCAGCTCAGAGGGCTTTGTTAATAATTGCAGAGAGTAGAATAATTTCTGGTGTGTTGATGTCATCAGCCAGCGCCCCCAGGTGCTGAGGGCGTTGTACTGCGCAGGTCACGTCATTTCAAAAATAGAATCCTGTGATTCATTCCTCTATACACGTATATGAAGATTACAGGAGATTCATTCATAGGGTGTTCATCAAAATGCGTTCCATAAATGAAATCTGAAATTAATATTGGCCGTAATATTTTATATGAAGGGTTTTATTGCTGTGTGTCGACCTAGGTAGCGCAGTTAGTATCGCGCTGGCTTTTCTCTAGGTTGCGGGTTCGATCCCGGCCCAGGTCGATGGCATTTATATGTGCATAAATGTGACAGGCCCATGTCAGTAGATTTTCTGGCATGTAAAAGAACTCCTGCGGGACAAAATTCCGGCACACCGGCGACGGTCACAGGCCTAAGTAGCAGTACATCCCCGTCGTTAAATAACCATTTACCAACAATACTACTACTATTACTAAGGGCTCGGAAGTTGATGAAATGCCATTTGTTCTGGGGCATCGTATACATTGCGGGATATAGTATAAATTCGTCTCACCTCAAAACAAACGAAAATAGCCTACTTTTATTTGTCATTTTTTCATTCTATCGTTAGGCTACATTTTTTTCCCTATTATGCATTTAAATTAATATCAGCTGAAATTTACTCCATAAAAATACGCCAATAGTAGAAACAATGGCAAGCAATAGTTCCATGGCCTACCCTATTGTATAGACACAGATCCCGAACTCCTGATATGGCCTCGCAGTTAAAAGGAGTACAAACACAGCTGAATTAAAAAAAATCGTAAATCACTGTACTCTCTCAAGTGTTAAACCCGTGCCCTGATGTGTTTTTTTAACAAGAGGATATTAATACAGTACTATAAGTACCTATTCATTATGCTGTATAAGTAGTAAACTTGGGGTCCCATATTTTTCGAATTTATCCCTTCTTCCCACTTCCTGTCGGCCTGGGTGGCTTTCTGTGCCCAGGGTTTCTGGTTCGATCCTGACCCATGTCGATGGCATTTATGTGTGCATAAATGTGACAGGCCCATGTCAGTAGATTTTCTGGCATGTAAAAGAACTCCTGCGGGACAAAATTCCGGCACACCGGCGACGGTCACAGGCCTAAGTTGCAGTACATTCCCGTCGTTAAATAACCATATAACCAACCAACTAACGAATTGTCGAGGGAGCTATATCAAGACATTTTTCTTGGGGTCACTTTTTTGGAATAGAAAAATACTAAGTTGCGAAAAGGACAATACCGAAGTTTCATAGCAATTTTATGGAAAGGAGTCAAATGAACTACGGGACGAAATTCCGGTTCACCGGCGACGGTCACAGGCCTAAGTTTCAGTACATCCCCGTCGTTAAATAACCATGTACCAACCAACCAAGGTTTTATTAATAAATGTGCCAATTTGAGTAGATGGCATGGCTGAGAGCCAAGACCTTGCTTCTTTAGCTTGAAGTTCATTGAAACGTGTTTGATTCTTACCCAGCGTTGAATTAGAATTAGAATTAGCCCGTTTCATCCCTAAAGGGCAAGGGCCTCTTGACTGGCAAGGTGGCTGTTTCGGCAGTCCCGCTTAGCCACTGCGGGAAAGATCCGCATTCCTCTTATGTTGCTTCTGTCAGTCGCCTCCATTGCCTTCGATCTTTGGCCTTCGTAGACCAGTTTGTCCCAAAGTGAAGCTTTAGGTCTTCTGCCCATCTTCTCTTCTGTTGTCCTACTGTTCTGTGGCCGATTCGTGGGTCCCAAGCTGTTGTTATATGTGTCCATCTGTTGTGATCCATCCTCATGACGTGGCCTGCCCACTTTCTTTTCAGAGATATGGCCGATGTTGTTATGTCTTTTGATGTTTGCCATTGCCCTTAAGTCTTCGTTGCGGATTCTGTCTTGGAGT
This sequence comes from Ectobius pallidus, assembly GCA_964059195.1. Taxonomy (NCBI): domain Eukaryota; kingdom Metazoa; phylum Arthropoda; class Insecta; order Blattodea; family Ectobiidae; genus Ectobius; species Ectobius pallidus. Next base: position 21,320,953 of record CAXKWD010000002.1, on the reverse strand, counting down.
TTAACATCTAGGATTTTTCTCTCCATTTTCCTCTGGCATGTTTCTAACATTTTCGTTTCTTTAACTGTCAGGGCCCAGGTTTGGGCTCCGTACAGAAGGAGCGTTGAATACATCATCGGGAATTGCTTAACCATTTTTTGACGCGACTGAATTTTTCACACATTGTATAAACCCATGCCGGACTGCACAGAAAACAGTTAAAACAATGATATTTTTGTCCATAGTTTCTTTCTTGCTAGTTTATTCTGTAATTTATATGAAATTAAAAGTTTTCTTCCAGTCTCTTTTACATCTTTTAATACAAATTGAAGACAAACGATTGTACATTATCAATTTAAGGGTTAAAAGCAGAATTATTAGATTAATAAAGCAATGGTTAAAATAAAAGGATTTTTACTCTCGTATTTTGGGTTTCGTTCCTGAAAACTGCATATTCCATGGTGATTTTTTATACTGATTCCAGTCTTACAATCCACTTAATTATAATTAAATTTTGATAAATTCTTTCTAATATATTACCATTAAAATAGGCACTAAATTGGGCATAACTCCTGTACCGGTCAACCGATTTGGTCCAATATCAATAGGCTTCTTCCCATGGACGTTATAAATGTGCATACCAAGTTTCATAAAAATCCGATAAAGCATATTTGAGTTATCACGCGTACAGACACACGGACGGACGGACGGACAGACATTTCCCCGTCTCCAACACAATGTTATAATTAGAGACCGGATTTTAAAGGGAAAATTTTCACCCAAGAAAGGACGAAAAAAGGGAAAATTATTGCCAAGAAAAGGTGAGGAAAAAAGGAAAATTATTGCCAAAAAAGGTGGGGAAAAAGGGATATAAACGTAAGAGATTGTAAAAATTCAACAGAGAAATACATGCTTGTTTTATGTAAAGCCTTTGCTTGCTCTACAGCTGCTGATTCTGCAACATCTAATGACTGATGACATTTTTTGATTTTGTTGAAATTCTCACAGAGGAAAATAGCACACGAAATCCATGTTCCACACCTTGTTATACTGGGGAACTCAGGCAATGGCGAGCCTGTGATTTCCCTGTAATGCTCTATTCTGCTGGGAGGAATTATTTTTTCAATGTTGAATCAGTGAAATTTTTTTTAATGTTTTCATATTGCCAAATACTGTGTAATTTACGAATTTTTCAAAATAAATTAGCAAAAAAGGAACTGGAAAAGGAAAGTTCCTAAGAAAAGGGAAACGGGCCTAAACAAGGGAAAAAAAGGGACGTTAAAACCAGGTCATTTGCAGTTGAAACTTACTCAGTAATGTCCTGTTCAATTTTATCACGTTTTGTGATGAAATATAAAAAAAGGAATTCCCTTTAAAATCCGGTCTCTAGTTATAATTATTATAAAGTACTATACTTGCACTTAGGCCTAATAACTTCCATTATAGAATCGTTGAATAATGTACTATTTAACTCGTACTTGAATAATATTAGTCAGTATGAATACATGATTAATAGAAGATCGCTTCCGATCTTTTTTAGCCACCCTGTAGGACAGAAAGTTACGACATAAGAACATCCTGCCATCGATTTATGAAGCACACGCTATTAACGGTTTTAACAGTGAACATAAAATGTTTTATTCAAGTCATATACATGAGTGAAATCCTTTGTCCATTGATTTACGGTTGTGGCAGTCCAGCTGTTGAATCCCGGACTAGCCACTTTAGAGCTCATCTTCTTTAGAATTCATATCGTAATGCCGCGGTTACAATGTTTCTGTGGCATGGATATGAGAGATCCTTGAGCCACACCTGTAATTCTATTCTACTGATCCATCATAAAACTGTTAAGGTGATATTTTATTATGAAACACGACAAAATTTATATTCTGGAGTGTTAAGTAGACGCTATTTCTTAAATAAAATTAAATATATTGTAAGGAGAATAAAACAAGCATTTAATTTTTACTTTATCCTTACCATAAAAAAACAGAAATAATTTCATTTCATTTCATTTATTTATTTAGAGAACCTACAGACAATTTTTTTACAAATTTTAAACAGTAGGCTTCTTATATAATAATGGGATGATTGATGATACAGGAATGATGATAGTGATGATGATGATGATATACAATAATAATAGGTGACATATACAAACAGGAATTACATAGTTACATAATTACATAATTTAAAGACATAACAAGTAGTAATAATAATAATAATAATAATAATAATAATAATAATAATAATAATAATAATAATAATAATCTATTTTTTTAAAGGATTATTCCACAATACAATGGTTTTCCTTCATCCCACAACAATCCTTTGCCTCCATAACTCCCTGTCCATAGTATCTTCTTCACTTAATCCTTTTCTCGCCATACTCCTTTTCACCCCATCCATCCAGTACTCTTTGGGCTTCCCTCTTCTTCTTTTTCCTTCTACTTTCCAATCCAAAATTTTCTTGGGTATTCTATCCTCTGTCATTCTGAGTACATGTCCATACCATTTCAAGCGTCTTTCCCCTGCAATTTCCAAAATATTCTTTTCAACTTGCATTATTTCTCTTATTCTATTATTCTGATTTTTTTGTTTCCTGGATTTTCTTGCTGAACGCCTCCGAAAATCCATTTCTAATACCATTAATTTGTTTGCTTGTTGTCTACTTATGGTCCACGTTTCAGCGCCATATAATGTTGTACTTTGGAATACTGCCTGATATATTAATTTTTTAGCTATATGTAAAATATTTTTACTCCATAAGATTTAATTTAGCATTCCTATAATTCTCTTCCCATCCGTTATTCTTCTTTGAATCTGTAAATTTGTTGTTGCATCTTTTTGTATAATAGACCCTAGATATTTAAAATATTCAATATGTGTCATTTCTTCAGTATTACATATTAACTTTTCTTCCAAATCCATTGTCAAATATTCAGTTTCAGTTAGAAATAGATTAGAAATAAATTTCAATAAAAGTGAATAATAATAATAATAATAATAATAATAATAATAATAATAATAATAATAATAATAATAATAATAATAATATCTTGAGTGTCAGAAGTTCGGCTAGGAAGTGTTTGAACTTTCACCCTAAAGCCCGGACCTCGCTCCCAGTGATTTCCATCTTTTCCTACACCTAAAGAAATGACAGAGAATGACAGAGAGTAGGAGATGTTTGTCACACAGTGGTTCAAAACCCTGGCGGCAGAGTTATACGATGCAGGTACTCAAAAGTTGGTTCCACGGTATGACAAATATCTCAATTCGGGTGACGAATATGTTGAAAAATAGCTGAACACTTGCTGTATATGTTGAAATATATATGTCCATGAAATTGTGTTTTGTTTCTATAAACGGTCCCAGAGAAACTTACTTTAAGGACATGTCTCGTACAACGATTTCATAGAGAGAATGGTATTGATGCAGGACAAAGGTGTCTCATGAAAGCGACAGGATGTCTATAGCAATATCTTGTCCATCATCATGACACGTGTCTCTTTTTATTACTCGTACCAGCAGCTTCAGTTGTCATGGTGATGGAGTGAAAGAAACAAAAGACATATCGATTCAATTGATCGTCAGATCCTGTGGAAAACAATGACGCATCGTGTAAGAACACGATGTAAGAAGACGTACGATTTGTTTTTAACATGTGTCAAGATGCCATTGCATGGTGAAGGAGTTACATGCTGGCCACTGATTCAAGGGTCGTGGTTATAACTAGACCTGGGATTTTAGGCTCTAAAAAAATTAGTTTTAGGCACCTAAAATAGGCTTTTAAAACAAGTAAATAGGCTTTTACAAGAGAAAATAGGCACTTAAAATGTGCTTAAAAATGTGTAAATGGATAGAAAATAGACTTTAAAATATTACAATGGTATTTTTTTACTGCAAGAAACGTGGTATACCTATTCTTAACAGAATTAACTGTTAATTAATTAGGCATCACGAACTATATTCACTTAAACAATGGTGACTTGACACAGTAGTCCTTCCTCCTTAATCCTACCCCCTCCCGTCAGTCAACATTCCTTTACCGACAATTGTTAGGAATAATCATGTTTCTGTGAAAAACCCACCTCTGCTGTTCTGCTTTTCATTGAGGGATGTCCATTATAAGATTGTAAAAATTACAGAAGTTGAATTTTATTTTAAATGTACAAAATAGGCATTTTAGGCACTAAAATAGTAAAATAGGCCCTAAAGGTCCAAATAGGCATTTTAGGGCACTATAAAACTTTATAAATATACGTGATTTATCATGAAACGTCCACATATTTAAAAAATTTCAAGTTATTCCATAAGGAACAAAATAGGCATTTGCCTTAAAATCCCAGGTCTAGTTATAACCAAATACTATAGAGAAATGGGGGACAGATTTTGCAGCACTCCTGGTGGCACAACCTAGAAACTTGGGGCAAAATTAATATATTAAAAACGTATACTGTATAAACTGTAATATGCTATTCTGAGCCATTAGGTAGATACCCCTTATACATAACATGCCGAGTCTGGCTATTTCGGCTCTTCTATTAAAAACTGTTTAACATATATGTATCTAGATACTGCAATTGTATTCAGTAGTAGCAGGTTGGGCCGCTAGATGGTGCTCAAAATATTGTCCCCCGATATATCGCCAAGTGTCCTGTATTGGTCTAGATTGTATTTGTTATAACTCTGTCGAAGACGATTCAGTTTTAGGGACGGACATTTTTAGGGACCGAAGTCCTTCAGAACTTCTTTAGTCGCGGTAGAGGGTAAATCGAGAAAATCAGTCACACGAAATCAGTCACAATCAGTCACGATATCAGTCACACTCAAAACCGACTTATTTCGGTGTGGACTGCACAGAAAACACTCAATGATTAGGAGTAATCAAAGGAAATTTTTCATACCTTACTTCCTCAATGGCAATAGACAATTCCTAAGCAATCTAAAGGTATATTATCTATTTTATGGAACCCGGAGGTTCATTACCGCGCAAATCCAAAATTAAAACTCCAAAATTAAAAAATACAAATTTCCAAAATTAAAAAAAAATAATAATTAAAAATTAAAACATCCAAAAATCCAAAATTTAATAAATAATAAATTCCAAAATTTAAAAATAAAACATTAAAAATTAAAAAATCGAAAATACCAAAAATTGAAAAATCTAAAAATCCAAAATTAAAAAACTAAAATACAAAATTAAAAAATCCAAAAAATAAAAAATCCAAAAAATAAGAAATCATAGAATCAAATTTTTAAAAATCCAAAATTAAAAAATTCAATGATCCAAAATTAAAAAATCCAAAAATCCAAAATAAAAAAATTAAAAATACAAAATTTAAAAATACAAATTTCCAAAATTTAAAAAACAAAATTAAAAATTATAACATTCAAAAATCCAAAATTTAATAAATAATAAAATTAAAAATTTAAAAATAAAAAATTTAAAAAATCAAAAATAAACAATTCAAAGATCGAAAATTTAAAAAAATCCAAAATTAAAAATTCAAAGATCCAAAATTAAAAAGTCCAAAATCCAAAATTAAAAGAGTCCAAAAACCCAATATTAAAAAGTCCAATAATGTAAAATTTAAAAAATTTAATAATAAAAAATAGAAAAAAAAAATAAATAAATAAATAAAGTTTTACTTCTGTCGCGTGGCGTTCCACGCACTCTTTGTTTGCTCTTTATAGAACTGGTTCGACGCCATTTTTTGTCGAACCTGTCCGGATACTCGAAATGAAGTCATTTCTTTTCATGCTAGTTTCAATGTTGTAATATATTGAGTTCACTTCGTGTGTTTTATTATGCGTTAATTTGAGGTTAAAATGTCCAAGCGAGACCTACACTGCACGTTTGTCACCTGTCGCAAAAGAGAGAACTATTAACATTTAAATGGTCATCGAGATGGAGTCGTTTATTTTTATCGTTCACGAGGTTAAACCAAAAAGACGCCTTAAAAATACTGTATATGTTCCTTAAAAATTCGCGAGATTTTCTTATAATATTAATACAATTGTGACGGACTGCACAGAAAACAACACATTGATAAACCGTACAGGACGTATTTTTGCATTTCTGTGTAATTGTACATAGAGTTTGAATTTCTATACTGATTTTTTACCTATTAAATAAAGTACTAAAGTTAATTAGGATACATAATTACTTAAGGGGTGGACAGACTTATTTTTAAAACTTGCGTGAGTGGAACAATACGCCAGTTTAATTAATTACATGGAGTTTGCGCCTTCGTGTTTATTTGAATGAGATAGCATCTTCTGTGTTTATTAAACCCTTCTGTTTGTGGGTCACGAATTTTCCATATTGAGTTTAAAAATAACTCAGCGTGTAATGTTGTCGAGTTCATTAATAACCAGGGCCCGGATTCTGATGACTAGAGACCGGATTTTAAAGGGAAAATTTTCACCCAAAAAAGGACGAAAAAATGAAAAATTATTGCCAAAAACAGGTGGGAAAAAAGGGAAACTTATTGCCAAAAAAGGTGCGAAAAAAGGGGATATAAAAGTAACAGAGTGTAAAAATTCAACAGAGAGATACATGTTTGTTTTATGTAAAGTCTTTGCTTGCTCTACAGCTGCTGATTCTGGAACATCTAATGACTGAAGAAATTTTTTGATCTTGTTGAAATTCTCACAGAGGAAAATAGCACACGGAATCCATTTTCCCCACCTTGTTATAATGGGGAACTTAGGCAATGGCAAGCCTGTAATTTCCCTGTAACGCTCTATTCTGCTGGGAGGTATTATTTTTTCAATGGTGAATCAGTGAAAACAATTTTTAATGTTTTCATATTGCCAAATACTGGGTAATTTACGAATTTTTCAAAATAAATTAGCAAAAAAGGTACTGGAAAGGGAAAGTTCCTAAAAAAAAGGTAAATGAGCCTAAAAAAGGAAAAAAAGGGACGTTAAAACCAGGTCATTTGCAGTTGAAACTTACTCATTAATGTCCTGTTCAATTTTATCACGTTTTGTGATGAAATATAAAAAAGGAATTCCCTTTAAAACCCGGTCTCTAAGTTACTGATGACCTAAAATTGTTTGAAAAATGACCTATAAAATGACCCTAAATTTTATAGAAAATGACTTATTAATTATAAAGAATAACCTAAAAACTGATATTTTATTTATAAAAAATATTATTGTACGCACAAAGTTATAGACTAATTTGTACATAATTGAAAAAAAAATAAAACTGTATATGCAGAAAGGATGTTGTAGATGTTGAGAAGAAAAGCAAGGAAAATATTTTTAAGTAGATCCTACAAAAATGTTGCATTATAGTAACCCAGTAATTTATTTAAAAATTACCCGTATGAAAAAAAAACTTGTAAAAACCCTACTTTATTCAGGATTGCAGTAAATTACTGTCAGCCTACCGAGATCATCGAAGGTGTAAAAGTTAATACACTCAATGTAAGTGCATGGAGATGACTGTATAAGGAAGCAAATGACACGAAAATGACAAAAAAAAATGAAGTAAAATTGAAATAAATTCCCTAAAAATATAAAATTTCATAAAATGACAAAAAATGAACTAATAAAAATGCATTTCTATAATCTAGAGGCCATGATTAGGATTTATCTACAAATTGGAACGTGTATGCAGCATCAATAAAAAGATGACATGTCATTAGAATCCGGGCCCTATCTGATGTGAAGCGCATAACTTCCTCTGCCCAAATAAAAGTTTTGTCTCTTATCATACCTATAATATAGTAGGCTATGTATGGCATTCTCTAGATGTAGGCTAAATTGGTTGTAAAACTGAAGAGAATGCCGTTACTACTTCGCATCCCCGATGGATTCACAACCAAAATGAAAGCTTATTATTGCACTCACGTACTATGCCACCAAGTTAAATCTGCACGGCGATAGGGGAAGTGTTTCTATACTCTAAGAATGGCCAACAATGTACCTTTCCCACTTCACATTCTGATAAAGAATAAGAGGCCGTGAAAGAGCGCGTATTCAGTTGTTTACATCTGACTTAACTTTATTGTTCACCAGACAAGTTTCTACAAACAGTGGGTGGCATTTTATAACTAACCTTCAAATAATTTCTGCGAAAAAAAGAAATTGATATACAATTTTTAGCTCTTAGTACAGGGTGCGGCATTTAAAGTTTCCCATTTTCAATACCATGTAACACCTTTATTTAACAAAGAAATAAACTACACTGAACATTTTTAAATGTCTTACAGTCTTGGATTTACAATTCTAGCCTTACTTTTTGAATATGATTTCCTTGAGATGCCCTATATTAACTTTAACACATTGCTGCAATCTGCCTCTTACACTGGCCATTACGCGGTGTGTGGTGTCTTGCGTAACATTTGCAATTTCCTGCTTAATTGCATTTTTAAGACTGTTAATGTCAGGGAGGGCATGAGCGAAAACTTTAGACTTCAGATAGTCCCACAGAAAAAAAATCTGGTGCAGTTAGGTCGCGAGATTTGGAGGGCCATTGGATATCACCAAACTGGAAAGAATTTGGCCGGGGAAAGCAGCATGAAGGGTGTCCATTGAAAGATGTGCAGAGATGTGCAGTATGTGCTACCCTGCAATACCATCCTGTTGAAATCACAATCTCTCAATATCCAAGTTACGATGTGTCAATTCTGGCAGGAAGAAATTTGCAACATGTGATTGTAACGTTCAGAGTTAACAGTCACCGACGCACCATTATCACTCTCAAAGAAATAAGGGCCAATAATACCCTGTGCTGCAATGGCACACCACACCACGACCTTAGGACTGTGAAGTGGCCGCTCGTGGATTATGCGTGGATTTCCAGGAAATTGCAAATGTTACGCAAGGCACCAACATCGCGTAATGGCCAGTGTACGAGGGAGATTGCAGCAATGTGTTGAAGTTAATGGAGGGCATTTTAAGGACATCATATTCAAAAAGTAAGACCAGAATTGCAAATCCAAGACTGTAAGGCATTTAAAAATGTTCAATGTAGCTATTTTTCTTTGTTAAATAAATGTGTTACACAGTTTTCAAAATGGGAAACGATAAATGCCGCACCCTGTGTAAGCACTTCATATGGGCTACTAAATTGAAACAAAATCCTTAGCTCCTTTTTCTTCGTGAACATAGTGAAAAACGAAATTTTCTTCGTGTAAAGTGGCATCAAAAGTAAGAGAAAGCCATCGCCAATCTTCGTGTCACATCACCAGAAAGTACCTAATCCAAATATTTATAATTAAAAAAAAAAAAAAAAAAAAAAAAAAAAAAAGTTTTCATAGGATTTTTCCTTCTGAATCTACACACACACACACACACAGACATGTTTCTGAAAGTAATATTCAGGGACCTCAAACGTATATTTATGTTAAAAACTCTCAACTTCGAATTTCGGGGTCGAATACAATAGTTCCTTTATGTATGGTAGGCTACCTATGGTACGGGCAGAGGAAGTAATAACGAGGACCCGGATTTTTAGGCTTTTATTTTCGTGGAATAGCCCTTCTTAGGATTTAAACAAACGATTTTAGCCGTCTTATGCCAGGTTTCTATAAACTTGTGAAATAGCCTACCTATGGGTAAATTATCCATGGGCAAATTAGTTCCATTTCACCCACAATGATATAATGAGGAAGGCCTTGGAGTTCTACAGTTAATTTAATTCAGAAGGCTTTGATTCTCATTGTTTAAATTATTATTGATCCTACAAGAGGTTAAATTTTATCCTGCCATCCATGAAAGGATAAATTAACCCGACGATTTACCCTTGGACAGATCTAGCCCGAGTTTGTAGGAACATTTTTTCTGTCATTTTCATATTTAGCCGAAGGACATTTATCTAGAAACTCGCCACAAGTGTATGTGATTGCTATCTTTAAATTATTTGTGTTTGTGTGGTGTTATTCTTGAGTAAATTCTGTGCATTGGATAATTTACCCATAGGTAATTCGCGAGTTTATAGAAACCGGCAATTAATAAAACATATAATGAACACTGATATTAACACCGAAGTTTTATTGTATTATAATTTTGACACACTTATTCTAGTTTTTCTTACAAAATAAACAAGTAATTATTCCTTATATCGGCACTCGAGAAATAGCGTAAACAATTGAGATATTTACCCTTTAATGATACAGTTATTCAATACACCACTTAATTCAGTTCCGATCTACAGAAATAAGTAGACTCGAGTGTCATGAATTTGTTCCTTTAATATACTTCTCTGTCATTGGTCGCAACTTGTTTTTTTTTTTAATTGAAAGGACATTGGATTAGTTGCAGATTTCGAAGTATTGCAGACGGCTCAAGTTTCATTTCCTGCGACGGCGAGGCGGCACATTTTCGATTTACAAAGACAAGCTACAAAGCGACATAAACATCGTTAATTTCAGTGCGTTGTATAAATGTATTTTTTATGTTTTTTCTTAAGAAGCACAAATTCACGTATTTATTTTCCTTTACATTAATTGGAAAATCTATTTAAAAAACGTGTTTTTCTGCAAAAGTCCTCTTTAGCCCTTAGTGTTTCAGAAAAAGTCCTCTTTAGCCCTTAGTTTTTCAGCAAAAGTCCTTCTTAGCCCTTTTAGGCCCTTAAGTCCGATGTAGCCCTTTTTAGTTTCCATAAGATTCATATATCCGGAAGCAAGGGGCATGAAACGGAAACGTATGTTAAATTGTTCTAATTAGGAAGCTGGGGGGGGAAATAGGTTAAAACCTTCAAATCTGGGCCCTAGTAATAACAAAATTAATTAAAAACCGGATCTAGGACTCTGTAGTCTAAAAAATTTACTAGTGTTCTAGGTTATTTCAACAAAAAAGCATTGTACTGTACATAGAGCACTCATCCATTATTATTTCCAATAGGTTGGAAAGGAATGCAATATTGAACAATGTTGTCATGGAAACGAAAGCTCGAACAATTAAAAGCTATAATAACGATCTGCTGGAAATTGCATGTATGTTTACCACACCGACAGTATTCATTATTCTTTTATAACATTGCATGGTATTAATAGTTTATGGTGGTATTTGGCATCGATGTCAGGACCACCGCAATACTGTCTATTTAGCGTGATTAATGGAGCCGCAGCCTCGCCAACGCACGCCATATACAGATCTTTTGTTACGCTCCAAACACGGCTTGCCAGACTGAAAACCATATTGTTTACGTCCATGCATGCGATCTATACGGGCTCCTCCCTACATGTTCCTTAAATTAGGTCACAGTCATTAAATTGAAAACAATAATGCTTGGAGAAGACCTATTATTATCTGCTTTACCTCCCCCTTTGTTATCATTTTTTAAAGATCTTAAGCAAGTAGACTACAAACAATAATTGGTCGTGATTTTATTAAATTATCTGAATACTTTCTATTCAGCATAAACTTATTTTGAAAATGAGATTTTATATATGAATTTCTGAATAACTTAGGCTAGCGACATAGAACTAAGCCAGAGTTCTCTAACTGCCAATGTGTTGGCGTCTGGGCATGAGTTATTTATGCGGGCAGAAAAATCACAAATGAAGAAGTTTTAAGAAGAGTGGAAGAAAAGAGACACATCTTGCAAGATGTAAGAGTGAGAAAAGCCAACTGGATGGGACACATTATGAGAAGAAGAGGACTCTTGCTAGATGCCATAGAAGGAAAAATAGAAGGAAAGAGAAGACTAGGAAGAAGAAGAATTGAGATACTGGATGACATCAAGAAGAAAAGAAATTATGGAGAGTTAAAGGATGCAACAGAAAATAGAAGGAGCTGGAAAATGGAATTTTACATGGGAGTGTAGAACTGCCGTAAGGCAGAAGTACCATGAATGAATGAAATTTAATGTACGTTTCTTGCATTCAGGTATATCATTTCTTGTTTTTCATTTATTTTTATTATTATGTATTTCATTTTTTGCCTTGGCTGAGTGGTAGAGAAGGTCTTATGGCCTTAACTCCGCCAGATTAAATAAATAAATTGCGATGTGCCGAGAACGCAAGGTCCGGCGTCCTGGAAGCAAGTCGTCGGCCGGTAAAGATGCTCCAACGGCACATCGCAAAAATAATGCCTCTGTATTTCTTTTGACTGTATCTCCTTTACTCTTTTCACATTGCATTGTACTTTATTTTCAACTTTCCTGTTAATGTCATCTGTATAATTTACAGGGTGTCCACTGGTCGGGAAAACCCGGGAATCCGGGAATCCGGGAAAAGGCCGGGAATTTCGTATGGTCGGGAAAATCCGGGAAAAGTCAATGAATTTGTTAAAATATCCGGGAAAATTCGAAAAATTGCAAAGTGGGATCAAAAAGGCTTCTAGACAATAATAGGCCTATATGGAAGTATATTTAATTTATTTTATTGTTCCTAATTTTTGAATCTATTACAGCCTAAGTAATTATTGTTTGCAATTATTTTTGTTACTAAAAGTTTTTTCGTATTTAAAATATGTAGGCCTATAACCCTATAATTTTTCTTTCACAGTTATTAGAAAGTGCTTCATATTTTGGTCGGGAATTTCTGAAATGATCAATGAAAATCAGGGAATAAGCCGGGAATTTCTTCAGCATTACTTGGTGGACACCCTGAATTTATCTCTAGTGTATTTTACTTTTCGTTTCTTAATTTTGTGTCCATTTTTATTTATCCTTTTTAATTTTTTTAATTCTCCTCCACAGTTTATTTTGATTTCAATTTCCTCTCTCTTTTATAGTGTATTCTTTATCACTTTCTTTTCTTTCTTCTGTTCTTTCTTTCTAGTTTTCTTCCATACTTATACACCTGATTGTCTCAATCATTCTATCCTTCATTTTTTCTTTTTCACCTTTCCTTGTTTCTTTCTAACTTCCCATATTCGGGTCATCATTGAATGTTTATTTGGTTTATTATTGGTATACATCAGACCTCCAGTTATCCGGATTATTTGGGACCGGACCCGGTCCGGGAAATAAAATATCCAGGTAATTGGATAAAACGTAAAAAATGTAATTTCTTAAAAAAAATCTAACTGTACGGTACTGCACTTACATAAAGTGTCACACCTTGAACATAGTCAATTGTAATACTGAAAAATCGTCGATTTTGTCGGCTAAAAGTTTTGCTTTTTGGCAAATAATCAGCCCTAAAAGAGGGTTCGCAATGTTCGCTGCTGTAAAAATCACTTGAATACGGCTTCAAAGCGATCCGGATATTTGAAGTTCGGATAGTTGGAGTTGTATTGTATTGTATTGTATTTATTTATTTATTTATTATCAATTTCTTTTTTTCCCCTTACTTGCTTTTTTACGGTATTTCCTCCTTTCCTTATTTTTATTTTTCTTCCTTGTTCCATTCTTTTTCTTAGTATTTCTTCATATTGTAAGGGAAAGTTATCTATATTGTTCGGAATGTTATCCACTCTTGACGAGTAGAAAGCTATAAGAGCACATGAACGGTTCTCATAGAGGGTATCCATTTAGTAGATAAACAATTCCGGGAGGAGTCTACAAATAATGGAAATGCGATATCTGTCTCTATGGCGACAGTTCCACTTGGAACAAGTGACATGCGTCTGGCGCTAAGAAGAGCCATTTCTATTATGAAAATTACAATGGATGCGTTTACAATGCTAGAGTATCATAAGAGTATTTTACGGTAGTGTTGCTTTGTGTGTTCCCAGGCCGTTCTTGACGATTATTTACGTTCTGAAACAAGAGAAAAAATGTTAAAATCTACCTTCCTAATTTTCATGAAATAAGTGATGGTGGCTTGAAAAACTGCTTCTGACACAACTTTTTAACATGTCACTTCAGTAATAATTGTTTTCTCTCGTGTGTAAATTTATTGAATGGAAAAAGTGTTATTGCTGTAGTATAGTAGTCTTGCCTATGGTAGATGACGCAGTGGTCGGGTGGTAGGCCAAGTCCCTTCACGGATGTAGTGCCATGGAGTTTAGTTTAGTTTTAGAAGTCTTAAACCCGTGGCTTATGTGGTGAGTTTGCTATTAGTATGGAAATATAGATGACATACAAAATTACATTACCGAGCTAGGTGGCCAGTTGGGAGGTCCCACTTCAAATCCCGTGTCCGACCAATTCGACATGGGGTTTTTCGTGGTTTCCCCAGTCGTAAAGGCACATGCCGTATTGGATATTTACATACCATGAATCGTCCTCACCATTTCATCCTATATCAAATCCTTTTAAATTAATATCAGTTGAAATTTACTCCATAAAGTACACCAATAATAGAAATAATTGACGATCAATAGTTCCATGGCCTACCCTACTGTATAGACCCGGATCCCGAACTCCTAAAGTGGCCTCGTAGCTAAAAGGAGTATAAGACAGCTGAATTAAATATATATATATATTTTTGAATGTCTGTTTTAGATTAACTTGTAGGCCTATTAGCTAAACTCTTCCTGAAAATACAGGCTGTAAATTGACAAAGATTAACAAGACATCTTTTGTTACTAATTCAATAAATTGACTGAAGTACAACATACAAATTACTATAATAATATTAATTAACATATTATATTATGTTATGATAAGCTTAAAAATTGCCTTCATAAAGAGCACAAGACTCTACGGTCTTAATGTAGTTACACTTTTTTTTTTTTTTTTTTTTTTTTTTTTTTTTTTTTTTTTTAAATATGGTAAGGTTAACTCTTAATGCGTGAAGAGTTAAACACTTTAGAGGAATCATGTTTTTAAAAAGATTGTACAGTTTTCATTGGCCGTGCCTCTGCCTCTTAGCAAAACAGATATTTACTTAATTTAGCCTATAATTTTTCTTCATTACTAATATAATTATAACTCTACACTATTTTGATAATTTAAAATTATTATTAATTGTAAGAAAATAATTTTGAATACATGGCCCTTGTGTTCACCCGGATGCATCAGATAAATTAAAAAAATAAATATTAATTAATTATAACAATTACATATTTTGGCAAAATTTTCTTCATATTGTGCCTGTCTCTAGTAATAAGCAACATTTCTCAGATATAACTCTACACTATTTTGATAATTTAAAATTATTCTAAATTGTACAAAAATAATTTTGAATTCTCGGCCCTTGTGTTCACCTGGATGTATCAGGTAAATGAAACAAATATTATACGGCAAGAAGACATAACCACGGTGACCATTTTAGTATTGAAAACACCATTGGTATATTTACCCTACCAAGGAGGTACTGCATTTGTCTCATGTGTACTGTTGGTTGCTAGGATACGAGTACTGAATGAAACATAACGGAATATTGCGAGACGCAATGGCAAAGGATGACCAATGCATTTACAGTTATATCATGCTATTGTTCTGTTGAAACGTGTTTGTCGAGAGAAAAAATAATACATCAGGTTGTTTCTGTTATGCAAGATGCTTGGAGACAGGGTTCAAGTCCATATGTCGTTCTTGCTTATCGATAAAACTAGGGCTACCTTCTTTCTCTGTGAATTCAGTTTCGGTAGAAGTATCAAGACCTCATATGGGCGGTGCTGCCGTTGTCATAGCAACTGTGCCTGCCCGGAAAGGAATGAATGGATAAATAAATAAATAATATATCTGTGTATTATATAATATATATACGAGAGCTATTTTTTAAGGTCTGATTTTCACTGTGTTTTTCATTTCGCTACCGATCGGACCTTTAAAAAAATAGTCAACAATAAATCAATTAATTATTCATAATAATAATTAAAGATAAAGACCTAGAACAACTGCTATCTTGTTGGTTGTCATGGCTTGTCAACGCCTTTGACAGAAGGCGTCTAGAATATAACACTATTCAACTGGTGTTTTACAATCCTCTTGTTGAAATAGGGCGAGTACATTAATAGTTTTATTCTGTTTTTTATTCAATTAAATTGTAATGCTATTTTAGTAGGTAATTCAAAAAAATAAAAACCTCAAATCAACGAAAAGGAAAACCGCGGCCCCTACTGCCCCTTCCCTGGATCCACCATTGACCTGAAGACAGTACAATAAATGTATTTATTTATTTATTTATTATGCTGAGAATATAACATACTCATTGCCCAATTACAATATTCTCTTACACTAATTACACCAGTTTTACAAAATGGCGTTACGGCAACATCAAGACTGATATTACAACATTACAACAATAATATTAGGTATTTAATGTAATACTAAAAATATTTAAACTAGTACTACAACTAAAAAAACAGAAAAAAGAAACAAGAAACACATACAATATGAAAATTACACAATGAAGGGAACAAATGAAAAACATAAATAATACGCTTATAATAGGCTAGTTTTGAAAAAGAAAATATGTATACATACAAACACATACACACACACACACACACACATATATATATATATATATATATATATATAAAACAAAATGAGCTGCTTCCTTCAAGCAAGTTGCATTAGACACAGCATACCAATCAATCACTTTTGACAATAGTTCAAATGTTGGTAAAAAATGGGTAACATATAAACAATAGTTTAAATAAAACATCTAAACATGTCTAAATGACATGGAACATATTTTAATAATTACAGTTTTAAAGTTTTCAAATTTTGATCACAGATACTTTTAAACCGCTTATTGTTAGTATTAAATATATCTGTATTGTCCATTTTGTGCACTTTATTGTATAGACGGAGCACATTATTATGTTTGCTTTTGGGATGAAAAAAAGATTAAATATGAATATGAAAAATCGTTTATAAAATGCTTGTGGCTAAATCCTATTTAAACACGTATGATTACCATTAAGAAGCACAAAACACATTTATCATTCCAACTATCACCTTAGTACCACCTTAACGTTAGTGTCAAATTTCACCTTGTTATTTAAGCAGACACTAATGCTGGTGGTAATAAATTGTGTGTTTAACTGCCGACATACGCTAAAACATATTAATTACCAGTATACATGTACATAATAACTATCCTCTACGGTTATAGGCTACTGTAGATAAGCTGACAAATGTATCTGACTTGCTAATAGTATGCAGGTGCCCTGCGTCGAGTTTTACTTTTGATAATTTAATTTTGCTTTGTAATGGGGTAATTTCTTCTAGACCCATGGCTAGAAACGTTCTTCGAAAACAGTTAAATCTATTAACTAAGAACGCATGTGGAAATCTATGAATAATCTCTCCCATTAGCAATTAGCAGCTACCGCCACTCCTGTATCTGTATCTGGTACCCTATGATCCCCAGGTGGGGCGAAGGGGCCTCCAATGGAGGTTTCATTACCTATACTAATTTTGATATGCTTATTTTCCGAGAAAGGGTAGAGGGACAGGTGGTAAGCCCATCGCCTCGCAACCCCCCTCTGGAAACTAAGTATTTCTTGGACGTGAAAGGGCCGAGAAATTTTACCGCCACTCCACCCGCGATTATTTACTCAATTGCTAGATTATTATCTACTAAATAATTTATTTAACAGAAAAATAATTAAAACATATTTATTAATACTGACGTTTTTTACAAGAATTGCAGGAATCACATAATTTTATTCTTAATTATATGGTTTTACGTAATAAAAGTAAGTAATTAAATTAATACCCTCACCTCCGAGGTGTTCGAGATGGTAACGTCTTGGACTTGCATTCGGGAGGTCCCAGTTTCAAAACCCTTGGCCGGTCAATTTTATAGGCCTATGGTTTTTTCCCCATGATTTCCCCAGTCATAAAGGCAAATGGCGAATTTCATATTTACATACCGTGAATCATCCTCACCATTTCATCCTGCATCATATCCATTTAAATTAATATCAGTTAAAATTTACTCCATAAGATACACCAACCATACAAACAATTGACAAGCATTAGTTCAATGGCCTACCGTGCTGTATAGACAGAGATCCCGAACTCCTGATATAGCACCGCAGGTAAAAGGAGTCTAAAGACAGCTGAATTTGATATACATATTATATATTAAACTAGCTTAAAAGACCCGGCGTCGCCCGGGTTTTGTATTTTGTAATTGGAAATTAGCTTATGAAGGATTTTCAATTTTAAATTCTAGGTCCTTATATAGGCATTTATAATTTGAAATAGTAAGAACGACTTATTACACTCAAACTATTCCCTCAGAAAACGCTTGATATAGTTTTTTATGGCTCATAGAGGATCTAGAATTTTGCATCCCATCGCTTGTACAGTGCACAGCAAGCCTGGTAGAGGTTTAAATAAGAAGAAACAGAAATTCCAGTAACATAAAATTGCAATATCGAGGCAGGAAATTTCCCACTCTTATGTTACCATAAAGTCGTTTTGGGGATGAAATTCAACAGAAAGCATTATCACTTTCATACTTTTCTCTCCAAAAACCTGCGATATAATATAATAATATACTCATTACCATACCTCGTTTTGTTTTCTCTATGTCCAGGGTAGAGAAAGTTATGTGATTCCATTATTTTAGTGGATTTCATTCTGTAATATTTATTTATAACATGAATTATTTTGATAACTTCTCTTATTTGTCAAAAGTGCATTTCATTTGTTTTTTCCAAGCCCACCTGATACCATTTGGCAACAATATATTCTGTGATTTGGAATTGATAATTCTATGTAAAAAGGGATTAAGTATTTTCAAAAACATTTAATTCTTGGCATTTAGAATCAGAATTTTTCAAAATCCTTTCTTAGTGAGCACCTACATTATGAAACGAAGGTACTGTCAAAATTCCAAGTCTCTACCTGTTATAGTTTAGGCTGTACGTTGATTCCTGTCATTCAGTCAGTCATTCATTCAGTCAGTCAGGACAAAGCCTTTTATATAGAGATTACCCATTTGGGTAAACCTTACCCAAATCGTGCATAAACAATTATAACGATTGTTGTTAAAAAGCTAAAATCCCGGCTTCGAGGTACATTTCACGATTAAAGTGCTATGCCCGGGGAAAAATAAGACCTCAGATTTGAGTTCCCTAGCAGGGGAAAAAAGAAAAAGAAAAAGAAAAGAAGAAAAAAAAAACCTCATATTAAGATTCGTCCCAACTATTCAGTGCTGTTTTTTCCGGTTGCTATGGTTTCTTAAACCGAGCAAGACCACCTACAATTGATTTTATAATATTGAATTCTGTTTTGTTAATAGGTGGTGTTGGATGTACATGGAAACGACGAATTCAAAATATTACATTAGATTGGTTTATTAAGATTTTTCGTAGATTCGTGGTTTTAATGTTGAAAGTATTGAGATCTAGGGCTATATCAACTGTGTTTGACAAAATCCTATGCCTACTGAGTTCTCGTAAATCTTCTGCCTCTCTGTGACTACCCTAAACATTAAATATTTACGAGGACCCACAGGTATCGGAATTGAGTGATTTTTTATAGCACAGCTGATTCAGATGTGCCTCTTTTTATACCTGCACTTTAGTAGATCTACAACGAAGGGCTTCAGGGTCAATAAGAATACAAATCTTTTTTACTACAGCTACTTAGAACACGTGCTCCCTGCTATTTACACCCCTGCGTGATTAATTATAAATGTGACTGCATGAATCCTCTTCAATTCCAGAAATTTCGATTAGGACACATGCGCTGTCGTCACATCGCGCCGGATCTTCGGATTAGGCTTTAAAAAGCGTGTCATATTAGAACGGTGGGCCAGACCACCCTGAAACTCATTATACAGCCAGGACTACTCAACTTGGGTAGGATTGCATGATTGCACCACCATAGTCAAGACAGGGGAATGTGTTTTATATTTTAAATTGTTCACCGCCAAATTTGAATGTCTTAAATTCTGTATTCTAAAGCCCACACACAGAGCTTTATTAAGCCCCAGTATGGTACTTTATGAGATTGTGTGGGGGACGCGAAAATGTCTGTCCCTCAATCTGTCCGTCAGCCTGTAAGCACGGTAACTCAAATAAACTTTATCGGATTGTCATGAAACTTGGTATACCTCCATGGGAAGAAGCCTATTGAATTTGGACCAAATCGGTTGACTGGCACCGGAGTAATGCCCAATTCAGTGCCTATTTTATGGCAATAAATTAGAAAGAATTAACCAAACGCAAATCAGTTCTCATGACAACGTATTGTTTTACACTGTTCATATACGGCTTTGGAAGTTGCAATACAGGTAGCTTTGACAAATAAGACTATACTTATGCTTTGTTGCTTAAATCGGAAATCGATTAAAAAATAACTTATTTTCTGTCCTATCATAATTGCAATTATCACTGATTAAACGAAAGCATTCTGACAGTTTGTTACACCAGTTTCCTTGATTTTTTTTCTCTTATGTAATTCTCACATGACTTTCTCTTCCTTAAGCATTAAACTTATACTTTCTCGCCTCCGATTCCTGTTTTTGGAAAACTGATACAACGTTCTCAGGGGCTGTTTTTTCTGTACGTTTTACAACTATATCCTAAAAATTGCACAATTTCAGAGACACGACTCACACGAGATCTCTCTTCTTAACCCAGTTTCATCCTCATCAGCGTCTAGCCTCGTATAAGGCACTAGTGCACTGAAAACTGACGATGTATTAGCCAGAATTGTACTTTATGAGATTGTGTGTGGAACGGGAAAATGTCCTTCCGGCCGTCCGTCCTTGTGTGTGTATGCTCAAATTACTCAAATACACTTTATCGGATGTTCATAAAACATGGTAGGCTATACGCATTTATAACGTCTATGGGAAGAAGCCTAATGATATTGGACCAAATCGGTTGACCGGTACCGGCGTAAAGCCCAATTTAATACCTATTTTATGGTAATAATCATATATTAGAAAGAATAACTTAAATCAAATGCAAATCAGTTCTCATGACAACATATTGTTTTACAGTGTTCAAATATGGCTTTGGAAGTTGCAATACAAATAGCTTTGACAAATAACACACATTTTCCTTCACATATGCTTATCAAACTTTAGGCCTTTGTTCTTCCGTGAGCCCTGCTTAATGAATCGATCTGGAGATTACAAAAATGACTTAGCCTATTTTCTGCATACCATAATTTCAGTATCACTGATTAAACAAAATCATTCTGGCACTTTCTTATATCAGTTTACCTGATTTTATTTCTCTTGTAATCCTTTGTAATTCTCACACGACTTTCTCTTCCTGAAGCATTCAACTTGCTATTTTCTCGCCTCTGATTCCAGTTTTTGGAACATTAATACAACGTTCTCAGGGGCTGTCTTTTTCTGAATATTTTACAGCTATAACCTAAAAATTGTCAATTTCGGAGATAAGAGATTTCTTTCCTTAACCCAGTCTCATCCTCATGAGAGCCTAGCCTCGTATAAGGCCCTAGTGCCCTGAAAGCTGACCATATAATTATTAATTAATTGATTACTTATTAATTCGAATTGTCAGCTCGTATTTATGAGAATATTTCCTGCACGCTGCTGCCTGTGTTTTCTGGACACCCCTCCAATACCCTCACCTTGGATTTTCTCCCTGGAGACTGTCAGAGTCCAAGGGGTTCATCCGACACCTAGTGGCGGGTTTAGATTGTCCCATGTCGCCGGAAAAGGGAGTATTTATATTGTAATGAAGCTCCAACCCCGAATAGAGTGGAGAGCGGATATCCGGGAGCTCTAGTTTCCACGAGAACAGATAAAAATCAGGTCACTTCTCACGCAATCCCGTCTGAAGGGAGAATTTATTTTATTCCCTAATTTATCCATCTAGATAATATCATGAGTGTCATGAATAGAGTAGGTAGTTTCTCGGTCGAGCTAGATGGGGATGGGGTAATTGCATGAATCTAGAATTCTGCCTAATAAGTAAGAGATTCGTGAAGGCAACGGTTTCCACTTTATGGTCCGCGGACCCCACGCGAAGAAAGTGAATTAATTCACCTCATTTTCGTTTTCTCAAATATGTTCGAAAATTTTATCGCAGGCTGGGTGAGAAATGTACCGAGAGCTGACTTCAGGAACAGATCTTGTGCGCTACAAGAGACGCTTTTGAGGTTTCATTTTAACCCTTGCCTTTCGTCCACTTTATTAAGATGATATTGAGTTGTTTCTTGTCTTATGTTGAGTTGTCTTCTGATGTACTGAGATACTTGAATATTTCGGTTGGTGTAAATATGAATTAGTGGTTAAAATTTTGTGTGCTGTAGAATTGTACCTTGCGCAATCTGTCCAACCAACACATCGGCAGCATTATTTTTTTAGTAGGGTGTCATGTTATGTCAAATACATTTTTCAGGTTATATTCGTGTGATATCTTAAAATATGTTAATTTTTTTATTAAGGAATATTCCACAATACAATGGTTTTCCTTTATCGCACAACAATATTTTGCCTCCATAAGTCCCTGTCCGTAGCATCTTCTTCACTTAACCATCTTCTCTCCATACTCCTTTTCACCCCATCCATCCAGCACTCTTTGGGTTTCCCTCTTCTTCTTTTTCCTTCTACTTTCCAATCCAAAATTTTCTTGGGTATTCTATCCTCTGTCATTCTGAGTACATGTCCATACCATCTCAAGCGTTTTTCTGCTACAATTTACAAGGTATTCTTTTCAACTTGCATTATTTCCCTTATTCTATTATTCCGAATTTTTTCATTCCTGAATTTTCTTGCTGAACGCCTCCAAAAATCCATTTCTAATACATTAATTTGTGTGCTTGTTGTCTACTTATGGTCCACGTGTCAGCGCTATATAATGTACTTTGGAATAATGCCTGATATATTAATTTTTTAGTTCCATGTAAAATATTTTTACTCCATAACCTTGAATTTAGCATTCCTATAATTATCTTCCCATCCGTTATTCATCTGTGGATCTCTATATGTGTTGTTATGTTAATAATAATAATAATAATAATAATAATAATAAACTACCAAA
This sequence comes from Ectobius pallidus, assembly GCA_964059195.1. NCBI lineage: Eukaryota > Metazoa > Arthropoda > Insecta > Blattodea > Ectobiidae > Ectobius > Ectobius pallidus. The sequence goes on along the minus strand of CAXKWD010000002.1, from coordinate 21,298,183 downwards.
GGGAAGTTTTGAAATGTTTAAAATTTTCATATGCACATTTGTTTGATTCGGCAAACATTGTCGAACAGGGCGGAATATATTGGAAAGGGGTTGTCCGGAAAGTCAAAGAGCCAGCGGGGGAGATGCACCTGTGTATAATGCATGAGTGGAGTTCAGGGGTTGACCCCCCCCCCATGCACTCGTAAGGGTGCATAACAAATGTACCGGCATTTAATTCCTTTCTGGATACGCTGCACACTGCAATGGTACAATCGGAAGGTGGTATGCAAAAATGAATCAACCCACCAAACTTAGTTTGGAGTTAATTGAGTTCAAAGTTAATCCCTTCTCAAAAATCAGAAACATATAGTTATACTTGATTAATGAATTTCATTTCCGTTTGTGGTATATTAGCTTAATTGTCATTCAAAGTTCCACCTTAACCACAAAACAATAAAATAACAGAGATTGTAAACTGGATACACGGTATCTAAAAATTATTATATTCTTATAAGCTTTTACATATGAACATACAAGTCAATAAATAAATACAAGATTAAAATAGCGACTGATGTCGCAATAGTCAATATAATTATTGCTAAATTCTAAAATGTCAGTTTTAAAAATTATAAATTAACCTTAAAATTATAATATTTTATTGTACAATAATTATCTATTTTAGAGAATCTTATATAAGATAAACATTGTTATTAGTGAACATTGATAATAAAAGGATCGATAAGATTCTCTAAAATAGATAATTAATGTACAATAAAATATTATAATTTTAAGGTTAATTTATAATTTTTAAAACTGACATTTTAGAATTTAGCAATAATTATATTGACTATTGCGACATCAATTGCTATTTTAATCTTGTATCTTTTAACTTGTGTAATTATATGATATGATAAAAATTTTAAGAATAATTGATATAGACTATTGCGACATCAGTCGCTATTTTAATCTTGTATTTATTTATTGACTTGTATGTTCATATGTAAAAGCTTATAAGAATATAATAATTTTTAGATACCGTGTATCCAGTTTACAATCTCTGTTATTTTATTGTTTTGTGGTTAAGGTGGAACTTTGAATGACAATTAAGCTGATATAGTTATACATTTTCAAATATACTATCTCAAGGTTTGGAATAAAGACAATGTGCTACAACCGAGCGAGGTGGCCGAGATAGTAACGTCTTGGACTCGCATTCAGGTGGGCCCAGGTTCAAATCCCGTGGTAGGCCAATTTGTCATGGGTTTTTTCATGGTTTCTGCAGTCGTAATGGATATTTACATACTATGAATCATCCTCACCATTTCATCCATTTAAATTATTATCAGTTGAAATCTACTCCATTAAATACGCCGACAATAGAAACATCTGACAAGCAATAGCCTAATTCCATGGCTTTCCCTACTGTACAGATACAGATCCCGAACTCCTGATATAGCATCGAAGCTAGAAGGAGTATAAACAGAGCTGAAATTAAAAATAATAATAATAATAATAATAAATTTAAAAAAAACTACAAGTGTTTTCAATGCTATTATTGTCAATATTTCACACGAGCATGGTATGAGGGTTAACTGGTTTTTGCGTAACGTCATTTTTGCATCAGGTTGAAACAATTGAAAAAGAACTCTTCGAAATACGGCCTCTAGATATATTGCCCATGCCTTCGGGCAAAGAAAACACGTGAGTGTATTAATAAGAGTTTTTGGGCTGTAAATCCTTCGGGGATGCTATTCGTAACGTGGTAACGACATTCTCTTCATGTAATAAGGGGCAAAACCTTTATTAGGGCAGAGGATGTTAAATTTTCATGTTTTTTTTTAAATTTATATATTTACTAGCTTAAAAGACCCGGCGTCGCCCGGGTTTTGTATTTTGTAATTGGAACTTAACTTATGAAGGATTTTCAATTTTAAATTCTAGGTCCTTATATAGGCATTTATAATTTGAAATAGGAAGAACGACTTATTACACTCAAACTATTCCCTCACAAAACGCTTGATATAGTTTCTTATGGCTCATAGAGGATCTAGAATTTTGCATCCCATCGGTTGTACAGTGCACAGCAAGCCTGGTAGAGGTTTAAATAAGAAGAAACAGAAATTCCTGTAACATAAAATTGTAATATCGAGGCGGGAAATTTCCCACTCTTATGTTACCATAAAGCCCTTTTGGGGATGAAATTAAACAGAAAGCATTATCACTTTCATACTTTTCTCTCCAAAAACCTGCAATATAATATAATAATATAGCCATTACCATACCTCGTTTTGTTTTCTCTATGTCCAGGGTAGAGAAAGTTATGTGATTCCATTATTTTAGTGGATTTCATTTCTGTAATATTTATTTATAACATGAATTATTTTGATAACTTCTCTTGTTTGTCAAAAGTGGATTTCAATTGTTTTTTCCAAGCCCATCATATAAAATTTGGCAACAATATATTCTGTGATTTGGAATTGATAATTCTATGTAAAAAGGGATTAAGTATTTTAAAAAACATTTAATTTTTGGCATTTAGAATCAGAATTTTTCAAAATCCTTTCTTAGTGAGCACCTACATTATGAAACGAAGGTACTGTCAAAATTCCAAGTCTCTACCTGTTATAGTTTAGGCTGTACGTTGATTCCTGTCATTCAGTCAATCAGTTAGTCGGTCATTCATTCAGTCAGTCAGGACAAAGCCTTTTATATATATAGAGATTTTTAAAGACGGCACCTGAATGAGCACAAGTTTATGGTCGGGGCAGTGCAGAAATGGATATAGATACTTTAAAAAATACAAACAATAAATGAAAGTAAATTAACAGTGGAAACCGGGTCACTAAATTCACCAAAAACCTCGTTGATAATGCTGCGAATAAATTTAAAAGAAAAAAAAGTCCGCATAATGAAAAAGGTAATCATTTAGGCCTATTATGTGGCTAAAAGTTGTAGAATGTAGCTAAAAGTAACATAGAAATAAATTGTCCTTATCTGTATATTGATATTCATAATGCCTGTTCAGTCTTGGATAAAACCAAAATTACAATCCATTGAGCCGTGTTATAGGGAACGGAAACCACACATCTGTCGATGTTATCGTGTTAGGAACCGACCTAACAGGTTCAGTGAATGTCAGCTGTCAATAAGAGAATGGCGTTAGGTCTGCCTTAATCATTGTTTTAATCCTACATGAGGAGTTGGCATCTAATGCCCTACTCAGATTACATTACCGTACGGCTACCTAAGTGTGGAGAGTGTTTTTCTAAACTACGGTATTTGTCCCAGAAACTTAAAATTTTGAACACTTACTTAAAATATAAACTTAAGCTAAAGTTAAAAATATAATTCTAATATCTAATTTGTTTTGAGGTATTAATAAGTAATTTAATTATTTTAAAATCAAAATTGAAATATATCTCTTAAAATATGAACCTGAATTTTTTATGTGAGATTCTTTGATGTTTCAAAAGTAAAACGTCAAGTGATCTCTAAACAGGCCATGGAGGCCCAGAGGTTCCAGGATGTTGAGGCTCCCAGATTTTGGACATTCGGCACGTAAAAGTGGTAAGGTTGTCAGCCTTACCCCCAGGATTGCTCCTGGTACTCATTTCTGGTTGAGGCTGAGTCGACCAGAAGGATTAGGCCAATTGAAAAACTCCAACGACCTCATCGGGAATCGAACCCGCGACCTTCCGGTTTGTTGCCCAGCGCCTCAATCACTACGCTACGGCGTACCCCATATACAAATATACTGATGAATAAAAGGGAAAAAGGGTTACTTGCCCCCCCTCGAGTCTCCCACTTCTACTCATATAATTGTAAAGTATGGTTTTTGATCCAAGGTTTTTTTTTATGAAATATTATTTTGTTATTTATAGTTGTGAAATATTATGTTTGGTGCAAGGATCTTTTATTATTGAGTGGAAGGGGAGCTTGGGGGGGGGGCGACAAGTATTACCCTTATGCCGTTTAAAAATATATTTTACCCCCCCCCCCAAATGAAAAAAACAAGAAACTGCCCTGGGATTACACTAAAATATTCTTTTTAAAGAGCTAAAGCTTATACAAAAAATCTGATTAGACGTTTATATTATAATTTAATTGAATAGAATTTTTTTCAGAATTCGTGTTAACATGTGTGGGTTCCCCCTCGATTACACTGTATTTCTCAGGGGTTCTTAAAATAAAACTACTTACAATAATTAGTTACAGAGTATTATCCCTTACGGCAGTGGTTCCCAACATTTTTCAACTGGCGACCCACCTTTCCTTATCGGAATATCTCCACGGTCCATCGGTCCATGGTGGAGTAAATAACCTCATTTGTATCGTATCCCTTCCTTATGTATATATAATTTACCATCAAATATTGCAAATTTATATGTAAGCTTATATATGCTTTTTTGAAGATACAATTGATTATTGATAAACAATTTGTGTTCTGATTTGAAAATGGTTGACAGAATATAAGCACTTTGTAGCAAAACAGTTATTTATTTAACAATAGATATATGTTTGCAATATATGCTAGGCCTACAAGTGATTTAATACTCACTAACAAGTGTTCATAGGTGAAGATAAAAACTACAATTATTAAAGTACACAAAGAACTAAGAAAACAAAACACAATTTTGTTTGTTACGATTTTTCTTATCTTTTCTGTTGGTTTATTCGATGGTTTCTGATAGTTTTAGGATCGAGTAGCGACCCACCTGTAGCCCACTAGTGGGTCGGGACCCACCGGTTGGGAACCGCTGCCTTACGGCCTATTTTCACAGTGTAGGCCTAAGTTCTCTTCTTAACATTTCTTTGTGGAGCCTTTTCTCTTCTAAGCTATGCAAGTAATTGCCCAGCGTTATGAGATCTTCAAGAAATTTATCTTTTCCCTTATAAACGGTTCTCTATTTTCTGAAATCCCATTCTACGACTCGTTTCTCTACGCTTCGCCGCGCCGCCCGCAGAGCTCGCGTACATTAGTCCCCGTCCGCAATGAATTTGCATAGTTTCCGTGATGACTGTAATCAGGAGGCCAAGATGCTCCGTGTTATTACGCAACCACCACGGCCTCCATGAATGGAAATTCATTCAGCGCTAAATATGAATATTAAGTGTGATGGAAGACCCGGGTTCATGGTCACTCCTTCAACCTCCCGCTGGGGTCTGACCCGAGAGCAGCCAGGTGCGGCGGAGAATGGTCTTGCTCATAACAACAATAATAACAATGATTGTTCTATTAGCACAGTTATTGTCACAGTATATGATTGTTGTAGTTTACGTAGAGGCATTTCCTTATAGATAGATAGATAGATAGATTTATTGTCGTTAAGCACAAATACAGGCAATAGACAGTGTCAAATAAAATAAATACATTGCTTATTTACTATGCTTATAACCCAACAATTATGATAAAATTATTTCACTTAACATAAATTCGTCCACAGAATAAAAAGGGTTTAAGACTAACCTTCTATGCAGTTTGCTTTTAAAAGCATTCAAATGAAGACATTTAAAGTTGTAGGGTAGCTTGTTATATAGCTTAGGTCCAATATAAACATGACTATTTTGAGTTTTGGATAGTCTGCAGAGTGGTAAATTGATCATATTTTTAGATCTAGTATGATGAGTGTGTATGTCACTTCTTAGACCAAAATTGTTAGCATTTGTATGCAAAAGAACTAAATTGCTATAAATATACAAATTAAAAATAGTTAAAATACCTAGGTCTTTGAAGATTGGCCTACATGGCGTTCTGCTATCACATTTTCTTATTATTCTAACAATCTTTTTCTGAAGTATTAGAATATAGCTATTTATGTATCAAATACTCAAAATAACGCTTTAGCGGACGAATAAAGATCAATTTTTTGCACGACGTAACTAATTAGTGGTACTTACGAATATTGTTGCTGTGGAACGTAACTTGACATTCCCGCAAGCATTCTTGTTGCTATGGAAACAAATCAAATTTCCATGCGGTAGGAGTTTCCGTGGGAAAGAATTTACTTACGCCACACATCATAATACAAGCCTTCATGGACAAGGCCCCCCAGGACAAATATTCGGTTCCCATAACAACAAACACATGCGAATCACTTTCTGAAATAAACATCTATCTTCAATAATGTATATAGGCTACATAATATTTTCAGGTAATATCTCAATTAATATAATTAAATTGATATAAATAATCATCGTGCAAAAAATAGCATGCAATACTCGTGCCGTAAGCGCATAACGGATCTCGGAAAATTGAAAAAACTCGGCGCGAGTGCCTCGTTTTTTCAAACTCTTTCCTCGATCCGTATGCATCGCTTACGGCACTTGTATCGCAATATACCAGGGTTGAAATGTTTAAAACAAAACGTTTAAAACAAGTGTTTAAAACATGTTTAAAACAAGGGCTTGTGTTTTTTTTAAGTTTGTTTAAAACGTTTTAAACAATCTGTTTTAAACATGTTTTTTTTAGCATATGTTTAAATCATTTTTTAATTGTGTGTTATATTTAATTATGAAGACAATTTACATTTTGTCAAGTCAGTGACACCCTGTTAGTGTTGTAAACAGAAAACAAACAAAAAACTAGGGCCAGAATACCAGAAAATCATGTGAGGTGGTGTCTTTTGTATCCTTTTCCTCCAGACTTCTCTATCCTCTGTCGCCAGCTTCCAGTTTTTGATTTCGAGTAATTGATTTCAATTTTTTCGGACTGCATCCTACCATCTATTTTGTGGTCTTCCTTTTTAAAGAAAGAGATTATTAATATTAAATATTGAGTGTGTCAATTTGGCAACACTGTAGTAGGATATTCCTTGTAAGTTTGATAATGTAAGGCGGCTAAGACCACGTAAAGCATGGTGAAAGTCAATCATCAGTTGAGCAGTAAAGGCAGTAATTAAACAGTAGTTTGTATTATTTTTTATTAATAATGAACTATTAAATCATAAACAAATACTACTGGTACAAAATGTATTTTAAAATACTATTAAGTCTACGACTCGTAAATCTTGAACATCTTAGCACAGGGTGTCATTGGATTGACAAAATGTAAATTGTCAACATAATTAAATTTAACACCCAATTAAAAAGTGTTATAAACATATGCTAAAAAATGTTTAAAACAAATTGTTTAAAGTGTTTTAAACATTTCAACTGTATATATATATGTACATATATACATATACATATATATATAGGCTACATATATATATATATAAATATATATATATAAAATAGGCCCTATACATTAAAATGGTTGATTTAAACAAAATGAACAATTTAAACTTTTTTTTAAACAAACAACATTGTTGTAAACTTAAAAAAACGTTTAAAAAAAACACGTTTAAAACAACCAACATTGTTGTTCACATATAAAACGTTTTAAACAAAAAAAACATGTTTTAAACAAAAAAAAACGTTTTTTTTGTTCTTTTTAAAAAAAACATGTTTTTTATCAACCCTGCAATATACTATAAAAACATTTGAAACTGTTTTCTTTAACCTTTTTCACTGCAACTGACGTATAAATTCGTTACCTTAAAATTGTGTAAAAGCAGAGATACAAGATTGGTAAAGTATTTCTTGATATGAAATGAGAGGACCTTTTATCCACGAATTAGGATAGTCATTTGCGGAAACCATTTACTGTACCGAAATGTTCCTCATTGTTTTCAAGCTTAGAGCCCACTGATAATTTCACTTGATGATTATATAAATATCGACACAGAAACCTAGCTGTGAAAGGTTTGGTAGCAAAATATGCTGTTGTTAGATCAAAATCAGCTTTTTTTAAAACTTCTTTAGAAGCGGTAGGAGTAAATCGAGAGCAAACCCAAACTTGCGTTACGGACAAAATCGTCACGAAATTAGTGGGGCTGTGACGGAACAGACTGCACAGAATCAACTCAATGATTAGGCTTATCCAAAATTAAAAAATCCAAACTTTCAGAATTAAAAAATTCAAAGATCCAAAGTTTAAAAATAAAAAGTCCAAAATTAAAAAATCCAAATAACAATTTTTAAAAATCCAAAATTTAGAAAATCTAAAAATCCAAAATTAAAAATGGAATAAAAAAGTTAAGAATACAAAAAAAAAATAAAAGATCCAAAATTAAAAAAAATCCAAAATTAAAAAAATAAGATAAATTTTAAAATTAAAAGATCAAAAATTAAAAAAATCCAAAAAGCCAATATTATAGAAGTCCAACAATCCAAAAATTAAAACAAGTTTCACTTCTGTCGCGTGGCGTTCCACGCACACTTTTTTTTTTTTTTTTTTTTTTTTTTTTTTTTTTTACTTTTTATTCATAACTTAGTATAATTTATTTTATTTATTTATCGTACAATTGATTCACATTAACTTTTAGTTCAAATGGATTTATATACAACTAGCATGTGCCCGCGGCTTCGCCCGCGATAATTATTTCAAAAATAAAAAAATTAAGAGCATAATAGTAAAATCATTATATTTATTAACACCTAAATCACGTGGACTACATACCACGATTAGATAGCATCGTCTGGTAAAAGCGACCTCAGATTCGAGTTTCTTGGCCCAGAAAACCTCTGTATAGTGAGATTCGCCCAAAACAACGTTTGACCATATTTAGGGCTTACAACATTCAAGCGATCGCAAAAGTTTTATTTTCAAGGTATGACAAAAATAGCCAAAGCCAACTGTAATTGATTTGACATTGAAATGTATAACTGAAAACTTATGTTTTGAAAACGCACAAAATGCACGTTTTTTGCCCGTTTTTCACTCATAACTCACGAACGAAAACTAAAATTAAAATTCCGGCTTGGAGGTGCATTTTCCGACCCTTCAGCCCACCTATGTTTAAAATTTCAGATCTCTGCGTTCAGTAGATTTCGCTGGACATCGAGGACAATTCCTTTTATTAATACAGATAATATGAATTATAATGATACCTTCTCTAATTTGTCAAACATCCATTTCATTTAATCCAAACCCACCTGATACAACTGGCAACAATATGTTCTGTGAATTTGTTTGGATAATTCTGTGTAAAAAGGGGTTAAATATTTTCAAAAACATTTAATTTTTGGCAGTTAAAATCAGAATTTTTCAAAATCCTTTCTTAGTGAGCACCTACATTATGAAACGAAGATACTGTCAAAATTCCAAGTCTCTACCTGTTATAGTTTAGGCTGTACGTTGATTCCTGTCATTCAGTCAGTCAGTCAGGACAAAGCCTTTTATATATATAAGAGATTTTTATACAGCTTTTTCACGGCTATTCCTCATATTCTCTTTATTTTTCCTTTCTTCCTTCGTGCTTGATTTCCTCTCCACTTTTCTCAAGCATTCCCTCCTTCCCTCAATTTTTGTTTCTGTCTGTTCTCTTATTACATTTTCCATTTCTTTGTTTTCTTTCTTCTACTATTTGTTTCTGTGGGTTATTTTTTCCTTTCCTTCGTATTTTCTTACCGTTCAGTAACTTACGTTATGTCTCCCTTTTTTCCTCTATTTTAATTTCTTCCATTACTTGGCCATTTTTCGGCTTTTGTTATTTTCTTCAATTTCTCATCCTCCATTCCCTTCGTTTCTGTTTACTCTTTTCTTTTTTCCATTACTTTTGACTATTATTTCTTCGTTGTTTTTGTTCTTTGTTCATTTTTTTAACTTTTCCCAATAACCACATTTTAATCATTTCCAGTCTTTTTTCCTTTGTTCTCAAATACACTTTATGAGATTTTCATGAAACTTGGTATAGGCCTACCGCGTTTTTATTGTCCATTGGACGAAGTCTATTGATTTTGAACCACTTCGGTAGACCGGAACCTGACTAACGTCCAGTGAGGGGCCTAATTTCTGAAAATATTACACTGAAGTCATAAAATATAATTCAGTTCTCATGACAACAGTATTGTTTGCAGTGTTCACATAGGGCTTTGGAAGTTGCAATGCACTGGGCTTTGACATGCTAGCGATAGGAATTATCCCATTTATTCCTTCACATATAAATGCTTATCAAACTTTCTATAAAAAAATTATATATATATATATAACTCAATAGTTTCTAAAACATGGCCTATGAACTCCATCTGGCACTTTATTATCTTAGACATAGACATATATGTTATATTTACATCAAACACAGAACATGTTTTAATTACATTAATTTTCTTTAATATGTAGTCTATCACATAACTTAACGGATTGTTTTTCTTTTGTTGCAGGTTGGTGTCATTATGGGTGCTGTATTTTCACATATTCCAGTGGGGCAAGTAGTGATATAGATTTTTTAAATTTTATTTTAACAATTTGCTTGTTAAAATTAATTCTTGATGCATAGGCTTATGTGGAATTAGTAAAAAAGAAAAGGTTCCCAATGAACACCACGGTCTCCCAAGAAGTTACACAAACGGAAACCCGATACAGCTTCATTGCTACTGACTTTTAAATGCAGTTGTATAAAAGCAGAGATAGGCTACAGCATAGGCGTAACCAGGCCGACCATATGGGGGGGGGGGTTATAACATCCGCGGGGTCTGGGGGTATTCCACGCCCCCCAGGGAGAGGGGAGTCCGGGGGTCCTCCGCCGGAAAATTTTAAAAATTAAGACGCAAAATAACGAGTTTTAAGCTTCCCACGCTTTATACTTGTATTAAGTAATTTATGGGCAGACTTAAAAAAATTATACAATTTTCCTTTTTTTAATCAATGGGGGGGGGGTTCAAACCCCCCCTCGGTACGCCTATGGGCTACAGGCTAAGACTATAATACAACTTTTTGTTCAATGTGAAGATTTTTCTGTATGCCTAGATATTCCTGTCATTATTTATGGAAGCCAACTATTTTTTTCTGAACACTTTTCAGTGATTCCAAACCTACAGCCCACCGATGGCTACATTTCATGACTGTTTACATACCCATACAAATTCGGCTCAGAAAGGGGTATATTTAACATTCTTGAAGGTATGCTTAGACATAACTTTCAAATTTTACCCTGCCCCACAAAAGAACTCTGAAAGGATTTATATTTTCATTTTCTTCTTTGTTCTAAAGCAGAAATACTCAGCTGGTTTATATATTGATTTTGAGGTCATTGGATAAATTGAATGCATTAAGACCTGCATTCTGAGAAGAGTACTTTTTATTTATTTCCATTTATTATACTCTGGGTTCCTGGGCCTATGGCTATGTCCCTGGTCAAACATGAACGTTTACATTAATTTTCATGATCCTGTCACTTTGGCTCTTCTTATAATCTCAGGGTTGTGTTTTTCTTTCGTTCTATATTCTCAGAAGTGACACTAAGACATTTGCTAGCTCTACTTATTTTACAATGTAGCCTACTCGTATTTCCATAGGAACCGTCATCTCGCTCCGCAATTACGACTTCCTTAGATTTTACTATTCAATTGTGTGACTTCTATACTTATATATACAGGGTGTTATTGAATAACACCGAAATATTTTACCTATGTATAGAGGGGACATAGAGAAGCAACTTTTATTAGGAGATTTTTGCTCTATAGATTCAATTTTTCCTATTACAGCATAAGATCTCCCACTGGCATCTAAGATTAGAAAAAAGTGCAGAACAAAGGAACTTCGTTGTTGACACTTTAGTCAGTAGTTATGAATAAAAGAAGACTAATGCAGTGGTGGCCAGTCATGTGATTAGTCCGTAAATTTTGCAGATAATAGGTTTGTTCGCAAAGCAGTCAGAAACCAGGAACAAATCGTTCGCGCATGCGCTCTTTCTCCACACGCGTTCGCAAAGCGAGAATCCGTGATTCTGATTTCAATCTTCTGTTCGCAAAGCTCTCACGGACAGTTTCTGTACTATAAGAAAAATTTGCAGGCTCTACCATGAATTGTTATCAGAGACATGCGCAGTAACCTATTTTCACGCGCCTGACTCCTCCCTCCAAATCCTTGCTCCAGATTTAGCCTATAAGCATAGGCTACTTATATGTATGAATAATGGAAGATAATTAAAAGTTCCCCAAAATATAGTTTATATTGCCGATGTATAACATGTTAAAGGGAAATATATATTTTATTTGCATATCATATCGATTAAACGCAGAAACTATCGATTCCAAATTCTTCTAACCGTTCGCAAAGTGCAAATCACGGATAAGTTACAGACTGGACATGCGCAGTACAACCAATTCTCAAGCAGTCACGGATTTGCTTTGCGAACAAACCTTATGAAAACTCTAAATTATGATATAGCTGTTGATGAATGATTAAGAATCAGGTTTTTATCGATCACTAGGAAGGCATGAAGTTAATTTAATGAAAATTGTAACCCTAATTCCCGTAATTATTGACTTTTGTGCACCAAATTATAATTACTTTAATGCCCTGTAGGATACACATTTTAAGTCATAGAGCAAAAATCTCCTAATAAAAGTAGCTTGTCTATATCCCCTCTATATACAGGTAAAATATTTCGGTGTTATTCATAACACCCTGTGTGTGCGTATATATATGTGGGATCTTGTTCTATATCAGAGTGTGAAGTGAGACAAATGGCCTTGATTAAAGTAAAGAAAGTTACGAGAGTACATTAATATATTTTATTTGGGTTATGTATCCATAGGGATGCGATGTGATAACGACAATCTCTTAATTTTTTATGTTGTGTCTTAATTTGTAAATATTGTATTAATATAGGCTTAAATATGGTCAAACGTTGTTCGATTTGGACGAAACTCACTGTACAGGGGTTTTCTGGGCCAAGGATCTCGAATCTGAGGTCGCTTTTACCAGGCGATGCTACCGTATCTAATCGTGTATGTAATTCACGTGATTTAGGTGTTAATAAATGTAATGATTTAACTATTACGCTCTTAATTTTTAATTTTTGAAATAATTATCGCGGGCGATCGCTTTATTTTGTAAGTCCATCCTGGACGAATCATTTGTTTAGAATATCAAGGCCCGCAGACGTATGAAATTTTCAACCTACACGGAAGAGGGATATTCAACATAGGCCTAAATATGGTCAAATATCGTTCGACTTGGACGAAACTCACTATGCAGGGGTTTTCTGGGCCAGGGAACTCGAAACTGAGGTCGCTTTTACCAGGCGATGCTATCTAATCGTGATTTAGATGTTAATAAATATAATGATTTAGCTATTATGCTCTTAATTTTTAAGTTTTGAAATAATTATCGTGTGCGAAGCCGCGGGCTCACGCTAGTTTGTAATAAAAATAACAGAGAGTAAGTCGGAAGAAGTTTTAAAATGCATGTAAATCGTAGAAGAAATACACTGTGTGCCTAATCATATCTTTAGCTGTTTTCTATGCAGTCCGGCACAGATTTGTAATTTGTGTGAGAAATTTAGTACCGTGCATTAAAGACTGCTCTTCCATCACATGTCTCTTAGTTGTCTGATTTAAAGAAATCAAAGGTGTTTATAATTATTTGCACTTTTCACAGACTACACAGGCAATAAATTATTTTGTAGCAATAAATTATAGTGACATGCAGATTATCTTTAGAGCGACCGTGGAGGTTAGGAATTGGGTTGCAGCGACACCACCTTCAAACTAAAAACATCCATCAGGGAGTATATTAATATTTGCACAAGTGTCAGTTTAAATTAAACATTTTCTCATTAAAGTTCATTGTAGATAAAGTTACTGTAGTCGTAACCTACACGAGGTTTATGTACGTCGGGACTCGTATGCTGTTAAAATTAAATTAAAGTTTTGACGCATTAGTTCACAAGTTTCCTATAAAAAACACAAAATACAGGTCATTTTCGGAACATATGAGGCCATGCGGCAGGAGGGGAAAAAATGAAAATCGCGGAAAGCGCAACACACGATATTCAACTTAATGCATTGTCATAATTCATTTTGCTTTGTGTCATCGCCACATACAAATGCTAACGTGAGAGAAAGTGTAGTTAGGGCTGTAATTGACCTGCATTTTTCGGTCTCTGAAGCAGCGAGAAGGTTCCATATTTATGAAAGAGCAGCTCAGAGGTGGGAACTTTACTATAATGCGACCGGAAGTTTTCATAGCAAACGTTGATCTGGCCGGACGCGTATTTCGATGCTAAGATTGGTTGCAGAAGTTGAGCGTAAGTTATTGATTTTGCACTAGAAGTACCGGTATTATAAAATAAAATCTTAAAAAAATGCTCCTTGAATAAACACATTCCTCGCGAATCTATTAATTATTAATATTATAAAAATTTGCAACCAAGAATATGGCGGATTTGAGGCATATAGCCACAGCCTTCTATACATGTTTGTTTTGGAACAAAACTGACTAAATAATCAAGAAAATACATGGATAGACAAGAGGCGTGTGTGAACCTAACCTTAAGTCTTCCTGTACATGCGCATATGCTCGTTCGTGATACTTAATCAAATACCGCCCGACGTTTTTTATTTGACCGACTGTACAGACCAGTGCCACGTTCTCCAGTCACTAATATCCATCATGTGTTTCAATTGTTATGAACCGGACTGTATATCTCTTATGGGGCTTTGGTGTATAAAAATCAAGATATGGAAGCAAAACATCCCATTTAACTTTTATTGAATAGCCTAAATATTTTTTTGCACTCCTTAGCTAGTAAGTGTTTCTTACGACAGTTGTTTACATGGCTCGTAACTTGACATTACCACACGCAATCTTGTTGCTAGGGGCGACGGGCGGAAAGTGAATTGTTGCTAGGGGCGACGGGCGGAAAGTTACTTTCTCTGCCCGTACCATAGGTACTATATATAGGTAGAGGAAGTAATGTTTTCGACCCCCCAAATTCGATGTTGAGTTTTTTCACAAATACACGTTTCGAGAGCCCCTGAACCCAAAATAGTATATTGCGACACAAGGGCGGAAAGGCACGTTTACGGGTCGAGACCCGTAAATGCCTTTACGGTCCGTGTGTTGCATGCTATTTTTTGCACGACGGTTACTTATATCAATTTAATTATATTAATTGTGATATTACCTGAAAATATTATGTAAATACAGACTTGAAGAATGGTGCTTATTTCAGAAAGGGATTCGCATTTGTTATTGTTTATGACAACCGAATATTTATAAAGCGGGGAGGCCTTGGTCATTTCTGCTCGCAAATAAGCATTTGCGGGCGGTAAAGTAACTTTCCGCCCGTCGCCCCTAGCAACAATTCACTTTCCGCCCGTCGCCCCTAGCAACAAGATTGCGTGTGGTAATGTCAAGTTACGAGCCATGTAAACAACTGTCGTAAGAAACACTTACTAGCTAAGGAGTGCAAAAATACTATTTTCGGAAACATGTCTGTGTGTGTGTGTATGTGTCTGTGAACAGTCTAGCTCCAGAACGGAAAATCGTATGAAAGCATAGTTTTGTATTTGGGTCAGTTACTTTCTGAAGATGTGACACGAAGACTGGCGACGATTTTCTCTTATTTTTAACTAGCGTGTGCCCGCGGCTTCGCCCGCGATAATTATTTCAAAAATTAAAAACTAAGAGCATAATAGTTAAATCATTATATTTATTAACACCTAAATCACGTGGACTACATACCACAATTAGATAGCATCGTCTGGTAAAAGCGACCTCAGATTCGAGTTTCTTGGCCCAGAATACCCCTGTACAGTGAGTTTCGTCCAAATCTAACAATGTTTGACCATATTTAGGCCTATCCCTCTTCCGTGTAGGTTGAAAATTTCATATGTCTACGGGCCTTGACATTCTAAATAAATGAATCGACCAGCGTGGGCTTACAACAATCTAGCGATCGCGATGCTTTTATTTCCACGGTATGACAAAAATAGCCAAAGCCAACTGCAATTGATTTGACATTGAAATGTATTACTGAAATCTGATGCTTCGACAGCGCTAAAATCACGTTTTCTGCCAGTTTTTTACTCATAACTCGCGAACGAAAGCTAAAATTAAAAATTCGGCTTCGAGGTGCATTCGCCCACCTTTCAGTCCATCTATCTTTAAATTTTCAGATCTTTGCGTTCAGTAGATTTCGGTGGGCATCGTGGACAGACAGACAAACAGCATGTGCCCGCGGCTGCCCCCGCGATAATTATTTCAAATTATAATCATTAACACCTAAATCACGTGGAGTGCATTCCACGATTAGGTAGCGTCCCCTGGTAAAAGCGACCTCAGATTCGAGTTCCTTGGCCCAGAAAACCCCTGTATAGTGAGTTTCGTTCAAATCGAACAATGTTTGACCACATTTATGGTTGATTATCCTTCTTCCGTGTAGGTTGAAAATGTCATATGTCTGTGGGCCTTGACACTCTAAACAAATGAATCGTCTAGGATGGACTAACAAAATCAAGCGATCGCGTTGCTTTTATTTTCAAGGTAGGCTATGAGGTATGTTGACAAAAATAGCCAAAGCCATCTGTAAGTGATTTGATATTGAAATTTATTGCTGAAACTGATGCTTCTAAAACGCAAAAAAATGCACGTTTTCTGCCAGTTTTTCACTCATAACTCACGAACGGAGGCGAAAATTAAAATTCCGGCTTCGAGGTGCACATTCCGACCCTTTAGTCCGCCTACTTATAAAATTTCAGATCTCTGTGTTGAGTAGATTTCGCTGGGCATCGCGGACAGACAGACGGAGGACAGACAGACGGAGGACAGACAGACGGAGGACAGACACTTCCTTTTATTAATATAGAAGGGATTTATACGAAGAAATTTTCGTTTTTCGCGATTTTCTCGAAAACGGCTCTAACGATGTTCTTTAAATTTTGCTTATGGGTTGCTTATACCAAGAGCTAAAACTTTTATTTGAAATTTTTTTCCCAGAAACATCTCTGAAGGGTAGTTATAAGAAACCCATTCTCTTTGCAATCCGACCTCTGGTAACGGAAAATCGTATGAAAACAAAATTTTGTATCTGGATCAGGTACCTTCTGAACATGTGACACGAAAATTGGCGACAAGTTTCTCTTACTTTTAAGGTTCATTACATGAAAAAAATTTAGTTTTTCATGGCAGGGCCGCGGAGAGAAAACAAGGGCCCCAGGGACAAATTTTCCCGGGCCCCCGTCAAACATTAAATTCACCACTGAAACCCACCTCGCCCTTTATAATGTAATGCAACAAAAAGGTTATGTAATGATATTACATAATTATTAAGTGCCAGAATGGTACCGGTACTTTATGAGATTGTGTGGTAGACTGGAAAATATCTGTTCGCCTGACTGTCTGTCTTTCCGTGTGTCTGTAAGCGCGATAACTCAAATAAGATTTATCGGATTTTCATGAAGCTTGGTGTACGCATTTATAACGCCCATGGGACGAAGCCTATCGATTTTGGACCAAATTGGTTGACTGATGCCGGAGTGAAGCCCAATGTAGCGCCAATTTTATGGTGTTATCTAGGGCCCGGATTTTTAGGCTTTTATAAAACGTATTTAGCAGACGAACATGAATCAGCAGATGCCTCTGCTTTTTATATTTTTTCATACATTATCATTTAATCTAAAAACCCCGGAATTCTGTGACTAGTAATATACATTCGCCAAATCGGAATGAAAATTGTCTAATGACATCTCCTATTTTATAAGTATTGACTCAGTTTTTGCGTAGATAAAGAGACAATGACAACATAATAAGTTATGTATTTGATTTACTGTACTTTTTGGTACCGGTACATATGCTTTCGTATTGTGTGCTTTTCGCATAAATGTAAGCACTAAAGCTCATTGAAATGCATTAACGCGTCGTTTGCAATTTTTATGCCAATGTAGAGCTGATGAAGTTCTCTTGTTTTTGTTTGCCTGCAAAGCTTGTTCAAAGCCCCCTGTATTTTCATGACGGCCATGTCACTCATCAGTTTCACAGCTTCATGTGTTGATTCGCATTCATTTGTTTTTATTGAGTGTTTTTTGTTTGGATTCTGTTTATTATTTTTCGTTTTGTTTGTGTTTTTACATCTTCGTGCCAGTTTATAATAACTCCCCATGAATTTGAGTATGTTTTATGTGGTGTTGATGGACTGCAACAGATGGCTAGAAAGAGACGTGTGAGATTTTGTTTTCGTTCTGGAATTGAAGCAATGGATGAGAACTACAGAAACTAGCATGAGGCTGGTATAGGCTAGGAATAGCCCAGTGGCACCCCTGGACTCCGAAATCAAAACCTAAAATTCTATTCAAGTTATTTAAGCTCCATTTTGTGCAATATTAATTTATTTAATTTAATAATAAATTACTGAACTTGTAAATATAGGCATATCATTTCCAATGTTCCATGTGTTATTTAATTTTTCATATAAATAGTAATAAGTGTTATAACTTGGGTAACGATTTATTGTTGAAGTTGGCATTCCTAGTGTATAGTAAACAAATTTGCTAACTAGTTTCTCAGTGCTAAAATAGTGTAAAATGTTATTTTCATTAGTTCAATACTTAAAAATTTTCCTACAACCCTAACATGCCTTAGGGTAAAAAAGGACTTTACAAATTGGAGATTAATAAATAAATATACGGGCTTTTACTCAGGGCCGTAGCAAGGTCCTTCTGCGCCCTTGCCGAGTTTAACTAATCTGTGCCCTCCAATACTGGGGGTCTGAATTTGTTTTATTATTATTTTTTTTTAATTTCTGTAAAATTGTTCATTATTTTAATGTAAAAACACTGTTATTATCAAAGAAAACCTAAACCTCAATTTGAAAGTGAACTAAATGTTGGACGTTCAAGGTACTAAAACCTTATTTTCAGACGATTGAGCACTTAAAAAAGAATTAAATAATAAAATCTAGTATCAAAAGTAAATTACATAATAGGCCTGAGGCCTACTAAAATGTTTAATACATTAATATAGGTAAAAGTATTTTTTTCGAATAGTTGAACCACTTTCATCTCAATAATAACGTACATTTTAATTTTTATTGTTATATTATTCCCTACTGTTCATGATTTATGTTATACTCTGTCAATAAAAAACGTGTTAATTAAAGAACGTTTCGTGACTGCTTTTTGTTTGTAGACAATCGGCATAATACTACAGATAGTTCACGTAAAATAATTTTTAATAATCTGAAAGATTTCTTCCATTAACGTGGAATTTTTATTGTTTGATAAATTGCACCAGTTTAAAAAAAGGCGGGATGTTTCATGGTTAATTTTTCGTCCTCTCTGTACCTGCGCCCTTGGCGGGGGCCCATCTCGCCACCGCCTAGCTACGGCCCTGCTTTTACTATGCACAATATAACAAAAAATAACAATAATAATAATAATAATAGGAGAAATGCTATAGCTCTTATATTCAAGAAAGTTGAATATATTCAATGCTGTTTTAGCAAAGCCTACTGTTATTATAAACTAAAACTAAACCGAACTAATCTCCATGGCACTACATCCCATGAGGGACTAGGCCTGCCATCCGACTGCTGCTTCACCTACCATAGGCAGATGGCAGGATTAGGGGGCATGTGGTCAGCATGCCGACTCCCATGGCCGATATTGATGGCTTCTTTATGAATTACCTCTTCAGTCTGTACTATAATTATACGTGAGTTATCTTCCCCAAATACCTCCTTACAAGAACAATGATGTCTGTGGAAAAGAAACATAAACACTCCACTCTGCGCATGTCAGCCATGACACGAGCCACCCTCACAACTGACGATCTGGAGGACGCCGCTTCCGGTTTCAATTTCCAAAGTGGGCTTCCGTTAATTGGTGTTTATAATAAAACTTAACAGCTGCTAGAGCCTGCTTCACACTGTTGCGTGAATATCCGGCGATAAGCTCCAATAAATCTGTTTAAGTGCTATATTTAATTAGTTGTTTGTGATGAAGATTATAACTTATATCAAAGGTCCCAAGGGAAAACTTTAGTACTGTTGTAATAGGCCATTAGCCTGGTGAATATTATTCATAACACGGAATGTCTAGCTGGACTTCTGTTTTCGAAAATAATCTTCCCGTGAGAGAATTCCTAATTGAGTCCAAGTCTATGGATGGGAAAGACTTCCCCACCCATCATACAATCCTGATTTGAGCCCACCAGACTTGATTTGTTTCCCAAATTGAAGGAACCACTCCGTGGAAAACGCTTTGTTACAATTGATGAAGCTTCCAGTGAGGTGACCTGAGTAATCACAATCAGACAGCTCAACAATGAAGGTGCCCTATCCAGAATACAACATTTTTCAAAACGTTGGGAAGCTGTCATAAGCAAGAATGAAGATTATATTGAAGGCCTGTAAAGGTATTTTGCAAAATAAATTATTTTCTTTAATTGCATCTTACAGTGTGCAGAACTTTTGAAATGAACATCGTACAAATTGGGAAATGTTGCAGAACATTGTATTGGGGTGTTTATGCCCTTGTTGCTCTCATCTTGAGCACGCGCCTCGTGTCACACGTCTGTGGTGACCTTTGTGTGTTCCGACACTTAGCTATATCTCGCATTTCCTCTTCCCAGCAGATGTATTCTATTGTCTGGCCACACCACGCCATGCAGAGATTCATCTGTCTTCTAACTCCTTATAGCCTATCTGCAGGAGTCCAAAAAGGGTAGGTCAAAGGTATCAGATTTAATTTAAAATTATTAACTTTTAGGTACCCAATTATACTGCACATTGAAAAATATTATGTGGAGCATCATAGGCGTAAAAGGCATGTTAGGGTTGTAGCTTACACAGCAATATATACAGTAAAATAATATAGAATATTAATGACATAATATGGTTTGTGGATATATGTTAGATAACTTACTGCATAAAATGTAGTGTATTTATGTTAAAAACTCAACTTCGAATTTGGGGGTCGAAAACAATAGGCTACTTCCTCTACCTATAGTACAGTCGGTCAAATAAAAAACGTCGGGCGGTATTTGATTAAGTATCACGAACGAGCATATGCGCATGTACAGGAAGACTTAAGGTTAGGTTCACACACGCCTCTTGTCTATCCATGTATTTTCTTGATTATTTAGTCAGTTTTGTTCCAAAACAAACATGTATAGAAGGCTGATGCAGGTGGCATATGCCTCAAATCCGCCATATTCTTGGTTGCAAATTTTTATAATATTAATAATTAATAGATTCGCGAGGAATATGTTTATTCAAGGAGCATTTTTTTAAGATTTTATTTTATAATACCGGTACTTCTAGTGCAAAATCAATTACTTACGCTCAGCATCTGCAACCAATCTTAGCATCGAAATACGCGTCCGGCCAGATCAACGTTTGCTATGAAAACTTCCGGTCGCATTATAGTAACGTTTCCACCTCTGAGCTGCTCTTTCATAAATATGGAACCTTCTCGTTGCTTCAGAGGCCGAAAAATGCAGGTCAATTACAGCCCTAACTATACTTTCTCTCACGTTAGCATTTTTATGTGGCGATGACACAAAGCAAAATGAATTATGACAATGCATTAAGTTGAATATCGTGTGTTGCGCTTTCCGCGATGTTAATTTTTTCCCTCCTGCCGCATGGCCTCATATGTTCCGAAAATGGCCTGTATTTTGTGTTTTTATAGGAAACTTGTGAACTAATGCGTCAAAACTTTAATTTTAACAGCATACGAGTCCCGACGTTTTTTATTTGACCGACTGTACCTATGTACCGGCTAAGGAAGTAATAACATTTAAATACGGGGAAGTATATTCAGCATATATGGGTTAAGGGAAAAAACTATACAATGAACCATGTACAATAGCCTATAGAGATCTGAAAGATGGTTATAGGAACAACAATATTGAGTGAGAAACCACTGATTGCAGTAAAACATATTGCCGTGTAATTAAGTGTTTTGTTTTTTTATCTATTTTATTGATGTATGTATTGCTTTTAGCAGCTTTCCTATTCGACACTAAGGCCTTCCACTGACATGTTCGTATTGTTTTTGGCAGTAGTATTCTGTCAGTGTGATTTGTATATTGCTTCGGATAATTCCGTTGGCGAATTTTAGGGTGCTGTGATCTGTAGCCAATTTATTATTTAAAATTTTATAAAATGGTACAATTATCCTTATGTAGTATATTAATTTCCATCGTGTAAAGCCGACTATTCTCAAATATTTGAACTAATGTGTAACTATAGACTATAATTAACACAAAACTGCAAGGAAGGAAACAAGTTGGATCCGTCATCTGTTTCGTAAGACAGTGTTTACAATTTCCTTTTTGGAACTTTTATTTTATCTTATTGATAATATAGTACGGCATTAACCAGGGCACATATTTTTTTTATTAACCCTTTACTAGTTTTTAAATTAGCTTTTTTTTAGTTTCTCTACAATTTTCAGGATTTTTTTAAAAAGTTTCAGTTTATTAAGAAGAATAAACTCATTGAATCAAATATACAATATTAATTAATTTATTTTATTTTTACTTGGGATTTCCATTATTTCCACTATAGGAACAGTTTTTTGCTTAATTTTGCATAGTTTATAAAATACAATTAATTTTATAATTTTTATTTACTTATCTACTGTGTCTCCAGATCTTTATGAACCCTATTTAGCCAGAAAAGTCATGTTAGGGTTATAGCTTACACAGCAATATATACAGTAAAATATAGAATATTAATTACATATGGTTGTGAATATATGTTAGATACCGCATGAAATGATTATAATAACATTGCTTCGTGAACATTTTTTGAGACATGGAAATTTTGTCACAATCTTCAAAACGCAAATTTAGCTGGAGTCTTTTCGTTTCGAACATAGGACAATCGAACAAAACATGTTTTACAGTTAGTATGGATTCCTGACACAATTATAACCACTATCTGCAATAATATGAAATTGTAAAAAATAACTCCGAAATTTTCCATGGCCTGTCGTAAATTGTGTTAAAATAAAATTTTGTGCAAATATTTTAGCATTTAGCCGAAAGTGCACTGTAGGGAAGAAAAGTTCTTTAGTCAAGGTACCATTTGTACTTTTTATCCAAATGTCATTCCAATAATTAAAGATGTAATGCAACATTTTGTTTTTAACGTAAGATGTGGGGAGATGATCGGGTTTACGTAGACATATTTTAATGATCCTTTTCTGTAGTATTTATAGTGTGTGTAATGTGCAAGATTGGTTTAAAAATAGGCTTCATTAATCTTAAAACGCAAAAAAAAATAAAAAAAAAAAAAAAAATGCATTCTTGAAATTGTCCATAAAAAGGCCAAAACATGGAAATATGCACGGAGATAGTAAGTCTACACTTATTTCGAATCACTTTGCCATGACGTGGATATTTAGAAAGTTTGAGAAATGGTAACAAACTTACATAAAAACACGCATTTGCATGTAAATCCTGTCTTCAGGAAGAATATTTTCACACTGGGTCACTTGTGACGGTCACCGCAGGGTCACTTTTATTATGATTGCCAACAATGCAAGTTGTATGTACAATACATAATTCATTTGTATAGTCGAACTCAGCGCAACTACAGTGTGTCCCACGCAAGAGTTGGCCAATGACGCGGGTTCCAGCGGCGCGGCGGGCACAGCTCCAACTCCCGAGCGATCGGGTGAAATATCTACGCTAATGAAGCCGCGATCGGTGTTATGATTCAGGTTCTCACATTTACAGTTAAAATTACAATGAAAATAAACACGTACCTCATCACAAGAGTTATTGGAAATGTTCTCCTCTCGCATCCACACAACACTGACACCATTTTAGGAAATTTTCTTTCACGCGCATAAGTTCAGCTTCCGAGACAGAGTTCAGTGTTGTGTGGATGCAAGAGAAGAACATTTCCAGCAGCTCTTGTGATGAGGTATGTGGTTATTTTCATTGTAATTTTAACTGTAAATATGAGAACCTGAATCATTACACCAATCGCGGCTTTATTTGCGTAGATATTTCACCCGATCGCTCAGGAGTTGGAGCTGTGCCCGCCGCGCCGCAGGAACCCGCGTCATTGGCCAACTCTTGCGTGGGACACACTGTAGTTATCCAGCCATGAGTTTAGATTTGATTAATACTGAAGATTTTATAAGTGAAGTGGAATGCCGACCTGCCATTTTGGGATATCAAGAGCGATTACAAATTGTTCTATCATGTAGCTACTATTGGCAATACTAGCGGTGACCGTCACAAGTGACCCAGAGTGAAAAAGGCCCTAAGTCACAGAATTCTGGAGCCTAGGTTAATTTATATTGTACACTATTTTCATAGCATTTAACTTATATTGCTTAAATTTGTTAATTTCTTAGTTTCATCATCATCATCATCATCATCCTTTCAAGTATTAGGCTTAATGGCCTATTACGGTCTCCTTCCATCGTCGGAATGGTCTGCCCACAGATCGTTTCCCACATGGAATATATTGAAGCATTTGTTTGGGTATTCTGGAACGGTTTATGCGGTGAATATTGTGTAGCCAGTTTTAAGTTTCTATTTTAGTGTATATCATAGTATAATATTATAATTATACACACAGCCAATTATATATAATTCTTTAATTCACTTTGTTTTCTCTGCATATTATTGGACGCATTTTTGTCTTATGTTTTAATATAGACAGATCAATATTGTATTATTATTATTCTATTGCTAGCATTTTGTATTATTATGTATAGATATCATCTATTAGGTTTTTTCTGCTTTTTTTAATATAACTTATAGATTTCTTTTAACGTATTTTGGATTTGACCTGGTTGAGTGGAAGATAAGTCCCTATGGCCTTAACTCTGCTAAGCAAAATAAAACATTATTATTATTATTATTATTATTACTATTAGAAAGTAGAATTAGAAAGTAGAAAGTAGAAGGAAAAAGAAGAAGAGGGAAGCCCAAAGAGTGCTGGATGGATGGGGTGAAAAGGAGTATGGCGAGAAAAGGTTTAAGTGAAGAAGATGCTATGGACAGGGACTTATGGAGGCAAAAGATTGTTGTGGGATGAAGGAAAACCATTGTTTTGTGGAATATTCCTTAATTAAAAAATTATTATTATTATTATTATTATTATTATTATTATTATTATTATTATTATTATTATTACTACTACTACTACTACAAAGGCATTTCTACTCCAAAATATTTTGGTTACATATGTATACGTCGTGAAAGTATAAACTAGTATTTAGGCAAAGTGCGTTGTATATACTGGCATAGACAAGGTGCACCATATCCCTATCATCCAGGATAGCGACAGAAGAAGAAGAAGAAGAAGAAGAAGAGGGAGGGACAAATGGGACCATTTGGCTGGAACAATAATGTGAGAGTTACCGAAATACTCCACCACAGGGGGTGAAGGGTTGAAACAACATCCGCGAGGTGGGAACACACTTCTCTCAGTTATGAATAAACACCCGGGCTCTTGTCTATTTGTGGCACTTCATTCATTTCGGCATTCCTTTGAGCTATGTCTTTCTTGTGGCTCTGTGGTAACGCACTGCAGTGTGACATTAAGATGTAAATAATAATAATAATAATAATAATAATAATAATAATAATAATAACATCAAGAAGAAAAAGAAGAAAATCAGGTAAACTGATGTAACAAGGTGTCCGCCGGCGTGGTCTTGTGGTTAGCGTTGCTGACTACAGATCCGTCGGCCCGGGTTCGATTCCCGGTACCTCCTCGGATTTTTCTGAGGTAGGGAGGTCTGGTAGGGGTCCACTCAGCCTCGTGATTCCAAACTGAGGAGGTACTTGATAGAGAAGTAGCGGCTCCGGTCCAGAAAACCACCATTAACGGCCGTGGGTGTCGGCATGCTGACCACATGCCCCCCAATCCTGCCATCTTCCTACGGGAGATGATGCAGCGGTCGGGTGGTAGGCCGAGTCCTTCCGGGGATGTAGCGCCACGGAGTTTAGTTTAGATGTAACAAGGTGCCAGAATGCTTTTGTTTATACAGTGATAATTGTAATTAACTTATAATATGCGGAAAATAAGTAATTTTTTAAATATTTTTCCAAATTAAGCTCCAGATCGATTCATTAATAGGGCTTATGGAAGAACAAATGTCTAGTTTGATAAGCATATGTGAAGTAAAATGTGGGTGGTGTTATTTGTCAAAGCTAATTGTATTGCAACTTCATGAGAACTGATTTGCCTTTAATAAATTCTTTCTAATATATTACCATAAAATAGGAACTAAATTGGGCATTACTCCGGTACGGTAGAACCGATTTGGTCCTGTATCAATAGGCTTCTTCCCATGGGCGTTATAAATGTGTATACCAAGTTTTATGAAAATCTGATAAAGCGTATTTGAGTTATCGCGCATTACATACACACGGACAGACAGACAGACAGGCACTTCCCCATCCCCACATATTCTCATCCGTCCCCACATATTCTCATAAAGTACCATTCTGGCACTTAATAATAATAATAATAATAATAATAATAATAATAATAATAATAATAATACTTTATTTTGTCTGAGGATGTAAGAAGGTACTTAATTTTTTATATATAGAAGCACAATTTTCTTATTATTATTATTATTATTATTATTATTATTATTATCACTACAGTTTAAAATCTGAGGAATAAGAATAAAGAATTATAATTTATAACTGAGCAAATCTGAGCTCAATTAGCATTTTATATATCGTTACGTAAGTGTTGACCCTTTGCATTCTTTAGCAGATCTACCGTTACTTCTATACTACTGGTCACCTGAACTAAATTTTATTTTAAAGGGAATTTCCAAGCTTTCTGGTGGTACCACAGTCAATCTTCTACTTCAACCTTCCCCATGCCGTGCACGATTCCACGTATTGCTCTGCCCTTACAAATATGCTATGCGGGTTTTCTAGTCGTAAGTTTCAGGCGTTCTCGATTCCCCATGCAATGCATGTTAATTTTGGTGTGTTGTATAAATTTATTTTTATTACGTTTTCTTAAAATGTAAAAATTCACATAAGTTATTTATTTTCCTTTGCATCTATTTAAAAATCGTGTATTTCTGTAATTTCTCTTTAGCCCCTAGTTTTTCAGCAAAAGTCTTGTTTAGCCCCTTTTAGGCCCTTCAGTCCGATTTAGCCCTTTTTAGGTTAGCTATAAGATTCATATGTTCGGGAGCTGTGGATATGGAACGGAAAAATATGTTAAAATGTTCTAATTAGGAAGGTGGGGAAAAAATAAGGTTAAAACCTTCAAATCCGGGTCCTAGTCATAATAGACTATATACAATTTAGCATCTCTGTGTGTATTAATCCAGCTTTTGCGATAACGCTTATTTCATTCAATTATCGTTATGTATATTTATATACTGTCAAAACCTGCCATGCACTGCTGCACAGGTGGTTAACGTTGCATGACTATATTGTAGTGTGTAGAGACCGACTTTGTGAATCCAGCACAAATCCCTGACTGAACTGCAACCGAGCGAATCCAGATAAAGCCGTCAATAAACGCCTGGTAACACCTGCGGGACATTGCAAACAGCTCGATGCAGTCAATATAATTCCAGGTTCGTATTTCATTTGTTTTCTCTTCATCTCATATGGAGCTATGTTTGCGAAAGCCAGCCTGTGCTGCTGATAAATGCTGTCAATAGGAGAGGCGCTGTCACAATGTGTCTGGCAGGGAAGAGACAAGGCAAATAATTGTACAACGTAAAATAATAATTACATTGTTTTCATACCATTCTGTCGCTCATGTTAGAGATAATTACAACAAATGCATTGTCTATAGCTTGTTGATGAACTGTAGGATCACCCAGGTTAAGTAGGTTGCTTTGTTCGAGACCAGCGGTAAGCGACCAATACTGCAATATTCCACATTACTGAATGGTATGTTGGTATAACGTGCATCTATTTTTAATAGTTTAACACCAATGTATAATAAAAAATCCCATTAGGCAAGCCTACAGGCTGAGGTAGATTTCGAAGTGCTTTTGGTTTAATTTACTGTTGGTGCGCATCACTCTTCTTCTTTAGCCTTGGCATGACAAACCCGCAATAATAACTGCAAAAAAGAGGAAAGAGCACTTTTTCAAACATTCAAATCTCGCCTTATATGAGAACTATCCAGAAACTAGTTATTGATTTGTAGAGTACTCATCAAAAGCTTTCCAACGATACCCCACAAGACGTGGTTTCAAAAATTTCGAATTTCCATCCCCCTACCCCAATCGTACCCCCAAAACCCCCGAGTCTTTGGTGTCACTGTGAACTTCATAGGGAGTACTGTAATTTATTCTAACAACGTTTCCCTCTATACTTCATAGGGACCGAGATATAAATTTTCAAAATTTCATCCCCCTCCCCCGACCACCCCCTTGGGCCAATTTTGCTCATTAACGAACTTGTCCGAACTATTGGGCCTAGAAATAACATAATAAAATTTGGTTCAAATATCTTCAAAATTAAGGCCACTATCGTGTAAAGAATATAGGCTATACATATAAATATATATGTGATCTCGACACTTCGGTCCTCCCTTAAGGATAAAGGATATATGTATATTTTTCACTTACTAACCTGGGCAATATAGACCGATTTATTTAGACATACCCAAATTGTTGGTTGTTTTATATTGGATGTGTTATGGATGAATTATTAGGACATGTAGACTTTCTGCAATTCACCCAAATTTCAAGATTGTATAAAACCTCTGCAAATTGATGGATTTGAAGGATCCCTGTACTACATGACAGTTAGATGAAAGAAGATTGCAATTTCAGAGAAAAGTCAGTCAGTCAGTCAGTTTATTTTCTTACACAGTACAGTGTTTTTTCATTAACCTACACTTATAAATTTACATATACTTATAAACTACATTTCTTAAAGTTTAACACACACATTTACAAATTAATAATTTACATACAAATATACAATACATGTACAATATTTAAACATACTACATTTTACTACATTATACATTTTAATATTATTTCTAGCTCTATTTTTACAGTATATGGAAGATGAATTATACAAATTGAAGGATAAATTTAAGAATACAGTATATACACACTTACAAAGAATAGAGATCACTTATATTATAAAAACAGTTTGATAAAAGAAAGGATTTGAGCATTTTCTTAAATGAAATTTCTGTTTTTTGTGATGTGATATGAGAGGGGAGTGAATTAAATACCTTAGAGCATAAGTAGTATGGAGAAGATTCGAATACCGTAGATGGGTAGAGTGCTTCGTCAGTGCTATGCTGTTTTTTTGTCGGGTGTTGTAAGAGTGGTAGTCAGAATTAACTTGGAAAAGGAGTCTATGAGAATAAACAAACAGGGCGGCTTCAAAAATAATGATACATGGTAGTGGGTTTTAAATAAAGGTTTGCAGGAATCGAGAGGCTTGGCATTATAAATGGTATGTATTATGCGTTTTAGCAGGACAAAGATTCTATTTATGTGGAATTGATCCGCTGATCAATTATATTTTATGAAAAAAATGAACAATTGGAATGTCTGAAATTCATTATTCATTTCGGCTTGAATGCTATTGCGTTTTTCTTATCAATTTAAACATGAAGCTGAAGAGGTGCGCTCAGTAAACAGTAAAAAAGTGGGTTATTTTTCAGACTGATATAATAAAATATCTCATTATGATGGCATTTTATCATCCGTGCAGGGAATGGCTTCATTTGTGTGATTGTTAATGAAAACCTGTTTTGTGCAACCAAAAACTTCATCGGAGACCAGCCACTGTAATGAAGATAGAAAATAACGTCATGTAAAAACTGGTTATGAGGACAATCATGTTGAAGAGAAATTAGTTGAGCTATACAAAATGTTGTTTGATTTTGTTCGTAAATATCTGAATAAATTCAAGTTTTTATTTCTTAAAATGAAGGCAATAAATATTGAAGAACCAGAAGATGACGTCTACTTTGTTGTAGACGAGGGACAATAAAATTTTTTCCCACTATTTTACTGTAGGAAGAATGTTTGCTTGTACATTATTTTTCTACATAGTCCCCTCCCTGTTCAATGCACTTATGCCATCAGATAGGAAGTGCTTCGATACCGCGTGAGAAAAATTATTTCGGTTGACGCTGCAGCCACTCGTGCACCGCCTATTGGAAGTCTTCATCAGACTTGAACTTCTGCCCTCCAAGGTCCTCCTTTAAGTGACCAATCCTTTAATGGGCCAAAGATATGGAAATCCGATAGTGTCAAAGCGAGGGGGATTGCTGAGTGCAGGTGTTTTGCTTAAACATGATTACGCTCGTCCTCATGCTCCTCGTGCAACAATGAAAACCGTCGACGACATCCGCCATAATCGCCAGATTTGGGGCCATCAGATTTCTACATCCTGCTTTTATTCTTTCTTTCTTTCTTTCTTTCTCTTTCGTAGTTTTACCTCTCCCTTGTAGGGAGGGACCTTACCGGGCCGCGACCTGTCGGGAGAGGA
This sequence comes from Ectobius pallidus, assembly GCA_964059195.1. Taxonomy (NCBI): domain Eukaryota; kingdom Metazoa; phylum Arthropoda; class Insecta; order Blattodea; family Ectobiidae; genus Ectobius; species Ectobius pallidus. The sequence continues at coordinate 21,267,948 of CAXKWD010000002.1, read as the reverse complement.
ATGAACTATGGATCACAACACAAACAGACATACGTTTTTGACCAGACAAGGGCATGTAGGGCCTCCCCGGATGAGTGATCAGCCCAATGCCGGGATCACCTCCAAGACATAGGGCGAGGCACACCATTCTCACACACACTCACTCACTCCGAACAGGGCGAGGATGGGGATGAAGATGATAATGACGGCCAGATTATATCCGGGGACCACAAGAGCCTAAAGTTAACTGACTTTTGTCTCATAGGTGAGGGGAAAACCCCGGAAAAAACCTGACCTAGGTAACATGTCCTGACCAGGAATCGAACCCGGGCCCGCTGCGTGAGAGGAGCGAACGCATCCCCTGAGCCACAGCGGTGGACATTGCTTTTATACCACAAAAAATGAAAATTACCACGTTTAATTAATTTTCTGAGGTGAAAGCTTATAACTTTTCTAAGTTATTTAGTAACCATATTCTAGTTCTTAGGCATGCTATGAAAGCCTGTACTTGTCTAATTGGAACATAATTATATAACTCACTGGAAAGGAACTGGCAGTGACCTTGTACGACCTCTGTAGAGGTCTTTATACCCTGGTCCTAATAATAAGTATTAGCAATCCCTAATTAACCACAATGCTACAGTTTCGTGTTGCGTGTTCTGTAATGAAACACAAACACGAAAACAATAGCATTGAGTCAAGTTCACTTTGAGAAACACACTGTAATTATCCTGCTCTGTATTGGTGCCCCGTTCCCCTTAATGTGCACAATTTATTAGTTTATAGGCTACTTACCTCGTTACTCTTAAATTACTGATAATAAGCGCCTCGTTTTTTCAATTTCCGAGATCCGTTATGCGCTTACGGCACGAGTATTGCATGCTATTTTTTGCACGATGAATATTTATGTCAATTTATTTATATTAATTGAGATATTAGCTGAAAATATTATGTATATACACTATTGAAGATGGATGTTATATTTCAGAAAGTGATTCGCATGTGTTTGTTGTTATGGGGACCGAATATTTGTCCTGGGGGGCCTTGTCCATAAAGGCTTGTATTATGATGAGTGCCGTAAGTAAATTCGGCAATTTGTTTTGTTTCCATAGCAACAAGATTGCGTGCGGGAATGTCAAGTTACGATCCACAGCAACAATATTCGTAAGTACCACTAATTAGTTAAGTCGTGCAAAAAATTCTTTACAATACCGAACATCAATACTGTAAAATTAGTTACTGTAGTGGGCCTAACTAATTCCTGGGGTACACCGTAGCGTAGTGGTTGAGGCGCTGCGCTACAAACCGGAAGGCTGCGGGTTCTATCCCCGATGAGGTGGTAGCGATTTTTCAATTGGCCTAATCCTTCTGGTGGCACTATGGCCATGGGGTCGACTCAGCCTCCAACAGAAGTCAGTACCAGGAGCAATCCTGGGGGTAAAGGCGGCCGGTGCGTAAGGCTGACAACCTAACCACCTTCATGTGCAGCATGTCCAAAATCTAGAAGCCTCAACCTCCTGAAACCCTCTGGGTCTCCATGGCCTGTCTGGGGATCACTTTACTTTACTTATGGCCGGTTTCTATAAACTCGCGAATTACCTATGGGTAAATTATCCAATGGACAGAATTTTCACAAAAATAACACCACACAAACACAAATAATTTAAAGATAGCAATCACATACACTTGTAGCGAGTTTCTAGATCAATGTCCTCTGGATAAATATGAAAATGACAGAAAAAATGTGAAAATGACAGAAAAAATGTTCCTACAAACTTGGGCTAGATCTTTCCAAGGGCAAATCTTCGGGTTAATTTATCCTTTCATGGATGGCTGGATGAAATTTAACCTTTCATAGGATCAATAGTAATATTTAAACAATGAGAATCAAAGCCTTCTGCATTAAATTAACTGTACAACTCCAAGGCCTTGCTCATTATATCATTGTAGGTTAAATGGAACTAATTTGTCCATGGGTAATTTACCCATAGGTAATTCACTAGTTTGTAGAAACCGGGCATTAGTAACTAATTCCTAACATCTGTAGCGAGGGCTCCTGTTTTTAATTTTAACCCCTAAATGCGTGAAACTATTTTCTTACACAATTTAAGCACCTATTCCGGACTGCATAGAAAACAGTACAAACAACCATTGAGTACTTACTTACTTACTTACTTACTTATTTACTTACTCAATGGCAATAGACAATTCCTCAGCAAGCTAAAGGAATATTATCTGCTATTTCATGGAACCCGAAGGTTCCTTGCCGCGCTTACCTGAGCCCGCCATTCAACCCTATTCTGTGCTTACTCCATGCAACCATCCCTCGCAAATCCTACTTCCCTTAAATCCACCCTAATATTCTCCTCCCGCCTACGTCTAGGTCTTCTACGTGGTCTTTTCCCTTCGGGTCTCCCAGTCAATACTTTTGATATATATCTTTCCTCTCCCATTGAAAATATATTATAAAATGCATATATACATATTAATTCAATTATGTACAACTTACATAGTACAACTATTTATAGGCTACATATAAATATGTATATATTGGCTTTTATATAGAGTTAGAGCAGTGGAATAACGGAAAATACGAAAGTTAAGTTTTTTTTCGAACAAGTGGAGAAAATCAAATATATGGAAACAATAATTACAGACACAAATAATATTAAGGCAGAAGTTAAGTGTCAACTAAAGTCTGAAAATACTTGTTTTTATGCAGTTCACAAACTCTTATCTTCTCGTCTTCTGTCCTGAAATCTAAAAATAAAAATTTATAAGACAATTATCCTGCCGGTTGTATTATATGGATGTGAGGCATGGTCGCTTACTCTTCGGAAAGAACATAATCTGAGAGTGTTCGAAAACAGGGGGCTTAGGAAAATATTTGGGACTTAGAGAGATGAAAATGTGGACTGGAGAAAATACATAACGACGAACTTCTTGACCTGTACTCTTCACAGGATATAGTAAGGATATTTAAATCACGGAGGATGAAATGGGCTGGACATGTTGCGCGCATGGAGGAGGAAAGACATAAGCCTATCTCTTCAAGTATTGACTGGGAGGCCCGAAGGGGAAAAAACCACGTCGAAGACCTAGACGTAGGTGGGAGGGCAATATTAGGATAGATTTAAGAGAAGTCGGATTTGCGAGAGATGATTGGATAGAGTTTAGCACAGAATAGGGTTGAATGGCGGGCTCAGGTAAGCGCGGCTATGATTCTTCGGGCTCCATAAAATATGTAAAAGTCCTTTAGCTTGCTGAGGAATTGTCTATTACCATTGAGTAGGTATCACATCAGACTTTTTCTTGAAAACATTTCGTAATCGATTTCTCCTCCCCCCACACCCAGATGGCTGGGTCGGTTGATTGCCCTGTCAGGTGTTGAACTTGAAGGAAGGACCTCTAGGGCTGTATGTTCTTCACCTCGACTGGATTGTATAAGTATAGCTTAGGTAGTTGCTTATCTCTACATAGTGTTATGGTGTAATGATTATGTTAGGAGTGAAAATGTAAATTCACTCAAGGCTTGGGGCAGGTGGGTGAATATCGTGACCGTTGAAGTATAGGGGGCACTTCAGAAATGTTAAGAAAAAAGTGTGCGTGGAACGCCACGCGACAGAAGTGAAAATTGTTATAATTTTAATTTTTTCAATTTTTGATTATTGGATTTTTTCAATTTTGCATTATTGGACTTTTTAATATTGGGTTTTTGGACTTTTTAAATTTTGGATTTTGGATTTTTTAATCTTGGATCTTTGTTTTTTTAATTTTGGATTTTTTAAATTTTCGATCTTTGAATTTTTTAATTTTTGGATTTTTTAATTTTTAATTTTGGAAATTTGGATTTTTTAGTTTTGGATTTTATATGTTTTAAATTTTGGATTTTTGGACTTTTTAATTTTGGATCTTTGATTTTTTAATTTGGGAATTTTGGATTATTTAAATTTTGAATCATTGATTTTTTATTGTTTGGATTTTTTAAGCGCGGTAATGAACCTCCGGGTTCCATAAAATAGATAATATACCTTTAGATTGCTCAATTTTAGGAATTTTCTATTACCATTGAGCAAGTAAGTATTATTATTATTATTATTATTATTATTATTATTATTATTATTATTATTATTATTATTATTATTAACTTATTACTAACTTACTACTACTATTCCCATTTGCAGGTCCTCGTATTAGGACTGAAAAATTTCCTTTGATTACTCCTAATCATTGAGTTGATTGTTTTCTGTGCAGTCCGCTCCGAAACACACTACTAATTTCGTGACGGTTTTGAGCGTTATATTCTCAATTCGATTCCGATTTTGAGCGTTACATTAATTTCGTGACGGTTTTCAGCGTTACTTGAGCGTTACACACGTTCCCGGTTTACCCCGTACCGCCGCTAAAGGAGTTTCACCTCAAAAATTTCCAAATATTTGAAATGAAAATCGTGAACAATTGGCAGTGGAACCATTATTTCCAGAATTACAGTAATAAACTACAGTTACTTTGACAGAAAGCGTTCAGATTGAAATTTTTAATTTCTTTTGCCAATCCTCGCACTTTTGTCAAGAATGAGTTCGTGTATTGTGCATGCCACTTCATAAAGACTTTTCCCCCCCAAGAACTGCCTCTACCTGCTGCCACCCTAATCCTTTTCGAGCTGTCAATCAGTGAATAGAAAGGTAATTAGGCGTATTCACACTTGACTGACCAGTACAATGTTGGCAAATACGTAACCAAAGCACGTTTATTTCACTTGAGAAGTGGTGAATGACAGCGCCAACAACGGGGAAATCCACGCGACTACAAGAGCCCTTGTTCTTTGTCGGTGAAGTGTCAGTGAAGATTTCTGGATTAGGGAACAATGCTATTATATTCTTTTGTAGATAAACGATGGTTTGGGATGAGGTGTTTTAAATTGACACCAACAGTACCGGTACGTAATTAAATAACCAGAAGCTGAAGGTATAATTACAGTATTTTTTCTATGATACCTACCTGCGTCTTTTACCTTCTTTGGAGCCTATGAGCGTCCTTTTATCAAAGCATGTCATTTTTATATATTTATTGCAGACATGGGGTATTATCATATTTACTAGGTGAGTTTTACCATTTAAATGAACAGAACACAACATTTTTTTTTAACAAATGTGGTAGTCACAGTTTATGCCAAATCTAAAAAAAGTATAATAATTATAATAATAATAACTTAATAGTAATAATAATAATAATAATAATAATAATAATAATAATAATGTTTATTTAACCATTAAGCATACAATGCAATAGGTTTCGTCAGCTACACATTTCTGTCGTTAAATAAAACCTGTCTCCAAATATTCCTGTACAGCATAAAAGTTTCGGAAGATTGGATTAAAAAATTCCGGTCAATGAGATAATTATAAAAAAAATATATAGATTCAGCATTTTTTTCTGTAATCCAGGCACCGTTATGTTCTTCTTCTTCTTCTTCTTCTTCTTCTTCTTCTTCTTCTTCTTCTTCTTCTTCTTTGTCTTCTCCTTGGTTCCCCCACTTATTGTAGATGTCGCTGTTCCTACAACACTCTCCATCTTATTTTGAAGTTGTAGAGAGATGTAGATCATGTATTCAATTTTGAGTGCGGAAATCCAGAGATCATTTGAGTACTTAGTTCATTTCGGAGTTTTTTTTTTTTTTTTTTTTTTTTTTTTTTTTTTTTTTTTTTTTAAGCAGAAAATATTCTTCCAGCACTTGCAGATGAAGAAGATAAACACAAAAGTGACAACATTTAGACTGAGGAAACATTTGTGATCTATTCCCTCTTCTTATGCGTCACTCCAGTATTCTGTAGGATCTGTGGTGTCCACCGGTATGTTTCTCATACAAATGACTTGCAGAAATATAATCCACTGTTGCGCGTTGTCTTTCAGTTTCCTTAAATTTAATTCGGTAAAAAATTGCGGAAGATTCCCGCGCAATTTCTTATTTTTTTTATGTTATAAAAATAATCGGAAAATTTCTATATGTATTTTTTGCACTCCTTAGCTAGTAAGTGGTACTTACGAACGTTGTTTACATGGATCGTAAGTTGACATTCCCACACAGTCTTGTTGCTAAGGGCGGTTGCGATGAGGTTAAATTACTTACGGTCCAAGCGCTACGTCATAATTCGTTACGATACACTTCATAATACAAGCCTTTATGGACACGGCCCCCAGGACATATTCGGTTCCCATAACAACAAACACATGCAAATCACTTTCTGAAATAAACATCTATTTTCAAGAATGTATTTACATAATATTTTCAGGTAATATCACAATTAATATAATTAAATTGATATAAATAATCATCGTGCAAAAAATAGCATGCAACACACGGGCCGTAAAGGCATTTACGGGTCTCGAAAACTTAAAAACCCGAGGCGCAGCCTCGGGTTTTCAATGTTTCCTCGACCCGTAAACGTGCCTTACGGCACTTGTATCTCAATATACTATTACGTAATACTTATTGCCAATATTCATTTTTCTTTTTCTATTGTTTTATTGTTGTGAAATCTTGGTTTTGTTAGTTTAGATATGATCAGTTGTAAAAAAAATCATGCCTCAATAATGCTAAAAAGTTATCCTGTTTCTTATTCTGGATCACTATGGTCACCAGGAAAATGTCACCTTCGTATATAAACACGCATTTTTGTCGTAAGTTACATATCACTCATGAGTAAGGGGCGGATTTCTATGACGTCATATTTTTCCCCTTTGCATTATTTCAGGTTTCCGACTAATTGAAACCCGATTCCAAGCATCCTGGTGAAAATGGAACGGCTTTTATTGTGCATATAACTGCATATTTAGAAAATTTTCAACTATTGTAGCATATTTAGTATGAATATGCATATTTAGGTCATATTTTCAGCATATTTGTGTGCATATTAAAGAAATTTTGAAGTTTCATATCATATTTTGTAAATTTTGCATTATAATAATCCTTTTTAGAATTTACGGATATTTTATATAATTAACATTATATTTTAATAAAATGAATTGTAATGAAACTTAAAAAAATATATAGAATGTGTAAGTGGTAAAGTCATATTTTAAATTTCATTTGTCATATTGTAATGTTTTTTAGGTCATAAATGCATCCATATATACTATTTTTTAGGTCATAGAAATCCGCCCCTACTCATGAGGCTGAAAAAAACAACTATTTTTTTAAAAATTATGTGCAGCATATTTTGCACCATTTATTTATATACTGCATTTTTTCAAGTAGTGTGATTATCGTTTGTTCGCATATTTAAATTCAAGGCCTCATGTTCTCATAGTTTACGACGTCATAAGCAAGACTTAACGTTGCCATGGAAGTTAGTACGTCGTTTGTCTTTGAGGATGGCCGGTGCAAAGAAACGCGATGGTCTGCATAATAATTAGGAGTAATTTTGGGAGCTGCTAGAGATGGCGGACAGATAGCAGCACTAGCGGCGTTGCTGCCGGTAGCGAGCACGTGCACGAAATCGTAATTTGTAACCCTTGTCGTGACTAGTCCGGTCCTTCTTCTGTCTTTTCTTATTACACTTTTAAAGTGTCTTCCCCTCCCAATCTGCCTTTTGTTTTTACCTTCTTTTTCACCGTTCTTTCTCATTTCTTTTAATTTTTTACTTTCTCTACCAGTACCATTGGTACTAAAGTGCGTTTCACGTAAGAGTTGGCCAATCGTGCGGGTCTCTGCGTCGCGGCGGCCAAAGCTCTAACTACCGAGCGATCGGGTGAAATATCTACGCAAATGAAGCCGCTAACGGTGTAATGATTCAGGTCCTTACAGTTACAGTTAAAATTACAATGAAAATAACCACGTACCTCAATCCAAGAGATGTTGGAAATGTTCTCCTCTTGCATCCACACAATACTGGCACCTTTTTAGGGAATTTTCTTTCACACACATAAATTCACCTTCCGAGATAGAGTTCATTTCTCTTGTGATATTGTCTTTTAAGTTCTTCTAATGTGTAGGGAATTGACCTACACATTTTATTATCTAAATTCCCCCATAAATAATAGTCACATACTATTATTCCCAATGTTATTTAGTCAAATTCAAAATCTGTCTCCCACAAAAAAGAGATCTAGTGCTCTGAATTTTTTTCGCAATGAACCTTTCTATGTGTGGAACAAAATTATTAAATTACTAATGGAGTTTTTTTTTTTTTTACAATTTTCATAAAGGGCGAGATATAAGATTAACAGGTTAATTTTTTATTTTAAAATATGGATAAATTTATCCACATATTAAAATTTTCATTCATGGCAGTGAGCTGTTTCATTAAAATTTTTCTAGTTAAAAACCTGTCTTATAAACCACAAATGAATTTACTTGATGAATGCTTATATTAAAAGATATATTCAACTCTGAGTTGGCGAAGGAATTTTATTTTGAAAATCAATTAAATTAAATAGTAGTCTATCTCAAAAACAAATTGGAATATGAAACTTAAATTTGAAACTGTAATTTGTATTAAGGTTTTAGTTAAGTCTGTCACATTTCAAGCTTGAAGCACAGAAGCTCTCTCAACACTTAGAGAATCCCTTAAGGTTGGTACCCTTGGAACTTGACCACTGTTAGTATTTAATTATTTTTCACTTGCTTTTCCCTATCTTAGAAAAATTTAACTTTAAATGCATATTGTGTCCTATAAGATGCAATAGTTTGCCTTAAGTCTGTAATAAGTAACGAAAATTACTCTAATGAAAATTAAAGTTAATGTTGAGTTTACAGAATAAGGTACAGGAAATATACTGTGCACCTAATCATTATGTTAGCTGTTTTCTATGCAGTCCGATACGGGTTTATATTTTGCATGAGAAATTGAGTCTTAAACATTTAAGATTTCGGAAATCCCCACCTGCCAAAACATAATTCCCATCCTTATATCGCAATATATAATTACGTAGTACAACATAAAAAAGTAAAACTTTCGTCTAATTTGCTTGTATTCAAACCCAGCCCAGGTCATTGACGTAAGAAGTATATTTGCTTAAATTCGGTATCCCCATATTTATAGATTATAGGCATGTAACTTAAAAGAAGTCCTGCGGATGTCGCAAAATTTTAGTATTTTGATGATGGTCGTAGTCCTAAATTGGAAGTACAAAACTATTGTTAAGTGAAAGTTTCAAGAGACAAACTGTAAATTCAAAGGTACATGTAGTTTTCAAGGATTGAGATCATTCATGAACAAAACTCTTTACTTTAGAGTAAAGAATACATTTCGAGTCAATACACTTCAGGTTTTTAGCATGTTATAGAAAACAACACTGTTTTGATTTCTTTTATAATGGAAAAACGTTACAGAAGACATCTTAACATATAAATTCTTAATTAATATTGAACCAAAACCTAAAATAAATAACTATTTGTTTACAGTATTTTCGGGATTATTGATAATTCTTTTATAGGCCTACTGGCCATGTTTAGGCTAAGATGGAAAGGTTGAGTCAAACTGAAAAATCCAATGCCAATTTATTGATATATATATATAAAGTAAAGTATTCCCTATTACAGGTCATGGAGGCCCAGAGGGTTCCAGGAGGATGAGGCTCTCGGATTTTTAGGTATTCGACACGTGAAGGTGGTAAGGTTGTCAGCCTTACGCACCGGGCGCCTTTACTCCCAGGATAGCTCATGGTACTCATTTCTGTTGAAGACTGAGTCGATCCCAGAGTCATAGTGCCACCAGAAGGGATTAGGCTAATTGAAAAATCTCAACGACTTCCTCGAAAATCGAGCCCGCGACCTTTCGGTTTGTAGCGCAGCGCCTCAACCACTACGCCACGGTGTACCCCTATCAAGTGCTAGTAGGTGCCATAAAATGAAAGTGATAAAAAAACTATAAAATTATGACGATAGACGCTTGCAATTTAGAGAAATTTCAAATTGTGCTTTTTTATTTGATTGGTCACTGATTAATGGTTATATATATTTATTAGGGATGGGTCCTCGATACTTTAGATACGTCGATACTTGCATGGTATCGGCATCGAACGATGCTTCAGAAAACTCACTCGATACTTTTTCGATACTTTTGTAATTCTGCAATTAAGTGAGAATGCTAGTATTTTTTAACAAAATAGTTAGTTAGTTAGTTAGTTAGTTTATTTTCTTACACAGTTCAGTGTTTTTCATTATCCTATACCTATAAGTTTACATATACTTATAAACTACATTTTTAAAAGTTTAACACATACATTTACAAATTAATCATTTACATACAAATATTCAATACATGTACAATAATATGAATTTTACATTATTTTTAACATACTACATTTTACTTATGTTTCATTAGCACTATATTATACATTTTAATATTATTTCTAACTCTATTTTTACATTACTTGGAAAATGAATTATACAAATTGAATGATAAATGGTATTAATTTCAACCCGACAAAAATTATTGTCTCTCCGCAAAATAGGCTATAGATTCCTCAACTCAAACAAAGAAGACAAAAAAGTAGCCTAAATTAGATATTTTAGGTTTTATATCCCGTTTAGGTATATTTAGGTTTTTATACCCCATTTAGGTATTTTTAGGTGCCACAGAATTAATGTGGGTGAATCCTATGGGCATGATTCGAAAAAATGAATGAGCGCTTTTTGTTTTGGAAGTAAGGAAAAAAATAGGTAAAAACCTAAGAATCCGGTCCCTAATTATAAGCTACTGATGATATTAAATTTTGTCTCTTTAAATATGCAGACTTAATTAATTTAGTTGGTATTACACAGTTATCTCAAATTTTAAGTTTTAATGTACCTATTTATTGAAACTGGAAATGTTGAAGGTATCGAGTATCGAAGTATCGAGTATCGATGAAAATAATCATGTATCGGTATCGAGTATCGAGAAAATCTGGTATAGACCCATCCCTAATATATATATATATATATATATATATATATATATATATATATATATATATATATATACACACACACACAAACTATAAACTATAATTTAAGATATAGACTGCTCGGGGAAATTTATGTGTACTCTTCAGGTGATTCATTTAACTTACACAAATATGAAAAATCATTATATAACTTGAATATTTTTGAGTTGTGGTGTTGTTGTTGTTGTTGTCGTGTTTGTTTACGGACGCTACTGCTGCTCACGAGTCGGCTACTGCGTCCCTAGCCGGTGGAATTTGTGGTGTAAATATTTTGCAGTTACTGAAAACAAGCGACGAAATTACTAGTTCATTGGATATGCTGTTATATGAAGAGTAAACCCTCGCATAATGATGATACACGGATATAGACTCTACTTGGAGTATTTATTACCCGTTACGTTAAACAAGGTATTTTTATCGCAGTAGAATTCCTCGCCCTCAACATGAAGAAAACTGCATGGAACATAAACACAATTTGCGTGGATGTGAAACTTCACTAATGAGAGTATTAGGGCTTTTGTGATTTCTTATCTCTTCACGATGCAAAGATCATCTCTAAGCCGATCAGAATGTTGGATCGGAACCAAGTTAATTAAGGATACATACCTGATCTTATATATATGGAAATTTCGCTATGTCGTCTGCGTATAGTAGGGCCTTGTATAGGAAGGAATTTAAATAAGTGTTGTCATGACAGCATTAGCATTATAAGATCTATTACCTGCGAACATATGAAGGTGCGAGTTTATTTTTATTTGTGCAGATCTTCACACTCCAGACTGCATTCATTTTATTTATCAGGGTTGTACAAAGTATTGTTGCAAGAGAAAACACTTAGCTTCTCTGTCATAGATACGATCTTCTCCCTTTCTTTCTTTCTTTCTTTTATCATTATTGCTGCTTTATTTATTTAATTCATTTTCTTTTTTTCATCTTTGTTTCTTTGTTCCTTAATTGCTTTGTTCTTATTTCTTTCTTTTCTTCAAATTCGTTCTGCCTTCCTTTATCATTTTCTTCTTTTAATGTTCATTTGTTTCTCTCTTTTTTCTGTTTTCTAGAAACTTTGTATTCATGAAAAATCTGATAAAAGGTATTAGAGTTATCGTGTATACCGACAGGGAAGGAGGAACTGAGGGACGGACAGATATTTTTCTCGTTCACCAAGTAATCTTAGAAAGTACCTTTCTGGTAGTTAATAATGCAATTGCTTGTTTTGTTCTTTTTTGAAGTGAAACTTCTTTAGCCGCGGTAGGGGTAAATCGAGGGCTGGTGTAACGCTCAAAATCGTCACGAAATTAATGTAACGCTCAAAATCGTCACGAAATTAGTGAGGTGTGACGGAACGGACTGCACAGAAAACAATCAATTCAATGATTAGGCTTATCCAAAATTTAAAAAAGCCTATAATTAAAAAAAAATTCAAAGATCCAAAATTTAAAAAATCCAAAATTAAAAGATCCGAAATTCCAAAATAAAAAATTCAAAGATCCAAAAATCAAAAGTCCAAAAATTTAAAATTTAAAAAATTTAAAAAAATTAAAAAATCTAAATATCCATAATTAAAAATAAAAAAAATAAAAATACAAAAAATTCAAAAATTCAAAAAATAAAATCCAAAATTAAAAATACAAAATTTGATAATAATAAATCCAAAATTAAAAAAGTCCTAAACCCATTATTAAAAAGTCCAACAATCCAAAATTGAAAAAATCCAAAATTGAAAAAATAAAAAAATAAAAACAAGTTTTACTTCTGTCGCGTGGCATTCCACGCACACTTTTTTTATTGTTTTTAGTTTTAGAATTAGTCTTTTTAAAAATCATATTTTATGGCTGATTTCAATTTGTATAATGTATATGTAGCTACTGTTTGGTTCATTGCTCTCTCGTAGCCCGAAATACATAAATAACTGCAGTGGGTGTCAGCTTACTGACCACATGCCCCCAATCCTACCGTCTGCCTATGGTAGATGAATGACACAGCGCCCGAATGTTAGTCCTAGTCCCTTCAGGAATGTAGCGCCACGGAGTTTTATATTTCTTAGTAGTGAATATTAAACTCAACTGTGTCATGAGATTAGAGTCCTTCAGTTACTCTCAGGGTAAACTATGTTTTTTACACCCCTCATTAATCGATATTTTCAGACCGTTGCGATTTATTTAAGAGAGTTAATTTATCTCGTTTGGCGCCATTGAATTGATTAAATATTTTGACCACTGCCTTCTAGACTGTATCGTGTTTACTCGTGTATACACTGCCTGTCCAATACGGCTAATTTTTCGTACTCGGCGACATTACAGATAGCAGCACCATTCACACCCAGATTGCTTCTTGTTTTTTGCTACGACATTGTTGATTATGTAGTGCTGTCACCGCCGTCTCGTAATATAGTAAAATTCTCTTGGGAAATATACCCTAAAAATGTTCTCAAAGCATAAATTGAATGTTTAAACTTGTATTATTCTAGTTACCGGTACTTAATTACTATGAATAAAATTTACTATCAATACGTCTAATTAATTTACGGGTATATTTATTTTAATTATTGCTCCAAAATTCCATTTCAAGGTAAGTGTCATATACTGGAATAATATTATGTTCTAAACAAATAACACAAGTATCTCTGTCTGTTTAATGCTTATTTTGACGCAGCAAACGCATAGAAGCAATGTACGGTAATGTATAGGGCAATGCCTTCTAGACTCTGTTACTCGTGTATTCTCGAGACGGGGGTTGTATAGGTGGCGGTTATTGCTGCAATCTGGGTGTGAATTGTGTCGCCTCTACTGGAGAAATTATGCAATTGAGCAATACTCTAAACTCCATGTTAAAATAAAGCATAGGACAGGCAGTGTAATTCTCGAGACGGCGGTGATTTTGACACACGACAGCATCGTACCCACAAGCAGGCCTATTTGTTACACTGTTTGAATTTCATATTTAAGGGATGTTTGTACTGAACATCCTGAAAAAAATAATATTCTGGATGAAATATTACAACAGTACGCACTATTACAATTACATTGACAATTCTTCATGTAAAATTTGGAAAATGTATAGTCATTAGTAGGGGAAGGCATTTAATGACCATAAAATAATGAAAACTCCAAAATAAAAAATTATTTATGACCTAAAATAGTGAAGAAATGTTCCGGAAATATAAAAAAAATTGCCAAAAAATTTACCATTATTACTTATAATTAGTTTTTAAAGTAATGAATTGCTCAAATCAATTTAATTGATGACAGTGCGTTATATATGAATTTACAATATAAAACACATGTATTTTGTTACTAAAAAGTAAGTAAATTTATACTACTTGGATACCCTTAGCGCAAAATAAATACTTTCTGAACTGGCATGCTCATCAAATTGTACCTAGCTAACATGTGCCATTTAAAAAAGAAAGAAAAAATTCTTTAATGCTCCAAGACAAACTGCTATGATGTTTGCAATAAACCTGAATTAAAATGATCTATAGAGATTCTCAAATAAAAACGATTATCTTTTATCTGAAAGTAGCGATTTGCACATGGAAAAGCTCCTCTCTACCTCCACTGAAACAGGATCTTAAAATTCCGAAAATGACCTGAAAATGCCGAAATTGACCTAAAAATTGCCAAAAAATTACCTGTCTCTTGAAAATGACGAAAAATGCAAAATAAAACCAAGAAGTGCAAAAATAAATTGCCCTTATTTAATAAATTATTTCATGATACACATTTATTTATAATCGAGCTATCTTTTAACCTTCAAATAAAAAAGATAAAAATCATCAAATGCCTTACCCTAGTCATTAGGTTGATTTTTTGTTTGTTTGTTTTCTTTTTTCTTTCTTATAGCAGGTAGCCTACCTGCGGCTTCGCCCGCATTCATGAATTCGACTGCTACATGCCTTTTAAATAATTTATTTAACATCAGAATAATAAGTACATTAAATTTATTTTATGATACCAAAATTTTACTTATGATAAGGCAGAGAAGTAAAAAATCACTTAATTCTGAAGGACCAGCTAAAGGTTCAGGCAGGGTAATACAAGTCTGGCACTTCAGTGTTGTACAGTAATCCTGTAGACTTTTACACAATCGGATAGATTTCTAGAAAGACAGACTGCAGAGGAGATGGACAAAAGCCTCTTTGCACCACAGAAGCTAGAGTTCTGTAATCCTCTTTATTCCATTAGCAGGGAAACAGAACTGTGTTGGATATAAAACATGGCAACCAAGTTCGCAAAGTAGTGACAGGAGGCCTTGCTGCCTGGAAATTGAATTTGAAAGAAGCTGAAATCAATTTGTACAACAAGAGAAGTTCAGAGAACAAAAGTTTGGAACAGTTGAAAGTAGTGGCATAGATGATAGATGTACTGAGTAGCACAGAAACAAGAGAAGAACGCTTTACAAAGAGAATAGTAGGAAAAAACACTGCACTCTCCTTGCTTTTCATACGGTGTTTCAAAACAGCGCTATCTTTAAGTTATTTTTTGCACTCCTTAGCTAGTAAGTGTTTCTTACGACAGTTGTTTACATGGCTCGTAACTTGACATTACCACACGCAATCTTGTTGCTAGGGGCGACGGGCGGAAAGTGAATTGTTGCTAGGGGCGACGGGCGGAAAGTTACTTTACCGCCCGCAAATGCTTATTTGCGAGCAGAAATTACCAAGGCCTCCCCGCTTTATAAATATTCGGTTGCCATAAACAATAACAAATGCGAATCCCTTTCTGAAATAAGCACCATTCTTCAAGTCTGTATTTACATAATATTTTCAGGTAATATCACAATTAATATAATTAAATTGATATAAGTAACCGTCGTGCAAAAAATAGCATGCAACACACGGGCCGTAAAGGCATTTACGGGTCTCGAAAACTTAAAAACCCTCGGCTGCGCCTCGGGTTTTCAATCTGTTTCCTCGACCCGTAAGCGTGCCTTTCCGCCCTTGTGTCGCAATATACTATTACGAGTATAAACGTTTGAAATACGAGGGCCGTCCAGAAAGTAAGTTTCCCTGGGGCACTTTACAGAAACAAAACACAAATTCATGGAAATATTTATTGTAACAGATATAGCAAGTGTTCAGCTATTTTTAAACTTATTTGCCAATGGATTAAGACATCTGTCATACCGTGGGACCAACCATGTGTCGTAGAAGTCTGCCACCTGGGATTCGAACTACTGTCTGACAACCACCTCTATTTCTCTGACATTCTCTGTAATTTCCTGAGGAATAGGAAAATATTAAAATCACTGGGAGTGTGGTCCGGGCTATAGGGTGGATGTTGAAACACTTCCCAGCCGAACTTTTTGCAGGAGATGTGGTTCAGATCCCAGGCGGCAGATTTCTACAACACATGTGTTCAAAAGTTTGTCCCACGGTATGACAGATGTCTCAATTCCAGTGGCGAATATGTTGAAAAATAGCTGAACACTTGTATCTGTTGCAGTAAATATTTCCGTGTTTTGTTTTTGTAAACGGCCCTAGGGAAACTTACTTTGTGGTTGACCCTCGTAACATTTTCTGACCAAACATTTAATTCTTTATTGCATAAAAAGCTTCAAAGTTATGCCTATTTTAGGTCAATATGAAAGTTTCAACAGGAGTTATTTTAAAAATAAATTTAAATTGCACAGTGTGCATACGTTTTAAGTAGGGGTGGGTCCTCGATACTTTAGATACCTCGATACTCTCGATACTTGCATGGTATCGGCATCGAACGATACTTCAGAAAACTCGCTCGATACTTTTTCGATACTTTTGTAATTCTGCAATTCTGCAATTAAGTGAGAATGCTAGTATTTTTTAACAAAAACTTGTAATTGGACTGTTTAAAAATCTTATTTATATTAAATTTTGTCTCATTAAATATGCAGACTTAATTAATTTAGTTTGTATTACACAGTTCTCTTAAATTTTAATTTTTAATGCACCTATTTATTGAAACTGGAAATGTTGAAGGTATCGAGTATCGAGGAAAAAATCATGTATCGGTATCGAGTATCGAGTATCGAGAAAATCTGGTATCGACCCATCCCTAGTTTTAAGATTTGAGTGCAATCTGTCCATTTTTCTTTCAACTATATTTTGGTGATATTTTGTATCTTTCAAATGAACAAAACCCGTATTAAAACTTCAGCTAGAAAGCTCATTTATACGTTAAATTAAAGCTTTTGAATAGAGGAATGTTCTGTTTTGTGGGCTCCTCATTACAGTGACAAATACAACTGTAATAAACAAACGTGGGCGAAATCGCTTACCTGCTTACTGTAATGGATGTTTTTGTTTTGGGCGCTACTGATGGTATTTTTTCAATTATTTAGTCAAATTTTGTGTACTCAAGTGCCGTTTCCCTGTTAACTCAAACATTTATTGACATATTGCAGTGAAATTTTGCATGCAAGTATATTTGATAGGCTATTATTGAACAACACTGTCTAGAATCATTGATGTAACTTTAATATTTTATTATTTTTTAAATATTTATAATGTAAAAATTTATTTAAAAAAATTAATGTGATGAATTATTAAAAAAAATATATTTATACTGCAGATAATCCAAAGATCCTAGATTATGTTGTTCATATGATATTTACAAATAGGTAGAAAAAAGAATCACTCAGAAATATTGGTATTTATGAAAATGATCAGGGAAACGGCACTTCTGTGCACAAAATTTGGCTGCCATTTTGTAATGACAACTACCCAAAATAGTATGCAATTGTAGAACTACTGAATATAGAGCATGCCAGATTGCAAGACTACAGAACAATTCATTGCTGAGAAAAAAATTAATGAATCTTCAACTATTTTTCAGCATCGAAAGCTGTATGTAACACCTTATAAGTAGACCTGGGATTTTAAGGCATAGGCCTATGCCTATTTTGTTCCTTATGCAAAACACGAAAATTTTAAGATATGTTGATATTTCATGATAAATCACTTATATTTATAGAGTTGTATAGTGCCCTAAAATGCTTAATTGGACCTTTGAAGCCTATTTTTACTATTTTAGTGCCTAAAATGCCTGTTTTGTACATTTAAAATAAAATTTAACTTCTTGAACTATTACAATCATTTAATGGACATCCCTGAATGAAGAGCAGAACAGCAGAGAGTGGGTTTTTCACAGAAACTTGATTTTCCAAAACAACTGTCGCCAAAGGAATGCTGACTGTTTTAAGTGCCTATTTTCTCTTTTAAAAGCCTATTTACTTGTTTTAAAAGCCGAAAATCCCAGGTCTACTTATAAGTTAGTTTCCTGAACACCCTACAACATTTGTCAGACAGCCTTATTTATTTTCTTTTGTCTTAAGCTGGATAGATGGAATGTTTGGTTTAATTCTTCTTACACGGTGGCTCCTAAGTCACGTAAAAGGTGCCAGGAGGTTAATCATGGTTTGTTTTACAGGCCAGCTGAACATATGACAGGCATCAAACAAGCCGTGAGTTATGTTCTTCCCATAATGAAACAGCATACTGACGCGTATGTGCACAGGCTTTTGTTTTTCCTTCACTGCTTGTTGGATTGTATGCAAATTGTGGAAACGTATAATTAAAATCCGTTTTGACACGCTTTAATTGTAAATTCAACGCAAGTACCCAGGATGCAGTGGCTACGTGAGATAGGATATACACGTATTAATTTCCCACAAAACTAGATATTACGTGATCAGATTATTTTTTATGAGTTTGGGGTTTTAAAATTCGTTAAAACCTTTTGCATTTCGATTGTATGATTTGTGGGATTTTATCACTTGTCAATTGGAGTCCTTAATTTTGTTTTTGCACTCCTTAGCCAGTAAGTGTTACTTACTAAAGTTGTTTACATGGATCGTAACTTGACATTACCACACGCAATCTTGTTGCTAGGGGCGACGAGCAGAAAGTTACTTTACCGCCCGCAAACGCTTAGGCCTATTTGCAGGTTGTAATGACCAAGGCCTCCCCGCTTTATAAATATTCGGTTGCCATAAACAACAACAAATGCGAATCACTTTCTGAAATAAACATAAATCTTCAATCTCTATATATATATAAGGCTTTGTCCTGACTGACTGACTGAATGAATGACTGACTGAATGACAGGAATCAACGTACAGCCTAAACTATAACAGGTAGAGACTTGGAATTTTGACAGTACCTTCGATTCATAATGTAGGTGCTCACTAAGAAAGGATTTTGAAAAATTCTGATTCTAAATGCCAAAAATTAAATGTTTTTGAAAATACTTAATCCCTTTTTACATAGAATTATCAAAACAAATTCACAGAACGTATTGTTACCAGTGGTATCAGGTGGGCTTGGATTAAATTAAATGGATGTTTGACAAATTAGAGAAGGTATCATAATTCATATTATCTATATTAATAAAAGGAATTCTCCTCGATGTCCAGCGAAATCTACTGAACGCAGAGATCTGAAATTTTAAACATAGGTGTGCTGAAGGGTCGGAAAATGCACCTCCAAGCCGGAATTTTAATTTTCGTTTTCGTTCGTGAGTTATGAGTGAAAAACTGGCAAAAAACGTGCATTTTTTGCGTTTTTAAAACATAAGTTTTCAGTAATAAATTTCAATATCAAATCACTTACAGATGGCTTTGGCTATTTTTGTCATCATACCTCATACCTTGGAAATAAAAGCAACGCGAACGCTTGATTTTGTTAGTCCATCCTAGACGATTCATTTGTTTAGAGTGTCAAGGCCCATAGACATAGCCTATAACATTTTCAACCTACACGGAAGAAGGATAATCAACCCTAAATATGGTCAAACATTGTTCGATTTGGACTAAACAAACTATGCAGAGGTTTTCTGGGCCAAGGAACTCGAATCTGAGGTCGCTTTTACCAGGCGACGCTACATAATCGTGGTATGTAGTCCACGTGATTTAGGTGTTAATAAATATAATGATTTAACTATTATGATCTTAATTTTAAATTTTTGAAATAATTATCGTGGGCGAAGCCGCGGGCACATGCTATCTTATAATAATAAAAGGACGTGTTTGTCTGTCTGTCCGCGATGACCATCGAAATCTACTGAACGCAGAGATCTGAAATTTTAAAGATAGATGGACTGAAAGGTGGGCAAATGCACTTCGAAGCTGAATTTTTAATTTTAGCTTTCGTTCGCGAGTTATGAGTTAAAAACTGGCAGAAAACGTGATTTTAGCGCTATCGAAGCATCAGATTTCAGTAATACATTTCAATGTCAAATCAATTGCAGTTGGCTTTGGCTATTTTTGTCATACCGTGGAAATAAAAGCATCGCGATCGCTTGAATGTTGTAAGCCCACGCTGGTCGATTCATTTGTTTAGAGTGTCAAGGCCCACAGACATATGACATTTTCAACCTACACGGAAGATGGATAATCAACCCTAAATATGGTCAAACATCGTTCGATTTGAACGAAACTCGCTATACAGGGGTTTTCTGGGCCAAGGAACTCGAATCTGAGATCGCTTTTACCAGGCGACGCTATCTAATCGTGTTATGTAATTCACGTGATTTAGGTGTTAATAAATATGATTGATCTACTATGCTCTTTATTTTTTATTTTTTATTCTTGAAATAATTATCGCGGGCGAAGCCGCGGGCACATGCTAGTAGTGTATATACATAATATTTTCAGGCAATATAGCACTTAATATAATTAAATTGATATAAGTAACCGTCGTGCAAAAAATAGCATGCAACACACGGGCCGTAAAGGCATTTACGGGCCTCGAAAACTTGAAAACCCTCGGCGCCTTTCCGCCCTTGTGTCGCAATATAACATTTTCGTATTATGATTTTATAAAACTTTTTGATACGTTTCTACTATTATTACGCATGCGGTCTTGCCTATGATGGGTCTAAATACGGTACAGAACAATGGGAGGTAGGTAGGTAGGTTTATGGTGATGTACTGCAACTTAGGCCTGTGACCGTCGCCGGTGTGCCGGAATTTTGTCCCGCAGGAGTCCTTTTACATGCCAGTAATTCTACTGACATGGGTCTGTTGCACACATAAATGTCATCGACCTGGGCCGGGTTCGAACCCGCAGCCTTGGGCACAGAAAGCTAGCACGATGCTTATTGCGCCACCCAGGCCGACAGAACAGTGGTTTAAGAACGCTATTAAAAACAATATTTTCTCTTCTAAGAGTAGGCAATTAAAAGGTAGATTATCTACAGCAGGGGAAGTCAACTACGGCCTGTGATGACGTTTGTGGAGCAAGTGCATGCGGATCCCTTGTGTGTGACGTCAGCAAGAGCGCACGGTAGTAGGGGTGTTTAGAGTACGCTAGAGCTAGCTCTAGCTCTGTGGGTAGAACAACTTCTGGTTGGAAATACGGAGCATTTTTCAAAGTTAATGCAAGTACGCGATCCTGATAGTGTTCTCTCTGCAGAACATGTGTTAGTTCTGCAAAAATTCTTCTTCAGTTCGAATCGAGGTTTCAGGATGTGGAAAACCTTTCTCCAATGTTTAAACTTTTTGCTACCCCATTTTCAGTTAATGTCAAAGACGTTCCTTGCCGGTATCAGTTGGAACTGCTAAACTTACAATCCGACGATCTGTTAAAGGACAAATACGAACGTAAAGTGGTCTTGGGTAACTTTTACTGAAATTTCTCTGAAACCAGATTCCCGAGACTTATGCACTTGCCGCACGAATATTATGTAATTTTGGATCGACATATGTGGCCGAACAATTTTTTTCACTAATGAAATGTGCAAAGCTCAAATCAAGAAGTACATTGTCAAATCACAACCTAAATTTAGTCTTCGATTAAATATTGCTCAAACATTACGTTCCAACATTGATATACTTGTTAAAGAAAAAAGATACAGGAAAGTCAGACAATTGTTACTGTAATCTTGTATCATCTAAGGTGCAGACGAGCTTGTATGGTAATTAATGAAGTTCATTTTTTATTATTTTTATTGTAGTGAATTATGTTAATTCAAATGATAGTATTGTTTATTTTTGTCAAAGAACATAGATTTTGTGGAAAGGTAATTGTTCTCACAGAATAGTAAAATAGAATTATTTATAATATGTTAAACTACTGTGCTGTAATTAACCGATAAACTATCAAGAAAATCGATTGATGTTTCATTAATTCGGAAACACGTATTACGTAAGTTCTAACCCCCTAAATTCCCGCTGCCCGCAATACTAATGCCCCTCTCTTCCCCCCTGTTCACTGATGCCACCATTTCACATACTCCTCGCAGATATATAACGCGAGCAGTGAGAGCAGAAAGCAGTGACGTCACAGAGCAACCTTCTGTCTTCCCCTGATCTACAGTCTATTTTCTTTACAAATACATTAATATCTGTTCTCCCTTATTGTTTTGAACGTTTTCTTTCTTTCTTTCCTTCTTTCTTTATCTTAGTTTTACCTCTCCCTTTTAGGATTTAAGCGACCCAAGTCGCCCGGGCCCTACAGTGCCGCAACTCTGTCTGGAGAGGGATTATCTACGGATCATATACATACTTTTTTGACCAGACAAGGACATGGAGGGCCTCCCCGGATGAGTGATCAGCCCAATGCCGGGTTACCTACGAGACAACACGAACACATAGGACGAGGCACACCATTTTCACACACACACACACACTCACACACACTCACACTCACACTCACACTCACACTCACTCCAAACAAGGCGAGGATGGGATGAAGATGATAATGACGGCCAGATGATATCTGGGGACCACAAGGGCCTAAAGGTACCTGACATTTTTCTCACAGGTGAGGAAAACCCCAGAAAAACCCCACCTAGGTAAATTGTCCCGACCAGGATTCGAACCCGGGCCCGCTGCGTGAGAGGAGCGAACGCATCCCCTACGCCACAGCGGTGGGCTTGAATCTTTCAAAATAAAAAAATAAAGTATTCCATGACCTGACATTGGATCAATACAAATTCCGGTACGATTTTGCTCTGAAGTCGGGTTTCTATTCTAGTGAAAACTATTTCTCTTTTAGGATCCAGGATCCTGGCTCAAATCCCGGCTATGGCATTGAATTTTTCAGTCTGACTTTACCTTTCTACCTAAGCCTAAGCACAGCCATTGTGAAAGAATTATCATTCCAATATTTCTTTTGTAGTTGTTCCCTTATCACTAGAGTATATCCCAAGTAAGTTTGATCCTGTTCAAAACAAAGGGGAGGATAATTCACAGAGAGTTCCTCGGAAAATTCACATCATGTGACAAAATGTGATTGGTTAATGTCATTAGCATGCCCCATTACCAGGGTGTGGCTTGCTAGTGGAGAAGTGGTGTTCGTAAGTTCATGCAACAATAATATCAACATTTTCACGTGAAATAACAAACTCTCACTGGCATCGTCATCATTATAATATATCAATTAGCAAACAAAACATAAAAGATTCATTGTTCACGACGACCCTGCGTGTGAGTTGTACTGAGAATAAACAAACTACCATTATCACGGTGATGACATGCGTTCTCACGTGCGGACTATGACAGGCACGCCTCTTTGTTTTGAACAGGATCATTCTTACTTGGGATATAATTAGACCTGGGATTTTAGGCTCTAAACCTTAGTTTTAGGCACCTAAAATAGGCTTTTAAAACAAGTAAATAGGCTTTTAAAAGAGAAAATAGGCACTTAAAATATTCTTTAAAAAATTGTAAATACTGTAGATAGAAAATAGACTTTAAAATATTACAATATACACTTAAACTGCAACATGGACTTTTTTACTGCAAGAAACTTGGTATACCTATTAACTGCAAAATTAGGCATCACGAACTATATTTACTTAAACAGATGTTCTTTCACTGGTGACTTGATACAGTAGTCCTTCCCCTTACTCCTCCCCCTCCTCCGTTAGTCAGCATTCTTTTAGCGACAATTGTTTGGAATAATCAAGTTTCTGTGAGAAACCCACCTCTGCTATTCTGCTTTTCATTAAGGGATGTCCATTATAAAATTGTAAAAATTGCAGACGTTGAATTTTATTTTAAATGTACAACATAGGCATTTTAGGCACTAAAATGGTAAAATAGGCTCTTAAGGTCCAAATAGGCATTTTAGGGCACTATAAAATTCTATAAGTGTAGGCCTAAGTGATTTATCATGAAACGTCCACATATTTAAACATTTTCATGTTATTTCATAAGGGACAAAATAGGCATTTGCCTTAAAATCCCAGGTCTAAATTATTGAAATAACTCATTTTCAACAGATAAGGGTTAGTATTAAATATTTAATACCAATTAACAAATTTTATAAACAACATTATTTGAGAAGAATTGTGGTGTTCATTACATCTTATTTGAACTGAAGATAGCGTAGCATACGCCGAAATGCATTTCCATAATAAGTTGTATATTATATGTTAAGGGTAAAGGTGGAATAGTGTATTAAATATCCCAGGTCTAGTTATAATATAGTCTTAAAGCGGTACCACATCTTTCTTCGTGCCTAAGAATAAAGACACAAGGAACGGCTACAGTTCATATTCGAAACTGCGGCGGATTTGAGATCTCTGGTATCTGCAGTAATAAGATATTCCTGCATAATTTATTTGCTGTGGAATGGGATATGGAATTAGGACTTGCCCGAGGCTGCGCGCGCAGTGTTGCGGAGAATGTCTGAAGAAGACTGTTATCTGGTAATTGGGATTTCAGTTGGTATTGAAAACCCTAGACACGAAGATTGCTAGCTCCGTGAAGACAGGTGTCAGATCCGTGTTTGTTTACGTGGGTAGAGAAACTTTCCACGTGGCCAGTTATTCTTCATGAATACTTTAATCTCATGCATTCATTGTTATTTTGGGGATGCTGCGACACTGCACGCTTTTTGTGTAGGCTATGTGTTTTGGAAGTGAAACTTCTTAGGCGCGCTAGGAGTAAGTAAATCGAGAGCTAACCCAAAGTTGCATTACGCTATAGAGTTACGAATAAAATCGTAGTGGGGCTGTGCCGGACTGCACAGAAAATAATCAACTCAATGATTAGGTTTATCCAAAATTTAAAAATATCCAAAATCCAAACATCTAAAATTAAAAAAAATCCAAAATTAAATTTTCAAAGATCCAAAATTTAAAAAATAAAAAATTCTAAAAATAAAAAAATCTAAAATTAAATAATCTAAGAATCCAAAATTTAAAAAAATAAAAAATACAAAGTCGAAAATCAAATACATAAAAAATAAAAAACCATTATTAAAAAATCCAAAATTAAAAAAATTTAAAATCCAACATTTGAAAAAGCTAAAATTTAAAAAGTCCAACAATTCAAAAATTAAAAAGTTCAAAAACCCAAAAGTAAAAAAGTCCAACAATCCAAAATTGAAAAATAAAATAATCCAATTTACGTTGTTGATCCAATTATAGGCTTGTAATTAGTTAATTATTGCTGTTTTTAAGTAAGAATACCTGTGTGAAACTGTGAGTCATCTTGGAGGGATGTAGTGGTTATGTTGTCTGCCCCAGATGCCAAAAATCAAGAACCAAAAAAACAATCAAAACACAATTTGATTTGTTTCGATTTTTCTTTTCTTTTCTGATGGTTTATTCGATGGTTTCTGATGGTTTTAGGATAGAGTCGCGACCCACCTGTAACCCTTCCGCGACCCATTCGTATTCGTATAAAATTTTGTTTTTATACGAATTTTTTAATTCCTGAAATATGCTGATCCTGCACACACACACACACACAAACATGTTCTGAAAAAAAGTATATATATATATTAATTCTGGGGTCTTCAGAATGTGTTTTTATATTGAAAATGAGATGTTGAATTTCACACAACACACTTCCCGTAAAAATAGTAGTCCTCTACCGTAGTCCATGGTAGAGAAAGTAAAAATAATTCAGACGTGGTACTCACTTACAGTATCTTATGTTTTCTGTAGAAAATGCATGTTTAGAGGTGATTACGTGCAGGGAGGGCTTGGACACGACCTCTGAGGTTCCCACGTCCGGTATACCGGCGCTCCTTGTTAAAATAAATATAAAAACCTGCTATTTATATGTATGTTGTAAAGATGCCACTCCCACTTACTGGGAACTGTACTAATATACACAGGAAGAGCTTCACTATAATTCAGACAGCAACAAATGGCAAGAATTACATATTGTACTGTTTTATTCTACGTTGTGTTAAAATTGAAAAGGCTGGTGGTTGCTTTTTGCTAAATACGAGGGTCATTCAATAATTAAAGAGAGAAACTGACCTGGAGAAAAAAACAGTTTATTTTTACAAAACAAGACTTTTCCTACTTTTCAACATAATCCCCATCAACATTTATGCAGTTATCCCAACGGGTTATTAGCTTTTTTATACCGGCTGCAAAGAACTTTCACCATACACTTTAGTCATTCCAGAGCATAGCCTATATTAGCTAGTGGGCCTATATTAGCGCCGCCCGGTCACAAAAATTACTAATTAGTGTGCTGCATATCACATAACTTGTCTGTCAGTGAGGAAGACCATTGAGGGCATTCAATCATAGGAGGAAGGTTCCATCTGGCGCTGTGAATAAAATAGATAATAACTGAAAAATGGTGCCATTGTTCTTCCCATTATTTTCATAGTCAAACAATGCGCTTGTTGTCAAGTACCTGCCATAGATTCTGAAACCATTTGGGGAAATGTTTACTGTGCGGTCCAGTGAAACCATTTGGGGAAATGTTTACTGTGCGGTCCAGTGAAACCATTTGGGGAAATGTTTACTGTGCGGTCCAGCATTTTTCTTTAAACATGAGAGCATTTTAGAACAACTTAACGCTGGGCACCCAAGTACTGGCGCGATACAGTAAGGGTAGCTTTCAGCAAGGCGGTGTCTATAGAGCTGGGTGGATCCAGTGATGCCGCATGGTCCGCTGTCGGGTGACACAGCTGGTTCCAGACCCGGGCTGTTGAGACACAGACGGGTCGAAAAAAAACTCAAATATACTTAACCTGTGTCAGACACTGCCGCAGTGTTACCATGAAAACGTCAAAGTAACCTATATTGAAAATAAATACAATTTTTATTTTAAATTTGCATATTACATTTATTGAGGTATGAGATGTGGGATTACCTATGGCTTTTAAATTGTTTTGACACCTTTTCAAAATGTCAGATCTATATCGGTCGATTCTGTAACTCAATTCTTCGCAATCTACGTATCTGTAACTTATGTAAGAGAGTCGCGATTAATTGAAGCGCTCAGACAAGTGGTATACATATACTTATACATTAGAGAATATCGGAATATCGGAAGTCAGTAAGAGCGGCCTCTGGCACGATGTAAAAACCTGTAAGCCGTAATAAATAACCACAAACACACCCTTGGTGGAAAACTTCCACCTCTGAGGGAAATTTCTTTATTTAAAGCAATGGACCTGTACTCGTCACCGGATATAGTAACGGTAATTAAATAAAGAATGAAATGAGCAGGACATGTTGAGCGCATGGGGAAGGAAAGACATATATAAAAAATATTGACTGGGAGACCCGAAGGGAAAAAACCACTTGGAAGACCTAGACGTAGGTGAGAGGACAATATTAGGATAGATTTAAGGGAAGTAGGATTTGAGAGGGATGGTTGGATGTAGTTAGCACAGAATAGGGTTGAATGGCGGGTTCATGTAAGTGCGGCAATGAAACTTCGGGTTCTATAAAATATATAATATTCAACACTTCCACCTCCGAGGGGAATTTCTTGTAAGCAACAGGCCGGCCAGAACAGTGTTCGTCAGTCACTGATTCTCGACCACTTTTGAACTGTTCTACCCACTTGTAAAAATTTCCACGGTTCACACAACTTTCACCATACACTTTAGTCATTCTAGAGTATATATTAGCTGGTTTTTCACCTTCAGCATTCAAAAAACGAATCACAGAACGTTGTTCAACCAATGTGGAATTTTCAAGAAGACCCGACATCGTTAAACTTAATTTTGAGGTTATAAACAGAGCAGTGTTGATCCATCAGATGATTAGAACTCATCCCAGTGCTGCCAACTTAAAATCCGAAATGTATCAATTTTGTACTACCAACCGTCTTTTCCCCAGATCAATTTGTCTCGTTAATTATTGAATGACCCTCGTATAAAAAACATATTAAAATTTTATAAGAACAAAAGGTTATATTTTCATTTCGACATGCCTGAGATAGAGATATTGAGATGTTTGTGTTTTGTTTCAGGGCTTCCAATGGACGGCGGGTAGGGCAGGGGAAAGCGGAGCCAGTGCTGAATGGTGACACCACAGATACTAAGCCACCTCGTACTGCCGCGTCTCCAAGGTAACTAACTACACATTGCCAGAGGGCACTGTCATGCATTGGATATTATTTTCCCTCCTATTTTTGTCTTACCTTAATATAAAATCACTAATAAGTTTGTTAAATTGTTTAAAAGTACTACATCTCTCTTATGAAAGATAAAGAATAGGCTTTTTTTTAAAAAAAAATGTTATTAAGTGCCAGAATAGTACTTTTTGAGATTGTGTGGGAGACGGGAAAATGTCTGTCTGTCTGTCCGTCCGTGTGTCTGTACGCGCGATAACTCAAATATTACGCTTTATCGGATTTTCATGACACTTGATATAACGTATTTATAACGTCCATGGGAAGAAACCTATTGCTTTTGGACCAAATCGGTTGACCGGTACCGCAGTATTGCCCAATTTAGCGCCTATTTTATGGTAATATATTAGAAAGAATTTATCAAATGCAAATCAGGTATCATGACAATATTTTGTTTCACAGTGTTCATATACGGCTTTGGAAGTTGCAATTCATTTAGCTTTGAGAAATAACACTACCCACATATTCCTTCACATATGCTTATCAAACTAGACCTTTGTTCTTCCGTAAGCCCTGCCTAATGAATCGATCTGGCGTTTAACCTGGAATTCTGAGAACTTACTTTCTGCAAATCATAGGCCCTAATTGCAACTATCACTGATAAAACATCAGTTTACCTGATTTTATTATTTTATTTACTCGAGTTGTGGATTCGAGTCCAGCCAGCCTCGGCATTGGCGTCTGTGTGTAAGTTAATAAGAAAGAAAGAAAGAAAGAAAGAAAGAAAGAAAGAAAGAAAAAAGGAAAAAGAAAAACAAGGGAAAAGATTCTTACATCGTAAATAACTATTTCACATCAGCAGAGAAAATAATGATGAATAAATGTGCTGTTCGCGGTACTACAGTTTCAAGTTCAAAGTTGGTAGTTTTTCTTAGACCGTATAGGCTTATCATAGTACAGTGCATTGTTCGTCAGTAGTTAAGCACGGAAGATGGCTCAGAACAAAAATAAACGTTTAGCTATCATACGGACAAAATATTACAAAACTGAAATTATTTTAGTATACATGGCCTACATAAACACTAGAAATTACTCATTCTTTCGTGTGAACACAAAAAGTATAACGATGAATAGTAATAGTTAAAAACTATAAAAATGCCAAAAAAATTCCTAAAAATGCAATTTAGCACAAATCGGCAAATATTGCAAAGCTGTGCATAAACAAATATGATTAATTTAGCTCCTTTTGTTGTGAAATACGTTTATATCTAAGTGAGCCATGCCAGAAAATAAAAATATGCATTTAGATTGAAATTCTAGTCTTGATTAGAAATATGTTGGAAAGGACATGGGACCTAACATAGAACCTTGAGGCATTGCTGCATTGGTAAAATATTATTATTATTATTATTATTATTATTATCGTTTAATTATTATTTATTGTGTCTTTGCAGGCAGATACACCCAGTATGCGATGAAAAAGCTCAGCTGTTGGCTTACGAGAACAAGCCAGCGCCGATCCTAGCGACATCTCCTATCCAACACCTGACGCTACCCCTGGAACCGCCTTCCTACCCGCCGCCTCCACCGATGCCGACTTACCCTCTCACCCCCAACATATGCGTGGAGGGCGGTCGCATCGAGTTCATCAAAACGCCACCAGATCTCGCGCCGGAGAAGAAGTTCCCGCCACCCACGACGCCGACGCCGACGGCGGCGTCGCAAACTATGACAGTGACTCGTGCGCAACAAACTGTGGAAGAGGAGGAGAAGTTTGACATCGCTAAGGTAGGTGGCAGCACTTATACTTATTTTGCCTTATGTCGATAAAGAAGTGGGATACATTCCAGCCAAAAATTACAATGCTTTCTTACTGGATTTTTTTGTCATTACAATGCTTTCTTACTGGATTTTTTGGCTTACTGTTCGTGCCATTTTAAGGAGACTTCTTCCCAAACCATCGTCTATTTCCAAAAGTTTTATAGTATTGTTCTCTAATCCAAAAACCTGCACCGACACCGACAAAGAACAGGTGCTCTTTTAATCGCGTGGATTTCCACAGTGTTGCCGTTGTCATTCACCACTTCTCAAGTGAAGTAAACTTGCTGTAATACGTATTTGGCAACATTGTACTGGACTGCAGTCAAGTGTGAATACGCCTAATTACTTTTCTATTCACTGATTGATAGGTCGAAGAGGATTAGGGTGGCAGCAGGTAGAGGCAGTTCTAGAAAAAAATCTTTAAAAGTGGCACCCACAATATGTATAAGTTGTCAAGTTTACATTGCCCATATAGGCCAAGGTGTCCATATAATGTTCATAAAAAGCGGGGGCATTTTATTATTTTTTTGTTAAAAAAAACTGAGACAAATAAACAAAAAAAGGGGACACAAATTTAATTCTAAAAATTTAGGGAATATACAATTTACCTTTGTCTCATGTAACTTACACAAATTATCCCAAATAACTTCTTAAATTTCTTCTGCAGACTCCCTGTTTTTGGGGATATTCCATACCCCACACCTCCAAGTAATCGCTAACTTTCGTTAAGTCGGCCCCTCCTTAATTATGTTCTGGATCCGCCCTGTTATGACGTAATCTTTTCTCTCAGAATACCCGTGTATGTTATGGTTAGGGTTCGGATGTTTATGACCTAAAAATGTGGAAATTATGACTGCAAGTATGCCCTTAAAAATGACTAAATATGACCCAAAAATCCTGTTTATGACCTAATAAAAGAACGTATTTTCTAAAAATAAATGTTCCTATTTAAAACGTTTAATGACACTAAATTATCACATCATATGAATTCAATGAGATAATCACTTTTTAACAATTTTTGTGATTTATAGTTTTAACAGTGGCGGCTATTCAGGTGAAGTAGGTGAAGTAGCACTTCACCAGTATTTTTCCTTTACAATACGTATTTTTAAAGTTTATTTCCCATATCTCGAATGTTGGTTTTTACTATAAATGCATTTATGTAATTTTGTATTGCCCGCCACGAGTGATGTTAAAGGAGGAGGCGCCAGAGAGCTCTCGAGTCTTGCAAAGAAGCACGAAGCAGCCTTGATTCACTTCCCCTGTTCCATGGGTAGTCTGGTCCACTAAAAATGATGCTAGCTGATGCTGCAAGCAGCATTTTTCTCGCTTATCCCACGTCCATTTTGAAGGGATCAGACTACCCACGAAGGTGTCGTCCTGCGGCCACATGATGCGCGCGCTTCCCACAGCAAGCTGAAGCTACTACAATGACAGAGTGTGGCGGGTTTCATACCTACTCCTCTTCTGCTAACAGCACCAATTTCACTTCCTCTACCCGTACCAAAGGTAGTAAATGTTCGAAATCAATGTTTTTAACATAAATACCTGTTTTGAATTCTCCTCTGTCCAATAATATTTTCAGGAACGTGTCTGTGTGGCTTGAGAACTAAACATCGTGTATAAATAAAACGTATTTGGATTAGATATCTTCTGGGGAGATTGACGACTTTTTCTTACTTTTATACGGTATCCTTATACTTTGAAGGGTAGTTATAAGCCAGCTATCGTTTGTACAAACTCAGGCTTTTAAGTCTTACATCTTTGGGCGAGGCTAGAACAGACTTTCATTCTTCACGATTTTATATATAAAAAAAAAAAAAAAACTAACAATTTTGTTTAAATTTTCCACACGATTTGCATAGACGCTAAAGAGCTAGAATTTTTATTTTTAACAATTTTCAATTAATTATTTAAAAGGTGTCTATAAACAACCATATACTTCATTGAAGTATGAACGGTAGAGGAGCTTGGATTCTTTCTCATAAAATTAAATATCATTAACGGAAAAAAAAATCATAGGCGTTCGATTCTATAGCACAAAAGTGAGGCATAGGGATGAGACTAGAAGTTAATTTATTTAATGTGTGTCACCATATACCAAGACTACTGTGTACTGTGATGAAAGCCCACTGTTACGTGTCACAACACTGAACCTTCTTCGGAGATCGTCGCCGATAGGACGCCATAGGACGACAACGTTGAATCACGACGTTTCATTCCTACAATGCATATTTTTTCATAGGCAATCATACGACATGTGACATATTAATCACTGCATATTAATGCCTTGAAGTATCCAGTAACGAGCTGAAGTTTATCAGATAAAATTGCATCTTTCCGACCCTTGCAAGCATATTAACTTATAAGATAAACAACAGTCATTGGTCGATATCCGAGGCATTGCTAAAGATTATTAGTCAATTTCAAGTCCGCATCGCATGAATGGAATATTCTGAATAATCTGATTAGGAGAATAATAATTACGATAAACATCAATAGATTCGCGGCGGAAAAGCAGGATCGAATTTATCTAATGAAACTCATAATCCTGATTGGGATTTATTAAGAGTATTCCATGAATAAAATGTATCACATTTTATAAATAATAACTATATTCTTACCCGCATTGTTTAAAATCAAATCATCATTGTGCCAGCTGTCAGATCACGACGTAGACCTACTAAATGAAGGATCAAAAATGTTGCCAGACAAGTATCTTGTTTAGCGAATATTTCAATTCAGAAAGAACCTTTACTGCAGCTAGAAGAAATGCAGCCGTCCTATGATGATAACACCGACAAATTTGCAGCCATAAAGGACTATCGAAGGATTGATTTGCTATACAAGACATAGGTGAGTTCGGTTATTAACGTAAGCATGTGGCATTTTTTTCCTCTTCACCTAATTTTCCGGCCACGAGCCGCCACTGAGTTTTAATGAATTTGGTCCTGTTTGCTCACTTCATCAGCTCCAAATACTTCCAATATTTTGCAGACCTTGCGTGTTCCTACAAAATATGAACAATTTCATTAATTTTAAAATTCAAGTTACTGTTAACCGCTGTGGCGTAGGGGATGCGTTCGCTCCTCTTACGCAGCGGGCCCGGTTTCAAATCCTGGTCAAAACAAGTTACCTAGGCGGGTTTTTTCCCGGGGTTTTTCCTCACCTGAGAGACAAATGTCGGGTAACATTATGCCCTTGTGGTCCCCGGATATCATCTTTATCCCATCCTCGCCTTGTTTGGAGTGAGTGTGTGTGTGTGTGAATGGTGTGTATGGTGTGTCTCGTCCTATGTGTTCGTCTTGTTTCGGAGGTGGCCCCGGCATTGGGATGATTACTCATCCGGGAAGGCCCTCCATGCCCTTGTCTGGTCAAAAAAGTATGTATGTGACCCAAAGATAATTCCTCTCCCTGTAAGACCCGGCGGCTTGGGTCGCTTAAATGTCCCTAAAGGGGAGAGGTGAAACTCAAGTAAAGATAGATAAAGATAGAAGTTGCTGTTAATTTGGTATAAACATTAAATTAATTAAATAAATTTCAAATTTAATTGGACCATGTAGGACATAGGGCTACACTGTTTAATTGTGCTCTTTACCCAATTTATAACTGAGATATGACGTTAATTACAAATATGGCTAAAATATGACCAAGACCATAAAAATGACTTTATATGCAAAATAAAAACTGTCCGATTAGGATAACAAGCGTGCAATTCGTGTTTAATTTGTGTTTGCGGCGAGAACGGAGGTCAGGATAAAAATGTGACATTTCATACACATCCGAACCCTAATTATGGTAAATTCTTTTGTGAAATTAAATCATTGTTAGATTAGATTTAAGTAATTCACTGTCTTGTGCGCTCATCAATTAGACCGTGGGTTAATTAATCGGATTGTCGGGGGTGAGGGGTGGGACGGCAGCGACTTAGGTGTAAGTTTTGCAAAGTGGATTACACTCTGCTTGACCCAGAGGTGTACAGTATTATGAAATCACCTGCACTTAACGTTAATTAGATTCAATGACATCATTCTAAGATGATATAGGCTATGCCTCATAAAGTCTGCACAGGTCTTTTTTAGCTGAACACTTGCTGTATCTGTTGGAGTATATGTGTCCATGAAATTATGTTTTGTTTCTGTAAAGGGCCCCAACTTTATGGACGCGCTTCGTATATGTTAGAGACAAGACCTGAAAGTGTCCCAAGTAAGCATCGTCATATCAGCAGCCTACCTAAGTGAAAGCCTTTTAAAGTTTCTTTCGAGGGTAAAACATCTTTTAAAAATATTCTTTTAGGTATTTTCCCTCTTTTGGTGTAGTGGTTACCGTCGCAGGCTACGAATATGCAGGCCAGGGTTCGATCCTCTGAACTCCACGGACTTTCCTAAGGTAGGGAGGCCTGGAACGGGGTGCATTCAGCCTCGTGACACAAACTGAGGAGCTATTTGATAAAAAAAAAAGCAGCGGCTCCGGCTCAGTAAACCATCAATAATGGCCATGGGTGTCGGTATGCTAACCACATGCCCCCCAGTCCTTCTGTTTCCTTAGATGGTGGATAACGCAGCGGTCGGATGGTAGGTCTGGTCCCATAAAGGAATTCAGCACTGTGGGGTTTGGTTGAGTTTAATTTACAGGCTAAAAGGTATAATTTTGCCAAATTGCAAGTTTCTAACTCATTTGGAAGTAGTGAAACATTAATATTAGAGAATATAGTATATTGCGATACAAGTGCCGTAGGCGGTGCATACGGATCGAGGAAATTTCCGAGATCCGTTATGCGCTTACGGCACGAGTATAGCATGCTATTTTTTGCACGATGATTATTTATACCAATTTATTTATATTAATTGAGATATTAGCTGAAAATATTATGTTTATACACCATTGAAGATGAATGTTATATTTCAGAAAGTGATTCGCATGTGTTGGTTGTTATGGAGACCGAATATTTGTCCTGTTAAAGTCGCCACAAACTGGGGGGCCTTGGTTCCGGTCTTCTATAAAGGCTTGTATTATGAGGTTTTACTTACGGCACGTGTGCTTTTTACAATTTTTACAGCACTGAGATTTCTTTTTTGCACTCCTTAGCTAGTAAGTGTTTCTTACGAAAGTTGTTTACATGGCTCGTAACTTGACATTACCACACGCAATCTTGTTGCTAGGGGCGACGGGCGGAAAGTGAATTGTTGCTAGGGGCGACGGGCGGAAAGTTACTTTACCGCCCGCAAATGCTTATTTGCGAGCAGAAATGACCAAGGCCTCCCCGCTTTATAAATATTCGGTTGCCATAAACAATAACAAATGCGAATCCCTTTCTGAAATAAGCACCATTCTTCAAGTCTGTATTTACATAATATTTTCAGGTAATATCACAATTAATATAATTAAATTGATATAAGTAACCGTCGTGCAAAAAATAGCATGCAACACACGGACCGTAAAGGCATTTTACGGGTCTCGAAAACTTAAAAACCCTCGGCTGCACCTCGGGTTTTCAATCTGTTTCCTCGACCCGTAAACGTGCCTTTCCGCCCTTGTGTCGCAATATACTATTGTTTTCATAGCAACCAGATTGCGTGCGGGAATGTCAAGTTACGATCCACGGCAACAATATTCGTAAGTACCACTAATTAGTTACGTCGTGCGAAAAGGATTATAAGACTTCATATTGAACTAACTGACTGAACATTAGTCTTGTCTACTATTTGATAACGGACTATGTAAGTGAATGTCAAGTTTAAGCCAAGCCTTTTTACTGTTATTTGAAATGCAAATATAGCAGTGCAGATAGACCTTCCTTTGACTTCCTGCATCCCTGTTTCTTCGTGTGTGTAACGCTTGTAGGCGTAGCAAAGCAAATTAGAGGTTGAATTCCTCGACGCTGGCAAAAATTCTACTTATGCAAAACCCTTTTCATTTTCCTCTATCATTTAGAATGACTATTTCACTGTTACGCCGCGTGTTTGATATCGACCAATAACGTTTAGCAATTACTCGGATATAGACCAATCATGATCGTTTATCTTATAATATGCTTCCTCGGATCGCAAGGATGCAATTTTATCTGATAAAACGTCAGCTCGTTACTGGACACGTAAGGCATCAACGTGCGGTAATTAATACGAACGTCATATGCTGCAATTGAGCAGAATGAAAACACATTATTTTACACAACATAACTTGTTTGGAAATTGTAATATTATAAATGTTCATTGATGAAAAACACACGAACTGGCTTGCACGGAATCGAAATTATGTTCTTAATCAATGTACATTTCTATTATTTCAATTTCCAAACAAGTTATGTTGTATAAAATTATATGTTTTCTTGCCGCTTAGTGGCAGCATCTGACTGTTAATCATTGCACAATGATGCTTTCATGTCCCGTAAAGATCAGACGATTTTATCCTGATAAAACACCATCCTCGCGATTCCTACAGGAATAGGCCTACTGCAAGACAAACGACCGTGATTGGTCTTTATCCGAGGAATTGCTAAACGCTATTGGTCAGTATCAAACACGCGGCGTATGAGTTGAATAGTCTTACAAAATTCCTGCAAGATTCGCGATGAAACGATTTTATCTGATAAAACGTCAGCTCATTACTGAGCCGTCACAGTATCGCTTATGCAGTGATTACTAGACTACGTCATCTATTGTCGGCGCTAAATTGAAAAAAAATGGCAAATTCAGAGTTTCGTAATGCATCTGTTGACGAAATTGATATTATCATAAAGGAAGCTAAACCACAAAATACCTACGTCCGTTCCTTAGAAATGGGTGAGAAAGCGTAGATATGGATACCAGCGTCAGATGGTGTGATGTTCTTTCTACTTTAATATTTCCACTGCAGATCGCGCGCTCAGCAGACAAGTGACAGTCATGACCCGAAGTGAATATCGAACTGAGTCCCTGCACAGCCTGCGAATCCTGTATTATTCCCCGTTCCCATTGCAATAATCTGGATGTTTCTACCGGGTGCACAAGAAGCTTTTAACAAGTTCCACACACTTTACATTCTCAGATTTGAATAATATTAAATGATTTGAAGGGTTTTTATGAAATAAATTGGATTCAGAATTTCTTGTATATGTAATCTAGGGAACTTTTTCCGGCAAAGGAAGAAATAGGTTTATGAATATACCATTTTAGGGGGGGGGGGGGACGTGGGTCAAGATAGTCAGAAATCACAGTTTTTTTTAAAAATTGCATCCTTCTGATTCTATTATGTTTCTTGAATATTCTCTCAAAATTTTTACGGCCATATTCCGTCTGTGAACGCCTTTTTTTTTTAAATATAAAAATACCAAAGCCATGTACTCTTCCGTGCCCCTTTGAATCTACAGCGAAAAGTGAAATAGGGCCTAAGTTGAATTTTAAACGCTTTTCCCCTTAAGTTACTTTTTTCAATGCTTATGTGCCTTTTTCTGAGAAACTATTCAAGATAATTGAATGAAACTTTGCACACTTGTTGATAACAAATAATTGAACATTTCCTTAGAACAGAATTTTGATAAGTTATAAGTCATTTATTGATTTTTTGCGTTAATAAGAGGACTGACTTTTTATACAAATTTTGGTATCGAAAAATGATATTTCTTAAAAGAAAATAATGGAAAGGAATTTTAAAAAATACCTCCATGGAAAGTTGTATTGAACCTTTAAAATTAAGCAGGTCAAGTTTCACAGTGATCCAATAAGTAGTTTCCACAGAAAAGGTACATGTGTGACACTTAAATTTTAAATAAGAAAATTAAAATAGAAATACTAATGGCACAAAAATATTTTTAAAATCGTGTATTATTACCATAGCATACCAAATGCGAGTAAAAAAATTAATATACTGTATGTGGCTGCAATACTTTAGGAGATAGAGCGATTTTCTAAAACTCTGCATTCATGCAATTCTTACTAAATCTTTAATGTCATCCTAGACACATGCTCATTCCATTCCTTTTTCCTTCTCTCAACCCATTCAATTATCGGCTGGATCTTACACATATCTCTAATTTCTGTGTTATACAGGGTGCTTCAAAAATACTTTTACAAACTTCGGGCATGGGTTCCTTGCACCAAAACAAGGAAAAAAAGTTCATATGAACATATGTCCCATAATCCTTGTTTTCTCATTAGGAACTGTTAAATACATTGGCATAGGCGTAACCAGGCCGACCATATGGGGGGGGTTATAACATCCGCGGGGTCTGGGGGGTATGGAATACCCCCCAGGGTGAGGGGGGCCCGGGGGCCCTCCCCCGGAAAATTTTAAAAATTAAGATGCAAAATAACGAGTTTTAAGCTTCCCACGCTTTATACTTGTATTAAGTAATTTATGGGCAGACTTAGAAAAATTATGCAATTTTCATTTTTTTAATCAATTGGGGGGGTTCAAACCCCCAAACCCCCCCCCCCTCGGTACGCCTATGCACATTGGTACACCCATAACACGTCAACACACAAAACTCATAACAAATGCTCGAAATGTCCTCCTCTTGCTTCTAGACATGCATGCACTCGTCGAATCATGGACTGTCGCACTCTTTCAAATACTCCGGAGTGGTTTCGCAGGCTTCCATGACACGTCGATGAAAAGGATTATGGGACATATGTTCATGTGAACTTTTTTTCCTTCTTTTGGTGTAAGGAATCCATGGCCGAAGTTTGTAAAAGTATTTTTGAAACACTCTGTATAATGTATTTCCAACTATCTTTCTCAGCACTCCCATTTCTGTTGTTTCCATCGTTCGTCTCGTTCTTGTGGTCTCTGCTCTTGTTTCTTAGGCGTAGGCTTAAGTCATTACTAGGGACCGGATTTTTAGGTTTTTACCTATTTTTTTCCTTACTTCCAAAACAAAAAGCGCTCATACACTTTTTCGAATCACGCCCATAGGATTCACCCACATTAATTCTGTGGCACCTAAAAATACCTAAATGGGGTATAAAAACCTAAATATACCTAAACGGGATATAAAACCTAAAATATCTATTTTAGGCTACTTTTTTGTCTTTTTTGTTTGTCAGTTGAGGAATCGACATTTTGCGGAGAGACAATAATTTTTGTCGGGTTGAAATTAATACCACCAGCGTTTCGTTCAACCCATTGTTGTCTAGGATGGACAGTATGAAGAGAGGAAGTGTAAGAGTACCGGCGTATTTCTTACTGTAACCAGGAAATATGAGGCAATCTTATTTTCACTGCTTCTTTTGATTGTTTATGCTTTCTTTCTTCAATTGTATAATATTGTATAATATTGTCCTAAAACAAGTTTACACAAATTTAAGTCAAACTTTAAAAGTATTATGTATTAAATCCTATGTAGCAAATTTAAATTCCTTAAATCAATTATTCTACCCGAAAACGATATTTTGGAGAAAAAACCTAAAAAAAAACTATTTCACCTAATGGAAAACCTAAAACAGTGTTTTTAAAAACCTAAAAATCCGGTCCCTAGTCATTACTGGTCATACAACAGTTTTGTAAATTTTAACTTTTGTTTCTTTTCTCATGTATTTGTTTCTCCATATCAGCTCATTAAGACATCGAGATATTTTCCTGCTTTTACAATTTTGTGTTTAATTTCTTGAATTAAGTTTCCTTCGCTAGTTCTGTTCACGGCCAGATAGTTGAAGTACCGGTACATAACTGTTCTATAGTTTTCTAATAAGCATTGCAGCGGTTCTTTATTAATCGTTAACGTTTTTGGTTTACTTATGGAAATATTCATGTTGAACTTCTTACATTCAGTGTACAATTTATACAAGTCTTTGTAGGTTATCTTCCGTTTCTGCCACAAGAACATCATCATCAGCATAACATACCACGCTGATCTTTTTATCTCCAACACCTAATTATCGACGTATTGCTAACCCTTAAATGCAAGAGACTCATTTTATCACACAATATACAAACCCATGCCGGACTGCATAGAAAACAGTTCACACAATGATTAGGCCCATAGTTAATTTCTTGTAACTTATTCTTATATCTATCACCATCATTAATTACTTCATTATAAATATTTTGAAACTTCTCCTCCATGGACCGTAATCTTGAAGCGATCTACTGATTTAAATTCGTATGTTATTGTATTTTATTTGTATAATTTCTGTCTATTCTTTCTCTATTAAGTTTTCTCTTGCAACCTAGCCCGGAATGCATCTGTGGAGAAGATACCCAAAATGTCACACATATACTATTCGACTGTCCACTATTTCATAGTGAGAGATACGAACTTAGATTGTTGTTGGAATCTGTGGACTGCACACTTTCTAAGCCACTCACAGATGTTTTAGTAAACCGTAAATCATATAAATACTTTATATCATTTTTAAATACAATATTTCTCAAAATTATTGAAATAACTCATTTTCAAGAGATAAGGGTTAATGTTAAATATTTAATACACTATTCCACCTTTACCCTTAACATACAATATACAACTTATTATGAAAATGCATTTCGGCGTATGCTGCGCCATCTTCAGTTCAAATAAGATGTAATGAACACCACAATTCTTCTCAAATAATGGTGACCTAGGTTACCAATTAAATTTTATAAACAACATTATTTGAGAAGAATTGTGGTGTTCATTACATCTTATTTGAACTGAAGATGGCGCAGCATACGCCGAAATGCATTTTCATAATAAGTTGTATATTATATGTTAAGGGTAAAGGTGGAATAGTGTATTAAATATTTAATATTTCTCAAGAAAAAATTGTACCAGTAGTAAAGTTCTATAGTTAGAAATGTATATCAGATACTGTATCAGCAACTAAGTTAACTATTAGCGTATGTTGTTAGCCATTTCATACACTATTTCTAAATTAATATAGCCTATTTGTTAAAACTAGACTTTAACCAAATAGTGTTAGTCATCTCATGTTAAATTGTTAACCATCTCATGACTCAATACTCTTGTACGTATATTACTTTAATATTTAGATATGTTAAGTGATTGTTAATAACTATAACCTTTATATACCTTCTGGTAAAATAAGGTTAAAACTTGGATAATAAAAAAAAACCTATGAATGAAGGACGAATATATATATAAATACATGAAATTTAAATATTTCTTCCTATTTCTTTTCTATAATGTTGTTAAAAGTTTAAGACAAACTAGGTCTGTATCGCATATAGTACCTGTGGATTTAAGGGTTAACATAGTGCATAGGTGGTTGTCTTTTGGCAGGATTTTTTTTCATATAAATCCTGGGTATAATAATATATTAACAATAATATTAGTAATAACAATGATAGTATGACGATAATATCATTGTAATATAACAGCAATATCAATAGGCCTAATAATAATAATAATAATAATAATAATAATAATAATAATAATAACAGTGTGTGCAACATACCTTTTTTTAAAGAACTGTCCTTTCAGTTGGTGTCTATTAAAAAAGTCCTTTAGGCCTAATTGTCCTTTTTTGTTTAGTGCTGTCCTTTTTTCAGCGAGTTGAGAACAGATTTAAACAGAAAATATGCAGAGTTTTGTATTCTTATGTTATTGTGTAATGTGTACAATTAATTATAAATGTAGAAAATAAACTTATAATTCTTTACTTAATATTTTTATAATTGTGGGAGGAACGGAATGGCTGTGAGGGGTGAAGAGGAGGCCATTTTGAAAAAAAAAATATAATAGATAATACGTTAAAAAACTTCAATTTAAGCTGAACTTTTCCTCCAGAGAACTCTGCAGGTTTTCAGATTGTTCAGACTCTTATTCAAGGTCCGTTTTCAGTTGCTACAGATGAAAGCAGTGATAAAAACAAACTCCAAACTGTAACATATTGTTATTAACGGTATATGAGTATAATGTGTTGTATTTAGCTTCGTCCCCCCCCCACACCCCCTTTCCACTCGGTGTGTCTATCCTTTATTTTAAAACTTTTCAGTTGGACACACTGTAAGTTAATAATAATAATAATAATAATAATAATAATAATAATAATAATAATAATAATCACCTCGTGCTTGCCCAGTGTTCAATTTTTGCAACATACTAGGCCTATACAGGGAAAATATGTGACAAATAAATTACAAAATATCCTATAATTACAGTTGAACACCTCTTATCCGAATTTCAGTTAACCGGATCGCCAATTATAGAGATTAAATGGGACCCAACCCGATCCAGAAAATTAAATATCTGTATAATTGGACTCATCATAAAAAAATAATTTAAAAAAAAAACCAAGTTGTACAGTACTGTACGTACATAAAGTGTCACATTTTGAACACTGTCAGTTGTCAGAGTCAGTTGTTTTGCTGACAAACTGTCGATTTTGTCGGATAAAAGTGTTGCTTTTTCGAAAATAATCGGCCCTGAAAGGGGAACACTGCTGCAAAAA
The DNA here is from genome assembly GCA_964059195.1 of Ectobius pallidus. NCBI lineage: Eukaryota > Metazoa > Arthropoda > Insecta > Blattodea > Ectobiidae > Ectobius > Ectobius pallidus. The sequence continues at coordinate 21,225,589 of CAXKWD010000002.1, read as the reverse complement.
CCACTTGAATACGGCCTCAGAGCGATCCGGATAGTTGGAATTCGGATAATTGAAGTTCTACTGTAATAATTAGGACAAGGCATTTAATGATCATAAAATTATGAAAAAATGCAAAATAAAAAATGCATTTATGACCTAAAAATAGTGAAAAAATGACACGAAATTTTAAAAAGATGACCAATAAATCTACCACTATTACTTATAACTTGGGCTATTTAGTTTTTTAAGTAATGAATTCCTAAAAGCAATTTAATGGATGCTGTGCGTTATATATTTATTTACAATATAAAAAACACTTCTTTTATTACCAAAGAAGTACTGGTAAGTAAATTTGTACTCCTTAACACCCCTTACAAAAAAAAAAAAAAATCTGAACTGGCATGCCCATCAATTGCCCCTAGCAAATATGTGCCATTTAAAAAGAAAGAAAAAATAATTCTTTATTGCTACAAGACTAACCGCTATAGTGTTTACAACAAACTTGAATTAAAATTAACTATGAACACTTGGCAGAGATTCTCATAGCTAATCCCACGAGAGGTGACGAGTTTATCGATAGATTCGCGACTGCGAAGCAGGAGCGAATATATCTGATGAAACTCGTCAAGTCGAGTTGGATTTATTCCATGAATAAAATGTAACGGAATATGCCGAAAATGACCTAAAAATTGCCAAAAAATGACATATCTTTTGAAAATGATGAAAAATGCAAAATAAAGGAAAAATGTGCAAAAATAAATTGCCCTTATTTAATCAATTATTTCGTGATACACATTTATATATATTCGAGCTATCTTTTAACCTTCAAATAAAAAAGGTGCAAACTCATCAAATGCCTTGCCCTAGTGATAATATCATAATGAACAGATGACCTAAATGGAAACATATGCCTAGGGTTTTCATTAAAGATCTTGGTTAAAATAGCCTACATGTTTGTTGTGCACCCTGTAGTTCCATATGCCGTGTCGTGTGCTTTAACAATCGGCTGTTCTTATTGCTACTAATATGCAGTCATTACTAGTTATAGACGTTGTAATAGTTGAAAGTGGATTATGTTACTTCTTAATAAGGGCTGTGTACTCAGGACCTGAAATAACCCTTTGCGGGTATTGCACGTGCCACTGAAAGGGATAACATTCCCATCTGAACGCGGAGGGCGTAAGCTTGTATTGTAGACGATTATTGTAACTTACTTCTTTGTTTTGCTGGGATATCAAAGATTGTGTTTTGTGTGGTTATTTGAAATAATATTTATTTGCCACTGGACAGTAGAGATAATTATTTTTAAGCATTTTAAGATGTCTTCCATAATGCATGTTTTTTATTTTTTTTATAAGTCACTAGCTGAAAAGGCCCGGCGTCGCCCGGGCTTTGTATTTTGTAATTTGAAATTAACTTATGGAGGACTTTCGTTGTTGAAACTCTAGGTCCTGATATAATAATGTATGTAGAATTCGAAATGAGGAAGAACAACATATGGCACTCAGACTATTCCCTCAGAAAACGCTAGATATAGCTTTCTATGGCTCATAGAGGATGTCGAATGCTGCATTCCGTTGCTTCTACACATCATGCCTGGGAGGGGTTGAAATAAGAAGAAACATAAATTACATAAGATTGTATTGACTTGACGGAAAATGTTATTTCTCACTCTCATGTTACAATTGTTTCGGCCCTGAAATAAAATAGAAATGCAGTATCACTTTCATACTTTCCTCCCCTAAAACCCATGCTTAGGGCGTATGATAAATCTCAACTAATACAAAGCCTACAGCTATGGATAACTGACTATTTACCGACTTCTGATATAGCATACTCACACACTTAAGTTGCTCCTGCAATACCACCTCTTATTCTACATCAAAATGTGAAGTGAGAAAATATTTCTTATGTCGAGGGTAGAGAAAGTTATGTGACTGCATCACACTGTGCTTTATTTTCGTGTAATTCATTTTTCAGTAATATTATTTTCGCCAATATATTACATGGAATCATAATTCGTTAAAGTCCAGCATTAGGCTATATAGTTGCCAAGGCCCTATGTAATCACAGTAAACAATTCACTGTTGCCATGTGAACTGAACAACATTTCATTTTTTTCAGTAGAATATTCACAGAAATTATATAATTTTCAAGGGAAGGACTGATTTGTTTCAATTTTAATGTTGACCGCTATACTTTCCGGGCTTAACTGGGTATGTGTGCAAAATTCCGTGTAAATTGGTAAAGAAATGTAGATTTGTATAAGGAACAAACATACATACATACATACATACATACATACCCACAAACACACATTCGACTTTATATATTAGATTGGGGTTCATTTCTTTTAAGGAGTGGTTGGTATATGGTTATTTAACTACGGGGATGTACTGCAACTTAAGCCTGTGACCGTCGCCGCTGGAGTTCTTTTACACGCCAGTAAATTTACTGACATGGGCCTGTCACATTTATGCACACATAAATGCCATCGACCTAGGCCAGGATCGAACCCGCAACCTTGGGCACAGAAAGCAAGCGCGATACTAACTGCGCCACCCAGGCATTTCTTTTTAGGAGACATAACAGGTTTGGGAGGTGTAGGAAAAAATGCAAATCACTGGGAGCGAAGTCCGGGCTGTAGGGTGGATGTTTAAACACCTCCTAGCAACTCTCCTGCAGAAGTTCGCCTAGGAAGTGTTTAAACATTCGTCCTAAAGTCCGGACCTCGCTCCCAGTGATTACCATCCTTTCCTACACCCCACGAAATTACAAATAATGACAAAGAGGCGAAGGTGGTTGTCACACGGTGGTTCAAATCCCAGGCGGCAGACTTGTACGACACAGGTATTCAAAAGTTGGTCCCACGGTATGACAAATGTCTCAATTCCGGTACCAAATATGTTGAATAATAGCTGAATTCTGGTTGTGTCTGTTGCAATAACTACTTACCGTATTTTACGGACCATAAGACGCGCCGGACCATAAGATGCACTTTAATTTTATGATGGAAATTTAAAGGAAAATAAATTTAATGTGATTCTAAACGAAATATTTTTAACGGAATAATATATTTCATTACATAAGCAAACAATGGAATCGGTGTATATCACTTCTAACTTAAAACCTGCAAAATCTCTTCTGTACAGGTGGCATCGCGTAAATTTTAACTGATTTCTCACGAAAGGCTGAAAATACTTTTACGCCCTCTAGCCCTCAATTCAGCATACGATAAGTGCAACGGGACAAGGGTGTTTATAGGTCATTGCCTTCATTTAAACCACCCGGCGGAGACAACTTCTTTTGTATAAAAGAACTCAACATTCCTTTCTTTTTACATTGTATACCTGGCTTCCAGCTACCCTCATTTCAAGATTGTACGATTGTGCAGTGATGTACACTCTGTGCTAAAATTAGTAACTGTCTTATCGTTTACAACATCTTGTGTGTAACTATAGTATTCCAGCAATATTTACCATAATATTTATTTTTTTAATGTACAGTACTTCGGACCATTAGACGCACCCAACTTTTAAGGCTCTGTTTTCAAGGTAAAAAAGTGCGACTTATGGTCCTTTAAAATACGGTAGGCCTACTTGAAATTGTGTTTTGTTTCTATAAATGGATCCAGGGAAACTTACTTTGTGGACGTCCCTTGTATAAATATTAAATCAATGATTGCAGATAGTGTTGTTCATATATTAACAAATGCATAAACACTATAACTTAAGGAGAAGGGAATCCCACTTTTAATTGAAATGCATTCAATGTTTTGCATTGAGCTGAATTTATTTTTGTATAAGCAATCATCAAGCGAAATCATTAGTGGGCTCTAATTTTGAAATCAGTGAAAAAAAAATTCATTAATATTGCTGGTTTCCATAAATGACAATTTTAAACCGAGTATAAAAGTTCTCACATTTTACATAAAGCAATATTATAATAAAATTAAGTAAACTGATGTAACAAAGTGCCAGAATGCTTTTGATTAATCAGTAATAATTGGAATTAAGATAGCCCATGCAGAAAATAAATTGTTGTAATCCATTTCCGAGTTAAGCTCCAGATCGATTCATTAAGCAGGGCTTACGGAAGAACAAATGTCTACTTTGATAAGCTTATGTGAAAGAATGTGTGGGTAGTGTTATTTGTCATAGCTAACTGTATTGCAACTTCCAAAGCAGTATATGAACACTATAAAACAATATGTTGATATGAGAACTGATTTGCATTTGATAAATTCTTTCTAATATATCACCATAGAATAGGCACTAAACTGGGCATTACTCCGGTACCGGTCAAGGGATTTGGTCCAATATCAATAGGCTGCTTCCCAAGGACGTTATGAATGCGTATATCAAGTTTCATGAATTTCCGATAAAGCGTATTTGAGTTATCGCGCGTACAGACACACGGATCGACACAGACATTTTTCTGTCCACTAGGCCTATAAGTTAACTCAGAAATGTACCATTCTGGCATTTAAAAATATTTTTGCCAGACGTAACTAATAATTAGTGGTAGCCTACTTGCGAATATTGTTGCCGTGGATCGTAACTTGACATTCCCACACGCAATCTGGTTGCTATGAAAACAAAAGAAATCTCCGCGCGGTAAAAATTACAAAAAGCACAAGTGCCGTAAGTAAAATCTTCATAATACAAGCCTTTATGGAAGACCGGAACCAAGGCCCCCTAGTTTGCGGCGATTTTAACAGGACAAATATTCAGTCCCTATAACAACCAACACATGCGAATCACTTTCTGAAATAAACATCTATCTTCAATAATGTATTCAGCTAATATCTCAATTAATATAACTAAATTTATATAAATAACCAACGTGCAAAAAATAGCATGCAATACTCGTGCCGTAAGCGCATAACGAATCTCGGAAATTGAAAAAAACTCGGCGCAAGCGCCTCGTTTTTTCAAACTCTTTCCTCGATCTGTATGCACCGCTTACGGCACTTGCATCGCAATATAGGCCTACTATGTATCCATGCTTTTATACAGTCTCTTTGAGGTAACGAATTTATATGCCAGTAGCAGCGACAATGTTAAATACGTAGATGCCACTTGGTAAAGTCGCCGATGGCAACTTGTTACACACAGAATCTTTCCTCGGCTATGTGCCCGTTTGTACGTGAGTTCGATGCCCAGGCTCTTAGTGATGTCCGCAGACGCTTGATGTCGCTAGTGGCTGGTGTGTTTGGGGGGGTGAGGGGTGGTTTCACAGCTGCACTGCTACCCCCTGGAGCATCGATTCGAGATTCTGTAGACGCCCCCTCGCCAGTTCAGTGTTGTTCAGAATTTGATAGCGTCCAGTAGCATCCGTCTGTAACATAACCTCACTTTTCAGTGCCGGCTTTCCTCTTCTTCTTCTTTTTTATAGCCTTTTAAACTTTGGAGTCATTCTTTTTTATAAAGTGCTAGAAGAAACATTTTGTGTAATTGTGTGGTAGGAGAAAGGGTTTGTGCTGTTATGTAGGTACGTAAAAATTAAATACATTATGTATAATATTTTATTACATAGTACCAAAAATTAATATTTCTTCCTCTGTATATACAATAGGTACCTTATGTAAAAGTAGTAGTATTCGATCCCAAAATTTGGTGTAGGGTTTTTATAATAAATACAGGTTTTCAGAGTCTGCTTGAGTGGCGAAGTTGGTATCGTGCTGGCTTTCTATGCCGGTCCAGATCGATGGCATTTATGTGTGCATAAATGTGACAGATTCATGTCAGTAGATTTACTGGCATGTAAAATAACTCCTGCGGAACAATTGTCGGCACACCTTCCGTGAATAATATGACTTTGGCTTAGAATGTGACTGAGATAACTGGTACATAAAAAAAATATATGATGCAAAACACGTAACTTCTACTCTTAATACAGTGCCATCAAAAAGTCGCTTAGTCGAGTGGGTGCTGGTGTTAAAAAAGGGACCAAAGTAGGCCTATTCTATTGCGAAAATTGTGAATGAAATATAGGCTATATTAGGTTTCATCTGGTAATGAAAACTGGAAAAATGTTTAAAATAGCTCACAATGACTTTAGATCCAAACACACTAGCTTCTACGACTATTATTTAGTAAATGTTAACACATATATTAAGTTAAGCAAGTGTTACACAGCGGCTCATTCATGGAAACTGCCTGGCCCAATGAACGAGACCAGTTTCCTTCATTGAGCCAATCACACTTATTTTTGTTTTTCAAATATTTATTTAAACCTCAGCACTTCTTACTTCTCCTTTTAACGAAGTGAATTATAAAAGGTAATGTTTATATCCACTCGAAAAAAAATTAAAATATTTTGAATTTAGAACACTTTACTTCAGATTTTCCTTAAGTGGCCCATCGATAGCAACCTTACCCTACTCGTGCACATTTTGTTAATCCGGTCTCAAACAATGTTCTTGTTGAGTTCATGTGCTGGTGTTATTTCGGAAGGGTAATTCTAAAATTAATTGCCTTCTATAAACTGTACAAAATTAAGCAAAAACTGTTACTATTTTTGAAGTGAAACTTCTTTAGCCGCGGTAGGGGTAAATCGAGAGCTTGTGTAACGCTCAAAATCGTCACGAAATTAGTGAGATGTGCCTGAACGAACTGCACAGAAAACAATCAACTCAATGATTAGGCTTATCCAACATTAAAAAATTAAAAAATTCAAAGATACAGAATTAAAAAAATTCAAACTTCCAAAATTAAAAAATTCAAAGATCCAAAATGAAAAAAAAATTCTTAGATCCAAAATTTAAAAAATAAAATATCCAAAATTTAAAAATCCTAAATCCAAAAGTTAAAAATAAAAAATGCAAAATTAAAAATCGAAAATTAAGGAATCCAAAGAATAAAAAATTAATTAATTGGTTTAAAAAATCCAAAATTCCAAAATTAAAAGATCAAAAATTAAAAAATCCAAAATTTAAAAAGTCCAAAAACCCAATATTAAAAAGTCCAAAACTGAAAAAATCCAAAAATTAAAACAAGTTTCAGTTTAGTCGCGTGGCGTTCCACGTACACTTTTTTTTCGTTCAGGGCAATGGAAATCTTAATTAAAAATAAAATTAATTATTATATTTGTATCAATGGGTTTATTCTTTTTATTAAATTGGAACAAAAAAAAATGCTTTTCTGAAAATTCTGAAGCAATTAAAGAACTGTTTGAAACTGATAGGCCTACAGGGTTTTAACAATCTGGGTTTAACGTTATTTCCGTACTCTTTTGTCAATAAGAAAATGGTAGGTTTAAGTAACACTATTTCATGATGATGGATCGAGCTATCATGATTCTATTGAATGTAGCCTATAACTTTTTTCTTTCATTGCGATTTTGTGTTAGTTATAGTATAAAGTTACATATAAGTTTAAGTATTTGAGAATTATCGACGTTACACGATGGAAATTAATAGACTATATTCGGATAATTGTACCATTTTTCAAAAGTTTAAGCAATAAATTGACTACAGATCATACCACCCCTAAAATTCGCGAACGGAATTATCCGAAGCAGTATACAAATTACACTGACAGAATACTATTGCCAAAAGCAATATGAAAATTTCACCATCTGAAGAGATGTTAAAAGCAACACGTATATCAATAAAGTAGATAAATATAAACAAACATTTGAATTATATTAATTTGACAATATGTTTTGCTGGAAACAGTGGTATTCTCACTCAATATTGTTGTTCGTACCATCTTCTTTCAGATTTCTATATTGCACATTGATCATTGTATTGTTTTTCTTAACCCAGATATTCCTCAATATACTTTTCCCGTATTTAAATGTTATTACCAGGGCCCGGATTCTGATGACCTAAAATTGTTTGAAAAATGACCTATAAAATGACCCTAAGTTTTAAAGAAAATGACTTAATAATGATAAAAAATGACCCAAAAACTGATATTTTATTTATAAAAAAATATTATTGTACACACAAAGTTATAGACTAGCTTGTACATAATTTTATAAACTGTAAATAACTATAATGTTGTAAATGTTCTTTTCTCACGGAAATTTATACTGGCACTAAGGCACTGGAGAGTCAAAATTCGGCACATCCTTTTTTGGTCTGCTGGATTATATTGTTTTTTAATTGAGAGTAAACAGTAGATTGCACTCTCAAATCCAAGCAGGTGGCAGACTCTGGTGCCAAGTCAATCTAATAACAATAGTAATATAATACAAAATTTTGGCGTTTCTTTGATTCTCACTTCCGTCTGGGACATGTCAACACTTTAACGCCGAATTTTTCCTTCTTGCATTAAACAAACAACACTTCAAAGACAGCACCGCTAGCGACGAAAAAAGTTAATACACTCCACGTAAATACATGAAAATGACTAAATAAGGAAGCAAATGACACGAAAATGACAAAATAATGACCTAAAATTGAATTAAATACCCTAAAAAAGTAAAATTGCAAAAACTGACCCAATAAAAATGCATTTCTGTAATCTAGAGGCCATGATTAGGATTTATCCACAAGTTAGCAATGTCTATGTAGCATCAATAAAAAGATGACATGTCATTAGAATCCGGGCCCTGGTTATTACTTCCTCTGCCCATACCATAGGTTCTATAGGTAGAGGAAATATTGTTTTCGTCTCCCAAATTCGAATTTGAGTTTTTAACATAAATACACGTTTTTAAGTTCCCTGAATCCAAAAATACTATTTTCGGAAACATGTCTGTGTGTGTGGATGTGTATGAATAGTCTATCTCCTGAACGGAAAATCGTGTGAAAACAAAATTTTGTATTTGGGTCAGTGACACGTTGAATGACAAGTTTCTCTTATTTTTAAGGGGACTTTGTATGAAGAAATTTTTGTTTTTAGCGATTTTCTCGTAAATGGCTCTAACGATTTTCTTTAAATTTTGCACATGTTTAAAAAAAACTAACCCTCAAAATCTGGGCCCTGGTTATTACCGTACTACATTAATATTAAGATAAAAAAGTTCCAAAAGGGAACTTGTAAACACCATCTATCATGATTCTATTGAAAGTATAACTTTTTTCATTCATTGCAATTTTGTGTTCATTATAGACTATTGTTACATATTAGTTTAAATATTTGAGAATTGTCGACGCTACACGATGGAAATTAATATACTATATTCGGATAATTGTACCACTTTTCAAAAGTTTAAATAATAAAATGACTACAAATCATACCACTCCAAAAATTCGCCAACGGAATTATCCGAAGCAGTATACAAATTACACTAACAGAATGCTATTACTAAAAGCAATACGTATATGTCCATCATTCCCCATGGGTATAGGAAAACTGCTAAAAGCAATACGTACATCAATAAAATAGATAAATAAACAAACACTTTAATTATTTATACGGCAATAAGTTTTGCTGCAAACAGTGGTTTTCTCACTTAGTATTGTTCCTACCATCATCTTTCAGATTTCTATATTGCACATGGTTCATTGTATAGTATTTTCTTAACCCAGATATGTCTGAATATACTTTCCCCGTATTTAAATGTGAATTATTTTTATTTTACTATTAAGTGGTTCATAATTAATTTATCTACAGTCACAGGACGATCGTACACTTTGTTCAGAACAGGGTGTCCCGCATATAGGACGTTAGGAACGTTCATGGTCATTTCTTTGTTTCTATAGATGCTCCTTGTTTTAGGAGTACGCCGTGGTGTAATGGTTGAGGCACTGCGCTCCAAACCGGAAGGTTGCGGGTTCGATTCCGGTCGCGGGTTCGATTCCGGTCGCGGGTTCGATTCCCGATGAGGTCGTTGAGATTTTTCAATTGGCCTAATCCTTCTGGTGGCATTGGGGTCAACTCAGCCTCTAACAGAAATGAGTACCAGGAGCAATCCTGGGGGTAAAGGCGGCCGGTGCGTAAGGCAGACAGCCTTACCGCCTTCACGTGCCGAATGTCTAAAAATCTGGGAGCCTCAACCTCCTGGAACCCTCTGGGCCTCCATGGCATGTAAAGGGAGGCGGGTCCACAAAGTTAGTTTCGCTGAGGCCGTTTACCCAAACAAAACAGAATTTCATGGACATATAGGCTATATTCCAACAGATACAGCAAGTGTTCGGCTATTTTTCAACGTATTCGCCACCGGAATTGAAACATTTGTCATACCATGGAACCAATTTTTGAATGCCTGTGTCGTACAAGTCTTCCACCTGGGATTTGAACCACTGTATGACAACAATCTTCGCCTCTCTGTCATTATTTGTCATTTCTTGAGGTGTATGAAAAGATGGAAATCGCCGGGCTTTAGGGTGAATGTTTTTCCACCTCCTAGCCGAACGTCTGCAGATGACTTGCTAGGAGGTGTTTAAACATCCACCCTACATGAGAATATTATAGGAGAAAAATTCCTCCGACACTGGGACTTGAACCCAGGACCTTTGGCTATTCGCGCCAATGCTCTACCAACTGAGCTAAGCCGGAGCTCAATTCACAGCGCCAGATGGAACTTCTCTCCTATGACCGATTGTGGGAGCCCGGTCACAAAAATCACTACTTAGTGTGCCTCACAGTACTGCATATGCATAGGCGTAACCAGGCCGACCATATGGGGGGGTTATAACATCTGGAGGGTATGGAATACCCCCCAGGGAGAGGGGGGTCCGGGGGTCCTCCCCCGGAAAATTTTCAAAATTAGGACGCAAAATAACGAGTTTTAAACTTCCGGGGGTCCTCCTCCGGAAAATTTTCAAAATTAGGACGCAAAATAACGAGTTTTAAACTTCCGGGGGTCCTCCTCCGGAAAATTAAAAAAATTAAGACGCAAAATAACGAGTTTTAAGCTTCCCACGCTTTATAATTGTATTGAGTAATTTATGGGCAGGCTTAAAAAATTATACAATTTTCCTTTTTTTAATCAATGGGGGGGGGGGGTTCAAACCCCCAAACCCCCCCCCCTCGGTACGCCTATGTGCATATGACATGACTTATCTGTCTGTGAGGAGGACCATTAGGGCAATCGGTCATAGGAGAGAAGTTCCATCTGGCGCTGTGAATTGAGCTCCGGCTTAGCTCAGTTGGTAGAGCATTGGCGCGAATAGCCAAAGGTCCTGGGTTCAAGTTCCAGTGCCGGAGGAATTTTTCTCCTATAATATTCTCATGTAGTGTCCAACAGAGACAATAATCTGTGGCTCATGAATGCTTATATATCCACCCTACAGCCCGATCCTCGCTCCCAGTGATTTCCATCTTTTCCTTACCGCACGAAATGATAAATAATGACAGAGAATAACAGAGAGGCAAAGGTGTTTGTCACACGGTGGTTCAAATCCCAGGCAGCACACTTCTAGACACAGGTATTTAAAAGTTGGTGCCACGGTAAGAAAAATGTTTCAATTCCGGTGGCGAATAGTCTATGTTGAAAAATAGCTGAACAGTGGCTGTGTCTATTGCAATAAATATTTCTTGAGATTGTGTTTTGTTTCTGTATGCAGCCCCAGGGAAATTTACTTTGTGGATAGCTCTCGTATAAACATACTAGCTTAAAAGACCCGGCGTCGCCCGGGTTTTGTATTTTGTAATTGGAAATTAGCTTATGAAGGATTTTCACTTTTAAATTCTAGGTCCTTATGTAGGCATTTATAATTTGAAATAGGAAGAACGACTTATTACACTCAAACTATTCCCTCAGAAAACGCTTGATATAGTTTTTTATGGCTCATAGAGGATCTAGAATTTTGCATCCCATCGCTTGTACAGTGCACAGCAAGCCTGGTAGAGGTTTAAATAAGAAGAAACAGAAATTCCTGTAACATAAAATTGTAATATCGAGGCGGGAAATTTCCCACTCTTATGTTACCATAAAGCCTTCATACTTTTCTCTCCAAAAACCTGCGATATAATATAATAATATACACATTACCATACCTCGTTTTGTTTTCTCTATGTCCAGGGTAGAGAAAGTTATGTGATTCCATTATTTTTGTGGATTTCATTCTGTAATATTTATTTATAACATGAATTATTTTGATAACTTCTCTTATTTGTCAAAAGTGCATTTCATTTGTTTTTTCCAAGCCCACCTGATACCATTTGGCAACAATATATTCTGTGATTTGGAATTGATAATTATATGTAAAAAGGGATTAAGTATTTTCAAAAACATTTAATTTTTGGCATTTAGAATCAGCATTTTTCAAAATCCTTTCTTAGTGAGCACCTACATTATGAAACGAAGGTACTGTCAAAATTCCAAGTCTCTACCTGTTATAGTTTAGGCTGTACGTTGATTCCTGTCATTCAGTCAATCAGTCAGTCATTCATTCAGTCAGTCAGGACAAAGCCTTTTATATATATATATATATATATATATATATATATATATAGGCCTATATTTAGGTAGCTGTCTGTCATATAGATTTATTTAACTTTCTCGTAAAAGCACAGCATTTCTCATTTAGTTGTCCTACCTCTTATTTTAGGGACACGTATAATTTATGTGTGGAAGTGTCAGCGTCCCTTATCCTAATATTACACATGTGCTCGGGAAATCCCCGGTTTTTGTTTTATAATTGAAACACTTGTTTGAAAACATTTGTCACGTTGGCTGCACCTGACAAATTGTTTTCCCTTTCCCACAGATTTGGTATAATTAAACCAGGTATTAATCGACGATATATCATAACACCGCGGGAATTATGGTAAACAATTTATGAAATCTCACTTCTGTCCATAGGGGGAGATTTTCAATTAAAAGTTGAATTACAGTTTAAAAAAAAAAATCGCTCACAAACAACTGTAGAGCCTGTATTGTCCTTATCTCAACCTGGAGAAAATTACAAATAATGTAAATAAATATTAATTTACTGTCTTCATGTCGTATACTAGGAGGTGCCCGTGGCCTCGCCCACGATAAATAATTAAAAAATTAAAAATGGAAGAGTATAATAATTATTAAAGCATTATATTTACTAACACTTGTACGCGAATCATTCATAAAATAAACCATTAATAATTAATGAAACAGCTAAAATTCCGGCTTCAGAGTACATTCTACGATTAGAAAGCGCCGCCTGGGAAGACTATCTCAGATTCGATTATGCAGTTCCAAACCCAACTGTGAAAGCTGATTTTTTTTTGTACCACTGCTTTCTAGACTGTATTACTCTTGTGTAATTCTCGAGACGGCGTTTCTCAACTGTTTGTTGACAGATGAATATGATGTGAATTTTATTTGACAAATTCAGTGTAATTTTCAGAAATTATATAATTTTTCAGGGAAGGAATGGTTTGTTTGGAGTTTTATTGTCCGCGATACTTCCATGATTATATTATCAATAATATTATAGCTGGTGCCCGCGGCTTCACCCGCCATTATTAATTGAATCCAGGATTTTTAAGAAATTTACACTGGCAATTTATTAAAAAAATTTGTGGTTCAGCGCTATGAAAATTGTAAGTAAAAATAAAATTAGAATATTTGTTCATTGTGTTCATTTCACTTAGGCCTTAAAGAAACGGTTTTCCTAATTTTGTAGTCTTCGTGAAAGTTTAGACTGCGAGAGACGAACATCGCCGAGTATACCCGATGTCTCACGAAGTGGGCGAGGGAGTGAGCACGCTATTTAGGGCCGTTGAATTGTATAAGAGTATATATTAATTGACTGTCTTCATGTCGTATATGTCTGCATTATAATTCCTCATCCATTCTACTCTTAACACTAACGCTACCCTACTTCTTGACACGTCATAAAATGATAAATAAGTGTTTTTAAATTATTGTCCATTTATGTGTTCAACGTTTAGTTGATGTCTTGCTTAGATTTCTATTAGTTTCAGCCAGCTGAGTTCTGATAGACGTGTTTTGCTTTCAGGTTGATGAGGATGTCTATATATTTTACAGGTGGCTTTGAAATCTGACAGCAGTTGTCTTGGAAACCATTTATACACAGACAAGAGAAAACGTGTAGACCAAATGTACGAGTCAATAAATCCCACAACTTCTTACTTCGTCTACCCGTGCGATAGGTAGGCTACTATAGGTAGAGAAAGTATTGTATTCGACCCCAAATTTCCATGTCGGGTTTGAATACATGCAAACACGTTAAAATAAAAACCTATTTTAGACAGTGGAAGGGAAAAAAAAAAAACACTTTGACTGATGGATGGTATTAAATTAATTAAAAAGACTATTCCACTCATATGCCGCGTGTTTGATATTAACCAATAAAAAGTAAAGTGTTCCCTATTACAGGCCATGGAGGCCCAGAGGATACCAGGAGGTTGAGGCTCCCAGACTTTTAGACTTCGGCACATAAAGGTGGTAAGGCTGTTAGCCTTTACCCCCAGGATTGCTCCTGGTACTCATTTCTGTTGGAGGCTGAGTCGACCCCAGGGCCATAGTGTCACCAGAAGGGTTAGGCCAATTGAAAAACTCCAACGACTTCATCGGGGATCGAACCCGCGACCTTCCGGTTTGTAGCGCAGCGCCTCAACCACTACGCTACGGCGTACCCCTATTAACCAATACACGTTGCGCAATTCCTCGGATATAGTCCAATCACGATCGTTTATCTTAAAAAATGCTTGCTATGAATACCAGGATGGGATTTTATCCGATAAATAGGTCAGCTCGTAAGCATCAATGTGCCGTGATTAATATGTCACATGCTGCCATTAAGCAGCACGAAAACAGATTATTTTATACAACACAAGTTGTTTAGAAATTGAAATAATATAAATATACATTGATTAAAAACACAAGTATTATTCGGTGCAAGCCAGTTCGTGTACTTTTATTCTGTTCTGGTGTCAGCTTACCTAAATTAAGTTAACTATGTCTTACATGCACCATTGGTAGCACTGGTCACAACATGGAAACTAGAATCGATTCATGTATGGTTGTTTCATGCCGTGATTTCGCAGCTTTTTTTTTACAACAAAGCACGAAAGTAGGCCTAATTATTATTTGTATAATCCGTTACATTTTTATTCATGGAATAGTCTTAATAAATCCAATTCGAGTTTACGAGTTTTCATCAGATAAATTCGCTCCTGCTGCTGCGCAGTCGCGAATCTATCGATAAACTCGTCAACTCTCGTGGGATTACTTATGATAAAATTATGCTATGGATGCCCGGTTTCTACAAACTTGTGAATTACCTATGGGTAAATTACCCATGGACAAATTAGTTCCATTTAACCTACAATGGTATAATGAGCAAGGCCTTGGATTTTTACAGTTAATTTAATTGAGAAGGCTTTGATTCTCATTGTTTAAATATTACTATTGATCCTATGAAAGGTTAAATTTTATCCAGCCATCCATGAAAGGACAAATTAACCCAAAGATTTACCCTTGGACAGATCTAGCCCGAGTTTGTAGGAACATTTTTTCTGTCATTTTCATATTTACCTAGAGGACATTTATCTAGAAACTCACCACAAGTGTAAGTGATTGCTATCTTTAAATTATTTGTGTTTGTGTGGTGTTATTCTTGTGTAAATTGTGTAAATTGTGTGCATTAGATAATTTACCCATAGGTAATTCGCGAGTTTATAGAAACCGGCCATAAGTCGTATAAAAATTAACCAAGTTTGATTGCTTCACATGGAAAACACTCATTTAGTTAAAAATATTTGCATATGATTATTAAATAAACTCAGTTTGTTAAAAATTCAAAATCTTAATATTCTTTACGCCTTTTTAAATATGAAAATACTCACGGTGTTTGTAAAAATCGTCATACTTGGTAAATGTATTTTCCTTAAGTTGGCAGCCCTATACCAGAAAATCAGTATCAGCTGTGCGTGCTCTATTTATTAAGTGCCAGTATGGTACTTTATGAGATTGTGTGGGGGACGAAAAAATGTCTGTCCGTCTGTCTGTCTGTCCGTCCGTCCGTCTGTCCGTGCGTCTGTACGCACCATAACTCAAGTACGCTTTTTCGGATTTTCATGAAACTTGGTATAAACATTCATAATGTCGATGGGAAGAACCCTATTGATATTGAACCAAATCGGTTCACCGGTACCGGAGTAATGCCCAATTTAGTGCCTATTTTAATAGATTATGGCGCCTTTCTATGAGAAAGGCGCCATCACTCAAATACGCTGTAACGGATTTCCATGAAACTTGGTATACTCATTTATGACGTCCATGAGAAGTGCCCTATTGAATTTGAACCTAATCTGTTGACCGGTACCGGAGTAAAACCCAATTTAGTGTATATTTTAAAGACGCGGTAACTCAAATACGCTTTACCGGATTTTTATGAAACTTGGTATACACATTTACAATGTCCATGGGAAGACGTCTATTCATAATGGATAAAATCGGTTGATCTGTTTCGGAGTAATGCTCAATTTAGTGCCTATTTTATGGCAATATACGTATTCGAAAGAATTTATAAAGAAAATGAAAATCAGTTAGGCCTATCTTGACAACATAGCCTATTGTTTTACTGTGATCTTATAAGGCCTTGGAAATTAAAATACAGGTAGCTATGACAAAAAACACTATTGTTTTACATGCGCTTATCCGACTAGACCGTTAAAATGACCCCGGTGGCCGAGATGGTAGACCTTTGTTCTTCCGTAAGCCCTGCTTAATGAATAAATCTGGAGCTTAACTTGGAAATCAATTTAAAAAAAAAAAACGTATTCCGCATATCATAATTGCAGTCATAACTGATTAAACAAAAACATACTGGCACTTTTTTACATCAGTTTACCGGATTTTATTTATTTATTTAAATATTTATACAAAAAAAAAAAAAAACAAAACAAGACCACCCGAATGAGCAAGCGCTCGTGCTCGGGCACAGTTCAGCCATTTTCATTACAAAATACAAATTACAAATATATAAAGAAAATATAATTAAATGATTACCTAAAAAATGATAATAAAAAAGAAAGAACAAAAAAATAAAAAGGAAAAGTAGTAAGAACAAAAATTGAAACCCTAAGTTATTACAAATAAAATCGTTCCTTAATTGTCTACTAAGTACAGAGTGAAGTAACTATAATATGGCTGGCTCCACGGTGCGTAATTCCTTACAATAAATCTAACATTTATTTTTATTTAACAAATTATCAAAGAGGACACACAATTTTTTCTAGTTATTCTGTAACACCCTGTAGTTCTGAAGAGTATAAGATCGCAGACTGATGAAGAAATTCCAACAGTTGAATTCCAAAGCCCACTAAAATAAATTTACGTCATTCTATTAAGTCAGTCTATCTCCATTATATGTGTTTAGTGCACAAAACGAAGCAGCATTTAAAAAAATAAAATTGCATGGCGGGCGAAAACATTATGTCTAAATTTGTAAATAAATTGCCTCCCCCGCCTGGGCAATTATGCAACACGCATTCATCAGAGTCTGGTTCAAACAAGTGAAAAACGGAAGCGCTGGTTTCTGGATCGTTGATTCTTCGTTCCGCTGCATGGTCTCAAGGGGGCCGTGGAATAAAAAAAAAGAATAAACAGGAATGAAGAGTTTGAAAATGTCTTTGTTTTGTGAATTCATTCCGTTCTTTTAAAAAATGGAATGCAGTACAACGAGGCGTTCACTCATTTGTTGTGCGTCTTCATACCAAGTGGCTTGGCCTCATTCCCAGGATGCGCCTGTTGAGTTTTAGAGCAATTAATTTGAATAATTCCTTAGAAAATCTGAATTTTTGAAATGTCGGCATCACTAGTGCACGAAATGCCAGTTTAATGGCTCGTAAGACTGGAATGCAGTCGGATAGGATTTCTTCTGCTCGGATATCAAAGATTTTCTCGATACTCGATACCGATTCATAATTTTTTTCCTAGATACTCGATACCGTCAACATTTCCAGTTTCAATAAATAGGTATATTAAAAATTAAAAGTTGAGAGAACTGTGTAATACCAACTAAATTAATTAAGTGTGCATATTTAATGAGACAACATTAATTAATATCATCAGTAGCCTATAATTATTTTTAAACTCTACATTAAAACTAAAATTAGTTTTTGAAACAGTCCACTTACAAGTTTTTGTTAAAAAATTACAATGGGGTTTGGACAGTCAGCTTGCTTGTTGGTTGTTATTGAAACGTTTGACAGGAAACGAAACAAT
Organism: Ectobius pallidus; assembly: GCA_964059195.1. Taxonomy (NCBI): domain Eukaryota; kingdom Metazoa; phylum Arthropoda; class Insecta; order Blattodea; family Ectobiidae; genus Ectobius; species Ectobius pallidus. Next base: position 21,207,532 of record CAXKWD010000002.1, on the reverse strand, counting down.
ATTAAGAATTTCTTCTGTTTGGATTTTAAAAGTTGGAAAGTCTTTATTTATGACTAGAAAAAAGTCACAGAGTGGTTTTCTCCATTTCAAGGAGAAATAGAAGTATTTACTATATTTAGTAGTCTACTAAAAGCAGAAAGAAAACAGCATTTCCTTAAATTGCAGAATTACCAAAGTATCGAAAAAGTACCGAGCGAGTTTTATGAAGTATCGTTCGATGCCGATACCATGCAAGTATCGAGAGTATCGAGGTATCGAAAGTATCGAGAACCCATCCCTATGAACCACAGATTATTGTATCTGTTGGACGTTACATGAGGATATTATAGAACAAAAATTCTTCTGACTATGGGATTTGAACCAAGACCTTTGCCTTTCCGTGCCAATGCTCTACCAACCGAGCTCGGTCACAAAAATAACTAATTAGTGTGCCTCACAGTACTGCATATGACATAACTTGTCTGTCGGTGAGGTAGACCATTAAGGGCAATCAGTCATAGGAGATAAGTTCCATCTGTCCCTGTGATGTGAACTCTGGCTTAGCTCAGTTGGTAGAGCAGTGGCACGGGTAGCCAAATATCATGGGTTCAAATCCCAGTGTCAGGGGAATTTTTCTCCTATAATATCCTAAAGCGAAAAATATCCATCTATGATTCTTACAATGTTTGTCTATATTTTGTCTATATTTTACTACCACTTTTTAAATTTTAACTATTTTAAAGTTTTCAGATTTTTTTCACACATATTTTTAAATAGCTTATTGTTAGTATTAAATACATCTATATTGCCCATTTTTTGAATTAGTATGGGAGTCAGTGTTTGGTTTTGGGATGAAAAAAGATTATGCAATTTATAAGATAAAAATATATTTCTTCGAGAATATTAATATAATCTATTTTGTTATTAAGTAAATTATATAGACTAAAAACAACAATGCATGGCAATTTCGTCTATGTTATGATATTATTACGTCACATCTAATAAGTGTATTACAGAGTGCTTAAAAAATGTATACACACTTTGAAGTGTCATATAAATTCTATTTTCTGTTCTACAAGGTTATATTTCTGGAAATGGAAAGCTTAAAGTCCAATTTGAAAAAATAAACGACTTTCTGTTGAAAATGTGATGAATGTTCAAATGTTCAAATGTTCAGAATGGTGGCCTTCACACCTAGACACACTTTGGAATGAGATTCAAGCGGTGTGCGCAGAAATCTCAATTGAGCTTTCGATTTCCAGAAATTTTACCACGTAGAACGGGAAATGATTTTTTTGCACGTCGTAACTAATTAGTGGTACTTAGGAATATTGTTGCCGTTGATCGTAACTTGACAATCCCACACGCAATCTGGTTGCTATGAAAACAAAAGAAATCTCAGTGCTGTAAAAGTTACAAAAAGCACTAGTGCCCTAAGTAAAACCATCTCAATACAGGACAAATATTCCGTCCCCATAACAACCAACACATGCGAATCACTTTCTAAAATATAACATCCATCTTCAATAGTGTATATTACATAATATTTTCAGCTAATATCTCAACTAATATAACTAAATAGATATAAATAATCATCGTGCAAAAAATAGCATGCAATACTCGTGCCGTAAGCGCATAACGGATCTCGGAAATTGAAAATTTCAAACTCTTTTCTCGATCCGTATGCACCGCTTACGGCACTTGTATCGCAATATACTATTCTATGACAGTTCAAAGTGTGTATACATTTTATTGAAGCACTCTGTATATCAGAGCTATTTATGACAATAAACTCATATTACCAGAAGTAGGCTATAGAGAAGAGTGGAAATCTACAATTCTTGTCCCCAAACCTACAGTATTGCAGCTCCCCATATTTTTGAAATAACAAGAGCAAATACCGAATAAATTAATTTAAATACTAAGGGTGGTACAGTATATCGACTGATTTAAATACGGCAATAGCCTCTGCTTGGGGGGGTTGTAACAATTTTGCGAAATATTCAGTCAGTTAGTAGCAATATGCAATTTAAGGGAGGAAGAGTTTATTTCGGCAGAGGGTAGAGGGGGTTTATATTTAAATAGAAGTGAATGCGGGGGTGCGAATACGTAACAATTAACAGTTAGCCCCTGTAATTGCACGGAAGCCACCCGCAGCGCTTAGCGCGGTTATCGAAATAATGGGAGAGGCAGTTTGTATTGTGTTCCCGGCTTTGCTACCTGGTTGCGTTTACATCGGCAGTTACATTTCCATCTTGGCTTGTATGAGCCTCTAATGTTAGAGGATTTCACTTAAAGTAGTTTCAGATTCTGTATTTTAAAAACCGTCATCGTATTGTCATCGTCGGCATTGCGCATGATCTTTGTTCTGTCTTAAGTTTTCATTTCAAGCTACTTTTATACCCTTGAGGGGAAAAGTGCAATTCGTGTATGCGCGATGACACGAGTTTGCTTTGTCAGATTCTCATGAAACTTGGTATACGCATTTATAACGTATCTGGGACGAAGCCTATTCATTTTGGGACAAATCGGTTGACCGGTAGTACCGGAATAGGCTAATACCAATTTAATGCCTATTTTGTATGGTAATATATTAGAACACGGCAACATATTGTTTTACAGTGTGCAATTACGGCTTTGGAAATTGCAATGCAGTTAGCTTTGACAAATAACACTACCTACATATTCCTTTACATATGCTTATCTAACTTTAGACCTTTAATCTTCCGTAATCCTGCTTAATGAATCGATCTGGAGCTAAATTCTGCAATTGATAACAGAAATAACTTATTTTCTTCATATCACAATTGCAATTATCACTGATTAAATAAAACCATTCTGGCACTTTATTAGATTAGTTTTCCTGATTATTAAGTGCCAGTATGGTACTTTATGAGATTGTGTGGGGGAAGGAAAAATGTCTGTCCGTCTGTCCGTCCGTCCGTCCGTCCGTCAGTCCGTCCGTCCGTCCGTGTGTCTGTACGCGCGATAACTCAAATACTCTTTATTGGATTTTAATGAAACTTGGTATAAGCGTTTATAATGTCCATGGGAAGAACCCTATTGATATTGGACCAAATCGGTTCATCGGTACCGGAGTAAAACCCAATTTAGTGTTTTTACTTAAAAGCGCCATAACTCAAATACGCTTTATCGGATTTTCATAAAACTTGGTATACACATGTATAATGTCCATGGGAAGACGTCTGTTGATATTGGATCAAATCGGTTGGCCGATACCGGAATAATGCCCAATTTAGTGCATTTTTATGGTATTATATAACAAAAGGCCCCATAACTCAAATATGCTTTATCGGATTTTCATGAAACTTGGAATAAACATTTATAACATCCATGGAAAGAAGCCTATTAATTTTGGACCTAATCGGCTGACCGGTACCAGAGTAACAACTAATTAAAGGTCACATGCTTTTTAAATTATGTCTACCGGTATACTAACAATGCCGCATTTTTAATCATTTGAGGGCTTTGTCTGCAGTGCAGTCAGATGTTTGTTTACTTCGTTGATGTATTTGAAATTGAATAGACCTACTACATGAATACTGTTATATACAGAAGGTACATTACTGTGAAATAATTAGCGGAGTTATATGCCACTGAATTTTGCGAAATGTTGACATATTTTAAGAATTTCAAGTTGCAATACATTCAGATATGACAATTAACAGTATTCCTGCACATATGCTTATCAAACTACACCGTCAAACTGACTGAGTTGGCCGAATGGTAACGTCTTGGATTCATATTATTTTTATGTGAGTGCGCGATTGTCAAGGTATCACAAATCTGTAGTTCGGCTGACGCTGGTCGATTTTAATCTGATTAAAAAAAAAACTTATTTTCTGCACATCATAATTGCAATTATAATTGATTCAACAAAAGCATACTGGCACTTTGTTACATCAGTTTACCTGATTTTATTATTATTATTATTATTATTATTATTATTATTATTATTATTATTATTATTATTAGGCCTATTACGTTCTCATCTGTTTAAATTAATATTTTCCGAATTTAACGAACAAAGTATCTATCAAATTTAAAAATATATTTTATTAAGTTACGTTAACAGAAATTCAAGCTTTAGATCACATCCACAACACCATACATACCATACAAGACGAAATCAATCAAATCCTTTAAGATTAAACCTAAGCTTTTCACATCTGCAGGTCTATCGCAACTTTAATTTTAGTTTTAGGTTATTCAATTCAGTTCTTTAAAATAACTCTGAATTAATGAATCTGGAAAATTATAAATTTAAATAAATATTTTAGCCTAATTTATTATATAGATACTGTATTTATTTTTCTTAATTCGTTTTAAATTACTATCACTGACTCTAATTGATTGTATTATAATTAAAATGTTTTTTTTTATTTTTATTATTTAGTGCATTAATATCCATTTCTGACTTGCCCTGGCCACGACCAATTATTTTTCTCATTCAGTTGTCTTTATGAAAAAATAATTTTACAAAATTGCAAGCTAATCTTTCATATTAGCCTATAACATTTATCGATGACGGTAAAATAGCTTTCACTCTTAAAAAAAGTTTGTGTATTTTTCATATGTCTGTCTGAAAACAGCATGGTTCGAGAACAAAACATTGTGGGGGGAAAAAAATATTTCAGGGTTAATTTACTCCTAGGATAACTTATGACCTAAAGATAAGTTACTTTCTATTTGATCTCAGCTTTATTCACTAATGTTAACCTCTGTTATTATTTGTGAAATACCCTGTGTTCAGGTCTTAACTAGGTGGCGATGTTTGTCAAAGCCACCCGTGTTTGATTATGTTATTAGGGGGCCTGGCTCAGTTAATTATATGGCGCGAAAGCATCAGGTTCACTGTATAATTTAATGGATAGAGGGGGCCATGGGATTGGGAATCCAAACAGCTCCTGAGTTTGCTGTGAATCCCTAGGGACAGTCTCATGTCTAACATGCAGGGGCCCTGGCACTTGAGGGACGTTGATCAAGATGCAGTGGCTAAATCCTTGCGACTTCTTAACCAGGAAGGAAAAATTAGATTAGGCTGCATAGGCCTTTACTTGCAGCGGAAAATGTTTCGCGTTCGCCACTCAAATTTTCATCTGGTACAGATGAAAAACATTTTTTCCATTCCCGTTGAACCAGAATTGAATTTTCTGCACCCTAACCTATCTGAGTATTTTACCTGCTTTGTAAGCTCACGTGCGTCACTAGCCTATTTTAAACCACGTAACTTTTGACAAGTGAATTATTTCAGACATGGACTATAATAACATTTTATTGTTTAATTATAACATTTCAAACTTCCCTGTGTCTTTACTTCCTTTAATTTTTTTTTTTTAATTTTGACTTACAACTTTTCCTTATCCAGTAGCTAAGTATGATGAGACTAGTTGTGAATGCGCTAAAATAATCGATATAATTTCATACCCAACACAATACACTTCAAATAAAATTAGGCAAACTGATATAACAAAGTGCCAGAATGCTTTTGTTTAATCAGTGATAATTACAAAATTATGAAATGCAAAAATAAGTTATTTTTAAAATCGATTTCCGAGATAAGCTCCAGAGCGATTCATTAAGCAGGGTTTTCGGATAAACAAAGGTCTAGTTTGATAAGCATATGAGAAGGAATAGTGTTCATTTGTCATAGCTAATTGTATTGCAATTTCCAAAACCGTATACGAACACTGTAAAATAATATGTTGTCATGAGAACTGATTTGCATTGATAAATCTCTCTATATATAAAAGGCTTTGTCCTGACTGACAGGAATCAACGTAGAGCCTAAACTATAACAGGTAGAGACTTGGAATTTTGACAGTACCTTCGTTTCATAATGTAGGTGCTCACTAAGAAAGGATTTTGAAAAATTCTGATTTTAAATGCCAAAAATCAAATGTTTTTGAGAATACGTAATCCCTTCTTACACAGAATTATCGAATCCGAATCACATTTGACATTAAAACATATTGTTGCCAGTGGGTTTCAGATGGGTTTGGAATTAAATTAAATGGAAGTTTGACAATTACAGTTGGCTTTGTCTATTTTTGTCATACCTTACCGAAATTAAACTTTCGCGATCGCTTGAATGTTGTAAGCCCTAATATGGTCAAACATTGTTTTATTTGGACGAAACTCACTATACAGGGGTTTTCTGGACCAAGGAACTCGAATCTGAGGTCGCTTTTACCAGGCGATGCTATCTAATCGTGGTATGTAGTCCACGTGATTTAGGCGTTCATAAATATAATGATTTAACTATTATGCTCTTAATTTTTAATTTTTGAAATAATTATCGCGGGCGAAGCGGCGGGCACATGCTAGTTATAATATATTACCATAAAATAGGCACTAAATTGGCCATTATTCCGGTACCTTTGGTCCAATATCAATAGGCTTCTTCCCATGGACGTTATAAATGTGTGTACCAAGTTTCATGAAAATCTGATAAAGCGTATTTGAGTTATCGCGCGTACAGGCACATGGATAGACAGACAGGCATTTTCCCGTCCACCACACAATCTCAGAAACTACCATTCTGGCACTTAATAATAATAATTACTAGAATTCAAACGAAACTCTCCCTTTAAGGCTAGTTGCTAAACATCCGCTTTACAATACGACTTTCCCAGAGGAAAGTGTTTCACTGCTGCTCCCTAGCGGATAATCCATCGTTCAGGAAGGAGATAAAGTTCCTGGCAAAGTCGCTCCGGGGCTCAAGATTGATCCACTCGCGTCTTTTGTTTCCAATCCAACGCCTTCTGCTGTAGCTATTACCCGATACTATGTTTATTTTATACCAGGGAAGCAATACCGGCTTATTTGCATGATTCGCGAAGCCTATACAAAACAGGCCGTAAGTAAATACAGTGAAACCTTCGTATAACGATATTTTTTTTGCCCTAGCAGATTATATCTGTATTAATAAATGCTTCTGTCTGTTTGTTCGCGATCCCGACGAAATCTACTGAACGCAAAGATCTGAAATTTTAAACATAGATGGACTGAAGGGTGGGCGAATGCACCTCGAAGGCGGATTTTTAATTTTAGCTTTCGTTCGCGAGTTATGAATGAAAAACTGGCAGAAAACGTGATTTTAGCGCTATAGACGTATCAGTTTTCAGTAATACATTTCATTTGTCAAATCAGTTGCAGATGGCTTTGCCTACTTTTGTCATGATTTGGAAATAAAGAATCGCTTCATTTTATAATCCCACTCTGGTAGATTCATTTGTTTATAATGCCAAGGCACTCAGATATCCGAACTTTTCAACATAGTCGGAAGAGGGATATTGAATATAGACTTCAAATGGAGAAACATTGATCAATTTGGACGGAACTCACTATGTCGGGGCTGCAGGGAGAATGTGGAAGTGTTTCCCAGATCTCCTGATCTGCTCCATAGTGGCACCCTCCGAATACCATCTTTTCGGGTTTGTGAGAGAACAGATGCGAGGCCAATGCCACTAGAGGATATTCGGCAAGCAGTGCGTCAGTGTCTACGGGTAGCTGGAACGAAATTCTATCGCAAGGGTATTTTCAAACTTGCAGAACGATGGGAAACGTGCGGAAAAAAAAAAAAAAACGGTGACTATGTGGACAAGTGCAAAAAATATTTTTATAAACTTGGTAGACAATATGTGAGTTACGCTATATTCAGAAAATAATATGCTCATTTAGACCTATGGTGAAAGGTTTACATAGACTATTAACTTGTACTACAATTAATTGCTAAATATAATTTGCTAACAGTCTTCTGCAGATAGAATGGATTTGTGAACATGTTCCAATAGGATAATGATGAACAATAACAGAGTAAACCACACACAAGCCGTACAAATTGAACCACATGGCCAGTGACAATTGCAAACTGACAAATTAATGTAAACCTGATCAGGAGGCCTGGGGCTACTTGTTAGTACATTAGCGTCCCGCCAGAGGCTTTGTGTGCATTCACTTGTTATAACACATTGTTGGAACATCAGTTTAATGTTATTTACCACATGTGTGTAGTAATTATAAAATTATTAATTCGTTATCTGTGGCAAATAGAAAATATTTCTGCATTTAACTATTGTGGAACGGTATACAATGAAAACACACAATTTAATAATCACAAACAGAAGCTGTATAGAGCTTTTGAAGTCTGTTTTGATTGTGAAAATTATTTCAAATATTATAGCTTATAGTTGTGCCTGATATGACGCTATTTATGTTATCCTACTGACATACTAAATAATAATAATTGATAACCTATTGCCAGAAAAGTTCCTTATGACCTAAAACCCTTCTAAAAAGCACTCAAAATTATTTAATAAATGTCCTAAAGTAAATTTTATATTATAGAATTATAAATTTGTGGCAGCAATGGATAGAGAAAATATCAAAGGAATTTAAAATCACACAAAATTATTTTTTTATTGGGAGTTTCTGCACAAAATTGAAGTAAAATGCACTAGCCATGACAAAATGAATAAAAAATTCTCTTAAGAGACAAAAGTGCAAAAATGGCCTAACAAATATGCCTGAAAAGGCTGTATTTAACATAAAACTTGCAAATACGAAAGCTGCCATGTTTCTATGTTGTTAGAAAAGTTTTGCAATTTCATCAAAATCTTGACTCCATTAATCAGTCTGGAATAATTGATTATAGTAATTGTATTTATTGTATTCAGTAGTCTCATCCTCGCCCTGTCAGTTTCAGTTTTAAGAATAAAAAAAAAAAATAATAAAAAAAAATAAAAAAAAAAATAAAAAAAAAAAAACTGCGCGTAGGTGCGTTAAAATAAGTTAGGCCTATTAAAATAAAAATAAGGTAAACTGATATGATAAAGTACCAGAATGTTTTTGTTTAATCAGTGATAATTGCAATTATGATACGCAGAAAATAAGATTTTTAACCGATTTCCAAGTTACACTACAGATCGATTCATTAGCCTAAGCAGGATTACGAAAGAACAAAGGTATAGTTTGATAAGCATATGTGAAGGAATATGTGGGTAGTGTTATTTGTCAAAGCTAACTATATTGCAATTTCCAAAGCCGTATATGAACACGTCAGAACAATATGATGTCATGAGAACTGATTTGCAATTGATAAATTCTTTCTAATACATTATCATAAAATAGGCACTAAATTGGGCATTACTCCGGTACCAGTCAACTGATTTGGTCCAAAATCAATAGGTTTCTTCCCATTGAGGATAAAAATGCGTACACCAAGTATCATGAAAATCCGATAAAGCGTATTTGAGTTATCGCGCGTACAGGCACACGGACAGACATTTTTTCGTCCACCACACAAAGTCAGGAAGTCTCATTCTGGCACTTAATAAAACGATAAAATCATGACGATATAGGCCTACACTTGCGTTTGGTTGAAATTCCACATATTCTTATACTGAATTGATGTATGGTTCATGAGATAGTCAATTTAAAAATCAGATGAAGTGATTAGTAGACTTCGGATTTTAGGTAAAAACCTATTTTAATCCTTAAGTGATATATGGACGAAAACTTGTACATGCATGTTTCATAAGTAACTATGCCTAAAACTGATATTTTTATAGGACCTAAAACAGCCTATTTTTACAATAGAGCCTAATATTGCCTTTTTTGCTTGTTTTTCCTCTAAAGTTCAAAATAAGTTATTTTTTGTTATAAATTCTAGCATTTATTTTCAGTTCGTACTAAATTTTTAGCTCGGATTGTGCAGTACATGACACAATTAATGACGTGGTTAAATAGTAAGGAATGTTTCGTCTTCAGTAGAAAAATTCCTTGGCATTCCAAAGAAATGTAGTGTTTTTCTCCGGACTTCCACATCCAGTTTCTCTGAATCACTGTGGGATAGGCTACAAGGGGTTGATTATGCTACCGTGCGTAGCTTCTGAGCGCAGGGATTAGGTTTTCACTGTTATGGTAGTAATACAGGCCCTAGTAATAGGTCTATATAATTCTGCGAACTATAGGCCTATATCTGTGTTTTATCATGATTACTGATTAATGGTGAATTCAATAAATATAATATTCTGCATTGCCATTGAGATATTTAAGAAAAAATGGCTACTTAACGATTTTATAAGAGACTATTTTACGATTTTTAGAACCTATTTTCCAATTTTTAGAGCCTATTTTAGGAACCTAAAACAGCATTTTAGCGACCTAAAAGTCCGAAGTCTAGTGATTAGCCTACAACCATCTAGCATTTCTTGATAAAATACATGTGATTAAATCATTCTGTGAAAATTCTGTCAGCTGTCATTTTCCGAAGTTACGTAAAAGCTCTTGAATAACTGGACAAAAAGCTTATCGAATGCTTGCTGCTATTGGTAGGAACGATTGGACGCGATAGGAGTTATTTGTAGCAACTAATTTCCAACTAGACTCCAACTAATTTCAACTCAGCTTCCTGTAGAGATGTAATCTACAACGCCTTTATGGCGGCACAACAAATGACTGACGTTCTCCGTGTAATACTTTATTTATGTCGAATGCTAACTGCAAACAGAGACTTTACAAGATTCACGTGTAGAAATAATTGAATTACGCGCATGCTCAGAATTGAACTGTCGCTCACTTGTCACAACTGCAAACATCTCAATTAAACGGAAACAGTTGCCTCTCGCTTCATGCGCTGCCAACAGACACACGAGTAGGGAAATTTTACGCTACTCTCACATACACAGAGACAACGCAAATATGCACACAAGTTAGAAAAAAAAAATACACACACTGCTGATCTTCAAGATTCACCCTTACGTTTTCATTTTCTCCCCCCCCCCCCGTTACCAGGGATATTCATTCTGTTAGATGAAATGTACATGGAATCGAATACAAGAAGATTTTTCAAAATTCATCTGTATTTGTAAAAATACAAATATTTTTTTATAAATACTTACCTAAAGATGGCGGAATTGCCGAAGTACATCGTCCAGCCCAAGTATAACTTTAATATTTTAAAGAAAAAAAAGTGTGCGTGGAACGCCACGCGACAGAAGTGAAACTTGTTTTAATTTTTGGATTTTTGGACTTTTTAAATTTTGGATTTTTTAATTTTTGATCTTTTAATTTTTTTAATTTTGTAATTTTGGTTTTTTAAATTCTAGATCTTTGAATTTTTTATTTTTTGAACTTTTTAATTTTCGATTTTTCAATTTTAGATTTGTTTATTTTTAAATTTAGGATTTTTTAATTATTAAATTTTGGATTTTGTATTTTCAAATTTTGGATTTTTTATTTATTTAATTTTTAATTTTTTTGTAATTTTGAATTTTGGATATTTGAATTTTTTATTTTTAAAATTTTGGATTTTTTGACTTTTTAATTTTTTATCTTTGAATTTTTTAATTTTGAAATTTTGGATTTTTAATTTTTAAATTTTGGATAAGCCTAATCATTGAGTTGATTGTTTTCTGTGCAGTTCGTTCCGTCACACCTTACTAATTTCGTGACGATTTTGGGTGTGACACTAATTTCGTGACGATTTTGAGCGTTACACAAGCTCCCGATTTACCCCTACCGCGGCTAAAGAAGTTTCACTTCAAAAATAAAACAGTTTTGACAGGATTTGCATCTCAGTTCAGCGAAAAGGAAAAAGTCGGTTTGGTATGGTTTATTGCAGAAAATAAACAATTAGAGAAAACAATGTTACAATCCTAGCGAGGGGCAATAAAACAGAGGAACACGTGTGTGGCTAACTGGAACGACATTTAATTGCTAGAATCTTATGATTTATCGTCAATTAACGTCGGTTGGCGTTTTCTTGCTGCCTTTCGCTACAGGTGTTTCTGCAACAGCAGGTGTGGCGTTGCCTGGGAAACGGCATTGCTTCAGATTCCATTTCCAGGCCTCCTCCTAAAAATACTTAAATTATTGTCCTCGAGGCCATGGCCTTGGATATACAACCTTGTGTTTTTATGTATTAACCCTCAAATTTGCTAGACGGCCACGACACATTATTTCTAAGGCTTTATTGCTTCAAATACGGGGGTTCGAGCCCCATTCTGGTTTTTGTCCGTACAATTTGCTCCTTAGTGGCTATGTCTTTCATTTTTCTACTGTGGTCATTTTAATTCCTAGGATCAGTTATTTTGAATTATGTTGGTCTATGGAATATTATACAGTGTGCCTAGAAATTAATTACCTATTTTATAGAAACAGTTTTTAGGTGTAAGGTCAGTGCTTTAGTTGGGCCGGTACGCACCGGTACTGCGTACCGGTATAAAATTATTTTCCTTCTACCATACCGGGAAAAAGATGTGCTCCGGTACGTCGTACTGGCAGTACAGGAACGATATTGTCCTAAAATACTTATTAAATGTCCAATTCAATAAGAGAGTGTATTTGTTAATAATGACAAACACTATTAAATTCGCAGTAGATATGCGTTCACCTTCGTGCGCATTTCTACAATAATTACTTTCTCCTTAGATTACATGTTGGCTATCCTGATAAGGTGCTCGGTTTTTTAAAACTCTTTTGTATGAGGCGATATGGAAAATTTTGAAGTAAGGTGAGTACCCCCATAAAATATTTTCCAACTAAAGCACTGTGTAAGGTGTATATGGTAGCTCATTGCAGGAAAATACAGACATTTATAACCCCTTTTCCATCTCTTAAAAGGTTGATTTCTTAAAATAAAAGAATAAAATTAATTAAATTAAAAAAGGCCTACGTGTTTATTTATGATTTGGAGTAGGCCTAATTTTACCAAGTTTTAAGTCATAGAACTATTAAATAATGTTTCGCCTTATTAACTTTAAGCCCCTTAGGGGGTTACATTTTGAAAAATTCTTCTTAGTGATTCTCTACATTATAAAATAAAACTACTGAACAAATTTCATGTTTATAGCTTCAGCTGTTTTGCTCGGCGGTGATGAATCAGTCAGTCAGGACATGTTATTTTATGTACATTATACGTTTTTCTTTTGTTTAATTGTTTGTATCACAGCATTTAGTTTGAAAAGTAGTCTCTAATTTTTGTGTGTGTTTATAACTGAAACAGTCCTTTCACAGAATTATAATTTCCAGTATTGCAACTTATCGTTTGCCAGAGATTTTATGTTTTCACGACATCATTTAAGGTATCTTTATACGTTTAAAGTGAAAATCTGCATTTTTCAAGCAGGATTTCTGATTTTTTTTTAGAGTGAATTAGATATCATTCAACTAAGTTAATGGAATATTAGTTAACCAAAAAATAATATTATTGTGGTCTAAAAAAAATTATTTAGAAAAATAAACATGCAAATTTTTAAATTATTCTGGTTTGCTTAAAATACATTCAAATTAAGTACACAAATTATGTAATGATTCCTTATAATGTAGGTGAGATCTTGAACCTAAGTTATTGCTAGCATGCCCTGCAATAAATAAGAAAAACAATTCTTAGAACTTTGATATTTGAAAAAAATTGTTCATAATTCCTTTTAAACTCCTCACAGCTTCAATTTTTAACATGTTCTTAATCATTTAGGTTCAGGCTCTGACTGGTTTTATTAGCTTTCATTTGGTGCAAGAATGAAGCCTCTAGCTCAGTTCTAAGTATTTTTATCTTTTTTTGAATCCTAAAAAATTGCGAGAAATAAAGTTTTGAGAAAAGGGGAATATTCTTAGAGGAAGGCAGTACTCCATCCTCAGCAACTATGAAAAATATTACAGCTAGAATGGAAAGAAAATTTTAAAAAGATCAGACAGAATATGAAGAACAATGCCATGACCTTTTCAGGCCAAGAAGGCTTGCGCCAACCCTTTAAATGGTGATTTAAATACATTTATGACCTATTAACCCAAACAAATTTAACATTTTCTGAAAATAGAGACTTCATTCTTTTATTCTAATACTAGCTTAAAAGACCCGGCGTCGCCCGGGTTTTGTATTTTGTAATTGGAAATTAACTTATGAAGGATTTTCAATTTTAAATTCTAGGTCCTTATATAGGCATTTATAATTTGAAATAGGAAGAACGACTTATCACACTCAAACTTTTCCCTCAGAAAACGCTTGATATAGTTTTTTATGGCTCATAGAGGATCTAGAATGTTGCATCCCATCGCTTGTACAGTGCACAGCAAGCCTGGTAGAGGTTTAAATAAGAAGAAACAGAAATTCCTGTAACATAAAATTGTAATATCGAGGCGGGAAATTTCCCACTCTTATGTTACCATAAAGCATTATCACTTTCATACTTTTCTCTCCAAAAACCTGCGATATAATATAATAACATACACATTACCATACCTCGTTTTGTTTTCTCTATGTCCAGGGTAGAGAAAGTTATGTGATTCCATTATTTTAGTGGATTTCATTCTGTAATATTTATTTATAACATGAATTATTTTGATAACTTCTCTTATTTTTCAAAAGTGCATTTCATCTGTTTTTTTAAGCCCACCTGATACAATTTGGCAACAATATATTCTGTGATTTGGAATTGATAATTCTATGTAAAAAGGGATTAAGTATTTTCAAAAACATTTAATTTTTGGCATTTAGAATCAACATTTTTCAAAACTTAAATCTTTAAGTTAAATCTTGCTAGGCTGACAGATGTAGATTTATATAAGTAATCGTCAAGCTAAATCGTCTGTGGGTTATAAGTTTGAAATCAATGGGGACAATTTCACTAAAACAGCTGGTTTGTGTGAATTACAATAGTTACATTCTGATAAATATCCTCGCATTTTACAATAAAACATTAGTCTATTAATCTTAAACTTCTGCTTTTGTACAGTTTTTTGGGTGACGAATTTATATGTCAGTAGCAGTGAAATGGTTGAATAGGCCCTATAACACACAGAAAAAAAAACATTACTAGTGGGATTTGTAAGTCAAGGATCAAGTGCTTTCAGGTTTAAAGTACCTTTGAAGGTTCGTGATTCCTTTGTTTTGCATAATTCGCTAACTATCTCCGTGGAAAAGGATGTCAAAATAATGGCCTAATTTAAAATCGAATATCTCCGTAGAATTTCTCTTGTTAAAACTCTTTTATTTTGCTTTCATTTACGCCTGGAAGGAGGCCTTGCTTGTTACAAAGAGGTTAGAAACGTCTAGAATCTGATCCTCTTTGCCGAATCCATTAGCATCGAGATTGAAGTGTTTAAGTAACGTGACCCTTGTTGACAATAATTATCAAAGCCGTCCATTAACTCTCTCGTTAAATATCACAGTCCTTTGTTTCTCTTCGTCTTCAACATAGAATAGAAATGTTTTCCTAAGAATGGTTTCTTGAGGGTTATTTTCTTTTTAATTGTAACTCTTTCTTGTTCGAGATTCAACTTCTCGATAGCTCAAGAAATGTAAATGGTTTCTCCGGTCTGTTAATTTTAATAATCTGACATCTTGAAATTTATGCTTAGATTCTATTTTCCATTCTCTTCCATTCTAAACTTCTTTTTCTTCGGTCTGAAAGCGTGAAGTTATAATATATCATCGGTTATTCTTCAGCAAAGATGAATAGCTCTAGATAGTCAAGTGTTAGCGGTAGCTTCCTGGTTTGACCGGTGTTGGCGCTTGGATCGATTCCACGGCCTCTGAACTTTCCATCTGGTTTATTAACACGTATTGTAGGTGCAATTTGAAAGTAATTGTTTCTGTAATGGGTATTTTAATGATACAATTTAATGGTTATGTATCCAATATCTATTATTAAGTCTCTGAAACGGTTAATCAAAATCAGATTTTTTAAATCGATTTAAGTCGTAAATTCTAAACAACGTGTTTGAACGAACAACGCGTGTATCTGTTGAGTTTTTTCTTTAAGGGGGGAGCTATGGAATCAGTAAAAACACGGATCAAAAATATAACTTTAATTTGTTATCATGTAGGCCTACTTATATAAAAATATAACGGTTCTTCTCTTTCATGATTTGACGCAAAAATTACTAATATCGTGGCCGAAGATCCTGGTTGAAATCCCGGCTATGGCATAGAACTTTTCAGTTCGACTCAGCCTTTCCACCTTAGCCAATACACGGCCAGTGTGAAAGAATTATCATTCCAAATTGAATATTGCGCTTACATTTGTTCAGGAATCAGCATTATAATATTATACGGGGATTGTATTACATGGTTTAACAACGCTGGCATTTAATAATTATAATCATCCCCTGTAAATATTAAAATCACATAAATAAATAGAAGAAACAACCTCCTTTTTCGCAACGCTTCACCATGAGGACTCTTCAAAGAAAAAAAAAATCCGTTTAAGCAGGCCTACAGGCTGAGGTAGATCGAAGTGCTTTTGGTTTAATTTATTGTCGCTGCGCAGCACTCTTCTTCTTTACCCTTGGCATGACAAACCCGCAATAATAACTGCAAAAAAAGAGGAAAGAGCACCTTTTTAAACTGTCAAATCTCGCCTTATATGAGAGCTATCCAGAAACTAGTTATTGATTTGTAGATCACTCATCAAGAGCTTTTCAACGATACCCCACAAGACGTGGTTTCAAAAATTTCGAATTTCCATCCCCCACCCCCACTCGTACTCCAAAAACCGCCGAATCGTTGGTGTCACTGTGATCTCCATAGGGAATACACTAATTTATGCAAACAAAGTTTCCCTCTATAGCCTACTTCATAGGGACCGAGATATACATTTTTGAAAATTTCAACCCCCCTTGGGCCAATTTTGCTCATTAACGAACTTGTCCGAACTATTGTGTCTAGAAATAACATAATAAAACTTGGTTCATATATCTTCAAAATTACGGCCGCTAGCGTGTTAAAGATATATATCACAATTTTTTTTTTTTTTTTTTTTTTTTTTTTTTTTTTTTTTTTTTTTTTTTTTTTTGAACGGGCGGTGGTTTCGCACTTAGGGAGGCATGAAACGTAAAGAAATGAAATAATTTTTCGGAAGTCATGACATGGTATCGATTGCAAAAGATAGACTTTTCTTCGAAATCTACCTAAAAGATTTTATGTCTAAAGAGAAAAGTAAAGTAAAAATTTTAAATGTTTGCAGTCGAGAGATGTTTGTCGCAAGTAGCACCGAACCCCGCTCTGAATCGTGTTAATGCAAATGAAATACACCAGCTGATTCACACTCTCTCTCTCTCTCTCTGTATACTGCACTCGTAAAGCAGTAAGCTTCACGCCACTGCATGCGACACGCACGCCACTGATTTATTGCCTGCCTCCAAAGTAAGCTCAATGCTCGCTAAAAAAAAAAAAAAAAAAAAAAAAAAAAAAAAAAAAAAAAAAAAAAAAAAACCAACAGTTAAGAAAACTTGAAAATTACAGAGCGAGGTGGCCGATATAGTGTCGCAAGATCCACATCCATTACCATACAGATTTTCACTATAACGCAGGTGTTGTATCGATTATTTACTAATTTACTAATTTTACTCAATAAAGGTAAATCGAATTTTAAAACAAATTTTCACGTTCATAACACAAGACGAATTTAATCCATGCCCCTAATTGAAATTAAGTGTAATACATCTGTTGTAGGTATTGAAACATGACTTTAGTTTTGGAGTAAGACTGTACAATAACACAGGGTGTTAATGAATAACACCGAAATATTTTACCTGTATATAGAGGGGACATAGACAAGCAACTTTTATTAGGAGATTTTTGCTCTATTACGTAAAATGTGTTTGCTACAGGTCATTAAAGTCATAATATGGTGCTCATAAGTCAATAATTATGCGAAATAGGGTTAAAATTTTCATTAAATTGACTTCATGCCTTCCTAATGACCATAAAAACCTGATTCTTAATCATTCATCAACAGTTATATCATAATTTAGTGTTTCCATAATCTGCAAAATTTGCAGACTAATCACATGACTGGTCGCCCCTGCATTAGTATTATTATTTTTTTATTCATAACTACTCACTACAGTGTTAACAACGGAGTTCCTTTGTTTTACTTTTTTTCTAATGTTAGAAGTCAGTGGCGGCCATGGCCTGGGTGATTTTATGCTGTAACAGGAAAAATTGAATTCGTAGAGCAAAGATCTCCGAATAAAAGTTGCTTATATATGTCCCCTCTGTACAGAGGTAAAATATTTCGGTGTTATTCATTAACACTCTGTATATTTATTAAGAAAACATCCAAATATAAATAAAATGAATGTACATTACATAATTTAAGAATAGAATAAGATATTATAAAATAGTTACTCTAAAATAGTTTCTCTTTCTTTTTATGCATTTTTATAATTAAGTAGGCCTACTAACAGATACGTGGATATATTTTTTCTTGCGTGTTTTTTAACTTTTAATTTTGTTTTTGTGATTTGGTGTATGTTTTTTTAGTTCTCTTTTATGCTTTGTATTTTAATTTTTTTTACATAAAAATTGAATTTTTTTCGGGAACTGCACCCGAGCCTGAGAATTTCGCTCTTTCGGCTGTAAATCGCTCTTTTTAACTTGTAAATATTAGAATTTGTATTGTATTTTTTTAAAAATAAATATTTTTTTGTATTTTCAGTTGTGATATAAATCAAAATTAAAAATTAAATTGAAATAGAAATCTTCAGGTAATTGGGGCAAAATATACCATTTACGACTAATTTCAGTACCGCTTGAGGTCAAATATCGACCAGTTTCCTAGTTTGTTTGGTACATGTGATTGTGAAACTGAATTCCTCTTCTTCCCCCACCCCTAGAGCTCTTTACCACCAAACGTCACACAATATTTCATAAAAATTGACGTAAACTCTACTAGAAATATATTTTTTCAATCACAAGGTCGTGAATTAATCGGTGATATAAAAGCCATTCATGGCAATTACCTATTTGTAAAGAAGGTGGATTGACAGCAGGTATATGAAATGCTAATTCTTTTGTTCCAGGTGAGTGAACTCCAGTTGACTGTCTGCTGTTTATATTCTAAGGGTGAGTGTCAAGTGATTCATTCTTTTAAAATGGGATAAACACTGTTTTTTAGGGGCCAATAAGAAATTATTATACTAATGCGAGTTATTTCTAAGGGGCGATGGGCTTGTAAACCTGTCCCTCTGCGCTCTCTAGGAAAATAAGCGTAACAAAATTCACATAGGTAATCAGAAACCTCCACTTGGAGGCCCTTCGCCCCAATATGGGGGCATTGGATGAGAGAGAGAGAGAGAGAGAGAGAGAGAGAGAGAGAGAGAGAGTGAGTGAGAGTGTGTTATTTCTAATATCTGTTAGTTGTCTCATAAACGGGTCTTGTTCCACCTGGAAGGGCGCAAGAGATTTTAAGCACATTTACAATCAACCAAATCGGTTGACCGGTACCGGATTAAAGCCCAATTTAGTGGCTATTTTATGGTAATATATTAGAAAGAATTTATCAGATGCAAATCAGTTCTCATGGCAACATATTGTTTTACAGTGTTCATATACGGCTTTCGAAATTGCAATACAGTTAACTTTGACAAACAACACTACCCACATATTCCTTCACATATGCTTCTCAAAATTTAGGCCTTTGTTCTTTCGTAAGCCCTGCTTAATGAATCGATCTGGAGCTTAATTCTGAAATATATTACAAAAATAAACTTATTTTCTGCATATCATAATTGCATTTATCACTGATTAAACAAAAGCATTCTGGCACTTTGTTACATCAGTTTTCCTGATTTTACTATGGTATAAAATTGTACTGATATTTTTTTCATATCCATATTTCAAAAAAAATATATGATTTTAGAATTAATGTCATACCTGATGGTGAAATAAGTTGATTTAGGACCCGAACATAGCATCTAATATTCTAAAGCTTCAGTTATTATTATAATCATTATGGCTGTTGGACATATACGCATTCATGAACCACAGATTATTGTCTCTGTTGTACGTTACATGAGAATATTATAGGAGAAAAATTCTCTTTATGGCTGTTGTGTGTGGAAAAAAAAAAAACAACAACACACAGTCTAAATATTGTTTGTCGATGCTCTACCAACTGACCTAGCCAGTGTTCGACTCACTATGTCAGATGGAATCTTCCCTATGTGATTATCCCTAATGGTCGACCTCTCTAAGGACATTTACGTCTTTAAAATTATTGTGAGACACGCTAATTCAGTGATTTTGGTACACTGAAGTGTACTTAAAAATTGGAATATTATTAAATATTGGAAAATTAAAAAATATATAGGCTTATATACATTTTCAAAATTGATTTTTTTAAGGCGGTAAACTATCCACAAAAAACCCCAAGTTCTTTACGGATATTCACACATTTTTACAGTGGAGTATTCCATTACTGTATGGATAAATCAAATTGAATTTTACCGTGGTTTGTCTCCATAGACTACCCCTTAGCGATTGAATATAGATGATCAACTATGGCAATCACAGTGGTTAAAACATTTTTAAAATTGATATTTGTGATGTGTGACATTGGTTTTGACCCCTTTTAGTGTTATGAGCACATTAATGACAGAGATAATGTAACCGCGGATTGAAAATGCGTTTGGGGATGCACTATCTACTTTGGTCTCACCCTCTCTAAGCTATACGCTATCAGTATCATGGTAGCCCTTTTAATTTCAATATATTTACTTCCTATGGTTATCACTAGGGCAAGGCATTTGATAATTTTGCATCCCTTTCATATGAAGGTTAAAAGATAACTCGAAAATATATATAAATGTGTATCATGAAATAATTGATTTCTAAGGACAACTTAATTTTGAATTATTTTGCTTTATTTTGCATTTTTCGTCATTTTCAAGAGGTACGACATTTTCTGGCAAGTTTTGGGTCATTTTCGGAATTTTTAGGTAATTTTCGGCATTTTAGGTCATGTTTCAGTGGAGGTGGAGAGGAGGTTTTCCATGTACAAATCGTTACTTTCAGGCAATAGACATTCATTTTTATTTGAGGATCTCTGCGAAGTGTTCATAGTTCATTTTAATTCAGGTTTATTGTAAACACCACAGCAGTTTGTCTTGTAGCAATAAAGAATTATTTTTCTATTCTTTTTAATTAGCACATATTTGCTATGTGCAATTTTGTGTGCATGCCAGTTCAGAAAGATTTTTTTTTCCCCTAAGGCTGTCTAATGGCCGGTTTCTATAAACTCGCGAATTACCTATGGGTAAATTATCCAATGGACAGAATTTACACAAAAATAACACCACACAAACACAAATAATTTAAAGATAGCAATCACATACACTTTTATCGAGTTTCTAGATAAATGTCCTCTGGATAAATATGAAAATGACAGAAAAAATGTTCCTACAAACTCGGGCTAGATCTTTCCAAGGGTAAATCTTCGGGTTAATTTATCCTTTCATGGATGGCTGGATAAAATTTAACCTTTCATAGGATCAATAGTAATATTTAAACAATGAGAATCAAAGCCTTCTGAATTAAATTAACTGCACAACTCCAAGGCCTTGCTCATTATATCATTGTAGGTTAAATGGAACTAATTTGTCCATGGATAATTTACCCATAGGTAATTCACGAGTTTATAGAAACCGGGCATAAGCAGTATAAGTTTACTTACATCTTTAGTAACAAAATAAGTGTGTTTTATAATGTAAATTCATTATAGCGTACAGCCATAAATTATTTTGGCAAGTCATTACTTAAAAAACTAATTATAAGTAATAATGGCAAATTTATTTGTCATTTTTAAAATTTTGAGTAATTTTTCACTATTATTAGATCAAAAATGTATTTTTTTATTTTGCATTTTTTCACTATTTTGTGGTCACTAAATGCCTTGACCTAGTTATCATGTTGTGCGTCAAGGTTTAAGAACTGTTCTCCGGCTAAAAGGAAACACTGGTTACTGAAAGGGAAAGACAAGGATAGGAGGAGATGGAGAATGAAATTTGCAAAGCCCAAGGACCTATCCACTTTCTGTATTCAGCGCTTTACAAAAAATACCAAAATCATCTAATGAACCCCTTTGTCGACATAGGTATAATACTTTATGCTGATGGTGATGATCATGATGATGATGATGATGATGATGATAATAATAATAGGCTAATAATAATAATAATAATAATAATAATAATAATCTGACAAGTTTCTACTCTGTCTCTTCAGTTTTGGGAATTATATTATCATTGGTTGTTTCCTAAAGACCCGCGATCAGTGCCTGCATATGGGATCTGAGATTAGCAGTTAAGTGGATGTTTGTGGTGTGCTTGGAACACTCAAGCTCCTTGTATATGCAAATCAGGTGTTGTGGATCTGACGCGACTAAGTCCTGTCTGCTTACTTGGAAAATGCTGAGGCCTCTAATATTATTAACAGAAGGTATTGCATCGCGGACTCGCATTCTTCCTGGAATCTTTCATAGATTTCCAAGCACAAAGACATCGCTGCTATTTCATCTATTGCCATAATAATTAACATTGACCATTAGGTTAAAAGGGGTACGCTTTGGCGTAGTGGTTTGGGCGCTACAAAACGGAAGGTTGCGGGTCGATCCCCGATTTTCAATTGGCCTAAGCCTTCTTGTGGCACTATGGCCCTGTGGTCGACTCAGCCTCTAACAGAAATGAGTACTAGGAGGAATCCTGGGGGTAAAGGCGGTCGGTGCGTAAGGCTGACAACCTTACCACCTTCATGTGCCGAATATCTAAAAATCTGGGAGCCTCAACCTCCTGGAACCCTCTGTGCCTACATGGCCTTTATAGGGGACACTTCACTTACTGTATTAGATTAAAACGAGCAGATATCATAACGCAATGACAGGATAAATATATGAATATTATTAGTTACACGGCCATTAATGTGTTTATTTTTAAAATTCAGATATGCAAAAACTTATTTTGTATGCCGAGGCTATTATTCCAATGGGTTTCCTCTCTAAACGAAATATGTTGTACTATCCACCCAATTTTACTAAAATATGTTTGCATATGTCATTATTGAATGAAAATAAGCAAAGCTGATCT
This sequence comes from Ectobius pallidus, assembly GCA_964059195.1. Classification (NCBI taxonomy): domain Eukaryota; kingdom Metazoa; phylum Arthropoda; class Insecta; order Blattodea; family Ectobiidae; genus Ectobius; species Ectobius pallidus. The sequence continues at coordinate 21,184,663 of CAXKWD010000002.1, read as the reverse complement.
ATTTTTAGACAAAATCAGCTGTATTTATACTCCTTTTAGCTGCGATGCCATATTCGGCATCTGGGATTTGGGTCTTTACGGTAGGGTAGGCCATGGAACTATTGATTGTCAATTGTTTCTGTTATTGGTGTATTTTTAAGGAGTAAATTTCAACTGATATTAATTTAAATTGATTGAATTAATTGTTATCGTACAAATTATTGCGTAAGGCGCTGAACTTTGTTTTAGTGAAATATATTGAATGTTCTAGCTTAAAAATTTGCCTACTTTTGCTAGTAACAGTTAATGAGAGATTTATAATGATTAGCAATTTATAGTAATGAGAAAATGAACATTGTTGATTGTATCTAGACACGTATACTATATATATTACATACTCCTTGTTAGTAAAGTTAGAATGGAGTTTTATGTGAAGCATTCGTTGTTTGTGAGTCAGATCATTTCTGCGATCCATCAGGTACTAAATAGTCCATGTGCCAGACCCATCGGTCATTATAATTTGGGGGGACTGAATGAAACTTATACCACACGTTCCTGGGATCATGTGGAGCAAAAAAGTCGGGGGGGGGCCATCATGAGGAGGTAGCTTTCAAACATGGCGGCCATTCAAAATGGCGGACGACTGTGAATTTTTAAGTTCAAATATCTCGGGACTGGGTTCATCAATCTTGAATTTTATTTTTTCAAAATGTAGGTTATTCTTCTGGTTACATATTTGTTCAACATGTGTGTGGCCAAAAAACCAATATTTATTGGACAAAATTCTAAAAATCTGAAAAATAGATTTTTTGACATTTACGTTTTGCGGTTTATTACTCTAACCGTTGGGTATATCGAAAAAGTGTCTGAAACAAAAGTTGTAGAGACACATCTCACCTTTAAAACGCAAAAATGAAATCGAAGATCGGATTAATAGAATCCGAGATATCCAGATTCAAAGCGGGCGGAGCGGGGTTGAGCGTGTTGATCGAGCGCTCGGTGCAGCCTAGTGAGAGGCGAGACTTGGCGTAAAATCCTGCGCTTTATTTATTTTCAGCCTCAGTAATTGCTTTATTACTAGATAAATTTACATTATCTACTAATGTGCACTATTTTTAACATGATTATCAAGCACTTTCTCATAAATACAATTAACAACTATATTGTTTATCTGGGAAATGGACGTCAATAATTACAAACTCATATAATATACTGTCAAGGCTTTTATATCTGATTTTTAAGATGAAATCGTTAAAGGAAGTTCAAATAGTCGAAATAATTAAAAGAGGAAAAAAGTATTACAGTTTAGGTATGTATCGGAGACTTTTAACAATACTTTCAGAAATGAACACAGGACGTAAGCAACTAAGAAATAAAAATTCCCATAAAATGCCTTATACAATATTATTAACAATGTTGAATTAAGTCTTCTTCACTAGAATCACTGAAGTCAGTTATTATAATTATTGCTCTCGTCCTTAACTGCCGTTGCTTCGGCAAACCCCTTGCACCAACAGCTCTCGATGATTCAAATTTGAGTTGCTAAGCACGAGTAACTTTCTGGTGCACAGTTGATCAAAATTCCGGCCTGGTAGTTGGCACGTTTATTGTGTTTTCTCAAGGTGTCTTTACAAAGATACATTTGGAAGCTCTCAATCTGGCCCTCTGAACATCTGGTAGCGCAGCTCATTTCACCTTGCGTTTGGGGGCATACGACTGGAAGACATTGCTGTCATCAACATCATTATACATCATCCAATCTTTGCCTAACTTCCTGAATGCTTCAATAAATCTTTGTTCCTTTTTGCACAAAAGCTTTTAACTTTCCCCTGGCCAACTGAAGCACTGATTGTGTCGCAGCCAGACCAGCAGAAATACCCAATAAGAGCTGTAAAAAGCTGTTCGCCTAAGGCAGATACTATCTGGGAAACTTGCATATCTGTTAAAACTGTTTTGTTTGTTTCCCGATTCAGAAGTTTTTATGGTTTTGCAAAAACCTACAACCAAAACTAATACATCTGTATTGATTGAAAAGCAAAGAACTGATTCAGATGATGTAGCGGCGTTCCTTGCATGCAGCATCATTCTGGAATCAGCTTATTCTTGAGTGCAGAACAGCTCAGGAACATTTTTGCTCCTAATATAAATGATCATGAAGCAGATCTCACCAACGTCTACGAACATTTCTAGGTTTCCAATTATGTTTTCAAATTTCTCCTCTTACAAACTGCAAAAAAAATAATTTTATCATTATATTTTTGCCGTAACTGTTCCTTAGAAGCGTCCTCTAACAAACCACTCTGTGACCACCCTTGATTTCACTAAATTTGATACATTCAGCTGTTCCGCTTTTTTCCTGCTCCAAAGATTTGATCGTAACCTCTGAATAATATATGTCAACCCTCTGACCTATATTAAAAACCTGCTTGAGAAAATTAGTTGAGAATTCGTAAAACTTTTTTGTTATCCTTTGATGGACTGAAGCACGGCTATTGAATCAATGATGCAGGCCAAATCCTTTTCCGGCAGACTGGCAGGGGTGGTGTATACTTCCAAAAAATTAGATAATACTGATTTGTAGATTTCCTTCAAAGGCCCATTAACATTCGCCGGTGCCAGAGGATATCTGAATCCTTCCATCATGTCAAGTTGTTGGTTTTCTGCAATAAAGGTCATTTTGCTGAATAAATTTCGATTGCACTGGTGGATTACTTGTTTGTTTCCAACCTTGGTTTTTTTGCTCTTCTTTAGTCTACTAATCTTAAGACCCACTTTCTTAATACGTTTATGAAACCCTTCTCCTTTAGCTAGCCGAAACGTGAACTCTTAATAAGCTATTTTCCCCTTGTTTTCCGAATCAATGTGATCAGAAGAACATATTTTCCAGTAGGCAAATGTACAATATCTTAAGGGTTGGGTCGAAGGGGTTCGTCCACTCGGCTAGAAGGTCAGTGAGAGTTGTCACGTCTTTCTCATCTCTAAGTGTCCTTGGGCTTTGGAGGTCAGGGTGGCACTGATCTGTTTCTCTGGATGATAGAATGCTGAGGAGGTTCTTTAGCTCTGTACTCAGCATTAACATATTACCGTACTACAGTCTACTTTTTCAGACTGAAATCCTTAGTACCTACAGGAGTTTGGGTGTCTTTGTTTACAGTCTCTTTGATGGCTTGGTCCACTGGAATTCTAGAAAATGGGTTGTTGCTTCTTATTTGTACTGAAAACCTCCTTCTACATAATATTGGTGAACATATGGGCTCTCCTTCTAGTTTAGATAATTCAAGAAAGTGTTATGATAGATAATGTGAGTAGTTCACTCTATCCAGCGCAAAAATTCAAGGCACAATTTTTTCAACAGCAGCTAAAAACAGAAAAAAAAAATGCCTTCTCGATTAGTCCGAAGAAAAACGGAAAGTAGCTCCACTAGGGCGATATATTTCATCCGAAAGGACAGCATTTCTTCATTACTTGTAAGAAGATGTATCAAGTAGAGTGGCTTGAACATGTTCATCTTGAAGTACAGAGTTAGTGATAATAAGTGATGTTCATTTCCCAGATAAATTGTATAATTGTTAATTGTATTTATTACTCAAATCCGATGCACCGAGAGCTGTGGGTGCAAGGGGTGTACCAAAGCAACAGCAGATGAGGAATAGTGCAATTATAATAACTGAGTACAGTGATTCTTGTGAAGAAGACTTATTTCACGATTGTTCATAATATTATAGGCTATAAGGCATTTTATAGGAATTTTTATTTCTTAGTTGCTTATGTCCTGTGTTCATTTCTGAAAGTATTGTTAAAAGTCTCCGATACATACCTAAATTATACTTTTTTCCTTTTTTTAATTATTTCGACTATTTGAACTTCCTTTAACGATTTCATCTTAAAAATCGAAGATAAAAGCCTTGACAGTATATTATATGAGTTGGTAACTGTTGATGTCCATTTCCCAGATAAATGATAGAATTGTTAATTGTATTTATGAGTAAGTGTTTAATAATCATGTTAAAAATAGTGCACATTAGTAGGTAATGTAAATTTATCTAGTAATAAAGTAATTACTGAGGCTGAAAATAAATAAAGCGCAGGATTTTACGCCAAGTCTCGCCTCTCACTAGGCTGCACCGAGCGCTCGGTCAACACGCTCAACCCCGCTCCGCCCGCTTTGAATCTGGATATCTCGGATTCTATTGATCCGATCTTCGATTTCATTTTTGCGTTTTAAAGGTGAGATGTGTCTCTACAACTTTTGTTTCAGACACTTTTTCGATTTACCCAACGGTTAGAGTAATAAACCGCAAAACGTAAATGTCAAAAAAATCTATTTTTCAGATTTTTAGAGTTTTGACCAATAAATACTTGTTTTTTTGGCCACAGACATGTAGAACAAACATGTAGCCAGAAGAATAACCTACATTTTGAAAAAACAAAATTCAAGATTGATGAACCCAGTCCCGAGATATTTTCATTTAAAGATTCACAAGCGTCCGCCATTTTGAATGGCCGCCATTTTTGAAAGCTACCTCCTCATGATGGCCCCCCCCGACTTTTTTGCTCCACATGATCCCAGGAACGTGTGGTATAAGTTTCATTCAGTCCCCCCAAATTATAATGACATGGTCGATTTTGGGGGTCTGGCACATGGACTATAACACCATCTGCAGGATGGGATACCAATTACTCTGCCTTCTACTGTTTTTATTTCGTTTTCCTGGCAGGAAAATGGCTTCCTTCACGTACTATTCAGAGCTGTAAACTACAAGAAATAAAATGTTTTATAGGGTGGTTAAAATTTTCATTGCCTTAATTTAATTTGCATTTCTTTCCTAAGTGTGACAGTAATTGTCAGTTTGAATTTGTGTGAAAGGTTGCAAAATGTAAGCATTGGTTTTAATAGGTAGGCCTACCCTTTTCGGAAATTTTAAAGTTAATTATTTTGTCTTTAAATATTATTCACAATGCTTTTATTGGCAGTCAGAAAAATCCTCGTACATCCCTAAAAATATAATAATTAAAAGTGACATAGCATTTGAATCGATTAATCGATGTCCTTTGCAGGTGCAAAGTAATGACCTTGAGCCAGTCCTTCCCCTACTAATGCTTTTTTTTAAATAACTTTATTAACATCATGTTTCATTACACTAGTGGGATGGGATCATTGGGTAAATTTATTGACTTCAAAGGCCTGTAAATAATTACTTTTGCCATACATATCCTGAAAATGGGAAATATCGTTTCTAGAGAATTAGGGTGTACAGCTTTAATGCGTTCGCTAATGGTATAGCGTTTTGGGATCCGAACAGTAAATCAAATATATTCTTTGGAAAGAGTTCAGAAGCGGGTTTCGAAATTGGTCAAAGGGGGTTGGAAAAATGGGCCAAAAAAGGTGAAAGAAATTGGACGAGAGCCGCTAGAAATTAGGAGGGAAAAGCTGGACTCAGCACACTTTTGAAATCGTACAAGGGACTTTCGGCATGGCGTGATATTGGATTACGATTGTGGAAAACCCTCCTCATAATAAAGGAAAAATTATCAAGATTTCAAAATGAATATAACATACGTAGGTAATTATTCATTTCCTTTTACTGATATCACCGACATAGGCGTAACCAGGCCGACCATATGGGGGGGGGGTTATAACGTCTGGGGGGTATGGAATTCCCCCAGGGAGAGAGGGGGTCCGGGGGTCCTCCCCCGGAAAATTTAAAAAACCAAGATGCAAAATAACAAGTTTTAAGCTTCTGGGGGTCTCCCCCGGAAAATTAAAAAAATTAAGACGCAAAATAACGAGTTTTAAGCTTCCCACGCTTTATACTTGTATTAAGTAATTTATAAGCAGACTTAAAAAATTATACAATTTTCCTTTTTTAAATTAATGGGGGGAGGATTCAAACCCCCAAAACCCCCCTCGGTACACCTATGATAACCGATGAACTTTCAGTTCATAATAGCGAGACTCAGTTTCTCATAGAGAATATAGAAACCCGCGGCGGACTGCAAAGAAAACAGTTAACACAATGATTAGAGCCATATTTCTTACTACCTAATTCTGTGATATAGGCCTATGTCAATTTTCAATTTTCTTTCAATTTCTTGTTCGTAGGCCTACTTTTTATAAAACTTAAGAGAAACGATTGTATTTTATAGGATACGATACATTATCAGTCTAAGGGTTAAGGAAAATATTAATAAATGTACAGGTAAGGGGGGGGGGGAAGCGGACCGACTCTTGTAGCTGATTTCAGAGCCTTGTTATACGTAAATAAGTAGGCCTACGTAAATGTAAGAGATGTAACGGAAACGTTTGTTTTCACAAGCAATGCAAATTACGTGAAATTGTTTCTCAATTCAAGCAATTTATCGGCTGTAGAACAAATTTCAATACATTCCCTGCTATCCTGTGAATGCCGCTAGGCATGCGCAGTGGCTCATATCGGCAACTTAGATATTTTAGTCGGTCCGCTTTTTATTCCTTACCTGTACATGGTTTATTGATTATTTATTAAGTTTCTGTTTATGTATTTTTATTATTAAGTGCCAGAATGGTACTTTCTGAGATTGGTGGTGGACGGGAAAACATCAGTCCGTGTGTTTGTAGGCGCGATAAATCAAATTCGCTTTATCAGATTTTTATGAAACTTGGTACACGCATTTATAACGTCCTTGGGAAGAAGCCTATTGATATTGGACAAAATCGGTTGACTAGTACCGGAGTAAATCCCAATTTAGTGCCTATTTTATGATAATATATTATAATTTATCAAATGTAAATCAGTTCTCATGACAACATATTGTTTTATAGTGTTTATATGCTGCTTTGGAAGTTGCAACATCCGTATCGAAAACTTTGCAAGCTCCAGTGCATATAACGGGTTGTTGGCCAAATAGTCCTACAAGACAGATGAGAAATGCGATGATCTGCATTAGATAGACGTTATATTCTTGACATAGACATTTGTGTGGACATCTGGTCAGGGAATGGCCGGCTGAATGCTTAATCAGATCTGAACAGAACAGACAACAGTCGCTGTCCAAGGCACCTGCTACCATTTATTCCAAGTCACTCCCAGACTGGATCTCGAGGCACCTGTATTCTCTTCAGAAAAGGCCTCCTGTCAATTATTTGGTTGACATGGAAACATCGTACAGGAAATAGCATTATACGGTAGTAAAATTATATCTCTCTTTCTAGTACACTTTCATTCAAGTTCTCTCTCTTTCTAGTTCTCTCCCTCCAGTTTTCTCTCTTTTTCTCCCTCTCACTCGACCGTTATCCACACTAAAATTCTTCTTTCCACTTGCATTTTGTACTTACTTACTCAATGGCAAAAGACAATTTCCTCAGCAAGCTAAATATTATCTATTTTATGGAACCCGAAGGTTCATTGCCGCGCTTATTATTCGCACACTTTATCTTGAGCCAAACACTCCATAATGCTAAAAACCGTTCATATAAAGAAGGCCTCGCTCGAAAAAATGAAGATCGCGACCCGTCCCCAGTATTGCCATACCCAAAAACTTCCCATTGAAGCATTTTTGAGCTACCGTCAATTTTTTTTATTTGTTTACATCATGTTATTCTGAAAATGAGAGAATAAATCCAGGGATATTAGAAGAACAGTACTGGTGTTGTGGAAATGGTCGATATAAGTGACAACGAATTTAAAAATAAAGATTCTTTAAACCAAGAAGTATCAGAAATCAGCGAAATAATGAACCAAATAAATGAAATGGAATGAAAAGCAATTTAATGTGTTTTAAGCTGAATCTGTCTTTGGAGAAAAGAACAAGTCAAGTTTTATTATTTCGTTGTATTAATTGTGTTGTATTAATTACCTACAAATTTTCGCGAACGGTATTTAGTTAAATTAGGCTACCTCAATTCAGGCATGTGAAAGTGCGTATTCAAGTAGGCCTACATGTACAATGCTACGACTTTTTAACGATTTCCTATATTCTGAAGACCGGGAGAGAAATTGTCTAAATAGGCCTAAATATATTACCTTATTCATTTCTCCAGCGATATATTCTACTATAATATCTGAATCAATATAAAATCTTTAGTTTGTTAGCGAGAGTTGAAAGTGCTACAAAATACAGTTAGTTCCATTATGTACCAGCATAAAACTACACACGTTATATTTTCTGGTAATTGGCAACCCTTCAGAAACAACGTCAATTTAAACTCACCGCCTTCTGCAATAGTCAGTCTCTTATACTGCATGCAATATCAGCTCCCCTCACCCCCGCATTTTTTCGGCTCAAGATAAAGTGTGAGCATAATACCTGATCCCGCCATTCAGCCCTATTCTGTTCCAACTCCATCCAACCATCTTTTTCAAATTCTACTTCTCTTAAATCTATCCTAATATGTCCTCCCACACGTCTAGGTCTTCCATGTTTTCTTTTCCCTTCGGGTCTCTCAATCAAGATTTTTGAGATATGTCTTTCCTCCCCCATGCGCGCAACATGTCCAACCCATTTCATCTTCAGTGATTTAATTACCCTTACTATATCCGGTAAAGAGTACAGGTTATGAAGTTCGTCGTTATGCAGTTTTCTCCAGTCCCCATTTTCATCTCTCTTAGGCCCAAATATTTTCTTAAGCACCCTGTTTTCGAATACTCTCAGATTATGTTTTTCCCGAAGAGTATGCATTTTGTACACCATTGTAAAATGTTGCATATAATATATTTCATACTTCCTGTGCTTGTATCTTAGCGAGACCTTCTACAGGTACAGGAAGTAATGTATTCGTCCCTGAAATACGATTTCAAGTTTTCAGCATAACAGAATCAAATTAGCGTGCATTTTAAATAAGCACAAGCTGTGCTATACCAATCTTTTTCAGAAGGCCTTGCTTTCAAAGAGGGAAAAAATTGACAGGTGACGGTCTAATAGGATTGTTAGCAGCATTCATGCAGGTCGATAAAAATCGAAAGCAACAGATATCAGATGGAAATTAATGGTTGCCAGGCAACAAGTGCTCGAAATTGATAGACTTTGTAATATCGTACTTCCTCTACCCGTACCGTACACCCGTAGGCCTACAGGCTATACATACGTATATTGGTGAAAGACGGTGGTCAAGAACCTTGATTCAAGCATTAATTGTAGAATAAGGCTTACAACATCGGAGATAGTAATAATCAGGGCCCGAATTCTGATGACATGTCATATTTTTATTGATGCTGCGTACACATTGCCAACTTGTGAATAAATCCTAATCATGGCCTCTAGATTATAGAAATAAATTTTTATTAGGTCATTTTTTGTCATTTTATGCCATTTTATATTTTTAGGGCATTTATTTCAATTTTATTTCGTCATTTTCATGTCATTTGCTTCCTTATTTTGTCATTTTGATGCATTTTCATTGAGTATATTCTTATATTTAAATAAATTACTAGGTTAAAATAATGGAAATGCAAAATATAGGATCTACTTTTAAAACAATTTTCTTACTTTTCTTCTCAGATGCTCCAATCAAGAACAAAGAACAAAATTTTCAGACCTACAACATCCTTTCTGCATTTTCAGTTTTTACTATTATGTATAAATTGATCTATAACTTTGTGTGTACGATTTATAAATAAAATATAAGTTTTAGGTCATTCTTTACAATTATTAAATAATTTTCTTTAAAATTTAAGGGCATTTTATAGGTCATTTTTCAAACAATTTTAGGTCATCAGTAGACTTTGGATTTTAGGTAAAAACCTATTTTAATCCTTAAGTGATATATGGACGAAAACTTGTATATGCATGTTTCATAAGTGACTATGACTAAAACTGATACTTTTATAGGACCTAAAACAGCCTCTTTTTACGTTAGAGCCTAATATTTGATTATTGTGACGTCCTACTTACTGACTTAAACAGCAATTTGACTCAAAGACTGCAACGTGTTCATAATGCGTGCGTCAGATATGTATGTAACATTCGTAAATATGACCACATAACACCGTCACTGGAATCACTTCGATGGGTACGCCTGCGTGAGCGAAGATATTTTCACTGTCTCATACTGCTCTATAGAATCCTTCATACCTCAACACCTAGCTATCTTTCCAGTCGCTTTCATTACCTTTCTTCCTACCATAACTTGGGCACGCGCTCTCAGCTTGACCCCTTACTATCCATGCCTCTTTACAGAACTACACATTATTCGAATTCGTTTACAACAACAGCTATTCGTCACTGGAATTCACTGCCTAGCCATCTCAGGAGCTGCCAAACGACTTCACAGTTCAAGCGCCATTTAATAAATTTAGTATACAATAACATTTAGGAATTGATGCTAATTAGTAATATATTTTAATTTTCATTATATTTTGTAATAACTAAGAATGTATTTGTTTAGACTTTCATCATTTTTTTTTCTTTATTTTTAGTCATTTGTATTACTTATGTTCTATTTTTTTTTTCTTTGTATTTAATGTTCGTTTCTTGTATTCATGTATATCAGTTCTATGTTTTATTATTAATCATTATTATTATTATTATTATCATTATGTATTTCATGTTTTTGCCCTGGCTGAGTGGTAGAGAAGGCCTTATGGCCTTAACTCCGCCAGGTTAAATAAATAAATAAATAAATAAATAAATAATATTGCCTTTTTGCTTGTTTTTCCTCTAAAGTTCAAAATAATTTATATTTTTGTTATAAATTCTAGCATTTATTTTCAGTTCGTACTAAATTTTTAGCTCGGAATGTGCAGTACATGACACATTTATGACGTGGTTAAATAGTAAGGAATGTTTCGTCTTCATTAGAAAAATTGCTTGGAATTCTCAAGAAAATGTAGTGTTTTTCTCCCGACTCCCACATCCAGTGACCCCCCCCCCCCCCCAAAAAAAGTAGTTCTCTGAATCACTGAGGGATACAAGTGGTTGAATATGCTAGCGTGCGTAGCTTCTGGGCCCAATAATACCGGCCCTAGTAATAGTTCTATATAATGCTGTGTACCATAGGCCTATATCTGTCTTTTATCATGATTATTGATTAATGGTGACTTCAATACATATAATATTCTGAATTGCTATTGAGATATTTCAGAAAATTGGCAACTTAACGATTTTATAAGAGACTATTTTACTATTTTTAGAAGCTATTTTCCAATTTTTAGACCCTATTTTAGGTATCTAAAACAGCATTTTTAGCGACCTAAAAGTCCGAAGTCTAGTCATCAGAGTCCGGGTCCTGGTAATAATCATAACAAAGACTTGGCCGTTGAGAAAAATCTAAAGAATTTATTGTAATTGTATAGGAGATACGAGTTTGACCTTCATCTCTAATTTCCTTGGGAACTAGTGGAATGAAATAGTTCACGAGCGAGATTCGAACAATTGAATTGACTTGAAACAAAAGATTTAAATCTAGCACCTGGCGTCGTTCTTTTGTTAACCGACAAGTTAACAAGTTACATTTCTCACCACATGGCGCTGCGATTCTCAAAGATAATTACATAATGGCAAATAATTATTCGCGTAGAATTACTAGCTTGTTAGGAATGTGTTCTTGAACTGTTGAGGAGTCAACGTTCTAGTTCATCAGGTTTGTTGTGCTAGGCGAGACAGTTTAATCTCTACACATTTCAGAGGCAATAAAAAGCCTTATTCTTTTCGTACAAGGAATATTTCACATTTCACATCGATTTTTTGACAAATGCTACCAAAACTGGACACTTACCAACTCATTTATTGCACAAAATAATAGTATATTGCGATACTAGTTCCGTAAGCGGTGCATACGGATCGAGGAAAGAGTTTTTTCAATTTCCGAGATCAGTTATGCGCTTACGGAACGACTATTGCATGCTATTTTTTTGCACGATGATTATTTATATCAATTTAATTATAATAATTGAGATATTAGCTGAAAATATTATGTATATACATTATTGGAAATAGATGTTATATTTTAGAAAGTGATTTGCATATGTTGGTTGTTATGGGGACTGAATATTTGTCCTGTTAAAGTCGCCCCAAATGGTCTTCGATAAAGGCTTGTATTATGATGGGTTTACTTACGGCACTAGTGCTTTTCGTCATTTTTACAGCACTGAGATTTCTTTTGTTTTCATAGCAACCAAATTGCGTGTGGGAATGTCAAGTTACGATACACGACATCAATATTCGTAAGTACCACTAATTAGTTACGTCGTGCAAAATAGCTATTTATGTATCAAGTACGCTAAATAAGGCTTTAGCGGACGAATCTAGTATAGTGGCCGAGGCGTAAGTGAATATTGATATTTAAAGGGCACATTCTAAGGATTATTAACTATGTTTGATTTATTAAAATACTCCCATCGAAACCCAAGTTATAAAGGTGGAGGTATTACTTTTCATTCAACCCTCGTATGTACCTTCAATCCATGGAATTTAATAAACCTTATTTTATTATATTAGAAACTACTCGTTTATTTATAATTTACATTGTACGTGTGACGTTTAACTATTTAATATCCTTATTTTGCCTTGAACAATGTCTTTGATACATCAAATCCCTCCGCGTTACCATGGGAACGGTAGTTCACCAACAACTCCAGTTTAGTGTGTAGGCTACACGGCCTACTGTTTCTAAATCCTGTTGTTCTCATTTAATGAGAAGCGTGTTAATTTCCTGTGTTCAGTAGTGAAGGCGATGCAAGCTTCTAAGCCCTATGATGTTGTTGCTTAGTTACAAAGCAACTAGTTTTTGTTCAATTTGCAAAATTAATTTTATATTAGCTCTAAATGCGTTTGCAGACGTCATGTAAGACGAAGTAGTAAACCGCAATTATTAATATGAGTTGAGTTGAACCGTATTATTGCGTAGTGAATACCTCTGACATTTCACTGTGTAAATGTTGTGACAACGTGTAATAATATGTTTATGTTAGCTTTTGTGACGGAGGGGAAGTTGCAGTAATTTTCTCATAAACCTGAGACAGACTAGGCTACAAGAATGTACTGTTGGCACACGTGGGGAGTTTTAGGTGGATTACAGATAATTTAACATAGGTCTTAATGACTCTATGAAAATAGTGGATAGAAGTTGTCGCATGGGAAACTTCTCCTTTAGATCTAAAAAGAAAATGTAGTGAGAAAAAAAGAGTTGCAAGTCTAAATATGCAACAAATTTGAAGTACGGTATTTCATTTTTACTTTCTCTACACCTTTTTGTAACTTACTATAATAATAATAATAATAATAATAATAATAATAATAATAATAATAATAAGTTAATAATAATAAAATCTGGTAAACTGATATTACAAAGTGCCAGAATGCTTTTGTTTAAACAGTGATATTTGCAATTATGATATGCAAAAAATAAGTTATTTTTTAATCAATTTCCGAGTTAAGCTCCAGATCGATTCATTAAGCAGAGGTTACGGATAAACAAAGGTCTTATGTTTGATAAGCGTATGTGAAGGAATATATGGGTAGTGTTATTTGTCAAAGTTAACTGTATTCCAAATTCCAAAGCCGTGTAAGAATACTGTAAAACAATATGTTGTCATGAGACCTAACTGATTTGCATTTGATAAATTCATTCTAATTTATTATCATGAAATAGGCACTAAATTGCACTTTACTCCGGTACCGGTCAACCGATTTGGTCCAAAATCAATAGGCTTCTTCCCATGTACGATATAAATGCGTATACCAAGTTTCAAGGAAATCTGATATTTGAATTATCGCGCTTACAGCTAGATAGACGGACAGACATTTCCCGTTCACCATACAATCTCATAAAGGACCATTCTGGCACTTAATAAAAATAATCAATGTCTATTTATTTTCAGATTGAAACTTAAGGTTTCTTTTACGAGTCGATAAACTGACTTGTGATAAGTTTTGAAATTATCCATTTTATTAGTCATTAATTTAATTTTAGTTTAGTTTATCAAACATGCAATTAAATCCTTGCAAATTTATTGTCTGTAGCATGTTTAGTTTTAATATATAATTTATCAATTCTTGTATTGTTTGTAGTATGTATTATTTACGATATGTACAGTGGAAGAAAAGGCCTTATGGCCTTAACTTCGCCAGTATAAAAAATTGAAAATTTTAAAATAATTATTAAAATATGATCCATGTCATTCTCTTTATTTGAATCTTTCTGAGATATGTATATATATAAATAATAAATAAATAATAATTTAAATAATAATATACTAGTTTTGGAGTAAATATATATATATATATATACGATATATTTTTTTTCTCCAAAACTATTATATTATTATTTATGTTTTCCATATTATGTTCCCTTGTGTAATTGTCATATTGTTTGTGTTTTTGTTTTTCTTTTATGTGTTTTTTTAGTTATAGTATTAGTTTAATTATTTTGAATATCACTTTAAATATTTAATATTAGAATCTGGTGTATTAATATAAGCGAGAATATTGTAATTGGGCATTAGCCTGCATTATTCTTAGTACAATAAATAATTAAATAAATAATAAAATAATAGCTATGATTAATGTCAGTATGAAGTGAGAATATGAAAATAGGTTGATTTTGTATAATAAAGTCGTGAGCTGATAGCAACACCTACTTTTACCCCCAGTTTATAGAGAAGATTGCAGTTTAAAGCTAACATTTACAGACAGGTTCTGGTACTGAAAAATTCATCCTCACGAAATATCTTCCCCCCCCCCCCCTCACAGATATTATCGCCTCACGCGCTTGGTTCGTGTTTTTTTTATGTTAATTTACATACAACACTAATATTTTAACACAAAGACTAGGCAAGCATTTTCAAATTCTTTAGGAGATTGGTATCTGAACGCTGTAGCCGAGCGGAGAATTGCAAATGAGGAATTAAAACAAATAGGCACTGCCTTGGCGCTTGGGGGAAATTGAAACATCATCAATTAAAAATTATAACCAACTATAAATTTTATTTATGATAGTCTGTATTTATTCAAATGCGTTCGCTCCTCTCACGCAGCGGGCCCGGGTTCAATTCCTGGTCGGCACAAATTACCTAGGTGAGTTTTTTCCGGGGTTTTTCCTCACCTGTGACACAAATGTCGGGTAACTTTAGGCCCTTGTGGTCCCCGGATATCATCTGGCCGTCATTATCATCTTCATCCATAGGCGTAGCCAGGCCGACCATATGGGGGGGGTTATAACATCCGCGGGGTCTGGCGAGTATGGAAGGAGAGGGGGGTCCGGGGACCCTCCCCCGGAAAATTTTAAAAATTAAGATGCAAAATAACGAGTTTTAAGCTTCCGGGGGTTCTCCCACGGAAAATTTTAAAAATTAAGACGCAAAATAACAAGTTTTAAGTTTCCGGGGGTCCTTCCTCGGAAAATTTTAAAAATCAAGACGCAAAATAACGAGTTTTAAGCTTCCCACGCTTTATACTTGTATTAAGCAATTTATGGGCAGACTTAAAAAAATTATACAATTTTCCATTTTTTATTCAATGGGGGGGGGTTCAAACCCCCAAAACCCCCCCCTCGCTACGCCTATGTCTTCATCCCATCCTCGCCTTGTTTGGAATGAGTGTTTGTGAATGGTGTGTCTCGTCCTATGTGTTCGTGTTGTCTCGGAGGTGGCCTCGGCATTGGGTCGAACACTCATCCAATCCCTCTCCCGACAGGTCGCGGCCATGTAAGGCCCGGGGGCTTAGGCCGCTTAAATGTCCATAAAAGGGAGAGGTGAACCTCAGATAAAGAAGTACGGGTATTTATTCAAAATGTCGTAATGCACAATACACTACAAGCTATTCTTGTTAAGACTAAAAGAAAGACACACACTTCATTCCCCATCTTTTCTAGGCCTATATGAAATCCTATTCTTCAAACCACTTTTAATGTCGAAATTAATAATTATGGAAATCCCTCTTTGTTTAGATATTAGAGCATAATAGTAAAATAATTATATTTATTAACACCTAAATCACGTGGACTATATACCACGATTAGAAAGCGTCGCCTGGTAAAAACTACCTCAGATTCTAGTTCCTTGGCCCAGAAAACCCCTGTGAGTTTCATCCAAATCGAACAATGTTTGACCATATTTAGGCCTATATTCATTATCCCTCTTTCCTTGTAGGGTGAACATTTCAGATATTTGTGTGCCTTGACATTGTAACAAATGAATCGATCAGGGTGGGCTTACAAAATTCAAGCGATCGCGATGCTTTTATTTCCAAGGTATGACAAATATAGGCAATGCCACCTACAATTGATTTGACAATTGAAATGTATTACTGAGAACCGATGCTTCGAAAGCGCAAAATATGCATGTTTTCTGTCCGTTTTCACTCATAACTCACGAACGAAAGCGAAAATAAAAAATCCGGCTTCTAGGTGCATCCGCCCACCGATTACCGTTAAAAGGGCTTCTTTTACTTTGGACTGTCTAGATTTTTCACGAATTCACATACAAAAAGAATTGCAACAGGTGCAATGAAAATAAATTATATAAAAAAAGGCTATAGGCAGCGATCATTGGTTGAAATTTTACTAATTCTGACAACAGATTGGTTACTGATTTATGAGCTAAATAGTAACTGAAATGGATGAACGCGAGGTCCCAGGTTCATATTCCGTGGCCATCCAATTTGACTTTTTTTTGTGTGTGGTTTCCCCAGTCGAAAAGGCGAATGTCTAATTGGATTACTCATCTTCGCTATTTTCAACCTGTACCATATTCATTCAAATTAATATCAGTTGAAATTTGCTGTCATAAAATACATCAACAATAGGAAATAGTTGACAATCATTAGTTGCATAGCCTACTCGTGTAGACACAGATCCCAACTCATTATATGGCTTCGTTGGTTAAAGAAGTATAAATACAGCTGAATTAAAAAAAAAATAATAATAATAATAATAATGAATTTTCTTCAACTTCAGCAACCTTATTTCACTTGTCATTTTTCTTACTCTGAGAAGATAAGAATGGACTAGATTTGTATAGAAATATCGAAAATCAACTTCGATCAACAACGTCTGAAAGCAATTATGGTTATATCTGTACTGTGTTTCTCACACAATGTATAAACCTATGCCGGACTGCAAGGAAAACAATTTGCACACTGATTAGGGCCATAGTTTATACGTTATTCTATCTTGTACCTTATTCTGTAGTTTTACACGAACTTTAAACTTTTCTTCCAATTTGTTAAGTGCCAGTATGGTACTTTTGTTTTTATTTTTGTTTTTATTAATTTTCAGTCCAAAATTATTTTCTAACAGTCCATTCATACCATTCAATAATTCACTTAGGTCTTCCTCATCTTCAGTTAGCAGAACAATATCATCAGCAAATCTCAGCATTTTTACTTTTTCTCCATGAAAAACAAAACAAAAGTGATGAGATGCAGCAAGAATGCCATAAGCAACATGAAGAACATTTACCTCGGAAATGACAAAATACAGGAGGTGAATGAATTCTGCTACTTGGGGAGCAAAATTACTAAAGATGGACGAAGCAAAGATGATGTGAAAAGCAGGATATTACAAGCAAAAAGGGCTTTCTTTAACAAGAAAAGTCTATTGGTGTCAAATATTGACCTAAAAGTCAGAAAAAAATTTCTAAAGTTATATGTTTGGAGCATAGCACTCTATGGCAGTGAGACGTGGACTTTAGGAAAAAGTGAAAGGCATAAAATAGAAGCTTTTGAAATGTGGTGCTATAGACGAATGTTGAAAATCAGGTGGACTGACAGAATATCTAACGAAGAGGTCTTAGAAAGAATAGAGGAGCAAAGAAGTCTATGGACGACACTCATTAGAAGAAGGGCCAGACTAGTGGGGCACATTATGAGGCATCCAGGCTTGGTCAACACTATATTAGAAGGAACAATAGAGGGGAAAAATTGTAAGGGAAGACCACGATTAGAATATGCAAACAGATTATTGGCGATTTTGGATGTAAAAAATATGAAGACATGAAGAGACTGGCTCAAGATAGGAAGAACTGGAGAATTGCATCAAACCAGTTGTAAAACTGATGACTACAGAGAGAGAGAGAGATGGTACTTTATGAGATTGTGTGGGGAAGGGAAAATGTCTGTCCGTCCGTCGGTTGTGTGTCTGTGCGCGCGATAACACAAATACGCCTTATCGGATTTTCATAAAACTTGGTATACGCATTTATAACATCCATAGGAAGAAGCTAGTGATATTGGACCAAATTGGTTGGCCGGTACCGGAGTTAAGCCCAATTTAGTGCCTATTTTATGGTAATATATTACCTAGAAAGCATTTATCAAATGCAAATCAGTTCTCATGACAACATATTGTTTTACAGTGTTCATATACGGCTTTGGAAGTTGCAATACAGTTAGCTATGACAAATAACAATATTCCTTCACATACGATTGTGAAAGTAGATCTTTAAACTGAGCGAGGTAGTCTTGGACTCGCATTCTGGTTGTTCCTGGTTCAAATCCCGTGGCCGGCCAATTTGACATATCTTTTTTGTATTGTTATATGAGTGTGCGATTGTCAAGATAAATCACAAATCTTTATAATTCTGCTGATGCTGTTCGATTTAAATCTGACTTAAAAAAAATATATACCTTTGTTCTCCCTTAAGCCCTGCTTAATGAATGAATCTAGATATTACCTTGGAAATCAATTAAAAAAAAAACTTATTTTCTGTATATCATAATTGCAGTTATAACTGATTGAACAAAAGCATACTGGCACTTAGTTACATCAGTTACCTGATTTTATTTTCCATCATTTTGTTACATATTTAAGGCAAACCACTGTATCCCGTAAGATAAATTCCGAATTTAAGGTTTTAATGTATCCCTTTTCTACCTCGTTGATAGAGTTTCTACGCCTTCTGGTATAAAATCCCTGAAGACAGCAGCTGTTCGCATTTCTGTTCGCGTTTAGAATTGCGAATGTTTCTTAACTTTTTGTCCATGGCCTCCTAAAACGTTTCGAATCCGATGCTCAGGTTTTTGTATAGAGCAAGGTAATTTGAAATGTTAATAAGATGTTCGTACAAGAATGGTTTTGACTGACAGCGCCTGAAGGCGCACGTGCCTAAGTACCACCTGCCCAGTAATTAAGGCGCTTCTCATTGTTGTTAAGTGCATTTCTTTTGTTTAATGGCCCGAAGTATTTTATGTTCGGACATATTTATGTAGCCTAAAATTATGCATCTGCAGAACATTCCTTAAGAAGTACGCTCGGTGTATTGCTAATGTCTAGGATTGTTCTTAGGGTATTTTTTAATGGTATGCTATAAAATCTGAAACGTTTATCGGGTTTAGCCGAGTACTCAAGGATGACCATTAAGTGATCCAGCTGTTGTGTTCAGCTGTCACTGAGAGCGGGGTTCGAATACCGGTCGCTTACCTGTCAACATTACTTATCATTTCTGTTTTATACTTCTGTACTCGGCAGAGTTAGGAATTCTATCTAGAGAAGTGTTGCATTTCAGTCTAAACTACTCTGACGATTTTTTAAAAGAGATATATGTTTCTTCTTCTTCTTCTTCTTCTTCTTCTTCTTCTTCTTCTTCTTGTTTGTTTGTTTTCCCGTTCAAGCATCCACACTCTGTCCATCTCTTTTTCTCTTTATTTTTCTGTCAACCTGGATGGCGCAGTTAGGCTTTCTGTGCCCAAGGTTGCGGGTTCGATCCCAGCCCAGATCGGTGGCATTTTTGTGTGCATAAATGTGACAGGTCCATGTCTTTAGATTTACAGGCATGTAAAAGAACTCCTGCAGGACAAATTTTCGGCACTCCGGCGAAGGTCATAGGCCTAAGTAGCAGTACATCCCCGTCGTTAAATAATAACATACCAACCTATCTTTCTTTCTGGCTGTGTGTGTGTTCATGTTTCTTTGTAAAATAACTGTGATAATTATTACTATTATGCGCTGCTTTCAGAGTATTAAAATTCAGATTGTGTAAAATTTTTTAAATTACTTGAAAGTGAAAATGATATTTTACCAGAATGTTATAGGCCTAAGCATTATTTACGTATTAATGTATAGTTGTTCAGTTAGAGTATATAACGTAAGCACATAAAAACGACTAATAACCAGGGCACGGATTTTGATTACGTGTCATATTTTAATTGGTACATCATGAACGTTGCCCACTAATGCAAAGATTCTGATCATGACTGCTAGATTATATAAAAAGGTTATTTTTAGGGTCTTTTTGGTCATCCCCACTTTTTATTTTATGTCATTTTTTAATAATGTAATGTCATTATTTGGTCATTTGTTGGCCATTTTATGGTCTTTTTTCCCCCATTCCATATTTTTAGGTAATCTTTTAAATTTAAAGTAATTATTTTTCTTATTTTGTGTTGTTTCTCGCTTTATATAGCCTAGAGTTTTTTTGTGCATTTACTTACATTGAATATTATCAGAACTCTAAATAAGGATAAATAAATAGATCTTGTTGTAATTTTAATTTCGATACTGAAAGACGGTGTCTGCTGTTTTCGTTTAACCGTATGTAACAATTAACTAATTATCTCTCTATATATAAAAGGCTTTGTCCTGACTGACTGAATGAATGATTGACTGACTGACTGACTGACTGACTGACAGGAATCAACGCAGAGCCTAAACTATAATAGGTAGAGACTTGGAATTTTTACATTACCTTCGTTTCATAATGTAAGTGTTCACTAAGAAAGGATTTTGCAAAATTTTGATTTTAAATACAAAAAATCAAATGTTTTTGAGAATACTTAATTCCTTTTTACACAGAATTATATCAAATCCAAATCACAGTTCACATGACAACATGTTGCCAAGCGTTTTCTGAGGGAATAGTGTGAGTGTGATAAGTCGTTCTGGCTATTTCAAATTCTAAATACCTATATAATGACTAGGGCAAGGCATTTAATGACCTTAAAAAAGTGAAAAAATGCAAAATAAAAAATGCATTTATGACCTAAAAATAGTGAAAAAATGACCGAAAAAAATAAAAAAATGACCAATAAATTTTATCATTATTACTTATAATTATTTTTTTAAGTAATGAATTGCTTTTAAGGACCAATTTAATGGATGACATTTCGTTAAATAAAAATTTACAATATAAAACACATTTATTTTGCTGCTAAAGAAGTAAGTAAATTAATATTAGGCCTACTTGAATACCCTTCACTAAATTTTTTTTTCTGAACTGGCATGCCCATCATATCGGCGCATAAAAATGCTGTACACAGTTTCTCGCAAAACGGCGAAAATGTTGAACAACTTTCCCCCAGAAGTGTCTGTTGCAGGCCACGGTTTCTTTTCTCTTCAAGTCGCTGCAGACCATGTTTATGTTTCTCTCTTGATACATGTTGTTCAACCGTAATTTTTTTTCGGCAGAAACCCTCCCATCACATAATTTGCAGAACAATATTTTTCCATCGGTGGAAAAAACATTTTCTCCGTACTCGAAAACAAATCGTTTTAATTTATCAAACGTACTTTCTTTCACTTTGGGCATTTTACTGAACTCTTCTGTCAACAAACTATCTCATACAACTCTTACAGACAACTGAAAGACATAGTGAAAGTCCTCCTACCTGAAAATGAATAACAATAGGATGCTGGGATTAGTTCATGATGCACATTCCTTTAAAATAATAAAGCAGGTATAGTCGCCTCGCTTATCTCTAACGGAGCTGTGTCCCAAGTGATGTTTCTTTAATGCAAGAAGGACACATTCGTCAATAGCCACTTGTATTTACAACGTTGTTTTCTTGGAAATGTAGACTAGTTCAAAATGCTTAAAAATAGAAGCAGGTATTGCTTATACTATATTTTCTTGGAAATGTAACAAGAGTTCAAAATGCTTTATTTCCTGTGGATGTTATTTGCTTTTACAGTTATAATAGACAAGCATTAAAAATCAAAAATAAAAACTAAAAATATAATGTAATGTAAGACTTCATTTTAAAAACTATAAAAATGCCGAAAAAGACCTAAAATGCCGAAAAAGTCCTAAAAATGCCGAAAAAGTCCTAAAATGCCAAAAATGACCTAAAATTACCAAAAAATGACCTATCTATTGAAAATTATGAAAAAATGCAAAATAAAGCAAAAAAATGCAAAAACAAATAGCTCTTGTTTGATCGATTAATTGATGATACACATTTATATATATTCGAGCTATCTTTTAACCATCATATAAAAAATATGCAAAATCATCAAATGCCTTGCCCTAATAATGACCTATAATTTAAAAATCGAAAGTCCTTCTGAAGATAATGTCCAATTACAAAATAAAAAACCCGGGCGACGCTGGGCCTTTTAAGCTACTAAGCTGTAATTTACAAAATAAATGTAGATTAGGCACAAATCTGAGGTTTTAAACTGGTATTTTCATACAACTTTTTTTTTTTTTTTTTTTTTGTCATTTTTCTGCATTTTTGCAGTCATTTTATATATAATATTTTAAGTACTTTTAGGTCATCAAAATCCGGGCCCTGCTTATAACAAATAGTGATAAGGCCGTCGTATTTGTTGGCACCCTGTATTGGCAGTCTTTGATGAACAACAGCAAACTTGAAAAGTTCGGACGTCGATTTGATTCTCTGCCAGTTCCATGCCGCTGTCTAAAAGTTGTTCTTTATGAACCAACCAAGTTCCGCAATATAGACATCGTTGTCGTTCTTCTAAACTTCTCGTTCAATTGAGCAGCGCTATACTTGAATTATATGGTTGTCAAGGGGAACGGTCTTTTTTTGTTTTAAACACTCCTAACTTATCGTAATTTCAAGTTTCCTTGCAATGTCCCAATATCTATTAATCTATAAACAGTTCTGGCGAATAAATTGAAATTACACATAGGAAGTCCAGACGTTGGATTTATTGTTAAAAGCAGACATCCCTTACTTGTTTGTGATATTTGACTGTGAAGTTAACGTATTTTACTCTAGCCCGATCTGAATGTTTCATTTGTTTATAACTAGGGCCCGAATTTTTAGGTTTTTATAAACGCTGTTTTAGTTTTTTAAACACATTAACATAGTTTTATTTTAGTTTTTATCATTTTGATACAAGTTTTTTAAGTTTCACTTTCATTTTATACAAGAAACACATTGAAAAATATAATACCTAATTTTATTTTTACTTAGCATTATAGACCTATGCTCTGAACCACAAGACTATAGGAATGCTTTTGGCTTATTTTTCAACAGTTATAGATTAGCTTATAAAACACAATCAATTTTAGAAGTTTTTCTGTGTTTCCAACTCCATATAAAATAAAATACATCAACACATAAACCACATAAAATTAACTTTTAGAATACTTAACTTTCGGCGTCTTGCTGGAGTAAACACTGTGAATAAACTGCAAGAGTAAGCATCTTAAGAATATCTTTAATTTCCTTCTAAAGTAACCGGGGATTTCGGATCACTTAAGATTTCCTTTACCGATACAATGTTGTACAAAATGAAAAAAAATCACAAAATCAAATTTTTTGTTACAAATGTAGGCCTTACAGCAATGAACAAAGCAAAATTTTAAATATTGTACTGTATTTTAATTGAAAACCCCGATTTAGCCATTTTTTTTTTTTTTTGTTTTAACATCTTGTTTAGTCGTTTTTAGGTTTTATAAGATTTGACTATGTGATTGCCATGACAATGAAACGGATAATTATGTTCAAGTATCGCAGTTAGCTAGCAAGGAACAAAATAGTTTAAAACCTAAGGTTTATAACAACAGGACACGCAGAATTGTGATATTTTTTATTTATGTGAACAGAAGAGGGTTCATTAATGCAAGCCTAAATGGGAAAACATTGAATTATTTGGACGAAAATCTTTGTGGGTTTTTTTGGGGCTAGGGAACTTGAATCTGAGAGGACTTTTTTTTTTCCAGGAGGGGCACTTTAAGCATGAAGTGTACTTCTAGAACGGATTTTTGTTTTTGTTTTTTTGTTTTTTTGTTTTGTTTGTTTTTGTTTGTTTTTTTTAACTACCAATCTTTTTTTTTTTTATCGACTATGTATGATTTGCGTGTAAGGGTTAGCATAAGGAATATCTGGTTCGTTATAATTGTTTCATTTTGAAAATGTATACCCTTATGACTGCACAATATTCAGTCGTATTACTTACCGGTTTTTACTACGTCTAACAAAATAATTAAATATAAAACAATGCAATTAATGCAATTTACGTAAAAGCGAGTCCACCCCTGTGTCGTAGGGGTTCGAATCCGGGTCGGGACAAGTTACCTAGGTGGGTTTTTTTTCGGGGGGTTTCCCTCACCTGTGAGACAAATGTCGGGTAACTTTAGGCCCTTATGGTCCCCGGATATCATCTGGCCGTGATTATCATCTTCATCACATCCTCATCTTGTTCATAGAGAGTGTGTTTTTGTGTGAATGGTGTGTCTCGTCCTATGTGTTTATTTTATTTATTTAACCTGGCGGAGTTAAGACCACAAGGCCTTCTCTACCACTCAGCCAGGACAAAAACATGAAATACATAATAATAATTAATAATGATTTAAAACAAGAAATGATATACCTCAATACAAGAAACGTACATTAAATACAAAGGAAAAAATTTAAACATAAGTACTTGAATAATATATAATACAAATGACTAAAATAAAGAAATGAAAAAAGTAGATTAAAGACTGTGTTCATGTTGTCTCGGATATGGCCCCGGCATTGGGCTGATCACTCATCCGGGGAGGCCCTCCGTGACCTTGTGTGGTCAAAAAAGTATTATGTGATCCATAGTTAATCCCTTTCCCGACAGGTCTCGGTCATGTATGACCCGGGCGGCGGGGGTAGCTTAAGTGTCCTTAAAAGGGAGAGGTAAAACTAAAATAAAAAGATAAAATATGTAAAAACGATGTCAGTGTTAATAAATGTGTTCTAATTATTTTCCTGTTAAATTACTTAAATAAAGTGTATAGGCCTATCGGTTGAGCAAATAATCGCGGGCGAAGCCGCTGAAATATGCTCGTAGGTAACATTAGAACACGCTGTATTACTGTTTCGGACTCATCTTGGAATGTATTTCCAAATCCCTGTGCATAGCTATGACGATCGTCTTGTCTTCTCCACCGCAGTAGGTCACGTGATTCATAGCATGATGACAAAACGCGACGTCCTGCTGATACGAAGTTGCTGTCGCTCTGCGATTTCGTGTTAATAAGTGTGGAATTAATGTAGTATTAGTGTTCATTAGTGTTGTGTGTTTCAAGATAAACTGTAATGAGACTTCTATACCTATTGTGGAGTAAGGATTGCTGCAGGAAAGGTAGGATTTTTATTGATAACACGAGGGGAGATAGTAAGGGGAACAAGATGGCTTTGTCAGCCGTAACCTCTATACAAGCCTCTATGTAATGTCTGGCTGTGTGCTTATAATTCAGCCACTACTGGGCCCTGTTTCATAAAACTTTTACACTCATATTATTAGCAAATACATAATAATATTAGTTATTATTATTATTATTAGTCTTCTGTTTAATAAGAATATTTTCTAATAATATTAGTTATGAGTTCAAAGCTCTAAATTATTAGTAAATATTGCTAATATTATTACGAAACTTTTTCATAGACTGCAGAATTAATAAAATATACTGATAATATTAGGTGTTTTCTATAAGTGTTTTTGACCCATAACTTATTCTCAAGGCCCGGGCGGCTTGGGTCGCTTAAATCCTAAAAGGGAGAGGTAAAACTACGAAAAAGAAAGAAAGAAAGAAACTTATTCTCAAACACATGTAATTCAGATTTCGTGATCTTAAATTTGTGGAAAATGAATCACTCTGATTTAATTATCAGTTTAGAAAAAGCTTACATACCCTATCAAAGGAATTTTTATCATAACAAGTTTTTAACATTTGAGGTTAGATTTTAGTACATAAGCCTATTGCTATCTTGTATAAGTGCCGGGCAGATTTATTCATTTCTTAGCGTTAGTTATTATTTGTTACATTTAAGAAGATATATTTAGGCCGTGCTGCTTTGAAATAGTATTGACAAAAACACTAAGAAAGGGTAAAAAACACAAACAACAATCCAGATATAATCTCCAAATCAATGAGGTGACTAATGAACTAATAATATTAGTGAAGAGATTTTATGTGTAGTGTTCATATCCTTTTGAAACAATATTTTGTTAACTAATAAATAATATTATGAGTTCTAATATTATTAATTAATATTATTACCAAGTTCTATGAAACAGGGCCCTGATCTGATTTACAATCAGTTATTACTTCCTCTGACCATACCATAGGTAGACCTACTATAGTTAGAGGAAGCTAAATTCGAAGTTGGGTTTTTAATATAAATACACATTTTAGCATTTTTGGATTCAGGATTCAAAATTGTATTTATGTTAAAAACTCAACCTAAAATTTTAAGGTTCGAACACTTCCTCTAGCTGTCTGTGTGTCTGTCTGTGAACAGGCTAGCTCCAGAGCGAAAAATCGTTTGAAAACAAAATCTTATATTTGGGCCATGTACCTTCTGGGGATGTGACACGAAGATTGGCGACGACTTTCTCTTATTTTTTATTAAATTTTACATGAAAAAAATTCGTTAATCACGATTATTATTCTACTAGCAAAACAAATCAATGTGTATAATTTTTAAAGTTACAGTTAAAAGATAACTTGCTGAAGATAGCGTTGCTAAGAAACAGAATATAGCCTACTTTATTCTCAGTTCTATTTGACTATAGGTGGCTTTGCACAGATTTTCTTCATCTCATTCTGTAACTTGGTTTTCTGTCAATATTTAGAATACTGTGAAAATTCCCATTGCACGAAGTTCACCAATGAACGGAAGCCTTTATAGGGAAAGCAACGGGATGAATATAACGAGGGTTATATCAGATAATATTGACTTATTAGGAATCTGAATTTATGTTATTTTGCGTAGGGTTTGGCTTGCTAATGGCTGCTGCAAATAATAACATACACAGTTGTCATGGTAACAACACGCATTACTTACAATACTGTTGATCTGGTTGGGGGAAAATCCGAGCACCGCTAATGAGGGCGCGCGCTTCTGTCAGAAATATTATAAAATATTAAAATATACTAAGGCGTAACTCCCGCGTCAGGGATTAAAAAATGAGGGACACAAAATAAAATGATAAACAAAATGCAATTTTTATAAAAGCAAATACTCCTGACCGAGTCTAATTCCATTTAAAAAAAATCGAAAGTCACATTAAGACAGTTTCTTGGACTTAACACGTAAGAAAATATACGTATAAAGTCAAAGTTAAGAGATAAAGTGACAGTAAAGGGCAGGCCATGGAAGCCCTTCGGATTCGGGGAGGTTGAAGCTCCCAGATATTGAGACATTCGGTATGGAAGTGTTAATGTTGTCAGTCTTGCGCACCGGCCGCCTTTACCCCCGGATTACTCATTTCTGTTAGATCCTGAGTCGACTCGGGCTATAGTGCCAACACAAGGATTAGGCCAATGGAAAAATATCAACGAACTCATCGGGGAACGAACCCGTGACCTTCGGGTTGTATTGCTGTGCCTCAACCAACTGCGCCAAGGCGTTTCACAAATACACAAAACACAGTCAATATTAAACATAATATTATGGAAGAATAATTTCATATTTACGGTAGAAAGAAGAATATACAGAATGTTAATGAATAACACCGAAATATTTTACCTGCATATAGAGGGGATATATACAAACAACTTTTATTAGGAGATTTTTGCTCTATGACGTAAAATGTGTATACTACAGGACATTAAAGTCATTAAAATTTGGGGCTCATAAGTCATTAATTACGGGAAATAGGGTTACAATTTTCATTAAATCGACTTCATGCGTTCCTAGTGATCGATAAAAACCTGATTCTTAATCATTCATCAACAGCTATATCATAATTTAGAGATTTCATAATCTGCAAAATTTACAGACTAATCATATGACTGGTCGCCACTGCATTAGTCTTTTTTTTTTAAATTCATAACTACTGACTACAGTGTTAACAACGAAGTTCCTTTGTTATGCATTTTTTTCCTTCTAATGTTAGAAGCCAGTGGCGGTCATGCCCTGGGAGATCTTATGCTGAAACAGGAAAAATTGAATCTACAGAGAAAAAATCAACTAATAAAAGTTCCTTGTCTATATCCCCCTCTATGCATCTAGGTAAAATATTTCGGTGTTATTCTTTAACACCCTGTATAAAATCGAAGAAAAAATCAAAAAAATAAGAGGGTACGATAGTAAATTTATTGGTTTATTTTTTATTTACTTATTTTACTCGTATAATTGCTACACTCGCTCTGATGGGGTCGTTTCGCAAAATAAAATAATTTTAACAGTTAGATTATAAACAACTATTACAAGCAGATTTACAGGCCTATTAATATTGGAATCTTAGATATAGAAAATAGGTGGAAGAAATTAATACGAAAGAATTTATAGCCACAAGGGACCTAAATTTATCCGGCATTTGTCTCACAGGCGAGGGGAAAACACCAGGAAAAAACCCACGTAGTTAACTTGTCCCGACCAGGAATCGAGCCCGGGCCTGCTGCGAGAGAGAAGTGAGTGCATCCCTTGAGCCACAGCGGTGGACTAATTAATAATAATAATAATCCTAATAATTTTTTACTATAATAATAATAATTTATTATTATAGTAAAAAATATAATTTATTATTATTAAACTTATATAATTATATATTATAAGTACGCCATAGCGTAGTGGTTGAGGCGCCACGCTATAAACCGGAAGGTCGCGGGTTCGATCTCCGATGAGGTCATTGGAGTTTTTTAATTATTCTAATCCTTCTGGTAGCACTTTGGCCCTGGGGTCGACTCAACCTCTAACAGAAATGAGTACCAGGAGCAATCCTGGTGGTAAAGGTGGCCGGTGCTTAAGGCTGACAACCTTACCACCTTCATGTGCCGATTGTCTAAAAATCTGGGAGCCTCAACCTCCTGAAACCCTCTGGGCCTCCATAGCCTGTAATAGGGAACACTTTACTTTACTATAATTATATATTATATAATAATAATCATTTATATAATTATTATTGTGGAAACAGTTTTCTTTGCAGTCCGGCATGGTGTTATACGATTAATATCACGTATATTGCGTGATTAATTGAGTCCTACCAAATAAGTTTTACGATCTCTTTGTTATAAAAAAAAAGACACTGTTTATTCCGGTGTTAATGTGGCTGCATTACCAGTTTGTGCGACTTGTTTCCGGACATGTCGTACATCATAGCGGAATAGTTCTGGCCATGCATTTGAATTGCGGCTACCACAGCGCTTTGTAAAGTGTAACGGCCGTGCTGGGAACTAAATGTTTTAACGTTCACTTTAATGTGGAGCATTTTAACTAACCTAACCTGGTCATTTGTAAGATACATGGCTCTTTATTCTATTCCAGAGTCATAATGCTGCGATATAAAGCTCTAAATATATGTTTCTTATTCTCTTATATTAAAACACCTGGTGTTAAGTTGGAATAATGGGCATTAAAGCTGGTAAACGCTTTACTAAAATAGTCCAGGCGGTAAAAACATATTAAGTACTAATAACTTATGGTGTAATTAGGAATTAAAACAATGAACTTTTTTAAATATTCTCAGTGTTTATACAGTTGTTCTTGATTTATATAGTCTTTTTTTTTTATCACTGCAGCAGCTCTTAAGAGGATTTTGATGTTTATCGGATAGAGAAAATTAAACACTCTAATTGGAATATCCATTCCGGCATTTACTTTTCCGACTGAGGAAACCATAAAAAAGTCAAATTGACCAATGAATTGATATCTAAAGATTTTTTTGCACTCCTTAGCTAGTAAGTGTTTCTTACGACAGTTGTTTACATGGCTCGTAACTTGACATTACCACACGCAATCTTGTTGCTAGGGGCGACGGGCGGAAAGTGAATTGTTGCTAGGGGCGACGGGCGGAAAGTTACTTTACCGCCCGCAAATGCTTATTTGCGAGCAGAAATGACCAAGACATCCCCGCTTTATAAATATTCGGTTGCCATAAACAATAACAAATGCGAATCCCTTTCTGAAATAAGCACCATTCTTCAAGTCTGTATTTACATAATATTTTCAGGTAATATCACAATTAATATAATTAAATTGATATAAGTAACCGTCGTGCAAAAAATAGCATGCAACACACGGACCGTAAAGGCATTTACGGGTCTCGAAAACTTAACTCAATCTGTTTCCTCGACCCGTAAACGTGCCTTTCCGCCCTTGTGTCGCAATATACTATTACAACCTTATACCCTCAAAAATAATCCTATTACGCATCTTATGTATATAGGCCTACAGGAGGTGACTAAAGCTGGCAAGTACTTCTGAATGCCATACATATATTTTATCAGTTATAGGATATAACAGACCATAGACATATATCTATTTGATATAAATATCTCAAATTCATATGGACAATTCCAAATGATAGAATAGCAGCGTTTTTACTGTTGCAAGCTAATTATATATACAAACACGGTGCCATTTTCGTAGTGTGTTTACAATAAGTGACAAGATATTTATATATATTTTTATTTTATAACTAGCGTGTGCCCGCGGCTTCGCACGCGATAATTATTTCAAAAATTAAAAATTAAGAGCATAATAGTTAAATCATTATATTTATTAACACCTAAATCACGTAGACTACATACCACGATTAGATAGTGTCGCCTGTTAAAAGCGACCTCAGATTAGAGTTCCCTGGCCCAGAAAACCCCTGCATAGTGAGTTTCGTCCAAGTCGAACAATGTTTGACCATATTTAGGCCTATATTGAATATCCCTCTTCCGTGTATGTTGAAAATTTCATGCGTCTGCGGGCCTTGATATTCTAAACAAATGAATCGTCAAGGATGGACTTACAAAATCAAGCGATTGCCCGCGATAATTATTTCAAAAATTAAAAATCAAGAGCATAAAAGTTAAATCATTATATTTATTAACACCTAAATCACGTGAATTACATACCACGATTAGATAGCGACGACTGGTAAAAGCGACCTCAGATTCGAGGTCCTTGGCCCAGAAAACCCCTGTATAGTGAGTTTCGTCCAAATCGAACAACGTTTGACCATATTGAGGCCTATATTGATTATCCCTTTTATAATAATAATAATAATAATAATAATAATAATAATAATAATAATAATAATAATAATAATAATAATCCTCTTCGGTGTAGGTTGAAAATTTCATATGTCTGCGTGCCTTGACATTATAAACAAATGAATCGACCAGCGTGAGCTACAACATTCAAGCGATCGCGATAGTTTTATGTCCAAGGAATGACAAAAATAGCCAAAGCCTACTGTAATTGATTTGACATTGAATGGTATTACTGAAAACGATGCTTCGAAAACGCAAAAAATACACGTTTTTTGCCCGTTTTTCACTCATAACTCACGAACGAAAGGAAGAATTAAAAATGTAATATGCCAGAAACCTTCCCGGGAATGCACTCAACAACTTCCCAAAGTTTCATGGCGATCGGATGAATGGTGTAGTAATGCATAAAGGACACACACACACACACACACATTCATTGTTATATGTATAGATTAATCAGGTGAAATGTATTTTTTTTTCTTTCTTTCTTTCTTTCTTTCTTTCTTTCTTTCTTTCTTTCTTTCTTGACTAGATCCGTTTTATGTGGTCAAGAACTAACTTATGACATTACAGCCTATTGACAGATTTATAGCATTGTGTAACTTAACTTAACAAATTTATTTATATAACTAGGTACAATACAGTTTGGCTTAACTTATGTAAATAACTATTTTATTCTTTTCATGAAAAACAATAGTCTTGCATAGGACACGGTAATAAATTCCTGTTTAAAATCTGATATTCCTTGTAGGCCAACTTTCAAAACAGTTCCAAATTTTATTACTTCTTGAAGGTTAGTTTTCCTATAAGATATAGGATTATTTTTGAGGGTGTAAGGTGGTAAAAATCTTAGGTATCAACTCATTTACAAAGACATTTATTAATCTTCAAATTGGTCGGCATCGGGACTTGAAATTGCGACTTCCAGAATGTCTAGCTTCTGAGTTTCCATCTAGACGGTGCCTGATCTTCGCTTTAGAAAAAACACAGAGATTCGGAACTCGGTCACGGCCTGAAAACCGCTGCTTCGAACCGCGATGAAGAACCCGTTTTAGCAGTCGACTCTATGACTTTTTGCATTACGATGCCATCTATGTATGAGTAGTATAAGAATGTATTGCCGTCTCTGTATAGGCCTACCATAATTCGTCATTGTATTTACAGCGCAGAATCGATCATAGAATTGCCATCCTAAAGTCTTGTTTCTTTACTTCGAATTTCTCGTTTTGATATAATTTGTACCTTTACATCTTTATTCTTTTAGTTTCTATGCATACCTGTTGACCTAGTTCTTCACACGTAAAGAATCGTGACGTACCATTCAATGGATTTATTATAAAATGTATTCGAAATTCGATTTGGAAGTCAAAGCCAGCTGCCAATATGACAAATGCCACATTTCCCACACAGCGGGAATGTTTTGTATTCATCTTTCCAGTCGCATTGGCCTCATGAATAATTTCAACGCCCTCGTCATTTTTTCTAGCGCTCAGAGATAGAAATCTTTTTAATTATATTTAGTGCTAGGCCTTCTATGTTTGAAAATTAATAATTCAGCAGCTACAAAGGGAGCCATGAAAAATGTTTGCGTAATAATGTGAAGACTTCCTCGTTTTACATCGTGAGATATGTTTAGAAATTAGCCAGTTTCAGTGTTATGATTCCTACAGAATTATCACGGGTCTTGTCAAGTAGCATGTATTATTTCTGTTGTCATTTTACACTTTTTAAAGGGAATACTTGATCAATATGTAGAACCGAGATATCAATCGAAAGATGTTTTTACTCTCGTTTGCTTACCATTGACTTTTATATCGCGATCCATTCAATTGCCAATTAAAACACTCAAACAACTCTTGAGCCGCTTTGCCTTTTGAAAAAAAAAGAATAATAAAATCTGTCTAAAAAGACATATTGATTACCCAACTAGGCTAATAGTTTCGGAATTTAGCGTTTTCAAATTTGTACAAATTTACAAATTTGTACAGCTTTACAAATTTTCTTTAATAAAATAATTTCACAAACAACATACAAAATACACATCCAGTGATTATATACAAGTGTTATTGAATAATACCGAAATATTTTATATGCGTCGCTGACTACAGATCCGTCGGCCCGGGTTCGATCCCCGGTACCTCCTCTGATTTTTCTGAGGTAGGGAGGTCTGGTAGGGGTGCACTCAGCCTCGTGATTCAAATTGAGGAGCTACTTGATAGAGAAGTAGCGGCTCCGGTCTTGGAAACCACCATTAACGGCCGTGGGTGTCAACATGCTGACTACATGCCCCCAATCCTGCCGTCTGCCTATGGTAGATGACACAGCGGTCGGGTGGTAGGCCTTGTCCCTCCTGGGATGTTAGCGCCAAGGAGTTAGAATTAAGGCCGCCAAAATACTTCAGTCATAAATAAACTAAAATGCGAAATTTTTATATGTTAATTTATTTATTTATATTTTCCCTAAATTTTGAATATTAAATGTAGTTCTATTGCGAAATAGTTCAAATATAAAATTTGCTTAAAAATAAAATAAGTTTCAATTATTAACGTCCCTTTAGTCGTCTTATATTGACTGAATCCTCATGTAGAACTCAGTTCAAGTTTAATGTATGTATATTTCATTTTAAACACTTCTTATTTATGTTACTTATTCTCTGACGGATTGTTACAGCTTGAAAATGTACAGCCGTGCTAAAGCTATAACCTATATGTCAATGAATAATATATAAATATTGTTAATTGCCAATGAATTTCTTTTAAAAATCGTTATAATATATTTTTAAAGATCTCTTGCGTGATTACAAACTACTGTATAAAAGGGTACTTATAAAATTCTGAAATTTAAGACGTTATTTGGTATTTATTTAACAAGATAATAAGGATATTAGAAATATAAAGACTTTTGTTTCAAACACTAAATGTTATTTTTGGTCACAAATACTTTCATG
This sequence comes from Ectobius pallidus, assembly GCA_964059195.1. Taxonomy (NCBI): domain Eukaryota; kingdom Metazoa; phylum Arthropoda; class Insecta; order Blattodea; family Ectobiidae; genus Ectobius; species Ectobius pallidus. The sequence goes on along the minus strand of CAXKWD010000002.1, from coordinate 21,150,673 downwards.
GTTCCTACGTTTTTATTTTCTCCATTAAATTTATGGCTTCTGTGATAATCTTAGTAATGTGCTATGTTTCAGTAGCTTACATTTAATAACAGTACTTTTTCCTAGCTCTTAGTAAAATATGAGCGTTATTGCTCTTTGGGGTCTTTATTAACGCGACAGAAGTGAAACATGTTTTATTTTTTGGATTTTTGGACTTTTTAATATTGGGTTTTTGTATTTTAAATTTTGGATAGGCCTAATGGATTTTTTAAATTTTTTATCTTTTAATTTTTTTATTTTGAAATCTTGCGTGTTTTAATTTTCGATTTTTTAATTTTTAGATCTTTGAATTCTTTATTTTTTGGATTTTCAATTTTTTAATTTTGTATTTTTTAATTTTTGAATGTTTTAATTTTGGATTTTTTTAATTTTTATTTTTTTATTTTTAAATTTTAAATATTTAGATTTTTTAATTATGGATTTTTTATTTTTAAAATTTTGGATTTTTGGACTTTTTATTTTGGATCTTTGAATTTTTTAAATTTGGAATTTTGGTTTTTTTAATTTTGGACTTTTTAAATTTTGAATCTTTAATTTTTTATGTTTTGGATTTTTTAATTTTGGATTTTTTAAATTTTGAATTTTCCATTTTTTAAGTTTTTTATTTTTTAAATTTTGGATAAGTCTAATCATTGAGTTGATTGTTTTCTGTGCTGTCCGTTCCGCCACACCTCACTAATTTCGTGACGATTTTGAGTGTGACACTAATTTCGTGACGATTTTGAGTGTTACACAAGCTCTCGATTCACCCCTATCGCGGCTAAAGAAGTTTCACTTCAAAAATAAATTTAAAAAAATCTTCATGTGTTTGTGTGGTTTATACTTATTGCTGTTTCTTTTGTTTTAGGTAAGTTCGAGAAATCTCTACTGTCATCTGTCCATCATTTCTGACGGTATGTTTTAAATTATCCTTTATAATGGTTCAGTTAATATGTAAGGCTTTGGATGATAGATTTTGTCTCTGACATTATGTAGACTAGGGCCTATACGTTAAACTATTTTCAAGCTGTTTACCGGGTTAAGCAGAGCTAGTTCTGGTGAAAACCGGTGCCTTCTTCTCTGACAATAATAATGTTAGTTTTATTTAAGGAGAAACGGAATAGCCTTTCTTTACAATGTCAAATACAATGTACCTTTTCTCAAAAACTACTCAAGCTAAGCACTTGATCTTTTTACAGTTTTTAGATAGCCTACTTGCCCTTTGTCAGTAGGCTACTGGGAATTTTTTTTTTTTCATAAATGCAACTTAATTATCAGGGCCCGGATTCTGATGACCTACAATTGTTTGAAAAATGACCTATAAAATGACCCTAAATTTTAAAGAAAATGACTTACTAATTATAAAAGTGACCATAAACTGTTATTTTATTTATAAACAATTATTATTGTACACACAAAGTTATAGACCAGTTTGTACATAATTGTAAAAACTGTAAATAACTGTAATGTTGTGAATGTCCTTTTCTCACGGAAATTTATACTGACACTGAGTCAAAATTCTGCACATCCTTTTGTGGTCTGCCGGATTATATTGTTGTTTATTGAGGGTAAACAGTAGTTTGCACTCTCAAATCCAAGCAGGTGGCAGATTCTGGTGCCAAGTCAATCTAATAACAATAAATAAATAATAATTAATTACAAAATCCGTTAACATTTTATTCATGGAATAGTCCTAATAAATCTTACTCGAGATTACGAGTTTTATTAGATAAATTCTTGAACATAGTTCTCGCTAATATATTGATACACTCCTAAGAGATCTCCTATGATCTCCTACGAAAGATCTCCTACGAAAAATGTTACCTAAAATAATAATAATAATAATGTAATAATAATGATGATGATATTAATATTAATTATGATGATAATGATGGTGATATTAATAATAAAATAATAATAATATTAGTGTAATGAACTGCCAGATTATCAGGTGCATTGACTTCACCTCCGTCGCCTAGCAACAGGAAACATGCAAGCGTTAATTAGGTGTGTGCTCAGAGCAGATGCTCTTGCTGATAAGAGGACAGAAGGCTTGTCTGCATCTGGATCTACAAGGGGATATTCATGTAGCGGGAGAATGACATGGCTAGATGCAAAAACACGGATGCATAGCCTACTACGTGTTCAGTTAGAATTATTTTGGTAATGATCCTCTATTTAAGTGATAATTACAGTAGGCCTTGCTTACGTAAAAGAAACGGAGATTATATTAAGCATTGTTGTCTATAGTAGCAAATATTAACTTGTTGAGAATTGCGGAATTTTCTTATATGATAGGCCTTGGCATAATTCTCAGGAATTTTGTGAACATTGGTACTGCATTTTTCTTCATTTTTATGTTCTCTACGCGGGCCATAATAAGAAGACATACTATTTTGGACTCCAAAATTCGATGTAAACTTTACATAATTAATAGTTTTAAAATCCCGATTTTTTTCGGAACCATGTGTATGTGCCTCTATGAACAGCATAGCTGGAAATATAAATCTGTGAAAACAAATGTTTATATTTGGATTAGATATTTTCTGGCCAGGAGCGTATCCAAGATTTTTTTTCGGAAGGGGCCGTGATAAGCCTAACAATATTATCATAGGGCTCAGAAGTGGATGACCTAAAAATGACCTATACAATGACCTTGAAAATATGACAAGAAGAATTGAAAAATGACTTAATATTTCTAAATATATATTTTAAAAAGTAGTGTAAAAAAATTAGCAATGGACAAGATTTAAGTATTTTATAATACTACACCCTGCATTGTCTGTGTTCGTCTCAGAGAAAATGATGACATTTCATGAACTTTCGAGCCAGGCTGAATTTTCTACAATTGCAATTAAATTGTCTACAATCTAAGAAATTAAAGTGCCCTCATGTACAACATATTAGCATGACTTAACGTTTCGGGGGGGGCTGCAACCCCCTCAGCCCCCCCTCTGAATACGCCCCTGTTTCTGGCGATGTCGCTGGCCTTGTTGATTTTCCCTTACACGAAAATAAAAATGATACAAGAGTCCACAGAACGAATCCTTTATTTGGTAAGATAATTTTCTCAATATATCAACCTGTGCCGGACTTAATAGAAAACAGTTGACGTACTCATTAGGCCCGCAGGATATTCCTTGCTTCCTTATTAAATGCCAGAATTGCAATAAGATTGATGGTGGATCTCAGTTGAATCTCTTCTTTTCTCTCTAAATTTGTACGGCTATTTGACTGCAATAAATTTATCACATGGTGGACGGGAAAATGTCTGTCTATCTGTGCGTCCGTATGTCTGTACGCTGCTATAACTCGTATACGCTTTATCGGATTTTCATGAAACTTAATATGCACATTTATAACGTCCATAGGACGAAGGCTATTGATTTTATGTTAAATCGGTTGAACTGTACCGGAGTAATGCCTAATTAACGGTTTAGAAATAGCAAATCATCACTACACTACAGAGCCATGTGACTAACTCACTCATTGACACAATATTATTGTCATCTTCCAGATGAACCAGAAACTTGAAATGTGGCATACTTATAGCTATTCCAAAAGTGTCGTTTTTATTTTATTTTTTTACCCACTGAAAAACATACAAAAAGGTGGACGCAACTTTAAGGTCTGGTAGAGCTTCTTTGGAGGCTTATTCTAGGCAGCTAAACGGCAAGTTTTTTTAAAAAAAAAAGCACCAGCTACAGCGGATTTTTAGATTGAAAGTTTGAATTTTCTTCACCTCATGTAATTTTTGACACGCTTATATGACAGATAGGGTCGTAAAATTTGGTAGAAATATTGGCACGTACAACAGCCATAATCGTGCAAAATTAGGTGTTTCTAGCTGCCCTATAAGTGTGTAAAAATATCTGGATAGCCGTGACATCATTCACATCTACTACAGCCTAATCACCCACTTATTAACATTGATGTTTACTCACTTCCAGATGAGCTCTAGGAATTTGAAATTTGTCAGACTTATAGCTTTTAGCTTTTAACCGATGGGAAAATTGAAAAATGGTCCCACTTTTGATTTTACCTCTTCAAAATGAACTTATATATATATGAACTTATCTAGAAATAAGTTTAGCATTCCTCAACATAATTTAAACAGTTTCAACAAATCCATCATGGTGTATGGTTTGAAGATGTACAATAATCTGCCTGTTAGCATTAGAGTCATTAATGACCTGAAAGTTTTTAAAAGACGTGTCAGAAAGATTTTAATTCAATTGTGTCCATACAGTACTAATGAAGTAAATGTGGGTAATGTATGATTTATATTTAATCTTAGATATAGTGACAAGTCTTATGGCTTTATGCTCAAATAGACGATTATTATTATTATTATTATTATTATTATTATATATATATATATATATATTTATATTTATATATATTACTGCATGTTTATTCGGCTTCAGACGTTGAGACAAAAATAAAGGAATAGGCCTATTGTTGATGTGAGGGATTTGTTTAACATTAGTTCTGTTAATATTCTACTTATCCCATGCTCTCAGTGAGACTTGTGCCGTTTCCGCATAAACATTTTCACGCTAAATAATAAAAATCGTTTCTGGAGCAGAATAGGGGCAGAATTAAGTAGTTGTTATTCCTTTAAATATGCTTATCTAACTTTTTCAAGAAACCGTGGTCTAAAACTCAATAGTTTCTTAAATATGGCCTATTAAGGCAATCTGGCACGTTGTTACATCAGTTTACCTGATTTTTATTCTGAAAACACATAGGAATTTAAATTTCCTTCCAATTTCTTTTCCTTCATTTTGATATAAATTTTTAGAAAAACGACTGTATCCCTTAGGATGCATTGTCATTTTAAGGGTTAACAATGCTACTCATAGACAGAAAGGTACAAAGATTTTGTTGAAGTCCCTATAATATAAAGCCACATGACTGACTCACTCACTCACTCACTGACATTAATGTTTGCCCCCTTCCGGATGAGCTAGAAACTTGAAATTTGGTACACTTATGGCTTTTAAGCTGTATACCACAGGAAAGTTCCAAAAAGTTTATTATTTTAATTTTTAGCCCTAAATACCCTCGAAAAAGGGCTTGGTTTTCATTGCAACGGTATTATCAAAAAGTGTTCACATAGGGCTCTGAAAGGTAATAACCAATACAGCAGACTAAATACACGCACTCTATCTCCCATAGATCTTTTTTGCACGACTTAACTAATTAGTGGTACTTACGAATATTGTTACCGTGGATCGTAAGTTGACATTCCCGCACGCAATCTTGTTGATATGCGCGGTAAGAATTTACTTACGGCACATCATAATACAAGCCTTATGGACAAGGCCCCCCAGGACAAATATTCGGTTCCCATAACAACAAACACATGCGAATTACTTTCTGAAATAAACATCTATCTTCAATAATGTATATACATAAGATTTTCAGGTAATATCTCAATTAATATATTTAAATTGATATAAATAATCATCGTGCAAAAAATAGCATGCAATACTCGTGCCGTAAGCGCATAACGGATCTCGGAAAATTGAAAAAACTCGGCGCGAGCGCTTCGTTTTTTCAAACTCTTTCCTCGATCCGTATGCATCGCTTACGGCACTTGTATCGCAATAGGCTATACTATTAAAAAACCTTAACCGAGAATCACAGCGGGGGGTTGGGGGCGGAGCCCCCAATAAGCGAAGGTAGTATTTCTTCTAAAGCTCTTAATCGTAAAACATATTTCCGTGAAAATTCCTATCCTACAGCTGCCTCGTAGTTCCCTCATAGGAATACAGTATGTTATCAAAACATTATAATTTTGATTCTTTATTGCTATAATAAGGAAATGTTTCCGCATTTTTACAAAGTTGTCCACCCGTATACTGTTGTAACAGTGATTTTAGAGCTGATTTCATTAAATTGGTGGAATTATCGGGGCTAATTAAGGAGAGAGTTAAGGTGGTAGCAAGATATTATCATGGTCGCCGTGTTTGTACAATGTTAATTGAGTCACAAGCTGCTGGAATACACATCTGCTCTGCCAAGGCCTTCTGCTTCTGATCTGTTTCGTACTTTTAAAAATAACTTTATTAAGTGCCAGAATGCTGCTTTCTAAGATTAGGCCTACTTTGTGAACTGGAAAATATTTTGTCCGTCCTTCAGTGTGGATGTAGCGACATATCTCAAATACGGTTTATCATATTTTCACGAAACTTTGTTTATACATTTATAAAGACCTTAGGAAGAACCCTAGTCACTTTGGAAGAAATCTGTTGATTTAGGTTACCGGGGATCGAACCCGGGCCGACGGATCTGTAGTCAGCAGATAAGAATTTACAATTTTAAATTTTAATTAAAATCATTACAGCCAATTTTTCAATTTTTTTTTCTCTTTCGTAGTTTAACCTCTCCCTTGTAGGGGCCTTTATGCGGCCCGTGCCACCCGGGCCGCGACCTGTCGGGAGAGGAATGAACTATGGATCACAACACAGACAGACATACTTTTTTGACCAGACAAGGACATGGAGGGCCTCCCCGGATGAGTGATCAGCCCAATGCCGGGGCCACCTCCGAGACAACACGAACACATAGGACGATACACACCATTCACACACACACACTCACTCAGAACAAGGCGAGGATGGGGATGAAGATGATAATGACGGCCAGATGATATCCGGGGACCACAAGGGCCTAAAGTTACCTGACATTTGCCTCACGGGTGAGGGAAAACCCCGGAAAAACCTCACCTAGGTAACTTGTCCCGACCAGGAATCGAACCCGGGCCCGCTGCGTGAGAGGATTGGACGCATCCCCTGAGCCACAGCGGTGGACTTTTTAAAAAATATGAATTTATTAAATCTTGAATAGTCCCTTAATATTTCAGTTATAAAAATTCAAACTCTGGGCGGTCCGATAAAATTCCAAAAAAGTCCTTATTTAAAAAAAAGTATATACAATGAACCGTTTACCCGCTATGCTTGTCCACAGACAGACAGACGGACTGACGTCATTCCAAAAACACTTTTCTTTCGGTTTCTAGGCATCGTCAGACTTTTTGTCACGATCACAATACTTTTCTACTACGTAGGATATATGCGAGAAAGTAAAAAATAATTTCATGTACTTCTCAGAACTCAAACCTGCATGTCCCAATTTAAATAACCATGAAAACTATTCTCGATGATAACAAAGGAAAATATAGAGTTATTAGTTCTCTGTAAAGTTTAATTTGATGCTGGCGACAAACTGGGCCAGGTCCCAGTTATCGAGATAAAATCTGTAGACGCCCAGGCAATATAACAATTAGTCCCAATTACATGCCATAGTGGCTATGGAGGTATCATAAACCTAGTCGTACTTCCGGCTATGTCCTCATATCATTTACATACATGCTGGCATATCAGAGACACCCATTTCCACGCAATTTTCCATTAAATAAACTCTCGCATTAACAGATGCCAGGCATACGAGGTTATTTAACAGAGTATGAGGGCCGTCCACAAAGTTTGCTTCCATGGGCCGTTTACAGAAACAAAACACAATTTCTTGGACATATATATTCTAACATATACAGCAAAATGTTGATTGAAATTGGTGCACGCCAACATCGCAGCTTAAATCAGTTGCAAGCTACTGATAAGCAGGGCCCTGATTCTAATGACATGTCATCTTTTTATTGATGCTGCATAGACAATGCCAACTTGTGGATAAATCCTAATCATGGCCTCTAGATTATAGAAATGTATTTTTATTAGGTCATTTTTTGTCATTTTATGCAATTTTATATTTTTAGGGCATTTATTTCAATTTTAGGTCAATATTTTGTCATTTTCGTGTCATTTGCTTCCTTATTTAGTTATTTTCATGTATTTACATCGAGTGTATTAACTTTATTTTCGTCGCTAGCGGTGCTGTCTTTGAAGTGTTGTTTGTTTAATGCAAGAATGAAAAATTCGGCGTTAAAGATTTGACATGTCTCAGTCGGAAATGAGAATCAAAGAAACGCAAAAAATTTGTATATTTTGTTATTAGATTGACTTCGCACCGGAGTCTGCCACCTGCTTGGATTTGAGAGTGCAAACTACTGTTTACCCTCAATAAACAACAATATAATCCGGCAGACCACAAAAGGATGTGCCGAATTTTGACTCGCCAGTGCCTCAGGGCCAGTATAAATTTCCGTGAGAAAAGAACATTCACCACATTACAGTAATTTACAGTTTATACAATAAATTATGTGCAAACTATTCTTCATCCCATTCTAGTTTGATCCTAGTCAAAACAAAGAGGCGTGGCTGTCATAGACCGCAAGTGAGAACGCACGTGTTAACCGTGTTTGTTTATTCTCAGTCCAACTCGCTCGCAGGGTCTTCGTGAACAACGAATCCTTTGTTTTGTTTGCTAATTGATATACTATAATGATGACGATGCCAGTGAGAGTTTGTTATTACACGTGTAAATGTTGATATTCTTGCATGAGCACTCGCTAGACACACCCCGGTAATGGCGCATGCTAATGACATTAACCAATCACATGATGCGAATTTTCCGCGAACTCTCTGTGAGTTCTCCTCCCCTTTGTTTTGGCTAGGATCAAAGTAGAATGGGATCAAGAATAGTCAAACTTTTTGTTTACTTTAATATTTTTTTATAAATAAAATATCAGTTGTTAGGTCATTTTTTAGAATTATTAAGTCATTTTCTTTAAAATGTAGGGTAATTTTATTGGTCATTTTTCAAACAATTTTAGGACATCAGAATCCGGGCCCTGATAATGAGTAATTTGCCTGCAGCTGTTTGTGAGTTGTTTGCACACCCTCTGTGTGAGAAGTCTTTGAGGCTGACGTGCAAAATAGTGTGTTCGTGCCAGGTGTTTATTTTAGGCAGTAAAATGAATTATTATCACTCCAGTCTAGACGTGAGTTTCTAGATAGACTGACCTCGCTAGGTAAAATAAATGACCATCATATAGCAATTCTAGATTTCGTAAGTCATGCCATCTATGCACGAATACCAACACCATTTCACGCTAGCTTTATCTCTTCTGTATTAATATAAATGAATTTTAAAGCAGATATGATGTATAAGAAATAAGAACTTTTCGTGTGTAACTAATGTTTACTTGGCATTGTATTCCTGTAGAAGTCCACAAACGTCAAAACAAGTTATGACGGTAGTGTTTTTTTTCGTCTATTTCTCGTTCATATTATTTGATGGATAGGCCTACTTGAATTTCCTGCGCCCAGGGCCGGTAACCTAATTTTTCTGCGTCTATTGCCCACACCAGGTTGCCGTCCCTGTGTTCAATTCCCAGTTCTTCAAACTATAGTAGAATCTGTATTAAGATATTAGATAGAGGATAGACACTTTTGAAAGGCAAGATACGCCTACAACACTTAACTTCTGGGCCCTGTTTCATAGAACTTGCTAATAATATTAGTTAATAATATTCGAACTCATAATATTATTCATTAGTTAACAAAATCTTGTTTCATAGAGATATGAAAACTACTCATAAAATCTCTTCACTAATATTATTAGTTCATTAGTCAGCTGATTGATTTGGCGGTTATGTCTGGATTGTTGTTTGGGTTTTTCCCCTTCTTAGTCTTTTTGTCAATACTACAGTGAGTCCCAGGCAAGAGTTGGCCAATGACGCGGGTTTCTGCGTCGCGGCTGGCACAGTTCCAACTCCCGAGCGATCGGGTGAAATATCTACGCAAATATTGCCGCGGTTGGTGTAATAATTCAGGTTCTCACATTTACAGTTAAAATTACAACGAAAATAACCATGTACCTCATCACAAGAGATGTTGGAAATGTTCTCCTCTTGCATAAGCACAACACTGACCCTTTTTTTTAGGGAATTTTCTTTCACACGCGTAAGTTCAGCTTCCGAGATAGAGTTAATTTCTCTTGTGATATTGTCTTTAAGTTCTTCTTGTGTATGGGAAATTGACCTGTACACTTTATTTTTCAAGTTTCCCCATAAATAATATTTACATACTGTTAGAAGAACTTGATGACAATATCACATAGGCCTATCACAAGATAAATGAACTTTGTCTCGGAAGCTGAACTTATGCGCGTGAAAGAAAATTTCCTAAAAAGGTGCCAGTATTGTCTGGATGCAAGAGGAGAACATTTCCATCATCTCTTGTGATGAAGTACGTGGCTATTTTCATTGTAATTTTAACTGTAAATGTGATAACCTGAATCATTACAACGACCGCGGCATTATTTGCGTAGATATTTCGCCCGATCGCTCGGAAGTTGGAGCCGTGCCAGCCGCGCCGCAGAAACCCGCGTCATTGGCCAACTCTTGCGTGGAACTCACTGTATTTCAAAGCAGCACGGCCTACATATATCTTCATAAATGTAACAAATAATAACTAGCTCTAAGAAATTAATAAATCTGCCAGGCACTTATTCAAGATAGCAGTAGGCTTATGTACTAAAATCTAACCTCAAATCCTAAAAACTTGTTATGACAAAAATTTCTTTGATAGCATATGTAAGCCTTTTTTAAATTGATAAATACATCAGAGTGATTCATTTTCCACAAATTTTAGATCACGAAATCTGAATTACATGGGTTTGAGAATAAGTTATTGGTTCAAAAACACTTATAGAAAAACACATAATATTATCAGTAAATTTTATTAGTTGTGCAGTCTGTGAAACTATTTACTAATAATATTAGCAATATTTACTAATAATTTAGAGCCAGGATTCATAACTAATATTATAAAAATAGCTATTTATGTATCAAGTACGCAAAATAACGCTTTAGCGGACGAATCTAGTATAGCAGCCGAGGCGAAAGCCGAGGCTGAAATACTGGATGAGTCCGCTAAAGTTTTTGCGTACGTGGTGCATACAATATTTTTTAGTAATAGCTCTCTAAATTATATGAAATGAAACAAAATACCGTATATAATTAATTGTAATGAAAGGTAGTCTACCATATTCTCACGGCCCTCTCAAACGCAAGACAACAATGAACCGTACGAAATGCGGTAGGCTATGAATGCGTTACATGAGTCGCTGATTTGTAAACAATAATAAATACGAACTAGTATTTATGAAAAGCTTGTGAAAATATGTATTATAATCCCGAGGAAATTTCACTCCAAGTCAAAAACATTGAATTGGAGCTGGTGCCAGCAACATCACGGCAGAAGGAATAGGGAATATACTGCAATTAAATGCTGGTGCATCCATGTAAGCTATGTGAACGAAGATGTGAAAAGTTGTTCGCTTATATTTGTTGTCGGGTGATGAAGTGGGCTACCGTGTTTTGCGAAAAATCCTGGTAAAGTTTCTGATTTTCATAAAGAAACGTGTTGGCTTAAATTTGTTTGTTTTATGAGCAATTATATGCGTAAATCCATGTTAAAGTTGGTGTGACTGGTCAATGCCATCTGGGTTTTGTTTATAGATTGCCATGACGACTTTAAAGGACAAGGCCGCTAAAACTGCATTTTGAATGCAATTTGAATGCACTTTTATGCAATTTTAGCGGCCTTGTCCTTTAAAATGCAATTTTTCGGCTTGTTACCAGTCCGATAAGCAGCTGTTTTAGAGAGCGTGTACTAAAAAATATATTTATGAAACAGAAGACTAATAATAAAAACGAATATTATGTATTTGCTAATAATATGAGTGTGAAAGTTCTATGAATCAGGGTCCTGGTTTAATAGTATATCTAGCTGTATTTACTGCTCTCAGACATTTGATTATTTCCACTTGTCCGAAAGCTTTATCTGCTATTCTAATATCTACATTGCTTTAAATTAGGTCCAAGGGTATTAATAAAAAATTAACTCTTATGGAGTGAACTTTATATTTTCGAATTAAAATATCAGAATGTCGCGGAAGTTAGATCTTGAGCGTTGGCGGTAACAACGGAGCATCGAGGTGACAGTTGCCTGTTTGTTAGCGCAGCGGAGATGAAAGACTGTATCCGCAGCTGCAACTTTGTGAATCAATAATCAGCCAGGTGATGATTCTCAGCTGTTTACTCACCACAGCCTCCCGTGAAAGAATACTTCGTTGTGAACCACGAAGATTTGTTAGAAAGCATTCCTTACGTTATCCATATTAATCGTCTTCATACGGGATGTTTCGTGAGTGTTGTCGGTAACCTCTGTAAATTGAATTTCCGTTACTCTTTAACTCATACGTCATTCTTCCGATTTCGACCAATAACGTTAGAGTGATATTATTATATAAGAAGTTTCTTACGCCTTATAAGCTCAACTTTGTCCACATCGGCAGGCTTCTATAACTCAATTATCAGAAAATATCCTCATCTCTCAGCATACTCCACTGTTAAATTTAATAGATATGTAAAGCATTTTTTGTAATTTTTTAGCTTTTAAGTAATTTTTGTTTAATTCCTTTGATGTATTTATGTTTAATATTTTTTTTTACTTTCTTTTTTAGTTAAGCACATTATAAACTCTATTTCTTTGTCTCTCCTCTTTCTTCACTTTGATATTTTTGAAACTGCACCCGAGCACGAGCAGTCTTGCTCATTCGGGTGTATTACTAAATTTAATACTTCTTGTGAAGATATAGCCTATATTTTATTTCCTCTTTTTAAATAGTAGTTGTAGTTAATTTTGAAATTTGAAAATTACTTTATTTTACTTGTATAAATATGTATTTATATTTGTATTTGTATTTGCAATTCTATGTAATAATGTAAATAAATAAATAAATGTATTAATAGCTGCACTTGTCCCTCCTTAAGTGAATCAAATCAAGTGAAATATCTAGGTATTATAATTGATCGACATTTAAGATGAGAAAAGTACATCGTGTATGTATAGACTACAATAGGTTACGTAAAATCGTTTATAAATTTGTTATTGTTATGGTTTATTTAGCCATAATTCACTCTGTTATCATTATGACATTATTGGGTAGGGAGGAGTTGCAGGAACGATCGTTGCAACTTTGATTTTTCTTATGAAATGGGTAGTAAAAATTTGTTTACTAAAGCCTCCTAACTATTTTTCAATATTATTATTTTCTGAATTTAACGTATTCAAAATAGACTAAGTTCACAATTTTGGCTATTTCCATAAAAATTGTGACAAAACAAAAACAGTAATCTTTAAAATTATACCTTCAAGAATCAAGTGGTAAAACCGACAGATTTCTTAACAAAACTATAACTGTGGGCAAAAAGAGTTTTAGTTGCTTAGAAATCCGGAGAAATCACCCAGAGCATCTAAAAACTCATCATTTTGCACTTAATTTTTTTAAAAATTCAAGGGAGGACCTTGAACCCTCCATTTTCTGTGTGGGTGATATTCCATACACTCCCTTAAATGAAAATTTTCCTTTATGTCTCTCCTTTCAATAAATTCTGGATCCACCCTGGTTTGGTTAATTTTTATTTATTACGTAAAACCGACAAATTTCTTAAAAGAAATAAAACTGTGGGGAAAAAGAGTTTTAGTTGCTTAGAAATTCGGAGAAATCACCCAGAGTGCCTACTCATTTTGCACTTTTTTTTAAAAATCTGGTGGAGGACCCCGAACCCCTATTTTTTCTGGGGGGGGGGGTGATGTTCTATACCCCCCAGTAAATGCAAATTTTTCTTTATGTCGCCCCCCTTTCAATAGGTTTTGGCTCCGCCCCTGGTTTTGAGCCCTTTATTTTGAAAATCTGAGCCCCCAGTTTTGCTTTAAATTTTATGGTTCAAGTACCATACCATTAAAAACTAACACTAAACTCCGTGGCGCTACATCCCAGAAAGGACAAGGCCTACCACCCGAACGCTGCGTCATCTACCATAGGCAGATGGCAGGATTGGGGACATGTGGTCAGCATGCTAACACCCACGGCCGTTATTGGTGGTTTCCATGACCGGAGTCGCTACTTCTCTATCAAGTATTGAGTTATCTTAATACAAAAAAAAAACCCTTAGGCAGTCCTACAGGCTGAGGTAGATTTCGAAGTGCTTTTGGTTTAATTTATTGTCGCTACACAGCACTCTTCTTCTTTAGCCTTGGCATGACAAACCCACAATAATAACTGCAAAAAAGAGGAAAGAACACTTTTTCAAACATACAAATCTCGCCTTGTATGAGAGCTATCGAGGTACTAGTTATTGATTTGTAGAGGACTCATCAAGAGCTTTTCAACGATACCCCACAAGACGTGGTTTCAAAAATTTCGAATTTTCATCCCCCACCCCCACTCGTACCCCCAAAACCCGCGAATCGTTTGTGTCACTGTGAACTCCATAGGGTGTACTGTAATTTATTCAAACAAAGTCTCCCTCTATACTTCATAGGAGCCGAGATATAAATTTTTCAAAATTTCAACCCCCTTCCCCCGACCTCCCCCTTGGTCCAATTTTGCTCATTAACGAACTTGTCTGAACTATTAGGCCTAGAAGTAACATAATAAAATTTGGCTTAAATATCTTCATAATTACGACCGCTAGCGTGTAAAGAGATATATATATATATATATATATATATATATATATATATATATATATATATATATATATATATTAATATCACAAACAAAAAAATTTGAACGGGCGGTGGCATGAAACGTAAAGATATGAAAGAATTTTTTGAAAATCACGACATGGTATCGATTGCAATAGGTAGATTTTTCTTCTACCTAAAAATTAATATTTTTCACCCAAAGGGAAAATAACACTTTTTTTAAATAATCTCTCTCCCCTTAACAGCATCTCGGTCACAGCACGTGGTTGCCACAGTCTGCTGGTCCCACGCAGGAAGTGGCGGGCTTTACGCTTCTATTCCACTTCTTTGTTACTCCCTCACTTTTTATTTCCCATTGTACCCAAAGCGTATTCTCTGCTTGAGAATTGAGTCTTTAGAAAACCTACTAATGTGGACGCTAACAATGGGTCTCCATACGTCTTGAATAAACGATAGCATTTTTTAAAGTCAGTCCCTTAGGCCCTTCCCATTCAGTATCCAGCCTTTCTCACTTTGCCATTATTTTGACGAACCCTTCGGTATAATATACAGTATATGAAAGTAATTCTGTCTTGATTTTATAGGAGTATAATGCGAGATTTCGTTCGCTCGAATCTGAAAAGAAATCTGAATATTTTACAAAACCATAATAAAAAGTTCATTATCAAAGCCACCTGACTATTTTTCCAAATTATTATTTTTTGAATTTAACGTATTGAACGTAAACCAAATTTACAATTTTGGCTATTTTCATAAAAATTGTGACAAAATAAAACAGTAAAAAACAATAAACTTAAAAATTGTACCTTCAAGAATTGCAGGATTTATTAATGTGGAAACATTCACAATATATTTAAAATATCTACTTATATATATGTATATAGAAATACATTTCATTCTCATTTTCGATCATTAATACAAAAGAGTTATATTTATGACACAAGTGGTAAAATGCTTTTGTTTAATCAGTGATAATTGCAATTATGATGTGCGGAAAATAAGTTATTTCTGTAATCGATTTCCGAATTAAGTTCCAAATCGATTCATTAAGCAGGGCCTACGGAAGAACAAAGGTCTAGTTTGATAAGCATACGTGAAGGAATATGTGGGTAGTGTTAGGCCTATTTGTCAAAGCTACCTGTATTGCAACTTCCAAAAGCCGTATAGCCTAATTAATACTATAAAACAATATGTTGTCATGAGAACTGATTTTCATTTGATAAATTCTTTGTAATATATTACCATAAAATAGGCACTAAATTGGGCAATAGGCTACCTCGGTACCGGTCAACCGACTTGGTCCAATGTTAATAGGCTTCTTGCCATGGACGTTATAAATGCGTAGGGCCTATACCAAGTTTCATGAAAATCTGATAAAGCTAATTTGGACACACGGATAAACAGACAGATGGACAGACACATTCCCGTCCGCTCAGTATCTAATAAACTACCATTCTGGCACTTAATAAAAAAATAATCATCTTCATCATTGACACCGATATACTGTAAATATAGAAATTACCTATCCATAGGAATAATAGTGTTGAATTTATGATTTTTCTAACACTGTACACCCACTGTTTGCCACATGATATGTCAGCGAGTGTCAAAAAGGTTTTAAAACATAATGAATGTTTTTAATTTATCGCCCATCATTAGTGTGAGGTCGGGTCATGAGGTAGAGTCAGTAAAAACAAACGACTGCTAGTTGAAATACGGACATGTACCGGGTGCGATGAATAACTGACTGCAATCACATAATGCCACTGCCGAGGATCGAACCTGGGGACCGCACAACCGCATCAACACATGGTCGGATTAATTCAAATCGGAGAACGTTTATTTTCACAACAATGTCAACCGCAGATATGTGGCGAGCCCTTTTGTTAGGAATGACTGTGGGGGCTCATACACCGTTAACTGCTAGTAGACTATATCTTTCTGTTCTAGTTCGCCTCGTATGATAGCAATATTTTAATATATTTTCTACACGAAGTGGTTACGCGGGTCCTAGTTTGCATACCAGCAGTCCTATTGGCTACTGATGCTACTTTTGTATCATTGGTCCTTTACGCTGGGCAGAAAATTTTGTTTAAAAATAAAATACATAAAATTAAAATGTTTCTTCTAATTTAATTTCCAACGCATTATTACAAATTTAAGCCAGACTATTGTGTTCCATAGGATGTGCTATAAATTTCAGGGTTTGGGAAATATTGATTTCGTTAACTGTATATAGTGGGAATAATTTAAGTTAATTTTCGGAATGGCATTTTCGTTTTTTTTTTTTATCAAATTGAAGACCAGTACTTTGTGAGACTGGTAGTAATTAAAGGAATTGTTTACTATGCGGTTCGCTGCCAGTATTTATAATAAATGCGCTTGTTATTGAATAGCATTAGGCCTATATTTTTATTATAAGTTAGTTTATTTTCTGGATTTAATATCTTGTTTATGGAAAGTAGTAATATCTAAATCAGGAGGCTTTATAAGCGTATTATAATCAGTGCAGTATAGAGGATATTTGGGGAATGGTTGGATTTCCTGGTCGTGATAAAAGGATTGGAATGTGTCGAAGATAGGAGGAAGTTTGTAATTATATCGGTGGCCGCTGTTTAATTCCCGTAGTTCCATCATATATCTGAGTTTGGTGTAGAGTGGATCATAGGCGTAACCAGGCCGACCATATGGGGGGGGTTATAACATCCGCGGGGTCTGGGGGGTATGGAATATCCCCAGGGAGAGGGGGGTCCGGGGGTCCTCCCCCGGAAAATTTTAAAAATTAAGATGCAAAATAACGAGTTTTAAGCTTCCGGGGGTCCTCCCCCGGAAAATTTTAAAAATTAAGACGCAAAATAACGAGTTTTAAGCTTCCGGGGTCCATCCCCGGAAAATTTGTAAAATTAACACGCAAAATAACGAGTTTTAAGCTTCCCACACTTTATACTTGTATTAAGTAATTTATGGGCAGACTTAAAAAAATTATACAATTTTCCTTTTTTTAATCAATGGGGGGGGTTCAAACCCCCAAAACCCCCCCCTCGTTACGCCTATGGAGTGGATGGGCACTGACAAAACTATGATTATTTTCACTGACGGATCGAAAACTTCTGTTGGTACTGGAGCTGCTTATTATAATGACAGTACTAATGAAGGGAAACAATTTACACTATCTGCTCTCAACAGCGTCTATACAGCTGAAATAATAGCTATCCGTCAGGCACTCATAAGCCTGAAAAACATTACAGGATACAACATCTATATATTTTCTGATTCACGAAGTTCTTTGGACACAATATCGCGTACGGACATCAATACAAAATTTTCGTGGCTGGAAATCAACATAAAGCAGATAATTCACACACTGCAAGAAAGTAATTCAGTTACATTCATCTGGATCCCGGGACATCGTAACATCAGGGGCAATGAAATCGCTGATCAATTGGCAAAACAGGCGTCAGCGCATCCTTCCCAAGACAAATTCTTACTACCAATACAAGATTATATCACACACAGGATCCGGATACATAGATCTAACGCAATGCAGAAGAATAAACCCTGGTTTATCACAACACCAGCATCCAGAGCTGAAATATCTCTTATATATAAAGTTAAATTCCAAACGGCCATCACCCCCCAATTACCTACACAGAATTAAAAAAAGGGACAATCCACTCTGTTCCTGTGGACAGATAGGAAATTTAAATCACGTACTTTTCTCGTGTCCAAATCTAAATACAAGTGACCATGACTTTTATAACGACCTACGCACAGAGTATGGATATAGCCCATGGAATATACCAGCCTTAACTACGGATCAACCACACAAAGCAGCTAGAATTTTAAAACGATTCTTATACTGATGTAAAATGAAGATATGATCTAACAATTTAGGACAACTACTTTTTGTATACACACAGGAAAATTTGTTTACAACCTTTACGGACGTTGAAACCTTACATGGTGTGACGTCGATAAATAAAAGTGAAGTGAAGTGAAGTATTTTCTGGATAGTTCTATAGCAAACTGCACGTTTTGAGGAATAATCTATCTAAAGTATAAGTATTTTTATAAAATATGTTTTTTTAAATTTTCTTTTTCATTAATATATATATATATATATATATATATATATATATATATATATATGAAGAAAAGAGGGAAACTTTGTTTGAATAAATTAGAGTACTCCCTATGGAGTTCACAGTGACTCCAACGATTCTGGGATTTTGGGGGTACGAGTGGGGTGAGGTGTGGGAGGATGGAAATTCGAAATTTTTGAAACCACGTCTTGTGGGGTATCGTTGAAAAGCTCTTGATGAGTACTCTACAAATCAATAACTAGTTTCTCGATAGCTCTCATATAAGGCGAGATTTGAATGTTTGAAAAAGTGCTCTTTCCCTTTTTTTGCAGTTATTATTGCGGGTTTGTCATACCAAGGCTAAAGAAGAAGAGTGCTGCGCAGAGACAACAAATTAAACCAAAAGCACTTCGAAATCTACCTCACCCTGTAGGCTTGCCTAAAGGGATTTAAAAAAATGCCATGTAGGACGAGACCAGTAAACGGTCATTATGTTGAGACTGCTAACTAATCACAGCAGTTGTTTACTGTGCAGTTCGCTACCAGTATTCAAAATAGTTGTGCTTGTTAAATAGCATTATACTTTTATTATCGATTATTTTCTGTATACTTCTATTGCAAACTGCACTGACAGGAACATTTTATTTAAAAAAAAATAGTTTTTAAGGAGCAATCACACCGAAGTAGCATGAGATTTGCGACGAGCTACCTGGTTGCACGATGCATGCTTTTAACTTACCGAATAAGCGGGTTTCTAAGAATATTTTATTGCATTTTCTGCATTAAAGAATTATTACTTTACAAACTAAGAAAACAGAATTACATTATTAATAATGTATATATTGAAGTCACACCTAACTAGATTTCAGAGTGCTCCTATATGATTCTTAAGATTTATAGGGTATCTGGAAGTACAGGAGATCTGTTGGAGATTCGCTTAGCTTTTGGAGTTTCTTCTTTCTTAAATATTTTTACTTCCTCTTCCCGTACCATGGGTTCTACAGGTAAAAGAAATAGGCTACTAGCCTATGTTGTGTTCGACCCCAAAATCGAAGTTGAGTTTTTAACATAAATACACGTTTTGAGGTCTCCTGAATCCAAAAATACACATGTCTGTGTGTGTGGATGTGTGTCTAGATCCAAACCGAAAAATCGTATGAAAACAAAATTTTGTATTTGGGTCAGGTACCTTCTGAAGAAGTGACACGAAGATTGCTGACAAGTTTCTTTTATTTGTAAGGGACTTTACATGAAGAAATTTTCGTTTCTCGCGATTTTCTTGAAAACGACTCTTTACTAAGAGGCTAACAGAGGACGAGGTTTTTGAGGGGTTTCCATCGCCCTTAGGCGAATGCCGGACTGGATAATAATTCCCTCACACAGAAATACTGCAACATACACTAGAAAACATCTCCATACAAAACAATCAACACACCAAGAAAGCTGAAACTGACATCACTGCGAGAATGTCAAACTTCCGCTACTTAAATCTGAAACAAGTTCACAATCCTAACATGTCATCCTATAAGGATGAAAAATGGGCGACCCTAGGTACACAAGTCAAACAAATGGTTACCAAAATTTGGGTTGACCGGAGGTAATCAATTTCATTGTTGGGCACTCAGGAGGTAAGGGTGGGCACACACACACACACACACAAAATAAAACAAACTAACAGAGGAAGATGTGAATTTCACATAAGATTTTTTTCAAACTCGTAAAGTGAAAACACAGATTTTAAACTGCAGGACGCATACGCCACACAGTGGCGGAGTAATCAACTAACAAGAACGGGATGTTTCCTAGTGATATGTAGTCGGCAGAACAGACTCCCAGAGAGGGAACAAAGGACCTTGTTGAACAACACGATACTGCAGTGTTATCTATCCTACCAGGGGCACGCTAACATTCAGTCATGAAGACGTTATTCGGATCATCCCCCTTGTCAATTCATTGACCGTGGTTCGGATCCCGATTACATCGATTGTCATTTGTGGGGGATCAAACTGTCCCCATAAGGTCCCACTCCACCACTTCTCTATTATTGTTGTCATGGATAATGTGTTCAGAAATGGAAAATGGTTTTACTTTGTGAACTAGATTAATTTATAACTGTAAGAATAATGGCGAATTAGTAAACACAAAGGAGAGATAAGAAGATGAAGAAAAATTACGGAAGTTGGAAGTGACAAGAAACAAAGACGAAAAAAAATTGTTGAAGGCATAAATCCTTTCAGTAAAAGAAAAATATGAACCATATATAACATGAAATAACACATAAATAGTGATGTTAATTTGTATATCCTTATATCCTTGTAGTAACATTCTAAGAATTATTAGTAAGGTGTCTACTTATGTAAATAATTATTAATGTATCTTAAAACTTCTTTTATTTCTTTTTTGTAATATTATAAAATCACCTGTTGTATTACCTATTAATTTGTAAGTTGTTTTCTTTCTTCGTCTTACTATAAATAAAACGTGAACGATAGAAAGGAACAAGCTATTGAAAGGGAAAGTCAGATAGAAGAAAGCGTAAAGAAAAATGAAATAAAGCACGAACGAAACAGGTTCAAAGAACGATAGAGAATAGTGTGACATATAGATGATAAGAGCAAAGCGGATGATAGAAAAATTAAAAGAGAATGGTAAAACAGTTATAGGTGGAAGCGAACATAGAAATAAAATGTAAAAACATAGGTGAAAACAAAGAATCGGAGATTAAAATATTATCAGAAGTGAAAGGAAAAATTATGGAAAAAATATTTTTATGATAAAATTAAGTAGGATGAGAAGGAAAAGATCTTGAAAAATTAAACATCTGATGTGAACCACACAACTTCCTCTTCTCTTAGTGATCTGGAATATAGTAAATTTTCCTCTCTCACCTTCGATAGACCCCCATGACCTTAGATGTTGACGGGCCTCTAAACTCCAACTGTCTCTCTCTCTCTTCTGTTCTCTTTTCTTTTCTTTTCTCTTCTTTCTTCTCTCTTCTCTCTTGTCTCTTTTATCTTCTCTTCTTTTCTCTTCTCTTGTATTCCAGTGTAAAGTACACGAATTGCCTAAGCCCAGTGCTTTAGTTGGAAAATATTTTATGGGGGTACTCACCTTACTTCAAAATTTTCCATATCGCCTCATACAAAAGAGTTTTAAAAAACCGAGCACCTTATCAGGATAGCCAACATGTAATCTAAGGAGAAAGTAATTATTGTAGAAATGCGCACGAAGGTGAACATTAGAACGCATATCTACTGCGAATTTAATAGTCTTTGTCATTATTAACAAATACACTCTCTTATTGAATTGGACATTTAATAAGTATTTTAGGACAATATCGTTCCTGTACTGCCAGTACGACGTACCGGAGCACATATTTTTCCCGGTATGGTAGAAGGAAAATAATTTTATACCGGTACGCAGTACCGGTGCGTACCGGCCCAACTAAAGCACTGCCTAAGCCTCATTCAAAAGCGTGAGGCAAGTATGTGTATAAAAAGTGTAGCTTATAATTATAACGAACCTTCGGAGAAGTTTTACGAAAAATATTGCAAATAAAATTTGTAGCTCTTGGTATAAGCACCTCTTATACAAAATTTAAATAAAATAATTTGAGCCGTTTTCAAGAAAATCGCGAAAAACGAAATTTCCTTCATGTACAAATATACAGATTTCAAAATGAGAGAAAATAGTCACAATCTTCGCGTCACATTCTCAGAAGGTACCTAACCCAAAAATATAAAATTTTGTTTTAAAAATATATTTCGTTCTCGCTCTAGGCTGTTCACACACACATACACACACAGACATACCGGTATTTCTGAAAATAGCATTTTTGGATTCAGGTGATCTCAAAACATGTATTTATGTTAAAAACTCAACTTCGAATTTCGGAGCCGAACACAATAACTTCCTCTATCTATAGTCGCTTAGGCTACCTATTGTACGGGCAGAGGAAGTAATAAATAAATAAATAAATAATAATATATATACAAAAAATTATTTCTTCGATTGACTGATATAAGGAAAAAGAAAGCTCAAAGAGATTGACCAAAATTAATGAAAAATTAGGGAACTGTAGAGGTAGAAATAATATAAAATAGGGGATAAGAAATGGTTAAAAAGAAAAAAGAAACAACGAAAGATAGATAAGAAATATGAAACAAGCTTTATGGGAAAGTAAACAGGAAGAACAATGAACTCTAAAATGAAAGGACTAAGGGTTAACAAAAAATGAAGAGAAAAAGCGCAAGAGAAAAAATCGAAAGAATTCGGAAATATAATGAACTTGTTTACAGACTCATTTTAAATCCATTTTCTT
Organism: Ectobius pallidus; assembly: GCA_964059195.1. NCBI lineage: Eukaryota > Metazoa > Arthropoda > Insecta > Blattodea > Ectobiidae > Ectobius > Ectobius pallidus. Next base: position 21,127,787 of record CAXKWD010000002.1, on the reverse strand, counting down.
TTCTTAATTATCTTGCATCTGGGGGGAAAAAATTCTTCACCAGTTGATCAAGTTAGAATCTTCAGATTGACATTTCCGTTCGTAATTGGACGAAATAAATTAAGTTTCCAAATTTCCAAGGCCCCCCCACGGGTTAACTGCATTCAACTGTCTTGTGCTGCTGATTTATTCAGTTGCTGGCAGAGGGCAGTGGTAATTGTTACTTTCTTTTGTTTCTCCTGGGAACTTCTTATCTTGCAGCACGTTTACAAGTTGTGTACCGCACTAACTTATTCTGTTTCTCTTTCCACATGTTAAACATCTTGACGCACTGAAGACAAATCCTCTCCTTGCGTAAGTTTTATTGCCCGCACCTGGAATAAATATTGTAATGCAGTGATAGTCCTTAGTATAATTCACGAATGTTATTTGCCTGTAAACTTTTTAATGGTTTAATTACTTGATATGAATCCCTACAAGGGAAATACTTGCCCTGGCGATTTTTTTTTATCGACAGTAGCCGTGTGGATATTTTCATAATAATATTGAATATTCTTTCATGATAGTTGCTTCATTAGTTTAAATAAAGAAATATAGCCTATCTCTATATATATAAAAGGCTTTGTCCTGACTGACTGACTGATTGACTGAATGACAGGAATCAACGTACAGCCTAAACTATAACAGGTAGAGACTTGGAATTTTGACAGTACCTTCGTTTCATAATGTAGGTGCTCACTAAGAAAGGATTTTGAAAAATTCTGATTCTAAATGCCAAAAATTAAATGTTTATGAAAATACTTAATCCCTTTTTACATAGAATTATCAATTCCAAATCACAGAATATATTGTTGCCAAATGGTATCAGGTGGGCTTGGAAGAAACAAATGAAATGCACTTTTGACAAATAAGAGAAGTTATCAAAATAATTCATGTTATAAATAAATATTACAGAATGAAATCCACTAAAATAATGGAATCACATAACTTTCTCTACCCTGGACATAGAGAAAACAAAACGAGGTATGGTAATGTGTATATTATTATATTATATCGCAGGTTTTTGGAGAGAAAAGTATGAAAGTGATAATGCTTTATGGTAACATAAGAGTGGGAAATTTCCCGCCTCGATATTACAATGTTATGTTACAGGAATTTCTGTTTCTTCTTATTTAAACCTCTACCAGGCTTGCTGTGCACTGTAAAAGCGATGGGATGCAACATTCTAGATCCTCTATGAGCCATAAAAAACTATATCAAGCGTTTTCTGAGGGAATAGTTTGAGTGTAATAAGTCGTTCTTCCTATTTCAAATTATAAATGCCTATATAAGGACCTAGAATTTAAAATTGAAAATCCTTCATAAGCTAATTTCCAATTACAAAATACAATACCCGGGCGACGCCGGGTCTTTTAAGCTAGTAATATATAAAGGAAGAAAAAATATAAAAATGGGCAGTTTTGTATACACTGTTATCCAAAAGGCTTTAAACTCTTTCTTATTTACTTACTTACTTACTTACTCAATGGTAATAGACAATTCCTCAGCAAGCTAAAGTAATATTATCTATTTTATGGAACCCGAAGGTTCACTGCCGCGCTTACCTGAGCCCGCCATTCAATCCTACTCTGTGCTAACTCCAACCATCCCTCGAAAATCCTACTTCCCTAATGTACTATTTTCAATTATCTATCCTAATATTGTCCTCCCACCTGCGTCTATGGGGATGGGACCTGTTTCTACAATTTTAACCCCTAAATGCGTGAAACTAATTTTCTCACGCAATTTAAGCACCTATTCCGGACTGCATAGAAAACAGTACAACCAACCATTGAGTACTTACTTACTTACTTACTTACTCAATGCCAATAGATAATTCCTGAGCAAGCTAAAGTAATATTATCTATTTTATGTAACCCGGAGGTTCGTTGCCGCGCTTACCTGAGCCCACTATTCAACCCTATTCTGTGCTAACTCCATCCAACCATCCCTCACAAATCCTACGTCCCTTAAATCTATCCTAATATTGTTCCCCCACCTAAGTCTAGGTCTTCAAGTGATCTTTTACCTTCGGGTCTCCCAGTCAATACTTTTTAGATATGTCTTTCCTCCCCCATGCGTGCAACATATCCAGCCCATTTCATCCTCTGTGATTTAATTACCCTTACTGTATCCGGTGACGAGTGCAGGTTATGAAGCCTTTCGTTATGCAGTTTTCCCCAGTCCCCAGTTTCATCTCTCTTAGGCCCAAATATTTTCCTAAGCACCTTGTTTTCGAATAAAAAGGTTTTTAACAGAGACTTAAAATTTACATGTACCTCCGACTAACTCCTGTAGCATAATTATAAATATCTTAACTGGATAAGTTTAAAATAATTTATAACACATGTATGAGATCCATCACTCAAGAATTATTGAAATTTACACCATAAAAATACCCCTAAATTTTATAATAAATATGGTATCAAAAAATTTTCTACAATTTCTTCATCACCATATTATATTAAAGGCGAATGCAAACTTTCACACTCTACCTGAAATACTTTCTGAGATGAGGGTACAAACGTAGATGGTAATTTAGTTTTGAGATGTATGCGTTTAAAATTTATTGGGACTAAGAGAGATGAAAATGGGGACTGGAGAAAACTGCATAACGACGAGCTTCATAACCTGTACTCGTCACAGGATATAGTAAGGGTAATTAAATGATGGAGGATGAAATCGGCTGGACATGTTGCGCGCATGGGGGAGGAAAGACATATCTCAGAAATATTGACTGGGAGACCCGAAGGGAAAAGACCACTTGGATGACCTAGACTTAGGTGGGAGGACAATATTAGGATAGATTTAAGGGAAGTAGGATTTGCGAGGGATGGTTGGATGGAGTTAGCACAGAATAGGATTGAGTAGTGGGCTTAGGTAAGCGCGGCAATGAACCTTCGGGTTCCATAAAATAGATAATATTTTTTTAGTTTGCTTAGGAATTGTCTACTTTCATTGAGAAAGTGTGTACGTATGCGTTTCTAATATTCTTTGAAATTATCATTTACTTCGTTTACGATATTATGTAAATTCTTTAATATACTGTAATAGGTATATGTTTTCTTTATGAATTTAATAGAAAAATTCTAATTTTGTACAGTATTACAAAGACAGGTTATAATGTTGCAATATGTTACATACAGTAGACTATATAGAGTTATATTTTAAATTATTCCATTTCTACCTGTATTAGTAAGGTTCTTAGATTCTAGTGACGAAGCCGTGAATTTGTAAAAATTCTTCAGGTGTATCAAAATGATTATGATTAGTTGACTGCATATGTTAAAACAGGAAATATAAGGCATTCGACTCTATATTATTATTTCCTATAACATCCACGAGAGTGCTCTGCTGTGCTATTGCTCCCTGGAGCAACTCCAAATAAATATGTGCATAGGTACAGAGCTAATTTCGCATCTCAGGAAGCCATATTAGAGCTGTACTGGAGTCTTTTGTGAATATTGACTGTTAGCACTAATTACTAACCTGAAGAGGAGAATTAATCAAAGTATTTAGGAAATGAAAACACCCTCTCTCTCTCTTGTTACTGAAATGAATTTCTCTCGTCTCTAATGAATCAACAGATTGGAGACATACGGGAGAAATGTCTGTCTTTGAGTAATTGCTTACAAACCAACCCCCCTTTTCTCTTTTCTTTGTGTGTGTGTGCGCATTACTACACCCCTTGCTTGCCTCTGTTGCATTTCTCTTAATATAAGACGGTTCCTTCCCTTTCCTAATATTTCATTGCTTTCAAGAGGAATGCAAGTAATTGTTCATTTGTTTCCGCCCCGTTGTTTGTACAAGCCCTTTTATTCTCTTAGGGAAAAAATAATCACACCCTTGAGTATAATGTATACCGTGTTGATCTGTGAACTTTCCTGTTATCAAGTGATTGAATCAAGTATCTGAATGGTTGGTTTCTTATCATTCGATTAGCATAGGCCTTTGTGGGATTTCTTTCAGAGGGTAACGCAATTCCTTTATTACAGCGTTTCTCAACCTTTTTGAACCCGAGGACCTCTAAAATGTCTAAATTTTTTTACGGACCCCCTAATTTTACATCCCATTTTTAAAAGTAGGCTATAGGCTATGTAGACCTATATTCTTAATATCGTTATCAGTTATTATAACAAATTAAATCTAAATACATTTTTTTTAATTCAATGGAAACGCAGTTATTGAATTGGAAGTAAACTATTGACAGTTTAATATTTATTACCAATTTGATAATATGATGAGGAAACTTGGTATACGCATTTATAACGTCCATGGGAAGAAGCCTGTTGATTTTGGACCAAATCGGTTGACTGGTACTGGAGTAGTGCCCAATTTAGTGCCTATTTTATGGTAATATAGTAGAAAGAATTTATAAAGTGCAGATTAGTTCTTATGACGATATATTTTTTTACAGTGTTTATATAATTATGGCTACACTACCCACATATTCCTTCATATATGCTTATCAAACTAGACCTTTGTTCTTTCGTAAGCCCTGCTTAATGAATCGATCTGGAGCTTAACTGGGAGATAGATTACAAAAATAACTTATTTTCTCCATATCATAATTGGAATTATCAATTATTAAACAAAAGCATTCTGACACTTTGTTATATCAGTTTAACTGATTTTATTGTAATATTTTCTTCAGTCCCAAACTGTTTTGTTTACCCACAGAAGGCCATGAGCACACAAAGCACATTCAAGAGAACTGAGAACATTTAACATAGAGGTCCATGTCGCAAAGCTGACTTTTACGTCACGTTGTAATCAGAAGTAATGGCGTTGTGAGGCTCTACGTCATAAAGCAACGTAACCGAGATCTGATTTACGACATGGGCTGATGTCTGCCACTGATAATGAAACAGACTTATCTACTGTACTTGTTTATTTTATAATGAACGCGTTCCGCTATGCCTGGTTGCCAATTATAACCCCCACACGGAAATCCTCTATAGTGTCTTCACTTCATTCAGTGTCAACAAAAACAACTGATCTCCGTGGCAACGAATTAAGCTGCAATTGTCATTTAAAATTTTAATCCGTTACCCAATATTGAAGATTAAAACAAATTTTAAACACAAATACATTTTTAGTTAAAGCTCTCTTAATTATAGGAAATGAAACAAAAAATACCGTATAATTGATTATAATGAAAGGTAATCAGCCATTTGTTAACGTCATATTTTCACAGCCACCTGAATCGTAGAACAACAATGAACCGTACCAATACGAAAGGCGGTATACATTCGTTTATATGAGTCGCTTTTTGTAATCAATAATGCATATGAACTAATATATATGAAAAGCTTGTGAAAATATGAGTGATAATGCCGAGGAAATTTCAATCCCAGCCAGAAACATTGGATTGGAGCTGGTTCCAGCAACATCACGGAAGCAGTAGACTATAAGAAGGAATATATTATTGTATTTAAATGCTGGTGCATCCGTGGTAAGCAATGTTTTTCTTGTGAACGAAGATATGGAAAGTAGTTGGCCCATATTTGTTGTTATATGATGAAGTAGGCTGCAGTGTTTTGCGAAAGACCCTGGTAAAGTTTCTGATTATCATAAAGAAACATATTGGCTTAAATTTGTTTTATAAGCCATTATATGCTTAAATTATGCGATTTTAGCGGCATTGGTCGCAATTTTTCGGCGTGTTACCAGTCCGACAAGCAGCTGTTTGAGAGATCGTGTACTAAAAACACATTTTTATCATTGCCACGTGGAACACAAATGATTCAACGTTCAGAAAACACATAGATCACTTTTCTATTGCTGAAACGGCCAGACAGTGTTGCAATTATTGCCTCTTGGGTTGTGATTTAAGACTCTTCATAAAAAAGGAAGACGTTGCCTTGTTTTATGGGTCACTTTCATCAACAATCACCTTGACGCGCCGGAAACTCCCTTGGGGGGGAATGAATGGAGATCGTCAGATGTCATTATGTTATCAGTGTGACTGGATTCATCACGAAGGCTTTCAACACCAAGACAAGAAAGACTCATTATGCCTCCCCTTTCTTCTGTTTGCCAATTAATGTCTTAGGTGGCCATGGCTGGTCATCACAAAGAAAGCGCACGCCGTCGTATTTTATAAGCATGAATATCGGTTTAATTTCTACTTCCTCTGCCCGTAGGCTACTATAGGTACTGTAGTAGAGGAAGTATTGTTTTCGACTCCAAAATTCTAAGTTGAGTTTATTGACATAAATACACTTTTCAAGGCCCCCTGAATCCAAAAATACTATTTTTGGGAACAAAAATACTATTTTTGGGAACATGTCTGTGTGTCTGTGCGTGTGTGGATGTCTGTGAACAAGCTAGCTCCAAAACGGAAAATCGTAGGGAAACAAAATTTCGTATTTGGGTCAGGTACCTTCTGAAGATGTGAATCCAAGATTGGCGACAAATTTCTAAGCAATTATATCTTCTAATTAAGCAGTTACATATAATTTTTTTAACGAAGTCAATGTAACCATTTTCAAGAAAATCGCGAAATACAAGCTTTCCTTCGTATGATGTACCAAGTCTTCAATATTTTTTATATCTCACAGATCACTAACTCACATAGTAATCAAAATAGGGTCTGGATTTTTATGACCTGAAATACATTGAAACTACCTGAAAAGGTTATATTAAAATTAAATTACTTACTTATTTACTCAGTGGCAATAGACAATTCCTAAGTAAGCTAAAGGAATATTATCTATTTTATGGAACCCGAAGCTTCATTGCCACGCTTACCTGAACCCGCCATTCAACCCTATACTGTGCTAACTCCATCCAACCGTCCCTCGCAAATCCGACTTCCCTTAAATCTATCCTAATATTGTCTTCCCATGTCCGTCTAAGTCGTCCAAGTGGTCTTTCCCTTCGGGTCTCCCAGTCAATATTTTTTAGATGTCTTTCCTCCCCCATGCGCGCAACATGTCCAGCCCATTTCATCCGTGATTTAATTACCCTTACTATATCCGGTGAAGAGTACAGGTTATGAAACTCGTCGTTATGCAGATTTCTCCAGTCCCCATTTTCATCTCTCTTAGATCGGAATATTTTCCTAAGCCCCCTGTTTTCGAACACACTCAGAGTATGTTCTCCCTGAAGAGTAAGGGGCCATGTCTCACATGCACATAATACAGTGAGTCCATTTTATGAGGAAACCTCGCATCACTGCCGCATTGCCGCAGTGCAGTGTATTACCGAAGCGAAATTACAGAAAGTGGCAAATAATTTGTTTAAACGATGTGAGGCATGTCTTACTGCTGACGGGGGTCATTTTCAACAGTATCTCAAATAAATGGTGAGTAATAAGCCTCTACATGTAGGCCTATGTTATGTTAAAAGTCTTGATTTGCCGGTAGTAACGGAACACGGTCCCCGCCGTTGCAAGCACAACAGCGGGGAAAGTGTGAGCAGGGGCAACGCTGTTAAAAAGTTTCCGCATAAAATGGATTCCCGGCAGGATAACTGTCTTATAAATTTCCTTAAAATTAAATACACTAGTAAAATATGACTTAAATATTACACATGGGTTATGAAAAGCTGATTGTAGGTGCGATGTAAATAGAACGATAGGCTACAATGATTGGTTGAAATTTTACACATCCTTAACACTGGATTCGTCACTGATTCATAAGCTATATAGTCAATGAACATAATGTAGGCTCTTTTAAATAAATACGTGACATCGTCTTTCAGTAATGAAATGGGTCTTAAACTTCTTACAAATCCCAGGCTATATTTTAGAACACTCTTTTGTTTTCTAAAGACTTCGCTTCCTTCTTCTAGGAGCCAAACCACGGCGTCGGACGGCGTCGGGTGTCTCTGCTTGATGGGGCGACAAAGGGCGTCTATGAGGGGATATTAATGATCTGAGTGAAGGAATCGGTTGATTTGTGGGTCTAGTAGCGCCTTGCTTTTATAGGGCTATTCGTTTTACTCCTGGGTTTATAACTCGATTTTATTCGCCATGAAATTGGATTTGTGTGATCGAGATGCGATACTAAACTCACTCATTATCTGTGCGGACAGTAAAGTGAAACTGGATAGGCCTACCCAGGGCTGGAGGCCTTCGTGTGTCCGTCGGTTTGAATTTATCTTCTATGTAATAACAAGTGTTTGTCTGCCTGTGTGCATTACCAGCCAAATCTACGGCAGGCAGAGGTTTGAATTTCTTAACATAGGTGGACGCAATGCAATTTTTGCGTTCGTTCGGAAGTATTTTTTATTATTTTTTTAATTCAGACGTGTTTAAACTCATTTTAGCTATGAGAAAGTTAGTCGAACTGGTCGTCCTATGAGCTGGGAAAAGAATTGCTACCTCCAGTACAACACAATAGGGTACAGTTGACTTAGAAACGAAACCCTTAAAAACAAAATTTTGAATGACGTACAATACTTGGAAATAAAGCCGCAAAAAAGGAAAATGTGATAACCACTAACCACTAACATTTATATTATATACTACTTTCATATTAAAATTGTTGCTTTTGTATTAGTTACATTTACTTTTATTTTACTTTTCTTCTTTTTCTACCTATTATAATTATTTTTTCTCTCTAATTTGTTCTACTTACAATGTTGAATTTCCATTATTAGGCTATAGTTTAATATAGTTTTAATTATAGTTTTCATTAACATAATCTAAATCTATATAATATAATCATGTTTCTCTTTTTTTATTATTATTTTTATTCTTAATTAGATTATTTGGTAAGGTTTGAATGTATCCACCTCTGGTTAGTAGAAGAGAAGGCCTTGAGGCCTTAACTACACCAGATGGAAATATAAATAAATAAATAAATGTGATAACATTATCCGATTGGTAACATTATCCGCGATTACATTAAGCGGCGTTCACTGTACAATAAAAATTGATAATTTTACCCATTTCAACGCATCTTCTTCACTTAGAAAAATACGAACTTTTAGGCCCCGAATATCAATGAAAGGTGCTTCTCAACACCAGTAAATTAACCCTGATGAGTAGTCAGTGTTATACTTCAAAATACTCTGAAGTAAAAAATGATAATAAAATAGAACTTCTGTGCTTTCCTTTTAGCTCTTAGGGTTCCTTTCTCCCTGGATCATCCCTATTATTATGCAGAGAAAGTAAAATGATGTGAGTGGGACTTGAACAGTGAGAAGGGGCGTCACAATGGTTTGTTAAGACAATGCTTCTGGATAGACCCTCTCCAGAGTTCTCATCAAGCCGTGGCGTTTTGTTCTAAAGAAAAGAGCAGCCTCCGTCATTCTGTGAGCACACAACTCTCTCATTTCTCTGCACACAGCCTTCTTACAGGCAGTGTTATATGCTACTGTACTCCAAAGACAGTTTTTCATAATTATTTTATTTATTCACTAGCATGTGCCCGCGGCTTCGCCCGCGATAATTATTTCAAAAATAAAAAAATTAAGAGCATAGCCTAATAGTTAAATCATTATATTTATTAACACCTAAATCACGTGAATTACATACCACGATTAGATAGCGTCGACTGGTAAAAGCGACCTCAGATTAGAGTTCCTTGGTCCAGAAAACCCCTGTATAGTGAGTTTCGTCCAAATAAAACAATGTTTGACTATATTAGGGCTTACAACATTCAAGCGATCGCGAAAGTTTCATTTCCAAGGTATGACAAAAATAGACAAAGCCAACTGTAATTGAATCGGTCATTTATGAAAGGGCTTAATGACAGAAAAGATAACTTTTCAGGAGAGAGAAAAAACTGTTTATTTACAGAAACATTGACAGTTAGTAAATTCTTGCATATGCAATGTCTTATTATAGGTGTTTTTAAGATATCTACATGTGATACAGAAATACAGTGTGCTTACATGATGTATTATAGTAATTGAAAATAATGGAATTGAGCCCTTTCAAAAGTATATCCCTCACACTTAACATTGGAATTGTTCAAAAACACAGTTTTAAAATAAAATAAACTATTATGATTGATTTATGTAGCATTAAAATATGATGTATGAACAACTTAATGTCTTGAATACTGAATACAGTCCTACATCAATGAAAACATACAATAAGTGTAAAATACTTTCTTCATTCGTCAGCTTCTTTGGTGCAAGTAGGCCATGCAAGAATGTCTACACAGAAATGCTTATGTTCTTTTGGTATACGTTATAACACATTAGTTTTGACAAATCTTGCTTGGTGTAAACGGGAACATTATTTTCATAAGCACACTTCTCAGGAAGTTTCACAGTTGATGTTGCAGATATTTCAGATCGAAGGTGTGGCTGATATACCCCTAATGTATGTTGAAGCACAAATTTGTACTGGGTTCTTTGAATCATAATGACATTCATTAAACAACTTAGGTTTCAGTCTTTTTGTAATAATTTTGCCACTATGTTGAGACTTGTAGAATGTCATCAGCCAATACCAATAAAACTGTAAATCTTCCTTGTTTTGCTGATATACATATTCCATGATAGAAAGAATTCTATCTAGCTTATAGATACATCTCTTGATTAAACCGAAATCAAGGAACAATGACCATAAGTCTTACATTCACTGCTAGGAATCAGGAAGGTTCAGTATTGAAAGGACTCCATTCCTGGAGTTGAGGCATTTCTAAACTGAATGGTATATTCAAGCTGCTGTAGAACTAACATTAGTAGGTGGAATTGGGTATTTCTTTAACAGAATCATGCATCTACCCCTGGTGAATCCATTTACCTCATAACATCCATTTTGGAAAAAAGTGTCATTGAGCCCTTTCTTAAATGACCGATTCAATTGTCAAACTTCCATTTAATTTAATTCCAAACCCATCTGAAACCCACTGGCAACAATATGTTTTAATGTCAAATGTGATTCGGATTCGATAATTCTGTGTAAAAAGGGATTAAGTATTCTCAAAAACATTTGATTTTTGGCATTTGAAATCAGAATTTTTCAAAATCCTTTCTTAGTGAGCACCTACATTATGAAACGAAGGTACTGTCAAAATTCCAAGTCTCTACCTGTTATAGTTTAGGCTCTACGTTGATTCCTGTCAGTCAGTCAGTCAGGACAAAGCCTTTTATATATATAGAGATTTATGTTTAAAATTTTCACTGATTTCATATTGATTCTAAAGTATTTTTTAATTGTTTTAATAATTATTTCGACCGCCGACGTGGTCTTGTGGTTAGCGTTGCTGACTACAAGTCCGTCGGCCCGAGTTCGATCCCCGGTACCTTCACGGCTTTTCTGAGGTAGGGAGGTCTGGAACGGGATGCGCTCAGCCTCGTGATTCAAATTGAGGAGCTACTTGATAGAGAAGTAGCGGCTCAGGTCATGGAAGCCACCATTAACGGCCGTGGGTGTCGGCATGCTGACCACATGCACCTCAATCCTGCCATCTGCCCCTGTTAATCTTTTTTTCTGGTGTATAAATCCGTCGCTTCAAAAACGGTAAAAAAAGTTCACAATTATAAGATTTTTAAAGTAATTCTATATTTAAAATATGAGGATTTTTAACCTTGTGTAAAGACTGTGAAACATAGAAAGCAGGTTTTCTACTCAAATGTTCTCCATTGACTTCAAACTCAGAACCCACTGATGATTTCAGTTGATGATTGCTTATTTTATAATTGTATAAATTGAGACTTAATAAATTTTGTGGTTGTCACCTGCAACTCAGACATAATTTTAATTGTATAATAGCAGAGATATACAGTTTTATAGAGAATGTGAGAAAAATTATGCACAAGTTAGGATTTTCATTTATGGAAACCAGCTATTTTACTGAAATTTTTCTCATTTACGTCAATCTTAAAACTCAGTATAAATTTTCTCCCAAACTTACATTATATTCCGCCGCCATGGGTGTATAGGTATCATACTTGCCTTCCACACTGGCGATCCGGGTTCGATTCCCGGCCGAGTAGTGGGTTTTCAGTAACGCAAAATCCCCGGGTTCAGGACTGGACATCACCCAGGAAAATTATAAAGTATATTAAAAAGCCTTAAATTAAAAAAGAAGTGGTGACTGCTAGAATAGGGTGTAGGGTATTTACAATAGATCTATTACGGTTACAGTGTTGAGAAGACGAAGGGCTTACATTATCCCTGATTAATCTAATCTATATTATAGTATATTAAATTATATTTATATTATATTATATTTACACTACACTTATATAAAAAAAAAACTTCCAAGCTAGGTTAACGAGGTATGAAAAAATGTAAGTAATAGTGGAATATAAATTGTTTAAATGTCAACCATCTCATTTAATTAACATGGTAGTCTACCATTGCTTCACTGTGTAAAAGTTCCTATATATTATGGTGTTTTAAAACTCTGTTGATTTAGATGTGAGATTTAATTTAATATAAAATTAGAAGACGTACTTCCTATTATGAACATTGAGGTTGGTTCATTAATAACTTCACTGAAATAACTTTTGTACCAATTCATATTGGTTGGTGCCTCATACATTCCATTTTACTATGTAAATTCAATATTCTTTCTCTTTTTTGCAGGTAAGATCAAGAATATTTTAATCTGGGTTTTGAAGCAGTCAATAGAGGCAGTTGTTTCTTACCAGGTAACTTATTTACTTCTAATATTAAGAAATTTTAATAACTTGTCATATTAAAATGAAAGCTTTTCTGCGAATGCCACACCAGAGGTATTTAGAAGTAGGCCTATGCATAGGCTATGTACTTAACGTATTGGTGTGAACATAGCTTCATTTTCCTAGTACTGTAGAAGTACCACATACTTGTAATTGGCTCCTCACATCAAACACATGCTGTCTTTATCAGAATGATATGTAAATGGTTGCCATGGGGATGCAGACAGTCTATTGTTCCCACAAGTTAGAAATTCCACGGCCCCCACATTCTCACATCGCTTACATTCTGTTTTACATTCTCTTTGCTATGTTAATATTCTCTGTGCCTTTATGTTGAGGTATGCTGGGAACTGGAACAAGGTTGATAATATGATCCTTGGATGCTTCATCTGGAATCTAGTTTAAATGTTTGTAACATTTCTGTTCCAACTTAATGCCTCTCTGGAAGTTTCTATGCTCGTCTGTACAGTCATGAAGCGCAGTCCAGCATAGGCGTATATTATTTTTCTTGACAGTAGTGTTTTTTCATCCATTTCCCATGTTGTAGTGGATGAATGTTGAATTTTCTGTGCCCATCCAACCTGCCTTGCGTCTTTAGCCTTCTTTGCAGCCCACGTGATTAATTTCAAATCCTCTAACTTTTGATATATTTATCACTAGCTTCATGGGCCCCTTTCAGAACTTCGGGCTTCTATAATAAATGGCCAGTTTATGATAAAACACTTCTCCGTCCGTTTGCTGAAGGGACACAGCGACATATGCATTGTTAATTTCAGTGCGTTGTATAAATTTATTTTTATTATGTCTTTTCTTAAAATCCACAAATTCACATACTTATTTTCCTTTGCATTCATTGAAAAATGTATTTAAAAATAGTGTTTTTCTGCAAAAGTCCTCTTTAGCCCCTATTTTTCAGCAAAAGTCCTTTTTAGCCACTATTTTTCATCAAAAGTCCTCTTTAGCCCGTATTTTTTTAAACAAAAGTTCTCTTTAGCCCCTATTTTTCAGCAAAAGTCCTCTTTAGCCCCTAGTTTTCAGCAAAAGTCCTCAAAAGCCCCTTTTAGGCCCTTAAGTCCGATAAGGCCCTTTTTAGGTTCTGTAAGATTCATCTATTCCGAAGCAAGGGACATGAAACGGAAAAGTATGTTAAAATGTTTTAATTAGGAAGCTGGGGAAAAAATAGGTTAAAAGCTTCAAATCCGGGCACTACTCATCACCTAAAGTAATCTGGAATTTACCACAAAAATAAATGAGGTAATTGGCTTTAATCGGAACTTTTCCATCGGTAGATTGACAGATTATTTAAAAACATTGCCCATTTCCTGTGGACAGTCAATAGGAACATACCAAATTTAATTATCTCATTTAGTTTGAAATATGATTACCTCTTAGGCCTACATCAATTGAAAGGATCAGACGGAAATTTATTTTTATAATAATAATAATAATAATAATAATAATAATAATAAAAATCACGGCTCGTATACATTATAAAAATATTTTCTTGTTGGCTATTTTCATGATAACCATTCTTTATTACTCTATACGGAAGCTTATAAGAAAATAAAAAAGAGCTCCATAGAGTGTAAACAAGGATTAGCTGCCGGCTCGCTAATACTCTCTGACTTCTCATAATTTACAATCTCTGGTAAACTTGATAGCCTCTGACGTCATAAACCTGGGCTGGAGTAATAAGATTGTACCCGGGAGAAAGGCGTGCTACTTTTAAAATTTTCTTAACTAGGCTCGGCGCAGGGAAGAAAAACCTGATTAACCAAAGTTTCTGCCCCGTTGTCAAAGCTGATTAAAACCGGAAGGGGGGGGAGGTTTTACGTCAGACTCGCTAATTAAATATGATGGCCCACTTCACTATAATCATTATACATTAAGACGTTAGCCTTCTATGCGAAGATTTTACTAAGACGGCCATTAAAAATTCTGTCAGAGTCTCTTCAAACTTGAGTACCCTGTAGCGTTTTTCTTTCTTGTCGACAGTTTCTGTTTCCGGAAATAGGCCTAATGAATCTTTAGAAATGGAAGTTACAATTTTAATTCAAAACGGAAATTGAATTCGATGGGAGAAAAAGCGTAATTGTTTGTTTAGTTATCAGTATGTCGCTCAATCTTTAAACCCCTGCCGGACTGCATAGAAAACAATCAGTACAGTGATTAGGCCCTCTTATATCTATTCGTTTTCTTCCACTTTCATAATATAGGGTTAATAAATAAATATACAGGGTGTTAATGAAATATTCTATCTGTGTACAGACGGGACATAGACAAGCAAGTTTTATTAGAAGATTTTTGTTCTATGGATTCAATTTTTCCTGTTACAGCATAAAATCTCCCAAGGCATGGCCGCCACTTACTTCTAACATTTGAAAAAAAAAATGCAAAACAAAGGAACTTCGTTGTTAACCAACGAGCTCACTGGAGTAATGCATAAAAAGAATTAATGCAGCGGCGGCCAGTCATGTGATTAGTCTATACATTTTGCAGAATATAGAAACACTAAATTATAATATAGTTGCTGATGAATAGGGACCGGAATCTTAGGTTTTTACCTATTTTTTTCCTTACTTCCAAAACAAAAAGCGCTCATACACTTTTTCGAATCATGTCCATAGGATTCACCCACATTAATTTTGTGGCACCTAAAAATACCTAAATGGGGTATAAAAACCTAAATCTACCTAAACGGGATATAAAACCTAAAATATCTAATTTAGACTACTTTTTTTGTCTTTTTTGTGTGTCAGTTGAGAAATCGATATTTTGCGGAGAGACAATAATTTTTGTCGCGGTTGAAGTTAATACCACCACCGTTTCATTCAACCCATTGTCGACTGGGATGGACGAGAGGAAAAGAGTACCGGCGCATTCCTTTTAAAATGGTCGTAAGAACAACCATTGTTGCCGTGTATGAACAAGGATAAAGATTTATGTGTTTTAAAGCGCTTGCTTTTTGTTTGCCTTTAGTTTCCTGGACCCTCTTTTCTAATCCACTGTGGATTCTGCTTCAATGTTGTCGATATCGTAAAACTTCTGCAAACTTTTTATGTCTCTACTGACTTATATATAATTGTCCTGACTATAGAAAGAAAAAAAAACACCTGACAATAAATATTAATATACATTTTTCCTTTCCCTGGGGGGGGGGGGGGGCGGCCCCCTTGCCCCCGGGTATGGGCGCCCATGGTTGAGAATCTTGAAAGTTATTTAGTGATACACTGTAACCAGGAAATGTGAGGCAATCTTATTTTCACTGCTTCTTTTGATTGTTTATGCTTTCTTTCTTCAATTGTATAATATTGTCTTAAAGCAAGTTTACACAAATTTAAGTCAATTTTGTTAAGTTAAACTTCACAAGTATTATGTATTCAATCCAATGTAGCACATTCAAATTCATTAAACCAATTATTCTACCCAAAAACTATATTTTGGACAAAATACCTAAAAAAACTATTTCACCTAATGGAAAACCTAAAACAGTGTTTTTAAAAACCTAAAAATCCGGTCCCTACTGATGAATGACTAAGAATCAGGTTTTTATCGATCACTAAGAAGGCATGAAGTCAATTTAATGAATAATTTAACCCTATTTCGCTTAATTATTTACTTATGAGCACCTAATTGTAATGTCTTTAATGCCATGTAGCATTCATATTTTACGTCATACAGCAAAAATCTCATAATAAAAGTTGATTGTCTATGTCCCCTCTATACACAGGTAAAATTTTCGGTTTGATTCATTAACACTCTGTATATCATTAAACAGAGCACTGTATTCTGTTACTAAAGAAGCATTAATTATGTAAAATTTTTTCTTTTAAATTTTAATATCAATGTTTTAAGGATTTTAAACTTAAACAACGGGTATGTCCACTTAAAAGAAAAACTATTATACTCTATACTATATTCTAAATATGAAAATCCCTTTAGGCAAGCCTACAGGCTGAGGTAGATTTCGAAGTGCTTTTGGTTTAATTTATTGTCGCACTCTGCTTCTTTAGCCTTGACATGACCAACCCGCAATAATAACTGCAAAAAAGAGGAAAGAGCACTTTTCAAACACTCAAATCTCGCCTTATATTAGAACTATCGAGAAACCAGTTATTGATTTGTAGAGTACTCAGCAAGAGCTTTTCAACGATACCGGTACCCCACAAGATGTGGTTTCAAAAATTTCGAATTTCCATCCCCCCCCCCACTTCCACTCGTACCCCCAAAACCCCCGAATCGTTGGTGTCACTGTGAACTCCATAGGGAGTACTGTAATTTATTCTAACAAAGTTTCCCTCTATACTTCAAAATTTCAACCCCCTCTCCTGACCCCCCGACCACCCCGTTGGGCCAATTTTGCTCATTAACGAACTTGTCCGAACTATTGGGCCTAGAAATAACATATTAAAATTTGGTTCAAATATCTTCATATATATATAAATTATATACAAAAGAAATGAACGGGCGGTGGTTTCGTACTTAGGGAGGCATGAAACGTAAAGATATGAAATAATTTTTCGAAAGTCATGACATGGTACCGATCCCAATAGGTAGATTTTTCTTCGAAATCTACCTAAGGATCCTAAAGGTGAAAATACAGTGAAAGTACAGTATTGTGATGCAGCATCTAATTTGCTTATGCGTATAGCTACCTTGTGACATGAGTAGTTGCTTAGTAACGTGGCAGTGCTTTGTTTCCGAGCTGTTAGCTTATTAGTGCTACCGCCCTAGTAATAACAAGATCGCCATGCAAGTGTTGCCAACATTAGTCTTACAAGTTTCCCCAAGTTCGCTAATGCCAAAATTAACAGTTCGTCCCAAGTTTTGAGAGACCATTAGCACGACACCGGTTGTCTCAACTCGCTACGCATCAGTGCCGCCACCCTGTTAAACCTAAAAGCGGGGATTAGTACATTAATACTATTATAAACTTAACAGCAATAATAAATTAATGGTATTCTAATAATAATTTTGTCGGCTGCGGTGGTCTAGAGGTAGCGTGCCCGCCTCTAGATCCGAAAGTCGCGGGATCAAACCCGGCCGCAGCCGATGGGATTTTCAGGGCGTAAAAATTCTGGGCGCGGAGTCCTCCGGGAGGGACGTTAAGCTGTGGGGCCCGTGTCGTTGATTTACGACACGTAAAAGAACTCCAAGCCTAAATTAGAGCCTCTGGACAAAATTTCTCGGCCCTTTCACGTCCAAGTAAAACCTTAATTTTTCACGTCCAAGTAAAACCTTAATTTCCAGAGGGGGTTGAGAGGCGATGGGCTTACCACCTGTCCCTCTGCGAAACAAAATTCACGTAGATAAATAGAAACCTCCACTTGGAGGCCCTTCGCCCCATTATGAGGGAATAGGATTCGAGAGAGAGACATAATAATATTATAGGCTATTATTAACCTTGCATACATTAATTTTGTAAGAGGTCATTTTATTTCACATACCGTATATTTCCGCAGATAAGACTATAGTTAAATAAAACAAAAAAAAAAAAAAAAAAAAAAGATCCCGAAAATCTGGTGAGCCTCCAGTATTTCGAAATATCGGATGAATCCGCTAAAGCTTTTGCGTACATGGTGTATACAATAGTTTTAGTAAAAGCTCTGCAAATTATATGAAATGAATTAAAAATACCGTATAATTAATTATTATAAATGGCATAGTCAGCCATTTGTTGACGCCATATTCTCACAGCCACCTGAATCTTACAAAATGCGGATATAGATGTCAGTGCTGGTTTATGATTAATAATAGATCTATAGTTATGTTGGCTTAGGCTTATATTTGTTGTTATATTATTAAATGTTTGTAAATAAAGCGGGTAAAGTTTCTGATTTTCAAACCCTGTGACTGTTGGTATGACTGATCACTGCCCGGTATTTTTCAGTTGCCATGACGACTTTACCGGCATAGGTTGGTAAAAATTACTTTACCTCCTAGGCTGGTAAAGTGCTACTTTTCGGCGTGTTAACAGTCCGACAAGCAATTGTTTTATAGAGCGTGTACTAAAAAATGAATGATTGATGGCCGGTTTCTATAAACTCGCGAATTACCTATGGGTAAATTATCTAATGCACAGAATTTACACAATTTACACAAGAATAACACCACACAAACACAAATAATTTAAAGATAGCAATCACTTACACTTGTGGCGAGTTTCTAGATAAATGTCCTCTAGGTAAATATGAAAATGACAGAAAAAATGTTCCTACAAACTCGGGCTAGATCTGTCCAAGGGTAAATCTTTGGGATAATTTGTCCTTTCATGGATGGCTGGATAAAATTTAACCTTTCATAGGATCAATAACAATGAGAATCAAAGCCTTCTGAATTAAATTAACTGTACAACTCCAAGGCCTTGCTCATTATACCATTGTAGGTTAAATGGAACTAATTTGTCCATGGGTAATTTACCCATAGGTAATTCACAAGTTTGTAGAAACCGGGCATAAATCTACTGTTATTATAGAAGTAATAGCAGCTGACGCCCAGCTGGATCCGATTATTTTGGGAAATGAGAATTTGCACTATAAAAATTACCAAAAATGGATCCTTGTGTAAACAGATTGGATGGGAGACGATATCCCAAAACTTGTCATCAAATTCTATAGATGCCCCATCTATGAAGTACCGATAGAATTCCCCCCTTTACAAGAGCCAATATTGTAAATTAAACCCCGGGGGGTGGTTCAATACGGTAGGTGTACAAGCTAAAACAAAAGAAAAAATCACGCCGCACGTGAACAAGAGGGGACGGAGAGACAGGTTTGAAATTAAAAGAAGATATCGGGGAATGGGGGAGGCTTTGGACTTTGTAAAGTCTGACGGCCGCGGTCATTTCCAATTATCGAGACTGACAGGCGCAACAATCGACACTTGACTGACGCGAGGGCCGGCCATGAATATTAAGAGCTTTAATTCAAGTGACATCTTCAGTGGAATTGAAAAGAAAGCTGCCACTGGTGTGTGGTGCTGAATAACTACTGTGCGGTCTCCCGTATCTCCCGCGATAGTATTTTATTCATTAAATTGTAGAAGTATTACCTCTAAAATGTATTTAAAGTTAAGGTAGCTGTACACCTTTAGGTATGAAAATTGTATTTTTAATCATCAGGGCTTTCAGTTTTTTTTATATACAGGGCGTTAATGAATAACACCGAACAATTTTACCTGTGTATAGCGGGGACATAAATAAGCAACTTTTATTAGGAGATTTTTTGCTCTATGGATTCAATTTTTCCTGTTACAGCCTAAAATCTCCCAGGGCATGGCCACCAATGACTTCTAACATTAGAAAAAAAAATTCAAAACAAAGGAACTTCGTTGTTATCACTGTAGTCAGTAGTTATGAATAAAAATGAATAATGCAGTGACGGCCAGTCATGTGATTAGTCTGTAAATTTTGCAGATTATGAGAACTCTAAATTATGTAGGCCTAATAGCTGTGGATGAATGATTAAGAATCAGGTTTATATGGATCATTAGGAAGGCATGATGTCAATTTAATGAAAATTGTAACCCTATTTCGCATAATTTATGAGCACCAAATTATAATGACTTTAATGTCCTGTAGGATACGCATTTTACGTCATAGAGCAAATATCTCCTAATAAAAGTTGCTTGTCTATGTCCCCTCTGCATACAGGTAAAATATTTCGGTGTTATTCATTAACACCCTGTATATTATGCAACTATGTATTAAGACATTTCACAAGAGAAATGTTTCGTAATTATTCATAATTTGTTTATAAAAATTGTTTTCTTGAGAATTTAGACAATAGATTTGAAACACGATTACTTCAAAACTATGGAGGATGGAAACACGAAATCTTCACTAATTTGTACTCATAATAATTCTCTAGTGCCTGGTATTTAGGGTCCAGAATATAAAAATTAATGTATGAAATTAAAGAGAAAATAACTGTCTATCTAAATATGTCGCTTTCGAAAACTACAATTCTTCAGAAATTTTTGGGCTTCTTGGGTGTAGGCCTACAAATACCTTGCCCTAAGAAAATAATTGGGAGTCAATAAGAATTATTTTTATATTATACAGTGTGTTTCACGTAAGAGTTGGCCAATCTTGCGAATTTCTGCGTCGCGGCGGACACTCCCGAGCGATCGGGTGAAATATCTACGCAAATAAAGCTGCTAACGATGTAATTATTCAGGTTATTACAATTACGGTTAATTACAATGAAAGTGTCCACGTACCTCATCACTAGGGACCGGATTCTTAGGTTTTTACCTATTTTTTTCCTTACTTCCAAAACAAAAAGCACTCATACACTTTTTCGAATCTTGTCCATAGGATTCACCCACATTAATTCTATGGTACCTAAAAATACCTAAATGGGGTTTAAAAAACCTAAATACACCTAAACGCGATATAAAACCTAAAAATCTAATTTAGGCTACATTTTTTGTTGTCTTTTTTGTTTGTCAGTTGAGAAATCGATATTTTGTGGAGAGACAATTTTTGTAGGATTGAAATTAATACCACCAGCGTTTCGTTCAACCCATTGTCGTCTAGGATGGACAGTATCTAGAGAGGAAGTGTAAGAGTACCGGCGTATTCCTTTTAAAATATTCGTACGAACAACCATTGTTGCCGTGTATGAACAAGGATATAGATTTCTGCGTTTTAAAGCCCTTGTTTGCCTACCTATTATTCATAGTTAGGCCTAGTGGTCACACTGTGAATTTTAATAAGACGTGTTAATTATGCCGAAACAAATGAAATCGAGTTTATTACGGCAGTGGGTAGCACATTCAAATTCATTAAACCAATTATTCTACCCGAAAACGATATTTTGGGGGAAAAAACCTAAAAAGAACTATTTCACCTAATGAAAAACCTAAAACAGTGTTTTTAAAAACCTAAAAATCCGGTCCCTACTCATCACCTTTTTAGGAGATTTTCACCCGCATAAGTTTCGCTTCCCAGATAGAGTTAATTTATCTTGTGATATTGTCTTTTAAGTTTTTCTGATGTCGGGGGGGTTGACCTAGGGCTATATGGTATATTGTTCAAGTTATTCCATAAATAATTGTCACATACTGTGCGCAGGTTAAATATATGATAAAATAGACGCAATGACTACACGCATTAGAATAAAAATACATTAGAAAGTAAAGAAAATATTGACCAAGAGGGTTTTAACCTACTCCTTGCATATTTATTTATTTTATTCTGCCAACTACAGGAATAAATCCCAATTACAGTTGGCGTAGTTTCGCCAATACATGTTGTACAGTATAAAAATACAATACAATAAATGAACGAATGTGTGAGGATAAAGAAAAAAATACATAAATGATTTACAATAACTACAATTAATTTAACAAGACAATCTAAAAATTAAGCCAAATCATTGGAACATATAATAGTTTAGAAGAAGTCCCATGTACTGATTCAATGACAAGTCAAAATCCAGAAGAGCATTTTGAAGTGATAAAGAATTATATCGTTTACACATTTGAATGAAAGATGAACATTCTAATATTTTTGATCTAATGACAGGAATATATAACAATTCCCTATTCCTTAAATTTAATTGCACTACATTAAATTTAATACGTTTTAAAAGTTCATTACTATCAATTTTACCATTGATAATTTTATATAAGAATAACTGTTGCGCTACCAACCTTCTACCAATTAAAGTAACAAATTTAAATTCATTTAATAAAGTATTATAAGAAATTCTATTAATTAAAGCAGATCTATCATATTTTTTAAAATACATATATCGAAGAAAACTCTTCTGAATTTTTTCTATGTCATTAATATGAGTTTTATACAATGGTGACCATATAACTGATGCATATTCTAACTTACTGCGTACAAAACTATTATAAAGTAATTGTAGAACACGTTCGTAGAACCTGGACCAATCTTTCAAATTCAAAACCAGATAAAACCATAGTTCCATAGACTTTCATCGACTGTAGAGGACTTTTCTTTTGTTTTCAACAGTTCATTGACCAAGGATTTTCTGTTTATCGTTTTAAACCTCTATTTCTCTCTAAGTCAACACTTGGAATGATAGAAATACAGAGAATACAATGCTCCGATTCCTTTTTGTAATGCCGCCACTTTGACCTCTTAAAGTCACGACCGGTGGATGAAATTTATGAAGACAGCTGAACAGGGCGGCGAGGACATCACGCAGGGGGTGGGGGTAGGCAGCCATCAAATCATAAAATGCTCAAGCTGTTAGAAGGGAGCCTGTAATGAAATTCCGGACACACGCTTCTGCTTGGTCTGTATACCGCTAGAGGCGCTTCTTCGCTCCAATACCGGTAATTGTTGTTGTGGTCCACGAAGCGGAGATTGTCTTTAAACCCAAGACGATTATGAAATAGTAACTATAACTGATAAAGACAATTTCACTAAGGTAAACTAGGAAATTGCACAAACTAAGTTAGTGGTAATATCTGTTTGAAATTGTATGGTACGTAACATAATTATAGTCTATTTCTGAAATGTTTTTAATAATACAATCTCGATATATATATAAAAGGCTTTGTCCTGACTGACTGAATGAATGACTGACTGATTGACTGAATGACAGGAATCAACGTACAGCCTAAACTATAACAGGTAGAGACTTGGAATTTTGACAGTACCTTCGTTTCATAATGTAGGTGCTCACTAAGAAAGGATTTTGAAAAATTCTGATTCTAAATGCCAAAAATTAAATGTTTTTGAAAATACTTAATCCCCTTTTACATAGAATTATCAATTCCAAATCACAGAATACATTGTTGCCAAATGGTATCAGGTGGGCTTGGAAAAAACAATTGAAATGCACTTTTGACAAATAAGAGAAGTTATCAAAATAATTCATGTTATAAATAAATATTACAGAATGAAATCCACTAAAATAATGGAATCACATAACTTTCTCTACCCTGGACATAGAGGAAACAAAACGAGGTATGGTAATGTGTATATTATTATATTATATCGCAGGTTTTTGGAGAGAAAAGTATGAAAGTGATAATGCTTTATGGTAACATAAGAGTGGGAAATTTCCCGCCTCGATATTACAATTTTATGTTACAGGAATTTCTGTTTCTTCTTATTTAAACCTCTACCAGGCTTGCTGTGCACTGTACAAGCGATGGGATGCAACATTCTAGATCCTCTATGAGCCATAAAAAACTATATCAAGCGTTTTCTGAGGGAATAGTTTGAGTGTAATAAGTCGTTCTTCCTATTTCAAATTATAAATGCCTATATAAGGACCTAGAATTTAAAATTGAAAATCCTTCATAAGTTAATTTCCAATTACAAAATACAAAACCCGGGCGACGCCGGGTCTTTTAAGCTAGTTCAATATATTCATCAGGGCCCGGATTTTGATGAACTAAGATACTTAAAATATGAGCTATTAAATGACTGCAAAAATAATCAAATCAGATAAACTGATGTAACAAAGTGCCAGAATGCTTTCGTTTAATCAGTGATAAATGCAATTATGATATGCAGAAAATAAGTTATTTTTTAATCTATCTCCGAGTTAAGCTCCAGATCGATTCATTAAGCAGGGCTTACGGAAGAAAAAAAGTCTAAAGTTTTATATTTAACCTGAATTCAAACTCGTATACACTGATACAAAAAATTCTTAAAATGTGTACTCATTTCACAAAATACACTGGCAAAGAACTTCATTTAATATACGTTGTTCATTCATCATATTTGTGTCTATTCTAGATGTATGGTGTTGGCCCAATTATAGGCTTCTAATGGCCGGTTTCTATAAACTCGCGAATTACCTATGGGTAAATTATCTAATGCACAGAATTTACACAATTTACACAAGAATAACACCACACAAACACAAATAATTTAAAGATAGCAATCACTTACACTTGTGGCGAGTTTCTAGATAAATGTCCTCTAGGTAAATATGAAAATGACAGAAAAAATGTTCCTACAAACTTGGGCTAGATCTGTCCAAGGGTAAATCTTTGGGTTAATTTGTCCTTTCATGGATGGCTGGATAAAATTTAACCTTTCATAGGATCAATAACAATGAGAATCAAAGCCTTCTGAATTAAATTAACTGTACAACTCCAAGGCCTTGCTCATTATACCATTGTAGGTTAAATGGAACTAATTTGTCCATGGGTAATTTACCCATAGGTAATTCACAAGTTTGTAGAAACCGGGCATAAGTAAATTAATTGGTACATACAGGTAAATGCAAATGGCAAACGCCGTCTTTCTATATCCAAATTAAAAGTATAACACGATCTATTTATTTATGCTTATTTAGAATTACGATAATATTCAACGTAAGTAAATGCACAGAAACTCTATATAATGCGAGAAACGGCACAAAATGAGAAAATGACATTATATTTTTTTAAAATGCCCAAAAATATGAAGTGGAAAAAAAGACCGTAAAATTGCCAAAAATGACCGTAAAATTGCACAAAATGACCACATAAAGTCATTAAATTCTTTTAAAAAACCTAAAAAAAAAATGGGAGGAAATGATAAAAATCACCCTAAAAAAACACTTTTTATAATCTGGGAGTCATGTTCAGAATATCTACATTAGTGGGCAACGTCCATGATGTACCCGTTAAAAGATGACATGTCATCAAAATCCGGGCCCTGCTAATCATGTAGAATTTAAATTTTGAGGAGTTTCAAGAGAATGATATACTGTGATGTAATTCCATTTAAGGTATTAACACCCAGGAAATCGTTTAAATAGAGGTTTTAGTTTATATTTTTTATAATTACAATAGACAAGTCTTACATTTTCACAACTTTCAAAATTTCTCTGTAGTATCTTAAAATCTTGTCCGTCCCTTAAACATACCTAATGTGGAGTAGAGGGGTGGCACGCACGTACACATTTATGGTTGTAACTCTAAAAATAATCAAGATGTCGACTAAATTATTTCACCAACATGAAGATATATGTTTAATCTTCATCTTTAAAAGTACGGTAAAAAAGAAAGAAAAAAATATTTTACCCTCAAAACTGCATGTCCCCTCCTTATCCTATGTAACCTTTTGACCAAAAGTGCTATTTTCTCAATCGGACATCTCTATAGCTTAATTAATGTCTGTATAGTTCATTGAAATACGATAGAATATTAATCATTGTGGTTCAGAAACGGAGATTGTCTCGAAATCCACGTACATTTTGCAGGAACAATATATCAGACAAGAAAGACCAGCTTGGGGAAACTTGATTAGCAGAGTAATTGAACTTCAGTTGTCGCTGGGGTTAAGCCGGCCTTGAACGAGAAATTATATGAAGTAATTTCAAATTTCCTGTAGGAATAAAGGAATGTTCATTCTGCATACGCTCGGCAGCGAATGAAATAAAATAATAAATAAGGGGGAGTAATTAATAAAAAATTAAACTATTGTATACTTGTAATTATTGTGTCACTGCCTGTTCTGGTATCTGGTATCTGGTACCCTATGATCCCCAGGTGGGGCAAAGGGGCCTCCAAGTGGAGGTTTCATTACCTACACTAATTTTGATATGCTTATTTTCCGAGAGAGGGTAGAGGGACAGGTGGTAAGCCCATCGCCTCGCAACCCCCCTCTGGAAACTAAGTATTTCTTGGACGTGAAAGGGCCGAGAAATTTTGTCCAGAGGCTCTAATTTAGGCTTGGAGTTCTTTTACGTGCCGTAAATCTACGACACGGGACCCCCAGCTTAAAGTCCCTCCCGGAGGACTCCGTGCCCAGGATTTTTACGTCCTGAAAAATCCATCGACCGCGGCCAGGTTTGATCCCGCGCCCTGCGGATCTAGAGGCTGGGCACGCTACCTCTAGACCACCGCGGCCGACGTGTCACTGCCTACAACTCAGCAATTTTTTTTGGGATGGGGTTGGCAGTATAAAGTGAGTTTATGACCCAAACAAAGCGTGTTAAAAATTGGGATGTTTAATTCTTAAATAAAAGAAATTTGAATTTTAAATCTTCTTGAGTAAAGTGGAAAAAAAATCTTGTTTGTAACACGTAATAAAAGCTTTGCCGCTTCGTGTAATATTTTATGTATGACATTCTCTTCATGTAGGCCTAGGTCTAAATTATTTGTAAAATTGAAAGGAAAAATATTTAGTTTACTGTAAATTCAGTCGTGAGGGTTAATATGCTTCATTCATATAGGCCTAAGTCGGCCGCGGTGGTCTACGGGTAGATCCGAAGGTCGCAGGATCAAAACCAGCTGCGGTGGATGGATTTTTCAGGACGTAAAAATCCTGGGTACGGAGTCCTTCGGGAGAGACTTTAAGCTGGGGGGTCCGTGTCGTTATTTACGGCACGTAAAAGAACTCCAAGCCTAAATTAGAGTCTCTGTCACTCTGCCCTCGGTACTTTCACGTCCAAGTAATGCCTTAGTTTCCGGGAGCGGGGGTTGAGAGGCGATATGCTTACCACCTGTCACGCTGCCCTCGCTCGGAAAATAAGCGTAACAAAATTCACATATGAAACAGAAATCTCCACTTGGAGGCCCTACGCTCCAACATTAGACCAATGTATTGACCAATGTATTGCATGAGTAATATTACCTATACTGAAGTCAGTTTCATTATGTATTCATATTTGTTTATACTGTTTTGTTTAAAATTTTATTGATTATGTGTATATTTGTCTAGAAACAACTTAGTGTAATTAATGTATAATTAGTAGATTCATGTGTGATTATTAGGGCAAGGCATTTGATGATTTTGCATCTTTTTTATATGAAGGTTAAAAGATAGCTCCAATGTATGTAAATGTATATAATTAAATAATTAATTAAATAAGGGCAATTTGTTTTTGCATTATTTTGCTTTATTTTGCATATTTCGTCATTTTTGCAAGAGATAAGTATTTTTTGGCAATTTTTAGGTCTTTTCGGCATTTTTAGGTCATTTTCAGCATTTTATGTCATTTTTGGCATTTTAGGTAATTTTCAGCATTTTAGCAATAAATATTTTTTCTTTCTTTTTAAGTGGCACATATTTGCTAGGGGCAATTTGATGGGCATGCCAGTTGAGAAAGAATTTATTTTTCCCTAAGGGTGTCCAAGTACTGTAGTATAAATTTACTGATTTCTTTAGTAACAAAATAATTGTGTTTTATATTGTAAATTCATAAGCTTATATAAAGCATCGTCATAAACTGTATTTAGCAATTCATTACTTAAGAAAAAAACTAATTATAAATTTATAAGTAATAATGGTAAATTTATTGGTCATTATTTTAAGATTTCGGGTCATTTTTTCACTATTTTTAGGTCATAAATGCATTTTTTATTTTGCATTTTTTCACTATTTTATGGTCATTAAATGCCTTGCCCTAGTGATTATTATCTTAATAAGTTGACGAAGTTGATGCTTGTTATTGTAACAACCAAAGAACGTATAAAAATCTTGACTCTTGAATCTTGAATCTCAAATCTATAGGAAACAAGAGAAGAGAGAGAGAGAGAGAGAGAGATGTAGGCCTAACCTATCGTTAGTATGTGTTGTTTTAATACAATGAAATAAAATTAATTAGCCTTTAATGTCACCTCGTACAAACCACACATACATTTGCAAAACTCGCTGCTGGAATTAATCCGACACATCTCGCTACAGTAGACACCCCTTCACGGAAGGATGATCCTGTAATTGCGATCTGATCCGCACAGCAAATTGCAGCTAAGGTGGTGGATTGTAGACACGATTACACCCCAAACCACACGTCATTAAAACGTGCCATGGCCTTTAAAAACGCATTTACCAACCCCTGGAATTTCATCCCGTGTATTGGAGGATCAGGCGCTATGATCTGAATTCTACAGTACGTTCAGGACAAGGGGAAAATATTCGCGGTGTAAAAAGGAAGTGTGCGTGAAACTTGTTTTAATGTTTGGATTTTCAATTTTGGATTATTGGATTTTTTAAATTTTGGATTGTTTGGAATTTTTAATATTGGGTTTTTGGACTTTTTAAATTTTGGATTTTTTATTTTTATTTTCGATTTTTTATTATTGAATTTTGGATTTTTAATTTTGGCTTTTTTATTTTTTAAATTTTGAATTTTTTTATTTTTGAGTTTTGGATACTTGGAATTTTTAATTTTGGATTTTTTATTTTTTAAATTTTTGGAGTTTTGAATGTTGGATCTTTCAATTTTTTAATTTTGGAATTTTGGATCTTTTAATTTGGATTTTTTTAAATTTTTCATCTTTGGATTTGTTATTTTTTTATTTTTTATTTTCGATTTTTTAATTTTGGATTTTTAAAATTTTCTATTTTTGAATTTTGAATTTTTGGATTTTTTTAACTTTGGATAAGCCTAATCATTGAGTTGATTGTTTTCTGTGCAGTCCGTACCGTCACACCTCGCTAATTTCGTGACGATTTTGAGCGTTACACAAGCTCTCGATTTACCCCTACCGCGGCTAAAGAAGTTTCACTTCAAAAATTATATTTAAAGAAAGTTTCTAAGACTGTAGCGTCGTGGATTCACATTGGGGATGACTCTGGTCATAAACTCGTGGGCGGTCACAAACGCAAACGCTTTTACGAAGCTATATTACTAATGCCTAATCTCCGTAATTTTTCTCTATTTGGGGCAACGAAAGCTTTATTAAATGCCAGAGTGGTACTTTATGAAATTGTGTGTGGGACGGGAAAATGTCTGCCCGTCTGTCTCTCTGTCTGTCTGTACGCACGATAACCCAAATAAGCTTTATCGGATTTTCGTAAAAATTGTTATAGGCATTTATAATGTCCATGGAAAGAAGCCTTTTGATATTGGACCAAATCGGTTGACCGGTACCGGAATAATGCCCAATTTAATGCCTATTTTTTTGGTAGTATATTAGATAGAATTAATTAATTGCATAAGTTCTTAAGACAACATAATGTTTTACAGTGTTCATATACAGTATTGGAAGATGCAATACAGTTAGTTTTGACAAATAACACTATCCACATATTCCTTCACATATGCTTATCAAACTAGACCTTTGTTCTTCCGTAAGCCCTGCTTAATGAATCGATCAGGTGCTCAACTCTGAAATCGATTACAAAAATAACTTATTTTCTGCATATATCATCATGATGAAACAAAAGCATTCTGGCACTTTGTTACATCAGTTTACCTGATTTTATTTGAAGTAAGAAGGTTCATTTTTCAACTGCATGCATCTTAGTTTGAAAAAGCACCAGAGGGAAATATAAATAAATAAAAAAATTCTAACTCTTGTTTTCATTTATTGAACAAAATGTGCTGTTTTAAGAGAATTTATCAGATTCGTAGCTAATGATCCCTGGATATGAAATAATATTAATAAGTTAATAACAATAATAAATAATTAAAATAATAATAAT
Organism: Ectobius pallidus; assembly: GCA_964059195.1. Taxonomy (NCBI): domain Eukaryota; kingdom Metazoa; phylum Arthropoda; class Insecta; order Blattodea; family Ectobiidae; genus Ectobius; species Ectobius pallidus. The sequence continues at coordinate 21,097,819 of CAXKWD010000002.1, read as the reverse complement.
AATAATATTTTATTATTATTATTATTATTATTATTATTATTATTATTGAATCTACGTTTTATTTGACCCTATTTTGCCACTGGCATGTTAGGGTTATAGTTCTACAACACTTTTACTTTACATATATTCATGTATATGCTTGCAATGCCTACATAAATGTATTGATTGCAATGCAAGTGATTATAACTTAACCACATTACTATTACAATGCATAGGAACAATAATTACAGATACACTAATTACAAATTATAAATTAAGTTACTGCTACCTTCATAGGTACAATAGTTGCAATTAACTACTAGTTACTAATGCCGTTGTGAAGAAAGTGAAATTTCAATTTCAATTTCAATTATTTATTTAGAGAAGCTACATACAATTTTTACAAATTTTAAACAGTAGGCTTCTTATATAATATTGATTGATGATACAGGAATGATGATATTGATGATGATGAATAACAATGATGATGATATACAATAATAATAGAAGACATACAAACAGGAATAACATAATTACATAACGATTCATAATAAGACATATGACTTGTAAGTATGTCTAGTCAGCTTTGTAAGCCTCATTGATCAATTTTGTGAGGTCAGCATGTTTAGACTAGTCATCACATTCCAAGTGGTGGAATGTCTCTGTTCATATGTTACAGATTTGATATGAAACCATTCTGGTTTAAGGAAACTAGGTCAGACACTTATATTTAAAAATATTTTAGCATTTTGGAATCAGTGCTTGTGGAATATATCTGAATTTCTGAACATCGTATTAAAAACAATGGCCAATATGAAACAAGAAACTGTGTAAGGTTGTTGTACAACAAAATAATAATAATAATAATAATAATAATAGCCTACGTATATGCAAACAGAGACAAGAAGAGTAGAATAAACGGAGACTAGAAGTTTAAACCCATCAACTTCTATTGAACGGCCTATCCCGGATAAGACTACATGCATTTGAAGCAACCAGGGCTAATGAAATTTCCCTACGCGTGAAGGGAAATTCACCCTCGCACTGCAAGTCCAGCCTCCCTATCTTAAGATGCACATCCATCAGGAGGGATGATATGAAGCCCCCATCTGCCTGATGGAATTGCTACCGTCACGGACAAGACTTACCTTCCCATCGTCAAGTCCTTCGTAAATACTGATGAGAAAACGTCAACATAAAGCTCTTCTTGGCAAACTTTTCTTTTCCAAAGAGTCCATTAAAAAAATTAAAACTTGTACAAAAAACTCCAGCCTCGTTCTTTCATTGTTATTTTAGGCTATATCAATTATACAGAACTTAAAATAATTTATTTACAGTCAACTCCCGATTATCCGGAATAACGGGTGGTAGCAACCTCACGGATAAACGAAGACACGGTTGAAACAAAATTATAGGCTACCTAAACATATTGTAATTGAAAAATTATTTAAAACTTACATAGGCCTATGTGGAAACATCTTGCAGTGCTAGAATAATTCACCATCAGAGGTCACAAACTGTTTCAGCAGAACAATAAAACACTAAGACTACTGTATCAACAGTTTGGTCTTGGCACTTTCAAGGAATTTTTACACTTTGCTGAAACAGTCTGTTAACACTTTTTGTTTTTTGACCGCATTTTCCTTTTTGCGAATATCGGAACGGAGCTTTTTTTTAAGCTTAACGGTTAATCCGCAAACCGGTTTGATCTGCACCCGGATAATCGGGAGTTCACTGTAGTCATAAAATTTGTTGGGCTTATTGGATAAGTGAGGCAAATTGATCCCTCTAGAGGTCATGAAGGCCATTAGAGCCCAAGAAGATGAAGCTCCAAGATTTTTTACATTGGAAGATCTGCCTTACGACCGACAGCCTTTACCTTAGGATTGCTCATGCTAAGTTAGAGGCTGAGTCGGTTCCACCAGAAGGATTGAGCCATTTGTAAAGTTTCAATGACCTCATGTGGATCGAACCTGCGACCTTTCGGTTTTGTACGCAGTTCCTCAACCAATTAAGCAACGGCGTAAGTCCAAATTTATATATTACATGAACCTATTAAGAAATAAAAAGGAGGACTGCAGCATAAAATTGTAAATAAAATTACCTTATATATTGCTTTGAGGTATTCCATTTTAGGTATTAATAAAATTAATTATTTGTAATAATAACATTAATTTTTATTTGTCGTTTATAATCTCATAACTAGGGACCGGATTCTTAGGTTTTTACCTATTTTTTTCCTTACTTCCAAAACAAAAAGCGCTCATACACTTTTTCGAATCATGTCCATAGGATTCACCCACATTAATTCTGTGGCACCTAAAAATACCTAAATGTGGTATAAAAACCTAATTATACCTAAACGGGATATAAAACCTAAAATATCTAATTTAGGCTACTTTTTTGTCTATTTTGTTTGTCAGTTGAGGAATCGATATTTTGCGGAGAGACAATAATTTTTGTCGGGTTGAAATTAATACCACCAGCGTTTCGTTCAACCGATTGTCGTCTAGGATGGACAGTATCAAGAGAGGAAGTGTAGAGTACCGGCGTATTCCTTTTAAAATATTTGTACGAACAACCATTGTTGCCGTGTATGAACAAGGGTATAGAATTCTGTGTTTTAAAGCGTTCGTTTGCCTTTAGTACTGTCTTGTTATTCACACTGAGTGGTCACACTGTGTTTTAAGAAGACATGTTAATTATGTATTGAATCCTATGTAGCACATTCAAATTCATTAAACCAATTATTCTACCCGAAAACTATATTTTGGACAAAAACCTAAAAAAAACTATTTCACCTAATGGAAAACCTAAAACAGTGTTTTTAAAAACCTAAAAATCCGGTCCCTATTCATAATAATACAAGCACAGCGAAACCTCTTTCAAGCTGTAAACAATATGTCAGCGAATACAATAATAGTGGGAATAAAAAAGTAAGGAGTGTTTAAAATGAAATGCACCTCTCACATTAAATTTTAATGTTGTTTTTAACAATAATTTCTGCTTCAAAGTTGACCATATTCGCTAGCGTTTATTATTATTTTTTTCGTTTCATTGTTATGAACTGTTCGTTGAATTGCTCGCCAGTGGACTTTGGATCAAGATTTGGAAACTAAACTTCTGTTCGACTTTAAAATATAGCATATTAATGTTAATATTTTAGCCTAAATATTTATCATAACTAAACGGTGTTCAACTTAACAATTAAACCGGAGCTAAATGATATTTCGATTAATACATTACACGCACATACTGATCCAGTATTCACTTTTACTTACTTACTCAGTGGTAATAGACAATTCCTAAGTAAGCTAAAAGAATACTATCTACTTTATGGAACTTTATTATTTATGGAAAGTAATAGCATGTTCACAAAACATAAAATTAAACATTAATTTACATATTGACAAATGCATGACTCTACGCCTGCAGCCTGTGAGACGACTACACGCAGTACGCCTCTGTCAGAGATGTTGCCGCACTTCCTAGATGCCCAATAAATACTTTATAATACCGAACGTCAATACTGTAAAATTAGTTACTATAATAACTAATTGCTAACATCTATCCAGATGGGGCCTGTCTTTATCACTTTAACTCCTAAATGCGTGAAACTAATTTTCTCACACAATTTAAGCATCTATTCCGGACTGCTTAGAAAACAGTACAACCAACCATTGAGTACTTACTTATTTACTTACTCAATGACAATAGACAATTCCTCAACAAGATAAAAGGAATATTATCTATTTTATGGAACCCGAAGGTTCATTGCCGCGCTTACCTGAGCCCGCCATTCAACCCTATTCTGTGCCAACTCTATCCAACCATCCCTCGCAAATCCTACTTCTTTTAAATGTATTCTAACATTGTCATCCCACCTAAATCTAGATCTTCCAAATGGTATTTTTCCTTCGGGTCTTCCAGTCAATGTTTTTTTTTTATATAAAATGTCTTTCCTTCCCTTGCGTGCAACATGTCCAGCCCATTTCATCCTCCGTGATTTGTTTACCCTTACTATATTCGGTGACGACTGACGAGTACAGGTTACGAAGTTTGTCGTTATCTAGTTTCCTCCACTCTCCAAGTATTCACTTTTACAAGTGTAATATATTTACCGTTTTTTGGCAGCTCGGCCGCTGATTGGCTGCCTTCTAGAGCCATTAAAAATGCTTCGGGGCACCGAAAATCGTGATATATAATATAGATCTCACTATGTCGAACCTGCGATCATCGCTGCGTAAATTCTAATGGAAAAGTGTTTCACATAAACCACTATTTGATCTCTACCTGTCAATAATAAACATACTAATGACTGAACTTGGCACAAAAAGCGTCCCATTTCATTGTCACCATTCAGCTGGACGGGACACTTTATTGCCAATTACTTCGATCATTTGGAAAATCCCCGCTGGCATTTTCATCACCCGCATTTCTCCCGCTTCCTCTGGGGTTTAAATAGGCGCAGGCTGTTAGGAAGTGATTGATATATGTGACGTCATGTGGGTCAGTAGACGCGCTTGGGGCGGCGACTCTAGGGAAGACCCATAAATCTGCCTCCGGTCTTCATTAATGGTGTGGGTATCATTAATAGAGGGTCACATTGTTTCTCTCGCTACTTGTTCCTAAGTCTCTCTGAATGGAGCTCACATCGACAGCTTCCAAGTGGAGCAAACTTAGACCTAATATATCACACTGCCGCTTTATCCTGTAACGTAGATCGTGTGCCTAAAATTATTTATGTTTGAAACATTGCCCAGGCTGTGAATCGAGCCCAATTGTATGAATATTTCATTTACATTATGGTGTCTTACAACCGCAGTAATAGTAGGCCTAGTTAACGGGATATTTCATACAACTGCCGTAACATAAGTCTAATATAACTTACGACTAAAGTGTTGTCATATTTTAAAATATATTGGGATTACCCTCAATTCAAAACTTTTACAACAAACATAAACTATACCAGGAACATAATATTTTCAAGATTTATTCAATGGCACTCTTTCTTCAAAACCACGGGGCTAATCACAAGTTCCAAAGTTGTCTTCTTCAGTAGTCTATTTTGTATTCATTAGATGTATTTTGTATTTATCCTGGTAGAGTGGAAGATAAGACCCTATGGTAAATAAAACATTATTGTTATTATTATTATTATTATTATTATCATCATCATCATCATCATCAATATTATTATTAAGTGCCAGTATGGTACTTTCTGAGATTGTGTGGTGGACGGGAAAATGTCTGTCCGTCTGTCGGTCTGTCTGTCTGTCCGTGAGTCTATGGGTATACCCGCGATAACTCAAATGCTCTTTATCGGTTGGGAAGAAGTCTATTGATACCGTACCAAATCAGTAGACCGGCACCGTAATAATCCCCAATTTAGTGCCTCTTTTATGTTAATATATTAGAAAGAATTTATCAGATGAAAACCAGTTATCATGATAACATATTGTTTTCCAGTGTTCATATTCGGCTTCGGAAGTTGCAATACAGTTAGCTTTGACAATCAACACTACCCACATATTCCTTCCCATATGCTTATCAGACTTTAGACCTTTGTTCTTCCGTAAACCCTGCTTAATGAATCCATCTGGAGCTTAACTCGGAAATAGATAACAAAAAAACTTATTTTCTGCATATCATAATTGCGATTATCACTGAGTAAACAAAAGCATTCTGGCACTTTGTTATATCAGTTTACCTGATTTTTATTATTATTGTTATTATTAATATTATTATTACTAATATTATTAAATTTCAGGGCCGTACACAATTTCCTTTACCTATTAGCCTACGTATGACCCGTGCGCCGGTTAATGCTAATAATGTGGTTTATATGTAAGAATTTTTGTTAGCAATAAATACACAAATACCTACCTATTACGTATGACACTGATAGTGAAAGGAAAAAATGAAACCAATATGTTTGCAATATGTTAGGACTGTGATATAGTGAGGGAAGTTTTAAGATGATTGTTGTTTGAAAAATCGGAATCACTAACATGATACATTCTGCTGTCTGTTATTTGACTGACCACAAATAAGTGTCATGACACTGACCGATAACGTATTTTAAGTGACCATGTCAGACACCAGCAATATAACGAGAAGATGAAAAATGATGCTGATGATATATGAAGGAAATGTTCACGAGGTAAAATTGATTATATTCCCACATCTTGGGGGTACAAACTTGTTATACATTTCCATAAATGTGTGCAGTGCCATAGGTAATGGTCTGACATCTTAATATAACTGAACTTTTTGTCCTTCACCCTCGAGAATATCACCGCTAGAGATACGCAAGATACAGGGTGTTTTAAAATTGTATTTCAACGATAGTTTTTTTTCATCCATTTCCCGTCCATGTTATCGTAGTGGAAACATGAATTTTCTGCACTTAGTGCCAGCAATTAACCTAACTGCGTCTTATCCTTATTTACAAGCTCACATGCGTGATATATCAAAACTTTCTAACTTATACCTATGTAATTTATCAAACTAGACCTTTGTTCTTCCGTAATCCCTGCTTATGAATCGATGTGGACCTTAACTGGGAAAGCGATTACAAGAATAAGTTACTTTCTGTACATCGTTATTGGAATGATACGGCATTTTCAATATGCCACCTGGTAAAATAGGGTTCTGTACTTTGGAAATTCAATAATAATAATAATAATAATAATAATAAATAATGCAGTTTGTATACAAGATTTAAACAAAATTATTAAAGCATTTTTGATAAAATTGCAAAACATGAAATTTTTCCTTACTTTTAACCCCTAACTTGATAATGTATCCTGTAACATAAAGTGGTTTGTATAAGAATTGCGGGAAAGAAATACGGAGAGATAGTTAAATTAGATATAAAATTGCAGAATTGCTACAAACTATAGGCGTAATCATTGTGTTAACTGTTTATGTGTATGTGTATATATATATATATATATATATATATATATATATATATATATATATAGGGTGTTAATGAATAACACCGAAATATTTTACCTGTGTATAGAGGGGACATAGAGAAGCAACTTTTATTAGGACATTTTTGCTCTCTGACGTAAAATGTGTATGCTACAGGGCATTAAAGTCCTTAAAATTTGGTGCTCATAACTCAATAATTGAGCGAAATAGGGTTAAAATTTTCATTAAATTGACTTCATGCCTTCTTAGCGATCGATAAAAACCTGATTCTTAATAATTCATCAACAGCTATACCATAATTTAGAATTTTCATAATCTGCAAAACTGACTGACTAATCACCTGATTGCCCGCCACTGCATTATGTTTTTATTCCTAATTCCAGACCTAACAATAATGTTTCGTTTGTCTTTTTTTCCCTCAGAGTTGTAAGATATCGATCGTCATTTTTTACAATTTTCCCGACCACTACACAATATTCACTGTTCCTTTGTTTCCCATCATTTCAAGTATTAGAAGTCAGTGGCGTGCATATCCTTGGGAGATTTTATGTTATAGCAGGAAGAATTGAATCCATAGAACAAAAATCTCCTAATAAAAGTTGCTTGTCTATGTCCCCTATATACACAGGTAAAATATTTCGGTGTTATTCATTAACACCCTGTATATATATATATATATATATATATGTATATGATCGTCATAACGGGTTATAACGACCGATAGTCGCACAAACCGGATTTCTTCCTGACATTTCAAATCCGTATGTATGTATTTGATTCAGCTGTCTTGATACTACTTTTAGCTATGATCCATATCAGAAATTCGGGATCTGTGTCTATACAGTAAAGTAGGCCATGGAACTATTATTTCTCAATGAATTTTATTGAGTAAATTTCAACTAATATTAATTTAAATGGATATGGTACACGATGAAATGATGAGGATGATTCATGGTATGTAAATATTCAATTCGGCCTTTGCCTTTAAGACTGGGAAACCCATGAAAAATCCCTTGTCAAATTGGCAACCACGGGATTTCAACGTGGGACCTCCTGAATGTGAGTCCAAAACGTTACCATCTCGGGCACCTCACTCGGTAAACTTCTATATTGTTATACGCATCCTGTTAACAAAATATGTAATTTGTTGGTCCCATCTTAAATCATAACACCCAAAAATTATTAGTATATTTTGAAAACTCACCTGTTCAATTAATTCCAAGTGTTCCAGAAATAAGATTTAAAATTTGCAATTCTTTACTTCCAGTAGTTTCCGAGAAAGGTACATTAAAAAAAAAATCTTGAATTTAGCTTAGGGCATAGTACTAGGGTCCGTCCCCTTTTTATAGAAATCCTGCGACCCTTCTTCAAAGTAAATGTCCAGGTGAAACTAGAGAGATGATTAAAGGTGTATTAAATGCTCAGGTTTCAAAGAAAATAAATTCGACTCATCTCCAAGCTTTCCCTTCGTCTTTTGTTCAGAGGATGAAAAAAAATCTGCCTGTCGCAAATTAGATAGCCCCTCTCGTTCACCCCCTAAGGCGAGATTGTCCCCTGTACAGGTGGTTAGGGGGCACGTGGTATTGATTAATTCAGGTTTTCATCACTGGCATTTTCTCGCTTCACGCGAAGTCTTGCGTACTTTGAAGTTTATTTAAAAACGACTTGTTCCATGTTACCATAGTTACTCGTTCCTAAGTTTTCTTGTCTGTCGTTTTGCATTTTTCTTTCTAAATTTAAAATTCACATTTATATTTGCAACATGTACGAGAAAACAGAGTAAGCTGCTGAAACAGAGTAAGCTGCTGCCTGTGTACTGGGGTGTATTTAACGAAACACCTTTAAAAATTTGTTATAAGAATAACTTTATTATTACATTTTGTCTATCCTAATTATTTTTATAACAAGGTTCATTTATTTATGTTTATTTAGTGCTCTTACAACGTTATTTGGAAGGAAATGCACAAAAGCTCTATATAATACGAGTAACTACCCTAAAGGAAGGAAAAAAAAACCTTTATATTTTTTAAAATAAAAATAAAAATAGGGGAAAATGGCCAAAAATGACCTTAAAAATTGCCATTTTTGTAATATAACGATCAGAATATCTGCACTAATGGGCAACGTCCATGATATACCAGTTAAAAGATTATTTGTCATCAAAATCCTGGCCCTGCTTATGACTGTTTTGCGTCGGAAGCATAAATTGATGAAAATGAAGGAAAATATTCCCTAACGAATCTTGTATTACATTTACTCTTCACAGAAATCCACTTAGGTTAATTGCGCCTGTGGTTTGATTCATACACTGTGGTTTTGAAATCTAATATTGCCATCCGAAACGAATCATCTGTGGAAAGAGAAACACAAGGCTCGCATTTGGAAATATTGATGTATGGGTGGAAGAGTGGAAGGGTTGAGACAGAATTGAATTTGTCTCTGGGGGTAAAACTGGATTATTTCATTGCGAAGTTGCCCTTCCGCTCCCAGATAAAGTATTCTGTCGCTAATCCTTCAGACATCCGGGATGTCTTCTGTGTCAACTCAATTCACTCTGACACGTGTTGAAGTAGTCAGTTGTTTTCTGCATTAATCACCGCCTCCTATTATCTTCTTTGTTTTAGCACTCAAATACATTAAACAAAAATTCAACTAACTTTTACTTAATAATTAAGGCTAACATGTAAATCATAGGGGGTACGCCGTAGCGTAGTGGTTAAGGCGCTGCGCTACAAACCGCGGGTTCGATTCCCGATGAGGTTGTTGGAGTTTTTCAATTGGCCTAATCCTTCTGTTGGCACTATGGCCCTGAGGTCGACTCAGCCTCCAACAGAAATGAGTACCAGGAGCAATCGTGGGGGTAAAGGCGGCCGGTGCGTAAGGCTGACAACCTTACCACCTTCAAGTGCAGAATTTCCAAAATCTGGGAGCCTCAACCTCCTGGAGCCCTCTGGGCCTCCATGGCCTGTGTAGGGATCACTTTCCTTGTTTTATGTAAATCTTACTCGAAGTAAAACAATACCTTATGGGCCTATCTCAGTTCTCTTCAGTCTGAGCAAGAATATTACATACACTTAGCTTTTATCGTTAAAGAATTAAAAAAAAATGAGGTTTGTAGTTTCATTTCTTCCAACAACAAAAAAGGCGTCTTGAGAATTTGATATTTAAAGAGTAGGCTACTATATAAATGTATATTTTAAAAGCTTGAATTAAAATTAGAACTTCTAGCACAAGCAACACGAAGTAAAGTAACATATTATCGCACTAGTGCTATATAGTATATTGCGATACAAGTGTCGTAAGTGGTGCATACGGATCGAGGAAAGAGTTTGAAAAAAACTAGGCGCTCGCGCCGAGTTTTTTCAATTTTCTGAGATCCGTTATGCACATACGGCACGAGTATTGCATGCTATTTTTTGCACGATTATTTATATCAATTTAATTATATTAATTGAGATATTAGCTGAAAATATTATGTATATACACTATTGAAGATAGATGTTATATTTCAGAAAGTGATTCGCATGTGTTTGTTGTTATGGGAACCGAATATTTGTCCTGGGGGCCTTGGTCCATAAAGGCTTGTATTATGATGTACCGTAAGTAAATTCTTACCGCACGGAAACTCTTACCGCACATAACAACAAGATTGCGTGTGGGAATGTCAACTTACGATCCCCGGCAACAACATTCGTAAGTACCAATAAATAGCTAAGTCGTGCAAAAAATATTTATGCCAATCTATTGATAATAACTTTGAGAGCCGTCACAAGGGAAAACACTCATTTAGTTAGAAATATTTGGAAATGATTATTAAATAGACTCAGTTTGATAAAAATTGGCAATTTTAAAATTTAATACGCCTTTTTAAATGTGAAACTTCTCACAGTGAATGCAAAAGTCATTAGCCTATATTTGGTGGGTGAAAACTTCTAGACACTTTGGAGGTTCTGGAAGACATGATAAAGTAATGTAAAAAATATTTAATTGTATTAATTGTGCTAATTAGTTACTTACAAATCGATTAGTTTTTGTTATCTAATAATGTCTATTTTGATCATTCTCTGTGGCATAATAAATATAGAAAGAACTACGCTACATAAAATTAGCTCAAAGTTTGATATGTTTATAAAAAAAGTATTATAGTGTAAAATATTTTTGAGAATATCACATCTAATTTCGGCGCAGGCACGATATACTCGAATCCTGTTGTTATTGGCCTAATATCTGTCCCTAGTACCAGACAGGAGAAGTCAATTCATTTCATTGACTAAGAAATTAAGAATTATATAATCGAAATAGTTTTATTTGACAAGAATTTATTGCAGAAATACAACTCACTCAGGGCCGGATCTAGCTATTTTCACGCCCTAAGCGATAAATAATTTCGGCGCCCCCCTTAATTGCCACCTCAATAATTTCATTTTACTATTTGATTAAGCATGAATTTCACGTTCTCTATTGGTAAGTGGTTAAATAAAATTGGCCTAGTTTGAGAAAGATTTGTATTTATAAAGACGTTATATAATATCTAGATAGTTTGGACATTTTTTAAAAACTAAATATTGCCGCCCCTTAATGTCTCTAAAAATTTCCCGCCCTACATGGCTGCCTAGTTCGTCTTTATGGACTTGTCGACCCTGAACACATTATCATTTTTATCGGCAAAACTAACAGATACCTTTGTGTTAGAACACTTGTGTATTTACTTATGGTTCACCCTATGACAGACCGTGTAGGGGATTGATGAATCACGTGCCCCCTGTGACTGCTTGTCTTTGTTACGACACTAGCGACCTCCTGTTTGATGTGACTGACAATTGATAGAAACTTATCCACGCTCTCACATATGACATGAGGATTCTTATACAAATGTGATACCCCTGACATACCCCTCAATTCTGTTCTCCTGATCCCTTGCACCTCGTCCTTAACTTGTCGTTGCATAGTGTACAGTACTTCTTATCTACCTTATCTTTCTTCCAAAAATTTTTATAGGACATTTTTTTAGACATTTTATAGGAGAAAAATTCCTCCGACACTGGGACTTGAACCCAGGACCTTTTGGCTATTCGCGCCAATGCTCTACCAACTGAGCTAAGCCGGAGTTCAATTCGCAGCGCCAGATGGAACTTCTCACCTATGACTGATTGCCCTAATGGTCTACCTCACAGACAGACAAGTTATGTCATATGCAGTACTGTGAGGCACACTAAGTAGTGATTTTTGTGACCGGGCTCCCACTGTTATTGTAAGTTACAGTTAACATTCAAGATAGATATATAAGCATTCATGAACCACAGATTATTATCTCGGTCACAATCGAAGGGAAAAAACCACGTGGAAGACCTAGACGTAGGTGGGACGACAATATTAGGATATATTTAAGGGAAGTAGGATTTTCGAGGGATGATTGGATAGAGTAGGCACAGAATAGGGTCGAATGGCGGGCTCTGATAAGCGCGGCAATGAACTTTCGGGTTCCATAAAATAGATAATATTCCTTTAGCTTGCTGAGGAATTATCTATTGCCATTGAGTAAGTAAATAAGTAAGTACTCAATGGTTGGTTGTATTGTTTTCTATGCAGTCCGGAATAGGTGCTTAAATTGCGTGAGAAAATTAGTTCTTGCAATTAGCGATTAAAATAAAAGGCAAGCCCCGTCGCCATAGATGTTAGCAATTAGTTACTATAGCCTACTAACTAATAATTTACAGTACTGATGTTCGGTATTGTAAAGTTTTTATTGGGCATCTAGGAAGTGCGGCAACATCTCTGACGGAGCCGTACTGCGTGTAATCGTCTCACAAGCTTGCAGGCGTAGTGTCATGCATTTGTCAATATGTAAATTAATATTTAATTTTATGTTTTGTAAACGTGTTATTGCTTTCCATAAATAATAAGTTACTTTCTAAATTCATTCATCAAACCACAACTTTTCTTTATTTCAGCACGCATAAGTGCTGCAGTCAATGCATTATTTTCCTTCTAGCAATTCATTTACAAAGTGAAAAATTTGATTCAATTGAATAGTGTTTTAAAACAATGCCACATTTTCCCTCGAATTTGGTTTTATAAAATCAGCTTAATACCTTTATCATTTCTAAACTGTATAGTTGTCAATATTATAAAATCTTTAAAAGAATTTATTTAGTGGGATGGACGATATATATTTCGGCTTAATCCGCCATCTTCAGGTCCTTTTTATTTTCCCAGACGGTCTTACTTTACACTTTGATCCATTTCAACTCTTTGCTATACTGTTCTAAAACACTATTCAACACATCCTTCGTAGGAAAAAAGAAACATGAAATTTATCAGCTTATAAATTCGAGCCGTGACGTATAAAACTAGAAACTCTGTGGCGCTACATCCCTGAAGGGACTAGGATTACCACCCTACCGCTGAGTCATCTACCATAGGCAGATGGGAGGATTGCGGGCATGTGGTCAGCATGCCGAAACCCATGCCCATTAATGGTGGCTTCTATGACCGGAGCCGCTACTTTTCTATCAAGTAGTTCCTCAGTTTGAATCACGAAGCTGAGTGCTCCCCGTTTCAGACCTCCATACCTCAGATAAATCCGAGGAGGTACCAGGGATCGAACCGGGGCCGACGGATCTGTAGTAGAGTTCATTGATTGGAGTAATAATTGAATTAATTATATGAATGAATATGCTACGTGTTCATTTTTGCTGTAGGCCTACATAGAAAATTAATCGGTGAATAAACATAACTTATTCTTGCTAATATAAAATTCAATGCAAATAATAAATTAAATATAGAAATACACCGAATTGCAAAGAATAAAAATTATTCCATCTGCCCGTACCATAGGTACATAGGTTAGAGGAAATATTGTGTTCGACCCCGTAATTCCAAGTAGAGTTTTTAACACAAATACACGTTTAAGGTCTCCTGTATCCCAAAATTCTTGTTTCAGAATCGTCTGTGCTTTTGTGATAGCATAGCTCCAGAACAAAAATTCCTTCTGGGGATATTAAGGGAAACTTTACGTTAAGAACATTTTGTTTCTTTTTGCGCTGTGCGGTAACAACATTATACTGGTTTTACAGCCAGTTTATTTTAAGATAATAAGTAGGGTCCTAGTTTGATAAGCATATGTGAAGGAATATGTGGGTTGTGTTATTTGTCAAAGCTAACTGCATTGCAACTTTCAAAGCCGTATATGAACACTGTAAAACAATATGTTGCCATGAGAACTGATTTGCTTTTGGTAAATTCTTTCTAATATATTACCATAAAAAAGGCACTAAATTGGGCATTACTCCGGTACCGATTAACCAATTTGGTTCAATATCAATAGGCTTCTTCTCATAGACGTTATAAATGTGTATACAAAGTTTCATGAAAATACGATAAAGCGTATTTGAGTTATCGCGCGTACAGACACATGGATAGACAGACAGACAGTCATTTTCCCGTCCACCAGTCAATCTCATAAAGTACCATTATAAAATATAGTCTAATATGTGCAACAATGTTTGAAACTCACAGAAGCCCTTGTTCTGTCTTCCTGTTGCCATGACAACGTGATGGACGAGCAGGCGGACCCTGGTGACGGATTACTGGACTAGACTAAGTCACTTCATAAATTGATTCCCGGCGTCTTATTTCACCCCATCCCCTCTTTCTCAAACTATTCTGCGCCCGCCCCGGCTCAAAGTCGCTCCCGGAGTTGTTCTTCCTCGTGTGTAAATCCACTTCAGCCGCTCATCTCTTTTCAAGCAGATAGTCTCTTAAATCAAACCCTCATCTCTGGTATGAAAATTAATTTTGTAATTTTTTTTGACAGGAAAGCGTCGAATTTCGTTTATCCGCAATTCTATGACGTAAAATATATTCGCAACTTATGTAAATAAGTGTAATAAAAAATTAATTAACTGAAAACAAATATGTTAATTGGCCTAATCCTTCTGGTGACACTATGGACCTGGAGTCGACTCAGCCTCCAGCAGAAATGAGTACCAGGGGCAATCCTGGGGGCAGGGTTGGAATGTTTAAAACAAAACTTTAAAACAAGTGCTTGTGTTTTTTTTTAAGTTTGTTTAAAACGTTTTAAACAATCTGTTTTAAACATGTTTTTTTTAGCATATGTTTAAATCATTTTTTAATTGCGTGTTACATTTAATTATGAAGACAATTTACATTTTGTCAAGTCAGTGACACCCTGTTAGTGTTATAAACAGAAAACAAAAACTAGGCCAGAATACCAGAAAATCATGTGAGGTGGTGTCTTTTGTATCCTTTTCCTCCAGACTTCTCTATCCTCTGCCGCCAGCTTCCAGTTTCTGATTTCCAGTAATTGATTTGAATTTTTTCTGACTGCATCCTACCATCTATTTTGTGGTCTCCCTTTTTAAAGAAAGAGATTATTACTATTAAATATTGAATGTGTCAATTTGGCAACACTGTAGTAGGATATGTTAAAAATTGAATGTGCAATTTGGTAACACTGTAGTAGGATCTTAGCACAGGGTGTCATTGGCTTGACAAAATGTAAATTGTCTGCATATGAACAATTTAAACAAACAACATTGTTGTAAACTTAAAAAACGTTTTAAAAAACACGTTTAAAAAACACGTTTAAAAAACACGTTTAAAACAACCAACATTGTTGTTTACATAAAAAACGTTTTAAACAAAAAAAAAAAAAAAAAACTTGTTTTTTTCCAACCCTGCCTGGGGGTCAAAGGCGGCCGTTGCGTAAGGCTTGACAACCTTACCACCTTCATGTGCCGAATGTCTAAAGGCTGGGAGCCTGAACTTAATTGAACCTTTGAGCCTCCACGGCTGTACAGGGAACACTTTACTATCAATGAAATGAAATTAAAAGGGATGTTTTCCACCTTATACCCTCAAAAAAATATATATAACCTACAAAACCTTCAAATGATTTTGGGATTGCTTCGAAAATTACAAGATTTTTTATACAGAGTATTTATTTTGTACGTTATGTAAGTTAGTTGGTTAAACAGGTGCGTTAAAAATTAAAACATATTTACAGAGAAACAGCAGAAATATTAAATACTAGTTTAAAAGACCCGGCATCGCCCGGGTTTTATATTTTGAAATTGGAAATTAACTTATGAAAGATTTTCGATTTTTAAATTCTAGGTCCTTATATAGGCATGTATAATTTGAAATAGGAAGAACGACTTATTACACTCAAACTATTCCCTCAGAAAACGCTTGATATAGTTTTTTATGGCTTATAGAGGATCTAGAATTTTGCATCCCATCGCTTGTACAGTGCACAGCAAGCCTGGTAGAGGTTCAAATAAGAAGAAACAGAAATTCCTGTAACATAAAATTGTAATATCGAGGCGGGAAATTTTATTTCCCACTCTCGTGTTACCATAAAACTGTTTTGGGGATGAAATTAAACAGAAAGCATTATCACTTTCATACTTCTCTCTCCAAAAACCTGCGATATATTATAATAATATACACATTACCATACCTCGTTTTGTTTTCTCTATGTCCAGGGTAGAGAAAGTTATGTGATTCCATTATTTTCGTGGATTTAATTCTGTAATATTTATTTATAACATGAATTATTTTGATAACTTCTCTTATTTGTCAAACTTGCATGTCATTTTTTTTCCAAACCCATCTGATACAATTGGCAACAATATATTCTGTGATTTGGAATTGATAATTCTGTGTAAAAAGGGATTAAGTATTCTCAAAAACGTTTAATTTTTGGCATCTAAAGTCAACATTTTGCAAAATCCTTTCTTAGTGAGCACCTACATTATGAAACGAAGGTACTGTCAAAATTCCAAGTCTCTACCTGTTATAGTTTAGGCTGTACGTTGATTCCTGTCAGTCAGTTAGTCAGTCAGTCAGTCAGTCAGTCAGTCAGTCAGTCAGTCATTCAGTCAGTCAGGACAAAGCCTTTTATATATATAGATATATAGTATAT
This sequence comes from Ectobius pallidus, assembly GCA_964059195.1. NCBI lineage: Eukaryota > Metazoa > Arthropoda > Insecta > Blattodea > Ectobiidae > Ectobius > Ectobius pallidus. The sequence continues at coordinate 21,080,949 of CAXKWD010000002.1, read as the reverse complement.
ATTATATATATTTATTTATATTAATGAACTTCATCTTGAATAAGAGGGCAATAGAAATTAGAAGTTGTAAGAATAATGTCTTAGCCTAAACCTTCAAAAATCAATTAACTAATGAAGCGAAAGACTATAAAGAAACGTGTATTGATTTGTAAAAATCTAAAAAAAAATTTTGCTGTAATTATGATAATAAGAAGATAATAGAAAATGAATTGAACTATTATTCACCATGCATTTTATTATATTGACATTAGCAAATAATCAGTTAGGTTAGAAAGACCTTATGGAATATAAGATATTAATATACACAATATTTAATATCGTATAAAACGTTAAAATGTCATATAAAACATGTGAAGTATCATAATACAATAGATCTATTATTCGTTATTATAACATCAAATTAAATGTAAGACAATAGTTGACAGATAGATTTTTACAAATCAATACACGACTGGATCACAAAGGATCGCATGCGATCTGTGTACTCTACTACTACTACACGTTTCTTTATAGTCTTTCGCTTCATTAGTTAATTGATTTTTGAGGGTTTAGGCTAAGAAATTATTCTTACAACTTCTAATATATTTATTTATTTATATTTATACAAAATATTTCTACAAAACAAAACCACCCGAATGAGCAAGCGCTCGTGCTCGGGCACAGTTCAGCAATTTACATTATAAAATACAAATTACAAATACATAAAGAAATTATAATATCAAATAAATACCTAAACAATAATAATAAAAAAGAAAGAACAGAATAATAAAAAGAAAAAAGGAAAAGTAGTAAGAACAAAAATTGAAACCCTGAGTTATTACAAATAACTATGGTTATCAATTTGCATTACAATATTAAAATGTATTTTCAAAGACACTTGTTCAAAGTGTACACATCAGTATAAACCTATCATTATAAATACTAAATCAGTAGGCCTACTATTTGTTATCCATGTAGAATGGATCTGAAGGTTTAGTAGGTTATATATATTTTTGAGGGTATAAGTTGGAAAACATCTCTTTAAATTTCATTTAATTGATATTTACCCTCAAAAGGAAAAATGAAATTTATCAACACTTTACTATACTTGACTATGCAGGAAGCCTTTTCATATTAAGGCCTATCCTATAATAAGTTGTTCACTTTTGATTACATTTTTACTGTGAACATTTATTAATATACGGTAAAGCATCTATTCTATGAGTTTCGTATGACTGTTAAATGGCGTAGAACTTCGGTCGACTTAGACCCTTCTTAATGTGAATGGATTTTAACAGAAATGCACTCAGCTCTGCGGAATTATTCCAGAAGTCCAAATTAAATCTTGTTTACAAAACTGCGGGCTAATGTTTAGCTATTCTCGCCCTCATGCGGGCGTGTGTCTTGAGGGGGGGGGGGGTTGAGATATCCCCAGATACTTTGAAGTACGCCGCCTTGACTCATCACACGTTGTATTAGTATGTGTGCAGGTTTTTGTGCATTCTGTTTTAGCACTGGGCTGGAAACATCTCCCACAGACACTTCATCTCTCCCCAAAAAAACCAACCCCTACTTTTCTTTCAGTTGTCTTCATTATCTTTTTCCATTAATCTGTGTCCCTTCGATCTTTTAATGCATACATTGTGATTCATGCTTCAGAAATGAGTTCTTTGCGTAGCCTGGTCGTCACATATCTAATGTGTGTTTTGCCCAAGGGCACATCTTTGGATTTGGTCTGCAGATATCGCCCTCAGTCTCCTCCTATCGTCGATTGGGGATGAGCATCGATAGTTAAAACATCGATGTTACGACAATATGGACCTGAAAACATCGATGTATTTAGACATAAATATAGTTATATATTTTTTAAAAAATCATAGTTTCAGAAAATTAGGAAAAATTCATAAATAAACTTAAATATTTCCATGAAAACTATCGATTTAAAAAATCAATGTTTTGGGAAATTAGGCTGCTGTAAATGAAATTATATCCTAGAACCCAAGGTAGGCCTATTAATCTTATTGTAGTACTGTAAATATTTAAAAAAACTTCGATGTCGGTGAGTAACATAGATGTAGCAAAAACATCGGTTATTTTCCATCGATGTACAAAACATCAATGATACTGTATAAGTCCCTCACATAACAGGTTTAAAATTACCTTAAAAATGGCTGCCTTCACAAGAAAGAATTAGTCCATCTTCTTGCAGATAAAAGTGAGAAAAGCTGAAATATTACCTTTCTTACAAATATTATTAGTTGACCATTTTTGTAACCATCGAAACTGTACGGAGGCCTCGGTCTTTAATAATTATAACGGCTTCATTCTTTTGCAGTAAATAGAGAAAGCCATGCAAATTATACTAGCTCTTAATGATGCGAGATACAGTGACAGTCAATTTCCAGTAACGAGGGCAACTAACGGCGCTATTAGAACCTCCCTTGATTATTATTATTAAGTTAATAACGACTTAATTAACATTGATACATGGAAGATTGTTGGCGCCTGGGGAAGCGACGTTTGTATTTGGATTTGAAACCTCTGCTACCAGGCATGTTGTTAAAGTATATTGCGATACAAGTGCCGTAAGTGGTGCATACGGATCGAGGAAAGAGTTCGAAAAAACGAGGCGCTTGCGCCGAGTTTTTTCAATTTCCGAGATCCGTTATGCGCTTACGGAACGAGTAAAGCATGATATTTTTTGCACGATGATTATTTATATCAATTTAATTATATTAATTGAGATTTTACCTGAAAATATTATGTTATACATTATTGAAGATAGATGTCTATTTCAGAAAGTGATTCGCATGTGTTTGTTGTTATAGGAACCGAATATTTGTCCTGTTAAAGAAACCACAAACTTGGGGGCCTTGGTCCATAAAGGCTTGTATTATGATTTTACTTACGGCCAGGGTTGCCATACGTACGACTATAGTCGTACACATACGACTATTTCATACATTTGTACGACGTACGACGCAATCATGAGTCGTACGCCTATTTGTACGACTATTTTTAACATAGCGTTTTATATTTTTTTAATCAATCTACTGTCTAATTTTAAGTTTTTATACATATCCAGCTCTTTTTTTCTCTCGTGGTTTTTGTTGTAAGCATGTTGCTAATAATAACACTGTGGCAGTTACTGTTTATTTAGTTTTATTGTATTTTATCAAATTAACACATCCTAATCTACTCTTATACAATTCAACGGCCCTAAATAGCGTGCTTGCTCGCCCGCTTCGTGAGACATCGGGTATACTCGGCGATGTTCGTCTCTCGCAATGTAAACTTTCACGAGAGAACAAAATTAGGAAAACCATTTCTTTATTTTATAAGGCCTACGTGAAATGAACACAATGAACAAATATTCTGATTTTATTTTTACTTACAATTTTCATAGCTCTGAACCACAAACATTTTTAATACGCTGTCAGTATAAATTTCTTAAAAATCCTGGAGTCAATTAATAATGGCGGGCGAAACCGCGGGGACATACTGTAAAATATTGATGGTTTAACGCTTGAAATATCGCTGATAATAAAGATAAAAAAACAAACCATTCCTTCCCTTGAAACATTACATAATTTCCTAAAATTGCACAGAATTAATGAAATAAAATTCTCATCATATTCATCTGTCAACAAACAGCTGAGAAACAATAGGTATTATCAATGTTTAGGTGGCCTTGGGACTGCATAAAACTTACGATATAATTAATTTCTGTAATCTACATACTGATAGGAACGTATTTTGAAGGAAAAAGCGTAAGATATCCAGATAAGGAAGCATTAAAAAATGGTTGACCATAATGCCTGCGTTCCTTCCAAGAGGCCAAGATTAAATAGGCCAATTGGGGAATCGATTATAGAACAGAATGAAAAAGATCTGCAGATACTGGCCTGCCATTTAAACTTACAAGAAGGCAGTTTCCTGTAAGGGTAGCCTTAGCAATGACAATTAATAAGTCCCAAGGACAGACTTTAGATAAGGTCGGGATTTATTTGCCTGAACCATGTTTATGCACGGACAACTATATGTAGCATTTTCGAGAGTGGGGCGTTCAGAGGATGTAAGAGTTAAGGTGGAAAACACATCAGAACAGGGGAAGTTACTCGACTATTCTGATGAACTTTTCACAAAAAATGTAGTATACGATGATATATTTTAAATAAAAATTGATGAAGCCAGCGCTGACTTTTGTAAATGTATTGTCAGTGCCTTCAGGATTGTAGACCTGTAATTTTCGTATTTAAGCATCATTTTAACCGTGGCAAAGTCACGGGCTATTCCCTAGTCATTTATAAATAAGATGATTTATTAACAAATACATTATATATGTAAGGTGTATAATACCGATTATTATTATTACTATTATTATTATTATTATTATTATTATTATTATTATTATTATTAACGTAATACGTTCATTACACTGAAAAATCACAAAGTATACGACAGTTTCAACTAGCATACGACTATTTTCTAATATTGGTACGACTGTTCTACGTTACTCATCTGGCAACCCTGCTTACGGCATAGTGTGCTTTTTGTAATTTTTACCGCAGGGAAATTTGTTTTGTTTCCATAGCAACAAGATTGCGTACGGGAATATTAATTTACGATCCACAGCAACAATATTCGTAAGTGCCAAAAAGTTCAAAGTTCAACAAAATTTTACTTTAACCTTTACAATGCTGGATTTTTAAGTAATATAAGCCACCATCAACTGAAATCATCAGTGGGATCTTAGTTTGAAATCAATAGAGAGAATTGCAGTAGAATAACTGGTTACTATGGATTACAGTCGATTGAAAGGATAAAAATTCTCACAATTTTACATGTAGCTTTACTCTATAAATATTACATTTCTGCTTTTATACAGTTTTTGAACGAACGAATTTATGCATCAGAAGCAGTGAAAAGGTTAAAGTTATTCTAAGCGAAAGAATATTCATTTTTCATTACTTCTGACATTAGTGTATACTATTAGGCGCCTCTTTTAGGTAGATTTCGAAGAAAAACCTACCTATTGCAATGGTTACCATGTCATTATTTTCGAAAAATTCTTTCATATCTTTACGTTTCATGCCTCCCTAAGTACTAAACCACCGCCTGTTCAAAAAATTTGTTTGTGATATATATATATATATATATATATATATATATATATATATATCTTTACAAGCTAGCGGCCGTAATTTTGAAGATATTTGAACCAGATTTTATTATGTTATTTCTAGGCCCAATAGTCCGGCCGAGTTCCTTAATGAGCAAAATTGGCCCAAGGGGGTGGTCGGGGAGGGGGTTGAAATTTTAAAACTTTTATATTTCGGCCCCTATGAACGATAGAGGGAAACTTTGTTTGAATAAATTACAGTACTCCCTATGGAGTTCACAGTGACACCAACGATTCGGGGGTTTGGGGGGTACGATTGGGGGTGGGGGATGGAAATTCGAAATTTTTGAAAATACATCTTGTGGAGTATCGTTGAAAAGCTCTTGATAAGTACTCTACAGATCAATAACTGGTTTCTCGATAGCCCTCACATAAGGCGAAATTTAAGTGTTTGAAAAGTGATCTTTCCTCTTTTTTGCAGTTACAGTATTATTGCGGGTTTGTCATGCCAAGGCTAAAGAAGAAGAATGCTACGCAGCGACAACCAAAAGCACTTCGAAATCTACCTCAGCCTGTAGGCTTGCCTAAAGGGATTTTTTTTATTAAGTATGAATAAATTGAAGGCAGTATATATATATATATATATATATATATATATATATACTTCCCTATTTCTCAATTAGTAAAAAGCCTGCAGTAAGGAATAAGGCTTCAGTGGATAAGATGCCTCAGAATTCTGATATAGCATACAAAGTTTACGTTAAAACATTATTTGTTAAAAAAATCATATACCGGTATATATAGAGTATAACAAAAATCTTACACTGAACTCAGCATGGTACTGAGATTAATGTGCAGTCTCCATGAAAGCACAATTGTTTTCAGCGGATGATTTGGAAAATTACATGATACTGAGGTTTGTCTAACCCATTTAATCAGAGAGGCTTTCGATAGAATTATTTACTATAAATGAAAAATAGTATTAGAATTCCGCGCAAATAAAAATCTGATGTACCAAGCGAGGTGGCAGCGATGGTGACGACTTGGACTCGCATTCGGGAGGTCCCAGATTCAAATCTCCTGGTTGGCCAATTTGACATGGGTTTTTTCTCCCCAGTCGTAAAGGCAAATGACGAATTAGATATTTACATTCCGTGAATCATCCTTACCGTTTCTTCCTGTGTTATATTTATTTAAATTAATATCAGTTGAAATGTATTCCATAACATTCACCAGTAATAGAAATAATTGATAATCAATAGTTCCATGGCCCACCCTACTGTATAGATATACCGAACTCATGTGAGGTAGACCATTAGGGCAATCAATCATAGGAGAGAGGTTCCATCTGGCGCTGTGAATTGAACTCCGGCTTAGCTCAGTTGGTAGAGCATTGGCGCGAATAGTCAAAGGTCCTGGGTTCAAGTCCCACTGTCGGAGGAATTTTTCTCCTATAATATCCTTTTTTTCTCCTTATATGGCCTAGTAGATACAAGGAATATAAACATAGCTGAATTATTTTCATATAACTTATATATATATATATATAAATATATATATATATGTGTGTGTGTGTGTGGGGGGGGGGTTACGCCGTAGCGTAGTGGTTGAAGCGTTGCGCTACAAACCGGAAGGTCGCGAGTTCGATTCCCGATGAGGTCGTCTAGATTTTTCAATTGGCCTAATCCTTCTGGTGGCACTATGGCCCTGGGGTCGACTCAGCCTCTAACCGAAATGAGTACCAGGAGCAATCCTGGGGGTAAAGGCGGCCGGTCTGTAAGGCTGACAACCTTACCACCTTCATGTGCCGAATGTCCAAAATCTGGGAGCCTCTCACTCATAATTTTCTTTATCCTGGCCATGCTTTTCATTTCAGTTTTCTGATATTGTTCTCGCTAAACGTTGTGAAATACTTTATAAATGCGTATACAGTCTTCAAACCGAGCCTCACATCTGCCAGGTTAGCTAATTAGTTTAGTCACCGCAGCTCACTTTTCACTGAGATGTATGCTGATGGCTTAATTGCAATTCCCAACCAGCCTCTGCTCCTGTGTGGGATGCTGGAGGCTCCATTCCTGCTCAAGAGATGCAAACATGAACAGCGCATCCAATTTACAAAATAATCAAATTCACACTTTACGCTGATGAAATATACCTAATTAAGAATGCTAAAAGATTCCAGGCTACATTTTCAGTAGGCTATACCGAACATATTTCAACCTAGAATTCATAATCGTTTTCTTTTTCTTCTTATCTTTAAAGACTTGCGACTGTATTGTGTGGTGTTCTACGAACCTGGCCTCAGCTTTTAGGGACGAGGGCTAGCTAATCCCCTAGAGGAAAGAGATATGATCCACTATTGTGGATTAACGACCATTGAAAATCTAATTAGAGTAGCCATACCGTAGATCTTTACGTTTATTTCGCTGCTTGACGTAAGTATATCCTCATTTGTCTAGCTGGAACACCTGCTAAGCAGAGCTGCGTAATAATAATAATAATAATAATAATAATAATAATAATAATAATAATAATAATAATAATAATAATAATACTAATGGTAACAATAAAATTAATAATAGTGATAATAATAGTATTGACAATGATAATGATAATGAAAATAATAATAGTGATGATAATAATAAAGTAATAATAATAAAATAATAATAACGGTAATAATAGTGATAATAATATTAATACTGATGATGAAAATAATAACATTGATTAATAATATTGGTAATAATAATAATAATACAGATAATGATAATGATAAAATAATAATGGTAATAATAATAATAATAATAATAATAATAATAATAATAATAATAATAATAATAATAATAAAGTAATAATAATGATAATAATGAATAATAATAATAATAATAATAATAATAATAATAATAATAACGAAAGAGATAGCTCAGACGTTTGCGTCAGAGCCTCTCATTCGGAGGTCTCTTTTTAAAGCCCCATGGCCGGCTAATTTGTTTTGAATGTTTTCATGGTTTACTCAATCCTAAAGGCAAATGCCGGGTTGGATATTAACTTACCATAACACATAGCCGCTATTTTATTCTGTACCATAATCATTATAAAATTAAATACAAGTAAAATAAAAATAAACTTCACACAAGGGCAATGACAACAGAAGAAGTTAGTTACAAGGCCTTCTGGTATACCCAAAAACATCCTAAAAGTTACTGTAAAATCAATTGAGCTTTCTTATTTAGATTAAACACCAGGGGTCCTGCCTTTCAATAAGCGGAATATGCGGATTTTCGAAATAGCGGGGTTCGGAATAGCGGGACTCTACTGTATTTGACCTATAATTTAAACTTAAACGTTTGGAAGAGACAAATGTCCACACAAGCGTTAAAAAACTGTTTTCCCGCGGAATATAGCCAAGCGTGTTTTCACAGTGAATCGGACAGCTTTGAACATGGCCACCAGCACAAAAAACAACATTAAAAACCAGAAAGAGCTGGCATACATTCACAGAGAGGGCAGCGTAATTGAGTCAATTAGAATCTGATACGTTTGAAACTCTCTTGCCATGAATCTCTGATGTGCATCACTACACAAACAAACCATCCATTACAACTCTGCTGCCGAATAATCATGCGTTGCTCTTTTATAGAACGGGCCGTTCAATTGGGCAGAAATATGACCCGACAGAAATCTGCAATTATATCTTCTCGTTATTGTCTATGTTTTAAACAGAGCTACATCTTATTTTTCATAGGTTATAGTTAGGGGCGGATTTCTATGACATGTCATATTTTTCCCCTTTACATTATTTCAGGTTTCTGACTAATTTAAACCCGATTCCAAGCATCCTTGTGAAAATGGAACGGCTTTTATTGTGCATATAACTGCATATTTAGGAAATTTTCAACTATTGTAGCATATTTAGCATGAATCTGCATATTTAGGTCATATTTTTGGTATCATATTTTGTCAATTTTGCATTATAGCCTACTGATACTTTTTTAGAATTTACAGATATTTTAAATAATTAACATTATATTTTAAAAAATGAATTGTAATGAAACTTTAAAAAAATATACATAATGTGTAAGTGGTAAAGTCATATTTTAAATTTTATTGGTCATATTTTAATGTTTTTTTAGGTCATAAATGTATGCATATATCCTACTTTTTAGGTCATAGAAATCCGCCCCCTAGTTATAGTATTCCCATAATTGAAATGTATATTTGCCAATCATTTGGGTTGATTAATTATCCCTTCCCTTTTATTTATTGGATAGCCTTTATAAACACAACCCTTACTTGAATTCCCTAGACAACTCTCTTTGCGCCTGTATCGTCCATACATTTATCGATATTTTTAAAAGTACTCAATCTGCTTCTTTTGTGGCAACTTGTAAATATAGAAATGAGTTATTGATTCTTTGAACAGTAAATCTATATACACCGTGGACAAAAAATACAAAATTCAAATACTTATATCTTAGATATATAAAAAAATATTATTAAATTTGATTTTGTAGACTAAAATAAGGAACTGTCTACATCAATAAACTCTGCTTTTAATATTTTCATCATATTTCCTTTCCATTCTATAGGGCTGAAATACAACCAATGCCAAAATCTGCAGAATTTCAAAGTACTAATTCCGTGGCGCCAACATCCCAGATGGGACAAGGCCTACCACCCGACCGCTACGTCATCTACCATAGGCATACGGCAGGATTGGGGGCATGTGGTCAGCATGCCGACACCCACGGCCGTTAATGGTGGTTTCCATAACCGGAGCCGCTACTTCTCTATCAAGTAGCTCCTCAATTTGAATCACGAGGCTGAGTGCACCCCTACAAGACCTCCCTACCTCAGAAAAATGCGAGGAGGTACCGGGGATCGAACCCGGTCCAACGGATAGTAGCTTTTATAAAGACAACTCCACAAATAAAGTTTAATAAATAATTTTAAAATTCACTTTTTATATATTATATGGACTTAACTCCATACTTGGACTGCAATAATTGGACTGTAATAATTATATATATATAATTTTTACACCCTTTGACATTCCTCAAAAGGAAGCCTTGAGTAGTTTATAATTAGTTTCCACTGACTGGTGTCGCTCTGCATTTTAATGTAAAGAATCAGTGAAGAGTCGCAGCCCTTTCAAACAAGTTGGCGATGTAATCATGTGGAAGGGTTTAGATTTCATTATGGAAGTCATCAAATTGAAATCTTATTGCAGAGCTCGATGAATATGCAGAAGAGAAAGAAGTCGCCCCTCTCCCCCCGAGCCCCTTGAGACACACTACCCTCCTTGCACATGTGCTAGTCAGTATTATCTTACTCTCTCAAACAAATGAGAGTTCTTTTTCTAACACACTCAAACGTTGACGTAAGTGCTTCTGAAAAATAAATGAAGATCGACTTGTGCAAATCTTTTTACAAGTGAACTGGTAAACGCGTCGTCCCCTGGTATAAAAAATGTAAGCCCTTAAAAAGAGTTAGGGATGCAGTCTGAATTGAATATGGAGATGTTGTAAAGAAGATATCTTTTGCTTTAAATTTGTTTTGTGGCGTATTAATTTTACGAGGATTAAAAAATGCTCTGAAGAGTTGGATTTTCACTCTTCGCTTTTCCAACGTTGTAACTAAAAGCAAAATCTTATCGTAGGTAATCCCACTAGAGTTGGATTTATTAAGCTTATTCCATGAATAAAATGTAACGGATTATATAAATAAAAATTACTTTCGTGCTTTGTTGTATAAAAACAAGACTAACAGCTGCGAGATCACGGCCTATTATTAATCAACCATCCATGAATCGATTCAAGTTACCATGTTGTGACAGTGCTACCAATGTTGCATATAAGACATAGTTAACTTCATTCAGGTAAGCTAACAGCAGAACAGAATAAAAGCACACGAACTGGCTTGCACCGAATCGAAATTGTATTCCTAATCAATGCACATTTCCATTATTTCAATTTCCAAACAAGTTATGTTGTATAAAACTAGGAGGTGCCCGTGGCTTCGCCCACGATAATTCTTTTAAAAAATAAAAATTAAGAGCATAATAATAATTATTAAAGCATTATATTTATTAACACTTGCACGCGAATCATTCATAAACTAAGCCATTAATAATTAATGAAACAGCTAAAATTCCGGCTTTAAAGCGCCCCCTGGGAAAACTATATCAGAATCGATTATGCAGTTCCAAAGAACCTATAAAGGAGGCCATGGGTGAACACATAATACATATTGTTTCTCAACTGTTTATTGACATGAATATGATGTGAATTTTATTTTATCAATTCAGTGTAATTTTCAGAAGTTATATAATGTTTCAAGGGAAGGAATGGTTTGTTTGGATTATTATTATCAGCGATATTTCAAGAGATAAAACCATCAATATTTTACAGCTGTTGCCCCCGGCTTCGCCCGCCATTATTCATTGACTCCAGGATTTTTAAGAAAATTACACTGGTAGATTATTAAAAATGTTTGTGGTTCAGAGCTATGAAAATTGTAAGTAAAAATAAAATTAGAATATTTGTTCATTGTGTTCATTTCACGTAGGCCTTATATAATAAAGAAACGGTTTTCCTTCCTAATTTTGTAGTCGTCATGAAAGTTTAGACTGCGAGAGACGAACATCGCCGAGTATACCCGATGTCTCACGAAGCGGGCGAGCAAGCACGCTATTTAGGGCCGTTGAATTGTATAAGAGTAGATAATCTGTTTTCGTGCCGCTTAGTGGCAGTATCTGACTATTAATCACTGCATACTTATACTTACGACTCCAGTAACCAGCAGAAGATTTTATCACGGTAAAACAGCCTCCTCTCGATTCCTGCAAGAATATTGCAATAAACGGCCGTGATTGGTCTATATCCGAGGAATTGCTAAACGTTGTTGGTCAGTTTCAAACACGCGGCGTATGAGTTCAACACTCATACGTAATCCCGCAAGAGATTGCGAGTCTATCGATAGATTCGCGACTGGGAAGTTAAGATTGAATCTATCTGATGAGTAGGATTTATTAAGACTATTCCTTGAATTAAATATAACGGATTATATAAATAACTAGCTGAAAAGGCCCGGCGTCGCCCGGGCTTTGTATTTTGTAATTTGAAATTAACTTATGGAGGAATTTCGATTTTGAAACTCTAGGTGCTTATATAATATGTATGTAAAACTTGAAATGAAGAAAAAGATTTATCACACTCAAACTATTCCATCAGAAAACGCTAGGTATAGCTTTTTATGGCTCATAGAGGATGTCGAATGCTGCATTCCGTTGCTTCTACACATCATGCTTGGGAGGATTTGAAATAAGAAACATAAATTAAATAAGATTGTATTGACTTGACGGAAAATTTTATTTCTCATTCTCATGTTAAACCGTTTCGGGCCTGAAATAAAATAGAAATGCAGTATCACTTTCATACTTTCCTCCCCTAAAACCTGGGACATAAAACACTGCGAGCATGGGACTCATAATGTTCCATCTCATGCTTAGGGCCTATGATAAACATCCTTATTTCTCAACTAATACAAAGCATACAGCTATGGATAACCTATAGCATCAGAATTCGTTAAAGTCCAATAAATTATTATGTAGTGTCCAGAGCCCCATGTGAACTGTGTAAACAATACACTGTTGTCTTGACAACTGAATGGGATTTCATTTTTTTTTGCATAATATTCTCAGAAATTATATAATTTTCAAGGGAAGGACTGATTTGTTTCAATTTTAATGTTGACAGCTATACTTCCCGGGCTTAACTGGGTATGTGTGCAAAATGTCGTGTAAATTGGTAAAGAAACGTAGATTTGTATAAGGAACAAACATACATACACACATTCGATTTTATATATTAGATAATTACTTTTTTACGTTGCTATATAAAATAAAACATCTGTCAGCTGTGGGATCACGGCATACTATATATCAACCATCAAAGACTAGAGTTACCAGATTCTAATCAGTGCTACCAATACTACGTATGAATAATAGTAAAACTAATTCAAATAAGCCAACATCAGAACAGAATAAAACCACTCGAACTAATGGATATAGGCCTATATGCATTCATGAACCACAGATTATTATCTCTATTGGATATTCTCATGTAATATCTTATATTCATCTTGAATGTTACTGTAAAATAACAGTGGAAGCCCGGTCACAAAAATCACTCCCAAGATTGCGGGTTCGATCCCGTCCCTGGTCGATTGCATTTATGTGTGCATAAATGTGATATGCCCATGTCAGTAGATTTACTGGCATGTAAAAGAACTCCTGCGGAACAAAATTCCGACACACCGGCGAATGTCACAGGCCTAAGTTCCAGTACATTCCCGTCGTTAAATAATCACATAGGCTACCAACCAACCAACAAAAAGCACTAATTAGTTTAACTCACAGAACTGCGTGTGACATAACTTTCTGTCAGTGAAGGGCAATGAGTCATAGGAGAGAGGTTCCATCTGGCGCTGTGAAGTTAACTCTGACTTAGCCCAGTTGGTAGAGCAGTGTCACGGTTAGCCAAAGGTCTTGGGTTCAAGTCCCAGTGTCAGAGGAATTTTTCTCCTATAATATTCTCACTCTAACTAATTTATACCGAATAGAAATTGTGTATCAATCAGTGCACATTTAAATTATTTCAATTTCCAAACAAATTGTATATAGGCTGCAGTATATAACATATAATCAGTATATGTTTTAGTGTTTTTATTGTGTTCGCTGACAGCATCTGAAGTGAGAAAGGTGTGTTTCCCTTGGTTAGGGTAAAGAAGGTTACTTGAATGCATTCATCATATTTTATTTGGTTTGTGTATCCTTCATGGATGTAAGGTGGTAACGACATTCTTTTTATTTTTACAACTAATTTACACGAAGAGAAAGTAATACAATTATAATAAGAGGCAAAACTTTTGTTTTGATAGAGGAAGTTATGTGTTTCATATCAGGTTTAGAATAAGCTAAAACATTAAGTATGCCAGTATACCACATTTACAGAGCTACCGGAACTGCGAAATAACGCATGTTCTCTGCAGGGGGTACGAACCTTGGCACTCTCACCTGTAGAGCAAAGCGCACGCGAATCAGATTATCAGGTGACAGTGACGGATCGCGCAGGAAGTGAACCAGCGGCCCATTTCTACAAAGACACATGTCCGGCCGATTAAATTCCATTCTCCTGTAATTAACTCATTTCACCTACCACTTTGGCGGCGTTTCGCGTGATTTCAACACGAATTCCCTTGTGAAATGAGATATATTGTACAGTAGGTATCACTGATAATGGCCGCGGTATTTATTTCCGTCAGCTTGTACGTGTATACGCGAAAAGTACTCCTTAGAGTTGTGTTAAATTGTTTATAGCGTTAACAGCAATGAAATATGTGCTAACAATATCGTAATGGTTATGATTTTTATCACCCCTGAGTTTTCCTTCAATGGTATTTGTTACACTGTAGTTCTCTGTGCGGAATGGAAGATAACTCATTGCATGTTTATTCTACAGTTCTACAAGACTGCAAGTTGTAAGTGCGGCTATTAGATAATTTAGAAAGTATACAGGGTGTTAAGGAATAACACCGAAATATTTTACCTGTGTATAGAGGGGACATAGACAAGCAACTTTTATTAGTAGATTTTGCTCTGGGGATTCAATTTTTCCTGTTACAGCATAAAATCTCTCAGGGCATGGCCGCCACTGACTTCTAACATTTGAACAGATGCAAAATAAAAGAACGTCGTTGTTAACACTGTAGTTAGGAATGACAGAACAAATGCTGTGGCGGCCAGTCATGCGATTATTCTGTAAATTTTGCAGACTATGAATACTCTAAATTAAGGTATAGCTGTTGGTGAATGAAGTCAATTTAATGAAAAATTTAACCCTATTTTGCTTAATTATTGAGTCATGAGCACAAAATTGTTTTGACTTTAGTGCCCTGTAGCATACATATTTTAAGTCATAGAGCAAACATTTCCGAATAAAAGTTCCTTGTTTATTGTCCCCTCTATACATAAAATATTTCAGTGTTATTCATTAACATTCTATATAAGGTCATCTAAGAATAATTAATTAAACATGATCATACTTAAATTGTATAAACTTATTATAAGGGGCGTCCATGAAATTAGTGCAACATTTTCGTGTGGCTGTAAGGAACATCCATCGAGTATTACCTTGGGTCGGAAATGCGTTGTTACGGGTGTAAACAGAAACACACGTTGGAAAAAATCTTTATTTATTAAGTTATCTGTAAGAAAGTTATGCATTTGTATATTTTTGTATATATTCGAGCTGCCTTTCAACCTTCATATAAAAAAGATGCAAAGTCATCAAATGCCTTACCTTTGTAATAAGTAATAATGAAATAACAGTTAAGAAGATGTAACACTTCAGCTTCCACGAAAGTTTTAAGCCGCTTTCTTGGAGCAGGGCTTGAAAGTGATTGTTCCTTTAAGTTTGAATGTTTGCAACTGATAAAATACCGGCAAAACTCTAGGCTAAGTTAACAGAATCCATTTATCAAGGCCTCATATAATAAATTGATTGAAATTCACTGCACGTCTACGTGTATTCTCAAATTATGATTGTGAAAGTTAAATTCCAAGGCCTCCTTGGCAATAAAACCATGAAGGAAGGGGAAATTTCCAAATACCTTCGAAACGTAAAGATATTTAATTCTAAAATGGGATTCAGAATGCAGGGAAGCTTATTAGAAATGGGTATATTCTTCCTTTTGAGAATTTAGAAGAATGGAATGAGATTTATTATGAGGACTCTGCAGTGAGGTATGGCGGGATGGTTGATAGATTCTGATTCCGCTGACTCGGCAAGAGAAGGGGTGGGGGGTGGGATATGTGACGTGCACAACCCTTATTCACATCTCAGATGCTGCTTCCTGAATTCTTCCTGTCACTGTGCAGTGGAGTGTGTCTCATCACTGATAAGAAAAAAAGAGATGACATTGAGATATAGGCACTGTAATCCCTGATCTATTTCTGTTTCATAAAGCTTATTGATTGTTTCATGCATTTCGTGTTTCATAATGAGATGGATTTCTATTTCTATGTTCGTTATCTCATATCTAGGGGGCGGATTTCTATGACCTAAAAAATAGGATATATACGTGCATTTATGACCTAAAAAACATTAAAATATGATCAATAAAATTTAAAATATGACTTTACCACTTACACATTGTGTATATATATATTTTTAAATTTCATTATTAAGTGCCAGTATGGTACTTTATGAGATTGTGTGGGGGACGAAAAAATGTCTGTCCGTCTGTCTGTCTGTCTGTCCGTGCGTCTGTACGCACCATAACTCAAGTACGCTTTTTCGGATTTTCATGAAACTTGGTATAAACATTCATAATGTCGATGGGAAGAACCCTATTGATATTGAACCAAATCGGTTCACCGGTACCGGAGTAATGCCCAATTTAGTGCCTATTTTAATAGATTATGGCGCCTTTCTCATAGAAAGGCGCCATCACTCAAATACGCTGTAACGGATTTTCATGAAACTTGGTATACCCATTTATGACGTCCATGAGAAGTGCCCTATTGAATTTGAACCTAATCTGTTGACCGGTACCGGAGTAAAACCCAATTTAGTGAATATTTTAAAGACGCGGTAATTCAAATACGCTTTACCGGATTTTTATGAAACTTGGTATACACATTTACAATGTCCATGGGAAGACGTCTATTCATAATGGATAAAATCGGTTGATCTGTTTCGGAGTAATGCTCAATTTAGTGCCTATTTTATGGCAATATACGTATTCGAAAGAATTTATAAAAAAATGAAAATCAGTTATCTTGACAACATAGCCTATTGTTTTACTGTGATCTTATAAGGCCTTGGAAATTAAAATACAGGTAGCTATGAAAACACTATTGTTTTACATGCGCTTATCCAACTAGACCGTTAAAATAACCCAGGTGGCCGAGATGGTAGACCTTTCTTCTTCCGTAAGCCCTGCTTAATGAATAAATCTGGAGCTTAACTTAGAAATCAATTTAAAAAAAAAACATATTCTGCATATCATAATTGCAGTCATAACTGATTAAACAAAAACATACTGGCACTTTTTTACATCAGTTTACCTGATTTTATTATTTAAAATATCTGTAAATTCTCAAAAAGTATCATTATAATGCAAAATTTACAAAATATGATATGAAACTTCAAAATTTCTTTAATATGCAGACAAATATGCCAAAAATATGACCTAAATATGCATGCCCATATTAAATATGCTACAATAGTTGAAAAATTCCTAAATATACAGTTATATGCACAATAAAAGCAGTTCCATTTTCACCAGGATGCTTGGAATCGGGTTTAAATTATAGTCGGAAACCTGAAATTATGCAAAGGGGAAAAATATGACATTTCATAGAAATCCGCCCCCTACTCATAGGCCTATCTAATATCAGTATCAGTATTAACCAGTGGTTTATAAAGAATGTTTGTTTATTTCATTTTCTTCTATGAATATTCTTTCTTTGGTTTTTGCTCTTTCGAACTCTGTTCTTTTCTATTACATATTCTCTATAACATTACTTGTATTTTACTATTTCTATTTTAATTTCTTTTTTTAAATGTTCAATCTCTCACGCAGCGGACCCGGGTTCGAATCCTCGTCCAGACACGTTACCTAGGTTGGGTTTTTCCGGGGTTTTCCTCACCTGTGAGACATGTCAGGTAACTTTAGACCATTGTGGTCCCCGGATATCATCTAGCCGTCATTATCATCTTCATCCCATCCTCGCCTTGTTTGGAGTGAGTGTGTGTGTGTGTGTGTGAATGGTGTGTCTCGTCCTATGTGTTCGTGTTGTCTCGGAGGTGGCCCCGGCATTGGGCCGATCACTCATCCGGGGAGTCCCTCCATGTCCTTGTCTGGTCAAAAACTTATGTGTGTGCTCCATAGATAATCCCTCTCCCGACTGGTCGCGGCCCTGTATGGCCCGGGCGGCTTAAATACCCTAAAAGGGAGAGGTAAAACTAAGGTAAAGATAGATAACTCAGACCAACAGCCTTGTTGCCTTAAGAATTCATATTTATTCTTGGGTACATTTAGGTCGCTGATGCCAAATGTGCCATTAGTTTTGCCCTATCAGCTTTAGTTTTTGAGCTATGGCATTACCACTATGCATATTATCCCATTTTACGTTTGATATAAATAAAAAGCAGTGCCTATTTTTAGCTTCTAAATCTCGTGAAGAAAAAAGCAACACACTAACATTACATTAACATTACAATAACAATATTACATGGGATCTTTCAAAAAATTGATGTCACATATTTTACGGTCGTTTATGACTTATGACTGTCAATTTGAGGGCAAAAAAATAATACAGCTTTTAGTTTTTCTGTACTTCGTACAGTTTTCGTCCTACGTGTCCAAAGTATGGTCAAGAACCTTCACTATTATCAAGCAGGATTTTTTTTTTCCGCTAGACTTAAGAGTTAACGAATAAAATCTATATAAAAGTAGAGCTGGTAGAGAAAAACTGTTTACATATTTGGAATAAGCACACCAAGTAGGCTATAACCAAAATCCGCTAAAACAACTGAGACACCAAACAAAAAGTAATTTTTTGTTGGGCTGTGTAATTGTTCAATCTCTTAAGCTCTCTTTATTATAATGAAATAATTATTGGGCGCGCCCTTCAGTTATCTTCTTGGTCTTTTCCTTCCTTTCCTTCTATATATATTTTTAGCTTACTCTTCTTTCGTTTTTTATGTTTTAGGTTTGTTGTTTGTAAAGTTAAAATACAAAGTAGTTTTAGCTTGAGGGATGCTTGTTGAAGTGAAAATGCTAGCTTACTGATAGCACATCATGGCACTGGCTGGTAGCTTTGCCGAGGGTTCACACGGGTCGATACAAAGAACAATACCCCACATCTACACTGCAAAAGCCGGCCAGCTGGTCACTTTAATGCTTCTGTTAGCTTTAATAGTCGTGTACAGTGGATATTATGTGTTCTCTTAGTCTCTTGTCCAATGAATATTGCAACTTTAATCTCTTTTATATTACTTTTAGATAAATTTACATTTAAAAAAGTGATATGAAACACATAACTTCCTCTGCCCAATTAAACGTTTTTTCTCTCAGGGTAATATATTATTATGTACTCGCTTCGCTTATTGGGGGCTCTGCCCCCAAACCCCAGCTGAGGTTCTCGGGAAAGGTTTTTTGAAAGATCTAGGCCTATGGGTGGTAGAGTGCGTGTATTTAGTCTGCTGTTTTGGCTAAATATTTTGTTGACGTAGGTTAATCGGCCCGATTAATCGATTAAATATTTAATCGTCGATGAATTACATTATCCGATTAATCGGTTTAGTCGAATTCTGAAAAAAACGTTTTCGAGAAATGGGTCAAATGACCTAACTCCTTTCTCAGTGCGAGAGAGAGTTTTTAGTGCTGCCGGTATTATTGTAAACAAGCTACGATCGTCTCTTCATCATTCAAATGTCAACAACCTCGTGTGTCTCAACTCTTGGCTGAAAAAGTAACTGGAAATGTAAGTTTTGTATATATTTTTTCACTAGTTAACTAATAATGGTATTAATTAATTCAAGATTTCTTCTGATTATCTGCAGTGTAGTAGTTATTAAACGTGTAAAACAATATTAAATGTACCCTTTGGTTTCGTTTAAAATACTGACCTGTTTGTCAATTAATCAGTCGATTAATCGATTAAAGTCAAGCGTTAACTCGATTAAAAGATTTCATCTACGAGTTATAATTAAAGAATATAAATTATGAAATTTCATTAACAGATAGAAGAAAATTTTGTTAGTTCTGGACAAAAATATGTTAATTGGATTTAATTATTATGAACCTGAGACTTCAGAATGCGAGTCCAAGACGTTACTATCTCGACCACCCCGTTAGGTTTACGGAAATAATCAATTTCTATACTTTCAGAGCCCTACGTGAACACTGTTTGATAATACGTTGCCATGGAAACCGAGCACTTTTTCCGGGTTTTTAGGGCTATAAATTTAGAAAATAAACTTTCTGGAATTTTCCTCTAGTTTACAGCCTAAAAGCTATAGGCCTATGTGTACCAAATTTAAAGTTTCTAGCTCATCTGGAAGTGGGCAACATTAATGTCAGTGAGTGAGTGAGTCAGTCAGTCAGCCATGTGGCTTTATATTATATACTACTTCCAACTAAAGAATAAAGTAGATGTAAACAAAACCACGTGACATGATGGTTTCTGATTGGCAGTTGGACGCACAACCCCTCCAGGCTCTTGCTTGTCGTCTTCTTACGAGTATTAATGTAGTTTCTTCAAAACATAAAAAGTAAGTAATGTATATGATCTACGACTAAATTAAGCACGTTTCTCAAGTTCATAACAACACTTTCTATGTGATTTAAGCAATACCGATATTATTATTTGATATTATCGGTTGAATGTAATGCAACGCGCATGCCTGAACACAACAAAGGTATGAAAACATAACACAGTCACTTGTCATGTATTCCTCGAATACAGTTAACGGTTAATTCATACGGTGAACACAAGCTTACCACAGCTATTATAAATAATAAAAGACAGCAATACAGTTCAATGGCTGAAGCTAATCAGGTCTCACCACCTCGTGTTGTTAAGCAAAAGCGGGAAAAGCAGTTAAATAGTGGCGAAAAACTGTGATCTTGAATGTTTTTAATACATTTTGCAGTAGGTAGATTTTCATTATGACATTGAAATATTACAATGCACTAGCATTTTAAACGTAGGCATATTTAATATTTGTGAAATCCAGCTTTGTTTCTGTAGATGCTAGCTTACTTTGATCAATATTAACGAGTTCCTCTTGCATAGAAATTGCGTCGTCTGCAATGTGTCAACGAACACGTGGTCGCGGAGTAATACATCTCAGTGTGTTTGTTTACATCTACTTTATTCTTTAGTTGGAAATAGTATAGGGATGGCATTCTCCTTACATAAATTAGTTGTAAAAATGAAGATAATGTCGTTACCACATCGCATCCCTGAAGGATACACAACCCAAATAAAATCTGATTAATGCACTTCTGTAACTTTCTTTGCCCTAAGCATAGGTAGTGTACCTTTCTCACTTCACACTCTGATATAGAATAAGAAGCCGTGAAAGAGCGCGTATTCAGTTGTTTCAACCTGATATAAAGCTTTTATTCACCAGGCAAGACTGAGTTTCTACAAATAGTGGAGTGGCTTATAATTACCCTTCAGATAATTTTTTTGAAAAAAAAAAAAATTTCAAATAAAAGTTTTAGCTCTTGGTATAAACAACCGATGTGTGAAATTTAAAGAAAATCATTAGAGCCGTTTTCGAGAAAATTGCGAAAAACGAAAATTTCTTCATGTAAAGTCCCCTTAAAAGTAAGAAAACTTGTCGTCAATCTTCGAGTCACATCTTCAGAAGGTACCTGGCCCAAATACAACATTTTGTTTCCATACAGTTTTCCCTTCTGTAGCTAAGTTGTTCACAGACAGACACACACACACACACACGTATCTGAAAGTAGTATTTTTAGATTTAGGTAACCTCAAAACAGGTATTTATGCTAAAAACTCAACTTCGAATTTGGGGGTCGTATACAATACCACCTCTATCTAGTAGTGTCTATGGTGTGGGCAGAAGAAATTAAAATAAGTAATCTCTTCTCTATATATATAAAAGGCTTTGTCCTGACTGACGGACTGACTGACAGGAATCAACGTAGAGCCTAAACTATAACAGGTAGAGACTTGGAATTTAGACAGTACCTTCTTTTCATAATGTAGGTGCTCACTAAGAAAGGAATTTGAAAAATTCTTATTTTAAATGCCAAAAATCAAATGTTTTTGAGAATACTTAATCCCTTCTTACGCAGAATTATCGAATCCGAATCACATTTGACATTAAAACATATTGTTGCCAGTGGGTTTCAGATGGATTTGGAATTAAATTAAATGGAAATTTGAAAATTACAGTTGGCTTTGTCTATTTTTGTCATACCTTGAAATAAAACTTTCGCGATCGCTTGAATGTTGTAAGACCTAATATGGTCAAACATTGTTTTATTTGGACGAAACTCAATATACAGGGGTTTTCTGGACCAAGGAACTCGAATCTGAGGTCGCTTTTACCAGGCGACGCTATCTAATCGTGGTATGTAGTCCACGTGATTTAGGTGTTAATAAATATAACGATTTAACTATTATGCTCTTAATTTTTAATTTTTGAAATAATTATCGCGGGCGAAGCCGTGGGCACATGCTAGTATTAAATAAATGTTGACATTGTTTTCTTTGCGGTTCGTCTACATATTGTATTATAGATACTACTACTAGTTACTAATCACAAAATACTGAATATATGATCACTCCTAGGTACTTTCTTCACTTTGTACAGTGCACCACAGTTCGTACAGCAGCAAGGGGCTGAATTTATTGGTAGCGTTGCTGTACAGGGGCGATGTCTTACCCGGCCTGCACGTGATAATGACCCTCCTGCGCCCTGTCCGGTTAAGCAGCCGATTAGTAATCCCAGCATCCATCACAGTACAGTCACAGCCATGATTATTTCACCCTTTCCCAGCCTTGCAGTACTTAAGTTTGCATGTACGAGGATCGTCCAGAAAGTAAAGAACGATATGGCATAACTAAATAATGACGAAAGATACTTACTTACTCAATGGCAATAGACAATTCAGATTCCATGAGGATGGAGGCAGCGTCAGCCTCGGAAACGTTGGACCACAACAAACTTCTCACCTGGCTGCAAACACGAGAAGATTTTCTACAGACAATTCATTAGTTCATGAATGATTCGCGTACAGATGCTAATAAATATAATGCTTTAATAATTATTAAGTGCCAGAATTGTACTTTATGAGATTGTGTGTGGGGACGAAAAATGTCTGTCCGTCTGTCTGTCCGTCCGTCCGTGTGTCTGTACGCGCCATAACTCAAATACGCTTTTTCGGATTTTCTTGAAACTTGGAAACGCATTTATAATGTGCATGGGAAGAACCCTTTTGATATTGAACCAAATCGGTTCACCGGTACCGGAATAATGACCAATTTAGTGCCTATTTTAATAGATTGTATCGGATTTCCATGAAACTTGGTATACCCATTTATGACGTCCATGAGAAGTGCCCTATTGAATTTGAACCTAATCTGTTGACCGGTACCGGAGTAAAACCCAATTTAGTGTCTACTTTAAAGGCGCAATAACTCAAATACGCTTTATCGGATATTTATGAAACTTCGTATACGCATTTATAATGTCCATGGGAAGACGTTTATTGATATTGGACCAAATCGGTTGGCCAGTACCGGAATAATGCCCAATTTAGTGTTTTTATGTTAATATATAAGAAGTCGCGATAACTCAAATATGCTTTATTGGAGTTTCCTGAAATTTTGTAGCCTATACCCATTTATAATGTCCATGGGAAGACGTCTATTCACAATGGATAAAATCGGTTGACCTGTTTCGGAGTAATGCTCAATTTAGTGCCTATTTTATGGCAATATACGTATTCGAAAGAATTTATAAAAAAAAATGAAAATCATTTATCTTGACAACATAGCCTATTGTTTTACTGTGATCTTATAAGGCCTTGGAAATTAAAATACAGGCAGCTTTGACAAAAAAACACTATTGATTTACATGCGCTTATCCAACTAGACCGTTAAAATGGCCCAGGTGGCCGAGATGGTAGACATTTCTTCTTCCGTAAGCCCTGCTTAATGAATAAATCTGGAGCTTAACTTGGAAATCAATTTAAAAAAAACATATTCTGCATATCATAATTGCAGTCATAACTGATTAAACAAAAACATACTGGCACTTTGTTACATCAGTTTACCTGATTTTATTATACTCTTAATTTTTAATTTTTCAATTAAATATCGTGGGCGAAGCCGCGGACACCTGCTAGTTAATTTACATATTGACAAATGCATGACTCTACGCCTGCAGCCTGTGAGACGACTACACGCAGTACGCCTCTGTCAGAGATGTTGCCGCACTTCCTAGATGCCCAATAAATACTTTACAATATCGAAAGTCAATACTATAGTTACTATAGTAACTAATTGCTAACATCTATGGCGACCGGACCTGTCTCTTAAATTTTAACCCCTAAATGCGTGACACTAATTTTCTCACATACTTTAAGCACCTATTCCGGACTGCATAGAAAACAGTACAACCAACCATTGAGTACTTACTTACATACTTACTTACTTACTCAATGGCAATAGATAATTCCTCAGCAAGCTAAAGGAATATTATCTATTTTATGGAATCCGAAGGTCCATTGCCGCGCTTACCTGAGCCTGCCATTCAACCCTATTCTGTGCTACCTCTATTCAACCATCCCTCGCAAATCCTACTTCCCTTAAATCTATCCTAGTATTGTCCTCTCATCTACGTCTAGGTCTTCCACGTGATCTTTTCCCTTCGGGTTTCCCAGTCAATACTTTTGAGAGATGTCTTTCCTCCCCCATGCGCGCAAAATGTCCAGCCCATTTCATCCTCCGTGATTTAATTACTCTTGCTATATCCGGTGACGATTACAGGTTATGAAGCTCTTCGTTATGGAGAAAACATCATAACGACGAGCTTCAAAACCTGTACTCTTCACCGAATATAGTAAGAGTAATTAAATCACGGAGGATGAAATGGGCTGGAGATGTTGCGCGCATGGGAAAGACATGTCTCAAAAGTATTTACTTGGAGACCCGAAGGGAAAAGACTAAGTGGAAGACGTAGGTGGGAGGACAATATTAGGATAGATTTAAGGGAAGAAGAATTTGCGAGGGATGGTTGGATGGAGTTAGCACAGAATAGGGTTGAATAGTGGGCTCAGGTAAGCACGGCAATGAACCTTCGGATTCCATAAAATAGATAATATTCCTTTAGCTTGCTGAGGAATTGTCTATTGCCATTGACAGAGTAAGTAAGTAGGCCTATGTATCGAATACCAAGTTTATAGCACAAATAGTTTTAAAAAATTCTTCCCACTTCAGTCATCCCCTATTATATTCTAGGGTAAAATAAGGTTAAACATTTTGATAATAAATAAATAAATATAAAGTATTTTCATTGCTACTAGTATTAGTTTAATACTAGCTAGTCTAATACTAGCTACTAGTGTTAGTTTTCGTGTGCAATCCTGTGCAGAGAAAAGCAGTTTTATTCAGAGCTCATAATTTCGTTCGGTCTGTTATTTTACCACTTTCAAATGTTTATGTTAGGAAATACTTTTTTGTAAGGCTAGACGGGAATTTTATTTTCGTAGTGTTGTTACACATGACAAACTGCAAGCAGATGCCTGGAGTCGTTACCGTTTGTTTCTGTGAAAGAGGGCGTGGTTCAAGGGGAAAGGTTTTGGGGTGTATTTAAAAAGAAAATACGACTGTGAGCGCTGCAAATTGCTTCATCCAGCGATATTTATATTTCTGTTTAGCTTAATCTCTGTTCCAAGCAATTTCACGTGTGGAGCATTAGTCTCCAATTTCAAAAGAGGAAAAATGATCATGGTGTGTCCCAAGGATCGCGTATCGCATGTAAGTTTTATAAATTAGGCAGCCTACATGGACAGGTTCTTATGAACTTAGGGAGAGACCTATTGCATGTAGGTAATACTTTCTAGAAGGTACCCGCGATTATTTGCTCAACTGGTAATGTTTATAATTTAACAGAAACATAATTAAAACATAAAATAATTAATTCCCATATTGATGATACAAATCTTATAGAAAGAATTTATATATATGTATCCAGAAAAATAGTAGATTAATGGCCGGTTTCTATAATCTCGCGAATTACCTATGGGTAAATTATCCAATGGACAGAATTTACACAAGAATAACACCACACAAACACAAATAATTTAAAGATAGCAATCACATACACTTGTGGCGAGTTTCTAGATAAATGTCCTCTGGGTAAATATGAAAATGACAGAAAAAATGTTCCTACAAACTCGGGCTAGATCTTTCCAAGGGTAAATCGTCGGGTTAATTTATCCTTTCATGGATGGCTGGATAACATTTAACCTCTTTGTAGGATCAATAATAATTTAAACAATGAGAATCAAAGCCTTGTGAATTAAATTAACTGTACAACTCCAAAGCCTTGCTCATTATATCATTGTGGGTGAAATGGAACTAATTTGCCCATGGATAATTTACCCATAAGTAATTCACAAGTTTGTAGAAACCGGGCATAAGAAAACTATTCTTTACTCCTAGAGTAAATACAGACTTGCACAAAAATTCACCAATAAACATAACTTTGAATAGGTACAATCAAATCCACCCACTTAATATAGATATATTTGGAATTAATCTTAAACAATTAATTCTGCTGCAAACCAGCTGTTAAAACTTGTCCAAAATGGTAATTCATAGGAATCTGTGTGTGAATAGTAATACTATATATGATATTGTCAACTAACATATTTTAAGTATTTATATTATTTCATTCTTATTTTTCTCTACATTCTTCATGCTTGCTTTCTTCTTATCTCTCTTATTCTCTTTACTCTCTCCTATTCTCTTTACTTCTTACCCTACATTGGTCACTATCCTACCCATTGTATATACTTTTTATTATACCTATTTCATATTTGTGTTATTGTAAGTACATGATGTATTGCTAGTATACTAATGAACATTGTAATTGGGTGTATATCTAATGTTCATGTTCAGTAATGTTCATTCTTCATTAAATAAATAAATATTTATGAACATATCGTTATTCACAAATTGCATGACTTAAATCATTTTATTCTTAATTATATTGTTTTACGTAATAAATAAAAATAAAATCAGATAAACTGATATAACAAAGTGCCAGAATGTTTTTGTTTATTAGTGTTAATTGTAATTATGATATGCAGAAAATAAGTTATTTTTGTAATCTATTTCCGAGTTAAGCTCCTGATCGATTCATTAAGCAGGGCTTAAGGAAAAACAAAGGTCTAATTTGATAATCATAATATGTGTAGGAATATGTGGGTATATTAATACCAGGTAAAACAATACCACAAACTGCTGATGTAGGTGATTTTTGGTAGAGTTCGTGCGGTTGTAACTTATCTACCATTGCAAAATAGAGTCAAAATACGTAGCACACACAAACCTCGGCGCTTAAGATTTCCGACATTAATCATAAAAAAAAGGAAGATAAAATTACAACATGTACACGAATTTACTCCAATAAATATTTCTTATCTATACGTAACAAAATTATCTCCTATCTTTATCAAATAAATCGAAGACTTGTATTTTATATTCATAACTCCTAGATGAAGTTTTGTATTCTCTACTTTATATGTCACGCTTTTGTTTAATCAGGCCAAGGAAGAGTGCTAACAGTGTACTTACTTAGAAATTTTTGTAATCGATCTTTGAGTTAAACTCCAGATCGTTTCATTAAGCAGGGCAGGGAAGAATAACGGTTTAAAGTTTGATATTATAAGTAGGGACCGGATTCTTAGGTTTTTACCTATTTTTTCCCTTACTTCCAAAACAAAAAGCGCTCATACACTTTTTCCAATAATGTCCATAGGATTCACCCACATTAATTCTGTGGCACCTAAAAATACCTAAATGGGGTATAAAAACCTAAATATACCTAAACGGGATATAAAACCTCAAATATCTAATTTAGGCTCCTTTTTTGTCTTTTTTCTTTGTCAGTTGAGAAATCGATATTTTACGGGGAGAGAATAATTTTTGTCGGGTAGAAATTAATACCACCAGCGGTTCATTCAATCCATTGTTGTCTAGGATGGACAGTATCAAGAGAGGAAAAGAGTACCGGCGTATTCCTCTTAAAATATTCGTACGAACAACCATTGTAAATTTGCCGTGTATGAACAAGGATATAGATTTCTGTGTTTTAAAGCGCTTGTTTTTTGTTTGTCTTTAGTACTTCCCTGTTATTCATACTGAGTGGTCACGCTGTGAGTTTTAAGAAGACGTGTTAATTATGTCTAAACAAATGAAATCGAGTTTATTACGGCAGTGGATTGGCGACGATCTGAATTTCACTACAGATGATAAAGTAATATTTTGTCAAGCCTGCCAGAAACACGTATTATTTACCTTTCTAGAAAAGGAAGAACTTCACAGTTGAGAATCTTGAAAGATAGTTGGTGATATACTGTAACCAGGAAATGTGAGGCAATCTTATTTTCACTGCTTCTTTTGAATGTTTATGCTTTCTTTCTTCAATTGTATAATGTCTTAAAGCCAGTTTACACAAATTTAAGTCAATTTTGTTAAGTTAAACTTTGGAAGTATTATGTATTCAATCCTATGTAGCACATTCAAATTCATTAAACCAATTATTCTACCCGAAAACGATATTTTGGACATAAAACCTAAAAAAAAACTATTTCACCCAATGGAAAACCTAAAACAGTGTTTTTAAAAACCTAAAAATCCGGTCCCTAATTATAAGCATTTGTGAAGGAATATGTGGGTAGTGTTATTTGTCATAGCTAACTGTATTGCAACTGCCAAAGCTGTACATGAACTGTAAAACTACTGTATATGTTGCCATGAGATCTGATTTGCATTTGGTAAATTCTTTCTAATATTGTATTACCTTAAAGTAGGCACGAAATTGGGCTTTAGTCCAGTACCGGTCAGCCGATTTGGCCCAAAATGAATAGGCTTCGTCCCATGTACGGTTGACCGGTACCGTAGGAATGCCCAATTTAGTACCTATATTATGGAAATATAATAATTAGAAATAATGTGTGAAATGCAAATCAGTTCTCATGATTTAGAAGTTGAC
Organism: Ectobius pallidus; assembly: GCA_964059195.1. Lineage (NCBI taxonomy): Eukaryota > Metazoa > Arthropoda > Insecta > Blattodea > Ectobiidae > Ectobius > Ectobius pallidus. The sequence continues at coordinate 21,052,014 of CAXKWD010000002.1, read as the reverse complement.
AAAAAACATTACCCACATATTTCTTCACATTTACTTATCAAACTTTAGACCTTTGTTCTTCCCTGGTTAATGGATCGATCTGGAGCTTAACTCGGAAATCGATAACAAAAATAACTTATTTTTCTGCATATCATAATTGCAATTATAACTGATTAAACAAAAACATTCTGGCACTTTGTTACATCAAATACAAATACAAATACATATTTATACGTGTAAAATAAAGCAGAACAAATACATATTTTAAAAATAACTACAACTGCTATTTAAAAAAAGGAAAAGAAAGATAGGCTAATCGTACATAATTAATAATTATTCTATCACAAGAAATATTAACATTTAGAAATACACCCGAATGAGCAAGTAACTATAACTACTATTGAAAAAGAGGAAAAGAAATATAGGCTATATCTTCACAAGAAGTATTAACATTTAGTAATACACCCGAATGAGCAAAACTGCTCGTGCTCGGGTGCAGTTTCAAAAATATCAAAGTGAAGAAAGAGGAGAGACAAAGAAACAGAGCGTATAAAAATGTGGTTAACTAATAAATAAAGTAAAAAAAAAATATTAAACATAAATACATAAAAGGAATGAAACAAAAATGACTTAAACAGCTAAAATATTACAGACAATTCTTTACATATCTATTAAATTTACCAGTGGTGTATGCTGAGAGGTCAGGATACTTTCTGATCATTGAGTTATAGAAGCGTGGACCAAAATTAATTTACCTGATTTTATTAAAACATGCATAGAGTCTAACAAAAGCCTTCGCTGCATATTTTATACTTACATAAAACAATTGAATTTAACTAACACTTTCACTTTACACTAAAGCGACCAGAATGCATAAAATAGGCACTAAATTGGGCTTTACTCCAGTACCGGTCAACCGATTAGGTCCCAACTTAATAGGCTTCGTCCCATGGAAGGTTAACCGGGGAGTAATGCCTAATTTAATGCCTATTTTGTCTTGATGCATTAGAAAGAATTTATCAAATGCAAATCAGTTCTCATGGCAACATATTGTTTTACGGTGTTCATAAACGGCTTTGGAAGTTGCAATACAGTTAGCTTTGACAAATAACACTACCCACATATTCCTTCACATATGCTTATCAGACTTTAGACCTTTGTTCTTCCGTAAACCCTGCTTAATGAATCGATCTGGAGCTTAACTCGGAAATCTATAACAAAAATCACTTATTTTCTGCATATCATAATCGCAATTATCACTGATTAAACAAAAGCATTCTGGCACTCTGTTACATCAGTTTACCTGATTTTATTAAAACTTGCATAGAGGCTAACAAAAGCCATCGTTTCATATTTTATACTTACGCAAAACATAATTGAATTTAACTACACTTTCACTTTACATTAAAGCGACCAGAATGCGGAAAATTGCCTTCAATCCTCTTATCACCAAAAGTGATGAAGGGGCAGTGAACACAGAGCATGCGCAATAATAACTATAATCATTCTAAAGGTGATATAATGCTGATTATATACTTTAGATATAATTATCGTGGCTCTATTGCAACCCTACATCTAATAATTTCGTATTAATATTATCGCCAGTAAGGGATGCACTGCATTACACCCCCTCCCTATCATTGTGATGGATGTTCTACACGCAACCCACCACCACCTGGTCGTAAACACGTATTTGCATTTAGAATACCACTTTATGGGCCTGCCTATATGTTTGTGGTAATGCAATTTATGAAGCAGCTTGTGTTGTGATGGATGTGATGTACAAGACCTGGCGTTTTAACTGCTTTGTTTTAAGTTGTGGATTTATTAAGTTAACAACTTGAAGAGTGTGACTCGTAGAAATGCCTGTTAAATCAATAATAAAGTAATAAATAGACTTCCAAATTTTAGGTCGCTAAAAATGCTGTTTTAGGTACCTAAAATAGGGTCTAAAAATTGGAAAATAGTTTCTTAAAATCGTAAAATAGTCTCTTATAAAATCGTTAAGTTGCCAATTTTCTGAAATATCTCAATTGCAATGCGGAATATTATATTTATTGAAGTCACCATTAATCAATAATCATGATAAAACACAGATATAGGCCTATGGTACACAGAATCATATGGACCTATTACTAGGGCCTGTATAACTACCATAACAGTAAAAACCTAATCTCTGCGAGCAGAAGCTACGCAGGCTAGCATATTCAACCCCTTGTATCCTTCAGTGATTCAGAGAACGTTTTTGTTTGTTTGTTTGTTTGTTTGTTACTGGATATGGAAGTCGGGAGAAAAACACTACATTTTCTTGGGAATTCCAAGGAATTTTTCTACTGATGACGAAACATTTCTCACTATTGAACCACGTCTCAAATGTGTCATGTACTGCACATTCCGAGCTACAAAAATTAGTACGAACTGAAAATAAATGCTAGAATTTATAACAAAAAATAACTTATTTTGAACTTGAGAGGAAAAATAAGCAAAAAAGGCAATATTAGGCTCTAACGTAAAAATAGGCTTTTTTAGGTCCTATAAAAGTATCAGTTTTAGGCATAGTCACTTATGAAACAGATATACAAGTTTTCGTCCATACATCACTTAAGGATTAAAATAGGTTTTTATCTAAAATCCGAAAACTAGTAATAAAATATAATATTCGTTTTCACCTTATACCCTCATTTAAAATAATAATGTTTGATGATTTGCCTTTAACTCCGGTTTATTCTTGTAGTATAAAATTATAATATACAGAGTGCCCTGGTTTAAAATCATAAATTATTTCTAGTTGAATTATACCTAATTTTCTTTATTGCGTCTTTGTTTTAAAATCTTCCAATAAAATAAAATGCTTACTTACTCAATGGCAATAGACAATTCCTCAGCAAGCTAAAGGAATGTTATCTATTTTATGGAATCCGAAGGTTCATTGCCGTGCTTACCTGAGCCCGCCATTCAATCCTATTCTGTGCTAACTCTATCCAATCATCCCTCGCAAATCATACTTCCCTTTAAATCTATCCTAATATTGTCCTCCCACCTACGTCTAGGTCTTCCAAGTGGTCTTTTCCCTTCGGGTCTCCCAGTCAATACTTTTGAGATAAGTCTTTCCTCATCCATTCGTTCAACATGTCCAGCCCATTTCATCCTGCGTGATTTAATTTCCCTTACTATATCCGATGACGAGTACAGGTTATGAAGCTCGTTGTCATGCAGTTTTCTCCAGTCCCCATTTTCATCTCTCTTGGCCTAGGCCTACTCGTTATGTATACATATTAAAAACTATTAAAGATACCGTACTAAAAAGGACAAAGGACAAAGGTCTAGTTTCTTAAGCATATGTGTAGGAATGTGTGGTTAGTGTTATTTGTCTAAGCTACCTGTATTGCAACTTCGAAAGCCGTAGGCCTTAATGAATACTGTAAAACAATATGTTGCCATGAGAACTGATTTGCATTTCATAAATTCTTTCTAATATATTACCATAAAATAGGCAGTAAATTGGACATTACTCCGGTACCGGTCAACCGATTTGGTCCAAAATAAATAGGCTTCTTCCCATGGAAGGTATAAATGCGTATTCCAAGTTTCATTAAAATCCGATAAAACCTATTTGAGTTATCGCGCATACAGACACACGGACATATATTTTCCCGTCCCCCACACAATCTCAGACAGTACCATTCTGGCTCTTAATAAAAAATAATAATAGAAATCTGGCCATCGCTGTGATGAAATGCAGTGTGGTGTTGTGTGCGTTATTCTTCATTAAGTAGAGAGATTGTAACTTTTATTGTCTTTGATTGTGCAGGATAATTAATGATAGCACCGTGTGATGTTGAATGATTGCACGCAAAGGGTAATATTTTTATTTTAAGGGCTGTTCTTTCTCTTTTTTTAAAATCACGCCCTTGGTAGAGTACATCCATCTTGTCTGACAGAGCATTCTTCATTTAATCTGGCGGTCTTTCCAGTATCAATATAAACCAGGCCTGCGCTATTTCTATGTCATTTGTTTCTCTTATTTAAAGAGTCTCTTACAAGTACAGCCCATGGAAAATAAAGTGGATGGTGCAAATGGTTAAAGAAATTTTCTCTTTAGGGAACAAGGTGTTGTGGCTATTATGTTTCTGGACAGTACTTACTTTAAGTGGCTATTAGGAAAAACTACAAAGGGTATTGATTTCAAGTTTTTACATTTTAGCCTGGTTATTTTCAGAATTACATTTCTTACTTGTTTATGATAGTGGCTTCATTATTTACAATTAGAAAAGTATATATTTCATACAAAAAAGGAAGGAGGTATTTTAAGACAATGAGCAAGTTTGACAATACACTGTTGTCATGTGAACTGTGATTTGGATTTGATAATTCTGTGTAAAAAGGGATTAAATATTCTCAAAAACATTTTATTTTTGGCATTTAAAATCATTTTTTTTCAAAATCCTTTCTTAGTGAGCACCTACATTATGAAACGAAGGTACTGTAAAAATTCCAAGTCTCTATCTATTATAGTTTAGGCTCTACGTTGATTCTCTGTCATTAATGCCCGGTTTCTATAAATTCGCGAAATACCTATGGGTAAATTATCCAATGCACAGAATTTACACAAGAATAACTTTTACAAACTCAAATAATTTAAAAGTAACAATCACATACAATTATGGCGAGTTTCTAGATAAATGTCCTCTGGGTAAATATGAAAATGACAGAAAAAATGTTCCTACAAACTCGGGCTAGATCTTTCCAAGGGTAAATCGTCGGGTTAATTTATCCCTTCATGGATGGCTGGATAAAATTTAACCTCTTTGTAGGATCAATAATAATTTAAACAGTGAGAATCAAAGCCTTCTGAATTATATTAACTGTACAACTCCAAGGCCTTCCTCATTATATCATTGTGGGTGATTAGGAACTAATTTGCTCATGGATAATTTACCCATAGGTATTTCACGAGTTTATAGAAACCGGGCATAAGTCAGTCAGTCAGGACAAAGCCTTTTAAATATATAGAGATTTCCATGAAGATTCAGATAACAAAAACAAAATGGTAGCCTATTTTTGCCATCTCCGAGTACCTTGCTCCCTGAAGTTCTTTTGGAATGATTATAATGCATATATTGAGCAGAATGTATACAGTATAATTTTCAAATGAATGTGTTATTGTTGTATATGTTGAGATTTGACTGGCTTGTTTTGTTTCCAGGAGAGCCTGGAAGCGCGAGTGCTGGAACTGGAACGGGCACTGGAAGCGGAACAGAAACAGGGACAACGAGAGCGACTGGCACTGACGCGACTACAGCGACAGCTCGCCAGGGTGAGTACCACGCTACTTCTATTTATTAATGACCAGGGCCCGGATTTTTATGGCATTTCATCTTTCAAATTGTACATCATTAGTGTTGATATTCTGATCATGACTCCTAGATTATAAAAATGATGATTTTTAGGGTATTTTAATGTCATTTTAATCATTTTTATTTTTAGGTCATTTTTAAAATTTAATGCCATTATTTGGTCAGTTTTTGGATATTTTACTGTCTCTTCTCTACATTTCATGTTTTTAGGTATTTAAAAAATGTAATGTTCTTTTGTTTCTCGCATTATTTATATAGTTTTTGTTCATTTACTATATTGAATATTATAGCAACTTTAAATAAACTTAAATAAATAGATCTTGTTATAATTTGAATTTGGATACAGAAAAGATTGTGTTTGCTGTTTGCATTTAACCGTATATACCAATTAACTAATTACAAATCTATCTAATGAATAAACTAGTATTTTCATACAAATTGTTGGGTCATTTCTTTTAGTTTTTGGGTAATTTCTTTTAGTTTTTGGGTCATTTTTTGGTACTTTTTCAGTCATTTTATAGCTTATTTTTAAAGTATTTTAGATCATCAAAATCCGGACCCTGTTAATGACCATAAGAGAGTTAAGTCCACTTTCTTGTCACTGAGAATTAGAGTGACTTAACACACTATACCAGCCCAACATAGCTTTAGAGATGGATAAACCTGTGAGGCACACATCCATAACTACCGTACAATTTTGAATATTACTTACTGGACTTAACAGAAATGTAGAGAACATTTTTATCTATAACTCTATGGACAATTGGACATATCTCAATTTTTTTAGGATGGTGGACTTGAATATTTTTGCCCGCGCACCCCGGGTATAACGAAGGTCTACATACGATAATACCACATTAAGCGATATTTTTCTTTTGTCCTGCAAGTTGCTAGATTAGCTACTACAGATAAAAATACCTGATATTTTCCCTTGAGATAAATTCTACCAAAACGTTTGCATCAAATTCTGAACTAACTTTTCGTGGTGGAGAAATGATGCTATACAGCAAATCTCCAGCCGTAGAAGTGTTAGATAAAAACAGAAGAAAAGTAGAAGCAGCAACTGTCACAATCGTTTGTCGTCTGTCTTCGCCAGGGAAACGAATTTCCTTTGTTCCCAACTTGGGCGTTATCTGTCTGACTGTCTTATGTTTACTGACCACGTGATCCATCATATCGGAAAAGGGGGAATCCCGGTGACCACCAAGTTTCTATGTAAACTTAGACAACTTTGCTTTCATTTGATGTAACTGGCTAGATATTTGAATATGGGGAGAAGCGGTCTGGATGTAAATAATGTCAACATGAAAGGAGATAGGTATGTTTGAATAAGGAGGGTGGGTTTTATTTATGAGAAGTGTAACTTTCTTTTAGAGTTTGGTACCCTTGCAATTTGACCACCTCTCGTACAGTTGTTAGTGATTAGTAGATCGGATTTTTAAGTTCCTAAAAATGCAATTTTAGGAGTCTAAAATAGGCTGTAAATGATTATAAAATAAGCTCTATGATTATATTACAGGATCATATAAAGTTGCTATGTTAAAAATATTTTAAAATAACTTTTTTTTTAGGTAGATTTCGAAGAAAAATCTACCTATTGCAATGGATACCATGTCATGATTTTCGAAAAATTCTTTCATATCTTTACGTTTCATGCTCCCCTAAGTACGAAACCACCGCCCGTTCAAAAACAATTTTTGTGATATATATATAATTATATATCACAAAAAACTTGAACAAAATTTTAGTATGTTATTTCTAGGCCCAATAGTTTGCTCAAGTTCGTTAATGAGCAAAATTGGCCCAAGGGGGGGTCGGGGGAGGGGGGTTGATAATTTGTAAAAATTGTATCTCGGCCCTTATGAAGTAGGCTATAGAGGGAAACTTTGTTTGAATAAATTAGAGTACTCCCTATGGAGTTTACAGTGACACCAACGATTCGATAACTAGTTTCTTGATAGCTCTCATATAAGGCGAGACTTGAATGTTTTAAAAACAATAACACTTAAAAATATACCTCAGCCTGAAGGCCTGCCGAAAGGAATGTGTGAGGACCGACTAAGGATAAAATTAACAGTGTAATAGTGTTTGAAATATTAATAATAGTTACACAACTTTAGAACAATAATGCATGGCAAAATAAAAAATAAATAATAAAATATAATATCAATTTAAAACATAAACAACTCTCTATTTATAAAAAAGATGTCAGGTTTATTTATATTTCATATGGTGCATACATTGTACACTTTGATATTGCTTTCGAAATCTACCTCAGCCTGAAGGCCTGCCTAAAGGATTTTTTTTTTATCTTGGGCTGTTTGCACAATTGAGATAATTTTACCGGATGACATAAAATTCTCAGCTGTTGTCATTTGTCGCACCTTTTTCCGAGCCCGTCAATTGTCCGTTTCATCATAATCAGTTATATAAGTGTTGGTGTTATTGCTGTTTCTGTTGTAGGCTACTTGTTGTAGTGGCTACCCTGAAAGCCCTCAATATGGATGGCCATTCTGAAAACCGCAGATTTAATACAATGCACATTCGATATGGAGAATAATTCTCCAATGAGACTGCCGGGGTTTGAATTCCTCCCCTCTAGCACCAGTGAAATACACCCTCCATAATATTAAATCGATTTCCACAAAGTGACTAACGCTCCACCTATAACCAAAAAAAAAAAAAAAAAAATACTGTTCGGATCCAAAGCACTCAAATCACAAAGACAGACCACTGATTCACCCCTCCACAACATTAATTTATTTTTATTAACCAAGACTGAAATACCATATTTTACGCTTCGTTAGTCAAAAGAAGTGTGTTTATTCTACCGAACATTATGAAACTGCAGAAACTTCAACGCGTAAACGTGCTCAAAATAAATATAAAACCTTGTAATCCAATTTTTGTGAAAATATAAATTCAATTAAAAAGAAACACTAAGTACTAAATCCAGATTGGTTTCAATTCGTACGATCCTGGAATAATTTTAGTAACGGGTTTCTGGTTTCCTGTACTGTTTTTGTTTGAAAAATAAGAATAAAATACCATTGCCAATTTAATCATTTTTAGCACTGCCCCCTAAATTCATGCTGTTTGTTACAATCCCCTAAATCGCTTACTTTATAGAACCAGATCAATATATATAATAAAACAGGATAGATTTCAGCTATTCTAAACGTCTCTTTCTAACAAATTGAAAATCAGCCAGTAAACAATATTTAACAGAGCAGTTTGTTTTCGGAATTACTGGTGGGGGCCATGGCCAGAGATAAAACAGTTGAACTACTAAACCAGATTAGCAAAGAGAATGGAACGCAAAGAGTAATGTGGCCACCATATATAAAATTAGGATTGTGTGTATGGGGCCTTGATTAATGATAGATCTATATCTCACAACTATTATATATATTTCCCTACTTAGTATAAAGGACGTATCCATTAGGCAGATTTGTTTGTGGTATCGTGTCTGTAGAAACAATGGTCTTGGCCCCCTAGATCGTTGCGTTCTTTTTTGCTGTTCAGCCGTTCTGCCCTGCTTTCATTTTGTGGAAGACTGTGATATGTGAGTCAAGCCAGATAAATTGTTTAAAAGAAAAACAGATGTAATTGATGTGGTTAGGGCACGTATATTTTGTCATTTAAGGTTTAGGGCCACATTTATGTACAAGACTTCGGAAGACGACTTCCTAAAGTACACGTTTTTAGCAAAGTTGTTCTTGAGAAAATCTCTTTCCTATATAAAAATCAGTATGAAGTCTTTTATACAGTAGAGCATGTTCAATTAAAATTAAAATTAAAATTAATCAAACATTAAAAACACTTCTTGCTCCACTTACATTATTTATGTAGAACCGGTTTCCAGGGAAGCTTCTCCCTCATCCTCAGCTGATGGTTGAATTTTAATTTTTAACCCTTTCCTATACTTTGACCATGGCTTCATTAAGTCGACAAATGACTAGATTGTTCTAACGTTGGCAATCTTAATGAATTAAGCTTACAAACAGTTGAAACGAAGTGGGAATTTCACAGAGCCATCATTGCATTAATATTTCAATTAAAAATTATTATTATTATTATTATTTATTTATTCTGTTGAAGTAAGAATGAGTAAAAAGTAAAATTATACATTTTACAAATAATACAAGATATGATATATTTAATAACGAAATAGATGATATTAATATTCTCGAAGAACCAAATGTTTATTTAGAAATACACCCGAATGAGAAAACTGCTCGTGCTCGGGTGTAGATTCAGAACAACAGAGTGGAGAAAGAGGAGAAACAAAAAACAAAGTGAGAAAGAATGACACATTTATAAAAAAAAGGTGAAAAATGTTAAACAGAGCTAGAAAAAGAAAAGACAAATTTATAAAAAGGAGACAAAAAATATTAAACACAAATACATACAATAAATAATAATAAAAATAAATGACTTAAAGCTAATAAAATTTCAAAATATGTTTTACATACTTGTTAAATTTAAAATTGGAGTAAACTGCGAGATCGGGGTATCTACTGATCATAGAGTTATAGAAGCGGGGACCAAAATTAATGCTATGGTTTAATCCTGCTGATGTGAGACATTTGGGTTCTGATACAAGTAGATTATTATTTCTTCTAGAAAAAGAATTCAGAGTGCAGATTCCCCATAAGGGTATTTGTATGAAACATTTCATTTCGCGAAATACCCATGAAATAGAAGGATGTTAACAGCGAAATCAGCCATTAAAAAGAGTTCCTAGGCCTACTGATAAAAAGTTTATTCACATCGTGCGTGGCCTTGTAATTGAGAAGATGGATTATATTAGGTAACTATAACACAAAACTGCAATGAATTTAAAAAGTTCTACCTGAAACAGAATCATAAAAAGAGTCTTGAAGCTTATTATAGGTTGAAAATTATTACACCCTGTTTGGATAATAGTACTATTTTTCAAATTGTTAACTGATAAATTAGCTGCTTAACATAAAATCTTAAAACTCGCCAAAGGAATTCTCCGAAATAACATATAAATTATCTTGACATACTACTATTGCCAAAAGCAATACGTACATGGCTGGTTAATGTCGGTCTCCTGTTCTTTGGGTGAAATAATTTTTGTTCACAGAAGATATCAAAATAATGTATAATTATTTTATTTGTAGAGAAGTGCATAATAAATCTCATATAGTGTAAAAATAAATACATTACTATCACTCTCAATCTGAATCATATTCAACTATGTAACTGTTTTTCAAATTCCCTGAATTATTATCACAGACGAAATTGTCATGCATTGTTGTTTTTATACAAATTACTTAATAACGAAATAGATTATATTAATATTCTCGAAGAAATGTATTTTCGTGTTCCACGTTATAGATATTATAAATTGCATAATATTTTTTTCATCCCAAAAGCAAACACTGACTCCCATAATAATCCTCCTCTTTATAATATGCTCCATCTATATCAATTGCACAAAATGGGCAATGTAGATGTATTTAATACTAACAATAAGCGGTTTAAAAATAAGTGATAAAAATTTGAAAACTTTAAAATAGTAATAATTAAAAAGTGATAGTTAAAATATGCCGCATGTCATTTTCTTTGTTTAAGTCTTTCGTTTCTTCCAAAACTATTATATTACTTATGGTTGTACCCTTCATTGTGTAATTTTCATATTTTTTTTTTTTTTGCACGACGTAGCTTAACTAATTAGTGGTACTTACGAATATTGTTGCCGTGGATCGTAACTTCACATTCCCGCACGCAATCTGGTTGCTATGAAAACAAAAGAAATCTCCGTGCGGTAAAAATTACAAAAAGCACAAGTGCCGTAAGTAAAATCATCATAATACGAGCCTTTATGGAAGACCGGAACCAAGCCCCCCCAGTTTGTGGCGACTTTAACAGGACAAATATTCGGTCCCCATAACAACCAACACATGCGAATCACTTTCTGAAATATAACATCCATCTTCAATGGTGTATAAACATAATATTTTCATCTAATATCTCAATTAATATAAATAAATTGATATAAATAATCATCGTGCAAACAATAGCATGCAATACTCGTGCCGTAAGCGCATAACGGATCTCGGAAATTGAAAAAAACTCTTTCCTCGATCCGTATGCACCGCTTACGGCACTTGTGTCGGAATATACTATTAGGACTCGGGCTTCATATCAAAATACTAGTAGGTCACAGTGGAATGATAATTCTTTCACTCTGTCCGTGTGTAGGTTAAGGTAAGTTGAGTTAGGCTGAAAAATTGAATGTCATAACCGGGATTAGAACCAAGATCTTCGACTATGGTTTTATTTAGTTTCCTCATAGTTAATTTCATAAAAATTGTAACATGGTATTGTTAAATATGTATTTAAAAATATGTTAATTTCAAGTCAGAATCAAAATTGGAGGGGTCTTCAAAGTGAAGTCACGATGAAGTTTTACTTTCGTTAGCATCGCTGGCTACAGATCCGCAGGCCTGGGTTCGATCCCCGGTACTCTTCGTCGGATTTTTCTGAGGTAGGGAGGTCTGGAACGGGGTGCACTCAGCCTCGTGATTCAAATTGAGGAACTACTTAATAGAGAAGTAACGGCTCCGGTCACGGAAACCACAATTAACGGCCGTGGATGTCTGCATGCTGACCACATGCCCCTAATCCTGCCATCTGCCTTCGGTAGGTGACGCAGCGGTCGGGTGGTAGGCCATTTCCTCTCTGGGATGTAGCTTCACGGAGTTTAGTTTTAGTTTAAAGTCTCGACTATGAATATGAAATTACATATTTTTACTTTGTACTTTGTACTTTATACTTTGTACTTTGAGACTTTAGTGCAATGAATATGGCCCTTAAATGTTTCTCTATTTTTACCCTCTCTCTCCTTACCATCTGGACTTTACCATCCTTATTCGCTCATAGGGAATTGTGTTTTGTTATGTGTGCCACTGTTGCATGGCAACAGAGATTCGCAGAAACAATAGAGAGAAGATGAATGAGCTGAAGACTATCACGACGCACCTTGCTCCATTGTTTGTTTGATAACATACAGAAATACAATCGTTACCATGGGAACTCTACCTCGTGACAAGTGATCCGACATCACTATCTGTCCAATCTATTGTTAAAGAACATTCAATCATCTCCATATCTCTACAATAAATTTAATTAATCCAGAGTTGATATTTAAAACCTTATGCGATTTGTGCTATTAAGCGACAGAGGACATAATTTATTATGAGCAGGGCCCGGATTCTGATGACCTAAAATTGTTTGAAAAATGACCTATAAAATGACCCTAAAATTTAAAGAAAATGACTTAATAATTATAAAAAATGACCTAAAAACTGATATTTTATTTATAAAAAAAATATTATTGTAGTCACAAAGTTATAGACTAGTTTGTACATAATTGTAAAAACTGTAAATAGCTGTAATGTTGTGAATGTTCTTTTCTCACGGAAATTTATACTGGCACTGAGGCACTGGCGAGTCAAAATTAGCCATTTCGTTTTGTGGTCTGCCGGATTATATTGTTGTTTATTGAGGGTAAACAGTAGTTTGCACTCTGAAATCCAAGCAGGTGGCAGACTCTGGTGCCAAGTCAATCTAATATCAATAGTAATATAATAACAAAAAATAGCGTTTCTTTGATTCTCATTTCAGACTGAGACATGTCAACACTCTAACGCCGAATTTTTCCTTCTTGCATTAAACAAACAACACTTCAAAGACAGCACCGCTAGCGACGAAAAAAGTTAATACACTCAATGTAAATACATGAAAATGACTAAATATAGAAGCAAATGACACGAAAATGACAAAATAATGACCTACAATTGAAATAAATGTCCTAAAAATATAAAATTGCATAAAATGACAAAAAATGACCTAATAAAAATGTATTTCTATGATCTAGAGGCCATGATTAGGATTTATCTACAAGTTGGCAATGTCTATGCAACATCAATAAAAAGATGACAAGTCACATTTTGCACATGTGAAAAATGTGTTAAGAAAACATTAACAATTTAATTACAGTCAAGATTAAGTTTATAAAATCCGCTTCGTCATACCGCGTCACGCGGCAGTTTTAAAAATCTACATATAGACCTATCCATAGAACATCCATATATTCCCGGTCCTTTACTGTAACGTCTTCACGTTATTTAACACAAGAGGTGTAAACAGTATTTAAATATTTATTTTAAAAAATTGCAAAACAAGCATAAAAGAATCTCGCATAAAAAATTCCTGTTCTATCGGAGATTAAAAAATCGATTTAACTAATTAGTATCTAAAAAAAAGCCGTTACGGTGGTTCATGCTTAGCGCGTGGACCTGGCATGCAAGCGGTTCCGGGTTCAAATCCCGAAGGGGGCGTGTCATTCGTGGTGGACGAAGCCGTGACTTTGGGGTATTTTCTCGGGGATCCTCCCGTTTCCCCCTTGCATTCATTCCACCAACACTCTCCACTTCAACTTCATTTCCCCCTTATTATATCCCGTTCCCCTTTACTGGTTTTCGGGCCAGCTCCTACTACAGACTCTACTAAGGGCTTTCTCCGCCCTGCCCCGTTGCTTGTGGTCCGAAAGTTGCTGTTGGTGTGCCGCACCCATGGGGCTCTTGTGTAAGAGGGACCCAGGGATGTGGTGCACGTGGAATGGTGTCTGGTCATTGTTGGATGTAGGGGAGTTCCGTGGGGGCTCGTGGTGGAATCTGTTGACAGGGGGGCCTTAAAGCAATGCAAATCATTATGTCCCCTAGGGGGTGTGCAATGGGCCCTACGTGTGCGAGTCCGTAAGGACTCAGCCTTTGAGCCGATAAGATAAGATAAGATCTAAAAAAAACAAGTTGAAATCTTAGAATGAATTTATACACATTAGTCTACATTTACGTTTTAATTAATCGTGCAAAATTTCAAGTTTATATGACAAGTTTAGATAAAAAATTCACAACTCTTCAGCTATCCCTTATCACAGAACAGCACAAATTATTTATGCAAAAAATTACTGACACCCATGCGTAAAAAATCTGAGTTTTTTTTTCAGCTGTAATTATACTCCTTTCTTTTTTAAATTTATTCATATTTCCGTCGCTTTAACTAAAAAGTCATATCGCGACTATAACACAAATACAATGGATTTACAGAATCAATTAGATGTCATTGCAAAATTTAGTGTCTTTAAAATTTTAAATATCTTGAAGATAGGCCTGTTCTTTTTTTCTAATTATTCTATAAAATTACCGATAGGCCCTTTTTATTTCCAACTTTTCAGCTCTGATTTTCCCCCCTTTCCGGCTTTGACCTGCCCTTACTAATTCCACGATGAGCAGAAAAAACATCAGCACTCAAACCTTTCAACATTCTTTCCTCGCTCATTACTGCTCATCAAATTCGAATTGAAATAAATGAAAAGAAGCGAATATACACGACCCAACCAGACAGGGAAGCTATTGGCGAGAGTAGCCGCATCTCTATGATAAGGGATACAGGGGGCGTTGTATCAGTAGGAAGTAAGCTACGCTGAGCATTCCATGAATTTCATTTCATTTGGATGAATTCCCCCTTTTACTTTATACGTGCGGCAACCCCTCAGACACGAGTGTATGATGTGTTGCACCATTACCAGGGGGACTTGTCGCTATGTTGTGCGGATATATAGCGGTGTACAAAACAAAAAAATACAGGAAATGATCGGTTAGAATTAATTGGTTTTCCATTAGTAAACTTCCTGTGTTATGGGGTAATGGAGGGTAATTATGACCAATTTTAGGAGCTCTCGTGAAGGGTATGTGGAGGATCTGGGCGCTGTTCGTAAGTAAAACTAGATGTAAACACACCAGAAAGCTAAACTTCCTAAAACAGCCTTAGGGGTTAAATACCCCTTTAAACAAAAGAAGGGAGGGGGATTAAAGAATAGATTTAATTCCATCTCAGCATTTAAGTGGTAGTTGGTATTAGGTATATACTTACTTACTCAATGGCAATAGACAATACTTCAGAAAGCTAAAGGAATATTATCTATTTTATGGAACCCAGAGGTTCATTGCCGCACTTACCTGAGCCCGCCATTCAACCCTATTCTGTGCTAACTCCTACCCATCATCCATCGCAAATCATACTTCCCTTAAATCTTTCCTAATATTGTCCTCCCATCTACGTCTAGGTCTTCCAAGTGGTATTTTCCCTTCGGGTCTCCCAGTCAATACTTTTGACTCCTCCCTGCATGAGATTGTGTAGGGGACGGGAAAATGTCTGTTCGTCTGTCTGTCTGACTGTCCCTATGTCGGTACGCGCGATCACTCGAATACTTTTTATCGGATTTTCATCAAACTTTATATACGCATTTATATAATCCATAGGAAGAAGCCTATTGATTTTGGACCAAATAGGTTGACCGGTACCGGAGTAATGCCAAATTTAATGCCTATTTTATGGTAATATATTATACAGAACTTATCAAATGCAAGTCTGTTCTCATGACAACGGTGTTCATATACGGCTGTGGAAGTTGCAATACAGGTAGCTTTGACAAATAACACTACCCACACATTCCTTCACATATGCTTACCAAACTAGACCTTTGTCCTTCTGTAAGCCCTGCTAAATGAATTGATCTGGAGCTTAACTCTGAAATCGATTACAAAAATAACTTATTTTTTGCATATCAAAATTGCAATTATTTTCGCTGATCAAGCAAAAGCATTCTGGTACTTGGTTACATCAGTATATCTGACTTTATTTATTAAAAATATATTTAGTCTTGTCATGCGTCACTTTTTTAATCTTTTCATTTTTTTTTGTGAAATATTAAAAAGAATTACACCTATGAATAAGATAAAAATATCAGTCAATAATTATCTAAAGCAAACAATAAAAAAGTCACACAAAAATTCAGGCTCATATTTTAATATACAAATTTTTTTGGAGGAGATCTCAATTTTTATGTAAAAATCAATTACATGAATTAATATCTCAGAAAAAATTCAGATATTAAGCTGAAATTCGAAAATACAACTTCTGTTCTCGTTTAGTTAATTGTAGGAAAGTTAGAGTGAGACTGAAAAATTAATTGCCGGGATTTGTTCACGGATTTTCGGCTCTCCATAGCTACCATGACAACCATGGAACATTAAACTATTCGACTGACTCATTTCGATTATGCTTTCTTTAGAGCTATTTAAAGATTTTTCATATGAAGTGTGAAATCAAGCATAATATATATTGCATAGGCTATTTCAAAACTCATTTCATTACGTCAGCGGGTGTTACTGACTAAGAGTGACACATCTCCTTAAAGAGATCATTGTGAATGACAGAGGTTATTAGAATATCACATCGCACGGGGACAATAAGTTGATTGTGTTGGGGGGGGGGGACGCTAAGTGTTTGTGACACCCTAAGAGTGATGATGAGGTTAAGTGTTGTACAGCTGCTGGATGATGGACGAGATCTCTAATGCACTGGACAGCGCTTCCCCTAGTTCTTCCAGTTCTTAACATCAAAGCAAACTTGTATCGCGATCGTCTTGAAACAATACAGGAAAGTATACAATTGTGGCAGACAGAAACAGTTAACCCTCGTGTTTACATTTGGGTTATGCGAAGGGTTTAAGCTACGATCGCATTCAGAATGCGAAAGAAATTGTAACCACTTTTGCAAAAATGCGTATAACGTATAGACTATTCCATTTTAAATGAGCCACAGTTGGCTGTAGCCTAATAAAAATTATTAATATATAAAACCAATAAAAGACAATTAGCTTTTTTTTTTAAATATATAAGAAAATTTTATTATACAAATGCATATTTCAATTGTGCTCATAAGTATAATGATTTGTTAACATTAGTGGAACATGAGGAGAGGTCGCAATCCAATGATTGTCCTCAAGTAAAGTAGGTATAGGCTGGAATTAACATAAACAATCGCTGTGACGTTTCCTCTTAAGTCGACTAAGTGGCGCTCAGGTGGTAGATGATGAGGGATCTCATTAATTAGTTCATTTGGATGATTAGTGAATGTTTTATAAAGTCTTTTGTAGCAGGACTGGACTGTAGCTTCCACTGTGGATAAATGCAGATCGGCATGAATGTTAGCATTGCGGACTATAAAAGACAATTAGCTGAAATGTTCTATTTTTCACGCAAATCATAAATACGTGCCGGACTGCAAAGAAAACACTTAACACAATGATTAGGCTCATAGTTTGGAAACATTTACATCTGGGCGCAGCCGGAGTTCACTTCACAGCGCCAGATGGAACCGCCAGTCACAGGAGAGAGGTTCCATCTGGGGCCGTGAAGTGAACTTCACTTGGTAGAGCATTGGCACAGATAGCCAAAGGACCTAGGTTCATATCCCAGTGTCGGAGGAATTTTTCTCCTATAATATTCTCATGTAATGTCCAACAGAGACAATAATCTGCGGTTCATGTATGTATGTATGTTTGTATATGTATATATATACATATATAAAATCATTACTGAAGTTCGGATATTTAAGACCACGGTTCTATCAGACTTCTGTCGGTTTGTTGCAGATTTCCTACTACAACTGTTGGAAGAGCTCGACGATATAAATGTTTCCAAACTATGAGCCTAATCATTGTGTTACGTGTTTTCTTTGCAGTCCGGCACGTATTTATGATTTGCGTGAAAAATAGAATCTGGCACTTTTGGAGGTTAACATTTTAGCTTGTCTCTTATTCGTTTTATAAAATAATCATTTTCATTAGGCTATAGCCAACTGTGGCTCATTTAAAATGGAATAGTCTATACGTTAGGTTACCAAGGCCACCCAGATATAGACGATGGTAATAACAATTACGTCAGCAGTCGATCTAAAATAATAATAATAATAATAATAATAATAATAATAATAATAATAATAATAATAATAATAATAGTTTATTAATAATCATTTATGCTAATTTATTATTATTGCTATTTTCATTATTATGCATATAGTAATAATTCATGCTAATTTAATACTATTGTGATTATTATTATTATTATTGTTATTATTATTATTATTATTATTATTATTATTATTATTATTATTATTAAGACTTATTATTATACCTGGCAGTTACGTGTCTCTCAACCAGGTTATAAAAATATGCATTGTCATAGACGGCCTGTAATGGATAGAAAAATAGACATAATATACACTAACAACTAAGACGACAGAGAAAACTGTTAATTTATATTCTGTACTGAAACATGGAAAAAAAATTATTGGAGTAAAGTATAAGACATACCGTACGTAAACAGAATACCGTATACAGAGTGCGAAAGAAGAAGCTTTTTCATCGGAGGGGAATTTAACTAAATTTCTCCTGCAAACATTAGAAGCTTTGATATAGTGACACACGAAGGCTGGAGAAATGGAAAAAATGCCCAGCACTGGTTGCAGGAAATTCAAGTTTTCACCATGATAGAATGAGCGGGAAATTATGAAAATATTTTAGCATCGAAAAATGATCATAATACCCAAAAATAAAAATCGCACCTAGACTGTAGCATATACCGAGCGAGGTGGCCGAGATGGTAACGTCTTGGGCTCGCATTCGGGAGGTCCCAGGCTCAAATCCAATGGCCAGGCAATTTGACATGGGTGTTTTTCATGGTTTCCCCAGTCGTAAAGGCAAATGCCAAGTTGGATATTTACTTTCCATGAATCATCCTCACCATTTCATCTTTTTCGCATCCATTTAAATTAATATCAGTTCAATTTACTCCATAAAAATACACCCATAATAGAAACATTTGACAGTCAATAGTTCCTTGGCCTACCCTACTGTACAGACACACATCCCGAACTCCTGATATGGACTCGCAGCTAAAAGGAGTATAAATACAACTGAAATAAATTATATATATATATAATAAATAGCTGAAATAAATTATATATATAGGCCTATATGTAATTTAGAGTATAAACACAACTGTAATAAATTATATATATAATAAATAGCTGAAATAAATTATATATAGGCCTATATATAATTTCAGCTGTATATATAATTTATTTCAGCTGTGTTTATACTCTTTTTAGCTGCGATATATATATATATATATGTTTCTTCTCTGGTAAAGAAAGCCATAAAATGATTTCAATACTTGCCAACCCTTCTTTCAGTACTTCGTATCTTCTCATTTTCTACCCTTTCTATCTCCCTTACAAAAAACCATTACCAGATTTGTTGTGTTGTCCAGTAGTAAATAACTTTTTTGTGTAGGCGGTGACAGGATCTGCATTATTCACCCCCCGATCCTTCGCCTACTTCTAGAAAATTCTGGTCGCGTAGCGTCGCACCCTCTTCGCCGGCAAGAAGACGCCTGAACCTCTTAAACACTCTGATTGCAGGAATGGGTCACCATGCCAGTTTTACAGACACCTTACCACGTTTTTCCATGGCCTTCTCTGTTCTCTCTGTCTCACCGTGGTGGTCCTCTTGAATTAAATTTTGCATCAGTTTAACAAAAGAATGTCCTAACTACGTGTGCCAGTTTTGCATTTCTGAAGCGCATACAAGGGCATAAGTCCCTAGTAAGAAATCTGTGGGGATATAAAAATAGTCTTTTTGAAGTGAAACTTCTTTAGCGGCGGTAGGGAGTAAATCGGGAACTTGTGTCAGGCTAAAACCGTCACGAAATTAGTGTCACACTCAAAACCGTCACGAAATTACTAGGGTGTTTCGCAGCGGACTGCACAGAAAACAATCAACTCAATGATTATTAGTAATCAAAGGAAATTTTTCAGACCTAGTACGAGGACCTGCAAATGGGAATAGTAGTACCGTAGTAGTAGTAGTAATAATAATAATAATAATAATAATAATAATAATAATAATAATAATAATAATAATAATAATAATACTTACTTGCTCAAAGGCAATAGACAATTCCTAAGTAGCCTAATCTAAAGGTATATTATCTATTTTAGGGAACCCGGAGATCGAAAATTTAAAAAAATCCAAAATTAAAAATTGAAAGATCCAAAATTGAAAAATCCAAATTTCCCAAAAAAAAAAAAAAATCAAAAATCGAAAAAAAAAATAACAAAAGTCAAAATTTAAAAAATTCAAAAAATTAAATGATCAAATGTCAAACATTTAAAAAATCCAAAATCCAAAATTAAAATAGTCTAAAAACCTAATATTAAAAACTCCAATAATGCAAAATTGAAAAATTCCAATAATAAAAAATGTAAAATATAAAAATTAAAACAAGTTTTACTTCTGTCGCGTGGCATTCCACGCACACTTTTTTTTTTTACCTACCTCTCGTTTAATGCTATCATGATTGAAACTCGAATTCCCTGTACCTTATGCAACCTAACTGGTTCTTGTACCTTATTTCAGCCCATGCCTGTTATTAAATCAAGCACTATTACTTTAAGGGGGGACATACAGCTTTCGGTGAAATTCATAGGTGAGAAATAGGCGAATTTCATTATTATTTTTTTCCTCAGCAATGAATTGCTCTACAATCTTGCAATCAGACATCGCCAATTTTCGTGTCACACCCCAAAATCAAATATATCATTTTGTTTTCATTTGTTTTTTTCGTTCTGGAGCTAGCCTGTTCACAGATACGCATACAGATACAGGGATGTTTCTGAAAATAGTATTTTTTTGGATTCTGGATACGTCAAAACGTGTATTTATAATAAAAACTTAATTTAGAATTCCGGGGTCGAACCTAGTGCTTCCATAGCAACTAATAGTAAATTCTATGTATAACAACGGCTGCTGGCACATACTTTACCAGTATTTACAACAATACTGAATCAAAATTTATTAAATTATTAATACTTACTGCTGCGACCAAAAACTCCATATTCATCATGAATATCAAATATTAATAGTACACAAAAACATACAATAAAAAATCTCAATAAATAATTTAAGCAAGAATAAAACTCCCCTTTTTTATTTCATAATATCAATCATCGTCCAATCGTTTTTACTAAGAAGTATTAACATAAATAATTTCCCATTAATCAAAATTACTTTTCTCCCCATCTTGTAGGTTAATCCCTAATACTTTATAGTACCTATGGTACTGGCAGAGGAAGTAAAACTCACATACAAGCTAAGCTTTAATTCATTACTTAATTGCTATATCCATACTTGTTACATTTTAGGCTTAAGCATCGATGACTGATGTTTTCAAAACGTCGATGGAAAACAACCTATGTTTTTGCTATTTCGATATTTCTCCCCGACATCGATGTTTTTATAATAATAATAAAAAAAATTAATAGACCTTCCTTGGTTCTAAGATATAATTTTATTTACAGGAGGCTAATTTCCCAAAACATCGATTTTTACATCGATAGTTATCATGGAAATATTTCAATTTATTTAGAAATTTTGGCTAATTTTCTGAAACCATTACTTTTTTTTATGGTATACATCGATATTTTCTGTATAAAGACATATATGTTTTCAGGTCGATATTATCATTACATCGATAGTTACCGCCGATTGTAACATCGATGTTTTAACTATCGATGCTCATCTCTATTAAATTTGACGATTCAAATTATGATGTTAGAAACTGCAAAAAGGACTCTCTTAAGGGGAGACATACAGCTTTCGATGCTAAAAAATAGGTGAAGTTTCATTATTTTTTTCTCAGCAATAAATTATTCTGTAGCCTTGCAATCTGACATGCTCTATATTGACTAGTTTTAGAATTGCATACTGTTTTCAGAATTAATTTAACTATTACAGTTAATGGGTAATTATAATTACAAAATGGCAGCCAAATTTTGTGCCGTTTCCCTGATAACTCAAACATTTATTAATATACATCAGTGAAATTTTGCATGCAAGTATATTTGATATTATTGAACAACCTATCTAGAATCATTGATATAAGTTTAATAGTTTATTTAAAAAAAAATATTTCTGATGTTTACATTTCTAAAAAAAAATTAACAATTGATTAATTATTTTAATAAAATGTTTATACTGCAGATAATCCAAAGATCCTAGATTATGTTGTTCATATGATATTTTCAAATAGATAGAAAAAGGAATCACTCAGAAATATTGGTATTTATGAAAATTATCAGGGAAACGGCACTTCGGTGCACAAAATTTGTCTGCAATTTTTTAATGACTATTCAACTCATACGCCGCGTGTTTGATATTGACCAATAACGTTTAGCAATTCCTCGGATATAGACCAATCACGGCCGTTTATCTTACAATATTCTTGTAGGAATCGCGAGGATGGCATTTTATCGGGTAAAATGGTCTGGTCGTTACTGGAGACGCAAGTATCAGTGTGCAGTGATTAATAGTCAGATGGTGCCACTAAGCGTCACGAAAACAGATTATTTCATACAACATAATTTGTTTGGAAATTGAAATAATAGAAATGTACATTGATTAAGAACACAATTTCGATTCTGTGCAAGCCAGTTCTTGTGCGTTTATTCTGTTCTGCTTTTAGCTTAATTGAATGAAGTTAACTATGTCTTATATGCTCTGGTGGTAGCACTGATTACACCAAAACAGCTCGAATCGATTCATGGACGGTTGATTCATAGTATGCCGTGATCTCGCAGCTGTTAGTTTTGTTTTTGTATAACAAAGCACGAAAGTTATTATTATTTGTATAATCTGGTGGATTTTTATTCATTGAATAGTCTTAATAAATCCAACTCGAGTTGACGAGTTTCACCAGATAAATTTGCTCCTGCTGCGCAGTCGCGAATCTATCGATAAACTCGTCAACTCTCGTGGGATTACCTATGATAATTTCCAATTAACTGTAATAGTTAAATTAATTCTGAAAATAGTATGCAATTGAAGAACTAGTCAAAATAGAACAAGCCAGATTGCAAGGCTACGGAACAATTCATTGCTGAGAAAAGAAATCCTGAAATTTCATATTTTTTTCAGCGTCGAAATGTGTATGTCCCCCCTTAAAGAAAGTAATTCTAAGTAAACTCGCTGACCTGTTACTAGAAATTCGGACAACATTTACTGCTCTTTTTCTTTCTCTTCCATCTATCCTACTATTATTTTTCTCCCTTGTGAAAACACACAAATTACAACGCTTCCTAACCGCGTCCATTTGCTTAAAACAAGAAGAACACCGGGGGAAATTTGTGTGGGGTGCTGGAGTGAAGCCAGGACCTCTGGCACGCTACTCTGTCCCATTACTATGCCGTGTGGGTCCAAAAACCGTAATTATTCATTTGTGCTTCGGTAGTCACTTCATTTTATGTTCATGTGGGATCCTGGGCTATGTTTTACAAATGACAGATATATTCTCTAACCACTTTGCCTTTGTTCGGAACTTTCATATCTTGATGTCAGTCTTATACAGCCCTTCTCCTTTATGTGTGTATATATATATATGTATGTATGTATATGCATATGTATATATATATGTATATGTGTATATATGCATATGTATATAGGCTATATGTATATGTGTATATATATGCATATGTATACAGCTTTTGAATTTTTTTGCTTTATTTTGCATTTTTCGTCATTTTCAAGAGATAGGTCTTTTTTGGCAATTTTAGGTCATTTTCAGCGTTTATAGGTTTTTCGAAATTTTAGGTCATGTTTCAGTGGAGGTAGAGAGGAGCTTTTCCAAACGTTTTTATTTGAGAATCTCCGCCAAGTGTTCATAGTTCATTTTAATTCAGGTTTATTGTAAACACCTGTAACAATAAAGATTTTTCTTTCTTTTTAAATGGCACATATTTACTAGGGGCAATTTGATGGGCATGCCAATTAAATTTTTTTTTTCGCTAAGGGTGTCGAAATTGTATAGATATACTTCCTTTTTTAGTAATGAAATAAGTGTTTCATATTGTAAATTCATATATAACGCACTGTCATATGTTAAATTGCTTTTAGCAATTCATTACTTTAAAAAACTAAATATAAGTAAAGATGGAAAATTTATTGCTCATTTTTAAAGAAAAGTGTAATTTTTTCACTCATGAATGCATTTTTATTTTGCATTTTTTCACTATATTATGGCCATTAAATGCCTTGCCCTAATAAGTAATAATGGAAATTTTATTGGTCATTTTTTAAAAATTCTGAAATTTTTCACTGTTTTTAGGTCATAAATGCATTTTTTATTTTGCATTTTTTCACTATTTTATGGTCATTAAATGCCTTGCCATAGTAATTAGAATGGTCTGTGGCTTCATTGAATCAAGTTAAAGACCTGTGTTCGATTCCTACCCCGAACAAATTTTCCTTTAAATCTTCAGTCAGAAAAGGCTGTAAATATATCATCAGAAAATAATTAGTTTATCACATCTTAATCATAATCCCAATTTTCTTACTCCAGATAACGGAACATTGAGTACAACGGAATTAGCTGAGTTTGCAGGGCAATATACACGCACAACAGAACTTTCAGTAATAAGAAAAGGACTAATCCGTATAAATTTTGAACCCAAGGCAAGGTAATAAGGTTTTCAAGAAGGCTGTAGGTTAACTGGATACTATTCTCACCCTCTCTGCTGATGAGATTGCTTCATCTGCTGCCTGCAAAATTAAGTTGCGGCCAAGGCCTCCAAAACCTGATTTCCATAAAACCAATTTATCCTGAGCTGGCCGCTAAAAATTATGTACCTCTGTAGAGAGACGAATATTCATAACAAAGAATCTTTAGATTTTAGGCTTTCTCGAGGTATTTCATGTCGTTTAAGATAATGCAATAACAATGTGGAAAAATACGTTGAGAAGGAATGCTGCGAAAGAAATGTGTCCACCTTGCGGTTCAAAAGAAAATGCGAAACACATCCTACTTGGATGCGAAGCAGCTAAATACTGGAGAGAAAAGTTTATAGAAAATAAATTATGAAAACTGAGTAGTAACGTAGCATCTAAAAGATCTTGAATGCAATAAAGCTAACAAGTTATTTTTTTAAATATTAGACAAAAATTTTATTTTTGATAATAAAGAAATGGATAAAAATAGAGGAGATTAAATAAGAGGTAATTAAGGCTAACTCAGTTCTATTCAATTGATGTTGTTTTAAAAATGTTTTTGCACGACTTAACTAATTAGTGGTACTTACGAATGTTGTTGCCGTGGATCGTAAGTTGACATTTCCACACGCAATCTTGTTGCTATGTGCGGTAAGAGTTTCCGTGCAGGAAGAATTTACTTACGGCACATCATAATACAAGCCTTTATGGACAAGGCCCCCCCCAGGACAAATATTCGGTTCCCATAACAACAAACACATGCGAATCGCTTTCTGAAATAAACATCTATCTTCAAGAATGTATATACATAATATTTTCAGCTAATATCTCAATTAATATAATTAAATTGATGTAAATAATCATCGTGCAAAAAACAGCATGCAATACTCGTGCCGTAAGCGCATAACGTATGCACCCCTTACGGAACTAGTATCGCAATATAGGCCTACTATTCTGAAGCACACTGTATTTAGGCCTACATCTTGTATCAGAAATTGTAAGTCTCTATTTTGTGCGGTAAAAATTACGAAAAGCACAAGTGCCTTAAGTAAAACCATCATAATACAAGCCTTCATGGAAGTTTGTGGCGACTTTAACAGGACAAATATTCGGTCCCCATAACAACCAGCATATGCGAATCACTTTCTGAAATATAACATCCATCTTGAATAGTGTATAAACATAATATTTTCAGCTAATATCTCAATTAATATAAATAAATTGATATAAATAATCATCGTGCAAAAAATAGCATGCAATACTCGTCAGCCGTAAGCGCATAACGGATCTCGGAAAATTGAAAAAACTCGGCGCGAGCGCCTCTTTTTTCAAACTCTTTCCTCGATCCGAATGCATCGCTTACGGCACTTGTATCGCAATATACTATTTATTGTTGTTGGATGTGTTATCTAGCCGTTTTTATCATACATATGGATTTTGTAATACAAAGGAAACTCCGACAAGCAGGAATATAACGAGGGTCTTTTAAAACAATATTATGAATGAAAATAAACCATATCACATCACGTAGTAATAATAATAGTAATAATGAGGGAATTTATGTTTCAATGAAGGATTTCCGTGTGGCAGTGTTCTCTGTCACGCGTATAAAAGCAAATACACTACGGTTCAAAACACTCTTGCCTCGACCTTGCCTTACTTCACGGAGTATGTCGTCCTTTTAATTTACCTAGGTTGTGTTTTAACCCGTTCGGCATTTCGTCTGTTTATATGTAAATTTGTTTGTTTTGCAGTCACGACCTAACGCGTTTTTCAACTTTCTTCCAATTTGGCCTGAATGTTCCTTGAAGTCATTAAAAATTACGTATGTGTAAGGATTTATATTTTTTGTTCCGTTTCAAGATGGTGGCCGCTTTAATGGTTCCGTTTCACGTATTGTTCAACGATTCTAGCCAAACGGTTCCCTAGGAAACAATACTGTCTTGACATTGAATGAAACATTGACTAAAACTGCTATGAAATGAAGATATTATTATTATTATTATTATTATTATTATTATTATTATTATTATTATTATTTTTAAACTCGAGGTCTAATGTTCACAGAACTCCTAATAATGTTTGTATTTAATTTGAAAGACAATTACAAACCTTATTTTAAAACCAAAATATGGAAAATTTATTCCTTATTTTGAAAATGTTAAGATTCATTATGACTATTTAAATATTAAATTTCTCATGGTGGTCGCAGAAATCATCATACGTGGTCTTTGAAAAGCATTGTTGACTCCATACCTTATGTTGACAACCGTGCACCAGAAAATTAATAACCTTTGTCTGCACTTGTGCGACATTAGATGGCATAGCAGTCTGAGGATCCAATATGGCTCCACGATATGTAAGTTAGGCCTAATAGAATAATTCTATTTGGATACAGAAATACTGGGTTTGTTGCTTGCGTTTAAGCGTATGTAGCAATTAACTAATTACAAGCCTATAATTGGGTAAACAATATAAATGTATAATAAATACAAATCTGATGAATAAACTATTATTTTCATACAGATTTTTTAGTCATTTTTGTTAGTTTTCCGGTCAATTGTTTATATTTTTTAGTAATTTTAGAGTTCATATTTTAAGAATTTTAGGTCATCAAAATCCGGGCCCTGCTTATAAATATTTTACTCATACGTCATATAATGAAACAGACCAGTTAAGTATAAACGCTTAAGGCGCGTACACACCTGCACTCCTTCGGCGAATCCGCGTACCACTCGCAAACCATTCAGAGCGCAGATGTATGCGCGGCTTAAGACTAAAATCATAATTCATCCTAAACCTGCCTTTAGATTTCCAAAATACCGGCATCGAAATGAACTCTTACGTCAAGTAGGCTATTTCATAAAAAATGACACGAACGTCATAAAATTTGTAAAACTGGAGATTTGCTTATTTTCACAGTACGAACAATATTACAGAACAGAACGTCAAACTGAACAGAGTCAGAAAGATTAAACAACACAAACATAGTAGAGGATTATGACGGCTGTTTGGTAACAGAACATGACATGGGATTAAACAAACACATGTTTGATTTGATTGACTGATGTTTGTATATGATGTACCCCCTCCCTCCTTCCCTGTGCTGACAGATCCCCCTTCTGCTCGCGCGTGCAAGCTGATAACAGTGTGTGGAACAGGTGCTTAGCAAATCACAGCATAAAAATAACCACCTGCTTTTGATGCACAACATGGCTTTCGTACTGTTTGATCCACACTAGACGATAATAGCCTCTGTGATCATGATCATGGTTGGATTTGAAATTATTTTTTAAAGCACGGAAACAATGAAGAGGCAGCGATGGTTTATCTGTGTATGCATTCGTATTTGATTGAATTTGAATATTATTTAAATAATTGATTGGTTCTAATTAAAGTCCTGCCAATATCCATTATCTGATATGTTTTTCAGAGTTAAATAGACCGTGTAGAATTCCTGCAGTACGTTACGGTGGATTGAACACAATAGTTAAAGAGAATATCTTATTGTTTTATAACAACCAAATTATGTGTGTTTATACAGTAGGCCTATATAAGTATATATATATTGCATTTATACATGTATATATACTGTATATATATATGTAAATATATAGTGTATATATATGTATATATAGTGTGTATATATATGTATGTATATATACTGTGTATATATATATATATATATATATATATATATATATGTGTGTGTGTATATACTGTGTGTATATATATACAAAATTTTAGGAATACTTTTTGCTTAGTTTTAGAACTACCCCTGTCATTTCCAACTCCCCCACACAAACTCAAAAGGGACTTTTTCAATTAATTAATTAATTAACTTTTAGAATACTTAACTTTCGGCGTCTTGCTGGAGCAAACACTGTGAATGTAGCTATCTAATAATGTCTATAATTTACTTTTAAAGAAACCGGGGATTTCGGTGCACTTAAGATTTCCTTTACCGGGACAATGGGGTTACAAAAATTAGAAAATTACAA
Organism: Ectobius pallidus; assembly: GCA_964059195.1. NCBI lineage: Eukaryota > Metazoa > Arthropoda > Insecta > Blattodea > Ectobiidae > Ectobius > Ectobius pallidus. The sequence continues at coordinate 21,023,194 of CAXKWD010000002.1, read as the reverse complement.
AACGCATTCACCCTAAATCCCGGACCTCGCTCCCAGTGATTTCCATCTTTCCCTACATCTCACAAAATGACAATGAATGACAGAGAGGCGAAGGTGATTGTCACACAGTGGTTCAAATCCCAGCCGGTAGACTTCTACGACACAGGTATTCAAAAGTTGGTTCCACGGTATGACAAATGTTTCAATTCCGGTGGCGTATATTTATTTATTTATTTATTTAATAATAACGAACATTACAGGTATAAAACCCAATTACAATGTCCATGCCAAAAATACAATGCATACATACAAAATAATTAAAACATAAGATACAAAAGATAAGAATACACAAAAGATAAAAGTAAAAAGTATACAAAAAAAAAACAACTTTACAAGCAGAAAAAGAAATTCCTAGCTACTTCTGGGTTCCAGCAGTTGCCAGGTTATAATCACAGTACATAATGCCTTTGAGAATTAAGATAAGAAAGAAAGAAAGAAAGAAAGAAAGAAAGAAAGAAAGAAAGAGTGAGGAGAATGTTTGGCATGATACATTAAACCAATACACTAACTACAATTGATTGTAACTACGTTTAGTGATTTTAATTCAGTATTAAATCAACTTCAACTAAAGCTTTTTTTAATTCATTTTCGGACATGCTAAGTATATCAAAATTTAAAAAGTGAATTTTATTATACAAAGTGGTTACTTTATTTAAAGGTGAATTTTTATGAATATCAGTATTTACCCTGGGGGTAAAAAATAGCTTTCTGTGTCTACTTAGTTTACATGGCACGTAAAAATAAATCTTCTTAACAATATTATAATCATCAATTTTTGAAGAAATATTAAACCTTGACTATTTCTTCTAAATTTTAAACTTTTAATATCATATAGTTCTAAAAGCGTTTGGTAATTCAATATGTTGAAAAATAGATGGAACATTGGCTGTATCTGTTGCAATAACTATTTACTTGAAAGTGTGTTTTGTTTCTGTATATTGACTCTGGGAAACTTACTTTGTGGACGCGCCTCGTGCATTCCCGCGTATAGAATCACTGGAATTGTATTGTATGAAATAAGTATGTGCTAAAACCAGATTGGTGTGTGTTTGTGGGCAGTCTCTTGTCTAAACAACAAATAAAACTGACAGGCAATGGTTTACTGGAAACAAATATTGTAAATGCCTGTGTGTATATTTACCGATCTTTTTGTTGTTGTTATGATTACAATGTGCATTCCATTTCCCGCGTTTAATGGTTTATGCATTTAATGGTCTGCTAAAATTGTGGGGATTTTTTCCCAACCCCCTTTTCCATACTTCGCGTTCTCTTATAGTCATTCCACGTTGTACTGTACTCTCGTTTCCTATTTAAGTTTTTTTCCACGCATAGCATAGGATAAGAGTCTACAGGTGAAAAAAGCGTTTTAGGAAGTGTACTAATGAGACCGGATATGGAGGGAAAATTTTTAACACTTTAAAGCCGATAGCTTAAGCATGGAATTTACCGAAAAAGTTTTCCGTTCGTTTGAAAAAAAAAGGGCTATATTTTTTAACCTCCGATGGGGCATAAAATGGAAACCACAGTGAAAATAAAAACTGTTTTATTTGGAACATTTAGGTACACCTTCTAGCTAGTTCTCTCCTTAATCTCGCGCCGATTGAGTCATTTGTCGTAGCGTGTTACCAACTTTACTACACCCTCTTCACAGAACCTTTCCGCCAGCGTATTAAGAAGGGGTTTCCGGGTGAATTCAATGATTTGAAAGCGCACCGTGGAAAAAACGACCTCAGATTCGACTTCTCTGGCCCAGAAAACCCCTGCATAGTGAGTTCCGTCCAAATCGAACAATGTTTGCCCATTTAGGCCTATGAATAATCATTATCCTTCTTCCGTCTATGTTAATTTCAGATGTCTGCGTGCCTTGACATTATAAACAAATGATTCGACCAGGGTGAGCTTACAAAAATGAATCGATCGCGATGCTTTTATTTCCAAGGTATGACAAAAATAGGCAAAGCCAACTGTAATTGATTTGACTATTGAAATGTATTACTGAAAACTTATGCTTTGAAAGCTCAAAAAATGCGCGTTTTCTGTCCGTTTTTCACTCATAAGAAATCTACCTACTCCAATCGATATCATGTTATGACTTTCGAAAAATTATTTCATATCTTTTCGTTTCATGCCTTCCTAAGCACGAAACCACCGGCCGTTAGTGATATAGGCCTATATATCTTTACACGCTAGCGGCCGTAATTTTGAAGATATTTTAACCAAATTTTGTTATGTTATTTCTAGGCCCAATAGTTCGAACAAGTTCGTTATTGAGCACAATTGGCCTAAGGGGGGGGGGGTTGGGGAGGGGGTTGAAATTTTGAAAAATTTATATCTCGGCCCCTATGAAATATAGAGGGGAACTTTGTTTGAATAAATTAGAGTACTCCCTATGGAGTTCACAGTGACACCAACGATTCGGGGGTTTTGGGGGTACGAATGGCGGTGGGGGGATGGAAATTCGATTTTTTTTAAACCATGTCTTGTGGGGTATCATTGAAAAGCTCTTGATGAGTACAAATCAATAACTAGTTTCTCGATAGCTCTCTTATAAGGCGAGATTGGAATGTTTGAAAAAGTGCTTTTTCCTCTTTTTGCAGTTATTATTGGGGGTTTGTCATGCCAAGGCTAAAGAAGAAGAGTGCTGTGCAGCGACAATAAATGAAACCCAAAGCACTTCGAAATCTACCCCAGGCCTGCCTAATGGGATTTTTTACTATTGAAACCATATGTCCCCGGGAAACTTCATAGAAATTATATTTTTAAAATTCACAGATTCTACATAATCTTGGAAGTCACAAGTTGTATACAAATTCCGAATCTGAATCCCTAGTGTTACCCTTTTCAGAGGACAAATCAACATATTATTTCTAGCTTGAATATACAGCACACATACCAACGCTTAATGTCCACTTTGTGCTAAAATATAGAGTTGTAGATTGTAACATTTGGGGATGGACGTGTTTCCACCCTCCCCGGCGTCGCGTGGCGTCGTGAGGATTCGCCAGGGAGCGCTTTATCTCCCCCCCCCCCTCCGTGCATGCCTAATCTCACCCGCTGCTGATAAAATAAACAAGTGGCATAATTAACAATTGAAAGCTTCGCATTTTCACAGCCTCCTGTTACTTCTCCACGTATTCTAAGTCTAGACAAGTGTCGCAGTCTTTTCTGAACCTAGCATAGACGATTATTATTATTATTATTATTATTATTATTATTATTATTATTATTATTATTATTATTGCGTAATTGCAGGGAAGTATTGAACCTACCATTCCGCGGTATTGCATTCAATGTTATAAATTGTGTAGCATCTTGATAAAAAGAGCAGTTGTATGATTTAATGCCTAGCCAAATCTACTGCAAGCAGAGATCTGAAATTTGTAACATAGATTTACTGAAGTTTGGCAGAATTTACCGCGAAGACAGTTTTTAATTTTTCGCTTTCGTTCGCGAGTTACGAGTGGAAAACTGGCATAAAACACTATTTTTAGCACTGGATTTCGCTAATATTAACAGTTGTGAAATTAATTGCAGATGGCCATGGTCTAATTGCCATAGTAATATGAGAAAGAAGAACATCGCTGAAATAGATAGGTGAAAAAGTATAGGGCAGTCTTATTTTTCTTCCCGTTTTTCTTATTACTCCATGTAATGGCCTCATCAAGAATAATACCACGTAGCCAGTGAAAACAAATATACAAACGCTTTGGTGGAGTAAAATACACAATTTATTAATTGCCTTGGCTGACGCCTTTTAACCAGTGTAATGTAGGATAAAGATAAACGAATTCTATCGGCCAAAATATGCCGGGATATATATGTAATTGTAACTTCTCTCACACGGAAGATATCACTAATAAAAAACACAGAAAGTAACCATCTGGAGTATCAACTCGGAGATTTCATAGCACAATAAAACTAACTCTATATTTTTGAAGTAAAACTTCTTTAGTGGCGGTAGAGGGTGAATCGGGAAAATCAGTCACACTAAAACCGTCACGAAATCAGTCACAATCAGTCACACGAAATCAGTCACACTCAAAACCGACTTGTTTCGGTGCGGACTGCACAGAAAACAATCAACTCAATGATTAGGAGTAATCAAAGGAAATGTTTCAGACCTTACTTCCTCAATGGCAATAGACAATTCCTAAGCAATCTAAAGGTATATTATCTATTTTATGGAACCCGGAGGTTCTTTACCGCGCAAATCCAAAATTAAAAAATATAAATTTCCCAAAAAAAAAAATGAATTAAAAATTAAAACATCAAAAAACCCAAAATTTAATAAATAATAAATTCCAAAATTTAAAAATTAAAAAATCGAAAATACCAAAATTGAAAAAATCTAAAAATCCAAAATTGAAAAACTAAAATACAAAATTAAATAACCAAAAAATAAAAAATTCAAAGAATCAAAATTTAAAAAATCCAAAATTAAAAAATTCAAAGATCCAAATTTAAAAAATCCAAAAATCCAAATTTAAAAAAATTAAAAATCCAAAATTTAAATATGCAAATTTCCAAAATTTAGAAATACAAAATTAAAAATTATAACATCGAAAAATCCAAAATTTAATATATTATATAATTAAAAAATTAAAAATCCAAAAATCAAAATTTTAAAAATAAAAAAATAAACAATACAAAGAACGAAAATTTAAAAAATCCAAAATTAAAAGTTCAAAGATCCAAAATTAAAAAGTCCAAAATTTAAAAAGTCCAAAAACCCAATATTAAAAAGTCCAATAATGCAAAATTGAAAAAATCCAATAATCAAAAATTGAAAAAATAAAAAAATAAAATAAAGTTTTACTTCTATCGCGTGGCGTTCCACGCACTTTTTTTTATAAAAACAGAGACAATACAGTTTATAACTTACCTGTATAGGAAAATATATAGCTTGTTTTCGTTAAATACCGGGTCTTTGATATTATTTTTCTCTAATTTGTACCAGCACCAGCCCTGTAAGCTAATAATTGTAAGTAACCGTTTCATTAAGTAATTCATGCAATTTATAAAAAAAGATATCATTGTTAATAAATTTAACGTTTTAATTATTGTTAAACAAATTATTTTAAAAAATCTAGAGATTGAATAAATAATCGCGGACACCAGGTGGTTCTAAATATTAGACATATTATGATTTGATATACAAAATAGTATATCGTAAATACTATTCTTTCACCGAGAAGGTATCACATTATTGACGGAATTTATTGCTAAATGCGTAAGACAGTTTCTCGCGCAAATTATAAATCCCTTCCGGACTGCATGGAAAACGAGCAACTCAATTATTAGAACTGTAGTTTATTTCTGGTGCCCTATTCCGTAAATCCATTGAAGTTATTGGTTTGATGATTAATACTAGAGGCACAGTGACTCGCCTATTCGTAAATTTCTGCAGGAGATTCAGTCTTGGAGGAGATCTAATGCCTGAAATATTCTGCTTCCTTACTCCTTTCAGCTGCGACACCATATCAGGAGTTCGGGATCTGTGTCTATAATACAGTAGGGTAGGCCATGGAACTATTGATTGTCAGTTATTTTCTATTGTCAATGTATTTAATGGAGTAAATTTCAACTGATATTAATTTAAATGGATATGATACAAGATGAAACGGCGAGGGTGATTCATGGTATGTAAATATCCAATTCGGCATTTGCCTTTACGCCTGGGAAAACCATGAAAAACCCATGTCATATTGGCCGGCGACGGGATTAGAACCTGGGACCTCCCGAATGCGAGTCCAAGATGTTACCTTCTCGGCAGACTCTCTCAGTAAATCATTTATTGTAGGTATTGTTGTTCATATGATATCATCAAGTGGATAGGAAAAAGAATCACTCAGAGACATTGATAGGCCTATTCATGGAAATTATCATGGAAACGGCATTTCAATGCATGAAACGTGGCTGCCATTTTGTAACTTACCCGTAACATTTTCATAAATTTTGAAAATAGTATGTAATCCTCAAAGTAGTCAGTAAAGAGCCTGTCAGATTACAAGCTTACAGAACAATTGAAGGGGCTAGTTCCATAAGGGCGTAAGGCACATCTTGAATTTTGAGCTTTTAACATTTATGCCTTCTCATATCTCTTAAATACTCAGTGAACAATTTATACTTGCGCCTTAAACCTCTGCTCAGTCATACGAAAAGACATGTGCTTGTGAGTGGTAACATTGTTTAAAAACATCAAGATTTCTCGAAACTATGTCCTTGTGCCTTGTGGAACTAGCCCCTTCAATTCATTACTTAGAAAAAGGAATCTAACTTACTATTTTTCAGCACCCAGAGCTGTTTGCCTCCCCCCCCTTAACACAAATCACGACCTTTCCCCGATTGGTATATGGCAGTGAATCTTCCCCTTTGAATTGATAGGTGTTTTGCATAATGTAGTAGATAATGACTGACTTTATCGAGTAATCCACATTTCAGCCAATACGTAGGGAAGGTGTGTTTGATGAAATGATTGGATAAGCTTATTAGGCTGCTCGCTACGGTGTTTGCAGAAAGGGGAGAAGGTTCAATTAACCTAAGTAAGCAATGATTTGATAACAAAGAGCGTGTATGGCCGTCCTATCATTATGCACTTGATACAGAAATGTCTGTAATTACGATAGGCTATAAGAACAAACGAAGGTGTGTTTGTTCTGATTTTACATAAAGTGGCCAGATTTCGCCGGGACAATTCCGATTTTTTAAGTCAAGTCCCCTTGTCCCCATCGGGTTCTGCCGGGACACCTAATTGTTCCGGGTTTTACAAATCAAATAGAATGCCCGGTCATTTGAGGGTTCAGTGTACAGAGTGTTAATGAATAACACCGAAATATTTTACCTGTGTATAGAGGACACATAGACAAGGAACTGTTATTAGGAGATTTTTGCTCTGTGGATTCAATTTTTCCTGTTACAGCATAAAATCTCCCAGGGCATGGCCACCACTGACTTCTAACATTTGAAAAAATGCATAACAAAGACACTTTGTTTTTAACTACTGTTAAGACAAACTAATGCAGTGGCGGCCAGTCATGTGATTAGTCTGTAAATTTTTGCAGATTAAGAAAATACTAAATTATGATATGATTATAGCTGTTGATGAATGATTAGGAATCAGGTTTTTGTCGATCACTTAGAAGGCATGAAGTCAATTTAATGAAAAGTTTAACCCTATTTCAATTCATTATTGACTTATGAGTCAATTGTAATGATTTTAATGCTCTGTAGCATACATTTTAAGTCAGCGTTTCTCAACCTATGGCCCGCGGACCACCTCGGCAGACATAATTAAGATGGCTTAATGTATCTGCTGATCTTCGACTAAATTTGACTAATATTGAGCCAGATATCCAGGAACTCTGCAAGAGGCGACAAGCTCAACCGTCTCATTAAAAGTAATAACATAATTCCTAATTATATTATCAAATTGGTAATAAATATTAAACTGTCAATAGTTTACTTCCAATTCAATAACTGTGTTTCCGTTGAATTAAAAAATGTATTGAGATTTATTTCGTTATAATGACCAATAATTAATACCCCAAATATTAAGAATATAGGCCTACATGTAGCCTACTTTTAAAAATGGGATGTTTAATTAGGCGTCCGTAAATTTTTTTAGACATTTTAGAGGTCCTCGGGTTCAAAAAGATTTAAAAACGCCGTTTTAAGTCATAGAGCAAAAATCTCCTAATAAAGGTTGCTTGTCTGTGCCCTTTAAGCACAGGAAAAATATTTCGGTGTTATTTACTAACAATGTGTTATGTATAATTTTTATCTTTCTAGCAGTGAATTCAGTTCAGTTGCTTCAGAACTCTTACCATAGTGCACCATATTATGAAATGCGTTCATACTCCTAATTGAAGATGCGTGTTGCGTTCAGGTTCAAGAGCTTCAGTAATACTTCCACCCAAATGATGCGTTCAGGACCAGGTGAAGATGAAAGTACTGTATTCTCGTCTGCTATGTAGTGACTATACAACGTTGTTGCAAAGAGGAACTTGGAGAAGAAAGATAGAGTGATTGAGCAGCTTGGGGGGTGGCACACACTTGTCCCTGGTCCCTGAGGCCCCTGTCGAGTCGTGCCCGTGCATAACATTAACAACCCCCGCCCCCGTGTGTGGCACCGCAAATCCACCCCTGACTACCATCACGTATGAGCTGCATTTAGAGCAGCCGATGTTTGTTTGCAACCAATATCCGCAGATATTTAACCTTTCCATCCTACTTTTTACCCTCTTGCCTTTAAACCACATAGGGATATACTTTTTAATAAAACAAGGCATTATTCCAAAGTACAACATTATATGGCGCTGAAACTTGAACCATAAGTAGACAACAAGCAAACAAATTAATGTTATTAGAAATGGATTTTTGGAGGCGTTCAGCAAGAAAATCCAGGAAAGAAAAAATTCGGAATAATAGAATAAGGGGAATAATGCAAGTTGAAAAGAATATTTTGGAAACTGTAGAAGAAAGACGCTTGAATCTATTTTTCTAACACTTGGATCATAAATTTAGATAGTTAATGGATATATGTAAATATTCATGAACCATGTCTCTGTTGGACGTTACATGAGCATATTACAGGAGAAAAATTCCTCCGACACTGAGACTTGAACCTAGGACCTTTGGCTATCCGTACCATTGCTCTACCAACTGAGGTAAGCCAGAGTTCACTTCACAGCACCAGATGGAACCTCTCTCCTATGACTGATTGCCCTTAATGATCTACCTCACTGACAGACAAGTCATGTCATATGCAGTACTGTGAGGCACACTAAGTAGTGATTCTTGTGACCGAGCTCCCACTGCTATTGTACAGTTAACATTCAAGATAGATATATATAAGTATTCATGAACCACAGATTATTGTCTCTGTTGGACGTTCCAGTACGTGTGCCTCACGTTAGTACTGCATATGACATAACTTGTCTCTCAGTGAGGTAGACCATTAAGGGCATTCATTCATAGGAGGAAGGTTCCATCTGGCGCTGTGCATTGAACTCCGGCTTAGCTCAGTTGATAGAGCATTGGCGCGAATAGCCAAAGGTCCTGGGTTCAAGTCCCAGTGTCGGAGGAGTTTTCTCCTATAATATTCTTAGATAGTTAATGTTAGATCATAGTTTAGATAGTCTAAGTTCTTTTAACTTGGAGAATATGTCACGCTGTCATACATCATATTACAGAAATTTAGAGAATATTCGTGACACCGGGATCTAATACTTAACCCTAAACACCTAGTCCTGAACGCAGAAAAGGGATTTTTCACTACTGAAAATTCCCCAACCCGGACCGCCGGCGAGCTACCACGACCCACACACGGCGGCGACTTAACGTTAAAATAATGAAACGTTCTGGAGCTTAGCTCAGAGATCGATTACAAAAATACACTAAACAATATTTGCACATATACCATGTAAGTGTTGATTGAATGAAAGCAAGCCATTATCAAGTAAAAAATGCGAGACTTCGTCTACGAGTTATGAATAAAGAATATGAATTTTCAGATTCCTTTAGTAAAGATAGAATAAATTGTTGTTATTTGTAGACAAAACATATTAATTGGATTGAGTTCCTGTATACTTTTTTATTTTTATCCCATTTTAAAGCGATTAGGCCTACGATTAGAACGCATTATAGGCTATGCACTGAGATTTATGTTTCCTATCTGCCGTTTGTGCTTTTTTCTATTTTTACTTTTATTTATCGCATATTATAGGACTAACTTATGTTTTTCTGTGCTAATTTTTAACTCGTGTATGCGAGGAAGTTTGTGCAACTTATTTTGCACCATTTATATCACTTGGGAAAGTGTTATATTGCATGTTCACAGGTACCTAATCCAAATACAAAATTTTGTTTTCGTACGATTTTCCATTACAAGAGGCCGTATTGCGAAGAGCGTGTATTCACAGTGGGTGGCTTATAACTTCCCTTCAGAGAATTTTTTTCGAAAAAATGTTTCAAATAAAAGTTTTAGCTCTTAGTATATGCAACCCATGTGCAAAATTTAAAGAAAATCTTTTGGAGCCGTTTTCGATAAAATCGCGAAAATTGAAAATTTATTAATGTAAAGTCCCCTTAAAAATAAGAGAAACTTGTCTGCAATCTTCGGGTCACATCTTCAGAAGGTACCTGACCCAAATACAAAATTTTGTTTTCATGCGATTTTCCGTTCTGGAGCTAGACTGTTAACAGACATACATACAAACACACACACACAGACATGTTTCCGAAAATAGTGTTTTTGGATACAAGGGCCCTCATGTCGTGTATATCTGTTATAAACTCAACTTCGAATTTGGGGGTCCTCTACCTATAGTAGCTAGGTACGGACAGAGGAAGTAATAAAATATATTGAATTGGTTTGTATTACTGATGAAGTCTGATTTTGTTGTTGTAAAAATTCCACATGTCGCTATCTTTTGTTCTGTTGTATGGAATAATCGCATTGTTTGTCAAATGTAAAAGTGAGGTCGGTTGGTTGGTTAATTATAAATGTAGGCCTAGGTTAACTTAACAAATAGCCTAGTAAAATAAAGTAAAGTGTTCCCTATACAGGCCATGGAGGCCCAGACGGTTCCAGGAGGTTGAGGATCCCAGATTTTAGACATTCGGAACATGAAGGTGGTAAGGTTGTCAGCCTTACGCACCGGCCGCCTTTGCCCCCAGGATTGCTCCTGGTTCTCATTTCTGTTGGAGGCTGAGTCGACCCCAGGGTCTTAGTGCCACCAGAAGGATTAGGCCAATTGAAAAATCTCAACGACCTCATCGGGAATCGAATCCGCGACCTTCCGGTAGCGCCTCAACCACTACGCTACGGCGTACCCCTAACAAATAGTAAAGTAAAATAAAATAAAATAAAATGCACAATTAAAATCATCAGCTGAACATCATTTTATTTTGTGCTTCCAAGCCATTTCAATACTCTTTAAGTCATCTTCAGGGCATCTTACTGTGCTGGCGTAGATGCATTAATTAATACTTAATATTGCATTGTTTTGTATTCTTGTCAATTTGGTAAAATATTTAAAATGTTCAAATCTTTTAATAAAACAATAGCAAGAAATACTTTACAGCCAAGTGAAAAGAAACAGTTAATTAATAATTGTACTAACAAATTGTGGGGGTACGCCGTAGCGTAGTGGTTGAGGCGCTGCGCTACGAACCGGAAGGTCGCGGGTTCGATTCCCGATGAGGTCGTTGGAGTGTTTCAATTGGCCTAATCCTTCGTACCAGGAGCAATCCTGGGGGTAAAGGCGGCCGGTGCGTAAGGCTAACAACCTTACCACCTTCATGCGCCGAATGTCTAAAATCTGGGAGCCTCAACCTCCTGGAACCCTTTGGGCCTCCATGGCCTGTAATAGGGAACACTTTACTTTACTAACAAATTGTAAATGTAAAACTTGTAGTTTGTCTAGGGGTGCCTACGGCTCAGGGACCCTTAGTAATTTCATATTGGCCAATTTAAGAAAAACAATAAAAAAACAAAAGCACTGTTATATCTTCCGACGTCCTGCTTCTTCTTCTTCTTCTTCTCCTTCTTCTTCTTCTTCTTCTTCTTCTTCTTCTTCTTCTTGCGTCTCAGTAGGCACAGCGGGGAAGACGCAAGAAGAGTTTGCAATATAATAGAAAATACCTGCAAAATTAAGATATGTAAAATAATGGATAGCCCTATGGATTTAAGTTACCTATATCTAATCCCGTGGCCGGCCAATTTGACATGGGTTTTTTCATGGTTTCCCCAGTCGTAAAGGCAAATGCCGAATTGGATATTTACATACCATGAATCATCCTCACCATTTCATCCTGTGTCATATCTAGGGCTCGGACTTTAGGTAAATACATATTTTTTTTGCTATTACTTATAATTTCTGGACTTTGTCAAAGTTCCGTTTGGGACCTTTGGATTCAAAATACTGAGTTGCATATCACATACGAGTAAAAAAAATATTTTCGATATTTCTTATTTGAATAAATATTTTTGGTAACTTAACTACTTTTACATATTTTACCACATATCATGTTTAGAAATGAATATTTTGACTGTTTTTGTAAAATTGCACCATATTTTCAATGTATTGCTTGTTATGTTGAGTCAGACAATATATCAGGGCTGATTTTGCCTTTATTAGTGCAAATTTCTGTTTCCTCTAACACCGCATTACTAAATTGGAAACAACAAAACAATTGTTGACAGAATCAATAAAATAAATCAAACACATTGAAAACAAACTTAACAAAATCAGTGGTTCAAAAGCAAACGAAATTAAAGAAAAATTATTCCTGTCATGCCTAAATAAGAATGAAAGGTTACAAGTGTTGCCAAAGATTTCAGATATTTTAATGGGTAACAGTGTAGAGAACTTGGAGCAGATGGAACATCTGAGTGTCAGTGATACTGCGTGTTACAAATATGCAATATTAACATCCTGCGATGTTGAACGTACATTTTCAAGATACAAGTCTCTGTTCCGTAAAAATCGTCACAGCTTTAAGATGCACAACTTAAGATCTACGTTTGTCGTTCACTGCAACAGTTCTACACTTGCTGACTAGAATGACTAGATGAGTACTTCTGTAAATATTGGTTAAATAAGTTAATTAAAATATTTTCATATTTTTTAAACATATTTTCGACTTTTAAACCACATAAAAAATAAATATTTTCGTTTTTATAAGCACCTAAAAGTCCGAGCCCTAGCCATATCCATTTAAATTAATATCAGTTAAAATTTACTCCAGAAAATACACAAACAATAGAATCCAGTTAACCATCAATAGTTCCATGGCCTACCCTACTGTACAGACACACATCCCGAACTCCTGGTATGGCCTCGTAGCTAAAAGGAGTACAGCTGAAATAAAAATAAAATCAGTTAAACTGATGTAACAAAGTGCCAGTATGTTTTTGTTTAAACAGTTATGACTGCAATTATGATATGCAGAATATGTTTTTTTAAAAATTGATTTCCAAGTTAAGCTCCAGATTTATTCATTAAGCAGGGCTTACGGAAGAACAAAGGTCTAGTTTTTTTTAATGAGATTAAAATCTTCCAGCATCACCTGAACTGTACAGATATGTGATATCATGACAATCGCACACTCACATAAAAATGTCAAAAAAAAAAAAATCAAACTGGCCGGTTTCGGGTTTTGAACCATGGACTCCAGAATGTGAGGCCAAAGCGTTACCATCTCGGCCACCGGGGTCATTTTAACGGTCTAGTTGGATAAGCGCTTGTAAATCGATAGTGTTTTTTGTCATAGCTACCTGTATTTTAATTTCCAAGGCCTTATAAGATAACAGTAAAACAATAGGCAGTGTTGTCAAGATAATTGATTTTCATTTTTTTTTTATAAATTCTTTCGAATACGTATATTACCATAAAATAGGCACTAAATTGAGCATTACTCCGAAACAGGTCAACCGATTTTATCTATTATAAATAGACGTCTTCCCATGGACATTATAAATGCGTATACGAAGTTTCATAAATATACGATAAAGCGTATTTGAGTTATTGCGCCTTTAAAGTAAACATTAAATTGGGGTTTACTCCGGTACCGGTCAACAGATTAGGTTCAAATTCAATAGGGCACTTCTCATGAACGTCATAAATGAGTATACCAAGTTTCATGGAAATCCGATACAGCGTATTTGAGTTATGGCGCCTTTCTATTAGAAAGGCGCCATAATCTATTAAAATAGGCACTAAATTGGGCATTACACCGGTACCGGTGAACCGATTTGGTTCAATATCAATAGGGTTCTTCCCATGGACATTATAAACGTGTATACCAAGTTTCATTAAAATTCGACAAAGCGTATTTGAGTTATCGCGCGTACAGACACACGGACGGACGGACGGACAGACAGACAGACGGACAGACATTTTTCGTCCCCACACACAATCTCATAAAGTACCATACTGGCACTTAATAATGAGGATCTCTTTAGAATTGTAAAAAACGGATAACTCTTAGTACATATTTACAAATGACAAGTAATTTCAACGGTACTATAGGCTATCATGCATTTTAACACCTTGTAGGTAAATTTGTTTTAAATCTACTTTAAAGCCATCCGTTCCTGCATTTATCAGCACCATACTATACCTCCTACTTCATGTCTGCAATCTTCTTCATTTATTTAACGCTATCTGTGTATTTCGAAGAAAACTTAGCATTACTCGAATATCAACTTCTGAAAGTCTTATCTCATCCGCTTCTGTGCTCTCGTTATTTACCCCGAGTCAGACCTGTACCATCTCCCACCCCCCGTCTGGCTAAGTGTCACAAGAAACATTCCTGTAAAGTCGTCATAATGCGTCCCCTGGCGTCTAAGTTCTCCCTCACAACAGGAATCAATTGATTCTAGAGTAGCAACAATCGAGGAAATCTTGTGGCATTGTGTCTATATCCCGTCAGATAAACGGGCGATCAAGATATCGACAGGGAGGGGGAAAACATCAAGGGGTATACAAATATCTTCCTCTACCCGAATAAAAGTTTTGCCTCTTAGTATAAATAATTATTAGGGGGCACTGCATTGCATTGCAATTGAGATATTTCAGAAAATTGGCAACTTAACGATTTTATAAGAGACTATTTTACGATTTTTAGAACCTATTTTCCAATTTTTAGAGCCTATTTTAGGTACCCAAAACAGCATTTTTAGCGACCTAAAAGTCCGAAGTCTAATCATTATTAGGGGGCGGATTTCTATGACATGTCATATTTTTCCCCTTTGCATTATTTCAGGTTTCCGACTAATTTAAACCCGATTCCAAGCATCGTGGTGAAAATGGAACGGCTTGTGCATATAAATGCATATTTAGGAAATTTTCAACTATTGTAGCTTATTTAGTATTAATATGCATATTTAGGTCATATTTTTGGCATATTTGTTTGCATATTAACGAAATTTTGAAGTTTCATGTCATAGGCTATTTTGTAAATTTTGCATTATAATGATACTTTTTGAGAATTTACATAAGTTTTAAGACCGCCGGCGTGATCTTGTGGT
Organism: Ectobius pallidus; assembly: GCA_964059195.1. Taxonomy (NCBI): domain Eukaryota; kingdom Metazoa; phylum Arthropoda; class Insecta; order Blattodea; family Ectobiidae; genus Ectobius; species Ectobius pallidus. Next base: position 21,008,121 of record CAXKWD010000002.1, on the reverse strand, counting down.
TAGCGTCGCTGACTACGGATCTGCCGGCCCGGGTTCGATCCCCGGTACTTCCTCGGGTTTACCTGGGGTAGGGAGGTCTGGTAGGGGTGCACTCAGCCTCGAGATTCGAATTGAGGAGCTACTTGATAGAGAAGTAGAGGCTCCGGTCATGGAAACCACCATTAACGGAAGTGGGTGGGTGGGTGACCACATTTCCCCCAGTCCTGACATCTCCCTGTGGTAGATGACGCAGCGGTCGGGTGGTAGGCCAAGTCCCTCCAGGGATGTAGCGCCATAGAGTTTAGTTTAGTTTTTAAGTTATTTTTGTAATCGATTTCCGAGTTAAGCTCCAGATCGATTCATTAAGCAGGGCTCTAGTTTGATAAGCATAATATGTGGAGGAAAATGTGGGTAGTGTTATTTGCCAAAGCTAACTGTATTAAAGTAAAGGTAAATTGATCCCTATACAGGCCATGGAGGCCCAGAGGTTTCCAGGAGGTTGAGGCTCCCAGATTTTGGACATTTGGCACATGAAGGTGGTAAGGTTGTCAGCCTTACGCACCGGCCGCCTTTACCCCCAGAATTGCTCCTGGTACTCATTTCTGTTGGAGGCTGAGAAGCTAACTGTATTGCAACTTCCAAAACCGTATATGAACACCGTAAAACAATATGTTGCCATGAGAACTGATCTGAATTTGATAAATTATTTCTAATATATTACCATAAATTAAATTGGGCATTACTCCGGTACTAGTCAACCGATTTAGTCCGATATCAAGCCGTCTTCCCATGGACGTTAAAATGCGTATACCGAGTTTCATGAAAATCCGTTAAAGGTTTTTGAATTATCGCGCGTGCGAACAGACGGACAGATTGACAGACATTTTCCCGTCCCCCACACAATCACATAAAGTACCAATTTGGCACTTTAAAAATAAAATAACGATAAAATATAAGATGTTAGGCAGCGCTGATTGGTTTAAATTTTATATTCATTTTACACCGGATTCATGGACTAAAGTGGCTCCAAATTTCTAAGTGAATTCATTTATTTTGTGTGGGTGAAAAAACTGTGGAGAACCCTGCTATAGGGGTTGTGTGTGGATGTCAGGAACAGAAATTGAACTGCGTTGCGCGGTTGAGGGGGGAGGGAGACTTTATCATAAAATACCCCGGGGGTACATGACGTGGGAATAGGGTCAGACGCAACAAAACAGATATTTCTTATCTGACACAGTATATAACTTTCCTTAAAACGTTTGTCTTATGAGTGACTAAGAGATGGACGTATAAAAGTAATGCCATCTTACTCCGCCTGTGGCAGCACAGTCGTCTTCTTGTTTTATTGCTTTCCACAACTTGGAAGACTGAGATAGATGGCAGTTGAAGGGGGTAAGACCATTTTCTTCTTATATTGTAATTCTATATTTTGCCAAGTCAAGTGAAAGTAACACTCATAGTTTCCCTTTATCACTGATTTTTAGGGTGCTGGCTCTCTTTTAGGTTTATTATAGTCTTTTTTTATATAGATAGAAAACTTCGCCCTATATGACAGTTCCAATTGGTATTGGTAAGTTATACGTCCCATGAATTTTCTCTCCCCACATCATGGATCCTGTACGTAAAGCATTAGCTTATACAGGATGTTATTGAATAATACCGAAATATTTTACCTGTGTATAGAGGAGACATAGACAAGCAACTTTTATTATGAGATTTTTGCTCTATGGATTCAATTCTTCCTGTTATAACATAAAATATCCCAAGGATATGCACGCCACTGTCTTCTAATACTTGAAATGATGGGAAACAAAGGAACAGTGAATATTGTGTAGTGGTCGGGAAAATTGTAAAAAATGACGATCGATATCTTACAACTCTGAGGGAAAAAAAGACAAACGAAACATTTTTGTTAGGTTTGGAATTAGGAATAAAAACATAATGCAGTGGCGGGCAATCATGTGATTAATCAGTAAATTTTGCAGATTATGAAAATTCTAAATTATGGTATAGCTGTTGATGAATTGTTAAGAATCAGGCCTTTATCGATCGCTAAGAAGGCATGAAGTCAATTTAATGAAAATTTTAACCCTATTTCGCTCAATTATTGAGTTATAAGCACCAAATTTTAAGGACTTTAATGCCCTGTAGCATACACATTTTACGTCATAGAGCAAAAATGTCCTAATAAAAGTTGTTTGTCTATGTCCCCTCTATACACAAGTAAAATATTTCGGTGTTATTCATTAACACTCTGTATATTGACGGATTTACACTCTTTACAGCGTGGATGGATTACAAGAGCCCAGATTTTAACAGCTCTTCGCTTACTACAGATCCGTCGGCCCGGGTTCGATCCCCGGTACCTCCTCGGATTTTTCTGAGGTAGGGAGGTCTGGTAGGGGTGCACTCAGCCTCGTGATTCAAACTGAGGAGGTACTTGACAGAGAAGTAGCGGCTCCGGTCATGGAAACCACCATTAACGGCCGTGGGTGTCGGCATGCTGACCACATGCCCCCAATCCTGCCGTCTGACTATGGTAGATGTCGCAGCAGTCAGGTGGTAGGCCTTGTCCCGTCAGGGATGTAGCGCCACGGAGTTTAATTTCTTCGGTAGAAACAAACATGTAAATCCAATATACAGAGTGTTAATGAAAAACACCGAATTATTTTACCTGTGTATAGAGGTGACATAGACAAGCAAATTTTATTAGGAGTTTTTTGCTCTATGACGTAAAATGTGTATGCTACAGGGCATTAAAGTCATTAAAATTTGATGCTCATAAATCAGTAATGAAGCGAAATACGATTAAAATGTTCATTAAATTAATTTCATGCCTTCTTAGTGGTCGATAAAAACCTGATTCTTAATCATTCACATATCATAATTGAGTTTTTCCATAAACTGCAAATTTTACAGACTAATCACATGACTGGCCGCCACTGCATTAGTTTTTTTTTATTCATAACTATAGTGTTAACAACGAAGTGACTTTGTTTTGCAATTTTTCAAATGTTAGAAGTCAGAGGCGGCCATGCCCTGGGAGATTTTATGCTGTAACAGGGAAAATTGAATCCATAGAGCAAAAATCTCCTAATAAAAGTTGCTTGGCTATGTCCCCTCTATGCAAAGGTAATATACTTCGGTGTTATTCATTAACACCCTGTAGTTTTGTTTTAAGCATAATTTATACAGTTGAGTACACGGGCGATGCTTTTGGTTTCGTCTAGTGTTTTACTTCATTTAAAGTTGGCATTGAATCTCCGTATTATTTGTGTTCCACATCAGCCCTTGGTAAGCCATTCTCCTATTGGTTTGAATTAAAGTCCGAACACACATTAGCGTATGAACAACGCTCAGACCTAGGCGATCGGTGAAATGAAGGTGGAGTAGGCCTATGGTAAATTTTCATTTCAGTGGCTGGAGACCGTGCCTCTAAACGAATCTCCACATCAGTTCTTGAATGAATCTGACTTGTAATGGTTTGCTGTCAAAAGTCTAGCACTCAAAATTAATCTATGAGCACTGTAAAATAATAAAATACATTTCTTCTCAACCTCTTTTATTTTATTTTCCTACGCCTTTCGGTCACATTCAACCATCTTCAGGGAATCTTGCTTGTATATTTAGATCCAGTAAGAGTAAACATGCTTTATCACTGGCGTCATGCTTAATTGGAACTGTTGGAAGCATTTTTACTCTTACTGGCTATAAAGCTATGTGACCATAAGGCCTAGGGAAATATATTAAAAGATGTGGAGACGAAAGGTATTTCATTGTTTTATTGATGAAGGGTATCCACCAACGTGAAAAAAGGATATGAGCAGGGGTGGGGAGTGAGCCTGGCGGAGAAGGTTATGTATTCTCTTGCCAACATAAATCACTAGTGATTATATCGGAAAGATTATGTGCACTAAACTGTACTTTTCTCAGGGGGAAAAAAATTCCTGAACTATAATTTTGTTTTACTCGATAAGTATGATCTATTGTTGTTCTATTTTTTCCCCCCACTTCAGCAGAGGAATAGATTTTCCTATTTTATTTCAATATAATTAATACAGACACAAATAGTGTTTAGGCAGAAGTTAAGTGTAGACTTAAATCAGGAAATGCCTGCTTTTATGCAGTTCAGAAACTCTTAGGCTATCTTCTCGTCTTCTGTCCAGAAATCCAAAAATAAAAATTTATAAGACTATTATCCTGCCGGTTGTATTATATGGATGTGAGACATGGCCCCTTACTTACACTTCGGGAAGAACATAATCTGAGAGTGTTCGAAAACAGGGTGCTTAAGAAAATATTTGGGCCTAAAGTGGCATTTACAATAGGGCGACACCAGCGACACGCGGCGTGAATTGCAGTATCGCGTCGCGCCGCGGACTGTGTTCACAAATCGTCGCGACGTGAACTAATCAAACATATTAAATAATACTGACTTAATATTCATGCAATTCAAGAATACTTTTAGCCCTATATAAGAAGAAAAATGAGAAATCATGTCAGGGAGCGTCAATTATTTATTGCGTGGGAATTGTGGTTCCCTGATTCTGAAATGTTTATGGCTACCGAGATACAGATTCCTATTATCAAAATAATATGTGAATGACACCTTGTTGCAAATCACAGGTCCTCATAGAGTATAAATACATTATTTTGAACGCGAGAAGCAGTATTTCCAGCAGAGCCTATATAGCAGTAACTTTGAATTTGAGGTTAGTTTGAGCTTAGTTTTATACCGTGGAACACATAACATCCTTTTCAAAGAAAGGGCTGTAAATAAATTTTACAGGCTGAGAAAATTAAATTTAATTACTTGAACCCGTCTTGAAATGATTAAAAACCATATAGAAATCTAATTAAATGTAGTATCGTTCCCCATATAAATTGCTGTGGCTGTGATCGCCATTGGAAAAACAAAATACATTCGATTTCCGCTCATCTCAGCTGATGTCGCGCGGTAAAAGTTAACTCCAACTCAACTTCCGTCGCGCCGCTATCGTGACGTTTTGCCGCAGAAATGCTTGCTTGTAATTGGTCAGAAAATGTCGAATGCCGCGTCGCTGTTGTCGCGTCGCGGGTGTCGCTCCATTGTAAATTAAGCATTAGAGAGATGAAAATGGGGACTGGAGAAAACTGCATAACGACGAGCTTCATGACCTGTACTCCTTACCGGATATAGTAAGAGCAATTAAATCAGTAAGGATGAAATGGGCTGGACATGTTGCACGCATGAGGGAGGAAAGACATATCTCAAAAGTATTGAATGGGAGACCCGAAGGGTGAAGACCACTTGGAAGACCTAGGCTTAGGTGGGAGGAGAATATTAGGATAGATTTAAGGGAAGTAGGATTTTCAAGGGATGGTTGGATGGAGTTAGCACTCCCTAAGGCATTGTGAGGGGGGGGTTTGGGGGTTTGAACCCCCCCCCCATTGATTTAAAAAGGGAAAATTGTACTATTTATTTCATGATTGTGATATGTCACCTTTTTTAAAAATCTGCTTATAAATTACTTAATATGAGATTAAAACATGGGAAGCTTAAAACTCGTTATTGTGCATCTTAATTTTTAAAATTTTCCGGGGGGAGGACCCCGGAACCCCCCTCTCCAGATGTTATAACCCTCCCCCCCCCATATGGTCGGCCTGGTTACGCCTATGAAAGTGAGGTAATATTGAAATGAAAGTTCATGTTTTTCGGCTCGTTATAACATATCTGAGGGAACCTCGAAACCACAAAGTGTTGATGCAGGTGATTTTTGAAGAGTTCGTGTAGCTGGAACTTATCTCCCATTACACACGAACTTCGGCACTTAAGCTTAACGATATTCCAAAAAAAAAAAGGAAGAGAAAATTACAACGCCTTCACGAATTCACTCCAATTAATATTTCTTATCTACAAATAACAAAATTGTCTCCTATCTTTATCAAATAAATCGAAAACTTTTATTTTATATTCATAACTCGTAGATGAAGTCTTGTATTCTCTACTTTATATGTCATGCTTTTGTTTAATCAGGCCGTCTGTTTCTCTATGAAAATGTATTTCCTATAGAAATTTTTGTAATCGATCTTTGAGTTAGGCTCCAGATCGATTCATTAAGCAGAGCAGGGAAGAATAACGGTTTAAAGTTTGATAAGCATTTGTGAAGGAATATGTGGGTAGTGATATTTGTCAAAGCTAACTCTATAGCAACTTCCAAAGCAGTATATGAACACTGTATAACAATATGTTGTCATGAGAACTGATATGCATTTGATAAATCTTTATATATATATATATATATATATATATATATATATATATATATATATATATATATATATAAGGCTTTGTCCTGACTGACTGACTGACTGAAAGGAATCAACGTAGAGTCTAAACTATAATAGGAAGAGACTTGGAATTTTGACAGTACCTTCGTTTCATAATGTAGGTGATCACTAAGAAAGGATTTTGAATTTTTAAAAATTTTAAGTGCCAAAAATAAAATGTTTTTGAGAATACTTAATCCCTTTTTACACATAATTATCAAATCCAAATCACAACAGTGTATTGTTGCCACTGGTCTCAGATGGGTTTGAAAAAAAATGAAACGTGACTTTCACAATTTAGAAAAGCTATCAATATAATAGTGTTATAAATAAATATTAAAGAAATAAATCCACGAAAATAATGCAGTTACTTAACTTTCTCTAGCCTGGAAATAGAGAAATCAATACGAGGTAAGGTAATATGTTTTGGGAAGAGAAGTATGAAAATGATATTTTATTTCTGTTTAATTTCATCCCCAAAACGGTTTTATGGTAACATGAGAGTGAGAAATAAATATTCCGCAAAGACAATACAATTTTATGTTACCAGAATTTCTGTTTCTTCTTGTTTGAGCCCTTACCAGGCTTGCTGTGTACAAGCGATGGGATGCAAAATTCTACATCCTCTATGAGGCATAAAAAGCTATATCAAGCGTTTTCTGAGGGAATAGTTTAAGTGTGATAAGTCGTTCTTCCTATTTCAAATTATAAATACCTATATTGGGACCTAGAATTTAAAAATCTGAAGTCCTTCATAAGTTAATTTCCAATTACAAAATAAAAATCCCGGGCGACGCTGGACCTTTTAAGCTAGTTCTCGTATAATCAACCAGGATCGTGCCAAACTATACGAAATAGTTTTTTGATGAGTCTGTTCTTAGAAACCCAATAAGTCAAATTTTAACTAAATTGAGTTTATTGCTTAGGCCTATTCCTGTTCTGTAGGGATAGACACGCCTTTTCCTAGAAAATACCGTATTAAATTAGATTAATGAGGGGTATTGTAAGCCCTTCGACTTGTCAACACTGCGACCTTAATAGATCTATTGTGAATACCCTATACCCTATTTTAGCATTCACCGCTTTAGTTTAATGCTTTTTAATATAGCCTATAATTTTCCTGGGTGACGTTCAGTCCTGAACCAGTGGATTTTTCGTTACTGAAAAACCCACTACCCGACCGGAAATCGAACCCGGACCGCCAGGGTGGAAGGCAAGTATGCTACCTATAAGCCTACACACCTTCGGACTCAAAATACCAGCAGACCTACAATATTAATTTCTGTTGTGACATGTGTTCTGGAATATAGGTTTCGTGGAGAATACCCTTAAGTCAGTGATTGATAGGGTTTCCATTTTCTTTGAGGTCCGACATGGATTTATATATTGTGTGAGCAATCTAGTTCTAATATATTTCCATAAAATAGGAACTGAATTGGGAATCGGTATCGAGCTTAACTCTGAGATAGATTACAAAAATAACTTATTTTCTGCATATCATAATTGCAATTATCACTGATTAAACAAAAGCATTTTGGCACTTTGTTACACAGTTTACCTGATTTTATTGATTTTTTGCACGACTTAACTAATTAGTGGTACTTACGAATTTTGTTGCCGTGGATCGTAAGTTGACATTGCCACACGCAATCTTGTTGCTATGTGCGGTAAGAGTTTCCGTGCTGTTATGAATATTACACCACACCTCATAATACAAGCCTTTATGGACAAGGCCCCCAGCACAAAAATTCGGTTCCCATAAACAACAACAACAAATGCGAATCACTTTCTGAAATAAACATCTATCTTCAAGAATGTATAACTTATACATAATATTTTCAGGTAATATCACAGTTAATATAATTAAATTGATATAAGTAATCATCGTGCAAAAAAATCATGCAATACTCGTGCCGTAAGCGCATAACGGATCTCGGAAAATTGAAAAAACTCGGCGCGAGATCCTCGTTTTTTCAAACTATTTCCTCGATCCGTATGCATCGCTTACGGCACTTATATCGCAATATACTATTGGAAGGAATTCATGGATTTAGAAAACTTGAATTTCATCTCAAACGTAACTTATCTCTGAATCAAGCAGAGTAATGCCTAATTCGTGCCACCACTGACATCCAAACACACAAGTCAAACTGCAGTATCGAAAACCATCGCTACGATAACAGAGTGAAATTTGTGAACCGAATAACCCCAACAATAACTGCTATAAAATTAACAAAAAATAATCGAATTTATGTTCGTTTTTGCCATAAAGTCCCATAAAAATTGACAACTTTCTGGTCATCAAGCCCGAACAAAGGATCTTTATAGCATTAGTGTATTATTCCTTCCCTATCTGTATTGCTGTGTTTATTTTCCCAAGGAGAGGTTACGAAATGCCCTCGTTAATTTGTTACCAGTCGCACATTCATCTGTCCCTATTGTTGCACGTTATTAATTGCTTTAGAATTGTTGGAATTTGCACCGCATTGGCGTGGAATGTTTACAACTGGTTGACTGCTGCAATGCTGCAGCTTACTATTGATAGACAAATACTTTATTGCGCCATTTTCATCCAGTTTTCTTTGGGACTGTTCATCGCTATTATGGAATAGGCTAAGGCTATATTATTCTGAAGCAGAGTGTATGATAGGAAGACAGCTTTTTTTTTTTCAATTGTTTTCATTTTCCAATTGAGCAAAATCTGTGTTTTTAATGTACTCATTATTCCACCAGTCCTCAATTACTACAATAAATGTACAATTTATTCTATTGCTACCATATAAATCAGCAGACTCTCAACCTGTGGTCCGCGGACCAATGGTGGTCCTCAGATATAATTTAAAAATATCACAAAGCAAGTGGAAAGTAAAGAAGTGAAATTTTTCACATATTTCATTATAATTATCTATAATTAATACCCCAAATATTAAGAATATAGACCTTCTTTTAAAAATGGGATGTAAAATTAGAGGTCCGTAAAATTTTTTTAGACATTTTAGAGGTCCTCGGGTTCAAAAAGGTTGAGAAACGCTTATATAAGTTATTTTAAAACTATCATGGGATAAAAGTCTTGTAAATAAACTGTAATATATAGCCTAGGGTTCGGAAGTTTATGACCTAAAACAAGTGGAAAATATGACCTTAAAATGACTAAATATGACCCAAAAATCCTAAATATGACCTCATAAAAGAACATATTTTCTAAAAATAAATTATTACATCACATTACTTCAATCAATTTTTTACAATTTTACAGGTGATTTACAGTAGTAATAGTAAAGAATTTCTAATCTGTTAATGTTTCCAGATACCTCTGCAAATGTGAACTGAAAATATTTTTAAAACATGTGAAATTGTTAACAACAAGGAGGAAGAGGTAATTGTGCCATTACTTGTTATTGTCTCTTCATATTTCAGTTACAGTACAATCAAAACATTCCTGACTCTTTTCCGGAAAAAAAATCGATAATTTATTGCACATACTGCATAATAGTGTTCTTTATTTATAACTGAAATATGACGTTAAATTACAAATATGACCAAGACCATGAAAATGACCTAATATGACTTTATATGCTAAATAAAAACGGTTCGATTAGGATAATAAATGTGCAATTCGTGTTTAATTTGTGTTTACGGCGAGAATGGAGGTCAGGACAAAAATATGACATGTCATAGACATCAGAACCCTAATAATATACCGGTACATTACTGAAAACATTAGAGAGTTTTTGCCCAGCTTACGTCAAGTTACCGTAAACGCTAAAGTCACGTGATTGATGCTCTGCGCATGCGCAGGTTTACCTTAACGCTATATCTGATAAGGTGACACGTTATTTCGGACAGATTAGCGTGAAGCTTTACGGTAATAGACATGAATCCCGAAAAACAGGAAAGACTTCGCTTCAATATTTTCACTGCTATCGACGTATAAATTCGTTCGTTCAAAAACTGTATAAAAGCAGAAATGTAATATTTATAGAGTAAAGCTATATGTAAAATTGTGAGAATTTTTATCCTTGTGTTCGACTGTAATCCACAATAACCAGTTATTCTACTGCAATTCTCACTATTGATTTTAAACTTAGATCCCACTAATGGTTTCAGTTGATGATGGCTTATATGATTGTATAAATTCAGCATTGTAAAGGATCATAACATAAATTGAAGTCGTATTATCGTCGGATGCTTCAATGTTGTATATTTATAGGCTCAATTATTTCTAGTATAATAGACCACTGCAGATAATTTAATGCGTGTAACATACCCAGAAACACCACAGTATACTGTGGAAACACTTCAATAAACTTACGTAGCAGTGTTGATAAATTTTTACATGTTACCATATTTTTACTTCCTCTGCCCGTACCATAGGTACTATAGGTAGAGGAAGTATTGTTTTCGACCCTAAAATTCGAAGTTGACTTTTTAGCATATATACACGTTTCAAGGCCCCCTGGATCCAAAAATACTATTTTTGGAAACATGTCTGTGTGTGTGTCTGTGTGTCTGTCTGTCTGTGTGGAAGTTTGTGAACAGGCTAGCTCCGAAACGGAGAATCGTATGAAAACAAAATTTCGTATTTGGGTCAGGTACCTTCTGAAGATGTGATTCGAAGATTGGCGACAAATTTCTCTTATTTTTAAGGGGACTTGACATGAAGAAATTTTCGTTTTTCGCGATTTTCTCGAAAACGGCTCTAACGATTTTCTATAAAATTTGCACATGTGTTCCTTTTACTGAGAGCTAAAACTTTTATTTGAAACATTTTTTCGAAAAAATTCTCTGAGGGTAGTTACAAGCCACCCACTGTTTGTAGAAATTTTGTCTTGCGTGATGAACAACTGAATACTATATAAGAATGTGAAGTGAGAAAGATGTATTGTTGGCCAGGTATGGAGTAAAGAAGTATCTGAGGGAAATATTCGATATACTGTAGTTCGGAAATTATTCTTTACGGCGGAAAGTTCAATAAACGTCTGCAGTCACTTGTTCCTTTTTTTTAAGTTTGTTATTTAGCCTGCGCTTTTAGTCGCATCATTGAAAGAAGAGGCATTTATAGGATAATTAGCGTAAAATTGTGTCTTGCGATTCTGTAAAAGGATATGTGAATACTGCTAACTTTTTTTTTGGGCAGAGGAAGTTATGTGACTTTCACATCAGATTTTTCTGATTAAAATCCCACTTTGAGGTTATGTTAATATTTATATCCTGTTATGAGGTGCTGTGGAATTCATAGGCCTATATCTGTAGTCTTATACAGAAACAATGGACAATTAAATTTATCTGTAGGCCTATCACATTCGGGAAACAATTTGGTATCATATCCTCCAATAAGTCATTGTTAAAACCTCCAAGTGCAGCAATCTGAAGCAGTTCCTCCATTTTCTCTGTTACCTTTACCGTACTGTATCAATTTACACTGGCAAAAACTCCATCGTAGCACAAGACGTTATTCCAGTGGTGATATTCAAACAGTTTAGCAACCGGTTCTCTTCAGGGTATTTGATGTTGATTCAGAATAGCCCATGTGCTATTTTGTTATTTTTGTCTTTTCATACTCATACTAAACTTACCCAGCTTCCTTAAAACATAACCTTACACAACAAAAGAAGACCACAATCCGTTTTATAATCGAACATCGAAAGCAAAGGGAGCTAGTGTCGAGACGATCGGCCGTGCGCTAATAAGAGAGTCTGCCAACTTAACCGCACGCCCGCTACCTATGGTAGTAGTCCACCGCTAGCGAACATAAATGGCGTGTTATGGTTCTAGCAATTTCATATATGTATTATCACTTTTGTGGATTGGCGTGAATCTGATCTTGGAAAAAGGCAATCACTCATAGTGAAGCTACCGGTTCGGAGAACCTACAAGATATTTAACAACCGGTTCTCGCGAACCGGTGCGAACCGGCGCGAACCGGCTGAATATCACCACTGCGTTATTCCATTTACCGTATTCAATCACGTGACATTAGAGTATACCGTATCAGAGAACACGCTATGGTGAAAACTCTCTAATAACTTATGTGTGTTCACTATATAAGAGTCAAAATAATAACGGTTTACAATTAATTACAATTATTACTTGTCAGCAATAATACAAATATTACCAGCCCTAATGTGAAACTACAACTCTCTCTCTCTGTAGTCATCAGTTTTACAACTGGTTTGATGCAATTCTCCAGTTCTTCCTATCTTGAGCCAGTCTCTTCATGTCTACATATTTTTTACATCCAAAATCGCCAATAATCTGTTTTGCATATTCTAATCGCGGCCTTCCCTTACAATTTTCCCCCTCTATTGTTCCTTCTAATATAGTGTTGACCAAGCCTGGATGCCTCATAATGTGCGCCACTAGTCTGGCCCTTCTTCTAATGAGTGTCGTCCATAGACTTCTTTGCTCCTCTATTCTTTCTAAGACCTCTTCGTTAGATATTCTGTCAGTCCACCTGATTTTCAACATTCGTCTATAGCACCACATCTCAAAAGCTTCTATTTTATGCCTTTCACTTTTTCCTAAAGTCCACGTCTCGCTGCCATAGAGTGCTATGCTCCAAACATATAACTTTAGAAATGTTTTTCTGACTTTTAGGTCAATATTTGACAACAATAGACTTTTCTTGTTAAAGAAAGCCCTTTTTGCTTGTAATATCCTGCTTTTCACATCATCTTTGCTTCGTCCATCTTTAGTAATTTTGCTCCCCAAGTAGCAGAATTCATTCACCTCCTGTATTTTTGTCATTTCCGAGTTTAATGTTCTTCATGTTGCTTATGGCATTCTTGCTGCATCTCATCACTTTTGTTTTGTTTTTTATTAATTTTCAGTCCAAAATTATTTTCTAACAGTCCATTCATACCATTCAATAATTCACTTAGGTCTTCCTCATCTTCAGTTAGCAGAACAATATCATCAGCAAATCTCAGCATTTTTACTTTTTCTCCATGAATTTTTATTCCTGATTCAAACATTTCCTTTAATTCCTTTAATTCCTACTATAACTATAACTACATAAAATGTCAGTTCAGTGTTAAAATTGTAGCGCTGTTTTCTTCTGTTAAGAAGTGCTGCGTTGAGTACGTATTTTTCCAATCCATTGTAGCAGTGGTTTTATCCCATGCACATGATGTATTTGCAAATAAAAACACAGCGATTGCATATTATTGGTAATCACATCGCCATGAAGGCTTGTGCATTGCCGATTATTAAATTTGAAAGCCACACGCACTCAGCTTTGAATGCCGAATCGATCTGCCATTTTGACAATAAATGACAACAGCCTGTGGGCAGACGTAGCACTGAACACAATCTCACAACCACGAAACATATAAACGAGGTAGATATTTCAGTAAAACTACGAAACACAGAATTTGTATAATTTAAAAACTGATCTGCTACGTGGAGCTGTTTCAGCCGTGCCGTTTTGATTACTACGAGTACACAATCAGTCGGCCTCGTGGTGCTAAGGTAGTGAAAATATTTTAGGAGAAAAATGCCTCTGATATTAGAATTCCAACCGAAGGTGGTGGGTTCATATCCCAGTACCTGAGTGCCAAGTTAGGGATGGAAGGGTTTGTATATGGTTTGAGAGCCAAAGGAAATTCTGCGATTGGTGAGAAGGGTAGGAAAGCATCGACCAATCAGGAAAGAGATTTAGGGTTGGTAGTGAAATAACTTGCTAATGCAGACGGTCCAAGATGAAAATGATAAAAAAAAATTTGAAGCCTGGATGAAAACAGTGGTTTGGAGAGGATTACGAAAGACAATAAAATCAGGTAAACTGATGTAACAAAGTGCCAGTATGTTTTTGTTTAATCAGTTATGACTGCAATTATGATATGCAGAATATGTTTTTTTTTCAATTGATTTCCAAGTTAAGCTCCAGATTTATTCATTAAGCAGGGCTTACGGAAGAAGAAAGGTCTACCATCTCGGCCACCTGGGTCATTTTAACGGTCTAGTTGGATAAGCGAATGTAAATCAATATGTTTTTTGTCATAGCTACCTGTATTTTAATTTCCAAGGCCTTATAAGATCACAGTAAAACAATAGGCTATGTTGTCAAGATAACTGATTTTCATTTTTCTTATAAATTCTTTCGAATACGTATATTACCATAAAATAGGCACTAAATTGAGCATTACTCCGAAACAGGTCAACCGATTTTATCCATTATGAATAGACGTCTTCCCATGGACATTATAAATGCGTATACGAAGTTTCATAAATATCCGATAAAGCGTATTTGAGTTATTGCGCCTTTAAAGTAGACACTAAATTGAGTTTTACTCCGGTACCGGTCAACAGATTAGGTTCAAATTCAATAGGGCACTTCTCCTGGACGTCGTAAATGGGTATACCAAGTTTCATGGAAATCCGATACAGCGTATCTAATAGAAAGACGCCATAATCTATTAAAATAGGTACTAAATTGGGCATTACTCCGGTACGGTACCGGTGAACCGATTTGGTTCAATATCAATAGGGTTCTTCCCATGGACATTATAAATGTGTTTTCCAAGTTTCATGAAAATCCGAAAAAGCGTATTTGAGTTATGGTGCGTACAGACACACGGACAGACGGACAGACAGACATTTTTTCGTCCACCACACAATCTCATAAAATACCATACTGACACTTAATAAAGATAGAAATGATCGATACAAGACAGGGCCAATAGGTGAAACGAAAGTTTTCTTTTTTTTTCTTGCTCTCTCGTCTGCCTGTCTTTCTGTCACAAATTAATTAGGCTCTGAAATCAGCTACAAGAGTCGGTCCGCTTTTTTCCCCCTTATCGTCAAGCAAAAATGACAAGAGAGGAGTTATATCTTTAAAAGTAAAACACTATACATCTTTCTCTTTCACTTGGTGAAAAATTCTTCAGAATACTTAATATATTTTCACAGATATGACCTTTAGAAAGCAGAAGCTTTCTCCTATGTTTTCGATTAACGCGTTGTACATTTCATCAGGGCAAGATTCTGTTTAGTTTTTCGTTACTTATGGATCGCTCAGCCTTCACGTTCATTTCTAGTAAGCTTACACAAATTCTGGCATGCAACAGGCGTGAAAAGCGCATTGCTTTTAACGGCATCAGAGGAGTAACGAGGGGGGGGGGTTTGGGGTTTGACCCCCCCCCCATTGATTAAAAAAAGGAAAATTGTACAATTTTTTTAAGTCTGCTTAAGTATAAATTACTTGATACGAGTATAAAGCGTGGGAAGCTTAAAACTCGTTATTGTGCATCTTAATTTTTTTAATTTTCCGGGGGACCCTCTCTCCCTGTGGGGTATTCCATACCCCCCAAACCCCCCGAATGTTATAACCTCCCCCCCATATGGTCGCCCTGGTTACGCCTATGAACGGCATTAGCGATTTCATGACATCATCTCTATATATATAAAAGGCTTTGTCCTGACTGACTGAATGAATGACTGACTGACTGATTGACTGAATGACAGGAATCAACGTACAACCTAAACTATAACAGGTAGAGACTTGGAATTTTGACAGTACCTTCGTTTCATAATGTAGGTGCTCACTAAGAAAGGATTTTGAAAAATTCTGATTCTAAATGCCAAAAATTAAATGTTTTTGAAAATACTTAATCCCTTTTTACATAGAATTATCAATTCCAAATCACAGAATATATTGTTGCCAAATGGTATCAGGTGGGCTTGGAAAAAACAAATGAAATGCACTTTTGACAAATAAGAGAAGTTATCAAAATAATTCATGTTATAAATAAATATTACAGAATGAAATCCACTAAAATAATGGAATCACATAACTTTCTCTACCCTGGACATAGAGAAAAGAAAACGAGGTATGGTAATGTGTATATTATTATATTATATCGCAGGTTTTTGGAGAGAAAAGTATGAAAGTCATAATGCTTTCTGTTTAATTTCATCCCCAAAACGGCTTTATGGTAAGTATGAAAGTGATATTGCTTTCTGTTTAATTTCATCCCTAAAACAGTTTTATGATAACATGAGAGTGAGAAATAAAATTTTCCGCCTCGATATTACAATTTTATGTTACAGGAATTTCTGTTTTTTCTTATATGAACCCCTACCAGGCTTGCTGTGTACAAGCGATAGGATGCAGAATTCTACATGCTCTATGGGCCATAAAGAACTACATCAAGCGTTTTCTGAGGGAATAGTTTGAGTGTAATAAGTCGTTCATCCTATTTCAGATTATAAATATCTGTATAAGGACCTAGAATTTAAAAATCGAAAGTCCTTCATAAGTTCATTTCCAATTACAAATTAAAAAACCCGGGCGACGCCGGGTCTTTTAAGCTAGTAAATTATAATAATCTACGTGAAATAATTGCTAAAATACCTACGGCATTTTTAGCGCAATGAACTTCAATTCAACCTGCATAAGCTATAACACTATTAGGACTCTAAACTGGATATTGATATTTGCGACATCTTAAAAATTCCAGTAATCCAGTTGGCCATGATCTTGTATTCAGAATTCATGGGGAATATCCGTTACGTTTGCCTTTGTGAACTCACCCGAGTGGAATAGGACATCAGGAAATGCTGAATGCTCCACTCTTTGATTGTATTGGATTTTCTGACCAAGGCCTTCTTGAAATCTGTCACAGATAAGAATTTAATAAAATCGACAATTGACAGGCTTTATTATGTCAAAGCCCCCGCATACAATAAAAAGTTCCTTTGCATTCGATTTATCATGACATTCAACAATGTGCAGAATATCGGCAACGTCGCACCCAAAGCTTAGGAGGTAAATACTAATAAGTAGGGACCGGATTTTTAGGTTTTTAAAAACACTGTTTTAGGTTTTCCATTAGGTGAAATACTTTTTTTAGGTTTTTTGTCCAAAATATAGTTTTCGGGTTTAATGAATTTGATGTGCTATACAGGATTCTGTACATAATACTTGTAAAGTTTAACTTGACAAAATTGGCTTAAATTTGTGAAAACCTGATTTAGTACAATATTATACAATTGAAGAAAGAAAGCATAAACAATCAAAAGAAGCAGTAAAAATAAGATTGCCTCACATTTCCTGGTTACAGTATGTCACTTAATAGCCTATCTTTCAAGATTCTCAACTGTGAAGTTCTTCCTGTTATCTCTTAGTTAATAGTTAATACTGTATCTAGACACCCTTCTCAGGATTCGAATCCGATACTTCTAATTTAGTGAGTAAAATACTTTATGGTTGGATGTGGATAATGTGAAACTGATTATTTCCCTTTCTTCGGTTGTTACGCATGATAACCGCACAACAGATCCACTAGGGACGAATACTCCCCCCTTTTCTAGAAAAGTAAATAACACTTACGTGTTTCTGGCAGGCTTGACAAAATATTACTTTGCCATCGGTAGTGAAATTCAGGTCGTCGCCAATCCACTGCCGGAATAAATCGATTTCATTTGGTTCGGCATAATTAACAAGTCTTCTTAAAACTCACACTGTGACCACTCAGTATGAATTACAGGGAAGTACTAAAGGCAAACAATCGCTTTAATACACAGAAATCTATATCCTTGTTCATACACAGCAACAATATTCGTACGAATATTTTAAAAGGAATACGCCGGTACTCTTACACTTCGTCTCTTGATACTGTCCATCCTAGACGACAACGGGTTGAACGAAACGCTGGTGGTATTAATTTCAACCCGACAAAGTTATTGTCTCTCCTCAAAATATCGATTTCTCAACTGACAAACAAAAAAGACAAAAAAGGAGCCTAAATTAGATATTTTAGGTTTTTATACATTTAGGTATTTTTAGGTGCTACAGAATTAATGTGGGTGAATCCTATGGACATGATTCGAAAAAATGTATGAGCGCTTTTTGTTTTGGAAGTAAGGAAAAAAATAGGTAAAAACCTAAGAATCCGGTCCCTACTCATGACACTAGAAACAGTTACAATGATTGATCTTCCCTATTCCAGACTATCCAAAACACATAATAGTCAACTTTATTTAAGCCTTCAACAGCTATTTAATAAATTCCCTAAGAGTTCAGGTTGCCAAAATGCAATCTTTCGACATGTTACCAGTCCGACAAGCAGCTGTTTTAGAGAGCTTGTACTAAAAAAGTGTATTTCTTAAAATAGTATTAAACTACTGTAGCCTAATATTACAGTATTACTAGGGACCGGATTTTTAGGTTTTTACCTATTTTTTTCCTTGCTTCCAAAACAAAAAGTGCTCATACACTTTTTCGAATCATGTCCATAGGATTCACCCACATGAATTCTGTGGCACCTAAAAATACCTAAATGGGGTATGAAAACCTGAATATACCTAAACGGGATATAAAACCTGAAATATCTAATTCAGTCTACTTTTTGTCTTTTTTGTTTGTCAGTTCAGAAATCGATATTTTGCGGAGAGACAATAACTTTGTAGGGTTGAAATTAATACCACCAGCGTTTCGTTCAACCCGTTGTCGTCTACGATGGACAGTATCAAGAGACGAAGTGTAAGAGTCTTTGTCTGCCTTTAGTACTGCCCTGTTATTCATACTGAGTGGTTACACTGTGAGTTTTAAGAAAACGTGTTAATTAGCCGAAACAAATGAAATCGAGTTTATTACGGCAGTGGATTGGCGATGACCTAAATTTCATCTTTTTCTTCTTCTTCTTCTTCTTCTGAGGTATTTTATGACGTTGCATCCCGCGGATTTCTACGTCTGCTCTGTCCTAAAGCAAGTTTACACAAATTTAAGTCAATTTTGTTAAGTTAAACTTTACAAGTATTATGTATTGAATCCTATGTAGCAAGCACATTCAAATTCATTAAACCAATTATTCTACCCGAAAACGATATTTTGGACAAAAAACCTAAAAAAACTATTTCACCTATTGGAAAACCTAAAACAGTGTTTTTAAAAACCTAAAAATCCGGTCCCTAATTATTACGTTATGTGCCTGAAAGCGGTTATAGGAGAGCGCATTATCTTGCATTTAAATTCAGACTATTAAAAAAATTGCTACATATTCTGAAAACGTTTTTTGAAACCAATGTTCTCGATATAATTACAGAAGTTATCATATATAAAACTTACAATATTTATTAACACGCGAAACATTCATAGGCCTAAACTAAACAATATATTATATTATAATGTACGTTAAACTGCAGATCGCATTCGCTACTTCGGTATGAATGCAAAACTGTGAACCATGCAACTCGATGTGCTGCCTGCATCCAGGTAGTGCGATTCGCATGCTATGCTACTTCGGTGTGAATGCTCACTTGTAATTATTTCAAGCGTATTTTAACTGTAATGAAGCTCCACGTTGCAACTTATTCAAAACGCTATCACTATCGAATTCCTTAACCTGTCTCTATCAGATTTGGCAGAATCATGAAGGATAAATTACGCAACACAAAATTATTAAATTAAACATGTCTAAACCAGACGTTGCATTGAACAATAAACAATTGAAAAAATATCCCATAATATCCCAGCTTATGCACTTAGCCAAACAATGCGTTAGTTCTCAAGGCACTGAAACCATTTGGGGAAATGTTTACTGTGCGGTCCAGCATTGGCCTTTATAAATGAGAGAATTTTAGAACAACTTAACGCCCAGCGCCCAAGTACTGGCGCGATACAGTAAGGGTAGCTGCGGCAAGGCGGTGTCTATAGAGCTGGGTGGATCCAGTGATGCCGCAATGGTGCCGCTGTCGGGTGACACAGCAGGTTCCAGACTCGGCTGTTGGGACACAGCACGGGTCGAAAAAAATATCAAATATACTTAACCTGTGTCAGACACTGCCGCAGTGTTACCATGAAAACGTCAAACGTAACCTATATTGAAATTAAATACAATTTTTATTTTAAATTTGCGTAGGCCTATTACATTTATTGAGGAATGAGATGTGGGTATTACCTATGGCTTTTTCATTATTTTGACACCTCTTCAAAATGCCAGATCTATATTGGTCACTTGGCCGACGAACCTGTAACTAGAGGTGTACATATTCTGATTTTAGCTTGCCTGCCCCTTTGAAATTCTGCAACCAGTCACAGCTTTTAACTTGCTTGACTTGAAAGCAAGCCAGATTACAACGATGATAAGAAATACTGTCGCTATGAGTCATAAGCTCTTCATAACTTGGTGGGTTGCTCAGGACCTAAGGAAACTGCAAGGCCTGGCGGAAAGAATATGAAACTGGGTATAGAGCTCTGCGCTTTTAAGATGGCCGCCGAGAATGAGGTATTATCCACTTCCGGTTATCTCAGAGGCCCGTGTTTACACTACAGTTCTGTGCTTTGTGTCTTGTTTTGGAAGTAATTATGCCGATTAACTCCTATGTTCTCGACTGTTCGGCCGTTGGAAACAAAAATTGAGGACTTAGTTTTCACAGTTTTCCAAAAGAAAAGGCTATTTTTCAAGAATGGATGGTAAAATTACGCCATAGAAAAACACCTTCCCAGTTTTCTCGTGTTTGCAGCTGTCACTTCACAGAAGATGATTTTAACGTTCCTTTGAGCAGTTATGGTGAGCATTGCATGTTTTCTAGAGTGATTAAGATAATTTTGATATAGTAGATGTTGAGAAAAATATATAAGCCTATGAAATAATAAGTATACCCGACCAACTTACCCTCGTTTAGGCATGTTAAATTAGCATTTCATCTTTTCAGTGTAATTTTTGTTGCCAATTTATTTTAACATTTAAGAATGTCAATGTCAATCGAAATTTCTCCCGTAACCGATAAAATGGCCAATCTGTATTATAATTGAGTAAAAAACAAACCACATACAAATTTTTAGGTTATGTGCTTTGCAGATAGCAAACTCAACGTTGTTTTTGTCCATCAACACGTTCACTTCAATGCACTTGATGCATTTTCTAATTGCTACAGTCCGGCCAGCTTTCATACTGCTGCCTGACCTACGCTTTTCGAGCCAAGTGGTTATGGAGTCTTCGTCGAAAAGTTTAAGCCGTTCTTTCTTGAATGAATTTATCGGCAAGAAATTTGTCGAAGGAAAGTCGTGGGTAGACTACTTTCTGGTACCCACATATAATATACGGCATAGAACTGTGGGGTGGTGCAGCAAAGACATATACACAAAGATTATTTATTCTACAAAAGAAGTGTATAAGAATAATATATAACCTTGCACCTAGAGAATCATGTAGGGATGTATTTATTCTGAACAATATGCTAACTATAGGCCTATACTCATTATATGTAAAGTAAAGTAAAGTGTTCCCTATTACAGGCCATGGAGGCCCAGAGGGTTCCAGGAGGTTGAGGCTCCCAGATTTTTTTAGACATCGGCACATGAAGGTGGTAAGGTTGTCAGTCTTACGCACCGGCCGCCTTTACCCCCAGGATTGCTCCTGGTACTCATTTCTGTTAGAGGCTGAGTCGACCCCAGGGCCATAGTGCCACCAGAAGGATTAGGCCAATTGAAAAATTCCAACGACCTCATCGGGGATCGAACCCGCGACCTTCCGGTTTGTAGCGCAGCGCCTCAACCACTACGCTGCGGCGTACCCCCACTCATTATATGTATATCGTGTAATTATGTTTATTACTGAAAGACAACCAATAAAAATAATGAAATTCATCAATACAATACCAGAAATAAAGAAGACTATCACAAGACAATACATACCAAACAAATATAAAATAAAGATGTCAGTGTGATAGGAGTTAAACTGTACAACAAATTACCAACAACATTAAAATCACTATCTGGCACAACTTTCAAACGGCAACTTAAAAAATTTCTTATTAATAAATGCTTGTATAATATTGAAGAATTGTAAAAATAATTAATAACGATAAGTTGCTACAACAGATAGAATTGTCATATAACTGCAAAAAAATGATAATAGAATTAATGATAAATGTAGGGTTAATCTGACTAATTTTGTATACTGAATTGTCATGTAGCTACCTGACATAGCTACCAGCACTATTGATCTAATGTTTTATTGTATTATATTGTAATTGTTTTTTATTGTATTATATTGTAAGTTAATGATGAAACTGAAATGCTACTTATAGCTACCAGCACTATTGTTCTAACATTTTTATTATATTATATTGTAATTGTTTTTATTGTAGTATATTGTAATTTAATGACGAAGCTGAAATTCTTAAGGAATCTACAGCTAATAATAAACTGAAACAGAAACTGAAACTGGTTCTATAAGCTCAACTTCGAATAAGGCAAAGTTCCTATCCGGATTTTTCTCTCGCCAGAGCAACCTGCAACCAAAACAAACAGCGTCGTATATTAGACTGTGTTCAATAAGCTATGATACGAAAAAGCTCATGCATTTGTAAAAAAATATGCGTGGAACGCCACGCGACAGAAGTGAAACTTGTTTTAATTTCTTAATATTTTTTCAATTTTTGATAATAGGATTTTTCAATTTTGCATTATTGGACTATTTAATATTGGGTTTTTGGACTTTTTAAATTTTGGATTTTTTAATTTTAGATTTTTTAAATTTTGCATCTTTGAATTTTTATTTTTTAGGATTTTTTAATTTTGGACTATTGATTTTTAGATTTTTCAATTTTGGATCTTTTAAATTTTAAATTTTTTAAATTTTGGATTTTTTAATATTTAAATTTTGGATTTTTTAATATTTAAATTTTGGATTTTTTAAATTTTGGATTTTGGATCTTTGAATTTTTTTTTTTTTTTTTTAATTTGATCCTTTAAATCGTATAGCAGTTGATTACTCCTAATCATTGAGTTGATTGTTTTCTGTGCAGTCCGTTCCGTCACACCTCACTAATTTCGTAACGATTTTGAATGTGACACTAAATTCGTGACGATTTTTGAGCGTGACACAAACTCTGGATTTACCCCTATCGCGGCTAAAGAAGTCTCACTTCAAAAAAAAACATGAAAATAAATCGAAAAAAATATTGGAGACCGCAGGCATACTGCACCATATTAGAACAGTTAGCAAACGTTTCAGAAGACAGGTAGCTTTGATTTCTCACCTTGCAATCAACTCTTGCTTCGTTAACTTTGAAATATTTGTTGCACCATCTTCGAATAACATCCTTTTTAACTCCTTCACTGTAAAATTGGAGAACCGTCCCAAACTCATACTGAAAACACACAAGAATGAGGAAACCGGAAGTTCACAATACCTGAATGTGGAGAGCAGCGCGCTCAAGTGGCAGGAGGAAAAACTAAAAAAGCCCAGAGCTCTATAGCAGTGCACTGGTAAAGTCTGATTTAAACAACCTGCGACTTGTGACAGGGTATGGAAGGGTATGTTTCCATGGTTTTTCTGAAGATATGCGAGATGTTTGCATTTTGGAGTGATGATAAACAGCTGACTGAAGCTCTAATACAAGTAATACTGCGTAATACATCGCAGTTTTCCCACTTTTCCACTTCAAGTGGACTGTTACAAGTCGCAGGTTGTTTAAGTCGTGCAGTTACGTAGTTGAGGAACTTCAGATGTATTTAGAGAATTTTACCCTGAAGGAAGCCGAGGAGAAACTAAAATGTGGACAGTTTTAATTAATTATCAATGAACAAAAGTACTAGTCCGGCATGGGAAAAATGTTCAAACATTTTCGAGAAAACATCATAAAATCATTAATAACAATAACAAAAATCCCTTTAGGCAAGCCTACAAGCTGAGGTAGATTTCGAAGTGCTTTTGTTTTAATTTACTTTCGCTGCGTAGCACTCTTCTTCTTTAGCCTTAGCATGACAAACCCGCAATAATAACGGCAAAAAAGAGGAAAGAGAACTTTTTAAAACATTCAAATCTCGCCTTATATGAGAACTATCAAGAAACTAGTTATTGATTTGTAGAGTACTCATCAAGAGCTTTTCAACGATACCCCACAAGACGTAGTTTCGAAAATTTCGAATTTCCATCCCCATACCCCCACCCCCACTCGTACTCCCAAAACCCCCGAATCGTTGGTGTCACTGTGAACTCCATAAGGAGTACTCTAATTTATTCAATCAAAGTTTCCCTCTATACTTCATAGGGGCCGAGATATAAATGTTTTAAAATTTCAACCCCCTCCCCCGACCACCCCCTTAGGCCAATTTTGCTCATTAACGAACTTGTCTGAACTATTGGGCCTAGAAATAACATAATAAAATTTGATTCAAATATCTTGAAAATTACGGCCGCTAGCGTGTAAAGATATATATGCATATATATAAATAAATAAATATATATATATATATATATATATATATATATATATATACATATACATATACTGTATATAAATATAAATGTCACAATTTTTTTAACAGGCGGTGGTTTCGTACTTAGGGAGGCATGAAACGTAACGATATGAACGAATTTTTTGAAAGTCATTAGGTAGATTTTTCTTCGAAATCTCCTAATAATAAAAATAATAATTGTGTTAAGACGCTAAAACGATTTTTAATACTTTATCCACCTTTTATTTATCTGCATGGTGAATTTCTTCTACCAGCATGTAGAAAAGCAAGAAAGTATTACCTACACTCAGTAACTACAGTTGTTTAGCTGATAGGAATGTCGCAAGCTTATTCTGACTTGCCTAGGCTGGGTTTGACCTGACCCATCGGGCTTAAAGAAACCTGCCTGCTTCCTAGCTATGACGCTGGCAACTTGCTTGCCTGGCGTTCAAGCGGGTTTGGGCAAGCTAAAATCGAGATTTGTACACCTCTGCCTGTAACTCAATCCTTCGCAATATGTATGTAAGGGTCTGAGGTATAGTGCAGTTACTCATTGGATGGCCAGTCGGCTTCAAAGGTTTCGGTGTTTCTTTATGTTAACTGATCTGACTAAATCGGTCTTGGGCTTCCGCTTTCCAAAACAAAAGCAACGTTGCAATATTCTCTCATTGTTATCACTGACCTCAGTTCTTCCTTCTAAAAACTAAACTCCGTGGCGCTACATCCCTGGAGGGACTTGGCCTACCACCCGACCGCTGCATCATCTCCCGTAGGCAGATGGCAGGATTGGGGGGCATGTGGTCAGCATGCCGACACCCACGGCCGTTAATGGTGGTTTACTGGACCGGAGCCGCTACTTCTCTATCAAGTAGCTCCTCAAATTGGAATCACGAGGCTGAGTGCACCCCTACCAGACCTCCCTACCTCAGAAAAATCCGAGGAGGTACCGGGAATCGAACCCGGGCCGACGGATCTATAGTCAGCGACGCTAACCACAAGACCACGCCGGCGGACCAGTTCTTCCTTCGCTTTATTCAATTCACACGTGTTACTGTTTACTGTAACTTGATCTTGCAACCATGCATTTCACTCCACGCGGAGTAGACGAATAGCTGTCAAAATCGCCACAGGACTTTCTTAGATTTTGATTGGCTGGGGTAACTAGCTGATTGGTGCGGTAAAACAAAGAACATGGGTTGAGCTGTCGGCAAACTTTTCCTCCTAACGAAAGGAAGCCGCCTGGGTATGCAATGAGTAACTGGACTATAGTCGCGATGAATCGAAGCGCTCAGACAAGAGATAGGGTTTGGACAGAGTGGGGTCCGGAATGGGCGGATATAATATTTTATGCAATTGTTTCTCGGACTGAATGATTGAATCTATCCCTTAGAACCTTGTTTGAAACTAATCAGATCATCCTTTGGGAAGTTTTTTGCAGTCATAATCTTATTGGTGACGGTTCTGAAATGGCTATTTATGTATCAAGTAGCTAAATAACGCTTTAGCGGACGAATCTAGTATAGCGGCCGAGGCATGACCCGAGGCCGAAATACTGGGTGAGTCCGATAAAGTTTTCGCATACGTCTTGCATACAATATTGTTAAGTAAAAGCTCTCTTTATATGAAATGAAACAAAAATACCGTATAATTAAATATAATGAAAGGTAGTCAACCTTTTGTTAACGCCATATTCTCACAGCTACCTGGATCGCAGAACAACAACGAACCGTGCGTACCAATACGAAATGCGGTATTGATGCATTATGGATAAGTAAGCCTACGAAATAGTATTTATGAAAAGCTTTTGAAAGTATGAATGATAATCCGGAGGAAATTTCAATCCAGCCAGAAACATTGAATTGATGCTGCTGCCAGCAACTTCACGGCAGCAGTTGAGTAGGAGAAGGAATATATTACTGCATTTAAACGCTGGTGCATCCATGGTAAGCAATGTTTCTCTTGAGAATCAAGATGTGAAAAGTTCTTGGCTTATTTTTGTTGTTATATGATAAAGTAGGCTACCCTGTTTTGCGAAAAACCCAGGTAAAGTTTCTGATTATCATAAAGAAACATGTTGGCTTAAATTTATTTTATGACCAATTATATGCTTAAATCCATGTTAAAGTTGGTGTGACCGGTCAATGCCATCTGGATTTTGTTTACAGATTGTCAAGACGATAAAACATTTTTCCCTTGGAAAAGAGACATACAGTCATTCAAAACATTCACTGCAGCATCTAAAGAATTCATCATAACTGTCATCACTAGGGACCGGATTTTTAGGTTTTTAAAAACACTGTTTTAGGTTTTCCATTAGGTGAAATAGTTTTTTTAGGTTTTTTGTCCAAAATATCGTTTTCGGGTAGAATAATTGGTTTAATGAATTTGAATGTGCTACATAGGATTCAATACATAACACTTGTAAAGTTTAACTTAACAAAATTGACTTAAATTTGTGTAAACTTGCTTTAGGACAGAGCAGACGTAGAAATCCGCGGGATGCAACGTCATAAAATACCTCAGAAGAAGAAGAAGAAGAAGAAGAAGAAGAAGAAGAAAAATATGAAATTTAGGTCATCGCCAATCCACTGCCGTAATAAACTCGATTTCATTTGTTTCGGCTAATTAACACGTTTTCTTAAAACTCACAGTGTAACCACTCAGTATGAATAACAGGGAAGTACTAAAGGCAGACAAAGACTCTTACACTTCGTCTCTTGATACTGTCCATCGTAGACGACAACGGGTTGAACGAAACGCTGGTGGTATTAATTTCAACCCTACAAAATTATTGTCTCTCCGCAAAATATCGATTTCTGAACTGACAAACAAAAAAGACAAAAAGTAGCCTGAATTAGATATTTCAGGTTTTATATCCCGTTTAGGTATATTTAGGTTTTCATACCCCATTTAGGTGCCACAGAATTCATGTGGGTGAATCCTATGGACATGATTCGAAAAAGTGTAACTTAAGTGCACTTTTTGTTTTAGAAGTAAGGAAAAAAATAGGTAAAAACCTAAAAATCCGGTCCCTACTAATAAGTGTGCAATGATAATGTCTGAAAGGTCAATTAAGTGATGATAATGGCCGAAAGCTTGGATGTTTTAGATCCCTTCACTCGCCTTATAGCCTTCGAAACTGTTATTAACAGGTCATGTATTCAACGCATTCGAATCGATAGGGCTCTTCGCCTGTATAAAATATAGGCCCTCAAACGAATATAATGCCTAGGCTTGACACGTAGTTTTGACATTACGCTATGATAAGACGTTTGAAAAATCAATTATGAATATTTCTGTAGAAGGAAAAAGGGGAACCAGAATACCATGGAGAGAAAAAAAAAGTAGAAGAAAGCAGAAAAAAAAGCGACTGTGAAGAAAACAAAAGAGCGCAGAGCCTCTCCAAAGCCGACAACGCTAAAGAAAACAAATATCCCTGCATCTAAATACTAAAAGAGCTTTTGCCTATCCTATAATAGGATTTCAATACGTTTCTTCTGCTTTCAAAAGCTGTGCACACTGGAAGAAAAAACTTCCATTTTATGGGCGCGAGGGAAAATGTTCCAATTTCAAAGTTTGCACAATAAAACAGGGAAGATTAGCGAGGTGCAGGTAGCGAATTCCTCAATAAAACGCGCCAGAGAACACTTTCCATTGATAAACCTCTCTCCATCGGCTTAAGAAAGAGCAGCAAAGAGGAAAAAATACCTTATTTTCCAACTCTTTCAGCTTGTACAATGGATTGTTTTATGTGGCATTACTCATTATTAGGGGGCAGAATTCTATGACCTAAAAAATAGGATATATGCATGCATTTATGACCTAAAATACATTAAAATGTGACCAATAAAATTTAAAATATGACTTTACCACATACACATTTTGTATATATTTTTTAAGTTTCATTACGATTCATTTTATTAAAATACTAGCATGTGCCCGCGGCTTCGCCCGCGATAATTATTTCAAAAATTAAAAGTTAAGAGCATAATAGTTAAATCATTATATTTATTAACACATACATGAATTACATACCACGATTAGATAGCGTCGCCTGGTAAAAGCGACCTCAGATTCGAGTTCCTTGGCCCAGAATACCCCTGTACAGTGAGTTTCGTCCAAATCGAACAATGTTTGACCATATTTAGGCCTATATTGATTATCCCTCTTCCGTGTAGGTTGAAAATTTCATGTGTCTTCGAGCCTTGATATTCTAAACAAATAAATCGTCCAGGATGGACTTACAAAATCAAGCGATCGCCCCCGATAATTATTTCAAGAATTAAAAATTAAGAGCATAATAGTTAAATCATTATCTATATTAATAAAAGGAAGTGTCTGTCCTCCGTCTGTCTGTCTTCCGTCTGTCTTCCGTCTGTCTTCCGTCTGTCTGTCCGCGATGCCCAGCGAAATCTACTCAACGCAGAGATCTGAAATTTTATAAGTAGGCGGACTAAAGGGTCGGAATGTGCACCTCGAAGCCGGAATTTTAATTTTCGCCTCCGTTCGTGAGTTATGAGTGAAAAACTGGCAGAAAACGTGCATTTTTTTTGCGTTTTAGAAGCATCAGTTTCATTTTCAGTAATAAATTTCAATATCAAATAACTTACAGATGGCTTTGGCTATTTTTGTCAACATACCTCATAGCCTACCTTGAAAATAAAAGCAACGCGATCGCTTGATTTTGTAAGTCCATCCTAGACGATTCATTTGTTTAGAGTGTCAAGGCCCACAGACATATGACATTTTCAACCTACACGGAAGAAGGATAATCAACCCTAAATATGGTCAAACATTGTTCGATTTGAACGAAACTCACTATACAGGGGTTTTCTGGGCCAAGGAACTCGAATCTGAGGTCCCTTTTACCAGGGGACGCTACCTAATCGTGGAATGCACTCCACGTGATTTAGGTGTTAATAATTATAATTTGAAATAATTATCGCGGGGGAAGCCGCGGGCACATGCGGGCACATGCTGTTTGTCTGTCTGTCCACGATGCCCATCGAAATCTACTGAACGCAAAGATCTGAAAATTTAAAGATAGATGGACTGAAAGGTGGGCGAATGCACCTCGAAGCCGAATTTTTAATTTTAGCTTTCGTTCGCGAGTTATGAGTAAAAAACTGGCAGAAAACGTGATTTTAGCGCTGTCGAAGCATCAGATTTCAGTAATACATTTCAATGTCAAATCAATTGCAGTTGGCTTTGGCTATTTTTGTCATACCGTGGAAATAAAAGCATCGCGATCGCTTGAATGTTGTAAGCCCACGCTGGTCGATTCATTTGTTTAGAATGTCAAGGCCCGTAGACATATGAAATTTTCAACCTACACGGAAGAGGGATAATCAACATAGACCTAAATATGGTTAAACATCGTTCGATTTGGACGAAACTCACTATGCAAAGATTTTCTGGGCCAAGGAACTCGAATCTGAGATAGCTTTTACCAGGCAACGATATCTAATCGTGGTATGTAATTCACGTGATTTAGGTGTTAATAAAATAATGATTTAACTATTATGCTCTTAATTTTTAATTCTTGAAATAATTATCGCGGGCGATCGCTTGATTTTGTAAGTCCATCCTGGACGATTCATTTGTTTAGAATATCAAGGCCCGAAGACATATGAAATTTTCAACCTACACGGAAGAGGGATAATCAATATAGGCCTAAATATGGTCAAACATTGTTCGTTTTGGACGAAACTCACTGTACAGGGGTTTTCTGGGCCAAGGAACTCGAATCTGAGGTCGCTTTTACCAGGCGACGCTATCTAATCGTTGTATGTAGTCCACGTGATTTAGGTGTTAATAAATATAACGATTTAACTATTATGCTCTTAATTTTTAATTTTTGAAATAATTATCGCGGGCGAAGCCGCGGGCACATGCTAGTATTTATTAACACCTAAATCACGTGAATTACATACCACGATTAGATAGCGTCGCCTGGTAAAAGCGATCTCAGATTCGAGTTCCTTGGCCCAGAAAATCCCTGTACAGTGAGTTTCGTCCAAATCGAACAATGTTTAATCATATTTAGGTCTATGTTGATTATCCCTCTTCCGTGTAGGTTGAAAATTTCATATGTCTACGGGCCTTGACATTCTAAACAAATGAATCGACCAGCGTGGGCTTACAACATTCAAGCGATCGCGATGCTTTTATTTCCACGGTATGACAAAAATAGCCAAAGCCAACTGCAATTGATTTGACATTGAAATGTATTACTGAAATCTGATGCTTCGACAGCGCTAAAATCACGTTTTCTGCCAGTTTTTCACTCATAACTCGCGAACGAAAGCTAAAATTAAAAATTCGGCTTCGAGGAGCATTCGCCCACCTTTCAGTCCATCTATCTTTAAAATTTCAGATCTCTGCGTTCAGTAGATTTCGATGGGCATCGTGGACAGACAGACAAACAGCATGTGCCCGCATGTGCCCGCGATAATTATTTCAAAAATTAAAAACTAAAAATTAAGATGATAGTTAAATCATTATAATTATTAACACCTAAATCACGTGGAGTGAATTCCACGATTATGTAGCGTCCCCTGGTAAAAGCGACCTCAGATTCGAGTTCCTTGGCCCAGAAAACCCCTGTATAGTGAGTTTCGTTCAAATCGAACAATGTTTGACCATATTTAGGGTTGATTATCCTTCTTCCGTGTAGGTTGAAAATGTCATATGTCTGTGGGCCTTGACACTCTAAACATATGAATCGTCTAGGATGGATTAACAAAAATCAAGCGATCGCGTTGCTTTTATTTCCAAGGTATGAGGTATGATGACAAAAATAGCCAAAGCCATCTGTAAGTGATTTGATATTGAAATTTATTACTGAAATTGATGCTTCTAAAACGCAAAAAAATGCACGTTTTCTGCCAGTTTTTTACTCATAACTCACGACCGAAAGCGAAAATTAAAATTCCGGCTTCGAGGTGCACATTCCGACCCTTTAGTCCGCCTATGTATAAAATTTCAGATCTCTGCGTTGAGTAGATTTCGCTGGGCATCGCGGACAGACAGACAGACGGAAGACAGACAGACGGAGGACAGACACTTCCTTTTATTAATATAGACTAGCTGACCCATCAATGCTTCGCATTGTTAGATTTATGTATATATAGGTTAAGTGAACACAATTTAAAGTCGATTAGATGCATTTCTATAAATCATCAGCCGTCCAGCCAACGCGGTGAACGTATTTACCCATATATTCCACATACTCCTTCACCCGTAGTTTGCTCTGATTATGTAAAAAATTTAATCGTTCTGTTTCAATTTTGGCATACATGCAGCAAACAGCTGGGCGTAGGGGATGCGTTCGCTCCTGTCACGCAGCGGGCTCCGGTTCGAATACTGGTCGGGACAAGTTACCTAGGTAGGGTTTTTTTCCGGGATTTTTCCTCACCTGTGAGACAAAGGTCTGGTAATTTTAGGCCCTAGTGATCTCCGGATATCATCATCATCCCATCCTCGCCTTGTTCAGAGTGAGTGCGTGAATGACGTATCTCGTCCTATATGTTTGTGTTGTCTCGGAGGTGGCCCCGGCATTTGGCTGATCACTCATCCGGGAGGCCCTCCATGTCCTTGTCTGGTCAAAAAAGTATGTATGTGATCCATAGATAATCCCTCTCCCGACAGGTCGCGGCCCTGTAAGGCCCGGGCAACGTGGGTCGCTTAAATGACCCCAAAGGGAGGGGTAAAAACTAAGGTAAATATAGAGAGATAATATGGTAAATAGAAATTAATCATGAAATTATATCTATTGATATTCTATGAACTACCTGGGGGTAAAGGCGGCCGGTGCGTAAGGCTGACAACCTTACCACCTTCACGTCCCGATTGTCTAAAAATCCGGGAGCCTCAACTTCTTACAACCGTTCCGATTGTCTAAAAATCCGGGAGCCTCAACTTATTGGAACCCTCTGGGCCTCCATGGCCTGTAATAGGGAACAGTTTACTTACTATCTTTCGCAATGCAGTCCTAGGCTAGCTATAAGAAAAGAGTTCAACTCTTAAGAATAGAACCCAGGACCTTTTAAATTTACTTATGTCAAAACATAGTTGATAATCATTTATAGGAATTCTATTGATAGCCTTTCTCATAATGTTATATCTATTAGGTCTACATGAAATCACAGTGTCATGCCAAGCCACCTGTGTAGTTTAAAAAAAATAATGTTGTCATGGGGATTGTGTACATGCAGTATGAATTCCTTCTGGTGAATTTCATAACTTTACAATCCTAGTTTGGCCCTTAGAGGCCCTTAGAAGCCAAAGATTTTGAAATCCTTTCTTAGTACGCCTCTAGAGTCTATGCGCAATATGTGTACCAAGTTTCACGTTCCTAGGCTGTATAGTTTTTGAGAAACTGTGATCAGTCAGTGAGTGAGTGAGTGAGTGGGTTTTGGCTTTTATATATAGCCTAGAGAGAAGAGAAGAGAAGAAGATAATATTAATTATTTAAAATATCTGTAAATTCTTAAAAAGTATCAGAATATTATATGAAACTTCTAAATTTCTTTAATATTCACAAGAATATGTAAAAAATATGGCTAAATACAGTAGAACCCCGATAATTCGAGCTAATTGGGGCTGAGGCTACCTCGAATTACAAAAAAACTCGGATTATACGGAAATATCACTAAGTCAATGGGTAAATCATAAATAAATGTTTAATGAGCACAATAATGGTTTAAAAAATAAATATATAAACAATATAGTAAGCCTACATACCTGTGTTACGTCTACGGTTTCTATCAATCTGTAATAGAAATGTATTAACAGTCTGAAGCCAAGGTTCTTTCTGTGTATTATGAACGAAACCCCTAAGTGGGACAGTTTTACCTGCATTTTTATACATAGAAAAATTGAAAGAAAGTTCAAAATGTAACACATTCGGAAGTGCGTAAATCCTACGTGCGGACACCATATAAAATCGAGATTTTACTCTAGTTTTATGGAACATTTTAGTTTTCTTAAGACCAGCTCGAATTACACGGAACCTCGAAATACCGGGGCTCGAATTACCGAGGCTCTACTGTATGCATATTCGTACTAAATATGCTACAATAGTTGAAAATTTCCTAAATATGCAGTTATAAGCACAATAAAACACTTTCCATTTTCACCAGGATGCTTGGAATCGGGTTTAAATTAGTCGGAAACCTGAAATCATGCAAAGGGGGAAATATGACATGTCATACAAATCCGCCCATTAGGCCTATACAGTGACGTCATTTAGTCTCTCCGCAGCTCTGGTTATGTTCGCCCCACGATGGGCCCCTCCAGAACTAAAATCCTTTTTAAATCCCTGATTTCAGTGTGATTTTTACAACAATGACTACGTATACAGTGAAATCTTCGTATAACGATATTTGTAGGCTCTAAAATGTAAAGTAAAGTATTCCCTAAACAGGCCATGAAGACCCAGTCGGTTCCAGGAGGTTGAGGCTCCCAGATTTTAGACATTCGGGACGTGAAGGTGGTAAGGTTGTCAGCCTTACGCACCGGCCGCCTTTACCCCCAGGATTGTTCCTGGTACTCATTTCTCTTAAAGGCTGAGTCGACCCTAGTGCCACCAGAAGAATTAGGCCAGTTGAAAAAAAAATGTAGGCCCTAGCAGATTGTATTGTTATATATGAGGGCTATTGTTATATTGAGGGTTTTAATTTACCATATATTTGAAAGACCGCATGCAGAAAACTGTACAATCTACAGGATAATTCATGGGATGGACATGTGAAGAAGTGGAAATAATGAATCACAAATACAAATCTAAATGCAGTACAGTCCCGCTATTCCAAAAATCCGCCTATTCCGAACAGAGTTTAGAAAAAATACCGATTTTTTAAACTTAAAAACGAGAGAAATTAAAAAGACGTTCGTGAAGAAACGTACATTTATTGTTATACAAAGAGGTTAAATAGAGACAATCATAAAGCCTAAGCTTGATCAAAACGCCTGAAACCAAATTGGAATGAAAGCTGGCACTTAATTTGCGCCTTAACAAGTCAATACATGATTCATGAAATTCGCCTATTCCGTATTCCCGCTAAACCTTTCCTTTCAACCAAACAGTTTTCTCCCCAGTTCATGTGAAAAAGTATAATTTTGTAATGTTTGCTTTGTTTTTCTTTGCAGGTAAGCATTGCACATGTTAAACATTCCAGAGATCTTCGTCCAGTCAGAAATTGTGTAAGTCAGATAATCTTCTTGATTAAATTTTTGGGTCGTTATTTTCTACTGGCGATGTATAGACTGCACATAGGTACCGTATAAATTGTTAAAGATTCTGTAAGATCTTTCAATTCGTAATGTATTCTATGGGATACAGAGTTTGGTCTTAAACTTGTAATATAATTAAAAATAAGAAACTTGCTAAAGAAAGATAAAGAGCGAATTCAAGCTGCTGAAATTGCATTTTTCATAACTACAATGAATGTAAGACGTATCAGTAAAATACGAAATGAAGATGTGTCCAGTAGAAAGAGAGTTAAGGAGCCTAAATGTTTTATTTAAATATTACACTGATATTCATCAAATGAAACTCAGTTCTCATGACAACAATATTGTTTGCAATGTTCACATAGGGCTTTTGCAGTTGCATTTTACTGGGCTTTGACAAATGATATGATTAAAGAGGCTATCGATATAATTCATTTTTGTAAATCAATGATTGAGTAAATAAATGTCGGATGCCATTCATCAAAGCTCTACCCTCGGCTAGGACAACATCATTTTCTCACAACACATTTTAATTTGTAATAAAAGGGTATTGTGGGGAGAATGTAAAGTTGTGTCAGCCTGAGTTCATGCCAACGATGGAGAGCGAGTATGCTATATCAGAAGTCTGTTTAAAAATAAATTAAAAAAAAAACTGTCCAATGATACGTTATTCATTACTGTAGGCTTAGTATTAGTTGAGAAATTTGGATGTTTATTGGAAGCATGTAAAAACTGACAAAATAGGATGGAATATTTTCAGATTTTGGGGGAAAAATATAATAACAGTGATATTGATTTTCGTTTGAATTTAGTCCTGAAATGGTTGTATGCCAACATGAAAATGGGAAATAAATTATCCCGCAAAGACAGTGAAATGTTATGTTACGGGTTTTTCTGTTTCTTCTTATTTCAAGCCCTAAGAGGCATGGTGGGTGAAAGCAAAGGGTTGCAAAATCCTAAGTTATGTATGAGCGATAAAAGCCATATCTAGCGTTTCCTGAGGGAATAGTTTGATACCTAGATATGGACTTACAGCTTGAAAATAAAAAGTCCTTCATAATTTAATTTTGAATTACACGCAAAATACAAACCCCGGGCGACGCCGGGAATCTTAAGCTATTATCATATGAGTTAAAATTACAGAATAAGGTACTTAAGATAAAAACTAGGGGTCTAATGGTTGTGGTAGTTGTTTTCTTCGCAGTCCGGCATAGGTTTATAAATTGTGTGAGAAATTAAGTCTCCTGCCATCAGTGGTTCAGTTTATGGACTTATGGCTATTCAGGAGGGTTGAAAGTAACATTGAAAAAATAGCAACAGATCATAAGTTCACTGCCCGACCAGTTGGAGCG
Organism: Ectobius pallidus; assembly: GCA_964059195.1. Taxonomy (NCBI): domain Eukaryota; kingdom Metazoa; phylum Arthropoda; class Insecta; order Blattodea; family Ectobiidae; genus Ectobius; species Ectobius pallidus. The sequence continues at coordinate 20,972,055 of CAXKWD010000002.1, read as the reverse complement.
ATGTAATTGCTTTTTGTTTCCGAGTTTTGTCAAGCGCTGTTCACTTTCTAGTAGCTAATAAAAATATTGGTGTTCTGTGTTAACTAATGGTTAAGATATTATTACTGTCTATTGCAAACAAGTTTCCTCTTCACCATTTTTGCACATTAAAACAAGAAACATTACCGAGCGAGGTGGCTGAGATGGTAGCATCTTGGAGTCGAATTCGGAAGGTCCGGGATTCAAATCCCAGTGTGACTTGGGGTTTTTTATTGTTTTACCCGCCGTAAAATTGGATATTTACTTCGCATAAATATTCCCCGCTATTTCGTTCCATAAAATAATCATTAAAATTAATATTATATGATTAACACCCATTAATAAGTAAAAAATAGAAAACAGTTGCACATCATGGCTTGCTGGTATACACACAAACCTGAACTCCTCATATGGCCTAGATGTTGAAAAGAATATATATATATGTATAGCCTATATATAATAAATATAAATAAATATATATAAACAAATACAATACAAATCTGGTCCATAAACTATATACCAGCAGTTTAAATAGTATATTTTTCATAAACCACAAACTTAATCCAACACAATATAATATAGTTTCGCTCAAAACATTACGAACTTAATTTCTCTCCATGCACTTCTGCAACTCCTTACCATAGCGAAGAATTTTTCAAAGTTAGTTCGATATTTGCCATTTCTATTACTTTTCTTCAAGAGAGATAGATCATGATTTAATATTTTCAGCAAATGTTTCTTCTATGTTCAACTGTTTTCATAAATAATTTGTTTCAAATGAATTGTTGCCAACCAAAAGAGCCTAAATTCCGCGACATACGAAATTACCAAAAAGTTTTGTTTATTACCATTCTAACACAAGAGAACTAAAATTATATTCGTTTTAAAATTTACAATTCAAAATAACATAAAACGTAGTACGATATTAGACCATTATAAGACCTTATACTACAAGTTTCAAGTTACCATATTAGAACAACAATAATGTTTTACCTATTTGAAAAGTTTTTTGTTTTGTTTTTTTGTTTACTGTATTGTGCTGTGTATGAGTGCTTTGTTTTTACTTGCAATTGTTTACTTGCATGCGTTGCTTAGCTACAGAATGTCGCTTCATATCAGTGCTTTGTTTCATGCCGGGTATCTCCCCTGTGGCTGACAGTTGAAGGCAGCCACGCCCGTCCTGACATCTGTCGGCTGTTTACCTTGTATTAATCTAATGAAACAACTTTAGTCCATTTCATTTCTCACCCCGCGAGTCACCCTCCGGCAGGACTTCCCTTCTCAAAGAGACTAACATTCTGCGGGTCCTTTGAATCAAATCATCCATGCTATCTATTTTCTTGTCGTCTGTTTGAAACACCAGAGCATGCCAATTTCTCGGGGTGAAACCATATTTCTTACCAATAGTGTTATATTTTCTATGATTTAACTATTTATTTATTTATTTATTTATTGTACTAAGAATATTACAGGCTAATGCCCAATTACAATATTCTCGCTTACATTAATAGGCCTACACCAGATTCTAAAATTAAATATTTAAATTGATATTCAAAATAATTAAGCTAATGCTATAACAATAAGAAAAAACACACAGAAAAGAAAACCAGAAACACAAACAATATGACAATTACAGAAAGGAACATAATATGAGAAAATAAATAATAATGTAATAGTTTTGGAGGAAAATATACATAGGCCTATTAGAAAGATTCAAGTAAAGAAAATGACATGGATGCATGGAGCAAAATTTTATAGTTATTATTTTAAAATTTTAAAAAAAATTCACATATATTTTTAAACCGCTTATTGTTAGTATTAAAAATATCTATATTGTCCATTTTGTGCAACTGATTGTATAGTCGGAGTACATTATAAAGAGGAGAATTATTATGAGAGTCTGTGTTTACTTTTGGGATGAAGAAAATATTATGCAATTTATGAGATCTATAACGTGGAACATAAAAATATATTTCTTTGATAATATTAATATCATCTGTTTCATTATTAATTAATTTGTATAAAAACAACAATGCATGAATATTTCGTCTGTGTGATAATTCAGGGATATTGAACTATTACACAGCCCAACAAAAAATAACTTTTTGTTTGGTGTCTGAGATGTTTTGCCGGATTTTGGCTATACTTAACTGTGCTTATTCTAAATATGTAAACAGTTTTTCTCTACCAGCTCTACTTTTATATAGATTTTATTCGTGAAATCTTAGTCCAGCGAAACAAAATCTTGCTTGATAATATAGCTAGTGAAGGTTCTTGACCATACTTTGGACACGTAGGGCGAAAACTGTACGAAGTACAGAAAAACTAAAAGCTGGATTATTTTTGGCCCTCAAATTGACAGCTCATAAGTCATAAACGACTGTAAAGTATGTGATAATATCAATGTTTTGAAAGACCCCATGTTATATTGTTATTGTAATGTTAATGTATTGTTAGTGTGTTGCTTTTTTCTTCACATGATTTAGAAGCTAAAAATAGGCACTGTTTTTTATTGATATCAAACGTAAAATGGGATAACATGCATAATGGTAATACCATATCTCACAAACTAAAGTTCATAAGGCAAAACTAATGGCACATTTGGCATCAGCGACCTAAATATACCTAAGAATGGGTATAAATTCTAAGGTACCAAAATAGCTGTTGGTCTGTGTTATTTATAGTTTGTTAAAGTGTCATCACTTGTATAGGCCTATTAAATCCATTAAAATCTATCAAGAGAAGTGCAGTATGCGCTATAGCGACGCTAACCACAAGACCACGCCGGCAAAATACTTCTTATAAAAGCATAAAAATCCGGGCTCTAATAATCATCTTCGAAGAGACCGAAAGGCCCAGGCACAAATAGAGTTGAGGAAAATGTATTACGTAATTATTTTTTTGCACGACTTAACTAATTAGTGGTACTTACGAATGTTGTTGCCGTGGATCGTAAGTTGACATTCCCACACGCAATCTTGTTGCTATGTGCGGTAAGAGTTTCCGTGCTGTTATGAATTTACTTACGCCACACCTCATAATACAAGCCTTTATGGACAAGGCCCCCAGGACAAATATTAGGTTCGCATAACAACAAACACATGCGAATCACTTTCTGAAATAAACATCTATCTTCAAGAATGTATATACTTAATACTTTCATTTAATATCACAATTAATATAATTAAATTGATATAAATAATCATCGTGCCTTTATTTTGATATATATTTATCGTAATACTACAATTTGTACAATTATTTAAAGAAATTCCTCCATACTTATTTACAAATATTCGGTTCCCATAACAAGAAACACATGCGAATCACTTTCTGAAATATAACATCCATCTTCAATAGTGTACATACATAATATTTTCAGCTAATATCTCAATTAATATAAATAAATTGATATAAATAATCATCGTGCAAAAAATAGCATGCAATACTCGTGCCGTAAGCGCATAACGGATCTCGGAAAATTGGAAAAACACGGCGCGAGGGCTTCGTTTTTTCAAACTATCTCCTCGATCCGTATGCATTGCTTACGGCACTTGTATCGCAATATACTATATTGATAGAGGGCAACAGTGCTCAACTTAGCACAGTGAAGAAAGCAGTCAGTCCATAGAGAACAAGTCCATCCAGTAACTGTGTTTGTTGAACTGAATACAGACAATCATGGTACAGCAGCGTAAGTTTAGACTGGAGAGTGCATGAGTTGAGAATGGCGAAGTTCATAGCAGAAGTTGTTGTGTTGACAAAGTATTGTAATTTTGAAGTGGATGGTTTTAACGCATCCCCTCAGGGGAAATACAAAGTTGTGAGCTAGTTGTTGCGTGGGAAACTGGAGATCTGCTCCAGACTGCATCTCCAAACTCCATCACAGCCCTTATAGACTTTAAAAACAACTCACTCAATATCAACCACTATTGTTGTTCCTCATCACTGCCTGGTATCAAGTCGATTGTAAAACCTATCGCTATTACATAGAATGTTGTGATGATCTTGGGAATTTAAAATGACGGTGAAGGGTCCTCGCCGGCTTCTAAAAAGATCGATCCATCGAACATTATAACTAGAGATGAGATTTCTGTGTAACTATATATTTTACATTTTACTTAATTTCTATGGAATTACTACTCTTTACTTAATTTCGGCGCAATTACATGTTTTACTCGTTACTTGATTTCTATGTAATTACATATTTTACTTTTTACTTAATTTCTATGAAATTTCATATTTTACTCTTTACTTGATTTTTATGTAATTACATATTTTACTTTTTACTTAATTTCTATGAAATTTCATATTTTACTCTTTACTTGATTTTTATGTAATTACATATTTTACTTTTTACTTAATTTCTATGAAATTTCATATTTTACTCTTTACTTGATTTTTATGTAATTACATATTTTACCTTTTACTTAATTTCTATGAAATTTCATATTTTACTCTTTACTTGATTTTTATGTAATTACATATTTTACTTTTTACTTAATTTCTATGAAATTTCATATTTTACTCTTTACTTGATTTTTATGTAATTACATATTTTACCTTTTACTTACTTTCTATGAAATTTCATATTTTACTCTTTACTTGATTTTTATGTAATTACATATTTTACTTTTTACTTAATTTCTATGAAATTTCATATTTTACTCTTTACTTGATTTTTATGTAATTACATATTTTACCTTTTACTTACTTTCTATGAAATTTCATATTTTACTCTTTACTTGATTTTTATGTAATTACATATTTTACTTTTTACTTAATTTCTATGAAATTTCATATTTTACTCTTTACTTGATTTTTATGTAATTACATATTTTACTTTTTACTTAATTTCTATGAAATTTCATATTTTACTCTTTACTTGATTTTTATGTAATTACATATTTTACCTTTTACTTACTTTCTATGAAATTTCATATTTTACTCTTTACTTGATTTTTATGTAATTACATATTTTACTTTTTACTTAATTTATATGAAGTTACATATTTTACTCGTTACTTGATTTCTATGTAAAGTAAAGTGATCCCTATACAGACCATGGAGGCCCAGATGGTTCCAGGAGGTTGAGGCTCACAGATGTTGGACATTCGGCACATGAAGGTGGTAAGGTTGTCAGCCTTACGCACCGGCCGCCTTTACCCCCAGGATTGCTAGAAGATATATTATATATATATATATATATATATATATATTCCACCCTCTTTGAGATGACACGTGTCTCTGGATATATTTGTTTCTTGCACCCCCTGTGCCCCTGAAGGATGTTTTCAGCCTCTAGCTCCTAGTTTCATTAACAGAATTGAAACTCCCACGTAAATATTGAAACTGCGAAATCTCTTCTGTTGCTAAATAAACACAAAAGCCCTGAGGAGACGGGAAAGTTAGGACTTCATGTGTGTTAAGTTGTCAGCAAGTTTTCTTTGTTTTCGGAATGTTAAAAAATTACTTCAAGTTTAATTATAGAACTATGCAGATGGGAAACTTATCCTCGGGATATTCCAGCTAAAAAAATTACCAGCTCTTATAAATTAAGTATTACATTCTTGGCGTGATCAAATTGTTTCGACCTACCTTTTTCATTGACAGTATTTATAAACTTCTAATACAAGGAAGTGGAATTATCTAAACTCTGGTCTAAAAGAATTCACGGGAGATTACGGGTTTATCGATACGCAAATATATCTAATGAAACTCGTTATTTCGAATAGGATTTAATAAGACTATGGGCTGGACATGTTGCGAGCATGGGGGAGGAAAGACATATCTAAAAAACATTGACTGGGAGACCCGAAGGGAAAAGACCACTTGGAAGACATAGACGTAGACGGGAGGACAAAATCGGGATAGATTTAAGGGTAGTAGGATTTGCGAGGGATGGTTGGATGGAGCTAGCACAGAATAGGGTTGAATGGCGGGCTCAGGTAAGCGCGGCAATGAACCTCCGGGTTTCATAAAATGGATAATATTCCTTTAGCTTGCTGAAGAATTGTCTATTGCCATTGTAAGTAAGTTAGTAAGACTCAGTTTCATAAAATTTGAAAATGTTAAAATGTATTACGCCTTCTTAAACGTTACTCTAGGTGGTAGCAAAAATCGTCATACTTGATGGTTGAAAAGCGTTATCGACACCATTTATTATGTTGGTAGCCGTCTGCACGTATATGTTAGGGCAATTCGAGGCACCAATTTGTCTCCACAGTACATAATTTATTGGAACTACTGTCATTTTTTATTATTTCGCAAATATTATGGGTTGTCTAAAAAATAGTGTATGAGACAAAGACCACTGGCGTGGTCTTGTGGTTAGCGTTGGTTAGCGTCTCTGACTACAGATCCGTCGGCCCGGGTTTGATTCCCGGTACCTCCGATTTTTCTGAGATAGGGGTGTCTGGAACGGGGTGCATTCAGCCTCGTGATTCAAATTGAGGAGCTACTTCATAGAGAAGTACTTCATAGCTACTTGATAGAGAAGTAGTGGCTCCGGTCATGGAAACCACCATTAACGGCCGTGGGTGTCGGCGTGCTGACTACATGCCCCCCAATCCTGCCATCTGCCTATGGTAGATGACGCAGCGGTCAGGTGGTAGGCCTAGTCCTTTCAGGAATGTAGCGCCACTGAGTTTAGTTTAGTTTTAGTATGATACAGATAGTAAAATTATTTTATTTTTCTCTTAGGGTTGGCGCTTCCCCTATGCATTGGATTCACAAACATAGGCTTTCAAAATAAAATAGTCAATCCCTTTTACTAATTGTATCATAAAACTTGTATATACTTTTTAACTTAAACCATTAGAGTCACAAAATAATAACTTATCAGAACGATTGAAATTCTCAGGACTTACACCATTTTACTTATGTCTCAGGGTCATCTTCTTTTTCTACTTCCTTCATTATTCATGACTGCTAAATTACAAAGGCCATGCAGAAGAGCGGAATGTTTTGTAATCAGACAGGTCTTCTCACTTAAGAGTAACGGTGTCTTGTGTTTTCTTTACATCTCCTTATTAAGTTGGTAGAACTGCCACCATTAATCAGTGTCAGAGCCATCAGCGTTTCCTTCCGCGCGATGTCCTTTTGTTTTAGTTGTCACTTTATCCCAAAAATAAAGGAAAGCAGGCGAGGCGTTTTCCCCCATTCCTTATAAGCAGGATTAGGATTTCTATGTTCCATTCTGGCACTTAATAACGGAAAATAACTCGAAAGGAAATTTGAAGTTCATGTAAAATTGACAGTATATGGTTATGCAAGTAATCATTGCTTTGAATGTTTTCTTTGCAGTCCGGCATGGCTTTATATTTTGAGAAATTGTGTCTTTAAGGATTACAATCTTAAATATTTTTGGTCTTAAGTATTTTTGGTTGCGCAGTCGTTGTAGTCACGGGGGTGAAAGTAACATTGAAAGAAAAGCAACAGCTCATAAGTTCACTGCCCGACCGGTTTGGTGCACTGTGATCGCTGTTGCCATGGCGGCAGGTTTGTTTCGAAACATATGACATCAAAGTACGAAAAGGTGTAATATCTGGTTCTTTTCCTGCAGCGATCTGTTTGCATTAGTGTTTGGAAAAGGAGGATATATAATTAACATATTATAAATATGTCAAGTAGCGAAGGTAAGTTAAAATACATTAACGGCTTAAAACAATCCTGAATTAATAGACTATTTATTCCATGTTCTACGAATTATTAAGATTAATGTTTCGTATTCTTTGTTTCAGAAACGAGTAAAATATTCCTGTAAATTCCCGGCTGCGGAAGTAAATACTTGAGATTGAAATCCAACGTGAACTACAAAAACAAACATTTCTACAGGTTTCCGAAAAAATCAAACGTGAACCAACTGAAACATCAGTGCAATTTAGATGATAATGTGAATTGTGCTAATTATTTAATGTGTGAAGACCACTTCCTGGAGAAAGATTTCGTTAACCATACTAAGGTGCTTTGCAGATGACAAGCCCTATGTCCTTCAACTGCATAGATACGCGGTCCAATCAGTGACGGCGAGACTGAGGGAAGACTCTTATTGCTAGCGGTGCTCGTTTAGCTCGTACACGTGATTGGCGGTGAAGGAAATGGCTTCTCATTTGAAAAGTACTGTAGACAAGTTATCCCAAAGCAGCTTGCTACTCGTGATTTACAGAGACCCAATCCCTGTGAACTCCCAATCAAATGTGGGAAGTGATCTCAAGCCTCGCCTAGTTTTTGTGAAAATAGAAAGTAAATTCATACTTCTGTGTATAACTGAGGTAAAAGAAATTCAAGTGACAGGAAGCTACTAATATTTATGGTAATGTAATATTTTTAAAATCAGTTTTTATAAATATAATTCATTAATCAAGGGTGTTTGTTTTTTATTTATAAAGTCATATAAAGTAATACATATTTCAGCAATCACCGAGACATGTATGTTGTGAGTAGCAGAAATTCTAGAAGGTATTCTACACTACGGTTTTTATAAGATCTGACGCATATTGTTTGCAAATTATTATTTTTTCTTATTTAAAGTGTTCATCATTTAGTGCATTTTGTGTTCAATGCTTTTAAAAGATAATTGTTTGTATCACTATAGCCTGATGATATTAGTGGGCTATGGTCATTACCGTAGCCCGCTAATACTAGTGGGCTATGGTTTTACAGAATTTGGAATGCATTTTCATACATGTGTTCTGGCACGCAAATTTTTCATTCTTACAGCTTAACTGCCCGACCCGTTGGAGCGCTGTAATCGCGTTTTGTTTCCGAGTTTTGACATGCGCTGTTCACTTCTAATAATAATATTGGTGTTCTGTGGTTGTAGTGCTAGTTTTCTGTGTCCAAAGTGGTGGGTCCATCCTGCCCCAGAGTCCCATGTCTGTAAGTTTACAGGCTTGTAAGAAATATATCTTGCAAGACACATCGACGTCAGTTACAAGCGTAAGTTGCAGTGCACAACCGTCGTGATAATAAGCATTACCGGTACCGACTTATCAAAATGTTTTAGTTATTCAGTTTTTGAGTGCGTATTAGGCACTTCGTAGCAGAAAAATAATATTTCAGGGGAAAAATATGAATATACTATATAAACCACCTTATCCAAATTTTGGCATTTTCAACATTTCGTTTTCTCCATTTTGTAATAGCCTACCTTTATTCTGGAAATCAGTGAGGAGAAAAGAAAAAAGACTCTTGAATTTTAAGTCTAAACATATTTAGCTTCATATAGCCGTAATTCGAGCAGTACCTTTCCCTGCATTAGAATTCATTTAGCGTATAGATCTACCACGGTTACATTAGATACCTTTGTAAGATAGCTGTTGTTATGGAAACCGCAACTAAGTATGTTGTTGCGTATGATTCAACTGTTACTCTGATGTAAGTAATGGTTGCCATGGAGATGCCGTTCCGGCAAATGAAGAGCTTGTCATTCATCACTGCCTCCTGTGAAATTAAATTCGAACTCAAACAGCAAAGCATTAGCAATGACTTCCAATCATGTCTCTCTCTCTTCTTCAATCCAAATGCTGCCTTGTGTTTGTACTCCTAAAAGCTGCAAGGGGACAGGCCTACCTCAAGTGATTGTGAATTAGACGGATGGGGGCTTCTTTCCTGCTTTGATCTTCTTTTTAATGGGGGGAAAGTTAAATCAGTTGTACGCATTTTCAAACATAAAAAGGCGATGTTGTTTTGTTTAATATTTTTTCCCCTTCCGAAATGAAAGGAACTTATGAAATCAGCTCTTGTATGTATTTTTCATCTATACAGGGTGTTAATAAATAACACCGAAATATTCTACCCGTATATAGAGGGGACTTAGATAAGCAACTTTTATTAGGAGATTTTTGCTCTATGACGTAAAATGTGTATGCTACAGGGCATTAAAGTCATTCTAATTTGGTGCTCATAAATGAATAATTACGCGAAATAGGGTTAAAATGTTTATTAAATTGACTTCATGCCTTCCTAGTGATTGATAAAAACCTGACTCTTAATCAATCATCAACAGGTATATCATAATTTAGTGTTTACATAATCTGGAAATTTACAGACTAATCACATGACTGGTCGCCACTGCATTAATCTTTCTTTTATTCATAACTACTCACTACAGTGTTAACAACGAAGTTCTTTTGTTTTGCATTTTTTTCCAATGTTAGAAGTCAGTGGCGGCCATGCCCTGGGAGATTTCATGTTGTAACAGGAAAAATCGAATCCATAGAGCAAAAATCTCCTAATAAAAGTGCTTGTCTATGTCCCCTCTATACACTGGTAAAATATTTCGGTGTTATTCATTAACACCCTGTATATTCTTATTTCAAAATGAGCTGAATTTAATACATTTTGTATGTTGCTACAAATAACTGCAGAACATGGGTTTAATTTAGGGAAAGAAGCCTGTATCTCCAAAGTGAATGTCGTTAGTTTATGTAACCATTTATTGCTTATTAATAAAGTATTCTGATAATTAAATCTCTCCAGTTTAATCGTTTGTAATAGTGGATTTAGTTAGAAATTCTGCGAAAACTCATTATGAACCTAATCTTTACCGCAGAGGCGCCAAGTTTTGAAAAATATTGGGTGGGCTCAAAGATTTTAAAATTGTCATACTTCTGCCCCTTATTTCGTTCTTCCCTCTGGTTCATTGTTTCTTGCTGATTTAACGAATCTTTCATAATTCATTCTTTCTATTTGTTCGTTTCACTTTGACCTTTTTTCTTTTTCCATTCGCCGATATCTTTTACTCCACACTCCTGGCTTATATCACAATTCTTTATTTTGTCAATTAATATCCTCCCTGTCATTTTTCTTAATCACAAGTATCATCTAAATTCTAAATCGAACTTTTCCGGCCTCTCCTTATGCATACTTAAAAAAGCAATCTGATTAAGCTTTTTTCCCCCTGAACGTAAAAAGTCTCTTTTTTTAAAGCGTAAAATATATTTCGGTAGTATCTTAGGGAATTGCATAGACAGAGTAAGCCGTAAGTAAATTAATGAACATGGAGCAATTTCAAACGATCATGAATGAATTGTAACAAAAGCCCTTAAAATGTATGCCAACAATAGCCTGATTTTTCGCTTTAGAGCTATTCAACAACGAAACACGATTTTTAGTATTAGCAATAAATTATTATGGCAATTATACACAGCAAATTATTGGGTGGGCTTGAGCCCCACGGGCCCATATAAGTTGGCGCCACTGCTTTACCGTATCCTGTACCACTATTTTCTCTCTAGGCCTACTGTTAGCAAGATCTTCAGCTACCTGACGGTTAGAGTTTCATAATTTGAATTCAAAACTTTCTTGCCTACAGTGTTTTTTTTTTCCGACCATAAAACTTCTAAGTTTTGAGTTTTTAAGATACCTTGTAATTCAGTTAAAGGAAGTGAATTTATCTCGGTGACCATTCAGCTGTTAATTTTACTTTCTCGCCTATACGTAGTATAGAGAAAGTATTGTGATCGTGACAAAAAATCGAAACCGAGATAATACCGGGAAAGCATGTTTCACGATGCGAAGAAACAAAAAAAAAAGGTATTTTTGGAATGACGTCTGTCCGTGGACAAGCACAGCGGGTAAACGGTTCATTGTATTTACTTCATTTTTTTAATTAAGTACTTTTCGAAATTTTTTCGAACCGCCCAGAAATTTAGTTTTATAACTGAAATATTAAGGGGACTTTTCATGACAACTTTTTTTAGATTTTTATTTTTGAAAACTTGGCTCTAACGATTTTAATACAAAAATTAAATTAGGAAACTCTTATCTATGACTAATAAAATGGCTATATCCGTATTTCTACAAAAATGACTTAAGGTGTACTTTACTCGTATTTATTTTCAATTTTTCTAGATTATTTAGATTTTTATGTATCGCACATAAATACATGGTGCATACAAGTATACAATATTAAATTTAATCTGTATCTGTATCTGTATCTGGTACCCTATGATCCCCAGGTGGGGCGAAGGGGCCTCCAATGGAGGCTTCATTACCTAAACTAATTTTGATATGCTTATTTTCCGAGAGAGGGTAGAGGGACAGGTGGTAAGCCCATCGCCTCGCAACCCCCTTCTGGAAACTAAGTATTTCTTGGACGTGAAAGGGCCGAGAAATTTTGTCCAGAGGCTCTAATTTAGGCTTGGAGTTCTTTAACATGCCGTAAATCTACGACACGGGACCCCCAGCTTAAAGTCCCTCCCGAAGGACTCCGTGCCCAGGATTTTTACGTCCTGAAAAACCCATCGACCGGGTTTGATCCCACGCCCTGTGGATCTAGAGGCGGGCACGCTACCTCTAGACCACAGCGGCCGACATGAAGTTTATTAATTCTTAGTAATTAAATGTCTCCAGTTTATTCCTTTATAGAGTAAACCTGCCAAATATGGGCCCCGGCTTAATATGGGCCCCTATGATATTCGGCGTGATTCGTATTGCCATCTTCAAATTCAAGTCAGATAACCTTCAACACGACTCAAACAGTGATACGGTGTGTTTAGTCTGTGTGAGAACCTACCGCGAGAGCTCATACAACATCATTTTTAATTTCGTTGGTTTTGAAGTTTTTGCAGCGTTTGACGTCACTCCATATTATTCATCAGAGGTAAGATATTTTAATATTTAAGTTAGTATTTCTTAAGAAGCTGTAACTGAGGTATAGAAACATTATGATACATAAAGATTTCAGACTCAAGTTGCTTGTAGAAAAATGGATAACCATTGTACATTATACCTGCCTTTTATGGGCCAGGGGCCCATATTAGGAAGGTCATCCATTGTAAACCCAAGTGAGTGAAATGGATCCATTCTCACTGTACACAAAATTCAGTCCAAGTGAATTTCATTTGTGAGAAATGCCTGAATGGCTAAAGAAAGCATTAGCAATATTGTGTCTTAATTTTTAATAATTTTTTGTAGGGGCCCATAATAGGACATATACCTTCCTAATATGGGCCCCTCTTACTATTTAAATATTCTATTATATTTGCAATTACTGTGTAACAAAAACTCTTTTTTTGGTCTCATCATCTATCATAAATGCTATTGAATACATTTGGTGCTTTATAAAGTCTTGAAAAAATTATGAACCGGAAATATCAGCAACTTAAAAAAAGGGGCTCATATTTGGCTGGTTTCCTCTAATAGTGAATTTAGTTAGAAATTATAAAGGTTTGATTACAATGTATATAAAAATAATTTTGCATCATTAACCAGTGGTTTATATAGAATTTACACACAAAAAATAGAATAAATTGGGTTGAAACATTGAAAAACCAAACAAAATTAAAGTTGTGCTATTAAGATTGGGTGGTATTTAATACAATATTTAATTTAATAATTTAGGAGTACAAACACAAGCAGCATTGCGATTGAAGAAGAGAGAGACGTGATTGGAAATCATTTCTGTTTGAGTTAAAAGTTCTTCTTTTACCTCCTACTTTCTAAAAATACTATTTCGCTTGAGAGATTGTACAGTATACAATAGCCTTCCTATTGAGTATAACAACACCCCTAAGAATAAGGCAACCCGCACAGACGTTGACAAATACAGGAAGTCTATAAAGCAGGAGACTGTCTCTTACCTCCATTGCGAGTCATAAGTTTCCGTGCTCTAAACCTTCTTCATCATTTCCCCTTCTTTTCCTCTTTTCTGCTTCGTCTGTCTCCTCACGACCCCTAGCGCATCAGCCACCCTCTTCAAGACGCCACATTAAGAAGTCTAGAGGGCTGTACATATTTACAGTGGTAACAGAACACCCCAAACACTCAATTGTCCTCTGCAATTAAAACGAGATATGTCTAGCTGTAAAAATTAACGGTTTAGACAGCTACATCTCCCCCCCCCCTCCCCCGGTCTACAGAGGGTTGACATTCTCTTTTGTCGTCTGCGAGTTCTTGTTTATTCTCATCTCTTCAATACATGTCGCTTTTAATTGTGGAGCATCAATATTTTTATTGTTGATGTGAATTTAAAGTGCCTTTCTGTTTCTGGGGTGTTCCTTTGTTTCTCTTCTTTATGAGATATTACGTAATATCATGTATTTTATTAAGTGCCAGAATGGTAATTTATGAAATTGAAGGGCCTAGTTCCATAGGGGCATTAGGCACAAATTTTTAATTTTTAACATTTAGCCTATGCCTTTTCCTTATACGAGTATCTCGTAAGTACTCAGTGAACTATTTGTACTTGTGCCTTAAACCTTTGCTCAGTTATGAGTAGACCTGGAATTTTAAGGCAAATGCCTATTTTGTTCCTTATGAAATAATATGAAAAGCTTTAAATATGTGGACATTTCATGATAAATCACTTACATTTATAGAGTTTTATAGTGCCCTAAAATGCCTATTTGGACCTTTAGAGCCTATTTTACTATTTTGGTGCCTAAAATGCCTATTTTGTACATTTAAAATAAAATTCAACTTCTGCAATTTTTACAATCTTTACACCCCTCAATGAAAAGCAGTTCACAGAAACTTGATTATTCCAAATAATTGTCGCTAAAGGAATTCTTACTGTCGGGGGAGGGGGAGGATTAAGGAGTAATGTCTATTGTGTCAAGTCACGAGTGAAAGAACATCTGTTTAAGTGAATATAGTTCGTGATGCCTAATTTTGCAGTTAATTCTGTTAAGAATAGGTATACCAAGTTTCTTGCAGTAAAAAAAGACCATGTTATAGTTTAAGTGTATATTGTAATATTTTAAAGTCTATTTTCTATCTATTTACACATTTTTAAAGCATATTTTAAGTGCCTATTTTCTCTTTTAAAAACCTATTTACTTGTTTTGAAAGCCTATTTTAGGTGCCTAAAACTATTTTTTTAAAGCCTAAAATCCCAGGTCTAGTTATGAGAAAAGACCTGTGAGACTGCACATTCATTCTACTTCATAACAGTTCCATACAGGCGTAAGGCACGCTTCCTATCTGTTATTGAGGTGTGTTTACCAACTGTTTTTATTTTCTGCAGTGCTACCATCCAAGCAAATGTTTATAAAAAACTGAACTTGCATTTCTGAAGTATAACTTCATTCAAAATAGATTGTTTTGCTTATGATCTATTGTATTAATGGCATTCATTGGCAAACATGCAATTGTCACTGTATCATACAGGTTTCTACCAAAATAAAGTAAAAACTAATAATATGATATAAAGTAAAAAGATTTTGCTACTGTAAAAGCACTTCAGTTTTTGGTTAACATATTTAGGTACCTATAGGTGTAAAAAATCCCAATACACTACCTTGTAAATTTCCAAAACACTAATTTAGCCTGTCCTTCAAAATATATGTTATACAATTAAACTTTAAATCACCTTCTTGTGAGTGGTAACATTGTTTAAAAACATCAAGATTTCTCGAAACTATGGAACTAAGCCCTTCAATTAAGGTGCGTCTTATGGTCCGAAAAATGCGGTACTTACTATACATAGGGCTAAGCTACTGGCTTGAAGTAACAATCGAACCTTAAAATATTGTTATAAAGGGTGTTCTAAAGTCGCTTTTTCGTTGTAGTGAGTGACATTTAACAGCCTAAAGGTAGGAAATTTGCCAAGACCAAATAGAGATATCGCTAAATGCGGATTTATTGTTATATCGATCTTCGTTACACGGAGGTTTAACTGTATAACCAACAGATGGAATTTATCATCTACTTACTATTTTACTGGAAGAAAGTTAGTGTTCAAAATCAGCAAATCCACTTACCTAGAAAAAAGAAAAAAGACAATTAGAAAATACTGTAATCAGATTTTCTAAACAAGCATTTGTTAAAAAAATAAATAATAAAAAAAGTGTGCGTGGAACGCCACGCGACAGTAGTGAAACTTGATTTCTTTTCTTTCAATTTTTGATTATTGGATTTTTTCAATTTTGGATTATTGGACTTTTTAATATTGGTTTTTGGTAATTTTGCATTTTTAAATTTTGGATCTTTGAATTTTTTAATTTTGGATTTTTAAAAATTTGGATCTTTGAATTTTTTTGATTTTTTAAATTTTTGATTTTGGGATTTTTAAATTTTGGATTTTATTCTTTTTTAAATTTTGGATTTTTTAATTTGTAATTTTTTTTTTATATAGCAGTTGATTACTCCTAATCATTGAGTTGATTGTTTTCTGTGCATCCGTTCCGTCATATCTCTTTAATTTCGTGACGATTTTGAGTGTGACATTATTTTCGTGACGGTTTTGAACGTTACACAATTTCTCGATTTAGCCTACCCCTACCGCGGCTAAAGAAGTTTCACTTCAACAAGAATAACAATAAATATCACAAGTAGTTTGCACATGAAACAGTGGTGTTTCAACCCGGTGTTATTTCATGTAAGGGTAGGAAGTGACCGCAAGTGATGAATAAGTGAGGGATGACAGGATGGAAGTTATCGAGTCGTAACAAAGGGTTAGAAACCTCTCGGGACCCGGTCACTTCACTTGGAGGAGGGCCATGAATAATAAGTGAGGTCAGTCAATCACTTAACAGCTTTACAAGTTGTCTTGTGTTTTCGAGGATTTACAAGCTCAACAAGTATTTTCCGACAAGTCCCCAAACTAACTTTATGGCACATCACTTGTATGCATGAACAAGAAATTCGAATTAAAAATAATCGTGTAGCAAGTTCAGACATTCTTTAACCCTTAATACGCGAGACTTCAATTTCTCGCACAGTATATAAACCCATGCCGGACTGCAAAGAAAACAGTTCACACAGCGATTGGGTCCATAGTTTATTTCTTATACCTCTTTAATTTTTCATTAACTTTACATTATTTCTTACAATTTCGTTTCTATAATTTTATTGCAAATTTAGGACAAAATACTGTATAGGCCTAACCCATAGGAACTTTAAGAATGTTAGAGGTAATAATTTGCAATATAGATTTGAAGTTTATCTGCATCAATATGCTAGCTGGGACCGAATCGTAGGCCTTTTTCCAAATAAAAGAGGATACAGTCTTTGGTTTATAATTATATCCCGGTCTTCTAGATTAGGTGCCAACCTGCAAAAAAAAAAAATAATAAAAAAAAAACTGAGGCAACTGGTAATGCAAGTTTGTTTGCCCTAAGTAATATTGTTTCGTTCGAAGGGCATATTTGAAAAGCAACCATAGGCTAATTCGTTTCATTTTCTTGTCTCCTTGATTGCTTTTCTACAACATGGTTCGTCTCTCGTTCCTTTTAATGAATTTTCATAAGGAATGTTCGTTACTCTTTTATTTGGATTCTTCATATTTCCACTTTTACTAACTGCACCCAAGTTAGGGAGAGGGAACGTATCCGTTATTATTATTATTATTATTATTATTATTATTATTATATTATTATTATTATTATTATTATTATTATTATTATTATTGCTACTGAATTTGCAAAAGTACAGAACCTATTTTACCAGCTGGCATATTAGGGATATAGATTAAACATATATACAGAATATACAATACACCACATATACATATTGCTGTTTTGCACTTACGCTATTCATGAAACTTGAAAAAAAAAACTTTATAACTTTGCTTATGTAAGAAAACACAATAGATCGGTGTAGTAAAGTCAAAATAAAAAAAATATATATATAATTTTAACTGATCCCAGCAAGTCTCCCGCAGAAGTTCGGCTGGGAAGAGTTTAAGCATCCACCCTACAGCCCGGACCTCCCTAGCAGTGCTATCCGTCTTCTCCTACACCTCAATAAATTACAGGGAATGGCAGAGAAGAGGAAATGGTTGCCTCTCAATTCAGGTGGCGAATATGTTGAACAATAGCTGAACACTCGCTGTATCTGTTGCAATAAATATTTCCATGGAATTGTGTTTTGTTTCTGTAAATAGTCCCAGGGAAACCTTTCTTTCTGGACTCGCCTCATATTTAGTTACATCAAATAAGTGGAAGATAAAACCTTTACCATAGTCTATGTATTGTGAACTTTATTTTGAGTATCTTGACATATATCGAGCTGGAATGTATTAGACTGACAACAGTAGATTCTATTGTTCAGTACAATTCCTTATTACCTGTAACACGTGTATACGCATTTGTGTTAATTTCCTGCGGAAATTGGTAATCTGGTTGAAGCGTTGTGCGTTATTATTGCGTAAATGTGCGGACAACATTTCTCCCTCATGGGATAATATTCCATGTAGACTCCCAGGGGCTCCTAATGGTATCCTAGTTGTGGGTTGTGGAATGTATAGATGAAGTGTAATTCATTTCCGGTTCTTTTAATCTTGAGGCATAGGTAGTCCGTTTAGGCTAATCAGATTTCTTTCTCTAGTACCTAGAAACTAGAGCTGGCACAGACAACTGGAAAACAGTTAACTATTCAGACAATTTATCTTTTTTCAAAGCACCCAAATGAATGAAATCAGGTAAACTGATTTAACAAAGTGCCAGAATGTTTTTTGTTTAATCAGTGATAATTGCAATTATGATGTGCATAAAATTAGGTATTTTTTAAGTCGTTTTCCGAGTTAAGCTCCAGATCAGTTCATTAAACAGGGTTTCTGGAAGAACAGAGGTCTAGTTTGATAAACATATATGAAGGAATATGTGGGTAGTGTTATTTGTCAAAGCTAACTGTATTGCAACTTCCGAAGCCGTATGTGAACACTGTAAAACATTGTGTTGCCATGAGAACTGATTTTCATTTGATAAATTCTTTCTAAAATATTAGTCTACATAAAACAGGCACTAATTTGGGCATTAATGCAGTACTGGTCAACCTACTTGGTTCAATACCAATAGGCCTCTTCCCATGGACGTTATAAATGTGTATACCAGGTTTCATGAAAATCCGGTAAAGCGTAGGACTATTTGAGTTATCGCGCGTACAGACAGACAGACAGGTATTTTCCCGTTCCCCCACACAATCTGATAAAGTAACTTTCTGGCACTTAATAAAAATCGTATTTTGGGGCTGGAGTTAACATATCTTATAATGAAAGAAAGAAAAATACAGAAATATACAAATATATACAAAAATTTACATATGAATTAAAAATGGTTTACAGTAGATATTTAAAAACAAGATAACGACAGTGACGGCTGGTGATATCGTCAATAATAAATTGCTATTAGATTTCGAAGAAAAATCTACCTATTGGGATCGGAACCATGTCATGATTTTCGAAAAATTCTTTCATATCTTTACGTTTCATGCCTCCCTAAGTACGAAACTACCGCCCGTTCAATTTTTTTTTTTGTGTGATATATATAGCCGTAATTTTGAAGATATTTGAACCAATTTTTATTATGTTATTTCAAGGCCCAATAGTTCGGACAAGTTAGTTAATGAGCAAAATTGGCCCAAAGGGGGGAGTCGGGGGAGGGGGTTTAAATTTTGAAAACTTTATACCTCGGCCGCTATGAATAGGCCTATAGAGGGAAACTTTGTTTGAATAAATTAGATACTCCCTATGGAGTTCACAGTGACACCAACGATTTGGGGGTTTGGGGGGTACGAGTGGGGGTGGGGGGATGGAAATTCGAAATTTTGTGGGGTATCGTCGAAAAGCTCTTGAAGAGTAAGTTACTCTGTGAATCAATAACTAGTTTCTCGATAGCTCTCATGTAGCCTAAGGCGAGATCTGAATGTTTGAAAAAGTGCTCTTTCCTCTTTTTTGCAGTTATTATTGCGGGTTTGTCATGCCAAGGCTAAAGAAGAAGAGTGATGCGCAGCGACAATAAATTAAACCAAAAGCACTTCGAAATCTACCTCCGCCTGTAGGCCTGCCTAAAGGGATTTTTTCTTTACGGAGTATCAAATTTTTTTACAACTCAGCCCCAAAAATGGAATTTTGCATAGACGTAGAGAATTCTGTTAAACAATGTTTTCGTTTCAAAATAAGATAGATTTATTAAACTATGTAGTATGCAATTCATCTCATATTTTAATGTGTTTGGAGGTCGTGGGTTCGCTACTTTGAGCATATTGTGTTACAGGTAATAACATACGGCTTGTAGCCGGTGACTATAAATTTAATTCGCGCTTTATTGAAAAGCCTTTGTTTTTCTGGTTATCTATCAGCAGTATATTTACAACTCGCTGTTGCAATCCGAAAAAAGTTTATCTCTCTGATTAAACTATGTAGCTGTCTGACAGCCTATAAACCATGGACTTAAACGTGGCACTAAATACTCGGGATTTATATCCGATGCTCTAATCTTTGAATACACTATATGGGCGAATCTGATAAACTAATAATAATAATAATAATAATAATAATAATAATAATAATAATAATAATAAATCTTTTTATACACATTAAAATTTTGACATCATTCTATTCCTAAAGTTTTATTTTTTCCTCCATTCGTATTTGTCAGTCCAGTCCATATCTTGTTTTTCCCTTTCTTTCATTCCTTTACCTATCTCCTGCATTCATGAGTTTCGAGGCCTGCCTCTGGTTCTTCTTCCAGGTATACACCATTCCCACACTCTTCTTGGTTGCCTTTCTTCTTCCATTGTTATTATGTTTCCATACCAATTTCATTATTTATATCTTACAACGTCCAGTATAGGATTCTTGTTATTCAATTTTTTTCTGATAAGTGTATATTTTTTTCTAAGTTTGAATGTCTTGATGACCGCCGTAAGAAATCCATATCCATTGACAACCATTTTGACTCTAAACTTTTTAACTTTTCCTTTTTTCAGTTCCATATACCAATTCTTTTCACTATTAAATTGTATATTTGTATTTTTACTTATCTAGTTATACTTGATCCCATAAAATGCTGTTGATTATTGCTAATATTAATCTACTTTTATTAATCCTGTTCTTAATTTCTTTTTCCTGCCTAACTTCTTTGTCAATTTTTACTCCTAAATATTCAAATTCATCATAGCCCTTAATTAACTTTTCTCATCTTCTGGTATTAAGACTTTAGTATCTGTAATAAAATATAATATAAGTATCTAAGTATCCACCTTATACTTTCATTTAAAAATAATGAAATTTTCGATGTTTTGCCTTTAACTCCTCAAGTTTTATTCCTTTAGTACAATATTCCTTATATTGTAGAATTCCCTGGATTAAAAAATATAAAAATAACTTAGGCCTGCTTTTCATTTTAGTAGTTAACGTGAATTTAAAATTCACTCTACACTGTACTTTCAAAATCTTTTCTTCTTATTTATAAACCTTTTGTATGTGACTGTGCTTTCCTCGTGGAGCAAAAAACGATGTTGTTCTTTACATTTACTTTTCGTTTTCTCTCCCATTCTATAAAGGCATTATAACAAAGCCCGCTGTGGAAACTCGGTTTTGGACATTTTCATGGAAACTGGTGTAAACGGGATTTCGTGTCCATGGCCGCCTGGGAAGTGTTAAGGGAATATCAATGAGGCAGGTGGCCAAGGAAACATAGCACGGAGCCTTGAGGTGTGAAAGCAAAACTGTGTCTAGAAGAAGTCAAGCTTGTAACTTGATTCACAACATCCGATCATCCACTCTTCTTCCCTGTCCGGCGCAAACACGTGTTCGCATCTTCATTACGTATTCTAAGAGTCCTTTTCCACGTCCACCAAGGTTAGAGCATCTTTTCCATGAACTTCAGTGATTTGTAAACTTCGCACATCTCTGTTTTTTTTCCTTCGTTTCGTCCTTCTTTCATTCTGCCAATCTTTCTATCTTTATTTTTTCTTCCTTTCTGCCTGTAATCTGTCTTTCTTTATTTCCGTCAGACTTTCTACCTTTCATCCGTTCTTTCTTTCTGTCCATATTTCTTTATTGCGTTTGCTTTTTTTTTTAATTTTGTCGTTATTTTTTTATTTATTTACTTCGTTATTTAGTTCTAGTTTCTTTCCTTGTTCTTATTTTCTGTTAAGTGAATATATTTCCTTAATTACATTTATCCAACCTCTTTCTATTTATTGTTTACTTTCTTCTACTAAGATTTTCTTTCATATTATTCTGATAATTCTAGTTCCCTTTCTCCTTTTTGTTTTTCTGTCTGCCTTCCTCTTAACCTCGTTTCTCTTAATTTATTTCTATCGTTTCATTTTTTCTTACTCTTTTCATTGTTTTATCAAAACTATCAAAAATCAAATTATTTTCTGCGCCAATCTCCTTTGTCATTAATGAACTAACAATCTTAATATTCATCTTTGTCCTGTTTTCTATTTTGTATCCTCTCTCTCTCTCTCTCTATATATATATATATATATACATATATATATATCTTCCTTTTACAACGGTTGTTTGATTTACCAAGTTATTTTCATCTTTATTCTTTTGTTTTTATTATCAGTTTTAATCTCTGTATATCATAATTGCTATTATTACTGATTAAACAAAAGTATTCTGGCACCTTGTTATCTCAGTTTGCCTGATTTCATTTTATTGTAGCCTAATTGTTTTCTCTTATTCAAAATTTTCGTTTTATATTTTACTAGCAGGTGCCCGCAGCTTCGCCGGCGATAGTTAATTAAAAAATTAAAAACTAAGAGTTTAATAGTTAAATCGTTATATTTATTAACACCTAAATCACGTGGAATACATTCCACGATTAGAAAGCGTCTCCTGGGAAAAACTACCTTAGATTCGAGTTCCCTAACCTAGAACCACTGCCTAGTGAGTTCCGTCCAAATCGATCAATGTTTGCCCATTTAGGCCTATATTTATGATCTCTCTTCCGTATATATTGAAAATTTTAGATGTCCGCGTGCCTGGACATTATAAGCAAATGAATTGACGAGGGTGGGCTTACAAAATCCAAGTGATCTCGATGCTTTTATTTCCAACGTATGACAAAAATAAGCAAAGCCACCTACAATTTAACTGACAATTGAAATGTATTACTCAAAACTGATGCTTCGATAGCGCAAAAATTCACGTTTTCTGCCAGTTTTTCACTCATAACTCGCGAACGAAAGCTAAAATTAAAAATCCGACTTCGATGTGTATTCACCCACCTTTCAGTCCATCTATGTTTAAAATTTCAGATCTCTGCATTCAGTAGATTTTGCTGATCCTAGCGGATAGACAGACAAACACTTCCTTTTATTCATATAGAGAAGACAGGCTGTGCCTCTATGACAATGCTAAAATAGGACAACTGTCTAACTGTTGGATTATTCCCCTATTCCGTGAATGGATTTTTACCTGTAAAAAGTCTAGTGATGACCGTTTTCTGTACTTTATGACTTTCAACTGAATTTTGCCCATTGCATTTCCCAGCAAAATGCGCAAGAATTGTGAAGTGTATAAAAGCTCTCTAAGATGGAATTCAGTTGGTTTGAGAGAAGAGAAAACTTTGTGAGTGTCTGAATTTCTGGGAAAT
The DNA here is from genome assembly GCA_964059195.1 of Ectobius pallidus. Lineage (NCBI taxonomy): Eukaryota > Metazoa > Arthropoda > Insecta > Blattodea > Ectobiidae > Ectobius > Ectobius pallidus. The sequence continues at coordinate 20,948,758 of CAXKWD010000002.1, read as the reverse complement.
AATCGCTGTCACATTCATGAGGCAATCTGTAAGTGAAATGGAAAGCAACCCTTTGCGGCTGCTTGGCGCCGAATATATCGATATCACTGCACCCTCGCGACTCTTCATCTTTCTCCAAGTCCCCCCCCCCCTCCCCCGCCCTTTCCGGGAAGATCTCGCGAAACTCGCTTTAATGTTCGGTTCTTGGAATGCTAGATCATCAAGTGTAAAACTTATCCACTTGTGAAAACGTCCCGTTAGAAAATTCTGACATTCTTACACGTTGTCTGTTGCTATAGTAACAATGAGTACAGCCACTGCCTTCTTTATTTCTTACAAGCCATGCTGTTAAATCTGGCAACATCGCATCGGTAGTCCTATCGGCTATGAACATGTCGTAAATAAAGCAATGAACTCCATCAGAATCATCGAAAAATTAAACATATTTCAGCTTAAAGTAATCCCAGTCATCGCCTATTGTTTAGAGAACATCTGGATACACCTGAAGAGCAACTGGAGAGCATAGGGAAGGTAAAAACCGTGTACATAATGAGAGATTTATATATACCGTCACCTCTAATTGAGTACACCAGAGAACAGTTTTTCACAGAAGAATTTCGTGTTCAGCAGCTACAATCGAATACCAGAGTGATGTACGGTATGATATTAGTGTCCTTAAGGAAGAATTGGCTGGTATTAAAGAGAAATAGTGTCACTTTTACTGGTATGAACTTTTATCAAGCTGCTCACAGTAGGCCTAATTCATCTCAATGTGGCAGAGGCCAAATCGTAGTATATGCAATCTCCTATCCTCCCAATATTACTACCAGCGTTTTCCTACAGTTTTGTGACAGGTAATGAACGGGATTCAAACCTTAACCTCAAAAGTGCTGGCGAATCAACACAGTTCACCACCGGAGGATGAACGAATGAATGACTTGACAGCAAATAACGGAAAGCTGAGTGTTCCCAAGGAATTAGGCAAAGTTATTCTTTTCAGTGACAGTCATGGGCGTAGTCTTTCACAAAGTGCATGTGACAAGAAAAGAGATATCAGTGTTCTAGGTTATATTATCCTGGGACAACTAGCTCAGTGGTGGTACAAAATGACCCAGAGAAGTGTAGCAGCTTAATAAAATATGTTGTGGGTCAAATAACAGAGCTCGTAGGCCTTACAGGATAAGTGAGGTTATTACCAATAAAATAAGAAAAAACGCGACATCATAACGTATAATGAGGAGACACTGAAAACTACGAATTCCTTCAGATATGTGGAGTCATGGCGCGTTACGTTATTATGCACATCACAAGTATAGGCTATGTAATATAGGCTATGTAATATAGGCTTACTGATTTGGCCTAAATAAAGTCAGTATTTGTGATGAAGAAAGTTATCTGCAATAAAAACGTATTCAAATGCTTCCCACAGACCTCCACAGATAGGACTACCTCCTGTGTTGCCAGATTTCAAGCAGCATGGCTTGTAAGATATAGAAGGCAGTGGTACAGCCTATGCTCTATTCGCTCGGGGGATCCTCATATCTTGATCTATTACCAGGTACCCGCGGCTTCGCCTGCGATTGTTTACTAAACTGTTAGATGTTTTATTTAAATCAGTTATTTAATAGAAAAATAATTAAAACAACATACTTTATTAACACTGACATCGTTTTTACATGAATTGCATGATTTTATCCTCAAATACGAGGCGCGTCCATAAAGTAAGTTTCCCTGGAGCTGTTTACAGAAACAAAACACAATTTCAAGGAAATTATCATTACCAAAGACACATCCAGTGTTCAGCTATTTTTCAACATATTCGCCACCGGAATTGAAACATTTGTCTTTGTGGAAGCAACTTTTGAACACTTGGGTCGTAGAAGTGTGCCGTCTGGGATTTGAACCACTGTGTGACAAACTTCTCCTCCTCTCTGTCATACTCTTTCATTCCCTGTCATTTCTTTAGATGCAGGAAAAGATGGAAATCACTGGGAGCGAAGTCTGGGATGCAGGGTGGATGTTTAAACACCTCCTAGCAAATCTCCTGCAGAAGTTCGGCTGGGAGGTCTTTAAATTTTGCCCAGAGTACTTTTACATAGTTTTAAGTCAACAAACCGTTAAATAACGTTTCTCCATTAAAATTCGAAACAACTAAAATATATTTTTCATTATTGTGTTGTAGTTATATTTGCTATTCGACCGAGAAAATCATTTTTCCAATACTCCGGAGGGGTTGTTTTTCAGATTTTTGAAGTGAAACTTCTTTAGCTGCGGTAGGGGTAAATCGAGAGCTTGTGTAACGCTCAAAATTGTCACGAAATTAGTGTTACGCTCAAAATCGTCACGAAATTAGTGTTACGCTCAAAATCGTCACGAAATTAGTGAGGTGTGACGGAACGGACAGTACAGAAAACAATCCACTCAATGATTAGGATTATCCACATAAAAAAAAATTCAACACTAAAAAATCGAAAATCTCAAATTTAAAAAATCTAAAAATTAATAATTAAAAAATCGAAAATTCAAAATTAAAAAAATCAAAGATCATGAATTTAAAAAATCCAAAAAAAAAAATTGAAAAATCCAAAATAAAAACAACAAAAATCCAATATACAAAATAATAAATTAAAAAAATTAATTTAAAAAATAAAAAAATAAAACATTAAAAAATCCGAAATTTAAAAATAAAAAATCCTAAATTAAAAATTGAAAATTAAAAAGTCCAAAAAATAAAAACCCAAAGATCTAAGATTTTTTAAATCCAAAATTAAAAAATTAAAAGATCAAAAATGTTTAAAGTCCAAAATTAAAAATGTCCAAATACCTAATATTAAAATGTCCAACAATCCAAAATTGAAAAAATCCAATAATCCAAAATTGAAAAAATCAAAAAATTAAAACAAGTTTCACTTCTGTCGCGTGGCGTTGCACGCACGCTTTTTTTTTTCATATAGAAAATATCTCGTAGGATTACCTATTTATAAACTGTTACATTTTATTCTCGGAGTAGTCTAAATAAATCTCATCCTAAATTACGAGTTTCATCAGATAAATTCGTATTAAATTCGTACTCCTGGGATTATATATGATAGCAATCGGTTGAAATGCTGAGTGTTTCTTTATTTTGTAGAAATCTTGTGACATGTCAGTTTATCTCGAACAGTTTTTACTATAAATGTGATTTTATGGACTTGTATAATCTAACATGAATGTTATCCTCGATTTAGCATAGAATATATTACGAAAGTTTTCAGTTGATAGAGTGTAGCTTATAAAGTATAGATGTCTGCCTGATAAAAGAAATACTTTTCTAACAAGACTTGTAGTGCTTTAGAGAGCCTCATAAAATATATCAATAACGCAGCTTATAGCCATGTTCATCATAACGTATGTTAAAACTTGCTGATAAAGTTTATTTCCATGGCAACCGTCATGACTCATGTCACTTGTTTTTTTCTTTCTAAGAAAAGGATGCCGTATTTTGCGAGAATATTGTAGCTTCCGATTTGCAAAAAAAGAGATAGAGGGCGGAGGTGAACGAACTGAGTGTGGAAAACCCTTGAGTCAGATTCTCTATGTGTAACTTAACTTAAATATGCTGGGTATCTACTCCCTCTTCCTGCAGACTGACTAGGATGTTATTTCTGGTAATGTGGGAGAACATTCGTAAGTGGTGTATCCATTTCCTCTGTAAACTACATCTTAGCTTCTAAACAGTGTTAAAAATTCTAAATCAATAATGCCCGGTTTCTACAAACTAGTGAATTACCTATGGGTAAATTATTCATGGACAAATTAGTTCCATTTAACCTACAATGATATAATGAGCAAGGCCTTGGAGTTGTACAGTTAATTTAATTCAGAAGGCTTTGATTCTCATTGTTTAAATATTACTATTGATCCTATGAAAGGTTAAATTTTATCCAGCCATCCATGAAAGGATAAATTAACCCGAAGATTTACCCTTGGAAAGATCTAGCCCGAGTTTGTAGGAACATTTTTTCTGTCATTTTCATATTTACCCAGAGGACATTTATCTAGAAACTCGCCACAAGTGTATGTGATTGCTATCTTTAAATTATTTGTGTTTGTGTGGTGTTATTTTTGTGTAAATTCTGTCCATTGGATAATTTACCCATTGGTATTACGCGAGTTTATAGAAACCGGGCATAAATCGTATTTTTAAAGTCATCTGTTCCAGGTTAAAGTATAAAATTTTTGTTCATTTACATTTCCATGTCTTTTAATAAGTAATGATAATTTATGAGATTGTATGGTGGATGGGAAATGTCTGTCCGTCTGTCTGTCTGTGTGTTTGTACGCGCGATAACTCAAAAACGCTTTATCAGATTTTATTGAAACTCGCTATACGCATTTATAACGTCCATGGGAAGGAGCCTTATTGATTTTGGACCAAATCGGTTGACCGGTACCGGAGTAACGACTAATTAAAGGTCACATGTCTTTAAACGGCAAATCATGACTATACTGTAATGCCGCGTTGCTATCACTGAAGGCACTCCTGCTGAAACTCCTGCTGAAGACTGAAGACGGCTGAAACTCCAGTGCAGTCAGATATTTGTAAATTTGTTATATCACGCCTTGCTTTAGATGCGAGGTATTTTTTTGTAATTTCCTTCTTTTGTTATACCACTTACCTTCACACATGGTTATAAAAAAAAAAAAAAATCTGATGTGAAAGTCACATAACTGCCTCTGCCCAAATAAAAGTTAGCAGTATTCACATATCCTTTTACAGAATCGCAAGACACAATTTTACGCTAATTATCCTATAAATACCTCTTCTTTCAATGATGCAACTAAAAGCGCAGGCTATATAAGAAACTTTAAAAAAAAAGAACAAGTGACTGCAGACGTTTATTGAACTTTCCGCCGTAAAGAATAATTTCCGAAATTTATCAAATATTTCCCTCAGACATTTCTTTACTCTATACCTGGCCAACAATACATCTTTCTCACTTCACATTCTTATATAGAATAAGAGGCCGTGAAAGAGCGCGTATTCAGTTGTTCATCACGCAAGACAAAATTTCTACAAACAGTGGGTGAACAGTGGGTGGCTTGTAACTACCCTCAGAGAATTTTTTCGAAAAAAAGTTTCAAATAAAAGTTTTAGCTCTCAGTAAAAGGAACACATGTGCAAATTTTAAAGAAAATCGTTAGAGCCGTTTTCGAGAAAATCGCGAAAAACGAAAATTTCTTCATGTAAAGTCCCCTTAAAAATAAGAGAAATTTGTCGCCAATCTTCGAATCACATCTTCAGAAGGTACCTGACCCAAATACGAAATTTTGTTTTCATACGATTCTCCGTTTCGGAGCTAGCCTGTTCACAAAGTTCCACACAGACAGACACACACACAGACATGTTTCCAAAAATAGTATTTTTGAATTCAGGGGGCCTTGAAACGTGTATATATGCTAAAAACTCAACTTCGAATTTTAGGGTCGAAAACAATACTTCCTCTACCTATAGTACCTATGGTACGGGCAGAGGAAGTAAAAATACAAGTATAAATGAATATAGATAAAAGATTTAAAACACATCTAAACTTTGAATAAACGGTGATATAATATTATGCATTCTATTGAAATCTTTGGTTACCGATATCTACATTATATTTTAGGCCTAATGTATTATTTTCAGTTTAAATGCTCCTCTGCAAGCAATAGACCTAATGCAATGTGCTTATCAAACTTTAGACCTTTGCTCTTCCATAAGCCATGCCTAATGAATCGATCTGGAGCTTATCTCGGAAACCGATTACAAAACTAAACTTCTTTTCTGCATATCATAATTGCAATTATTACTGATTAAACAAAAGCATTCTGGCACTTTCTTATATCAGTTTACCTGATTTTTTTATTTGCCAGAACGGTACTTTCTAAGATTACTTGGTTAAAAAGAAAAATGTCTGTCCGTCTTTCTATCTGTGTGTGTGTCCGTACACTGTACGCGTGATAACTCAACTACGCTTTACCAGATTTTAATAAAATTTTGTATACAAACTTGTAACGCCCATAGAAAGAACCTTCTTAATTTTCTACGAAAAATAAAATCTAATGTTTTAGTTTAATTTATTTTATAAACAACAAGTAAAGAATAAAGTATTGAGATTATTTTAATGAGAAAAATTCCTCGACACCAGGATTCAAACCCATGACCTTCGGGTGTCCATCGGTACGGATAGCCGAAAGTCACAGGTTCAAGTCCTGGCGTCAGGGGAATTGTCCTGCTAAAACATTTTATAATGTTTAACAGAACAATATTCATGAATATATGTCTGTATATAGGCCTATTGTTGATTAAATAATCAGAACTACACAATAACTAAACTAAACTGCATAAATTTGATTTTTTGTTGAATTTAGTCACGTGGTAATCACTAATCAAGTAGGATTTTTTTGACATGTAACTCGAAGACTGTTTTGTTAATTCTGAAGGAGTAAAATCATTGTTGAGTTAAATATAATGAAGATTACTTAAGTTAGAGATTTTTTTGTTTAGGGAAAAGTTTTGTAGGGGAGAAAGTTTCCCCTGATATCTTACAAAGTTTCGGAACTGCTCAAAATTCTGGTTTTAATAACTCGAACAGAGACTTGTTCATTTTCAATAACCCCCCTTTTAGTTTGCCGTCATCACAACTTATGCCGTGGATGTCTCCTCAGAGATTAGTTGCTAACTTCTTATCTCTCACATTATAGACGATAGCTTTATCCCCTAGGCAGATTAAGAGCTAGGAACTTACGTTTGGTTAACTCTTACGAAATTGTAAGTTAGTATAATCTTAGATGTTTTTTTGTTTGGCAACACCACGATGTGCTAATCACTTGCGACGTAACTGTATTTTAATGACTAGGGTTCGGATGTTTATGACCTAAAAAAGTGAAAAATTTGACTGCAATTATTCCCTTACAAATTACCAAATATGACCCGAAAAACGTAAATATGACCTAATAAAATAACGTATTTTCAAAAAATTCCAATTTAAAACGTTTAAATTCTTACATCACACGAATTAGGCCTACATCAGATAACTTTTTATCAATTTTAGTGATTTATAGTTTTACTTGTAATTAACTTCTGTTCTTAAAGTTTTTTCTCCTGTTTGCTCGCTTCATGAGCTCCAGATACTCCTAATATTTTGTAGACCTTGCTCGTCTCTCTAAAATATGAACAATTTGATTAATTAAAAAAATTAAGTTATCTATTAATTGTGCATAAACATTAAATTAATGAAATAAATTTCAAATTTAACTCCACCGTGTAGTACATACACTGTATAATTGTGCTCTTTTTTTCCGAATTGATAACTGAAATATGACGTTAAATTAAAAATATTGCCAAAATATGACCAAGACCACAAAAAGACCAAAATATGACTTTATATGCAAATATAAAATGGTCAGATTAGGATAACAGACGTACAATTCGTGTTTAATTGGTATTTGCAGCGAGAATGAATGTCAGGATATAGTATATTGCGATACAAGTGCCGTAAGCGGTGCATACGGATCGAGGAAAGAGTTTGAAAAAACGAGGCGCATGCGCCGAGTATTTTCAATTTCCGAGATCCGTTATGCTCTTACGGAACGAGTATTGCATGCTATTTTTTGCACGATGATTATTTATATCAATTTATTTATATTAATTGAGATATTAGCTGAAAATATTATGTATATACACTATTAAAGATGGATGTTATATTTCATAAGTGATTTTTTGAACTCAAATTCCTCTTAGCCTAGACCTATTCGCTTTTAGATTGTGGAAATTTATGATCAGGGCCCGGATTCTAATGACGTGTTTTTTTTATTGAAGCTGCCTAGACATTACCAACTTGTAGATAAATCCTAATCATGGCCTCTAGATTATAGAAATGAATTTTTATTAGGTCATTTTTTGTCATTTTATGCAATTTTATTTTTTTAGGGCATTTATTTCAATTTTACGTCATTATTTTGTCATTTTCGTGTCATTTTCTTCCTTATTTTGTCATTTTTTGCATTTGCTTTGAATAAATGACTAGGTTACTATAATGCAACATTTTTTCTAGAATCTACTAGAATCTACTTTCAGTTTTTAGAATTATGTACAAATTAGTCTATATCTTTGTGTGCAAAATAATAATTTTTATAAATAAAATATCAGTTTTTAGGTCATTCTTTATAATTATTAACTCATTTTCTTTAGAATTTAGTGACATTTTATAAGTCATTTTTCAAACAATTTTTTGCACGACGTAACTAATTAGTGGTACTTACGAATGTTGCTGCCGTGGATCGTAAGTTGACATTCCCGCACGCAATCTTGTTGCTATGGAAACAAAACAAATTTCCATGCGGTAAGAGTTCAGTGCGGTAAGAATTTACTTACGCCACACATCATAATACAAGCCTTTATGGACAATGCCACCCCCAGGACAAATATTCGGTTCCCATAAAACAAACACATGCAAATCACTTTCTAAAATAAACATCTATCTTCAAGAATGTATATACATAATATTTTCAGGGGCTATCACAAATAATATAATTAAATTGATATAAATAATCATCGTGCAAAAAATAGCATACAATACTCGTGCCGTAAGCGCATAACGGATCTCGGAAAAATGAAAAAACTCTTTCCTCTATTCTTATGCATCGCTTACGGCACTTGTATCGCAATATGCTATTAGATCATCAGAATCCGGGCCCTGTTTATGATTTAAACAGTTTTGAGAAATATAGTTGCCTAGAATTGACTTGTAGGCATACATGACATGACAAGTGACGGTGGAATTCATGACGTGAGCTCGCTGGACGGTCGCCGGGGGCCTTGTTAACGTCACACCCGTATCCATCACTTCCTCCTGCTCCAGTTCCCATGGATACGCGCGTATCTGATAAAAGACGATCGCATTTAACTCGAACTGTTCTTTCTTCGCTCATGTATTGACCAATACAAATACCGTAACGTACACGCATCTGATCCACACGCTACAATACAAGAAGAAATAAAACATTGTCCTTAATAGGCTAGATCCAAAATACTTCCCCTCTTCTGGCTCTAAACATAGCAATTATTATGACTCTGTAACTCTATAATTAGGTCACATCCAGAAATAGTAAATATGAAGAGCAGAAAATGTCGATAAGTATATCAAAAATCTTATTTCATAGGTTGTAATTTATTTCACTCTGTAATTAGTAGGTATTTAAGGGGTACATAAGCTATCGAAGCTGAAAAATAGGTAAAGTTTCATTTTTTTCCCTCAGCAATGAATTGTTCTGTAGCCTTGTAATCTGGCATGCTCTATATTGACTAGTTCTACATTTGCATACTATTTTCAGAATTAATGTAACTATTACAGTTAATGGGTAATTATCATTACAAAATGGCAGCCAAATTTTGTACACTGAAGTGCCTTTTCCCTGATCATTTTCATAAATACCAGTTTTTCTGAGTGATTATTTTTTCTATCTATTTGTAAATATAATTTGAACAACATAATCTGGGACCTTTGGATTATCTGCAGTATAAATATTTTTAAAATAATTCATCACTTGTTAATTTTTTTAGAAAGTTTTACATCAGAAATATTTTTAAAAAAAAGCTATTCAAGTTACATCAATGATGCTACATAGTGTTATTAATTAATATCAAATATACTTGCATGCAAAATTTGTATTTAATTATGTATAGTGTAATATAAATAACTGTAATGGACCTGAACAAGAGCATTTGCTCATTCGGGCAATTGTTCGATGCAGCCTATTTCTCTTATATATCTTACTAGCTTAAAAGGCCCGGCGTCGCCCGGGTTTCTTATTTTGTAATTGGAAATTAACTTATGAAGGACTTTAGATTTATAAATTCTAGGTCCTTATATAGGTATTTATAATTTGAAGTAGAAAGAACGACTTATCACACTCAAACTATCCCCTAAGAAAATGTTTGAAATAGCTTTTATGGCTATATGTAGAATTTTGCATCCCATCGCTTGTACAGTACACAGTAAGCCCGGGAGGGGTTCTAATAAGAAGAAACCGAAATTCCGGTAACATAAAATTGTATTATCGTGGCTGAAAATTTTGTTTCTCACTGTCATGTTACCATAAAACCGTTTTCGGAATGAAATTAAACAGAAATACAATATCACTTTCATACATCTCTTCCCAAAACATATTACCTTACCTCGTATTGTTTTCCCTATTTCCAGGCTAGAGGAAGTAATGTGACTGCATTATTTTCGTGAATTTCATTCTGTGATATAATAATATATATATTACCATACCTCGTATTGTTTTCTCTATGTCCAGGGTAAAGAAAGTTATGTGACTGCATTATTTTCGTGGATATTGATAGTTCTCTCATTTGTTTCTCTCATTTGTCAAATTTATTCTACTTTCATTTTTTTCCAAGGCCCGCTGGTAACAATATGTTTTAATGTCAAATGTGATTCGGATTCGATAATTCTGTGTAAGAAGGGATTAAGTATTCTCAAAAACATTTGATTTTTGGCATTTAGAATCTGAATTTTTCAAAATCCTTTCTTAGTGAGCACCTACATTATGAAACGAAGGTACTGTCAAAATTCCAAGTCTCTACCTGTTATAGTTTAGGCTGTACGTTGATTCCTGTCATTCAGTCATTCAGTCAGTCAGGACAAAGCCTTTTATATATATAGAGATAATGAATAAATATATTTTTTAGTACATGCTCTTTAAAACAGCTGCTTGTCGGACTGGTAACACGACGAAAAATAGCATTTTAGCAACTTAGGCCGCTAAAATTGCATAAAACTACATTTTGAATGCAGTTTTATCGGCCTAGTACTTTAAAGTAGTCATGGCAATCTATAAACAAAATCCAGATGGCATTGACCAGTCACACCAACTTTAACATGAATTTAAGCATATATTTGGTCATAAGACAACAAATTTAAGCCAGCATGTTTCTTTTATGACAATCAGAAACTTTACCAGGATTTTTCGCAAAACTCAATAGCCTACTTCATCATATAGCAACAAATTTAAGCCAACAACTTTTCACATCTTCGTTCACAAGAGAATCATTGCTTACCATGATGTACCAACATTTAAATGCAATAATACATTCCTTCTCATAGTGTACTGTTCCAATTCAATGTTTCTGGCTTCGATTTAAATTTCCTCGAGATTCATATTTTCATAAGCTTTTCATAAATACTAATTCGTTTGCATAACTGTTTACAAAAAGCGACTCATATATAATTCATCTAGACCGCATTTCGTATTGGTGCGTACGGTTCATTGTTGTTCTGCGATTCAGGTAGCTGTGGCAATTTGATGTTAACAAATGGCTGACTACTTTTCATTATAATTAATTATACGGGATTTTTTTTTCATGTAATTTAGAGAGCTTTTACTAAGAAATGTTGTATGCACCACGTACGCAAAATCTTTATTGCACTCATCCAGTATTTCGGCCGAGGCGTAAGTAGATTTGTCCCCTAAAGCGTTATTTTGAGTTCTTAATATATAAATACCCACAACAATAGTATATTGCGATACAAGTGCCGTAAGCGATGCATACGAATCGAGGAAAGAGTTTGAAAAAACGAGGTGCTCGCGCCGAGTACTGCATGCTATTTTTTGCACAATGATTATTTATATCAATTTAATTATATTAATTGAGATATTACCTGAAAATATTATGTATATACATTATTGAAGATAGATGTTTATTTCAGAAAGTGATTCGCATGTGTTTGTTGTTATGGGAACCGAATATTTGTCCTGGAGGGCCTTGTCCATAAAGGCTTGTATTATAATGTGTGTCGTAAGTAAATTCTTACCGCACGGAAACTCTTACCGTATGGAAATTTGTTTTGTTTCCATAGCAACAAGATTGCGTGCGGGAATGTCAACTTACGATCCACGGCAACAACATTCGTAAGTACCACTAATTAGTTAAGACGTGCAAAAAATTAAATAAACTGCTAACCTTTTAATCACGAGACTCACTTTCTCAAGCGAATTATAAATCCGTGCCGAACTGCACAGAAAACAGTTAATGCAATGATTAGGCTCATAGTTTATTCCTGGCACCCTAACTGTAAAATTACATGTATTTTCAATTTTCTTTAGAGTATATTATGTTATTTTATTTCAAAATTCAAGTCCAACTATTATATTCCATAGGCTATATTTTCTTCCTAAGCAATGTATGGTGAACGGGAAATGTCTGTCCGTGTGTCTGTACACGTGATAACTCGAATAAGCTTTATCGGATTTTCATGAAACTTGGTGTACGAAATTATAACGTCCATGGAAAGAAGCCAATTGATTTTGGATCAAATCGGTAACGGAGTAACGACTAATTAACGATCACATGCTTTTTAAATGGCAAATCAATAAGTTATACTACAACAAAGCCGCGTTGCTAGCCATAACCATGGCCTCCAAGCTCATTTAAGAAGTTATATACACATCATTCATAGCAGGCCGATTGCATGAGTCAGCCATTATTATTATGATGGATGAAAATTGCCTTTTTATATAGAAATAGAGGAAATGCCTAATAAGTGTTGTGTTCCTGGCTGTACTGTAGCAATAGGCCTAATAATGCTAACGGAGAGTCTGTCAAAGTGTTTAAATTTACCAAAAATGAATCCAGATGGCTTAAACGGATATCCGCAATTCACAGAGAAAATGTTATACCTTCAGATAACTTATTGTAAGCAAACACACGTTAATGCAGGGTTGCCAGATCATAAACGAGAGCAGTCGTACCAAAATTCGAAAATAGTCGTATGCTTGTTAAAACTGTCGTATACTTTGTGATTTTTCAGTGTAATTAACTTATTGTGTTAATAATAATATTAATATCATTAATAATAGGTATTATACACCTTACGTAAGTTATATCATATAATTGTTAATAAATCATCTTATTTGTAAATGATTAGACGTGTTTCATTATCTTCCGATGTGCTAAATTTGATAAAATACAATAAAATTAAATAAACAGTAATTACCACAGCGTTGTAATTATTAGCAACATGCTTACAACAAAAACCATGAGAAAACAAAATTTAATATTCGTCAGTAAATTGACTAAAAAATATAAAATGCTATTTTAAAAATAGTCGTACAAATAGGCGTACGACTCGTGGTTGCGTTGTACGTCGTACAAATCTATGAAATAGTCGTATATGTACGACTATAGTCGTACGTATGGCAACCCTGCGTTAATGATAAATATTTGTCAATGTATTACAAAGCAATATTCCAAATATAACACCAGCAAGTTTTTTACGTATCTGTAGTATACGGATTTTACGTTTTTGAGTATTGTAGTACAGTAGTTTATGTACGACCCCTCTATACACAGGTGTATTGCGTTTTTCATGAACACCCGTATAGGATATTAAGCCACTTCTTTTATTTAAGCTTAAAAGTCCCTTAAGTACACTAGACAAGCGGTGCTTAAATAGAAGCTTCTAAGAAGATCTTTGTAGCTAATAACCTTTTTTTAGGGGAGGGGAATAGTTTCTTTCCCTAAATCCCTTTACTTCGTTCTTTTATGTATTCGATTTAAAATTCTGTATTTCTCATCATCACCTGTAAGAAAGCAAGTTGGCAAAGCAGACGTTGTCCCAGGAAAACTGGTTTAATTTGGCAAGTCTCGTCGCGTCGCCATGGTAACGAATAAATGGGGACTAGACTTAAAACAGGTGAAACTCAAGAGAGACAAAACTTCACACATTTGTGCACGCGACTTAGCTAACGCCGTGTGATTAGGCAACTTATTCAGCAGCGCTGCTCTGCTGAGCGCGTCTACAGTCGTGCAGGGGATTAAAGAAACAGGAGCAAAGTCGTTTGAAGCAACTTTTATTCTTTCCGAGAAATTTACTCCGGAGCGCCGTCTGAAACATTATAGTATGCATAAGAAAACGTAAGTAAAGAATTCTGTCAAGTTTCTTTTGTTAACACACAACACTAATGATGACTTGTCATAGGGAGCAAAGAGGTCAAGGCTTTTATTAATCAATATATCGTGGTTCAATAGCAATCCTTCGTAACCATCGCTATACCAGTTGAATTTATTTATTTATTTATTTATTCATTAGTATATATATATATAATAATATTATCATGTCTATGCATCGAATGTTTGTGTCCATTAATGTGTTTTATGTGAATTTTTATTTTGTCATTTATTATGTTTCTATTTGATCATTGTTATACTTTGTCGTTAAGGCAGCCTCCTAATGGGGGAAGTTTCTGGAAATAAAGAAATAAATAAGGACTAATTTGTAATAATTTACATATTTTCTACTTAGTTATTATATCCATATGATATATCATCACATGAAGTATAAATTTTTATAAAATACGTTTTTATGCATCGATAATTATGTTTTTTATTCTGAAACGAACGTCTCATTAAGGATGGGTTTTCTATTGTGTAAGGTATTCAACGTTATTCTTACAGAAATGTTGAAAGATGAAAGTTACTAGGGAAAATCCTGCATTTTTCGCAGTTTTTCGATATTTTGAAATTTAAAAAACGTTTAAACACTGAAAATTATAGGAAATGCAATGCTCTTTAACTTTTCTATTCGAGTGTTTTAAACTAGAACGCGTTGTTTAGAAGTTATAAGGAAAACACTGAAAGAAGCCCAAAAATGCCTAGGTTTTTCGACTGCCCTGAAGTTCGCAAAGTGTTATCGAATTGGAAAAATTGGATTCTACACCACAGAATACCCTTATACAACATGTTAAAAAATCATTAACTTCCGACCTTTTTCCAGGTAACCCCGATTTTCACACCTCGTGACTGAACTAAATGGAAAATATTATTTAATGTACAATAATTTTGTTTGTTTGTTTCATAATTTAAATTGATTTCAATAAGAATAACACTATAATTACACCTTAAAATTTTACAAATCTTAACTTATCTATTAATTTAATAGACTGCGGCGGACTGCATAGAAAACCAAAACAAAATGACGAGCCCTAGGCCTGCAATGTATTCGTATTTATTATCTACAATAATAAGAGGAAATGTTTGTCTGTTTGTCTGTCTGTGTTCGACGCCCAGCGAAATCCACTGCAATCAGAGAACTGAAATTTAAACATAGATGAAATGGAGGGTAGTCGAATGCACCTCGAAGCCGGATTTTTAAGTCCCGCTTTCGATCGCGAGTTATAAGTGAAAAACTGGCAGAAAACATGTATTTTTTTGACACGCATATCTCCAGTGGCAGGAAGGAAAAAATATTTGTTGTACGACGTAACTAATTAGTGGTACTTACGAATATTGTTGCCGTGGATCGTAACTTGATATTCCCACTCGCAATCTGGTTGCTATGAAAACAAAAGAAATTTCAGTGCTATAAAATTTACAAAACCTCGGCGCTTAAGTTTCCCGATATCAATCATTTAAAAAGGAAGAGATAATTACAACGTCTACACGAATTCACTCAAATTAATATTTCTTGTCTACAAATAAGAAAGCTTTCTCCTGTCGTTATCAAATAAATCTGAAAACTTGTATTTTATGTTCATAACTTCCAGATGAAGTCTGGTATTTTTACTTTATATCTCATGGTTTTGTTTAATCGGCTGGTTGTGTACAAATTTTCTATCTTTCTAGAAGACATTTTTGTAATCGATCTTTGAGTTAAACTCCGGATCGATTCATTAAGCAGGGCTAACGGAAGAACAAAGGTCTAAAGTTTGATAAGCATATGTGAAGGAATATGTCGGTCAAGTAAAACCATTATAATACAAGCATTTGTCGAAAGCCGGAACCAAGACCTTCCAGTTTGTGGTGGCTTTAACAGGACAAATATTCAGTCGCCATAACAACCAACACATGCTAATCACTTTTTAAAATATAACATCTATTTACAATAATGTATATACATAATATTTTCAGCTAATATCTCAATTAATATAATTAAATTGATATAAATAATCATCGTGCTAAAAATAGCGTGCAATACTCGTGCCGTAAGCGCATAACGGATCTCGGAAATTGAAAAAAAAACTCGGCGCAAGCGCCTCGTTTTTTCAAACTCTTTCTTCGATCCATATGCACCGCTTACGGAACTAACAGGCAATCCTAAGGCTGCATTATTAAGCACCTTAATTTTATTTAAAATATGCTTTTTTAATTTTAAAATATTAAGTAAATACTAGACTGTAACTTACGAGATCCGAATGTGACTTTTTTTTATTTATTTATTGCAAATATGAAAAATTTGATGTGAAACTCGCATAACTTCCTCTGCCGAAATAAAAATTTGCCTTTCAGAGTAATATCTACTCTTATACAATTCAACGGCCCTAAATACCGTGCTTGCTCGCTCGCCCGCTTCGTCAAACATCGGGTATACTCGGCGATGTTCGTCTCTCGCAGTGTAAGCTTTCACGACGAGTACAAAATTAGGAAAACCGTTTCTTTATTATATAAGGCCTAAGTGAAATGAACACAATGAACAAATAATCTAATTTTATTTTTACTTACATTTTTCATAGCTCTGAACCACAAACATTTTTAATAAGCTGGCAGTATAAATTTCTTAAAAATCCTGGAGTCAATTAATAATGGCGGGCGAAACCGCTGGCACATGCTGTAAAATATTGGTGGTTTAACCCTTGAAATATCGCTGGTAATGAAAATCCAAACAAACCATTCCTTCCCTTGAAACATTATATAATTCCGTCCCATAATTTCTGAAAATTGCTGAATTGATCAAATAAAATTCACATCATATTCATCTGTCAACAAACAGTTGAGAAACAATACGTATTATCAGTGTTTACAGGTGGCTTTGGGACTGCATAAAACTTACGATATAATTAATTTCTGTAATCTACATACTGATAGGAACGTATTTTGAAGGAAAAAGCGTAAGATATCCAGATAAGGAAGCATTGAAACATGGTTGACCATAATGCCTGCGTTCCTTCTAAGAGGCCACGATTAAATTTTAACCGTGGCAAAGCCACGGGCTATTTTCTAGTGCATGACATTCTCTTCTTGTAAATTGGTTGTAAAAAAGATGAGAATGTCGTTATCACATCATATCGTATCCCCGAAGGATACATAGGCCTAACCCAAATAAAATCCTACTAATGCACTCACATAACTTTCTTCACTCTAAGCATGGCCAACAATACACCTTTCTCACTTCACATTCTGATATAGAATAAGAGGTCGCATTGCAAAGAGTCCGTATTGAATTGTTTGAACCTGATGCAAAGCTTTATTGTTCGCCAAGCAAGACTGGATTTCTACAAACAATGGCTGGCTTATAACTAGGGGAAGGATTTCTGTAACCTAAAAAATAGGATATATGCATGCATTTATGACCTAAAAACATTAAAATATGACCAATAAAATTCAAAATATAACTTTACCACTGACACGTTGTGTATATTTTTTCAAGTTTCATTACAATTCATTTTATTAAAATATAATGTTAATTATTTAAAATTCCTGTAAATTCTCAAAAAGTATCATTATAATGAAAAATTTACAAAACATGATATGAAACTTCAACATTTCTTTAGTATCCTCACAAATATGCCAAAAATATGACATAATTATGCATATTCTTACTAAATATGCTACAATAGTTGAACATTTCTTAAATATGCAGTTTTTTGCACAATAAAAGCCGTTCCATGTTCACCAGGATGCTTGGAATTGGGTTTAAAATTAGTCGGAAGCCTGAAATAATGCAAAGGGGGAAAATATGACATGTCATAGAAATCCGCCCCCTACTTATAACTTAACTATCGTTCAGAATTTGTTTTCGAAAAAATGTTTCAAATAAAAGCTTTAGCTCTTAGTATAAGCACCCCATGTAGAAAATTTAAACAAATCGTTAAAGCTACTTTCGAGAAAATCACGAAAACTTTCTTCGTTTAAAATCCCCTTAAAATAAGAGAAAGTTGTCGCTAAATCTTCGTGTCACATTCCCAGAAGGTACTTTACCCAAATGTAACATTTTTTTTCATACGATTTTCCGTTCTGGAGCTAGGCTGTTCAGACATGTTTCCGAAAATAGTATTAATAGAATAAATAAATTAGAAACTAATTATTGTATATAACGTTTTCTCTGTGGTCCGGCACGATTTTATAATTTACGTTAGAAGTTGAGCTTCGCGCATTTAAGATAATACTTTTTTTTTGTTTATATTATATAATAAGTTCCTCATCTGCTTTAATGTAAGAAAGTGAATGTATCGTATATTTCTACATGTAACGCGCATCACAAGATTGAGGGCTCGTGTTAGTTCCTTACATCAAAAAGCTATAAAAGCACACGAACTCGTTTGCACCAAATCAAAATTGTGTTTAAATCAATGGACATTTATATTATTTCAATTTCCAAGCAAGTTATTTTGTATAAAATAATGTGTTTTCATTCCGTTTACTGGCAGCATGTAACGTATTAATAACTGCGCGTTGATTCCTTACGTGTCCAGTAACGGGCTGACGTTTTATCAGATAAAATTGCATCTTTGCGATCCGAGGAAGGATATTATAAGATAAACAGTCGTGATTTGTCTATATCCGAGGTATTGCTAAACGCTATTGGTCAACATCAAACAAGCGGCATGTGGTTAGAATAGTCTGGATATAGACCAATCTTATAAAATGCTTGCTATTAATATGAGGAAGGGAATTTACCTGATAAAACTTCAGCTCGTTACTGGACACTTAAGCATCAATGAGCCGTGATTAATACGTCACATGTTGCCATTAAGCAGCACGAAAACAGATTATTTTACACAACATATCTTCTTTGGAAATCGAAATAATATAAATGAACATTGGTTAAAACACAATTTCGACTAGATGCAAGCCCGTTCGCGTGCTTTTACTCTGTTCTGCTGTTAGCTTACCCGAATGAAGTTAACTATATCTTATATGCACTATTGGTAGCACTGCTCACAATATGATAGCTCGAATCGATTCATTGATGGTTGATTCATATTATGCCGTGATCTCACAACTGTTACTTTTGTTTTTTATATAATAAATCACGAAAGTAATTATTACTTGTATAATCCGTTACATTTTAGGTAGATTTCGAAGAAATATATTTATATCTTTACACGCTAGCGGCCGTAATTTTGAAGATATTTGAACCAAATTTTATTATGTTATTTCTAGGCCCAATAGTTCGGACAAGTTCGTTAATGAGCAAAATTGGCCCAAGGGGGGGGGTCGGGGGAGGGGGTTGAAATTTTGAAAACCTTATATCTAGGCCCCTATGAAGTTAAGAGGGAAACTTTGTTTAAATAAACTAAAGTACTCCCTATGGAGTTCACAGTGACACCAACGATTTGGGGGTTTTCTGGGTACTAGTAGGGGTGGGGGATGGAAACCATGTCTTGTGGGGTATCGTTGAAAAGCTCTTGATGAGTACTCTACAAATCAATAACTAGTTTCTTGATAGTTCTCATATAAGGCGAGATTTGAATGTTTGGAAAAGTGATCTTTCCTCTTTTTTGCAGTTATTATAGCGGGTTTGTCATGCCAAGGCTAAAGAAGAAGAGTGCTGCGCAGCATCAATAAATTAAACCAAAAACACTTCGAAATCTACCTCAGCCTGTAGGCCTGCCTAAAGGGATTTTTAGTCATGGAATAGTATTAATAAATCCAACTGGCGAATCTATCGTTAAACTCTTCCACCCCCGTGGGATTACCTATGATAATTCCATGAGTGGCTTGAAATCGCCGATAAATTCGATTTATCTAGGAGAGTTCCAAGTTTTTGCATCTTGAGAGTTGCGTTAGAAGTAGCCTATAACGAGCCGTAGATCTTCCTTCGAGTTTGTCTTGGTAGCAATTTTCTTTACACCCAGAATACTTTGTGAATAGCTTGATGTAATGAAATTAGCCCTGGAAAGACGGGTGGGTTGCACAATATCCAGTCTCAACCTAACTTCCTATTTGTATTTATCTCAAGGAAATTCAATAAAAACCGCTAATGTTATTAAACATTGATTAGGGAAATTAAAACTTTGTAAGTGATATTAATCATATTTCGCTTGCAAACAGAATCGTAATATAATAAACTTTCCCCTCACTCGAGGGAGCCACCAGTTCAGTCTACTCTTTCTTCAAGACTCCCTCGTAATTGTGTTATGTAGTTATTTTCAAAATTAGAATGTGATGAAAAACTACTAGAAAACAGCCAGATCATTTGTCATGCTTAAATCTCATCATACTTCACTTAAAAATAATCTTCCTCATTTTCGTTACCTTGGCAATAATACCATAAATAGGGGCGGATTTCTATGACCTAAAAAATATGATATATGCATGCTTTTATGACCTAAAACATTAAAATATGACGAATAAAATTTAAAATATGACTTTACCACTTTATTATTATTATTATCATCATTATTATTACTTCACGGCAAAAGCATTGAACATAACGATCGACCCTGATGCTTTCCGTTCTTTTATTCAAGCGTTTCGAGAAAAAAATCCCATCTCTACCTGAAGAAATTTTCGATGAATGTTTTGAATTTTCATTCAGTACCATACCTTGTCCACATTTCAATGAATAAGATACGAGACATACATAAATGTGATTGCGGTTTCGTCTTCACATGTTTCCCTTTCTGTATAGTATAAGCCACCCTTCTTCCCCTGGTAGAAGCCATTCCAGAATTTCTTATCTCTATGTTACTCTTGTTTTGGCGCCTTCCATGACGAATTTCCTCCATTGTAGTGAACCCTCCCTATCGGAATGTCAGTCTGTCTGTCTAGCTCAGGGATCATAGTATATCCTCCCTTACTGTTCTGACAGTGACTGATGCGCTCCTGGCGGAGGATTGTTGAACTGATTGACGTGTTATAAGGAACATTGTGACTGTCAATTCCAACAGAAGTGATTTATGTTAGTTGTAGAAACCCAATTTTAACGTAAATTGGACGTCTATTTTGGATATTTCTTTATGAAAGGAGTTATTGGGGTCCTAACAGACATGATGCAACTTTCCCAAGGGAGGTAAAATACCCATTTAAAGAGAATTCAGAGTGTTCATTCACCTGGCTATCCATTGAAGTCATAATGTCCTTGAATGTACATCGTGCCTTAACATTGATTTATCTATTAATATTTATTTAGTTATTTACAGATCTAATAATAGAAATACGGGGTAGACATTTAATATGGGCTATTACAAATTCTACCTGTCCCTCTACCCTCTCTCGGAAAATAAGCTTATCAAAATTAGTATAGGTAATGAAACCTCCATTGGAGGCCCCTTCGCCCCACCTGGGGATCATAGGGTACCAGATACAGATACAGATTACAAATTCTAACAAGATAAACAATTAAAGGAAAGGAACACAAATAAATCTCATACAAAAGTTAATTTATTAAGTGCCAGTATGGTACTTTATGAGATTGTGTGGGGGACGAAAAAATGTCTGTCCGTCCGTCCGTCCGTCTGTCCGTGCGTCTGTACGCACCATAACTCAAGTACGCTTTTTCGGATTTTCATGAAACTTGGTATATACATTCATAATGTCGATGGGAAGAACCCTATTGATATTGAACCAAATCGGTTCACCGGTACCGGAGTAATGCCCAATTTAGTGCCTATTTTAATAGATTATGGCGCCTTTCTCATAGAAAGGCGCCATCACTCAAATACGCTATAACGGATTTCCATGAAACTTGGTATACCCATTTATGACGTCCATGAGAAGTGCCCTATTGAATTTGAACCTAATCTGTTGACCGGTACCGGAGTAAAACCCAATTTAGTGTATATTTTAAAGACGCGGTAACTCAAATACGCTTACCGGATTTTTATGAAACTTGGTATACACATTTACAATGTCCATGGGAAGACGTCTATTCATAATGGATAAAATCGGTTGATCTGTTTCGGAGTAATGCTCAATTCAGTGTCTATTTTATGGCAATATACGTATTCGAAAGAATTTATAAAAAAATGAAAATCAGTTATCTTGACAACATAGCCTATTGTTTTACTGTGATCTTATAAGGCCTTGGAAATTAAGATACAGGTAGCTATGACAAAAAACATTATTGTTTTACATGCGCTTATCCAACTAGACCGTTAAAATGACCCAGGTGGCCGAGATGGTAGACCTTTCTTCTTCCGTAAGCCCTGCTTAATGAATAAATCTGGAGCTTAACTTGGAAATCAATTTAAAAAAAACATATTCTGCATATCATAATTGCAGTCATAACTGATTAAACAAAAACATACTGGCACTTTTTTACATCAGTTTACCTGATTTTATTATTTTATTTATTTATTTATTTGTTACAACAACCGGGTGACAGTATTGCAAATACATACACACTATTTACGAAGCAATGCCCATATCAATATACATATAATAATAATAAAAGCAGGTAAACTGATGTAACAAAGTGCCAGGATGCTTTTGTTTAATCAGTGATAATTGCAATTATGATATGCAGAAAATAAGTTATTTTTGAAATCTATTTCCGAGTTAAGCTCCAGATCGATTCATTAAGCAGGGGTTACGGAAGAATAAAGGTCTGGTTTGAAAAGCATTTGTGAAGGAAATGTGGGTAGTGTTATTTACCATAGCTGACTGTATTGCAACTTCCAAAGCTGTATATCAACACTGTAAAACAAATTGTTGCCACGAGAACTGATTTGCATTTGATAAATTCTTTCTAATAGGCTATACTACCATAAAAAAGGCACTAAATTGGGCTTTACTCCGGTACCGGTCAACCGATTTGTTCCACTGTCAATAGGCTTCTTCCCATGGACGTTATAAATGCGTAGGCCTATACCAAGTTTCATGCAATTCTTGTAAAGCGTATTTGAGTTATCGCGCTTACAGGCACACGGACAGACATACAGACGAAATGCTGAACAGCCAAGTTAAAACAGAACCACTGTCAATTAATTTTAAAATTTTGAATTTTAATTTATGTTCTCACTGAATCATAGGAAAATAATCGCGTAGTACTAAGTAGACTCCGAATAACATTAAGCGAAGCATTATCACAAACTTTTTGGTATAATTTCAGTCATTTTATTATATTTTATTGTATGTGGATCCCAAATAACATTGCAAAAATCCAACTCGGGGCGTGTGTTGTCAATTGTTTATTACCAGGGCCCTATTTCATAGAACTCTACAGATGTGACAAATATTACAATTACGTGAAGTCTGACAAATTTGTCAATATGTCATGACAGTTCTATTTTTCATAAATATTACAACTTTTCCTTACATTACAGCAAATTAATGCAAAGTGCCAGACTAAAAGAACCTTTCTCATAAACGCGACAATTTTATTTCAAACCTAAAGATAATTTTAGTACAGTAAAGATGACTCTCATATATGCGTGCTATAATCGATCTCAACATTGAATATGATAGCTAAGCAATCGATTATTACTATCGAAAATAATTGTATTATATTTCTCTTTGAATACAAAGTCACTGAAATTGAAAGTTAGGTTAATCCGTTGCCTAAAAATCCTGCGTGGTCTCTTGTCTATTTCTTAATCACTTTCACTACTACCAATTTGACTACTACTAATATTCATGATTAACAAGACAATTTAGCAAGTATATTAACCAGAAAGTTTAAATCACAAAAAAAAAATTTGCCAAGTTATGCCACACTTTTACATAACCTACTCTGTTGGCCTACATATGAAAGATTGCCTGTCACTTCTGTAATGCCAGTTGTACATTTTTGGTAAATTTGTAAATATGCCAACAAAAATTAATGTTTTATAAATGGTAGGATTCCTAAGATTTGACAAATTTGTCAGACTTTTACCTGTAAACTCAAAAGTTTGGAGAAACAACAATATATAAAATTGTCAAACAAATCTACAAAATTGTCATGACATTTATGTAAAGTTGTCAGCTTTTATGAAAAACACAACTGTCAAAATGTAAACCTATAAAACAATTTACTGATTCCTGTCAACTGTAAAATTATAACTTTTAATGAAATAGGGACCAGAACATGCTGCAGATTTTAACCCTTTGTTTGGCAATACTAGATTTCTCCCACAATTATAAAACCATATCGGACCTCAAAGAAAATTATTTTTACAATGATTAATCCTTTAATATTCTTCTTGTACAAAATTCTGTAACCGAGCGAGATGGCTAAGATGATAACGTCTTGGACTTGCATTCGGCAGGTCCCAGGTTCAAATCCCGTAGCCGACCAATTTGACATGGGTTTTTTCATGGTTTCCCCAATGCCGAATTGGATATTTACATACCATGAATCATCCTCACCATTTCATCTTTATCGCATCCATTTAAATTAATATCAGTTGATAATTTACTCCATTAAATACACCGACAATAGAAACAATTGACATTCAATAGTTCCGTGACCTACTCTACTGTATAGACACACATCCCGAACTCATGATATGAACTCGTAGCTAAAAGGAGTATAAAGAGAGCTGAAATAAAAAAAAAAATCTGGAATTTTGCATGAAATTTAAATATACATGTATATACAGGGTGTTAATGAATAACACCGAAATATTTTACCTGCATATAGAGGGAACGTAAACAAGCAACTTTTATTAGGAGGTTTTTGCTCTATGGATTCAATTTTTCCTGTTACAGCATAAAATCTCCCAGTTCATGGCCGCCACTGATTTCTAACATTAGAAAAAAATGCAAAACAAAGAAACTTCGTTGTTAACACTGTAGTCAGTAGTTATGAATAAAAAAGAGACTAATGTAGTGGCGACCAGTCATATGATTAGTCTGTAAATTTTGCAGATTATGTAAACACTAAATTATGATATAGCTGTTGACGAATGATTAAGAGTCAGGTTTTTATCGATCACTAGGAAGGCATGAAGTCAATTTAATGAGCATTTTAACCCTATTTTGCGTAATTATTTATTTATGAGCACCAAATTATAATGACTTTAATGCCCTGTAGCATACACATTTTACGTCTAATAGAGCAAAAATCTCCTAATAAAAGTCGCTTGTCTAAGTCCCCTCTATATAGAGGTAAAATATTTCGGTGTTATTTATTAACACCCTGTATATATTCCATTTACGAATACAAGGTAATAGGTTGTGTCCAATAATTGAGGGTTAAAACCTGATTCACCACATTAAAGAGGAAAGTGTAGGCTATATTACAAAGATGATTATGATGGTAATAATTAGGGACCGGATTTTTAGGTTTTTAAAAACACTGTTTTAGGTTTTTCATTAGGTGAAATAGTTTTTTTTAGGTTTTTTCCCGAAAATATCGTTTTTGGGTAGAATAATTGGTTTAATGAATTTGAATGTGCTACCCACTGCCGTAATAACCTCGATTTCATTTGTTTTGGCATAATAAAATTAACACGTTTTCTTAAAATTCACAATGTGGTCACTAAGTATGAATAACAGGGCAGTAATAATGGTAAACAAGGGCTTTAAACACAGAAATCTACACGGCAACAATGGTTGTTCGTACGAATATTTTAAAAGGAATACGCCGGTACTCTTACACTTCCTCTCTAGATACTGTCCATCCTAGACGACAATAGGTTGAACGAAACCTGGTGGTATTAATTTCAATCCGACAAAAATTATTGTCTCTTCGCAAAATATCGATTTCTCAAATGGCAAACAAAAAAGACAAAAAAGGAGCCTAAATTAGATATTTTAGGTTTTATATCCCGTTTAGGTGTATTTAGGTTTTTATACCCCATTTAGGTATTTTTAGGTGCCATAGAATTAATGTGGGTGAACCCCATGGACAAGATTCGAAAAAGTGTATGAGCGCTTTTTGTTTTGGAAGTAAGGAAAAAAATAGGTAAAAACCTAAGAATCCGGTCCCTAGTAATAATAATAATAATAATAATAATAATAATAATAATAATAATAATGCGCATTTTTGCTATTGTGGATGGGCGTTACGATAAGTAACGTGTGTAGTGTGACTTAATAGTTATTTCGTGGGGGAAATTACATGTAAGGTGCCGTACGAATAAGTAGACATTTAGTATTACAACTAATTCTTTTTTCTTTGTATTTCAGGTAAGTCAGACCGTCTCTACAGCCCAGTATGCTTTCTGAAATCCAAGATTAATTGTAAGTCTTTTATAACAATCGCTTTGACTTACCTAACTTGATTTAATTGGCTCTTAAAATATTACTAACATTAAGGGAAACTCAAAAGCATTTAGGTGAATGCTAGGAGCACAGATTGCTCTATATTACCTGTGACCAGGATTGGGAGTAAAATACATGTAAAATATTGTTTTTCATACGCGTGAAGCAATAAACTAACTCGATTTTAACAGTATGTATACTGTACTGTTTACTTTATTACTTGAAATATGAATTCTATCCAAGTTCTAATAACTCACAAAATATCCAATTAATTGAGTCATATTATCACAACTCTCATTTATTTTAAGCACAACTATTAGTATACTGTACCACATAAAAAAAAAAGAGTGCGTGGAACGCCACGCGACAGAAGCAAAACGTTATTTAATTTTTTGATTTTTTCAATTTTTGATTATTGGATTTTTTCAATTTTGCATTATTGGACTTTTTAATATTGGGTTTTTGGACTTTTTAAATTTTGGATTTTGGACTTTTTAATTTTGGATCTTTGAATTTTGAATTTTGGATTTTTTAAATTTTCTATCTTTGAATAAATTGTTTATTTTTTTATTTTTAAATTTTTTATTTTATTATTTATTAAATTTTGGATTTTTGGATGTTATAATTTCTAATTTTGTTTTTTTAAATTTTGGAAATTTGTATTTTTTAATTTTGGATTTGCGCGGTAATGAACCTCCGTGTTCCATAAAATAGATAATATACCTTTAGATTGCTTAGGAATTGTCTATTGCCATTGAAGAAGTAAGGTCTGAAAAACTTCCTTTGATTACTCCTAATCATTGAGTTGATTGTTTTCTGTGCAGTCCGCACCGAAACAAGTAAGAGTGTAACTGATTGTGACTGATTTCGTGACGGTTTTAGTGTGACAGATTTTCCAGATTTACCCTCTAAAACTCTAAGAAGTTTTACTTCTTTAATCTCGGTCTGATTCATAATTATGTAACTTCAGTTCCTTTTTAAACTTCTTGCTTCTGTTAAATCGCTGAACCTATTTATTTCTGCTGCCTTGTATTTACACTTCTCCATCACGGTAAGAACTCTCTGGATAAATATCAATCTTTCTATTTTATTTCTTTAAGGGGGGAAGGGGCAAGATAGTTCAAAATAATTTATCACCAGTGTACAGTCGGTCAAATAAAAAACGTCGGGACTCGTATACAGTTGAAATTAAAGTTTTAACGCATTAGTTCACAAGTTTCCTATAAAAAACATAAAATACAGGTCATTTTCGGAACATATGAGGCCATGCGACAGGAGGGAAAAAATGAACAACGCGGAAAGCGCAATACACGATATTCAACTTAATGTATTGTCATAATTCATTTTGCTTTGTGTCATCGCCACATACAAATGCTAAAGTGAGAGAAAGTGTAGTTAGGGCTGTAATTGACCTGCTTTTTTTTCGGCCTCTGAAGCAGCGAGAAGGTTCCATATTTATGAAAGAGCAGCTCAGTGGTGGGAACTTTACTATAATGCGACCGGAAGTTTTCATAGGAAGCTTGATTCTGCGGAAGGCCGCGTATTTCGATGCTAGATTGGTTTCAGAAGTTGAGCGTAAGTTATTGATTTTGCACTACAAGTACCGGTATTATAAAATAAAATCTTTAAAAAATGCTCCTTGAATAAACATATTCCTCGCGAATCTATTAATTATTAATATTATAAAAATTTGCAGCCAAGAATATGGCGGATTTGAGGCATATAGCCACAGCCTTCTATACATGTTTGTTTTGGAACAAAACTGACTAAATAATCAAGAAAATACATGGATAGACAAGAGGCGTGTGTGAACCTAACCTTAAGTCTTCCTGTACATGCGCATTTGCTCGTCCATGATACTTTATAAAATAACGCCCGACGGTTTTTATTTGACCGACTGTACATGAAATGCTGTGGAGTAAAATTATTTTTGTCTGTAGTAACTACTGTTTCCGGCCCATGTGTCGAGTAGTGTGAAAATCGAGTTTCCACATAAAAATTAAATTTCAATGATTCTGCATCAGTGGGTTCCAATTTTAGTTCTTGAGCTGTGTGTAAAATTTATCAAATGGAGGGAAGTTAAAAGTCAAAAAAGGTTTTGTACTATTTTACGTGTATTATGTTATTTAGGCACTTTTCGCACGTAATTTACACTTCATAAACAAAATATTATTTTAAGCATCAAGTCCCGTTCCTGCCTGTGATAATATAATTTTTTCATGAAAATAACTGTATCGGCTATAATTTCTTCAGTTTTCATGAATCCCCTGTAAGCATGGCTGTAACGCGATATTCCTTTGTTAATATAAACAACCTACGTATAATTGGCTTTTATTGTATTTCTGTAATTGTTCAGAACACAGCCATGTACGTAGCTTTTGTTATTGCTGATGCAATTATGCAATAAACCACTTGATCGCCATCTTATCAGTTTGTATTGTCTCGCTTTTTCCTGGAAATGTGAGTGAACTGACGCAGGCTTTTCACCTTTGGCCCTCTTTGAATTTATCTACGTTCACCTGATTACAAAATGCTACGATAAGGTAACACATTAGCAAAGCCTTCTGTTGCAAACACAAGAACCGATCCCCATGGCAACCTTCATTTCCTACAGCTGCTTACACGCTAGGAATATAATTATTACAGGTGGGTCATGCTTTTACATGTCGTTACAGTAGAACCCCGATAATTCGAACTAATTAGGGCTGAGGCTACCTCGAATTACAAAAAACTCGGATTATACGGAAATATCACTAAATCAATGGGTAAATCGCAAATAAATGTTTAATGAGCAAAATAATGGTTTAAATAATAAATAAATAAACAATATAGTAGGCCTACATTCCTGTGTTACGCCTGTATGTATATTGGCAAACATTTCCAATTTGCTACATCGGCATCCTTTAAGGATTAAGTCATTGTCTGACCCTTAATGGAGTGGAACGGGAAAGCGGCCCTACTAGGAAAACACTTTTAATTACCATTGTAGGGATTACTGTAACAATACAGTATTCTTTTCTGAAAGGATGGGGAAATATGCACTGTACAATTGATTGACACGAGGTCCCGACAAAGAAAAATCGAACCTAACTGTTTCTGTCAATCTGTAATAGAAATGCATTAGCAGTCTGAAGCCAAGGTTATTTCTGTGTATTATGAACACTCTAAGTGGGGCAGTTTTACCTGCATTTTTGTACATGGAAAAATTTAAAGAAAGCTCAAAATGTAACACATTCGGAAGTGCGTAAAACTTACATGCGTACATCGTATAAAAACGGGATTTTACTCTAGTTTTATGGAAAATTTTAATTTTCTTAAGACCAGCTCGAATTACACGGAACCTCGAAATACCGGGGCTCGAATTACCGAGGCTCTACTGTATTATAAATAAGGTCTAGTTTTTCGTGTTTTTCAATATTATAAATTTTAATCTCGTTTTAAACTTGAGTTTAACTTGACTGGAACTCATCTTCTGTTTACTAGAGGTTAAGAGAGTGTTGTAAGATGGCAGTACCATCTACATTGTGGAAGTGTTCGTGGAAATGCTGAGCGATGATGAGGGAAATTATGACATAATTGAAAAACCTCGGAGACCCAGAATTTTTCGAGTCAGGTCTAGACACCTTTAGATGTGCGATGAATTAGAGAGTTCATATAGATTCAGATTGCCGATGGATACTGTCCTAACAGTCTTTCGTCAAATCATTCGAAATATTACCATCTCGGCCACCTCGCTCGGAAACGAACTATTATTATCATTACAATTAGCCTATAAGCTTATTGATTTGTTGTATTATACAGGGTGTTAATGAACAACACCACATGGGCGCCAGCTTGGGGAGGGGGGGGGCAAGGTATTCTCTGCCCTTTTAAAATTTTATCGTGTAAGGCCTATGTGTTACAACTAAAAATCCGATTTTTGCCGCCCACCCAACAATATTTTCAAGTCCCGTCTATTAATACCGCACAATATATAGGGGGCGTAGATAAGCAACGATACCTATAAAAGATTAAACCAAATGGATGTGTGGACTGTGTGATAATTAAGGGAAGTAAGGAACTAAATAAAGTAAAAATTACCGTATTTTACGGATCATAAGACGCACATTTTACCTTGAAAACAGAGCCTTGAATGTTGGGTTTCGTCTAATGGTCCGAAGTACATTAAACAATTAAAATTATGGTAAATATTGCAGGAATTCCATGGGTATAAAGAAGGTGTAAACAATAAGATATTTACAAATTTTGGCACAGAAAAAAAAGAATGTTGAGTACTTTTATATAAAAGGAGTTGTCTCTGCCGGGTGGTTTAAATGAAGTCAATGACCTCTAAACAGCCTTGTCCGTTACACTTAAGGTATGCTGAATTGAGGGTCAAAGGGTGTAAAAGTATTTTCAGTATTCTATGAGAAATAAGTTCAGTTGATAAAATTTACGCGATGCCACCTGTACAGAACAGATTTTCGTACAAAGCAGGTTTTTAAGTTAGAATTGATTTACACTGATTCCATTGTACAAGGTTATAATTTCCTTATGAATTCAAGTATATTATTCCCTTTAAAATATTTCGTTTAGAATCACATTAAATTTATTTTCCTTTAAATTTCCATCGTAAAATTAAGGTGCGTCTTATGGTCCGTAAAATACGGTACGTACTTTCCATTAATTCATTTGGAATCCAGATATTCCTTTTCAATTTGTAAATTGTTTTCCAGCAGAACATAGAGCAAATACATCACAGTAAACTACAGTTTTTAGCATGATGTAGGAATTTAGTACAAAAGTTTAGTTTTTTTTTAGAACCATTAGATCCTAGCAACTCTAATGTAGTTAAATGTTTTCTGATTTGTAAGCTTCCTCAAGTGTAAGAGTCCAAAGCAAGAACGAGACGTATATCCTTTATCTTGAAATTACAGTCACTAAAGTCGTTTTCTCGTAGCTTAAAAAAACGTTTTCCTGAAATCCCTTGTACTAAGACATAGCACAGACACAAACACTGACAGACAGAAGGTCACACAAAAACATTGTCACGGTTCACACCTAAGAATTTTTTCATTTCCTCAAACCCTTTCACATCTTTCTGCCAGAATTACTTACGTTTCCTTTCGACCTTTTTTCTTTGCCTGGGGTTTTCTTGTTTTCCGTCTCTCTCTTGATTGATTCTGTTTCTCAGTTTCTTTAATTTTCCTGATCCTCTTTTGTTTCTGGCAACTTATTGCTGCAGTAGTGCTGCAATCTGGTGGCAGAATTCGTCTCGCGTTCCCATCAGTGGCCATTCCGTTCGTATGTGCCCTGGCATTTTCACGACCTTAATCCTTAAAGGTCCGAAGTTCGCTTCTTTCAGAATCGATTCCAGCGGAGTGAATAAGGTCATTGCTGTACGATGGTCCCTGTAGAATTCAGCTAAATTAGCGAAAAAAAAAATCCACTCTCTTCCAGGGATCCGAGCGAGATGCTTAATGATGTACAGTCCCTTCCGAAAAAAAAAGTAGAGCACACAGTCACGTTAAATTGCAGTAGTAGGCCTACCTAACTAACCCAACTTGACACTGTTATTTACTTACTTACTTACTCATTGGCAATAGACAATTCCCAGTCAGTATTTTTTATATATGTCTTTCCTCCCCCATGCGCGCAACTTGTCCAGCCACTTCATCCGTGGTTTAATTAACCTTACTATATCCGGTGAAGAGTAGGCCTACAGGTTATGAAGCTCGTCGTTATGCAGTTTTCTCCAGTCCCCATTTTCATCTCTCTTAGCCCAAATATTTTCCTAAGCCCCCTGTTTTCGAACTCTCAGATTAGGTTCTTCCCGAAGAGTAAACGACCATGTCTCACATCCATATAATACAACCGGCAGGATAATTGTCTTATAAATTTTTATTTTTAGATTTATGGGCAGAAGACGAGAAGATAAGAGTTTCTGAACTGCATAAAAGCAGGGATTTCCTGATTTGAGTCTACATTTAACTTCTGCCTTAATATTATTTTTGCCTGATATTATTGCTTTCAGATACTTGAATTTCTCCACTTGTTCGAACGATTTACCGGCTATTCTAATATTTTGTAGAGCATTATTTTGACGTTTCATGATCATACACTGACACTTAGTAGTCGAAACTATTAGTGGGTGATGTCGAAGAGATCCAGCAAGGCCTTCACAATAGGTTTATTCGCAGTGAAGAAAGTGCAGTTGTTTTGAGGATTTGTATAGGCCTACTACACATGTGTGATGTAGTGACAGTTACCTAATGGACTCTCGATTTCTGCTGGAACCCTAAAAGTTGGCTAAACCTAAAGGGTGTCCACATTCTGGAAAGTCAGGGAAATTGAAATCGATCAGGAAACTCAGGGAATTTTGTATAGTAGAGGAAAAAGTCAGGAAAATTAAAAAAATACATGGATTAGTCTGAGGAAAACTAACCCCAAGGGACGAAATGTGAGGGGCATGTTAGATATATGCAAATGCATTCATGAACCACTGATCATTGTCTCTGTTGGACATCACTTGATGATAATATTATAGGAGAAAAATTCCTCTGACACTGGGATTTGAACCCAGGACCTTTGGCTATCCGTGCCACTGCTCTACCAGCTGAGCTAAGCCATACTTCACTTCACAGCGCCAGCTGGAACCTCTCTCGTATGACTGAGTGCCCTTAATGGTCAACCTCACGGGGCTTGTGTTTTGCTCCATTCTGCTGTAACTCAGATTGTGTAGGCTATTTTATTTTCATTGCTTGAGCTGACCATTTCTCATTTTTCTATGGAGATAGAGGAGGCAGTTTTTTTTCTCTCTCAATCAATCTTGAAAACATTGATTCTTTGTGAAGACCAAGAAAGGTAAAAATACATAGCAAATTGCCTGAAATCGCACCATGGTAACTATTGCAACAGGTAATTGTGGCATGTAAATAAATAACGGGTCAAATGCCAAAAATACAAAATGTGAAATATTGCTATACACATAGCCTATAGCCAATAACAATGTATTCCGTTCCAAGCGCCAACAGAGGAAATCAGTTTTTATAGCTACAAGAATATTATAGCACTCATATCAACACTAATGATAGTGGTCAAACGTGTTGTTGATTATCTCTATTCTTTTCGCTGCTACAGACGTATAAATGAGTCGCCTAAAATGTGAATAAAAGTAAGGATATAAATTAAAAAGAGTAATGTTTTGCTGTAAAATGTGAAGATTTTTATTGGAATGTTACCACTGTCATACACACAAACCAATTAGTCTGTTGAAATGTTTCATATTGATTTCAAATTCATTTCCCACTGATAATTTCACATGATGATTGCTTATATAAGTCTTTATAGTTTGCTCTGAAAGAGTGAAGTAAGTTTTTTAGCCCATGTAGGTCTTTTTTACTTACATGCCCCAACAGTGGCGCCAACTTATATGGGCCCGTGGGGCTTAAGCCCTCCCAATAATTACCATGTATTTTTATCTTAATTATTTATTGCTATTACTAAAAATCGTGTTTCATTGTTGAATTGGCGAAAATGAAGCTAGTGTTGACTTAGGCCTAGTACGGTATCCTTTTACTGCAATTCCCTTATGATCGTTTGAAACTGTTGGTGACTGGTTAAAAAGAAGAAAGTCGGTGGAACGAAAATGCAGAAAGAATATATTGACTGTAAGAAAGATTGGTTAAATTAGCAAAGGACAATAAACCAGAGGGAAACGGGAGCTCAGGTTGTCCACGAAAAATATGGTTTTATTAGGGAGAACAGACTACTGTTCAATGGAAGAAGAAGAAGACGGTTTTGACGAATTTGTTATGAAAACTGCAGTCAGTAGAAACATTATTTTCCAACACGCTACATATTGGTGGGACCATGTTTGTTTTTAGTTTATTTTATTTGAACAGTTATCTGTATCTAAAATCCAAAATAAAAAAAAGTTTATATAATATGTAGGCCTAACTTCAAAGAATTTCTGTTAACACTAAATAACACTTTCTTGGCGGTTGAATTACAGTGTGATTGTCATTAGAAACACTGAAATCGTTTCTTGTATAGTTTTCTATATTTATCCTTGGTCATGTCAATATTATAGGCCTATATGTCCATTTTTGTAACCAATAAAGGGGTGGGAGTATAAACATTTGAAAATCTTTGAGCCCACCCAAAGTTTTCAAAAGTTGGCGCCTCTGTGCCCCAATTAGTCTTTCTTCGAATTCTCCCTAATATAAAAACTTATTAATTGTGATGAAAAATTTAGGACTTTCTGCGTAGGAGTTCAACATTGTTAGTTTCTGTGTTTTTAATATTGTCATTATTCCACCAGTGCTCAATTAATACAATAAATATACAGATTATTCTAAAACTGCCTTGTAATTAAACAGTATTGTCTATTATTATAGTGAATACACGTAAATTAATGTTTTAGATAAATAATGTATATTACAGTTTATTTACAAGGCTTTTATCCCATGACATTTATAAAATGATATTACATTTACTTATTTTTTTTTTTTTTAGAATAGGCCTATAACAGGCTCTTTGCCTAATTACAATATTCTCTTAAACTAATTACACCAATTTTACAACACTAATATTATTATGTTTAATGTAAAACTGAATATATTTAAACTAATATTACAACTAAAAAAATACAGAAAAAAGAAACAAGAAACACATACAATATGAAAATTACACAATTAAGGGAACAGATCAAAACATAAATAATGTAATAGTTTTGGAGGAAACGAAAAGAAAATAAAGAAAATGACATGGAGCATATTTTAAACTATCACTTTTTAATTATTACTATTTTAAAGTATTAAAATCTTTATCACAGATATTTTTAAACCGCTTTTTGTTAGTATTAAATATATCTATATTGCCCGTCCGCCGCGATGGGTGTATAGGTAGCATACTTGCCTTCTACCCTGGCGGTCCGGGTTCGATTCCCGGCCGGGTAGTGGATTTTTCAGCAACGAAAAATCCCCCGGGTTCAGGACTGGACATCACCCTGGAAAATTAAAGGCTATTAAAATGCCTAAATTAAAGTGTGGTGATGACTGCTAGAAAAAGAGTAGAGTAGGGTATTCACAATAGATCTATAAAGGTCGCAGTGTTGAGAAGCCGGCAAAAGGCTTATACTACCCCCTTGTAATCTAATCTAATCTAATCTATATTGCCCATTTTGTGCAATTAATATTATAGACGGAGCACATTAGGCCTATAAAGAGGAGAATTATTATGGGAGTCAGTGTTTGCTTTTGAAATGAAAAAAAGATTATGCAGTTTATTATGATCTATAACGTGGAACATAAAAATACATTTCGTCGAGAATATTAATATCATCTATTTCGTTATTAAGTAATTTATATAAAAACAACAATGGATGACAATTTCGTTTGTGTGAGAATTCAGGGATTTTGAAAAACAGTTACATAGTTTAATACGATTCAAATTTTGGGTAATAGTTTAACTGTTTGCAATACGTATATTTTAGAAATTTATTTTGAAAGGACTCTATTAATTTACTGTATTTAATGGTAGCAGGATTATATGATAGCATTAAAATAATGTGTAGCCTATATTTATTGTATTAATTGAGCACTGGTGGAATATTGACTATATGGTTTGAAATTGTATAACGATTTTATTGCTGAGTACCCTGAATATGTAAATTACAATCTTAAACATTTTAAGTGGAAAATAAAAAAAGTTATTAGGTAATATTAATAACACACTTTAATTTTGTTTGGTCTTTCAATGTTTCAGTCCAATTTAATCTATTTGTTGTTGTAAATGCTATTTTAACCACTGGTTAATGCTAATAAAATTATTTTTATTTTACATGTACTCATAAATTTAGAATTTTTTCTTGTATAGTATACTGTGCAGTGATATGTAATTATATTTATATTAATCTACAATATCCCCTAAACACGAGCGTTGCTCATATAGGGGCATGTTTGGTTTTTTTTTTTACTTGTACCAAATGTGTATAATAATAATAATAATAATAATAGTAATAATAATAAAGTAATGTAAGTAAAAACACAGATCTTGCTAATTTGGAAAATGAAAATAATTGAAATTTTAGTTTCGCCTATCGTAGGGAATACCAAAACGGATGAATAATAGTTCATTTCCTCATAAAGACGTGTATACGTTGACACTTTTTTTTCGCATTAGTGTCACTAACAGTTCCTTGCCTCTGTTAATTCGGATGTCTAAAAATGGCACAATTTTGTGGTTCCTGGATGGGCTAGTATCAAATGTTATCATTTTCCGTGCTTCTACTGTTCGTGACCTCATCCACGCGCCTGGTGGACAAGGTTAGAATTACGAGGCGATGACCTAGCTCGCCCGTGAACTTCACTTGTTCTCGGGGGGGGGGGGTGCTTGGGTGCTTTATGTTTTATAATTCAAATGTCAGTTCTCATCTCGCGACAGCCACGCACCAGTTAGGTAAGAACAACACAGTATTTGTAGAGTTTTTCATTGCATGCCCAGGCGCCTTCAAAGAAATTAACCATTAATGCCAGGTTTCTATAAACTCGTGAAATACCTATGGGTAAATTATCCATGGGCAAATTAGTTCCTAATCACCCACAATGATATAATGAGCAAGGCCTTGGAGTTGTACAGTTAATTTAATTCAGAAGGCTTTGATTCTCACTGTTTAAATGATTATTGATCCTACAAGAGGTTAAATTTTATCCAGCCATCCATGAAAGGATAAATTAACCCGACGATTTACCCTTGGAAAGATCTAGCCCGAGTTTGTAGGAACATTTTTTCTGCCATTTTCATATTTACCCAGAGGACATTTATCTAGAAACTCGCCACAAGTGTATGTGATTGTTACCTTTAAATTATTTGAGTTTGTAAAAGTTATCCTTGTGTATATTCTGTCCATTGGATAATTTACCCATAGGCATTTCGCGAGTTTATAGAGAAACCGGGCATAAGTCGGTGTTTCTTTATGTTAATCGATCTGACCAATTCGGTTTTTCGTTTAAGCTTTTCAAAACATAAGCACCGTTGCAATATTCTCTCATTGTTATCGCTGTCCTCAGTTCTTCCCTCGCTTTAATCAATTCACAACTGTTATTGGTTACTGTCACTAGATCTTTCAACCCCGCGTTTCGCTCCACGCGGAGTTGACGAGTAGCTGTCACAGGACATTCTTAGATTTTTATTGTCTGAGATAACTAGCTGATTGGTGCGGTAAAAATAAAAGCATGGGTTGAGCTGTTGGCAAACGTTTCCTTCTAACAAAAGAAAGCCGCCTGGTCATGCAATGAATAACTGGACTTATACCTTCTGTTGCATATGCATGGTTTCTAGGATTCTGTAGAGATAAATTAAAAGTTAACCAAATCAGTTTATTTCTGATATTATTGTTATTAGACTTGAATCTTTTCTTTCTGATGATACTAAGAAATTGAAATTGAATAATAGAATAATTGATATAATAATGTTCATTGTTTAAAAAACACAATTTCCGTTCGATGTAAGTCAGTTCGTGTGCTTTTATAGTGTTTTGATGTAGGCTAACTACCACGACGCCCTCCATCTTGTAATGCGCACTATTGGTAGCAATGGAAACTCTGATCGATTCATCGAATCGATTCATGGATTGTTCATTCATTTAGTATGCCGTGATGTTATGGCTGACAGAGTATCGTCAATTAAGTAAGAAAATAATTATTATTTACAAAATCCGTTGCATTTTATTCATGGAATAGTCTTAATAAATCTTACTCGAGATTACGAGTTTCATCAGATAAATTTCCTCGAACTTCGTTCTGGCAAATATATCAATAAACTCTTAATATCCCGTGGGATTACCTATGATTATTTGTTTATGAAAACTTTTTATTAAGCTTAGTATAGTCTCAATCTAAAATGCTCTCCAATTTAATTTCGTTACACTTTAGGCTATTCATTATTTATTTCATACCGGTATTATTTGTTAAATAGTCGTAACTTGAAACCCTCCTAGATAATTTCCCTTATTCACCTTTCTGTTTTTTTCTTCAATTCCTTGTTTGTTTATATGTATTTCCCTATATGACTTTTTTCATACTTTATGTCCTTTCCTTATTTCTTTTTATATTTCTTCCTTTCTTCTTTCTTCTTTACTTAAATACGAATTATACGGTCAATGTATATGATAGTTTCTTTGGTTACAAGTGTTTGAGAATCTTTTTAATGTAGAGGAAACAATTAATTTTCCTTACATAATATGCTTTTGAAAACTGTATTTTGGATTCATGTATTAAAAATTGTCATCGTAAAATGCCTCTGGTACAGACAGAGAAAGTAAAAATGTGACTTTTTCATTG
This sequence comes from Ectobius pallidus, assembly GCA_964059195.1. Classification (NCBI taxonomy): domain Eukaryota; kingdom Metazoa; phylum Arthropoda; class Insecta; order Blattodea; family Ectobiidae; genus Ectobius; species Ectobius pallidus. Next base: position 20,910,301 of record CAXKWD010000002.1, on the reverse strand, counting down.
CCAAAAACAATAAATCTATAATCTCCTATCTTCATCTCCTAATTTACTATCTTCGTGAGACACATTAAATTACAATGAGCGTTCCTAGGCAATAGGAGCGTGTTTTATTACCAGGTGGCAGTGACAGTCTGAAGACTGCTTCAGACATTCGGCTGCTTCTTGGTTCGGGAAATTGAAACTCCGGTTAATCCGTGGGATGATGAGTTGTCTGAACCAGAGGACATAAAACCTAGCTCCCCAGAATCGACGCCACTCGTAAACTCTTCATTGCAGATCCTTTGCAAATTGAATCACAGTCAAATTGCTGTCTGTAATGTATCTACCGTTCATAAAGCCAGTCTGACTTCATCACTGTCTGCAGTGAATTAGGCTAAACAACTGTCTCTCTCACCAGCAATGATTATCAGTGGCGGATGCAAATTCCATAGCTTAATCAGCGTTAATCAAGTTCGAAGAATCACCTTAATCAGGGGTGCCCACGGGGGAGGGGGGTTTAAGACGCAAACTGCGCCATTGAAATTTCTTGAGGGGGGGGGCAAAATATTATCTTTTATGAATTTTCTGGGGGGGGGGTGAAAATCGTTGCAAAATTAGCGTTTTATATGTTAAAAATAAAAACGGTCAAGTTTTATAACTTCAAAAGGTCTCTTCAAATTCTTTAGAAGTGAATAGTCAATAAATTAGCGAAGGGGGGTCCAGGGGGTTTGAACCTCCAAAAGTCAAAACCTAAAATTCTATATTTGTATTAAAAAATATATATTTATTTAATTAAACAAGATTTGTTGGTTTATCAAATATGTTATACCAGTTATTTTCTTTTCATAACATAATGAGTAGGCCTATTATGTCCACTGTTCCATGTGTTATTCAACTTTTCTTATAAATAGTAATAAGTATTATAACTTAGATAACAATTTCTTGTTTAAGTTGCCATGTCTTAGACTCTTAGAGTATAGTAAACAAATTTCCTAACTAGTTTTTCTGTGCTAAAATAGTGTAAAAAGTGATTTTCATTAGTTCAATATTTAAAAATGTTCTGGGGATAGACCCCCGACCCCCTTTTTTGGAGGACATTTCAAAATCCCCGGCACTTTCGACCCTCCCCGCAATTATTTTATGGCTATGTCATTGTTGCACTTATTATATTATTAATATAATGTTACAAAGTGGCCCAAGTGACAAAAAATAAATTAATTAAAAAAATTGCCCACCTAAAAATATCATATGGGCGCCCTTGTCGACAGCCAATCAGGTTGGGGGGTGAGCAGTGAAGTTTTGGGGGTGAGCAATGAAGTTTGGGGGGGTGAGTCATGAAGTTGGGGGGTGAGCACCCCTGCCTTAATGATAGCTATGGTGCTGTATAGACCCTAAAGGTTCACCTAAACGATCAACAATATTGTCAGTATTCTCTTCAATAGGCTACTTAAGCTTTATATTGAAACGCGCTTCAATATTTTCACCAATAATCATTCTGACAAAAATATTCGGGCTGCGTGATCGGGGCTGTTTCAGTGGTGTGTTTTTTTAAAATCCTATTTCGAAATGTTTTCCAGTTCGGATTTGGGTTTTCTAGCATTGTCTCTCTCACTGTGCGAAAAATAAAAATCAAAGAGAGTGAGAAATAGACGCTGGTCCAAAGGCTCATATAAGCTGAGAAGTCGCTACGAACATTTGTTTAATTTTTTGCGTTCTACAGAACCAAACGACTAAAAAAAAATTAAAAAAAAAAAAAGTTGATGTGTTTTTTCACATGCATCTGTGACATCATGCGATGTAGAAAGGACATTTTCATTGTATAAATCCTTCTTCACTGACAGACGTAGGAGCTTCACACATGAAAACCTTAGGACAACTTTCCTTATCTACTGTAATAAGCCAGGAATAAGATAAGATAACCCCCCCCCCCTCAAACGGAATATTTGATTTTTGTTCATTTTTTGTTGTTGCATGTAATGGTGCATATTTTGAAAATTATTCATGCTAAAACATTAATTTTTTTATTATTTGATTATGTATACAAATCCGGGCTCTAAATTAATAGGCTCGCTACGTACCGGTACCCAAAATGTTCGTAAAGAAACTAAATGGATCCAGATCCCATATGAACTAATGTCCTTTATGAAAAAATGTAACATTCTAGGGCTTTGAAAAAATCTTATCTCTAGAGTGCATGTAAGATAAAGAAGACGCATTTAATTTGAATTGGGTTTGAGTCATTAGTACGCACCCCTCAGAGATATCTGTGGTTGAGCAGTTTTAACAAGCCGAGGTTTAGAACACTCGATCTGGACTGACAAGCTCCGGGCCCTAGGGATGCGGGATTTTTCTCTCTGCTGGGCAGATATCCCCGGAACAGGGACCCTACTTAACACACAAGTGGCACAAGATACAGTGTAAGATACTGTTTTTCATGCATTTTCCTTTTATGCTATCTGGTAGATACCTGCATTTCCTGCACGCAGTGCTGGTAACCTAAGATAATAAACTTTTGAACTTGAATAATTATTGTAAGGTAAACTATCAGGTCCCCTCGGCTTCGTCCACGATAATTCATTGAAAAATTAAAAATTAAGAGTATAATAATTATTAAAGCATTGTATTTATTAACACTTGCACGCGAATCATTCGTAAACTAAACCATTAATAATTAATGAAAGAGCTAAAATTCCGGCTTTAGACTACATTTCACGATTAGAAAGCGCCGCCTGGGAAAACGATCTCTGATTCGATTATGCAGTTCCAAAGCTAACTGTGAACACTGATAATACCACTGCCTTCTAGACTGTATTACTCGTGTGTAATTCTCGAGACGGCGGTGGATAATACGTTTCGTTTCTCAACAGTTTGTTGACAGATGAATATGATGTGAATTTTATTTGATAAATTCAGTATAATTTTAAGAAATTATATAATTTTTCAAGGGAAGGAGTGGTTTGTTTGGATTTTTATTGCCCGCCATTATTATTGACTCCAGGATTTTTAAGAAATTAACACTGGCAGTTTATTAAAAATTGTTGTGGTTCTGAGCTATGAAAATTGTAAGTAAAAATAAAATTAGAATATTTGTTCATTGTATTCATTTCACTTAGGCCTCATATAATAAAGAAACGGTTTTCCTAATTTCGTACTCTTCGTGAAAGTTTAGACTGCGAGAGACTAACATCGCCGAGTATACCCGATATCTCACGAAGTGAGCGAGCGAGTGAGCACGCTATTTAGGGCCGTTGAATTGTATAAGAGTACATAGATTAGGTCACGGCAAACTTTAGCAGAATTTTTGGGATGTAAATCCTATATTAATTGATCGTATTGTTCATATTTAGGATACTAACGTATTGATTTAAGTTATAGCACATAAAATCATTTAATATTATTTGAAATTCATAAACTGATTATGCTCGCTATCCGGGTTGGGCCACGTCGTTGTTTTAGTGTCTAACGTTTCGGTCATTCTATCGTGTCCTTCTTCGGAGAAAGAAGAAGAATTCACAGGCTCTCCTTTTTAATGTGAATCTTTCTCCGAAGAAGGACACGATGGGATGTCCGAAACGTTAGACACTAACTAAAACCACGACGCGGCCCAACCTGGATAGCCAGTTGCCTACAATCAGTTTATGTATGACACCGGCCATGGGAGCCTACGAACTAATTATTTGAAATTGTCATATTAATTTCATTTGTTGACAATACTGAACAATAAAAAAATTAAAACGTCTGTTTATTATTAGATTACACTTATTTTTCCTGATTTAAAGTATATTTTATAAAAGTTACTAAGTAATACATCTAACAACAGATTATGCAGCAGCTTTGATTTTCTTAGGACTATTCCACTCTTATGGCATGTGTTTGATATTGACCAATAACGTTTAGCAATTCCTCGGATATAGACCAATCATGATGGTTTATCTGATAAAATCGTCAGCTAGATAGTGGACACGTAAGGCATCAACGTGCGGTGATTAATTCGTCAGATGCTTCCATTAAGCAGCATGAAAACGTATTATTTTATACAACATAACTTGTTAGGATATTGAAATAATATAAATGTCCATTGATTAAAAAAAAAACACACAATTTCGATTCGGTGCAAGCCAGTTCGTGTGTTTTGATGTGATTAACTACCACGACGCCCTCCATCTTGTGATGCGCACTATTGGTAGCATTGGAAACATGGATCGATTCATGGATTCGGTCAGTCCACCACCTTGTCCCTTCAGGGATGTAGCGCCACGAAGTTGTTTTTTGTTTTTTTAATATATATTTTTTGTCCGCCGGCGTGGTCTTGTGGTTAGCGTCGCTGACTACAGATCCGTCGGCCCGGGTTCGATTCCCGGTACCTCCTCGGATTTTTCTGAGGTAGGGAGGTCTGGTAGGGGTGCACTCAGCCTCGTGATTCCAAATTGAGGAGCTACTTGATAGAGAAGTAGCGGCTCCGGTCATGAAAACCAATAACGGCCGTGGGTGTCGGCATGCTGACCACATGCCCCCCAATCCTGCCATCTGCCTACGGGAGATGACGCAGCGGTCGGGTGGTAGGCCAAGTCCCTCCAGGGATGTAGCGCCACGGAGTTTAGTTTAGTTTTTTAATATATATTTTTTAGTTTGACTTCAAAATTTTACTTACATAAAAGTGGTTCAAAACTTTCGCTTGCACTTTTTTTCTCAGAATCATGATTTTGGCTATAAGTCCTTAATCAGGCGAACGCCTCAATTGTTGATAGAATTCTTCATATCGGATTTATGGGAATATCGAACTATCCAAACACGAAATACCGTATGTCCGATCCCGGACACGTCAGGACTGAAGTATGTGCCGTTGGTGTTGTTTGCTACCGAGCAGGATTTGAATTACAATCTTGTCCAGGTCATAAAGTCACAGAGGTACAAGTGAAACCTTCATAGCAAATCAATAATAAAAACATAAAAGCTAGAGGCAGTAAACCCGCTATTGCACTTGACATTCTACATAGTCTCTACATCGTAAATAACACGAGATGATAAGTACATCGTGTTCTCAAACCAGGGACTTCATATTTATGGTCCACAGTTCTTTTCAAATCATAATTTAAAGGGAAAATTCTAAGCTCTACCATTTTTACTTGCCGAGAAAACAATTTCATAACAAACTAATAATAATAATAATAATAATAATAATAATGATAATAATAATAATAATAATAATAATAATAATAATAATAATAATAATAAAATAAGGTAAACTGATATAACAAAGGGCCAGAATGCTTTTGTTTAATCAGTGATAATTGTAATTATGATATGCAGAAAATAAGTTATTTTTGTTATCGATTTCCGAGTTAAGCTCCAGATCGATTCATTAAGCAGGCTTGATGATGATGATGATGATGAGTGTTCTGCCCGAAGGCAGGTCCAGACCCGGGACGAAGCCGTGGGGTGATGACCACGACTCGTCCGAGGTGATTCAGGCAAGGGTGATACCGCGGAGATTTGCCATTGCCTCTCGCAGGCTTACGGAAGAACAAAGATCTAGTTTGATAAGAATATGTGAAGGAATATGTGGGGAGTGTTAATTGTCAAAGCTATCTGTATTGCAACTTCCAAACCCGTATATGAACACTGTCAAACAGTATGTTGCCATGAGAACTGATTTGCATTTGATAAATTCTTTCTATTATATTACTATAAAATAGGCACTGAATTGGGCATCACTCCGGTACCGGTCAACCGATTTGGTCAAATATCAATAGGTTTCTTTCCATGGACGTTATAAATGCGTAGGCTATACCAAGTCTAATGAAAACTCCGATAAAGCGTATTCGAGTTATCGCGCTTATAGACATAGGCTACGGTCAGACAGATAGACAGAAGATCAGACATTTTCAGATAGACAGAAGATCAGACATTTTCAGATAGACAGACGATCAGACATTTTCCCGTCCCCCACACATTTCAAAAAGTATCTTTCCGGAACTTAATAACAATAATAATAATAATAATAATAATAATAAGAACAATATCGAAAATGACAATGCTGAGAATTCAGTAGTATTATTGTAGTAACACACGTGTGATTTAAACGAAACAGTTATTTAAAAAAAGAAATAAACTGTCTGCCATTGGAGGCAGCCCAGTGGACTCATAAAATTACAAATGAAAAAATAAGGCAAAAAGAACAAAAGTACAAACTGTACTTAGTTCATCTATAAAAGCATGGTTGTGGTAGTGTTTGACCGTTAGAACAGTGTTGTCTCTCAAGGAAGCTGGTAGGTCAAATTCCTTCCTGGAGTCCACGGGCAACAATCAGAAGTCCATACACTTTAAAAGTCCCGCAGATGATATTTGATCTTAAAATATTCTTCGATAGGCTGGTAATTGTTAATTTCCTCTATGTGGACTTCTAATGCCTGATTACACTTTTGTGAACAGAACATTTACAAAACAGCTAAAGGAAGACATTAACCCTTAAATAAATTAGCAAGACTCAATTTTTCACGGAATTTATAAACCCGTGCCGGACCGTAAAGAAAACGGCTAACACAATGATTAGGCCTAGGTCCATAGTTTACTACTTGTTCCTTCTTCTGTAATTTTTCAGTTATTTTATTAGAAATTTAACATAAACTAATGTATCCTATACGATACATTACCAGTCTAAGGGTTACGTGTTGAAAGTATAGAGGAAGAAATAGACATGGAAGAGTTTGCTAATACTCGCCCGAAATTCTAAAAGCTGCGCATTATGCTACATTAAATGTACTTTCTTATACGTTTAGAAACTGCATACGCTAGCAATGATATTTAAAGGGTAAAAAACCCCTTTAGGAAAGCCTACAGGCTCAGGTAGATTTCGAAGTGTTTTTGGTTTAATTTACTGTCGCTGCGTAGCACTCTTCTTCTTTAGCCTTGGCATGACAAACTCGCAATAATAACTTCAAAAAAAAAGGAAAGAGCACTTTTTCAAACATTCAAATCTCGCGTTATATGAGAACTATCAAGAAACTAGCTTTTCAACGATACCCCACAAGACGTAGTTTCAAAAATGTCAAATTTCCATCCCCCGCCCTCACCAGAACCCCCGAATCGTTGGTGTCACTGTAAACTCCATAGGGAGTACTATAATTTATTCAAACAAAGTTTCCCTCTATACTTCATAGGGGCCGAGATATAAATGTTTTAAAATTTCAACACCCTCCCCCGACCACCCCCTTGGGCCAATTTTGCTCATTAACGAACTTGTCCGAACTATTGGGCCTAGAAATAGCATAATAAAATTTGGTTCAAATATCTTCAAAATTACGGCACTGGCGTGTAAAGATATATAATTATCACACAAACAAATTTTGAACGGTCGGTGGTTTCGTACTTAGGGAGGCATGAAACGAAAAGATATGGAAGAATTTTTCGAAAATCATGACATGGAATCGATTGCAATAGGTAGTCTAAAAGACTAAATATGATTAAATAAATTGGCTTATTTCTGTGAAAAATCCAAGCAGGTCAAACCTTCCAGTCTTTGGTCGAAATACCATTGACAAAGTCAACACTAATTAGCTGTCGACGTTTTTTTTACGGTAGATGGCAGGTGACGGAGTGCAGGGTGCGGAGCTTGTGTTGACGTTTTAACCTTAAAGCAATGCACATTAATGCACACGAAATGAAATCGATTTAATATTAAAATTATTTTAAATACAAGTTGTTTATTGTCTACTTTTGAAACGGTAAATACATATTATTTCTCCAAATAAATACCAATATGAATCCAGTTTTTGAATTTATTAATCTATTCTAAAAACAAAAATTATCCAGGATAAAACCATTTAGAAAATTAACTGCTAACACTCATTATGTTAAGAGGATGAGTCGAACCCAGGGCCAAAGACCATAATGTTTAGGCCAATTGAGAAATACAATGACCTCATCGGGGATGAATCTGCGATCTTCCTGTTTTTAGAACACTGCCTTAACCATGGCTTAACTTACCTATACGTTTAATAAAACTTTATAGACCCTACTTACCAATTCTTCCAAATCTGGAAAAGAGTATAGTACAGATAAAGTAATCCATTCCCAAATGTTAAAGTTTCTTTATATCACGTAGAGCTAATGAAATGACAGAGATAAAAGTTGTAAAGCACAATATTGCAAAGCCGCAAAGCTGAGCACGGCCAAAGCTTTTAATTTCTGTGTTTATAATTGGGGGCGGTGGCAGAGGTGATACAATATTCTATGCTCTGCGGCCGTGGCTAAGCTCCTAATTGAGCCGATGCTCAGTTTTCATGAATTGTTTATCAGTAATCGATACTCCACTATTTGCACTGCGCCACATCGGCTTGCAACTGTTCCAGTGACGATGCGTCCTTGTTTAACCACGGCTTCTAACCTTAACTACAGTTTCAGTCTTATTCTCTCATATATTGTACGTAGTATAGAGAAAGTATAGTGTTTGTAACAAAAATTGAAATCGAGATGACTTCTTTCTCTTAATTTTACCTCCTACCCCTACGTTTTAGGAACGTATAATTATGCGACCTATGCCGCCCGAGCCTTAACGGACCACGTACTGTCAGGGGAAGGAGTTGCCATGATATATAGATCTTCTTGACTAGACAAGGACGTGGAAGCTTTCCCGAATTAGTGGTCAGCCCAATGCCGGGGCCACCTCTGAGGTAAAATGAACACATAGGCCTAGTCGCACATACTACACTAGTTCCGAATAAAGTGCGGATGGAATTAAGGTGATAATGACGGCAAGAGACCACGAGGGCCTTAAGTTTCCCGACATTCGTCTCTCAGTTGAGGAAAAATCCCATAAAAACCCCAACTAGGAAACTTGTCCCGACCAGTAATCGAACCCGAACCCACTGCATGAAGAAAGCGAACGCATCCCTTACGCCACAACGGTAGAAATGTGGAAATAAAACCGAAAAAAAGTTTTACGATGCCTAGCAAAAGCATTTCGAAATAATGTATGCTTGTCTATGCATATCCGTTCCTGGTAAAGGGTGCATTATAATTATTTACTTCTATTTTTGTTTAATAATAATAATTGTATCTGATACAATTATGATTCTATAACTAATATATTTAGAGTACTTTCATGAAAACTTTTTCTTCAAATTTAGATTTTCGGTAAAAATGGTTCTAACGATTTTGATACTTAAATGTCCATGCCTAATAAAAGGGCTATATTAGTTTACTGTCAAAATTACTTATAGAGATAGAAAGGTGAAGTCTGAATGAAAAATTCCATGCTATATCTGGCATTTGAACCAGGATCTTCGGCTCTCCGTGCCGCTGCTCATATCAATTGAGCTACCAAGGCAACATGCCGGTACAACATTTAATTCTCCAACTGACTCACTTATCCCATTATATGTGACTTCAGTTTTCCACCTTAGCCTACACATAGCCAGTGTGAAATAATTATCATTCCACTTAAGAGATACAGTCAACCCTCGATATAGTGCCATCATCCGTTCTCTAATATTTAATGACACAAAGCGAGGGTGGCACTAAAGCGAAATCTAATTTTAAAAATAAAAATGTCATAATACAGTGCTGTATTAATTTGCTGTACTGTATTATGTTAGGAAAATTAAATAAAAGGCAAATAGAGAACTTTAGTACAAAATAAAATACTGTAGATCAGCGTTTCTCAACCTTTTTTAACCCGAGGTCCTCTAAAATGTCTAAATTTTTTTACGGACCCCTAATTTCACATCCCATTTTGAAAAGTAGGCTATATGTAGGCCTATATTCTTAATATTTGGGGTATTAATTATAGGTCATTGTAACGAAATAATTCTAAATAAATTTTTTTAATTCGACGGAAACACAGTTATTGAATTGGAAGTAAACTATTGACAGTAAAATTATATTTTGAACAGACTTTAATATTTATTACCAATCTGATAATATAATTAGGAATTATAACACAGGTTTACCGGTATCAGACACTCGGGCACCTCCAACAATAAAACCCTTGTTAAGAAAGCGCCTGTAATAAAAAATTCCGACAAAGTGCATCAGTGGTTTCAAACTGTGGTTCATAACTGCAAAAGTAAGGAAACTTGCAATAGGACCTGTATTTTCGAAGATTTTAAAAACTTTGACATCTAGTGTCCATTTTATGTGAAAAATTTTTACTTCTATACTTGCTTTATGATATTCTTTAATTATGTCTGCGGACCATAGGCTGAGAAACGCTGCTGTACAGTAACTCAATTTATTACAGTAGCGTTTATGCCCAGTGCTACAGTACACAAAGTGGTTGAAAATCATGTGGGTCCATGTAAGAGATTAACTTAACTGATTAACTGTAGTGTAGTGTTTAAAAGCTGATTGGAACTGGAATAAAAGATGTGGAAGTCTGGAATATCTCATTGTATGAATGACTCTTTCTACCTGCTCCACCCTTACGCAGGCTGTCTGTCCGACTTCTTATCATAGCTTCCTCATTTACAGTTAGTGGCAGGGAAACACTCACTTCTTGGAAATACTGTGCAGCATGTTTCTTAAATAATTTTCCTAACATTCACGCCAGTTTTACAAGAATTCTGCAACTAAAAAATATATGCAAGCTATGCAGGGTGTTAATGAATAACACCGAAATATTTTATTATTATATAGAGGGGACATAGACAAGCAACTTTTATTAGGAGAGTTTTGATCTATGACGTAAAATGTATATGCTACAGGGCATTAAAGTCATTACAATTTGCTGCTTATAAGTTGACTTCATGCCTTCTAAGTGATCGACAAAATTCTTAGTCATTCATCAACGACTATATCATAATTTAGAGTTCCCATAATCTGCAAAATTTACAGACTAATCACACGACTGGTCGCCACTGCATTAGTTCTTTTATTCCTAACTATACTGTTAACACGAAGTTCCTTTGTTTTGCATTTTTTTTAAACGTTAGAAGCAGTGGTGGCCATGCCCTGGGAGATTTTATGCTGTAACAGGAAAAATTGAATCCATAGAGCAAAAATCTCCTAATAAAAGTTGCTTGTCTATGTCCCCTCTATACACGTGTAAAATATTTCGGTGTTATTCACGAACACCCTGTATTTTGTAAATAGATTGTCTTATGTTCCCTGCCACTAAACGAATTGGCACAGTAACGAGGTTTCTTATGTATTTTATATGGGAGAAGATCCGTCCACTTGCATTTATTGGCGCAGTGCGAGGGTGGCACTGTAAAGAGGGACATTATATCGAGGGTTGACAATAGTTGGCTCGTGGCCATTTGTCTACTCTATCTCAACTATGGTAGCAGATACCTGAAAAGCTAGCAAAGTAAAGTTAGACAATTAATCCTACAAAGTACAATACTTGTATTGTAACAAATGCCATTCTTGTAGTACAGAAGTTCAGAATTAAAGAACTCGCTGGAAAATAGCCGGAATGTCTTTTATAGCTGTTTTTGTTTTCTAACTTTTACTATTTCCTCTCTAACTCCAGACAAGTTAGGAAACTTAAAGGGAAAGAAACCGCCATAAAAATGAACACAATTGTTGTTTATAAAAACTCCAGTGAACTGACAACATTAAATTGTACTTTTTTTTTAATGTTATGACGTCTGTCTGGCTTGATAAGATAATGGCTTGTAAGCTATAAAAATATAAAGTTCTCTTTTTAAAAATAGGATTAGGCTATTATGCCATATAAAGGTTTGTAGATTTGTATCGACTTTCATGTACGAGTACCTATAGATAGATAGGCTGATTCCATATTCATTAACAGTTACTGGATTGGATCAACTAAAATTATTTCGTTATATAGTTTCAAAATTTACACTTTAAATAAGATTAGTAAACTGATGTAACAAAGTGCCAGAATCATATTTTGTTTAATCAGTGATAGTTGCAATTATGATAGGCCTATGCAGAAAATAAGTCATTTTTGTAATCAATTTCTAAGCTTCAGATCAATTCATTAAGCAGGGCTTACGAAAGAAAAAAGGTCTAGTTTGATAAACATATGTGAAGGAATATGTGGGTAGTGGTATTCGTCAAAGCTAACTGCATTCCAACTTCCAAAGCAGTATATGAACAATGTATGTTGTCATGAGAACTAATTTGCATTTGATAAATTCTAATAAATTGCCATAAAATAGGCACCAAATTGGGCATTACTCCGGTACCGGCCAACCAGTTTGGTTCAATATCAATAGGCTTCTTTCCGGTTCAATATCAATAGACTTTTTTCCATGGACGTTATAAATGCGTATACAATGTTTCATGAAAATCCGATAAAGCAGACAGGGACATTTTCTCGTCCCCCACACAATCTCATGAAGTAGCCTACCATTCTGGTACTTAAATTCTAAAGTTGTGCATGCCCCATTTTTCTAACACCCATAAAATCAGATATTTACCTATAGATATTATATTTGATCCTCGGATATCATCTGGCCGTCATTTTCATCTTTATTGCAGCCTTGTTCGGAATAAGTGTGTGCGAATGGTGTGTCTCGTCTTATGTGTTCGTGTTGTCTCGAATTGGCCCCGGTTTTGGGCTGATCACTCATCCGGGGAGGCCTTTCATGAGCTTATCTTGTCAAAGAAGTATGTATGTGATCCATAGAAACTCCCTCCGACGGGTCGTGGTCCTGTAAGGCCCTGGCGGCGTGGGCCGCATAAAAATACCTACAACGGAGGAGGTAAAACTCAGGGAAAGAGGGAGAAAAGTTACTTATTTGGAAGAGAAAAAAGGATTTCTAAGTTTACAGCAATTTTCGATGGCTAAACGTGGGTAAAAGCCATTGAAGCACAGTCTACTTAACGGCAAACATAGGCCTCTGACCATTAACTCTCTATTACCATAAACTCCTGAGTTAAATCATTAAAACAAGACTCCACTTCAGTCTTCATGTAATATGCCCGTGTTCGCGACTGGAGACTGACATATAACGCTATAAACCGTGACCATGATCTTGTTATTATTATTATTTTCGCGTTTTTCTGAGCTCAAGACACTCAGCTCCAGGAGAAGGCATCGTAAACATTGCCCTCTCCAGACATAAATATCCCGCAGCCACAAATTATGTTTTATCTAGTCATCGCTGTATTGTGAGGCAAGTTTTATTGCTGCTCTTATAAAAGTGGAATTATAATTCCATGACTTATGCTGTACCGACCGTCATACCATTCTTCAGAAGTCTGATTTCAAGGACTTCGTTGCAAGTAACATTACGCGAGATCTAGAATTTATTTTGAGAAAATCAGGACATCAAGGTATATTATATTGCATTAGCTAATACAGATTTATGCACGTAGTGGATAAAAATTGATAAAATTTATCGGATTCCGTCGTCGCTATTTGATCATTCGCTATTGGTAGTCACGTTGCAAGCGGCTAAAATACTTTTCGTTAAGGAAATCAGCTGTTTTATTCAGTGCCAGAGTGGTAATTTCTGGGAATGTGTAGTGGATGGGAAAATGTCTGTCTGTGTCCGTCTATCCGTGTGGCTATACACGCGATAACTCAAATACTGTTTATCGGATTTTCATGAAACTTGGTATACGCGTTTATAACGTCCATGGGAAAAGGCCTATTAATATTGGACCAAATCAGTTGACCGGGACCGGAGTAATGCCCAATTTAGTGCCTATTTTAAGGTAATATATTAGAAAGAATTTATCAAATGCAAATCAGTTCTCATGATAACATATTGTTTTAGACTAGAGTGTTCATATATTACGGCTTTGGAAGTTTCATTATAGGTAGCTTTGACAAATAACACTACCCACATATTTCTAAATTTTACAGTACTGTTCTAACATAAAGTCACATCTTGAACATTTCGCTCTGTCAGTTGTTTGGCCTATGCTAACAATCGTCGACCTTGTTGGCTAAAAACTTTTGTTTTTTCTCAAATAATAACCGGCTCTGAAAGAGGGCTCCCGATGATCACTACTGAAAAAAACACTTAAATACAGCCTCAAAGCGATCCGGACAGTTGAAGTTCGGATAATTGTAGTTTTTACTGTATTCGTATTTCCTGCGACTGTTATAGTATATTGCGATACAAGTGCCGTAAGGCACGTTTACGGGTCGAGGAAACAGATTGAAAACCCGAGGCGCAGCCTTTACGGCCCGTGTGTTGCATGCTATTTTTTGCACGATGATTATTTATATCAATTTAATTATATTAATTGTGATATTACCTGAAAATATTATGTAAATACATTCTTGAAAATAGATGTTTATTTCAGAAAGTGATTCGCATGTGTTTGTTGTTATGGGAACCGAATATTTGTCCTGGGGGCCGTGTCCATAAAGGCTTGTATTATGAAGTGTATCGTAATGAATTATGACGTGGCGCTTGGACCGTAAGTAATTTAACCTAATCGCAACGCCCTTAGCAACACGATTGTGTGGGAATGTCAACTTACGATCCATGTAAACAACTTTCGTAAGTAACACTTACTAGCTAAGGAGTGCAAAAAAATGTGTTAGTTAACCACTGACGAAAAAGCATGATGAGTCACAAGGAAGAATTGAAATGTTAGCCTGAAGTTAACGCATAGTAGATAGAGATTGTACATCCCTTACGGAATGAGACATAAATAAAAGAAACTCACACCGCACTGCCTCGTACAGTGAGAATATTAATACCACTGACCAGCGCAACGCTGTAATTAATTCCCTGCTTGTTTCATAGATGTCACTTTTTTACTCCTCTCCGGGGTATAAATCATTGTTTATTAATGAGTACTCGTTGCTACCATGTAATTCTGTTCTTTCAGATCCTACAGTTACATTAAATTTGTACGTCATTATTCTTCTCTATTGCAGTGTAGGAGGGATGATATGTGTTATTAAATATAAAGGGTGATCTTTTATTAATAATAGACCAATGAACTACAGGGACTCATAAATTTCTGAGCTTATAGTATGTAAACTGCCTTAGTTCTGTACAGCCCTAAATTTAAGGTAGTTTATATGAAAGCCGTGTGTTATTGAATATAGGACTATATCATATACTGGTAAGCTTTAGTAAATATCTGTTAATAATAATAATAATAATAATAATAATAATAATAATAATATATTTAATAATTATTAAAATTCATTTATATGTATAAGTTGCCCTTAAACAAAATATGATGCACCATACAGGGCTGCGACCTGTCGGGAGAGGGATTATCCATGGATCATATTCATACTTTTTTTGACCAGAAAAGGACATGGAGGGCCTCCCCAGTTGAGTGATCAGTCCAATACCGGGGCCACCTTCGATACAACACAAACACATACACATACATACATTCTCACACATATTCACTCTGAACAAGGTGAGGATGGGATGAAGATTATAATGACATCCGGGGACCACAAGGGCCTAAAGTTACCCGACATTTCTCTTACAGGTGAGGAAATCTCCGGAAAAACCCCACCTAGGTAACTTGTCCCGACCAGGTTTCGAACCCGGGCCAGCTGCGTGAGAGGAGCGCCGTAGCGGTAGAAAATAATAGTTATAATAATGAAACGCAAGCAATAATTATCATGATAGCAGTGCCAAGAAGATGGAGCAGACCAAGTGGCAACAAAAACTAATTTTTTAAAGAAATAAAAATCAATAGTTTAAATCCCTTTTTTAAATTCTAGATTTGACGATTTCATAACTTCATGTGGCTAAACCTTAATGTAATTTTATTTTTGAATTATACAGACAGAGCACCGAAACTAGAGCAATGTGTCAGAAAAGCCGAAGTAAAACATTTGGGTTTTAGGGTTTCATTACATCTTAGGCCTATACTGTGTTCATGTGGAACATCTAGGAATTTTGTCTTATTTATATGGTAGAATTTTTTAAGGAGTTTCTGTAAATTTACTCAATGTATATATATATATATGTATGTATATATATATGTATATATATATAAACATTATATATACTGTATATATATAGAGGGGTTTCCACAAGGCTGTGGTTTCCCTCAACTAAACAATGACAATGACAATAAAATCAGGTAAACTGATATAACAAAGTGCCAGTATGCTTTCGCTGAATCCAAGACGTTACCATTCGGTTAACTCAGTCAATTTGACGATGTAGTTTGATAAGCTTATGTGAAGAAATATTGTTATTTGTCAAATCTAAATATATTAGGCCTACAACTTGAAATTCTTAAAATACGTCAACATTTCACAAAATTCAGTGGCATATAACTCCGCTAATTATTTCACAGTAATAGTATTTGATAGTACTTATTTTCAACTACATCAGCCAAGTAAACAAACATCTGACTGCACTGCAGACAAAGCCCCCAAATGATTAAAAATGCGACATTGTTGTATAGATATGATTTTAAAAAATGTGACCTTTAATTAGTTGTTACTCTGGTACCGGTCAACCGATTTGGCCCAAAATAAGTAGGCTTCTTGCCACGTACATTATAAATGTATATACCAATTTTCATGAAAATCCGATAAAGCGTATTTGAGTTATCGCACCTTTTGCTATATAATACCATAAAAAGGCACCAAATTGGGTATTATTCCGGTACCGGCCAACCGATTTGGTCCAATATCAACAGACATCTTCCCATGGACATTATAAATAGGTATTCCAAGTTTCATGAAAATCCGATAAAGCGTATGTGAGTTATGGCGCCTTTAAAATATACACTAAATTGGGTTTTACTCCGGTACCGGTGAACCGATTTGGTTCAATATCAATAGGGTTCTTCCCATTGACATTATAAATGTGTTTTCCAAGTTTCATGAAAATCTGAAAAAGCGTATTTGAGTTAGAGCGCGTACAGACACACGGACGGACGGACGGACGGACGGACGGACTGACGGACGGACGGACAGACGGACAGACATTTTTCGTCCCCCACACAATCTCATAAAGTACCATACTGGCACTTAATAAGTAAACACTCGGCAATGATAACATAAATAAACACAATGTTTCTATCAAAGTCACACTTAATTAATTTTATTTCTCCACAACTGTCTGTCTAATGTGTCTTCAGCTTGTAGTCCTCTCTTGGCCATACTTTCTTTTACTCCATCCATCCAGGTTTCAGTTGGTCTTCCTTTCCTCCTTCTTCCATCAGGCTCCCAATTCATTACCGCTCTTGGCAATCTTCCTTCGTTCATTCTCTTTATGTGTCCATACCAACGTAATGTTTTACTTTCAACTATCTCTATCACATCTTTCTCTACTTTCATTATTTCTCTTATTGTGCTATTCCTGATTCTATCTCTCCGCGATTTCCTTGCTGACCTTCTCCAATAATCCATTTCTGTAGTATGCAATTTTGCTCATTGTTTATTATTTAATGACCATGTTTCCGCTCCATATAGCAAAATACTTTCTACTATTGATTTATAGATATTTACTTTTGTTTTTGCCATAATATTGCTGCTCCATAACACCTAATTTAACATTCCTATTGTTTTCCTGCCTTGCCATATCCTTTTTTCTATTTCAAATTTGGAAGATCCATCCATCTGTACTATTGCTCCTACGTACTTAAAACTGTTGATTTTTAAAAATTATATTTCCCTCTATTTCTATGTCATCATTGTTAGCTGTCATATACTCAATGATAAAAACATTAAAACTTATGGATCTGATCTAAAGTAAGATCTGAGTTGTACAAGGGAACTAGACATTGTAGCATACATGTGGGTGTGCCTAAATCTGTTTCTCCATTTGAAAGAGCGGAATTGTAAAGCGGGGAGCGGCGTACTGTGGAGAAATCGGAAACATTTGATTCATCAATCATTTTAATCATCGCATGGGGTGGGAGGAGGGATCTAGAGATAATTAGTAACCTCAGGATAATAGTGCAGTCTCCCCAGCGTACAGTAACTTGCAAAACATTAACACTAAGCCTGGTACATTCTTATTTACTATTGAATAACTTACAACAGAGAAGACGAAGCCCATTTATAGTAGCTGTAGGAAGTTAAGTATTTTTATTCTTGTTTGCCTATCAGTGAATCACATGGAACAGCCTATATAGCATTTATGGTAGCTTCCATAACCACTATGCAGCCATTTCATAAAATATGGGAATTTTTCTCTCAAAGAGAGAAGTTATAAAATTATTGTAATTGGGTGGTCAAAAATAAGTTTATAACCTCAAATTCTCTGAATTTTAAGGACTTAGGTGTATTTGAAGTGGTTTCATGTGTAAAATCTGTTGATTTACTTATTTATTGCGTTGAGTTACTTTTTTTTTGCCATTTTTAGCATGATTTTAACACTCTTTAATACCAAGTAGTCAAGAATAATCAGCTATGTCCATTTTCATTTGAGAAAATATACATCTTAAGGTACAATTTGGTATGAGATTAACTTCAAAAAATATGTGTGGTTAATTACTGTGTAAAATAACAAACAAGGGAATTTTTGTCCCACCCGTAACAGTGATAGTTTTGTTAAATTATTATTGATGAGTTAAATAAATGTTCTGACAACCTGGAAACAGTTTATAATTTGTATTGAATCCCTCATACCTTCATTAATAATAACATTAAGACCCTAACAGTAATAGCAGAACAGAAAATTAGCTTTTGTTTTGCATCATTAAAATCAGTGTCCAAATCATGTCAAACCCGTAACAAATTTTGAAAAACAAATTTAAAATATTTAAAATAAGTTTTAAGTAATGCTTTGCATGCAGTGTGGAGGAGAAGGCATTGTAAATTTTACAGAATGTGAAGAACCAATTCTAGTTTATTATCTATGATATGTAATAAACAAAAATAGTTTATATAATTTGCTAGAATGTCCCACCCGTATTTATGAAATGGCTGTATGCAGCTCTTCTTTGCTCTGGATGGCCAATAGGATATCGAACTTCGGGATGTAATATGATAATTGAGAATTTTCAAAGAGGCCTGGCCACATGGCTGAATCACTCATTGACTCATTGACATTAACGTTTGCCCACTTCCAGATGAGCTAGAAACTTGAAATTTGGCCTACTTAAAGCTTTTAGCCTGTAACCAACGTGAAAATTTAAAAAAGTTCACTTTTTTAATTTTTACCCTTAAAAGTCTTGAAAAGGGGTTATACTCCAATTGAAAGAACTTCTATGAACAAGAGGAAAATAAAAAAGTTATTAGATAATATTAATAACACACTTTAATTTTGTTTGGTCTTCCAATGTTTCAGTCCAATTTATTCTATTTTTTGTTGTAAACCACTGGTTAATGCTAAAAAATTATTTTTATTTACATGTACTCATAAATTTAGAACTTTTTCGTGTATAGTATACTGTGCAGTGATATGTACTTATATTTATATTAATCTACTATATCCCCTAAACACGAGCATTGCTCTTATAGGGGAATGTTTGGTTTTGGTTGTTTTTACTTGTATTAAATATGTACTAATGATAATGATAATAAATTGTGTTAAAATTAAAAAAATAAATAATAATTTTGAAACTGGTATAACGATGGGAGGAATGTGTTGAGAAACTTGGCGACTATGTAGAAAACTAGACAAAAATGTCCTTTCATGTGTGCATTTGTTTTTAAATGTGCCTATTAAACTTTTTGTAATATATATCTCTATATATATAAAAGGCTTTGTCCTGACTGACTGAATGAATGACCGACTGACTGATTGACTGAATGACAGGAATCAACGTACAGCCTAAACTATAACAGGTAGAGACTTGGAATTTTGACAGTACCTTCGTTTCATAATGTAGGTGCTCACTAAGAAAGGATTTTGAAAAATTCTGATTCTAAATGCCAAAAATTAAATGTTTTTGAAAATACTTAATCCCTTTTTACATAGAATTATCAATTCCAAATCACAGAATATATTGTTGCCAAATGGTATCAGGTGGGCTTGGAAAAAACAATTGAAATGCACTTTTGACAAATAAGAGAAGTTATCAAAATAATTCATGTTATAAATAAATATTACAGAATGAAATCCACTAAAATAATGGAATCACATAACTTTCTCTACCCTGGACATAGAGAAAACAAAACGAGGTATAGTAATGTGTATATTATTATATTATATCGCAGGTTTTTGGAGAGAAAAGTATGAAAGTGATAATGATTTATGGTAACATAAGAGTGGGAAATTTCCCGCCTCGATATTACAATTTTATGTTACAGGAATTTCTGTTTCTTCTTATTTAAACCTCTACCAGGCTTGCTGTGCACTGTACAAGCGATGGGATGCAAAATTCTAGATCCTCTATGAGCCATAAAAACTATATCAAGCGTTTTCTGAGGGAATAGTTTGAGTGTAATAAGTCGTTCTTCCTATTTCAAATTATAAATGCCTATATAAGGACCTAGAATTTAAAATTGAAAATCCTTCATAAGCTAATTTCCAATTACAAAATACAAAACCCGGGCGACGCCGGGTCTTTTAAGCTAGTATATATATATATATATATTTTGTGCTTTACTTTTCGATCCACCCTCGTACAAAACCAACAGTACAAAAATCTCAATGCACTACAAGAACAGGCAACGTATCGAGTTTTGATCGGATTCAGATCGATGTCAATCCCGCGTGTAAACGAGGTGAGTTATATTCAGACTATGATCATGAAGTCCAAAACGCTCTAAAACATTAATTTTCTTTTAACAAATTATGTTCAAATTCACTCAGTAAATAATCTTTCAGACCTAAGAACTTGACGTTATTTTTCATACATTGTACGTTCACAAGTGAATTATTATCAGCTTTTGTGGAATTACGGTGGAAAGGGACATTTTTCCCCCTCAGTGTTTGTGACACTGTCCAGCACTTGCAATTATTTGTCAGGATTAGGCGCAATGCCAAGACTCCTAACAAATCACTCGTATTCGTCATCCTCCGCCATAATCCCATACAAATTACACGGAAAGAAATAATCCCCAATTTCTGTATTTTTATACACATATCAGAGTTGCTGTTTTTTTGTAACAAGATTCTTCAAACACTGTAGTTTTTAAGTTCACCTGCGTTTGGAAATATCGTATCTTCTTCAAAGAAAACCGTCGTGAGAACTGATTTGCATTTGCTAAATTCTTTCTAATATATTACCACTAGCTTAAAAGACCCGGCATCGCCCGGGTTTTTTATTTTGTAATTAGAAATTAACTTATGAAGGATTTTCGATTTTTAAATTCTAGGTCCTTATATATTTATTTATTTATTTATTTAACCTGGCGGAGTTAAGGCCATAAGGCCTTCTCTACCACTCAGCCAGGGGAAAAACATGAAATACATAATGATAATAATAATAATAATAATAATGATTAATAATAAATAAAAAAAGAACTGATATACATTAATACAAGAAACGAACATTAAATACAAAGAAAAAATTAGAACTTAAGTACTTGAATAATATGAATATGTAATACAAATGACTAAAAGTAAAGAAATAAAAAAATGATGAAAGTCTAAACAAATACATTCTTAGTTATTACAAAATATAATGAAAACTTAAAATATATTACTAATTAGCATCAATTCCTACATGTTATTGTATACTAAATTTATTAAATGGCGCTTGAACTGTGAAGTCGTTTGGCAGCTCCTGAGATGGCTAGGCAGTGAATTCCAGTGACGAATAGCTGTTGTTGTAAACGAATTCGAATAATGTGTAGTTCTGTAAAGAGGCATGGATAGTAAGGGGTCATGCTGAGAGCGCGTGCCCAAGTTATGGTAGGAAGAAAGGTAATGAAAGCGACTGGAAAGATAGCTAGGTGTTGAGGTATGAAGGATTCTATAGAGCAGTATGAGACAGTGAAAATATCTTCGCTCACGCAGGCGTACCCATCGAAGTGATTCCAGTGACGGTGTTATGTGGTCATATTTACGAATGTTACATATATATCTGACGCACGCATTATGAACACGTTGTAGTCTTTGAGTCAAATTGCTGTTTAAGTCGGTTAGTAGGACGTCACAATAATCAAAATGAGGCAAAATGAGTGTCTGAACAAGTGTTTTTCTTAATTGAAAAGGGAGACAGTCTTTTATACTATACAGAGTATGCAGCGTTGCAAATGCTGTTTTGCAGATATTAGCGACTTGCATATCCCACGATAAATTGTGGTCAATGTGTATGCCAAGGTATTTAACGGTATTACTATAAGGAATTATAGAATCATTTAATTTCACTTGGTTTAGAAAATTGGCATCTATTTTAGACAATTGCCGCTTGAGTCCTATTATGATAGCTTGTGACTTCCTAGGATTTAGCTTTAAGTCGTGTCTTTCTGCCCATTTAGAAATCGAGTCTAAGTCACAGTTGATTTCTTCGATAGCGTCATTTACACGGTCGAGTCGTGAGTGTGTATAGAGTACAATGTCGTCAGCATAAATCATGTATTTACTGTGAGTCAAATTATTACATATGTCGTTTATATATATTGCAAAAAGTAGAGGTCCCAGTACAGATCCCTGGGGAACTCCTGCCTTAACAGCCCGCCAAGAAGAGCTCATATTGTTTAAAACAACACATTGTTGACGGTCGTTAAGGTAAGAGCAGAACCAGTTCACGACATTATTTGAAAGATGTAGACGTCTAAGTTTGCTTATAAGCAGATCTGTGTTCACAGAGTCAAAAGCTTTGGAAAAGTCTAGTAAAGTCATCACTGAAACTTTGCTGAAAGGTATTTATAATTTGAAATAGGAAGAACGACTTATTACACTCAAACTATTCGCTCAGAAAACGCTTGATACAGCTTTTTACGGCTAATAGAGGATGTAGAATGTTGAATCCCATCGCTTGTACACAGCAAGCCTGGTAGAGGTTCAAATAAGAAGAAACAAAAATTCCTGTAACATAAAATTGTAATATCGAGGCGGAAAATTTTATTTCCCACTCTCATGTTACCATAAAACTGTTTTGGGGATGAAATTAAACAAAAAGCAATATCACTTTCATACTTCTCTCTCCAAAAGCCTGCGATATAATAATATACACATTACCATACCTCGTTTTGTTTTCTCTATGTCCAGGGTAGAGAAATTTATGTAACTGCATTATTTTCGTGGATATCATTCTGTAATATTTATTTATAACATGAATTATATTCATAACTTCTCTTATTTGTCAAACTTGCATTTCATTTTTTTTTCCAAACCCATCTGATACCATTGGCAACAATATGTTCTGTTATTTGGATTTGATAATTCTGTGCAAATAGGGATTAAGTATTCTCAAAAACATTTAATTTTTACCATTTAAAATCAACATTTTGCAAAATCCTTTCTTAGTGAGCACCTACATTATGAAACGAAGGTACTGTCAAAATTCCAAGTCTCTACCTGTTATAGTTTAGGCTCTACGTTGATTCCTGTCAGTCAGTCAGTCAGGACAAAGCCTTTTATATATATATATATATGTATATATATATATATAAAGATAAAATAGTCACTACATTGGGAATTACTCTGGTACCGGTCAACCGATTTGGTCCAAACGCAATAGGATTTTTGCCATGGACATTATAAATGCGTATACCAAGTTAAATACGTCGTTTTCAAAAAATGCGAATTTTCATTTTTTTTTCCTTTCTTTCTTCTTGAGTGCTAATGCTTCCTCTACCGTCTACGGGTAAGGAAAATAAAATTAAAAATAAACACTTTGGAGAAAAGTTAAATAAAAGGAATATTTCTGATTAGGAAAGGGAAAGTGGGAAGTAAGACGGGAGGAGGGATAATGTAAGACAGTAGGAATGAAGAGACGGTAGAGTAGCTAAGTAGTTGAGTCCCAAGACGTGCTAAGTTATTGATATTTCTCAAAGTTAAGTTTACTTGCAGCTCGTCTTGGAACGCGGGTAACCGAGAGACAACTTGCCCATTAGCCGGCGCGGTGTGGCTCCCATGAATAAAACATTCACTTCTATTTGGTTACGTCACGAGCGCGTCTCAATTGTTTCCTCAGCCCACTTCAACATTTTATCTGGAGCAAGTATCTAACTTTCTTCTTAGCGAAGATAGCATGGGGATTGCGATCATATCCATTACAAAAAGCTTACACTAGATTCAGAATGTATCCAATAGGCTATGTACGGACAGGCTTTCTGCCTTTTCTCAATGAAAAATAAAGTTTTATATTACATTATATAGGCCTGTTTATTATAAAAGAAATCTGATGTGAAATTTACATTTTATATTTATTTATTTATACTAGGGCTGAAAATCGATTAAAATTTCTAATCGAGTTAACGCTTGACTTTAATCGATTAATCGACCGATTAATCGACAAACAGGTCGTTATTTTAAACGAACTCAAAGTGTACATTTAATATTGTTTTACACGTTTAATATCTACTACACTACAGATAATCAGATGAAATCCTGAATTAATGAATACCATTATTAGTTAACTAGTGAAAAAATATATACAAAACTCACATTTCCGATTACTTTTTTAACCAAAACTTGCAAAACTAAACTACCCTTCAGGTTTGTGAATAACGGGAATTGTTTGGACACAATAGGCTGAATGACACATGATGTGCCAAGGCCGAAGAAACGAGAGAAAGAGAATTTGGTCATTTGACCTATTTCTCGAAAAACCTTTTTCAGAATTCGACTAAACCGATTAATCGGAAAGTGTAATTGATCGACGATTAAATGTTTAATCGATTAATCGAGCCGATTAACCGATTAATCGGTACAGCCCTAATTTATACCAATGTAGATACTTATTTATACAAGTAAAGTACAGCAGAACAAATACAAAATTCAAAAACAACTACAACTGCTATTTAAAAAAAGGAAAAGAAAGATAGGCTAATCTTACATAATTAATAATTATTCTGGCACAGAAAATATTCACATTTAGAAATACACCCGAGTGAGCAAGACTGCTCGTGCTCGGGTCCAAAATGAAGAAAAAGGAGAGACAACGAAACAGAGTGTATAAGAAAAAAATTATTAATTAATAAAGAAAGTAAAAAAAAAAATTATACATAAATACATAAAAGGAACGAAACAAAAATGTCTGATGGCCGGTTTCTATAAACTCGCGAATTACCTATGGGTAAATTATCCAATGGACAGAATTTACACACGAATAACACCATACAAACCTAAATAATTTAAGGATAGCAATCACATACACTTGTGGCGAGTTTCTAGATAAATGTCCTCTCGGTAAATATGAAAATGACAGAAAAAATGTTCCTACAAACTTGGGATAGATCTTTCCAAGGGCAAATCTTCGGGTTAATTTATCCTTTCAGGGATGGCTGGATAAAATTTAACCTTTCATAGGATCAATAGTAATATTTAAACAATGAGAATCAAAGCCTTCTGAATTAAATTAACTGTAAGACTCCAAGGCCTTGCTCATTATATTATTGTGGTTGAAATGGAACTAATTTGCCCATGGATAATTTACCCATAGGTAATTCACAAGTTTGTAGAAACCGGGCATTAAACAGCTAAAAATTACAGAAAATGCTTTACATATCTATTAAATTTAACGGTGGAGTATGCTGAGAGATCAGGATACTTTCTGATCATTGAGTTATAGAAGCGGGGGCCAGAATTAATGCTATGTTTTGATCCTGCCGATGCGAGACATTTGGGTTCTAATAGGAGTAAATTAGTATTTCGTCTAGTTTTGTAGACATGATCATTGGAAGAGTACTTTACACCTTCCTCTGTCCAAATAAAAGTTAGCCTCTTAGTATAATAACTTATTATTACATATTATGTATGTATGATTTGAGAGGGATGGTTGGATGATGGACTTAGCACAGAATAGGGTTGAATGGCGGGCTCAAATAAGCGCGGAAATGAACCTTCGGGTTCCATAAAATAGATAATATTCCTTTAGCTTGCTTAGGAATTGTCTAGAGCAGCGGTTCCCAACCGGTGGGTCGCGGAAGGGTTACAGGTGGGTCGCGACTCGATCCTAAAACTGTCAGAAACGATCGAATAAACCATCAGAAAAGATTTAAAAAATCGAAACAAATCAAATTGTGTTTTGATTGTTTTCTTGGTTCTTGATTTTTTGCATCTGGGACAGACAACAGAACCACTACATCCCTTAATGTTGAAATTAACTTAACATTAAAAACATCTTCTTTCAATCCTGACATTGACGTGTTAGTTCAATCGAAAAAGTCCCAAAAATCTCATTAATATAGTATTCTTACTTAAAAACAGCAATTTTGCCTGAAAAATTAAAATAGTCTTTGTCTACTTTTATAATTGTAGTTTTTGTCTTCACCTAGGAACACTTGTTAGTGAGTATGAAACCACTTGTGGCATATATTGCAAAACATAAATCTATTGTTAAATAAATAACTGTTTTGCTACAAAATGCTTATATTTTGCCAACCATTTTCAAATCAGAACACAAATTGTTTATCAATAATCAATCTTTATCTTCAAAAAAGCATATATGAGCTTATATATATTTGCAATATTTGATGGTAAATTATATATATAAGGAAGGGATACGATACAAATAAGGTTTTTTACTCCACCATGGACCGATGGACCGTGGAGGTATTCCGATAAGGAAAGGTGGGTCGCCAGCTGAAAAAGGTTGGGAACCACTGGTCTAGACTATTGCCAATGAGTAAGTAATATTTAATAAATATTTCTTCTTATTAGCCTATGATTTACACTTTGGTATCTATTTGTATCAAAGCCTATAGGGTTTTCTTTGAACGAGATACGATATGTCCTTAACTTTCCTTCAGTGCGTCGTGCCTTATTACGCTCTAGCATAGAAGGAATGGCCGCTCTAAGGGTTGGGGTCCTTTGCGAACGCTTCATGCGGATGTGAGAGGATCTTGTTAGGTTTTGTGTATTTTAATAGAAAAAAGAAACAGTTCTCATCCGATTTCACA
Organism: Ectobius pallidus; assembly: GCA_964059195.1. NCBI lineage: Eukaryota > Metazoa > Arthropoda > Insecta > Blattodea > Ectobiidae > Ectobius > Ectobius pallidus. Next base: position 20,883,495 of record CAXKWD010000002.1, on the reverse strand, counting down.
AGCTGACTCACTCGACCAATTATATTCATGAAGGAGGTCACGTGATTCTAAGTGTACTCACAGAGGATGCAACACAAACATAAAGGGATTATAGGCTAGTTTGCGAAACAGCAGGGCTTTGGTAAAAGCCGTCTTAAGGCCCAGTTAGAGGAGAATCTAGTAGGCCTAGTCAAGATAATTAAGAAATTACCACAACCATGTCTAAAAATGTTTTCAAAATCTATATATTAAGAGGAAGTGTTTGTCTGTCTGTCTGTTCCTCTGTACGCGATGCCCAGCGAAATCTATGAACGCAGAGATCTGAAATTTTAAACATAGACGGCCTGAAGGGTGGGCGAATGCACCTCGAAGCCGGATTTTTAATTTTCGCTTTCGTTGGCGAGTAATGAGTGATAAACTGGCAGAAAACGTGATTTTTTTAGAATACTGAGAATACTTACATTATACATATACGTATAGGTATCTTTCGTGATTTTTTTTCTCTATCCAAGCATCAGTTTTCAGTAATACATTTTAATTGACAAATCAATTTCAGGTGGCTTTGCCTTTATTTTTTTCTTCTTCTTCATAACTTGGAAGTAAAAGCTTTGCGATCGCTTCAATTTTGTAAACCCACCCTGGTCGATTTATTTGTTTATAATGTCAAGGCACGCAGACACCTGAAATTTTCATCGTAGACGGAAGATGAATAATGAATATAGGACTAAATGGGCAAACATTGATCGATTTGGGCGGAATCACTATGTAGGGGTTTTCTGGGCCAGAAAACTCGAATCTGAGGTCGTTTTTCTCAGGCGACGCTTTCTAATCGTGGAATTTACTCCACCTGATTTACGTGTTAAAAAATATAATGATTTATCTATTATCCTCTTAATTTTTAATTTTGAGTTAATTATCGCGGGCGAAGCTGCGGGTATCTGCTAGTGTTTTATATAAATTTAAATATCAATTTACAAACTTGACAGTATTAATTTTTGTTTATCCATCCTTGAGTTTTTAAATGGAAAAAGCAGGTCATGAAAATGTTAAATAATGTTTGAGTTAACAGGGAAACGCAAAATTATGATGTAACAAATAGCTGCATTCATTTATAAATATAAATATACGATATATGCATATTTAAAAGTTTAATATGTTAATAAGGGTTTCCAGTGTATTAGTTAAAAGCCATGCACTGTAACGAAAAAAGAAATGGGAAAAAGTGTATTAACTATATTTTTTTTTCCCCCTGCAAAACTTGTTGAAACAATGGCAACAATTGTCTGAATTGATGGTGACATTTTGTTAACACTTCCTTGTCAATAATAATAATAATAATAATAACAATAATAATAATAATAGAGTGATAGTAATAACTTAATGATAATATTAATAACTAACCCTAAAACCAAAATTGTAACGTTGGCTATCGGGTTGCCTATGAAAAAATCTTAGCCGTGATTTTAAATGCGTTTGACCACATTGGCCAATATCATAATGTGCAGCAAGAAAATTAGAACATCTGGGTCTGGGATTTTTTTTTTTTCAAGATTGACATTTAAAATTACAAAGGTAGTTAATTTCTACAGAGTCAGAACTATTTTAACAATCAGATGGGAGGAGTGACTAAGGAAAACCATAAGCTGCTGGACCATATAAATCAATAGGGATGAAGAGTTTCTTTGTGGGCTGCTCATTATTTCCCTTTGTCGCGAGTGAAGAGAGGATCGTGCCTGCGTATTGATTGCGATCCCAGCGCCGTGTTGCGGACTACACCAGCATCACATCACTGCACTCGATTTTCAAAATTGTATAGGCCCATTGCCGTTTATAGATCAGTTTAAAAAATATCATCTAATATAATATTTGGACTCTTGTTTCCGTACGCATCCAACGCCACCTGTTAACAAGACCGCATTCAAATTTGAAATTAACTGAAGATGGCCTTGCTCCGTTGCTATGCTTGATTCAATTGTTTATAACTTCACGACAAGCAGAGATTTGATCTTTTTATGTAGGTGGACAGAAATGGATCATAAACTAACGCCTAAATGGGAAAACATTCAATGATTCGGACCAAACTCACTATCCTGTTTTTTTTTTGGGGGGGGGGAGCTCGTATCTGAGGTCAATTAACCTCGAAGCCGAGTTTTTAGTTTCTTAATTGTCAATCATTTTAATTGTTTTTACATGATTTGGTTAAGGCTTACAAATCTAGTACCTTTTAATCGTCCCGTTTCAAATCTGTATGCCCGTATGGCAGCATAAGATATGTTTTGTTTGTTTAAATATAGGCCTATATATATACTGCCTAAACCAATCTAATTAAGTAAATCCTGCAATTTACGTAAAAACGTGTCAGTGTTAATGAATATAGGCTAATGTTTTAATTGTTTTTCTGTTAAATAAATGACAAATAAAACATCTAGGAGTTCAGTAAATAATCACGGGCGAAGCCACGGACACCTACTAATTAAGAGGTGTATTGAAAATGTTTAAATTGTAAGTTCAAAACCAAGAAAATTAAAGAAAGCAAAAAAAAAAAAAGAATCCACATTCGATTTATTTCAATCGGTTATCAAGTAAAGACTGTAATACAAAATTCTACACCTTTCCAACCTCAATTTCGGAAAAAGTAACTTCAATTTCGGAAATACGAGAGCTATTTTTTAAACCTCCGATGGGGCATAAAATGAAAACCACTGTGAAAATCAAAACTGTTTTATTTGGAACATTTAGGTACACCTTCTAGCTACTTCTCTACATAATCTCGCTCCGATTGAGACATTTGTCGAAGCGTGGTGTAACTTTCAATTACCCTCTTCAATAGGCTGGCGGCAAGCTTCTATGAAAGGGGTTTTTGAAAGTTGCACCACGCTTCAATAAATGTCTCAATCAGAGCGAGGTTATGTAGAAAAGTAGCTAGAAGGTGTACTTACATGTTCCAAATAAAACAGTTTTGATTTTCACTGTGGTTTTTATTTTATGCCCCATCGGAGGTTTAAAAAATAGCCCTCGTATTTCCGAAATTGAAATTACTTTTTCCGAAATTGAGGTTGAAAAGGTGTAGTTCTCTCAGTTTATGCGATGAATCTAAAGTCTCTAAACTTAAACATTTAACTATTGCCGTACAAAATGAATCTCAATAAATAACATTATAGGCATAATGTACTATTATGTTACCTACCAAACTGGTGAACCTCTCCGTATAGTTTTCATTTGTGCACACAATTGATACACCAAGCTATACACGTTGTAATCTGATAGCACAAAAGCCATTATTACACCGGGAGAGAAGACATTGATGCCCTGTAATGAGAACGGATTTGAACACGTGTCTATGTGAACTGCGCTCCCTTGTTTGATTTGTGATACCTCGCAAGGAGTCACGGTTAATGGATACATCTCATAGTCAACCCTGATGTTCGTCTGTCTTTGTTAATAAAATACACGTTACCATGGAAGCCAGATATGTGGTATTGAAACTCCCTAATACGGATGTTTACTAAAGCTTTGACATGGCTCTCTTGCCTTCATGTTCTCGTAATTTTGCACTCATGTAACATGATAAGAGTCTAAAAAAGTGAAGTTTTGTGATAGGTAATATAACGAGAGGTCCGGATACTATCGATAAATTCATGAACAACGAAGTTTTGAGTTAATTTTTATGGAGAGAATATTTATTGTTACTATTAAGCGAATATTTACAGGTTGATGTTTGAGTGCCGGACTTTTGACATTGATCCAATACGAGTCAGACTAATCCAAGGGTCTGGTCTGGACATCCTTTGTGACGCACGTCTTACAGCCAATCAAATTAAACTCCACCCCCTTTCGCTGCTCACCTATCCTGAGCGTTGTTCATAGGCTAATGCATGTAGTCGAACTAGAAACTCAAACCAATAAGAGATTGGCTCACCCAGGGCTGGTGTAGAACACAAATAATGAGAAGCAATGCACACTTTAAATAAAGAAAAACACTTGAAAAACCAGAAGCAATTAAAAGTTTCCGTGCATTCGACTTTACAAAAGTAGGCCTACTTATTTCTAGTATTTATTGAGGTTGATCGTTCATTGACAGTGCCACATCTAACCTGATTGATATAAGGTACAAACAAATGAAGGCAGAAACTTGTGCGGTAATTGAAAGTATAATTGGTACAATAATTTTTTCTCTTTTTACTCCAGTATCCAACTTCCACTTCGTCTCATATTTCTAAATTTTCCTACATTCTGTTGAAACCCACTTTCTACCCTTATATTGCACTACACTATCCATATATTACGTAGATTACGAAGAAAAATCTACCTATCGCAATAGATACCATGTCATGACTTTCGAAAAATTCTTTCATATCTTTACGTTTCATGCCTCCCTAAGTACGAAACCACCGCCTGTTCAAAAATAAAAAATAAAAAATTGTTATATTTATATATATCTTTACACGCTAGCGGCCGTAATTTTGAAGATATTTGAACCAAATTTTATTACGTTATTTCTAGGCCCAGTAATTCGGACAAATTCGTTAATGAGCAAAATTGGCCCAAGGGGGTGGTCGGGGGAGAGGGTTGAAATTTTAAAACATTCATATCTCGGTCCCTATGAAGTATAGAGGGAAACTTTGTTTGAATAAATTAGATTACTCCCTATGGAGTTCACAGTGACACCAACGATTCGGGGGTTTTGGGGGTATGAGTGGGGGTGGGGGGATGGAAATTCGAAATTTTTTATTCTACGTCTTGTGGGGTATCGTTGAAAAGCTCTTGATGAGTACTCTACAAATCAATAACAAGTTTCTTGATAGTTCTCATATAAGGCGAGATTTAAATGTTTGATAAAGTGCTCTTTCCTCTTTTTTGCAGTTATTATTGCTGGTTTGTCATGCCAAGGCTAAAGAAGAAGAGTGCTACGCAGCGACAGTAAATTAAACCAAAAGCACTTTGAAATCTACCTCAGCCTGTAGGCTTACCTAAAGGGATTTTTTATTTCAGTTCACTGTTGCCATGATAAAATATTTGCAATTCTTTTGTCACATAGGCTTACTTCATTATTCACAATGTTTACATGTAATCTCTGTAAATATTTAATTTAGAAACATCCTGTTCCTATGTTTAATGTACAAAATCGGTCACCATAGAGAAAGAGTAGCAGGGTGGCCACATTAATAATTCCATATTGATATGGAATGACGTCATAGGTTTAATAATCCTTCGCTGCACGGCCTAAAAGCAGAGACTAAACGAACACAACAATAGAGTACGTTAAGTATTAATAGAGCTTCCACCCTCTTAGCTGGCAGGGGTGGCTTCATTCTCTACGCTACAGCTGCCCTCTATCATATTGCCCTTTGTTGTTGCACTGCCGCTAAGTTTGGTAGCCTGCATTGTTATTAAGTCTTCATCAAAACAATAGGTTATTATAGGTTATTACTACCTTCATTACAGAAATAGTGATCTGATTGATCAAAGTCATTTCGTTCAGTACTTTCCTGTAGTAACTTCAAATCAATACGGATTTCTCACCAGTCTTTCTATGGATGATCAAATTGTGAATGCATAATTAATTTTTTTTTTGTAATGATGAACATTACAGGTAGAAACCCCAATTACAATGTTCATGATAAAAATGCAATTCATTCATACAATATAATAAAAAGAGAGAAGAATATACAAAAGATACATTCGTGTAATTGACCCTACTAAGTACATACATAAAAAAAAATAATAATTTCCTAGCCAATTCTAGGTTCCAGGTTTCTTTTCTAAAAATAATACTGTTCTTGTCATTTTAAGAAGACCTCGTCCCAAACCAAGATAGATAGACCTCATCTATGTACAAAACAATATAATAACATTGTTCTCTAATGCGAATAAATCGATGAACTTGGTTTACCTATGAAAACTTGCTTAAAATGGCTACGTTTGAAATTTGCTTATAATTTATCAACTTGAGAAGGCTACCGTTAGAGTAAAAAATTCTCTCACTATTGAATAAACATTTTCGCTGTCGAACAGGTATTTGTGATAACGATATGTTGTCACATACCCGTGATTTATGGGGTGAATACAATCCACTCCCTCAATGTAACTGTCTATAAATCAGGCAGCTTTAATCTAAACATCATATCACCTTGCCAACAAGCATCTTCCTATTCAGGAAACCTAATCGAGTGTAAATACGTTGGGTCTTATGGAATTTTATATCTCTTCCGTGTCTCTACAAACTTTGTGTTGCTGCTGATGCAATATTTAACACGTCTTTTCTCTCCCCTGGAAATCTGTCAAATTTGACATTCTTACATAAAAAAAATCCCTTTAGGCAGGCCTACAGGCGGAGGTAGATTTCAAAGTGCTTTTGGTTTAATTTATTGTCGCTGCACAGCACTCTTCTTTTTTAGCCTTGGCATGGCAAACCCGCAGTAATAAGAACTGAATTCGGTAAAGAGGAAGAGACTACAATCATTTGTTTTGACAACAAGAATAGGATATAATATTCTGGGAGGCCGTGCGCAAGATCAGCAATGAATAAAATTAGCAAAGCCGCTAAACAAGACAAAATTATGATATTATAATAATTATTTTAAGTGTTATTATTTTCAAACATTAAAATCTCGCGTCATATGAGAGCTATCAAGAAACTATTTATTGATTTGTAGAGTACTCATCAAGAGCTTTTCAACGATACCCCACAAGACGTGGTTTCAAAAGTTTCGAATTTTCATCCCCCAAACCCACCCCCACCCCCACCCTCACTCGAACCCCCGAATCGTTGGTGTCACTGTGAACTCCAAAGGGAGTACTCTAATTTATTCCAACAAAGTTTCCCTCTATACTTCATAGGGGCCGAAATATACATTTTTAAAAATTTCAACCCCCTCCCCCGACCCTCCCCTTGGGCCAATTTTGCTCATTAACGAACTTATCCGAGCTATTGGGCCTAGAAATAACATATTAAAATTTGGTTCAAATATCTTCAAAATTACGGCCGCTATCGTGTAAAGATATAAATATATATATATATAAATATATATATATATATAAATATCACAAAATTTTTTTTTGAACGGGCGGTGGTTTCGTACTTAGGGGAGCATGAAACGTAAAGATATGAAAGAATTTTTCGAAAATCATGAAGTGGTATCCATTGCAATAGTTAGATTTTTCTTCGAAATCTACCTAATATCACAATTTTTTTTTTGAACGGGCGGTGGTTTCGTACTTAGGGGAACATGAAACGTAAAGATATGAAAGAATTTTTCGAAAATGATGACATGGTATCCATTGCAATAGGTAGATTTTTCTTCGAAATCTACCTAATAGGCCTACGGTAGTGTTAAAAGTTCAGAGATATAAGTTTCTCAGTTCATCGAGGGGATTCTGTGGAATACGAGGCTCGTCCATAAAGTAAGTTTCCCTGGGTTCGTTTCCAGAAACAAAACACTATTTCAATTAAATAGTTATCTTATGCTATAATCTTATTTATTTTCTTCAGTATTTTTATTTTTTGTAATTTAATGTTTTATAGTACTTTAAAAATTGTAATAATTTTTTAATTAATCCTAAATTTACATTACGCATATAACATACCTGTAATGTGTTTAGGCTTATATGTTTTATATAGAAATGTGAGTGCTTTGTATTTAAGTATTAAGTATTAAGTACTTTATCTATAATATGTATTTGTGCTATGTCATTGTAATGTATTTTTCTGACTGGTAGAGCGGAAGAATAGGCCAAATGGCCTTAGCACTGCCAGAATAAATAAAATGAATAAATAAATAAATAATAAATAAATAAATTGCAACAGATAAAGCAAGTGTTCAGCTATTATTCAACATATTATTTGCCACCGGAATTGAGACATTTGCCATATCGTGGAACCAGCTTTTGAATACCTGTGTCGTAGAAGTCTGCCGCCAGTGATTTGAACCACTGTGTGACAAACATCTCCTTCTCTCTGTAATTCTCTGTCATTCCCTGAATCGATCTGGAGCTTAACTCGGAAATCGGTTAATAAATGACTTATTCTCTGCATATCGTAATTGCAATTATCACTGATTAAACAAAAGTATTCTGGCACTTTGTTACATCAGTTTACCTGATTTTATTATGCAGGGTGTCAATGAATAGCAATTAAATATTTTACCTGCATATAGAGCACACATAGGCAAGCAACTTTCATTACGAGATTTTTGCTCTATGACGTAAAATGTGTATGCTACAGGGCATTTAAGTCATTACAATTTGGTGCTCATAAGTCAATAATGAAGCGAAATATGGTTAAAATTTACGTTAAATTGACTTCAAGCCTTCTTAGTGATCGATAAAAACCCGTTTCCTAATCATTCATCAACAGCTATATCATAACTTAATTTAGAGTTTTCACAATCTGCAAAATTTACAGACTAATCACATGACTGGCCGCCACTGCATTAGTTCTTTTTTCATGACTACAGTATTAACAACGAAGTTCGTTTGTTTTACATTTTTTTCAAATGTTAGAAGTCAGTGGTGGCCATGCCGTGGGAGATTTTATGCTGTAACGAGGAAAATTAAATCCTCAGAGTAAACATTTACTATAGTATATTGCGATACATGTGCCGTAAGGCACGTTTACGGGTCGAGGAAACAGATTGAAAACCCGAGGCGAAGCAGAGGGTTTTTAAGTTTTCGAGACCCGTAAATGCCTTTACGGCCCGTGTGTTGCATGCTATTTTTTGCTCGATGATTATTTATATCAATTTAATTATATTAATTGTGATATTACCTGAAAATATTATGTAAATACATTCTTGAAAATAGATGTTTATTTCAGAAAGTGATTCGCATGTGTTTGTTGTTATGGGAACCGAATATTTGTCCTGGGGGCCGTGGCCATAAAGGCTTGTATTATGAAGTGTATCGTAATGAATTATGACGTAGCGCTTGGACCGTAAGTGTTTTAACCTCATCGCAACCGGCCTTAGCAACAAGACTGTGTGGGAATGTCAACTTACGATCCATGTAAACAAAGTTCGTAAGTACCACTTACTAGCTAAGGAGTGCAAAAAAAAAGTTGCTTGTCTATATCCCCTCTATACGCAGGTAAAATATTTCGGTGTTATTCATTAACACCCTGTATATAGAGATGAACTCTTCGTATTTCGAAAATGTTTATAGTTATGTCGTTTGGGAAGCAAGACATGAAAGCCTGTGTTAGTGAAAGGGATTATTTCTCATTATATCGTAGCGAAGAGAGTTAGAGAGAGGGATAGAGGAAAAAAGATGGAGGGAGAAGTTGAAAGAGAAGGAAGAAGTTAGAAATAAGAGAGAGGGTAAGAGTTACGGGGATAAAGATAGAGAAACAGGATTATTTCTTTCTTTCGTTTTCTAATGAAGTGATGCATATTGAAATATTTTATTAGATGTAATAGATGTAAATTGTTAACCCACGGTAGTTAGAGAAGAGAAGCGCCTTGTGTGTATGTGGCAGGGAGCACACGTGGAGTTTGTGTGTGGTATCTACCAGGCTGTGACACAAGAAACAAGTAATTAACAATCGCTTCTCACTTCATCTTCACTTACAGAAGTTTCAGCACGTGACGCGGTATAGAAAAACATTCATCACCCATTACAAGGCCTATCGTTTTCACTACCTATCAGATTATCATGATCTCGGAAGAAGATCCCACCAGAACACTACATTATCTATTCCCCCACACAATACTTTATTTTATTCTTCATCCTTCACTGTTGGGACAGCTAGTCTGTGGAATTCCTTACCTGAGAATATAAAAGTCTGCCGAACACTCAGAACGTTCAAGATGAAGTTAGTTGATCACTTGACCACCAACCATTAACATTTATATTATATACTAATTTCATGTTAAAATTGTTGCTTTTGTATTAGTTTCATTTATTTTTATTTTACTTTTCTTCTTTTTCTACCTATTATTATTATTATTATTATTATTATTATTATTATTATTATTATTATTATTATTATTATTATTATTATTGTTATTGTTATTGTTATTATTTTTTTTTCTCACTAATTTGTTCTACTTACAATGTTGAATTTCCATTATTAGGCTATAGTTTGATAGTCTTAATTATAGTTTTCACCAACTTAATCTGCATCTATATAATATAATCATGTTTCTCTTTTTATTATTATTTTATTTTTTATTCTTAATTAGATTATTTGGTAAGGTTTGAATGTATCCACCTCTGGTTAGTGGAAGAGAAGGCCTTAAGGCCTTAACTACACCAGAGGGAAATATAAATAAATAAATAAATAAATACATCACTGTCTAAACATCTGAGATTCGGGATACGACACTTTTCGTATTATAGTGTTTTTTTCATCCATTTCCCGTTGGTGGAAACGTGAATTCCTGTCCCATTCTCTGTAACCTAACTTACCTCCGCCTGTTCCCTCTTTGCAGCCCAAATTCGCCAATATATTAAACTATTTAACTTTAATTCCGGGCTGTAGGGTGGATGTTTAAACACCTTCCAGCAAGTCTGCTGAAGAAGTTCGGCTGGGTAAAGCCCGGACCTCGCTCCCAGTGTTTTCCGTCTTTTCCTACCCCCTTACGAAATAACAAAGAGGCGAAGGTGGTTATCACACAGTGGTTCAAATCCCAGGCGGCACAATTCTCCAACACAGGCATTCAAACGTTGGTCCCATGAAATGAAAAAGTCTCAATTCCGGTGACGAATATGTTGAAAAATAGCTGAACACTGGCTGTGACTGTTGCAAATATATATGTTCCCTTGAAATTGTGTTTTGTTTCTGAAAACGGCCCCAGGGAAACTTACTTTTTGGACGCGCCTCGTATTTGTCCTGGGTTATAAGTGGACATATTTCTGATTTGTTTTTGGACTCGGGTTTCTCAGAATGTAGATTATATTATTTGTTCCACAATATCATTCAATTTAGCGAGTATCTCTTCTTCGTTGTTTTATTTTATACTAGCATGTGCCCGCGGCTTCGCCCGTGATAATTATTTCAAAAATTAAAAATTAAGAGTATAATAGTTAAATCATTATATTTATTAACACCTAAATCACGATTAGGTAGCGTCGCCTGGTAAAAGCGACCTCAGATTCGAGTTCCTTGGCCCAGAAAACCCTTGTATAGTGAGTTTGTCCAAATCGAACAATGTTTGACCATATTTAGGCCTATATTGATTATTCCTCTTCGGTGTAGGTTGAAAATTTCATATGTCTGCGTGCCTTGACATTCTAAACAAATGAAACGACCAGCGTGAGCTACAACATTCAAGCGATCGCGATGCTTTTTATTTCCAAGGTATGACAAAAATAACCAAAGCCAACTGTAATTGATTTGACATTGAAATGTATTGCTCAAAACCGATGCTTCGAAAACGCAAAAAATGCACGTTTTCTGGCCGTTTTTCACTCATAACTCACGAACGAAAGCGAAAATTAAAATTCCGGCTTCGAGGTGCATTTTCCGACCCTTCAGTCCACCTATGTTTAAAATTTCAGATCTCCGCGTTGAGTAGATTTCGCTGGGCATCGCGGACAGACAGATAGACAGACAGAAGGAAGACAGACACTTCCTTTTATTAATATGGATGGATGGATATATAGATATAGATACTTGCAGACGTCCGCAGTCTGTGGAATTCCGTAACATCTTAGTACCTGTCTCGTATTTTCCTCACGGGATAGTTTAACCCTTATAAGCTTCACCTCTAGAGAGAGAAAAAGGTGATTTCTTCCTGGAGACATTGTCCAGGTCGAGACATAAAGTGTCCTAGAGCATCGCGTTTACGTCCTGGAAAATAAAAGAAGAACGCTTTCGGAGTTGTTTTGTTTCTTCCCATGTCGTCATGACTCCGCAATAAATAGTCTGTGAGAAAGGAACTTGTTACTGAATCCCCCCCACTATGTCTTTTCTTCTTATCTTCATTCTTCTCTTCTCTAATTTTCTTATTCGTTTATTTATTTTTTTCGTCTGTAAAATGTTATTTGTTTCTTTTACTAATTTTCTTCCTTTTCCAAAGTATCATTTCTTTTTTTATTGTCCTATACATTTTTCTCCTTGTGTGCTTTTGATTTTCGTCTGTAACCGTTCATTGCATTTCTTATTAGGATTTTATTTCTTTAACCAATAAAGTCATAATAGTTTGTCGTAAATGCATAATAAAAATCTTATGCCCGGTTTCTATAAACTCGCGAAATACCTATGGGTAAATTATCCAATGGACAGAATTTACACAAGAATAACACCATACAAACCCAAATAATTTAAAGATAGCAATCGCATACACTCGTGGCGAGTTTCTAGATAAATGTCCTCTGGATAATATGAAAATGACAGAAAAAATGTTCCTACAAACTCGGCCCAGATCTTTCCAAGGGTAAATCGTCGGGTTAATTGATCATTTCATGGATGGCTGGATAAAATTTAACCTCTTTGTAGGATCAATAATAATTTAAACAAAGAGAATCAAAGCCTTCAGAATTAAGTTAACTGTACAACTCCAAGGCCTTCCTCATTGTATCATTGTGGGTGAAATGGAACTAATTTGTCCATGGATAATTTACCCATCGGTATTTCACGAGTTTATAGAAACTGGGCATTAGTGAAGAAATTAAAATTATTGTTAAATTTACAGAATAGAGTGCAAGAAATAAACTATGGGCCTAATCATTGTTCCAACTGTTTACTTCGCAGTCCGGCATTGGTTTGTATATTGTGAGAACCTGAGACACTCGCATTTAAGGATTAATTAAGTTATACAGCCCCCATTTTCTATAGGCACGGCCTCCTTTATTGTACCAGGCCAGGACAGTCTCTCTCACCAGCTGATCAGTTCCGGCCGGTTTGTGTTATGGCATTACGCTAATGCTTCAAGACATTTGTACATCGCGTGGGAAGCTGAAATCTTTAATGATATTTATTTTCAGTTGCTGATAATTTTACGTGTAAAGTAAACCTCCAAGAATAAAGATAGATTTATTATGTCGATTTTTAACATAAAATGAAACCGCTCGTACTCGCGACATAACACACTCACCTTTCTGAATCCGCAAAACAATATTATGCAATACTTCATTCCATACTATATTACTATACAAATGTCACACTGGATACACAACATACTATGGTATTACATCTCGTAATATACAGCTGGTAATTTCTATGAGAAAACGTAGTAAAATACAGAACACAACGTTCAATCATCCATATCCATATCCCAACACTGAAATTGCCGGCCGGAATCAAATGTTGCCAGATTGAACTGCTCCGGCCTGGTACAATAAAGGAGGCCATGCTATAGGTCCTTCCCACGGGTGAAAAGTATTTTGCCTTACCCGATATACATCACGAGGAAGTAACCGAACTTAGATTTGTGTGTGTGTGTGTCTTTTTCTAACACTGATATCGATTTTTTTTGTGGGCTATGTATAATTCATATTTCTTTCTTTCTTTCTTTCTTTCTTTCTTTCTTTCTTTCTTTCTTTCTTTATTCTAGTTTCACCTGTCCCTTTTAAGCGACCCAAGCCGTCCGGGCCTTACAGGGCCGCGACCTGTCGGGAGAGGGATTATCTTTGGATCACATACATACTTTTTTGACCAGACAAGGACATGGAGGGCCTCCCCGGATGAGTGATCAGCCCAATGCCGGGGCCACCTCCTAGACAACACGAACACATAGGACGAGACACACCATTCACGCACCCACACACTCATTCATTCCAAACAAGGCGAGGATGGGATGAAGATGATAATGACGGCCAGATGATATCTGGGGACCACAAGGGCCTAAAGTTACCCGACATTTGTCTCAAAGGCGAGGAAAAACCCCAGAAAAAAACCTCACCTAGGCAACTTGTCCCGACCAGGAATCGAACTCGGACCAACTGCTTGAGAGGATTGAACGCATCGCCTGAGCCGCAGTAGTGGACTAATTAATATTTACTACATTATTAATATTACAAAATTGTCCAATTATTACAAATTATTACAACATTATTACAACATTATTACAAATACAAATATAAATTGTACAAACACAATTATTGCAATTATTACAAAAGAGTAAAAATAACTTATTTTCTGCATATCATAATTGCAATTATTACTGATTAAACGAAAGCATTCTGGCACTTTGTTATATCAGTTTACCTTATTTTATTTCTCAATCAGTTCTGCAGGAATTTGCCATATATAGACTGACAGATAATTTCCTGTTCAAGTTGGATTCCATTAGAGACGAAAATATCGGTAAAAATCAAATGGACTCACGAGTGAGGGCGGAAACTATTTTCTCATTAGAATACTTTTACCTGTAGCCTGTCCAAGAACGTAAAACGTCCTGTTTCTAAAATAGTGGACGCCGCTTAATGCAATCGCGGATAGTGTTATCATTCGGGTAATATTATCACTTTTATGAATTCCCGTAGGGATTCATACTGATACATTGAAAAAATGCTGTTTATTGTGATCAAAGATTCGGTTTATGTTGTCACATTTTCTTTTTGAGTATATAGTATTGATTAATGGACTTCTATATGAAAATAAAAACATTTAAAAACTTCGTTACTGGTTAAAAAAATATTCCTTGCAGTCTATTTGGTCAATGATTCACAGTTACGTATTATTTTATGAATAATTTTTTTAAATTCTGTTTTGTATGTTTTATCCTACATATGAATTATTAATCTTCATTTAATTCCTTCGGCTACTGTCATCAGTCGGTTAATATTATCACATCAGCAACGTCCCGAAGCATTTTTGTGTGTTTAATTCTTAAATTCACAATAGCTAGTCTTAAATGTCTAATCAAATTTGCTTAGAGGAGAAATTAAAATGAATGTAAAATTTACAGAATAGGGGACAAAAATAATAATCTGTCGGCCTAATCATTGCTCCAACTGTTTTCTCCGCAGTCCGGCATGGGTTTGTATATTGTGAGAAACTGAGTCTCTCGCATTCAAAGATTAATAAATAACTTACTGTTCGGATTCGTATGTCCTTCGCACGGGTGAAAAGTATTTTTTGCACGACTTAACTAATTAGTGGTACTTACGAATGTTGTTGCCGTGGATCGTTAGTTGACATTCCCACATTGTTGCTATGTGCGGTAAGCGTTTCAGTGCTCTTATGAATATAACGACACACCTCATAAAACAAGCCTTTATGGACAAGGCCCCCCAGGACAAATATTCGGTTCCCATAAACAACAACAAATGCGAATCACTTTGCTAAAAAAATGTGATTTTTTAATTTTTTTGCACGACGTAACTAATTAGTGGTACTTACGAATATTGTTGACGTGGATCGTAACTTGACATTCCCGCACGCAATTTGGATGCTATGAAATCAAAAGAAATCTTCGTGCGGTAAAAATTACAAAAAGCACAAGTGCCGTAAGTAAAACCATCATAATACAAGCCTTTATGGAAGACCGGAAACAAGGTCCCTCCAGTTTGTGGCAACTTTAACAGGACAAATATTCGGTTCCCATAACAACAAACACATGCGAATCACTTTCTGAAATGTAACATCCATCTTCAATAGTGTATAAACCACCGCCGTCTCGAGAATTACACTGCCTGTCCTATGCTTTATTTTAACATGGAGTTCAGAGTATTGTTAAATTGCCTAATTTATCCAGTAGAGGCGACACAGTTCACACCCAGATTGCAGCAATCACTAATCAAAATAAGCATTAAACAGACACAGATACTTGTGTTATTTGTTTAGAACGTAATATTATTCCAGTATATGACACTTACCTTGAAATGGAATTTTGGAGCAATAATTAAAATAAATGTAAATTAATTAGACGCATTGATAGACTATATTATGAGCACCGCCGTCTCGAGGAGTAATACAGTTTAGAAGGCAGTGATTATGAGACGGCGGTGACAGCACTACATAATCAACAATGTCGTAGCAAAAAACAAGAAGCAGTCTGGGTGTGAAAGGTGCTGCCATCTGTAATGTCGCCGAGTACGCAAAATTAGCCGTATAGGACAGGGAGTGTATACACGATTAATACAGTTTAGAAGGCAGTGGTATAAACATAACATTTTCAGCTAATATCTCAATTAATATAAATAAATTGATATAGATAATCATCGTGCAAAAATAGCATGCAATACTCGTGCCGTACGCGCATAACGGATCTCGGAAATTGAAAAAAAAAAATCTTGTCTCAATCCGTATGCACCGCTTACGACACTTGTATCGCAATATACTATTTCTGTTAAATAAATTATTTAAACAAAACATCTAGCTGCTGAGTAAATAATCGCGGGCCTAGCCGCCGGCACCTGCTAGTATTAGGCCTACCATAAAATTGGACACTAATTTGGGCATTACTCCTGTAACGGTCATCGATTTGGTCAAAAATAAATAGGTTTCTTCCCATGGGCAATATAAATGCGTACACCAAGTTTCGCTTAAATGCAAACAACCACAACTTTTTTTGCACTCCTTAGCTAGTAAGTGTTACTTACGAAAGTTGTTTACAAGGATCGTAAGTTGACATTCCCACACAATCGTATTGCTAAGGGCGTTGCGATGAGGTTAAATTACTTACGGTCCAAGCGCCACGTCATAATTCATTACGATACACTTCATAATACAAGCCTTTATGGACACGGCCCCCAGGACAAATATTCGGTTCCCATAACAACAAACACATGCGAACCACTTTCTGAAATAAACATCTATTTTCAAGAATGTATTTACATAATATTTTCAGGTAATATCACAATTAATATAATTAAATTGATATAAATAATCATCGTGCAAAAAATAGCATGCAACACACGGGCCGTAAAGGCATTTTCGGGTCTCGAAAACTTAAAAACCCGTTTCAATCTGTTTCCTTGACCCGTAAACGTGCCTTACGGCACTTGTATCGCAATATACTATTACCTAACACATAATATGCTTCAACTCTCCTCATTTAAAATCTGCCAGTAGCTAACATACGACGCAGATACAATGTACAACATTCATTTTATCCACGGATAGTCCATTGTCATCTCCACTTTAAAAATCCTGCACTAGTAAGCAGAAAAAAAGAAAGAGAGAGCGAGAGAAATTTCAGTGTTCTTGGGAAATTTGCCTTGTTTTTACTTGCAAGATACACAGACTGCCGGCGTTAAGTGAGGTTTACACTCTCTGCAGTGCTAATATCAACGTCACGTGGTCCAGCTAACCCCTAGAGCAGGGAGTGAAAATAATTACTCAACCTACACCGAAGCCCTTTATTCCCCCTGTACCCCAGTTCTCGGCCGATTCTTCATCTTTGCTTTGAGTGAATCTCATGTGTACTCATGTTAATGTACTGTTTTTGTGCTGAATTAGCTTTTCCTTGTTTGAGAAGATTTATCTATGCAGTTCAGAGGAATAGTGAGGTAACTCCGAATCAGATTTACAGTATGTTAGCATAAAAACGATCTTACTTTGCGCATTTTTATTAAGTGCCAGAATGGTACCGGTACCTTACAATATTGTGTGGGGGATGGGAAAATGTATGTCAGTCCTGTCCGTCTGTGTGTCTGTACGCGCGATAACTCAAATACGCTTTATCAGACTTTCATGAAACTTGCTATACGCATTTATAACGTCCATGGGAAGAAGAAAATTGATATTGGACCAAATCGGTTGATCGGTACCGGAGTAAAACCCAACTTAGTGTCTATTTTAAAGCCGCGATAACTCAAATGCGCTTTATCGGATTTTCATGAAACTTGGTATACGCATTTATAACATCCGTGGAAAGAAGCCTGTTGATATTGGACGAAATCGGTTTGACGGTACCGGAGTAAAACCCAATTTAGTGTCTATTGTAAAGGCGCGATAACTCAAATACGCTTTATCGGATTTTCATGAAACTTGGTATACCCATTTATAACATCCGTGGAAAGAAGCCTGTTGATATGGGACAAATCGGTTTGACGGTACCGGAGTAAAACCCAATTTAGGCGCGATAACTCAAATACGCTTTATCGGATTTTCATGAAACTTGGTATACGCATTTATAACGTCCATGGGAAGAAGAAAATTGATATTGGACCAAATCGGTTGATCGGTACCGGAGTAAAACCCAACTTAGTGTCTATTTTAAAGCCGCGATAACTCAAATGCGCTTTATCGGATTTTCATGAAACTTGGTATACACATTTATAACATCCGTGGAAAGAAGCCTGTTGATATTGGACCAAATCGGTTTGACGGTACCGGAGTAAAACCCAATTTAGGCGCGATAACTCAAATACGCTTTATCGGATTTTCATGAAACTTGGTATACGTATTTATAACATCCGTGGAAAGAAGCCTGTTGATATTGGACCAAATCGGTTTGACGGTACCGGAGTAAAACCCAATTTAGGCGCGATAACTCAAATACGCTTTATCGGATTTTCATGAAACTTGGTATACGCATTTATAACATCCGTGGAAAGAAGCCTGTTGATATTGGACCAAATCGGTTTGACGGTACCGGAGTAAAACCCAATTTAGTGTGTATTTTAAAGGCGCGATAACTCAAACTGGCTTTATCGGATTTTCATGAAACACAGTATACGCATTTATAATGTCCATGGGAATAAGTCTATTCATTTTTGGACCAAATCGGTTGACCGGCACCGGAGTAATGCCCAATTTAGTGCCTATTTTAATGGAAATATATAAAAAAAGGTGCGATAACTCAAATACGCGTTATCGGATTTTCTGAAACTTGGTATACGCATTTATAACGTCCATGGGAAGATGCCTATTGATATTGGACAAAATCGGTTGACTGGTACCGGAGTAATGCCCAATTTAGTACCTGTTTTATTGGAAATATATAAAAAAAGGTGCGATCACTCATATACGCTTTATCGGATTTTCATGAAGCTTGGTATACGCATTTATAACGTCCATGGGAAGAAGACAATTGATATTGGACTAAATCTTTTGACTGGTACCGGAGGATTGCCCAATTTAGTGCCTATTTTATGGTAATATATTAGAAAGAATTTTTCAAATGCAAATCATTTCTCATGACAACATATTGTTTTACACTGTTCTTTTACGGCTTTGGATGTTGCAATACAATTAATTTTTATTTATTTATTTTATTTTATAAATGACCACCCGAATGAGCTGTGGCACAGTTCAGTCATTTACATTACAGAATTAGTACACAAAAACAAATACATAAAGAAAATGAAACTAATTTGAAATTAGAAAAATAATAATAAAAAAGAAAGAACAGAAAAAATAAAAAGAATGAAAGAAAAGTGGGAAGAACAAAATTGAAATCCTGTCATTTAGAATCTTAAATAAGTTGTATAATATGATCCAGGGTGTTCAGTATGAAAGGCAAATCATCAGAGATATTATTTTTTTAAGTGAGGGTATAAGATGGATACTTATACGTTATTATAAGTATGGCTTATTTTAAAAGAAATATTTTCTTAAAATGTTACACCTATAAGCCGGACACCCTGTATTTAAAGTACCAGAAATTTGGCTTTAAAATGTGAATAAGTTAATAAAATATGCACAGATATTTTAATGTCAATAAAATATTATGTATTATCGCGAAATTAACATAATATGCAATAATATGGAAGGAAAATGAAACCATCAATTTTCTGTAATTTATTTCGTGTCTTGTGTACAGTTAAGTTTATGTTATGTTATATGTTATGTTAGTTTATGTTATGTTATAGTATGTAATAGAGTGCATTGTTAAAAATACGATTTTTCATAAACTTGCCCAACATCAACAATGCCAACAACATTATAAATACGGTGCTTATGAATGAAGATATTAATTTATACACTTTTAATAAAGTATTCATCAAGTAAAATCGTCTGGGGGCACTATGTTTGAAATCGTTGGGAAAAATTTCATTGCAACAGTTTAATCCCATAAATGACATTGCAAACACACAAATAAAAATCCTCACATTTTACAAAAAGAATTAAGCTATTAGTTTTAATCACTGCTTTTACACAATCTTTTGAGGTGACGCATTTTATAGGTCAGTAACAGGGAAAAGGTCTACCTCTTTCGGATAGAAGCGAGAGAAATAAATAGTATATTGCGATACAAGTGCCGTAAGCGATGCATACGGATCGAGGAACGAGTTTGAAAAAACGAGGCGCTTGCTCCGAGTTTTTTCAATTTTCCGAGATCCGTTATTTAGGCTGATTTGGTCCAATGTCAATAGGCTTCTTTCCACGGACGTTATAAATGGGCATACCAAGTTTCATGAAAATCCGTTAAAGCGTATTTGAGTTCGCGCCTTTAAAATAGACACTAAATTGGGTTTTACTCCGGTTCCGGTCAACTGATTTGGTCCAATATCAATAGGCTTCTTCCCATGGACGTTATAAATGCGTAGCCTATACTAAGTTTCATGAAAATCTTATAAAGCGTATTTGAGTTATCGCGCCTTTAAAATGCACTGAATTGAGTTTTACTCCGGTACCGGCCAACCGATTTGGTCCAATATCAACAGGCTTCTTCCCATGGACGTTATAAATGCGTATACCAAGTTTCATGAAAATGCGATAAACCGTATTTGAGTTATCCGCGCCTTTGTGATATATTACCATAAAATGGCACTAAATTGGTCATTATTCCGGTACAGGCCAACCGATTTGGTCCAATATCAACAGGCTTCTTCCCGTGGACGTTATAAATGCGTATACCAAGTTTCATAAACATCCGATAAAGCGTATTTGACTCATTGCGCCTTTAAAATAGACACTAAATTGAGTTTTATTCCGGTACCGGTCAACAGATTAGGTTCAAATTCAATAGAGTACTTTTCATGATCGTCATAAATGTGTATACGAAGTTTCATGGAAATCCGATACAGCGTATTTGAGTTATGGCGCCTTTCTATTAGAAAGGTGCCGTAATCTATTAAAATAGGCACTAAATTGGGCATTACTCTGGTACCGGTGAACCGATTTGGTTCAATATCAATAGGTTTCTTCCCATGGACATTATAAATGTGTTTTCCAAGTTTCATAAAAATCCGATAAAGCTTATTTGAGTTATCGCGCGTACTTGAGTTATCGCGCGTATGGACGGACGGACAGACAGACAGACAGACATTTTCCCGTCTCCCACACAATCTTATAAAGTACCATTCTGGCACTTAATAAACTGCTATCAGTAAATGCGATTCTGTTTTGTTATGGGCGGTGAAGACTTTTTAAAATAATACAGTCCTGATGTCGATTATCCTGACGGTGTGATGTGTGTATAAATTCATTTCGCGCGGCTGGTGGCTCCAGATAACATGCCTGTGTATTAATTGTAATAACAGGACCATACGCTTGCTAATGAGTGTTACGGATTAATGCTCGTAATTCTTTCTCCCGTAGACTACTGCACTTTTATATAGCTCACGTTTTTAAACGTTAGCTATATAAAAGTGTAGTGGACTTTAGTCCAGTGGGTGGGACTTAGCTAATCGACTGCAAATTGCCTCAGTGAAGTTTGAGTGTTGAACAATTTTCATTGAAGAGGTTGTGGCACTTCTCTTTTGACTCCTTTGAATCTACTACAGAAGAGAATAATAAAAGTAAACAGGGTAAACTGGATAAAATATTTCGCCTAAAAACACTATCATTTATTTTCTTTCTTTCTTTACCTTACTTTTACCTCTCCCTTTTTTTAGGATTTAAGCGACCCAAGCCGCCCGGGCCAAAAAAAGTAAAGCGCTCCCTATACAGGCCATGGAGGCCCTGAGGAGGTTGAGGCTCCCAGATTTTGGACATTCGGCACCTGAAGGTGGTAAGGTTGTCAGCCTTGCGCACCGGCCGCCTTTACCCCCAGGATTGCTCCTGGTACTCATTTCTGTTAGTGGCTGAGTCGACACCAGGGCCATAGTGCTACCAGAAGGATTAGGCCAATTGAAAAACTCCGGCGACCTCATCGGAAATCGAACCCGCGACCTTCCGGTTTGTAGCGCAGCGCCTCAACCACTACGCTACGGCGTACCCCCTCCCGAGCCAAAGCACTAGTATTAATTAATAAAATTAGTAAAATTCATTGAATTATAATGTTATTTATATTTAGTGACTAGGCCTAAGTGACAAAGAGTTGAAGTTTCACTTAGAAAAAATAATTATAAGTTATATATTCTCAATGTATTTTTCTGGGGTTTTTCTTCGCCTGTGAGACAAATGTCAGGTAACTTTAGGCCCTTGTGGTCCCCAGATATCATCTGGCCGTCAATTTCATCTTCATCCCATCCTTGCCTTGTTCGGAGTGTGTGTGTGTGTGTGTGAATGGTGTGTCTCGTCCTATGTGTTCGTGTTGTCTCGGAGGTGGCACTGGGCTGATCACTCATCCGGGGAGGCCTTCCATGTACTTGTCTGGTCAATAAAGTATGTATGAGATAATTCCTCTCCCCACAGGTCGTGTCCCTGAAAGGCCCGGGCGGCTTGGGTCGCTTAAATCCTAAAAGGGAGAGGTAAAACTACGACAAAGAAAGGAAGAATATTCTCAATGTTGTAACAAAGGCCCACCTACAAGTTATATATCCAAGAATTCTATGAGTACATGGTTAACATAGTTGTAATTTATAGAGCTCACGTATTGTGATACTGTCAATAAAACTTCAATTGTACGTGCAATTCTACGTCTTCAGCACTCAGATGTTGGAGATATTCAGATAACATTGAGTATTAAAATTAACGCCTGCTACGTTGGGGCACGCTACCCGCAATACACGAATGTCAGAGAAGTGGCCGTGCGAATGTTGAGACGGCGTTAGTTTGCTGCGGCATGGATTGAATAAAACCCGCGATGGATTTCTTGCCGATTTGACTTCAGGACCCTAACAGAAGGTAGTTTATGGACTCTCCTGGCTCTGTGTACTTATCATGGCTAACTAATTCTTCAGTCCTTTATGCTACGTGGATTACAGATAAATTACAAAATTCCCCGAGTTGTATGACATTAACTCTCAGAAAGAGACCTATTATATAACTGGTGAAAGACCCCATCCACATTTTCACTTCCTCTGCCCGTACCATATGTACTATAGGTGAAGGAAGTATTGTGTACGACCCCCCAATTCGAAGTTGAGTTTTTAACATAAATACACGTTTTGAGGTTCCCTGAATCCAGAAATACTTTTTGAAGTAAAACTTCTTTAGTGGCGGTAGAGGGTAAATCTGGAAAATCAGTCACACTAAAACCGTCACGAAATCAGTCACAATCAGTCACGAAATCAGTCACACTCTTACTTGTTTCGGTGCGGACTACACAGAAAACAATAAATGATTAGGAGTAATCAAAGGAAATTTTTCAGACCTTACTTCCTCAATGGCAATAGACAATTCCTAAGCAATCTAAAGGTATATTATTTATGAACCCGGAGGTTCATTACCGCGCAAATCCAAAATTAAAAAAAAAAACAAATTTCCAAAATAAAAAAAAAAATTAAAATTATGACATCCAAAAATACAAAATTTAATAAATAATAAAATAAAAAATTTAAAAGTAAAAAAATAAAAAAATAAACAATTCAAAGATCGAAAATTTAAAAATCCAAAAGTAAAATTTCAAAGATCCAAAATTAAAAAGTCCAAAATAAAAAATTAAAAAAGTCCAAAAACCCAATATTAAAAAGTCCAATAATGCAAAATTGAAAAATCCAACAATCAAAAATTGAAAAAATAAAAAAATAAAGTTTTACTTCTGTCGCGTGGTGTTCCACGCACTCTTTTTTTTCGGAAATATGTTTGTTTGTGTGTCTGTGAAAACGGAAAATCGTATGAAAACAAAATTTTGTATTTGGGTCAGGTACCGTCTGAGTATTTGACACGAAGACTGGCGAACGACTTTCTCTTATTTTTAAGGGGACTAGGGCCTACATGAAGAAAATTTCGTTTATCACGATTTTCTCGAAAACGGCTGCAACAATTTTATTTAAATTTTATAGATGAGGTGCTTATACTAAGAGCTAGTCGGCCGCTGTGGTCTAGAGGTAGCGTGCCTGCCTCTACATCCGAAGGTCGCGGGATCAAACCCGGCCGCGGTCGATGGGGTTTTCAGGATGTAAAAATCCTGGGCACGGATTCCTCCGGGAGGGACTTTAAGCTGGGGGGGAGCCCGTGTCGTAGAACTTCAAGCCTAAATAAGAGCCTCTGGACAAAATTTCTCGGCCCTTTCACGTCAAAGTAATACCTTAGTTTCCTGAGGGGGGTTGAGAGGCGATGGTCTTACCACCTGCCCCTCTGCCCTCTCTAGGAAAATCAGCGTAACAAAATTCACATCGGTAAACAGAAACCTCCACTTGGAGGCCCCTTCGCCCCAACATAGGGACAGATTCTAAGAGCTGAAACTTTTATTTGAAACATTTTTCGAAAAAAAGTCTAAAGGGTAGTTATAAGTCACCCACAGTGTACAGAAACTCAGTTTTCCCTGGTGAACAATAAGGCTTTGCATCATGTTGAAACAACTGAATACGCGCTCTTTGCAATACGGCCTCTTATTCTATATCAGAATGTGAAGTGAGAAAGATGTAGTTGGCCATGCTTAGGGTAAAGAAAATTATGTGAGTGCATTAATCAGGTTTTACTTAGGTATATATCATTCGGGGATGCGATGTGATGTGGTAAAAACATTCTCTTCATGTTTGCAACCAATTTACATGGAGAGAATGTCATACAAAATAATACATTATACTTTTATTTGGGCAGAGGAAGTTATGTGAGTTTCACGTCAGACTTTTTTATGTGAAACTTCTTTAGCCGCGGTAGGGGTAAATCCAGAGCTTGTGTCACACTCAAAACCGTCACGAAATTAGTGAGGTGTGACGGAACGGACTACACAGAAAACAATCAACTCAATGATTAGGAGTAATCAACGATTTAAAGGAAGATCCAAGATTTAAAAAAAAATCCTAAAATCCAAAATTAAAAATCCAAATTTCCAAATGTAAAAAAAATATTTAAAAATCCAAAAATCCAAAATTTAAAAAATAATAAAATCCTACATTTAAAAAATAAAAAAATAAAAAATTCAAAGATGAAAAATTTTAAAAATCCAAAATTTAAAAAAATCAAAGATCCAAAATTAACAATTAAAAATTTAAAAAGTCCAAAAACCCAATATTAAAAAGTCCAATAATGCAAATTTGAAAAGATCCAATCAAAAATTGAACAAATAAAAATTAAAACAAGTTTCACTTCTGTCGCGTGGCGTTCCACGCACACTTTTTTTTAAATGAAACAGATTTTTTTGTTTTCTGCTAAAGATTAACATGAACTTGCAGTGAGCTACTTAGAGCATAAGTTGACTTTGCTTATAATTATAAGACGTTCAGGAGTAAATTGGCTTTAATTTCGTCTTTAAAGTAGAAGAGTTAGGGGGTGAAACATCTTCTTGACTTTAATGAACTTAAAGAGCTTTCAAAGTAAAGCGAAACCTACTCAAAGGAGAACATGCTTTCTAATGGCAAAGCTTTTAGGCGCTTTCTACCATTATTTTATATGAATTCCCCCCTTCTGTGAAGAACCAGTCCTTAGTTGTTTTTTAAATAAACATTTCAAGGATAAAATATACCAATCGGGCTGAAGGGAAGGGTTGTATCGTGGTTTCTAACTTTACAAGGCCAGAAAGAGACTTCTATAGTTAATTCCTTTAAATGAAGATAATTTATGAGTATGGGCGGATTTCTATGCCCTAAAAAATACGATATATGCACGCATTTATGACCAAAAAACATTAAAATGTGACCAATAAAATTTAAAATATGACTTTACCACTTACACATTGTGTATAATTTTTTTAAGTTTCATTACAATACATTTTATTAAAATGTAGTGTTAATTATTTAAAATATCTGTAAATTCTCAAAAGTATCATTATAATGCAAAATTTACAAAATATGATATGAGACTTCAATTTTTTTTTTAATATGCACACAAATATGCCAAAAATATGACCTAAATATTCATATTCATATTCATACTAAATATGCTACAATAGTTGAAAATTTCCTAAATATGCAGTTATATGCACAATAAAACCCGTTCCATTTTCACCAGGATGCTTGGAATCGGGTTTAAATTAGTCGGAAACTGAAATAATACAAAGAGGAAAAATATGACATGTCATAGAAATCCGCCCCCTATTTATGAGTTTCCGTTGCGTCTCTTAAGAATTCTGTCCCCCATCAATCGTTCGTTAGTTTTGTTACTTCCTAGCGTCATTGCTTTAATATCTACCGGTTTTTCTTATCATAAGGGCAACGCATTTAATGACCATAAAATTGTGAAAAAATGCATAGTAAAAATAGCATTTATGACTTAAAAATAATGGAAAAATGACACAAAATTTAAAAAAAAAGGCCCATAAATTTACCATTATTACTTATATTTAGTTTTTTAAGTAATGAATTGCTAAAGGCAATTTAATGGATGACTGTGCGTTATATATGAATTTACAATATAAAACAATTATTTTATTAATAAAGAAGTAGGCCTACCGGTAAGTAAATTTATAGTCTACTACTTGGACACCCTTAGCGAAAAAATATTCTGAACTGGCATGCCCATCAAATTGAACCTAGTAAATATGTGCCATTTATAAAGAAAGAAAAGATAATTCTTTATTACTGCAAGACAAACTGCTATGGTGTTTATAATAAACCTGAATTAAAATTAACTATGAACACTTGGCGGAGATTCTCAAATAAAAACTATAGCTGTCAATATTATGACATCTTAAAATCTTAAAAATGTAGAATGGACATTATATTTCGGCTTAATGCATCATCTTGACCTGAAGATGGCAATTAAGCCGAAATATATCGTCCATTCTACATTTTAAAGATTTTAAGATGTCATAATATTGACAACCATAGTTTTTAGTAACTTAACGTTTAAATAATTGGCAACTACAAATTTTAGGAATGACAAAGCTGTTAAGCTGATTTTATAAAAACCAAATTCAAGGGAAAAGGTGGAATTGCTTTTTAAAACACTATACAACAGATTCCTTAGTAGGCTAGTACTTTACCCAACATCTTAAAAACACGTGAAATGACCTATCTCCAGTTAAAGTGTTTATAAACAAACCTAAGTAATAGTATTCATACTGGTGGTGTCTATGAAAATCTCGTTTATTAATAGGATGTATAGAAGTAAAGCACACTGTAACGTGGAGTTGTGTTTTGTTTTGATTTATTGAACCGATCCATGGAAACCTTCACACGAAATGGTCGCCATTATTCAAATATCCCAGCATGCATCCCTTATCACTTCTGTACTTGACAGGTGAAAGCGTTGCTAGAGAAATGAAATGTTGTATGAAAAACAACTGATAATGCAGAATGTGCGCTTCGTAACATTTATTTTGCTGTTGCTACAGAAAATATGCATCTTCTTCTGTAGTATTTTAGTTTTTCGACGATAATGATTTTCATCTAATTCCCGTTCAACCTACCATGATGGTAACTTGAATTTCCTGCATCCAGTGCTCTTAACATAGCCTACCTGCGTTTTGCCTTCTTTGCAGCCAACGTATCTTTACATGAAGCCCACTAGCTTTTGATACATTTATTATTGCAGACATGGAATATTATTGTATTGGTTGTTAGAATAGCCGGTAAAATTGGAGAAATTCAAATATCTGTGGGCAATAATTACAGATACAAATAATATTAAGGCAAAAGTTAAGGGTAGAATCAAATCAGGAAAAGCCTGCTTTTATGCAGTTCAGAAACTCTTATCTTCTCGTCTTCTGCCCATAAATCTAAAAATAAAAATTTATAAGACAATTATCCTGCCGGTTGTATTATATGGATGTGAGACATGGTCGCTTACTCTTCGGAAAGAGCATAATCTGAGATTATTCGAAAACAGGGGGCTTAGGAAAATATTTGGACTTAGAGAGATGAAAATGGGGATTGGAGAAAACTGCATAACGACGAGCTTCATGACCTGTACTCTTCACCAGATATAGTAAGGGTAATTAAATCACGGAGGATGAAGTGGGCTGGACATGTTGCGCGCATGGGGGAAGAAAGACATTTCTTAAAAATATTGACTGGGAGACCCGAAGGGAAAACCACTTGGAAGACTTAGACGTAGGTGCGAGGACAAAATTAGGATAGATTTAAGAGAAATAGGATTTGCGAGGGATGGTTGGATGGAGTTAGCACAGAATAGGCTTGAATAGCGGGGTCAGGAACCTCCGGGTTCCATAAAATAGGTAATATTCCTTTAGCTTCCTTAGGAATTGTCTATTGCCATTGCGTAGCATTGACTGACGGTTTAATTCTTCGAGGAGCCTAAGTATGACGTCTAGGAATGAAATAAGTACTTCTAATGTGACAGTTTTGTGTAAAATATGCTATTTTAATACAGGATTATAAAACTAGCGAGCAAAATTTTCTCTCAGAATAGACTAAATAAAATATGCACTATGAAATAAAGTTAAAATTGCTTGTCTAGGAGTGACTTACGAATAAAATATAATATTTCCCCTTATATTTAGAAAAATAAAATATGCATCCAGCCTTTGCTCATAGTGTAGCCTATATGATATCTAAAGGTTAAATTAAATTAATTTATTGATTATTGATGCTTCGGAAACCGATTGGTGTAGGGAATTTTTAATAATACTGTCCAAAGAGCGCTAGTTCAAAAAGGTTTGTGTTCATCGAATAGCAGGAATCTGAACGTAGCCGTTACTGTTAACATATGAAGCAGCATATACAGCATGTCCAGAAATTAAGTAACTATTTTGCAGAAAAAGTTATTTCACTGGCAACATTTTTCATGATATAGGCCTACATTCTAGGGCCCGGAATATTAAGTTTTTATAAACCCTGTTTTTTAATCATATTTAAATAGTTTTAATTTTAATTTTTTTACCATTTTCAGGCATTATTATTATTATTATTTTTTATTATTAATATTATTATGTATTTTATGTTTTTGCCCTGGCTGAGTGGTAGAGAAGGCCTTATGGCCTTAATTCCACCAGGTTAAATAAATAAATAAAATAGATTTTTTTTTTACCATATTCAGACGATTTTTTTTTTTTTTTTTTTTTTTTTTTTAAGTTTCACTTTAATAAGTACAATAAAAACACTGGCTGTCAACCACAAAACTTTAGGAATACTTTTTGCTTAGTTTGTAAGTACCCCTGTCATTTCCAATTCCACCATAAACTCAATAAGAACGTTTTTCAATTAATCAATCAAATTTTAGAATACTTCCTTTCGGCATCTTGCTGGAGCAAACACTGTGAATAAACTGCAAGTGTAAGCTTCCTAAGAATGCTTTTAATTTTTTTCTAAAGAAACCGGGGATTTCGTGTCACTTAATATTTCCTTTGCCGGGACAATGGGGTACAAAATAACGAATTACAAAACGCAATGCTATATTTTATCTTACAAAATAGGCCTAATATACTGGCAATAATGAGCAGATACAAAATGTAGGCAGATATTTAAGAAGTAATTTTTAGTAAAACAATAATAATTATATTAATTGTTATATTTATTATTGTTATTTTGTGGTGTTTTACTTGAAAGGAATTTTAGCCATTTTTAGTTTCTAACGTCTTATTTAGCCATTTTTAAGCTTTTATAAGATTGGACTATGCGACTGCCATGACAATGAAATGGATAATTATGTTAAAATATCACAGTTAGGTAGAAAGGTATAAAATAGTTTAAAACCTAAAAATCCTGGCCCTAGTTTTCACTAGACTTCGGATTTTAGGTAAACATATATTTTAATCCTTAAGTGATATATGGACGAAAACTTGTATATGCATGTTTCATGTGTAAAACTGATACTCTTATACGACCTAAAACAGCCTATTTTTACGTTAGAGCCTAATATTGCTTTTTTTGCTTGTTTTCCTCTAAAGTTCAAAATAAGTTATTTTTTGTTACAAATTCTAGCATTTATTTTCAGTTCATACTAAATTTTTAGCTCGGAATGTGCAGTACATGACACATTTGTGACTTGCTTAAATACTAAGATTGTTTTGTTTCGTCTTCAGTAGAAAAATTCCTTGGAATTCCCAAGAAAATGTAGAGTTTTTCTCCCGACTCACACATCCAGTAACAAACAAACAAACAAAACACAAACAAACAAACAAAAAAGGTAGTTCTCTGAATCACTGAGGGATACAAGGGGTTCAATATGTTAGCGTGCGTAGCTTCTGGGCGCAGGGATTAGGTTTTCACTGTTATGGTAGTAATACATGCCCTAGTAATAGGTCTATATAATTCTGTACACCATAGGCCTATATCTGAGTTTTATCACGATTATTGATTAGACCCTAATGGTGACTTCAATAAATATAATATTTTGCGTTGCAATTGAGATATTTCAGAAAATTGGCAACTTAACAATTTTATAAGAGACTATTTTACGATTTTTAGAACCTATTTTCCAATTTTTAGAGCCTATTTTAGGTACCTAAAACAGCATTTATAGCTACCTAAAAGTCCGAAGTCTAGTCATCATTGAAAAATTATGAAATTAATTTTGAGAATTAGTTCTTCAGTAGAGTAGTACTGAAAATTAATTTCATAATATTTCAATGATGACTTTTATTTTAAATTAATATTAAAAGGTTGTTATGGTTGGACACTTAATTTCCGTGGAATGGCTGCGTCACTAAGACCGTGCAGTAACTGGGATAATGATTAACAGACTTGTGTTTATTTATATCTTTCCACTACAATTAGATAATTGTTGGGTAACATCGTTCAGTATATTTCTTTTCTTAATACGGTATTTTGCCTGAAATTTGTAACAAAATAACGGCAATTAATGCGAAAAAATTAAATTTCATGCAAATTTGTAGATACAGTACAAGAAATAATCTATGGTCCAAATCGTTGTGTTCGCCGTTTTCCCTGCAGTCCGCCACGGATTTATAGTTTGCGTGGTAAATTGCGTGACAATTTACTTTGAACTTTATACTCCTAGGGTCATGTTGTCTACGCTTGCATCTAAGGAATCCTTTTTTTCAAAATAAGAAATTTATTCAGAAAACTCGAAGTTGTAACCGCGCGTATAAGTTGTAAATCTGTTAGGTCCAAATTTACAGGAATAGAAAAGATTCCATCTTGTCAAGAATTCTCAAACGAAATTGATGTGATTTTGTTTTATTTCATGAGGATATTGATACGGTTTTTTAAGAAATACCTATCGGTAAATTTTTATGCAGTGGACAGAATTTACACAAGAATATCTTTTACAAACTCAAATAATTTAAAGGTAACAATCACATACACTTGTGGCAAGTTTCTAGATAAATGTCCTCTAGGTAAATATGAAAATGACAGAAAAAATGTTCCTACAAACTCGGGGTAGATCTTTCCAAGGTTAAATCGTCGGGTTAATTTATCCTTTCATGGATGGCTGGATAAAATTTAACCTCTCGTAGGATCAATAATAATTTAAACAATGAGAATCAAAGCCTTCTGAATTAAATTAACTATACAACTCCAAGGCCTTCCTCATATTATTGTGGGTGAAATGGAACTAATTTGCCCATGGATAATTTACCCATAGGTATTTGACGAGTTTATAGAAACCGGGCATAAGACGGTTAAAATCTTTTGTTTAAAGCCTAAAAAGGGCTATTCTACGAAAATAAAAGCCTAAAAATCCGGGCCCTAGTCATCAGCGAGGCTTCTAATCCTTCATCTTTCTTTTCCTAATTTCTTTTTTTTTAAATACTAATTTTCAGCGTTCTTTCTGAATATGAGTTGCTGCGTCTGTCTTTTGACGACTTTTCCGTAACTAATTATTTTCAGATTACCTCCTCCATATTAGCTTCTGCTGTGATCCTGGAATTAGATATGCGAAAGGTTTCCAAAGACAGAGTAATGTGCTGCCGCCACGCGGCGTTGGGCAGAAAGCTTTGAACTTCTCTGCGGTCTCTCCCTCAAGAGTATTAGTTCCTGAGGTGAAAATTCCTCCCACAGGGGTAGACAGTCCATAAAATGTGGTGAATACGTATGTAGTTTTTTTGCTTCCTGTAAATGTCAAAGGAATCTCTGGTCAGAGTCATTAAATATGAAATAGACCTCCATATGGCAACTTATCGACATACCGTTAACTATTTCTGTAAGCAGCCCAATGTGGTCTCGCTGTCTCATGAGATAAAACTCGGGTCAAAATTTCAGAAAAATTAAATGCATGACAATCAATTTCTCACAGAATATATAAACCCAAACCGGACTGCAAAGAAAACAGTTAGCACGATGATTAGGCTTATATTTTATTTCTTATTTTCCAACAATGATTATATTATTGTTCCCAAAATTTTGGATTGCCACTATGACAAAGCATATCATTTATATACATATATATATGGGTGATTCTTCAAATACGGGATAATTTGTGTTCCGGAGTCATATTTCCCTTCAAATTCAACTTAATCTACTACTTCCATACTACAACTATCACTTTGCCTTTACGACTGGGGAAACCATGAAAAAAAAAACGTATCAAATTGGCCGGCCACGGGATCTGAACCTGGGACTTCCCGAATGCGAGTCCAAGACGTTACCATCTCGGCCAACTCGCTCGGTAACATCATATTACAGAAGGAAATACATGGAAGCAAACTTCATACATTATACCCTTAAGTCTTTAAAAAAAACGTTATTTAATACAGGTATAACAATGGCTGACTGACTCTTTCCTGTAACCCCTACTGTGGGGCATAGGGCCTCCAATTGGGGGGTTCAGTACCTAATTAACTGTAGGCCTACCTAAAAGAGGGAGCTTTATCTTCTAATGGTTTATTGTTGGCCCTAGTAATATCAGGTTTATTTTATTTATTAAGTGCCAGTATGGTACTTTATGAGATTGTGTGGGGGACGAAAAATGTCTGTCCGTCTGTCTGTCTGTCCGTCCGTGTGTCTGTACGCGCTCTAACTCAAATACGCTTTTTCGGATTTTCATGAAACTTGGAAAACACATTTATAATGTCAATGGGAAGAACCCTATTGATATTGAACCAAATCGGTTCAGCGGTACCGGAGTAATGCCCAATTTAGTGCCTATTTTAATAGATTATGGCGCCTTTCTAATAGAAAGGCGCCATAATTCAAACACGCTGTATCGAATTTCCATTAAACTTGGTAGGCCTATACGCATTTATGACGTCCATGAAAAGTACTCTGTTAAATTTGAACCTAATCTGTTGACGGGTACCGGAGTAAAACCCAATTTAGTGTCTATTTTAAAGACGCGGTAACTCAAATACGCTTTACCGGATTTTTATGAAATTTGGTATACACATTTATAGTGTTCATGGGAAGACGTCTATTGATATTGAATGAAATCGGTTCACCTGTTTCGGAGTAATGCTCAATTTGGTGCCTATTTTATGATAATATACGTATTCGAAAGAATTTATATAAAAAAGAGAGAATCAGTTATCATGATAACATAGTCAATTGTTTTACTGTTATATTATACGGCTTTGGAAATTAAAATAGAGATAGCTCCAAAAGCACTAATGTTTTACATGCGCTTATCCAACTAGACCGTTAAACTGACCCAGTTGACCGAGAATGTAACGTTTTGGCCTCACATTATGGAGTTCCATGGTTCAAATCCCGAAACGAGCCAATTTCACTTTCTTTTTCGTATTTTTATGTGAGTGTACGATTGTCAAGATATCACAAATCTGTACAGTTCAGCTGATGCTGGAAGATTTTAATCTGATTAAAAAAAAACTAGACCTTTGTTCTTCCGTAAGCACTGCTTAATGAATAAATCTGGAGATTAACTTGGAAATGAATTAAAAAAAAAAACATATTCTGCATATCATAATTGCAGTCATAACTGATTAAACAAAAACATACTGGCACTTTTTTACATCAGTTTACCTGATTTTATTTATTTATTTATTTATTTAAGGTCGCTTTTTAACTGCCAGGGTCACCAGCGACCACAATAATTAATACATTTATATTGAACAAGTGCTACAAGAAGTGAAGTATGAAGACAAATATATATGCAACTTGAAATTTAGTAAGACGAACAAGATATTAAACATAAAAAGGACTGGAAGTAATTTAGCAACTATTGACAAACTATGAATTGATTTGACATTATATGAATGATTTTAACTGTGACAGTTCCAAAAGTGAGATAACCATAAGGCATCCTCAGGCTCGACGAGAGGGAGGGGCAGCCGGGGCTGCAGCCCCGGGGCCCGGGCACCGAAAGGGGGCCCTGCCGACCAGTTTATTTTTTTTGTCTAAATTTACTCTAAAATAAAATTGGTTATATGTCAATAAGCAGCTTAAGTTAAGTTTTATGTGTTTATTTTATCTGTATTGTCCTGTCGTATAACGGTGACAATCAACGGAATTAATCAATTAATCTGAAACGGATTATTCTTGAAGAAAAATTGCTATTTTTTAAAAATAGGAGCAGAAATCCTTTTGGAGGCAACAGAAGGCCTCTCTAACGTTCGGCATTTAAAATAATAATTGTCAAAAACTTAATTTTGGTAAATACAGATTAAATTGGTACATACAGATAAAATTGTTCCTAATTAGAATATTTTAACGTGTTTTTTTCCGTTTCATGTCCCTTGTTTCCGAATATATGAATCTTATAGAACTTAAATCGGACTGAACCTAAAAGGGACTAAGGAAGACTTTTGCTGAAAACTAGGGGGCTAAAGAGGACTTTCGATAAAAAAAATAAAACTATGGTGCTAAAGAGGACTTTTGCAGAAAAGCACGATTTTTAAATAAATTTTCCAATTAATGCACAGGAAAATAAAGATGTGAATTTGGCACTTAATAATTATGTAATATAATTACATAATCTTTTTGTTGCATACATTATAAATGGCGAGGTTGGGTTTCAGTATTGAATTTAATATTTGAAGGAGGCCCGGGAAAATTTGTCTCTGGGGCCCTTGCTTTCTCTCTACGGCCCTGGGCATCCTTCATCATTTTTGAATATATACAATACAATACAATAAGTCTCCTTTGATATTTAACAGACGCCTTACGTGCAATAACCGTGGACATTCCAGAATAACATGGGAGGAAGTTACATCCGCATTACATTTCGGGCATGGATCCTTAATAGATTTCTTCATAAGATAGCCATGGCTAAGGTTGAAGTGGCCAATCCGCAGCCTGGTCAGCAGGTTTATTCACCCCTTGATTGTAGTTTAATAAAAGTTCTTATAAATCGTGTAAATCAAGCTACTGGTACTTTTGTGTTTTGTTTTCCCTGGTAACCTAGGAAACAACATTTCTCTCGTTCTGAAAAAGTGTGTACACGCTTTCAAAGTTAGTACGTTTATATTAGAGTTGTATAGGAGTTTAGGCCTTACATTGTCACAACGAAAGAGTCCACAAACAAAATTAAATACACCGCGGTTTTCATTTGCAGCTTTGAACTGAAAATTGCTTGGCTGCCGACTAGAAACTGGCGAAGGGGCTTCCATTTTAGTGGAAAAGTCCACTGGTCTCCCTCCCTCCCTTACATACGGTAAATGCAGTGTAATATTGGATTTCCATCCCCATTTTATGAGCATGAAAAACACATTTACATTCAATGCAAAACAAGACCAATTAATCTTACCAGAGGGAAAAAAACAATCAGGTAGGGGACGTCTCCCCAATGACTGCGAGCTTTTTCAAAGTCTGCTACTGTTAATGTAGGATTTCTCCTAGCTTTTTGAGTCCTGGAGGTATTGGAAGTTTTCAACTCTGTACAAATATGATAATGTTGATTACACAGACCAACAGCCATTTTGGTGCCTTAGAATTTATACCTATTCTTGGATATATTTAGGTCGCTGATGCCAAATGTGCCATTAGTTTTTCCCTATCAGCTTTAGTTTTTTAGATATGGTATTACCATTATGCATATTATTCCATTTTACGTTTGATATAAATAAAAAACAGTGCCTATTTTTAGCTTCTAAACCATGTGAAGAAAAAAGCATCACACTAACATTACATTAACATTACAATATAACATGGGGTCTTTCAAAAAATTGATATTATCACATATTGTACGGTGGTTTATGACTTATGAGCTGTCAATTTGAGGGCCAAAAAATAATCCAGCTTTTAATTTTTTCTGTACTTCGCACAGTTTTCGTCCTACAAGTCCAAAGTATGGTCAAGAACCTTCACTAGCTATATTATCAAGCAAGATTTTGTTTCGCTAGACTAAGAGTTCACGAATAAAATCAACCCCCTCCCTCGACAAAAGTAGAGCTTGTAGGAAAAAACAGTTTTCATATTTGGAATAAGCACACTAAGTATAGCCAAAATCCGGTAAAGTTCTTTTTTGTTGGGCTGTGTTATTATTTCGGTTGGCAGATTAGAAGTAGATTAGGTGTTCATTTCTCAATCATGTACATATAATGACAATATCTGCATTTTCTTAGTCATTAATATATGAAGAAAAACAAAACGTTCAGTACAAAAACAAATAAAACTGATCTAATAGATTCTTTTATCTGTACCATAAAAGAAGCCCATTCTTATTTGCTTATCAACTTTGTAATATACTAGCATGTGCCCGCGGCTTCGCCCACGATAATTAACTGAAAAATTAGAAATTAATAGTATAATAATTATTAAAGCATTATATTTATTAACACTTGCACGCGAATCATTCTTAAACTAAACCATTAATAATTAATGAAACAGCTAAAATTCCGGCTTTAGAGTACATTCCACAATTAGAAATTGCCACCTGGGAAAACGATCTCATATTCGATTATGTAGTTCCAAAGATAACTGTGATCCACTGCCTTCTAAACTGTATAGGCTAATTCTCGTGCGTAATTCTCGAGACGGCGGTGGATAATGGCGTTTTTCAACTGTTTGTTGACAGATGAATGAGATGTGAATTTTATTTGATAAATTCATTGTAATTTTAAGAAATTATATAATTTTTCAAGAGAAGGAGTGATTGATTTGGATTATTATTATCAGCGATATTTCAAGAGTTAAATCATCAATATTTTACTGCTGGTGCCCCCGGCTTCGCCCACCACTATTCATCGACTCCAGGATTTTTAAGAAATTTACAGAGGTAGATTATTAAAAATGTTTGTGGTTCAGAGCTATGAAAATTGTAAGTAAAAATAAAATTAGAATATTTGTTCATTGAGTTCATTTCACTTAGGCCTTATATAATAAAGAAACGGTTTTCCTAATCTTGTAGTCGTCATGAAAGTTTAGACTGAGAGATACGAACATCGCCGAGTATACCCGATGTCTCACGAAGCGGGCGAGCAAGCACGCTATTTAGGGCCGTTGAATTGTATAAGAGTAGATGTAATTCTTAAATTTTTGATAACCACTTATATATTTTATTAATTATTGTATTTTGCCCAAATTTTTAAATAATTTCACATTTACAATATAGTTTTGCTAATTTTTTTTCAAAGCTACGGTTTAAAAACTAATTGTCAGTCAAAGTCTTTCTCCAGTGTTTTGTTAACCTGCTTTCAAGCATTATATTTCAATTCTACGAACGATCGTACGATACTGCCAACACCATTATTCGTCCACCATGCCGGCAATGCAGCTCACTGTTACATAGCACTGTTATATTGTCTGCGGGTTGCACCATAATGGGACCTGTTACGTTAAAATTAATTCTCCAACTCACTTTAAGTAAATTTTGTGCAGATAGTCTAAATAATGCTAAGCTTGGACATTTATTTGAGACAGTCCAAGTTCTTTCAACTTTGAGAATGTGTCACACTGTCATGTGTATTACCGAAGTTTAGTGAACATTCGTGATACTGGGACCTAATACTTAACCCTCAACACCGAGTCCTGAACCCGGGAAAGGGATTTTTGAAGTTAAACTTCTTTAGCCGCGGTAGGGGTAAATCCAGAGCTTGTGTGACGCTCAAAAATCGTCACGAAATTAGTGAGGTGAGGTGAGACGGAACGGACTGCACAGAAAATAATCAACTCAATGATTAGGCTTATCCAAAATTTTAAAAATTTAAAAATCCAAAATTTAAAAAATCTAAAAATTTAAAATAAGAAATCCAAAATTAAAAAGTCCAACAAATAAAAAAAATTAAATTTAAAATTTAAAAAACCCAAAATTCCAAAATTAAAAAATTCAAAGATCCAAAATTTAAAAGTCCAAAAATCCAAAATTTAAAAATAAAAATCCAAAATTAAATAAACCAAATATCCAAAATTTAAGAAATCAAAAAATTCAAAATAAAAAAATAAAAAAAAATAAATAAAAATAAAATATCCAAAATTTAAAAATTCAAAGATCTAAAATTTAAAAAATCTAAAATTCCAAAATTAAAAAATTGAAAGGACAAAAATTTAAAAAATCCAAAATTAAAAAAGTCCAAAAACCCAAAATTGAAAAAATCAAAAAATTAAAACAAGTTTCACTTCTGTCGCCTGGCGTTCCAGGCACACTTTTTTCACTACTGAAATGTCCCCAACCCGGCCGGGAATTGAACCAGGACAGCCGGGGAGGAAGGCAGGCGCGCTGCCGACCCACCCTCGGCGGCGGACTTAAGTTAAAATAATGAAACGATCTGGAGCTTAGCTCGGAGATCGATTACAAAAATTAATCACAAATTCTGGGCTTGGTAGAACAATCAGTACTGCTTAAGCGAAAGCATAACATTTTAGGTAAAGAATGCGAGACTTCATTTACGAGTTATCAATAAAGAATATAGATTTTCATATTTATTTATCAGAGATAGAAGAAAATGTTGTTATTTGTAGATAAAACAGGTTAATTGGATTGAATTCTTGTATATATTTTTATTTTTTATGCTATTTTAAGGCGATTAGGCCTACTATTAGAATGCATAATAGGCTATGCGCTGATATTTGTTTCCTACATGGCGTTTGTACTTTTATGTATTTTGTATCGTAACTTTAACTTTAACTTTCTCGCATATAAGTTTTTATGGGATAGCTTTTAACACATACCGTATATTTCCGCAAATAAGACGAAAGTTTTATAGTCTTAGCAAGCAATCTGTCCTACAAGACGACTCCCCAACTATCAACAGCCTGTGAATTTATGTTTACGAAACAACATCAAAAAGTTTCGTTTTTGTTTCAGTTTTCTGGTTGATAGCAAAAATGTTACCAACCATTGCACTGTTGGCTACCTTTACCGGAAGAAAGCTTCCGCTATCTACTTTTTTTTTTAATGACGTCACTGAGCACAGGCGCATCACAAAGGAACAAAACTATACGCGCATTGTGCGTGAGCCATGTGATACGCGTACCGGTATATAGGGAAAATGAAAAAAAATACAAAAAGTAGATTATATTTCGCGTATTATGGAGATTGTGGTGTTATTTACGAAATTCACGTTATTTCGCGGTTTATATTTGCCCAAAAATTGTACCTAACATCTTAATCTTGACATCAGAATACATCATTTTATAATGGTTTTAATTCATACAAATTTCAATCTAATTTTTTGTTTCTGTCCTATAAGACCAACCCGGGTTTTGTGGACTTTTTTTTTATCATTCAACTATCCTTGTATCTGCTAAAATATACGGTAAATGCGGGAAGGTTTGTGCAATTTATTTTGCACCATTTATTTGTCTGATGATAAGGATTAAAAATCAATACGCATTTTCTGACTGGAGGTAAGGAATTATGATATTTCTTTATATGTTTTGTTGGAAAAAATACATTCTGAAGACAAAAAATGCAACGAAAGAATGACAAATGACAAATTGAGAATAAAATGCCGAAAAAAACGAAATAAAAGTAGGCTATTTCTATTTCTTGTGAGGTAAGACGAATTTATAGTACATCCTGCAATGTACATGATGTCTCAGAAAAA
Source organism: Ectobius pallidus (assembly GCA_964059195.1). NCBI lineage: Eukaryota > Metazoa > Arthropoda > Insecta > Blattodea > Ectobiidae > Ectobius > Ectobius pallidus. The sequence continues at coordinate 20,843,668 of CAXKWD010000002.1, read as the reverse complement.
ATGACATTTCATCAACTTCCGAGCCCTTATAAATAGTAGTAGTATTGTTGGTATATGGTTATTTAACGACGGGGGTGTACTGCTCCTTAGGCCTGTGGCCGTCACCGGTGTGTCGGAATTTTGTCCCGCAGGAATTCTTTTACATGCCAGTAAATCTACTGACATGGGCCTGTCATTTTTATTCACACATAAATGCCGTCGACCTGGGCCGGGATTGAACCCGCAATCTTGCGCACAGAAAGTCAGCGCGATACTAACTGCACCACCCAGGCGAACAGTATTACAATACTAATAATAATAATAATAATAATAACAACAACAACATAATCTGAGATTGTTCGAAAACAGGGTTCTTAGGAAAATATTTGGGCCTAAAAAATGAAAATGGTGACTGCAGAAAACTGCATAACGACGACATTGATAACCTGTGCTCTTCACCGGTTATAGTAAGGGTAATTAAAACACGGAGGATGAAATGGGCTGGACATGTCGCGCGCATGGGGGTGGAAAGACATAGGCTATCTCAAAAGTATTGACTGGGAGACCAGTAGGGAAAAGACCACCTGGAAGACCTAGACTCAGGTGGGAGGACAATGTTAGAATACATTTAAAAGAAGTAGGATTTGCGAGGGATGGTTGGATGGAGTTAGCACAGAATAGGGTTGAATGGCGGGTTCAGGTAAGAGCGGCAATGAACCTTCGGATTCCATAAAATAGATAATATTCCTTTAGCTTGCATTTTAGCTATGAGGCCATGTCAGGAGTTCGGGATCTGTGTCTATACTGTAGAGTAGGCCATGGAATTATTGACTGTCAATTATTTCTATTATCGGTGGTATTTTTATGGAGCAATGCACCTACGGGTTCCGTAAAATAGATAATATTCCTTTAGTTTGCTGAGGAATTGCCTATTGCCATTGAGTAACTAAGTAATAATAATAATAATAATAACACTAATAATACTATTAATAATAGGCCTAATAATACTATTAATTATAGGCCTAATAATAATATTAATTATAGGCCTAATAATAATATTAATCTGCTCCTGAGGGGGCTGGAGGCAACCTGGCGCAGTCTTAAATGCAGCCTCACGATGTGTATCTACAAATTTTAAAATAATAATAATAATAATAATAATGTTTAGGTAGGGATGAAACAGAGGGGGACAGGTAATATACGACAAGCGGAAGTGTGTGTGTGTGTGTGTGTGTATGCATTAGGGGGGTGAAGTTGCATGTGTCATAAAGCAGTCAACATGCTGTAGCTACATGCATAGACTCAAGTGCAGAATGTACTGTTCAAGTCTATGTGCTGTGTAAGCGGTAATTATACTTTGGTTCATACTCTCCAAATTTATCTTCAAAACAGTCCACAAATGAGATTTTTTGTGGTAGACCTATCGAAATATTCACGTTTTGCGGACAGTGGACCTCGCGTCCAAAAACAAAAATAAAAGGACTAAAATCCTCTCAATTAGTTAAGATATCAGACACGAATTTATCAAGTGCCAGAATGGTACTTTGTAAGATTGTATGAGGGACGGGAAAATGTCTGTCTGTTTGTCCATTTGTCTGTACGCGCGCGTATTCATGAAACTTGGTATAGCCTACGCATTTATATTGACCGGTAGCGGAGTAATGCCCAATTTAGTCCCTAATTTATGGTAATAAATTAGAAAGAATTTATCAAACGCAAATCAGTACTCTTGGCAAAATAATATATATTATATATATATATAGGCCTAACAATATTATTGTTTTACACTGTTCGTATACGGCTTTGGAAGTTGCAATACAGTTAGCTATGACATTATGTCTTCGCATATGATTATTATCAAACTAGTCAGATGTTTGTTTATTTCGTTGATCAAGTTGAAATGAGTAGGGCCTACTACATGAATACTATTATATGCAAAAGGTAGGCTACATTACTGCAAAATAATTAGGCCTACGTACATTAAGCGGACTTCTTTGCCAGTGCATTTTGTGAAATGTTGACCTATTTTAAGAATTTGTTATATGACTGTATACGAGTTTGAATTAATATTAATTATCAAACTTTAGACCTTTGTTTTGCCGTAAGCCCTGCTTAAAGAATTGATCTGGAGCTTAACTCGGAGATAGATTACAAAAATAACTTATTTTCTGCATATCATAATTGCAATTATCACTGATTAAGCAAAAGCATTCTTGCACTGTTTACATCAGTTTACCTGATTTTATTTTTATAGAATTTTGTTAAGCTTTCCCGACAGGCGGAATTTATGTAAAACCTATAGACTATTATTTTTAATAAATATCAGGTTTTAATTGTGTTGCTATTAAATAAATATTTATAAGACCTATTTACATTTATTTTAAGACAATAAGGCACCTTATAAACAAAGGCAAAGATATACCTAAATACATTTTTCTACATGTAAGTAATACATAATGATAACGAAAAAAACTTAAAGAGTAAAAATTGTTATTATATTTTCATGAAACTTTTCAACATGGTTTCACCACCAGGATATTAATCTTGTTTTCTTTTCTTTCCAGGTGAGTTGATGCTGTAGAGATTACATCCTATTGAAGGGAACAACTTCGTAAGTGAAATCTGCAACCGTATTTTTTGACAGCCCTAGGTAAAAGTAGCTTGTTAATTGTGCATCGTAATATAATAAGCATCAAAAGGTATTCACGGCTCATACGAGTTTAATTGATGGCACCCCGAAGATTGCATATCACCCGAGGATAGCAATGAATCTTTCAGCACTTATATTACATAGGCCTACTATTTTATACTACCATTTAGTAACGTATCCTGTAATAGGATAATTTATTTTAATTTTGAAAATAAAAAAATCGTTAAATGGAAATTTCGAATTCATCAGTATTTGTAATAAGTAGCCTTCGGACTTTTAGGTCGCTAAAAATGCTGTTTTAGGTACCTAAAATAGGCTCTAAAAAATTGGAAAATAGGTTCTAAAAATCGTAAAATAGTCTCTTGTAAAATCGTTAAGTTTCCAATTTTCTGAAATATCTCAATTGCAATATTGATTGAAGTCACCATTAATCAATAATCATGATAACACACAGATATAGGCCTATGGTACACAGAATTATATAGACCTATTACTAGGGCCTGTATGACTACCATAACAGTGAAAACCTAATCCGTGCGCCCAGAAGCTACGCACGCTAGCATATTCAACCCCTTGTATCCCTCAACGATTCAGAGAACTAGTTTTTTGTTTGTTTGTTTGTTTTTTGTTTGTTTGTTTGTTTGTTTCTGGATGTGGGAGTCGGGAGAAAAACACTGCATTTTCTTGGGAATTCCAAGGATTTTTTCTACTGAAGACGAATCATCCCCTATTATTTAACCAAGTCACAAATGTGTCATATACTGCCCATTCCGAGCTAAAAATTTAGTACGAACTGAAAATAAATGCTAGAATTCATAACAAAAAATAACTTATTTTGAACTTTAGAGGAAAAACAAGCAAATAGGCAATATTAGGCTCTAACGTAAAAACAGGCTGTTTTAGGTCCTATAAAAGTATCAGTTTTAGGTATAGTTACTTATGAAACATGCATATACTCGAACACTTGTATATCACTTAAGGATTAAAATAGGTTTTTACCTAAAATCCGAAGTCTAGTAATACGTAAATTACATAGGCTATAGCGAGTATTAGTTTATTGCTAGCAACTTTATGAGTAAAAATATTCCTTTATCTATTTAGTATCAAGAATGTAATAATTAGAGCCCGGATTTTTAGGTTTTTAAAGACCCTGTTTTAGTTTCTTAAACATATTAAAATAGCTTTTAGTTTTTTGCCATTTTCAGACAATTTAGTAAGTACATTAAACACACAAAAGTAAGTGTTCCCTATAACAGACCATGGAAGCCCAGAGGGTTCCAGCAGGTTGAGGCATCCAGATTTTCAGACATTCGGCACATGAAGGTGGTAAGGTTGTCAGCCTTACGTACCGGCGGCCTTTATCCCCAGGATTGCTCCTGGTACTCATTTCTGTTAGAGGCTGAGTCGACCCCAGGGCCATAGTGCCACCAGAAGGATTAGGCCAATTGAATATCTCAACGACATTATCGGGAATCGAACGCGCGACCTTCCGGTTTGTAGCTCAGTGCCCTAACCACTACACTACGGCGTACCCCACAATAAACACATAAAACATTATATTAATTCATTTTATTTTTACTTACATTTTCCATGGCTCGGAACTACATAATTTTAGAAAAACTTTTTGCTTATTTTCAGTCATAGGCGGACGTGAGGGGGCGGGGGGTTTGGGGGTTTGAACCCCCCCCCCCCATTGATTAAAAATGGAAAATTATATAATTTTTTTAAGTCTGCCCATAAATTACTTAATACAAGTATAAAGTGTGGGAAGCTTAAAGCTCGTTATTTTGAGTCTGAATTTTTAAAAATTTCCGGGGGTGAAACCCCGGAAGCTTAAAACTCGTTATTTTGCATCTTAATTTTTAAAATTTTCCGGGGGAGGACCCCCGGACCCTCCTCTCCCTGGGGGGTATTCTATACCCCCCAGATCCCGCGGATGTTATAACCCCCCCCCCAATATGGTCGGCCTGGTTACGCCTATGTTTTCAGTAGTTTGTAGTTTATAGAACACAATCACTTTATTATTGACCCTGTCATTTTCAGCCCTACCACATAAACTCAATAAGAACAATTTCGGTTCAGTTAATATTTCCTTTACCGAGACAATGAGGAACAAAATGACAAAATTACAAAACACAATGCTATGTTTTCTCTTACAAAATAATAACCTGTACGGTACTGGCAACAGAATAAAAAATATAGGCAGAAAAGTAATTTTTAGTAACTTAGAATGATAATTTGATTAATTCTTATCATTAACTTATTATTGTTATTTTATTGTATTTCACTTCAAAAGCAGTTTTACCCATTTTTAGTTTTTAACGTCTTATTTAGCCATTCTTGGTTTTATAAGTTTGGACTATGTGACTGCATTGACAATGAAACGGATATCACAGTTAACTAGCAAGGAACAAAATAGTTTGAAACCTAAGAAACCTTGTGATAAGCCTGCTGAGGCTATGGTATCTACATTCATTTGTCCCAACTCACGTATTTCCGTTGCCGGCTGTTTTAGCAAGTACCCCCCCCCCCCAGTCAATAAGATCGATTTCAAAGACTTTACACATCGAAAAATGTTGGTCTGAATGTACTCGAAAGGATACAAGCAAAATGGTTTGCAATGTTCAGTCCAAATTAGATAAAATGTGTAAATTATTCATCTTGTATTTTATACATGGTGTTAATGAATAACACCGAAATATTTTACCTGTATATAGAGGGGACATAGACAAGCAACTTCTATTAGGAGATCTTTGCTCTATGACGTAAAATGTGTATGCTACAGGGCAATAAAGTCATTATAATTTCGTACTCGTAAATCAGTAATTATGCGAAATAGGGTTAAAATTTTTATTAAATTGACTTCATGCCTTCCTAGTGATAGATAAAAACCTGATTCTAAATCATTCATCCACAGCTATATCAAAATTTAGAGTTTTCATAATCTGCAAAATTTACGGACTACTCACATGACTGGCCGTCACTGCATTATTCTTTTTTTTATTCATAACTACTGACTACAGTGTTAACAACGAAGTTCCTTTGTTTTGCATTTTTTTTTCCTATGTTGAAAGTCAGTGGCGGCCATGCCCTGGGATTTTTTATGCTGTAACAGGAAAAATTGAATCCATAGAGCAAAAATCTCCTAATAAAAGTTGCTTATTTATGTCCCCTCTATTCACAGGTAAAATATTTTGGTGTTATTCATTAACACCCTGTATAGTAGGCCTACTATCAGAGTTCAGTGAATGAGAGTTGATTTCATTTGTCTTCCACATATTGAATGTATGAGGACCGAAGAGTTGAAATTAACATACAATATGATAATATTAAATTTCAATAAAAAAAATTATAAACGGGAAAAGGTAGCACGTAACACGCGTTCGTATGCCAATACAGAATAAATCAATCCCTTCGATCGTGGTAGACAGATTCAACCCCTGCTTTTAGGGAGGTTTCTGTCCAAAATGAATCGCCACGTGTTTCTCTTGTCAAGGGCTGGAGTGGGTCTATTCAGCATTCCCCCTTCTGTCCCCTAACAGTAATAGACTGGCTCTCACTTGAAGTATAAAAATTAATTAAACCCGTGTCGAATGTACCTGTTGGCTATCTCTTATACGAGACCCCACTATGTCAAGCAGACCGTCTGTACTTTATCCTGCATTTAGAGCGATTTAAAACTAGGAAACACAACCAATGTTGTACAGCCAGAGAGGATAAAGATTTGCGGCGAAATAAATGAGCAAGATGAATATTAGGCTATGTAGGCTTTGTCAGGTCTCACAACAATTGAGTTGCTTGCTTACACGAACAAAATTAAATCAGGTTAACTGATGTAACTAATTACCAGAATGCTTTTGTTTAATCAATGATGTGCAGAATAGTATATTGCGATACAAGTGCCGTAAGCGATGCATACGGATCGAGGAAAGAGTTTGAAAAAACGAGGCGCTTACGCCGAGTTTTTTTTCAATTTCCGAGATCCGTTATGCGCTTACGACACGAGTATTGCATGCTATTTTTTGAACGATGATTATTTATATCAATTTATTTATATTAATTGAGATATTAGCTGAAAACATTATGTATAAACATTCTTGAAGATAGATGTTTATTTCAGAAAGTGATTCGCATGTGTTTGTTGTTATGGGAACCGAATATTTGTAAATAAGTATGGATGAATTTCTTTAAATAATTGTACAAATTGTAGTATTACAATAAATATATCAAAATAAAGGCACGATGATTATTTATATCAATTTAATTATATTAACTGTGATATTACCTGAAAATATTATGTATATACATTCTTGAAGATAGATGTTTATTTCAGAAAGTGATTCGCATGTGTTTTCTTGTTATGGGAACCGAATATTTGTCGTGGGGGGCCTTGTCCATAAAGGCTTGTATTATGAGGTGTGGCGTAATATTCATAACAGCACGGAAACTCTTACCGCACATAGCAACAAGATTGCGTGTGGGAATGTCAACTTACGATCCACGGCAACATTCGTAAGTACCACTATTTAGTTAAGTCGTGCAAAAAATAAGTTACTGCATAACGACTTGCATCATAACCTGTACTCGTCGTAGGATATAGTAAGGGTAATTAAATCACGGAGGATGAAATGGGCTGGAAATGTTGCACGCATGAGGGAGGAAGTCTCTTACCATTTTCCACTTAAACACGTTTTTCTAGCCTATAAACAACATGAACATACATTTAGACATTTTGAACACAAATCCAATACATTTCAACGTGATGACCCTGCAAATCTAAGCACCAGTCCCATCGTTCCTCTCAGCCCGAAACCCCTTTGCTAACATATCTGGCGTTATCTGTTCCGCAGCGACATAAATGCTGTTTTTCAATTGTTCAAGACCAGTGATTTTCACCTGATACACCTTGGACTTGATAAAGCCCTAGGCGAACAAGTCCATTGGGGTCAAATCGGGGAGCCCACAGTTGCATTCAGGTAAAGTTCCCGCACGACAATATGTGCCGATTGCCTTAGTCATTGCTTTACGTTTTCGTGGGGACTATAGCGTCGATTGGCCTGCTAACTATTTCTCTCGCACAACAGTACCTCCCTTTCTATTTGTAAAGGCCAATCTACCTCTCTCTCTCTCTCTCTCTCTCGCTCGCACAATAGCATGTCTCTCTCTAGAGAGTAACGGTCTCATCGGCACAGATTTCGTGCGAGATCTTTAGTGCCGGACAATTCTGGCAAAATGGGGAGGTGCTCCGTCTTGTTGGTAGACTACGGAATCCAAAATGCCATCTTGTATCAGCTGTGGCTCCAAAAACTGATGCATTTTGCCAGAATTGTCACATTTAAAAAATAAAAAAATATTCTAAAACAATATTTTGCCATGATAACTGATTTGTATTTGATAAATTCTAATTTATTACCATAAAATAGGTACTAAATTGGGCATTACTCCGGTACCAGTCAACCGATTTGGTCCAATAACAATAACACCAGATTCGCGAAACTCCTTGTAAGATTTAATTATTGAATAGGAATATAGATCTCATATGTCCAACTATAGCGCCAGACAAAAGAGACAAAAGTAACTTCTCACCCCCCTTATACACATGAGATTGTAGCAAATGTAAGTATTCATTGATCTACCCCACTCCACACTCCATGTGGCGCAGCTGGTACGTTACGCGCATGCGTTGGCGTCATCGCTCCCTCCCCTGCTGGCAAGTCTTTTGTTCCCCCAGTCAGTATCCGCTGGGGTGGTCGTCGGATATCATGTAGTAGCGAAAGTGGCCGCTTCGAGCGCTAGTGACTCATTTACTAACACGTGTTTTCAGTAGTGTGAGTGTTTGCTGCAGAAATTTGTTCCAGTGATGTTGTAGCGAGTGGGGATAGGAATAATATTGTGATGAGGGTAAAGAAAAAAAAAAAATGCAAATGTGTCCTTCGCTTGTTGGCGATTTCGATCAATTTACGGTTGGTTTTTAAAATGGTTTGTAAAGTGGGGAGAGTTGTATGTTAATAGGTCTGTATATCCTGTCAAAATAGTGGCATTGTGGTATTATGACATAAGTAGACCTGGGATTTTAGGCTCTAAAAAAATTAGTTTTAGGTACCTAAAATAGGCTTTTAAAACAAGTAAATAGGCTTTTAGAAAAGATAATAGGCACTTAAAATAAGCTTGGATTTTAGGCTCTAAAAAATTAGTTTTAGGTACCTAAAATAGGCTTTTAGAAAAGATAATAGGCACTTAAAATAAGCTTGGATTTTAGGCTCTAAAAAAATTAGTTTTAGGTACCTAAAATAGGCTTTTAAAACAAGTAAATAGGCTTTTAGAAAAGATAATAGGCACTTAAAATAAGCTTTAAAAATGTGTAAATATACAGAAAATAGACTTTAAAATACTACAATATGCTCTTCAACTGTAACGTGATCTTTTTTTACTGTAAAAAACGTGGTATACCTATTCTTAACAGAAATAATTGCAAAATTAAGACAGAATTAAAAATACATTTATCAAAAACAGTTTTGGATTATATGAAAAATTGACACAGTATGTCCCTTCTTACTATATACCTGTTACTTGTTGTTTTGAACAAATCCTTCCCCGTCAGTCAGTATTCCTTTGGCGATAGTTGTTTGGGAAAATCAAATTTCTGTGAAAAAAACCCACCCTCTGCTGTTCTGCCCTTCATTAAGGGATGTCCATTAAATGATTGTAAAAGTTACAGAAGTTGAATTTTATTTTAAATGTACAAAATGGGCAATTTAGGCACTAAAATAGTAAAAATTGGCTTCAAAGGTCCAAATAGGCATTTTAGGGCATTATAAAACACTATAAACATAAGTGATATATCATGAAATGTCAACATGTTTAAAAATGTTCATGTTATTTCAAAAGGAACAAAATAGGCATTCGCCTTAAAATCCCAGGTCTAGACATAACTAGAGCCCGGATTTGAATGCATGATTAAATAATAAAATATGCATGAATTGTTTTAAACATATGCACCATATTATGCAAAAACAAATTAACAAAAATCAAATAAACCATTTTTGGGGGATAATCTTACTTCGTCTATCAATAAAGAAGGTTTTATACAATGACTATGTCCTTGCTACATCGCATGATGTCACATGTGCATGTGAAAAACACCACAACTCTTCTTAAGTGAATCCTGAAAACACTGTGGTACATAGTTTTTGCTCAACGTAAACTCATCCGGGAACCTTTTGTTTGTTTGTGTATATTTCTAAGAAACTCTGAAGCTTCACATTATTCAGTTTCAGCTTCAGGGGAGCCAGAGTACATATCCACCCACCCATCCATTCATTTATAAATTTATAAACTTATAAATACAAAAAATATATTGATTGTTTGCAAAGACTTTTCTTGGGAAAAAGTAGTTTTATGCTGCACCCTAGGCTCCTCTCTAATGGGGCCCGCCTGGGAAGGTGAGATTTATGGTTTCGTCACAGAAGAAATTCAATGTGAGACATAATAAACCTCGTGCTATTCAGTAGCCTATATTGCTCCTACTAACGTAAACGTTCCTAACCTAACAAAACGGCGGAGCTTGGCTGGGGTGCAGCATAAATGTATCTTTTGCCCTTTTATTAACTAGTGTACAGTAATTTTAACTATCTAAAGAGAATATAATTTAATACCACATTTAAGAATAAAACATGCACTTTTTTCATTTAAAACTTAAAATATGCATTTCCCCCTGTAATATGCATTTATATGCACTGACAAATACCGCTCAAATTGTCTGGAAAAGTGGTTCTTACAAAATATATCATTTACGTATACTTTTAAATATAAATATATATTTATATACCTTTAAATATATATTATATATATATATATATATATATATATATATATATATTATGCAATTTGTATACAAATCCTGGCTTTACATATAAGTTATTCGTTATTTATTCTTTAGTTAAAATCAAGTTACTTAACTTCTAAACATCTAGCAGAAGATCAATTTAGGGAACTTTCAGTTTTCATTGTGGTAAAAATATTTTGGAGAGATATATTTCCAGCTTATTTGATTTACAACTGCTATTTTTTTTTAATTCTGCTGTATTTATACTCTTTTTAGCAACGAGGCCATATCAGGAGTTCGGGATCTGTGTGTATACAGTAGGGTAGGCCATGGAACCGTTGATTTCTCATCCTAAATTTGAATATGAGATATTACTTTAAATGCTGAACTAATTATTTTTAAAACATATATTCAAACAAAACTATCATGCATTACAAAATCATAAGCTCTTCCCCCCCCCCCCCAGCGATGAGAAGGCTCGTGTTGATGGCCTGCTATTATTAGAAGGTATAGTCAAGGGTAGAAAGTATAGAACAGACGTAGGGAAGTTTTCATTTGTAAATAAAACCATTGAAGAATGGAATGAATTGCCTGTAACAGCTTTTCAGGGAACCCCCCCCCCCCTCCTTGAAGAAAGTTAATAATATCTTAAGGTCTAGGTATAAATAAGGAAAATAAGAACCTATTGAGGGTCATATTAGTACTGTACTATCTTTCTGCACTTAGAATTACTTATCTTAATTATGCTACCTTCTTATTTAATGGTTATGAAATGTTATTTGTTCATGTGTCGATATTATAGTCTTAGTAGTAGTATTGTAGTCTTGGTAAACGCTGCCACCGGGTAGTAACCCACTTGCAGTGAATAAATAAATACATACACACATATATATTAAATAAGAGAGTTCAGAGAAATTTGCAAATATACACACAAATTAAATACCTAACCAAAATCAGTTAAACATGTTTAAAAAAACAGACAAACACAGGAAAGTAAGTTCAAAAATGCAAAAGTAGAACTTAATATTACAAATATGTTTAGGCCTACAGGAATAGAAATAGATGGAGGGCATTAAGATGAAACAAAAGAAAGACAAGACAATTATTAGGATGTTAGGATGAAACGCAGTTAGCGAAACAGCTGAAATACACATACAGAAATTCCATAAGGAATGTACAGTACCGGTATAAAGAAAATGAAGTTCAAAAAATTCCTGAAAATACACGAATAGAAAACCTCGTTTCGTAAGAAAAATCTTTGCATGAAAGTAAAGACTTCAGACAAACGCAGGCATATGTTTCTCGAGAACCTAAATAAAAAATAAACAAGGAAGCAAAACTCAAGTCCCATAGAGATTATTAAAAAATTGAATACATTTTTGGAAGTTTCTGACATCAGGAAGGTAAACACAATCATCACTTTATTCTAAAAAGAACTTATTTAGGAAGACAACACAACTCGTCACAACTGCACATGTTGGAAGAAACACACGTAACAAAACAACGTACATTATTAACAGAAAGAATCATGTGAGGAAATCGATCCGCCGTGGAAAAAATATGTTCTAAACTTAGCTAGAAATTAAGCAAGTGTGTACACGACAATACCAGTTTTAACTGCACATGCACTTTTTTTAGGTAGATTTCGAAGAAAAATCTACCTATTGCAATGGATACCATGTCATGATTTTCGAAAAATTATTTCATATCTTGACGTTTCATGCCTCCCTAAGTACGAAACCACCGTCTGTTCAAAACAAAAAAAATGGTGATATTTATATATATCTTTACACGCTAGCGGCCGTAATTTTGAAGATATTTGAACCAAATTTTATTATGTTATTTCTAGGCCCAATAGTTCGGACAAGTTCGTTAATGAGCAAAATTGGCCCAAAGGGGTAATCGGGGAAGGGGGTTGAAATTTTGAAAACTTTATATCTCGGCCCCTATGAAATATAGAGGGAAACTTTGTTTGAATAAATTACAGTACTCCCTATGGAGTTCACAGTGACACCAACGATTCGGGGTTTTTGGGGGTACGAGTGGGGGTGGGGAATGGAAATTAGAATTTTTTTAACTACGTCTTGTGGGGTATCGTTGAAAAGCTCTTGATGAGTACTCTACAAATCAATAACTAGTTTCTTGATAGTTCTCATATAAGGCGAGATTTGAATGTTTGAAAAAGTGCTTTTTCCTCTTTTTTTGCAGTTATTATTGCGGGTTTGTCATGCCAAGGCTAAAGAAGAAGAGTGCTACGCAGTGACAATAAATTAAACCAAAAGCACTTCGAAATCTACCTCAGCCTGTAGCCTTACCTAAAGGGATTTTTTCTTTTCTTTCTTTGCACTAGGTTTCTAATCTGCGTTTATAAGAATAATACGTTTCGTATATCCAGTTTCTCAAATTCACGTTGAATCGGGATGGCGTTCAAGACACACTTCTCAGTGTTAATAACGATAGCTTACTTAAATTAATGGCAACGTCGCAATGTAGGGGGGACCCTTCTCAAGATGTGAGCAGGCTTGCACGGACGGTGACTTTCGAAGCAGGTTGACCAACATATGGCAGTTTGGTTAGGAACAGTGATGTTAGTGTTAGTGACAGGTTCTTTTAGGTTAGGAACGGTAATATTAGTATTAATGACAGGTTCTGTTAAGTTAGGATCAGTGATATTAATTGATTAGGGCATTCTGAATTCTCCCGAAATTCTAGTTTAGTGGCAGTTAGGCTAGGAACAGTGATATTAGTATTAGTATTAGGTTCTGTTAGGTTATGACAGTTTTAAAGGTGAATTAAAGATTGATTGATTGATTGATATAAATAGTGATATTAATTTAGTAGGGCATTCTGAATTCTCCAGTTTCGTAAATGTGCCATATTGTATCTCTCCAGCGAGGTTGGTTGTGTTTGTGAACCTGTTTCCCAGAATTCTACGTGTTCTGCTGGTGTGACGTCACACCTCTAACGTCCAATCACGGATTTCATCATACGAAGATACTTTTCGCTAGATCGTGATTCGTTTAGGGCGGGTGTGTTGAACCAAATCATTCGTCGAGACATCTCTCCAGTGAACTATCTATAACGAAATACGAGTGGTATTAGGTGTTTTATAAAAAGAAAGCTAAAACAACGGTCTTACTGTTAGCTTCGTTCGGGCAGATCTTAGTAGCTGGCCATGGAAAAAATACGACGCATTAGCCCATTCAGACAGTGTACGAGATGAGCTGTCTTGCACAATTTTTCATAATGCGTGGGATTCAGCAATCGGCCCTAGTGTAATACCGGATTTCATCACAGTACCGCAATAAGTTAGTTATGCTCACGGTAGGCCTAATTAGGCTATCTAACGCCGGCCTGGGTGAAACAGTGTTCCCAAGTTCTCGGAACCCCTGTATAGTGAGTTTCGTCCAAATCGAACAATGTTTCCGTGTAGGTTGAAAATTTCAGATATCTGCGGGCCTTGACATTCTAAACCAATAAATCTCCCAGGGTGGACTTACAAAATCAAGCGATCGCGATTCTTTTATTTCCAAATCATGACAAAAGCAGACAAAGCCTTCTGCAATTGAAATGTATTACTGAAAACCAATGCTTCGAAAACTAAACAAATGCACGTTTTCTGCCCGTTTTTCACTCATAACTCACGAACGAAAGCTAAAATTAAAATTCCGTCTTTGAGGTGCATTTTCCGACCCTTCAGTCCACCTATGTTTAAAATTTCAGGTCTCTTCGTTGAGTAGATTTCGCTGGGCATCGCGGACAGACAGACAGACAGACAGACGGACAAACACTTTTATTATTATAGAAAATAAGATTTCTCATGAACTTCCCAGTCAAGACGTTCGGTCTGAACGCCGCGGTACCTTCCTACTTTTCTTGTCGTCGTGTAACTATCTCAACTCGTTCTCGTAACCGGAATTATGCCGGTTGTCGACCAAGAGCTAAGCTAAGTTAGTGCGGGATTTCATATGTAGTTGTGCCGACAAAAGTACATATGAAATCCGGCACAACTATATATGAAACCCCTCACTGGATGTGAGCAAAGCTAAGCTAAGTTATTTATAAACTTCATTATGAAGTAACTAAATTTTCGAACTAGTACAATTTTACGAATTATCTAAAATGTTTTTTCCACCTCTGTACTGAAGACTTTAGCAGACTAACTACACAACAAGCAGGTCGGTTCATCATCCTATCTCCGAGAACGACTGAAGGTGATACATCCTTGTATTGAAATGCATCTCAAATAATACAAGTCTGATTTTAAAGCTGATTACAACGTTTTACCAATCAACATTTATAAATAAGTGATTTTAACAGTGAAGAATTTTACCAAGAAGAAGACATTTTATAATTTGGACATTATTTTAATCCAAAATAATTTTAATTGACAATTACAGAACGATTCACTATCAACTTATATATTAAAGAAGAATTTTACCACAACATATTATAACATGAACATTATTTTAAACCTAAAATAATTTTAATATATTTCTTTACCACAACCATAAATGATTTTTCTTGATTAATATATTATCTTCCATTTACGTTGGTGCTATTCCAAATAAGAAGAACAAGTCATTCATCATATAGACAATATTAATAATTTTAACAGTGAATCAGTGGCTATTTTTAACTTTGACTGAACATGGACTTTACGTCAGTGTATCTTAGCTAATAAATAAATATTTGTAATCAGCATTACATTCAGCAATGTATTTTAAAACACTAGTACAGAGGTGGAAAAAACATTTTAGATAAAAAGCTAAGTTAGCTTAGCTCTTGGTCGACAACCGGCATTAGGTTTGTGAGAGCAGCTACCGTATAGTATTCGCTGTACAGATTGAAAAGTAGAGAGAGTTCAGAGGTATCGGAAATGCCTTTGATGTTTCTATTTTTACTACGTCCATCTCTCATGATATTCTG
Source organism: Ectobius pallidus (assembly GCA_964059195.1). Lineage (NCBI taxonomy): Eukaryota > Metazoa > Arthropoda > Insecta > Blattodea > Ectobiidae > Ectobius > Ectobius pallidus. The sequence goes on along the minus strand of CAXKWD010000002.1, from coordinate 20,828,285 downwards.
TAACTAAAATACCTATTACGGTTCAAATTTTTAACTAACCTAACAAGAGAGTTAGAACTGTGGCGATTGCTAATTAACAGTGATATGAACGTGGTTGTTTTGTTTAGTTGCGAGGTTGCTAGGCGATTCTCATTTCAAACAATCGCGCTATCGATTCAGGAACCTTCGCCATGAGTTGGAAGGGGGAGGAGGTTTTGAATGACAAAGGGGTAGTGTGATCTCGGGGTACTATCTCAGGGGTTTGCAAACAGGGGACCGGAGTCTAGTCGTAAATAACAGAATATGTGCTGCTGTTGAAACTGAAATTATTACTTGGTTACATTATACAGGGTGTTAATGAATAACACCGAAATATTTTACCTGTGTATAGAGGGAACATAGATAAGGAACTTTTATTAGGAGATTTTCCTCTATGGATTCAATTCTTCCTGTTACAACATAAAATCTCCCGGGGCATGGCCGCCACTGACTTCTCACATTAGAAAAAAATGCAAAACAAAGGAACTTCGTTGTTAACACTGTAGTCAGTAGTTATGAATATAAAAAAAAGACTAATGTGATTAGTCTATAAATTTTGCAGATTATGAAAACTCTAAATTATGTAATAGCTGTGGATGAATGATTAAGAATCAGGTTTTTATGGATCACTAAGAAGGCATGAAGTCAATTTAATGAAAATTTGAACCCTATTTCGCATAGTTATTGACTTATGAGCACTAAATTGTAGTTATTTTAATGCCCTGTAGCACACACATTTTACGTCATAGAGCAAAAATTTCCGAATAAAAGTTGTTTGTCTTTGTGCCCTCTATATACAGGTAAAATATTTCGGTGTTATTCATTAACACCCTGTATAGAATTTACATTTTTACTAGGGAGAATAAAATGAAAACAGCAATTAATTTTTTCCCCCACTATTTTACTGCAGGAAGAATGCTTGCTTGTACATTATTTTTCCCCATAGTCCCCTCCCAGTACGATTTACTTACGCAATCTGATAGGAAGTGCTTCGATACCGCGTGAGAAAATCCTTTTGGTTGACGCTGCAGCCACTCGTGCACCGCCTATTGGACGTCTTCATCAGACTTGAACTTCTGCCCTCCAAGGTGCTCCTTTAATGGACCAAAGATGTGGAAATCTGATGGTGCCAAACCTGGCAAGTATGGCAGTTGTGGGAGGCACTTGAAGCATATGTCGTCGATGGTTTTCACAGTTGCACGAGCAGCATGAGGACGGGCGTTATCATGTAGAAGCAAATTACCTGCACTCAGCAATCCCCTGCGCTTTGGCACCATCAGACTTCCACATTTTATTTTATTTTATTTTTTCTAAGCTAGTAGGGCCTACTGTATAAGTTGCATTGTACTCAGTTCCTGGGGATTAAATGGTTAAATAAATATTATAAAATAAATAAATAAATAGACAAACGGCCTTCAGTTAAGTGTGTACGTTCTGTAGTGGTAATTACTACGTTATGTTTGGTAATCGTAGAATTTTATTTATTTAAACAATATATTAGCTGCTAAATAAAATCCTAAAAAACTCGCGAACGGAATTTTCCGTAATAACGTATAAATTAGCCAGTCGTAACACTATTGCCAAAGCAATACTAAACTAACTGTACGTGTAAGGATGTCTTTATCATTGAATATAGCCTATTAGGGATCTTACATAATTGTTCATATATAATATTCTTAAAGCAACACATAATAAAATCAGGTAAGCTGATATTAGGTTTGTTCGCAAAGCAAATCCGTGACCGCTTGAAAATTTGTTGTACTGCGCATGTCCAGTCTGTAACTTACCCGTGATTTGCACTTTGCGAACGGTTACAAGAATTTGGAATCGATAGTTTCTGCGTTTAATCGATATGATATGCAAATAAAATATATATTTCCCTTTGACATGTTATAAATGCAATATACATCGACAATATAATCTATATTTTGGGAAACTTTTAATTATCTTCCATTATTCATACATATAAGTAGCCTATGTTTATAAATCTGGCGCAATGTTATAGGGGGGAGGAGTCAGGCGCGTGAAAATAGGTTGCTGCGCATGTCTCTGATAACAATTCATGCTGGAGCCTGCAAACTTTTCTTATAGTACAGAAACTGTCCGTGAGAGCTTTGCGAACAGAAGATTGAAATCAGAATCACGGATTCTCGCTTTGCGAACGCGTGTGGAGAAAGAGCGCATGCGCGAACGATATGTTCCTGGTTTCTGACTGCTTTGCGAACAAACCTATTACAAAGTCCCAGATAAAATTAATAGGTCTGAAAAATATGGCACAGACTTTGTACTGTTAATATTGTTATATAGGCCTAGCTAAAATAAATGTTTATTATTAAGCAATTCATTAGCAGTAATGCAAAAAAAATAAACCTCACAAACTATAAATCACAATTACTATCACCGTGTGGGTTTAACAAAATACTGACAAATATTTATCATTAACGTGTGTTTGCTTACCATGAGGTATCTGAAAGTACAACATTTTCTCTGTGAATTGCGGACATCCGTTTAAGCCATCTGGATTCATTTTCGGGAAATTCAAACGCTTGGACAGACTCTCCGTTAACATTATTATGGCTATAGTACAGCCAGGAACACAACACTTATTAGGCATTTTCTCTATTTCCGTATAAATTGATGGTCCGTAAAATACGGTACGTAGAAAGAAGCCAAATCGGTTGCCTGGTGCCGGAGTAATGCCCATTTTAGTGCCTATTTTACGGGAATATATTAGAAAGAATTTATAAAATGCAAATCAGTTCTCATGACAACATATTGTTTTACAGTGTTCATATACGGCTTTGGAAGTTGCAATACAGTTAGCTATGACAAATAACACTGTTATTTCATGCTTATGAAACTTTATCTTTAAACTGAGCGAGGTGGCCGAGATGGTAACATCAAAACCAGAGATCCCTAGTTCTTTATATTTAACCCGAACTTTCATTGCTTATTTCGGACTTCGCAGTAAACGAACTCTGTAGCTGTAAGGATATAGCGTCCTGTGTAAAGGCAGCATATGGCATAATTGCGGTTTGCCGTGTGAGTGCGTACAATGACCACGCCCACCCAATTACGTCACATCACGCACGTCATCACACTGATGCCCAAAATAACCACGTACAGGATCAACGCACAAAGTCTCGCATATAAAATTATCTATGTAACAGCTCTTAATATCGTTTCATTAAATGCCATTGATGCAAACGTTGTGCTTTTATTCAAACTTACAGCATAGTTTTTAAAAGTCTTGTGTTGTACCGTTGAGCTCGATGAATAAAATCTAATATATAAAATCGAAAGTGTGTATGTATGTATGTATGTATGTATGTATGTTTGTTCCTTATACAAATCTACATTTCTTTACCAATTTACACGACATTTTGCACACATACCCAGTTAAGCCCGGGAAGTATAGCTGTCGACATTAAAATTGAAACAAAATACTCCTTCCCTTGAAAATTATATAATTTCTGAGAATTTTATACTGAAAAAATGAATTGCTGTTTAGTTCACATGGCAACAGTAAATTGTTTACTATGATTACATAGGGCCTTGGCAAGTATATAGCCTAATGCTTTAACGAATTATGATTCCATCGATGTAATATATTGGCGAAAATAATGACTGAAAATGAAATCCACGAAAATAAAGCACAGTGTGATGTAGTCACATAACTTTCTCTACCCTCGACATAAGAAATATTTACTCACTTCACATTTTGATGTAGAATACGAGGGACAACTTAAGTGTGTGAGTATGCTATATCAAAAGTCTGTAAATAATCCTTTCCACTGATAAGTTATCCATACCTGTAGGCTTTGTATTAGTTGAGAAATAGGGATGTTTATCATAGGCCCTAAGCATGGGATGGAACATTTTGAGTCCTATGCTCGCAGTATATTATGTCCCGGGTTCTAGGGGAGGAAAGTATGAAAGTGATACTGCATTTCTCTTTTATTTCAGCTCCGAAACGATTGTATAGTAACATGAGAATGAGAAATAAAAGTTTCCGTCAAGTCAGTACAATCTTATGTAATTTGTGTTTCTTCTTATTTCAACCCCTCCCAAGCATGATGTGTAGAAGCAACGGAATGCAGCATTCCACATCCTCTATGAGCCATAAAAAGCTATATCTAGCGTTTTCTGATGGAATAGTTTGATAAATCTTTTTCTTCATTTCAAGTTTTACATAAATTACATATTATATAAGGACCTAGAGTTTCAAAATAGAAAGTCCTCCATAAGTTAATTTCAAATTACAAAATACAAAGCCCGGGCGACGCCGGGCCTTTTCAGCTAGTAATTATATAAAATCTTCCTTCTCAACTTCTTTTACTTTTTTGTAGGCCTTTCGGTTACGGTGAACCATCTTCAGGAATATTGCTTGTAGAGTTACATTCAATAAGAGTAAAGCTGCCTCATCACTAGACCTGGGATTTTAAGGCAAATGCCTATTTTGTTCCTTATCAAATAACATGCAAATTTTTAAATATGTGAACGTTTCATGAAAAATCACTTACATTTATACAGTTTTATAGTGCCCTAAAATGCCTATTTGAACCTTTAGAGCCTATTTTAATAATTTAGTGCCTAAAATGCCTATTTTGTACATTTAAAGTGAAATTGAACTTCTGTAATTTTTAAAATCTTATAATGGACATCCCTCAATGAAAAGCAGAACAGCAGAGGTGGGTTTTTCACAGAAACATGATTATTCCAAACAATTGTCGCTAAAGGAATGCTGAATGACAGGGGGAGGGGGAGGATTAAGGGGGAAGGAATACTGTGTCAAGTCACCAGTGAAAGAACATCTGTTTAAGAGAATATAGTTCGTGATGCCTAATTTTGCAGTTAATTCTGTTAAGAATAGGTAGGCGTATACCACGTTTCTTGCAATAAAAACGATCATGTTAGTGTATAAAGTAATATTTTAAAATCTATTTTCTGTCTATCGACACATTTTTAAAGCATATTTTAAGTGCCTATTTTCTCTTTTAAAAGCCTATTTACTTGTTTTAAAAGCCTATTTTAGGTGCCTAAAACTAATTTTTTTAGAGCCTAAAATCCCAGGTCTACTCATCACTATCGTCATTTTTAATTATAACTATTAAAAGCTAACTTAAACTTAAGTAAAAGATTAAATCCACTTACCGAGAGAGTTAGCTGAGCTGGTAACGTCTTGGACTCGCATTCGGGAGGTGCCATTTTCAAATCCTGTGGCCGGCCAATTTGACGTGGGTTTTTTCATGGTTTCCCCAGTCGAACTGGATGTTTACATAACCATGAATCATCCTCACCATTCCATCCTGTATCAGAACAATTTAAATTAATATCAGTCAGAAATTTACTCCATAAAAATACACTAAAAATAGAAACAATTGACAATCAGTAGTTCCGTGGCCTACCCTACTGTAGACGCTCATCCCGAAGTCATGATATGGCCTCATAAGTAAAAGGAGTGTAGGCTAAACACAGCTGAACTTAAAATTTCAAAAATCCACTTCTTAATTCTTCTACGTGTGAACGATATAGAAGAAGAATCAAGAAGTGAATTTTACTTGTGAATTACTTCTGACAAAAAGCTGTATTCTGTAAAAACAAACATATTTTAATAATTTTTTTCTGCCAATGAAGCAGTCATAGCTTAAATAATTTTCGTTTGTGCTCTATCTAAGTGGTAAGTTAGTACGAATCAAACTTAATTTTCGTGCATTTTTATTTTATTTTTTTTTGGAGGTAACCCGTCCCCCCTGGGCCCCCTCTCTGGCTACGTCCCTGGTAAGAGTCACAATTTGGTTACAGGTGCAGGGCTTGATTTTTAAAACAGTTTGATGTTTATGAAAAGGGCTGGAATGCGTGTAATTGATAGAGATTTTAGTTGAGTCCCTGTGGGGCGAGAGGGAAGGGGAGGGAATAATCCAATTAAACACGTGTCGCACGTGCGCCTCAGGTGTTTCTGTCCTCACACGTAACAATGCGTTGTAATATCGCGTCATAAATACACCCCAAACAATAATTGACATGCGGCGTCAGTTACTACATATTAGGGATGAGCTTCGATAGTTAAAACGTCGATGTTAAAATCGGCGGTAACTATCGATGTGACGATAATATCGACCTGAAAACATCGATGTATTTTGACGGGAAAAATCGATGTCAGAAAATTAGGCAGAGTAATAAACTAAATAAACTGAAATATTTCCATATAAACTAAAGGTATAAAAATCAATGTTTTGGGAAATTATGCTGCTGTAAATAAAATTATATCTTAGAACCAAGGTGGGCCTATTAATCTTATTTTTATTTGTAGAAAACATTTTTGTATAAAATAATCTGTTTTCGTGCTGCTTAATGGCAGCATATGACGTATTAAACATATTATAATATAATATATTATAATTATACACTCATCCATTTATTTTATAATTCTTTAATTCACTTTAATTTCTCGGTATATTATTTGACTCAATTTTGTCTTATGTTTTAATATAGGCAGATCAATATTGTATCATTATTCTATTTTTAGCATTTTGTAGTAGTATGATTTCTTTTAATGTATTTTGTATTTATCCTGATTGAGTGGAAGATAAGGCCCTAAGCCCCTAAGGCATTAACTGTGCCAGGCAAAATAAAATATTATTGTTGTATTAATCACTGCACACTGATGCTTACGTGTCCAGTAACGAGCGGCGATTTTATCGATAAAACAACATCCTCATATTAGTAGCAAGCATTTTGTAAGATAATCGATCGTGATTGGTCTTTATCCGAGGAATTGCTATACGTTATTGGTCAATGTCAAACACGCGGCGTATGTGTGGAATAGACCTTAAAAATACACCAGTAATAGAAACAATTGACAAGCAATAGTTCCATCGCCACCCCTACTTTATAGACACACATCCCGCATTCCTGATATGGCCTCGTAGCTAAAAGGAGTCTAAACACTGCTAAATCAAAATAAAAAAATCCCTTTAGGCAAGCCTACAGGCTGAGGTAGATTTCGAAGTGCTTTTGGTTTAATTTATTGTCGCTGCGAAGCACTCTTCTTCTTTAGCCTTGACATGACAAACCCGCAATAATAACTGCAAAAAAAGAGGAAAGAGTACTTTTTCAAACATTCAAATCTATCAAGAAACTAGTTATTGATTTGTAGAGTACTCATCAAGAGCTTTTCAACGATACCCCATAAGACATGGTTTCAAAAAATTCGAATTCCCATCCCCCACCAACCACCCCCACTCGTACCCCCAAAACCCCCGAATGTTTGGTGTCACTGTGAACTCCAAAGGGAGTACTCTAATTTATTCAAACAAAGTTTCCCTCTATACTTCATAGGGGGCGAAATATAAATGTTTTAAAATTTCAACCCCCTCCCCCGACCACCCCCTTGGACCAATTTTGCTTATTAACGAACTTGTTCGAACTATTGAGCCTAGAAATAACATAATAAGATTTGGTTCAAATATCTTCAAAATTACGGCCGCTAGCGTGTAAATATATATAGGTATATATACCTATATATATCACAATTTATTTTAACGGGCGGTGGTTTCGTACTTAGGGAGGCATAAAACATAAAGATATGAAAGAATTTTTCTAAAGTCATGACATGGTATCGATTGCAATAGGTAGATTTTTCTTCGAAATCTACCTAAAAAAGCAGTGTTTTTTATTTTTTTTATTTTTTAATTGAATGTTGTAGCTAACTTGAGGATTCTGTTCGCCATTGGCGATCTGGTGATCGGAAATTTCCGCGCCCTGCTTTAAAGGTATCGTGGGCATTAAAAATTTTTCTTATTACCTTTCTCCTCTCCAGTATATTTTAGGATAATTATCCGGAAGCTGTACAAGTAAATTCAGCAAAGTTTGGTTCTCTGTTCGGTCCAGACTTTATTATTAAACTGAAAAGTGCTGGGCCTCGGGGGAAATTTATGTTCTTGAAGTTGCCAAAAAAAAATTGTTAATCTCAGTAATATAGAATATTTTCTCTGTCAGAGGGAAGTTTCGGAATGAACTTTCCCTGGACTTTTAATTTACTCGCCTTTCTCTAAACTTGATAGTTAATCATTTTCATCCTCCTAGCTTGATTACAGGGGAATTTATTTCTTCCTAAGCCCCCTGTACTCCTTATAAAAACGCAGTAAATATCGAATTTTGCTTTGTTAATATTTCTTCTATCTTCACGGCTGCTCTCCCCTAGCTTGCTTATTTCTTGCTGAGTTGTAAACTTAAGGAGATAGGCTACATGTGTAAAAAATATGTGGAACTCACATAACTTCCTCTGCTCAAATAAAAGTTAGCATCTTAGTATAATATGGTCATTGTGTATGACATTCTCTTCATGTAAATTGGTTGTAAAAATTAAGAATATGTCGTTACCACCTCACTTCGCATCCCCGAAGGATACACAACCCAAATAAAATCTTATTAATGTACTCTCATAACTTTCTTTACTTTTAAGCATGACCAATACATTTTTCTGACTTCACATTCTGATATAAGCGCGTATTCAGAGTAGGTGGCTTATAACTACCCTTCAGATAATTTTTTCGAATAATTTTTTTTTTTTTTTTTTTAAGTTTTAGCTCTTAGTATAAGCACTCAATGTTTAAAGTTTAAACAAAATAGTAAGAGCTCTTTTCGAGAAAATATCGACAAACGAAATATTTTTTATGTGAAATCACCTTAAAAATAAGAAGTCGTTACCAATCTTCGTGTCACATCACGAGAAGGTACCTAATCCAAATACAAAATTTTGTTTTTGTACGATTTTCCGTTTACATAGGCTTTCTTAGTACTTAAAACATTTTTAAAAATAATGTTTATGCTATAGGTGTACATATTCATATTTGTAAACATCCCCTCTTCGGTAAAATTAAATATTAGCTTATAGATAGGTAATCAGGGTCCTATTTCATAAAACTCTACAGGTATGACAAATACGACAATTATGTCAAGTCTGAAAAATTTGTCAATATGTCATGACAGGGAAATTGTATTTTCCATAAATATTACAACTTTTCCTTACATTACAGGCAAATTAATGTAACTTGTCAAACTAAAAGAACCCTTTTAAACAACGCGACAATTTTATGTCAGGCTTAAAGATTACTTTAGTACACTGTAGATGGCTCTCTGTTCGATAATCAATTCCAACATCGAATATGATACCTAAGCAATTGATTATTACTATCGAATTATATTTCTCTTTGAATACAAAGTCACTGAAATTGAAAGTTAGGTTAATCCGTTGCCTAAAACCCCGGTGTGGTCTCATGTCTATTTCTTCATCAATTTCACTACTACTAATTTTCATTATTAACAATTTAATTTAGCAAGTTTATTGACAAGAAAGTTTAAATCACAAAAAAAAAGTTTACCAAGTTATGTCACACATTTGCATAACCTTCTCTGTTGGCCTACATATGAAGGATTGCCTGTCACTTCTGTAATGACAATTCTACATTTTTTGTAAATTTGTAAATATGTCAACAAAAATTAATGTTTTTATAAATGGCATCTATCCTAAGATTTGACATATTTGTCAGACTTTTGCCTGTAAACTCAAAAGTTTTGAGAAACATCAATATGTAAAATTGTAATACAGATCTACAAAATTGTCATGATATTTATGTAAAGTTGTCAGCTTTTACGAAAAACACAATTGTCAAAATGTAAACCTGTAAAACAGTTTACTGATACCTGTCACCTGTAAAATTTTAACTTTTATGAAATAGGGCCCTGGTGTTGAAGTGTGCAGTATTTGAAATAGAAGAACAACGATAGCCTGAGCCAAGATAAAGAAGGGAAATGTGAAATATATTTTTGGACATTCTACATGTGTCTTACACAGATATATTATACGAATGTTATATTTTAAGTTGCAAAAAAAGTTGCAAAAACGATCCTCAGCCCTTTGCTTTGTCTCCAAAAACGCATCACAAAGATTTGTTTATCTAAGCCTCCTGACTATTCTTCCAAATTATTATTTTCTGAATTTAACGTTTTCACCATAGACCAAATTTACAAGTACAGTCGGTCAAATAAAAAAACGTCGGGCGGTATTTGATTAAGTATCACGAACGAGCATATGCGCATGTACAGGAAGACTTAAGGTTAGGTTCACACACGCCTCTTGTCTATCCATGTATTTTCTTGATTATTTAGTCAGTTTTGTTCCAAAACAAACATGTATAGAAGGCTGTGGCTATATGCCTCAAATCCGCCATATTCTTGGTTGCAAATTTTTATAATATTAATAATTAATAGATTCGCGAGGAATATGTTTATTCAAGGAGCATTTTTTAAATATTTTATTTTATAATACCGATATTTGTAGTGCAAAATCAATAACTTACGTTCAACTTCTGCAACCATTCTAGCATCGAAATACGCGTTTCCTATGAAAACTTCCGGTCGCATTATAGTGGAGTTCCCACCTCTGAGCTGCTCTTTCATAAATATGGAACCTTCTCGCTGCTTCAGAGACCGAAAAATGCAGGTCAATTACAGCCCTAACTACACTTTCTCTCAAACTAGCATTTGTATGTGATGCGATGACAAAGCAAAATGAATTATCACAATACATTAAGTTGAATATCGTGTATTGCGCTTTCCACGTTTTTCATTTTTCCCTCGTTGTTCATTCTTTCCCTCCTGTCGCATGGCCTCATATGTTCCGAAAATGACCTGTATTTTATGTTTTTTATAGGAAACTTGTGAACTAATGCGTCAAAACTTTAATTTTAACTGCATACGAGTCCCGACGTTTTTTATTTGACCGACTGTACGTCATACTGGATTATTTTCATAAATATCGTGACAATTACAAGTCAGAATCTCACGTATATAACATGCGAAGGAATCAAATTAATTTATTACTTGAACCAAAAAAAATGTTAAAACTGCTGGAGCTAAGCACTGTTCAAGTTTTGGCCCAAGACTGTTCAATTCATTTATTACCAACCATCCTGATCTAAATAGCTTAAACAACAAACAATTTAGGTCTAAAATTAGAAAATTTATATAATTATTACTTCTGTTATCTACTATTACTGTTATAACATTTTTCATATTAAACTTTAAAATTTGGATAGAACTTAATTTCTTTGTTTTTTTACTAAAATTTGAACAAATAAATTGTTATGTATTATTATTGTATTACCTCGTACCTTTGTATTGTAAATAGAACATGTTATAGCCTTTTATACATAATATTTTGTCATACTTCTCCAAATTATGCATTGTGCAGTATTGTGTTTAGTATAAGTTTTTCTAATATATAATTGAACCACCCCCGAACACAAGCTCTGCTTCTTCGGGTGGTGTATCAACTTTTGTATGTATTTTTCGTGTAATGTGGAACAATAAATTGTAATTGTAAATAATTTTTTTAGCCTAGTATTCATCCGTAAGCTGCAAACACTTTTGCCACTGTCTTTTCTAAGATGGGATAGTATCAATACACCGATAATCTTATTGGCCACCCCTTACTTTTATTGTTAACCCTGTATCAAGCGAAGGACGCATATTGTATTAAAGAGTATCTTGTTTACCTTTGAGAAGAAACTTCCTTAAAGAAATGTCATTTTCTTATTATAGGGAGTGCTACAGATATTGATCTTAGGGGGTGATGTGATGGGGATATCGAAACTGCGCTTTCCCCTTGTGTTTCTGATGGTGCTACAGGAATTTTTAATATTCAGACCAGACTTAAATTAATTTTTCTTCCTCTCTTTTTAATATAAAAAGTTTGTTTGGAACAAGACGGGAGGCTGGATGGCATGGGATCTTCGCTCTCCAAGGCAAGCCGTGTGAGTGCAGTTTTCATTACCTAAACTTCTGTTACCTAGCATAAAGTGGGAGGTGGAGATTTACCTTTAGATGTAGAGAGAGTTGGCATTGTTAAGTCTAACTGCTTTATTTTGATCATCCCATAGATAGGAGATATTTTTATCTGTTTGCCGTACATATAATACAGGCAGAATCGTCAACAAAAACGTAATAATAACTAGGGAGCGGATTTCTATGACCTAAAAAATAGGATATATGCATGCATTTATGACCTAAAAAACATTAAAATATGACCAATAAAATTTAAAATATGACCAATAAAATTTAAAATATGACTTTACCAGTTACACAATATGTATATTTTTTAAAGTTTCATTACAATTCATTTTATTAAAATCTATTTTTAATTATTTAAAATATCTGTAAATTCTCAAAAAGTATCAGTATAAGGCAAAATTTACAAAATATGATATGGAACTTCAAAATTTCTTTAATATGCACACAAATATGCCGAAAATATGACATAAATATCCATATTCATACTAAATATGCTACAATAGTTGAAAATTTCCTAAATATGCAGTTATATGCACAATAAAAGCGGTTCCATTTTCACCAGGATGCTTGGAATCGGGTTTAAATTAGTCGGAAACCTGAAATAATGCAAAGGGGAAAAAATATGACATGTCATAGAAATCCGCCCCTAATAATAACAAATACAATACAGCATAATACAATTAAAAACTAATAAATTCATAAAACGATTTCTTACATAAAAACGTCGTAAGTCTCAACTTATACAGACGAAGATTACACAGCTCAACAAAAAAGAACTTTGTATTTGGTGTCTCAGATGTTTTACCGAATTTTGGCTATACTTATGTGCTTATTCCAAATATGTAAACAGTTTTCCTCTACCAGCTCTGCTTTTATATAGATTTTATTCGTGAACTCTTAGTCTAGCGAAACAAAATCTTGCTTGATAATATAGCTAGTGAAGGTTCTTGACCATACATTGGACACGTAGAACGAAAACTGTATGAAGTACAGAAAAACTAAAACCCGGATTATTTTTGGCACTCAAATTGACAGGTCATAAGTCATAAACGACCGTACAATATGTGATGATATCAATCTTTTTGAAAGACCCCATGTTATATTGTTATTGTAATGTTAATGTAATGTTAGTGTGTTGCTTTTTTCTTCACGTGATTTAGAAGCTAAAAATAGGCACTGCTTTTTATTTTAAAATACTTTCAAAAATACCGCAACGTACATGTATCGGATCCTCATAACTACAATACTAGAAGAAATAAAACATTGCCTTTAATAGAACCAAAATACTTCACCTCTTCTGGCTCTAAACATAGCATTTATTATGGTCCAAGACTCTATAACTCTATAATTAGGTCACATCCAGAAATAGTACATATGAACAACAAAAAATTCAATAAGTTTATCAAAAATCTTATTTCATAGTTCAAAAGTTACTTCACTCTGTACTTAGTAGACAATTAAGGAACGATTTTATTTGTAATAACTCAGGGTTTCAATTTTTGTTCTTACTACTTTTCCTTTTTTCTTTTTACTTTTCTGTTCTTTCTTTATTATTATTATTTTTTAGGTTTTGATTTAATTATATTTTCTTTATGTATTTTGTAATTTGTATTTTGTAATGTAAATGTCTGAACTGTGCCCGAGCACGAGCGCTTGCTCATTCGGGTGGTCTTGTTTTGTTTTGTATAAATATTTTGTATAAATATAAATAAATAAATAAATTTATATCAAACGTAAAATGGGATAATATGCATAGTGGTGATGCCATAGCTCACAAGCTAAACCTGATAGGGCAAAACTAATGGCACATTTGGCATCAGCGAGCTAAATATACCCAAGAATAGGTATAAATTCTAAGGCACCAAAATGGCTGTTGGTCTTTGTTATTGATACTAGAAATACTGTTTGGAAGTTTGTTTACTGTCCTACTAATGAGGCAAACTAGTGATTTTGTGTAGGCCTGCCTTGTAGTTGAGTAATGAGACATGTGCGAATGATTTCTTTGTCTTGTTTCATAATTATGTATACCCATATTAAGTCTAAAGTGTTGAAGATTCTTTTTATAAAATACACCAGTTTAAAAAAAAAAAATTGCTTCTAACAGTTAGAATATTATGTAATTTAGTATATTCACGCAAGGAATCTCTAGGTTTAAGATTAAATGTTACTCTTAAAATTCTTTTCTGAATTTAAATACCCTGTGAATATTAGATGCACAACCCCATATACGTTATTTTATGAAGGGATGTTTGGGATTTTTTAGTCATAACTTATTTAGTCATTTTAATGTCATATTTGCAGTCATATTTTCCACTTTTTTAGGTCATAAACAGGGCCCGGATTCTAATGACATGTCATCTTTTTATTGATGCATAGACATTGGCAACGTATAGATAAACCCTAATCATGGCCTCTGGATTATAGAAATAAATTTTTATTAGGTCATTTTTTGTCATTTTATATCATTTTATATTTTTAGGGCATTATTTCAATTTTACGTCATTATTTTGTCATGTTCGTGTCATTTGCTCCCTTATTTAAACATTTTCATGCATTTACATTGAGTGTATTAACTTTTTTTCGCCGCTAGCGGTTCTCTCTTTGAAGTGTTGTTTGTTTACTGCAAGAAGGAAAAGTGTTGTCATGTCTCAGTCGGAAATGAGAATCAAAGAAACGAAAAATTTTGTATTATTTTACTATTGTTATTAGATTGACTTGGGACCTGCTTGGATTTGAGAGTGCAAACTGCTGTTTACCCTCAATAAACAATAATATAATACGGCAGACCGCAAAGGGAAATGCCGAAGTTTGAATCGCCAGTGCCTAAGTGCCAGTATAAATTTCCGTGAGAAAAGAACATTCACACCATCACATTTATTTACAGCTTTTACAATTAAGTAAAAATTAGTCTAAAACTTTGTGTGTACAATCATACTTTTTTATAAATGAAATATCAGTTTTAGGTCATTTTTTATAATTATTAAGTAATTTTCTTTAAAATTTAGGGTCATTTTATAGGTTATTTTTCAAACGATCAGAATCCGGGCCCTGGTCATAAACATCCGAACCCTAATAATAACAATAATGTAAAGAATATAACGTTTCAGCTATATTTGAAGGAGTTATTAAAAAGTTAAGAAATGAAATCTCATTAAAATCCGGAAATTACAGGAAGGGTGCAAAATGGAATGAAAAATGGAATCAGCTGAGTGCTGGTATGCACGGAAGTGAACACCTGTAGTCTGACTGTTGCAAGGCCATGCATTAAACATTACTCTCGTTACCTAGCAACTTGGCGCATTCTCACCGCATCAATCTGTTCCAGTGCTTCTCAATACATTGCTATACTCGATCCAAGATGTGTTCAGCAAAAGTAAACAACAGACTTTCCTTGACTAACTGTGTCCTGTCGTGTCATTGGTTAATCGCACCAGCGCATACTTCACGATAGTGCGACAAGCTCAGTCAGATGTTTACTTCCATTCCACATACATCGTACAATTATTTATATCTTATAGAGGGTGTTAACGAATAACACCGAAATATTTTACCTGTGTATAGAGGGGACACAAACAAGCAACTTTTATTATGAGATTTTTGCTCTATGGATTCAATTTTTCCTGTTACAGCATAAAATCTCCCAGGGCATGGCAGCCACTGACTTCTAACATTAGGGAAAAATTGCAAAACGAAGGAACTTCGTTGTTAACTCTGTAGTCAGTAGTTATGAATAAAAGAAGACTAATGCAGTGGTGGCCAGTCATGTGATTAGTCTGTAAATTTTGCAGTTTATGAAATCTCTAAATTATGATATAGCTGTGGATGAATGATTAAGAATCAGGTTTTTATCGATCACTAGGAAGGCATGAAGTCAATTTAATGGAAATTGTAACCCTATTTCCCGTAATTATTGACTTATGAGCACCAAATTATAATTACTTTAATGCCCTGTAGTACACACATTTTACGTCATAGAGCAAAAATCTCCTAATAAAAGTAGCTTGTGTATGTCCCCTCTATATACAGGTAAAATATTTTGGTGTTATTCATTAACACCCTGTATAGGCCTACCGTAACATTTCTCTTTCCATGGCCTTCTAAATGCTTTCTGTTTTTCGCAAGAGGGAAGAGTGACAACCTTTTCAAAACATACGAAAATCTTGTTACTATGGCAACCAATACCCTGCGTATGACAGAGTCAATGTTGTAGACAGTTTTCATGATTGCAAATACATTTTGTTCATATGAAGGGAAGGGCGCTCTAAGCTAATAGCTTATTGACAATATATATGCATGAGGATGAAGTCAACCCTTATGATTAGCTCTAAGAAATTGAAAAGGGAAGACACGAGAGTTCATGTATGACTTGTCAATAATCGAGTCTGCCCCCTCAAACAATTTACTCACAAAGGGCAGAAGTGGAGGGGGTTATATTTTTAATATTATATTAGTCTCACAGTAGGTCGTCTGTGTAGGGGGTTGGATTTTTCTCTTTGCCAAAGCTGAAAATGAAATTCTGGGCACGAATAGGGGAAGGAGGGAATCCTAGGTCAGGGGCAGCTAAAGTGATTTCGTCTTCTAGCAGATTTCTTTCCACCCTTTTACCCCAGTAACCTTTAGTTACTTCTTGGCGAGTGTTTTCAAGGCAATAAAGCTCTCTCTCTCTCCCCTGAAGGTGAAGGAACACCTCAGTAGTTTGGGGGGATGTTGAGATCTTAGCTTGAGTGGAAAGGCAGTAGAAGGTCTCGTAGCCAGGAGATTTATAAGGCAATGAATTCTGAGAGATTGTTTGAATTAGTAATTCTAACAGGTATTAGGCCTCGATAGATTCAATGCACTCTGTACAGAGTAATCTAAACTATATTTTGGGGCCCTGTTTCTTGGAACTTGCTAATAATATTAGTTAATAATACTAGAACTCATAATATTATTTAAGAGTTATCAAAATCTTGTTTCATAGAGATATGAACACTACTCATAAAATCTCTTCACTAATATTATTATCAGTTCATTGGTCGGCTGATTGATTTGGAGGTTGCGTCTGGATTGATATTTGTGTTTTTTCCCCTTCTTAGTCTTTTTGTCAATACTTTTTCAAATCAGCACGGCCTACATAGATCTTTATAAATAATAACTAGCTCTAAGAAATGAATAAATCTGCCAGACACATAATCAAGATAGCTGTAGGCTTATTACTCAAATAAATCCTAAAAAAACTTGTGTAAAAATTCCTTTGTAAGCATATGTAAGCTTTTTCTAAATTGATAATTAAATCAGTTCCATTCATTTTCCACAAATTTAAGTTCACGAATTCTGAATTACATGGGTTTGAGAATAAGTTATTAGCCCAAATACACTTACAGCAAAACACCTAATATTATCAGTAACGTTTATTAGTTCTGCAGTCTATGAAACAGTTTACTAATAATATTAGCAACATTTACTAATAATTTAGAGCCATTAACTCACAACTAATATTATTAGAAAATATTCTTATGAAACAAATTACTAATAATAACTAATATTATTATGTATTTGCTAATAATATGAGTGTAAAAGTTCCATGAAACAGGGCCTTGGATTTAAAAAATACTAGAACTTCCAAAACAAACTCTGTTTTGATTTGTGGACGCAGCTGGTTTTGCTTTTGGAAAATAGCACAGGATATTTGGCCAAATTCTTACGTGGTAAAATCTATTGTTTGTTTTAAAATCCGTTATGAGAAACCATAATTCATATTAAAAAGAAAAAAAAAGTACGTAATAATAGTCTATAGACAAAATTTCTGTTTATTGGACCTGCTGTCACAAAAAGTACTGGAATGCATTATGTCTTGGACTGTTTAAAAGTATTACTTTATTTTTCTCTGTAAATATTTCCAAACATACAGATTTTTTTTTCACACCTTTTATCCTATATGCAATAACTTACATCTCTTCAGTTTGATGTACCGATTGCGACAAAATGTGGCGCGATACGTAGAAATGGACAACGGATTTGTGTTCAGCGACCCAAAATTAGTTAAGATCACTTATACAACTTGCTTAAAAGAAAGAAAGTTTCTAAATGCAGGGTAGTATAATCATTATCACCTGATGGCTTTGATAATAACTTCTCATCGTCTTATATTTCATTTTTACCTTTCTATGATTTTTTATTTATTTTCTTTTTAATAACTTTTCTTCTGAAAAAAAAATATTTCGCTTCAACTCATCTCTGATAAAATTATTTTGAATGCTGAAGGCCTTCGATTAATAATTATTTTGACCATTAAATTTATAACATATCCTATGGGAAAAAGTAGTTTGTCTTGAATTTAACAAAATAATGGAAAGGAAATTGGAATACTTAAATTTGGTGTAAAATTACAGAATAAAGTGATCCTAGTTGTTAAAAAGCGAGCTTAATACAATAATTTAAAAAAAGTACGAGAAATAAACAACGAGCATATTCAATGTGTCAACTATTTTCTATGCAGTCCGCCATGGGTTTTTATATTGTAAGTGAAATTTACAATTCAATTATATTTTTTACAATTTTTTAGTGTAATTATCATTTCTTCTCATCTACCTTACACAATATTCACAATTATTGATATATCTTTAAGTAGCGCTTAGTATAGGTTACTAGTAAAAGTTAGTAATTTTCATGTCTGTATAAAATGTTCAAGTAGGCCTAATTGCCACTTATTAAATCGACTTCCTAAAGAGCAGTAATGTAAAATAGTATATTGTGATACAAGTGCCGTAAGCGATGCATACGGATCAAGGAAAGAGTTTGAAAAAACGAGGCGCTTGCGCCGAGTTTTTTTCAATTTCCGAGATCCGTTATGCGCTTACGGCACGAGTATTGCATCCTATTTTTTGCACGATGATTATTTATATCAATTTAATTATATTAATTGTGATAATATCTGAAAATATTATGTATATACATTTTTGAAAATAGATCTTTATTTCAGAAAGTGATTCGCAAGTGTTTGTTGTTATGCGAACCGAAAATTTGTCCTGGGGGGCCTTGTCCATAAAGGCTTGTATTATGATGTGGTGTAAGTAAATTCTTACCGCACATAGCAACAAGATTGCGTGTGGGAATGTCAACTTACGATCCACGGCAACAACATTCGTAAATACCACTAATTAGTTAGGCTAAGTCATGCAAAAAAGTAACTTTTGTTTGATTTTGCTGTACGCTGTGCATAAAAACCGCCCTGACAGCACTGGGGGTGGCATGTTAGCTGCGGATATGAGGGAGGGATCTCCTTAGGGGTATCGGTGAACCGCGGAAGTATCAACTCGGCATCAAACATCCGCCGTCTTCAGTGAATCAATATTGTGTCATCATTCATGTACGTGACTGAATAATACTGGGAAATGTGCTTTACTTGTAGGAACTTACAGTGTAACTTCTACGTACAGCTGGGTTTATGCAGATTGCAGGCTATCTAGCTCATGAATCAGTGACCAATATCATGACCGTCCGAAAGGGGGGGGGCAGGGTAGGGCCGCTGCTCCTCCCTGGAAATTGTTTACACATAAACCTCTAAATTAAATGACTGTAAGCAACTAATGTGACTTGAGGTTTAAGTCCAAATACTGTTGTTTGGATAAAAACGAGCTATAGCTGACTAGATATTAGATTTTAGGAACAATTACTTCCCTTAAACTTGAAACCATTTATACCCAAACATTTTATTTTTTTATTTTTTAATTTATTTTATTTATTTACCATCATAAAATATAAAATATACATATAATAACTGATGCCCGAATGAGCAAAAGCTCGTGCTCGGGCTCAGCTCAGCAAATAGAAAACAGAGATCACTGGAAATTAGAAAAAAAAAGATCAAGGCAAAGCGACGCTACATACACAAATACACACACAAAACAAGGCAAATAGTAAATAACATAAATCAAAAGCAAAACATAACATATAATAAACATTATGTGTTAGAGAGGAATGACAAGCACGAGTAGCCAAAATGAAGATATGGCAAGAAAATATCACATTTTATATTTTATATGAATAGTACCATAAAATTGTAAGGTGTATGAAAAGTCATGTGAGTGTATGCATGAGATGTTTTCTTTTTATCCATGGCCATAGTCCAGCTACAGTAAACGAAGATGTTGATTATATAATAATAATAATAATAATAATAATAATAATAATAGCACTAATAATAATAATAATAATAGTAATAATAATAGCACTAATAATAATAATAATAATAATAATAATAAAGCGGTTGTAGTAGCATAGTGATGGTGGTGGTGGCAGTAATTCGTTCATTAGCCCCCCCTTGACAAAATTTCTGTGGACGCCCATGGATCAATTCAGTATAAGAATATGTGGAGTTTCAAACCGTCGCAGTTGTCTATCATCAAATTTTACCGTTTTATTTGTATTAATGTCAAGAAATGAGTACCAGGAGCGATCCTGAGGGTAAAGGCGGCCGGTGCGTAAGGCTGACAACCTTACCGCCTTCGTGTGTCGATTGTCTAAAAATCTGGGAGCCTCAACCTCCTGGAACCCTCTGGGCCTCCACGGCCTGTCATAGGGAATAATTTACTTCTACAGTGACACAAAAAAAGATCCAAGTAATTTTTATGGTTTTAATTATGTATTATATAATTTATTGTAATTCTGCGAGTGTTGGGTAAATAGTCATAACTAGGGTTCGGATGTTTATGACCTAAAAAAGCGGAAAATATGACTGAAAATATGCCCTTAAAAATGACGAAATATGACCCAAAAATCCTAAATATGACCAGATAAAATGTCGCATTTTCAAAAAATAAAAGTTCCAATTTAAAACGTTTAAAGACAATGAATTCTCACGTCACATGAATTCAATCAGATAATCACTTTTTAACAATTTTGGTGATTTACAGTTTTGTTTGTAATGATCTTCTATTTTTAAAGAATATGCTCCTGTATGTTCGCGTCATCAGCTCCAAAGACTTGTAATATTTTGTAGATCTTGCGATATCACTATAAAATATGAACCATTGCATTAATTTTAAAATTTAACTTACTATTAATTTGGCATGAACATTAAATTAATTAAATACATTTCAAATATAACTCGTCCATGTAGTACATACACTGTATAATTGTGCTCCTTTACAGAATTTATAACTGCTGAAATATGACATTAAATTACAAACATGGCCAAAATATGACCAAGACCACAAAATAACCCAAAATATGACTTTATATGCAAAATAAAAACGGTCCGATTAGAATAACAAGCGTGCAATTCGTGTTTAATTTGAGTTTGCAGCGAGAACGGAGGACAGGATAAAAATATATTTCATAAATATCCGAATCTTAGTCATAACAAATATAAACCGAGTTCCGAATTCTCTCATGTTAAATTCATGGTCAACCAAGGGAAAATCTGAGGTGACTACATGTAGCCTAATTTTAGCAGAAATTTAATAACGGTAAGTAACAACTATTTCCAAAAACTAAAATATTAAAATGTTATGAGTTCATGGTCATTATAGTTTGCTTATTTATGTATGTATTTATATATGTATAACTCCATGGCGCTACATCCTGGAGGGACTTGGCCTACCACCCGACCGCTGCGTCGTCTACCGTAGGCAGATGGATGGCAGGATTAAGGGCATGTGGTCAGCATACCGACTCCCACGGCCGTTAATCGTGGTTTTCATGACCGGATTTATATATATATATATATCCTATAGGCCTATTAATTTAGATTCTTATTAAGTTATGAGGTTAATCTGTTAGGCCGGATGTTTACTTCCACGTACATTCCTAAATAAGTCGTATGAATAAAGGCTAGTTTACACGACGAAATTAGGTTTCGTAACTGAGTTTCGCAACTGTTTTTTACTTGAATGCGCAAGCGCTAGATGTACTGGCGACAATGAGTTACGACACTACGCAGTTTCGGCTGATTCCAACTTTTTCACGAAACTATAATAGTAAATTTGAGATTATACGCTTATTTAGCTTGTACGCATTTCGTAAAATGAAATGGGGAAGTGAGGAAATTGTGAAATGCCTGTATTCATACGTGTTTCAAACGTTTATATGGGATTTTAACAACTTGAACTTCAGAAATAACATGAAATGTGCGGTTGCATTGGAAAGAAAATGTGTGTAATTAGTTTCACGAAATCACTTTCATGAAAGTGGTTACGAAACCTAGTGTCATCGTGTAAACTACCCTTTAAGTTTCGCTTAAATATTATTTTCTCTGGAGCATTTTCCAGAAATTTTCTAAGAAAATAATTGGAAAGCACGGCTTGATCAACATTTCCTTTTAAAATGTCCTTCCTAGTACAAAACACAATATGGCGAAGTGGAATTCAATAAATAAAGTTTTTTATTGGGTGGAGTATATCAACTTGCCTGTCAACAGCGTGGACTGAGAGACGGTTTAATCCGCTGGCACTTATTCGTGGGAACTTACTGCGGTCGTAAAGAAGGCAACGAAAGTGATTCCTGTCGTGAAACAAGAGAGTTTATCTCCGTCACTAAAACAACCCGGATCCTGGAAAACATGGAGCCTACGCGGAAACGCATCCCGTCTAGTTTTTGTGACGTCAAGTGTAAGAGAGGCTATACAGCTGAGTGGAATAATAATAATAATAATAATAATAATAATAATAATAATAATAATAATAGTGATAATAATAATAATAATAATAATAATAATGATGATGATGATAATGATAATAATGATGATGATGATGCTGATGATAGTAATATTAATCATAATAATAATCATAATAGCAATAATGATGATGATAATAATAATCATAATAGTAACAATGATAATAATAATAGATGATGATAATAATAATAATGATAGTGCTGATGATGATAATATTAATAATCATAATAGTAATAATAATGATGATGATGATAATAATAATAATAATAATGACAATAATAATGATAATAATAATAATGATAATGATGTTGCTGGTGATAATAATATTAATCATAATAATCATAATAGTAAGAATGATGATTGTGATGATAATAATAATAATGATAGTAATAATGATGATTTTAATAATGATGGTAATAATAATAATAAATCAGGTAAACTAATGTAACAAAGTGTCATAACGATTTTGTTTAATCAGTGAAAATTGCAATTTTGATATGCAGAAAATTAAATATTTGTAAAATCGAATTCCGAGTTAAGCTCCAGATTGATACATTAAGCAGGGCTTACGGAAGAAGAAAGGTCTAGTTTTTTTTAAAAAACTAGCATCAGCAGAACTATATAGATTTGTGATATCTTGACAATCGCACACACTCACATAAAAATACAACAAAACAGAGTCAAATTGGCCGGCTACGGGATTTGGGCCATGTACGGTACCTCCAGAATGCGAGTCCAAGATATTACCATCCCGGCCACCTCGCTCAGTTTAACGGTCGAGTTTGATAAGCATATTTGAAATAATAGTGTTATTTGTCAAAGCTAACTGTAGTGCAACTTCCAAAGCCGTATATGAAGATTCTAAAGCAATATGTTATCATGATAACTATACACAGGTAAAATATTTCGGTGTTACTCATTAACGCTCTGTATAATATTTTAATGAAGTATTTTAGTCAAATTAGTTACTAAAAATTCATCGGTATGCAAATTAATCATACCAGGGTGAAAAATCTTTCCAGTCATACTTTATTCATACGTTTAGACCCAGTATTCGCTCTCAAAAATGTAGCCTAAAATAATCACGGAAATAGTTTATGACAAATGTCCGCTATTGGCTGAGTGGTTAGACCGCTCGCCTTCCGCCGCTTGGACCCAGGATCGAATCTCGGCAGATACATGTAGAATTTGTGGCGGATAAAATGGGGTCAGAGCAGATTTTCTCAGGGTTCTTATGCTCCCCTGCCACATATTCCACTGTAGTTCCATTCACCATAATATGACAATTCTTTCTTTCTTAATCTTAGTTTTACCTCTCCCTTTTAGGATTTAAGCGACTCAAGCCGCCCGGGCCTTACAGGGCCGCGACCTGTCGGGAGAGGGATTATCTTTGGATCACATACATATTTTTTGATCAGACAAGGACATGGAGGGCCTCCCTGGATGAGTGATCAGCCCAATGCCGGAGCCACCTCCGAGACAACACGAACACACAGGGCGAGACACACACACTTACTCGGAACAAGGCGAGGATGGGGATGAAGATGATAATGACGGCCAGATGATATCTGGGGACCTCAATGGCCTTAAGTTACCCAACATTTGTCTCACAGGTGAGGGAAAACCCCGGAAGAAACCACACCTAGGCATAGGCGTAACCAGGCCGACCATACGGGGTCTGGCGAGTATGGAAGGAGAGGGGGGTCCGGGGGCCCTCCCCCGAAAAATTTTAAAAATTAAGATGCAAAATAACGAGTTTTAAGCTTCCGGGGGTTCTCCCACGGAAAATTTTAAAAATTAAGACGCAAAATAACGAGTTTTATGCTTCCCACGCTTTATACTTGTATTAAGCAATTTATGGGCAGACTTAAAAAAATTATACAATTTTCCTTTTTTTAATCAATGGGGGGGGGTTCAAACCCCCAAACCCCCCCCCTCGCTACGCCTATGCACCTAGGTAACTTGTCCCGACCAGGAATCGAACCCGGGCTCGCTGAACGCATCCCCTGAGCCACAGCGGTGGACTAATATGACAATAAGGAATTATAAATGTCCGCTATACAGTACTACCGCTTGAAGGTGACTGGTTAAAATAGAAATCTTCATCTAAAATATTTCGAACTTTGCGACAGGCGTTCAGTATGACGACAAGTAAGTTTCGGAGATTGAAGGGAAATTTGACTGGGGAATGTTGGCAATGTTCTGGTTCCTGTGAGGATTGCATTTGCCATTCAAATTGTTTTATCAGGTACACGCACGAATAGTTACGGCAGATAAATGCGTTTCTCATTTCCTCTTCTCCTGGTATAAACTCACGAACTACTGTACGTTAAGAGTCACTGTTCCAACATTCATAAACTAAGCTAGCAGTTGCAATGTAATTCTTAGGTGGCCTTGCTTTTTAAATATGGTAGAGTCCCGATGAGATGGCCTTCGTGGACTCAGATCTGCGAATTTTCAGGTTTAAGAATGGAATAGACAGGGTGTTATTGAAAAACAGCGAAATATTTTACCTGTGTATAGAGAGGACATAGGCAAGCTACCTTTATTAGGAGATTTTTGCTATGACGTAAAATGTGTATGCTACAGGGCATTGAAGTCATTAATATTTGGTACTCGTAAGTCAATAATTAATCGAAATAAGGATAAATTTTCATTAAATTGACTTCATACCTTCTTAGTGATCGATAAAAACCTGATTCTTAATCATTCATTAACAGCTATATCATAATTTAAGAATCTCATAATCTGCAAAATTTACGGACAAATCACATGACTAGTCGCCACTGCATTAGTTTTTTAATTCATATCTACAGTGTTAACAACGAAGTTCCTTTGTTTTTAATTGCGTTAATTATTAGAAGGCAGTGGCAGCCATGCCCTGGGAGATTGTATGCTGTATAATAAAAAATCTAAGCCATAGAGCAAAAATCTCCTAATGAAAGTTGCTTGTCCATGTCCCATCTATACACAGGTAAAATATTTCGGTGTTATTCATTAACACACTGTATAGTAAAAATTGTACTTTTTGGCAGATAAATAACTATACATCCAAACAATAAATTATGGGAATTTTTCCATCAAAGAGAGAAGTTATAAAATTATTGTAATTCGGTGGTCAAATATAAGTTTAAAACCTCAAATTCACTGAATATTAAGGACTTAGGTGCATTTGAAGTGGTTTCATTTGCAAAATCTGTCGATGTACTAATTTTTTGTGTTGTAGTTACATTTTTGCCATTTTTAGCATGATTTTAAGTCTTTAACACCAAGTAGTCAAGAGTAATCAGCTATGTCCTTTTCATTTGAGAAAATATACATATTAAGGTACAATTTAGGTATATAATTAAATTCACAAAAATATGTGTGGTTAATTACTATGTAAAATAACAAACAGTGACTTTTTGTCCCACCCTTAATGGTCATAGTTTTGTTAAAATATTATTGATGAGTTAAATAAATGTTCTGATAATCTGGAAATAATTTATAATTTGTATTTAATCTCTTTTATCTTCATTAATAATAACATTATGACTCTAACATTAATAACAGAACAGCAAATGAACTGTTTTTGTACATCATTAAAATCTTTGTCCAAATTATGTCCCACTCGTAAGCTTAATAGATTTTGAAAAACAAATTTAAAATATTTAAAATAAATTTTAAATAATGCTTTGCATGTACTGTGGAGGAGAAGGCATTGTAAATTTTCCACAATGTAAATAACTAATTCTAGTTTATTATTTATGATATGTAATAAACAAAAATAGTTTTCATAATTTGCTAGAATGTCCCACCCGTAATTATGAAATGGCTGTATACGTTCTTTATAACAAATTTCTTTTTTTAATCCAAAATCGTTTAAAAGTTCAGTACTCGTCCCTATTAAAAGTTTGTTGAATTGCCCAGGTATTTCATGCTATATATTGGCTTCAACATTGGAACATGCAGTGGTCTGCTGCATAACATAGTTTTACAAATAAAATGAACAACAAACTGGATGACAGGTGATGCGGTATGTCAGCGCAAATAGCTGCCATTGTAGTTATCAACAGAGCGTCATTAACAAAGTATGTCGCATTGTAATTGCAGTGCCCGGGAGTCGATGCGGTGGACCCCTGCACGAAACTGAACCGCAGCGGAAAATATGCGGAGACTGTGAAATAGTCTGGTTTTATAGCGCGCATAGTTCTGACCCACCTGTTCTAATTACTGTCACCTAATAGATTGCAGAGTGGAGGCAATCAAACTGTCTCTCCTACTGTTTTATTTCCCGAGAAATGTGAATGAAATTATACAGTGTGTCCAGACATTATTTTACAGAATAAAGCTTTTAGTTAGTTCATTGCAGGCGCGTCCAAAAAGTAAGTTTCCCTGGGACGATTTACAGAAACAAAACACAATTTCATGAAAATATTTATTGCAACAGATACAACAAATGTTCAGCTATTTTTCAACGTATTAGCCACCGGAATTGAGACATTTGCCTCATCGTGTGACCAACTTTTTAATGCTTGTGTCCTAGAAGTGTGACAACCATCTCTGCCTCTCTCATTCTGTCATTTCTTGAGGTGTGGGAAAAGATGAAAATCACTGGGAACGAGATGCGGTCTGTAGAGTGAATCTGAGGAGAGTTTAAAGATCCACCCTACAGCCCGGACTTCGCTCCAGTGATATCCATCTTTTCCTACACCTCAAGAAATGACAGAGAAGAGGAAATGGTTGTCACACGGTGGTTCAAATTCGGCAGACTTCTACGACACAGGTATTCAAAAGTTTGTCCGACCGCGTATCCTGAGATTTTCATCTTTTCCTACCCCTCAAGAAATGACAGTGAATGACACAGAATGGTACAGATTGACAGAGAAACGCAGAAGGGCCCGGATTCTGATGACCTAATATTGTTTGAAAAATGACCTGTAAAATGGCCTTAGATTTTAAAGAAAATGACTTAATAATTATAAAAATGACCTAAAAACTGATATTTTATTTATAAGAAAATATTATTGTACACACAAAGTCGTAGAATGGTTTGTGCGTAATTGAAAAAAACTGTAAATGCAGAAAGGATGTTGTAGGTCTAAAAACTCTGTTCTTTGTTCTTGATTGGAGCATTTGAGAAGAGAAGAAAATTGTTTTAAAGTATATCCTACAAAAATGTTGCACTATAGTAACCTAGTAATTTACTTAAGTATTACCCTTTTGAAAAAAAAAAAGCTTGCAGTAAATTACTGTCAGCGTAAGGAGATTATTGAAGGTATAAAAGTTAATATACTCAATATAGATGCATGAAAATGACTATATAAGGAAGCAAATGACACGAAAATGACAAAAAATGACCTAATAAAAACGTATTTCTAGAGGCCATGATTAACTGTAAGATTTATCCAAAAGTTGGCAATGTCTATGCAGCATCAATACAAAGATGACATGTCATTAGAATCCGGGCCCTGGTTATCACACAATGGTTCAAATCCCAGGCGTCAGACTTCCTACGACACAAGTGTTCAAAAGTTGGTCCGGTATGTTGAAAAATAGCTGAACACTTTCTAAAATCTGTTGCGATAAATGTTTCCATTAAATTTTGTTTTGCTTGTGTAAACGGCCCTCGTACGATCTTTCTTGTTAAGTCACACGTAACAGTAGTAGCGTAGTTTGATTGGGTATAAAGGAAAGTCGTGTGCTGTGTTTTTCAGAGGGAGGTGCTGCAGCGAGATGTGGACAGAGAGCGACGCCTGCGGCTTGACACAGAGGTGCGGCTGCGAGACACCACGAGCGAAGCCGAGCGTTGCCGAGCCAGGCTCGCGAGCCTCCAGAGGGAGTTCGGCAGGTGAGTACACTATTATTTATGGTATTATAACACGACTATTGTGGGTGCCACTTCTTAAAGACTCTTTTTCCAAGAACTGTCTCTACCTGCTGCCACCCTAATGCTCTTCCACCTGTCAATCATTTATTTATTTATTTAACCTGGCGGAGTTAAGGCCATAAGGCCTTCTCTACCACTCAGCCAGGGCAAAAACATGAAATAAATAATGATAATAATAATAATAATAATAATAATGATTAATAATGAATTAATAAAGAACTAATATACATGAATACAAGAAACATACATTAAATACAAAGAAAACATTCGAACATAAGTACTTGAATAATATGAATATATAATACAAATGACTAAAAATAAACAAACAAATAAATAAAAAGATGAGAGTCTAAACAAATAAATTCTTAGTTATTACAAAACATAATGAAAATTAAAATATATATTACTAATTAGTAGGGACCGGATTTTTAGGTTTTTAAAAACACTGTTTTAGGTTTTCCATGAGGTGTAATAGGTTTTTAGGTTTTTTGTCCAAAATATCGTTTTCGGGTAGAATTTTTGGTTTAATGAATTTGAATGTGCTACATAGGATTCAATACATAATTAACACGTCTCCTTAAAACACAGTGTGACCACTCAGTGTGAATAACAAGACAGTACTAAAGGCAAGCAAAGCTTTAAAACACAGAATTGTTCATACACGGCAGCAATGGTTGTTCGTACGAATATTTAAAAGAAATACGCCGGTACTCTACACTTCCTCTCTTGATACTGTCCATCCTAGACGACAATGGGTTGAACGAAACGCGGTGGTATTAATTTCAACCCGACAAAAATTATTGTCTCCTCGCAAAATGTCGATTTCTCAAAAGACAAACAAAAAAGACAAAAAAGTAGCCTAAATGAAATATTTTAGGTTTTATATCCCGTTTAGGTATAATTAGGTTTTTATACCCCATTTAGGTATTTTTAGGTGCCACAGAATTAATGTGGGTGAATCCTATGGACATGATTCGAAAAAGTGTATGAGCGCTTTTTGTTTTGGAAGCAAGGAAAAAAATAGGTAAAAACCTAAGAATCCGGTCCCTACTAATTAGCATCAATTACTAAATGTTATTGTATACTAAATTTATCGGTGAATAGAAAGGTAATTAGGCCTATTCACACTTGTCTGCAGTCCAGTACAATGTTGCCAAATACGTACCACAGCACGTTTACTTCACTTGAGATTTGTAAATGACAGCGGCAACACTGGAGAAACCCACGCGACTAGAAAAGCACCTGTTCTTTGTCGGTGTCGAAGTCGGTGCAGATTTTCGGATAAAGGAACAATATATTATTTTATAGATAGACGATGGTTTGGGACGACGTCTTCTTAAAATGGCACCAACAGTATTTCCCTAGCGTCCGCATACGAAAGTATCAAAAAACTAACCTAATCATATGCACGCCGTGTTATATCTTGCAAAGCGTGAGTAAATAGTAGGCTATATTGCGATACAAGTGCCGTAAGCAGTGCATACGGATCGAGGAAAGAGTTTGAAAAATCGAGGCGCTTGCGCCGAGTTTTTTCAATTTCCGAGATCCGTTACGCGCTTACGGCACGAGTATTGCTTGCTATTTTTTGTACGATGATTATTTATATTAATTGAGATATCAGCTGAAAATATTATGTAGGCCTATATAAACTATTGAAGATGGATGTTATATTTCAGAAAGTGATTCGCATGTGTTTGTTGTTATGGGAACCGAATATTTGTCCTGTTAAAGTCTCCACAAACTAGGGGGCCTTGGTTCCGGACTTCCATAAAGGCTTGTATTATGATGATTTTACTTACGGCACCTGTGCTTTTTATACTTTTTACCGCACGGAGATTTCTTTTGTTCCCATAGCAACAAGATTGCGTGCGGGAATGTCAAGTTACGATCCACGGCAACAATATTCGTTTATACCACTGATTAGTTACGTCGTGCAAAAAAATTCATTGAGATTCCTTGGATTTAGCCCCCTTTCAGGCGATTTGCTTTTGAAGATGGGATAAATATAAACACACAAAGAAAGGCAGTAACGCACATATTGATCTGCTGTCGCATGGCAATAAAATCACGGCCACCTGCGTCTCCTGGCTCCCCCCCCCCTCACGTAATGACAAGGAGGAGTATCTAGATGGCCGTGGCCACCTCTCAGTCGCTACATGTACCACACTTAAATGTCACTGCCTTCTGTTTGAAAATTCCTAGGTTCCAAAAACGGTAACCTCTGTTCAATTGTTTAGTATGTAGTTATCGTATGATTTGGTAACAGCAATAAGCTCGAAAATTTGCTTATATTTAGCTATCAAGTTCCTTAAAATGTCGCCATTAATAGGGTGTCCATGTAATGTTTAGGCTATACAGGGTGTTAGTGAATAACACCGAAATATTTACCTGTGTATATTATTATTATTATTATTATTATTATTATTATTATTATTATTATTATTATTATTACTATTATTATTTATTTATTTTTATTTATTTATTTTTACTGGCGAAGTTAAGGCCATAAGGCCTTTCCTTCCTTAGGGGGGAAATAGACAAGCAACTTTTATTAGGAGAATTTTGCTCTGTGACGTAAAATGTGAATGCTACAGGGTATTAAACTCATTACAATTTGGTGCTCATAAATCAATAATGAAGCAAAATAGGATCACAGTTTTCATTAAATTGATTTCATGCCTTCTTACTGATCGATAAAACCCTCATTCATAATCATTCATTAACAGCTGTATCATAATTTAGTATTTCCATAATCTTTAAAATTTACAGACTAACCACATGACTGGCCTCCACTGCATTTCTTTTATTCATAACTACAGTGTTAACAACGAAGTTCCTTTGTTTTGCATTTTTTCAAATGTTAGAAGTCATTGGCGGCCATGCCCCGGGAGATTTTATGCTGTAACAGGAAAAATTCATTCCATAGAGCAAAATCTCTTAATAAAAGTTGCTTGTCTATGTTCTCTCTATACACGGGTAAAATATTTCGGTGTTATTCATTAACACTAATTCATTCATTAACACTAATTCGGTGTTATTAATTAATTTATGGAATATTTACAATTTTTGTAATGACAATTATAATATTTACAGATTTGTCTCATGCACACAAATTTTCCCAAATGACTTCTTAAATTTCTTCTGCAGACTGGTGTAGATAATTTATTTCACAGAAATAAATGCCTCATTGTCACTGTACATTTCACTTATATGTATTCTATGAAGAAGTGAGTTATTTTTTCTCTTCACATTCTGATATAGAACAAGAGGCCATTTTGCAAAGAGCACGTATTCAAAGAGTGGATGGCTTATAACTACCCTTCAGATATTTTTTTTTTTTTTTTTTTTTCGGAAAAAAGTTTTAGCTCTTAGTATAAGCAACCGATGAGCAAAATTTAAAGACAATTGTTAGAGCAGTTTTCGAGAAAATCGCGAAGAACGAACATTTCTTAATGTAAAGTCCCGTTAAAAATAAGATACTTCGTGTCACATCTTCAGAAGATACCTAACCCAAATATGAAATTTCGTTTTCACATGATTTTCCGTTTTGGAACTAGCCTGTTCACAGACACACAGAAGCACATACTCAGACATGTTTCTGAAAATACTATTTTTGGATTCCAGGGAACCTCATAACGTGTATTTATGCTAAAAGTTCAATTCGAATTTGGGGGTCGAAAACAATACTTCTTCTATTTATAGTACCTATGGCACGGGCAGAGGAAGTAAAAATATTGTAGGGCCAATGGATTGAGATGTAGCACACTGCTTTTATCCTGAGCTGTGAAAAAGTTGTTTTTATGTAGGCCAAATAAGACATCACATATAACGCAGTCCATTACCGTTAACTGAAGTTTTCAATCAGCCCACAGTTTACAGCGCCATCAGCATAATTTTTCACATAAAGACAAGAAGTGTGAAAGCTTGTGCATTAAGGTGGTAACCATGGCGATAATCCACAAGTTTAGTTCTAAATCAGCCCACTCTCTGGTTATCAAATAGCTGGTGCTGTTCTAGAGTTTATGGGGTGCTTACGTGGTGTCGTAGTTAAGTCAGGTGCTGCGAATGGGGGAGGGGGGGCACTCAAACCACACGCACGTGCGTACCTTAGTTGTGCCAAGTTCATCCCGGATGTTAAATACTCCTTAGTGATGTCTAATCAGGGTGGATAACAGGTGTTCATGATGAAAGAAGTGTAAATTTAGCATTTGGTCAAGAAGTGCGATATTTGAAGTTTACTTACTTACTTACTTTACTTACTTACTTACTTACTTACTTACTTACTTAAGTTACTTACTTACTTAAGTTACTTACTTAAGTTACTTACTTAATTACTTACTTCATTACTTAATTAAATCCTTACTTAATTACTTACTTAATTACCTACTTAATTAGTTACTTAATTAGTTACTTAATTACTTACTTACTTAATTAATTAAACCCTTACTTAATTACTTTACTAATTACTTACTTAATTACTTACTTACTTACTCACTTACTTACTCACCTACTTACTTAATTAAACCCTTACTTAATTACTTTACTAATTACTTACTTAATTACTTACTTACTTACTCACTTACTTACTCACCTACTCACTCACTTACTCACTCACTCACTCACTTACTCAATGGCAATAGTCAATTCATAAACAAGCTAAAGGAATATTATCTATTTTATGGAACCCGAAGGTTCATTGCCGCTCTTACCTGAGCCCGCCATTCAACCCTATTCTGTGCTAACACCAACCAACCATCCCTCGTAAATCCTACTTCTCTTATGTATCTTAATATTGTCCTCCCACCTATGTCCAAGTGGTCTCTTCCCTTCCGGTCTCCCAGTCAGTATTTCTGAGATATGTATTTCCTCCCCCAAGCGCGCAACATGTCCAGCCCATTTCATCCGTGATTTAATTACCCTGACTATATCTGGTGAAGTGTAGGTCATGAAGCTCGTCTTATGCAGTTTTTCTCCAGTCCCCGTTACCATCTCTCTTAGGCCCAAATATTTTTCTAAGCACCCGGTTTAGTGTAAACATTCCCTAAAGTATAACTGTTCAACATTTTATTCCATTTGGACCATTTTTGAACCACAGTGCTCCTCCAACTGACAGTGCATGCAAACTTTACTCGCCTGTTTTGTTAACTATAGTTTGCATGTTATTTTGCCACATTCAAGATCCATCTTCTCTCACAAAAATTACGAATGCACCTGTTAAATGTTTTCATAATGTGTATGTAATAAAATGTCCAATCAGATTTTCTTTATAGGCCTGATCTTGTTTTAATATTTAGTAGGCTATACTCATGGGGGTACGCCATGGCATAGTTGTTGAGGCACTGCGCTACAAACCATAAGGTCACGGGTTCGATTCCCGGTGAGGTCGGTGTTGTCGACTCAGCCTCTAACAGAAATGAGTACCAGGAGTATTCCTGGGGGTTTAAAAAAACGGCCCGTGC
Organism: Ectobius pallidus; assembly: GCA_964059195.1. Lineage (NCBI taxonomy): Eukaryota > Metazoa > Arthropoda > Insecta > Blattodea > Ectobiidae > Ectobius > Ectobius pallidus. The sequence continues at coordinate 20,794,429 of CAXKWD010000002.1, read as the reverse complement.
TTATGGCTGACATCCTTACGACCTTCCTGTGCCGATGTCTCAATATGGGAGCCTCAACCTCCCGAAAATTCTTTGGGTCTCCATGGCGCATACAGGGAACTCTATCTATCTATCTATCTATCTATCTATCTATCTATCTATCTATCTATCTATCTATCTATCTATCTATCTATCTATCTGTCTGTCTGTCTCTCTGTCTGTCTCTCTGTCTGTCTGTCTGTCTGTCTGTCTGTCTGGCTTCCTATGCATCTATCTGTTTTCCCATTTAGGTGTGTGTTCGTGATCCCCTTCTTTTCACTTATGTAAAAGAAATATGTTCTTTGCGTGTCGTAATGTTATAAACAAATGAATCCAGTACATCGGGTTAACAAAATATATGCGGTCGACAAAGTAATGTTATATTACAAAAATCTATTTCAGCGATGCTTTTGTTTTTCCGGTTGCTATGGCTACCGAGCATGGCCATCTTCAAAGTTAATTTCATAATTGAATACGGTCTTGTTAATAGGTGGCGTTGGTTCTACACGGAAATGCCAGCTCAAATATTATAATATCAGATTGAATCTCGCCAAATAAAGGGTTAAGATTTCTGTGTTTTTGTACCGTCCACTTTTGGAGTCGATAACGTGGGAAACTTGTAATAAGTTACTTTTGCGAAACTCTTATAGATCGTAACAATTTGATTTCACTGCTGGTTGCCATGACAACGCACTTCCTGTGTGCCCATCCAATCAGTTTCCATTCAGTGTTAAATTCTCTCACATGACTGGATTGGATTTGTCACATTTCGCGTTGCTAGGTTTCTTATTCTCCAGATCTGCAGTTGTTCATTTCTCAAATAGATCCAAGTCCTTGAACTACTGAACAATCTCTATTGAAAGACGTCTGATAGTTTTCCATAGTTATTTAAATTTCAGATTTGAACGATGCTGTTTCATATCCATTCCTCTTGACTGTTGGGATTTATTCACTTTATACATTTTATTTTAAAATGGGATTAACTATTAGTTTTAACTCCATTATTAAGTGCCAAAATGGTACTTTACGACATTGTTTGGTGGACGGGAAAATGTCTGTCTGTCCGTGTGTCTATACGCGCGATAACTCAAATACGATTTATCTCATTTTCATGAAACTTGGTATACGCATTTGTAACGTCCATGGGAAGAAGCCTATTGATATTGGACCAAATCGGTTGACCGGTACCTGAGAAATGCCCAATTTAGTACCTATTTTATGGTAATATATTAGAAAGGATTTATCAAATGCAAATCAGTTATCATGACAACATATTATTTAACAGTGTTCGTATACGGCTTTGGAAGTTGTAATACAGTTAGCTTTGACAAATAACACTACCCATATAGTTCTTCACATATGTTTATCAGACTTTAGACCTTTGTTCTTCCGGATGCCCTGCTTAATGAATCAATCTGGAGCTTAACTCGGAAATCGATTACAAAAATAACTTATTTTCTGCATACCATAATTAATTGCAAACATCATTGATTAAACAGAAGCATTCTGGCACTTTGTTACGTCATTTTACCCGATGTTATTATTATTATTATTACAATTATTCCAATGATCAGGTTCTTGGACTTAAGTTCTGCAAGTTCCGCTCTATCTTCTCTTATCCTTAGATTTCTCTTTTCTTCTCTCGTTTATATCATGTAGCAGCTGGATTCTTCTTGTGACCTGAAGACCTGAAGTTCCCTTCGATGACGTCATGCAGCCGAAATTTCTCCTTTATGTTTGAACTATTAAATTTGCGTTTTTACGAAAAATTTGTGTTCAGGATTGAACTCTTCTCTTCGCTCTTCTCAGAACTTTTAAATTTATCACATTGTTTGTCTATTCTTCTGAAGAAAAAATACGAAAAACTCAAGTTTGATCGAAACTCGACGCTTCAACCTTGTTTACCGGCCCTAATAAAGTAGAACTTAAACAAAATTATTTTTAACTAAGTTGGGCGAACTAGTTCGAACTTTTTCATTCTCTAATGTTACGTATGTGCTCCCTTGGATTGGGCAGTTCAGGATTCGTATCGGAGCAAATAACACATCAATTGCAGCAGCTAAACAGAAGACAGTCACTACGTCCGTCATGTGTCTATCAACAGTGTTTTGTTTAACACGACTGAATATTCATCAGAGCCCCCTGTGAACCAAACAGCGAATTGCACTGCAAATACGGAGGCCATCCTAAGTGGAAACGCAATCTTTGCTCTTTTAAATACAGAGCACCGGAGTTCGGGAACAAAATACGGTATATTTATTTGTATTACAGTCTCAGATGGACTGTGCGAGTGAGAGCTTTAATGCAAAATAGCGCCGAAATGTTGTGCTTTTATGCATAAGTTAATCGATTTATTGTAGAGAAATATAACATATTTATTCACCGTTAATTCGACGGCCGTCCAGAAAGTACGTTTCCCTGGGGTCTTTTACAGAAACAAAACACAGTTTCATAGAAATATTTACTGCAACAGATACAATACTTACTGCAATACAATACAATATTTACTGCAACAATATTGGTATTTATGAAAATTATTAGGGAAACGGCACTAAAGTGCACAAAATTTGGCTGCCATTTTGTAATGATAATTACCTATTAACTGTAAAAGGTTAATTAATTCTGAAAATAGTATGAAATTGTAGAACTAGTCAATATGGAGCATGCCAAATTGCAAGGCTACAGAACAATTCATTGCTGAGGGAAAAAAATGAAACTGCGCCTGTTTTTCAGCAATGAAAGCCGTACCCTTAAAATAAAAGTTGCGAAAAATGAAATCGTTTTGCATGACTGTAATAATTTATATTTAAAAACTAGCTTTATTGTTACATAATATTGTATATACTTATCCTGTGGAGTAGTACCAACGTAACAATGCTTGACGCGCGTATATTACTTTTATGTCTTTTAATTAAGGCAACCATTGTCAATATGGCGATAGAATCGTTGTGTTAATTTTTATTAGCTCCGGTTCCCCCCCCTTCCCCCCCCCCCCCCCCGCCCCGTTCCCATGGAGCTGTGACGTAAATGTGTGAACTGAGGGACTATTGGAAGCTCACAAATTTGGCTGTAATGGCAATGGAGATGTCAAGGCCCCCTTTTAAAAAAGCTCTGCGCTTTTATTAAAAAGAGAGCGAGTATTGTGTGGAGTAGAGAAATACTGCAGATGAACTGTCGCCTGTATAATGTGCCTGTATTGGCTTTTATAGAAACGGGGGCTCTTGATTAGAGCAATATTTTACATAGGTTTACCCTATGCCTTTTCCTGTAAATGTATTGAAAAATGAAACCAGAGCAAATATATATATTTGTGTTATATGAAATACGTTTTATTTGTCCGCGAGAAAGAAGAATAAATTGAATCAGTAATTTGAAAAAGGGCACATGTGAAATTGTAGCGGAATTAGTTTCGTTTCGTGATATAACTTACATAAGTAGATCTACGTATCAATACAAACACAAAATGCGTAAAATTTCAACCTTATTACGGAAGACCCAAAAGGACATGGTAATATCCTTATGAAGCCACTGTAGTTATTGCATTAAAATAACATAGCTAAGAAAATATTATATATATATATATATATATATATATATATATATATATATATATATATATATATGCATTTTATTCAAAAACATTATTTTGTAACATGTGCCTTTTTAAAAATGTCAGATTCAATTAACAACCTTGAAAACATCGAGGCATTATAATATACAGATGTGGAGGGCTCATTTTCTCAAAAAGCTTATTAATCTGTGACGGACTGCAAAGAAAACAATCAGCTTAATGGGTAAGCTCTCGGTGTATTTTTTAGAAATTACGTTATTAGGTAGATTTCGAAGAAAAATCTACCTATTGCAATCGATACCATGTCATGACTTTCGAAAAATTCTTTCATATCTTTACGTTCTATGCCTCCCGAAGTACGAAACCACCGCCAGTTCCAAAAAAAATTATATATATATATATATCTTTACACGCTAGCGGCCGTAATTTTGAAGATATTTGAACCAAATTTTATTATGTTATTTCTAGGCCCAATAGTTCGGACAAGTTCGTTAATGAGCAAAATTGGCCCAAGGGGGTGGTTGGGGGTGGGGGTCGAAATTTTAAAACATTTATATCTCGGCCCCTATGAAATATAGAGGGAAACTTTGTTTGAATAAATTAGAGTACTCCCTATGGAGTTCGGGGTACGCCGTAGCGTGTTGGTTGAGGCGCTGCGCTACAAACCGGAAGGTCGCGGGTTCGATTCCCGATGAGGTCGTTGAGCTTTTTCAAGTGGCCTAATCCTTCTGGTGGCACTATGGCCCTGGGGTCGACTCAGCCTCTAACAGAAATGAGTACCAGGAGCAATCCTGGGGGTAAAGGCGGCCGGTGCGTAAGGCTGACAACCTTACCACCTTCATGTGCCGAATGTTCAAAATCTGGTTGCCTCAACCTCCTGGAACCCTCTGGGCCTCTATGGCCTGTTTAGGGATCACTTTACCTTTACGTTTACCTATGGAGTTCACAGTGACACCAACGATTCGGGGGTTTTGGGGGTACGAGTGGGGGTGGGGGTGGGGGGATGGAAATTCGAAATTTTTGAAACCACGTCTTTTGGGGTATCGTTGAAAAGCTCTTGATGAGTACTCTACAAACCAATAACTAGTTTCTCGATAGTTCTCATATAAGGCGAGATTTGAATGTTTGAAAAAGTGCTTTTTCCTCTTTTTGGCAGTTATTATTGCGGGTTTGTCATGCCAAGGCTAAATAAGAAGAGTGCTACGCAGCGACAATAAATTAAGCCAAAAGCACTTCGAAATCTACCTCAGTCTGTAGGCCTGCCTAAAGTTATTTTTTTTTTTATTTCCGAAAATTTTAAAAATAAGCACATCACTTTATAAGTCAGGAGCCCGATTGTTTTTTCGGAATAGGCTAATAAATTGAGATTGAAGTTCGTCGTATGTTAAATCTATTGGCTTAGGGAACTGACTTTGCTCCAATTTTATGTTGCAGCTTGGTACCTAATATACCTAGCATACAGTAGATTCAGAAATAAAAACTCTGTACATATGTCATGGGTAAACCTAGCTATACCCGGGTAAAGTGCACATTATCCAAAAGCACTGGGTAAAGGTCGAATATAATGTAACGTTTCTAGCTTTACCCGGGTATTCTTAGGTTTACCCAATTTCTACTGGGTAAATACGAACTTCAAACAAACAACACTTTCAATTTCCTTTATTACAATTAATGCTATTTATTAAGGTAACTTGTTTGAACACAATATGATTAAATGCCATTTGGAATTAAACTAACCTAACCTAATCTATTCTAACCTATCGTAACTAACCATATTGTGCATGTCCAGCCACGTAAGAAAATAAGAAAGTAGCTTTACCCAGAGGCATGAGGATAGAGGCCGAAGTAAATAAAAATTTTCTTATAACTCGCTCTTTACCCAGACTGATCGGGTAAAGCGCACATTACCCTAGGTTTATCAGTTTTTTCCAGCTTTACTCGTGATGTATATAGTTGATCCTAACGGAAAGTGTAGGTAGTCACCGCACGCAACGCAGCCATCGCGATATTCATTTTGTGGTTTTCATTATTCATTGCTTATTAGATTATGTAAGCATTCGCTAAATAGTCTGTCTCAAGATAAATTCACTCGGAACTATGTTGCTAAGATAAAATTCCAATTTCTTATTCCTATGATATACCAAAATCACATGTTCTATTGATCTGATAGGTCCCCTCCCTTAATTTTGCACGTAATCAATAAATTAACCCTTATTCTAACCTCACTTACTCGTGGATAGACGACATAATATTCAGTTAACAGTTCAATTACGCACAATACGTCGTGTTTTGTTTCTTGCAATGTCGCGAGTGTTTTATTGCTTTTATCACCATGGCAACAAGAATGGGGGAAGCTGAAAATCAGTTTGCGATGTGCGAATGTTTCTAACATGGTGTTATTAAACAAGACTGGAGTAAATTATAACAGAAACGGCAGTTAGAATATTAGGAACAGCTGTCCTACTAGAACTGGAGGGTCGGAATTAATTTAGCAAGCCCAGAGGGACGTACATATGGTCTTGCTGGCCGAACCAATGTCTCCTCCTCACATATTGGTTCTGGAGACAGCAGAACTTCGATATTGCGCTAGTTGCCACCATTTTGTAGTGGAATTTGAATTTCAAATGAGCTCCTTGCAATTAGTAGTCTTCTTCTTCTTCATCTTGCTGGTCGTGAAGTTTAAACTGGCTCCATGCTCATCCCATGACGCCCAGACGCCACAAGTCGTGGGTGTGGCCTAATGTGAACAAGGATATCGGGCAGCACTGGATTTTATAATTTATATTAGAATTTTCATATTCATAAAATATAAAACTCTCGGAAGCTGAATCGGATTACGTCATCGAAAAGAGCTAGTCGTCAAATCAGAAGAACATCCCACCTGCTACTTGATTTAAACGAGTGGAGAAAATACTTGTGACTGAAATCCATTGCCGGACTGCAAAGAAAACAGTCGACACAATGATTTGGTTCATAATTTATTTCTTGTGATCTGTTCTGTAAATTTTAAATAAACGTCTAATTTTGTTTTAGACTTGGAAAGCTGGAGTTATTTTCCATTATTGTATTAAAAATTTAGAGCAGACTATTGTATCCTGTGTTGCATCAGATAAATCTATCGATAAACTTGTCAACTCTCGAAATTTGCTTGTCTATGTCCCCTCTATACACAGGTAAAATGTTTCGGTGTTATTCATTAACACCCTGTATACCTACAAGCACCGAAGTAATAGGAAATACAGTAACGAGCAAAAGGTTGTAAAAAAAAAAACTAAGAAAAAGATACAGAAAATAACAGAGCGAAATGAAACAAACAAGATTTATGGTTATAGTAATATATACTTTTATTGGACAAATCCAATACAGATAACTTTCTTTATCTTCCTGACGAAAGTTGCAATACAATTTCTCGGAAGCTTAACCCCTTCATTTAACTTATCTTAGTACAGTCCTCAGAATTGTAAAGCTGCGGCAGTTAAGGGAAGCTGTAAAAACCTATATGAAATGGTACGGGAAATATTACTCTCACTGAGGGAATCTTAACCTCTCCGAGGGAATTTTTTTTATTGAGGCATCAAATTCCAGCAATGTGTTTGATTTCACAGAAGTAACACATTACACGAACACAAGATAGAGCGGCAAAAACGCCCGCCTGGCGCCTGTCGTCCCCAGCAAAGGAAATTTATGCTTAAGAATAATGTTCACGAGCTAGGGTAAACCATGGTAAATACGCGATTCTGGTTAATTAGTGACGTGCCGGTATTTAGGGTAATTTCAACTCATCCTAAGCTAATTCCTTAAAAGATATCAAATATATAGATAAATAATTATACAGGGTGTTAATGAATAACACCCAAATATTTTACCTGTATATAGAGGGGACATAGACAAACAACTTTTATTAGGAGATTGTGCTCTATGACGTAAAATGAGTATGCTACAGGGCATTAAAGTCATTATAATTTGGTGCTCATAAGTTAATAATTACGCGAAATAGGGTTACAATTTTCATTCAATCGACTTCATGCCTTGCTAGTGATCGATAAAAACCTGATTCTTAATCATTCATCCACAGCTATATCATAATTTAGAGATTTCATAATCTGCATAATTTACAGACTAATCACATGAATGCCCGCCACTGCATTGGTCTTCTTTTATTCTCAACTACTGACTACAGTGTCAACAACGAAGTTCCTTTGTTTTGCATTTTTTTCTAATGTTAGAAGCCAGTGGCGGCCATGCCCTGGGAGATCTTACGCTGTAACAGGAAATATTGAATCTATAGAGCAAAAATCTCCTAATAAAAGTTGCTTGTCTATGTCGGCTCTATACAAAGGTAAAATATTTCGGTGTTATACATTAACACCCTGTATAGATATTCTTTCTTTATCTTAGTTTACCTGTCTCCTTTAGGGAAATTTAAGCGACGCACGCCGTCTGGGCCTTACTGGGTAGTGACCTGTCGGGAGAGGGATTATCTATGGATCACATACATACTTTTTTGACCAGACATGAGCATGGAGAGTTTTCCCGGATGAGTGATCGGCCCAATGCCGAGGCCACCTCCTAGACAACATGAACACATAGGACGGGACGCACCATTCACACACACACACATTCACTCTCAACAAGGCAAGGTTGGGATGAAGATGATGATGGTCAGGTGATATGCCGGGAACACAAGGGCCTAAAGATAGCCGAAATTTGTCTCACAGTGAGGAAAACCCCAAGGAAAGACCCCTTCCTAAGTAACTTGTCCCGACGGGATTCGAACCCGGGCCCACTGCGTGAGAGGAGCGAACGCAACCCCTGCGTCACAGGGGTTGACTTTTTATTTAATATTCTTTTCGACATTTTGAAAATCTTGCAGCTTTCGCCCGGCACTGGGAAATGCTATGATAGCATGAACGTGGAAATTGATGGGAACAAAACACTATCGTATAAAAATGATTGTTGTAGTCAATTACAAGACTCCATGGCCTACTGTGCACGTCTCTTTCGTTTCATAAAGTTTCCTTTCCTGTTATTTGTTAGGGTATTGTGCAATGTTGTAGAAGATACATTAGCACTAGAACAGACCACATTTATTGGCATTATCCCTGTGTGCAATTGCCCATGCCGTAAGGGCGATTGTTTCGGAAGCTGATACCAGTCGTTTACCTTTATGTACCACTTCCAGCGTCACCAAGTCACTTCTGTTCCCCTCCATTTCACAAATTTCACGTTTCAAAGAGATTCGGAAGAAAGAGAACAAACTACAGGGTGATCAAAGTTATCGATTGTTTGTTTCTTTAGCAAACAAAGATAAAATTGCAAACTGTAACACTGCCTTAAGCTGAATTTCTTAGTAATCAGAAGAGTTTATTGAAGTGAAATAAAAGTCTTTCAACAAATAAATTATGTTTGATACTTTTTTAAAATATAAGGAAACTTATTTATTGAAAATTCTTACTTAAAGTAATTATAGGATAACGCTTAGGACCTATAGAATTTCAACAGCGAGATTTTACATCATTCCTTACAGGTTTCCCCTTAATTTACTGTTAAGTAGCTGATATACGAGTGTTCGAAAACAGGAGGCTTAGGAAAATATTTGGGCTTAAAAGAGATGAAAATGGGGACTGGAGAAACTGCATAACGACGAGCTTCATAACCTGTACTCGTCACCGGATGTAGTAAGAGTAATTAAATCACGGAGGATGAAATGGGCTGGACAAGTTGCGCGCATGAGGGAGGAAAGACATATCTCAAAAATATTGAATGGGAGACCCGAAGGAAAAAGCCCACTTGGAAGACCTAGACGTAGGTGGGAGGGCAATATTAGGATAGATTTAAGGGAAGTCAGATTTGCGAGGGATGGTTCGATGGAGTTAGCACAGAATAGGGTTGAATGGCGGGCTCAGGTAAGCGCGGCAATGAACCTTCGGGTTCCATAAATAGATCATATTCTTTTAGCTTGCTTAGGAATTGTTTATTGCCATTGAGTAAGTGAGTAAGTAAGTAAGTAAGTAAGTAAGTAGCTGATATACACAGGCAAAAGTGAAAAATTCATATTTCGAGCATTTTGGTCACCCTTAAGTAGAATTCAAGAGTGCCGCTGATATTCTTGATGCAAAGTGGCTCAGACTTTAACAAAAAGCAGCGAGTCTTCTCCTTGTAATGCAAGGTTATGCCTCCCTCAAGTCATCTCTGCTTACTCAGCTATAGGGTGCTTAAAAAGAGAACTCTCTCGTCATTCGGTTATGCTGATGTGGAACATTTTATAATACACTTACGGAATAAAGTTCTCGTATTCTTCAAATATATAACCTAGGTATACTCCAAGGACTGTGGACTAAAACACACTCTCAGCTTAGTTTTATACAGAGTGTAACAAAATGTTCTATATTTTCTAAGTAAATAATTTCATTAATAAAACTTTTTATTGTCATTCGGCCATTAAGTTACAGCATAAAGCTTTGCCCTACTTTTAAAAAATGACGTGTAATTTTATACGGTACTAGCAGATCCCTGCGGCTTCGCCGACGATAATTAATTGCAAAATTAAAATATAAGGGCACAATAATTAAAACATATTTATTAACACTTGCATTCGAAACATTCATTGGCCTAAACTAAACGATTAATAATTAATGAAACAGCTAAAAATTCGGCTTTGAAGTGAATTTCACGATCAGAAAGCGCAGCATGGGAAAAGCAACCTTCGATTCGAGTTCCCTGGCCCAGAAAACCCCTGCATAGCGAGTTTCGTCCAAATCGATCAATATTCGCCCATTTAAGCCTATATACATTATCCCTCTTCCGTTTAGGTTGAAAATTTCAGGTATCTGCGTGCCTTGACATAATAAACAAATGAATCGACCGGTGTGGGCTTACAAAATTTAAGCGATCGCGATGCTTTTGTTTCCAAGGTATGACAAAGGTATTCAAAGCCACCTGCAATTGATTTGACATTGAAATGTATTACTGAAAACTGATGTTTCGGAGGCGCAAAAAATGCACTTTTTTGGCCGTTTTTCATTCATAACTCGCGAATTAAAGCTACAATTAAAAATCCGGCTTCAAGGTGCGTTCGGCCACCCTTCAGTCCATCTATGTTTAAAGTTTCAGAGCTCTGCGTTCAGTAGATTTTGCGGGCATCGCGCACAGACAGACAGACAGATAGACACTTCCTCATATTATTATAGATAACGTTAAGAGAGACTGACGCATGCGCAGAATATCAGTCACGTGACATTAGCGTTTGTTGTAACTAAGGGAGCATTCACACCGAAGTAGCATGCCACTTGCGACGTGCTACCTGGATGCACGCTGCACGTTACTCATTTTAAATCCCAAATAAACAAGTTCAAGTCTTCACACCGAAGTAGCGTGGCAATAGTGCAGCTCGCAGAGTGCGACATTCATTTCTTCAGATAGATCTGGACTTATTTCATGCGACGTTACTCGGGAAGACGCATGCGTTCAGTTGCCTTTTCAGCTGTTTTCTAATTGTTAAGAAAATTCAACACATATTCGCTTGTGTAGCGGTAGATTATGTCTTGAAAACTGCTAGAAAGAGAGCTGTTTAACATACAATTTGTACATGCGTAGACTATACGATATGGCAATCGAAACTAGTATGAAAAAAGCCTGGATTAAAATTGCTGAAACTAGATCCTCTTTAGGTAAATTACATTTCTTTAAATGGGTTTCTCAATATTGTTCAAATGAAAATATATAATGTACGTTAAACTGCAGATCGCATTCGCTACTTTGGTATGAATGCAAAACTGTGAACCATGCAACTCGATGTGCAGTCAGCATCCAGGTAGTGCGATTCGCATGCCATGCTAGTTTGGTGTGAATGCTCACTAAAAATAAGCTGGGCAAAAGTTCTCTTTAATTACAGTTTCACATGAAAGTAGAAATGTATATAAATGTGGAATACACGAACGCTTTTGAACTTAAAAAATAAACAAATCCTCATGGATTAGCAATTCCCTGGCCACATGCAGTATTAATGGATAATGTTGTTAGACGCTTTCGTATTCCCATAAGTGATTAGAGAGTCCGGTGTTTTGCCAGATTACTTGAGAGGGGGCAGTTTTAATGTAAGGGTTAACTTTAATCAAATGCTCTTAAAAGGGCAGCGAAGGGTTTTCCACAATGCGTAGCCATTGCCCCTTTTCGTTTTGCAACATTTTTTATGATACGAGAGAAGGGTCTTTTCCAAGTGTGTTTGAATTAATGCATCAACATACCTCGGCCTGTATATCTTTCTACTTAGCAACATATTTGCAGACCCATTGTTTAATGCACGGACTCGAAGAAATTTGTGAGTTCAACCTCTTTAACCCTCCGTTATAAATCCATATATTCCATGGAAAAACAGATGGTCCTCTGGACTGCATTTTCCCTAAGCAATACCATAACTCTTAGGGCACGAATAAAAGGTGGAATAAATACAGCACAGTCCAGTGATGCGCATTGGTTTATGTTGGTAATGGAATTCTGAACCCCTCAACCAAGCCCACTCTCCACCCCTGCTCCTCTCCTTTTTTCGCGATGGCTGATACGGCTAGAGCCTATAGATTCGTTGAGAGAACATAATCATTTAAGAAATAATCTTAACCTTGCTTGATAAGGGAAATAACTTTCCGTTTGTTGTCAATGTCCTTTGTTCGCTTTAAATGACTATGTATATAGGCCTAACATAGAAGACACTTTTACAAGCAATTTCATTAATCCCCTCAATTCTTTGCTCCTGGACCTGAAACCGACCTGCGTTCATACGTTAATGTTTTAGTGCCACACTTTTGACATAAAACCAATACGAGTCGGGGTTATCCTTGGACTGGTCTAGATATTCGTTGTGAACACTTCTTCCAGCCCCTTTCACCGCTCACAAATTTTCTCTTGCAAATGTAATTACAACATTGAACAAGGCAAAATGGAGACATCTTTAAAAAAAAGTAATTCATTTATCGTAGAAAAATAATATTAGATTAATTACATATTTCGTCTATTAGTTTAACTATGTTATCGTATTTTTAAAAAAACACGTATAGCCCATTTTTAATTTTTAACATCTTATTTAGCCGATTTTAGGTTATATAAGACTGGGGTAGTAGAGGACATGGAAGGGGGGAGAATTTTTTTCTTTAGGAATGTGTTGGGAGTAGTTAGGACGTAAACATACTAAAAGTCCCCACCCCTAGCCCTTCCGCTTCAGGGGTGGAAGGGGGTGGAAAAGGCACTTTTTTGGGTTTTTTGCTTATAACTTGAAAAAAGTGAGTCCTAGTGAAAATCTTTTTATATACTAAATTAAAGCTGATAAAATTTTCTACACGTTTGTTTATATGCATTGTTGTCGTATCTAAAACTGTTTTCGAGATAAAAGCTCTTGAAAATCGCCAATTTTCCGAAAACTTTATTTTACCTCATGCTTTTTGTTAAATTTGTCCTTCTAACTCCTCAGCCTTTCGTTTCACAGGAAAGTCGTCAGGAAAATAGATGTAGAGCATTAAATTTTCTTTTAATGGGTGTATAGATATTTAATTTATCTTCAACATTACAAAAGTTATGGTAATTTGAAATGGGGTAAATTTTGTGATTTTCAAGAAAATTTTACAGTTTATGTGACTGCATTGACAATTAAACGGATAATTATGTTAAAATATCAGGGGTAACTAGCAAGGAACAAAATACTTTAGGACCTAAGAATCCGGTTTCTGCTAATCACATTCATTATTAGGGTGCGGATTTCTATGACCTAAAAATTAGGATATATATATGCATGCATTTATGACCTAAAAAACATTAAAATATGATCAATAAAATTTAAAATATGACTTTACCACTTACACATTGTGTATATATTTTTTTAAGTTTCATTACAATACATTTTTATTAAAATAGTGTGTTAATTGTTTAAAATATCTGTCTATACTGAAAATATTTGCAGTTTATCACATTTCATCTCAGCTCGTCATGATTTGAATAAATGCATTTTCATATTAGAAATTCTCAAAAAGTATCATTATAATGCAAAATTTACAAAATATAATATGATACTTCAGAATTTCTTTAATATCCACATAAATATGCCAAAGATATGACCTAAATATGCAAATTCATACTAAACATGCTACAATAGTTGAAAATTTCCTAAATATGCAGTTATATGCACAATAACAGCCGTTCCATTTTTCACCAGGATGCTTGGAATTGGGTTTAAATTAGTCGGAAACCTGAAATAATGCAAAGGGGAAAAATATGACATGTCATAGAAATCCGCCCCCTAGTCATAAATATTAAAGTCTGTTCAAAATATAATTTTACTGTCAATAGTTTACTTCCAAATCAATAACTGTGTTTTCGTCGAATTTATGTATTTAGATTTATTTCGTTATAACGACCTGTAATTAATACCCCAAATATTAAGAATATAGGCCTACATATAGCCTACTTCTAAAAATGGGATGTAAAATTAGGGATCCGTAACAAATGTTTGACATTTTAGAGGTCCTCGAGTTCAAAAAGGTTGAGAAACGCTGCCATAGTCTAACTTACGATTGTGGAGTACGTGAATTCATGGGAATGGTAACCAGGCGATATTAGCATAACGTATATAATTATCAAACAATTGCCGACTAAGCACTCTCCTTGGAGACGGAAAATCCCGTGTTGCCAGATTGATTCATATTTGATGAGGCACTAATAACCTCCCCCCCCCTCTCCCCAATCACACATAACCCTGAGGCAATTCATCCATATTCACGCAACTGACAATATTGGCTGGGGTTGAATATGTAGCTATTCGATTTGCTACAAAGGACTTTACCCTAATCAACTTGTTTAACTGTATAATGCTATCAAATGAATTATAAACAATGTTGCCAAGTTACCTAACATGGCAATAAATAGGAATTAGCGGGAATTAGTAAGCTGCTGCCATCTATAATGAGGGGTTTAGTGATTCTTTATGAGGATTCCTTTTCTCAGATTGAATGTTCTGGTTTTAATGGTAATGTCCTTGTTTTATAATGCCACTGAACTTCCGGTGCTAGGTTCTGTTAACACTGGACACTGTCCTAATTAGGATTATCTTCATGGCCCTGATAAGCCAAAATCCTAAGCTTAGATTATAGGATTATAGGACTTTAAAAAGAGGAGGAAATCCCTCTGGGTTTGAGAGATTACTTGAATAGGCTAGTTTTCTTGTTATAAGTGTTCTGAAACAATCCATAATAATAATAATAATCATTTATTGCATCTGTAGCTATACATTGTATAGATAGACATTGTCATTGTCATACATATTCTTTATTCGTCCACACTGTAATAAGCTTATCATATGTGATGCACCAGTATTTTAATTATAATTATACCGTACTTAAAGTACAGGATTTGACTACTTTTGTAGTTGTTATTCCAAAGTAGCTGTGGGCGTCTGATGCCGTTCGTTCTTAACATAAGGAAATTGAAAGTAAAAACATGCAACCACTAATGCTGCAAAAATTGTTTCTGAATAATAATAATAATAATAATAATAATAACAGTAATAATAATAATAATAACAGTAATAATAATAATAAATGCATTTCTTGTTACAATACACAACCGACTGTTCCATTTGAAGAGATCAGGGAAAATTGGTGTACAGTATATTTTTGTATTTTTCTCAATTTATAAATAAAAGCTTATTTTCTTCGAACTATCCGCACAAACGTAGCATATATTTACCATACCAGATTGAAATAAGATTTTCTTCTGATGCCACTTTTTTTAACACTTCAGTTTCGTAAAATACTTTTTTTTTTGTAAGTGCAAAATTCTGTATAAGTTCAGTGTTTGTTGAACTGTAATCTTTATTTTCTCTTATTGAAGTCATAATACGTACGGCAGCCAAAGTTAATAATTTCTTTTTAAAGGGCCCGGAAGTTCATTAAATAAGTCATGTTTTTAATAGTGCTCTCTGTTATATGATGTTGTATGCTATATTGCATATTGTTTCATATCTTGTTAGTTTTGCGGTAATGCATCATATGTGCTTGAAACTTAAATATTTGTGCATATTTTTCACATTTTTATTATTTTGTCACATTTTTGACGACATATTTGTGACATTTTCCATACTAGACATATTTCTGTTTATTTAAACATTTACAGCTATGTGAATGTTTTGAGACCGACTATACAGCAATTGGTAGCACATAGCCTAATGTTTTCGGAACTGATTGTACAATATTACAGCGACGTTTCACTTCATTAGTTTCAAATTGAGTAAGATTTGTTGTATTGACTGTTTTTAAAAAGTGTTGTAATTCAACTTATACAACTTCTGCTACCGGTACTTTTTGTAACGTATAATTCATTTAACAAGAGAACGTACTTGCTTATTCAACTTATTAAGTGCCAGTATGGTACTTTATGAGATTGTGTGGTGGACGAAAAAATGTCTGTCCGTCTGTCTGTCCGTGTGTCTGTACGCACCATAACTCAAATACGCTTTTTCGGATTTTCATGAAACTTGGAAAACACATTTATAATGTCCATGGGAAGAACCCTATTGATATTGAACCAAATCGGTTCAACGGTACCGGAGTAATGCCCAATTTAGTGCCTATTTTAATAGATTATGGCGCCTTTCTCTTAGAAAGGCGCCATCACTCAAATACACTGTATCGGATTTCCATGAAACTTGGTATACCCATTTATGACGTCCATGAGAAGAGCCCTATTGAATTTGAACCTAATCTGTTGACCGGTACCGGAGTAAAACCCAATTTAGTGTCTACTTTAAAGGCGCAATAACTCAAATACGCTTTATCGTATATTTAAGAAACTTCGTATACGCATTTATAATGTCCATGGGAAGACGTCTATTCATAATGGATAAAATCGATTGACCTGTTTCGGAGTAATGCTCAATTTATTGCCTATTTTATGGTAATATACGTATTCGAAAGAATTTATTTAAAAAAAATGAAAATCAGTTATCTTGACAACATAGCCTATTGTTTTACTGTGATCTTATAAGGCCTTGGAAATTAAAATACAGGTAGCTATGACAAAAAACATATTAATTGACATGCGCTTATCCAACTAGACCGTTAAAATGACCCAGGTGGCAGAGATGGTAGACCTTTCTTCTTCCGTAAGCCCTGCTTAATGAATAAATCTGGAGCTTAACTTTGAAATCAATTTAAAAAAAAAACATATTCTGCATATCATAATTGCAGTCATAACTGATTAAACAAAAACATATTGGCACTTTGTTACATCAGTTTACCTGATTTTATTTACTCAATGGGAATAGACAATTCCTCAGCAAGCTAAAGGAATATTATCTATTTTATGGAACCCGAAGGTTCATTGCCGCGCTTACCTGAGCCCGCCATTCAACCCTATTCTGTGCTAACTCCATCTAACCATCCCTCGCAAATCCTACTTCCCTTAAATCTATCCTCTTATTGTCCTCTCACCTACGTCTAGGTCTTCCAGGTGGTCTTTTCCCTTCGGGTCTCCCAGTCAATACTTTTGAGACATGTCTTTCCTCCCCCATCAGCGCAACATGTCCAGCCCATTTCATCCTCCGTGGTTTAATTACCTATATCCGGTGAAGAGTACAGGTCATGAAGCTCGTCGTTATGCATTTTTCTCCAGTTCCCATTTTCATCTCTCTTGGGCCCAAATATTTTCCTAAGCACCCTGTTTTCGAACACTCTAATGGCTGAATTAATTCTCATATGTATGAAGATCCCGGTCTCTAAATGATGGTTATCATTCCCTTTCCCGTAGAAAAAGGTATACAACAATACCGTAAATAAAATTACTACAATGAAAGAGCATTCTTCATTGGCTCCGGAGCCTATTTTATAAATTCACAGCATTATTTCCATGCATATTTCGTCTTCTGATAGGCATTAACTCCCTAGCCTTATTCTTTGTATATTAGAGAATTCAATGCGCCTGCAAATGCGCGACTTTGCAACACGCAATACACCGGTGGTGAAGTAGTTGCCGCATATCGAATGTGTTTTTTCATGTTACGAGCGTGGAAAACTCAATCTAGTTATTTCCTGTGAATTATCCCCTTTAAGAAAACTATCACCTGGTGAAGCCACTGGAAGTGATGGCACGTCTCCACAGGACCTGTGTTCGACGTTAATGACTCTCTCCTGGGCGAGATGGGCCCCCGCCAAGGGCGCAGGTACAAAGAGGGCGCTAAATTAACCATGAAAAATCCCGCATTGTTTAGACTGGTGCAATTTATCAAGCAATGAAAATTCCACGTTAAATGGAAGAAATCTTTCAGGTTATTAAAAATTACTGCACGTGAACTGTCTGTAGTATTATGCCGATTGTCTACGTTTTTTAATTAACAAATTTTTTATTGACAGAGTATGATGACATAAGTCATGAACAATATGGAAAGATAATAAAAATTAAAATGTACGTTATTATTGAGATGAAAGTGGTTCAACTATTGGAAAAAAAATACTGTTACCTATATTAATGTGTTAAATATTTTAGTACGCCCCAGGCCTATGTACTTTACTTTTTACACTAGATTTTATAATTTAATTATTTTTTAAGTAGTTCAGTTGTCTGAAAATAAAGTCCAACACTTAGTTCATTTTTAAATTAAGGTTTAGGTTTTGTTTGATAATAATAGTGTTTTTTGTACTAAAATAATAAACAGTTTTACAGAAATTTAAAAAAATTGTTCAGTATTGGAGGGCGCAGATTTGTCAAACTCGCCAAGGGCGCAGAAGGACCTTCCTACGGCCCAGCTTCTGAAGGCGGGAGAGCAGTGTGATGGTGACAAATGTTTAGAAACACCGTGTTGTAGGTATCTTGTCCTCGCCCACAGCGTTATTCAATTTGTTGTTTGTTTTTCACTCTTATCACCAGAGCGCGGGGATTTGCATGGAAACACAGAACCTTTAAGACAATCCCTTCCTAACATCCCCCTCAGGCGGGAGAAGGGGTGGAGATGGTGTAAGAGCTGTATTCCTTCTCATTCAATAAATTTAGATACCTCTAGCTAGCATTACCTGTAATGCTTTTGTTCAACTCCATATAAACTTCACGATTTAATGACAAGTTATTCTATCCGATTTCATGAAAATATAATGATGTCACAGTATGTATTGAATATGTCTGATTTTGTTATATTATAACTAGAGGTGGATTTCTATGACATGTCATATTTTTCCCCTTTGCATTATTTCATGTTTCCGACTAATTTAAGCCCGATTCCAAGCATCCTGGTAAAAATGGAAAGTGTTTTATTGTGCTTATAACTGCATATTTAGGAAATTTTCAACTATTGTAGCATATTTAGTATGAATAGGCTCATTTAGGTCATATTTTTGGCATATTTTGTGCATATTAAAGAAATTATGAAGTTCCATATCATAGTTTGTAAATTTTGCATTACAATGATACTTTTTGAGAATTTACAGATATTTTAAATAAATAACACTATATTTTAATAAAATGTGATTGAATGAAACTTAAAACAAATATACACAATGTGTAAGTGGTAAAGTCATTTTTTAAATTTTATTGGTCATATTTTAATGCTTTTAGGTCATAAAATGCATGCATGTATCCTATTTTTTAAGTCATAGAAATCCGCCCCCTAATTATAACAAGAGGGGGGAAACTCCCTTACGTAATTAAATTATTAAATTTATATTAATGTATTAAAATTATAAATATAATACCAGTACTAATTATATTATATTATTTACAAGTTTCAGGGTTTAGAAAGCGATATCTTAACAACAAAAGTACACGAAGACCGGTCCTTATTCTTTGTACATTAGAGAATTCAATGCGCCTGCAGATGCGCGACTAGACAACACGCAATACTCCTGTGCTGAACAAGTTGCCGCATATTAAATGTTTTTTCAATAAATTTAGATACCTTCAGCTAACAATACCTGTGATGCTTTTGTTCAACTCCATATAAACTTCTCGATTTAATGACAAGTTATTCCATCCTATTTTGTGAAAATATAATGATGTCACAGTGTATATTAAATGTTTTTGAAGTGAAACTTCTTTAGCCGCGGTAGGGGTAAATCGAGAGCTTGTGTAACGCTCAAAATCGTCACGAAATTATTGTTACGCTCAAAATCGTCACAAAATTAGTGAGATGTGACGGAACGGGCTGCACAGAAAACAATCAACTGAATGATTAGGCTTATCAAAAATTTAAAAAATCAAACAATTCAAAGATAAAAAATCGAAAATTCCAAATTTAACAAATCTAAAAATCCAAAATTAAAAAATCAAAAATCCTAAATTAATAAATCCAAAAAATAAAAAATTCAAAGATCCAATATTTAAAAAATCCAAAGTTAAAAAACCAAATTCCAAAATTAAAAACTTCAAAAGATTGAAAATTAAAAAGTCAAAAATAAAAAATCTAAAATTAAAAATGTTAATATCCAAAATTTAATAATAAAAAAATTAAAAATTGAAAAATTGAAAAATCCTAAATTTAAAAAATAAAAAATCCAAAATTATTTAATATCTAAAGTCTAAAATTTAAAAATAAAAAATCCAAAAATTAAAAAAACTAAATTAAAAGATCCAAAAAATAAAAAATTCAAAGATTTAAAATTCATAAAATCCAAAATTGAAAAATAAAAGATAAAAATATTTTAAAATCCAAAATTTAAAAAGTCCAAAAGCCCAAATTTAAAAAGTCTAACAATCCAAAATTGAAAAAATCTAATCCAAAATTGAAAAAATCTAATCCAAAATTGAAAAAATCTAATCCAAAATTGAAAAAATCCAAAAATTATAACAAGTTTCACTTCTGTTGCGTGACGTTCCACGCTTTTTTTTATTTGGTTACATTATGTTACACAAATAAATTATTAAATTTAAATTAATTTGTTAACATTATAAATACAATACAAACACAAAAACAATTATGTTATTTACAAGTTTGATGACTTAAAAAGTGATATCTGAACAAAAAAAAACACAAAAAAGAAGAAAATAAATTACTATTAAGGTGGTGTGCACCAACCAGAAGTAAATCAAACTAAAGTAGTAAATCTAAGAAAGAATCCTGAAGTAAACAAAAACCAGTACATCTGTCTCACTCTAGTACATTGAGTTAAGAGTGAGACAGACAAATTGGTTTTTCTTTACTTAAGGTTTCCTTCTTAGATTTACTACTTTAGTTTAGTCTACTCTTGGTTGGTGCACGCCACCCTTGGTGTTTAATTATAAAATTTGAAAATATATATATTACATAATTAATAGATTTTATAAATAAATAAAATATACGTAATATATAATATAAGTATAATATAAATAAATATAATATAAATATAGTAACATAAAATATAAATCTTAAATAAAAACTATTAATAAATAATTTTAAATATTGAGAATACATTTTATGTTGCTAACGTTAATCAGGTAGAGTATTTTTTCTTACATCTTGTGTTGTGTGGCAATTTTAGGACAGAATTTATTTGAATGATATTATGCATTTTGGGCTGGAATTGCAGCTTTACTTCAATGTTATATTTCGCTTCAAAGAGAGGGCAAGATGGGTCAAAGCCTGTCACTTGTTCTTCACTTCCTTCCGGCGGAGGTTCAATCAAGTGTAAACTCAGTTCTTCATCATAATTAAGCAAACTTGAAATAGTTCATTATGTTATTGCATATTATTGTGGATCAAGAATAATTTTAAGGTATTGAATTATTTTTAATCATTGGCTTTCTGTCAGATCCAAAATTCATTTTAGACCGGTTGACAGAGCCAGCCCAATTTCTTCTGGTTACTGTGAAGGCATTCGTAGTGTTAGAAGGCTCCTGAAGTATGCTGGATATCCAACAAGCATCCAAAATAACGCGATTTGAACTTCCTGTATTTTACCTTGATTTTATAGATGTGTTGCCACTGAAACTTCCAACCTTCCTACATTTTTTCTTAGTCGTTTTTTTACTTCCTCTGCCCGTACCATAGGTACTATAGGTAGAGGAAGTATTGTTTTCGACCCTAAAATTCGAAGTTGAGTTTTTAGCATATATACACGTTTCAAGGCCCCCTGAATCCAAAAATACTATTTTTGGAAACATGTCTGTGTGTGTGTCTGTCTGTGTGGAAGTTTGCGAACAGGTTAGCTCCGAAACGGAGAATCGTATGAAAACAAAATTTCGTATTTGGGTCAAGTACCTTCTGAAGATGTGATTCGAAGATTGGCGACAAATTTCTCTTATTTTTAAGGGTTCTTTACATGAAGAAATTTTCGTTTTTCGCGATTTTCTCGAAAACGGCTCTAACGATTTTCTTTAAAATTTGCACATGTGTTCCTTTTACTGAGAGCTAAAACTTTTATTTGAAACTTTTTTTCGAAAAAATTCTCTGAGGGTAGTTACAAGCCACCCACTGTTCACCCACTGTTTGTAGAAATTTTGTCTTGCGTGATGAACAACTGAATACTCGCTCTTTCACGGCCTCTTATTCTATATAAGAATGTGAAGTGAGAAAGATGTATTGTTGGCCATGCATAGAGTAAAGAAGTATCTGAGGGAAATATTCGATAAATTTCGGAAATTATATTTTACGGCGGAAAGTTCAATAAACGTCTGCAGTCACTTGTTCTTTTTTTTTTATGTTTGTTATATAGCATGCGCTTTTAGTCGCATCATTGAAAGAAGAGGTATTTATAGAACAATTAGCGTAAAATTGTGTCTTGCGATTCTGTAAAAGGATATGTGAATACTGCTAACTTTTATTTGGGCAGAGGAAGTTATGTGACTTTCACATCAGATTTTTATAACACTGACAAGGAACACAGAGCGCAAAGAAATACTTCAAAACCTCAATTACGTTACTTCAGGTTATTTCCTATGACTAGAGACATGCAAAAGGTGGCTTATTATTTGGTCAAAAGTGGTGTTATTTTCCCCCAAAAGTGGTGTTATTTTTTACCAAAAGCGGTGTTATTTTTCCCAAAAGTAGAGTTATTTTTAAAAAAAATCTGTGTTCTTTTAATGCAATTTTACTAATTAAAACTACACTGAACTCTCGGTTATCAGTGTTAATTGGGACCTTGACATTCACCCAATACTTGAAAAACACAGATAATTCAAATGTTAGAATTAATCGGGTGCAAGATTTTGAATTCCCTTCACTTAATTTCGAATTTCCCGCACTTTGTAGACATGGCAAATTAAAAATCTGACGAAATAAAAGTGCGGGAATTTCGAAATTAAGTGTGGGAAGTTCAAAATTAAATGCAGGAAATTTCAAATAAGTGTTTGAAATTCAAATTTTTGCGCATGGTTAAGCCACCCAACGGGTATTCGGGAGTTGACTGTATACACAGGAATGCGTCAAAATGTAAAAATCGTGGTTTTAATTTTAAAAATCCCTTTAGGCAGGCCTACAGGCTGAGGTAGATTTCAAAGTGCTTTTGGTTTAATTTATTATCGCTGCGCAGCACTCATCTATTTTAGCCTTGGCATGGCAAACCTGCAGTAAAGAGGAAGAGCCTACAATCATTTGTTTTGACAACAAGAATAGGATATAATATTCTGGGAGGCCGTGCGCAAGATCAGCAATGAATAAAATTAGCAAAGCCGCTAAACAAGACAAAATTATGATATTATAATAATTCTTTTAAGTGTTATTATTTTCAAACAGTAAAATCTCGCGTCATATGAGAGCTATCAAGAAACTATTTATTGATTTGTAGAGTACTCATCAAGAGCTTTTCAACGATACTCCACAAGACGTGGTTTCAAAAGTTTCGAATTTTCATCCCCCACCCTCACTCGAACCCCCGAATCGTTGGTGTCACTGTGAACTCCATAGGGAGTACTCTAATTTATTCAAACAAAGTTTCCCTCTATACTTCATAGGGGCCGAGATATACATTTTTAAAAATTTCAACCCCCTCCCCCGTCCACCCCCTTGGGCCAATTTTGCTCATTAACGAACTTGTCCGAACTATTGGGCCTAGAAACAACATATTAAAATTTGGTTCAAATATCTTCAAAAATTCGTGTATATATATATAAATATAAATATCACAAAAAAAATTTTTGAACGGGTGGTGGTTTCGTACTTAGGGGAGCATGAAACGTAAAGATATGAAAGAATTTTTCGAAAATCATGACATGGTATCCATTGCAATAGGTAGATTTTTCTTCGAAATCTACCTAAAAACCTTAAAATTCGTGTATTTTAAGGAAGACGCTAAAATTCGCGTTTTTAATGGGAAAACGTTAAAATTCGCGAATAAAATCGCGTTATCGCAATTGCGAATTTTGCAGGTCCCTACCTATGACAAAAGATCAACATGAGATAGAAGCTACTTAACGTGCGTAAGAAATACTATTTCTCATTCTTTCTCATTAAAGGAAGTTCTGAAGAGAGTGTAGCATAATCTCACACTTGAAAGGAGGGACAAGACAGGCGGAAGAAGGAATTAGAAGAGAAGAAGGATTACTGAGAGACAAGAAAAAGCGAGTGACGTAGTAATTGCCTCTTGAGCAGCGAAAAGCTTTGTTCTAGCTTCTTATAACGCACCGTATTTGTAGCTATGGCAACAACTCTTCACGGCTTTTGAATTCCACTTTCTATTTTGTTTCTAACCAGCAGGTACCCGCGATTATTTACTCAACTACTAGATGTTTTATTTGAATAATTTATTTAACAGAAAAATAATTAAAACATATTTATTAAATCTTACTTTTTTATTTAAGCTGTGCAATGTAATTCATACTTTGTATTGTAATTTTTAACGTAATTTTTCGCTAGTTATAACATAATCTGAGTGTGTTCGAAAACAGGGTGCTTAAGAAAATATTTGGGCTTAAAAAAGATGAAAATGGGGACTGGAGAAAACTGCATAACGACGAGCTTCATAACCTGTACTCTTCACCGGATATAGTAAGGGTAATTAAAGCACGGAGGATGAAATGGGCTGGACATGTTGAACGAATGGTTGAGGAAAGACTTATCTCAAAAGTATTGACTGGGAGACCCGAAGGGAAAATAGCATTGGAAGACCTAAACGTAGTTGGGAGGACAATATTAGGATAGATTTAGGGGAAATGGGATTTGAGAGGGATG
This sequence comes from Ectobius pallidus, assembly GCA_964059195.1. Lineage (NCBI taxonomy): Eukaryota > Metazoa > Arthropoda > Insecta > Blattodea > Ectobiidae > Ectobius > Ectobius pallidus. The sequence goes on along the minus strand of CAXKWD010000002.1, from coordinate 20,769,731 downwards.
GTTGGATGGAGTTAGCCAGAATAGGGTTGAATGGTGGGCTCAGGTAAGCGCGGCAATTTTATAAAATAGATAATATTCCTTTAGCTTGCTTAGGAATTGTCTATTGCCATTGATTAAGCAAGTAAGTATAACTTTGTTGTATATTTAAAACAAGAAATGCTAAGCTGCACATCTCTATATATATATATAACTTATAAGAGGCTTTGTCCTTACTGACTGACTGAGAATCAACGTAGAGCCTAAACTATAACAGGTAGAGACTTAGAATTTTGACAGTACCTATCTTCGTTTCATAATGTAGGTGCTCTCTAAGAAAGGATTTTGAAAAAATTTGATTTCAAATGCCAAAAATTATATGTTTTTGAGAATACTTAATCCCTTTTTACACGGAATTATCAAAACAAAATCACAGAACATATTGTTGCCAGTGGTATCAGATGGGTTTGGAATTAAATTAAATGGAAGTTTGACAAATTAGAGAAGGTATCAATATAATTCATGTTATAAATAAATATTAAAGAATCAAATCCACGAAAATAATGCAGTCACATAACTTTCTCTAGCCTGGAAATAGAGAAAACAATACGAGGTAAGGTAATATGTTTTGGGAAGAGAAGTATGAAAGTGATATTCCATTTCTGTTCAATTTCATCCCCAAAACGGTTTTATGGTAACATGAGAGTGAGAAATAAATATTCCGCAAAGACAATACAATTTTATTTTACCGGAATTTCTGTTTCTTCTTATTTGAACCCCCTACCAGGCTTGATGTGTACAAGCGATGGGATGCAAAATTCTGCATCCTCTATGAGCCATAAAAAGCTATATCAAGCGTTTTCTGAGGGAACAGTTTGAGTGTGATAAGTTGTTCTTCTTATTTGAAATTATAAATACCTATATTAGGACCTAGAATTTAAAAATCTAAAATCCTTCACAAGTTAATTTCCAATTACAAAATAAAAAACCCGGGCGACGCCGGGCCTTTTAAGCTAGTATACGGTAGTATATTGTGTTCACTGTGGAAGTCAAGATAAGCACAGAGTAGGTCTGCATCATGGCCACCTCTATCATTACATGGCGTGACGAATGTTTGCTCTCTACTCCTGCATGGACGCAATTATTAGGTAAATAAATGTACAAATACACAAGGGGTGGAAGTGAAAAGGGTTGCGCTGTCAGTCCGTGGGGCAGAATACGATCCGCTTAATTCCTAACCCTTCTACCTATCAGACACGTCTCTGTCTTTACATTTCCCTGTGCATACAGTAGTTATAATCAGATATGCAATGATAAAAATTCCATAAGCCCATCATTTTCTCTCCTATTCCCTTTCTGAATTCGTAACAAAGTTTTTCCTTTTACAGTCCTTGGATATCCTTAAGGTCCCTAGGTATTCAGGCTTCTGTAGATATAGTCAATCTGCACGCAATACGGACTATATAGCTCATTTGTCTTTCTCTTGATTTGGACCAATAACATGTAAGAATGAGAATATTATAGGAGAAAAATTCCTCCGGCACTAGGACTTGAACCCAGGACCTTTGGCTATTCGCGCCAATGCTCTACCAACTGAGCTAAGCCGGAGCTCAATTCACAGCGCCAGATGGAACTTCTCTCCTATGACCGATTGCCCTAATGGTCTACCTCACAGACAGACAAGTTATGTCATATGCAGTACTGTGAGGCACACTAAGTAGTGATTTTTGTGACCGGGCTTCCACTGTTATTGTACAGTTAACATTCAAGATAGATATTTAAGCATTCATGAACTACAGATTATTGTCTCTGTTGGACACTACATGAGAATACTGCATATGACATAACTTGTCTGTCTGTGAGGTAGACCATTAGGGCATTCAGTCATAGGAGAGAAGTTCCATCTGGCGCTGTGAATTGAGCTCCGGCTTAGCTCAGTTGGTAGAGCATTGGCGCGAATAGCCAAAGGTCCTGGGTTCAAGTCCCAGTGCCGGAGGAATTTTTCTCCTATAATATTCTCATGTAGTGTCCAACAGAGACAATAATCTGTGGCTCATGAAGGCTTATATATATATATATGTAAGAATGAGCTTCAGGTATCTTTTATTAAGTGCCAGTATGGTACTTTATGAGATTGTGTTAGGGGCCAGAAAATATGTCCGTCTGTGTGTCTATACGAGCAATAACTAAAATATGCTTTATCGGATTATCATGAATGTTGGTACACGCATATATAACGTTCATGAGAAAAGGCCTATTGATATTGGACCAAATCGGGTGACTGCTACGGGAGTAGTATCCAATTTAGTGCCTATTTTATGGTAATATATTAGAAAGAATTTATCAAATGCAAATCAGTTCTCATGACAACATATTGTTTTACAGTGTTCATATACGGCTTGGAAGTTGCAATGCAGTTAGCTTTGACAAATAACACTACCCACATATACCTTCACGTTTGCTCATCAAAGTTAAACCTTTGTTCCTCCGAAAGCCCTGCTTAATGAATCTATGTGAAGCTTAACTCTGAAATCGATTACAAAAATAACTTATTTTCTGCATATCATAATTGAAATTATCACTGATTAAACAAAAGAATTCTGGCACTTTGTTGCATCAGTTTACTTGATTTTACTTTATATTTCGTTTTTATGTGTAACTTGAGGCTTTTTCGGCTCTGATAGGCCTGATAGGCCTAATTGTTTCTCGGACTTCCTACTAAGTGAGTAGAAGCTATTTCACATCTCATCCTACTATGGAATTCAATTTTCCTTTTCGATCAGTCAAAGCACTCCTTTAATTGTTCCACTTTTCAGATTTTTTATTTGCCCTTTCACCCCACATATCATTTCTTGTCTCTCCCATATAACGCAGGTAATTTCTGAAGACTTCTTCCTGAAGATGTCAGCAGCGGAGATAACTTCCGAAAGCTCGGAAACAATTCTACTCCCCCGAAAAACAGTTATATAATATGTTGCTTGTCGCATGTAATTTCCCAAGACCAGGTCACTTCTCCCTGAAGATGTCAGCGGAGATAACTGCCGAAAGCTCGGAATCAGTTCTCCTACTCACCCCCTAAAAAGTTATATAATACGTTGCTTGTTCCAAATCGGATACAATACTTACTTAATGATTCAGAGTGAACAAGTTGTCTGCTTAGTGAATTGACCAGTCGCAGTGCGTGTTGTAGGTTTTGATGAATTCCGAGCTTATCTGAACTCTCACGCCAGGATAAAAAATTGGTGCAGAGTATATTTTGCCTTGTTTACTTTCAAGCGATCCCGTGCGTGAGCCAGATCCCACTTGTAAATCTCAAGTTAGCTGCGTAGTAGCCTACACTATGACTTAGCTGTTTCCAACAAGGGCTTGTAAGCCCTTTACTGCAATGCAACTTATTAAACAATGTGTCCGTAAAGTCATGGTAAAGTAAAGTGATGGCTATACAGGCCATGGAGGCCCAGAGAGTTCCAGGAGGTTGAGGCTCCCAGATTTTGGACATTCGGAACATGAAAGTGATTGCTTCTTGTACTCATTTCTGTTGGAGGCTGCAAAGTCATGGTGGGGTTTTAGAGTCCTATAATACGAGTAATAAAAAAAAAACTGATGTGAAACACGTAACTTATTCTACGCAAATAAATGTTTTAGCTCTTAGTACAGTGAGTCCCACGCAAGAGTTGGCCAATGACGCGGGTTCCTGCGTCGCGGCGGGCACAGCTGCAACTCCCGAGCGATCGGGTGAAATATCTACGCTAATAAAGCCGCGATCGGTGTAATGATTCAGGTTTTCACATTTACAGATAAAATTAGAATGAAAATAACCACTTACCTCATCACAAGAGTTGTTAGAAATGTTCTCCTCTTGCATACGCACAACACTGGCGCCTTTTTTAGAAAATTTTCTTTTACGCGTGTAAGTTCAGTTTCCGAGATATAATTAATTTCTCTTCTAATGTTCTAATGTGTGGGGAATTGACCTATGCAATTTATTTTTCACGTTCCCCATAAATAATAGTCACATAGGCTATTGTTAGAAGAACTTAAAGACAGTATCACAAGAGAAATTAACTCTATTTCGGAAGCTGAACTTACGCGCGTGAAAGAAAATTCTCTAAAAAGGTGCCAGTATGCGTATTCAAGAGGAGAACATTTCTAACATCTCTTGTGATGTGAGGTACGTGGTTATTTTCATTGTAATTTTAACTTGTTAATGTGAGAACCTGAATCATTACACCGATCGCAGCTTTATTAGCGTAGATATTTCACCCGATCGCCCGGGAGTTGGAGCTGTGTCCGCAGCGACGCAGAAACCCGCGTCATTGGCCAACTCTTGCGTGGGACTCACTGTATAATATACTTTTTAGTACACGCTCTCTAAAGCAGCTGCTAGTCGGGATGGTAAAACGCCGAAAAATTGCATTTTAGCGACCTAGGCCGAATCTATAAACAAGATCCAGATTTCATTGACTGGTCGCACCAACTTAAAATGGGTTTAAGCATATATTTGTTCATAAAACAACAAATTTAAGGCAACAAGTTTATTGATGATAATCAGAAACTTTACCAGGATTTTTCGCAAAAAATGTTAGTCTATTTCATCATATAACAACAAATAGCCAACAATTTTTCATATCTTGGTTCACAGGAGAAACATTGCTTACCATTGATGCACCAGCATTTAATTGCAGTTATAGCCTATATTTCTTCTCATAGTCTACTGCTGCCGAGATTTTATTACTGGCAGCAGCTCCAATTCAATGTTTCAATGTTTGGATTCAAATTTCCTCCGGATAATCACTCATATTTTCACAAGCTTTTCATAAATACTAGTTAGTATGCATTATTGTTTACAAACAAGCGACTCATATATTAGGCTATGCATCTAGGCTATACCGCATTTCGTATTGGTACGTACGGTTCATTGTTGTTCTGCGATTCAAGAGACTGTGAGAATATGACATTAACAAATGGCTGACTACCTTTCATTATAATTAATTATATACGGTATTTTTGTTTCATTTAATATAATAGTAGGTCAAATAAAAAACGTCGGGACTCGTATGCAGTTAAAATTAAAGTTTTAACGCATTAGTTCACAAGTTTCCTATAAAAAACATAAAATACAGGACATTCTCGGAACATATGAGGCCATGCGACAGGAGGGAAAAAATTAACTACGCGGAAAGCGCAACACACGATATTCAACTTAATGTATTGTCATAATTCATTTTGCTGTGTGTCATCGCGCCACATAGGCCTACAAATGCTAGCTTGAAAGAAAGTGTAGTTAGGGCTGTAACTGACCTGCATTTTTCGTCCGCTGAAGCAGCGAGAAGGTTCCATATTTCTTAATGCGACCGGAAATTTTCATAGGAATCGTGGATCTGGCCGGCCGCGTATTTCGATGCTAGATTGGTTGCAGAAGTTGAACGTGAGTTATTGGTTTTGCACTACAAGTACCGGTATTATAAAATAACATCTTTAAAAAATGCTCCTTGAATAATCATATTCCTTGCGAATTTATTAATTATTAATATTATAAGAATTTGCAACCAAGAATATGGCGGATGTGAGACATATAGCCACAGCCTTCTATACATGTTTGTTTTGGAAGAAAACTGACTAAATAATCAAGAAAATACATTGAGAGACAAGAGGCAGGTGTGAACCTAACCTTAAGTCTTCCTGTACATGCGCATATGCTCGTTCGTGATACTTAATCAAATACCGCCCGACGTTTTTTATTTGACCGACTGTACGCAAAAACTTATCGAACTTATCCAGTAGGCTATACTAGATTCGTCCGCTAAGCGTTATTTTGCATACTTGATACATAAATAGCTATTTTGAATGCTTTTTTTGAATATGATAGCAGGAAAACAAAATCTATAGGCCTACGTAATTTATTGTAATCAGTTAAAACTAGATTGAAAAGAGCATCTAATATATAAAGTCGAATGTGTGTTTGTGGATATGTGGGTATGTATGTATGTATGTATGTATGTATGTATGTATGTATGTATGTATATTTGTTCCCTATACAAATCTACATTTCTTGACCAATTTGTACGAAATTTTGCACACATGCCCTGTTAAGCCCGGGAAGTAACGCGGTCAACATTAAAATTGAAACAAACCAGTCCTTCCCTTGAAAATTATATAATTTCTGAGGATATTATGCTGAAAAAAATGAAATGCAGTTCAGTTCACATGACAACAGTGAATTGTTTACTGTGATTACATAGGGCCTTGGCAACTATATAGCCTAATGCTGGACCTGAACGAATTATGATTCCATCGATGTAATATATTGGCGAAAATAATTACTGAAAATGAAATCCACGAAAATAAAGCACAGTGTGATGTAGTCACATAACTGTCTCTACCCTCGACATAACAAATATTTACTCACTTCACATTTTGATGGTTGTATGGTAACATGAGAATGAGAAATAAAATTTTCCGTCAAGTCAATACAATCTTATGTAATTTATGTTTCTTCTTATTTCAATCCCTCCCAGGCATGATGTGTAGAAGCAACGGAATGCAGCATTCGACATCCTCTATGAGCCATAAAAAGCTATTTCTAGCGTTTTCTGATGGAATAGTTTGAGTGTGATAAATATTTTTCTTCATTTAAAGTTCTACATACATATTATATAAGGACCTAGAGTTTCAAAATCGAAAGTCCTCCATAAGTTAATTTCAAATTAAAAAATACAAAGCCCGGGCGACGCCGGGCATTTTCAGCTAGTATTCCATAAGATGCTTATGGTTTGCCTCTCTCATAACACTACAAACAATACCAACAGAATGAGGGATGAAAGTTTTCTGTAATTTCATTAATTCCCCAGATATTGAATTGGGAATTTAATAAACAACTTCCCTCGAGTGTCAGAGGGGGCGTTGAAATATTTCCATCAATCAAAAGAAAACAGCAGTGGCATTTCTGCTGTCTTTTGTTTTCTCTGGTATCTCTTCTTCTTTTTTCCAATATCTTAGCAACAGAATCCTAATTCTAGAATAATAACAAGGCACCTACCTATATACTCCAGACGTTCAACACTCTTTCTGTCCTTGTCCCTATCTCTCTCCCAGATGTTCTATTTATTCTCATATTTTAGACAAGTTATAGAGAGAGGGAGAAAGGCCCCAGACAGAAGGGGTGCCAACCCCCATCTCATTCAAGAAGCACCTATCCCTCCCCTTGAAGGGTCTGTTCTTCAAGGGTGTAGCTGCTTCATTAGCCATATTCCATTCGCCTAGGAAATCAGCTTCTTATCTTTCAAACCTTCCCCCGCCCTACTTTTTTATCCTTCCACCCCTGAGTTTCAACCCCTAGCCATCATTGTTGCCATATTATTATGATCATCCCTCCCCCTTTTAACTCAGCACCTGGTAACCATTATTAAACTTTCACCCCCACCCTTTTTCGTCGATATGGCAACCCCTGTTTTATCAAAACATTCCGCAAACCCCCTCGGATGCCACTCAAATTTGCTGAAACGTGAAAGAGCAATGTGTTAGGGGGGGGATGATGCTGATTTACGGGAATGGCAAGTCCTTTCTTGCAACCTGTGTCTGTTTCTGCTGAGTAGCACGCCTCGGGGTTTTGGGATTCCCCTTTCAGGTAATTCTCGTAAGAGTCCCATCTACAATTCAGATATAAACTCATTTTCACTCGAAACCCTCGCTAGGCTCGCTCTAATACTATAAGCGGATCAATGTATCTGTAACATTGCTATTGTGTACTGTCACAGAGTATTTTTTTTTTTTACCTTAATGCCATACTTGCTCGTTATTATCTTCTATAATAATAAGAGGAAGTGTTTGTCTGTCTGTGCGCGATGCCCAGCGAAATCTACTGCACGCCGAGATCTGAAAATATAAACGTATATGGACTGAAGGGTGGCCAGATGCATCTCGAAACCGGATTTTTAATTTTAGCTTTCGTTCGCGAGTTATGAGTGAAAAATTGGCAGAAAACGTGGTTTTTAGCGCTATCGAAGCATCGGTTTTCGGTAATACATTTCATTTGTCAAGTCGATTTCAGGTGGCTTTGCCTCTTGTTGTCATACCTTGGAAATAAAAGCATCGCGATTTTTTCAACAAGCTTGGAATTATCGATCGTTAGAATTTTGTAAGGCCACCCTGGTCAGTTCATTTGCTTATAATGCCAAGACCCGCAGACAGCTGAAATTTTCAACATAGACGGAAGAGGAATAATGAATATAGGCCTAAATGGGCAAAATTATATTGATTTGGACGGAACTCACTGTGCAGGGGTTTTTTGGGCCAGGGAACTGGAATTTGAGGTCATTTTTTTCCCAGTCGGAGCTTTCTACTCGATTAACGCACTCAAAGAGCCGGATTTTTCGCTGTTTCGTTATAATTATTAAATCGTTTAGTTTATGATTGATTCGCGTGTAAGTGTTAATAAATATGTTTTAATTATTATGCTCTTAAATTTTAATGATTGATTTAATTATCGTGGGCAAAGCTGCTGGCACCTGCTAGTATGGAAATATAGCCTACTAGACTAGTTTAAATGGCCCGTCTTAGCTCGGGTTTTGTATTTACACCAATGAATTCTATCGATAGTTTCTCTAATTTGTCATAGTCCCATATCATTTATTTCCAAAGCTACCTGTGAACAATGCCAACAGTACACTGTTGTCATGTGAACAGTGATTTGGATTTGATAATTCTGTTGTTATTATTATATACGTATACTAGCATGTGCCCGCGGCTTCGCCCGCGATAATTATTTCAAGAATTAAAAATTAAGAGCATAATAGTTAAATCATTACATTTATTAACACCTAAATCGCATGGACTACATACCACGATCAGATAGCATCGACTGGTAAAAGCGACCTCAGATTCGAGTTTCTTGGCCAAGAAAACCTCTGTATAGTGAGATTCGTCCAAATAAAACAACGTTTGACCATATTTAGGGCTTACAACATTCAAGCGATCGCGAAAGTTTTGTTTTCAAGGTTTGACAAAAATAGCCAAAGCCAACTGTAATTGATTTGACATTGAAATGTATAACTGAAAACTTATGTTTTGAAAACGCAAAAACTGCACGTTTTTTGCCAGTTTTCCACTCATAACTCACGAACAAAAACTAAAATTAAAATTCCGGCCTCGAGGTGCATTTTCCGACCCTTCAGCACACCTATGTTTAAAATTTCAGATCTCTGCGTTCAGTAGATTTCGCTGGACATCGAGGAGAATTCCTTTTATTAATATAGATAATATGAATTATAATGATACCTTCTCTAATTTGTCAAACATCCATTTAATTTAATCCAAGCCCACCTGATACCACTGGTAACAATACGTTCTGTGAATTTGTTTTGATAATTCTATGTAAAAAGGGATTAAGTATTTTCAAAAACATTTAATTTTTGGCATTTAGAATCAGAATTTTTCAAAATCCTTTCTTAGTGAGCACCTACATTATGAAGCGAAGGTACTGTCAAAATTCCAAGTCTCTACCTGTTATAGTTTAGGCTGTACGTTGATTCCTGTCATTCAGTCATTCAGTCAGTCAGTCATTCATTCAGTCAGTCAGTCAGGACAAAGCCTTTTATATATATAGAGATTTACAGCAATGAATTATATCGATAACTTCTCTAATTTGTCTAAGTCACGTATAATTTATTTCCAAAGCTACCTGTGAACATTGCCAACAATACACTGTTGTCATGTGAACAGTGATTTGGATTTGATAATTCTGTTATTATTATATACGTATATTTACATCAATGAATTATATCGATAGCTTCTCTAATTTGTCTAAGTCCCGTATCATTTATTTCCAACGCTACCTGTGAACACTGCCAACAATACACTGTTGTCATGTGAACTGTACATTGAATGTGATTTGGATTTGATAATTCTGTGTAAGAAGGTATTATGTCTCCTCTAAAACATTTTATTTTCGGGATTTAAAATCAACAATTTTCAAAAACCTTTCTTAGTGAAACGAAGGTACTGTCAAAATTCAAAGTCTCTACCTATTATAGTTTAGGCTCTACGTTGATTCTCTGCCATTAATGGCCGGTTTCTATAAACTCGCGAATTACCTATGGGTAAATTATCCAATGGACAGAATTTACACAAGAATAACACCACACAAACACAAATAATTTAAAGATAGCAATCACATACACTTGTGGCGAGTTTCTAGATAAATGTCCTCTGGGTAAATATGAAAATGACAGAAAAAATGTTCCTACAAACTCGGGCTAGATCTTTCCAAGGGTAAATCGTCGGGTTAATTTATCCTTTCATGGATGGCTGGATAAAATTTAACCTCTTTGTAGGATCAATAATAATTTAAACAATGAGAATCAAAGCCTTCTGAATTAAATTAACTGTACCACTCCAAGGCCTTCCTCATTATATCATTGTGGATGAAATGGAACTAATTTGCCCATGGATAATTTACCTATAGGTAATTCACAAGTTTGTAGAAACCGGGCATAAGTTAGTCAGGACAAAGAATTTTATGTATATATATGACTACAGGACGACCTAATACAAAATTATTTCTTTTTATTTAATGTTAATAGCTATAGTCTATTGGGTATTGGGTTTTCAACATTGAGAGAAGACTCAGTACCTCCGTATTGTTATCTTGTATTATCAAAATTACTGGCCCAAAGGGCCAGAAGAACTTTTTACTACCTTATTTGATGATGCACCTCTTAATGGTTTAATCAAGGTGTGTATAGTTAATAGCATCCATTTAATGTTTAAAAACTATAACCGGATTTGCTCTGAGAACAATGCCGTTAGATTGTATGGGTCCAGTCTGTTAGATGGGCATTGTGTGCTGTAATTGGCCCGACATTGTAGCCCCCTCTCACAGGAGAGTGCTCGAGTTGTACAATTGATTGGTCAGCTAATTCCACTTAACCCCCCTAATATTGCACACTATTCACGTGTGGCAGAGCAATCCAATATGACTAGGTATGCTTAATCCTGCACCTGGCCCCTTAATGACTGCTCAGGTCTCTGGCCGGAAAATTCACACCCTATGCTGGAATGCAAGGCCCTGATTGCGTCTTCGCAGGGTTACCACTGCATATCAAATTCCACAGCATGCAGGAGATTGGGTTGTAAAGGATTATGTCCTGTTGTGAAATAATCTTCACTAGTCAAGTATGTTGGAAATGGAGCCCAAGTTTGTAGTCAAAATAGAATCAGGCAAGCTGATGTAACAAAGTACCAGAATGATTTTTTGCACGACGTAACTAATTAGTGGTACTTACTAATATTGTTGCCGTGGATCGTAAGTTGACATTCCCACACGCTTTGAAAACAAAAGAAATCTCAATGCGGTAAAAATTACACGTGCCGTAAGTAAATCCATCATAATACAAGCCTTTATGGAAGACCAGAACCAAGGCCCCCCAGTTTGCTACGACTTTAACAGGACAAATGTTCAGTCCCCATAACAACGAACATATGCGAATCACTTTCTGAAATATAACATCCATCTTCAATAGTGTAGCCTATATACATAATATTTTCAGCTAATATCTTAATTAATAAAAATAAATTGATATAAATAATCATCGTGCAAAAAATAGCATGTGATACTCGTTCTGTAAGCGGGAACTAGTATCGCAATATACTATTGTTTAACCAGTGATAATTGCAATTACGATATGCAGTAAATAAGTTATTTTTTAAATTGATTTCTGAGTTAGGCTAAGTACTGTTGGTACCATTTTAAGAAGACCTTGTCCCAAACCATAGTCTATCTACAAAAGAATATAAAAGTATTGTTTCCTAATCCGAAAATCTGCACCGACAAAGAATAGGTGTTCTTGCAGTCGCGTGGATTTCCCCAGTGTTGCCGCTGTCATTCACCACTTCTCAAGTGAAGTAAACCTGCTTTGCTACGGATTTGGCAACATTGTACTGGACTGCAGACAAGTGTGAATACGCTTAATTACCTTTCTATTCACTGATTGACAGGCCGAAGAGGATTAGGGTGGTAGCAAGTAGAGGGGGTTCTTGGAAGAAAGAAGAAAGTCTTTATAAAGTGGCACCCACATTACCTGGGAAGTGGAGCCCACATTTACAGGCAAAATAAAACAGTAAAATAAAATCAGGTAACCGGATGTAACAAAGTACTAGAATACTTTCGTTGAACCAGTGATAATTGCAATTACGATATGCAGAAAATAAGTTATTTTTGTAATCAATTTCCGAGTTAGGTCCAGATCGATTCATTAAGCAGCGCTTCCGGAAGAACAAAGGTCTAGTTTGATAAGCATATGTGAAAGAATATGGGGGTAGTGTTATTTGTCATGGCTAACTGTATTGCAACTTACAAAGCCGTATGAACATTCGGCGAAGAGTACAGGTCATGAAGCTCGTCGTTATGCATTTTTCTCCAGTCCCATTTGCATCTCTCTTAGGCCCAAATATTTACCTAAGCACCCTGTTGTCGAACACTCTAATGGCTGAATTAGTTCTCCTATGTATGATGAACCCGGTCCTTAATTGATGGTTATGATTCCCTTTCCCGTAGAAAAAGGTATACCACAATAACGTAAAATATTAAAATTACTAAAATGAAAGAGCATTCTTCATTGACTCCGGAGCCTATTTTATAAGTTTACAGCATTGTTTACATGCATATTTTGTCTTCTGATATGCATTTACTTCCTAGCCTTATTCTTTGTGCATTAGAAAATTCAATGCGCCTGCAGATACGCGACAAGGCAACACGCAATACACCTGTGCTGAAGAAGTTGCCGCATATCGAATGTGTATTTTTATGTTATGGGCGTGGAAAAATCACTGTATTTATGTCCTATGATGTCACTGGAAGTGATGGCACGTCTCCACAGGACCTGTGTTCGACATTGCTGACACTCTGTCCTAGACAGGACCGTAGCTAGGCGGTGAATTTATCAAGCAATAAAAATTCCTCGTTAATGGAAGAAATCTTTCAGGTTATTAAAAATTACTGCACGTGAACAATCTGTAGTATTATGCCGATTGTCTACAAACAAAAAGCAGCCATGCAAAGTTCTTTAATAATCATGTTTCTTATTGACAGAGTATGATAACATAAATCATGAACAGTATAGAAAGATATAACAACAATAAAAATTAAAATGTAGGCCTACGTTATTATTGAGATGAAAGTGGTTCAACTATTCGAAAAAAATTACCCCCTAGGAAGTGGATTTCAGATTTATAGGCAAAATAAAACAGTAAAATAAAATCAGGTAAGCGGATGTAGCAAGTTATTTTTGTAATCTATCTCCGAGTTAAGCTCCAGATCGATTCATTGAGCAGGGCTTTCGGAAGTACAAACGTCTAGTTTGATAAGCATATGTGAAAAAAAATGTGGATAGTGTTATTTGTCAAAGCTAACTGTATTGCAACTTCCAAACACTGTAGAACAGTATGATGCCATGAGAACTGATTTGCATTTGATAAATTCTGTATAATATATTACCATTAAATAGGCACTAAATTAGCCATTACTCCGGTACCAGTCAACCGATTTGGTTCAAATTCGATAGGCTTCGTCCCATGGACTTTGTAAATGAGTGTACCAAGTTTCGTGAAAATGTGTCTGTCTGTCGGCATGTCTGTACGCGCGATAACTCATATATGCTTATTGGATTTTCATTAAACTTAGTATACGCATTTATAACGTCTATGGGAAAAAGGCTATTGATATTGGACCAAATCGTTTTACCGGTACCGGAGTAATGCCCAATTTAGTACATATTTTATTGGAACATATACAAAGAATTTATCAAATGCAAATCAGTACTCATGACAACATTGTTTTACAGTGTTCATATAGGGCTTTGGAAATTGCAATTTGCTTTGACAAATAACACTACCTACATTTTCCTTCACATATTCTTATCAAACTTTAGACCTCTGTTCTTCTGCAAGCCTTGCTTAATGAATCGATCTGGAGCTTAACTCGGAAATCGATAACAAAAATAACTTATATTCTGCATATCATAATTGCAATTATCATTGATTAAATTACATCAGTTAATCTGATTTTATTCATAGTAACTTTTTTATATCACGTTAAACAAAGGATTTAAGGATATAACTGCACAAATACGGAGAACCGGTTGTGAGTTAAATTCTGAACATGACAGGAAATATAATTTGCAGTATGCAGTTATCAGACTGCAGGGAATTTGTTTCTTGCTGGAAGGTAAAAGTGGTTAGGGAATGAAATGAAGTACACTGGCTTATTCCCCCTCTGAGGGGGAGCAAGACGTGCAATCCTGTTAACACCGCGCTGGCTTTTTCCTTCAAGGTATTTACATACATTGTACTGTGCACTGCCATTTTCATAAGAAAGCTGAAAGTTCAGCGCTATTCAAACTCTAAGGAGATATATTCATCACATGAGAAATAATTTATATTCAAATCAAGCTTGAGGGTAGAAAATATACCATTTTCCTGAACATACGATTATCAGTATTGCTGCCAATGAATAAGTTAAAAACACATTATCTACTCTTATACAATTCAACGGCCCTAAATAGCGTGCTTGCTCGCCCGCTTCGTGAGACATCGGGTATACTCGGCGATGTTCGTCTCTCGCAGTCTAAACTTTCATGACGACTTCAAAATTAGGAAGGAAAACCGTTTCTTTATTATATAAGGCCTAAGTGAAATGAACACAATGAACAAATATTCTAATTTTATTTTTACTTACAATTTTCATAGCTCTGAACCACAAACATTTTTAATAATCTACCAGTGTAATTTTCTTAAAAATCTCGGAGTCAATGAATAATGGCGGGCGAAGCCGGGGGCAACTGCTGTAAAATATTGATGGTTTTATCTCTTGAAATATCGCTGATAATAATAATCCAAACAAACCATTCCTTCCCTTGAAACATTATATAATTTCTGAAAATTACACTGAATTGATAAAATAAAATTCACATCATATTCATGTTAATAAATAGCTGAGAAACAATACGTATTTGTGTTCACAGGTTCTTTGGAACTGCATAATCGATTCTGATATAGTTTTCCCAGGGGGCGCTTTCATGTCGTGGAATGTACTCTAAAGCAGGAATTTTAGCTGTTTCATTAATTATAAATGGCTTAGTTTATGAATGATTCGCGTGCAAGTGTTAATAAATATAATGCTTTAATAATCATTATACTCTTAATTTTTAATTTTTAAAAGAATTATCGTGGCGAAGCCACGGGCACCTCCTAGTTTTATACAATGAAACAATATTTAAATGTGCATAGGTTTTTAAAAAAATATTTTGATTCGGTGCAAGCCATTTCATGTGTTTTTATTTTGATCTCGTTTTAGTTATGTTAAATACTTTAACATATTTGAGGACTGTTTTGACAAAACTCAACATGTGCCAGAACATAAATTATTCAGGAGAAGGTTTCTTTATTTTTTATTAACATATAGACGATAGAAACCTTGCATATTGAGGCTTCAAAATAAATAGGTTATGTTGACTTTTCTTATGTTCTTTTTTCACAATCTTAAAGATCTGATGGAGATGTTGAGTTATGTCAAAACGGTCCTCAATTCTCATTAAGCACTGGTTAGTAATCTGGTAATCTGGTAATCGAATATATATATATATATATATATATATATATATATTAATGAACCACAGATTATTGTCTCTGTTGGACATTACATGAGAATATTATAGGAGAATATAATTCCTCTGACACTGGTATTTGAACCCAGGACTTTTGGCCATCCGTGCCACTGCTCTACCAACTGAGCTAAGCCAGAGTTCACTTTACAGCGCCAGATGGAACCTCTCTCCTATGACTGATTACCCTAATGGTCTACCTCACAGACAGACAAGTTATGTCATATGCAGTACTGTGAGGCACACTAATTAGTGATTTTTTTTTACCGGGCATCCACTGTTATTGTACAGTAATATTCAAGATGGATATATATGCATTCATGAACCACAGATTATTGTCTCTATTGGACATTATCGCCTGCATGCGAGAAAGTATAAATCAAAGTTCACGTATTTCATGCTTCATTTCCAAATTTTACCTTTGTTTTGTGTTACGTGTGACAGCTATACACGCATATAACAAAACAGTGTAGAGGTATCATCATCTGGATTCTACTTTATAGCTAAAGTTACATATTGTATAAAAACAACGAGTTAGAAGGCATTTTATCTTTAGGTTTTTTTCTCGCTCTTAAACAAACTAAACTCAGAATGGCGTGTGAAAGACTTCCTATTGTCTCATAAAACATCATTGCCTGGATATTTTTTACAGCCTGGAGGCAAAGTGGAGAGATGATGCGACGCTGTTCGCCTGGAGATTCCAGGGATATTGAAACAACAGAGAGTATTTGCGAAGACACAAAGCGAATCTGTGTAAAAGGGTGAAATGTCCTCCGAGGGTGTGGACAACTGAATCCCCTATTTGAGCAAGATATGAAATATTCATACCTTCATCGCCCTTTCGCCTTGATCGTATTTCCCTTTATTCCAAAACATTTCAGGTTACGTCCGAATGTTAAAGAAATCTTTATAGGATTTTGACGTCTAAACGTATTTCAAATCTGTCTCATGCTGAATCCTCATTTACCGGAAATACTTCAATTCTTGACAAATGGATGTTAAAATGAAGGATTATTTCATTCTAGATACTGAAAAATCAGGTAAAATGATCAGTAGGGCAAGACATTTAATTATTTTGCATCTTTTTTACACGAAGGTTACAAGATAGCTCGAATTTATATAAATGTACACCATTTTATTTATTTATTTTATTTATTTATTTTAAATTATTACAGAAAGAGTTACATAAGTTACCCCAGAGGAGCAAAGCTCGTGTTTGGGGTCAGTTCCTTTTAAATTACGCCAGTTAAAAATAAAAATACAAATACAAAATACAAATAACATGTAATGAATACAGGTACAATACAATCAATTTAAACTAAAAATACAAAAAAATATAGTGATACTAGTACCACACAGAAAAAGGAAAGGAAGAGCATATAAATCATTCCAAAGGGGAAAGTGTGAAATGTGGTTAGTATCAATGTGTCTTATATTAATTTTTTAATTCTGGATTTGAAAATGAAATCCTTGTACATGGCTAATTCAGGGTGAAGTTTCATTATCGAGTTGTATAGACGTGGACCAGAGTTCGAGCTGTGTAATAGCCCTGCCGATGTGAAACATCTAGGTTCAATTAGAGTAGGTATTTGATTGCGTCTTGTAGTGTAATCATGAGGATGATTTTGATATTTTTTTCGATTTTTATGGTAGAAATTCAATATCGTGTGTTTATATATTTGCTCAATATTTAATACTTTAAATTCGTTATATATCCGGTTAGTGGGATAATTATCATGAAATAATTGATTAAATAAGGGCAATTTGTTTTTTCTTTTTTTTTTTTCTTTCTTTCTTTCTTTATCGTGCATTTTTCGTCATTTTCAAGAGATAGGTCTTTTTTGACAATTTATATGTCATTTTCGCATTTTTAGGTCATATTTCAGTTTAGGTAGAGAGGAGCTTTTCCATGTAGGCTACAAATCGTTACTTTCAGACAACAGACAAACTTTTTTATTTGCGAATCTCCGCCAAGTGTTCATAGTTCATTTTAATTCAGGTTTATTGTAAACACCAGACCAGTTTGTTTTGTAGCAATAATCATTTTTCCTTTCTTTTCAATTGGCACAAATTTGCTAGGGGTAATCTGATGGACAAGCCAGTTCAGAAAGAATTTCTTTTTCGCTAAGGGTGTCCAAGTACGTAGATATTTACTTACTTCTTTAATAACAAAATAAGTGTATTTAACATTGTAAATTCATATATAACGCTCTGTTATCCATTAAAATGCTTTCAGCAATTCATTACTTTAAAAAAAAACTGATTATAAGTAACAGTGGTAAATTTATTGGTCATTTAAAAAAAATTGTCTTTTTTCATTATTTTAGGTCATAAATGCATTTTTATTTTGCCTTTTATCACTATTTTATGGTCATTAAATGCATTGCCTTACTGATCAGTGATCAGTTATAATTACAATTATGATATGCAGAAAATGAGTTATTACTTCCTCTGCCCGTACCATAGGTACTATAGGTAGAGGAAGTATTGTTTTCGACCCTAAAATTCGAAGTTGAGTTTTTAGCATATATACACGTTTCAAGGCCCCCTGAATCCAAAAATACTATATTTGGAAACATGTCTGTGTGTGTGTCTGTCTGTCTGTGTGGAAGTTTGTGAACAGGCTAGCTCCGAAACGGAGAATCGTATGAAAACAAAATTTCGTATTTGGGTCAGGTACCTTCTGAAGATGTGATTCGAAGATTGGCGACAAATTTCTCTTATGTTTAAGGGGACTTTACATGAAGAAATTTTCGTTTTTCGCGATTTTCTCGAAAACGGCTCTTACGATTTTCTTTAAAATTTGCACATGTGTTCCTTTTACTGAGAGCTAAAACTTTTATTTGAAACTTTTTTTCGAAAAAATTCTCTGAGGGTAGTTACAAGCCACCCACTGTTCACCCACTGTTTGTAGAAATTTTGTCTTGCGTGATGAACAACTGAATACTCGCTCTTTCACGGCCTCTTATTCTATATAAGAATGTGAAGTGAGAAAGATGTATTGTTGGCCAGGTATAGAGTAAAGAAGTATCTGAGGGAAATATTCGATAAATTTCGGAAATTATTCTTTACGACGGAAAGTTTAATAAACGTCTGCAGTCACCTGTTCTTTTTTTTTAAGTTTGTTATATAGCCTGCGCTTTTAGTCGCAGCATTGAAAGAAGAGGTATTTATAGGATAATTAGCGTAAAATTGTGTCTTGCGATTCTGTAAAAGGATATGTGAATACTGCTAACTTTTTTTTGGGCAGAGGAAGTTATGTGAGTTTCACATCAGATTTTTTTAAAAATTGATTTCAAAGTTAAGCTCCAGATTAATTCATTAAGCAGGGCTTACGGAAGAACAAAGGTCTAGTTTAAAAAAATTACATTAAAATCGTCCAGCATCAGGTGAACAACAGAGGTTTGTCATATCTTGACACTCACATAAAAAAAAGTCAAATTGGCCGGCTACGGGATTTGAACCAGGCACCCCCAAAATGCGAGTCCAAGATGTTACCATCTCGGCCACCTCTCTCAGTTTAACGATAAAGTTCGATAAGCATTTGTGAAATAATAGTGCTATTTGTCATAGCTAACTGTACTGCAACTTCCAAAGCCACTGTAAAACAGTATGTTGTCATGACAACTAATTTTCATTTGATAAATTCTTTCTAATATATTACCATTAAAATAGGCACTAATTTGAGCATTACTTCGAAACAGGTCAACCGATTTTATCCAATATCAATAGACGCCCTCCCATGGACATCATAAATGTGTATACCAAGTTACATAAAAATCCGGCAAAGCGTATTTGAGTTACCGCGTCTTTAAAATAGGTACTAAATTGGGCAAGTCCTGTGAGTTTTCATTGGTTGTTTTAAATGCCCATGTGTTTAGTAGTAGGTAATAAGGCCTGACAAGTGTTTTCTGATGTGGAAAGTGAGGTAGTTAGTTAGCTGTGTCATCACTCAGGAGGGATCCGGGATCGAACCTGTCAAGTATTTGTAATTACCACTTGGGTCCCCCATGGCAATTGCCACACTTCTAATAACACACTCATTGACTACGTAACTCGGGGCATACTGTGCTTTACGTCACGATTACGTCATCTTGTCACTACACACATACAAGGGGAAAAAAAGTTCTCTGACCCAGAGACTCGAACCAACGACCTTCAGTTTTCCGTACTGGTGATCTTATTGATTTTTTGTACGACGTAACTAATTAGTGACCGCCGGCGTGTCTTGTTAGCGTCGCTGACTACAGATCCGTCGGTCCGGGTTCGATTCCCGGTACCTCCTCGGATTTTTCTGAGGTAGGGAGGTCTGGTAGGGGTGCACTCAGCCTCGTGATTCCAACTGAGGAGCTACTTGATAGAGAAGTAGCGGTTCCGGTCAAGAAAACCACCATTAACGGCCGTGGGTGTCGGCATGCTGACCACATGCCCCCCAATCCTGCCATCTGCCTACGGGAGATGACGCAGCGGTCGGGTGGTAGGCCAAGTCCCTCCAGGGATGTAGCGCCACGGAGTTTAGTAACTAATTAGTGGTACTTACGAATATTGTTGCCGTGGATCGTAACTTGACATTCCCACACGCAATCTGGTTGCTATGAAAACAAAAGAAATCTCAATGCTGTAAAAATTACAAAAAGCACTAGTGCCGTAAGTAAAACCTTTATCGAAGGCCGGAACCAAAGCCCCCCAGTTTGTGGCGACTTTAACAGGACAAATATTCCGTCCCCATTAACCAACACATGCGAATCACTTTCTAAAATGTAATATTATATAGGCCTATATATAATCATCTTGCAAAAAATAGCATGCAATACTCGTGCCGTAAGCGCATAACGGATCTCGAAAATTGAAAAAACTCTGCGCAAGCTCAAGCGCCTCGATTTTTCAAACTCTTTCCTCGATCCGTATGCATCGCTTACGACACTTGTATCGCATTATACTATTTTTGCACTCCTTAGCTAGAAGTGTTACTTACGAAAGTTGTTTACATGGATCGTAAGTTGACATTCCCACACAGTCTTGTTGCTATGGCCGTTGCGATGAGGTTAAATTACTTACGGTCCAAGCGCCACGTCATAATTCATTACGATACACTTCATAATACATGCCTTTATGAACAAGGCCCCCAGGACAAATATTCGGTTCCCATAACAACAAACACATGCGAATCACTTTCTGAAATAAACATCTCTCTTCAAGAATGTATACACATAATATTTTCAGGTAATATCACAATTAATATAATTAAATTGATATAAGTAACCGTCGTGCAAAAAATAGCATGCAACACACGGGCCGTAAAGGCATTTACGG
Source organism: Ectobius pallidus (assembly GCA_964059195.1). Classification (NCBI taxonomy): domain Eukaryota; kingdom Metazoa; phylum Arthropoda; class Insecta; order Blattodea; family Ectobiidae; genus Ectobius; species Ectobius pallidus. Next base: position 20,748,786 of record CAXKWD010000002.1, on the reverse strand, counting down.
GTCTGAAAACTTAAAAACCCTCGGCTGCGCCTCGGGTTTTCAATCTGTTTCCTCGACCCGTAAACGTGCCTTACGGCACTTGTATCGCAATATACTATTAAATGTGTTGTGATATGTACACATAACGATAAAATTTACTTTTCAGAAAAAATATAAATACGTTCTATCCTCCTCTTAACAGTATTTGTGTCTCATTATTGCAGGATGGAGGAGACAGTACGGTCCATGCTGCAGTACAAAGCCCGTAGCGAACAACTGAAGCAAGAAAAAACTAGTCTCACCGTGGCTTACGAGGTAAGTGTTCTTTCTGATGTTATGGCATCTTTCTTAATTCAATTTCTTCCCCTTAACACTGCACTGCACTAGAATAATAAATTGCTATACAAGAGTGATAAGTGCGTCGTCATTAGGGAACTGTGATGGATAGAGAAAGTTAAGTACATGGTGCACCCAGCCTCGTGAAACCAATTTGAGGAGCTACTTGATAAAGAAGTGGCGACTCCAGTCAAGAAAGCCATCAGTAACGGCCGTGTGAGAATCTATGTGCTATTCATATGCATCTAATCCTGCCATCTGCCAATGATGGATGACACAGCGGTTGGATGGTGGGGCTAGTTCCACGGTATTTTTTTTTTTTTTTTATAGAAAGTTAAGAGAGTGGTTTTTATTTATTTATTTCTGTTACTGCTTAATTTCCTTCATCGTTTACTTTTTCTTTGTTTTGTTTTTTTCATCTTTCCTTCCTGTTTCTCTTTATTTCTTTTTGTCTTTCCTTTTTCTTCCTTTTTCAATTTATTCATCTATTTCTTTCTGTCTTCAATTAATTAATTACTTATTTATTTGTTCCCGTTCTTCTTTTTGTTTTTATTTTTTTCTATCTTCCTTGCTTTCTTTATTTTTTTCTACTTATTTATTCATGCCTTTCTTTCTGGATTTACTTCTGTATTTAGTTCCTTCTTTCTTTCTATATTTGCTCCTTTATTCCTGTCTGTTTAATTTATTTATTTCCTTCAGTATTAGCATAATTATTTGTATTATTTTATTTCTTTCAGTATTTCTGGCATTTTTCACTTTTTTATTACTTCCTCTGCCCGTACCATAGGTAGAGGAAGTATTGTTTTCGACCCTAAAATTCGAAGTTGAGTTTTTAGCATATATACACGTTTCAAGGCCCCCTGAATCCAAAAATACTATTTTTGGAAACATGTCTGTGTGTCTGTGTGTGTGTCTGTGTGGAATATCTGTGAACAAGCTAGCTCCAAAACGGAAAATCGTATGAAAACAAAATTTCGTATTTGGGTCAGGTACCTTCTGAAGATGTGATTCGTAGATTGGCGACAAATTTCCCTTATTTTTAAGGGTACTTTACATGAAGAAATTTTCGTTTTTCGCGATTTTCTCGAAAACTGCTTTAACGATTTTCTGTAAATTTTGCACATGGATTGCTTATACTAAGAGCTAAAACTTTTATTAGAAACATTTTTTCGAGAAAATTCTCTGAGGGTAGTTACAAGCCACCCACTGTTCACCCACTGTTTGTAGAAAGTTTGTCTTACGTGATGAACAACTGAATTCGGGCTCTTTCACGGCCTCTTATTCTATATAAGAATGTGAAGTGAGAAAGATGTGTTGTTGGCCATGCATAGAGTAAAGATGTATCTGAGGGAAATATTCGATAAATTTCGGAAATTATATTTTACGGCAGAAAGTTCAATAAACGTCTGCAGTCATTTGTTCTTTTTTTTAAAGTTTGTTATATAGACTGCGCTTTTAGTCGCATCATTGAAAGAAGAGGTATTTATAGGATAATTAGCCTAAAATTGTGTCTTGCGATTCTGTACAAGGATATGTGAATACTGCTAACTTTTATTTGGGCAGAGGAAGTTATGTGACTTTCACATCAGATTTTTTTTCTGTCTATCTATCCTGTCTTTCTTTGTTTATTTCTTCCTTTCTTCCTTTCTTTCTTTCTTTCTTTCTTTCTTTCTTTCTTTCTTTCTTTCTTTCTTCGACAATTGCTTTATTGCAAACAACGCCACTGAAACGTGAAAAGATAAAAAGTCTGCATGCTGTGTGTACACGCCACTGTAGCAATAACCCGGAAGAGAAAAGAATCCTGAGGGAATTGATGTGGTTTTAAACCCGGAGTCAGATGACCGAGCTCTAAACTGTGAAGATAAGATAACCTCTTGTTTTTATGTCCATGCGGCCAGTGCACTTTATTGAATGCGGGGGGGGGGCCTTGCCATATCCATTCCAGATAATTACACTACAGTATGGAAACAGCTACGCTTAAAAATACCTTTCGTAGGGAAATGAAGCTCTTCGTAGGATCTTTTTAAATATTACAGTCTTAAACCTCATATGATACTTTCAGATTTCAGCATTGTCGCACTTGTGAGATCCCATAAGTTCGAAAATAATAGTTTCAGAAAATCATTTTATGTATCTGTTTGTCTTGCTCATTGGTGAAATCCCACATGGGGTTAGGTACACATCCGAACGAAATTTTCTTAACCCTTTATTTGGCGATAATCAATTTCTCACGCAATAAAAACATTGCCTTTCTTTCTTCCTTTCTTTTTGAATTTATTAATGTACTAGCATGTGCCCGCGGCTTCGCACGCGATAATTATTTTAAGAATTAAAAATTAAGAGCATAATAGTTAAATCATTATATTTATTAGCACCTAAATCACGTGAATTACATACCACGATTAGATAGCGTCGCTTGGTAAAAGCGACCTCAGATTTGAGGTCCTTGGCCCAGAAAACCCCTGTATAGTGAGTTTCGTCCAAATCGAACAACGTTTGACCATATTTAGGCCTATATTGAATATCCCTCTTCCGTCTATGTTGAAAATTTCATACGTCTGCGGGCCTTGATATTCTAAACAAATGAATCGTCCAGGATGGACTTACAAAATCAAGCGATCGCCCGCGATAATTATTTCAAAAATTAAAAATTAAGAGCATAATAGTTAAATCATTATATTTATTAACACCTAAATCACGTGGACTACATACCACGATTAGATAGCGTCGCCTGGTAAATGCGACCTCAGCTTCGAGGTCCTTGGCCTAGAAAACCCCTGTATAGTGAGTTTCGTCCAAATCGAACGTTTGACCATATTTAGGCCTATATTGATGATCCCACGTATAATAATAATAATAATAATAATCCTCTTCGGTGTAGGTTGAATATTTCATATGTCTGCGTGCCTTTACATTAGAAACAAATGATTCGGCCTGCGTGAGCTACAACATTCAATCGATCGCGAAAGTTTCATGACAAAAATAGCCAAAGCCAATTGTATTTGATTTGACATTGAAATGTATCTGAAAACTGATGCTTCGAAAACGCAAAAAATACAACTTTTCTTCCCGTTTTTCACTCATAACTCACGAACGAAAGCATCCTTTTATTAATATAGATTTCATTTTCACACGGAGACGTCCTCAAGAACCATTTCAGTTCAATTATTTAATTATAAAATTTTGGAACCGCCATAACAGTTCTGGGAGTTATATTATGAGGCTCACATTTAAACCTGTTATAAAATGGACAGCCGGACTTCACAGAAAACAGTTAACATAATGATTAAGATCGTAGTTTGTCTTGCTTCCTTTTTGTGTAATTTAGGGCCTATATGAAATTGTTCTTCCAAATTCAGTCCTTTAAAACAAATTTATGATGACGGATTAGGCCTATATTTTATAGGATACATGGCCAATTTAAGGGTTAATGAAACCGCTGAAAGTACGCGTCATGTTTTATTCTATACGAATGTGGTCCAACCACAGTGCACTTCCTAGGACAAACCGGCGAAAAGTGACGATGTTATAAAGGCTTACTATATTTCTATTTTTAACTTTCAATTTTTTATCATGAGATCAACCTCGACCTAATTGCTTCTTCTATAAGATCATACTGTTTGTAAACAGTAGAAATATGCAGGGTGTTAATGAATAGCACGAAATATTTTACCTGTGTATAGAAAGGACATAGACAAGCAACTTTTATTAGGAGATTTTTGCTCTGTGACGTTAAATGTTTATGCTATAGCGCATTGAAGTCATTATAATTTGGTGCTCAGTAATGAAGCGAAATAGGGATACATTTTTATTATTAAATTGACTTCATGCCTTCCTAGTGATCGATAAAAACCTGATTCCTACTCATTCATCAACAGCTACATTATAATTTAGTGTTTCCATAATCTGCAAAATTTACAGACTAATCACATGACTGGTCGCCACTGCATTAGTCTTTTTTTATTTATTCATAACTACTGACTACAGTGTTAACAACGAAGTTCCTTTGTTTTGCATTTCTCCAAATGTTAGAAGTCAGTGGCGGCCAAGCCTTGGGAGACTTTATGCTGTAATAGGAAAAACTGAATCCATAGAGCAAAAATCTCCTAATAAAAGTTGCTTGTCTACGTCCTCTCTATACAGAGGTAAAATATTTCGGTGTTAATAACACTCTGTATAGTTGATAATTAACACTGGTGAACACCGTATTCCAGGGATTTCTGATAATCTATAAATCTGGCTTTATCACAGACATAATAGCTTACATTGTTCAATACAGTCAATGTATTTTTCCCCTTTTCGTAAAAAGTTCGATATCTGGATCTATAAAAGACCTCATTAAATTTGCATAAAAATAGAAACTGAGGCAGGGTCAAATAAAGGTCAATGCACCGGAGTGTTTGACATTGTTCAGTGTAGAAGGACATCGCGTGCTTCACTTGTTAAAAATGAAAACTCCACAACTGGGTCGTTGCTAAGCAGAGGCACGTTCAACTGTTTAAATTGTAATATAGCTTAATAGCTTAAAAGGCCCGGCGTCGCCCGGGTTTTTTATTTTGTAATTGGAAATTAACTTATGAAGGACTTTAGATTTTTAAATTCTAGGTCCTTATATAGGTATTTATAATTTGAAATAGGAAGAACGACTTATCACACTCAAACTCAAACTCAGAAAACGCTTGATATAGCTCTTTATGGCTCATAGAGAATGTAGAATTTTGCATCCCATCGCTTGTACAGTACACAGCAAGCCTGGTAGGGGTTCAAATAAGAAGAAACAGAAGTTCCGGTAACATAAAATTGTATTATCGTGGCAGAGAATTTTTATTTCTTATTCTCATGTTACCATAAAACCGTTTTGGGGATGAAATTAAACAGAAATGCAATATCACTTTCATACTTCTCTTCCCAAAACATATTACCTTACCTCGTATTGTTTTCTCTAGGTCCAGTTTAGAGAAAGTTATGTGACTGCATTATTTTCGTGTATTTCATTCTTTAATATTTATTTATAACATGAATTATATTGATATCTTCTCTAATTTGTCATACTTCCATTTCATTTAATTCCAAACCCATCTGATACCACTTGCAACAATACTGTTGTCAAGTTTTCTGTGATTTGGATTTGATAATTCTGTGTAAAAAGGGAAAGTATTCTCAAAAACATTTGATTTTTGGCATTTCAAATCAATTTTTTTCAAAATCCTTTCTTAGTGAGCACGTACATTATGAAACGAAGGTACTGTCAAAATTCCAAGTCTCTACTTGTTATAGTTTAGGCTCTACGTTGATTCCTGTCAGTCAGTCAGTCGGGACAAAGCCTTTTATATATAGAGAGAGACATACATTTTACCTGTATTTAGAGGGGACGTAGAAAAGCAACTTTTATTATTAAGAGATTTTTGCTCTATGATGTAAAATGTGTATGCTACAGTCCATGAAAGAGCTCATAAGTCAATAATTAAGCGAAATGGGGTTAAACTTTTCATTAAATTTACTTCATGCCTTCTTAGTGATCGATAAAAATCTTATTCTTAATCATTCATCAACAGCTATTTCATAATTTAGTGTTAACATAATCTACAAAATTTACAGACTAAACACATGATAGGCCACCACTACATTCGTTGTTTTATTCATAACTCCAGTGTTAACAACAAAGTTGCTTTGTATTGAGTTTTTTGTCAAAAGTTAGAAGTCAGTGGCGGCCATGCCCTGTGAGATTTTATGATATAACAGGAGAAATTGAATCCATAGAGCAAAAATCTCCTAATAAAATTTTCTTGTCTATGTTTCCTCTACACACAGGTAAAATATTTCGGTGTTATTCATTAACACCCTGTATTATATTTCCTTTTTTTTTTTTAATCAATTTTCGTTTTCTCTGTGTACTGGTGTATAGAAATTAAAAAAGACATCTTCGACTCAGAGTAAAAACAAATGACATACGATGCATTATTCACTATAGGCCTAATAAAGCCGTCCATTATTATTGCAGGTAGTCTATTTGTAGATCTGGTCAGACGTGTCGTGTATAGTGTATTTCTGCCCCTGTAACAAAGTATTCGCTAAACCCCGTCATTTTATTAAAGTGTTGTGACCCCCGTTGTTTTGAGCCGTTCAAGAGATTTATCGGTGCATTTGAGAGCCCCCGGGGGGCTGTCTTGACCCCGAAGCCATTGTTTTTCCTCCACCCTCCGCTGGTATCAGAAAGTAGCCAGTTCCATTTTATACGCTACTAGGAGGCTTTGCCTGGCGCGAATTCTTCTGAAAATTGCAACTTCGTTCCAGTCTCGGTCAATAGTCGGCCTTGGTAACAACGTTCTTCAGGAAATACCGTATCCTATTAAAAATAATGCGAAAAAAATCTGATGTGATATACTCAACATGGGCAGAACTTTCTCACTTCAAATAAGATCAGGTAAACTCACGTAAAAAAGTGCCAGAATGCTTTTGTTTAATAAGTGATAATTGCAATTATGATATGCAGAAAATAAGTTATTTTTGTAATCGATTTCCGAATTAAACTCCAGATCTATTCATTAAGCAGGGCTTACGGAAGGACAAAGGTCTAGTTTGATAAGCATTTGTGAAGGAATATGTGGGTAGTATTATTTGTCAAAGTTAACTGTATTGCAACTTCCAAAGCCGTATATTTATTTATTTAACCTGGCGGAGTTAAGGCCATAAGGCCTTCTCTACCACTCAGCCAGGGCAAAAACATGAAATACATAATGATAATAATAATAATAATAATAATAATAATAATAATAATAATAATAATGATTAATAATAAACTAAAACAGAACTGATATACATGAATACAAGAAACGCACATTAAATACAAAGGAAAAATTCAAACATAAGTACTTGAATAATATGAATGTATAACATATGAACATTCTAAAACAATAAGTTGTCAAGAGAACTGATTTGCACTTGATAAATTGAACATTACTCTAGTATAGTGGAGGCTAGATCTATGTAGACAGTCGGGACGCTTTGAGGATTAGGCCATTGTCTGGCACTTGAGGAGTGGTATATGGCATATGGTATACTGACTGAAGGCACTCGTCTGGTGCCCACGTGGAGTATGTCAAAAATTCAGAAATGAGCATTGATTGGTTGCACACGAAATTCTATTGGCTGTCAGGCAAGTTCAACGCCAAGAAAACATGCTGAAAATCCAGAATATACAACTCTATTGTCCAAGACACCCTCATTTCAAGTTATTTACTGCGGATTATGAGGGTCTGTCGGCATTGCCTTGAAGAAAGTTGTATATGTAGAAGTTGGCTCCACTATACCGGTCAACCGATTTGGTCTAATATCATTAGGCTTCTTCCCATGGACGTTATACATGCGTATACCAAGTTTCATGAAAATCCGATAAAGCGTATTTGAGTTATCGCGCGTATAGACACACGGACAGACAGACGGACAGACATTTTCCCGTCCACTACACAATCTCAGAAAGTACCATCCTGGCACTTAATAATACTGATATATTATAAGAGGCTTTGCTGCAGGGAGCCTTATTCATTTGTTTCAGCCTAGTTCAAAGATGTACTGTTCGCCACTCGTGTCTTAATGGCTGAGTTTTTGCAACACGCTGGCTTGCTACCCTCCAGAGTATTTTTGCGAAGATTCTTTTTCAAACAATAGTTTTAGCCCTTTGTATAAGGGTATCATGTATGTAATGTTAACAAAACTTGTGGAACCTTTTTGAAAAAATCGCAAATAATCAAAATTTTCTTCTCAAAAAGTGATAGTAAAAATACGGAAATCTTCGTGTCGTACCCCCAAAAATTATCTAACTCAAAATATAATTTTTATACGAACTTTTCATTCTCGAGCTTTGCTGGTAACACGTAGGCTACACACATAAACAGACATGTTTCTTAAAATAGCCTTTTTTTTTTAATTTGTAACATGTTAGTGATCTTTAGTATACAGTATAGCTTTTACATCGATCTTACGGATTTACTATTCCACAACTGAAAGTTTGAATTTTGGCCTATAGGAAATTTTCTAACATTCGACTGGGAGTTCTAAAAATAGTGTTACTTCTGTTTAACCTTTAAATGCATAATGTATCCTGCAGGATACAGTAGTTTGTCATAGGTAATCCCACGAGAGTTGACGAGTGTATGGATAGATTCGCGACTGCGCAGCAGGAGCGAATTTATCTGTTGGAACTCGTCAACTCGAGTTGGATTTATTAAGACTATTACATGAATAAAAATGTAACGGATTATACAAATAATAATTACTTTCGTGCTTTGTTGTATAAAAACAAAACTAACAGTTGTGAGATCACGGCATACTGTGAATCAACCATCCATGAATCCATTCGAGCTACCATGGTGTAATCAGTGCTACCAGTGGTGCATATAAGACATAGTTAACTTAATTCAAGTAAGCGAACCGCAGAACAGAATAAAAGCACACGAACTGGCTTGCACCGAATCGAAATTGTCTTCTTAATCAATGTACATTATTATTTCAATTTCCAAACAAGTTATGTTGTATACAATAATCTGTTTTCGTGCCGCTTAGTGGCAGCAATCACTGCACACTGATACTTACCTTCGCAGTAACGACCAGACGATTTTACCCCGATAAAACAGCCTCCTCGCGATTCCTACAAGAATATTGTAAGATAAACGGCAGTGATTGGTCCATATCCGAGGAATTGCTAAACGTTATTGGTCAATATCAAACACGCGGCATATGAGTGGGATAGTCGAAAGAAAATTTAAAATGCAGTGTAATTCTATTTTCAAAGAACACAAGAACAGGGTAGGAGAAACAAGCCATGAGCCTAATCATTTTGTTATTCGTTTACTTGTCAGTCCGGCACGGAATTATAACCTATCTGAAAAATTGAGTTTCGCGTATTCAAGGGCTAGTATTTTTGGGGGGGATATCAAGAGCTTTATATTTAGTTACTAGCTTAAAATGCCCGGCGTCGCCCGGGTTGTTATTTTGTAATTTGAAATTAACTTATGAAGGACTTTCGATTTTCAAATTGTATAACATGTAGGCCTACTTAGAACTTGAAATGAGGGAGAACGGCTTATCACACTCAAACTATTCCCTCAGAAAACGCTAGATATAGCTTTTTATGGTTCACAGAGGATGTAGAATGTTGCATACCGTTGCTTCTACACACCATGCCTGGGAGGGGTTGAAATAAGAAGAAACATAAATTCCGATTAGGCTACATAAGATTGTATTGTCTTTGTGGAAATTGTATTTCTCACTCTCATATTACCATACAACAGTTTCGGAGCTGAAATTAAAAAAAGAAAATCAATATCACTTTCATACTTTCCTCACCCAAAACCTGGGACATAATATACTGCGGGCGTAGGACTGAAAATGTTCCATCCTATTTTGTTTTCTTGTAGATGATTAGGGCCTATGAAAAACATCCCTATACAAAGCCTACAGCTATAAGTGACGTATCAGTTAATAGGATTTTTTTTAACGACTTCTGATATAGCATACTCACTGGCACACACGTAAGTTGTCCCTGCAATACGACCGCTTATTCTACATCAAAATGTGAAGTGAGAAAATAATGTTTTCCATGTCGAGGGTAGAGAAAATTATGTGACTGCTTTATTTTCGTGGATTTTATTCTTCAAGTATTATTTTCACAAATGTATTAAATACATCGATAGTATCAGAATTTGTTAAAGCCCAGTATTATAATATAGTTTCAAAGCCCTATGTGAACACCGTAAACAATACTTTCGTTATGTAAACAATTGACAGCAGAACTCTCTAACTGTGCCTCATTTCACATTTCCAACTTTTCCCGTGGATTTTCCAAAAAGTTTCTTTCATACAAACCTTGTCCTGACAATTACGAACACAACAAAACAAAAATCAGCCAAATCGGTCGAGCCGTTCTCAGGTAATGCTCCGGTGATGGTGTTCACTTGTTTACACAAGCTAAGATTTCATAAGCTAAGATTTCATAAGCAAAGATAGCACATAAACCAAACATTGAACTATCCTATACATACAAAGGCATTGAATGTCCTTGGGTACCCTAATCTAACACTATTCCAATTCATCCCCTCTGCAATTTGAAACTTCATTGAATACAAGATATATTTATTCACTTCATAATGTATTTAGCCACCCCTTACTAGAAATTTATTGCCCATCTCGAGCAGAACTTGCCCTAGATTTATGCATGACGTCATCAGACCTCAAAGGAATGAGGGGTAGGTCGAGATTAACATCTTTGTGAAGGTTTGTAATTCCTTTCTACATTGTAAGTGCAGGCATTAAAGGATCAGGGAATATGGTGGCTTGGTGTCGTCTTGGGAAGTACAAATTAGTTCGCTTAGGGGGCTGTGGCTGTAAAAATAATTAACTGCTCATTGGAAAGCAGTTGAATGCTCTGTGGCGAGTTCCGCCAAGGCCTGCTTTGGGATCTTAGGCTTGTAGCGTTAATGAGGTTGGTCATGTGTTACTAATCTCCTGTCATTTGTTTTTAGCGCACTGTGGCTATTGCATGTAGGGACGAAGCGCGGTTCACACCGAATCGATTTTCTTAATTGCTTTCTTTTCGTGTCGTTATACAGACTATAATTTTATACCGTTATTGCCATATCAGAATAATTGTGCTCTTTCAGTGTCGAAATAGCTGTGGAAAAGAAGCAAAAGACAAAGGAAGATATCATGTAAGAACGTTCAGTTTTATAACTTTTTATGTATTATGTTCTTTACTTTCAAATAGCGAGAGCATTAAAGCGATTACGACCTCTTCAGAATTTCTTAGTTCTTTTCTAACTTTGGTAATATTCGGGCAAATTCCTCATTGTTCTTTTTCACACATTTGTGCAAAATTCTTATATTTGTTTGTGCAGTGGGGTTTGATTTATTTGGAATTTTATTTCTAATGAGTAATGACTTACACCTACATATATGCGTAGGCCTACTATATAAAAATATTAAAGGGTTTAATGCAATTTTAACGTTGCCTAAACGCTATTATATTAGGAATAACATTTGAACATATATCACTTTAAATTTAAAAATCATTGAACAAAGTTGCCATATCTAGGATGAATGTCCTAATCTAAGATAAGGTAATTCCTGGGTAATTTTAGGGTATTCATGAAAATTCGGACTAATTTTTTTTTTAACATGAACACAAAAAACTTATTCTATCGTTATTTTGTTAGTGATTGTTTTAAATGGCTTAATTCTATACAGTACAAACCCAAATTTCAGATCTGGCTGAATAAAACAATCCCCTTAGATTAGTAACACAGTAATCAGTGGTTATAGAATGTATAGGCTATATCCATAAAAAATAATTTTATTTGTTTACATTATAGGCAAATATTTTTGTAGTGTATTCTGCAAAAGATGTAGTTTTCTCAACCAAAATATATACCATACACATCGAAAAAGATTTGCATATAATTAAATATGTATTTTTTTAAATATATTTTCCCCTCCGTAAATCCCTTTCTAAATAGGCTGTCTTCCTCCAGTATTGCTTTGAGTTCCGTACAATTTTTCACTCCGTTCATCCAATTTTCGCTGGGTATTCCTTCCCGTTTCTTTTCCCATCGCATTACTTCTTTTAGGTATCTTCAATCGTTAATTCTACTTGTACCCATAAACACATTACAGTAATAATAATAATAATAATAATAATAATAATAATAATAATAATAATAATAATAATAATAATAATAATAATAATAATAATAATAAAGTAACAGAAATAAATTCTATTAGAGAATCACTGAAGTTGCTTCTATAGAAACAGAATGCTAAAATAACGCCTTTTCTTTTTGGGAATTCAGTTCATGATACAGTTGATTTTTTTGCGATCCTCGTTTTTTAAGGCCTCATTGTCCTGGATCCTATAAAAGAGCTCATTTTACTCGCACGTTAAAGCAAACAAGCCTATTCGCCTGGCTCTGGCTATTGTTTCTCTGTGTATACAAGCAACGCATGGATTAATTTAGGAGGCCATGGCGAGGTATGTGTTGATTCAAAGAGCGCACATCATCTGTTTTCATATCCCTTAATTATTCTCTTTTTAAAATAACGTTCACTGAATTGCCCTCAATTGAGTAGCTTAACTCTGCTACGAAACCTTAGCTTTTGACGAAAGGTCTTCACCATTCAATGGCGGAAAATAATTAAGGATCCTATTTTACGGTGAATAAAAATGTTAAATTTTAGTATAAAAGTTGGGTTAGTTTCAGTGTTATTTCGTACAATATCGAATACGATTTTATCCATCTATGAAGCGACTGGGATTGGAAATGAGTGCAGAAATAATAAGTATGTGGTCATGAAACGTCAAAATAATGCCCTGCAAATTCGAACAAGTGGAGAAATTCAAATATCTGGGAGCAATAATTACTTACTTACTCAATGGCAATAGACAATTCCTAAGCAAGCTAAAGGAATATTATCTATTTTTTGGAACCCGAAGGTTCATTGCCGCGCTTACTTGACCCCGCCATTCAACCCTATTCTGTGCTAACCCCATCCAACCATCCCTCTCAAATCCCACTTCTCTTAAATCTATCCTAATATTGTCCTCCCACCTACGTCTAGGTCTTCCAAGTGGTACTTTCCCTTACAGATACAAATAATATTAAGACATAAGTCAGAAAATGTTTGTTTTTATGCAGTTCATAAACTTTTACATTCTCGCCTTCTGTTCAGAAATCTAATATTTATATATAACCAACTCCGTGGCGCTAACATCCCAGAAGGGACAAGGCCTACCACCCGACCGCTGCGTCATCTACCATAGGCAGACGGCAGGATTGGGGGGCATGTGGTCAGCATGCCGACACCCACGGCCGTTAATGGTGGTTTCCATGACCGGAGCCACTACTTCTCTATCAAGTAGATCCTCAATTTTGAATCACGAGGCTTGGTGCACCACTACCAGACCTCAGAAAAATCCGAGGAGGTACCGGGGATCGAACCCGAGCCGACGGATCTGTAATCAGCGACGCTAATCACAAGACCATGCCATATTACAATTATCCATACAACATACAAGTTTTTAATAATAAAAAATGTACAAAAATTTTATTTTATTTCTAAAGGACAGCAAAATATAAAATATCTTCATTCATGGTTTCCCTAATTTTTTTTAACATTCATTCATTCATTCAAGATTATTCTAAATCATTGACATTAATTGTTCCATTATTTTTTTAATTCATTGAGACTCGAAGGGAAAAGAGCACTTGGAAGACCTGGTGGGAGGATAATATTAGGATACATTTAAGGGAAGTAGGATTTGCGAGGGATGATCGTAAGCCTTCGAATTTCATTTTAATAGGTTTTTATTTTATTATTTTGGAACAGTAGAAGTTGTGGTATGTGTTTCAAGAAAAGCTATTTCTTTTTTGTAACTGAAAAATGACGTTAATTTATCACACTAAAAATCGGGAGGATACCCACCAGTGGGCCAGACAAAGGCGGTGGACAGTGGCCAGCAACGCCTAATGATTTAGTTAGGAACTACTTAATGGAGTTTTTAAAATGTATAAAAATAAATAGATTTTGATAAACTTTAAAAAAAAAAGTATTCCTTGTACATAGAAAATAGAAAAACTTGTTAACTTGTTATAAATAAGACTAAGAATTGCTTGTAGTGTTACGTGAGTAACTGAGCATGCAGTATTAATAATAATAATAAAAAAAATTTAAAAAACCACCAGTGAACCAAAATACTGGCTACATCCCTGGTTAAAAGAAAGTCTCTTTCTGCTGGCCTACTCTTAGTAGGTCGCAACTAATATATTGCTGAGAGTTGAGTTCAGCTGTCAGTCAGCGCAAGTTTTTCCTCATGGTGCTTGAAACTCATTTGTGTGGTTTCCCAGACTTTCACATTAGTTACAAATCCTCCGGGGAAAGCAAATGAAAGTGTTCCGGAAGAAATGTTTTCCGATATCGGTTTTCGCTACAGCTGTCTGCCGTGTGACTGCGGGATCGATTTCGGCGGTCAGGTGTTCCGGAGTTGAGTCACGGTTACCTTTTATTGATCTCACATACTTTCCCCTTTCGTCTAAGACTACTCAACGTCACGAAAACTGAGTCAGTACGTATGAATGAGTAGGGCTACCAAACTACATTTTTGCGACCATGTGTGTTTTTCGTCTGTTTTCCGTTCATGATGGGAACTTGGATCTCCTGCATTCAGTGCCCGTAACCTAAGCTACCTGCATCTTTTCCTTCTTTGCAGCCCACGTGTGTTGTTATATCAAACCTTCTAACTTTTTATACACTTATTAAAGCAGACATGGATTATAATCACATTTGTTGAAGAAACCATTTCAGACTTGCCCGTTTTTATTTCCTAACCCGGCATCACTCGCGTATATGGCTGTCACGCCATAACTCGGATGATAGATTTTATCTAACACTTTTTACTTTCTCTGCCCGTACCATAGGTAGCCTACTATAGGTAGAGGAAGCATTGTTTTCGACCCCCAAATTCGAAGTTGAGTTTTTAGCATAAATACGCGTTTTGAGGTTCCCTGAATCCAAAAATACTATTTTCGTTAACATCTGTGTGTGTGTGTCTGTATGTGAACAGCCTAGCTCCAGAACGGAAAATCGTAGGAAAAAAAAAATTGTATTTCGGTTAGGTAACTTGTGAGGATGTGACAAGAAGATTGGCGACGACTTTCTCTTATTTTTAAGGAGACTTTACATGAAGGAATGTTAGTTTTTCGCGATTTTCTCGAAAACGGCTCATGGGTTGCTTATACTAAGAGCTAGAACTTTTATTTGAAACATTTTTCGAGAAAATCTCTGAAAGGTAGTTATAAGCCCCACTCTGAATATGTGCTCTTTGCAATATGGCCTCTTGTTCTATATCAGAATGTGAAGTTAGAAAAATGTATTGGCCAATTATATGACGAAAAATGCAAAACAAAGCAAAAACAAATTGCCCTTATTTATTCAATTATTTCATGATACACGTTTATATATATATATATATATATATATATATATATATATATATATATTCCAGCTGACTTTTAACCTTCATATAAAAAAGTTGCAAAATCATCAAATGCCTTGCCCTATTAATTATGATCACATTATTAAAAGAAATATTCCCTAAAAAAACTGTCCGCCCTTTCGAGGTTTGCCACCCAGGGCAAATGATCAGTCTGTCCATTTAGCTTATAAATCAAAGCCTCCATTCCTGTGATTCCTTATTGAATAAAATAATCACCTGAAATCTCCAATTTTTTCAAAAACGTATAAAGGGTTCCATAAAATAAAAACGAAGGATTAGGCTACGTTTAAATGGCCGAGAAGCGCTGTATTAAGGTACACTTGCAAGAATTGAAAAAATGCGAGCGTCTCTTCTATTCTGCAGATAGCAAAGCTAATGACGCTCCCAGAATTGAAAACGAGCTTCATTAAGTGCAAGTAATGGCAGCTTCATTTGACGTAAAAACAAGTTTTAGAAAACAATACCTTCCACAAATCCAATTCTTAATGCTGTTAACGAAGCCCCAGTAATTGTTGTTTTAGGCCTCTAATGATCGCTGGAATGAGCCTGTTTTACATGGACCTTCCTTTTTAATTTAGCCCTTCCCACCGCCTTAAAAAATAGCCACTTCACCATTACCTAAATCAAGAAGTTGGTAATACAAAACATTAAGCTTTAACGACCTAGAACCTCGTGGGAAATAATGGCATCATTTTCACCCTCCGACATGAAGATATCTGAAGGAAAAAGTAATATAGACTTGTTCATATTTTAATAGTAATGTGTGTGTGATTTGGCAACGTCGCCGCTTGTTTGCAGGGATTCCCCATTAGGAAGAGGGCTCTGGCATCGATTATTGCCACTTAGGGGAGGGAATGAAAGGAGGGTGCCCTTTAACTCCGGTCATAAGCGTTACTCCGTTACATGCAGTTCTAAGTACAAACCGCCCCCCCCCTGTCCTCCTAGACAAGACACGGTAACTTCTGTTGTGCCAACAGAGGTGGGGGTTGTCTTTGTGAATTCGCTATCACTATGTTTATCTAACTTCTCATGCGGTTGCAAGTTCAAAGAATAATGGTCCATAAATTCAGACCATGGTCGTTTACTCTTCGAGAAGGACATAATCTGAGAGTATTCGAAAACAGGGGGCTTAGGAAAATATTTGGCCATAAGAGAAATGAAAATGTTGACTGGAGAAAACTGCATAACGACGAGCTTCATAACCTGTACTCTTCACCGGATGTAGTAAGGGTAATTAAATCACGGCGGATGAAATGGGCTGGACATGTTGCGCGCATGGGGGAGGAAAGACACATCTCAAAAGTATTGACTGGAAGACCCGAAGGGAAAATACCACGTGGAAAACCTAGAGGACAATATTAGGGAAGTAGGATTTGCGAAGGATGATTGGATGGAGTTAGCACAGTATAGGGTTGAATGGCGGGCTCAGGTAAGCGTGGCAATGAACCTTCGGGTTCCATAAAATAGATAATATTCCTTTAGCTTGCTTAGGAATTGGCTATTGCCATTTAGTAAGTAAGTAAGTGCTTTGCTTTAATAATCTTCATCTTAAGTGTTTTCACTGCATTTTATATTGTACTCCCTAGAGTTCGAATGTTTATGACCGAAATATATTAAATATATGACTGCAAATATGACCTTAAAAATTACTAAATATGACCCAAAAATCCTAAATATCACACATAAGAACATATTTTCTAAAAATAAATGTTCCATTTTAAAACATTTAATGACACTCAATTATTACATCACATTAATTCAATCAGATAATCAATTTTTAACATTTTCACAGGTGATTTACAGTTTTACTTGTAAAGAACTTCTAATTTATTAATGTTTTCAGATATCACTGCAAATCTAAACTGAAATTATCTTAAAACATATCTATTGGAAGTTGTTAACAAGGAGGAAGAGGTAATTGTGCTATTTGTTATTGTCCCTTTACATTTCAGTTACAGTAAAACCAAAATTTTCGTGACTCTTTTTTTGTAAAAAATTTAAGTCGATAATTAAGTGCACATACTGGATAATTGAGCTGTTTTACCGAATTTATAACTGAAATATGACGTTAAATTAGAACTATGACCAAAATATAACCCAGACCATGAAAGTGACCAAAACATGACTTTATATGCACAATAAAAACAGTCCGATTAGGATAATAAATGTGCAATTTATGTTTAACTTGTGTTTGTGACGAGAATGGATGTCAGGATAAAAAAAAAATATGACGTGTCATAAACATCCGAACCCTAGTACTCACCAATCAATTGTTATATTAGCAACAACAAAAAACATATCACCGTCTCGTTACAACAACTGAACTGCTCCAACTGTCAGTTAGAAATTGACAGCTGAGTGTTTAAAACCAAAATATCTCTTTTTGTGTCCACTACGGGAAACTGACGCATGTGCAGAGCATCAGTCACGTGTCAGTCAGAAAGAGTTTCTTTTTCGCTAAGGATGTCCAATTAGTATAAATTTACTTACTTCTTTAGTAATAAAACTAGCTTAAAAGGCCCGGCGTCGCCCGGGTTTTCTATTTTGTAATTGGAAATTAACTTATGAAGGACTTTCGTTTTTTAAATTCTAGTTCCTTATATAGGTATTTGTAATTTGTAATAGGAAGAACGACTTATCACACTCAAACTATTCCCTCAGAAAGCGCTTGATATAGCTTTTTATGGCTCATAAAGGATGTAGAATTTGGAATCCCATCGCTTGCACAGTACACAGTAAGCCTGGTAGGGGTTCAAATAAGAAGAAACACAAATTCGGGGGTTTTTAAGGCTAAAATTTTTTAAAAAACTATTTGGAATTTTTCTGTGGTTTAGAGCCTAAAAGCTACATGTGTACCAAATTTCAAATTTCTGGCTCATCTGGAAGTGGGCAAACATTAATGTCAGTGAGTGAGTCAGCCATGTGGCTTTATATTATAGGGACAGATGTGACATTTTAAGAGAGGGTATCGAGATGAATGTAATGTAGTATTAAGAACTGAAGTCACTGTTTTTAATAATTAATGTAAAATGTCTAAATCAGTAAGGGCTCTCTCTGCGTGTACAGGCAAACAAACACTGCAAGCACTGAGGAACAACGGAGCGCCAGGAGTTAACGCCTGTGGAAAACCATGCAGGCAACTTCTCTGGCAAGCGTGTGTTGCGTGTAGTCTAGTCAAACATTCGCAGGCGTAATACTCATGACCAGCAGCTCCGAAGGTACCGGCAAACTTGCATATCTGTAAATGAGTGTAGTTTAATGAAGGTGAAAGGAAGAAAACATTGTGCTCCCTCTTGTATTGTTCAGTTTAAATTCGCTCACATTTATACTATTTAGTTGTCATAAAACAATTAAAGAAGTTAATGAAAACACCCCAGGATTTTGTATTCTTTAAATATCCTAAGAGAATAAGGTTAAGGAGAGAAAATCCTGTTAGGACAGCGGCCTTAAATTAAGGGTGCCAATAGGATACATCCAATCAAAACAATTCTAAGGCAATATTTTTTTAATATGAGATTTTTTTCCTTACTTTCAATATTCATATGCGAGGGCATTTTTTTTCAACTTTCGATGGGGCATAAAATGAAAACCACAATGAAAATCAAAACTTTTCTATGTGGAACATTTAGGTACACCTTCTAACTACTTCTCTACATAGTCGCGTTCCGATTGAGACCACCCCGTTAGGTTTACGGAAATAATTACTTCTAAACTTTCATATCCCTACGTGAACACCGTTTGATAATACCGTTGCCATGGAATCAGAGCCCTTTTTCGAGGTTTTTAAAGCTAAAAATTAAAAAAATAAACTTTCTGGAATTTCCCTTGTGGTTTACAGCCTAAAAGCTATATGTGTACCAAATTTCAAGTGTCTAGCTCATCTGGAAGTGTGCAAACATTAATGTCGGTGAGCCGAGCCGAGCCCTTTTTCGGGGGATTATTAGGGCTTAAAATTGAAAAAAAATAACTTTTTGAAATTTTCCTGTGGTTTACAGCCTAAAAGTTATATGTGTACCAAATTTCAAGTTTCTAGCTCATCTGGAAGTGTGCAAACATTAATGTCGGTGAGCCGAGCAGAGCCCTTTCTCGGGGGGGGGGGGGGTTTAGGGCTAATAATTTAAAAAATTAACTGTTTGGAATTTTCCTGTTGTTTACAGCCTGAAAGCTATAAGTGTACAAAATTTCAAGTGTCTAGCTCATCTGGAAGGTGGCAAACATTAATGTCGGTGAGCCGAGCCGAGCCCTTTTTCGGGGGATTATTAGGGCTTAAAATTGAAAAAAAATAACTTTTTGGAATTTTCTTTGGTTTACAGCCTAAAAGCTATAAGTGTACCAAGTTTCAAGCGTCTAGCTCATCTGGAAGTGGGCGAACATTAATGTCAGTGAGTGAGTGAGTGAGTGAGTGAGTCAGCCGTGTGGCTTTATATTATAGGGATTAGGGCAAGGCATTTCATGACTGTAAAACTGTGAAATAATGCAAAATAAAAATGCATTTATAACCTAGAAATAGTGAAAAAAAGGCACAAAATGTTTAAAAATGATCAATAAATTTACCATTATTACTTAAAATCAGTTTTTTTAGTAATTAATTACTAAAAAACAATTTAATGGCTGACATGGCCTTATATATGTTTTTACAATATAAAACACACTTATTTTATTACTAAAGAAGTAAGTAAATTTATACTACTTGGACACCCTTAGCGAAAAAGAAATTCTTTATGTCAGTTAGTGTTAGTAAGCTGAACAAAATCTGGAATAACTAAAGGACGTTATAATAAGCGTGACACAATTTATGGAGTAGAGAACTTCGTAAAATTTATATAGAGTGAGCATCTAAATTCTCGGAAGACTAAAACGTGATCCAAGATTTCGTGCGTAAACACAGGAAGTGGGCTATCTTATCGGAAAACGCGATTTTCATGCAAGTTTCGTGAACTGTAATCTGCTTGCTTATCTCTATTGCAACTTTATCCCGTACACAATCTTCGATTTATTATTATTATTATTATTATTATTATTATTATTATTATTATTATTGTGATGTAGGAATACATCCTCTTTATTTCCCCTTTATTCCTCAGACGAGTCGTGTGTATTTTATTATTATTATTATTATTATTATTATTATTATTATTATTATTATTATTATTATTATTATTATTATTAGGTTTATTATTTACTAACAGGTGCCCGCGGCTTCGCCCGTCATATCAATTCAATCGCTAGCTTTTTAAGTAATTTATGTAAGACCAAAATAATTCAAATGTATTTATTAATACCTTCATGCAAATCATTCATAAACTAAACGGTTAATAATTATAATTAAACATTTAAATATCCGGCTTTGCATTACACGATTAGAAAGCGCCGCTTGGGGGGAAAAAAGACCTCAGATTCGAGTTCCCTAGCCCAAGAAACCTCGGCATAGTGAATTCCGTCCAAGCCGTTCAATATTTTCCTATTTAGAACTGCATTCATTATCCCTCCTCCGTTCACCTATGTAAAAAATCACATTTCTGCGTCCCAGACAAACAGACAAACACTTCCTCGTATTACATAGATTATGTTAATAAGCTTGCAATGAAATTCTTAGATGACTGGGGCTCCTAGGTAAGTTGTCACAAATCTATTTCATATTAAATATATTCATTTAACACTGTGTATTGCACATTAATTTTTCTACGATAGCTAATAGGCGTAATGAAATCATTATTTACATTAAAATAATTAGTAGTTACGGTATCTTTAACAGCTGTTCAAGGAGCCTTTAATTTACAAGGGTACCAACCTTAAAAAGAGTGACTATTTTAATCTCGTTGGCGATCGACGCATCGATTAATTTCGGCATTTAATTTAAATTATTGCCGTAGAAATGTAACGAAAGTTAAAACTCTTTTGTTTTCAAGGCCATCAATCCAGTCAACTTTCCGATACAGCCGTCGCGTAGCAACGGTGAAGCCGTTTAATCGATGATGGCCTCCAGCATTGATCCCATGTGGCCAGTGCCAAGGTCCTCGCTTCAATTTCCGATCAGTGCACTAATTCGTACGTTAGCAATTTCCTGATCTGTCTCGTTAGTGCTTACGCATAATGCTCTGAATTGGTAACAAAATTATGGATAAAAATGGGAATGAAAAGATTAATTCAATGTAAAATTACAGAATAAGGTACAAATAATCTATGAGACTAGTACATTAGTAGAACCCAAATGTTTCACTTCTGCTGGTCTATCACATAGCTCTACAGTAATATTCAAATGGGAAGCGTTTTCTTTCACCGCCAATCACGTGTACGGGCTAAAGGACTGCCGCTTACTGTAAGAGTCTTCCTTCCGTCTCGCCGTCTCTGATTGGACCGCGTATCTAAGCAAGAGGAAGAGCAAAACGCTTCCCATTTGAAAATTACTTGTAGTTTCGTCCTTGTCTGTATAATTCTAAAATCACATTTCATCCATTTTTAGCCAAATGTAGTTACGGAGTCTTTAAATCTACAATTAAAAAAATAATATAACTTACATTTTCATCCTTTTTTAAAATAAGTTTATCTTTTGGTACCTACTACTATCATGATAATTTATTTTTCATTCTTATAATTATTTTTATATCAATTGAGTCATGCCTTTACTCTCAGCTTTTGTCTTTTTCCCTAGTACTATTTAAATTTATTTTGTTTATGTAATTTTAAGGTGATTTTAGGTTAAGATTACATTTCAGTAATGTAATACATGTAAATATAAGCATGGAACTGCCCCCGAGCACGAGTTCCTGCTCTTTCGGGGTTTCAGGACCTTATTTATTATCTATATATTTATGTAATTTTAAAATTAATTTTAAAAAAAAAAGTAGTTGTGTTAACAGTTTTCTGTGCAGTTCGGCTCGGGTTTATAATTTGCTTAAGCAATTCAGTCATCTTAATTGAGTTGAACCTCATGCATACATAACTGCTGTTATATGAATTTGGAAAGTCCAACTGATAGGCCTATGTTAGGTTCCCCCATTAATTTATGTCTTCTGATTTAAAACATGCTAGTTTCAGAGAAGAATGTTTGTCTGTGCGAACTTTTTTCTGTTAATACAAAATTAACAATTTCAGGGTACAGT
The DNA here is from genome assembly GCA_964059195.1 of Ectobius pallidus. NCBI lineage: Eukaryota > Metazoa > Arthropoda > Insecta > Blattodea > Ectobiidae > Ectobius > Ectobius pallidus. Next base: position 20,726,325 of record CAXKWD010000002.1, on the reverse strand, counting down.
CGGTGAAATAAAAAACGTCGGGCGGTATTTGATTAAGTATCACGAACGAGCATATGCGCATGTACAGGAAGACTTAAGGTTAGGTTCACACACGCCTCTTGTCTATCCATGTATTTTCTTGATTATTTAGTCAGTTTTGTTCCAAAACAAACATGTATAGAAGGCTGTGGCTATATGCCTCAAATCCGCCATATTCTTGGTTGCAAATTTTTATACTATTAATAATTAATACATTCGCGAGGAATATGTTTATTCAAAGAGCATTTTTTAAAGATTTTATTTTATAATACTGGTACTTCTAGTGCAAAATCAATTACTTACGCTCAACTTCTGCAACCAATCAAGCATCGAAATACGCGGCCTTCCGCAGATCCACGCTTCCTATGAAAACTTCCGGTCGCATTATAGTAAAGTTCGCACCACTGAGCTGCTCTTTCATAAATATGGAACCTTCTCGCTGCTTCAGAGGCCGAAAAATGCAGGTCAATTACAGCCCTAACTACACTTTCTCTCTCTTTAGCATTTGTATGTGGCGATGACACGATGAAAAATGAATTATGACAATACATTAAGTTGAATATCATGTGTTGAGCTTTCCGCGTTTTTAATTTTTTTCCCTCGTTCATTTTTTCCCTCCTGTCGCATGGCCTCATATGTTCCGAAAATGGCCTGTATTTTATGTTTTTTATAGGAAACTTGTGAACTAATGCCTTAAAACTTTAATTTTAACTGCATACGAGTCCCGACGTTTTTTATTTGACCGACTTTACATGGGGATATCTGAATCATGGCCGTCTGAACCTGCGGTTGCATTTATTTGGGATAGGCTATAAGGTAACGATTTAATGGCCGCTTAAACCTTTAATAATCAAATTACATTTATTTTTTCGGTTTGTAAAGAGATAGTTTGGTCGGCCGCGGTGGTCTAGAGGTAGCGTGCCCGCTTCTAGATCCGCAGGTCGCGGGCGGTCGATGGATTTTCCGGACCTAAAAATCCGGGCACGGAGTCCTCCGGGAGGGACTTTAAGCTGGGGGGCCCGTGTTGTAGATTTACGGCACGTAAAAGAACTCCAAGCCTCTGGACAAAATTCTTCGGTCCTTTCACGTCCTTAGTTTCCGAAGGGGAGGGTTGTGAGGTGATGGGCTTACCACCTGTACTTCTGCCCTCTCTCGGAAAATAAGCGTAACAAAATTTACATAGGTATCAGAAACCACCAATTGGAGGCCCTTCGCCCCGACACTGGGGATATAGGACAGTGTCAGTCAGTCAGTCAAAGAGATAGTTTGGGTTGCTTAGGAACTTGTGTTTTAATGGCTCATCTTAGGCATTAACCACAATTGACCATATCAAAGCTTGACGCACTATCGTAGAAAAACGTTATGGTGAAGAAAGTATTTTCTTTTCCAGACTACAAGTTGCTCGTAGAAGTAACTTTCTTCCTCACGAACATCAAAAGCCAGGAGTCTTAAAAACGACAGTAAGAAAACTGGGTTAGAAGCGCGGAAGCAAGGAGAGACATCTTCCGGCAGAAGGAAGTAACTAATTTAGTACGGTCTTTTAGATACGCACACAGCAGAGAAAATACGATGGGATCTGTCCTATTTGTTGACATGACATACATTCTAGAGATCGAAGAGCTGTACGAGGTTACATCACCATCTAGTTGTCACAGCAAGAAATCCATTAATCCGTACAGGGAATAACATAATCATCATTATTATTAAGTGCTAGAATGGTACTTTATGAGATTCTGTGCCGGCCGGAAAAATGTATGTCTGTCCGTCCGTCCGTGTGTCTGTACGCGCGATAACTCAAATTCGCTTGATTAGATTTTCGTAAAACTTGGTATACGCATTTATAATTTCCATGGGAAGACGTCTATTGATATTGGATAAAATCGGTTGACCGGTATTGGAGTAATGCCCAATTTAGTGCTTATTTTATGGTAATATATTATAAAGGATTTAAGAAATGCAAATCTGTTATCCTGACAACATATTTTTTACACTTTTCATATCCGGCTATGGAATTTGCAATAGTTAGCCATGACACATCCCTTCGGATTTGATTATCAAACTAGTCAGTTGTTTATTTCGTTCATCAACTTGAATAATGTTATATACAGAAGTTTTAAACTCTGAATTAATTAGGCCTACATACATTAAGTGGAGTTCTTCGAAAGTGTATTTTGTGAAATGTTGACATATTTTAAGAATGTCTTATATCAGTGTATACTAGTTTGAATTAAGGTTAAGCATCAAACTTTAGAAATTTGTTCTTCCGTAAGTCCTGCTTAATGAATCCATCAGCAGCTTAACTCGAAATCGATAACAAAAATAACTTATTTTCTGCATATCATACATGTAATTAACTTTTTACTGATTAAACAAAAACATACTGGCACTTTGTTACATCAGTTTACCTGATTTTATATTATAAAGAATTTGTCAAATTCAAATCAGTGATCATATACGGCTTTGGAAGTTGCAATACAGTTAGCTATTGCAATTAACACTACCCACATATTCCTTCAAACACGCTTATCAAAGTTGACGGTTAAATCTAGCGAGGTGGCCGAGATGGTAACGTCTTGGACTCGCAGTACAGCTAGTACTGTTTAATGCAAGTGTTTTTGGACAGAATATACCTGTCTCGAAGGCATATTCTGGTCTTAATTTAATATAAATGCAGTCATTCTCTCATATTATGGAGCAAAACAACGAAGCTAGTATCTCACATTAAATATGACGTAGGAAGTCCTAAAATGACGTGAATTTCATGCACAACTCTTTGCTTAAAGTTGAAACCGTGGCCTGCCATAATATTACATTCATCACATTTGCTCTGAAAACATGTGAGGAACTAAAACCACGGCCTCCTGAAGAGCAGTGATTAATTCAGACGGCCGTGGAAACATATGAACATGGCTTCATGGAGAATTAATTCCCCCCTCTTGAAGCGTCTTTTTTTTTTTTTTTTTTTTGGACCGTACATTACGGCTAAATGACTTCACTAATGCAGATTCGGTAGCGGTCAAGGGCAACTGTGTGGTTTTACCTAACTAGAGAATCCTTTTTTCCTTGATGTACACAGGGGTTGAAAATCTGCGACCGTCCCCATGAGATTAATGGTGTAATCTCGTAACTACTAAATATTTCAAACCCTCCGAATACAAACAGGTTTCTTAAATTAATCGTGAATTATCGCTGTAGACCCCACATTTGCATATATGACAGATGGAATTCCTTTTTTGAAGTAAAACTTCTTTTCTCGCGGTTGGGGTAAACTCAAAACTACGTGTTTCGGAGCGGACTGCACAGAAAACAATCAACTCAATGATTAGGAGTAATCAAAGGAAATTTTTCAGACATTACTTCCTCAATGGCAATAGACAATTCCTAAGCAATCTAAAGGTATATTATCTATTTTATGGAACCCGGAGGTTCATTACCGCGCAAATCAAAATTAAAAATCCAGAATTAAAAAATACAAATTTCCAAAATTTAAAAAAAAAAAATTAAAACATCCAAAAATTAAAACAATAAACTCAATGATTCAACTCAATGATTAAGCTTATCCAAAATTTAAATAAATTATCCGACATTGGTAAAGTGTGTTAAAACCACCGCCTTCTCGAGAATTACACTGAATCTTTCTTTTCGTTTGACTGTGTACATTTTGAAAAAAGTTGAACAGCGCTATAATCAACAAAGTCGTAGCAGAAAACGCATACGATTTTAAATGAAGTGCATGATAGAACTTATACGTATGAACCTATATTAAAATCTATTTTGCCTTATGCAAACTATAAATCTCATAAAAAGGCACACACAGACTTTAAAAAAACCGAAATCAATTGCAGAAAGAACAAGAGGATACCGTGAGAGGATGAAAGTGACAAAGAAAAGGAAAACTGAAGAAAATAAATAAATAAATAAATAAAGTTTTACTTCTGTCGCGTGGCGTTCCACACGCACTTTTTTTTTTTTTTTTTTTTTTTTTGTTTTTTTTTTTGTTTTGTTTTGTAACCTGCCATCTATACAGAATGGATGAAAGAAATGAAATCTACTTACTTACTTACTTACTTACTCAATGGCAATAGACAATTCCTCAGCAAGGTAAAGGAATATTATCTATTTTATGGAACCCGAAGGTTCATTGCCGCGCTTACCTGAGCCCGCCATTCAACCCTCTTCCGTGCTATCTCTATCCAATCATCCCTCGCAAATCCTACTTCCCTTAAATCTATACTAATATTGTCCTCCCACCTACGTCTAGGTCTTCCAGTGGTCTTTTCCTTCCCATCGGGTCTCTCAGTCAATACTTTTGAGATATATCTTTTCTCCCCCATGCGCGCAATATGTCCAGCCCATTTCATCCTCCGTGATTTAATTACCCTTACTATATCCGGTGACGAGTACAGGCCATGTAGCTCGTCATTATGCAGTTTTCACAAGTTTTCCCCAGTTCATCACTTTTAGGCTCTAATACAGCGTTTCTCAACCTTTTTGAACCCGAGGACCTCTAAAATGTCTAAAAAAATTTACGGGCCCCTAATTTTATATCCCATTTTTAAAAGAATGCCTATATTCTTAAAATATGGGGTATTAAGTATAGGTCACTATAAGGAAATATGTGAAAAAAATTTACTTCTTTACTTTCCACTTGCTTTATGATAGTGGACCAGTGGTCCGCGGACCATAGGTTGAGAAACGCTGCTCTAATATTTTCCTAACCACCCTGTTTTCGAACACTCTCAAATTATATTTTTTTCCTATAAATAACTTCCACTAAACTAATTTCCATAAAATTAAGTGCATATTTCCAGATTGCAGAGTGACTAAAAAGGAAGGCATATTGTGTTTTATTTCTGGAAACGGCCCCAAAGAAGCTTACTTTATGGACGCGCTTCGTATATTACTCCCTACGAAAGCAAAGCATTATTCCGCTGTATGCATCGCCTTAAACGTGTCTGCCTTTCCCCTTAACATCTTCTCTTTAATAATTCCAGCGTTGAAATCTCTCACTACCTTGAAACAAAAGAGTTACTAGTGACGACTGTCAGGGGATATAGAGGGTGGAAAACAAAGGAGTTGTTTTGGCGACCCCTAGCGTCATGTTACGCGAGCGTCAGTCACTTTTAAAAACAGCTGAAAGACAATATTACTTCTGAATAATAATTACATGGAGGCCGTGGCAGAGAGTACTGTATGATATGGAGTTATGAAATAAGGGACCAAGTACATTCCCCACAGCTATCCTGCTCTTAAATTTATCATTTAATACACCTTAAAAGGGTTAGAATGACTAGAAAGGGAGGCGTATTGTGACCTCATACTTTAATAAAATGAACGTTGTCATGAGAGGTGGTTCGTCAGTGCTAAAAATGTTGTACTTCTGCACGTAAAATAGACACACGCAAGTATTGCACGCAGACAGCAACAAAAAACAGTGAATTATTACTTAGCAAAGAAATGCTGCCAACATAAACAAATGCGTCATTTTCTCTCCTCTTGGTAGCTACGAGGATCATTCAATAATTAAATAGACAAATTGGTCTGGGGAAAAAGACGGTTTGGTAGTACAAGTTTGATACATTTAGGATTTTAGGTTGGCATCACTGGGACCAGTTCTAATCAGCTGATGGGTCAACATTGCTCTGTTTATACCCTCAAAATTAAGTTTAACGATGTCGGGTCTTCTTGAAAATTCCACATTAATAGAACGACGTTCTGTGATTCGTTTTTTGATTGCTGAAGGTGAAAAACCAGCTGATATATACTCTAGAATGACTAAAGTGTGTGGTGAAAGTTGTATGAACCGTGGAAATTTTTACAAGTGGGTAGAACAGTTCAAAAGTGGTCGAGAATCAGTGACTGACGAACACCGTTCTGGCCGGCCTGTTCAAGTTGCAACTTCCTCACTTGAAACTCGAATTGTTTGGTCCACTGAAGGTGACATTACGTGGGAGGAAGTTCCAGGATAACGAGGATGTCAAGAAATTTGTGGGAAATGGGCTCCGACACAAAGACAAAGAGTTCTTTGCAGCCGGTAAAAAAAAAGCTAGTAACCCGTTAGGACAAGTGATGGGGATTATGTTGAAAAGTAGGAAAAGTCTTGTTTTGTAAAAATAAGCTGTTTTTTCTCCAGGTAAGTTTGTCTCTTTAATTACTGAATAGCCCTCGTATATACTAACAGGCCTGGCGTGGAAGTCTGGGGCCTGTTTTATGAAAACTGTCAGTTTTCTTATTATTCCGGTAGCGTAGGTTTGAAATTTTGACTACTAAAGACAAGAAACTTGTTTCGGAAAAATAGCTGTGTAAAAAGAAAATATATATAATGTATGTCTTAGCCGTTCAACAATATTCAGGGCCAATGTCGATTATAATTTGGTAGAAGAAACTTACGACTGTAATGAAAGGTTCTGCTTTCATCAAATAACTACTTGCCTTTGAAGTTATTTTCTTGAGTGCAATACGTCCAATAGGTACTATTGACAATGTTTGTTTGGGACCAACTTTTGAATACCTATGTCGTAGAAATCTGCCACTTGCGATTTGAACCTCTGTTTCCTCTTCTCTGCCATTCCCTGTGAGGTGTAGGAAAAGATGGAAATCACTGGGAACGAGGTCCGGGATTTAGGGTGGATGTTGAAACTCTTCCCAGCCGAACTTCTGCGGGAGACTTGCTGGGAGGTGTTTAAAAATCCACTCTACAGCCCGAATCTCGTTCCCAGTGGTTTTCATCTTTTCCTATACCTCAAGAAATGACAGAGAATGAAAGAGGCAAAGATGGTTGTCACACAGTGGTTCAAATACCAGGCGGCAGACTTCTACGACACAAGCATTAAGAAGTTGGTCACACGGTAGATTCTGATGGCAAATATGTTGAAAATTGCTGAACAGTTGCTGTATCTGCTGCATAAATATTTCCATGAAATTGTGTTTTGTTTCTGTAAACTGTCCCAGGGAAACTTACTTTCTGGACGCGCCTCATACTTCAATTCAGAAATCGCGAAGAAAAGAAATAGCCGCAAAGAGGCTACCCCCAAACCTGTACATAGTCCTGTTATAAGTAGACTTCGGATTTTAGGTAAAAACCTATTTTAATCCTTAAGTGATATATGGACGAAAACTTGTATATGCATGTTTCATATATACCTAAAACTAATACTTTTATAGGACCTAAAACAGCCTATTTTTACATTAGAGCCTAATATTGCCTTTTTGCATGTTTTTTGTCTAAAGTTCAAAATAAGTTATTTTTTGTTATAAATTCTAGCATTTATTTTCAGTTCGTACTAAATTTTTAGCTCGGAATGTGCAGTACATGACACACTTGTGACGTGGTTAAGTTGTAAGGAATGTTTTGTCTTCAGTAGAAAAATTCCTTGGATTTCCCAAGAAAATTTAGTGTTTTTCTCCCGACTCTCACATCCAGTAACAAAAAAAAAATCGTAGTTCTCTGAATCACTGAGGGATACAAGGTGATGAATATGCTAGCGTGCGTAGCTTCTGGGCGCAGGGATTAGGTTTTCACTGTTATGGCAGTAATACAGGCCCTAGTAATAGCTCTATATAATTCTGTGTACCATAGGCCTATGTCTGTGTTTTATCTTGATTATTGATTAATGGTGACTTCAATAAATATAATATTCTGCATTGCAACTGAGATATTTCAGAAAATGGGCAACTTGACGATTTTATAAGAGACTATTTTAAGATTTTTAGAACCTATTTTCCAATATTTAGAGCCTATTTTAGGTAGCTAAAACAGCATTTTTAGCGACCTAAAAGTCCGAAGTCTAGTTGTAAGATATAACTCGCTGATGCGCCAAGTTAGCCCCCCTTGAGATGGCAGCACTGCCTACTGCTGTGTTAGTGTGGTTGCCTACAAATAGGGGGAAGAGGGAGCAATCCTCACGAGAGTACAGGTTGTGAAGACTTTTTTATTTTTAATTTGGACACAGGAGGGGAAGATTAGCGAATGTCCCTCCTGTCTTATTGATCCCCGTATCACGGAAGTGAGGGTGGTGTTTAGCAAGGAGGGGACTGATTGATTGTGCAAATGCGTGTTTACATGTCTCTGAGTGCTGGGATCGAATCCCAGTTTTCAAAAACGCGTCTGGAACCGAATCTTTCATACACCTGTTTTTTTAAAGTGTATTAAATATAACTATATTAAATGGAGTATTGTGATGATTAGACTTCGGACTTTTAGGTTGCTAAAAATGATGTTTTAGGTACCTGAAATAGGCTCTAAAAATTGGAAAATAGGTTCTAAAAATCTTAAAATAGTCTCTTATAAAATCGTTAAGTTGCCAATTTTCTGAAATATCTCAATTGCAGTGCAGAATATTATATTTATTGAAGTCACCGTTAATCAATAATCAAGATAAAACACAGATATAGGCCTATGATACACAGAATTATATAGACCTATTACTACGGCATGTATTACTACAATAACAGTGAAAAACCTAATCCCTGCTCCCAGAAGCTACGCACGCTAGCATATTCAACCCCTTGTATCCCTCAGTGATTCAGAGAACAACTTTTTTTTACTGGACGTAGGAGTCGGAAGAAAAACTCTAATTTTCTTGGGAATTCCAAGGAATTTTTCTACTGAAGACGAAACATTCCTTACTTTTTAACCACGTCATAGCCTAAATGTGTCATGTACTGCACATTCCGAGCTAAAAATGTAGTACAAACTGAAAATAAATGCTAGAATTTATTACAAAAAATTACTTATTTTGAACTTAAGAGGAAAAACAAGCAAAAAGGCAATATTAGGCTCTAACGTAAAAATAGGCTGTTTTAGGTCCTATAAAAGTATCAGTTTTAGGCATAGTCACTTAGGAAACATGAATATACAAGTTTAAGTCCATAAATCACTTAAGGATTAAAATAGGTTTTTACCTAAAATCCTAAGTCTAGTGATGATGAATGGGAGATCGCGCCTAAGCATTCCATACCTTCACACCACCTGTTCTTTGTCGGTGTCAATGTCGGTGCAGATTTTCGGATTGGGGCGATAATGCTATTACAGTATATTCTTTTGTAGATAAACAATGGTTTGGGACGAGGCCTTCTTAAAATGGCACCAACAGTATACTGTCCTATAAGTAGACCTGGGATTTTAGGCTCTAAAAAAATTAGTTTTAGGCACCTAAGATAGGTTTTTAAAACAAATAAATAGGCTTTTAAAAGATAAAATAGGCACTTAAAATATGCCTTAAAATGAGTAGATAGACAGAAAATAGATTTTAAAATATTACAATATACACTTTAACTGTAATATGGTATTTCTTTCTTTTACTGCAAGAAACGTGGTATAGGCCTACCTATTCTTAACAGAATTAACTGCAAAATTAGGCATCACGAACTATATTCACTCAAATAGATGTTCTTTCACTGGTACTTGACACAGTAGTCCTTCCCCCTTAATCCTCCCCCTCCCCCGTCAGTCAGCACTCCTTTAGCGACAATTGTTTGGAATAATAATGTTTCTGTGAAAAAACCCACCTTTGATGTTCTGCTTTTAATTGAGGGATGTCCATTATAAGATTATAAAAATTACAGAAGTTGAATTTTATTTTAAACTAGCGTGTGCCCGCGGCTTCGCCCGCGATAATTATTTCAAAATTTAAAAATTAAGATCATAATATAGTTAAATCATTATATTTATTAACACCTAAATCACATGGACTACATACCACGATTAGATAGCGTCGCCTGGTAAAAGCGACCTCAGATTCGAGGTCCTTGGCCCATAAAACCCCTGTATAGTGAGTTTCGTCCAAATCGAACAACGTTTGACCATATTTAGGCCTATATTGATTATCCCACTTATAATAATAATAATAATAATAATAATAATAATAATAATAATAATAATAATAATAATCCTCTTCGGGATTAGGTTGAAAATTTCATATGTATGCGTGCCTTGACATTATAAACAAATGAATCGATCAGCGTGAGCTACAAGATTCAAGCGATCGCGATAGTTTTATGTCCAAGGAATGACAAAAATAGCCAAAGCCTACTGTAATTGATTTGACATTGAATGGTATTACTGAAAACTGATGCTTCGAAAACGCAAAAAATACACGTTTTTTGCCCGTTTTTCACTCATAACTCACGAACGAAAGGAATAATTAAAAATGTAATATGCCAGAAACCTTCCCGGGAATGCACTCAACAACATCCCAAAGTTTCATGGCGATCGGATGAATGGTGTAGTAATGCATAAAGGACAGACACACACACATTCATTTTTATATAATAGATGTACAAAATAGGCATTTTATGCACTAAAATAGTAAAATTGGCTCTAAAGGTCTAAATAGGCATTTTAGGGTACTATAAAATTCTATAAATGTAAGTGATTTATCATAAAACGTCCACATATTTAATAATTTTCATGTTATTTCATAAGGAACAAAATAGGCATTTGCCTTAAAATCCCAGGTCTATAGGCTATAAGTAATACACACATTCGCCGGCGCGGTGGCTCATGCTGTAGCGCGTGAGCCTGGCATGCTTGCGGTCCTGAGTTCAAATCTCGGGGCCGGCGGGTGTGTCATTCGTGGTGGACGAAGCCGTGCTTTAGGGGGTTATTCTCGGGGTTCTCCCGTTTCCCCCTTTCATTCCACCAACACTCTCCACTTCATCTCACCTTTCCCCCTTTTCATCCTCATCCCGTTTCCACTTCTGGCATCGGGTCTGCTTCGGCCCTTTGGGGGCCTCTCCCGTTCTCCCCGCTGCTTGTGGTCAAGAGGTTGTTGGTGGTGTGTGTCACGAACCTGTCGGGGCTCCCGGTTGGAGGTACCGCAGGGGGTGGCGCACACGTGGCATGGTACTAGGCTTGTTGGATGTAGGGGAGTTCCGTGGGGGCCCATGGGGGGCGGGGCGGCCTGTGGGCACGCAACTCATCCCATCCCGGAGGTAGGCACAATAAGTCGGTAACGGCTGCGGTGCTTAGGGCGTTCCCACCCCGCCTCCCCGCCTTAAGGGGCACAAAATAGAATAGAATACACACATTCTATCCTTAAGAATGTACAGACCACTTTAATCTACATTACATTACATTAATTAACGTAGTTAGACATGTTGTGATTTATCTTGGGATTGAGGTAGGTGTACTTAATAACATCACTAACCCCGATATGAACTTCCTCAGAGTTACGTCGATACCAAGGCGAGATATGAGTTAATGTGTTCTTCAACCCTCTTACTCAAGGGGAAATTTTAATTACCTGATTCTTTGATAAGTGTAAAGCTCGTGAATACAAGAATGAACCCTTAAAGCTGATGCTACATGAAATAATACTTCAGTGCTTTTTAAGTGCCAGAATGGTAATTTCTGAGATTGTGTGGTGGACGGGTAAATGTCTGTCTGTCCTTGTGTGTGTACGCGCGGTAACTCAAATACGCGTTATCGGATTTTCATGAAACTTGGTGTACGCATTTATAACGTCCAAGGGAAGAAGCCTGTTGATTTTGGGCCAAATCAATTGACCGGTACCAGGTTAATGCCCAATTTAGTGCCTATTTTATGGTAATATATTATACAGAATTTATCAAATGAAAACCATGAGCATGACATTTTGTTTTACATTGTCTTTTTTAAATAAATTTAGCTGGCCATAGACCAATTTTCTTGAATTATTTATCTTGTTTTACTGTTTTGTTTTCGTTTACCTTTTCACCACACCCATGCCCGAGGAGGGACTCGAACTCCTTCACCTCGGCTCCAAGGCAAGCACGCCTTAGATATCGCGGCTAAGCAGACCAGCTGTTCATATACGGCAGTTGCAAGGCAGCTTTGACAAATAACCCTACCCACATATTCCTTCACATAATGCCTATCAAACTAGGCCTTTGTTCTTTGCTTATTGAATCGATCTGGAGCTTAACTCGGAAATCGATTACAAAAATACTTATTTTCTGCATAGCATAATTGCAATTATCACTGATTAAACAAAAGCATTCTGGCACTTTGTTGCATCAGTTTACCTAATTTTATATTTTGTAACATTTTAGCTTGAATTTATAAACAGAGATATTAAAACTACATACAACTCACGTAGAATAGAATCACAACTTTATCTTCAGGAAGACACCGGTGAGGGGAGAGTGAGTGGAAGAGAAGCCTACCATTGGCACGGCATCAAGAGCGCATGCGTGGTCAAACATCTTCCTTCTTCACCATCTCTCTTCCTCTACCCTTAGGATCCATTTTCATTCTTTTGAAGCATTTTATTGTTATAGTTTAGATTCAGTTATGCATTGTTGTCATTTGTTTGGATTGTTTCAGACACGAATTCACCAGTTTCAGAACACTATCACCAAGCTGGGGCAGGAGAACGAGGCACTGCGGAAACAGGTCTGCTCCCTGGAGGCCGCGGTGAGTGTAGTAGCCTACTGATGACGTCAACTAATATACAGTCAAACCTCTGTAAAGCGAAGATCGATATAACGATAAACCCGCATTTAGCGATATTTTTTATTTGGTCTTGCGAAATTTCCTATCTTAATGTTAAATTTGACTCAGTACAATTATAAAGCTATTTAGCGATTTGGTAATTTGGTCTGACCGGAGGTAAAAGGTATCATTGTTTGGCACTCCGGGGGTAAGGGAGGGCACACAAAAAAAGTCGTAGTTTTTATTATTAGGGGTATGATGGTTTTTATGCCGAGAATGGCAATGACCCTTATATAACAATATTTTGATGTTAAATTGCTGTTGTCAACCAGTAGTTTAGCCCTGGTATCGGATTAGTGTTCTTCCCAGCCACCAACATTTGTTTTCTAGGGACCTGAATACTGTTGTCCCTACTTTCTTTCGAAATTCCAGAAGGAAAGGTTGAGTAGGTGGCGGAAACTAGGGAGATTGAGGGTAAGATCATCCCTTTCATGTGCAAAAACTTCTACTGTGAGGTTCCCACTTCAACGTGCACATCATGTGTAGTTAGAACACCATACTGAGCAAATGGTTTAGTTTTGCTTTAGCTATGTGGCATATTTGCTGTCTTTTCTTCCCTCTTGTCACCCTTTATGAGTTAAGAATTTCTGGCATAAGCCTATGCCATTGCTCAAAGCCTGCCTGTTTCATGATGTTAAACCAGTCAGAATTAGTAAATTTAGAAACAACATTATCGATCGTTAAGTTTTGGATTTGTGATTTATTATTTTTAGGTTTTTGCACGTCTGATCCTTGAATTATCGTATAAATTAGAAAGTATTGTGCATGTAGTCTTCCTAGTATGAGATAAATAACATCCCTTCAATATAACAATAACCCCCATATAACAATACAGTCTGCTATGTCCCACAAATATCGCTGTAAGGAGGTTTGACTGTTTTGCTTGCTATTGTCATAGGGGACCGGAGACTTGCAGAATACTCTACTGGAAAGGCTTCGGTCACTCGAGACTGAGAACTGTAACCTTACAAGAGACGCCGAGTTACAAAGGCGGCAGTACGAGCGCTGTTTGGACGATGTCGCCAACCAAGTAGTGCGCGCGCTGCTGTCACAGAAAGTAAGTCTAAAGCCGATGATAACATTTTTTGGTTCAAAAAGTTTTATCAAGTAGCATTAATTCCTATACAATTATTTTTATTTTTGCACACCAGAGTGCGTTTTCGACAACAAATGCTGGTTAATAAATGGTTAATGCTGCAAAATTAATTTTGTGTACATTGTACTCATACATTTATAATTTTCGTTTGTAGTATACTGAGCATTGATAAATAATTAGATTTATATTAATCTACTATACCCCCTAAACACGAGCTTTGCTCATATAGGGGAATGTTGGTTTTGTTTGTTTTTACTTGTACTAAATGTGAAATAATGTAAGTAATGAAACATAATAATAATAAATAAAATAAAAAAATCGAAAAAAAAATTGGTTTGTAGAGTAAGAGTGTGAGTAAAACCAACCTGCTTCAGTCCTAAGTGCATCGAGATGTCAAGTACGAGGGCAGTCCACAAAGTAAGTTTCCCTAGGGCCGTTTAGTGAAACAAAACAAAAATTCATGGAAATGTTGATTGCAACAGATATAGCAAGTATTCAGCTATTTTTCAACATATTCGTCACAGGAATTGAGACTTTATTATACAGTGGGACCAACTTTTGAACACTTGTGTCGTAGAAGTATGCCGCCCGGGATTTGAACCATTGTCCGTTTCTCTGTCAATCACTGTCATTTCTTGGGGGGGTACGAAAAGCTGAAAATATCTGGATTCATGGTCGGAGCTGTAGGGTGGAGACTTCAACACCTCCCTGCAAGTCTCCTGCAAAAGTTCGGCTGGGAGGTTTTCAGTAACCACCCTAAAGCCCGGACCTCGCTCCCAGTGATTTCCATCTTTTCCTACACATAAATAAAGGACAGTGAATGACATAGAAGCTAAGGTGGTTGTCACACAGTGGTTCAAATCCCAGGCGGCAGACTTCTATGACACAAGTGTTCAAAAGTTGGTCCCACGGTATGACAAATGTCTCAATTCCTGTGGCGAATATGTTGAAAAATAGCTGAACACTTGCTATATCTATTGCAATAAGAATTTCTATGAAATTTTGTTTTGTTTATGTAAACTGCCCTGGGGAAACTTACTTAGTGGACTGCCCTCATAGAACTTATGGATTCAGATCTTTCATTTGGAAAATTATGCTACATATTTGTTGTCCTCTTTATGCTAAACATTAAAAAATATGAGTGAAGAATTTTGATAGAGAACCTCGGAATAAGGCATTCCTTCGGACTCGGTCAGCAAATGCACTGATAATCTTTTGTGTTCAGGGACTGCGCGAAGAGATCGGGGCACTACAAAGGCGAATCAGAGAGTTAGAGGCTCAGAACAGAGCTTTGGCTTCTGTGTTAGTACAACAGCTGAATCAGGGAACGCCCTCAGCCGTGGCTGAGGCACTCAGCAAGTTACCGTCAGCTCAGCTGGGCGCAGGAGACGAGCCTCTGCCTGGACACGCTGCCACTTCCGTAAGTAACTCTTTAAATCACCCTGTATTAAACTTATGTTAGCTCTTAGTACGTACTATACTAGGAGGTGCCCGTGGCTTCGCCACGATAATTCTGTTAAAAATTAAAAATTAAGAGTATAATAATAATTATTAATGCATTATATTTATTAACACTTGCACGCGAATCATTCATAAACTAAGCCATTAATAATTAATGAAACAGCTAAAATTCCTGCTTTAGAGTACATTCCACGACATGAAACCGCCCCCTGGGAAAACTATATCAGAATCGATTATGCAGTTCCAAAGAACCTGTAAACCACGGCCCCCTATGTGTGAACACATAATACGTATTGTTTCTCAGCTGTTTATTGACATGAATATGATGTGAATTTTATTTTATCAATTCAGTGTAATTTTCAGAAATGTTATAATGTTTCAAGGAAAGGAATGGTTTGTTTGGATTATATTATTATTAGCGATATTTCATGAGATAAAACCATCAATGTTTTACAGCTGTTGCCCCCGGCTTCGCCCGCCATTATTCATTGACTCCAGGATTTTTAAGAAAATTACACTGGTAGATTATTAAAAATGTTTGTGGTTCAGAGCTATGAAAATTGTAAGTAAAAATAAAATTAGAATATTTGTTCATTGTGTTCATTTCACTTAGGCCTTATATAATAAAGAAACGGTTTTCCTTCCTAATTTTGTAGTCGTCATGAAAGTTTAGACTGCGAGAGACGAACATCGCCGAGTATACCCGATGTCTCACGAAGTGGGCGAGCAAGCACGCTATTTAGGGCCGTTGAATTGTATAAGATGTAAATCGTGTATTCGCCTTACAGATGCAATATTTTTTGGGGGATAATCCCATTTTTTTTTTTTTTTTTTTAGTGAAGAGTAGTTTTAAAACAAATAATTTAATTTTGCGTGTGATGAGAATAGTAATCGAAAAACTGGTTTGTAATTTCGTATTGTAGCGGAATTCAGGGCCTTTTGGTTGGCAACAATTTGTCTAGAATCAAATTATTGTACGAAAACGGTTAAGAGTATCAGAAACGTTTGTGGGGGGGGGGGGGAAATGAATCGTGATCTGTTTCTAAAGAAATTGATATCTGTTTTCAAGTTATTAAAAACGCAAATATCGAACTAGTTTTTAAAAATCCCTAGCTATGGTAAACAGTTGCAGAAACTCTTGTGTTGGCTTACGTTAGAGTTTTGTTCAAAGCATTTAAAATTTCAAATTTTCCACCAAATTCCCAGAGCTTAAAGTACACCAATAATAGAAACAATTCACAATCAATAGTTCCATAGTTCCATGGCCTACCCTACTGTATAGACACGCATCCCGAACTCCTGATATGGTCTCGCAACTAAAAGTAGTATAAACATAGCTGAAATCTTCAATATTAATAAAAGGAAGTGTCTGTCTTCCTTCTGTCTGTCTGTCCGTCCGCGATGCCCAGCGAAATCTACTCAACGCAGAGATCTGAAATTTTAAACATAGGTGGACTGAAGGGTCGGAAAATGCACCTCGAAGCCGGAATTTTAATTTTCGCTTTCGTTCGTGAGTTATGAGTGAAAAACGTGCAAAAAACCTGCATTTTTTGCATCTTCGAAGCATCAGTTTTCCGTTATACATTTCAATGTCAAATCAATTACAGATGGCTTTGGCTATTTTTGTCATACCTTGGAAATAAAACTTTCGCGATCGCTTGAATGTTGTAAGCCCTAAATATGGTCAAACATTGTTTTATTTGGATGAAACTTACTATGTAGGGATTTTCTGGGCCAAGGAACTCGAATCTGAGGTCGTTTTTACCAGGCGACGCTATCTAATCGTGGTATGTAGCCCACGTGATTTAGGTGTTAATAAATATAATGATTTAACTATTATGCTCTTAATTTTTAATTTTTGAAATAATTATCGCGGGAGAAGCCGCGGGCACATGCTAGTAAATGATAATAAAAAAAAACAGTAGCGCTCTTTTGTTAACTTCGTGCTTGGCTGTTAGGCTCTATATAATGGCCTTACATCATAAACAGCTATAACAGTACTAGATATCTGAACCTCACGCCAATGGTAATTTCGTATAGATTTGAATAAGTAACTAAATCGCTTGTTTAGATTGCTCACGTGTCTCATAAATGCCTGATCAATAAGGAACATGAGATAATTGTCGAGCTGTAAACGTTTATTGTTCATAATTATTGGCTTTATAAATGGAATAGTATCGCAATCGTCATCTTCATCACTGTTGAAATTATATTTTATTACACCCTATGTCATGTTCTGACGTAATAAACGTGTCTGTGTATTATTGCTTTTAAAGAGAAAATTTCCAAAAGAAGCAATAGGAACAATAGAATGAACACATGATTTCAATATCTAGACCAAGAGAAAACTGCATAGTGAGTTTTTCCAAATCTGTCAACGTTTTTCCATTTAGGCCTACACTCAAGATCCCTCTTTCACCCACCTATATCAAAAAAATCAGATCTCTGCGTCCTGTTACTTTATAAAGAAATGAATCTAGCAGAGTAGGCTAACAAAGTCGAAGCGATCGACAATTCCATGCGTTGTGTTGAAAAAATCTATGTCAGCGATGCTCTTTCTTTATCAGTTGCTATGGTAGTAGACCAAGGCAATCTGCACTTAATTTTACTTAATTAACTACAACTGGTAGGCCTCCTTCCATAGAGCAACAAAAAAACTCATGATTATTATAGGAGAAAAATTCCTCTGACATTGGGATTTGAACCCAGGATCTTTGGCTATCCGTCCCACTCCACTACCAACTGAGCTAAGCCAGAGTTAACTTCACAGCGCCAGATGGAACCTCTCTCCTATGACTGATTGCCCTTAATTGTCTACCTCACTGACAGACAAGGTATGGTTCATGAATGCATATACAGTATATCCATCCTGAACGTTAACTGTACAATAACAGTGATCAGTCACAAAGATCAGTAATTAGTGTGCCTCACAGTACTGTATATGACATAACTTGTCTGTCAGAGAGGTAGAACATTAAGGGCAATCAGTCATGGGAGAGAGGTTCCATCTGGCGCTGTGATGTGAACTCTGGCTTAGCTCAGTTGGTAGAGCATTGGCACGGATAGCCAAAGGTCCTGGGTCCAAATCCCAGTGTCAGAGGATTTTTTTTGTATAATATTCTCTTGTAATGTCCTACAGAGACAATAATCTGTGGTTCATGAATGTATATATATATCCAAAAAAAATTACTTTTTCTGTCATTTTTAACTTGCCAACATATTAAGCGACAGTTAAAAATCCGGCTTCGAGGTGCACTCGGACATCCTTCTAAACTAAACTAAACTCCGCGGCGCTACATCCCTGGAGGGACTTGCCCCACCACCCGACCGCTGCGTCATCTCCCGTAGGCAGATGGCAGGATTGGGGGGCATGTGTTCAGCATGCCGACACCCACGGCCGTTAATGGTGGTTTTCTTGACCGGAGCCGCTACTTCTCTATCAAGCAGCTCCTCAATTTTGAATCACGAGGCTGAGTGCATCCCTACCAGACCTCCCTACCTCAGAAAAATACGAGGAGGTACCGGGAATCGAACCCGGGCCGACGGATCTGTAGTCAGCGACGCTAACAACAAGACCACGCCGGCGGACCGGACATCCTTCAGTCCATCTATATTAACCACTTCAGATCTCTGCGTGGCGTGGTTTTTTTTGGGCATCACAGACAGACGAACATTTCCTCTTATTGTATAGATGAACATTAAGGGTACGTTTTAAGTGAGTATTTACACCCAAGTAGCGTAGCATGCGAATCGCACTACCTGGATGCAGGCTGCATATCGAGTTGCATGGTTCACAGTTTGGCATTCATACCGAAGTAGCATATTATGTAACCTGCAGTTTAACGTAAATTATATATTTTCACTTGAACTATTGAGAAACCCATTTACAATAATGTTATTTACCTAAACAGGATATAGTTTCAGCAATTTTAATCCAGGCTTTTTTCATACTAGTTTCGATTGCCATATCGTATAGACTACGCATGTACAAATTGTATGTTAAATAGCTCTCTTCCTAGCAGTTTTCATGATATCTTTGCCATAATCTATCGCTTCCCAAGCGAATATGTGTTGAATTTTCTTAACAATCAGAAAACAGCTGAAAAGGCAACTGTACGCATGCGTCATCCCGAGTAGCGTCGCATGAAATAAGTCCAGATCTATCTGAAGAAATGAACGTCGCACTCTGCGAGATTCATTTTTGCCACGCTACTTCGATATGAAGACTTGAATTTGTTTACTTGGGATTTAAAATAAGTAGCGCACAGCTTGCATCCAAGTTTTACATGTCGCATGCTACGCTACTTCGGTGTGAATGCTCCCTAAGAGAACCATATTGAGGATGTAAGGGGAAAACCAATCTCTATATATATAAAAGGCTTTGTCCTGACTGACTGATTGACTGAATGACAGGAATCAACGTACAGCCTAAACTATAACAGGTAGAGACTTGGAATTTTGACAGTACCTTCGTTTCATAATGTAGGTGCTCACTAAGAAAGGATTTTGAAAAATTCTCATTCTAAATGCCAAAAATTAAATGTTTTTGAAAATACTTAATCCCTTTTTACATAGAATTATCAATTCCAAATCACAGAATATATTGTTGCCAAATGGGATCAGGTGGGCTTGGAAAAAACAATTGAAATGCACTTTTGACAAATAAGAGTTGTTATCAAAATAATTCATGTTATAAATAAATATTACAGAATGAAATCCACTAAAATAATGGAATCACATAACTTTCTCTACCCTGGACATAGAGAAAATAAAACGAGGTATGGTAATGTCTATATTATTATATTATATCGCAGGTTTTTGGAGAGAAAAGTATGAAGGCTTTATGGTAACATAAGAGTGGGAAATTTCCCGCCTCGATATTACAATTTTATGTTACAGGAATTTCTGTTTCTTCTTATTTAAACCTCTACCAGGCTTGCTGTGCACTGTACAAGCGATGGGATGCAAAATTCTAGATCCTCTATGAGCCATAAAAAACTATATCAAGCGTTTTCTGAGGGAATAGTTTGAGTGTAATAAGTCGTTCTTCCTATTTCAAATTATAAATGCCTATATAAGGACCCAGAATTTAAAAGTGAAAATCCTTCATAAGCTAATTTCCAATTACAAAATACAAAACCCGGGC
Organism: Ectobius pallidus; assembly: GCA_964059195.1. Lineage (NCBI taxonomy): Eukaryota > Metazoa > Arthropoda > Insecta > Blattodea > Ectobiidae > Ectobius > Ectobius pallidus. Next base: position 20,706,129 of record CAXKWD010000002.1, on the reverse strand, counting down.
GACGCCGGGTCTTTTAAGCTAGTACTTGTATATAGTTACAGAGATGATTTAAATACCTAAGCCTTTCATGGCCCAATATCCGCCATCGTAAGTTAATACGAGGCTTTCTATTGTAGCCCTATAGGAAGGGCCGTCTCGGAGAAGTATGGATGAAGAAATGTAGAAACGCGTTATAGTAATGCATGCGATCACGCTATTGGTGATGTATAAGAATGCAGGCAGCCATTATGTAAATGTGTATAATTAGCGATGGAAATCTGTTCCACGTGGCTGCCTGCGCCCTCACGAAATATTAAAACAGACTCGATAACACAAAACTGCTCCAAAAGTCGGAACTGACTTTTCTTATACATTTACTCTGTTTTTGTTAAGTTAATTCCTTTGCGAAAGGAACTTGACGCCTTGCCAGTTAAGGGTGGCCCATATTTCACTTTTTTACGTTCTCTAACATCTATATTGAAATTCGATCTCGTAATTGCAGTAAGCCTTCCTCATCTGAGTTCAAAAATCTTTAGCTTGGGAAGTACATCTTCTTGACATAAAATTTTGTTATAGGATAAAAGGTTGTATTGCTGAAAATGCCTATTCAGCTGTTTCAGCCTCTTGTATCTTTCTATTGTTGGTGTATTTAATGGGTTAAATTTCAACTGATATTAATTTAAATGGATATGGCACAGGATGAATTGGTGAGAATGATTCATGATATGTAAATATCCAATTCGGCATTTGCCTTTACGACTGGGGAAACCATGAACAAACCCATGTCAAATTTGCCGGGCACGGGATTTGAACCTGGGAAAGGTGAACCTGCCTTATTGTTCTATCCAGTTAAAACAAGTTTTATTTTATCTGGCAGAGTTACGATTTTGTGGTCTTATCTTCCACTCAACCAGATTAAAAATATATACATTACAGGATACTAATAATAAATTATAATATTTTTCGGCGTTATTTTTTTTTTATTTAAAAAAATTATTTCGGCTTTGTTTATACTCCTTTTAGCTTCGAGGCTATATCAGGAATTCTGGATCTATGTCTATACAGTAGGGTAGGCCATGAACTGTCAATAAATTGTTCCTATTGTGGGTGTATTTCATGGAGTAAATTTCAACTGATATTAATTTAAATGAATATAACACAGGATGAAATGGGGAGAATGATTCATGGTATGTAAATATCCAATTCGGCATTTGCCTTTACTACTGGAGAAACCATGAAAAAAACTATGACCTCCCGAATGCGTGTCCAAGACGTTACTATTTTGGCCGACTCGCTTGTCTTCGTTCCTATAAAAAAAAAAAATGTGTGCGTGGAACGCCACGTGACAGAAGTGAAACTTGTTTTAATTTTTGGATTTTTTCAGTTTTGGATTATTGGATTTTTTCAATGTTGGATTGTTAATATAGGTTTGTTGGACCTTTTTAATTTTGTATTTTTTTATTTTTGCTCTTTTAATTTTGAATTTTCTAAATTTTATATCTTTGAAATTTTATGTTTTGAATTTTTAAATTTTGGATTTTTTTATTTTTAAATTTTGGATTCTTTTATTTTTAAATTTTGGATTTTTGGATATTTTTAATTTGGAATTTTTGGATTTTTTAAATTTTGGATATTTGGATTTTTTAATTAGAGATTTTTTTATTTTTTAAATTTTGGAGTTTTGGAATTTTGGATTTTGGATCTTTGAATTTTTTAATTTTAGAATTTTTATTTTTTTAATTTTTTTTTTTTTTTAATTTTGGATTTTTTATTTTTTATTTCGGATGTTTTAAATTTTGGATAAGCCTAATCATTGAGTTGATTGTTTTCTATGCAGTCCGTTCCGTCACATCTCACTAATTTCGTGACGATTTTGAACGTGACACTAATTTCGTGGCGATTTTGAGCGTTACACAAGCTCCCGATTTACCCCTACAGCGGCTAAAGAAGTTTCACTTCAAAAGTATTATTAATTGGCTCCCAGTCTCAGAGTTTAAAATTAGTAGTTGTTTATAAGTAAAGCCCGGATTTTCATGCACTATCGAACCTGAAAACATGCATGCATTCATGCACTATCGTATCTCCAAATATGCACAATGAAGGGCGAAACATGCACTATAAAAAATCCGCACTGTACTGCAATGTATTTTAATTTCCCTTAAAACAATATACAACAACGAGTTTTTCCAAATTCTTCTCACTTAAACTCGTGCGTTTATCAGATAGGACATTCTTGAACGCAGAAAAGGATCTTTCTACTTCAGAAGGTGCATACTTAAGGGAAGAAATTTGACTGAGGGTGAGATCGAATTCCATGTCTTTTGCATTTTTTCCACATAATACGTCTTTCACTGTTTTCAGAAGTTTAAGATCAGGATTTGAACTAAGTACCTTCTTAAGTTTTTCCCTGTCACATCCATTTCTCCACAACACGATTCTAAAGATAATTCAACGTCTTCAACAATGGCTAGTGACTGACAAATTCAAGCAGTGAACATTCTGTTTTGCAGTTTTGTTTCAATGGAAGGTCGGAGAGTCGGCATTTTCTTTTGTAGCCTGGTGTATTATATTACTGTTTATTTAGGGTAAACAGTAGTTTGCACTCTCAAATTCATGCAGGTGGCAGACTCTGTTGCCAAGTCAATCAAATAACAATTATAATACAGTATAATACAAAATTCTTACGTTTCACTGAAAAACCAAGATTTTAGGGAGGCACATTCATAATATGCACAGTTATGCATGGTAACTTGATATTATGCACTAAAACAAGAAAATTGGGGTTTATATGCATTAAAAACGTCTGAATATGTTATATTAAACAAAAAAAATCCAAAACATGCATTATGCATGAATTTTGCCATAAAAAGGCCGAAATATGCAAACATGCACGGAAAAAATATGGTTATTTGGAATCCATAAGTCATGTAATGAGTAAATACAAAGTTTGAGAAGTGTAACCGAAGTATATAAAAACATGCATTTGCATGGAAATCCGGGCTCTATTTATAAGAGTTAAATATGAAGTTGTAAAAGTTCAGCAAATACTTATTACCGTAATAAAATGCAATGCAATACAATTGGATACACCTTTTCTTGATCCAATTAACAGTATTTTCTGTCACTAAATGTGGTGCATGAAGTGTAAGAAGAAAATCTTAGTACGAAGAGTTTCTTTAGTGAGATCAGGGCGATGCGATGTGCTGAAGTTTCGATATAAATCGATGTATCGCGTGACGGACAAACTACTGCTGTCTCAAGTCAACATGCCCCTAAATCCCGGGGTTGATTTATTCGATACAGTATCATAGCTCGAAAGATTACTTACAAAAGCCGCGTGTTTTATTATATTCGCTATTAATATTTTCCAACCATTAGTCATCCCTTAAATTATTTTTTCTACTCTTTTTTTTATTCCTATTCTTGTAACTCAAGGGGGTTAAGGGGTGAAACATTCATAATTTTTTGTCAAAATTAGCATTGATACTTTGTACCTTACATAGGCGTACCGAGGGGGGGGGGTTTGGGGGTTTGAACCCCCCCCCCCCCATTGATTAAAAAAAGGAAAATTGTATAATTTTTTAAAGTCTGCCCATAAATTACTTAATACAAGTATAAAGTGTGGGAAGCTTAAAACTCGTTATTTTGCGTCTTAATTTTTAAAATTTTCCGGGGAAGAACCCCGGAAGCGAAAAACTCGTTATTTTGCGTCTTAATTTTTAAAATTTTCCGGGGGTGAACCCCCTGAAGTGAAAAACTCGTTATTTTGCATCTACATTTTTAAAGTTTTCCGGGGGAGGACCCCCGGACCCCCCTCTCCCGGATGTTATAACCCCCCCCCCATATGGTCGGCCTGGTTACGCCTATGCCTTAATGTATATTATGTTGGTTAACTTCCAGTGCCCTCGGAAACTTTTTAAGTCTCCCAAATTATGCATTATTAAAAAGGCTCGACTCTCTCAATGTTCAAATCTTAGTGACGAAAATGAATAATTTCTGACAAAATTGAACTGCCTTCAAAAGATTATCCTTAAAAAGATAAAAATATTGAAGTGGGTTTCATTAAAAAGAAAAGCATTATTTCTGAGACTAGGTACCGTACTTCTGTTAAGGCTGAATGTATGTATTTTCCATTTAAGTAGGCCTATCGTGCGAAGGTTTAGAGTCTTTTCCCCCATACTTTCACTTTCTCGCATATACATAGTATATAAGTTGCAATGCAGGTAGCTTTGACAAATAACACTACCCACGTATTCCTTCACATGCTTATCAAATTAGACCTTTGTTTTTCCGTGAACCCTGCTTAATGAATCGACCTGGAGCTTAACTCTGAAATCGATGACAAACATAACTTATTTTCGGCATATCACAATTGCAGTTATCACTGATTAAATAAAAACTTTCTGTCACTTTGTTGCATCAGATATATGATTTTATTTTTTCTGTATATTATATATTCAAAACTAATAATTGGTTCTGTACATTTAACACGAGGAGTCAGAAATTTTTACTGTTAGTTCTACAGACTATGCCTAACAAAATAACGATTTTTCTCTTTTATTATACCATTAGCTTTACTATAAAAAATATAATGTGTTGTCACTGTGAATTTTTTTCTGAAATTTGAGACATGAATTGAATATTATTTTTTTCTGCATTTGTAGTAACATTGAATAAAATTCAAACATTTTATTGAAAAATTATATGACAACTTTAATTTTGAAATATGCAAATTTTTCAATATTCATTTTACAGTAACTGAAAAAAATTAATAAATTGACAGAAATGAAACAAACTTCTGCACAATATTGCCTATTATACCATTAGTATATGTGCGGAAAATCAAGTGCGTACCTTTGAGAATATATAAAATATAAGTATCATCTTTTACCCAGATAAAAAAAGAAAAGGAGGAAAGTTTACTCTTATACGGAGATTCAATATCTAAAGCTATGTTCACACTGAGGAATTTGTTGCAGACACAAATACTCCATACAGATCCCAGATACATTTCCATGTTTCTTGTTTCAGGAAACTTATCCTATCTACATGTTTCTTGCACAAATATTTCATGTGAGTGTTTATACTGAAGAATTTGTTGTCAGACACAAAAATGGCTTCAAATGAAGAACTTTTGCTTCTTTGCGCGAGTGCTACTATAATATTAAAAGAAAAAAGCAAAAAGAGGCAGCGCAGATGGTGGGCTCGAAATTTTTTGCAAAAACGTTCGAGTCATGGCGCTTACAATCCATAGCGATTTCGTACAAAATAGCTGCGTTTAAAATACAAAAACGACCGCCATTAAAAATCGATAGAAAACTATCGATAATTTGCAAGTCATCTGTTGAAACGTCACTACAGCACATGCGCAATGAACATTTTCGCTGGGATCTGTTCGATGTTTTCGCTTTCGTAGCGTAAACAAGAACTTGTGGCGAAACCTTGTTTCTGGTACATTTTATTGACTGTTTGTGTCCGGGAACTAGAAATATGTTCAATAGGTTTACGACTTGTGGCAAATAGGTTGCTATACATGTACCCGGGCACATATTCTTGCAACAAATTCCTCAGTGTGAACGTACCATAAAAAGAAAAGGAGGAAAGTTTACTCTTATACGGAGATTCAATTTCTTAAGTAATTTATATGCCCTTGCGGACTTCAAAGGAAACAGTTAACACAGTGCTTAGACCAATACTTTATTAATTCTTCTATCTTATTCTGGGCCCTGTTTCATAGAACTTTTACACTCGTATTATTAGCAAATACATAATAATATTAGTTAATAATATTAGCTTTCTGTTTCATAAAAATATTCTCTAATAATATTAGTGATTCGTTCATGGCTCTAAATTATTAGTAAATATTGCTAATATTATTAGTCAACTGTTTCATAGAACTTGCTAATAATATTAGTTAAAAATATTAGAACTCATAATATTATGCATTAGTTATCAAAATCTTGTTTCATAGAAATATGAACACTACTCATAAAATCTCTCCACTAATATTATTAGTTCATTAGTCAGCTGTTTGATTTGGAGGTTATGTCTGGATTGTTGTTTGTTTTTCCCCTTCTCAGTCTTTTGGTCAATACTATTTCAAAGCAGCACGGCCTACATATATCTTCACTAGCTTAAAAGACCCGGCGTCGCCCGGGTTTTGTATTTTGTAATTAAAAATTAGCTTATGAAGGATTTTCAATTTTAAATTCTAGGTCCTTATATAGGCATTTATAATTTGAAATAGGAAGAACGACTTATTACACTCAAACTATTCCCTCAGAAAACGCTTGATATAGTTTTTTATGGCTCATAGAGGATCTAGAATGTTGCATCCCATCGCTTGTACAGTGCACAGCAAGCCTGGTAGAGGTTTAAATAAGAAGAAACAGAAATTCCTGTAACATAAAATTGTAATATCGAGGCGGGAAATTTCCCACTCTTATGTTACCATAAAGCCTTCATACTTTTCTCTCCAAAAACCTGCGATATAATATAATAATATACACATTACCATACCTCGTTTTGTTTTCTCTATGTCCAGGGTAGAGAAAGTTATGTGATTCCATTATTTTAGTGGATTTCATTCTGTAATATTTATTTATAACATGAATTATTTTGATAACTTCTCTTATTTGTCAAAAGTGCATTTCAATTGTTTTTTCCAAGCCCACCTGATACCATTTGGCAACAATATATTCTGTGATTTGGAATTGATAATTCTATGTAAAAAGGGATTAAGTATTTTCAAAAACATTTAATTTTTGGCATTTAGAATCAGAATTTTTCAAAATCCTTTCTTAGTGAGCACCTACATTATGAAACGAAGGTACTGTCAAAATTCCAAGTCTCTACCTGTTATAGTTTAGGCTGTGCGTTGATTCCTGTCATTCAGTCAATCAGTCAGTCATTCATTCAGTCAGTCAGGACAAAGCCTTTTATATATATAGAGATAATAGCTATTTTAGCTCTAAGAAATGAATAAACCTGCCAGGCACTTATTCAAAATAGGTTTATGTACTAAAACTAACCTCAAATCTTAAAAACTTGTTTTGACAAAAATTCCTTTGATAGTGTATGTAAGCTTTTTCTAAATTGATAATTACATCAGAGTGATTCATTTTCCACAAATTTAAAATTACAAAATCTGAATTACATGGGTTTGAGAATAACTTATTAGCCCAAATACACTTATAGAAAAGCACCTAATATTATTAGTAAATTTTATTAAATTCATATGTTTGTTCCATAAGATTATAGGCTATTCTTGGCCTAAAATTCCTTGGTCTGCGAACATATACTTCTTCATCACTGTTACTTGAATCAGAATCAGCCATTTTCTTGATTTTCACAACTTTGATGTCACAAATTCAACCTCTCTGCTAATCTTATGGGAGAAAATTCACTCATAGAAAAACAACTAATATTATGAGCAAATCCTATTACCATTGGTGTGTATGAAACAGTTCACTAATAATATTAGTAACATTTACTAATAATTTAGGGCCATGAACTCATAACTAGGGACCGGATTTTTAGGTTTTTAAAAACACTGTTTTAGGTTTTCCATTAGGGGAAATAGTTGTTTTTAGGTTTTTTGTCCAAAATATCATTTTCGGGTAGAATAATTGGTTTAACGAATTTGAATGTGCTACATAGGATTCAATACATAATACTTGTAAAGTTTAACTTAACAAAATTGAGTTAAATTTCTGTAAACTTGCTTTAGGACACAGCAGACGTAGAAACCTGCGGGGTGCAACGTCATAAATAGGGACCGGATTTTTAGGTTTTTAAAAACACTGTTTTAGGTTTTCCATTAGGGGAAATAGTTGTTTTTAGGTTTTTTGTCCAAAATATCATTTTCGGGTAAAATAATTGGTTTAGTGAATTTGAATATGCTACATAGGATTCTATACATAATACTTGTAAAGTTTAACTTAACAAAATTGACTTAAATTTGTGTAAACTTGCTTTAGGACACAGCAGACGTAGAAACCTGCGGGGTGCAACGTCATAAATAGGGACCGGATTTTTAGGTTTTTAAAAACACTGTTTTAGGTTTTCCATTAGGGGAAATAGTTGTTTTTAGGTTTTTTGTCCAAAATATCATTTTCGGGTAAAATAATTGGTTTAGTGAATTTGAATATGCTACATAGGATTCTATACATAATACTTGTAAAGTTTAACTTAACAAAATTGACTTAAATTTGTGTAAACTTGCTTTAGTACAATCTTATACAATTGAAGAAAGAAAGCATAAACAATCAAAAGAAGTAGTGAAAATAAGATTGCCTCACATTTCCTGGTTACAGTACATCACTAAATATCTTTCAAGATTCTCAACTGTGAAGTTCTTCCTGTTATTATCTCTTAGTTAATAAAAAATTATTTTCTCTCCGCAAAATATCGATTTCTCAACTGTCAAACAAAAAAAGACGAAAAAGTTACCTAAATTAGATATTTGAGGTTTTATATCCCGTTTAGGTATATTTAGGTTTTTATACCCCATTTAGGTATTTTTAGGTGCTACAGAATTAATGTGGGTGAATCCTATGGACATGATTCGAAAAAGTGTATGAGCGCTTTTTGTTTTGGAAGTAAGGAAAAAAATAGGTAAAAACCTAAGAATCCGGCCCCTACTCATAACTAATAATATTAGCTAATATTCTTATGAAACAGAAGACTAATAAAATTAACTAATATCATTATGTTTTTGCTAATAATATTAGTGTAAAGGTTCTATGAAACAGGGCCCTGGGTTCAAGTCCCAGTGTCGGAGGAATTTTTCTCCTATAATATTCTCTTACCGATCGAGTTATACTTCTGGCAATAAGCAGTAGGTTTTGGTTATGGGCTCACATTATGAAGATTGTAACAAAGCAATATAGTTATGTTTGGGATGACCTTGCTCTATATAATTTCATGTCCTTTGTATCATGTATGTGGAGCGGAGGTCATTTGTACTGGTATCGATTTTTTCACGTGCCAAAGTTCATTGAACTAATACATGACTTTGCGAAAGGTCACCTCGATATTTTTCCAGACTCAGGAAATGTTGGGAAAAAAAGTTAAATCTACCCCTGCAAATATATTTGAAAATTGAAATGTGTAATTATCACTGATTGAACAAAAGTACCGGAGTAAAGCTCAATTTAGAGCCTATTTTATAATAATAATAGTAATAATAATGTTTCATTTTGCCTGGCAGAGTTAAGGCCATAGGGCCTTATCTTCCACTCAACCAGGATAAATGCAAAATACATTAAAATAAATCTACAAAAAAAACTAATACAATAGATTCATACATAATAATATAAAATGCTACCGATAGAATAATAATACAATATTGATCTGCCTGTATTAAAACATAAGACAAAAACGAGTCCAATAATAAGTTATGCAGAGAAAACAAAGTGAATTAAAGAATAATATATAATTGGGTGTGTGTATAATTATCTCTATATATATAAAAGGCTTTGTCCTGACTGACTGAATGAATGACTGACTGACTGAATGACAGGAATCAACGTACAGCCTAAACTATAACAGGTAGAGACTTGGAATTTTGACAGTACCTTCGTTTCATAATGTAGATGCTCACTAAGAAAGGATTTTGAAAAATTCTGATTCTAAATGCCAAAAATGAGTGAAAAACGGGCAGAAAACGTGCATTTTTTGCGTTTCCGAAGCGTAATATATTTCAATGTCAAATCAATTACAGCTGGCTTTGGCTATTTTTGTCAAACCTTGGAAATGAAACTTTCGCGATCGCTCGAATGTTGTAGCTCACGCTGGTCGATTCATTTGTTTTTAATGTCAAGGCACGCATACATATGAAATTTTCAACCTACACGGAAGAGGGATAATCAACATAGGCCTAAATATGGTCAAACGTTGTTCGATTTGGACGAAACTCACTATACAGGGGTTTTCTGGACTAAGGAACTCGAATCTGAGGTAGCTTTTACCAGGTGACGCTATCTAATCGTGGTATGTAGTCCACGTGATTTAGGAGTTAATAAATATAATGATATAACTATTATGCTCTTGATTTTTAATTTTTGAAATAATTATCGCGGGCGAAGCCGCGGGCACATGCTAGTAATATTATATACACTAAAATTGAAACTTAAAAATAAGAAATTAACAAATTTAATACATTAGAAACAATTTATCAACTGCAAATCCGTTCTAGTGGCAACATATTGTTTTACAGTTCTCATATACGGCTTTGGAAGTTGCAATACAGTTAGCTTTGACAAATAACACTACCCACATATTCCTTTACGTATGCTTATCAAAGTAGACCAGTGTTCTTAATGAATCGATTTGTCAGTAATTAATTTCGACCGAGAAACTATTTAAGCCAGTTCATCCTTAATTTTATTTGAGGTTTGTTGTAACCACCATAGCAGTTTGTCTTGCAGCAATAAAGACATAGTTTTTCTTTCTTTTTCAATGGCATATATTTTCTAGGGGAAATTTGGTGGGCATGCTAGTTTAAAAAGACTTTCTTTCGCTAAGGGTGTCCAAGTACAATAAATTTTCTTACTTCTTTAGTAAAAAAAAAAATAAGTGTTTTATGTTGTAAATTCATATATAACGCACTGCCATCTATAAAATTGCTTTTGGCAATTCATTACTTTAAAAGAACTAATTGAAGGAAATAATGGTAAATTTATTGTTTATTTTTTTAAATTTAGTGTCATTTTTTCACTATTTTAGGTCACAAATGCATTTTTTATTTTGCATTTTGGCACTATTTCTTAGTCATTAAATGCCTTGCCCTACTAATGTCACTGATGTCCAAAATCCGTGTCATTGAAAACCAGGTTGACGGTGAAATAAATTGTTCCAGTTAATATCTTAGTTGCATGTAATATTATATCCAGGACAATATTAACACGAATATTCATAAAAAATGCTAGAAAGTGGGTCGCAAAAATACAAAAGAAACCGCTGGAGATTTGCGTGTGACCAGGAGTCGACCCTTAAATAACAGTTCTTTGTTCTGATTGTATACATGGCTATCTATATAATAAGAGGGAGTGTCTGTCTGTACGCGATGCCCAGCGAAATCTACTGAACGCACAGATCTGAAATTGTAAACATAGATGGACTAAAGGGTGGGCGAATGCACCTTGAAGCCGGAATTTTTATTTTCGCTTTCGTTCTTTAGTTATGAGTGAAAAACGGACAGAAAACGCGCATTTTTTTTTTTTTTTTTTAGCTTTCAAAGCATCAGTTTTCAGTAATACATTTCATTTGTCAAATCAATTGCAGGTGGCTATGCCTTCTTTTGTCATACCTTGGAAATAAAAGCATCGCGATCACTTGAATTTTGTTAGCCCACCCCGGTCGCTTCATTTGTTTATAATTTCAAGGCCCGCAGACATCTGAAAGTTTCAAGCAAGACGGAAGAGGGATAGTGAATGAAGGCCTAAATGGTCAAACGTTGTTTGATTTTGACGGAACTCACTATGCAGTTGTTTTCTGGGCCAGAAAACGCGAATCTGAGGTATTTTTCCCATGCTGCGCTTTCTAATCGTGGAATTCACTTCAAAGCCAGATTTTTAGCTGTTTCATTAATTATTATTCGTTTAGTTTATGCCTATGAATGTTTCGCGTGCAATGTGTTAATAAATATAATGTTTTAATTATTTTGCTCTTAATTTTTAATCTTCCAATTAATTATCGTGGGCGATGCCGGGGGATCTGCTACTACTCACATAAAATAAAATGAGTATGTGTTAAATAAGGCATTATTTTGTTAATGTTAGAAATAGGAGTAATTTTTAATACCATATTCCGAAATGTAGGACTTTTAAAAGAAATTCTGGATAGAAAATAGTGTAAATATGCATTTTAGCTTGAATCACCGACGTTACTGACCTCTTCTCATTTCTTCATGAGAACTGAGTTGATACAGAATAAACAAAACACTACATTTAGATGATTTTGATAGTTTCTTTTCGGCCTCTATTGTGTAGTTCTTAATACTTGGCACTCAACAGGGAAAAAATATGAAAAACGTATTTCTTGCTTTTTTTGTATCTATGAGGCGCGTCCATAAGTAACTTTCCCACAGGCCATTAACGGAAACAAAACTCAATTTAATGGAAACGTTTATTGTAACAGATACAGGACGTGTTGAGCTATTTTTCAACATATTCACCACCGGAATTCAGACATTTGTCATACCGTGGGACCAACTTTTGTATCCCTGTGTTATAGAAGTCTGCCTCCTAGGATTTGAACCATTGTGTGATAAACTCTGTTTCTCTGTCAATCTCTACCATTCTTTGACATTCACTGTCATTTCTTGAGGTGTAGGAAAATATGAAAATCTTTGGGTGCGCGATCCGAGCTTCAGGGTGGAGACTTCAACACCTCCCTGCAAGTCACCCTACAGCCCGGATCTCGCTCCCAGTGATTTCCATTTTTTCCTACACCTCAAGAAATGACAGAGAGGCGGAGATGTTTGTCACACAGTGGTTCAAATCTGAGGCGTCAGACTTCAACGACACAAGTGTTCAAAACTTGGTAACGTGGTACGACAGAAGTCTCAATACCTGTGGTGAATATGTTGAAAAATAGCTGAATACTTGCTATGTGGCTTGGTTCTAAAAGGGCCAATGTCAATTTCTTACAAAAATGAGATCTATGTATTATTGAGCTAGGCTAGTCTTTATCTTCCATGTACTAAAACTGCCAATGTCTGATGCTATTAATAGACATAATACAGAAACCTTAGAGGCAAATGTCGGAAGTTCTCGGCGAAAAATGCTACTTCGATAAAGGCTTCAAAGTCAGTTATCTCAAAAGAAAGTATCATGACATTGGCCCTTTTAGAACCACTGTGGCTTGGTTCTAAAAGGGCCAATGTCATAAAACTTGCTTTTGAGATAACTGACATTGAAGCCTTTATAGAAGTAACTTTTTTGCTGAGAACTTCCGACATTGCCTCTAAGGTATCTGTATTATGTCTATTAATAGCAACAGACATTGGACCTGTTAGCGTACGAAAGGTAAAGACTAGCCGAGCGCAATAATGAATAAGTCTCTGAGATCTATGCATTATTGAGCTCGGCTAGTCTTTATCTTTCATACACTAACAGGTCCAATGTCTGTTGCTATTAATAGACATAATACAGATACCTTATACCCTTAGCAACCAGGGAAGGCGGTTGAGGCCAGGTAGGTTCCTTCACCGCATGGACCCTCACATTTACAAGGGCAGAAGATTTAGGACCAACCGTAATTTCCTCCCCATGAGTCACCTAGTCTACTTCAATCAATCAATCTTAGATTTTTTTTAATATGTCATTTTTTCTTAAAATGTTTGTTATATATCAATTCTACACATAATTACAAGAAAAATGACACCAAACAATGTATAATTTACTTTAATAGGAACATAGGACTTGAAAGCAGTTTTCTCGTAACTTTTATTTATGTATTTGTTAGAAATGTCCCTGTTAAAGTAAATTATACATTGTTTGGTGTCATTTTTCTTGTAATTATGTGTATAATTGATATATAACAAACATTTTAAGATAAAATGACATATTAAAAAAATCTAAGATTGATTGATTGAAGTAGACTAGGTGACTCATGGGGAGGAAATTACGGTTGGTCCTAAATCTCCTGCCCTTGTAAATGTGAGGGTCCACGCGGTGAAGGAACCTACCTGGCCTCAACCGCCTTCCCTGGTTGCTAAGGGTATAGAGGCCAATGTCGGAAGTTCTCAGCAAAAAATGTTACTTCTATAAAGGCTTCAAAGTCAGTTATCATTGTCTGTTGCAATAAATATTTCCATGAAATTTTTTGTTTGTGTAAACGACCCTAGGGAAACTTACTTTGTGGACGGCCCTCGTATATTGGAGGTCAAAGTTATGTTCACGTAGCATAGGCCTACAGAAATCGGGATTATTACGATAATTCAGTTTCAGGACTACCCGGGGCCGATTAGGAGGGCATCCTATCTGGTTTTCCAGAGTTTTGACTAGAGACCGGATTTTAAAGGGAAAATTTTCACCCAAAAATGGACGAAAAAAGGGAAATTATTGCCAAAAAAAGGTGGGGAAAAAAGGGAAAATTATTGCCAAAACAGATGGGGAAAAAAGGGATATAAAAGTAAGAGAGTGTAAAAATTCAACAGAGAGATACAGGTTTGTTTTATGTAAAGCCTTTGCTTGCTCTACATCTGCTGATTCTGTAACTTCTAATGACTGAAGAAATGTTTTGATCATGTTGAAATTCTCACAGGAAAATAGCACACGAAATCCATGTTCCCCACCTAGTTATAATGGGAAACTTAGGCAATGGCAAGCCTGTGATTTCCCTGTAACGCTCTGTTCTGCTGGGAGGAATTATTTTTCAATGTTTTTAATGTTTTCATATTACCAAATACTGGGTAATTTACGAATTTTTCAAAATAAATTAGCAAAAAAGGTACTGGGAAATGGAAGTTCCTAAAAGAAGGGAGATGAGCCTAAAAGAGGAAAAAAAGACGTTAAAACCAGGTCATTTGCAGTTGAAACGTACTCAGTAATGTCCTGTTCAATTTTATCACGTTTTATGATGAAATATAAAAAAAAGGAATTCCCTTTAAAATCCGGTCTCTAGTTATGACATCATAGAGAATGATTTATTTAGCAAGACACACGAGTTGCTATTTCATTGCAATGTGGGAATGTAAACTTGCACAAGTCTCCAGTGTCTCGTATTTTGTGTCGTCATATTACGTACGAATGTGCAAGCCACTTGTTGCGTCGCGGCGTCCGAATCAAGACGCCGGCCTCGTACGTCTCTCGTTCCCCTCACTGCCTCAGCCAACCCCCATTTATCTTACGGCGAATGTAATATAACGTGATATTGGGCAATACAAAACTATAGTACATTATGCAACGAGCCTAAAATGGTATTCATTAAGAAATGAGTATGTGTATGAAACGAGCGAAGTGATTTTCGTAATTTAGGGCAAGGTATTTGATAATTTTGAATCTTTTTTTTTTATATGAAAGTTAAAAGATAGATCGAATGTGTGTGTGTATATATATATGTGTGTGTGTGTGTGTGTGTCATGAAATAATTGATGAAATAAGGACAATTTCTTTATGCGTTTTTTTCTTATTTTGCATTTTTCATCATTTTCAAGAGATAGGTCATTTTTTGGCAATATTTAGGTCATTTTCGGCAATTTTTAGATCATTTTCGGCATTTTAGGTCATGTTTCAGTGGAGGTAGAGAGGTGCTTTTGCATTACAAATCGTTACTTTCAGAAAACAGGCAATCGTTTTATTTGAGAATCTCCTCAAAGTGTTCTTAGTTCATTTTAATCCAGGTTTATTGTAAACACCACAGCAGGTTGTCTTGTAGAAATAAAAACTTATTTTTTCTTTATTTTTAAATTCAGAAAGAATTTCTTTTTCGCTAAGGTGTCCAGCTGGCATAAATTTACTTGCTTTTTCAGTAACAAAATAAGTGTTTTTATATTGTAAATTTATATTTAACGCACTGTCATCCATTAAATTGTTTTTAGCAATTCATTACTTTACTTTAATATATTACCATAAAATAAACACTAAATTGGGAATTACTTCAGTACTGATCAACCGAATTGGTCCAATATCAATAGGCTTCTTCCCATGGACGTTATAAATGTGTATACCAAGTTTCATGAAAATCTGATAAAGCAAATTTGAGTTATCGTGCATACAGACACGAGGAGAGACAGACAGACAGACAGATGAATAGACATTTTCCCATCCCTCACACAATCTTATAAAGTACCATTCAAGCACTTAATGAATAAAATGAACTTCAAAATTAAGATTTCTGTAATAAATAACCTTTCTTTGATTACATTGCAGAATTCAGCACTGTCCGGCCAATACGCCCCCTCGTCCTGTGCCCCAGAAACTCCGATGACGTCAGCCACCTCAGTGTCGACACCTAGCAGCAGTGACCTGATAACTCCTGATGACAAACGTCACCATATCCAGTTGATAACACCCACAAGCAGCGACTTAGCGACTCCTGAGGATGAAGTGACCAAGGCAAGACTGAGGAAGCAGGTGACACCAACAAGCAGCGATCTGGCGACTCCTGAAGAGGAGGTAGTGAAGACCAGCAAGCTGAGGAAGCACAGGCTGGGGGAAACCACTTCTGCCGGCGCTCTCTTCACAAGTCTCAAGTCCGCTGCTCTAGTGGATCCCAGTGTTCTGTGGCTGCCCCTCCAGAGACCTCGATCCCTGAACCTCCAGTTACATGGCACCTCAACTGGTCAACAAGTGGCTGCACTTGCTGCTGTTACTGCAAGCAAGTGCTGCCAGCATCGGAGATCCAGGCCACTTATTGGTGAGTCTTCAGCTAAGTGTTCTCAGTTCAAGTGTCAAAGGGGCTTATTCATGGTAATTTAGAAGTCTCTCGACATGGTCCCATGAGAGTTTACGAGTTTATCAATAGAGTCACAACTCCACAGCAGGAACAAATTTATCTGATGAAACCCGTAAACTCAAGTTGGATTTATTAAGACTATTCCATGAATAGAAATGTAACACGGATTATGCAAATAATAATCACTGGGCTATACATGTCCAGTGTGAAAGAATTATCATTTCAATGTGACCTACTAATGTTTTGCTATGAAGCCTGGGTCTTAAAGTTATTTATTTATTTATTAAATTATTGTCCCTCAGGATTCCTGATGTTTTGCTCTTGTTAAATAACATTGGATCTCTTCTTCCAGCACAATCATTTTGGTGTCCTACACCTGGTCCTCCGAACATTATTCCTATTGATCTTCTCATGTGCATTATTGCCTCCATGCCAGATTTCCCATGCACCTACAGTTTGGTCCTTCAAACCTAACCTTTTTTTAGGGCTGTAACAGATATTTTGGGACAGGTTGTAAGTCGCCACTGGATTGATATCTCATATTAAGAATGCCTGGGATATGTGAGTCAGTTAGAGAATTTAATGTTGTGCCAGTTCAAATCCCAGCTATGGCATTGAATTTTTCAGTTTACCTTCACCTTTCTTTCTTACTTTGTTATGTAAAAACAAAACTGTCAGCTGTGAGATCACGGCAAGATATGAATCAACATCCATGAATTGATTCGAGTTACCAGGGTGTAACCAGTGCCACCAAAGAAGTTAAGTAAGCTGATCGAGATGTGTCCTGACTAGGGACCGCATTTTTAGGTTTTTACCTATTTTTTTCCTTACTTCCAAAACAAAAAGCGCTCACACACTTTTTCGAATCATGTCCATAGGATTCACCCACATTAATTCTCTGGCACCTAAAAATACCTAAATGGGGTATAAAAACCTAAATATACCTAAACGGGATATAAAACCTAAAATATCTAATTTAGACTGCTTTTTTGTCTTTTTTTGTCAGTTGAGAAATCGATATTTTGCGGAGAGACAATAACTTTGTCGGGTTGAAATTAATACCACCAGCGTTTTGTTCAACCCATTGTCATCTAGGATGGACAGTATCAAGATACGAAGTGTAAGAGTACCGGCGTATTCCTTTTAAAATATTCGTATGAACAACCATTGTTGCCGTGTATGAACAAGGATATAGATTTCTGTGTTTTAAAGCGCTTTTTTGCCTTTAGTACTTCCCTGTCATTCATACTGAGTGGTCACACTGTGAGTTTTAAAAAGATGTGTTAATTATGCCGAAACAAATGAAATCGAGTTTATTACGGCAGTGGATTGGCGATGGCCTGAATTTAATCTTTTTTCCCCATTATTCTTCTTCTTCTTCTTCTGAGGTTATTTTATGACGTTGCACCCCGCAGGTTTCTAAATCTACTCTGTCCTAAAGCAAGTTTACACAAATTTAAGTCAATTTTGTTAAGTTAAACTTTACAAGTATTATGTGTTGAATCCTATGTAGCACATTCAAATTAATTAAACCAATTATTCTACCCAAAAATGATATTTTGGACAAAAAACCTAAAAAAAGACTATTTCACCTATTGGAAAACCTAAAACAGTGTTTTTAAAAACCTAAAAATCCGGTCCCTAGTCCTGACTCTGCTATAGGTTTCATTCTGCTTCAATTGTCCTCTTAAATTATATTAAATTAATTGTGCTTTTCATGTTGCTTCTAGTTTATCCTCTTGTCTTTCTTTCAAATCTATTTTGTAATCAGTTACATTTGCAAGCGAAACAAGATTTCTTAAAGAGATTTCTTCTTTACCCAATCATAAAAATCCTGATGCTTTTCAAATCAAATAATTTTTTATAAAGCATTTGAGTAAACTTTGTAAGGATATCAGTTTCCTAGTAAGAAAATCTTGTTTTCATTTTTATATCTAATGTTTACTTTTTTCTTTTACAGCTCATGTCTCTGCAAACAAATTACCTCCAATCGTCAATAATAACAATGCTGTCGTCATTGAAGATGAAGGCAGTGAGAGCCCTGAGAGTGGAAACCGTGACGAGGGTTACTCCACCATGTCCAGCGACGTGCAAGGTGAAGCAGTCCGATCTGGGGATCAACCCACTTCTTTACCCGCAGCAACCACCAATGGAGAAATCAATCATAGGCGAGGTCTGGAAGATCTGAAAGAAGTTACCGATGAGACTGCAGACAACTCAGCAATTGTACCAGTGTCGTCAGCAGCACCAACAACCCTTCTTGTAGACTGTACACCTGTTACCACTGGCCCTTCACCTACTGGTACAGGAAGACTGTTAGTGGTTGAAGATGCTTGTGATCCTGATGTACTGTACATACCTCTTGGCCTAGCCCTTGGACTGAGCACAGGAAACCCTCGTCATAGCTTCCCACCCTCAAGAGATCTCCTCCCTTACCAGCACATCATGAGGAGTTTCTCAGACTCACACCTCTGCCTGAAGATCACAGCTGCTTCACCTTCTCCTACTCCTGTACAGAATCATCAGCACTCATCCTACTCCTTGTCGTCTACCGCTTCATCCTCACCCTCAGTTTTGGTGCTGGATGTTTTAACCAGTGCAGCCGAGGGAGCCCAGAAGTCAACACATCCACTCAGACGTACCAAAGCAACTACAAGTCTGCTGGCATCTGCATTGAGCGATCATCAGGAGTCACCAGAAGAAGATGACTCACGCAGCAATAGTGGGAGCTGGTGCAGTGGCGGAGATGTGGTGGTCGAAGGTTGTTGGTGGGATGCAGACTATGTTCAGCATTGGCTGAGGCTTGACGAAACTCGCAGTGCTCTCCAGCAACAACACAGAGACCTTATGGAACTGGAGTATGACCAGGCAGAGCTCGAAGACTGGAGCATGTCTCTGTCTTGCGAAGATATCGCATCCGGTGCTAACTCATCTAGTGATTCCTCTTCCTGGAGAAGGCCTGCTCCTACAGGAGAAAGCGTAACTCCAGGACAACAGCAATACGGTATGATGTTGCCTAGCATTCAAGAGAACAATACTCTGGAGCTGGAAGAAGACTCGAATGAGTGCCTATGGAACAATGCCAGTTACCTCATCGATCATCCAAATGCTGGACATGAACTTATCTCGCTGTTGATGGATGACGGTGACCATAATGGAGAAAATGGATCAGAACAAAAGAGTTGTTGGCCTTATGCCAATGCTAACTCAGGTGGTTGCAACTATAGCCTTGCATCACCCGGAGGAAGCTGGTCCAGCACTGGAACTAACTCTGAAGACTGTTGCCATTCTTACGACTGCTCTTTCAATGGCTGCAGTGGCAGTGGTCCAGGGGCTTATCTTGAGAATTCCTCAAAGCGTTCATCTGCTGCTATGAGTGGGTGCAGCGATGATGCAGGAAGCACAGAATCTCCTGCTGTTGTCGGAACAGACTTCACACGTGACTTCTACAGACTTGTCAAATTTGAAAGTACAAAATCTCTTGCCTCGACTTCGTCAAGGAGTCTAGCAGCTGGTCCATGTGTGAACGATGCAAATGGATCACTCTCTCGGAGACAGGGACCAGACTTGTCGCAGATGTCGTTTACTCAGGATCGAGAACAGGCCCTGCAGAGTGTACTGAACTTCATAGCAGAACAACAACAGTATTGTGCCTCCAGAGAAGAACAAGACACTGTCAAAGAACATAACCTCAGGTCAGGATCCCATGACACAGATCGCTATAGAAAAAATGATGAAGGTGATCCTCTGTCATATTCAAATATATCAGCATGCTTGGAGGCATGTGAAGCAGAAACCAAAGATTCCTATGATTTGTCACAGCACCTGCAGCAAATTCATACACAAGACAATAATTCAAGAGATAGGTATTCCCCGGAAAGAAGCAGTCATCTTTCTGGTGAAGACTCAACCAAACCAGAAGCACAAAATACGAACACAGGCACCTGCTCAAGTTTAAACGATGAAAAAAAGACTTCCCCAAGTGACGAAAGTGCAATTAGGAATCCTGAAGATTTTGAAGAACAAATCCATACAATTATTGAATTAGATACAATCGATCAAATATACCCATCACCTCTTGAAGAAAATGAAATTCATAATTCTTCTAATAAAAAAGGGAGGTGCAGAGATGTTGAATTGAATGAACAGAATTCATCAACAACCAAGAAACTCCAAAATAACAACAACAAAGTAATTCAAGAAGCAAAGGAGGAAGGTGTGGATCTGAAAGAGATGTTGAAACCAGTCGACCAGACCACACTTGTCGGTGAAGACTGTTGTGAGAGCGTTTGTCTCTCAGTACAAGGAAACGCTGCACAAGTGGATACTTCCAGTACCTTGAAGCATCTAGAACATTCTATCGAGGAGTGCAAATCAAACGGAGAGCAGGTAGAAGCAAAACAAGAAAATCAAACTAGCAGGTCTTTGGTTGAGGAAGTGCAAACTGTGAAGATGAGGAAATGTGTAGATGACCGTGATGTTAGTATCGATGAACAAAATGGAAAGTGTCGTGAAAGTGAAGGTTTCGATGTCGATGATCACTTGAGAAATCTGTACAGGCCTAGTGGTTCTCTTCTGGGGCCGTGCCCTGCTTCATGTACCAAAGGTTTAGCTCACAGTCCTCAGTGTAGTGGGGTCGGTGTTGGATGTTGTCGTGTGGGTGAAGTGTTAGTGACTGTGATAGAAGAAGAGGACGAGCATGCATCTTCATCCGTGGAGACAAGTAGCTGCAAAGAAATGACAGAGTCTATGACTTCTACAGTTTCCACTCCAGATACAGTAGTCAGTCCAGCCACTAGGAGACTTCAGCAGCAACAATCTTTGGACATGTCGGTCTCGCAGACTGGCACAGTGGGCAGTATTAGTTCGGGGAGCAATGCCAGTAGTGTGTTTGTGTCCGATGCTAAGGCAGTGAGTTTTCATGAACGAGCCACCTCGAAGGACGTGATCGATGAGCTGAATAGGATGATCCGCAAGGGGGATGAAGGACCCCCATTGCCATCTGGTGGTAGTTGTGGCAGCGGTGCTGCGGCTGTTGATGGTGAGTCGTCTGGTGTGATGGGTGCAACCAAACTAGATCAGGCGTGTTGCTGTCCGACAGGCTGGGTTCATGTCGAACGAGATATTGACTTTACAGATCCTAAGGTAGGTGTACAATTCTTACAAACTATTTTCAAACTTAATACTATAATGCAATATCTCCGCCTTGTCAATATTAAAGTCTTTAAAATGTTGAAATCAAATATATTTCAACCAACTTGTGGTCATCCACAGTGATAACATTTTTGTAACATATTATGATGAAGGCCTATTCCTATGATACTTACATGGCCAGCTCTGAACTAAAGCTAGATGAGCACAGAATAGACACACAAATATTTAATGCTACAGAATGTTAGTCAACGTAAGAAAGAGAATATTATCTTTAGTGACAAGTCAATAAGTCAATATGTCTCTGTTTTATGAGTATTGGAACTTATGAGTAGGGACCGGATTCTTAGGTTTTTACCTATTTTTTTCCTTACTTTCAAAACAAAAAGCGATCACACACTTTTTCGAATCATGTCCATAGGATTCACCCACATTAATTCTGTGGCACCTAAAAATACCTAAATGCGGTATAAAAACCTAAATGTACCTAAACGGGATAAAAAACCTAAAATATCTAATTTAGGCTACTTTTTTGTCTTTTTTGTCTTTTTTGTTTGTCAGTTGAGAAATAGATATTTTGCGGAGAGACAATTTTTGTCGGGTTGAAATTAATACCACCAGCGTTTCGTTCAACCCAATGTCATCTAGGATGACAGTATCAAGAGAGGAAGTGTAAGAGTACCTGCGTATTCCTTTTAAAATATTTGTACGAACAACCATTGTTGATGTCAAGTGAGGTTGAAAGGACATTTTCTACCTTCAAATGTATTCTAAGAGATAACAGGAAGAACTTCACAGTTGAGAATCTTGAAATATATTTAGTGATATACTGTAACCAGGATATGTGAGGCAATCTTATTTTCACTGCTTCTTTTGATTGTTTATGCTTTCTTTCTTCAATTCTTTAATATTGTCCTAAAGCAAGTTTACACAAATTTAATTCAATTTTGTTAAGTTAAACTTTACAAGTATTCTGTATTGAATCCTATGTAGCACATTCAAATTCATTAAACCAATTATTCTACCCAAAAACGATATTTTGGACAAAAAACCTAAAAAAAACTATTTCACCTAATGGAAAACCTAAAACAGTGTTTTTAAAAACCTAAAAATCCGGTCCCTACTTATGAGTATGAAAAGGATTTCTAGTCTCATGCGTATTTTGTATGCTATGATCCATATGTTTTCTATTCAGAGATCTTTCCATGTCATGCACATAGGACCCATCTAATGAAATTCTATATGACCTGAAACATATTTAATCGAAACATATTGCTCTAGAAATAATTTTTTATGAAGTTCCCACCTTTTTGCCACAGTTTTCTTCAGCAAGCGTGCTTCTATTTTTTTTTTCACCCAAATAATGCCACCTACTTGTATTGGTGTTTTTGTAGATTGTTTAAATGAAGATAAGATGTAGGAAAAATTATTTTAGTTATGTACGGTGCCCCTCCGCAAAGCAAACTTAATTGTAGTTCTTATTGTCCCCTCATCTATGTTGTCATATCTTAATTTAAATCATCATGCCATTTTCTATGCATAAGTAACCAGTTGTCATTTAGCCTAATATAGGCTACTTGTACTGTGTACATTTTCCTGACAAGGCAAACCATATATAAATTAAACTACACTTCTTAGAAAGTGTTTTGGAAATGGTAAAAATTTCTCTGTCATTGGAAAGTTGTTTTCTGCTAGCCATGCCAGAAAAAAATTAATCTGTATATTTCATTTTGTTTATGGATATGCTTAACTTTTATTGGACAAAGCAGTAATTTTATGTTTGTGTTTTATTCCGTTAATCTTTAATGGCCTGCAAAGTGGAAATAAGTTTTTCCATGTACATGTGGCTTCTTAGGGACAAGTGGGAAAAATGCAACGTAGAAGACATTGAAAAAAAAACATATTAGGTACCATATTGCTTCAACAAATAGATTTAGATTTAGATTTATATCGTCCGTAAGATCAGTACAAGCAGGGCCGGATTTAAGAGTATGCCGCCTATAGGCTAAAGTCCATTTGCCGCCCCCTCTTAATATTTGCTTAATACATTTGTTTTATACAACAAAAGGTTAGAGTTCATTGGTGTTTTCATCCTTTTTAAACATAAAAGTTCATTTAGTTTATATAAAAGTACAATTTTAATGGTTTACATAATAAATTATATAATCAAATTAGTTATCTACTATTTCTACTTCTTTTAAGATTCGTTAAAAAATTAAATGGATTTCGAAATGAATTCATTAATTTGTTCTTGGAGATCAGCGATGATTATTTTAAACATATTTTTATAATTTAGTGCTAATGACTATCTTTCGCTTAGTTGAAGAACTGTGTTGTCCTACACGGTGAAATGAAATTACACAAAATGTAGTTAATTACTGGTTTATTTGTTAAAAAATATACAAACTTCTCGAAAAACAACTCACCCCACATAATCTTCATGTTCAAATTTACATAGCTTTCTTACAAGATTTCTTAATGGCAAACTCGTTAATAATGTATTCTTAAATTTGTACGGAAAACATATGAAATACTTCATTTTAACTTTTGAATAAATTGCCAAACTGCCGCCCCTGAAAATCTGCCGCTCTAGGCTGCAGCCTACTTAGCCTATTTAGAAATACGGCCCTGAGTACAAGACTGATATTGGTTACGCCATTTAAGTTACTTACTAAAAACCACTTTACGATAATACTAAGTCGACAGAAACTTAAATATTGTCATATCTATAAAGTACCTATGTTTCACAACTACAGAGTCAACAAATTACTTAAATCCTGATTTACTTAGACAAAGAAAATTGATTATCTGATGTGTACACCCACTCAAAATGTCCATGCTTTGCCATTGATGATTATTATTATCGTTATTATTTCACGGAAAACCCATTGTACATAAAGATGGCCCTGATTCCTTCTGTTCTAGATACTTAATAGTGTTATAAAAAATGTATTTAAAAGAAAGTCTCTATAATTTACTTTTTTATGCTAGATTTTTAACACGTATATGCGGTAAAGTTTGTGCAACATATTTTGCACCATTTATTTATCTGAAATGTTAAAATTCAGGTGTTTCCTCATTCCTTTACATTGCAGTAGCACGATGCTTGACATCGAATTGTAAAGCAAAACGCTCAATATAAAAACATAACAATCCACTGTATATTTTGGAAGTGAATAAATTATTAGCAATTAATTAATTAATTAAACGGACGAAAGGTTTCACACAATTTATGATTCTCCAAGGATCGGCAGGTTGTTCCTTGGCACAACAGATGGCAGTAGAATATTGTTAAAAGATTGGAACATTAGGACATTCCCCAATAATATGTTGTTAATAATATTCCCCGGGGAAGTGTGAAATCATATTTATTTTACATTCAATTTATAATATTGGCCACCAGATAAAACCGGTAGAGTAATACCATATGTAAATAACATTTAGGAATTGATGCTAATTAGTAATATATATTTTAATTTTCATTATATTTTGTAATAACTAATGTATTTGTTTAGACTTTTATCTTTTTTTTATTTCTTTTTTTTTAGTCATTTGTATTATATATTCATATTATTCAAGTACTTATGTTCGAATTTTTTCTTTGTATTTAATGTACGTTTCTTGTATTCATGTATATCAATTCTTTTTAAATTTATTATTAATCATTATTATTATTATTATCATTATGTATTTCATGTTTTTGCCCTGGCTGAGTGGTAGAGAAGGCCTTATGGCCTTAACTCCACCAGGTTAAATAAATAAATAAATAAAACACCCACGATCAACCACTGCACTGAATGCACACTTCTGCATTGCAGCCATATACTCCTTGTAGAAATAGTCTATGACTAGAAAAATCGCATTGCCCTTGCTTGTGACAGAGAAGATTTTGTGGATGATTAACTTTTTTTTAACAGAGTCATTCTCATTCAGCTGTTTGGTTAATTGACAGAAGAAAAAACAATTGCTTTCTCATGTAAACATATTACTTCTGAGAGATAATGTAACATTTACATGAAATGTCGTTTGTACGAGGTAGGCCAGTGTTTATTTTGATTTAGTTCTTATTCGTTATTTCTTACAAACTTCTGTAAAATCCCGAACTTTCACTATGTAAATAGCGTGTTATAACTTGACTTAAGAGGGGAAAAAACGCCCTGATAATTTTCATAAATATTTATATTTCTGAGGGATTATTTTTCTATCTATTTGTAGGTATCATATGAACAACATAATCTCGAATCTTTGGATTATCTGCAGTATAAATTTTTTTTTTAAATAACCCATCTCTTGTTATTTTTTTTTTTTTTTTTACAGATTTGTACATCAGAAATATTTTAAAGTTATATAAATGATTTTAGGTAGTGTTGTTCACTAATATTAAAAAAATCCCTTTATGCAGGCCTACAGGCTGAAGTAGATTTCGAAATGCTTTTGGTTTAGTTTATTGTCGCTGTGCAGCACTCTTCTTCTTTAGCCTTGGCATGACAAACCCGTGATAATTGTCTTAAAACCGTGATATCAGTTATGAAACGTAAAGATATGAAAGAATTTTTCGAAAGTCATGACATGGTATCGATTGCAATAGGTAGAAATTTCTTCGAAATTTCACTGCAGTATGTTAATAAATGTTTGAGTTATGAGGGAAACGGCACTTCAGTGCACAAAATTTGGCTGCCATTTTGCAATGATAATTACCCATTAACTGTAATAGTTACATTAATTCTGAAAATAGTATACAATTCTAGAACTGGTCAATACAGAGAGCATGCCAGATTATTATGCTCACACTTTATCTTGAGCCGAAAAAATGCGGGGGTGAGGGGAGCTGATTTTGCATGCAGTAAGTTATACGAGACTGACTATTGCAGAAGGCGGTGAGTTGAAATTGACGTTGTTTCTGAAGGGTTGCCAATTACCAGAAAATATAACGTGTGTAGTTTTATGCTGGTACACAATGGAACTAACTGTAATTTGTAGCACTTTCAACTCTTGCTACCAAACTAAAGATTTTATATTTATTCAGATATTATAGTAGAATATATCGCTGGAGAAATGAATAAAGTTATATATTTACGCCTATTTAGACAATTTCTCTCCCGGTCTTCAGAATATAGAAAATCGTTTAAAAGTCGTAGCATTATACATGTAGGCCTACTTGAATACGCACTGTCACATGCCTGAATTGATGTAATTTAACTAAATACCTTTCGCGAAAGTTTGTAGGTAATTAATACAACACAATTAATACAACGAAATAATAAAACTTGACTTGTTCTTTTCCCC
This sequence comes from Ectobius pallidus, assembly GCA_964059195.1. Taxonomy (NCBI): domain Eukaryota; kingdom Metazoa; phylum Arthropoda; class Insecta; order Blattodea; family Ectobiidae; genus Ectobius; species Ectobius pallidus. The sequence continues at coordinate 20,679,309 of CAXKWD010000002.1, read as the reverse complement.
AACGACAGATTCAGCTTAAAACACATTAAATTGCTTTTCATTTCATTTATTTGGTTTATTATTTCGCTGATTTCCGATACTTCTTGGTTTAAAGAATCTTTATTTTTAACTTCGTTGTCACTTACATCGACCATTTCCACAACACCAGTACTGTTCTTCTAATATCCCTGGATTTATTCTGTCATTTTCAGAATAATATGATGTAAACAAATAAAAAAAAATTGACGGTAGCTCAAGAATGCCTCAACGGGAAGTTTTTGGGTATGGCAATACTGGGGACGGGTCGCGTTCTTCATTTTTTCGAGCGAGGCCTTCTTTATATGGACGGTTTTCAGCATTATGGAGTGTTGCTAAGAAAAAAATTAACTTCGCCTATTTTTCAGCATCGAAAGCTGTGTGTCCCCCTTAATAGTAAAAAAAAAATAGTAGAATTGGTAATATTCGTAAATGTTTATACGGGTTATGTTTAATCAGACTTAATTACAGCTATATATTTTAGCTGAGGTTCTAAACAAACACATCAAATTGAGGAAATAACTTGTTGGAATAAATTACATTTATATGTATGAATCTCTCGTTTGAAAGCATAAATGATGTTGATTAATGATAATGCTATTTGCACAAACGAATTAGCCGACAGATCAGTTCGTACTGATTATATCTATTTATAAGGGACATCTGTTTGATGAAATTCATTTCGTTTGAATCGCAGGCTAATTCCTGATTAACATGTTGAATAAATCCAACTTTTAAATCAAAAGCTGTGAAACATTACAGGTGTATTGGAAGTTTATATTCAATATATCCATATTGACACTCATCTAAACTGGAAAGATCATTGCATACATTTAAGTAAAAAACTAAGCTCTACCATCTACCTGTTAAGAAATATTAGAGACCTAGTATCAATTAAATCATTAATTAATATATACTACGGCATTTTCTACTCTCATCTAAATTATGGAATAATTGTTTGGGGGAATTCAAGTGAAAGCGAAAACATATTCAAATTACAAAAGAGAGCCCTTCGAATTATATTTAAATTAAGTAGAAGGCATTCATGCAGAAATATCTTTAAAAACAATGATATCCTCACTATGACTGGTATGTCTACTTATATGAGTTACTTAGACTGATAAAAACAAATGAACCAAATATCAACAAAAATAAAGATATTCATGACCATGAGACAAGAACAGCAAATAATATAGCAATAACTAGACACAATCTTCAAATAACAGCAATGAGTCCCATTGCTATGGGAATCAAAATATTCAATAAGCTTCCCCATGAGGTGAAGAATTTGTCCGAAATCAAGTTCTGTAGAACTATACGACATGTACTAGTAACTAATGCATATTATTCCTTGAATGAATTTAATCCAAATAACTTCATACTTCAATAATAATATTTATTTTTTTTATTTTTAACCCTGTTAATAGTTTTTAATAGATAAACTTGACATACATTTCTTCTTGTTAGAACAAGGGATCGACTTGAACTTAATCTCTCCAAACAACTATTTGTAACTTCCCTGAAGCGAAGCATTTTGTTTGGAAATTTATGACAATGTTCAATATGAACTCTACTATGTAGAACCTCAATGAACAATAAAGATTATTATTATTATTATTATTATTATTATTATTATTATTATTATTATTATTATACGATGTGATAGGATGCATGTATTATTAGGATCAATTCTAAACTTTCACTTTGTTCGCATTTTTCCCCTTCATTTTTTTTTTGTTCGCAATTCTCTCTTTTATTATGTACGACCACGACAGCAACGATCCACATAAAAATAGGACATAATGCAACGATTCTATAATGGCATTTATTAATATTCGATATACAGTGCACGCCGCTTATTATCACTTCGGGACGCAGCTAATCTGATAATACTATCGATTGATAACAGAATCGAAAGAATTAAATGAAGGTTATTTATTCATATATAAGATAATACTCTACAAAACAGAATTTAAAATATTTATTCATAAAATAATAGGCCTACGTTACTGTAAACCATTGAACCGCTCATAGGTTAATACAGTAATAAACTGCTAGAAACTATCTTTTCAACCAGTAACAAAGTTTTTAATTGTTTTTAATTTCATCTAGGAGTTCATTAACCAATACTCCATTCTCAGTTACGAGTTACGAGTGTTTTTGGAAGTCTATAGGCCTAACCATCTGTGGTGAACACCGCGTAGCAAAACATCTAACGCCTGTCTGTTCAAGTCTTTTCATTTTACATTAGCCATCGCTGCTTGCCAACACTGTTATCTTCTTCAATCAAAAGCTGCAGCTTAACTGTGGAGTGAAACATGTTTTATTGCTTAAAAGAGAAAGTTAGGTTAACCCCCTCGAACTGGTCATCCTGTGAGCTGGAAACAGTATTGCCAGCACAACACAATACGGTTGAGTTAGAAACGAAACCCTTAAAAACGAAATTTTGAATGACCTACAGTACTCGGAAATAAAGCCACAAAAAGGAAAATGTGACTGATAACTAGACCTGGGATTTTAAGGCAAATACCTACAGTATTTTGTTCCTTATGAAATAACATAAACATGTTTAAATATGTTGACATTTCATGACATATCACTTATATTTATAAAGTTTTATAGTGCCCTAAAATGCCTATTTGGACCTTTCTAGCCTATTTTTACTATTTTAGTGGCTAAAATGCCTATTTTGTACATTTAAAATAAAATTCAACTTCTGTAACTTTAACAATCATTTAATGGACATCCCTGAAAGAAGGGCAGAACATCAGAGGGTGGGATTTTCACAGAAACTTGATTTTGGACAATTATCGCCAAAGGAATACTGACTGACGGGGGAGGATTCGCTCAAAACAAAAGTAGCAGGTATATAGTAAGAAGGGACATACTGTGTCAATTTCTCATATAATCCAAAACTGTTTTTGATAAGTGTATTTTTTATTCTGTCTTCATTTTGCAATTATTTCTGTTAAGAATAGGTATACCACGTGTTTTACAGTAAAAATAGATCACGTTACAGCTGAAGAGCATATTGTAGTATTTTAAAGTCTATTTTCTGTCTATTTACACATTTTTAAAGCTTATTTTAAGTGCCTGTTTTCTCTTTTAAAAGCCTATTTACTTGTTTTAAAAGCCTACTTTAGGTGCCTAAAATCCCAGGTCTAGTGATAACATATACCGAACCTTTGATCACAATAAGCAGCATTTTTTCTATGTATCAGTATTAATCCGTATTATTAACACGTTTAATTAGTAACTTCTTTACTGAATTTCTGTTCATTGCGTCCTTCTAACTTCTTCACTGCTGCAAAGGTGAACTCGGAGATTGATAAAGTAGCGACCCAGTGAGGTGTGATTCAAAACCAAGGCGACTCTTACGCCGTATCGACCAGCTGACCCCATTCACGTGAGAGACCCCAGGGACGCAACAGGTGAAAAAAAACACACACACACACACTCACGTAGAAGTGTGAATCCTGTGTGAGATCCAACCCTCGTCGCATCTCTGCCAGGTTTCGTCTTAGAAAAGCGAAACTTGATCAAATTGGTACGAAGTTTTAAACGATTTCTGTTTGGTAGAGCTTTGTAACTTAGAAACGCTTGTATAACTAGGACGCTAGGGCCTGAACCAAACACGCGCAGGTAGCTTATCGTCCGCCGGTAGCAATGGAGTAGGGGCAGAAGAGAATGCATATACTGTACTATTCATTCCAAACTATGCGGTTCATAATAGCCCGTAAATACGGATGGATGTCCATTTTCTCAATTAATATCTTCCGGTTACTCACTGTTTTCCTCCACCTGAAATGTAAATCTTTCAACACTTGCCTTAAAGCCCATTTTCCTCCAGAAAAATTAATTTTGTTCTTTAGGACAGGTAATAGTGTTTTTAAAGTTGGCCTTTCCTCATTTGTTTTGTGAAATTCATTCACCGTCCTTCTAATTACACACTTATCAAAATCATCTAAGTCTGTTTTTCACTTTTTTTCTTAATCGTTTTTTGTTCGGAGTACTAAATCTCGTTCCATCTTGTACACATTTCTCACCTTCTTTTACAATTATCGTAATGCTGCTGAATGAAATTCCTGTAGCATCCGAAACACGCTCCTGAATTGCATATTTAGGGTCATCTTGGTGCACCTGTTTGAAATACCTATATACTTTCCACGCTATTTCCCTACTGTGACTGGGAATCACTTTACTACCACCAACCTTTTTGCTAGAATAACTACATTCGCCTTCCATTGCTCTTATTAATGTATCACACTTCACTATTGAATGCTGTTAGGCTAACTTAAGGTGTTTTTACACGGTCCGTACTGTATGAACCGGCAGAGAACATCACGTGCTATGAAGGTCAGGCAGGTCTAGATTACGTCATCGTAGACTACTGCGCAGCCGTTTGTTTGGCTCAGGTCTTACCGATCGAGTAATACATGTATTGATAAAGTCAGTTGCCCGTGGGGCTCAACCCGACCCAATAATTTCCCATATGCTATTATAATTATTTACAGCCATTTCATAAAATATGGGAATTTTTCCCTCAAAGAGAGAAGTTATAAAATTATTGTAATTGGGTGGTCAAAAATAAGTTTAAAACTTAAAATTATCTGAATTTTAAGGACTTGGGTGTATTTGAAGTGGTTTCATGTGTAGAATCTGTCGATTTACTTATTTATAGGGTTGAGTTACTTTATTTTTGCCATTTTTAGCATGATTTTAACACTCTTTAATACCAAGTAGTCAAGAGTAATCAGCTATGTCCATTTTCATTTGAGAAAATATACATCTTAAGGTACAATTTGGTATAAGATTAACTTCAAAAAATATGTGTGGTTAATTACTGTGTAAAATAACGAACAAGGGAATTTTTGTCCCACCCGTAACAGTGATAGTTTTGTTAAATTATTATTGATGAGTTAAAGAAATGTTCTGACAACCTGGAAACAGTTTATAATTTTTATTTAATCCCTCATACCTTCATTAATAACAACATTAAGACCCTAACAGTAATAGCAGAACAGAAAATGAGTTGTTTTGCATCATTAAAATTAGTGTCCAAATTATGTCCCACCCGCAACAGATTTTGAAAAACAAATTTAAAATATTTAAAATAAATTTTAAATAATGCTTTGCATGTAGTGTGGAGGAGAAGGCACTGTAAATTTTACAGAATGTGAAGAACCAATTCTAGTTTATTATTTATGATACCGGTATGTAATAAACAAAAATATTGTTTTATAATTTGCTAGAATGTCCCACCCGTAATTATGAAATGGCTGTGCAGTAAATTTAATTGGTTAACTAGTAGTTACTACCATAAATATTGTATTTGTTATTTGGCGAGGAAAAGGATGGAGTGTTGAAGGAATATAAAATAATAATAATAATAATAATAATAATAATAATAATACCGGTAGTAATGCTTTATATAGGTAGGCCCTATAGGCCTATATGAAATCGAATAGATACGCAAACATTCCCGTTGTTTCGTTATTTAAAAAGTTTTTAATACTTGAGAATTCATGTGTCTTTAAACAATCATTATAAATTTAATTTTTAAAATACAGTTTACCCAGAACAGTGATAAACATATTTTCACTGTCACAAATCTAAATGAAAATGTGTGTATTACTTACCATAACGAACTTGGCCGACGTTGTCAAGGCGTAATCACCACAAGAGAAGCCAGTCCAATGAAATCCAATCACATCGAGTGAAATATGAAGACACAATAACAACAAACCGTATAGTTTTACCACTGTCACTACTCAATATTTCACATAAAATGTAAATAGAACACAGCTTTTCACACTAGAACACTTCACACTGCCATTTTCCCGGCTAATCGAAATACGATTATTTAAATCGATCGATAAAGACTCGATACACAATAGATATTGCCGTTTGTAGTAAATGAATCGAACAGAAACGGCGCTGATTCCTCGTGGTTTTCAATTTTAATAATGTTGTCTCTTTTGTTTAACTTATAGAAGTCATTGTAACCAGGTACGATTTTATTGTAACTAAAGTTGTAGTCACAGACGAATAGTCCAATATTACAATCTTGTGTTGTAGAAGAATATAAAAAATTAATCCAAACAAAAGAGCCCGTTCTTCTCACAGGTGATAGAGACGTTCAGTTATCTCCATTTTCAGGAAAAATTACATTCTCTCATAGGTAATTTTAGAGGATACCAAGACATTTTATTGTATAACTAGCTAGTTACCCGTCTTTCGTACAGGTAAAACAAGTATTTTGTTTGGTTCTTAGCGTTACGCGAGAAATATCTCGAGGAAGGGGACATATTATGACTAGAGACCGGATTTTAAAGGGAAAATTTTCACCCAAAATAGGACGAAAAAAGGGAAAATGATTGCCCAAAAAAGGTGGGGGAAAAAAGGGAAAATTATTGCCAAAAAAAGGGATACAAAAGTAAGAGAGGGTAAAAATTCATCAGAGAGAAACATGTCTGTGTTATGTAAAGCCTTTGCTTGCTCTACAGCTGCTGATTCTGTAACATCTAATGACTGAAGAAATTTTTTGATCTTTTGAAATTCTCACAGGGGAAAATAGCACACGAAATCCATGTTCCCCACCTTGTAATAATGGGGAACTTAGGCAATGGCAAGCCTGTGATTTCCCTGTAACGCTCTATTCTGCTGGGAGGAATTATTTTTCAATGGTGAATCAGTGAAAACAATTTTTAATGTTTTCATATTACCAAATACTGGGTAATTTACGAATTTTTCAAAATAAATTAGCAAAAAAGGTACTGGAAAGGGAAAGTTCCTAAAAAAAAAGGGAAATGAGCCTAAAAAAGGGAAAAAAGGGACGTTAAAACCAGGTCATTTGCAGTTGAAACTTATTTAGTAATGTCCCGTTTAATTTTATCAGGTTTTGTGATGAAATATAAAAAAATGAATTCCCTTTAAAATCCGGTCTCTAATTATGACCTGTACCGCCAACTTATATGGGCCCATGGGCTCAATTCCACCCAATAACTTTTCGTATATTATTATCATAATTATTTATTTCTATTACTAAAAATCATATTTCTTTGTTGAATTAAATCTAATTTCAAGAGAGTTAGTAGTGTAATAACTAGGGTTAGGATGTTTATGAAATGTCATATTTTTATCCTGACCTCTGTTCTCGCCGCATACACAAATTAAACACGAATTGCACATTTGTCATCTTCATCAGATCATTTTCATTTTGCATATAAAGTCATAGTCTTAAACACTGCAATTTAGCTGCTTTTAAGTGCAATTAATCTATGTTACAAATGTCAACATACCGTACTTATTTGTTTTTTTTTACTCTTGTGTAAAACTATATAGGCCTATATAGGCCTATAATTTGTGAAAAATTAAAGGAAGTACTTTAATAAAGTAATATCAGAGCTTTTCCCCTTAGGTTATAACTTTGCTTGAAGGTGTTATAAAATTTACTATACAAAACTTTGATCTTGGTCATATTTTGGTCATATTTGTAATTTAACGTCATATTTCAGTTATAAATTCTGTAAAAGAGCACAAGTGTACAGTATATTCACTAAATATGCACAAATGTTTTCTGAGAGTCACAAACTATTTTGGTGTTACTTTAACTGAAATGTGAAGGGACAATAAAAAGTACAGTACTTCCAATAGACATGTTTTTTTAATATTTTCTGTTCACATTTGCAGTGGTATCTGGACACATTAACAAATTAGAAGTTCTTTACAAGTAAAACTGTAAATCACCTGTAAAATTGTTAAAAAGCAATTATCTGTTTGAATTAATGTGATGTAATAATTTAGTGTCTTTAAAAATTTTTAATTAGAGCATTTATTTTTATAAAATATGTTCTTTTATGAGGTAATATTTAGCCATTTTAAGGGCATATTTTCAACCATATTTTTCATTTTTTTAGGTCATAAACATCCAAACTCTAGCAATAACCCAATATTTGTTGGGGAAATTTAGATTACAAAACAATTTTTCTTATAACCAATTAATGGAATTACATTATTGAATTAAAAAATAAAAGTAAATTATTATTCATACTAAAAGAAAACAAAGTATTTATTCTAAGTGAGCAAATACTCAATTGTCCATTTAAACATAGTTCGTTTAGAGAGCTGCAGGAAACGGCATAAGCTGTTAGCCCCCTGCGTACATGTACAGGTAGGGAAAAAAGAAGCGGACTGACTCTTGTAGCTGAATATAATATAATTTGTGTTATTATTTTATAATAATATTAATTATTAATATATTCAGTTATAAAACAATACGATTAGAAACCATATTCTGGGTTTCAAAATGGGCTAAGTCAACAGTCGACACAAGAACAAATTTCAATATATTCCCTGCTACGCTGTGAATGCAGCTAAGCATGCACAGTGGCTCATATCGGCAACTTAGATATTTTAGTCAGTCCGCTTTTTTCCCCTACCTGTACTTATCAATATGTAACTGTTTCAAAAGTAGTGCCATTTAAATTTTGTGATTGTAGTTTTGCACCCTGCTGCAACATTATGGTGACATGCTATTGATTGGGTTTTAGGCGCGGGCTAATCTGCTAGATGTGATGCTGGCCTCCAGCGGAAGTTCCGGTGCCAGTAGCAACAGCAGCAGCAGTAGTGACAGTGGTGATGAGCCAGCGGATTATCAGCACCTCCACAGGCTTCACAGGTTCCGCAGGCAGAAGAAAGGTAAAACTGCCATCTGTGAGGCAATGAGAGAACGACTCGAAAACTCAGGGACCTGGCTATAAAACGTGATGTATTTTTATTATTTAATCCAGTGTTCATTTTGATATTTTTACTGTATTGAATTTTGTTTATTATTATTTTTACCATTTTATTAGGTGTTTGTGTTTTTTTTTATGATTTCAATAAATCATTTTGCATACACAATCTTTTCCACATTATACTTTGCACCCCCTTATTTTCCCCTCCCATTCCAATTTTTTCAAACTCTATAGAATCATTCCCTATGTGCACTCAGTTGACCAATGTTCCATACTTAATATGTATGTTCAAACAAAAGAAAATGATATCAGTATTCAATTATAGTCTTTGTCTGTTTCCTAAAACCATATCGTTCACACTGACATTAATGTTTACCCACAAGAAATCTGAAATTTGGCAGACTTTTAGCTTTTAATACGTCACCAATGCAAAAGTTCCAAAAAGTTCAAATTTGTTATCCCTAAATGCTAATATGTACAGTCCAAATTCATGGACTTGTCTCGGATACAGTGTCAGCTAATATGAAAGCTCTTCTCGAGTACCTCACTGGGGGGTTTGTTATTCCCATATGTATAGCAACAGGCCTGATTTTGCAGTATCCCCTAATTTTGCAGTAACTTTTTATTTTATTTATTGCAAAATTGGGAACAGTAATGGAAATAGTTAATCTTACTGATCAGAGAGGGCAGCTTCTCTATCTTACAGATTTTTTCCTTTTATCCATTACGGTTCCCAATTTTGCAATAAATAAAACAAAAAGTCATCGCAAAATTAGGCATGTTTGCCTTACACCTAATACTTTAAGTGTTCTAATGCAATATATTTCCTGGTTTTCATTTCTCACTCTGCAGATACCGCTATTTGAAATCTTAAGATATAATTTGGTCGTATTTTTACAGCACTGAATTTTGACTCTAAGCTTCCCAATGCGGAGAATCTTTTAATGCGGAAACTTGAAAGGCACTTTGTATTTTTTAACACTTTATTTGAGGCTTTAAGCCGAAAACGAAGTAAATCCCCCTCCCATCCGGACAAACCATCAGCTGACACAGATCTCTGCTAACGGGTTTAACTCCTATTAGCTGTTGCAGAATGGACGACCATGACCAAATCTCCCCTTGCAATATTCCAACCAAGGTTTTCTGTGGTTTTTCTTGGTTGTAAGGTGAATGAAGGGACTATTCCCAATAAGACCACAGCTTGCATCTCTTTTCTACAAAAATTGGCCTGCATACGTTCAAACCCTATGCAAAACAACAGCTAGCTTAAGCAAATTAACGTTTTAGAAAGGGAACCCGCTTTCATTTCCAGCAATGCATTTCGTATGGTGGTATGGAATGAAGTGATGGAAGCCGCAGTACTCCACCCTCAGTTGGCTTATTTGGTCTGGTTACAACCGGTTTCAGAAGTAGTGATTTAATTCCATCACAATATCCACTGTGAAATCCTGCCGTGCTCATTATGGTATTGACATATAATTAACAATTATTGTAGGTCAGCAGTACATCTACCTCTTGAGATTGTTTCAAAATCTGTCAGCCCAGGTTCGATCCCCGGTACCTCCTCGGATTTTTCTGACAGTGAGGTAGGGAGGTCTGGAATGGGGTGCACTCAGCCTCATGTTTCAAATTGAGGAGCTATGTGGTAGAGAAGTAGCAGCTCCGGTCATGGAAACCACCATTAAGAACTGTGGATGTTGGCATGCTGAACACATGGCCCCAATCCTGCCATCTGCCTATGGTAGATGATGCAGCGGTTGGGTTGTAGCGCCATGGAGTTTAGTTAGTTTATAGAGTGATATGCGTGAGTACATTTTGCTATTGCACTATACATATCCCCTTTGGGAAACAACATCTCTTCTTTATGTCGACCCAATGAATAAAAAATACTTGACAAACATTTAAGCCTTTAAAAATATAATCTACAAAAATTAAAGCTTAAAGAAACACTATACACTTTCATTTGTACCTTTATGAAACTCATGACCTACTGGACTCTGCTATTCCCGTATATGACTTTCAATTGTACCTTCATTCCATAAATCCATTTTTTCATGGCACTTTATATGTCACTCGATTCCAGAAACTGTGCACATATTATATATAATGTAGTTATTCAGAAGAAACTATGTTTCAAAATTAAGATTTCCTCAAGGACAAGACACAACTTCTGCCGTTTCTATTTACATCTGCATTTTACTAAGGCTATTCCATTCGTATGATGGATGTTGACCAATCACAGTTGTTTATTTTATAATACGCTTGCAAGTTTGTAATTTTATCTGATTAGTATGTCTTCATCTGACAGCTGATACAATTGGTGATTTTATTTTAAACAACACAAGTAAGGAAGTAAATTATTTTTTATATAACCTAATGCATTTAATTCTTGGAATATTCTTAATAAATCCCACACAATATTACGATTTTCATCAGACAAATATTCATGCACACTTTGCGCATGTGAATATATTGATAAACTTGTAATCTCTCGTGGGAGAATATAGTGCCAGCGGAATTGTGTTTCAGTGGTGTCTAGTCATAATCGAGGGGAAGGGGGTGCTAGGCAAAAGATGCAGAAGGGTACCCTACATTTTAATAAGAAAAATACAATGACATATGGATAAATTTTTCAATGATTTCTCTTTCCTTGACAATTAACTTTGTCAACAAAGTCCATAAGTCGCCATGCATTTTAAATTATTTGCATTTTCAGGGAAGGATGAAGCTTTGCTCCAGTTAACCAGTTGTCAATATTTGCTCCTCTTATTATGTTTTGTTGAGCTAACTATTTTTAATCGTACAGTATTACTTTATAAATTGGTTTGATTAAATAAAGACACCATGAATATGGTTTGTTAAAGTTTCTACGTAATCGACCACTAACAACAACTTAAGAACGCACAATCTTCCAAGAAATAACGATTGATAGCTTTGTGATACACAGGTTTTTTAATGTGTATACCACTCAGGAGTGTTACGTATAAAAATATCTACCATTATCTTTTGGAAGATTGTGCGTTCTTAAGTTGTTGTTAATGGTCGATTAGACGGAAACTTCAAAAAACCTTATTCATTTATTACACCACTATAGAAATGAAATTTATCAAAGACAGTATTATTGAGTCCAGTAACTACATGAATGGTATGATTGTCAATGGCACCTAGTAATTTTTTTTAATTTCCCTTATCATTCATTATCTTACATAATTGCAGAAGGGGGACATACACCTTTTGGTGAAATTCATAGGGAGAAATAGGCGAATTTCATTATTTTTTTCCTCAGCAATGAATTGCTCTACCGTCTTGCAATCTGACATACACTTTATTGACTACTTCTACAATTGCATACTATTTTCAAAATTAATCAAACTGTTACAGTTATGGGTAATTATCATTTCAAAATGGCAGCCACGCTTCATGCATTGAAATGCTGTTTCTTTGATAACTTCCACAAATATCAATATTTCTGAGTGATTGTTTTTCTGTGTATTTGGTAATATCATGTGAGCAACACTATATACAATCATTCATTTATCATTAATAGTTTTTTTAAATATATATTGTAATAAAAATTAAAATTTTAAAATACTTACTTTTTAAAAATACTTATACTGTAGATATTCTAAGGGTTGTTGATTATGTTGTTCATATGATGTTTGCAAATAGATAGAAAAAAGAATCGCTAAAAAATATTGCCAGTTTGTAGACATTATCACAGAAACTGCATTTTAGTGCACAAAACGTGGCTGCCATTTTGTAACGATAATTACCCATAACTGTAGCAGTTTGATTAATTTTGAAAATAGTATGCAATTATAGAAGTAGTCAGTAAAGAGTGCGTCATATTGCAAGATTGTAGAGCAATTCATTGCTGAGAAAAAAAAATGAAATTAACCTCTCATCCATGTGTTTCACCAAAATCTGTATGTTCCCCCTTTAATTTTGATAACCGATAAGGCAATGCTCTTTTCTAAATATTGTTGCTTTTCAAGATGTTTAAGTTGTCTCTTTGTTTCAGTATCTTTAGAGAGACTAGGCTACTTTTATTTTCATTTTGAAAATAAACCCAGATCCATCTCAGCTTTCACTTTCTAGCTTCTGCTACGAGAGAGCAGTTGGGGGTTCTGCGGTATCCAGCTACAACCCCACGTCCGTCCATCATTGGACGGGATGACTTCTTTGTCCGCTATGGGGACAAGGAAAGAGAGGCTGTTGCAAGCTTTGACTTCCTCGAGGACATATCGACAACTTCGGTCAGTGGAGCGTCATCGTGCGATACGCTTGGATCCTCACAAAAGCAACAGCTGCAGCTGCCAAGGCCTCCACCGCATCAGCAGACGTTACAGCCGCAACAACTCAGAAGACCCGCACATTCGGAACCAGAGTTGATCACACCTAGTAGCGAAGACAGCGATGACCGAACGGGTGGACGGTTGTCGTTCAGTGACTCTTGTGCTGCTAGTTATTCAGGTTCCTCGGCTAGTCTTGAGAATCAGGAGGTGTGAGTCATGAACTAGTCCTTGATCTTACTTTCAGTATTTGACTATTTGTAGTAAACTGTAGTCTTGACTTGAAAATGGAAATTTTTGCAGACAGTTATATAAATATCTCTTTTTAATTATAAGAGAATGAATTATTTTTAATATTGTTGACAATTATTACTTTTCCACTGCTTTTCTTTATAGTTGTTTAAATGCTCAATATGTTACCACTATCTTCTCTTTATGATTTCTTTTGTAACCATATCACACATTACACAAAAATTGTTTTCCTGTATAAATTGGCATGAACACTTAATCCTTTAAGAACATGGAACTGAATGTACCTTAATTTATTATTTTACTAAATAGTGTTTGCCAGTGTTGAAGTTGGAAATTTTTTCTATTGTTAATGCAGATATTTACTTATTTTTTAAATTTATACTCCTTTTAGCTGTGAGGCCATATCAGGAGTTCAGGATCTGTGCTATACAGTAGGGTAGGCCAATTGTTTCTATTATTGAAGTAAATTTTTTATGGAGTAAATTTCACTTATTTATTTTTCTTCTTGTGATACCAAAAATTATAGTCAAATTACCTTTTTAAATGAATTACATTACATTACAGCTACCAACTTCATCACTAGGGACCGGATTCTTAGGTTTTTACCTATTTTTTTCCTTACTTCCAAAACATAAAGCGATCATACACTTTTTCGAATCATGTCCACAGGATTCACCCACATTAATTCTGTGGCACCTAAAAATACCTAAATGGGGTATAAAAACCTAAATGTACCTAAACGGGATATAAAACCTAAAAATATATAGGCCTACAATTTAAGCTACTTTTTTGTTTGTCAGTTCAGAAATCGATATTTTGCAGAGAGATAATTTTTGTCGGGTTGAAATTAATACCACCAGCGTTTCGTTCATCCCAATATCATCTAGGATGACATTATCAAGAGAGGAAGTGTAAGAGTACCGGCGTATTCTTTTTAAAATACTCATACGAACAACCAATGTTGACGTCACGTGAGGTTGAAAGGACATTTTCTGCCTTCAAGTGTATTCTAAGAGATAACAGGAAGAACTTCACAGTTGGGAATCTTGAAAGATATTTAGTGATAAATTGTAACCAGGAAATGTGAGACAATCTTATTTTCACTGCTTCTTTTGATTGTTTATGCTTTCTTTCTTCAATTGTATATTATTGTCCTAAAGCAGTTTACACAAATTTTAGTTAATTTTGTTAAGTTAAATTTTACAAGTATTATGTATTTAATCATATGTAGCACATTCAAATTCATTAACCAATTAGGCCTATTCTACCCGAAGACGATATTTTGGACAAAAACCTAAAAAAAACTATTTCACCTAATGGAAAACCTAAAACAGTGTTTTTAAAAACCTAAAAATCCGGTCCCTATTCATCACATACGCATTGAATCTATGGCAATCGCGTAGGCAAGGCAACTGCCACGACAAGTACAGGAGATCATGACCCTAATAATAGTTGTTTATCTAAAGATTGTTGACAAAATATACACTAATTTCATTTGTACTTTTTCCATCCTGCATTTATGCCAAGATGATGAAGAGTAGATTTTTACTTTTCCGGAGCACTGTTCTGGCCCAATTTCAGCATTGATGTTTACTAATATCTTGATTAGTTTATATAATTTCATCTGCTGTTTTCATCTATTAGAATTACTTTTAAAAGTTCCGTTTGCTTGTTTAACATTGTATTGAAATAATATGTCTGCAAAAATAACTATTTTCATATAAACCACAAAAAATATTTCATTATAAAATACAGGGTCAGTGACTTTGAAATTAAAACAGACTTAATTTTGAGGGCAAGAAATAAACTTTTCACACACTTCTACTATTTCAGTTGATTATTATAATTTTTTAATGAATGTTTAATGAACTGTGGGTGGTACATTCTTTTCATTTAAGATACAACCCTTCCATGGTTGCAAAATTATCATAGTAAAAACTGCTCTCGGGTTTCCAGTCGGGTAGTTATAGATGTGTACTCTAAGCTTTCGGCGACTGTCTGCGTCGTCATCTTCGGAGAAGTGAGATCCAGAGGTTGTGGTGTTGTATATATACCCATGGCAGGACTAGTCAGATGCAGTCGTGGATCCTGATTGGTCGGTGGAAGTAAACGATCTCTCCTTCCGTGATTGGAGCAGAGAAATAGCAGGTTGCCAGGAAGCGGCCAATTGGAACCCTCCGTCTCTATTGATGTTATTTGGGTTCAGTCTGATGTGAAAGGCTTCTTTGATGAGAAGCCTTTCACATCAAAGAAGCCTTTCACATCAGACTGAACCCAAATAACATCAATAGAGACGGAGGGTTCCAATTGGCCGCTTCCTGGCAACCTGCTATTTCTCTGCTCCAATCACGGAAGGAGAGATCGTTTACTTCCACCGACCAATCAGACTGCATCTGACTAGTCCTGCCATGGGTATATATACAACACCACAACCTCTGGATCTCACTTCTCCGAAGATGACGACGCAGACAGTCGCCGAAAGCTTAGAGTACACATCTATAACTACCCGACTGGAAACCCGAGAGCAGTTTTTACAATGTATTCGTCGGGAGAACCTACAAAGTTTTAAAATTATCATAGTTTAAGAAAAAGAAAATGCTTAAGGCTGAATCATGAAACAGGAAAGTAAAAAGCAAAAGTAACTTGAAAAAAACGGCAAGAAGAACTTCTACGTACAATAAACTATACAGCTCATGCTATACAAAGGAAAATGATGTGCGCTAATCCCTGCTGACTCTTTGTGCACTGATGCCACACTTGTTAGAAGAAAGAAAGAGAACATAGATTTCCCGTGAGGCGTGTGATTGATCAACACTTTTACTTATCATTCAAAACCTCATAGCTCAACAACCACATGTCGTAAAAAGATGGCTTTTCTACAGCTGGTTTCAAAAACATATCTTCTTTCTCATGGTACACTTGGAATTTTTGACAACGTGACGCTTCTGTTAGGCACGAAGTTACCTGAACTGGGCGACATTGTCTTGCTGTCATTTGCTACCCACATAGGCGGGTCCCATTAAAGCTCCACCCAATTTTCCTTCGTACAGCATGAGCCATATAATATTGAAAATCTCAGTGGATTTTGATATGTCCCTATTTCAGTAATAAATTGAATTTTTCCTCAACAGGTGGTGCAAAATTCTCAAAATTGCAGTCTTTTGGTCAGCCTATTATACCTGAGCAATGGCTTTTTACAGACACAGAATTGAAACATATAAATTATTCTGAAGTGAATGTCCACCCACCTTAATATAATTTATCTGTCATAATATTTGTTTTGATATCATGTTAAAAGTGTATAGCTTATGAAGATGATGGGAAATTACTCATGATAATTAAATTCTTATAACATGTCAATGTACTTACCCCTCCAAGCATTGAACTGATCTCTGAAGAAAGACTTATTATATTTGTGCTCTTTACACAATGCAGAGCATACGAATAAGAGTTAATTATTTTTCTCTAAAATAATACATGAAAGAAATTACTGAAATATAGCTTTAATTTTTAAAAAACTGGATAATATATTAGTGAATTGGGATTTATAACATTTACTCCATTTAAAATTATTGGCTAGTTTTGGGGAAATCTTATTCTTTCTCGTCCGTAGCTGATTAAGTGAAGTAAGCATTACAAATCCTGATTCATTATCATATCAACAATAACTTCACTTTCAGCAACTTCCTAAATAAATTAACAAATAAATGGAGTCCAAAATATTCAAGTTTTCACAAGCATTAATAAAGGAAACAAAATTATGAACAAACAAAATTAGCAAGCAGAGGTTAGATTTGAAAATAATTCTTAAAATTATTGTTAAAAGAAATTTATAGCATTTTTAATGAATGTGAATTGTTAAAATATTAATATTGTTCATTTTTGAATGCACGTATGTTTTAAATAGCATGCTAAATAAACAAATACTTATAAGTACAACTAAATACAAGAGAATACAAGTGTTTTATCGTATGATCTAAAACTGTTCCCAGTTGTTGGTCCAGAAACCCCTAGAGGTCCGTTGTACAAATTAAGGGGGTACATGGGATTACAGTATTTACATCTCTCTAAGGGGCAGCAAGATGAACGTGCTGTTCCTAAAAAACAAACACTTATATCACCTTTATATTATTCCTGATCTAGGGCTAAAAATATCAAATATTGAATCAGATCTATGAGGGTTATTCATAAAGTAGCCTACATTCAATTTACTGTCTTTTTGTTTGTTATTTGAATGAAGTTAATGAATTTATTTTACAGTACAGTCGGTCAAATAAAAAACGTCGGGCGGTATTTGATTAAGTATCACGAACGAGCATATGCGCATGTACAGGAAGACTTAAGGTTAGGTTCACACACGCCTCTTGTCTATCCATGTATTTTCTTGATTATTTAGTCAGTTTTGTTCCAAAACAAACATGTATAGAAGGCTGTGACTATATGCCTCAAATCCGCCATATTCTTGGTTGCAAATTTTTATAATATTAATAATTAATAAATTCGCAAGGAATATGATTATTCAAGGAGCATTTTTTAAAGATTTTATTTTATAATACCGGTATTTGTAGTGCAAAATCAATAACTTACGTTCAACCAATCTAGGATCGAAATACGCAGCCGGCCAGATCCCTGTGAAAACTTCTGGTCGCATTATAGTGAAGTACCCACCTCTTTAAGAAATATGGAACCTTCTCACTGTTTCGGATGCCAAAAAATACAGGTGAATTACAGCCCTAACTACACTTTCTCTCAAGCTAGCATTTGTAACACAAAGCAAAATGAATTATGACAATACATTAAGTTGAATATCGTGTGTTGCGCTTTCCGCGTTTTTCATTTTTCCCTTGTTATTCATTTTTTCCCTCCTGTCGCATGGCCTCATATGTTCCGAAAATGACCTGTATTTTGTGTTTTTTATAGGAAACTTGTGAACTAATGCGTTAAAACTTTAATTTTAACAGCATACGAGTCCCGACGTTTTTTATTTGACCGACTGTACTTTGAAACCACTCACACTAATTTATTTTTCCACATAGTTTCCAGTCGCATTGAGATACTTGTCACAGCGTTTGACGAGCTTTGAAATTCTGCAGCCATAGAATTCGGCCACCTGCAACTGAAATGAACCTATGGCGCCAATGAGTGAAGGTGGTGTAAGACAAAGGTGCCATATGCTCAAAAATGGACGAACCAATGTCTACGTTGAAGAGAAAAGTGGTTGATCGAATATCGTGAATGCAGGCCTGATTCGGATAGTGAATCTGCGGTTTCCTCTAACCCTTTCATCAACTATCTCACAGCTTTCTGATCATTTTCCACAGATTTGTCATAGTCTTTTGTACAGAGTGATTACCGAAGATTTGGGCTACTGGAAATTTTGTGCAGATGGGTTGCTAAACTTCTTTCTCTAAACTCCTTGAAAACCAGCAATGTGAATTAATTCTTGACCTATGTTTGTTTACATTCTTTAAGTCATGACCCATTGTATTGTTGCTTTTACTTGAGGGATCACAGTAATTTAACTGTTGTTAAAATATTGTTACTACCTCTCAACTAATATTGCTATGCAGGTAGCAACATTTTCAGGTGTGGGTTCCATAGATTACTTTAAAAAAAATCTAATGTGAAATTCTAATGTGAAGTTTCTCTGCCCAAATAAAAGTTAGCCTCTTAGTACCGAGCTGTTTTCGAGAAAATCGCAACAAACGAAATTTTCTTCATATAAAGTCCCCTTAAAAATAAGAGAAACTTGTAGCCAATCTTCGGGTCACATCTTCAGCAGATACCTGACCCAAATACAAAATTTTATTTTCGTACGATTTTTTGTTCTGGAGCTAGACTGTTCACAGACATCCACACAGACACACACACACACCCCCAGACATATTTCCGAAAATATTATTTTTTTATTCAGGGATCCTCAAAACGTGTACTTATGTTAAAAACTCAACTTCCAATTGGGGGGTCGAAAACAATACTTCCTCTACCTATAGTACCTATGGTAGGGGCAGAGGAAGTAATAAAAATGGGTCTATAACTCACAAGTAATTGGGAACCACTAATCTAGAAAATCTTTGTCGTTCAAAGCTTGTTTTTTACAATTTTAAATCTTAATTTTCCTCTGTTTTGATGGTCTCTTTGCTACGTCATCTGCTTTAAAAATTTAAAAAGAATGGTAATTTTAACTTCTGAGTCTGCTATCAACTTGTGAATTTTAACCTCAGGTCTACATGATATGTTTAAAGAGTCTTCTGTTGAAGTATGTCCACTACAAGTGAAACTGTGGAGAACTCTGCCTGTGAGGATCCCCTCCGAAACAACCCTCTCTATCATTAGAATCTTGAGAGCTTTCAAGTGTCCACTACAGAGGGTTGCAGTTTTCAAGTGCATGCAATTTCAAGCTTTGAATACAGGTTGCAGGGAAGAAGTGACTTATTTTCAGAAAGAACACTTTAAGGAATTCGTCCTGCCGGATACTGTTCTTCTTCTCCTCTTATTCCAGAAGTAGGGACTGTTTTCTTCACCACAATTTCTATCAGTGTTTTCATGAATATAGTTTTGGAGGTGTTGGTTACCCATCGCCAACCACCCATTATTGAGGCTACTTTGAAACTGTCTTCGAACAAACTTTTTAATTCCGAAAATCATTAGGAAGCCTGTGTGGTGGTTTCTGGGGTGAACGAACTATTCATGGCGATTATGACTAGCCTTTTAATTCAGGTCTTTGTGTGAAATTTTTGTTGCCACTGACCGTGGTGTGGGGTGTCTGTTAAAAGGAGAGGATATTAACACCAAGAAATTTCTTCAGATGAAGGAATAGATTAAAGTCGCTTTGTGCCATTGGTCTATTGTGAGACACTATGAAAGCTCCATTATGCAATACAGACGAAAGGCAATGGAATGACAATGCCCTTCCACACACAGCCAAACAAACTCAAGATCTGATAAGATCATTTGATGTGGAATAATTCAACCACCCTTCCTACAGTCCGGATTTGGCACCAGGCGATTTTCATCTGTTTCTTCATCTGAAGAAATTCCTTGGTGGAAAACTTTTCAATTTCGATGAAGATGTGAAACAGAAAATGCATCACAGGCAGAATTATTCTTTGACGAAGGCATACAAAAACTAGT
Organism: Ectobius pallidus; assembly: GCA_964059195.1. Classification (NCBI taxonomy): domain Eukaryota; kingdom Metazoa; phylum Arthropoda; class Insecta; order Blattodea; family Ectobiidae; genus Ectobius; species Ectobius pallidus. The sequence goes on along the minus strand of CAXKWD010000002.1, from coordinate 20,658,878 downwards.
TTCCCTGGCATGACAAGTGCCTGAATAATGGCGGTGACTATGTGGAGAAGTAGTGTAAAGTGTAAGGTAATGACTGATAATAGAGTAATTGGAAAATAATGTTCTGTTATTTTTTTAAAATTATTGATTACTTACTTTAAAATCATGCTTCATATATGCTTCCTTGATTTAGCATTAATTTGCTAAGTATGAACGCTGTACTGAATTTCTTTTGGGCTCCATTTCTTTGTAGTGTTTCAAACTGGGTTCTTAATATAAAACTTTATAACCAGTTTTCACTAATCAGGCTGGCCAATCTAAATACGATACATTATAAAAAAGAAAAAGAAACTTCTTACCTATAGGCATTGCTAATATGTAACGTTAACTGTATATCAGGTCTTTAACGCCACAGATAATATTATAAATTCATTTTTATCTTACTTGAATCATCCGTTTTTAAGGAGACTATTTACAATTTGAAATGCTAAAACTTTCCAATGTTATCAGAAAACATCGGTCATTGTTTGTGATTATGGTTAGGTCTTTTGCGTACGGAACAATGAACAAAAATTTATCAGAAGAAAAAGATTTCATCTAGTGGTATGAGTCGAACAGCTCAGTTGGTATAGTCCAATTTTTCATTGCATACCCAGTCGACTTCAAAGGAATAAACCATTAAGTCCGGGCTTCTTTATGTTAATTGATCTGACCAAGTCGGTCTTGGTTTCTGCTTTCCAAAACAAAGGCAACGTTGCAATATTCTCTCACTGTTATCATTGACCACAGTTCTTCCCTTGCTTTAATCAATTCACACGTGTTATTGTTTACTGAGAACTTGATCTAGCAACCGCGCGTTTCACTCCAACCGGAGTTGATGAGTAGCTGTCTAAATCTTCACAGGACATTCTTAGATTTTGATTGGCTGGGGTAAATAGCTGATTGGTGCAGTAAAAATAAAGAACATGGGTTGAGCTGTCAGAAAACTTTTCCTCCTAACGAAAGAAAGCTGCCTGGCTATGCAATGAATAACTGGATCATCGGTATTGAAAGCCGAAGGTCAAGGGTTTGAATCTCAGTGTCAGAGGAGTTTTCCAGATATTTTATTAGATCCTTTAGGGAATAAGTCCCTCCTCTGTAACACAAATGGATGGATATGTACTTATTTGTGAAAACTGGTATTAAGTCTTATTCACTTAATTACGGTATTGTTAATTTATTAATAACAAACTTGCAGTAAGCTTACTTATATGACAGAGTATACTTAGAAACTCTTAACCGAATTTTGTACCGAATAAACAGGCTTCCATTAACTGTGTATCCCGTTTTTACGATAGCAAGACAGTGACTTCAAAATGGCCTCCTTTGTGTTGGTGTTAGCAATCAGATGATGACTAGACACCCTTGTAGTGTTGGCCTAATTCCAGAGCTGTTGAGCTTATGACATAAAGAGACTGTGTGAAGACTAAAGTGAATGTGAGCGAATGGATGGATGAAGGAATATAAGAACTTAGTGGGAGAACTGGGACAATGGAATATAGCAATAGAGTTCCCTGTAATGTATTAGTACATTATGCTATGAGCTTGTAATGGCATTTATAAGGATGCAAGTATGTTTATGAAACAAGTGTAATGACTTTCATAATTTTCATTCAAGCGTCTTATTTACCATTATATGCAAGTTGCATATATGTATGTCATTAATATGTTACTCACATGAATAAGCATATTATAGTTTGGTCAAAGAAAAAATATTACATTTATGACTTTAGACGTATTAAGTAACTGCATATAAGAAGTGACCTTTTCTGCAATGTGCTAATCAATGCTGGTAAATTATTTAATTACTTACTTACTCAATGGCAATAGCCAATTCCTGAGCAAGCTAAAGAAATATTATCTATTTTATGGAACCCGAAGGTTCATTGCCGCGCTTACCTGAGCCCTCCATTCAACCCTATTCTGTGCTAACTCCAATCATCCCTCGCAAATTCTACTTCCCTTAAATCCATCCTAATATTGTCCCCCCACCTACGTCTAGGTCTTCCAAGTGGTCTTTTCCCTTCGGCTCTCCCAGTCTTGAGACATGTCTTTTGTCCCCCATGCATGCAACATGTCCAACCCATTTCATCCTCTGTGATTTAATAACCCTTACTATATCCGGTGAAGCCATTAACGGCCATGGGTGTCTGCATACTGACCACATGTCCCCATACTGACCACATGTCCCCCAATCCTGCCATCTGCCTATGGTAGATGATGCAGCGGTCGGGTAGTAGGCCTTGTCCCTTCAGGGATGTTAGTGCCACAGAGTTAAGTTTATATCCAGTGAAGAGTACAGCTCATGAAGCTCATCGTTATGCAGTTTTCTTCAGTTCCCTTTCTCATCTCTCTTAGGCTCAATTGTTTTTCTAAGCCCCCTGTTTTCAAACACACTCGGATTATGTTTTTACCAAAGAGTAAGCAACCATGTCTCACATCCATTTAAAATAGTTCTTTAATTTCTATAAAAAATTGGTTAACATTATTTTATACTCAGAAATATGAGTATTATAAATATTTAAACCATAATTTAGACCATGTAATTGCCCAGTAATAGTTCTGAGGACTTTTAGTGCTTTTGGCCTGGATGTGTTTTCACACCGCAAAATCGCAGAATGACATTGTGATTAACTTGCCATAGACTTGCTATAATTCAGTATTATTGAAGTAGGGAAATAATAATACAAAAGACAATATAGTAAAAAAGTACTTTATTCAACATAAGTTCTTGTAAATGCAGAACACTGGAAAATATATTAAATATACATTTTTTTACATCAAAATAAAAATGATTAATAATTAGGAATGAAAGGCCGGCACTTTCTACTTGCATTTTCAGCTATAACACAAAAACATTATATAAAATCATACAATCCAATATTCTGTTAGCAATTTGTTATAGTAGTTACAGGTAACTCCAATTTGTCAACACTATGTTATATGCTAACTTAAACGCAGTTTCTTCTGTTAGTTCATACAATTGAAAATACTAACATAACTAACAGCAATATTGCTACAAGTTCTATCTATGCTATGAATAAGCTATAAGAATAATATTTTAAAATATATGCTTTTAATCAAACAATTAATTCTTAGCTTATACAAAACCCTAGAAATCAGTATGAATATGGAAACCTTTACACATGGATTTTCGTGTCAATTTTAATTAATTGCCTCATTAAATTATATTCGTATACCTTACCTCAATCATGACTCAAGTTTTATTGACGTTTAATATGTTTTAAGATTTTTATTCTGTCTTTTATATTCGTATACTTTAGTTTCCTGGAAAGTTCAAGGAACTATTTTCACCAAAACAAGATATTGCTACTCTTTAAACGTACCATTAAGTATGGCACTTTCTGTATGTAAAGGCGAATATAAAAAAAAATTTCAGTATATTGTAGAATTTAAAACAAAAAATAAAAAAATACTTATTTGGAACTTGAAGAGGAAAACATGTAAAAAGAAAATATTAAATTCTAACATCAAAATAGGCCATTTTAGGTCTATAAAAGTATCAGTTCCAGGTATGAAACACGTGTATACAAAAGTTTTTGTATATTTTTTAAGGATTAAACTAGAATTTTACCCAATATTTAAAGTCTAGTCTTTAGGTTTCAGTACTTTTTAAAGATTTAACGTTAAGGAAGATCTATAAAAATAAAGCGACACTAAAGTAAATCTAGGGAAAAAACAAAGAGAGATTTTTGTCTGTCCTGGACCGAAAGATAAATCCAGGGACTTCCCTGGGATGGGGATCTGGTAACCTTACCTATTGCCAAGAAGTTGTAACTTTTGTGCTTTTGTCCTTTATTTTATGCTGATGGTGTTCGTCCATGCAGTATTATGAGGTTTTAATATGTTGTACTACCGGTATTTCTTTTCATAGAAAAATATATTAGAAATTTTAATAAAGAACATCCAGTATGAATTGTCCAACAGAGACATTAATCTTTGGTTCATGAATGCATGTAGCATCCAGTAGTCTGTTATTGATTTCTGTAGATCTATATACTCATTTTAAATGGATCGATTATATAGTTAGAATGGACAATTCACAAATGAATGACAGTATAAATATGTCCACTGAAGCTTCACAGTTATTGATTTCTGTAGATCTACGAGTATATACTCATTTTAAATGAATTATTATATAGTTAGATGAATGGACAATTCACAAATGAATGACAGAATAAATATGTCCACTGAAGCTTCACAAAATAACAGCTTCTAACATTAAAAGTAAATCAAGAAATTATATCAGCATTGTCTTCATTTGAACTGACGTAGCCATCAATCTGAAAGCAAAAGATATATACAGTCATTTTTTCACTGTACTGAAATACAATTGCACTGAAGTATTTTTGCTACAGAGCCCAATAAATCTGCTTCATATAGACTATCTCGCACTTACGCTATCAGGGTTGAATTCCCTACTGATACTGACTCTTTGGAGTTATTCCTTCTTCAATGTAAATCAGAACTGAATTGAAAACTGAAACAAGTCCTTGCTAGTTAAGTGAGATGGTTGACATTTACCTCAAACTTCACTTTTACCTACATTTTTGTACATTTCATGGGCTATGCCCAAATTTTCAACTGCTAGTCAACTGTCAAATCTTTGGTTGGAGAACTCTGGTGTAAATTTTATGAACCTCTTGATCAAATTTTCTTCTTGTGGTAATTCAAAATTCGTTAACCTATCTTCAATATTTTTTATATTAATAAGTAAATAAACAAAAAGATTGTAAGTTTGGGAAAAGATTTACATAAAAAAAGTTCAAAGATAGGTTAATGAATTTTGAAAAATAAGAAGAAAAAAATTTGATCAAGAGGTTCATAAAATCTACACCAGAGGGCACATGAGTATTCTCCAAGCAAGGATTTGACAGTTGACTAGCAGTTGAAAATGTGGGAAAGTTCAAGAAACGTACATTCTGCAAAAATGTAAGTAAAAGTGAAGTTTAAAGTGTTTAAATGTCAACCATCACACCTAATTAATATAGTACATTGCTTCACTGTATAAAAGTTGACCATTATTTTATGGTGTTTTAAAGTCCTTGTTATTTATCTTTGAGAAAACTGGAAAGACTTAATAACAACTGAAATTGGTGTCAATATATCAATCAAGAAAGTTATATTATACAAAAAACTTGCAGAATTAGTAATTAGTATTGAATGTGTGGGTTATTTACTGACTTTGAAATCATATCTGTGATTTTCAAGAACTTTATTCCTACTTTAAGTATTTTTTTTAATTAACACAATTCTGGTGTTGAAAGGGCTCATGAAATTAAAAAAAGAATTACAATAGATTTTATGATAAAAGCAAACCCACATCAAAAGCATTTATCACATATAAATGTTAAAAACACATAAGAACACATTTAATTTAAAATCATAATGCAAAGTTCTTTCTAATGTGTTGAATGGGTACTTTTCATTTAAAAGTTTGCTCTTATGTGGATCCACATTGGAAGCACATAATAGAAGGCTGTTTTCAAGTGATGAACTGCCAACAATAATTGTCAATGAAGCATAGTATCATTTAACCCTTAGGTAGGAACATAACCTAATTCCCTTTTATGAGGAATATCCATCTATGAGACACCCCAATTATATGCTAAAATTTCACTTAATATTCTTGCTAAAATGAATCAATACTGTATCACACATTTATTTCTAAAATTAGAGACATTTTAGAGTTAAAAAGTATTTACAGTAAATGTCGCCACGGTTACAATGTCTAGTTAAAGCTAATTTGTTTCATGCCTACGTTTTCTGAGCTTAACCTATACCGAAATGCACCATGATGAAGAGCACAAATTGCAAATAACGTTTATTTTCCATAAATAATCAATAATTTGACAAATTGGGTAGGCATGCCATACTTTAAAAGGAGGTTAATTGATTTTTAAAAAAATCTCAGTGAAAATAAGTTTTAGAATCACAGAACATTCGAATACAAAGTGAAACAATAAAAAGAATATAATTATAATTTCATGTACAAAATGGTTTGAAAGATTCCCTTGAAGACTTGAAAGAGTGCAGATCTCATGAAAATCTAGTTTACAGTTCTCATGACAATTTCATTTATAAAGTCTTCCGTGAAGAAAAGCTGCCATATTTGTTCCATATGAGAACTAATTTCACAGATAGACATACAGAAGCCGTGCGTTAGAAGGAATATCCATCTAGAGGATGGGTGATTTTTTTTACTTATGCCATGAGGAATATCCATCTGTCAGGCAGCATAGCTCTTATTGAATCATTCAGTGTTACCCTGATCATCACGTGAGCGAACAGGCGATGTAATCACAAAGAAGACTAATGCTTAAATGAGACTCTGTGAGCAGATGAGCACAATAAAAGCATAACCTGCGCTCTGGCAGCAAAAGACAGTAACCATATCCATCTGAGAGACGGATGTTCTACTCTAAGGGTGGCGTGCACCAAACTCATGCCATTTACTCTTTTAGTAAGCCTTACTTCTTTAGTTCTAACTACTTTAGTAAGCTACTCTTTTAGTAACCGTACTCTTTTAGTAAGGACGGCGTGCACCAACCAGGAGTAAACTAAACTCGGCGGCTTTCAACATAGAGGAATGTACTAAAGAAGTAAAGATTTTATTTACTCCCAGAGTAAATGAACTTACTCCACAAGTGGTGGAGAGCACCAACACGGAGTACGTTACTAACTTAGTAAGTTGTGGAGTAAATAAGGCCAATATTTACTCCTACTCAGGGGGTGGAGTAAAGTTGTGGAGTAAGTGTGTTCTGTGCATTTGCGTGAGTTATGAGTTACATATCACATTAAATGGATTACATAGTTCAAACTGAGGATAAGTTATTGAGATGAAGAAGGTGGTATACCAAAACTGAGAGTTGTGGCAGGTGATTTAATAAATATTAAGCGAACCACACCTAGTAGGGCATTTAATAACGTAAATAATTAAGCTCATAAATCCTTACATGAAATGTTGGCGTTTGGAAGAAACGATGTCAGATTCTCACTACATCCATGTGATTTCAGCCAGTCAAATGTGGAAATATCATTGCGGAGAGCGATCCAACTAGGAAGACGTCCACCAAAGGTGAGGGGAAGAGTGAGTGGAAGGGACGTTTGCATTGCAAGGTACAAAGAGCTCATGTGCTCTTAAATATCTTCCTAGCTGGATCGGCCTTTAGATGTTGCAGTTCTCCCTAACTTTGGGTCATAAAACGACGATGTATTTCAAGCTAATCATATGGATACAGATATCGGCGAGGTATAGTACATTCCAATAAATGAAAGCCTCCGTTCTTGGAGCTACCCAGAAAACACTTCCCCCTGCTACTTAACCATAGAATTACTGAACAATAGGTGATTCTCATTGTTAAACGATTTAATGTAATTATTGTAAATTAATTTTATTACATTACACTTCTATAGCTTAACTTAAAGCACAACATTGCGAATGCCAGATTATAATAATAATTATAAGAGCTAATAGTTCAATAGTTGCACCCGCAGTGTTAATGAATAATATGTCCTTTTTTCTAACCCAGGTGTAAAAATGTCCAAACAGGCCACATCGGAAGAAAATTTGACTGACTCTGGGATTAGCGTACATTGAGAAGGGGACACATTGTAAAACCATTCCTTAAAGACTCCCCAAGTCTCGAATGGTGGAGTGAGACGAGACTTTCATGTTTGGGAATAAACTATAACAGTTGCTGCAGGTCTATAGTATGCTGCTAACTATTTAATTAAGCCTGTGGACAGGAAAGTGAGAAGCATTATAAACTATATAGAAAAAAATGCCAACATGAGTGCCGAAAGAAAATTTTAAGGAGGGGCCCGGAGGTTGAAGCTGCACAGGATCTAGAGAAGTAGTCACTGAAATTATTTTTAAACACACAACCATCTACATCATTATTATTGGAGTTCATAGCTTCCGAAATATTGTACCGCCATTTTTTGTTTAAATATTACATTTCTCAGTTGTAATATTATTATTTTTATAAGGTAATATTTTTTAAGTAAATGTTCTGTGCATTTGAAAAAGGACAGAAACATAATGCCCCTTATTAGTTTTGTTATCCTTTTTATTCCCCCTTTTTTCATGATTTTGTGTAATACTTCTTATTAATATTGTTAAACAGTCAATAAGTATTAATAATTCATTATAGTGAGATTTATGATAAACAACTATAGAATAATTGATTTATCGTTTTTGGGGAAGAATATGTAACTTTAGGAAGTATAAATATTTTAATATATTTTAGAACTATATTATTATTATGAGAGAAATAATTATAATATTGACAGTGAATCAATTATGAAAATCAACTGGAAATTCCAATTGTTTGCATTATAATACAGAAATAGTTTGCACAAAAATTGTAATCACAGTACCCATACGTAGGCTACTAAACTGAAAATACTCAATTGAAGGAATTAAAATTAGTAATGAATAAAACATTACTATTAGACCTATTTTAAAACATGAAGATTGTCATTAGTAATATTTGGAACAACCCAAATTCATATTCATTGTTTCAGCGAACCTTTCCTTTTCATTATCTGGCACTTGAATAATACTGGCAATTGAAATGCACGTGTTCTGCTGCGATGCACTAACGTTTCTGCTCTGTTCTGCGCAGAATTCGACTACTTCTTTAGTAAAAATCGCTTACTACTTTAGTAACAACTAAAGAAGTAAGTATCAATTGAGCTCTCCAACACCAACTAAAAGAGTAAGTTACTAAAAGAGAAGCACTAAAGTAGTAAATTTAGGAAGGGAACCTTACGTAACAAAAACCAGTTTGTCTGTCTCACTCTAGCACATTACTCGTATGACTTAAAGAGTGAGACAGATGTACTGGTTCTTGTATACTCCAGGTCTCCGTCTTAAATTTACTACTTTAGTAAGATTTACTCCTGGATGGTGCACGCCACCCTAAGGGTTAATACAAATGCAATTTACATGCATTCATGCTATAAGTAATTTCGATTTTAAAACTGAGAAAAAACATAATGATCACTTACCTTGAAAATAAAAAATAGTGTTTGTATCATACCATGCAGGTTTAGAAATCGTAAGTTCACAGGTTCCAGTCAAGATTCTGTACACACAAAATAGTGGTACTTACTTTTGTCATTACATTTCATGTCCAGTCGATGATGACGAGTGCCTAGCACTTTACTGAGACTGAGAATATTAAGTGATAAATGAATACGATTTCATTCATACTGTTTATCCAGTGGCTTAATGGGGAAAGATTGGGAAAAGTTTAATTTGAGCACCCTAGCAAAATAATTCATATTCAAGCATGATATCATTCAAACTGTTTAACCAATAGCGTAATGGAGAAAGATTACGAAGTGATGGGAAGTGACTGAGTAAATGTAATCAGATTACATGTAATGATACCTTCTTTGGTCCCATTTACTTGTAATCGTTACTTTTTGAAAAATGTAATTTCTACTTGTATTTCACTTCTGGAAATAATATTGTAAACATTACATTTTAATCATAAGTTGGTATTAGTATCATTCTCGCTTGCTGTATACAGTAGTCATTACTGTTTTTGCAACTAATATCCAACAAGAAGTTAGTCAATGTATCTAGAAGTATTGGTATTGATATGTTTTTTTTTTCATCATTAATAATGAAAAAAATTTTAACGTCCCTAGCAGCTTTACCACCGAATGGTCCAATAGTTTATGGCCTTGCGCTCAAAACAAACAAAAAAAACAAGGAATTTTAGGTAGGCCCTACTTCCATTTTGTAAAGTAAATTGTAATTGTAAGTTTTCTTATTACTTTTTGAAAAGGCTGACAACCTTACCACCTCCAAATTCGATCAGAATTCTTCTTTCGTTTATTATATTCCACATTTTCCCCTACTATGTCAACCTATTTACATTTTTCTTTTTCCGGTTTTCAGCTTGGGCCCCCTAAGACCTCACCCCCCCCCCCCCCCCCCCCCATCTTGAGCCTTCAGTTCACCACTGTGTTTAACAGGTTCTGTTCTGTACATGAAAAATTAACATGGGGAGGAATTGATAAGTGTTTTCAGTAGGGTTGGGTCCTCGATACTCTCGATACTTGCATGGTATCGGCATCGAGCGATACTTCAGAAAACTCACTCTGTACTTTTTTGATACTTTGGTAATTCTGCAATTAAGTGAGAATGCTAATATTTTTTAACAAAAACTTTTAAGTGGACTGTTTCAAATACTAATTTTAGTTTTAATGTAGAGTTTAAAAATAATTATAAGCAACTCATGATATTAAATTTTGTCTTATTAAATATGCACACTTTATTTAGTTGGTATTACACAGTTCTCTCAACTTTTAATTTTTAATGTACCTATTTATTGAAACTGGAAATGTTGACGGTATCGAGCATTGAAGTATCGAGTATCAAGGGAAAAAAATCATGTATCGGTATCGAGAAAATCTGGCATCGACCCATTCCTAGTTTTCAGCTTTCTTATGCTGAAGCGTAGACTATACGCTACTATAGGTCTAGACTGGGCTGACCAGATTTCTTCTGTTCTCACAGGGACACAGGCAATTTCAAGAATAGAATTTGATTCATTACATAATAATGCAAAATTGGATAGCTTGAACACTGGTAATGTCAGTAGGAAAAGGAAACATACATTAATCATATCGGAAATAAATTTCACATATTAGTAGGGAAGTTAGTAGTCGAGAGGTGTTAGTAACATTTACACGGTTACTATAATTTCATGTGACAAATCTGCTTACTTTGCTGTGTATCCAAGAATCTTCATCTGCCATTTGGACCACACGAGAATATTAGCCTATAGATCAAAACAGTGATTAGGACCTCTTCAAAAGAATCATTACAATATTCATATCTTTTTATAATCACACACATGTACCCAATGGCATAACGTTTTACACACAGGACTTGTTCAATATGATTATAATTATTGAAGATTGTTAGCTTATGCTAAATATCTTCTCCCGTACCGTAAGTAATTCATTCACTTTATTTATTCATCACAATGAATAAATGATAACTCTGGGCTCCAAAGCATGAACATTTTTCACTGGCTTCATAAAGAAGCAACACTTTTAAAGAAATTATGAGTGGATTGTTATGCATGTATTGTATTTACTTTATGAAGGGTGCACGTAACTGAACCTATACAAGATTAAGAGATGGTATCAGGTTGTGTTATCAAGATTTTACCAGCTTTTTGAGTGCAGTTACTTAATAATTTAAGTATTCTGGAATTTCACAGTAGCAACATAAGTTATTATGCTTATAACATCATTTATTGGATATCCAGCATACCTCAAGAGTGAAATGAATTCTATCATTATATGCATCTGCATGGAACAAGGAAACATGAGCTGATGTTTCTGCTGATCAAGTTTTCGAAATGAAAGCAGTGATTGTTTTAATTTAAATCGTGATGGGTATATACAGTGAAAGGAAATAAAATTAATAAGTAAAATTGAGAAGGTGAATTCCGAGAAGTACTAAAGCCAGCTTCACTGAATTTTCAGGATTCACAAAACTTTTTTATTCTTTGTTTTCAGCTCAAGAGTTACACTCATTGTGAAACAATTCTTTATGGTACTTAAATAGCGACGAAAGTATGCAATTTTGCTAATTATTGTGTAAATGAAAGCAAACTGAAAATTTGGAAAATCTCTAGTGGGATTATCTATGACTATTCCACTCATATTAGACAATAACGTTTAACAATTCCTTGGATATAGATCAATCACGATCGTTTATCTTATAAAATGCTTATACGAGGATGCAGTTTTACCTGATAAAACATCAGCTCGTTACTGGACACTTAAGGCATCAACATGCCATAATTAATACATCACATGCTGCGAGTGAACACAATAAAAACACATTATTTTATACAACATAACTTGTTTGGAAATTGAAATTATATAAATGTACATTGGTTAAAAACACAATTTCAATTCAGCACAAGCCATTTCATGTGCTTTTATTCTGTTCTGCTGTCAGCTTACCTGAATTAGGTTAACTGCGTCTTATATGCACTATTGATAACACTGGTTACAACTCAGTAATTTGAATCGATTCATGGATGGTTGATTCACAGCATGCCGTGATCTCGCAGCTGTTAGTTTTGTTTTTATATAACAAAGTAAGAAAGTAATTGTTATTTGTATAATCCATTACACTTGTATTCATGGAATAGTCTTAATAAATCCAACTTGAGCTAACAACTCGTAAACTCTCGTGGGATTACCTATGATAATTTCCAGACTATCCAAATTTTTTATAATCCTCTAGTTTAAGTTATTTATGATATGAGGTTTCACTGTGGGTAGGGTGGCCAAACGTCCGGCTTTTGGCCAGACTGTAAGGCTTTTTGCTAAGCAGTCCTCCATCCGGCGCAGCTTCATGCCGGACGTTGATTTGTCCTCCTTTTCGAGACTCTGATGGATCGGTAAAGCGTATTAATAAAATTTGTATTTTCCCGTATGTTCCTGCCAATCCTAAGGTTGGCACGCTTGTCAATATTATCATTTGTTTAGTTGGTGCCGTGGAAAAATCTGAATCTATTCCTAACGTTGGCACGCTTGTCCATACGATGATAGCGTACTATCACATTTTGTTTGGTGCAGTACGTGGCGTTGGCCGTACTGTTGATTGTTGTTCAGGTCTCCATTTGTATTGTACCGGTACATTTTTTGCGCTTTGCCGTGTTTTTCTTCAATTACCAGAATGCCAAAACGAAAGACTACTTTTAATCCTCAGTGGGTCAAAGAATTTCAGTACAAGTAAGAATCAGCTTGAAAAATTTTATGTCATAACCGGGATTTGAACACGGATCTTCGGCTTAACGCGCCGATGCTCTACCATTGAGCTACCATGACAACATGCCAGTCTGACATCAAATTCCTCAACTGATTCAGAAGACAAGGCAACCTGAATCAGTTGAGGAATTTGATGTCAGACTGGCATGTTGTCATGGTAGCTCAATGGTAGAGCATCGGCGCGTTAAGCCGAAGATCCGTGTTCAAATCCCGGTTATGACATAAAATTTTTCAAGCTGATTCTTACTTGTATTAATATCCCAGACATGGATTTAATGTCTATTTCCTTTCATTCCACTTAATGAATTTCAGTACATTTCAAAAAGCAGTAAAGCAGTATAATCATTTATTTTATATAAATGCAGTTATTAAGTAAAATTAGTCAGGGTTATACCTGTCCAGCCGTCCATGCCCGAAGTTTTATACTATGCTAGATTACCGAAGAAGTGTCCTCCTTTCTGACATTTTAGAAATGGCCACCCTAACTGTGGGTGTTGTAATTTTTTTAATTTGAGATTTATGTAGCTCATTTTCTTCTTGTTGGTATCGAAGTGCATAAAATTATAAACAGAATCCACTCTGTACTGGAATATGCTGGGTATCCAACCAGAAAGAGTTTCACTGTAATTTTACAGGTGTGCTGTATTTATTAAAAGTTTGATCGATTTTTTACATGGCTTGAGCAAATTACGGTATTGACATCGGCTGTTACAGGGAATTTATTGCAAATTGTGTTGACCAGGAAATTTTCCACTTAAAAAGCAAAGAATAGGTTTGAAAAATTGTGCAATCGGGCTTGAACTGTCCTAGTAATTATATATTACAAATCATTTAAATATAAAAAAAAGATATTGTGGTATAGAAGAGGTGTAACATTTACTATAATGTACTTAAATAACTAATTAATTTATTGAACTTAAGTAGGGAAGTATAACAACAATAATTATTGTTGTAGTCTATAACAATGGCTATAACAGTCAAGACATCCTGATGTTTGTAGGCTAGGCCTAAGTGCAATTTTTATCTTCTATTTAGCGAGTGTGTGAACACGCACACAAGCCACATGTGTATTTTGTAATGTAAATAATTTATATATTAGGGAAAAGAGTCAGTGTTGTTCCATTTTAGTCACTATGTTGTATCTTCCTGATTGTGCACAACTTTCTCTTGTTTTTGTTTGTAGTTGCTATGGCGACGATATTACTTTAGGGGAAGTTCATGTATGTGTACATATAACTTACAGTCTTAACCTTAAAATACTGAACATTGGTTGATATCTGTCATTAAAATAATCTTGCACTAAGTTCATTTGCAAATATTCTTCAGTAGTATTTCTGCCAATCGAAATTGTATGTTTTCACAACATTTGAAGGAAACATTGTACATCTCTTGGACTACTGAACATTTTGCAAAACTCAAAACCCAAGACATTCCTTGTAAATTTTATCTTGGAAATAGGTTTAGGGATTTTGATGAAACAGCCAAATCAACTTTTTATATGAGGGTTACTTAATTAAGATAGAAGTTCACAGGAAAAACTCAATTCAAAGGGATACTGGTAATATGATTAGCCTATTAAAAGTAAAATGTTCTCTATGCATGCCATGGAGAACCTTAGAGTTCCAGGAGGTTGAGGCTAGATTAATTGTTAGACATACGGCACATGAAGATGGTAAAGCTGCCAATCTTATGGACTTTGTTCCTGGTACTTGTTTCTGTTAGAAACTAAGGCAGTCCAGAGCAGGCGCGGCTCGTGGCTGGGAAGTTAGGTGAATTTAGGTGAAGAGCTACGGTCTAACTAGGAAGACGCCTGACACCGGTAAGGGTAGATTGCATGGAATGGAAGTCTACCATTGCATTGCATTGCACCGTATGAAGAGCGCATGCGTAGGTGAAGTAGCACTTCACCTACTTCCCCTGAATAACCGCCACTGGTCCAGGGCCCTGGTGCCACCAAAAGAATTAGGCAAATTGAGTAAACTCAATGACCTCATCAGGGATCAAACCCACAACCGTCTGGTTTTTAGCACAGTGCCTCAACCAACGAGGCCACGGCATACCCCATATTATGATTATTATGTGAAATTAGAGTTAAAATGTAAGGAGAAATTTTGTTGTTTTTGGACTTATTTTGGAACAAGACACTTTCCTTCTGAGAATACTATAGGAGAAAAATTCCTCTGACACTGATATTTGAACCCAGGACCTTTGGCTATCCGTGCCCCTTCTCTACCAACTGAGCTAAGCCTATAATATTCTCGTGTAATGACCAACGGAGACAATTAATTCATGAATGCATACATAGCCATTGTGAATGTTAACTGTACAATCAGTGGAAGCCCGGTCACAAAAATCACTAATTAGTGTGCCTGACATAACTTGTCTGTCAGTGACGTAGATCATTAAAGGTAGTCAGTCATATGGGAGAGATTCCATCTGGCTCCGGCTTAGCTCACTTGGTAGAGCAGTGGTACGGATAGCCAAAGGTCCTGGGTTCAAATCCCAGTGCCAGAGGAATTTTTCTCCTATAATATTATCATGTAATGTCCAACAGACATAATCTGTGATTCATGAATGCATATAGTCTACACTTTCCTAGAATTGAATTCTACGATTCTGTGCTCCTATAGGCCTTCTGGTAGTTTCATTTACCGAGAACAAATTTAGTTATTCTATGAAGGAGATAGGTGGTAAGCATATCGCCTTCATTGCCATCTAGTACAAAACTAACGTGGACATGAAAGGACCAGGGAATTTGGTAATTTAGTCTTGGAGTTAAACAGGCTGTAAATCTATAACGCAGACTAGAGGACATGTAATGTATTACAGATGTACAATGTTGAATCCTTCCTCTCGTTTCTTTTGTACCTGCCACTGTGTTATAATTTATTTTCATTTGTTACAGTCTGAATAGTAAAGGTGACTGATGTAATTTTCATGCAAACCAACAGAAATAAACTTGTTTTATGCAAATATTTATCAAATAGGAGAGTTTTGTTTTCACATCCGGTACAGGTTGACATTCAAAATCTGGTTCCAACTTTCGATGGGGCATAAAATTAAAACCACTGTGAAAAACAAAACTGTTTTATTTGGAACATTTAGGTACACCTTCTAGCTACTTTTCTACATAGTCACTCTCTGTTTGAGACATTTGTCGTAGCGTGGCATCAACTTTCCAATCGCGGTGGCCACAGCTCTAACTCCCAGATGATTGGGTGAAATATCGATGCAAATAAAGCCGCTAACGGTGAAATGATTCAAGTTATCACGATAACAGTTAAAATTACATTGGAAATAACCACATATATCATCACAAGAGATGTTGGAAATGTCCTCCTCTTGCATCCACACAACACTAGCACCTTTTTAGGAAATTTTCCTTCACATGCATAAGTTCAGCTTCCAAGATACAGTTAATTTCTCTTGTGGTATTGTCAAGTAAATGATCTCTCAGGTAATTGTCATTCAGCCCAATTACTTTTTTTTGTACTTTTCCCAGCACTGAAGCTATGATGCTGACTCAACACAGTATGATAAAAATTAAGTATAAAATTCAGGCATTTTTAAAAACCCGGTGCTTTGCAGGAGATTTGAATGTCAACCTGTATAACTGAAACCGCTATTTTCCTACCTAGGAGATAATTTAAATGCATGATAATATTGAAATGGTATACAAATCAGGATTAATACATTAATTTCAGTTTCAGGACCATCTGTTCATTACCATCATTGAGAAAACAATAGAAAGTAGGTTCAATTGGTGCAAATGCAAAATGAAATAAAATCAGGTAAGCCCTATGTGAACACTGCAAACAGTATTATTGTTATGAGAACTGAATTTCATTTGATGGATTCTGTGTAATATTTTCAGAAATTAGGCCCCTAATTGAGTGTTACTCTGGTACCGATCAATTGATTTGCTCCAAAATCCATGGGCTTCGCCTCATGGACATTTTAAGAGCGTATTCCGAGTTTTATTAAAATCTGATAAAGCATATTCGAGTTATCATGCGTACAGAAACACGAACAGACAAGTAATGAAAACTCAAAAAGTCCTCCACCAATCCCACACCTTAAACAAGAAGGGCAATAGCACCAACACAAGTAAAATTAAGACAGAATTAAACACAAGAATGAAGCCTAGGATTAAGCAAAATCAAACGATGTTAATTTACTGTAAAATAAATTTTTTATCTTATGAAAATATTATAGGAGAAAAATTCCTCTGACACTGGGACTAAAACCCAGGACCTTTGGCTATCCATGCCGCTGCTCTACCAAATGAGCTAGAGTTCGATTCACAGTGCCAGATGGAACCTCTCCACTATGACTGATTGCCCTTTATGGTCTACCTCACTGGCAGACAAGTTATGTATTATTATTATTATTATTATTATTATTATTATTATTGTTAATTTACACTGCAATTGGGCATTTGCCCGGTGGCAGTGGTAGTCAAATACATATTAAAAACTAATTCAGATACCCATACTAATAACAAAGCCTCACCTAATAGACAGGCAAGGAAATTTCACTAAAAGTTAAAGACAAGTTAAAAAAAATAGACATGAGATAAAATACATGTCAACTTAGATAAAATGCATGTAACTAAAATTATTACATATCAATATAAATAAGTACAAATAAGTACAAGCCAAGTATTTAAAGAAATTAAATAATACATGCACATCATAAAGACAAGAATTAAACACATTTTATCTTTCTTTTAAAGGACCCTAAGGAGGGACAGGTCATGAAAACCTCTGCAGGGAGTTTGTTCCAATCGTTTATTGTTCTATTTAGGAAGGAAAATTTGCCTACATCAGAAAATTTGCCTACATCATATTGTATTGTGAGGCACACTCATTAGTATTTTTGTGACCACTGTTATTGTACAGTAACATTTGTAGGTCCAATAAAGTCAAAGTGATACAAATAAAATGACAACTATCTACTCTTATACAATTCAATGGCCCTAGATAGCATGCTCACTCGCTCGCCCACTTTGTGAAACATCGGGCATACTCGGTGATGTTCGTCTCTCGCAATCTAAACTTCTACGAAGAGTACAAAATTAGGAAAATCGTTTCTTTATTATATAAGGCCTAAGTGAAATGAACACAATGAACAAATATTCTAATTTTATTTCTACTTACAATTTTCATAGCTCTGAACCACAAACATTTTTAATAATCTGCCAGTGTAAATTTCTTAAAAATCCTGGAGTCTATTAATAATGGCGGGCGAAGCCGCGGGCAGTATCACGGACAATAAAAGTCCAAACAAAAGAACTCCTTCCCTTGAAAAATTATACTGAATTTATCAAATAATATTCACATCATATTCATCTGTCAACAAACAGTTGAGAAACAATACGTATTATCAGTGTTAACAGGTCGCTTTGGAACTGCATAATCAAATCTGAGATCGTTTTCCCAGGCGGCTTTCATATTGTGGAATGTACTCTAAAGCAGGAATTTTAGCTGTTTTATTAATTATTAATGGCTTAGTTTATGAATGATTCGCATGCAAGTGTTAATAAATATAATGCTTTCATAATTATTATACTCTTAATTTTCAATTTTTCAATTAATTATTGTGGGCGAAGCCGCAGCACCTGCTAGTGATGATACATCTGTGATTGGCTGAAATTTCACATAATCTTATACTGGATTGGTCACTAATTCATGAGACAAACAGCCTAATTTAAATCATCTGTTTTTGTTATGTGCAAGGACAAATTAGGAATGGAAAATCATAAACAGAAATAAAACAAAGTAAGGCAATTTTGATTTTATTACAAAACATATTATATTTATTACTTAAAATAGATATATATTACAAAAAAAAGAACACAAAGATCCACTTTTAACACAAAAACCACTTCTGGTTTGGAAAAGGAAAAAATGAGTTGTTGACGCTGCGGACACCAGATAGGACAAGAAAGTCTACGATGTGATCTTGAATAAGACCATTTAATAAACTGCAACAAAACAAAGGAAAAGTTTTTTGTAATTTCTGTATTGTTTTTGTCATTAAAAATATCATGATGTTATTTTATCATGATAAAGATCAAATAAGTTTAACATAAAACAACTATCATATTTGTCGTTTAAACCAAACTAATCTATTTTTGTACTTTTTTTTTTTTTTTTTTTTTTTAACTTCCTGTTAGTATATGGTTTCTATATAATGTTTATATAAAACAGGACATTTTAATTTTGTTTTGTAAAGAACCTGGGACAATTAAGGGAAAATGGTACAAATTTAATTCACAAAATTTAGGGAATATTTACAATTTAGCTTTGTCTCAAGCACACAAATTATCCCAAATGACTTCTTAAATTTCTTCTGCAGACTGGTGTAGATAATTTATTCCGCAGAAATAGATGCCTCATTGTCACTGTACATTTCACTTTTATGTATTCTATCAAGAAGTGCGTTTTTGAAGTTCTTTAGCCGCAGTAGGGGTAAATCGAGAGCTTGTGTAACGCTCAAAATCGTCACAAAATTAGCGAGGTGTGACGGAATGGACTGCACAGAAAATAATCAACTCAATGATTAGGATTATCCAAAATTTAAAAATCCAAAAATTCAAAGTTAAAATATCCGAAATTTAAAAAATCTAAAAATTGAAAATCCAAAATTCAAAAATCCAAAAAATTTAAAAATTTAAAAATACAAAATTTAACAAATCCAAAATTCAAAGATCCAAAATTTAAAAGTAAAAAAATCCAAAATTTAAAAAATAAAAAAAATCCAAAATTAAAAATCTAAATAATCAAAATTTAAAAAATTAAAAAAAAAAATAAAAAATCCAAAATCCATAATTTAAAAATAAAAAATTAAATATCTATAATTTAAAAAATCCAAAATTAAAAAATCTAAAATTTCAAAATTAAAAGATCAAAAATTTAAAAGATCTAAAATCTAAAAAGTCCAAAAACCCAATATTAAAAAGTCCAAAAATCCAAAATTTAAAAAATCCAATAATCCAAAATTGAAAAAAATCCTAAAATTAAAACTAGTTTCACTTCTGTCGCGTGGCGTTCCACGCACACTTTTATTTCTTATAATTTATCATAAAAGTGAACACATATTACTCCATTAAAGTATGTTTTGACAATGAGCAAGACCTTCACTGTTGTAACTTTTATTAATGTATCGTGAAACACACTGGCCAATCACAATCGCACAAAAACGGGACATTTGAGTGTCCCCAATAAAACTTTCGAGACAGCGGGATATTTTGTCAAAAAAAGGGACTGTCCTGGGAAGAACGGGTCTAATGGACACCCTTATGTTAGTAGCCTATGATACATCTGGTCATATACTTGCAAGAAGAACGCAAAATGCTCCATGTCAAAACACGAAATTCTAAGATTTCTTCCTGAATATTTCTCCACAACAAAGTGTATTAACAACATTGGAAATACTGGTTCAGCAAGACAAATTGTTTGCTTGAGCAAAAACAAGCAAACAAAGTAGACAGGGACAAAGAACAGTGGCAAATGCTTCTTCACACGGCTATGAAAATAAACGATATATTTCCATTTCTCAAAGAAATTGCGTACATAGCATTAAAATGTCAGTTCAGTATATTTTTCTTTTCTTATCTTTATATTATCATTGGTTTAGTATCTAGGGGCTGAAATATTGACAGTACTTTTCCTCCTCTGAATTTACTTTTCTTTGTATTTACTTTATATTTCTCGGTAAACTTCTTGTTAAAAATTTTAAAAGGCTAGAGACCTTTATTATACAAATACGAGTAGGCCTATGCCATCCTACTATCAGGTAGGGGTTCTCAATACGGGCATTCGGGCCAAAGTCTGGTGAGTCACCCAAATTTTCGTGGAAATCGGCGGTTGGCCAGTGATGATTATCAATCATCATTTTATTAAAGTCAACTCCGTGGCGCTACATCCCTAAAGAGATTAGGCCTACCACCCGACCTCTGCGTCATCTATCATAGGCAGATGGCAAGATTGGGGGCCATGTGGTCAGCATGCCGACACCCACGGCCGTTATTGGTGGTTTCCATGACCGGAGCCGCTGCTTTCTCTATCAAGTAGCTCCTCAATTTGAATCACGAGACTGAGTGCACCCCGTTCCAGACCTCCCTACATCAGAAAAATCCGAGAGGGTACAGGGTCGAACCCGGGCCGAAGGATCTGTAGTCAGCGACGCTAACGTTTTATTATTATCATTATTATTATTATTATTATTTGAGAAGCTGAGCAATACTCAGAGTTAAAGCTGTGCATACAGTTTGAGATGTAATTTAGGCCAAAAGAAATTTTAATATTTTATGCTGATGTCCATCAAAAAGGAGTTTTAGAAAACCATTAACAAAATGACATTATTAATGATGTGGCGAAAGGCACTGTTGAAATCTCTTTTGGCTGTATTTCTAAAGCAACAAACCTGGCGTTTTAATAATTCATTACCCTACATAGTTTGTCTATAGACGTGACTTAAAAACTCTGTAATTGGTACGTTTGCTCAGCAGGGAGTGGAAAAATCAAAGTCACAGGTAGCCAGCTTCAGAAATTCTACTATGAACAGTGCAAAATGTCACATATATATTTTTTCCTAGCAGTTACCTGTTAATACGGATTAAAACTTAAATCGAGAATAATTTTAAAACTTGTTAATCGTTTTCTGAGAAGTCAAAATTAGCTTTAATTTCACTAATTTTAAATGTCGTACGAAATAAACTCGTTGGCATATAGAGTTTGCTAGCCAAGTACTGGTAAATTTAAATAATTACTAAGAATTCTAAAAAAGAAAGCCAGATTAGACTTTTTTGTACAAAGAAATAGACGTACAGAATAGCATAAACACACATGCTCCACCAACCCATAAGAAAAAATAAACATAAGCACCATAAAAGAGATGACAATAAAGAAAGGTTAAATCTGGAAGGAAATAATAAAAAAAATTGCACTAAAGAACACAACATAAATAACATAAATTTACCGAAATTTAACATTTTTATGTACTGTAAAATAGGATTCATATACATGAGTCATTCTTCTAATTTTCCCAGTAATTTCTACAGAAAGGGTTGAGTCATTGGATTGCACCATTCCGAGATTCCTTATCGCGATAATACGAGATAATATATTATCTTGTTTGTGTATGTTATCAGTTTCTAGAAGCCGGACCGCTCGTATCTACTATAATGAACGGTTTTCCTAGAAGTTAATCAGAGCTAAGCTCCAATATTGTGGTTTTTCACGATTGCGAAAGAATATTTTTTATTATGATCCAGTGGCGTACCAGAAAATAATTTCGGGGAGGGTCAAAAGTGATGGGGGGTATGGAAGAGAGGGGCCCGGGGTCTATCCCCGGAAAATGTTTAAATATTGAATGAACATTACATTTTAGGCTATTTTTGCACTGAAAAACTAGTTAGCAAATTTGTTTACTATACTTTTAAGACATGCCGGTACTTAAATAAGCAATCGTTGCTTACTTACTTACTTACTCAATGGCAATAGAAAATTCCTAAGCAAGCTAAAGGAATATTATCTATTTTATGGAACCCTAAGGTTCTTTGCCGCGCTTACCTGAGTCCGCCATTCAACCCTATTCTGTGCTAACTCCATCCAATCACCCCCCCCATAAATCCGTTCTAAGATTGTCCTCCCACCTACGTCTAGGTCTTCCACGTGATCTTTTCCCTTCGGGTCTCCCAGTTAATACTTTTGAGATATCTTTTTCCTCCCCCATGCGTGCAACATGTCCAGCCCATTTCATCCTTCGCGATTTAATTACCCTTACTATATCTGGTGATGCTTACAGGTCCTGAAGCTCATCGTTATGCAATTTTCTCCAGTCCCCATTTTCATCCCTCTTGGGCCCAAATATTTTTCGAAGCACACTATTTTCAAAAACTCTCGAACTAAGATTTGGCGAATACAAAATATATGATCAATGGTTGATCTATTTCGCCCAAATCCACATTGGTGATCTCCTATGATTTCGTCTGCATATGAGGTTAATCTTGACAGCAGTATATTAGATAAAATTTTGTATGATGTTGATAAGAGAGAAATTCCTCGATAGTTATTACATTCGGCCCTATCTATCTTTTTATGGATCGGTATAATAATAGATTCTTTTCATTCCTTCGGCAATTCCTCCTTTCTCCAAATCATAAGAATGAGCCTATGGATCTCTGAGTTTAATCTATCCCCACCTGCCTTAATTAATTCTGCTGGAATATTGTCAACCCCTGGAGACTTGTGTGTTTTTAGTTTACCTATAGCCGTTTCTACTTGCAATCGTTGCTACTACTACTATTTATAAGACAAGCTAAATAACAAATGGAACAATGGAAATAATAGGCCTGAATTTACAAGTAGGCTATTTTATATTAAATAAAATCTCTCTATATATAAAAGGCTTTGTCCTGACTGACTGAATGAATGGCTGACTGACTGATTGACTGAATGACAGGAATCAACGTACAGCCTAAACTATAACAGGTAGAGACTTGGAATTTTGACAGTACCTTCGTTTCATAATGTAGGTGCTCACTAAGAAAGGATTTTGAAAAATTCTGATTCTAAATGCCAAAAATTAATTGTTTTTGAAAATACTTAATCCCTTTTTACATAGAATTATCAATTCCAAATCACAGAATATATTGTTGCCAAATGGTATATGATGGGCTTGGAAAAAACAATTGAAATGCACTTTTGACAAATAAGAGAAGTTATCAAAATAATTCATGTTATAAATAAATATTACAGAATGAAATCTACTAAAATAATGGAATCACATAACTTTCTCTACCCTGGACATAGAGAAAACAAAACGAGGTATGGTAATGTGTATATTATTATATTATATCGCAGGTTTTTGGAGAGAAAAGTATGAAAGTGATAATCCTTTATGGTAACATAAGAGTGGGAAATTTCCCGCCTCGATATTACAATTTTATGTTACAGGAATTTCTGTTTCTTCTTATTTAAACCTCTACCAGGCTTGCTGTGCACTGTACAAGCGATGGGATGCAACATTCTAGATCCTCTTAATAAGTCGTTCTTCCTATTTCAAATTATAAATGCCTATATAAGGACCTAGAATTTAAAATTGAAAATCCTTCATAAGCTAATTTCCAATTACAAAATACAAAACCCGGGCGACGCCGGGTCTTTTAAGCTAGTATTAAATAAAATAATTAAATATTTGACAAAATGGAACTTAAATAACTACAGCACTAATCTAATACAAAAGTAGAATTTTAGGTTTTGATTTCGGAAGGGAGCCCCCCCCCCAATTCCCTACGTCACTGACTTTCAAAAAATTACGTTTAAATTGTCCTACATTTAATCTTATTCTAACTAGGAACTATTAAGTTAGCATTAGGCATGAATAACGTCAACTGTTGCCATAGTTAAAAGCTACAGGCAGAGGAAGTCTTGTGATCTATTCTGAAATTCCATGTTGAGTTTTCAGAATAATTAATGTATGTTCTGAGGTCCCTTGAGTAAAAAAGATCTGATGTGATACAAACTCAGAGACTGAACAATTGAATACGGCCTTTTGTTGTACAGTATGTCAAAATGTGAAGTGAGAAAATGTTGTCCATGTCCATGTCCAGGGTAGAGAAAGTTATATGAGAGCTTCACATTTTTTTATTATTATTATTTACATGCATTTTGTCATTATTGATATGTAAGAATTAATTCGATCGATAGCCTCTCTAATTTGACCGATTACGTAATATTCCGAGAATAATCAATTTTCTAAGCCACCTGTATACACTGCATACAATAGTGTTGTCATGGAGATCTTACTTTGGTTTCATTACAATGCAGTGTGAATCCCACATAGTGAGTTCAGTGTAATTTTCAACAAAGCTGAATGTGCGAAATTTTCGCAGGGATTTACTGATTTATGTATAAAACTTCTCTAGCATTTACATTATATTTCAAATACTTAAATCTATCAACTTTACAACGAAGCCTTTAATATAGAAAATCTTGTAGCGTCAATACACAGCATAAGGGTAATCATGTAACATTCAGAGCAAGGGGTGCCGGGTTCAATCCCCGTGGCCGCTAATTTGACTTGGATTTTTTTTTCATGGTTTCCCTATAGAATCTTAGAGTACAAATTACACCATGTTTAGATTATAAGATAAATGCCCACTTCTTTACGATTTTTCTTTCATTTTTCATATTTTTAGGGGGGGGGGCGGAGTTTATATATAGGCTTACATATAAATTCTATATTTTCTAGAGGACATTACAACCTAACATTTGGACGTTTTTTCATGTTACTAGAAGAAAAACATACACAAATGGAGTGTCGAAGCAACACCAAGTTTATATTTTCATAAGGAAGCAAACTTCATATTATACACCCAATAAACAATCGCAAACAAATGACATGCGTTATGTAATACACGAAACAGGGAAATTTCACCTGCTCTTGGCACAATTAGTTACGATAGTGGCAGGGTTGGTACCTCCGGCAAAGGGCCATTTCTAAGTGCTGCTATCAGCGTGTGTCGTTCTTTCTTAATTAATTAGTTTATTTCAGTTTAGTGCAGGTTAATTTATATTACTTCCGGAATCTAACATTTCGAAGTGGAATCCGTGTGTTTTGAGTGATGATAATTTACTTTCATTTGTTAAGTGCTTGGACTTCTTTCGTGTGTTTTACAGTGGCTGTATTTTATAATGGTGAACTAGAGATAGAATCCGTTTGCGACGTTTAACGAACTTAGCAAGGACAGAAGGAATACAGGAAAATGGACAACAACTTGTATTCAGCCCCAGCTTTTTAACTCGTGAAAACACCAGGTAAGCTGTTTTATATATTCGTACCGGTACCGAGAGGCAAAGATTTTCCCGTCGTTTGGCTTTGAAAACTCACAGTAACTGTCGCGAACTTAGGCCCAATTTTACGCTGTAATGTTCTTTAGAACATGCTGAATTCATATATAAGCTCGGTTTGTTCCTAACATACGCGAAATATAAGAAATATCGTGAAGACGTGCAGATGTAGATGTAGATGTAGATATCTCGTCCTGTAGATCCTGTGTTGAGCGGGGCTCATGGATATAGAACACGTCAGATCAAAAAATACATGCATGTTATAACAATAATATAGGCCTACAGAAGCTGCAAGCTGCCAGATTTATCCAAGCTGGAAATATTCCTCCACATTGTAGAAGGTGTGAGTTATTAAAAATTCCTTGACAGATGTTTTGAAAGGTTTGCTCTTTCTTTGAATACATAATAATTTAATGTTGTTTGGAAGCTTGTTATATATCTGTACTGCAGAATAATAAGCACCCTTCTGAAAGAGTTTTCTGTGTAGATCATTCATGTTTCTGGTAGTACGTCCGTGTACACTAAAATTAGTTTGAAATTTATCAATATTATTCACTACATAACACATAACAGAGTATATATACTCCCCTGTAAGAGTGAGGACTTTTAATTTTTCAAATAGCGGTTTACAAGATTCCCTTTTTTCTTTCCACATATTATTCTTATTGCCCGCTTTTGTAATCTAAATATTTTCTCCCTATGGGAAGAGTTGCCCCAGAATATGATCCCATACCTCATTACCGAGTGAAAATATGCAAAATATACCATAAGTAATGCATCCTGTTTTAATTAACATAACCTAAATTGGTGTATGTTATACACTAGAAAAAACTTATGATTTTACGTCACAGAACCTTGAAAATGCCGATGATTGGATGTTACAGGTGGCGTGGAAATATTAGGCACATTATTACCAATAGGCTACTGTAGCCTATATGTTACGTAGATCAGGACCATTGACTCAACTTCTAACTCAGCTAAAGGCAATGTGTTACTCTACCTTTATGAATGGGCGTAATTTGTTTCCCATGCAAGTCTAGGTACATTTTTTCTCATATAAACTAAAGTACTATCTCTTGAGTCCCTAATAATAGTAATAAGAATAAGTTTGACTAATATAGGTACCGGTATTTCATATGGGAAATGATTCAATATTCATTTGGGGCACTGCCCTCTTGCCCCCCCCCACCCCTTTTGCTGTCGCCTATGTTCTCTGGAATATATCAACATGATTTGGCTAACATGTCACTAACCTCACGCTACCTGTCAAAAACTTCTTGTTACCTGAACCGAACCTCGAGCTACCTGTCACTAACCTCCAGCTACCTGTCACTAACCTCCAGCAACCTGTCACTAACCTCCAGCGATCTGTCACTAACCTCCAGCAACCTGACACTAACCTCCAGCAACCTGTCACTAGCCTCCAGCGATCTGTCACTAACCTCCAGCAACCTGTCGCTAACCTCCAGCAACCTGTCACTAGCCTCCAACGATCTGTCACTAACCTCCAGCAACCTGTCACTAACCTCCAGCAACCTGTCACTAACCTCCAGCAACCTGTCACTAACCTCCAGCAACCTGTCACTAACCTCCAGCAACCTGTCACTAACCTCCAGCAACCTGTCACTAGCCTCCAGCGATCTGTCACTAACCTCCAGCAACCTGTCACTAACCTCCAGAAACTTGTCACTAACCTCCTGTCACTAATCTCCAGCACCTGTAACTAACCTCCAGCAACCTGTCACTAAGCTCAAGTTACCCATCCTAACCTCCAGTTACTTCATTAACCTCGCGCTACCTGTTCCAAACCTCATGCTACACTCTCCTTTGTCAACCCTCATTCTATGCAAATCTGTTGTTTAAAGAAACTGATTTTTCACTTATCCAACGAAAATTGTAAAGAAGTAAGAGATCATAACACACAATACCAAGTTTTGTCGTGAACAAACTGAAAATGAAATCATAGTTTTTACAATAACTTCTGTTGGAATAATGTACCATTTTAAAATACGGCCATCTGCTTACTTGATCCATTTTATTTTGTAGGTTAGGTAAAGGATACGAGTTAAGATAAATAATTATATTTAATGCAAGGTTCAAGCAAAAGGTAAAACAAATGGTGAAGAAGTGGATAATTATGTAATACAAAATGACGCTGTTTACACTAGTTACTCACAAGTTTCTATACTGGACATAACATTCATTGTGGTGGGGAGTGGTGCGCAGAATTGGTCTCTTCATGGAGGATAGTTGGGTTTGGGATGGTATAGGCCTATGGTTATTTAATGACAGGGAAGTACTTGAACTTAGGCCTGTGACCGTTGCTGGTGTGCCAGAATTTTGTCTCACAGGTGTGTCAGTAATTCTATTGACATGGACCTGTCACATTTATGTATACATAAACGTCATCGACCTGGGCCGGGATCGAACCGGCAACCTTGGGCACAGAAAACCAGCTCGATACTAACTGCGCCACCCAGGCCGACAAGAAGGATAGTGTTGTCAGTAGAGCTACCTGTCACTAACCTAAACTAGCCGATCAATAATCTCATACTAAATGTCACAAGTCCCACATTACCTGTCACATTTAAAATCACTAGCCCCGCACTCACTACCTGTCACAAACCTCATGCTGTTGACAGCATTGTATGCGGCAACCAATGAGACGAACAATCAAAGGCAGTATTTTGGGAGACAGTCTATGGGCCACTTAACAAAATGGAATATATCGAGCTGACTGCCTGCAGTGTGTCAAAATAGTAATTTGAATATAGGCTTCACAAACTCAGGCAAGTCCTACCTCACTAACAATACAACTTTGCATGCAGAATGGCGAGAACGCCCATGCCAATGAACAGTCAGGTCTGCTTGGCACTAGTCACTGTTACAGTGATGTGATTTTCCAGATACATAAAAAGTGCACAATTAGGTAGGCATATGCTACAAAACTACGGGCCATTTCACAACTGGGTCACTTGTGGCGGTCACCGCTGGTATTGTCAAGAGTAGCTACATGATAAAACTTTTTGACATCCCAAATGGCAGGTCAACATTCCACTTCACTTATAAAATCTTCATTACTAATCAAATCTAAACTCATGGCGGGATAACTAGTTTCGCTGATGTAGATGTAGATATCTCGTCCTTTAGATCCTGTGTTGAGCGGAGCTCAAGGATATAGAACACGTCAGATCAAAAATACATGCATGTTATATCAGTAATATACAGAAACTGCAAGCTGCCAAATTTATCCAAGATGGAAATATTCTTCCAAATTGTAGAAAGAGCTGAGCTCAACTAGACAACTGAGTTATGTATATACAACTACATTGTTGGCAATCATAAAATGCGGTGACCGTCACTTGTGTCCCAGTGTGAATGCTCCCATTTAAACTAATGCTTCTTCGCCGATGACCAGTCACATGTGACCATTACATGTGTTCGGAGTCGACACTAGTGTCATTCATGTCTAGCTTCCATGCTTTTCTTAAACGCCAAAAGAAAAGAGAACATGATTGGGGAAAAAAGGACGTATGGTAACCCTACCTGAGTATATCACATCAGATTTAGATATAGGCCTATTATTCCGAGTAACATTACCTTGGAAGATACCAGATGCTTCACCTCGTACATGCAGCATAGAATTTAAATATAATAGTAGAACCCTGTTTATTCAAAACAATTGGAATGAGGGTGATTTTGGATTAGAAAATTTTCAGGTACGGTACCCATTAATTTCAGTATACCCACACTTTTAAATAAAAATAATTGTATGGATGGTTCATATTTACGAGAGTCAACAACCTGCTAAAAATGGTGGAACTCCTTCAGAATACCGTAGCCAGCCATGCTCTGCCATTAGCGACCGTGCCCCTCCGAGCCACGGGGAACAAAAGAGAAACGATAGTTGCAAGGGTAAAATTTCCCGTCGCAGAAAAGATTCAATGTGAGACATAATAAATCCCACACTATTCAGTATATTGCTCCTAAACTAATACAAATGTTCCTAACCTAACATAACCTGTCACAACCTAGAACTTGGATGTCACTACTTCTAGAAGCCTTATTACCCTTGCACGCCTTTCGTAAAACATCTTTACACGGCATGAACTCCGCGCTATGCAGAATACTGCTGCTAAACTAACATGACTGTTCCTAACCTAACATAAAATGTCACGGACCTAGAATTCTTAATGCAGAAGCTTTTTTACCCTTCCACATCTTTCATAAAGCATCGCTACAACAGTTGTTTATCTCCCGAAATCAATCGGCATGTAATCATGTTTGTAATATTGGCGACATTGTAGGCTTGGTCCCACTCGGTACAGCCCGGTTGTTACTGCGGTCACCTTATTCTCAAGTTTAGCAAAAATGTCTTATTTTGAAGTTAAAACTTATTGAATTAAATGTTCTCACTGCTATTGCTTAAGTCTCACAACCAGCAATCTGCCCAAAATAATGCACTTTCTTCCATTCCAGAAAATTTAGTTTGAGCAGACAATATTTGTGCCATTTTTTTCAACGAAGTTACACATAAATCACGGTTACCAACATATCCCAAAATGTTTTAATCTAATCCACCCTAACTGCATATAAGTTTCCTTGATTCTAAAATGGTGCCAAATTGATACTTTTTTGTTGCTGCACCTGCAAAGGCTGAAAAACTTGTCTGGTACAAACGGAAACACAACCATCAGCATTCATGGTGGGAAGTCATTGAAACTTACTTACTCAATGGCAATTAGACAATTCCTAAGCAAGCTAAAGGAATATTATCTATTTTATGGAACCCGAAAGTTCATTGATGCGCTTACCTGAGCCCTCCATTCAACCCTATTCTGTGCTAACTCCATCCAATCATCCCTTGCAAATCCTACTTCCCTTAAATCTAATCTAATATTGTCCTCCTACCTACGTCTAGGTCTGCCATATGGTCTTTTCCCTGGTCGATTCATTTGTTTATAATGTCAAGACATGGAGACATTTGAAATTTTCAACCTAGACTGAAGTGGGATAATGAATAGGCCTATAGGTCTAAATGGGCAAACATTGTTCGATTTGGATTAATGCTATGCAGGGTTTTTTTGGGCCAGGAAACTAGAATCTGAGGTCATTTTTCCCAGGTGCTCTCAAATCGTGGGATGCATTCCAAAGCTGGGTTTTTAGCTAAGTGTAAGTGTTAATAAATGCAATGTTTTAATTATTTTGGTCTTAATAAATAACCTTTGAATTAATTATCATGGGCAAAGCTGTGGCACCTCCTGGTCTTGTATAATTTACTAGCTTAAAAGACCCGGCGTCGCCCGGGTTTTGTATTTTGTAATTGGAAATTAGCTTATGAAGGATTTTCAATTTTAAATTCTAGGTCCTTATATAGGCATTTATAATTTGAAATAGGAAGAACGACTTATTACACTCAAACTATTCCCTCAGAAAACGCTTGATATAGTTTTTTATGGCTCATAGAGGATCTAGAATTTTGCATCCCATCGCTTGTACAGTGCACAGCAAGCCTGGTAGAGGTTTAAATAAGAAGAAACAGAAATTCCTGTAACATAAAATTGTAATATCGAGGCGGGAAATTTCCCACTCTTATGTTACCATAAAGCCGTTTTGGGGATGAAATTAAACAGAAAGCATTATCACTTTCATACTTTTCTCTCCAAAAACCTGCGATATAATATAATAATATACACATTACCATACCACGTTTTGTTTTCTCTATGTCCAGGGTAGAGAAAGTTATGTGATTCCATTATTTTAGTGGATTTCATTCTGTAATATTTATTTGTAACATGAATTATTTTGATAACTTCTCTTATTTGTCAAAAGTGCATTTCATTTGTTTTTTCCAAGCCCACATGATACCATTTGGCAACAATATATTCTGTGATTTGGAATTGATAATTCTATGTAAAAAGGGATTAAGTATTTTCAAAAACATTTAATTTTTGGCATTTAGAATCAGAATTTTTCAAAATCTTTTCTTAGTGAGCACCTACATTATGAAACGAAGGTACTGTCAAAATTCCAAGTCTCTACCTGTTATAGTTTTAGGCTGTACGTTGATTCCTGTCATTCAGTCAATCAGTCAGTCATTCATTCATTCAGTCAGTCAGGACAAAGCCTTTTATATATATATAGAGATTGTACCTGTTTTGTAGGTTTTAGGCATAGGTCTACCAAAAATAAATTCCTTAAAATTACAAATTTTTACAAGTGGATAAAAAAAATTGTTTTAAATTAACCTGGGTTTCGGTTGATTAAAGTGATACGTGGGGTTCTACTGTATTTCCAACAATCAAACACACAAATGAGGGGTGCAGTACAAACACACTGCAGTTAAAACACACAACTCGTGGTTAGTAATTTGAAAAAAAATAGTTTATTTATTAAAATAAGAACACAAAAGAAAAGCTTTGTAGAAACAAACGTATACTGGTTAAACCCTACCTCTCCTATCTCGGTTCTTGATGGAGCTCGCCAGGCACAGAGCGAACACCACACCTGTGATCTGAAATAAACAAAAACACATAATTAAATCATGTTTAGGAATTATTTAAATTTACTTGAGACATTGGATGAAACCTTTGTCCAGCCAAATCTATGGCATGCAGATATTTGAAATTTTTAACACAGATGGTCTGAAGGGAATCTGAATGCAGCTCGAAGTTTGATTTTTAATTTTCACTTTTGTTTGCTAGTTATGAGTAAAAAACTGGCAGTAAATGATACTTTTAGCACCATATTTGTGCTAAATCTTAAAACACGATTTGCTAATTCAATTGCTATGGCAGTGAAAGCGCAATTTTTCATATTATCGAGATTGACTTTAATATGTAGAACACGTAGAGCTTTATGAAGTAAAACTTAACAAAGTACGACTTTAAAGAAGACTATGAATACGAAAACATATAAATTTACTTTATATAGTCGTTCTTAAGTCGCTGACTATGAATACCAGCCTAAAACTTTCGTTTTGTGACTTACATGCTTTTCCATGTAAACACTTCACTTAATAACAGCAGCACTGAATTTCTCATTTTTAAACACCGTCATTAGAGAAAAAAACACTTGAAAAATTTGTCCCTAGTGATAGGAAAGGAACTTACCTCTACAAGTCCCACAACGATAGCAAGTGCTCCCAGAAGAAGCCCTATTCCCTTGATCAACTCTTTGATTCTCTCCTCACATCCAGCCTTGAAAACATTTGGAGAGTTTGCGCGACAAGTTGAAGTGGCGGTTTCTGGAGGGCAGCAGGTATCGGGCAAGAAATCTCGACTACCCCAGGAGTCAGGACCATCCACTCCGCAGCACTCAAGCTGTAAACAACAAAAGGGTTTAGTTTTCTTCTTTATGCACTCCGTACACTTTTGCCCTGCATGCTTCAGCCTATAAACTTCTCATGCTACAAAAGAGGGCTCCCAGAATTATATATGGGGTTCCTCCAAGAGCCCATTGTAAACCTCTCTTTATAAAACTTCCTTACTCATAATATCAATAATGGTACAATCATTTTACTTATTAAAGCAATAATACAAATTAATCTTCTTTTAACAAAATTAAATCAGTATGAGTATTTTAACCTTGACATGAATGTTCATCTAAGGGTCTGTCACACTAAACCGATTGAGTGGCAGCAATCAATCGACCGATATAACGAACCAATAGACAACAGTGGTACTAGTCACTTAGCATCGATCGTCAGCAATCAACAATGAGAGTGAGGGATCAATCAGTCTGTGAAATCAAACCTGTTCGTTTTTCAAGCGACAGCTGATGGCATGTGGTGGGTGAAGAAGATGGCAGCACAACGAACCACCTGAATTTCAGAACTGATGCTGGAAGATTTAACTTACACAATAATGCTGTTTTAGGCTCGAATATAAATGAAATAAAATTGAACAAATCGAATAATGCACTTAAAACTATATGTTCTTGTGTAATTTAATTGTACAAATACAAATATAAAATACGATCGAGTTGTCGTACATAGCGGTGGCCAATCCAACTGCAACAAACTCATCTCTTCGCTCAACAAGCAAAATTTTACTGCATCTTCCCAATAGCAGTTTGGCGGTAGTTGATCGATGGTTAGTGTGATAAGGAACAGAAATATAGTCGTGAGCGCTTGATGGCAGTCAATTGGTCTTGATCGATTGATGCTCTGTGTGTCAGGCCGCTTAGACTGTCTGACTTATGTTAAGAGAAATATCAATAGTTTTAAACCATGTAGGCCTACAGCAATCCACAACTACCCTACATGAGCATGTTTCTATATATTATTGTATCTGGTATCTGTATCTGGTACCCTATGATTCCCAGGTGGGGCGAAGGGGCCTCCAATGGAGGTTTCATTACCTATACTAATTTTGATATGTTTATTTTCCGAGAGAGGGTAGAGGGACAGGTGGTAAGCCCATCGCCTCGCAACCCCCCTCTGGAAACTAAGTATTTCTTGGACGTGAAAGAGCCGAGAAAATTTGTCCAGAGGCTCTAATTTAGGCTTGGAGTTCTTTTACGTGCCGTAAATCTACAACACTGGACCCCCAGCTTAAAGTCCCTCCCTTAGGACTCCGTGCCCAGGATTTTTACGTCCTGAAAAATCTATCGACCGCGGCTGGGTTTGATCCCGCGCCCTGCGGATCCTCTAGACCACCGCGGCCGACATATATTATTGTAGATAGATGTAAATACAGTAAAACATAAGACCTTGATTTGCATTTGCTTTTAATACACAATAATTTAATGTTTCTTGGAAGCTCAATGTGTATCTGTATTTCAGAATAAAAGCACCCTTCTGCAAGAATTTTAACGAATTAGCTGGTATATGTAAGTCATTCATATTTCTAGTTGTACGCCCATGTACACTGTAATTAGTTTGAAATTTGTCAACATTATCAACCATATAACACATTACCGAGTGTATATAGGCCTACTCCCCTGTGAGAGTGAGGACTTTCAATTTTTCAAAAAGCGGTTTACAAGAATCATTCGAGCAGCTAATTTTTTAAGTGAAACTTCTTTAGCCGCAGTAGGAGTAAATTGAGAGCTTGTGTAATGCTAAAAAATCATCACGAAATCAGTGTAACGCTCAAAATTGTCACAAAATTAGTGAGGTGTAACGGAACGGACTGCACAGAAAACAATCAACTCAATGATTAGGCTTATCCAAAATTTAAAAAATCCAAAAATTAAAATTAAAATATCCAAAATCTAAAATTTAAAAATTCTAAGAATCCAAAATTAAAAAATCCAAAAAAAATTCAAAGATCCAAAATTTAAAAAATCCAAAATTCCAATATTAAAAAATTCAAAGATTAAAAATTAAAAAGTCCAAAAATCCAAAATTTAAAAAATAAAAAATTCAAAATTCAAATATCCAAAATTTAAAAATTCCAAAATTAAAATCGAAAATTCCAAAATTAAAAAAATTAAAAGATCAGAAATTTAAAAAGTCCAGAAAACTGATATTAAAAAGACCAACAATCCAAAAGTGAAAAAATCCAATAATCCAAAATTGAAAAAAAAACAAAACTTAAAACAAGTTCCACTTCTGTCGCGTGGCGTTCCACGCACACTTTTTTTGCACGTGTCCATCTATAAAGAAGACCTATTGATGTGCAAAATTTGGGGGTAGGTTTCGATATGACAACCCATACAGTTCCCTTGTAAGGGTTTCCCCCCCCCCCAAGTAGTATTAATGTAACAAACTGTAAACATAAATGTTAACTTCTGGAAATAGTACTACCAATCCTCCCTCTCTCATCTATACTTACAGCCTTCTGAATGTTGTTGACCTCTGCTGTCATTGTCTCGTTTTTCCCGTAGCCATTAAAGATCTCTTCCACGTTCTTCTTCACTGATTCGTCCCAACCATCCCTGTTCACAAAGGCCACAACTCCAATGGCGATCTCAATGATGAGGATTACAATCAAGAACACTGCAAACTGAAAAAAAAAAAAAAAAAAAAAAAAAAACATTCGTTCTTAGTTCAGTTTAGGGAAATTCATCACAATTATTTCATCATTGATAGAATTAGTCACCAGTAAAATCATAGCACAATCACTGGGTCATTCCATGCTAACAGGGAATTATATCAAAAATTTCAAATATGAATTTTAACATTATTTTTTTCTGGAAGTTGGTACACGGGACATCTGAGAGTTTGACAATTAGAGAAATACATGATAAATTTAATGTATTTCTTAGCTAATTTCTTTATTGATATTCAGTTACTATTTCTGATGTAACGTAAGTTACCAATGTTTATGTTAAATATCCAGAATGTAAATTTATGTAAGGAATTAAAATATACCCTCATTGTTCTTTACACTTTTATGGTTTATTTTCAATAAAAATTATTTCAGTTTTCAATTCAACGGAACAGAGTTCTTTGTAAACACTTAGCAGTGCAATTGACTATTCCTTTTCTTGTAACGTTAAGTTACCAACAACAAAATCCTGATTTGTTTTTTAACTATGCTATGCTCCTATGCAGTCTGAGTCACAACTTGAAGAATATAGTCTATTCTTCAGTCTGTAAGTCATACAGTGTTTTATTTCCACTCCAGAGCAACAGAATCCTAATAAAAATGAGTTATTTCTTCTTGTAACATAAGTTACCATGGAATGACCCCACTCATGACTTCTTCACATTAGATATAGCAGGCGTATTAGACCATTTGCCACATTAAACATTCTTTTTGTTTTTGATATCCTATTTGAGGGGTCTATTTGCAAACCTGGCAATCTCCACTTTAAAGAAAAGTAGAGATTCTAACTTCTAATGAAAGATCAATGCAGTTCCTGCTACATATTTAGTGTAGGCCTATGTGTTACAAATCTGACTTCTCACATAAGAGAAGAACTCAAATGTACAACACACACTACATATATAGCAGGAAATGCATATATATTGCATGTATAACATGTTAAAGATAAATACATATTCTATTCACATATCATATCGATTAAATGCAGAAACTATCAATTCCAAATTCTTCTAACCATTCCCAAAGTGCAAAATCACGGATAGGTTATAGACTGGACATGCGCAGTACAACAAATCCTCAAGCAGTCATGGGTTTGCTTTGGGAACAAACATGTTAATTATGCTTGCAATAGGACAATAACTTAATTGTAAAGTCATAAAGAAAACTGAAGAAATAATACCACCCTGTCTATAATAAATGTAGAATGTATTTTATAATTTTTAGCACCCCTCAGATTAAAATCTTGGCTGCGCCACTGTTACTAGCAAAGTATCTACTCTTATACAATTCAACGGCCCTAAATAGCGTGCTTGCTCGCCCGCTTCGTGAGACATCGGGTATACTCGGCGATGTTCGTCTCTCGCAGGCTAAACTTTCATGACAACTACAAAATTAGGAAGGAAAACCGTTTCTTTATTATATAAGGCCTAAGTGAAATGAACACAATGAACAAATATTCTAATTTTATTTTTACTTACAATTTTCATAGCTCTGAACCACAAACATTTTTAATAATCTACCAGTGTAATTTTCTTAAAAATCCTGGAGTCAATGAATAATGGCGGGCGAAGCCGGGGGCAACAGCTGTAAAATATTGATGGTTTTATCTCTTGAAATATCGCTGATAATAATAATCCAAACAAACCATTCCTTCCCTTGAAACATTATATAATTTCTGAAAATTACACTGAATTGATCAAATAAAATTCACATCATATTCATGTTAATAAACAGCTGAGAAACAATACGTATTATGTGTTCACAGGTTCTTTGGAACTGCATAATCGATTCTGATATAGTTTTCCCAGGGGGCGCTTTCATGTCGTGGAATGTACTCTAAAGCAGGAATTTTAGCTGTTTCATTAATTATTAATGGCTTAGTTTATGAATGATTCGCGTGCAAGTGTTAATAAATATAATGCTTTAATAATTATTATACTCTTAATTTTTAATTTTTAAAAGAATTATCGTGGCAAAGCCACGGGCACCTCCTAGTAAATTACAATGAAGAAGCACGTGTGTTGATGAAGTTAATCAAGCTGGCTCACATCATAGTGTTTCCCATTACAAGTACTTATTTTACGATATACATTAGTGTCTGCATACTCACCGTCACAGTCATGCAGTGGCTTTCTCGGATGGCTCCACAACATCCATAAAAGGCGACGACGAAGACAATAGAGCCAACAACAATAAGAGCCACTGGTGACCCTTGAACCTGGATGTCTTTGAGTGCATGGTTCACTTCATCGATGTTGGCATATGTGATGGCACCGGCGATCAAGATGGCCAGTCCACATAGCTGTAACAATGAAAAGAAAACATGTTATTTTATTGAATAGAGAAAACTGTAAGGGCAAATAAAGACGATAATCGCAACATACAGAACTGATTCGTGCAAATATGCATGAGTTAATGGCTCTGATTAATAATATGTCAATAAAACAATCGCAAAATGGGGTACGGTCAAACTTTCATGAGTGACAGCAATGGTGGAGCAACATGGAAGCATGACGTACAGACGTTCATGATGTAGGCGACCAGGGAAGGAAGAATGTGTCAAATGATGATCTTTTTGTGGAATTTTACACATTACTCATTCATTGATGAATTTCGGCTTCATTGTACCCCTCAGCATGCAGAAATCGAATGACAGCATGGCTTAGTGGGAGACTATTGTTCGAGGCATGTCTATGTTAGCACCACGACACAGTGACTATGTACAGAGGAGAGTCATAAAATAAAAGTTCAACCTTCTTACATATTATATAATAATAATAGCCTTTAGTCCCTAAAGGGCAACGGCCTACCCTAAAAGTAGGGTAGCTTGATTGTTCTTCCCACATTTGAGCTCAGAATGTGAAATTCTTCTGACTTTGTCCTTGGTAAATCTTCATCCATGATTGTTTTACATTTTTCGCCTTTTCACTCCACTTTTCACTTATTCACACTTTTGCTCTCTTATTGGTATTTTATGCGGTTTTCGTGTGCCTTCCAGACATCTCAGTTCCTCGCCATCATAGTCCAAGTGCTGCCAGCGTTCTTCTTCAATTTGTCCGCCCATCTCATTCTTGGTCTACCCAGTTCTCTTTCTCCTTCTCTTGGATACCACATCATTGCGTTATTATATAACTTAATCTTAATATGTTCATGAGAATTGCCTGTTTTGAAACTACGTCTATTATCTCTGAAAATTGCTTTGTACTCAGTAAAACTCGGCTCAACAACACAATATTGCAACATCTTCAGAAGTTAAATCCAGATCTTATTCAACATCTGGTTTTCAACTTTTCATAGGAATTCTAGAATCCAGCTTTGAAATACATATGATAGTGAAATAAAATTTAAACTATTTTCAGACAATAACTTAGAAACCATAAAATATGGAACATATTTAAAATTAAAAAAATGTTCAAATATGTAAATATATGAGACTTTTTCTAAAATATATAAAATTATGTACTATATCTTGAAATATGCACAAATAAGGAAAATCTAGCCCAGGGTATTATTAAGTGCCAGAATGGTACTTTTATAAGATAGTGTGGGAGACAGGAAAATTTCTGTCTGTCCGTCTGTCCCTTCATGTGTCTGTACGCGCGATAACTCCAATTTTCTTCATCGGATTTTCATGAAACTTGGTGTACGCATTTATAACGTCCATGGGAAGAAGACTTTTGCTATTGGACCAAATCGATTGACTAGTACCGGAGTAATGCCCAACTTAGTGCCTATTTTATGGTAATATATTAGAAAGAATTTATCAAATACAAATCAATTCTCATGACAACGTATTCACATACGGCTTTGGAAGTTGCAATACTGGTAGCTTTGACAAATAACACTATTGATACCCACATATTCCTTCAAACTAGACCTTTGTACTTCCATAAGCCCTGCTTAATGAATCATTCTGGAAGTTAACTCTGAAATCGATTACAAAAAAACTTATTTCCTGCATATCATAATTGCAATTATCACTGATTAAACAAAAACATTTTGGTTCTTTGTTACATCAGTTTACCTTATTTTATTATTATTATTATTATTATTATTATTATTATTATTATTATTAGTGTGTTGAGGGCAGCTTTTTGTCCCTGCCTATAATAAATTACATGTATTATACAAACATAACACTATAAGGAAAATATGACGCTACGTTTTCACCTACAGTACGCCCCTAATGTCACATTATCAGTAAAGGAAGAAGACAGCCGTTATCACCAGGTGTTGGCAACTGTGTCAATAAATGCCACGCGATACCACGTTTATCGAGTATACAGAAATATGTTCCAGCTAACAGGAAAGGCGTCTATGTCTTCTATCTACCTTCAAGTAAACAGTGATGTGCAGGGCTATGGTTTATATGTAACTAGTAGATCCCCGCGGCTTCGCCCACGATAATTAATTGGAAGATTAAACGTTAAATAATTAAAACATTAACACTTGCACGCGAAACATTCATAGGCCTAAACCAAAATATTAATAATAATTAATGAAACAGCTAAAAATCCGGCTTTGAAGTGAATTCCACGATTAGAAAGCGGAACCTGGGGAAAACAGCCTCAGATTCGAGATTTCTGGCCCGGAAAATCCCTGCATAGCGACTTTCGTCCAAATCGAACAATGTTTGCCCATTTAGGCCTATATTCATTATCCCTCTTCCATCTAGGTTAAAAATTTCAGATGTCTGCGTTCCTTGACATTATAAACAAATGAATCGACCAGGGTGAGCTTAAAAAATTCAAGCGATCGCGATGCTTTTATTTCCGAGGTATGACTAAAATAGGCAAAGCCACCTGCAATTGATTTGACAATTGAAATGTATTACTAAGAACTGATGCTTCGAAAGAGAAAAAATTAACGTTTTCTGCCCGTTTTTCACTCATAACTCGCGAACGAAAGCGAAAATAAAAAATCCGGCTGCGAGGTGCATTCGCCCATCCTTCAGTCCATGTATGTTTAAAATTTCAGATTTCTGCGTTCAGTAGATTTCGCTGGGCATCGCGTACAAACACTTCCTCCTATTATATAGATAAAAACGGCTAAATACTCGTATGTAGATATTTGGGCTAAAAGTTCTAAAAATATGGAGTATTTTTCATACAGTGACGTCGCCCCCAAATATCTACTAGGTACACATAATATTAAGTAAAATGAGTTACATATTATTACCGTATTTTACGGACTATAAGACGCACCTTGATTCTGGAATGGAAATAATTTAAAGGAAAAGTTCTAAACGAAATTTTTTAAAGGGAATCTGTGTAAATCCCTTTCAGTGCTTAGTATCAAACTTCTAACTTAATCAAGGTGCGTTGTACGAAAATCTCTTCTGTACAGGTGGCATCGCATAAATGTTAACTGAACTGATTTCTTATAGCACTTTACCCTCTGAAAATACGTTTATACCTTCTAATCCTCAAGAAATCATACGGTAAGTGTAACGGGACAAGGCTGTTTAGAGGTAATTTCCTTAATTTAAACCACCCGGCGGAGACAACGCCTTTCGTATAAAGGAACTCAACATTCCTTTCTTTTCGCATTTTATACCTGTCTTCAGGCTACCCTCATTTTATGGTTGTGACAAGTGCAGTGATGTACACAGTCTGTGGTAAAATTTGTAACTATCTTAACGTTTGCAATGCCTTCTTTAGGCCTATAACTATAGTATTCCAGCAATATTTACCACAATTTTAATTTCTTTAGTGTACTTCGGACCATTAGACTCACCCAACTTTCAAGGCTCTGTTTTCAAGGTAAAAAAATCCCTTTAGGCAGGCCTACAGGCTGAAGTAGATTTCAAAGTGCTTTTGGTTAAATTTATTATTGCTGCGCAGCACTCTTCTTTTTTAGCCTTGGCATGGCAAACCTGCAGTAAAGAGGAAGAGCCTACAATCATTTGTTTTGACAACAAGAATAGGATATAATATTCTGGGAGGCCGTGCGCAAGATCAACAATGAATAAAATTAGCAAAGCCGCTAAAGAAGACAAAATTATGATATTATAATAATTCTTTTAAGTGTTATTATTTTCAAACATTAAAATCTCGCGTCATATGAGAGCTATAAAGAAACTATTTATTTATTTGTAGAGTACTCATCAAGAGCTTTTCAACGATACCCCACAAAACGTGGTTTCAAAAGTTTCGAATTTTCATCCCCCACCCCCACCCTCACTCGAACCCCCGAATCGTTGGTGTCACTGTGAACTCCGTAGCGAGTACTCTAATTTATTCAAACAAAGTTTCCCTCTATACTTCATAGGGGCCGAGATATACATTTTTAAAAATTTCAACCCCCTCCCCCGACCACCCCCTTGGGCCAATTTTGCTCATTAACGAACTTGTCCGAACTATTGGGCCTAGAATTAGCATATTAAAATTTGGTTCAAATATCTTCAAAATTACGGCCGCTATCGTGTAAAGATATAAATATATATATATATCGTCGCTTAAGAAACAATACCGCGTAACTGACACTTTTGGTGAAAATTACATTTTTATACTGTTGGCATCACTGAAATAGCGCGCTTATGATGAAATATCGCTCAAGATAAAATTTTGTGTCATGACCTTGTTTATTATCCTGAAAATGTAAACATTGTACGACGCCTAATAGCAAAAATAAACAGTTTTTTGCTTCTCCTGTAAAATTTGTGTTTTGTTAGTTACGCGGTATTGTTTCTTAAGCGACGATATATATATATATATATATATATCACAGAATTTTTTTTTGAACGGGCGGTGGTTTCGTACTTAGGGGAGCATGAAACGTAAAGATATGAAAGAATTTTTCGAAAATCATGAAGTGGTATCCATTGCAATAGGTAGATTTTTCTTCGAAATCTACCTAAAAAGTGCGTATTATGGTCCGTAAAATACGGTATATACGATATATTTTTTTACGTAAAAAGTTACTCGTTTTTACTTAGAAACTCCAGTGACAATATTGTTTTCTGGGAACATCTGCACTCCGGGTACAGCATACAGCAACTCAAAATCGGCAGGTGACATTTGGTCAGCCTACTAGTTAAAATAATTATGAAATTTAACTCAGTTTATGAAACTTCTTGTTTGCTTAACAAACTCCGCGTAACCTGTTTAACCTATGATTTTATCATGGGGATGTTATTAGCTGTTATTATTTACTGTTAGCGCTAATGAAATGAAGAGATACAATCAGAGTTCACGAGGGACGTGCTCTAGTTTTAATGATGAATGTGCTACAAAAGCATAAACCGCTGACCAGCCATTATTTTCTTCCAGTGTTCTATTACTGTGTTTAGTTTTTTTTATTTATTATTACTAGGGAGTGGATTTCTATGACGTAAAAAATAGGATATATGCATGCATTTATGACCTAAAAAAATTAAAATATGAACAATAAAATTTAAAATATGACTTTACCACTTACACATAGTGTATAGACCTATATTTTTTAAGTTTCATACATTACAATTCATTTTATTAAAATATATGTTAATTATTTAAAATATCTGTAAATTCTCAAAAAGTATCATTATAGTACAAAATTTACAAAATATGATATGAAAATTCAAAATTTCTTTAATATGCGCACAAATATGCCAAAAATATGACCTAAATATGCATTCATACTAAATATGCTACAATAGTGGTGAAAATTTCCTAAATATGCAGAAATATGCACAATCAAAGCCGTTCCGTTTTCACCAACCAGGGTGCTTGGAATAGGGTTTAAATTAGTCGGAAACCTGAAAAATGCAAAGGGGAAAAATATGACATGTCATAGAAATCCGCCCCCTAATTATTACATCGCACGCCGCTTATTGTGATCATTTCGGGACGGAGCTAATCTGACAATATTAACCGATTGATAACAGTAGCCGAAAGAATTAATTGAAGGATATTTATTCATATATAAGATAATACGCTACAAAAAATAATTTTAAAAAATATTCGTAAAATAATACGTAACAGTGAATCACTGAACCACTCATAGGCTAATGCAGTAACAAACTGCTAGAAACTATATTAGTTTATGCCCCCTATCCTTCATTAAGAAAACATTAAGTCACATATGCACAGCCAATGGGATCGGATTAGGCAAAAAACTAATAACGGCATTACAACGAAAGATTTGTTTTTCCCAAGAGTGCAAGATAGAATAGCTTGTACATTTTTGATTCCCGACTATATTATGACTCAATTCATAACAGGGCATGGGAAATTTGGTGAATACTTACATAGATTTAAAATGTCTACATCTGCAAATTGTAAATGTAAAGAGGAAAGCCAATCTGTTAGGCATCTCTTATTTCATTGTCGAATATCTGCCCATGAACATTATCAGTTATTATTATATTTAATTTCTTTTTGAAGTGAAACGCTCAAATCGTCACGAAATTAGTGAGGTGTGACGGAACGGACTGCACAGAAAACAATCAACTCAATGATTAGGCTTACCCAAAATTTAAAAAATCAAAAAATCCAAAATAAAAACA
The DNA here is from genome assembly GCA_964059195.1 of Ectobius pallidus. Lineage (NCBI taxonomy): Eukaryota > Metazoa > Arthropoda > Insecta > Blattodea > Ectobiidae > Ectobius > Ectobius pallidus. Next base: position 20,614,680 of record CAXKWD010000002.1, on the reverse strand, counting down.
TCCAAAATTTAAAAAATCTAAAAATCTTAAAATTAAAAATCGAAAAATCCCAAAAATAAAAAAATTCAAAGGTCCAAAATTTAAAAAAATTCAAAATTGAAAAATCCAGAATTCCAAAATTAAAAAATTCCAAGATCCAAAATTTTAAAAGTCCAAAAATCCAAAATTTAAAAAATAAAAAATCCAAATATCCAAAATTTAAAAAATCAAGAATTCAAAATTCATAAATTCAAAAATCTAAAATTTAATAAATAAAAAATCCAAAATTAAAAATCCGAAAATCCAAAATTAAAAAACCAAAAATTAAAATTAAAAGATCAAACATTTAAAAAATTCAAAATCCAAAATTTAATAAGTCCAAAAACCCAATATTTAAAAGTCCAACATTGCAAATGTAAAAAAATTCAATAATCCAAAATTGAAAAAATTGAAAAATTAAATCAAGTTTCACTTCTGTCTAGTGGCGTTCCATGCACACTTTTTTTAAATTTTGACTGTACTACACCTTAAATAAGCAAAGTTATAAAGTTGTTTTAAGTTTCATGAATAGTGTTTTTGCAAAAGTGCAATATGTATATGTAGTAGAATATATGTACTCTGTATACATGTTTAATCTATAACCGTAATACGCCACCTGGTAAAATAGGGTTCTGTACTTTTGGAAATTCAATAATAATAATAATAATAATAATAATAATAATATAACAATACAATCTGGCAGGGCCCACAAATATCGTTATACGGAGGTTTGACTGCAGCTTTTTAATACTCTTTTAAAGCGGATTCCATTGTGGTGGATGTGAGATTTGTGAAGAATACGGCATCCCGCGACAGATTTTCCTCATGTCCTTACAGGAAATGAAAGAAAAAGAAAAAAACGCCTGCGTCACGTTTTAGAGGAAGCCTCAGGACATGACAGTTTCCGTCACTTAATGTAACCGGAAGTAAGTCGAACATCCGTCCACAGATGAGACAGGCAGGATGTGAAGGAAATACAGCGTTATTTTGTTGTCTCAACGGATACACTCTTGAAATAAAACAGTTATATGTTAATTGAGGCAAACCCCGAAAAGTGCAGTCACGCCCTATCATTAAGGTGGGCGATGGGCAAATTACTGGTCATTTTCGGCCGAATTGTTTATGATCAATGGTTCAGGGATGTCAACACTTCAGTCGAGTGCAAGGAAATTTTCCGATGCTTCTGATTACTTTTTTCTTCACCTAATGTTGGCATTGAACCTCCGTATCATCTGAGTTCCACATCAGCCCTGCGCGAGAAATTTCTTTTTGGTTTGAATTCAAGTCCGAACAGACGCATTAGCCCTTGAATAACGCTCGGGCCTAGGTGAGCGGCGAAATGGCGGTCGAGTAAGGAAACATTTAATTTGAGTGGCTAAAAGCCGTGCCTCTCAACGAATGTCCGAACCAGCCCCTGGATGAGATCGACTCGTACTGGCTTTAAGTCAAAAATCTGAAACTCAAATATCAACCTATGAATACAGATCGGTTTCTGGTTCAGGGAATGAGAGGGATAAAACAAACATTATGTGGAGGGTTAGCCTTTTCTGCGTATCCCCAAAAGGGATATGTGCAGGGGTGGGGAGTGAGCCTGGCAGAGCCAGTTATGTATTCCCTTAACATAATTCACTGCGGATTACATCGGAAAGATTAAGTGTATTCGACTGTATTTAGAGTGATGAAAGCTATGTTAGTTAAACTAAGAGAAGCATTTCAGAGACGCCGACTTTAACTCTAAATAATTTGTTTTCCCAGCGGATGCATTACGTACAGTGATAGCGTATCATTGTTAATATGTCTGTTGTTTTGTCATCCGGCGGTTACATGTGAAGTTATTAAAGTGTCTGAAGGTCAAAGCCTGTTGCACAATCGTGTCCTTTATTAGTGTTATAATAGTGGGCGTAGATTTTGTCAACTCTTGACACAGCTGAGATTCGGACATGTCGCCAATCGTGAAGTGTGAAGAAGTGTAAAAAATGAAATAAGTAGATTAATACGAATCTTTTATAACGAGGGCCCGGATTTTGATGACAAGTCATCTTTTAACTGGTACATCATGGAACTGGCAAGCCCATCAAACTACCCCCCAGCAAAAAAGTGTCATTTAAAAAGAAAAAAAATCTTTATTGCTACAAGATATAGACCTACTGCTATTGATGTTTACAATAAACCTGAATTAAAATGAACTATGAACACTTGGCGGATATTCTCAAATAAAAATTATTGTCTGTTATCTGAAAGTAACGATTTGCACATGGAAAACATCATCTCTACCTCCACTGAAACATGGTATAAGAATTCCGAAAATGATCTAAAATTGCCAAAAATGACCTATCTCTTGAGAATGACGAAAAATGCAACCTTGTTGTTCTCCTTTAACCCTCATTTAAAAAGTCTATACATTAATTTTTGAAGAAGAAAAAAATCAAATGTTCAAATCTTAATACGTAGGCCTATAGGCCTATGTGAAAAAGTTTGTGCAACATTTGCACCGTTTATTTACATATATTTTAGTCTCTAGTTGTCCGATGTACATTAACTACTGTCGTCAGTAAAATAAGACACGCTCTTTTTTTTAAACATTCTTTTAGTGAGAGTTGATCTCCAACTGATTGTCTTTTGTTTTGAATACAATCGTCAAACAAACGACAGGCGTGAGCTAACATAGAAATTACATGAAGCAATTATTTAAACTAGGTGCATGATTATGATTGCCGTGTTTACTGCTTGAAAGTGAAGATGCATATTAAGAAACTTTCCACAGCCATCTAAACTGCATTAACTCGTGCGTTATTCAAATGTTTTAACAAATGAAAGGATGTTTTGTAGTAAAATATCTCTGCAGTCTCTGCTATTCACAAGTGGCATTTTCTATATTGAATTTAAGTTCTTTGCAATAACACGTAAACTATTTCGTACCGTAATTTGTTGTAAATTTGTCAGAGTTCTTCATCGAGTCGTGAACAGGGGGTCACAGTACCTGTCAATGCGGATCGTTACGTGGAGATGTTACAATCTTTCGTTACACCTGAATTCGAACACGTTTAAGAACCCTGGTTTCAACAGGATGGATCGACATCACACACTGCACGGCAATCAATGGAAGCTGTGCGAGAATTGTTCGGTAACCTTGTGATCTCAAGATTCGGTAACGTTCCCTGGCCCCCTAGATCGCCAGATTTTTCTGTTTGTGATATTTTCTTGTGGGGCTATCTCAAGAGTAAAGTGTACACGACTCGACCAAGAACTCTGGTTGAGTTAAAACAGAGAATTCGTGATGAAATTCACAGTATCCCAGCTGCGATGTTGCAGCGGTCAATGAGGAATCTCAACAGCAGGTTTCAAGAATGCATTCGTACAGGAGGACGCCATCTAAAGGACTTAATTTTTTTTAAAAAATTATAAATTCCATTAATGTTTCTTAAATGGCAAGTTTTAAGGTTTCAATTACTATGAATAAAATGTTTTTTTTTCCAATTTCCATCACTCTTGGTTTTATTATTGGATGTTAAAAAGTTCCCGTTTTTTTGTGTCACCTTGTATTATCAGATTAGCTGCATACCGAAGTGAACACAATAAGCGGCGTGCACTATATTTATGTTAAAAACTCAACTTCGAATTTTGGGACCGAACACAATACTTCCTCTCCTATAGTACAGTCGGTCAAATAAAGAACGTCGGGACTCGTATGCAGTTAAAATTAAAGTTTTAACGCATTAGTTCACAAGCTTCCTATAATTGTCATAATTCATTTTGCTTTGTGTCATCGCACCAAATACAAATGCTAGCTTGAGAGAAAGTGTAGTTAGGGCTGTAATTGACCTGCATTTTCGGCCTCTGAAGCAGCGAGAAGGTTCCATATTTATGAAAGAGCAGCTCAGTGGTGGGAACTTTACTATAATGCGACCGGAAGTTTTCATAGGCAGCGTAGATCTGCGGAAGGCCGCGTATTTCGATGCTAGATTGGTTGCAGAAGTAGAGCGTAAGTAATTGATTTTGCACTAGAAATACCGGTATTATAAAATAAAATCTTTAAAAAATGCTCCTTGAATAAACATATTCCTCGCGAATCTATAAATTATTAATATTATAAAAATTTGCAACCAAGAATATGGCGGATTTGAGGCATATAGCCACAGCCTTCTATACATGTTTGTTTTGGAACAAAACTGACTAAATAATCAAGAAAATACATGGATAGACAAGAGGCATGTGTGAACCTAACCTTAAGTCTTCCTGTACATGCGCATATGCTCGTTCGTGATACTTAATCAAATACCGCCCGACGTTTTTTATTTGACCGACTATACCTATGGTACTATAAAGTAGCCGTAAAGAAGTAAAAATATTTTTACAACCAATCCTTAATATGCCGTGAGGGTGACACATAGCACTAAGGTTATCGTACGTCCCAGACACGATTTGCATGCTTATTGTAGCGGCCAGTGAAAGTGTTGGATACCCTTCAGAAAACACTCAAGGTTCTGTGCGACCGCTCCATCACTTTCACCTGTCGTGCATTGTTGATGGAATCCATGGAGATTATAGATTTCACGTCAAACGCCACAAATAAAGACATAATTTATTACTTTGGCAGAGTGAAAAGTTTGCATAAAACCTTCTCTGTCAATGCAAAGTTTACAAAATGGGGAAATAATGGGAATACATCATCAAAACAAGATGTATTGTACTGTTAAAATATTCAACGGCGGGGAAGGAATTCTGAGACATGGGAAAGGAAATTTGAAAGTAACACATGACCAATCAAATAACGTTACGAGCGAAATTATACAAATGGCATTGTTTATATGCACTTGCATTGTAAAAATGAATACCGTACATGATATAGGCCTATATATATTTCTTCACATGCTTATCAAACTTTAGACCATTGTTCTTCCGTAAGCCCTGCTTAATCGATCTGGAGCTTAACTCTGAAATACTGTAGATTAGAAAAAATAACTTATTTTCTGCATTATCATGATTGCAACTATCACTGATTAAACAAAAGCATCTGGCACTTTGTTACATCAGTTTACCTGATTTTATTAAGTGCCTATTTGAGATTGTGTGGGGGACGGGAAAATGTCTGTCCGTGTGTCTGTAAGCGCGATAACTCAAATACGCTTTATCGGATTTTCATGAAACTTCGTATAGGCATTTATAACGTCCATTGGAAGAAGGCTATTGAAATTGGACCTAATCGGTTCACCGGTATCAGAGTAATTCACAATTTAGTGCCTATTTTTATGGTAATATATTAGAAAAGCGCGATAACTCAAATACGCTTTATCGGATTTTCATGAAATTTGGCATACGCATTTTTTACATCCATGGGTAGAAGCCTATTGAATTGGGACCAAACCGGTTGACCGGTACCGTAATAACGAGTTTAACAATATTAATTTTGTAATGGATATAGGCTAAAACGCTTCAATATTATTTATTGCTTGACCCACAATATAATATTAAACATAACATAACAAATAGCCAATCGTTATTGATATTGTTAGCCCGCCCTGATTGATTCATTTCTTCATGTCATTGTAAATAGAAGATTTAAAACACAATTAGACGTTGAATATTGATATTATATTGTGCATTATATAGATACGGATATCTACTTTATATTTTAATGTATTTTTCTTATTCGTTCCTGTGCAGCAATATACCTAATGTAATTCCTGACAGATAGATTTCAGATTGACTTTTTATTCATTCATAACCTATCATCATCATCATCATCATCATCCTGACACGTAGTAGTCCTGTAAGAACTTTTACGTCTACAAAAAATGTTCCGTCCATCTTTTTGGAGGGCGACCAAGTGATCGCTTCCCTATAAGGCTGCATAAACTTGAAACAAACATTTCAGCGAATCGTAGGCCTATTGCATCATTTATATTATTGCCAGCGCATTTTGTTTTTTGAGTTTAACTCGGAAATCGAGTACAAAAATAACTTATTTTCTGCATATCATAATTGCAATTATCACTGATTAAGAAAAGCATTCTGGCACTTTGTTATATCAGTTTACCTGATTTTATTTTTATAAAATTAAAAAAAGACGAGGTCTCTCCCAACTAAAGAACGGTGTTTCAGGAAATAGATGGACATCCCTGATGACGCCATGCGCTGAGTGAACATAAAACTGTTTCTCTGGTTGTCATTATGAGCAGTCACAAACTCTTTAAACTCCAAACAAATGAAACTAAGTGACGTCACACATGTTCTGATTCACTTCGGCAGAGGAAACCGCGTTCACACCCTCTTCCCGGATCTGGTGCCAAGGTTTCGGATGGACCACACGCCCATCAACACATGCGGGCATATTGTTTCTGATGAATTTCATAATGCCGTGTGGAATTCGCGTGCTTAGAGTGACTCTCTTAAACTATCTGTCTTAGAAAGTTGAGGTTTTGCAAACTTTATTAAAATATGAAAGGAAATTCAGTTTAAAATTTCATTTTAATACCACAAATTGATTTTTTTAATTAATTTAATTGCTTTTTAATCAAAATTGTAATATCTTCTCCGGCATATATTGTATTTAAAAAAAATAAATAAATAAAAACCTGAATTTTTTAAAAGATGAATTATTTCAAAAACTCAAATTCTGTTTGTCTATTACAATCGATGCAGGGTGTAAATAGGTTTGCGTAAGAACTTTTACCATAGGTAACCCCACGAGAGTTGACGAGTTTATCGATAGATTCGCGACTGCGAACCGATCGATAGATTCGAGCTGGATTTATTAAGACTATTCCATGAATAAAAGGGTAACGGATTATACAAATAGTAATTACTTTCGTGCTTTGTTGTATAAAAACAAAACTAAGAGGCACGAGATCACGGCCTACTATGAATCAACCATCCATGAATAGATTCCAGTTACCATGTTGTGACCAGTGCTACCAATGGTGCATATAAGACATAGTTAACTTCATTCAGGTAAGCTAACAGCAGAACAAAAGAAAATCACACGAACTGGCTTTCACCGAATCGAAATTGTGTTCTTAATCAATGTACATTTCTATTATTTCAATTTCCAAACGAGTTATGTTGTAGGTCTATAAAATAATATGTTTTCGTGATGCTTAAATGTCAGCGTGTGACGTATTAATCACTGCACACTGATGCTTACGTGTCCAGTAAAGAGCAGACGATTTTATCGATAAAACATCACCCTCATATTAATAGCAAGCATTTTATAAGATAAACGATCGTGATTGGTCTATATCCGAGGAATTGCTAAATGTTATTGGTCAATATCAAACTCGCGGAATATGAGTGGAATAGTCAGAAAAACTACAATATATCCAGTAAGTTCTCCAGCAAGTGTTAAAGCATGGCATATCCCTCCCTGTTCTATGAAGTTTAAAATTAGAAACACAATTCAGAAATGAGGAGTAAGATAAAACAAGTTAGGGACGTTTTTGGAAAAAAAAAAAATAAAAAAAAAATATTGCCGATAGTACCTATTTACAATTACAATAAAATCAGATAACCTTCTTTAAAATAATTTAGATTTGACTTATTAGTAATTGGATTTTTCATTTCTTTTCCAGGGACCGGATGCCTGACAGAAGACATCATTGGTTAGCTTCGCTGGAAAATTATTTATTACTGTTGGGTTACTGGACTGTACCCTTTGATGGTTTCGGCCTAAAAGGGCTACACGTTTTATTCAGGATCGCCCCGGAATTTACGTTATCCAGTCCAGTTTGTCCTCCTTTTCCTATGTGGATACGCATAACGGTGCCAACTAAGCATATGGCAGAGAGGACAAATGATAGAGTAGGGCCCCTTTTCAGGGGTGAAGAAGGTCTCGGTTCAGACCGAGGCTATACCTATGGAAGGAGCATCAGGAGATTTGGAAGGACACACAAAGGTAGGGTTTCAACTAATTTATTGATTTTAGGCTGTAATAGGTAGGCCTAGGCTACTGTGAAAATGGAGTAATATGACAAAAAATAATAAAGAATGAGAATCTTCTGAATCTCTTCTCGTAACCGCCAGGGCCCTATTTCATAAAAGTTACAATTTTACAGCTGACAGGTATCAGTAAATTGTTTTACAGGTTTACATTTTGACATTTTTTTTTCATAAAAGCTAACAACTTTACATAAACGTAATGACAATTTTGTAGATTTGTATGACAATATTACATATTGTTGCTTCTCAAACTTTTGAGTTTACAGGTAAAAGTCTGACAAACATGTCAAGTCTTAGGATGCCTACCATTTTTAAAACATTAATTTTGTTGACATATTTAGAAATTTACAAAAAATGTAGAATTGTCATTACAGAAGTGACAGGCAATCTTTCATTAGGCCAATAGAGTAGGTTAGGCCCTATGTAAATGTGTGGCATAACTTGGCAAACTGTTTTTTGTGATTTAAACTTTCTTGTTAATAAACTTGCTAAATTGTCTTGTTAATAATGAACACTATAAATAGTAGTAGTGATATTGGTAGTAGTGAAAGTAATGAAGAATTATACATGAGACCACGCGGGGTTTTAGGCAATGGATTAACCTAACTTTCAATTTCAGTTACTTTGTATTAAAAGGGAAATAAAATTCAATTATTTTCGATAGCAATAATCGATTGCTTAGGTATCACATTCGATGTTGAGATCAATTATCACACATGTAGCCTATATGAGAGCCTCTACAGTGTACTAAAGTGATTTTTATGTTTGACATAAAATTGTCGCGTTTATGAAAAGGGTGCTTTTAGTCTGACAATTTACATTAATTTGCCTGTAATGTAAAGAAAAGTTGTAATATTTATTAAAATAACAATTATCATGACTAGGGCCCGGATTTTTAGCCTCTTATTTTCGTAGAATAGCCTTTTATAGGTTTTAAACAAACGATTTTAGCCGTCTTAATGAACACTAATATTAACACCGAAAATTCTGTTATAATTTTGACAAAAACCCTCCTATACTTTTCTGTCGTCGGTTGACAACTTGTTATTTGAAAGTTGAAACGACAATGGATTACTTGCAGATTTTAAAGTATTGAAGACGGCTCAAGTTTCATTTCCTGTGACGGCGAGGGGGCACATTTCTGAATTACAAAGACAAGGGACAAAATGACATGTTCATTTTTTATTTCAGTTCGTTGTATAAACTTATTTTTATTATGTCTTTTCTTAAAATGCATAAATTCACATATTTATTTACCTTCGCATTAATTCGAAACTCTATTTAAAAATAGTGTTTTTCTGAAAAAAAAGTCCTCTTTAGCCCCTAGTTTTTTCAGCAAAAGTCCTTTCTACTCCCTAGTTTTTCAGCAAAAGTCCTCTTTAGCCCTTTTTTTTCAGAAAAAGCGCTCTTTAGCCCCTTTTAAGCCCTTTAGTCCGATTAAGCCCTTTTTAGTTTGTATAAGATTCATATATTCGGAAGCCAGGGGTATGAATCGTAAAAATACGTTAAAATGTTCTATTTATCAAGCTGGTTTAACCTTCAAATCCGAGCCCGAGTCATGACATATTGTCGTATTTGTCACACCTGTAGAGTTTTATGAAATAGGACCCTGGTGTTGATGAAATCACACGAAAGACCTATCAAGTTATAAGCCCCATATGTTCTCATTTACCAGCTTAGCGTTGCAAGTTAGACCTATGTATTTCCGGGAACTGTGCAAGCAAATACGAGCCATTACTAATCTCTTTACTGACGTAAACTTTGAGAAATTCCCATACAATAGGTAATGCCATCATAATGAATTAAGTTGGAATCATGTTTGGGATTTGACTCAGTATTTCAAGGTTCTGGCTGAATGATTCACGGAACCGGTAAGGGGACGTGCAGTCTGTATCGTGAGTTCTGAGTTCGATGCTCATGGATCACACGTTACACACGGTACAAGGTCAGACTTCAGGTCGTGATAATGTAACAAACATGCATTGGCTATGAGTGGAAATTCCCCACAATACATCGTTCGCATTTCATAACGATACCGGAATGAACTATTTATGAACAGCTAAGCAATGCCGGCCTGCTTGTAAAGTTACATTTCAGCCATTTTATAAAATAGGAGAATTTTTCCCTCAAAGAGAGATGTTACAAAAATTAATAACAGCTGTAAGCTGTCTGCGCGTAGCAGCATGCCTGGCTCTACGGTGCGTAATTCATTACAATAATATTTATTAGGCCTAATATTCCACAAATAATTAGGCCTATTAACGGCTGTTTAAAAGTAGTGTATGTATGATACATAGGGGCCGTATTTTTTGGTAACAACTATAAGCGCGAAATTTTATAAAACAACCTCCCTTAGCTATATTTAGTTTTTATATGCTTAAAATACCATTATGAACCAAATTGAATCCACGAAATATCGCGAAATTTACTCGATTCCGCGAAATGTGTATATAAGCGCAAAATATGCCCCTTCTGTCCGTAAGGCATGAAAATGTGCCTTAAAATCACAATATTGTGTTTTGGTGTGCTGTATTTTTTATTTCTTAGCAGCATGCTTTTTTTCTGCTGTTTCTGTGGCTGACGAAGATTTACCGATATATCGATATTTGTGATCGATTACAAAGATTGCAGAATTTACGCAAAGATTGTCTGTGACCTGGTTTGTACAGTTGAGTACACTCCTTTCCTGCTACGTCATTGCCAAGTTAGCGATGCCTATGATCGATTACAGCAGAAGAGTGTAGAATGTTTGTTACTTGTATTCAGCAGATTTCGTCTTTTATCCACAGTGTTATGGTTGGCACTTCTTTTGCAAATGGCTATCTGATGGTGTTTAGTAGAAATTACGATAATATTTCTCGTCATTATATTTGAACATTAACTCTAAACATGCCTAAATCGAAAGTTACTTCAGTTCATACAAGGGCAGAAGAATATAGAAATGGAATGTAAATAAAGAAGCAAAGTTTATCATTGCGCAATGTTCCCAATGTAGTATATAAGTAATTTATTTCACGAAATACCTACCGAAACAGAAGGAAGTTAACACCGAAATCAGCCATTTTATTTCAACAATAAATCAGGGCCCTAAATTGATACACGAAAAAATGATTTTATTTTGCTCGTAGGTTAGATTTACAAAGTTCACCGTGTAGGGAGAAGTTGTGAAGCAATCATAGGCGTAACGAGGGGGGGGGGGGGGTTGGGGGTTTGAACCCCCCATTGATTAAAAAAAGGAAAATTGTACTATTTATTTCATTATTGTGATATATCACCTTTTTAAAAAATCTGCTTATAAATTACTTAATATGAGTTTAAAGCGTGGGAAGCTTAAAACTCGTTATTGTGCATCTTAATTTTTAAAATTTTCCGGGGGAGGACCCCGGAACCCCCCTCTCAAGATGTTATAACCCCTCCCCATATGGTCGGCCTGGTTACGCCTATGGAAGCAATCATAGGCATAATTTTCTCCTTTTACTTAATATCATGTACTGTTAAAAGTGCTTCTTATACCTTCGACTGTATAAAAAATATTTATTCAATATTTATTCTTTTCAGAATTCAATGTTAAATGTATAAACAATTTCTTCTAAAGAAATCCCCTGTTTTCCGCTAGGTAGTTTTGTTCGTTGCCTCTGGGCGGAAAGACATCATGAAGGTAAACATGCATTAGGCATTTCGATCGTGTTTTCTGGAACACTGGCTGAATTGCTTCACAACTCTTTGGCATTCGATATATCGATTCTCGTTGAAATCAATCGTCACGTGTACAAGGAGGCCGTGGCTGGAACTTCTTCACTCCGATAATGAGAAATCCATAAGTTCATTAACAGCTCTCAGAAGTTTCTTTCAGTCCAAGCTTGTTGTGCCAGAACGAAAATCATTATTGAAATAACAAAGGTATGAAGATAGCAACTTCCTTTTGTTGTGGTTCTATAGCTGAGCCAGTACGCCGTACCGGCTTAAATGAAAATTCGCTATAACCAGGACCCGGATTCTAATGACATGTCATCTTTTTATTGATGCTGCATAGACATTGCCAACTTGTGGATAAATCCTAATCATGGCCTCTAGATTATAGAAATGCATTTTTATTAAGCAATTTTTTGCAATTTTATATTTTTAGGGCATTTATTTCAATTTTAGGTCATTATTTAGTCATTTTTGTGCCATTTGCTTCCTTATTTAGTCATTTTTGTGCCATTTGCTTCCTTATTTAGTCATTTTAATGTATTTAAATTAAGTGTTTTTTCCCGTCGCTAGCGGTGCTGTCTTTGAAGTGCTGTTTGTTTAATGCAAGAAGGAAATTTCGGCGTTAAAGTGTTGACAAGTCTCAGTCGGAAATGAGAATCAAAGAAATGCCAAAATTTTATATTATATTACTACTGTTATTAGATTGACTTGGCACTAGAGTCTGCCACCTGCTTGGATTTGAGTGTGCAAACTACTGTTTACCCTCAATAAACAATAATATAATCCGGCAGACCACAAAAGGATGTTCCGAATTTTGACTCACCAGTTGACTGCCAGTATAAATTTCCGTGAGAAAAGAACATTCACAACATTACAGTTTTTACTAGGGCTAAAAATCGATTAAAATTTTTAATCGAGTTAACGCTTGACTTTAACCGATTAATCGACTGATTAATCGACAGACAGGTCGGTATTTTAAACGAAACCAAAGTGTACATTCAATATTGTTTTACGCGTTTAATAACTACTACACTACAGATAATCAGAAGAAATCCTGAATTAATGAATACCATTATTAGTTAACTAGTGAAAAAATATACACAAAACTTACATTTCCGACTTTGTGGACTAAACTACCCTTCAGGTTTCTGAATAACGGGAATTGTTTGGACACCATAGGCCGAATGACACGATGTGCCAAGGCCGGAAAAGCGAGAGGAGTTTGGTCATTTGACCCGTTTCTCGAAAAACGTTTTTCAGAATTCGACTAAACCGATTAATCGGAAAATGTAATTGATCGACGATTAAATGTGTAGTCCATTAATCGGTACAGTTTTTGTTTATTGGAGCGGATTGCCCCTTTCAGCCGAAAGTGCCAATTATTCTAAACGTCAACACTGTGCTACATTATTTTTTGTCTGCCCTTTAATCCTGATACAGTAGCACAAATGTGGCCAGCAAACATTAAGAATTGAAGAGCAAACAGCTTGATCAGGTATGGCATTGAGGATCATCGCATGCTTTGGCTTAAATAACACCACGGGGAAACCCTGACGTTCAAACACGCCATCTGAGTGCAGTACACTAATATTACAGTGACGTAACACACAACCAAACACATAAATCCCTTACCACATGTGTTAATTTCCATTATCAGCTTACGTAAGCCAAACCATATCAAAGCAAAATGTTATTATAACGATATGACAAAGGAAATCACTCATATTAGTTTCACCCAGTCTACACACTTTCTTCCTTTAACCCTTAACCATGGGCGTGAGGTCTGTGTGACCGCATTAAAAAAACATAAACCACTGCTGATATCTATAATAGATATAGTCTTCACTACCTTCTCTTCTCAAGAACCTTTATCTATGCGGTGTGCTAGAAAAGTTATTTTTGCAGAGGTCTGTCAGACCTCACGTGCATAGTTACGTAAGTATTTTTTCAGTTTAGTATTTTGTGAACAACAATTAGTGAGCGGTCGGGACCACCAAAAATTGTTAGGCCGAGAGTTTCAAGACTATGTGATGACCAGGGCCCGGATTCTGATGACCTAAAATTGTTTGAAAAATGATCTATAAAATGACCCTAAATTTTAAAGAAAATGACCTAATAATTATAAAAAATGACCTAAAAACTTATATTTTATTTATAAAAAAATATAATTGTACCCACAAAGGTATAGACTAGTTTGTACATAATTGTAAAAACTGTAAATAACTGTAATGTTGTGAATATTCTTTTCTCACGGAAATTTATACTGACACTGAGGCACTGGTGAGTCAAAATTCGGCATATCCTTTTGTGGTCTGCCGGATTATAATATTGTTTATTGAGGGTAAAGAGTAGTTTGCACTCTCAAATCCAACCAGATGGCAGACTCTGGTGCCAAGTCAATCTAATAACAAAAGTAATATAATCCAACATTTTGGCGTTTCTTTGATTCTCACTTCCGACTGAGACATGTCAAACAATTTAACGCCGATTTTTTCCTTCTTGCATTAAACAAACAACACTTCAAAGACAGCACCGCTAGCGACGAAAAAAGTTAATACACTCAATGTAAATACATGAAAATGGCTAAATAAGGAAGTAAATGACACGAAAATGACAAAATAATGACCTAAAATTGAAATAAATGCCCTAAAACCATAAAATTGCATAAAATGACAAAAATGACCTAATAAAAATGCATTTCTATAATCTAGAGGCCATAATTATGATTTATCCACAAGTTGGCAATGTCTATGCAGCATCAATAAAAAGATGATATGTCATTAGAATCCGGGCCCTGGTGATGACAGATAAAATGAATTTATTTTTCTGAAATTAGTCACCGGATATAGTAAGGATGTTTAAATCGCGGAAGATGAAATGGGCTGGACATATTGCACGCATGGAGGAGGAAGAACATGTCTAAAAATATTGACTGGGAGACCCGAAGGGAAAATACCAAGAGTAAGTGGGAGGACAACTTAGGGTAGAGTTAAGGAAAGTAGGATTTGCGATGGATGATTGGATGGAGTTAGCACAGAATAGGGTTGAATGGCGGGCTCAGGCAGGCGCGGCAATGAACCTCCGGGTTCCATAAAATAGACAATATTCCTTTAGCTAGCTTAGGAATTGTCTATTGCCATTGAGTAAGTGAGTATGTATATTAAAACTCTGTTGTTCTTTTTCCGTTTGTATATTTTCTTTTTCTTTTTCTTCTTCTTCCTTTCTAAAATCATATTTCCCTTACATCATAGACATCTGCTACCAATTTCATAGCACTTAAATTATGGCCCGATGCACTAACTTTCTATTTTTTCCCTGTAATTCAAGCATATCAAAATATGGCATGGTCAATGGCGTTAAAAAGTCATTCCTAAGTTTATCCCTAGATTAAACCAGCCCGCTCACTTAATGACGTATAAAAATGTTGTCACGCTCAAAATAAAATGGGCAGTGGGTCACGTGGTCATATTGAGGGTAAATTACTTTGACATTTATATGGAAATGGATGGCCATGCTCGCATACGTTTGTTGCGTGCTATGCCTCCATTAGCACGACGTTAACTTATCGACCTATCGATACTGTAAAAATTCGAGGGGGCGAAGGATTTTTATAAAACAGTGGTGTGCTTTACCAATGCATATAAATTCCTGCCCATTTAATACACGTTTGCATGTCAGTTGTTTTATAGGATTTCCCATCGCTTAGCAACTCTACTGATGCGTGGGACGTTATTAATTTGTTCTAGATTACATAATTAAGAAGCTGAATTCCAAAAAATACTAAAGCCTGCTTCACGGAATTTCAGGATTCACAAAAAACTTATGTTATTTTATAGGCCTACAGCTTTGTTTTTAGCTCAGAGTTATGTTTATTGTGAAATATTTTTTTATGGTACTTCAGCAGTGAAGAAATTAGGCTACTATGTAAATAAGAACAATATGAAAATTTGAAACATTACGATATACTGTAGTAACTTTTGGAATCAAATAAGGATTTAGGATGTTCTGGAGGGAAATTATTTGAAAATAGGATTTTTTGGCAGGAAATATCCTGAAGTTTAAAAATTAATATTTGATATTTCTAAAAAACTGTGACGGAAGGATGATAGAAAAGAGAGAGAAGCAGGAAGAAAATTTATGATTAATAAAACGTTCAACAAATATTTTGAATGGCATGAGGGGTCCGATGCAGAATCGTCAGAGATTCCGGGTTCAAACCCCGTGGCCGGCAGATTTGAGTTGAGTTTTCACTTTCTCTATCTATAGGCTTGCCAGATTTCTAAAATGTTCAACCGGGACACAGGAATTCCCCCCCCCCAGCATCGCGGGTATTCAAGGGTACACACCCTTGGCGGGTTTTTAGAAGGTTTTAGAGGGTAGTTTATTCTCAATGCTATGAATAAATGGTTACTGATTAGGAACCTAAACCAGGGGCAATAATAAATGACATAAGCATATAAATTTAAACATTTTATTTCTAACATGTTAATATTTAAAAGTTACTTAAGTAAGAAGAAACACTTTGAATAAGGAATAAAAATTTGAACAACATTTACATGTACTTTTCATTGGCTAGGACATTTTTTTAGACTATTTTGGTCATAACTTATAGAAAATCAAATTTAATTTTACCGGGACGTGAAGTAAACCGGCCGGGACACCTGGATTTTGTCTGAAAACCGGGACTGTCCCGGTCAAACCGGAACGTCTGGCAAGCCTATCTATCTATATCTCTATCTATAGGTACTATAGGTAGAGGAAGCATTGGGTTCGACTCTGTATACTTTTTGAGGTCCCCTGAAGTCAAAGAATAATTATTTAAAAAAAAAGTATGTGTATTTGTCAAAGAAATATCGTAAAAAACCGAGCTGGGATAAAATTTCTCACGAACGCAAAGGTGAATTGTCTGTAGAACAATCTCAAGGATGAGATATAAGACATCATGAACAGCAAGGCAAGGTCGAAATGCAAAAATCTCACGAGGTGAAGGAAATGAACATAACAATCTCAGTGGCTGTGAAGTGACGTGAGGAAAAAGCATGGCGTGATGACCTTATCCCTTAGGGCGACAAACTGGGTCAAGGGCTGTTTATCGACTACAATAACAGTAGTGTCGGTACACATTCCAATGTTAGAATTCTAGTCCATAGTTTCGTGATAATTGTGCATAAGAATATGTTAAGTGAGAAATAATAATATGTCCAATCACGGAAGGAATGGAAAATACGTCGTAAAAAATTTAAAATTACCTATGGAGTTTATAACTTTTAGTTAAATGCATGGACTTCCTTAAACTTCCCGTTATAAAGGTTTAACTTTCTTCTAACTGCTCTTAAGAGCGACATAAAGCGAAGGAAAAATCGCGTTCAGGAAGTCATGCACATAACATAATATTTGCATGTACAGTGAAGTCTCCGTAATTCGAGGTAGATGGGACCGAGACTACCTCGAAGTAAGAAAAACAGAAAGAAAGAAAAAAAACACTCCCCTTAAATATAGCACATTAGACCTATCCGCACTTAGGAAAACCCTGCGCCAAAATACAAAGACACAAGTACACAGACCAAACACGTCACACCATAACATCCCCTTCGGATGTACATAAGGCCACAGTAGGTATACACACAACATCACATATGGTTACCAACATTTGGTTTGACCGAAGGTTTAGGCTTAAATGCTTGGCACTCCGGGGGGGGGGGGGGTAAGGGTGGGGACACAAAAAACGCATAACTTCACTTAATGTAATTCATAAATGTTTAATACTTATTTCTTCAAGATAACTTGCCTCCTTTTCTCTAATCTTGAATTCTTCAGGGAAATATAGTATCATATTTTTGGAATGAAAGAATGGCTGCGTTTTCGTTACTAGATGCATTATTCTCAGCCTACCCTATGAAAACTCCCAAGCTTCCGCAGCTGAATTTAATGTGGAACTTACATCCAATCTTGTAAACTGAGAAGTTAATGTCAGTTTTTCCATACTTTAGTGATTAGTTTTCATCAGCATCTTAGGTTTTTTTTTCTGGGCAGTACAATTCCTAAGAAACGGAACAAAAAGTTGTTCAACTCATCACTCCATAAGAAAGACTTTATGGCTTCAGCATTGCAGTGGAAACAATGTGGTCGCGCTTCCCGTACTCAGGGGGCGATGAACTGGTCAGTCCGCCTCTCGCTGGCTTCTTTGTTAACTAAACTTCAACTGTTTCCTCAGCCTGCTGTGTACTGTATTGTTACAAGTAATTAATTATTGGCTATCTTTAACTAGCTAGCTAAGCCCGTCACAGAATTCCGGGTTTATTTTTAAATTCTAATTTATGGAAAAACAAAACAAAAACAAAAAACAGAGCATCTACTAATTCATGTTCGTTTGCTTTAGGCAACTGATTAACCCGAAGGACATATTATTTGAAAAGCAACTACAGGCTCATTCATTCTGTTTTATTTTCTTCTTGATTTCTTTGCCACACACCGCTTCTCATTTTAATCTTGCATTAAATATTTTTACTACAACATGGTTTTCCTCTTGTCCGTTTTGATGAATTTTCATGAGAAGTGTTCGTTGCTCTTTTATTTGATTTCTCCATATTTCCACTTTTATTAACTTCTCCCACGTTAGCGATGCTCTTCTTACCCAGTTTGCTATGGCAACCGAGCAAGGCCACCTTCAATTAATTTCACGATTGGATACGGTCTAGACGGAAACACCAGCTTAAATATTAGCCTATATTACATGATTTATTGGTTTATCTTTAATTACTAACAAACCCGTACGAAATCTTTGCACTTCGCCTCTTTTGACACGTGTCCAGGAACAGGGTAGTATTTAAGGGGGCCGAGGGAGCCCTGTTTCCCTAAATGATCTGATCAATTCCATATGCCAAGTAAGAATGTAGATATATCACACGCTCTGCAGAATATATCCAATGTCACTCTGTAATGAGGTAGGCTACGGAATCTTATTCTGGGGAAAGCAAACCTCTGCTACTGTCAAGACTGTGAACTTTACATCACAACAAGACCTACTTTGCGTGATATTTAGAAGGTAAGCTGTTGATAAATTAATCAGGCACTTTTATTTTCTCCAAGTTATTGTGGTTAATTAGGCCTAATGGGGGGCCGAGTTCGTTTATGCAGTCAGAAGAATATAAATAATGCAACACACAAAGATGCATTGTGACGTAATGAAAATCACTTTCAGGGTCCCTAGGCGTGAAAATTAAATATAAAACATAATTAACTAACATTTATTGAACAGGGGAAAAATATTTAGATTAAAAACACGATCAATAAGAATAATATGGGGAAAGAAAAAAAAATCTTTTAACCGCTTTAAAAAAATTAAAGTCCTCACTCTCACAGAGTGTGAGAGAGGCCTATATACTCGGTAATGTGTTTCATGGTAGATAATATTGATAACTTTCAAACTAAATGCAGTGTACATGGACGTACTACTTAGCAACATGAATGATTTATAAAAACCAGCTAATTCATTAAAACTCTTTCAGAAGGGTGCTTATTATTCTGAAATACAGATATACATTGAGTTTCCAAGCTAAACATTAAATTATTATGAATTAAAAGCAAGTGCAAATCTTTCAAAAGACCTCGCAATTAATTTTTAATAACTCACACCTTCTACAGTATGGATTAATATTTCCAGCTTTAATAAGTTTCGCAGCTTACAGTTTTGTGTATTGTTGTTATAACATGCATGTACATTTTGATATGACGTGTTCTATATCCTTGAGCCTCGCTCAATACGGAATCTACAGAACGAGATATCGACATCTACATCTACTTAGATAAGTTTTCTAGAGCTTTAGAAGATAGATTTCATTCTCATTACAATGGATTCTTTCTGAATTTTGTATTAATGGAAAGAATGTTTTAATATTTCCATTAAAAACCCATGTTAATGCTGTGACATTGAATTTCCTCTACCTATTGTAAATATTGGATACGAGTAGAGAATATATGGTAGTTTTGTAGATTCCGCCTATATACCACTAAATATAATAAGCTGAAGTTAATGAGAAAAAGGAAAAAATAATTGAATACTATGAAATACTATGGGTTTATTAAGTTATTATAAGGTAAGTATTGTAAAATTAATACATCAATTAAATCTAAAATATTAAAATACCATTGAGCTCAATGAATATAGTCAATTTAGATAAAAAATCTATCTTATCTACATGAGAATATTATAGGAGAAAAATTCCTCCGGCACTGGGACTTGAACCCAGGACCTTTTGGCTATTCGCGCCAATGCTCTACCAACTGAGCTAAGCCGGAGCTCAATTCACAGCGTCTGTCTGTCTGTGAGGTAGACCATTAGGGCAATCAGTCATAGGAGAGAAGTTCCATCTGGCGCTGTGAATTGAGCTCCGGCTTAGCTCAGTTGGTAGAGCATTGGCGCGAATAGCCAAAAGGTCCTGGGTTCAAGTCCCAGTGCCGGAGGAATTTTTCTCCTATAATATTCTCATGTAGTGTCCAACAGAGACAATAATCTGTGGCTCATGAATGCTTATATATCTGTCTATCTTATCTATTTTATCTAAATTGACTATATTCATTGAGCTCAATGGTATTTTAATATTTTAGATTTAATTGATGTATTAATTTTACAATACTTACCTTATAATAACTTAATAAACCCATAGTATTCAATTATTTTTTCCTTTTTCTCATTAACTTCAGCTTATTGTTATATTTAGTGGTATATAGGCGGAATCTACAAAACTACCATATATTCAACTATACCACTGGAAAAATGAAACTAATTAATTACGAGTAGAGAAACTGACGGTAAAATCCGCCAATCTCGTGTTTTAGGTGCCATAATGGTACTTTTTGAGATTGTGTGCGGGACGAGAAAATGTCTGTCCGTCCGTGTGTCTATATGCGCGATAACTCAAATACGCTGTATGGGATTTTCATAAAACTTGGTATATGCATTTATAAGGTCCATAGGGAGAAGCCTATTAGACCAAATCGGTTGACCGGTACCGGAGAAAAGCCCAATTTAGTGCCTATTTTATGGTGATGTATTAGAAAGAATTTAACAAATGCAAATCAATTATCATGGCAACATATTGTTTTACAGTGTTCATATATACGGCTTTGGAAATTGCAATACAGTTAGCTATAACAAATAATACTATTCCTTCACATACGATTATCAAACTAGCGAGGTAGCCGAGATGGTAACGTCTTGGAGTCGCATTCTGGAGGTCCATGCTTCAAATCCCGTAGCCGGCCTATTTGATATGTTTTATTTTTTATTTTTTTATGTGAGTGTGCGATTGTCAAGATATCGCAAATCTGTATAGTTCTGCTGATACTGGACGATTTTAGTCGGATTAAAAAAAAAACATAAGTATTTTTCAAATGAGAAGCCATTTCCTTCACCGCCAATCACGTGTACGAGCTAACGAAGTACCGCTAGCAGTAAGAGTCTTCCCTACGTCTCGCCGTCTCTGATTGGACCGCGTATCTAAGCAGGAGAAGGACAAACAGCTTGTCATCTGCAAAACACTGTAAACCATTGTTCTTCCCATAAACCCTGCTTAATGTATCGATCTGGAGCTTGACTCGGAAATCTATTTTAAAAAAATAAATAAATAAACTTAATTTACTCCATATCATAATTGCAATTAGGCTACAACTGATTGAACAAAAGCATTCTGGCACTTTATTACATCAGTTTACCTGAATTTATTTTCTCTTCCAATCGTTCAAACTGACCCCTTAAGTCGATAAATGAATTACGCCACGTCGACTCATCGCTGTTAACTGACACAAATGCTGTCACGTCATGTTCGCAAGCAATTCGTCACCACTGAGTAATGTCATGCGGCAGATAAGCAATCAAGAGGTTCCTACTCAACAAACCAGATATGACATAGTTTTCTGCTACAGTATTTCCAATTAGCCTAATAGAGTCGGAGGACACAGACTTGACATTTAAGGGGGGATATACAGATTTAGGTACTGAGAAATAGGTGACATTCATTTTTTTTCCTCAGCAATGAATTGTTCTGCAATTTTGTAATCTGATATGCTCTTTACTACTTCTACATTATTCATTTTCAAAATTAATTAAACTGTTATATGGATATATGCATTCATGAACCACAGATTATTGTCTGTTGGACATTATAAGCCAGAGTTCGCTTCACAGCGCCAGATGGAACCTCTCTCTCCTATGACTGATTACCCTTAATGGTCGACTTCACTGACAGACAAGTTATGTGATATGCAGTACTGTGAGGTTGATCATAAGGGGTAATCAGTCATAGGAGAGAGGTTCCATCTGGAGCTGTGATGCGAACTCTGGCTTAGCTAAGTTGGTAGAGCAGCGGCACGGATAGCCGAAGGTCCTGGGTTCGAATCCCAATGTCAGAGGAATTTTTCTCCTAAAATATTCTAAACTGCCCTTGTGGTCCCCGGATATCATCTGGCCGTCATTATCATCTTCATCCTCATCCTCGCCTTGTTCTGAGTGTGTGTGTGTGTGTGAATGGTGTGTATCGTCCTATGTGTTCGTGTTGTCTCGGAGGTGGCCCCGGCATTGGGCTGATCACTCATCCGGGGAGGCCCTCCATGTCCTTGTCTGGTCAAAAAAGTATGTATGTGATCCAAAGGTAATTCCTCTCCCGACAGGTCGCGGCCCTGTAAGGCCCGGGCGGCTTGGGTCGCTTAAATCCTAAAAGGGAGAGGTAAAACTACGAAAAAGAAAGAAAAGAAATATTCTAAACTGTTACATTTACGGATAATTATCCTTTTAAAAAATGGCAGCCACGTTGTGTGCACTGAAATTTCCGTGATAATTTCCGCAAACATCAATATTTCTGAGTGATTATTTTTCTATATATTTTCTAATACCATATAAACAACGCTATTTACAATCACTAATTTAACATTAATAGTTTATTTATTTTTTAATGTAAAAGAAAATGTAAAAAAAAAAAACTTTTCATGGATTTATTTTTAAATGTAGGCATACTTATACTGTAGATACTCCAAATATTGTAGATGATGTTCTCATGATATTTACAGAAGGATTTGACTAACATCTTAAGAAATTTCTGTTGTACAATTTAACAGGAAAGTAGCCTACATAGCAGGCTAAAACATACGAGAAGCTAGTATATATACTGCTTTTCTGTTAGTGAGATAATATAAAAAATACGCTTCGCGCTAGATTTTTTTTTAAGGCAGCAACACACAAGAATTTCAGTAGACTGTCCCCCGATTTTTTTTTCTCCGGTGCAGGGTAGCTTTCCAAAAGTATTTCGTAAAATATGTTAGTTAAATCAACATTTCTAAATCCCTTGGAATAATAATAACTAGGGTTTGGGTGTTTATGACCTAAAAAAGTTGAAAATATCACTGCAAATATGCTCTTTAAAATTGATTAAATATGACCCATAAACCCTAAATATGGCCTCATAAAATAACATATTTTCAAAAAATAAATGATCAAATTTAAAACGTTTAAAGACACTAAATTCTTGCATCGCATTAACTCAATCAGAGATCACTTTTAACAATTTTGGTGATTATAGCTTTACTTGAAATGAACCTCTACTTTTTAACTCTAGCATGAAGTACATACACTGTATAATTGTGCTCTTTTACCGAATTTATACCTTGAAATATGATGTTAAATTACAAATGTGACCAAAATATGACCTAAACAGTCTAAAAGGACTAAAATATGAATTTATATGCAAAATAAAATCAGGTAAACTGATGTAACAAAGTGCCAGTATGTTTTTGTTTAAACAGTTATGACTGCAATTATGATATGCAGAATATGTTTTTATTTAAATTGATTTCCAAGTTAAGCTCCAGATTTATTCATTAAGCAGGGCTTACGGAAGAAGAAAGGTCTACCATCTCGGCCACCTGGGTCATTTTAACGGTCTAGTTGGATAAGCGCATGTAAATCAATATGTTTTTTGTCATAGCTACCTGTAGGCCTATTTTAATTTCCAAGGCCTTATACGATCACAGTAAAACAATAGGCTATGTTGTCAAGATAACTGATTTTCATTTTTTTTATAAATTCTTTCGAATACGTATATTACCATAAAATAGGCACTAAATTGAGCATTACTCCGAAACAGGTCAACCGGTTTTATCTATTATAAATAGACGTCTTCCCATGGACATTATAAATGCGTATACGAAGTTTCATAAATATACGATAAAGCGTATTTGAGTTATTGCGCCTTTAAAGTAGACATTACATTGGGGTTTACTCCGGTACCGGTCAACAGATTAGGTTCAAATTCAATAGGGCACTTCTCATGAACGTCATAAATGAGTATACCAAGTTTCATGGAAATCCGATACAGCGTATTTGAGTTATGGCGCCTTTCTATTAGAAAGGCGCCATAATCTATTAAAATAGGCACTAAATTGGGCATTATACCGGTACCGGTGAACCGATTTGGTTCAATATCAATAGGGTTCTTCCCATGGACATTATAAACGTGTATACCAAGTTTCATTAAAATTCGACAAAGCGTATTTGAGTTATCGCGCGTACAGACACACGGACGGACGGACGGACAGACAGACAGACGGACAGACATTTTTCGTCCCCACACACAATCTCATAAAGTACCATACTGGCACTTAATAAAAACGGTCAGATTAGGATAACAAGCGTGAAATTCATGATTAATTTGTGTTTGCGGCGAGATTGGTCAGGATAAAAATATGGCAAATCATAAACATCCGAACCCTAATAATAACTATAGTGATGACGAGGATGATAACATAATAATAGTACTGGGAATTCCATTTTTATTTATGCTGTATTTCATAGGGGGCCTTGTTGGACATGTGCCGCTTTGCTCCACTATCGCTGGCGCCCACGAACTCGGTAATATTCTACGAAAAAGGTGACTGATACCATCTTTCATCTGATTAAAATGCGGTAGCGAAAAATATACAATGAATGGCCTTCTGTGCTACAGTCAACTGTCTACGTTTTGTATTGTTATTGTCATATAAATATAAAGCAGGCCATGGATCAATGCGAAACATGAAAAAGTGAAGGTCAGATTCACAATATGAATGCATTTACGTAATATCATATAAATCATTATACGTTATTTCTATTGTCATTCCCTCTCAATCGAAGCGAAAATTCAGTAGGCTATGTATGAATGAAGTGTCAATCGACATTTTTTTCTTCACTCAGCTTGGAATTATTTACAATTTGTTCCGATATATTCGTTAAAATATTGGATTAAACTTATGCCCGGTTTCTATAAACTCGTGAAATACCTATGGGTAAATTATCCATGGGCAAATTAGTTCCATTTCACCCACAATGATATAATGAGCAAGGCCTTGGAGTTGTACAGTTAATTTAATTCAGAAGGCTTTGATTCTCATTGTTTAAATTATGATTGATCCTACAAAGAGGTTAAATTTTATCCAGCCATCCATGAAAGGATAAATTAACCCGACGATTTACCCTTGGAAAGATCTAGCCCGAGTTTGTATCAACATTTTTTCTGTCATTTTCATATTTACCGAGAGGACATTTATCTAGAAACTCGCCACAAGTGTATGTGATTGCTATCTTTAAATTATTTGGGTTTGTATGGTGTTATTCTTGTGTAAATTCTGACCATTGGATAATTTACCAATAGGTATTTCGCGAGTTTATAGAAACCGGGCATTAATCAGATATCCTTTATGACAAAAATTACCAAATTTGCATAAACTATATTATCTTTACATTTGAAATGACTGAAAGCTATTAGGTTGAAATTACCATTCTTGAATTGTAATACCGGTACTGTACTTATTCACTTACTCAATGGCAATAGACAGTTCCTAAACAATCTAATTTAATATTATCTATTTTATGGAACCCAGAGGTTCATTGCCGCGCTTTACATGAGCCCGCCATTCAACCTTAATCTGTGCTATCTCCATCCAACCATCCCTTGAAAATCCCACTTCTCTTGAATCTATTCTAGTACTGTCTTTCCAGCTATGGCTAGGTCTTCCAAGTGGTTTTCTTCCCTTTGGGTCTCCCAGTCAATACTTTTTATATTTGTCTTTCCTTCCCCATGCGTGCAACATGTCCAGCCCATTTCATCCTCCGTGATTTAATTACCCTTACTATATCCGGTGACGAGTACAGGTTATGAAGCTCGTCGTTATGCAGTTTTCTCCAGTCCCCATTTTCATCTTTCTTAGGCCCAAATATTTTCCTAAGCACACTGTTTTCGAACACTCTCAGATTATATTCTTCTCGAAGAGTAAGGGACTATAACAGTCTCACATCCATATAGGCCTAATACATTTTTACTTTTAAATTTCTGGACAGAAGACTAGAAGATCGTATTGTACTATTTAAATTTATGTTAAGCCTATTATATTAGCAATCGTAATTGTCATGATATAATTATTATGTTTCTCCCTATTTCTATCACATATTTCGTATTTGTATTAGGCCTATTTTGTTCTATTGTATTTTTGGTTGTATTACCCCTTAAATTGGTAATGTATCGTATAGGGTACTACATTAGTTTGTCTTAAAGTATGGGAAAGAAAAGTAGAATAAGTTAAATGTTTTGCATTGATGTAATTGGCACAACTACAAAGAAAGATTGTTTTAAATCCCACCATATAGAAGTGAAATATGCTATTCTACTCACTGTTTACACATTTTGTATTCAATCAGCATTTTCACCACCAAGTAATGCTGAAGAAATTCCCGACTTATTCCCGGATTTTCATTGATCATTTCAGAAATTCCCGACCAAAATATGAAGCACTTTTTAATAACTGTGTAAGAAAAATTATAGGATTATACATACTTTAAAAAGAAAAACTTTTAGTAACAAAAGTAATTGCAAACAATAATTACTTAGGCTATAACAGATACAAAAGTTAGGAACAGTAAAATATACCTTCATATAGGCCTATTATTGTCTAGAAGTCTTTTTGATCCCACTTTGCAATTTTTTTAATTTTCCCGGATATTTTAACAAATTCATTGACTTTTCCCGGATTTTCCCGACCATACGAAATTCCCGGCCTTTTCCCGGATTCCCGGATTTTCCCGACCAGTGGACACCCTGTAATATACTAAATAGGCTAATTCGGTTTTCTGACATATACTGGACAATATGAAACGCGTTAATAGGAGATTCATAGCAAATAAGTTGTGCCTGGTTGCCAAAGCACACAAGTAAAGATAATTCAGTCATTAAACAGTTGACGAACAGCTTAACGACTTGAGTTAAGAGTGAGTCATGTGAATCTCGTAGGAGGCCTTGCATTGTTCAAAATGTAATACGCACATGCAAGGCTATGTGCAGTTTTTATGTGGGGAGGAAAGACTGGAATACAAATGGAGGTTTTAGATATGCCATCTCTGTTCTACTTAGCCAGGGACTCACGAATGTATTGACTGACCATATTTACATATGAAAACATAAGATTATTCTAGCATTTTACTCTGTTACATAAAACATTTTGACTCGCAGTCAGGAGGTTCCAGGTTTAAATCCCGTGGCCGGCCAATTTCAATGGGTTTTTTTGTTTCCCCAGTCGTAAAAGCAAATGCGCAATTGGATATTTACTTACCATGATTCATCCTTTCTATTTCATCATTTTTCATATTTATTTACATTAATATCAGCTGAATTTTTACTGACGCCATAAAACACATCAACAATAGAAAATAGTTAGGATCAACTGTTGCATGGCCTACACATAACGTGAACTCCTGATATGGACTCTATGTTCAACGGAGGTTCCAGGTTTAAATCCCGTGGCCGGCCAATTTGACTTGGGTTTTTTAATGGTTTTCCCAGACGTGGATATTTACTTACAATGACTAATCCTTTATATTTCATCACGTATCATATTCATTGAAATTATTATCAATTAATTTTTACTGACGCCATAAAACACATCAACAACAGAAAATAGTTGAGTATCAACAGTTGCATTGTCTACACGTAACCTGAACTCCTGATATGGTCTCTATGTTCAACGGAGTATAAAGTTGAATTAATAAAATAAAAACATTTTGCACAGCCTAGGCTACTATAAACTACTATTTCAAGACAATTTTGCCATTTTACGGATTTTATTATTATTATTATTATTATTATTTTTATTCTCTAACTGTACCTATAGGTAGAGGAAGTATTGTGTTCGACCCCGAAATTCGAAGTCGAGTTCCCAACATAAATACACGTTTTGAGTTCCCAACATAAATACACGTTTTGAGTTCCCTTGAATGGCGAATTAATCGACTCTGGCTCAATATTTAATTTTAATGTTGACATTTACATTTCGTACATGATTATTTTATTCAAATTTGTATATTTTAAGAGGAAAATATGAACAACTGAATACAGTCAAACCTCTGTATAACGAAGATCGATATAACGATAAACCCGCATATAGCAACACTAGCTTAAAAGACCCGGCGTCGCCCGGGTTTTGTATTTTGTAATTGGAAATTAGCTTATGAAGGATTTTCAATTTTAAATTCTAGGTCCTTATATAGGCATTTATAATTTGAAATAGGATGAACGACTTATTACACTCAAACTATTCCCTCAGAAAACGCTTGATATAGTTTTTTATGGCTCATAGAGGATCTAGAATGTTGCATCCCATCGCTTGTACAGTGCACAGCAAGCCTGGTAGAGGTTTAAATAAGAAGAAACAGAAATTCCTGTAACATAAAATTGTAATATCGAGGCGGGAAATTTCCCACTCTTATGTTACCATAAAGCCTTCATACTTTTCTCTCCAAAAACCTGCGATATAATATAATAATATACACATTACCATACCTCGTTTTGTTTTCTCTATGTCCAGGGTAGAGAAAGTTATGTGATTCCATTATTTTAGTGGATTTCATTCTGTAATATTTATTTATAACATGAATTATTTTGATAACTTCTCTTATTTGTCAAAAGTGCATTTCATTTGTTTTTTCCAAGTCCACCTGATACCATTTGGCAACAATATATTCTGTGATTTGGAATGGATAATTCTATGTAAAAAGGGATTAAGTATTTTCAAAAATATTTAATTTTTGGCATTTAGAATCAGAATTTTTCAAAATCCTTTCTTAGTGAGCACCTACATTATAAAACGAAGGTACTGTCAAAATTCCAAGTCTCTACCTGTTATAGTTTAGGCTGTACGTTGATTCCTGTCATTCAGTCAATCAGTCAGTCAGTCATTCATTCAGTCAGTCAGTCAGGACAAAGCCTATTATATATACCGGTATAGAGTTTTTTTTTTTTTTTTTTTTTTTTGGGTCCAGGATAATTTCCTATCTTAACAATGTTAAAATGTAACTCAGTAGAACGATGAAGCTATTTTAGAAACACCCTTTTATAACGATATTTGGAGTTTGAATTGTGACTGCAAAACCAGTAGCTTAGCCCCATGGTAGCTGGTATCAGATTAGTGCCCTTCCTAGCCACCAATATTGTTTTCTGGGTACCTCACAGAAAAGAAACGTTCATGAGGGGTGGAAAATAGGATCACTGAATCTAAACTCATCCCTTATGTGTGCAAATACACACTGTGAGCTAGGTTGTCACTTCAACACCAATTAAAACGCCATAAGGAGCAACAGTTGCCTTAGCTATGTGTTGAATTTGCTTGTCTTTCTCTTCTCTCTTCCCACCAACTACGAGTCTTGAAATTTCTGAAACATGGCTAGGATCAAAGCTATGATTAGGCCTACAATTCAACGGAAGTCAATAAGTTAAGTACAACATTAGCGTTCTACTTCTTCGCATGTCCGTTCCATGAATTATCTTGTAGATTTTACAGTTTTCTGCATGCAGTCTTTCTAATGTGTGGGAAATTACAACCTCTCAATATAACAATAACCCTCATATAACAATTCAATTTCCTAGGGCCCACAAATATCGTTAAACGGAGGTTTCACTGCATTGAATTTGCAGCGTACGCATGTATAAACAGATTGTGAATCTTTGTTTTGGTTTGAAGTTTCGGGGGGCTTGTGGAATTCGGCTTCCTTCTGCGTGACATCACGCGCTGCATGACCTTGACTTGCGGTTGAAGATCAGATTCCCAGCATCCACCCTCCCCTTCGCTTTCAACTGTTTTCAAAACTTCACGTTTCTTTCGCTCGCAACACTGTATTCCAAAGCCTCCCATAAATCACGTCATTACATTTTTACTTCCTCTGCCCGTACCATAGGTACTATAGGTAGAGGAAGTATTGTTTTCGACCCCAAAATTCGAAGTTGAGTTTTTAGCATATATACACGTTTCAAGGCCCCCTGAATCCAAAAATACTATTTTTGGAAACTTGTCTGTGTGTCTGTGTGTCTGTGTGTGTGTCTGTGTGGAAAATATCTGTGAACAAGCTAGCTCCAAAACGGAAAATCGTATGAAAACAAAATTTCGTATTTGGGTCAGGTACCTTCTGAAGATGTGAGGATAAGATTGGCGACTATTTTCTCTTATTTTTAAGGGGACTTTGCATGAAGAAATTTTCGTTTTTCGCGATTTTCTCGAAAACGGCTCTAACGATTTTCTTTAAATTTTGCACATAGGTTGCTAATACTAAGAGCTAAAACTTTTATTTGAAACATTTTTTCGAGAAAATTCTCTGAGGGTAGTTACAAGCCACCCACTGTTCACCCACTGTTTGTAGAAAGTTTGTCTTACGTGATGAACAACTGAATTCGCGCTCTTTCACGGCCTCTTATTTTATACTAGCATGTGCCCGCGGCTTCGCCCGCGATAATTATTTCAAAAATTAAAAATTAAGAGCATAATAGTTAAATCATTATATTTATTAACACCTAAATCACGTGGACTACATACCACGATTAGATAGCGTCGCCTGGTAAAAGCGATCTCAGATTCGAGTTCCTTGGTCCAGAAAATCCCTGTACAGTGAGTTTCGTCCAAATCGAACAATGTATGACCATATTTAGGCCTATATTGATTATCCCTCTTCCGTGTAGGTTGAAAATTTCATATGTCTACGGGCCTTGACATTCTAAACAAATGAATCGACCAGCGTGGGCTTACAACATTCAAGCGATCGCGATGCTTTTATTTCGACGGTATGACAAAAATAGCCAAAGCCAACTGCAATTGATTTGACATTGAAATGTATTACTGAAATCTGATGCTTCGACAGCGCTAAAATCACGTTTTCTGCCAGTTTTTCACTCATAACTCGCGAAAGAAAGCTAAAATTAAAAATACGGCTTCGAGGTGCATTCGCCCACCTTTCAGTCCATCTAACTTTAAAATTTCAGATCTCTGCGTTCAGTAGATTTCGATGGGCATCGTGGACAGACAGACAAACAGCATGTGCCCGCGGCTTCCCCCGCGATAATTATTTAAAAAATTAAAAACTAAAAATTAAGAGCATAGTTAAATCATTATAATTATTAACACCTAAATCACGTGGAGTGCATTCCACGATTAGGTAGCGTCCCCTGGTAAAAGCTACCTCAGATTCGAGTTCCTTGGCCCAGAATACCCCTGTACAGTGAGTTTCGTCCAAATCGAACAATGTTTGACCATATTTAGGCCTATATTGATTATTCCTTTTCCGTGTAGGTTGAAAATTTCATATATCTTAGGGCCTTGATATTCCAAACAAATGAATCGTCCAGGATGGACTTACAAAATCAAGCGATCGCCCGCGATAATTATTTCAAGAATTAAAAATTAAGAGCATAATAGTTAAATCATTATATTTAATAACACATAGCGTCGCCTGGTAAAAGCGATCTCAGATTCGAGTTCCTTGGCCCAGAAAATCCCTGTATAGTGAGCTTCGTCTAAATCGAACGATGTTTAACCATATTTAGGTCTATGTTGATTATCCCTCTTCCGTGTAGGTTGAAAATTTCATATGTCTATGGGCCTTGATATTCTAAACAAATGAATCGACCAGCGTGGGCTTACAACATTCTAGCGATCGCGATGCTTTTATTACGACGGTATGACAAAAATAGCCAAAGCCAAAGCCAACTGCAATTGATTTAACATTGAAATGTATTACTGCAATCTGATGCTTCGACAGCGCTAAAATCACGTTTTCTGCCAGTTTTTCACTCACAACTCGCGAACGAAAGCTAAAATTAATAATCCGGCTTCGATGCGCATTCGCCGACCTTTCAGCCCATCTATGTTTAAAATTTCAGATCTCTGAGTTCAGTAGATTTCGCTGGGCATCGTGGACAGACAGACAAACACGTCCTTTTATTATTTTAAGATAGCATGTGCCCGCGATAATTATTTCAAAAATTAAAAATGAAGAGCATAACAGTTAAATCATTATATTAAAAACCTAATTCATGTGGACTACATATCAGGATTAGATAGCCTCACCTGGTAAGAGCGACCTCAGATTCGAGTTCCTTGGCCCAGAAAACCCCTGTATAGTGAGTTTCGTCCAAATCGAACAACGTTTGACCATATTTAGGCTAATATTGATTATCCCTATAATAATAATAATAATAATAATAATAATAATAATAATAATAATAATAATAATAATAATAATAATAATAATAATAATCATCCTCCTCCTCTTCGGTTAGGTTGAAAATTTCACATTATGTTTGCGTGCCTTGACATTAAAAACAAATGAATCGACCAGCGTGAGCTACAACATTCAAGAGATCGCGATGCTTTTATGTCGAAGGTTTGACAAAAATAGCCAAAGCCTAGTGTAATTGATTTGTATTACTGAAAACTCATGCTTCGAAAACGGAATAAATACACGTTTTCTGCCCGTTCTTCACTCATAACTCACGAACTAAAGCGAAAATTAAAATTCCGGCTTCGAGGTGCACATTCCGACCCTTTAGTCCGCCTATGTATAAAATTTCAGATCTCTGCGTTCAGTAGATTTCGCTGGGCATCGCGGACAGACAGACGGAGGACAGACACTTCCTTTTATTAATATAGATAAGAATGTGAAGTGAGAAAGATGTATTGTTGGCCATGCATAGAGTAAAGATGTATCTGAGGGAAATATTCGATAAATTTCGGAAATTATATTTTACGGCAGAAAGTTCAATAAACGTCTGTAGTCATTTGTTTTTTTTTTACATAGTTTGTTATATAGACTGCGCTTTTAGTCGCATCATTGAAAGAAGAGGTATTTATAGGATAATTAGCGTAAAATTGTGTCTTGCGATTCTGTACAAGGATATGTGAATACTGCTAACTTTTATTTGGGCAGAGGAAGTTATGTGACTTTCACATCAGATTTTTTTGTAATGTCGTAGGCTACTCTTGGCACTGGAATTGTTAAGATTAACATTTCTGTAAAATACATACCACTCTTATGGCCACTACAATGAAACAGAAATAAATAAAATACATATTTTAAGCGAGCATATATTTGGCCATAAAACGACAAATTTAAGCCAATATGTTTATTTATGATAATCAGAAATTTACCAGGGTTTTTCGCAAAACACGGTAGCCTACTTCATCATATAACAAATATACGCCAACAACTTTTCACATCTTGGTTCATAAGAGAAACATTGCTTACCATGGATGCATCAGCATTTAAATGCAATATACTAGTTAGTATGCATTATTGTTTACAAACAAGCGACTCATATATTATGCATCTATACCGCATTTCGTATTGGTAGAGTTCATTGTTTTTCTGCGATTCAGGTGGCTGTGAAAATATGACGTTAACAATTGGATGACTACCTTTCATTATAATTAATTATACGGTATTTTTGTTTCATTTCATATAATTTATAGAGATCTTATACTAAAAAACATTGTATCCACCACGCACGCAAAAACTTTATCGGACTCATCCGGTATAGTAGACTTCCGGTAAAGCCTATTTTTTGATACATAAATAGCTATTATAGTTCTGTTGATGCTGGACGATTTTAGTCTGATTAAAAAAAAAAAAAAAGCCCTGCTTAATGAATCGATATGGAGCTTAACTCTGAAATCGATTTAAAAAACCTATTTTCTGCAAATTGCAATTATCACTTAATAAAGAAAAGCATTCTAGCACTTGGTTACATCAGTTTACCGGATTTTATTATAATTATCATCTTCATTAATCCCGCTACTTGCTTAGTAACATTCACCTTCAATAATTATCTATAAGAAGATTAATAGCCTTCGGATTTTGATCACAGTTTGCACGCCAATGGAAGTTGGTCTTTACTAAGCCGTCGTCGCATCTTTTCATTAACTGCGGATCACGGGACTTAATCGCTTCCTGTCTCAATGTAGGGAGGCGTGCCTAACAGCCAGGAGAACTTCTCAAAGTTTTAATTCCAACACCGAGCAGAAAGAAAAGAGTGGACGTGCCATGTTAGCTTAGCTGTCAGATTAGCTTCCCAGAAACGACGGCCAGGTAACGTACGTTGTTTGGTGGAAGGATAATATACAGCAGCGCCAACTTTTATAGGCCCGTGTGGCTCAAGTCCACCTAATAATTTGCCATGTGCTACTGTCATGAATATTTACTTTTTTTTTAATTATAAAATTATTTTATTTATGGTTATTATTGCTATTACTTACTTATTCAATGGCAATAGACAATTCCTCAGCAAGCTAAAGGAATATTATCTATTTTATGGAATCCGAAGATTCATTCCCGCGCTTACCTGAGCCCGCCATTCAACACTATTCTGTGCTAACTCCATCCAATCTTCCCCTCGCAAATCCTACTTCCCTTAATCTATCCTAATATTGTCCTCCCACCTACGTCTAGGTCTTCCAACGGGTCTCTTCCTTTCGGGTCTCCGAGTCAATACTTTTGAGATATCTTTCCTCCCCCATGCGTGCAACATGTCCAGCCCATTTCATCTTCCGTGATTTAATTACCCTTACTATATCCGGTAAAGAGTACAGGTTATGAAGCTCGTCGTTATGCAGTTTTCTCCAGTCCCCATTTTCATCTCTCTTAGGCCCAAATATTTTCCTAAGCCCCCTGTTTTCGAACACTCAGGTTATGTTCTTCCTCATGTCTCACATCCATATTTAAAACAACCGGCAGGATAGTAGTATTTATTATTATTATTATTATTTTGCGCAATAGAAGAGCTTATTATGTACTATGGAGTTTTCCAAATAAGAATAACTCTGAAGTGTAATTAATTAATATTCTACCATGCACGGAAGCGCAAGACGTGGTCAGATTTCACTTCGTCCAGGCCGATAAAAGCGAATTCTATTGTTATCGGCGAATTCTATTGTTATCGAACTGTGTGGGAGTTAGCGGAGTCACGTTTGCAAATGCGTGTCTATGGCAACGTAAACAAAACACTCTGCTGGTAACACTATCTCGTTGCACTATTATTTTAAAAGGTTTGTGCTAAACATAAACTGATAAGCCCTCATAAATGTGTCATTGAATTTTGCTTTCTGCGCCATTTCAAAACAGTTAGGCCTTTTTTTATATATCTAGTATTATAGATTTCGGTATTGCAGGTGTTTCTATGGAAAGTTTTGACTGGCAAAACAAAATAAAATTCTGTTTGTATACGTATTCTAAACTATATAGACTAGAGCAGGGGTTGGCAACTGGCGGTCCCTGAGGCCTTTTCATTTGGCCTGCTAACCAGTGCCGTAAATAATGGGGATTCATGGGACGAATTAACAGGGCAAAATATATCAAGGTTTGTTAATCTATATTTATAAAAATGAATGTATGTGTGTGTGTCTGTCCTTTATCCATTACTACACCATTCATCCGATCGCCATGAAACTTTGGGAAGTTGTTGAGTGCATTCCCGGGAAGGTTTCTGGCATATTACATTTTTAATTTTTCCTTTCATTCGTGAGTTATGAGTGATAAACGGGCAAAAAAACGTGTATTTTTTGCGTTTGCGAAGCATCAGTTTTCAGTAATACCATTCAATGTCAAATCAATTACAGTAGGCTTTGGCTATTTTTGTCATTCCTTGGACATAAAACTATGGCGATCGCTTGAATGTTGTAGCTCACGCTGATCGATTCATTTGTTTATAATGTCAAGGCACGCAGACATATGAAATTTTCAACCTACACCGAAGAGGATTATTATACAAGGGATAATCAATATAGGCCTCAATATGGTCAAACGTTGTTCGATTTGGACGAAACTCACTATACAGGGGTTTTCTGGGCCAAGGACCTCGAATCTGAGGTCGCTTTTACCAGTCGACGCTATCTAATCGTGGTATGTAATTCACGTGATTTAGGTGTTAATAAATATAATGATTTAACTATTATGCTCTTAATTTTTAATTTTTTAAATAATTATCGTTTGCGAAGCCGCGGGCACACGCTAGTATATTAATAACTTGTACCGGTAATCATAAGTGAACCGAAATCCCTGGTTTCTTTAGAAGTAAATTAAAGGCATTTTTAGGAACCTTTATTCACAGTATTTGCTCCAGCAAGACGCCAAAAGTGTAATATTCTAAAGCTTTTAGATTAACTGAAACACGTTCTTGTGGAGTTTGTGGTGGAGTTGAAAATGACAGGGGTAGTAAGCAAAAAGTATTCCTATAGTTTTGTGCTTCAGTGCCATGAAAATTATAAGTGAAAAATAAAATGAATCAATAATTTTTTTTCAATGTGTTCATTGTGCTTATTAAAGTGAAACTTTAAAAAATTCATCTGACAATGGAAAAAACTAAAATAAAACTACTGTAATATGTTTAAAAAACTAAACCGGGGATTATAAAAATCTAAAAATCCGGGCCCTAGTGACGAGAGAAAATTCGACTGCCTTAGCTTAGTCCTTAGGGTATAGAGTCTATCATATCGTATATTTTATACAGTTGTTTCCCTCGCTTGATATCTGGATCTTTTTTTACTCCACGCCTCTTTAATTTCAAACAATTATTAAAGCTTACACAGGCTTCCCATCCTGCTTTCTGCAGACATTTCCCTGTGACTGGGCAACATATTCATGGTTACATGAGCATTGGTAATAAGTTGGCATATGTTTATTTCAAATAACAAGAAAGTTGGCAGTAGCGACTGGCAATAATGACTCGGCAACATCAACAATAATACGGGCAGTGCCGCCAACTTTTGAAGAACATTGAGTGGGCTCGAATATTTTAAAATTTTCACACTCCCACCCCTACTAAGGTTTATGAAAGGGTCTTATAATGTAATGATGTCACTATAGATAAATATAGTGCAAGAAACGATTTCAGTGTTTGTAATAACAATAACAATTTGTAATTTAATCGCAAGAAAGTGGTGTATAGCCTGGTTAACAATTTTTTAAAGTTTATAATACTATATACTTATTTTTTTTAATTTTTTGTTTTAGGTAATTTCTTTGTCAGTAAAACTGCCTGACAGAGTAAGATGGAAAACTTTAATGAATAAGTTGGCGCCACTGACGTGAATTGTTGTAACAAATTCAGACATCTGTGTAGAAAGGCGTGATATATTATTTGATTCGTTTGTGTTTCAATGGTTTTTGGAACCAAAACTAAAACTTAATATTTATAGCGTGTAAAAGACAATAATCTGTATGTAACTTAATTATATCTTTGGAACATATGTATTTCACAAAATGTATTGTTATGTTATAGGCATTATTGCTTTTGTGCATATATTTCATATTAGATTTACATTTATTATCAATAGGGCCCGGATTTTTAGGCTCTTATAAAAGATATTTCAGCCTTTCATTATCGTGGAATAGCCCTTTTTAGGTTTTAAACAAACTATGAACACTAATATTAACACCGCAAACTGTATTATAATTTTGACGCCTTTATTCTACAGTTTATTCTGTAGTTTCTTTTACTTGCCGTAAATATTCGAAAAATAGCATAAACAATTGAGATATTTACCCTTTCATGATACAATTATTCAATACACCACTCTATTCACTTCCGATCTACAAAGATAAGTAGATTCAAGTGTCACGAATTTGTTCCTTTAATATACTTCTCTGTAATTGGTTGGCAACTTATTTAAAAAGAAACGACAATGGATTAGTTGCAGATTTCAAAGTATTGCAGAAGGCTCAAGTTTCATTTCCTGCGACGGTACATTTTCGAGTTACAAAGACATGTTTTGAGTTTTGAATATGATATAAATATTTGTTATAACTCAAAGACGTTGTTAATTTCAGTGCGTTCCATAAATTTATTTTTATTACGTCTTTTCTTAAAATTCACAGTCACAGATTTATTTTCCTTTGCATCAATTGGAAAATCTATTTAAAAATCGCATTTTTCTGCAAAAGTCCGCTTTAGTCCTTAGTTTTTCAGCGAAAGTCCTCCTTAGCCCCTTTTAGGAACTTCAGTCCGATTTAGCCCTTTTTAGCTTCTATAAGATTCATATATTCGGAATCAAAGGACATGAAACGGAAAAGTATGTTAAAATGTTCTAATTAGGAAGCTGGGGGAAAATAGGTTAAAACCTTCAAATCCACACACTGAAAGAATCACTGTGGGGTCAGAAAAGATCTAAGACCCCAGAAAACGAAGCTGTGAAATTCCACGCTCGCAACAAAACATTCCTCGTCGCTTGGATTCTTCGCGGCTTCAGGTGTGATATTTTGAGTTTTGAATATGATAAATATTTGTTATAACTCACCGCGAAGACAAGGTTGAAGATGAAGAGCAAGTACTTGATAGTGGTTATTCCGCACCCCATTGTCACTGTTTCCACTCTCACTGTTTCAAGCAAACTGTTGCTGAACGCCTCGCGCTTGGTGGTATTATCCAACGTGTTGCGCAATCTTCCAGCGACAGCGCTGAGCGCTGTGAGTCGCACTCATATGTCCAGTGACGTCACGTAGCTATGGTGACGCCACACATAATATTTAGATCAACAGTGATTCATAAACATTGTGATATGAATGGAATGAAAAAGCTTGTGTCATGCAAGGGAGGGACCAGAATTTCGAATTTATTGCTTTTTTAAACAATGCACAAAAATGTACAATTTGATTGTCATAGGTAATCCCACGAGAGCGAAAAGTACAGGTTATGAAGCTCGTCATTGTGCAGTTTTCATCTTGATTAGGTCAGAATATTTTCCTAAGCCCCCTGTTTTGGAACATTCTCAGATTAATAAGAGTAAGCCAAGTCTCATATCCATTTAATGCAGGGTATATTGTCATAGGTAATCAATCCCACGAGAGTTTACGAGTTTGTCGAGTTTATCGATAGATTCGTTGTATAAAATAATCGATTTTCGTGCTGCTTAATGGCAGCATGTGATGTATTAATCACGGCACATTGATGCTTACGTGTCCGGTAACGAGCTGACGATTTTATAAGATAAAATCCCATCCTCATATTAATAGCAAGCAGTTTATAAGATAAACGTTCGTGATTGGTCTATATCCGAGGAATTACTAAACGTTATTGGTCAATATCAAACACGCAGCGTAATGGTGGAATAGTCCTTATAAATGTTTATTTTTAGATTTCTGGACAGAAGACGAGAAGATAAAATTTTCTAAGGCACAAGTTACACTAGAGACGCTTCAGAAGGCGATTAGTAAAACACACGGAATCAAAATAAGGACTTTTTTCCGAAGTGAAACATTTGCTCAAAGTTTTTATTATCATTGGCGATTGGGCGACCAGGAATTTCGCGCCCTGGTGTATATAACTCATATAAAAATGGAAATTAGTACACTGAAAACCCAGTTTAAAAAAATAATTATATCAATCTAGGACTCCGAACGGTTCGTTTGTGTCAATTATTTGTGCAGAAAAACCTCCATTTGAGTTATTTCCCTTTGGAGTCTCTGACCTGAGAGTTCTAGGGTTGAATAGCAAAGAAAAAAGTGTTATGTTCTGAGAAAAAATGGAGGCGTAACATCTGAAAATACCCAGTACTGTGGCGTAGACTACCAATGTGACTGAGCAGTAGAATGGGTAGCCTACCTCGATGCTCTTCAGGGGCTTGCATTTTAATGCACAGGAATATGACTGTGTGTGAAGTACGATATCACCTTGCAGCATAGGCGTACCGAGGGGGGGTTTGGGGGTTTGAACCCCCCCCCCATTGATTAAAAAAAGGAAAATTATATAATTTTTTTAAGTCTGCCCATAAATTACTCAATACAGGTATAAAGCTTGGGAAGCTTAAAACTCGTTATTTTGCGTCTTAATTTTTTAAATCTTCCGGGGAAGGACCCACGGAAGCTTAAAACTCGTTATTTTGCATCTTAATTTTTAAAATTTTCCGGGGGAGCAGCCCCGGAAGCTTAAAACTCGTTATTTTGCATCTTTATTTTTAAAATTTTCCGGGGAGGACCCCCGGACCCCCCTCTCGCTGGGGGGTTTTCCATACCCCTCAGACCCCGCGGATGTTATAACCCCCCCCCCATATGGTCGGCCTGGTTACGCCTATGCCTTGCAGGGCCCTATTTCATAGAACTTTTACACTCATAT
This sequence comes from Ectobius pallidus, assembly GCA_964059195.1. Lineage (NCBI taxonomy): Eukaryota > Metazoa > Arthropoda > Insecta > Blattodea > Ectobiidae > Ectobius > Ectobius pallidus. The sequence continues at coordinate 20,574,595 of CAXKWD010000002.1, read as the reverse complement.
TACTATTAGCAATTAATATTAGTATTGTTTCATAAGAATATTTTCTAAAAATATTAGTTATGAGATCATGACTCTAAATTATTAGTAAATATTGCTAATATTAGTAGTAAACTGTTTCATAGACTGCAGAACTAATAAACGTTACTGATAATATTAGGTGTTTTTCTACTTATAAGTTTATTTGGGCTGTTAAGTTATTCTCAGACCCATGTAATTCAGATTTCGTGATCTTAAAATTGTGGAAAATGAATCACTCTGATGTAATTATCAATCTAGGAAACGCTTACATACGCTATCAAAGGAATTTTCGTCATAAAAAGTATTTAGGATTTGAGGTTAGATTTTAGTACATAAGCCTACTGCTATCTTGAATAAGTGCCTGGAAGATTTATTAACTTCTTAGAGCTAGTTATTATTTGTTACATTTATGCTGCTTTGAAATAGTATTGACAAAAAGACTAAGAAGGGGAAAAAAACACAAACGACAATCCAGACATAACCTCCAAATCAATCAGCTGACTAATGAACTAATAATATTAGTGAAGAGATTTTATGAATAGTGTTCATATCTCTATGAAACAAGATTTTGTTAACTAATATTAGCAAGTTCTATTATTAGCAAGTTTTATGAAACAGAGCGAGTTGTGGACAATTGAATGATGTTTTTGACTGAAGATTGCGGTACGGTGAACTCACAAGAAGGAGGAGGAGAAGAAGAAGAAGGAGGAAGCTATAGTGTTAGTGTTAGTGTTAGGAAAATTCAGTAATGCTGTTCTAACACTCACTCCATTAATCTCTATATATATAAAAGGCTTTGTCCTGACTGACTGAATGAATGACTGACTGACTGACTGAATGACAGGAATCAACGTACAGCCTAAACTATAACAGGTAGAGACTTGGAATTTTGACAGTACCTTCGTTTCATAATGTAGGTGCTCACTAAGAAAGGATTTTGAAAAATTCTGATTCTAAATGCCAAAAATTAAATGTTTTTGAAAATACTTAATCCCTTTTTACATAGAATTATCAATTCCAAATCACAGAATATATTGTTGCCAAATGGTATCAGATGGGCTTGGAAAAAACAAATGAAATGCACTTTTGACAAATAAGAGAAGTTATCAAAATAATTCATGTTATAAATAAATATTACAGAATGAAATCCACTAAAATAATGGAATCACATAACTTTATCTACCCTGGACATAGAGAAAACAAAACGAGGTATGGTAATGTGTATATTATTATATTATATCGCAGGTTTTTGGAGAGAAAAGTATGAAAGTGATAATGCTTTCTGTTTAATTTCATACCCAAAACGGCTTTATGGTAACATAAGAGTGGGAAATTTCCCGCCTCGATATTACAATTTTATCTTACAGGAATTTCTGTTTCTTCTTATTTAAACCTCTACCAGGCTTGGTGTGCACTGTACAAGCGATGGGATTCAAAATTCTAGATCCTCTATGAGCCATAAAAAACTATATCAAGCGTTTTCTGAGGGAATAGTTTGAGTGTAATAAGTCGTTCTTCCTATTTCAAATTATAAATGCCGATATAAGGACCTAGAATTTAAAATTGAAAATCCTTCATAAGTTAATTTCCAATTACAAAATAGAAAACCCGGGCGACGCCGGGTCTTTTAAGCTAGTGCCAAAAAAACGACTTTCTGGAAAACGGAGAGACCTGTAAGTAGAGTTAGGAATTTTCCATGGCATATTTCACATGGCACCCTGAGGGTGAAGCGAGTCCACTCACCACGAGAATAACTGTTCTGAAGTCCTTGACGCGACTTCTTCACCCCTCTCAAAAACCGGATGCTGACTACAGCAGGAACAAGGGGTGTAATGTGAGAATATAATGTTAATGCATTGGCTAGTAGATTATTAGTAGGGCAAGGCATTTAATGACAATAAATAGTGAAAAAAAAATGCAAAATTAAAAATGCGCATATGACCCAAAAATAGTGAAAAAAAAATGACAATTTTGTTTAAACAAAATTACGTACTAATAATAATTTATCATTATTAGGCCTATTTATATTTAGATTTTTATGTAACGAATTGCTCAATCATTTTAATGGATGACAGTGCGATATAAATGATTTTACAATATAAAACACACTTATTTCATTACTAAAGAAGTAAGTAAGTAAATTTATACTACTTGTACACCCTTAGCGAAAAAATCTTTCTGAACTGGCATGACCATCAAATTGCCCCTAGCAAATATGTGCCACTTAAAAAGAAAGAAAAAAATTCCTTATTGCTAAAGACAAGGTACTATGGTGTTTACAATAAACCTGAATTAAAATGAACTATGAACACTTGGCGGAGATTCTAGTCTGTTGTCTGAAAGTAACGATTGGTAATGGAAGAGCTTCTGCCTACCTCCACTGAAACATGACCTAAAAAGCCGAGACCTAAAAATTGCCCCCAAAAAATACCTATCTATTGAAAATGACGAAAAATGCAAAATAAAGCAAGAAAAATAAAAAAAATGCTCTTATTTTGCAATTATTTCATGGTGCACATTTATTTACATTCGAGCTATCTTTTAACCTTCATATAAAAAAGATTCAAAATCATCAAATGCCTTGCCCTAATTGTTAGTAGTAGTAGTAATAATAATAATGTTTTATTTTACCTGGCAGAGTTAAGGCCATTGGGCTTATCTTCCACTCAGCCAGGAAGGAAAGAAAAAGAAATACAAACAACTTACAAAATAATTGATTATAAAATAAGTGATTTTATAAGCAAATATTACACAAAAGAAATAAGATAAGTTTTAAGATACATTAGTAATTATTTACAGAAATAGACACCTTAGTAATAACTCTTACAATGTAATTACAAGGATTTAAGGATACACAAATTGACATCACTATTTTAAAGTAAAGAAAAAAAAATAAAAATAAGTAGTGATACTAGCACACATGGGCGTCCGGGAAAGTGGCAGGGTAGGGCCTCTGGCCCCCCCTGGAAATTTTGTTTACACATATATCTCGAAATTAACCAATTTCCGCATACTGTAGGCTAGTTAGCGTTGTTTGGACAAAAAGTGTTGACTATCTAATATACGAATATGTGGTCATATGAATTTCGCGATTCAGAAATTATTTTTTGGGTGTTATGGGCGGCGGTAAAGTAAAAGTTACATTTCTCGAAATGCGATCGATTCGTGTTATCATGTCTCGTGAATATCCTCGGATCTCTGACCATAACATACTACTGTAGAAGCGAGTACGCCTTTATTTTTCCAGCGTAGTATCGGAATATTAAGGCAGAAGTAAGTGTAGACTCAAATCAGGAAATGTCTGCTTTTATGCAGTTCAGAAACTCTTATCTTCTCGTCTTCTGTCCAGAAATCTAAATATAAAAATTTATAAAACAATTATCCTACCAGTTGTAGTATATGGATGTGAGACATGGTCGCTTACTATTCTGAAAGTACATAATCAGAGTGTGTTCGAAAACAGGGGGCTTAGGAAAATATTCGGACCTAAAAGAGATGAAAATGGGGACTGGAGAATTCTGCATAACGACGAGCTTCAGAACCTGTACTCTTCACCGGATATAGTAAGGGTAATTAAATCACGGAGGATGAAATGGGCTGGACATTTTACGCGCATGGGGGAGGGAAGGACATCTCTCAAAAGTATTGACTGGGAGACCCGAAGGGAAAATACCACCTGGAAGGCCTAGACTTAGGTGGGAGGACAATATAGGGCTAGATTTAAGGGAAGTAGGATTTGGGAGGGATGGTTGAATGGAGTTAGCTCAGAATAGGGTCGAATGGCGGGCTCAGGTAAGCGCAGCAATGAACTTTCGGGTTCCATAAAATAGTTAATATTCCTTTAGCTTGCTTAGGAATTGTCTATTGCCATTGAGTAAGTAACTATTGAAATATACTAATCTTTCATTCGTATGCAATGGTTACCAGGAAATTAGGATGTTAAGAATGTTGCTAGGTACTTCCGTGGAAATGATTGCTCATCTTTTCCTCGTCTGAATGAGTTTTCGACCTTTAAACGAGGGCAAAGAAATCTTCCCGAGGCATTACTCAATGGCAATGACCGAGTATGGGATCAAAACTGCAAATAATTTCTCTGGTATTTCCTTTGAATGTCCCACATTTCTGTTGCAATCCTGACTTCTTAACATTAGAAGAGGTCAACCTTTGTTGTTTGAGTTCAGTCTTGTTAAATCATGCTATAAATTATTTCTATATGAGTTATTAAGTCAAGGTCAAATATTGATTTATGGCACTTGATCGATGGTGCTATGGTTTTTAGGACTTGAACAGGATGGCACCTGTGGTTCTAGAAAGTAGCAAGTTAGTCGTAGAGTATGAGATCCAATCCCGCTCGGGAAAATTAATTATTTGAAATTTTTCGCGAGGTGTTTCGTTCAAGTATTGATTGATTTATTTTTGTTGAGAATATAACAGGCTCATTGCCCAATTACAATATTCTCTTACACTAATTACAGCAGTTTTACAAAATGGCGTTACAACAAACACTTTAGACTAATATTACAACACTACAACACTAATATTAGATTTTTAATGGGATTCTAAAAATATTTAAACTAATACTACAACTAAAAAATACAGAAATACAAACAAGAAACACATACAATATGAAAATTACACAATGAAGGGATTATATCAAAACATAAATAATATAATAGTTTTGGAGGAAACGAAAGTTTTAAATAAAGAAAATGACATGGAGCATTTTTAAACTCCCGCCTTTTAATTATTACTATTTAAAGTATTCAAATTTTTATCACAGGTATTTTTAAACCGCTTATTGTTAGTATTAAATATATCTGTACTGTCCATTTTGTGCACTTGATTGTACAGACGGAGCACATTATAAAGAGGAGATATATTATGGGAGTCAGTGTTTGCTTTTGGGATGAAAAAAGTTAATTTATAAGATCAATAACGTGGAATATAAGAGGGATGTTCCAAAAGTAAGTTTAGTCGTTTTTTTAAAAAGTGAAGATGGTAAAGCAGATGAAGCAAACAACTGCCATAAGAATCGACACCTATTGCTGGTTCAACGACGGAAAGAGCGTCAGCAGAGGAGAAACGATGCATGAGTAGAGTCCCGAAGAAGAGAGAGTAGCAGTAGACTGGCGTGCCCGAGGTTATTTGAGTACAAATCACGATGGCAGATGGACGTGTACTGAAAACGTGGTCGACAATGGAAGTACATGCTGTTATCCGGTATGAATGGGCATGTAGGACTAGTGTGTCCATCATCCATGGACGCCTACAGACTGTGTATGGTGAAGAGGTCATGTCTCATCAAATTGTTGGTCGCTGGTGTTGCATGTTCAGTGAAGGAAGGCACCTGTTCCATGCAATGAAAGCCGCACTCTCGGGACGTCACTTCCAAAACAATGCTGAGGTGGAGAAGGCTGTGCGACAATTCCTTGCATAGCAGGGCACCGAGTTTTACCAGAGTGGTTTCTTCAAACTGATTGCAAGCTATGACAAATGTCTCAATGTCGGTGGAGACTATGTTGAAAAATACTGCAAGGGGTATATTTCATGATTGCATGGTGTATTTGTTTTGGTAATAAAGTTTCCATGTAAAAAAAAAATGACGAAACTTACTTTCAGAACATCCCTCGTAAAAGGACATTTCCTTTCGAGAATATCAATATCATCTATTTCGTTATTAATTAATTTGTATGAAAACAACAATGCATGAATATTTCGTCTGTGTGATAATTCAGGGATATTGAAATACTGTAACATAGTTGAATATGATTCAAATTCAGGGTAATTGTTAAACTGTTTGCAATACGTATAGAAATTTATTTTGAACGGACTCTATTAATATACTGTATTTACATTTTTTTAGAGTTCTTGATAATAAATCCAAGATTTTAAAGAATATTACAAGTAATATTATTAACCTGGTTGGAGAAAGTTGAATAATATACCTAAATCATTCATAGTGTATAATGCATTATAGTATATTATACTGAGAGCTAAAACTTTTATTTGGTATATGTGTTTCACATAAGATTTTTTTATGTTTCGTAAAATATAAAATCAGGTAAACTGATGTAACAATGTGCCAGTATGTTTTTTTTAATCAGTTATGACTGCAATTATGATATGCAGAATGTGTTTTTTTTTTAAATTGATTTCCAAGTTAAGCTCCAGATTTATTCATTAAGCAGGGCTTACGGAAGAAGAAAGGTCTACCATCTCGGCCACCTGGGTCATTTTAACGGTCTAGTTGGATAAGCGCATGTAAATCAATATGTTTTTTGTCACAGCTACCTGTATTTTAATTTCCAAGGCCTTATACGATCACAGTAAAACAATAGGCTATGTTGTCAAGATAACTGATTTTCATTTTTTTTTATAAATTCTTTCGAATACGTATATTACCATAAAATAGGCACTAAATTGAGCATTACTCCGAAACAGATCAACCGATTTTATCCATTATGAATAGACGTCTTCCCATGGACATTATAAATGTGTTTTCCAAGTTTCATGAAAATCCGAAAAAGCGTACTTGAGTTATGGTGCGTACAGACACACGGACAGACGGACAGACAGACGGACAGACATTTTTTCGTCCACCACACAATCTCATAAAGTACCATACTGGCACTTAATAAAACTGTAGGAGTAGGATTTTGAAAAACATGGCATAAACCTTTAACCATCTCACGTAGCTAGCAATCATGATAGGCCTTGGTATATTACAGTATAAACCAGCGCCGGGAAAGCTTAGTCTGTCGTCATGAAGCTGTTTCAGATATAACTTTTTTCATTAATTTCAGTTTTATGTTAAAACAAGTTTAAATGTCTTAATATTCTTTAATGGGGTACGTTATATGTTGAAATATTTTCACTAAGTTAGGATAAGTGTACAATTTTTTCAAATTTTTAATTTGTAAATTACCTGCAGTACATAATACTCCCAAAACTCGCCAAAGGAATTCTCCGAAATAACACACAAATTACAGGATCTTAATACTATTTCCAAAAGCAATATGTTTCTTAACTTTAAATAAAACATTGCTTAATATTTGCAAAGAGTTTTGTAACGATAGTACCACAATATCTTAAAATGTACTGAATTGATTAATGTAATATTATGATTGCAATCTCTCTATATATAAAAGGCAAGAAACTAATAAAAGACAAGAAACTAATAAATAAAAAATGCCATAATTGGTTATTAAAACATTGTGTGCACTTTATTATTATTATTATTATTATTATTATTATTATTATTATTATTATTATTATTATTATTATTATCATCATTATTATTATTATTATCATCATTATTACTACTACTACTACTACTACTACTACTACTACTACTACTACTACTACTACTACTACTACTACTACTACTACTACTACTACTACTACTACTACTACTACTAATACCTCTGCCCGTACCATACTTATTCTATTATTGTGCTCGACCCCAAAGTTTTTAACCTAAATACATGTCTTGAGGTCTCTTGAATCCAAAAAAATACTGTTTATATGTGTGTGTGAACAGCCTTGCTCCAGAGTGAAAAATCGTATGATAATAAAATTTTGTGTTTGGGTTAGGCCTAAGTAGCCTACGTTCTAGGGATGTGACACGAAGATAGGCGACTACTTTCTCTTACATGAATTTAGTTTTTTTTTGGTGCCATTTTCTAGAAAACAGCTCTAACTACGAGTATTTTCTACATGAAGTGCTTATAATAAGAGCTAAAACTTTTTTAAAACAGTTTTTTTGCAAAAAATAAACTCTTTCAGTCTTACTAATAATCCAGTTGTAACATTTATACCAGGAATATACACAACTGAGGAGAAAAAGTGTACTAATAATCCTTGCATAAGGCTGAATGTGTGCAACGCTCTACACAGCCTGGCCCCCTTGTATAAACTTGACGTAAATAATCAAGATGGCCTATATCCGTAACAGCCGGTCGTTTCGTAGATGTCTGAGATTGAATTTTGAGGCTATGCATATTCTGAGCTGCTTTTTTCGGAATTATAAACATTGTTCCTTGTTTGCGGGACATATTTCCATACTTGTACCCATGATTGCAGCTTTCTGAAAACAATATAATGAAATACTGAAACTAGAATTACTGTAGGCAGACGACGCATCGCTGTTTGCCCGCTCCTCCGACAGATGGCGTTCAGCAGTCCCTTCATAGCCAGGGGCTAGTAACGTCACGACTAGAGTGACGTGTTTGATGACGTTCACGTACAAACCCGGTGTAAACCTCGGCAGTTACACTGCGTTTATTGGTAATATGGATAATGTAGAACTTGTGCAGAGAACAACCAAACAACCGTTCAACGCAGATATAAGCAGCTTTTATTAGTAAGGCTGTTTGTAATAATCCTCTTATTAGGCCTATACCGGGTATTCGGAAATTCATATTACAAACTTCCAGGGCTAGTAGAGGGGAGTTAGTAGACAATATTTCGAATAGGAACCCATGTCTGGAAGCGTACCGTTTCCGTGCTACAGCCATTACAATGTGTCGGTGTTGTTTTGCAACCGGAGAGGCAGTACATGACGTCAGAAGAGCACCATGTGAAATGAGGTGTGACGTAAGGTACAGAAGTAAACGACGTTTGACTCATTACAGACGAAAGTCAAATTTTTTGGTAACAATACCAAAGTAACAAAAAAACTTTAATTGACCACAGTAACACTTGTTGAGCAGTTTCGTATGGGACACATCCAGTGCAGAATACAGAAAGAAATTGGTTTTTTCCCACCGTGACTTTAAAATTAGCAAAAAATTACCTGTCTTTTGAAAATGACGAAATGCAAAATAATGCAAAAAAATACAAACACAAATTGCCCTTATTTAATAAATTATTTTATTATACATACACACACACATATATATATATATACCGGTATATATATATATATATATATGAGCTTTTACTTTAACTATTAGTTACTTGTGTAGCTTGTGTTCCATTTTGAGTCTAGAATGAGTGTCCTGTATTTTTTCCCTAATTCACTTCACTTCACTTTCAGTTTCTAAATTATGTCAACATTTTATTCTAAATCTAAAATTGTGATTTTCCACTCCCTCCTATCCCTTGCTACTCGTGACCATTGCTTGCGGTCCTATCACTTCTATGAAGTCCTGAGCCCATCTCCTTCTCGGTCTCCCTCTTCTTCTCTTCCCTCTTCTTGGGTCCCAGATCGTGGTGGCATAGGCCCAACTGTATATATATTTATTCGAGTTACCTTTTAACCTTCATAATAAAAAGGATGCAAAATCAACAAATGCCTTGTCCTTCTTAAGAACATTATACTGTAGATTTAAAGCAAGATGTGACTGTATTTTCCTTTAACTGTCTAACCTGAAGAAAAGTAATTACAGTATATTGCTGTTTATTCAACAAAATGTATCTGATAGCTTGCAAATCCCTTTATGTTCAAAGAAAACAAATGACACTCGTGTTAGTTAAATATGAGTTGAAGTTCCTTTGATGAAAATAAGAGCGTTATTAATCTAGAAGGCCGTGTTCGAACTGACAGATATCAAAGTCTGAAGTGTCAAGGAAAAGTAGAAACATTAATTCCCAGTCCTCATAAATGTTTCAAAAGCTGCACAAATGTTCTTTGAGACATTTTAGAAAGTTGTGTCGTTTTCAAATGCTATTCAGCATGATTTAATATGAACAGTTTTATCAGAGCTGTGAAATATGTTCAAGTTTTTCTTTAGTTGCTTGTTATGATTGGACTGTGCGGAAATTCGTCCAATCGAGAAAAATATAACTAAACTAAACTAAACTTAACTCCGTCCCTGAAGGGACAAGGTCTACCACCCGACCGCTGCGTCATCTACAATAGGTTACTAGATATATATTTAATGATAGCTGAATTCTAAATTAGTAAAATCAGGTAAACTGATGTGCCAAAGTGCCAGAATACTTTTGTTTAATCAGTGATAATTGCAATTATGATATGCAGAACTTTTTTTGTGATCGATTTCCGTGTAAAGCTCCACATCGATTCATTAAGCAGGGCTTACAGAAGAACAAATGTCTCCTTTGATAAGCATATGTGAAGGAATATGTGGGTAGTGTTATTTGTCAAAGCTAACTATATTTTCAACTTCAAAAGACGTATTTGTACACTGTAAAACAATATGTTGTCATGAGAACCGATTTCTAATATAAGTTATTACCATAAAATAGCCGCTAAATTGGGGTTTTCTCCGGTACCGGTCAACCGATTTGGTCCAAAATCTATAGGCTTTGTCCCATATACGTTATAAATGCATTTTCCAAGTTTCATGAAAATCCGATAAAGCGTGTTTGAGTTATCGCGCGTACAGACACACAGACGAACATACATTTTCCCGTCTACAACACAATCTCATAAAGTACCATTCTGGCACTTAATAAAATTGTATAATTCAATTTATAGAGCCTAGTGGTGCACCCCACCTAATAAAAATAGATCAATAATAAGCCTACTTTATTACAAGGTGTGTCCCTGACGTCCCTTTCACGTGGTTGTTTGTTTGTATAACGTCTTATTAACAAATCCATGACAAATGACGAACGTCCATGCATTCTAATTTAGCGGAGACATGTTAATCTATGCAGTCTTTCTAACTGCTTCGTACCGAAGTCACCGAGATAAAAATATGACGCTGTACGCCCTGTGCTTGTTTATTACAATTTTATGATTCAGTTGACATCACTTGATATTGCAATATATTTCAATTGTGATAAGATATGATCAGTTTTACCCACATCCTGATACCTCAGGATTTCCATTCATGCGAAACTGCGGATTTACGTTGTGACAATTAGTCACATTAAAGAGAAAAAAGTATTATGTAAGTGATGTTACTTGAGATAAAGATTTCAAGAATAGGAACAATTTCAGTTTATTCTAAAAAAAGCCTCAGTTCTTGGAGCTACCAAGATAACATTTTCCCCTGCTACTGTAGAGATTAAGGAACAATAGGCCATTCTCATATAGGGCACGTTTTTAAAGTCATCAGCAGGGCCCGGCTTCTGATGACCTAAAATTGTTTGAAAAATGACCTATAAAATTACCTTAGATTTTAAAGAAAATGTCTTAATAATTACAAACAATGACCTAAAAACTTATATTTTATTTATAAAAAAAATGTTACTGTACACACAAAGTTGTAGACTAATTTGCACATAACAGAAAAAAAACTGTAAGTGCAGAAAGGATGCTGTAGGTCTAAAAAGTCTGTTCTTTGTTCTTGATTGGAGCATTTGAGAAGAAAAGTAAGAAAATTGTTTTAAAGTAGATCCTACAAAAATGTTGCATTATGGTAACCTAGTACCGGTAATTTATTTAAATATTACCCTATGAAAAAAGCTTGTAAATCCTACTTTATTCAGGATTGCAGTAAATCTTTTTGTTTCATAAGTTTCTTGAGTTTTTCTTAATGTTTATTGTAAATGCTTGTTAACACTTCTTTGTGGTGTAAATGTTGTTTTTTCTATTACATTTTGTCTTCGGGCAATCCTTAACTGAGGGAAGCTGAATGTGAATAAATAACATTAAAATATACATACGGAGATTATTGAAGGTATTTACTCAATGTAAATACATGAAAATGACTATATAAGGAAGCAGAATGACAAAATAATGACGTAAAATTGAAATAAATGCCCTAAAAATATAATATTGCACAAAATAACAAAAACTTACCTAGTAAAAACGTATTTCTATAATCTAGAGGTCATGATTAAGATTTGCAATGTCTATGCAGCATCAATAAAAATATGTCATTAAAATCCGGGCCCTGGTCATCAGTAAATCCACCGGTGAAAAAGTGCGATGAAAGTCCAATGAATGTACGATGAACGTCATCCGCCATTTTTCCTCCCGCTGAATCTGATGAGCCGTTGACTTTACGAACAGGTTGATGGATTTCAACGGGAGCATTCGAAAATTGAGGGGTTGTCATTTACTACATATTAGAAAGAGTGCATGCAGAAAACTGTGTAATCTAGGCCTAGGATAATTCATGGAATGGACATGTGAAGAAGTAGAACGCTAAATTTGTTACTTAATTTACTGATTTCCGTTGAATTGTAGGCCTAATCATAGCTTTGAGCCTAGTCATGTGTCAGAAATTTCAAACTCGTAGTTGGTGGGAAGAGAGAAGAAAAATACAAGCAAATTCAACACATACCTAAGGCAAAACTAAACCAGTTGCTCCTTATGTGTTTTAATTGCACATTATGTACATGTTGAAGTAACAACCTTATACACAGTATGTTTTTGCACACATAAGGGATGATTTTAGCCTCAGTTATCCTATTTTCCACCCGTCTTTTGGAATTTTTTGGAATTTCTAAGAAACATAACAGATATCAGGCACCCAGAAAACAATATTGTTGGCTGGAAAGGATACTGATCTGATACCAGCTACCATCCATAGGGCTAAGCTACTGGTTTGCAGTAATAATTCAACCTCCAAATATCGTTATAAAATTCAATCTCCAAATCCCTATAATATAAAGCCACATGGCTGACTAACTCACTCACTCACTGACATTAATGTTTGTCCACTTCCAGATGAGCTAGAAACTTGAAATTTGATACACATATAGCTTTTAAGCTGTAAACCACAGGAAAATTGCAAAAAGTTAGTTTTTTAATTTTTAGCCCTGAAACCCCCGAAAAAGGTCTCGGTTTCTATGGGAACGGTATTGTCAAACAATGTTCACATAGGGCTCTGAAAGTTCAGAAATAATTATTTCCGTAAACCTAACCTAAGAATGTAACTCTTGGACTCGCATTCTGGAGGTCCCAGGTTCATAATTAATTAAATCCAATCAACATCTTTTTGTCTAGAAATAACAAAATTTGCTTCTATCTGTTAATTTTTCAGGTTTATTGTGACAAAAAGGTAATAGCCAATACAGGAGACTAAATACACGCACTCCATCTCCCATAGATCTTTTAAAAATACCTTTCCCGAGAACCTCAGCAGGGGTTTGGGGGAGGAGCCTTCAATGAGCGAAGAAAGTATCGTTATAAAAGGGTGTTTCTAAAATAGCTTCATCGTTGTACTGAGTTACATTTGACATTACTAAGATAGGAAATTCGCCGCAACCAAACAAAAATATTGCTAAATGCCAGTTATCGTTACATCGATCTTCCTTATACAGAGGTTTGACTGTATCAAGGTTTTCCTTTCTGTTGAAATATTGTGGTGAACACTTGAGAATAGCTTGACGCATTAACAATACCCAGCAAGAGATCTAATTTCAATGACGCAGATTGTTGGTTTATTAGTTTGTCAGACAGACGCAAGTATCAGATATCGGCATCACTTTCTGGTGATTCACACACAAACTGCTAAATTGAATGCCACTGTTATCTTATCTTAAGAGCTTCGCGATACTAAATGCTTCATAAGTGGTTCAAAGTACATTGAATAATTCGTAATCTCTTCGCATTCATTTATTCACATATCAGATAAATCTGTAAAGTTATTTAAAAACAATTTGTTGGGTGCCATTGGTATTAATACAGGGTGTAATAAAATTGTAGGCCAAATCTTTTTAGAAACACTCTTTGCATATAGAGGGTGATTTTATGTTATATGAACATGGATACGAAAATGCCTTATCTCCTTTTTAAACCTACTGTTTGTTAGAATCTACAACATCACTGGTGACTGCCACATCGTCTCAACAGACAAACGTGCAAAGCGTTCTTAATAATAATAATAATAATAATAATAATAATAATGATAATAATGATAATAATAATAATAATAATAATAATAATAATAATAATAATAATAAGACCTGTCCTGTTGGAACATGTGCCATTATTAGGGCCCGGATTTTTAGGTTATTATAGGTTAGATTCTCTCTGTCTATAGCTAAATCATACCTTGCTTATGCCCGGTTTCTACAAACTTGTGAATTACCTATGTGTAAATTATCCATGGGCAAATTAGTTTCATTTCACCAACAATGATATAATGAGCAAGGCCTTGGAGTTGTACAGTTAAATGTGGCTTGGTTATAAAAGGGTCAATGTCAATTTCTTGCAAAAATATCTATGTATTATTAAGCTTAGCTAGTCTTTATCTTTCGCATACTAAAAGTGCCAATGTCTGATGCTATTAATATACATAATTCAGAAACCTTAGAGGCCAATGTCGGAAGTTCTCAGCAAAAAATGTTACTTCTACAAAGGCTTCAAAGTCAGTTATCTCAAAAGCAAGTTTTATGACATTGGCCCTTTTAGAACCAAGCCACAGATTATTTAATTCGGAAGGCTTTGATTCTCATTGTTTAAATTATTATTGATCCTACAAGAGGTTAAATTTTATCCAGCCATCCATGAAAGGATAAATTAACCCGACGATTTACCCTGGGAAAGATCTAGCCCGAGTTTGTAGGAACATTTTTTTCTGTCATTTTCATATTTAATCAGAGGACATTTATCTAGAAACTCGCCACAAGTGTAAGTGATTGCTATCTTTAAATTATTTGTGTTTGTGTGGTGTTATTCTTGTGTAAATTCTGTCCATTGGATAATTTACCCATAGGTAATTCGCGAGTTTATAGAAACCGGCCATTAGTCGATATAGAAGTGAAGTACAACGAGCTACCCCGGAATTGAACTTTGGACACCAGCCAAGACAAAAGAAGAATGTAAACATACGGTTATAGTTTGTTCCATTCTAAGCTATAAGAGCCTAAAAATCCGGTCCTTAGCCATTATGAATACGACGAGACATTTAATGTTCGTACCATTTTAAGAAGACCTCGTTCCAAACCACCGTCTATCCTCAAAAGAATATACCCTATAGTAGCATTCATGGGCGTACCGAGGGGGGGGGGGTTGGGGGTTTGAACCCCCCCCCCATTGATTAAAAAAAGGAAAATTGTATAATTTTTTAAAGTCTGCCCATAAATTACTTAATACAAGTATAAAGCGTGGGAAGCTTAAAACTCGTTATTTTGCGTCTTAATTTTTAAAATTTTCCGGGGGAGGGCCCCCGGAAGCTTAAAACTCGTTATTTTGAGTCTTAATTTTTTAAATTTTCCGGGGGAGGACCCCCGGACCCCCCTCTCTCTGGGGGGTATTCCCTTATAACCCCTCCCCCATATGGTCGGCCTGGTACGCCTATGGTAGCATTGTTCCCTAATCCGAAAATCTGCACTGACACTGACACCGACAAAGAACAGGTGCTTTTGTAGTCGCGTGGATTCCCCAGTGTTGCCGCTGTCATTCACTACTACTCAAGTGAAGTAAACATGCTGTGGTACGTACGTAATAAGCGTATCATAGTATTGTCGAACAAAAAATGTACATTGAAATTGACGAATTTAAATGGCTGAGATAAAAGAAGGTACCTTCTCCCCTTAAGACCAAAACTTCCCGAAAAATTGTAACCCAGTGAATTAGAGCAGCGTTTCTCAACCTATTTTGAACCCGAGAACCTCTAAAACTAAACTAAACTCCGTGGCGCTACATCCCTGGAGGGACTTCGCCTACCACCCGACCGCTGCGTCATCTCCCGTAGCCAGATGGCAGGATTGGGGGGCATGTGGTCAGCATGCCAACACCCACGGCCCTTATTGGTGGTTTTCATGACCGGAGCCGCTACTTCTCTATCAAGTAGCTCCTCAATTTCGAATCACGAGGCTGAGTGCACCCCTACCAGACGTCCCTACCTCAGAAAAATCCGAGGAGGTACCGGGAATCGAACCCGGGCCGACGGATCTGTAGTCAGCGACGCTAACCACAAGACCACGCCGGCGGACGAGAACCTCTAAAATGTCTAAATTTTTTACGGACCCCTAATTTTACATCCCATTTTTAAAAGTAGTCTATATGTAGGCCTATATTCTTATTATTTTTGGTAACTTATTAATTATAGGTCATTATAACGAAATAAATCTAAATACATTTTTTATTCAACGGGAACACAGTTATTGAATTGGAAGTATACTATTGACAGTTCAATATTTATTACCAATTAGATAATATAATTAAGAATTGTGTTATTACTCACTTTTAATGAGGCGGTTGAGCTTCTCGCCTCTTCCAGAGTTCCTGGATATCTGGCTCAATATTAGTCAAATTTAGTCGAAGATCAGCAGATACATTAAGTCATCTTAATTATGTCTGCTGACCAGAGGCGCCGACTTGGAAATATTTCTAGTGGGGGGGGGGGGCAAGAACTGGATTTTCAGTAGCTACACATAGGCCTTACATGATAAAATCTTAAGTCTTGTGGGGGGGCAGAAAGTGCCTTGCCCCCCCTAATTCGGCGCCTATGCTGCTGACCATCTGCACCATCTTCGCGGACCACCAGGTTGAGAAACGCTGAATTAGAGAGGTCTGTACACCGCGTGATTCACTCAGGTTTCTGTAAGTTGGAGCCCATGTCTCTTTCCCCTGGACGATCAGAAAGAAAAATGCAAGTTCTTAGCGTATAATATCATCCAATAACTGGACTCGTTTATTAAAAATACAAGACTGACTTTACACATAAAAATATAAAAGGAATTTGTACACAGTCGTAGATATTGTTGTGTTATAATTAGGGATGGGTCGATACCAGATTTTCTCGATACTCGATACTCGATACCGATACATGATTTTTTCCTCGACACTCGATACTTCGATACTCGATACCTTCAACATTTCCAGTTTCAGTAAATAGGTACATTAAAAATTATAATTTGAGAGAACTGTGTAATACCAACTAAATTAATTAAGTCTGCATATTTAATGAGACAAAATTTAATATCATCAGTAGCCTATAATAATTTTTAAACATTACATTAAAACTAAAATTAGTCTTTTAAACAGTCCACTTACAAGTTTTTGTCAAAAAATACTAGCATTCTCACTTAATTGCAGAATTACAAAAGTATCGAAAAAGTATCGAGCTAGTTTTCTGAAGTATCGTTCGATGCCGATACCATGTAAGTATCGAGAGTATCGAGGTATCGAAAGTATCGAGGACTCATCCCTAGTTATAATAATGCTAAAGTCTCCCTCGGCGTATCTTGTTGTTGATTGAGTTGACCAAACAGCAAGAAAAACACAAACCGATGATCTGAAACGAGAAAGAAAAATGGTAAATATAAACATTCAACTTGAATTAGTAGTTAAAGGTATTTATTCCTCGAAAGGAATTCCGGGTTACAAAAAATACCCCTATGTTTTATCAATGTTTCTTTTTTATTGAGAATACTATAGGTTAAAAATTCCTCTGACACTAGGATATGAACCCAGGGCCTTAGATATCCATACCACTGCGAGAGAGGCAGGGCCGTAGTAGCAAGGTCCTTCTGCGCCCTTGGCGATTTTGACAAATTCGCTCCCTCCAATACTGGGGTGATCTGAACAATTTTTTTTTAAATTTCTGTAAAATTGTTTATTATTTTATTATAAAAACACTTATTACCAAAGATAACCTAAACCTCATTTTGAAAATTAACTAAGTGTTGGACTTTCAACTTTCAAGTTCTAAAACCTTATTTTCAGACGATTAAACTTTTTAAAAAATAATTAAATCATAAAATCTAGTATCAAAAGTAAATGACATGATACATAACATAGGTGAAGTATTTTTTTCGAATAGTTGAACCATTTCCATCTCAATAATAACGTACTTTTTAAATTTTTATTGTCGTTATATATTTCCATACTGTTCATGATTTATGTTATACTCTGTCAATAAGAATCGTGTTAATTAAAGAACGTTGCATGACTGCTTTTTGTTTGTAGACAATCGGCATAATAATACAGATAGTTCACGTGCAGTAATTTTTAATAACCTGAAAGATTTCTTCCATTAACGTGGAATTTTTATTGCTTGATAAATTGCACCAGTCTAAAAAATGCAGGATTTTTCATGGTTAATTTTGCATCCTCTTTGTACCTGCGCCCTTGGCGGGGGCCCACCTCGCCATCGCCTAGCTACGGCCCTGGAGAGAGGTTCTATCTGGCGCTGTGAAATGAACTCTGGCTTAGCTCAGTTGGTAGATCAGTGGCATGGACTGATTGCCCTTTATGGTCTACCTCACTGACAGACAAGTTATGTCATATGCAGTACTGTGAGGCACACTAATTAGTGATTTTTGTGACCTGGCTTCCCCTGTTATTGTACAGTTAACATTCAATGTTATCCAAATTCCTCTGGGTTCAAATCCCAGTGTCAGAGGAATTTTTCTGCTATAATATACTCATGTAATGTCCAACAGAGACAATAATCTGTGGTTCATGAATGCATGTATATATACATATATCTATTCTTTTTTTGTTTTGTTATAAATGATAGCATATCCTTTTTCTGCACAGAATGTTCTAAAATTTCAGATAAAAATTCCTATAAATTATCAGGTAATTATCAAATTATGAATAAATTATTATATTATTATATGATAATTATTATTACTGGAAGATGCTTTTAAGGGGGCACATACACTTCCTAGCAAAAAAGTCTGCATGTATTTTAAAATGGTATTTCTCCATTCCTATTTTTCTCTTATGAAGACATTCTATAGGCTATGCTTTATTTTTGAAAATTGCTCTTCAATACATAAGAAAAGATATTCTCGTACATTTAAAAATGTGGAATTATGAATTTTTTAATGTATGCACTTATTTAATTTTTATCGAACTATTGGTAAAGTAGTATCTAATTATTTTAAATATTATAGTATTTTTTCTTTTGTATTAGAGATAACAATCAGATTATCGAATTGAACCTAGATGGATATAAATATCTCAATTATATTATGAAATATATATATTTTAATTATAACTTTTCACTTAATTTTCATTTTAAAAATCCGCAATTTATAAGATAATTGCATTAAATTTTGCATGATCCCTCTTATTAGTAAAATAAACGAACTGAACCTTTCAGTTTATTTCCACATGTTATAAAATAAATGGTGCAAAAATATATTGCACAAACTTTCTCCCATATACGTGTTAAAGGCTAGCACAGAGAAAAGTAAATTAAAGAGATAATTAAATTTTACTTATTACATTTTCATAAAAACTAACAAATATTTAGAACGGAAAGCATCAGGGTCGATCTTTATGTTCAATGCTTTTACTGTGAAATAATAATAATAATAATAATAATAATAATAATAATAATAATAATAATAATCAATGGCAGTAAAACTATGGCAGTAATATTATTAGTGCTAATACTACGGGAAAATTCAAATATAAATCGCACCTTGGGATGAATCGGTCCCACCCAACCCACCCTCACCGATGCAGTTTCTTTTGTACCACGATCTAGACGATTCTTCTGTCCTCGTATTATGAAGAAACTCGTGATCGGACGTTGGAGGTGTGACTTCATACCGCTAGACGAGAGGTGACAGGCTGACAAACCTCGCGGGAGATATAATATGCCACATTTTCGAAACCTACAAACAGTGTATCGTACATTATTCGAAAATGCAAGGGCGCTTCGCTACGGCTGCCGCCTCCGCTTCGCACTTAGTGTTATGCATTATTTAGTTATATGTAGAGGGGGATACAAGGCACTTGCGACAATATACAAGGACAGTTGGTCACTCTGCTTCGCTCAGAAACAAAATACATTACACAGTCCATGCAAATATGAATATCGAATGGGCGGAGCTTAAGAAGCGACTTATATTTGAATTTCGCCACTACTGCTACTACTTAGGTTATATTGCACGCTTTAACTGCATGTAGGTCATATAACGTGTTTAGTATGTTTGCGTGAACCATTAGTCTATAGTAACAGCTCATTCGCGTCATCTGCATCTATTGTTTAGTGATGTCTTCTTATGTAATATTCAGTTTAAACGATTATAATTTCCACTGACATAGCGGCGATGAGTTATGGAAAATTAACAAGTCCTACAAACCCGGCGTTTGCCTTTGCGAACGAGGAAACCATGAAAAACCCAAGTCAATTTGGGCTGCCACGAGGTTTGATTTGAACTCAGGACCTCTTCCCTGTTAGCCTATACCACCTCGCTGTAATTGGTTTTGGCGTGTTCATTACGACTGAGCTAAACTGACTGCATTTGCAACAATAAATACATTAGGCCTATAGTTTTCTTGTTGCTAGGGGCAACAAAATGTCATTCATATTTCAATTGACATGTATGTTCTGAAATTCGCATTTAAGCCGTCCTTATTTCGTTTTTATCTTGATATCTATTAAATGTATAAAGAAATGTGTTAAACAAAAAATGTTCATTTTAAATTTCTCTACAACTTTACTGTGGTAGGTTTTCCTGTATCGCCTACAGTAATGGATATAATCTACAAAAATTGAAAATGGATACGAGTAAAGTACCCCTTAAGTCATTTTTGCAGAAATACGGATATAGCCATTTTATTGGTCATAGATAAGAGTTTCCAATTTTCAATTTTTATTAAAATCGTTAGAGCCATTTTTTCAAAAATCAAAAATTTTAAAAAAGTTTTCATGAAAAGTCCCCTTAATATTTCAGTTGTAAAGCTAAATTTCTGGGCGGTTCGACAAAATTTCGAAAAAGTCCTTATTTCAAAAAATTAAGTAAATACAACGAGCCGTTTACCCACTGTGCTTGTCCACAGACAGACGGACAGACGGACAGACAGACAGACAGACAGACAGACGGACAGACGTCATTCCAAAAATACTTTTTTCGGTTTCTAGGCTTCATGAAACATGCTCTCCCGGTGTTATCTCGACTTCGATTTTTTGTCACGATCACAATACTTTCTCTATACTACGTATATGGGAGAAAGTAAAAATCGACATTTTGTTTATAATTTCCATAGATTTCTGGCGGGGCACTTTTTTTGGCACACAAAATCGGACAATCCCGCTTTTTTCATCAATCGGGAGGTCCAGAGTTCAAATCCCTTGGCCGGTCATTTGACATGGGGTTTTTTCCTGTGAAATCCCCAGTAGTAAAGGCAAATGCCCAATTGGATATTTGCATACCATGAATCATCCTCGCTATTTCAGCTTATATCATATCCATTTAAATTAATACACCAACAATAGAAATTAATTGACAATCAGTAGTTCCATGGCCTACTGTATGGACACAGATCCTAAACTGCTGATGAAAGTTCCACTACATAATACAGCCGAATTACAGTATTTTTCGTGATGTATTGCAACTTTATCTATGGCGTAAAACAGACCTTTTAAGCTAGTAGTAGGCCTTCTAACACAACTAAATAACCTTCAATTCGACCAATTGTCTTTTAACGAAGTTTTTTTGTAGGTTGGCAAGGAGAATGAATAATTTGAATGTGTTACCTCAACTAAACCAATGATGCCGAAAGTACCGACTGCCAGATATCCTAATATACTGAGGTACATGTGGATGGATTCGTCGCAGCCAGTGGTGTAGATTTTGCCGTTCTTGACGCAGTCTTCCATGGCAGGCTCCTCGCAGCAAGATGGCGGGATACTCCAGCCGTTGTCGGTATACGAGTTTGGTCCCTCAAGTCCGCAGCAACTGAACTGAAAAAAACAAGTTACACTGGATAATTATATTTTGTCTAGAGGATATTATAGGAGAAACTTCATCTGACACTGCGATTTGAACCCAAGACCTTTGGCTATCCATGCCAATGCTCTACCAACTGAGCTAAGCCAGAGCTTATATTTTGTCTAGATAATATTATAGGAGAAAAATTCCTCTGACACTGGGATTTGAACCCAAGACCTTTGGCTATCCATGCCAAAGCTCTACCAACTGAGCTAAGCCAGAGTTTATATTTTGTCTAGAGAATATTATAGGAGAAAAATTCCTCTGACACTGGGGTTTGAACCCAAGACCTTTGGCTATCCGTGCCAATGCTCTACCAACTGAGCTAAGCCAGAGTTTATATTTTGTCTAGAGGATATTTTAGGATAAAAATTCCTCTGACACTGGGATTTTGTCTACAGAATATTATAGGATAAAAATTCCTCTGACACTGGGATTTTGTCTACAGAATATTATAGGAGAAAAATTCCTCTGTCACTGGGATTTGAACCCAAGACCTTTGCCTATCCGTGCCAATGCTCTCCCAACTGAGCTAAGCCAGAGTTTTTATTTTGTCTAGAGGATATTATAGGAGAAAAATTCCTCTGACACTGGGATTTGAACCCAAGACCTTTGCCAATGCCCTACCAACTGAGGCAAGCCAGAGTTTATATTTTGTCTAGAGAATATTATAGGAGAAAAATTCCTCTGACACTGGGATTTGAACCCAAGACCTTTGGCTATCCGTGCCAATGCCCTACCAACTGAGGTAAGCCAGTGTTTATATTTTGTCTAGAGAATATTATAGGAGAAAAATTCCTCTGACACTGGGATTTGAACCCAAGAGTTTTGGCTATCCGTGCCAATGCTCTACCAACTGAGCTAAGCCAGAGTTCAATTTCACAGCGCCAGATGGAACCTATGTGGATGTGTTTCTTCAGTTTTTAAGATAAAGCGTTAATCTATCAATCTGGACCGTGGAGGTATTCCGTTTAAGGAAATGGTTGGGAACCACTGTCCTATGGTATTCGTACTTTCTTGTAAAAAAATATTCAAGTATACTCACTGTCTGTTGTGTTTCATCTACAGCGTCGTCTATAGTTTTATTCCCACTCGGATATCCGTCGAAATACTCGAGGTCATCCAAGAAACTGTTCTGTAGTTCATGGCGATGCAGGTACAGCAGCACTCCAACCGCGAGCTCCAGGATGAGCAACAGCAGAAGGAACACGGCGAACTGAAACACCCATTGTTAAGAATTCTTTAGGCTGCTATTTATTGAAGTGAAACTTCTTTAGCCGCGGTAGGGGTAAATCGAGAACTTGTGTCACGCTCAAAAATCGTCACGAAATTAGTGTCACACTCAAAATCGTCACGAAATTAGTGAGGTGTGACGGAACGGACTGCACAGAAAACAATCAACTCAATGATTAGGCTTATCCAAAGTTTCAAAAATAAAAAAATTAAAAATTAAAATATCCAAAATCCAAAATTTAAAAATAAAAAATCCAAAATTATAAAATTAAAAGATCCAAAATTAAAAGATCCAAAATTTCAAAATTAAAAAAATCAAAGATCCAAAATTAAAGAGTCCAAAAATCCAAGATTTAAAAAATAAAAAATCCAAATGTCCAAAATTTAAAAATAAAGAAATTAAAAATTTTAAAAATTCAAAAATATTTTTTTTTAAATCCAAAATTTAATAATAAAGCAATCCAAAATCCAAGATTAAAAAAGTCCAAAAACCAAATATTAAAGAGACCAACAATCCAAATTCAAAAAATCCAATAATCCAAAATTGAAAAATCCAAAAATTAAAACAAGTTTCACTTCTGTCGCGTGGCGTTCCACGCGCACTTTTTTTAAATTTACTGAATATACAAATTACAAACCCTAATCTACTCTTATGTATATTAACGTTTTACAGTGGGTCCCACAAAGCTAAATAAAGCAAGGAAAGATGTTTTGAAAAATTTCGCGCTTAAGTTATCGCTGTCACAGAATAATACGGTCCCTAGCGATTTTATAAGAGTTTATTTTACTTCTCAATCAAGTGTCATGTTTTCCTGGACACCTGTCTCTGTATAACATTAACAGTTATCAAGATGGGATTGAAAGAAGTCATTTGCAAGCGTCTTAATTTATTTTGGCACTAACCAATTTACTCACCGTAATGATCATGCAACGGCTTTCCCTCACAGCTCCGCAGCATCCGAAGAAGGCGATGATAAAGACCACTCCTCCCAGGACTATGAGGACTATTGCGAAGGGTTGCAAGGACTCGTCATGGTACGGCAGATTGGCGGCCCCAAGCACCACGAACAACAGTCCACATAGCTGTAATATGAACCATTTGAAATGTATCAGAAACTACCCCAGGCTTACAATGTATTCTTCAGCAGGAAGAATTTGTCAATTCCTATGTAGAATTTAACAAATGCAAATCGGTTATCCTGACAACATATGTTTTATACTGTTCATATAGCCTAGGGCTTTGGAATTTGCAATACAGTTATCCATGACATATTCCTTTGCATTTGAGATGTTTATTTCGTTGATCAAGTTGAATACTGTTTATATACAGAAGGTATATTACTGAGAAATAATTAGACCTACGTACATTAAGTAGAGTTCTTCACCTGTGTATATTGTGACCAGAGGTTCCAATTTTAAACACACACACACACTTCCGCTTGTCGTATATTACCTGTCCCCCTCTGTTTCTTCCCTACCTATAACATTATTATTATTATCATTATCATTATTATAATTATCATTATTATTAGCTATTATTACTGTTATTAGAGATTATTATTATTATTATTATTTATTATTATAGGAATGCTAAATTCAATCTTATGGAGTAAAAATATTTTACATAGAACTAAAAAATTAATATATCGGGTATTATTCCAAAGTACAACATTATATGGCGCTGACACTTGGACCATAAGTAAACAACAAGCAAACAAATTAATGGTATTAGAAATGGATTTTTGGGAGCGTTCAGCAAGAAAATCCAGGAAAGAAAAAAATCGGTATAGGCCTAATAGAATAAGGGAAATAATGCAAGTTGAAAAGAATATTTTGGAAATTGTAGAAGAAATACGCTTGAGATGGTATGGACATGTACTCAGAATGACAGAGGATAGAATACCCAAGAAAATATTGGATTGGAAAGTAGAAGGAAAAAGAAGAAGAGGGAAGCCCAAAGAGTGCTGGATAGGTGGGGTGAAAAGGAGTTAAGTGAAGAAGATGCTATGGAAAGGGACTTATGGAGGCAAAAGATTGTTGTGGGATGAAGGAAAACTATTGCATTGTGGAATATTCCTTAGTAAAAAATATTTATTATTATTATTATTATTATTATTATTATTATTATTATTATTATTATTATTATTATTAACATTATTACTGTCGGCCTGGGTGGAACTGTTAGTATCGCGCTGGCTTTCTGTGCCCAAGGTTGCGGGTTCGTTCCCGGCCCAGGTCGATGGCATTTTTGTGTGTATAAAATGTGACAATAGATAGATTTACTGGCATGTAAAAGAACTCCTGCGGGACAAAATTCCGGCACACTGGCGACGGTCACAGGCCTAAGTAGCAGTACATCCCCGTCGTTGAATAACCATATACCAACTATACTACCATACAAATGCCATATAGGAAACATAAATCTCAGCGCATGCCCTATTATGCGTTCATATAGCTTTAAAATGACATAAAGAATAAATAGGTATACAGAAATTCAATTCAATTAACACATTTTGTCTACAAATAACAAAATTTTCTTCTACCTCTAATAAAGAAATCTGAAAATTTATATTCTTTATTCATAACTCGTAGATGAAGTCTCGCATTCTTTACTTAAAGTGTCATGTTTTCGTTCAATCGGCACATACAGACAATAGAGTTAAAACTGTTGATTTAATTTTTGTAATCGATCTCCGAGCTAAGCTCCAGATCGTTTATAATAAGTCCGACGCAGTGGGTGGGTCGGCAGCGCTCCTGACTTTCGCCCCGGCGGTCCTGGTTCAATTCTCGGCCGGGCTGGGTACATTTCCGTAGTGAAATATCCCTTTCCCGGGTTTAAGACTGCGTGTTGAGTATATGTTATTTAAATTTCGGTAATCTGATGTACGACAGTGTGAAACATTCTCAAAGTTGAAAGAACTTCGACTATCTCAGATAGCTATTTATGATCCAAGTGTTAAAGCTTAGCTATCCTTATGCATTATTTAGACTTCTTCTTTGGCTCTACAGTCCAGGGTGGGCCTTGGCCTCCTTCAAGAGTTTCTGTCACTTTTCTCTATTTTGGACGATTCTCCTTCAATTCCTATATCCTGCCCTTGCTGCGTCCTCTTCAATTCCTTCCTCCCATCGTAGTTTTAGTCTTTCTTTACGACGCTTTCCTCCAGGATCTGATAGCAAAAAATTCTAGTGATTCAATTCTTGTAAGTATTTCCACCTATATACTAGTAATCGTTATATACACCATATAATGCATTCAATTCCGAATGTGAAAAAATTTGGGATTATATACATTCATGTACATTGAATTTTATTAAAACATATCAATATACAATTGTCATATAATTTATTTTTACTTATTATACAATGAATGTTTTCTAACACTGTAAAATCACTAATTTCTTGTTTGTCACTAAAACTTAATATTAAATTTTATTTATTCTTTTGTTATAAAAATCATATGTTTAATTATAATATAACTTCTTATCTATCAATTATTTGACAACTTAGATTACTAGAAAGTTAGGTTAAAAGTATTTCTGTTTAATCTTAATTGAAATTAATACTTTGTTTCTTATGTTTTCAAATTTTCTTATTGGAAGTTATAATACGTATACAAATTACATAATAAATTATATGACAATTGTATATTGATATGTTTTAATAAAATTCAATGTACATGAATGTATATAATCCCAAATTTTTTCACATTCGGAATTGAATGCATTATATGGTGTATATAACGATTACTAGTATATAGGTGGAAATACTTACAAGAATTGAATTATTATCTTATACTAGTTGATACTATAAATTAAGCTTCATAATGAAGTTTATTAACACTTTCTAGTGAGGTCGTTTTCATTCATTCGGATCACATGGCCTGCCCATCTTAGCCTACTTAGTTTTATGCATTTAACATCAGGCTCATCATATAGCTAGTGAAGTTCAGAGTTTTTTTCAATGGCGCCACCGTCCACCTTCCAGTATTGCGCCATCGAAGAATCTTTCGTTCGTAACATCTGAGCCGGGCTTTGTCTTGTTTAGAGAGTGCCCAAGTCTCTGCTCCATACAAGAGTACCAGTCTAATAAGAGTTTTGTAAAGGAGAATCTTAATTTTCCTATTTATTATTTTGGATATAAGATGTTTCATCAGGCCATATAGACATCTACTGGATGAGAGCAGTGGGGCATTTATTTCTACGAGGGCCATTTCAAAAGTTCTGCACACTGTAAGATAGAATGGAAGAAAATGATTTATTTGGCAAGATACCTGTACAGGCCTTCAATATAATCTTCATTCTTGCTTATGACAGGTTCCCAATGTTTTGGCAATTTTTTTTATTCTGGATAGGGCACCTTCATTGTTGAGCTGTCTGATTACTCAGGTCACCTCACTGGAAGCTTCATCAATTGTAACAAAACGTTTTCCACGTCTATGGATGGGAAAGACTTCCTCGCCCATCATTCAATCCTGATTTGAGCACACCAGACTTGATTCGTTTCCCAAATTGAAGGAACCACTCCGTGGAAAACGCTTTGTTACAATTGATGAAGCTTCCAGTGAGGTGACCTGAGTAATCAGACAGCTCAACAATGAAAGTGCCCCATCCGGAATACAGAATT
Source organism: Ectobius pallidus (assembly GCA_964059195.1). Classification (NCBI taxonomy): domain Eukaryota; kingdom Metazoa; phylum Arthropoda; class Insecta; order Blattodea; family Ectobiidae; genus Ectobius; species Ectobius pallidus. Next base: position 20,547,175 of record CAXKWD010000002.1, on the reverse strand, counting down.
TGCCAAAACGTTGGGAAGCTGTCATAAGCAAGAATGAAGATTATATTGAAGGCCTGTAAAGGAATTTTGTAAAATAAATTATTTCCTTCAATTTTATCTTACAGTGTGCAGAACTTTTGAAATGACCCTCGTACAGTTCTATTAATTTCTTTATTGACAATTGAGCCCAAGTAGGCCTACTTAAAATTATCAACCCTTTGAATAACATATTCTCCGAGACGAAGAGAATCAGGTGGTTTAAAGACTCTTCCACTACACATAAAGACTGTCTTTTCAGGGTTTATTACTAGTCCCAGCATTATTTAGACTATCTGTACAAAATGTGTTACTTAACAAAGTGAGTGTAGAATTAATTTTAACGTAACACGTCCCATTGTAGTACAAGCCGCAGACAATATAACAGTGCTATGTAACAGTGAGCTGCATTGCCGGCATGGTGGACGAATAATGGCAGCCAGCATCGTACGATCGTTCGTAGACAACCGACAGACCGCGAAACCACACGAAGAAACAATTGCAAAACCGCAGTACCAGCTACAGTATACCCAAAAATAAAAGTTACAAATTATGGCCAAAAACGAAGTAAATATAAATATTTAAGTGGAACTAAAATAAATAAATAAATAAATATAAACAATGTATTTATCGTGTGATCATAAAAATTATATTAGATATATTTTAAATTAACGTGTATGAGCGCATCATTAGGTTAACAATGAAAAATAATAAAACAGTTACAACCACTAAAATAATACAGGACAGGAATTTTTAAAAGTCTTTAGCAAGACGAAAGGCGGGGAAATTATCACAGGATAGAAAGAAGAAGAGAATAAAGAAAGACCGATTGATCAAATAAAATTGCCTTAATCGAAAAGGTGCATGACGGTGAAAACACAAAGAAATACACATATCGGTAGCTTCTCCCTTGGCCTTCCCTTCCCTTGCCTGGCCTGAATGTAGTTTCAATGTTTGATAAACTGTAGCAGTAGCAAATTGCTCAAATCATGTAGATTTGTATAGGGAACATACATACATAGGCCTAGACACTTTCAATTGTTAATTAATAACACCGAAATATTTTACCTGTGTATAGAGGGGACATAGACAAGCAACTTTTATTATGAGATTTTTCTATGGATTCAATTTTTCCTGTTGCAGCATAAAATCTCCCAGGGCATGGCCGCACTGACTTCTAATATTCTAAAAAATCAAAACAAAGGAACTTCGTTGATGCACAGGTGTTACGAATAAATAAACTATTTTAGTGGCGGCCAATCATGTGATTATTCAGTAAATTTTGCAGATTATGAAAACTATAAATTATGATAAAGCTGTTGATGAATAATTAAGAATCTGGTTTTTATCGATTACTAAAAAGGCATTAAGTCAATTTAATAACTATTTCAACCCTATATCACTTAATTGACTTATGAGCACCATTTTTTAATGATTTTAATGCCCTGTAGCATCACATTTTACGTCATAGAACAAACTTTTCCTCATAAAAGTTGCTTGTCTATGTCCCCTCTATACACAGGTAAAATATTTCGGTGTTATTCATTAACACCCTGTATATAAAACTGTACTGTTCAGTAACAGTGGGAACCTGGGCACAAGACAACTAAATTATTCAGCCTGACAATACTGCCTATAATAATGTAGAATGTTTTTAAATAAGGTTGACCGGCCATTAGAGGTAATAGCTTAATAGGAGACAGATTCCGTCTGATTTCGTAACATGAAATATCCACTGTCCATTACAACTATGGCAGCTATGGAATGGCGTAGATGATCTGAATTAGGACGTTATATAGAGGATATGACGCCTACGAAGCCTGTTCTTTACGACCAACCACTTTATAAGCGCCACGATTGACTTTACGATGTTTTTAGTAGAATGGAGTGCTCTGTAGTAGGGGTGTACGAACGGTCAGTTTGGCGAGTGAAAGAATCTCTCAATATTTTATTTTTTACTAGCATGTGCCCGCGGCTTCGCCCGCGATAATTATTTCAAAAATTAAAAATTAAGAGCATAATAGTTAATTCATTATAATTATTAACACCTAAATCACGTGGACTACATACCACGATTAGATAGCGTCGCCTGGTAAAAGCGACCTCAGATTCGAGTTGCTTGGCCCAGAAAACCCTTGTATAGTTTCGTTCAAATCAAACAATGTTTGACCATACAGTATTTAGGCCTATATTGATTATCCCTCTTCCGTGTTGGTTGAAAATTTAATATGTCTACGGGCCTTAACATTCTAAACAAATGAATCGACCAGCGTGAGCTTACAACATTCAAGCGATCGCGATGCTTTTATTTCCACGGTATGACAAAAATAGCCAAAGACAACTGCAATTGATTTGACATTGAAATGTATTACTGAAATCTGATGCTTCGACAGCGCGAATCACGTTTTCTGCCAGTTTTTCACTCATAACTCGCGAACGAAAGCTAAAATTAAAAATTCGGCTTCGAGGTGCATTCGCCCACCTTTCAGTCCATCTATCTTTAAAATTTCAGATCTCTGCGTTCAGTAGATTTTGCTGGGCATCGTGGACAGACAGATAAACACGTCCTTTTATTATTTTAAGATAGCATGTGCCCGCGATAATTAACTTATTACAAAAATTAAAAATTAAGAGCATAATAGTTAAATCATTATATTAACACCTAAATCATGTGGACTACATATCACGATTAAATAGCGTCACCTGGTAAAAGCGACCTCTGATTCGAGTTCCTTGGCCCGGAAAACCCCTGTATAGTGAGTTTCGTCCAAATCGAACAACATTTGACCATATTTAGGCTAATATTGATTATCCCTATAATAATAATAATAATAATAATAATAATAATAATAATAATCCTCTTCGGTGTAGGTTGAAAATTTCACATTATGTTTGCGTGCCTTGACATTAAAAACAAATGAATCGACCAGCGTGAGCTACAACATTCAAGAGATCGCGATGCTTTTATGTCGAAGGTTTGACAAAAATAGCCAAAGCCTAGTGTAATTGATTTGTATTAGGCCTACTGAAAACTCATGCTTCGAAAACGGAATAAATACACGTTTTCTGCCCGTTTTTCACTCATAACTCACGAACTAAAGCGAAAATTAAAATTCCGGCTTCGAGGTGCACATTCCGACCCTTTAGTCCGCCTATGTATAAAATTTCAGATCTCTGCGTTGAGTAGATTTCGCTGGGCATCGCGGACAGACGGAGGACAGACGGAAGACAGACGGAGGACAGACACTTCCTTTTATTAATATAGATTTTTATTTATTTATTTATTTAAATTACATTTACAAACTTATGTACAAATACAAATACAAAAATACACAAATAAACAAAAAACATTTACAAATTTCAAAATTAAAGTACAAAGAACCAAATATTTATTTAGAAATACACCCGAATGATCAAACTGCTCGTGCTCGGGTGTAGATTCAGAACATCAGAGTGGAGAGAGAGGAGAAACAAAAACAAAATGAGAAAGAATGACACACTTATAAAAAATGTGAAAAATGTAAAACAGAGCTAGAAAAAGAAAAGACAAATTTATAAAAAGGAGACAAAAAACATTAAACACAAATACATACAATAAATAATAATACAAATAAATGACTTAAAGCTAATAAAATTACAAAAAATGTTTTACATACTTATTAAATTTAAAATTGGGGTAAACTGCGAGATCGGGGTATCTACTGATCATAGAGTTATATAAGTGGGGACCAAAATTAATGCTATGGTTTAATCCTGCCGATGTGAGACATTTGGGTTCTGATAGAAGTAGATTATTATTTCTTCTAGTGCTGTATGTATGATCACCGGATGCGTATTAATCTGATAAGTTTTGACCATAGTCAGCACGGTTTTAAAAGGCATATTTAGAAGGCATATTTCCAGCAATATGTAGAAATTATGTTGACTAGTTCGGTTCCTATTTTTTTTTTCCTATTTTTTTTTTTTTTTCCTATTCCGAAATGCTATTGGAAATTCGTCAGTTTAATGGTTCAGCTCATATGTCTTCTAAAACCGTGCTGACTTGTCATTGTTACAACAGCTTAGCATTGTTCTAAACACTACTCATATTTTCGAATCGTCTCCGTACTAGGTAGGATGTTCTAAAATATTTTGATTCTCTCCCCTTTCGTATCGCATTACAAATTACATAGGCCTACACTATTTTTAGATAGGCGTTGATATTTGTGAAATAATAAAAAAAAAAGAGTACGTGGAACGCCACGCGACAGAAGTAAAACTTTACTTTATTTTTTTATTTTTTCAATTTTTGATTATTGGATTTTTAAATTTTGCATTATTGGACTTTTTAATATTGGGTCTGTGAACTTTTTTAATTTTGGATTTTTTAATTTTGGATTTTTTAATTTTGGATCTTTGAATTTAATTTTGGATTTTTTAAATTTTCGATCTTTGAATTGTTTATTTCTTGATTTTTTAAATTTTTTATTTTTGGATTTTTAAAGTTTTGATTTTATTATTTATTAAATTTTGGCTTTTTGGATGTTATAATTTTTAATGTTGTTTTATTTTATTTTATTTTTGTTTTTAATTTTGGAAATTTGTATTTTTTAATTTTGGATATTTAATTTTGGATTTGCGCGGTAATGAACCTCCGGGTTCCATAAAATAGATAATATACCTTTAGATTGCTTAGGAATTGTCTATTGCCATTGAGGAAGTAAGGTCTGAAAAATGTTCTTTGATTACTCCTAATCACTGAGTTGATTGTTTTCTGTGCAGTCCGCACCGAAAAAAAGTCGGTTTTGAGTGTGACTGATTTCGTGACGGTTTTAGTGTGACTGATTTCGTGACGGTTTTAGTGTGACGGATTTTCCCGATTTACCCTCTACCACCACTAAAGAAGTTTTACTTCAAAAAATTCAGGTAAACTGATGTAACAAAGTGCCAGACATACTTCTTTATTTAGGGCGGATTCTAGAGGGGACAACGCTTACCCACCCCACCGCGCCAACTACTGTATATTGATTTTCTGAGAACGCTTTTTAACCACCAAGTATAACGATTTTTGCAACCACCGTCAGAAAAGGCGTAGGCCTAATGCTTGTTGACATTTTCAGTCTGTCAAACTGAGTCTGTTTAATCGCACGAATATGTTCTTAACGAGTATTTTCCGTGTGATTGAAGCTAATGTTGGTTAACGGATTTTTAGGACTACTGCAATAATGTGAAACTTTTACTTCGTGTGTCTTGTGTTAGAAGTCATATGTTTCTAAAAACGAACATTTTTCCTAATAAATTTCTTTATAATGTTAACAGTTGTCGAGATAGGTATGAAAGGAGTAAGATATCCAGAGGTCCGCGGACTACTTGAAAAATATTATAATTAAGGCCCGGATGATTATAAACAGGGGGCGGATTTCTATGACCTAAAAAATAGGATATATGCATGCATTTATGACCTAAAAAACATTAAAATATGACCAATAAAATTTAAAATATGACTTTACCACTTACACAATGTGTATATTTTTTTAAGTTTCATCACAATTCATTTTATTAAAATATAATGTTAATTATTTAAAATATCTGTAAATTCTCAAAAAGTATTATTATAATAATGCAAAATTTACAAAATATGATATGAAACTTCAAGATTTCTTTAATATGCATACAAATATGCAAAAAATATGACCTAAATATGCATATTCATACTAAATATGCTACAATAGTTGAAAATGTCCTAAATATGCAGTTATATCCACAATAAAAGCCGTTCCATTTTCACCAGGATTCTTGGAATCGAGTTTAAATTAGTCGGAAACCTGAAATAATACAAAGGGGAAAAATATGACAAGTCATAGAAATCCGTCTCCTATTTATAAAGAATCATGTTTTTAATAATGCACTATATTACGTACTAGTGGTAACACGTACAAGAATTTTGCATATTTTTGCATATTGTTGCATATTTCTTTAGTTTCACGATCCTATTTGCATAATAACATATTTTTGAATACTTTAATCATTTACCACATTTTTAACGGCATGTTTCGTACAGCTATTAAATATTATTCATGTCTCAGTTAATTAAAATATTTACAGCATATTTGGCTATGTGAATGATTTGAGAATCGACTATACAATAATTGACAGTAAATAGCCAAATGCTTTCGGAACTGATTGTACAATGTTAAAGCGATATTTCACTTCACTAGTTTTCAATTTACTCAAATTTGTTGCGTTGACCTAATTTTTAATAATATTTTATGTAATTTATAGAACTTTTTTTAAAATTTATAATGTAATTTAGCTAATAAGAAACTAAAGTATTAAAATTACTTAAATGTTAGAGCACATTTCATTGGTTCCGGAGCATATTTTACAAAATTTAGAGCATATTCGCGTGCATATTTTCTCTTCTGACAGAGCATTAACTTCCTGTCCTTAATTATAACTGAGTGCGTCTAATTCTGGTGGCGTGATGAGGTGAATTGTGGAAGTATGTAGATGTTGTGAACGTGGTGTGGATAGTCTGAAGGGGTCTTAACGCATTACGCGAAAACAAGTCAAAACTAATGTGACCGGTAGATCACAGTACGATATTCCTTTGTTATTCGATGTTCAATTTCCATAAGAGTGAGCACATCTAAATGACAAATGCAGCTCTATTCCATGGCCTTCCACACTATGCATGCAATGAGTCACTGACTGTATAGATGGTAAACTAAATAACCTTCATGTCCGATCATGCCATGCGCATTACTTTAGCAGTATGCGATATTCTTTTGGTTTTATTGTGTTATAACTGCAATGAACGAGAAATGCATTTGATACTCTTCCTCGCTGTTTCTTCATGTATCATTTTCTGTGAAATTATTATCAGTTGAAATTTACTGACCCCTTACTATCAATGCTTCTTTACAGAACTTCATATTATTCGAATTAATTTACAACAGCAGCTATTCGTCACTGGAATTCATTGCCTAGCTATCTCAGGAGCTGCCAAACGACTTCACAGTTCAAGCATCATTTAATAAATTTATACCCTTAGCAACCAGGGAAGGCGGTTGAGGCCAGGTAGGTTCCTTCACCCGCTAGCACCCTCACATTTACAAGCAGAGGGAATTAGGACCAACCGTAATTTCCTCCCCATGAGTCACCTAGTCTACTTCAATCAATCAATCTTAGATTTTTTTAATATGTCATTTTATCTTAAAATGTTTGTTATATATCAATTCTACACATAATTACAAGAAAAATGACACCAAACAATGTATAATTTACTTTAATAGGAACATAGGACTTGAAAGTAGTTTTCTCGTAACTTTTATTTATGAATTTGTTAGAAATGTTCCTACTAAAGTAAATTATACATTGTTTGGTGTCATTTTTCTTGTAATTATGTGTAGAATTGATATATAACAAACATTTTAAGATAAAATGACATATTAAAAAATCTAAGATTGATTGATTGAAGTAGACTAGGTGACTCATGGGGAGGAAATTACGGTTGGTCCTAATTCCCTCTGCTTGTAAATGTGAGGGTGCTAGCGGGTGAAGGAACGTACCTGGCCTCAACCGCCTTCCCTGGTTGCTAAGGGTATAGTATACAATAACATTTAGGAATTGATGCTAATTTGTAAAATATTTTGAAAATTTTAATTATTTGTAATAACTAGACCTAGGATTTTAGGTTCTAAAAAAATTTGTTTTAGGCACCTAAAATAGGCTTTTAAAACAAATAAATAGGCTTTTAAAAAATAAAATAGGCACTTAAAATATGCTTTAAAAATGTGTAAATAGACAGAAAATAGACTTTAAAATACTACAATATCCTCTTCAACTGTAACGTGATATTTTTTACTGTAAAAAACGTGGTAGGTATAGGCCTTCCTATTCTCAAGAGAAATAATTGCAAAATTAAGACTGAATTAAAAATACATTTATCAAAAACAGTTTTGGATTAAATGAAAGATTGACACAGCATGTCCCTTTTTACTATATATATACCTGCTACTTGTTGTTTTGAGCGAATCCTCCCCCGTCAGTCAGCATTCCTTTGGCGACAATTGTTTGGGAAAATCAAGTTTCTGTGAAAAACTCCCCCTCTGCTTGTTCTGCTCTTCATTCAGGGATGTCCATTAAATAATTGTGAAAGTTACAGAAGTTGAATTTTATTTTAAATGTATAAAATAGGCATTTTAGGCACTAAAATAGTAAAAATAGGCTCCAAAGGTCCAAATAGGCATTTTAGGGCACTAGAAAACTCTATAAATATAAGTGATTTATCATGAAATGTCAACATATTTAGAAATTTTCATGTAATTTCATAAGGAACAAAATAGGCATTTGCCTTAATATCCCAGGTCTAGTAATAGGCCTAACTAAGAACGTATTTGTTTAGTCTTTCATCTTTTTTTATTTCTTTATTTTAGTCATTTGTATTATATATTATTCAAGTACTTTATGTTTGAATTTTTGTTTTCGTATTTAATGTCTTCAGGTATATCATTTATTGTTCTTCATTTATTTTTTATTGTTATTATATATTTCGTGTTTTTGCCCTGGCTGAGTGGTAGAGAAGGCCTTATGGCCTTAACTCCTCCAGGTTAAATAAATAAATAAATAAATAAAACAGACCAACTATAGAAAATAGTTGACTATCAGTAGTTGCATGGCCTACTGGTATAGACACAGAACCTAAACTCGTATGGCCTCGATGGTCAAAGAAGTATAAATAAAGCTGAATTTTTAAAAAGGACAGTCAATTGACGGTAAACAAAAGAAGAGTTTCCATGGTGTTATTCGTTAGATCTACTCTTTTCTGCTTTCTTAAAATAGCAACAGTAAGTCTCTACTGAGCGAGGTGGCCGAGATGTTAACTTGTTGGAGGTCCCAGGTTCAAATCCTGTGGCCGGCAAATTTGTCATGGTTTTTTTTTTTCATGGTTTCCCCAGTCGTAAAGGAAAATGCCGAATTGGATATTTACATACCATGAATCATCCTCACCATTTCATCTTGTATTATATCCACTTAAATTAATAAGTTGAAATTTACTCCATAAAAATACATAAATAATAGAAACAATTGACAATCAATAGTTCCATGGCCTACTCTATTGTATAGACACAGATCCCGAACTCCTGATATGGCCTCGTAGCTAAAAGAAGTATAAACACAGCTGAATTAAAAGTACTATCCGCGCGCCATATCTTGAGCGCTCGGCTCCCTAGTCCTCATTCGGTAGGTTTCGTTCAACTTCGTAGGTTGAGCTGACAACATTGGAACACGAAGTACGCTATACACCCTGACATCTAGTGGCTTCAATACTAAACTTTCATTCTGTCTCAGGAACCTTATTTATTTATTGACATTATCTTTTCTGACGCATGGAGTTATGTGGAAAAATACAATTTTTCGAATTGCTTATTTCACAAACACGTCACTGTACATCCAACACTTTCCTCACCTCTTTAAGAATTCCGTATGTGCTAATTTCTGACACTCCCGTGAACTCTGATGTCAATTTCATGGACTGAAAGTTGAGCGAACTTTTCACAAAACGTATTAAATACGTTTAAAATTAGGCCTCTAATTTTCTCCACTTTTAGATGCCTTACCTCTCTTATGTTTTACAACACGAAATGGTGAAGCATGTTCTGCTAAGACTCTTCTTCATGCTTAAAACTAGTCATCCAGTGTAAATATATTGAGCCTATTTATATAACATTCTCTTCCCGGAGGAAAATGATTTATTTCATAACTAAAGCCTTGTGACGTGTTATTAATTGTTACGCAATACCGTCACCACGTTATATTATTGGACTGCATTAAAATCCTTGTCTATTAAATGTCACTACATAAAATAGCGAGGATGATTCATCGGAAATAATTATAATTCGGCATCCACACTTATGCTGTTGACGTGCGCTTACCATATTCGCGATTCTGCTGAAATATGATTTCTTTGGTTGACAACACTGCAGAAAGACTGGCGGAGTAGCTATGCTTTGTTCCCCCCAACCCTCACTTCCCCGTAAATCCAGCGCTCAAGATATGGCGCGCGGATAGTAAAATAAATTTGCACAGACGTATCCCGTGTAGGGACTTTCTGAGAAGCTCTTAATGAACATTGTTCGATTTGTACGATTTGACTCATGATTTCTTCGCTGGTTATAAGCCGAAAAGAAGTTTAATAAACTTCCGAGCTTTTAGACATCTTACTTCACCTTCGTGTCGGACTTCATATATTTACCAGATTAAAGACATTCCACATTAGACTTCCACGTTATGTATTTTATGACGAGACGCTGGAGAGTTGTCGATGCGTATCCTCGATTTGAAATTTCCGCCTGGAGTTCGTATTTACTTTGGACTGTACTCGGAATAGCGGACTTTCCATAACGTTTGCCGAAGTAACTCGCACAGTCGCGGTATCCATGACGACGCCGGCAATGTGCCAGTATCTTCGCACAAGTTGAATGTGTCTGATCAATAATTCAGGAGCGGCATTGTAGTGAAGTTCTCCCTCGTGTACTGTCACTGGTGTGATTGAAAAGGAGTTTTGTGGAGACAAAGTGGTCATTGTTGCATGTTCCTTAAATCCTGAAAGGAAATCTCGTGAACTTTCACTGGTGTGATTGAGAAAGGATTTGGTGGACAAAAAGTGGTCATTGTTGCATGTTCCTTAAATCCTGAAAGGAAATGCAAGCTTTTCCCTCGTGAACTTTCACTGGTGTGATCGAGAAAGAGTTTGGTGGAGACAAAGTGGCCATTGTTGCATGTTCCTTAAAGTTCTTAAAGGAAATTTAGACTTTTCCCTCGCGAACTTTCACTGGTGTGATTGAGAAAGGATTTGGTGGAGAAAAAGTGGTCATTGTTGCATGTTCCTTAAATCCTGAAAGGAAATGCAAGCTTTTCCCTCGTGAACTTTCACTGGTGTGATCGAGAAAGAGTTTGGTGGAGACAAAGTGGCCATTGTTGCATGTTCCTTAAAGTCCTTAAAGGAAATTTAGACTTTTCCCTCGTGAACTTTCACTGGTGTGGTTGAGAAAGAGTTTGGTGGAGACAAAGTGGTCATTGTTCCATGTTCCTGAAGCCCTTAAAGAAAATTTTCCCTCGTGAACTTTCACTGGTGTGATTGAGAAAGAGTTTAGTGGAGACAACGTGGTCATTGTTGCATGTTCCTGAAGCCCTTAAAGAAAATGCAAGATTTTCCCTCGTGAACTTTCACTGGTGTGATTGAGAATTAATTTGGTGGAGATAAAGTGGTCATTGTTGCATATCACTGAAGTCCTTAAAGGCATGCAGAAGAAAATGCAAGCTTTTCCCTCGTGAACTTTCACTGGTGTGATTGAGGAGTTTGGTAGGGGTAAAGTGGCCATTATTGTGTGTTTCCGAAGTTCATAAAGACACGCTGAACAAAGAACAAGGTTCTCCCTCGTGAGTACTGTCACTGGTGTGAGTTTGAGTTGGATGAAGATAAAGTGGTCATTGTTACGTCTTCCTGATGATGAAAAAGAGACAAGGTGGTGGAAGAAGTCCCTAAAGTGAGAGTTCTGCTATTGGCCTGATGTAAATTTTAGTAAGTCGTAAATTTTTTCACCAACAGAAATATGAAAATGGACCAGAAGTTATCAAAAGCGTAACGTTACAGAAGTTATTCGAAATACGAAATTAAAGACGGACTGGATTTGAAGTATGCGAAAAACACTGATATCTAATTAAAAAAAAAAGAGTCTGCAAAAAATTAATACAGAATTCTTAATCATCAAAATTAAAATAGGATACGAAGTGTCTACCCACCGATATAGGTGACCACTAGTGGTTATAGTGAATTTCTCCCTCGTGTTATCTCACCGGTGTGATTGAGGAGAAAAACGTGTCTAGTGAAGATAAAGTTGAGATTAGTTTTGTATTTCTAACATCGTTGAAAGCACGATGAAGAAAAGATGATGGGGAAATTGTTAAAAATCGTTGAAGTAAATTCTGCCATGGCTTTAGCTTTGGTGTGAAATTTAGTAGTAAGATGCCATAAGAAATCGTCGAAGAATCTCTGATTATAACGAAAGGGGGAAAAATGGGGTCAGAAGATAATAACAACGTAAAATTGGAGTATTCAGAAATTGACATTAAAGAAGAATTGGATTTAAATTGCGCGGAGTATGATGATATCAACATTGAGATGGAAAACGTGTTTGGAAGTAATTTATTACCTAATCAAAGCATTAAAACTGAACTCAGTCAGGAATATATGGACCCTCCGAATCGGGAGACTACTGTTTGCGAAAAAATTAGCATGGTACGGAAACAATTTCAGTGTATCGCTTGCAAAAGCGCATTTAGGACAGAAGACAGCCTGAGGGGGCACATTCTTACACACACGGGAGAGAAACCATTTTCCAGTGTCACTTGCAACAAGTCTTTCGTTCAGAGAACAGAAGATCGTAATAATCAGATAGTGAAGCACGTGGGAAAAAAGACAAATTCATGTGAAATATGCGGTAGAGCATTTACTTTAAAAAGAGATTTGAGCAGGCACCAGCTTATACATACAGGAATCAAACCGTTTTCATGTAATGTGTGTATCAAGACATTTACACGAAAAGAACATCTCAAGAGACATATGCTTACTCACACAGGTATAAAACAGTATTCATGCGATTCTTGCAATAAAACATTCTCTCAGAAGTACAGTTTATACATGCATCGATTAACATTGAGTCACTCTGATAGAAAACCGTTTATTTGCAGTATCTGCGAGAAAACCTTTTCTCGTAGAAATAATCTTCTAATACATGAAGCTAGTCACACAGGAGTTAAACCGTTTTCATGTGCTCTATGTGAAAAAACTTTTAGGCATAAAGTTGGCCTTCAGAATCATATGTCTACGCATACAGGAAGGAAATTTAATTCGTGTGACGTATGCGGTAAATCCTTCACTCATAAAACCGCCCTTAATGTACATAAGCTTATTCATACTGGAGAAATTCGATTTTCCTGTGATGTATGTAAAAAAGGGTTTAGGCAGAAAGTGCATCTCAAGAAGCATTTTCTGAATTCCCATAGAAAAGAATTTATTTCCTGATTACTGTAAAACGCATTACGTGCTGTTAAGATCTTACAAATCATAGACTACCATACGATGTAATTATGGAATTAGTGTCATCTGGTAAATTTGCATTAAGACATAAATGAGTTTGATGAATCCGGTATGACATATATACACACACATAGGCTACATGGGCGTACGGTGGAATTTTGTTCGGGAGGGGTTCAATGTAATGGAAGTCTCAGCTACATGTCCTTGCGCACATTTTAAATTACTAAACAGTTGTATTGTGATAATTAATACACTGTAATAAATTAATATGCAGCTCAGTCTTTGAAACTGTTTTTCTTGAGATTTCTATCCATTTCTCGTTTAAGCTAGAGTCTATAAATAAAAAAAAAAAATCTTTTGAAAAGTTATCATACTACTGTATGATGTTTAGGGCACGTTTTTAAAGTCATCTGTGGAAAAACCCGATTAATGCCGATTACTTCAAGATAATTTTGTGATGAGCTCTTGATTACTGTTGGCTTTACAAACAGGTTGATGTATTTCGGCGGGAGTATTCGAGTTGTCGTTTGATAGATTCAGAAGGGATTTTTCTTTACTAGTAATATATCAGTTATTAAGCTGAAAAAATATCAACACCACGAGTTTTGAAATTTGAATATCTTAAATAATGCTTTGATATGTACGAAATTGTAAAATATGTAACAACCGAAGCATGGTTTTTTTATTTCGTTCCATGATTTATAATCTTCGAAATATTGCAGATATTTCGGGAGGGGTTTCAACCCCCTGAACCCCCCCTTACCGTACGCCCATGCACACATACACAGATTTGTATATCTATATCGCTTTTTTTTTCTAAATTCAGCTTTATTTTTACTCTTTAAACATGGAGGTTATATCATAAATTCATAAGTCAAGTTCTGTGTGTTTACGAGTAGCCTATGTCGTGTAGGCATAACTATTGATGTGCATCTGTTTTCTATTGTTGAGGGAAAATGTCAAACAAATTCACCAGATAATTACATTAAATTCCAAAAGAAACCTAAAAATAAAAATTGAAAATGGACCAAAAATGACCCTAAAAATTGTCATTTTTATAATGTAGGAGTCATTATCAGAATATCTGCACTAGTGGGCCGTGATAATAAATAACTCCCACTGAAAATATGTTGATTGATATAATTTATAGTCTTTGTGTGGAAATCCAGAAGATAACTGTGTGTGTGGAGCCTAAGTCGATAACCGTGTGTGGAGGCCTTGCCCCGGTGACACTATTTGTAAACACTTGTTGGGAGCGATGGAACGTGGTCGGGATTCTGGATCGGATCCAAGCTGTTAAGTCGCTTATATTTAGCGACAGGTATGGACCACTAGGCGAGCCCCTTAATTGCTATTACAACTGCCCTTTACATAACAAATAGTGAGTACAAGGGTAATTGCACTTCCTGGATTAGAATGTTTAAGTGGTTTAAGTGTTATTACCTCTTACTATGGTAATAATAAGTTAATACTCTTTTTAATTCAGCTATGTTTCGGGATCCGTGTTTGTACAGTAGGGTAGGCCATGGAGCCTATTGTTTATTATTTCTATTGTTTCTATTATTGGTGTATTTTTATGGAGTAAATATCAAATTATATTAATTTAAATGGACGTGATGCAGGATGAAATGGTGAGGCTGATTCATGATATGTAAATACCCAATTCGGCATTTGCTTTGACTTTGACTGGCAGCATGTCACTGCACGTTGATACCTACATTTCCAGAAACGAGTCGACGTTTTATCAGATATAATCGCATCCTCCAATTAATAGCAAGCATTTTATAAGATAAACTATCGTAATTGGTCTATGTCCGAGGAATTGCTAAATTGGCCAATATCAAATACGTGGCGTATTAATGTAATAGTTAGGGACCGGATTTTTAGGTTTTTAAAAACCCTGTTTTAGGTTTTCCATTAGGTGAAATAGTTTTTTGTAGGTTTTTTGACCAAAATATCGTTTTCGGGTACAATAATTGGTATAATGAATTTGAATGTGCTACATAGGATTCAATACAAAATACTTGTAAAGTTTAACTTAACAAAATTGACTTAATTTTGTGTAAACTTGCTTTAGGACAGAGCAACGTCATAAAATAACCTCAGAAGAAGAAGAAGAAGAAGAAGAAGAAGAAGAAGAAGAAGGGGAAAAAGATGAAATTCAGGTCATCGCCAATCCACTGCAGTAATAAAATCGATTTCATTTGTTTCGGCATAATTAACTCGTCTTCTTAAAACTCACAGTGTGACCGCTCATTATGAATAACAGAGCAGTACTAAAGGCAAACAAGCGCTTTAAAACAGAAATCTATATTCTTGTTCAGACACGGCAACAATGGTTGTTCATACGAGTATTTTAAAAGGAATACGCCGGTACTCTTACACTTTGTCTCTTGATACTGTCCATCCTAGACGACGATGGGTTGAACGAAACGCTGCTGGTATTAATTTCAACACGACAAAGTTATTGTCTCTCCGCAAAATATCGATTTCTCAACTGACAAACAAAAAAGACAAAAATGTAACCTAAATTAGATATTTTAGGTTTTATATCCCGTTTAGGTATATTTAGGTTTATATACCCCATTTAGGTATTTTTAGGTGCCACAGAATTAATGTGGGTGAATCCTCTGGAAGTAATTCGAAAAAGTGTATGAGCGCTTTTTGTTTTGGAAGTAAGGAAAAAAATAGGTAAAAACCTAAAAATCCGGTCCCTAGTAATAGTCAACATAAATATACGAATTGATGCACCCTGAATCCATAAATTCTACTTGCAGAAACACGTGTGTATGTATCAGTGTATCATTGTCTCTGTGAACAGTATAGAACGAAAAATCGTATAAAAATCATCTCTGTATATATAAAAGGCTTTGTACTGACTGACTGACTGACTGACAGGAATCAACGTAGAGCCTAAACTATAATAGGTAGAGATTTGGAATTTTGATAGTACCTTCGTTTCATAATGTAAGTGCTCAGTAAGAAAGGATTTTGCAAAATTTTGATTTCAGATGCCAAAAATCAAATCCCTTTTTACACAGAATTATCAAATCCAAATCACATTTCACATGACAACATAGTGTTGCCAGTGGTCTCAGATGGGTTTGGTAAGAAATGAAACGGGACTTTGACAAATTAAAGTAGCTATCAATATAAGTTATTTTATAAATAAATACTAAAGAATGAAATCCACGAAAATAATGCAGTCACATAATTTTCTCTACCCTGGACATAGAGAAAACAATACGAGGTATGGTAATGTATTTTGGGGAGAGAAGTATGAAAGTGATGTTGCATTTCTGTTTAATTTCATCCCCAAAATGGTTTTATGGTAAAATGAGAAAGAGAAATAAATATTCCGCAAAGACAATACAATTTTATGTTACCGGAATTTCTGTTTCTTCTTATTTGAACCCCTACCAGGCTTGCTGTGTACTGTACAAGCGATGGGATGCAAAATTCTACATCCTCTATGAGCCATAAAAAGTTATATCAGTCGTTTTCTGAGGGAATAGTTTGAGTGGTATAAGTCGTGCTTCCTATTTCAAATTCTAAATACTTATATAAGGACCAACAATTTAAGAATTGAAAGTCCTTCATAAGTTAATTTCCAATTACAAAATAAAAAAACCCGGGCGACGCCGGGCCTTTTAAGCTAGTATAATAATAATAATAATAATAATAATAATAATAATAATAATAATAATAATAATAATAATAATAATAATAATAATAATAATAATAATAATTTAGTTTATCTTCTGGGGATGTGACATCTAGATTGTCGACGATTTTTCTTACTTGTAATGCCACTTGACACGATTTTTTAATGTTTGGAACACGACAGAAGATTGCTAAGAAAACCTCTAACAATAATAATAGTGAGCAATGGTAATGAGTCTGGCAATGGTGCCACCATAGCAATAATATCATTACTTCGGAGTGTATGTTGGCAGATTCTTCTTTTTGTAATGTAATAGGTGGCCTTGCTCCAGCATGACCTTGCATCTTGCCGCCAGGATATGACATCATCTCGGAATTCTATTTCTCTTGTTTTCATGCAGCCTCAATTTCCAAAACAATTGCATCTCAGGTTACAGGCAGGGGAGAAGCCAAAATGTGCTAGCGGAAAGATTACTGTCTGTTTGTGCAGGATTATTGCGGGTAAATGCTTTATTGTGTTCAAATATATTTTTGGATTATAAACTTTGTTGGACTCTTTTTGTCACACCTATAATTTTGGTTTCTTAAGGGGGCACATAAGAAATTCATGGGTGAGAATTAGGTGAATTTCATTATTTTTTCCCTCAGCAATGAATTGCTCTACGATCTTGCAATCTGACATAGCCTACTCTTTACTGACTAGTTCTTCAATTTTGTAGATTATGGAAACACTTAATTATGATATAGCAATTGATGAATGATTAAGAATCCGGTTTTTGTCGATCACTAAAGTTGCGTCTCCATTGATATACATTTAATACCAACATGTCAATATTAACAAGTTGATATTGACATGTATATTGCAATTTCGCGTTCCAATTGACTTGACATGCAAACCCAGCGTGTTGCACAACATTTTCAGATGTTAATTTGTTTTCCGGAGAAAATGGACAACAAGTCAAGTCAATTGTTTCGGAAAATTTCGGGAAACGAAAAGCGATCGCCAGCTTAATCGGCTTTGGTTCGGGAATTTCCGGGTAAACAACAAGCAGTCGACAGCTTCCTCAATATTCCCGGCATCCATTTTGCATTTTGTGAGTATTTGGTATATCAGTGTTCTCAATAGTATTGCATCTACTTCTAAAATTATTTTTTTATGGCATACTCCATTGTTGAAAAATGTGATAGTTATTTTGAAAAGATCAAGTCATCTGAAAAAAATTAGTGTTTAAGAAAGTCATAGACAGTTAACAAGAAGATAATAACGAGTATATAAAACTACTCTCATTTTGTAATGTTGGCTGCCCTCTTCAGAGGCTTTTCTTTTTTTAATGTTATTCATTTCTGTTCGTAACCGCGCCAACACATGTTAACCTATAATATTGTAGTGGAGACAGTTGTTAATTGGCAAATCACTTGACTTGTATACATCAACAAGTTGACGATAAACATTTAACATATGCTATCTGCAACATGTTGGTGTTAAATGTATATCAATGGAGACGCAGCTTAAGAAGGCGTGAAGTCAATTTAATGAAAATATTAACCCTACTTCGCTTCATTATTGACTCATGAACAGCAAATTGTAATTACTTTAATGCCCTGTAGCATACACATTTTACGTCATAGCCTAGATAAAAAAAAATATCCTAATAGAAGTAGCTTGTCTATGTCCCCTTTATACACAGGTAAAATATTTCGGTACTATTCATTAACACCCTGTATGTTTGTGTTTAGGAATTTTAAAATAAATTGCGTAGGAAACTAGACTCTAGTATTAATTGTCTATACTGAAAGTTTGATATGGTCCGGCTCCCACACTAGATTGATCGCTATAAACAAAAACTTTTTTTTTTCTCGCCAGGCATTAAGTTTCACCACATATGCACTCTTCTTTTTCACTTACCCTAATAAGGCGCAGATTTCGAATTGACCTCAGTTTCTTACGTCAGTAGTCATACAAGCAACAGAATCATGTTTTGTGTACAGTAACCACGACAACTAAACAAAAGAATATTGTAAAATCCAAGCCAAGACGAGCAGATTTAGTCAACTCCGACCTCGGAAGCCTACGATGACATTAAAGTCTATTGTGTTTGACAAACCAGACATTATGTTTTTTACTTTCTTTACGTAGAAAGTTTAAACAAGATAAACCCGTGTGAGAATTTCGCACATTCAACCTTTTTCTTCCATCTCAATGTAGTCTGTCTTTTGTTGGGTTGTTGAAATTAAATAGGCTACTCAGCGAAGTGAGTGCATAAAATGACAAAGAGTTTATTAATGTGAACGTATTTACAATTTACTATACCTCTTTGTATGCAATCTATATTAATAAAAGGAAGTGTCTGTCTGTCTGTCTGTCTGTCCGCGATGCCCAGCGAAATCTACAGAACGTAGAGATCATAGATTTTAAACATAGGTAGACTGAAGGGTCGGGAAATGCACCTCGAAGCCGGAATTTTAATTTTCGCTTTCGTTCGTGAGTTATGAGTGAAAAACGGGCAGAAAACGTGTATTTGTTGCGTTTTCGAAGCATCAGTTTTCAGATACATTTCAATGTCAAATCAATTACAGTTGGCTTTGGCTATTTTTGTCGTACCTTGGACATAAAACCATCGCGATCGCTTGAATGTTGTAAGCCCTAAATATGGTCAAATATTGTTTTATTTGGACGAAACTCACTATACAGGGGGTTTCTTGGCCAAGGAACTCGAATCTGAGGTCGCTTTTACCAGGCGACGCTATCTAATCGTGGTATGTAATTCACGTGATTTAGGTGTTAATAAATATAATGATTTAACTATTATGCTCTTAATTTTTAATTTTTCAAATAATTATCGCGGGCGAAGCCGCGGGCACATGATAGTATGTTATCAGAAAGTAATTCTAGAATTTTTTGTTTCTGATTTTCGATAACTATTTATATCAGTGGTCGCCAAACTTATTTTGACGCTTCTGAGCTACCTTACAGTTTTAAAATCCTACTGTGAGCTACCAACCAAAAGAACTACCAACTTAAAAAATCTTACATTTGTTTATTGCCTAAGTATGAAATAAATTTTAATTAAACTATATATAACAAAAGTAAATTGAAATGGAATTGTACATAAGAAAGAAATTGAAATGTAGTTAGCAATAAATAACAAATGTAAGGGCAGAATTTTTTTTTTTTTACACTTATTAACTTCAATGAGAAGAATGGAACTCTTTTTTTCATCAAGTTTTTAAATGTTGGGCGATTAGGTAGTGGCTGCCATTCGAATACAGTTGTCCAAGTGTTCATCAGTGAGTCTGTTTCTGTACTTATTTTTTTATAAATTTTTATACTGGAAAATAAACCTCACACAGATATGTAGAGCTGAACATTGCCTTCACTTTGAGAGCAATCAGAATGGGATATTTTTCTTTAGGAACAAAGAGGCCAAATAATTTCAGAGCTGAAAGAAAGCGATTTTACAGATAAATCATTTTGAAAATCAATCAGTTCCAACTCCACTGCAGCATTATCTTCTTCAAATCAAAATTCCCCATGGCACAAGTAAAGAACTCTTGACGCGATCTACCGAAAATGTCCCTGCGAGCTACTAGTAGCGACAGAAGTGAAACTTGTTTTAATTTCTGAATTTTTTCAATTTTGGATTATTGGATTTTTACAATTTTGGATTGTTGGACTTTTTAATATTGCGTTTTTGGACTTTTTTACTTTTGGATTTTTTAATTATTGACCTCTTAATTTTTTAATTTTGGATTTTTAATTTGGATTTTTTTAAATTTTAGATCTTTGAATGTTTTATTTTTTCAATTTTTTTATTTTTAGATTTTTTTTATTTTTAAATTTTTTATTTTTTAATTTCGTGATGATTTTGAGCGTATCACTAATTTGGTGACG
Source organism: Ectobius pallidus (assembly GCA_964059195.1). Classification (NCBI taxonomy): domain Eukaryota; kingdom Metazoa; phylum Arthropoda; class Insecta; order Blattodea; family Ectobiidae; genus Ectobius; species Ectobius pallidus. The sequence goes on along the minus strand of CAXKWD010000002.1, from coordinate 20,526,521 downwards.
ATTTTGAGCGTAACAGTAATTTCGTGACGATTTTGAGCGTTACCCCTCCTGCGGCTAAAGAAGTTACACTTCAAAAAGCGTGATGTAACTTACGTAAAATACAACCAATTTTTTTAAAATAAAGACTTAACAGAAAAACTAAACATAAATATCCAGGATATAAATGGTAATTTGACACAACGTTTTCAACCAAAACATTAAATCGTGGGATATCTGCTGAACATTTTGTCTATCTGTTCATCTGTACGCTTATTTGACTGTATTTCCATGTCGGAAACACAATGACATTATTTGGCAGGCTTCCTAGTAGGTAACACAATGGAATTTTATTACCATTCTAACTTGGAAGCAAGTCAACGTACTAACATAGCCTACTTCGTAGCTGCGTTAATCAGGAGTGATAAAATAAAATAATGAATACATTCTTACATTATTTATTTTTAACGCAATTACTTCAGTTTCACTATTTTTATTTCCTCTGCATGTATCATACGCCCACACTGAGAATAATAGGGCCACATCTCAACAATAAATAATTTTGGGTTTTCTATTGTTGAGAATATTATAGGAGAAAAATTCCTCCGACACTGGGACTTGAACCCAGGACCTTTGGGTATTCGCGCCAATGCTCTACCAACTGAGCTAAGCCGGAGCTTAATTCACAGCGCCAGATGGAACCTCTCTCCTATGACTGATTGCCCTAATGGTTTACCTAACAGACAGACAAGTTATGTCATGTCATGTAATGACCAACAGAGACAATAATCTGTGGTTCATGAAAGTTTATATATCTATCTTTTTCTCTTTTTTCTAACGGTCTATAGTCATTTACGTTCTATCCCTTTACACCGATCATCATCGTATTCTTCATCTTTCACCGTTTCACCGTTTCAGTTACCCGCATCTGGAATTCCATCCCACATAATGTCAGAGGCTGTCAAACGTTGGTACAATTCAATAGAAGAATCAGTCAATTAATTCAGGATAATGTTATTTAAATTTTTGTTTTTGTCTTAAGCCTAAAAATTTCCTTAGGGTGTAATTGAGAAAATTATCAATCTAATTTTGTATTCAAGATTGTCTTGTTACTTAATGTAATTAATTTAGTTTTAGGTTCAACTATCTTATATTTAGTTATAAGTAATTGTATTTTTAACTGTAATTTTTTGACTGGTAAAGCGAAAGAAAAGGCCTAATGGCCTTAGCTCTGTCAGGATAAATAAACGAATTGTTGTTATTATTATTATTATTATTATTATTATTATTATTATTATTACTATTATTATTATTATTATATGATTTATTTGGTGTTAAATGGCATACCGGTACTTCTTTTAATTTAATTTAATTTCCGTCAGAGAGCACTTATGTCCTTATAAAATCCTATCTTTATATTCTTTAAAACGATCTCCTGTAAAATTTAGGTTTTCTTAGTTGTGGCCGTATTAATCTCAGTGTGCATTAGCTTTTTATGTAGAGGACCCCAAAGTTCCAAGTTGAGTTTTTAACATAAATACATATTTGAGGTCCCCTGAATCCAAAAATACTATTTTCAAAATCATGTCTGTGTGTATGTCTGTGAAAATCGTATGGAAAATAAAAGCCTACTTTCTTCTAGGGATGTGCCACAAAGATTGGCAACGACTTTCTCTTGTTTTCAATGCCAATTTACGTTTAGAGAATTATATTTTTCACGATTTTTTTCGAAAAGGGCTCTAATGCTTTGTTTAAATTTCGTACTAAAACTTTTATTTGATTTCTCCTTAAAAAAATAAAAAAATAAAAATAAAAAAAATAAAAAATTACCTAAAGGATAGTTATAAGCAACATACAGTTTGTATACACTCATTTTTTACTGGCCAACAATAAAGCTTTGCATCAGGTTGAAACAACTGAATACGCGCTCTTTCTCGGCCTCTTGTACTAACTTATATCAGAATGTGAAGTCAAAGGATGTATTGTTGGCCATGCTTAGAATGAAGAAAATTACGTAAGAGCAATTACATTAAATTTTATTTGGCTAGTAACTTATATCCTTCGATATAGTTCGAAGCGATATAGTTTTTTAAATTATTTTTTTAAGCGTGTCAAAGACATTCTTTTCATTTTTGTAATCACTTTACATGAAAGGAATTTCATTTTTCTCGATTTTGTTGAAAACGGGTCTGACCAGGGGCGTATTTAGCTACCTATTTAAGCGGCCCTAGGCAGAGAAAAATATTTTTGTGCCCCTTTTTCCACATGTATGTACCACAAAGTAAAATACAATAAGCATTATTGTAACTGAAATAGTAGGCTAATAATAATAGTAAAAATACTAATAAGTAAATTAATAAACAGGTGCGTATTGTTGTCAATGTTATTCATTTCTATTTCATTGTGCGTTACATTAGTTTACTATTTTGAAGAGTTGTGAATAAAATGTTTAATATGTTAAAAAAAATAGTAACAGCTTAAAAGCCACCCCTTCAAATCTCCCACCCTAGCAGCTGCCTAGTCTGCCTAGGCTTAAATACGGCACTGGGCCTGACAATTTTGTTTAAAATTTCCAGGCCTATGTTATAAGAGTTAAAACTTTTATCTGAACAAACGGCGAGTCTGATCATTGTGTTAACTGTTTTCTTTGCAGTCCGGCATGAGGTTATATATTGCGAGAAATGTGTCTCGCCAAAGCATTGAGTTAGAGTCGGTACTGGTTCTATTTGGTATTTAAAGATAATTTATATAAATACTGATTTTATTTTAATTCTTTGAAGGGTAGTTATAAGCAACTGGTTTTATACACAAACTTGGGTTTTAACTCAAGCCTCGCTGAGACAACTGATTGCGCACTTCTGCAGTACAGCCGTATACTGTTGTGTAAAGGTAGTGGAAATCTTCATTCGTCTCACAATAGAAAAACAACACTTGCTTTATCGCAATTTTGAAACTCACAGCTACGATGAAGTTGAAGAAGAAGAGGAGGCACTTGACGAAGCCGATGCCACATCCCATGGTGATGCTGCGGCCAGAACACGAGGCACCGAACTGAACCAGCCGCGTTCACAGCATCACTCTTAAATTTAAACTGAACTCTCACTCATGGTCAATGCATGACCACCTCTACCACACTATTGTGTTTACTGCCTTCAATATGCTAGACTTATTAGCAAATAGCAGGTGTGTCTTTCATAAGGGAAGTAGTCTTAGAAGCTAACACAGTGAGAAAATGTCAATCTCTATATATATATAAAAGGCTTTGTCCTGACTGACTGAATGAATGACTGACTGACTGATTGACTGAATGACAGGAATCAACGTACAGCCTAAACTATAACAGGTAGAGACTTGGAATTTTGACAGTACCTTCGTTTCATAATGTAGGTGCTCACTAAGAAAGGATTTTGAAAATTCTGATTCTAAATGCCAAAAATTAAATGTTTTTGAAAATACTTAATCCCTTTTTACATAGAATTATCAATTCCAAATCACAGAATATATTGTTGCCAAATGGTATCAGGTGGGCTTGGAAAAAACAATTGAAATGCACTTTTGACAAATAAGAGAAGTTATCAAAATAATTCATGTTATAAATAAATATTACAGAATGAAATCCACTAAAATAATGGAATCACATAACTTTCTCTACCCTGGACATAGAGAAAACAAAACGAGGTATGGTAATGTGTATATTATTATATTATATCGCAGGTTTTTGGAGAGAAAAGTATGAAAGTGATAATGCTTTATGGTAACATAAGAGTGGGAAATTTCCCGCCTCGATATTACAATTTTATCTTACAGGAATTTCTGTTTCTTCTTATTTAAACCTCTACTAGGCTTGCTGTGCACTGTACAAGCGATGGGATGCAACATTCTAGATCCTCTATGAGCCATAAAAAACTATATCAAGCGTTTTCTGAGGGAATAGTTTGAGTGTAATAAGTCGTTCTTCCTATTTCAAATTATAAATGCCTATATAAAGACCTAGAATTTAAAATTGAAAATCCTTCATAAGCTAATTTCCAATTACAAAATACAAAACCCGGGCGACGCCGGGTCTTTTAAGCTAGTGCATTATATTAGTTACCATATTAATTCAATAACATCCTGTATATATATATATATATATGAGGAATTGTTTATATATATATATATATATATCTTTATTTTTTGTTGTTGGAGATATTTCTACCGTTTAAAGAATATCAGTACTACTACTTGAATGTTTTAATTTTTCTGTCATCATTGATTAATTAATGATTTAACTGAAAGCTAATGTAATTTTTGTGTAAGTGAATATTTTGTTCTAAGATATTCTTTGTTTGCAAGGCAATCTGAAATGTGCAGAAAGATTGTATAAATAAAATATAAATTATCTTTATATACCACATCGGCAAACAAACAAATGGAGCTTAACCCTTTATTTGGTGAGATTACATTTCTCACACAATATAATATAAACCCGTGCCGGACTGCAAAGAAAACAGTTAACACAATGATCAGACTCGTCGTTTATTTATTGCTTTACTAGCTTAAAAGGCCCGGCGTCGCCCGGGTTTTTTTATTTTGTAATTGGAAATTAACTTATGAAGGACTTTCGATTTTTAAATTCTAGGTCCTTATATAGGTATTTATAATCTGAAATAGGAAGAACGACTTATCACACTCAAACTATTCCCTCAGAAAACGCTTGATATAGCTTTTTATAGCTCATAGAGGAAGTAGAATTTTGTATCCCATCGCTTGTATACAGCAAGCCTGGTAGGGGTTCAAATAAGAAGAAACAGAAATTCCGGTAACATAAAATTGTATTATCGTGGCAGAGAATTTTTATTTATTACTCTCATATTGAGGATGAAATTAAACAAAAATGCAATATCACTTTCATACTTCTCTTCCCAAAACATATTACCATACCTCGTATTGTTTTCTCTATGTCCAGGGTAGAGAAAGTTATGTGACCGCATTATTTTCGTGGATTTAATCTTTAATATTTATTTATAAAATGAATTATATTGATAGCTTCTCTAATTTCTCAAAGTCCATTTCATTTATTTCCAAACGCATCTGAGACCACTGGCAACAATATGTTGTCATGTGAACTGTGATTTGGATTTGATAATTCTGTGTAAAAAGGGATAAAGTATTCTCAAAAACATTTGATTTTTTGCATTTAAAATCAAAAGCTTTCAAAATCCTTTCTTAGTGAACTCTTACATTATGAAACGAAGGTACTGTCAAAATTCTAAGTCTCTACCTATTATAGTTTAGGCTCTACGTTGATTCTCTGTCATTAAGTCAGTCAGTCAGGACAAAGCCTTTTATATATGTAGAGATTATTCTGTAATTTGTATGAAATTTAAATTGTTCTTCCAATTTCTTTTCAGTCCTTTCAGTACAAATTTAAGACAAACTGCTATACACTATCAATTTAAGGGTTAATTGTGATTACCACTTCCGTCTTTCTTTCGATTTGGACCAGGGGCCAATACATTTTTCTCACTTCACATTCTGGTAGAATAAGAGGCCATATTGCAAAGAGCGTGTATTCAGTTGTTTTAAACCTGATGCAAAGTTTTATTGTTCACCAGGCAAAACTGAGTGGCTCATAAGTAACCTGCAGAAATTTTTTCGAAAAAAAAAGTTTTAAATAAAAGTTTTAGCTCATAGTTAAAAGTACCCCATCTACAAAATTTAAAGAAAATCATTAAAGCCGTTTAAGAGAATATCGCGAAAAACGAATTTTTTTTCATGTAAAGTTCCCTTTAAAGTAAGAGTAGGCCTAAGTCGTCACCAATCTCCGTGTCACATCCTCAGAAGGTACCTAACCCAAATACGAAATTTTGTTTTTATACGATTTTTCGTTCTGGAGCTAGGCTGTCCATAGACACACACACATACACACACACACAGACATGTTTCTGAAAATAGTGTTTTCGGATTCAATGTACCTCAAAACTTATATTTATGTTAAAAACCAAACTTCGAATTTGGGGGGTCGAAAACAATACTTCTTCTACCTATAATAATAATAATAATAATAATAATAATAATAATAATAATAATAATAATAATAATAATAATAATAATAATAATAATAATAATAATAATAATAACGATAATGATGATAATAATAATAATAATAATAATAATAATAATAATAATAATAGTATCAAAAATGAGGATATTGCAAACAGAGAAAAGTTTAGGAAAGCAATATTTGATGGCGAATTTCCAGAGAAACCCAAGAAGAAAACGGGAAGTAAATGTACGGAAGAACGGAAACAGCAACATCGCGAAAGAATGAAGTTTTGGGAAGACAAGAACAAGACAACTGTTTCACGTGGACCTACGCTGGCCTAATCGAAAGGGAAAAAAATAAAAACATTATTGTCGTTGCTCATTTACAATGATGCAATAGACTGAGTCAGATAATAAAATGCAGATAAATTAGGCTAAATACCCATGTCAGACTTAAGACTATAAGATAAATATTCCAATTTTAATTTATTATTTATAAAAAATATCGTACATATTAAGTGCCAGTATGGTACTTTATGAGATTGTGTGTCTGTCCGTCCGTGTGTCTGTACGCGCGATAACTCAAATACGCTTTGTCGAATTTTAATGAAACTTGGTATACACGTTTATAATGTCCATGGGAAGAACCTATTGATATCGAACCAAATCGGTTCACCGGTACCGGTGTAATGCCCAATTTAGTGCCTGCGCCATAACTCAAATACGCTGTATCGGATTTCCATGAAACTTGGTATACTCATTTATGACGTTCATGAGAAGTGCCCTATTGAATTTGAACCTAATCTGTTGACCGGTGCCGGAGTAAACCCCAATTTAATGTCTACTTTAAAGGCGCAATAACTCAAATACGCTTTATCGTATATTTATGAAACTTCGTATACGCATTTATAATGTCCATGGGAAAACGTCTATTTATAATAGATAAAATCGGTTGACCTGTTTCGGAGTAATGCTCAATTTAGTGCCTATTTTATGGTAATATACGTATTCGAAAGAATTTATAAAAAAAAATGAAAATCAATTATCTTGACAACACTGCCTATTGTTTTACTGTTATCTTATAAGGCCTTGGAAATTAAAATACAGGTAGCTATGACAAAAAACACTATCGATTTACAAGCGCTTATCCAACTAGACCGTTAAAATGACCCCGGTGGCCGAGATGGTAACGCTTTGGCCTCACATTCTGGAGTCCATGGTTCAAAACCCGAAACCGGCCAATTTGAATTTTTTTTTGACATTTTTATGTGAGTTTGCGATTGTCATGATATCACATATCTGTACAGTTCAGGTGATGCTGGAAGATTTTAATCTCATTAAAAAAAACTAGACCTTTGTTCTTCCGTAAGCCCTGCTTAATGAATAAATCTGGAGCTTAACTTGGAAATCAATTTAAAAAAAAAACATATTCTGCACATCATAATTGCAGTCATAACTGTTTAAACAAAAACATACTGGCACTTTGTTACTTCAGTTTACCTGATTTTATTTTATTTTTAGTACTGAAACCATTAGGATCCCCTTAAACTAAATCTATGGATGGATAGGCTACGTTAGGCACTCACCGCTGCGAGCAAATTGATGAAGAAGAAGAATAGGAAGAGCACGGTGCTGGCGCCACGCCCCATTGCCTCAACCTCACACATCAGACTGATGGCAGCAGCCTCCCTGTCACACTCTTAAGCCGTTCTTTCACTACAGTGAAACCAATAATATGAGTCTAATCACGTTCTTAGGCAGATAGGAGCAAAATAGTATAATTGTATAATTTTAAGAATTTGTTAATATAGTGCACGCCGCTTATTGTGATCACTTCGGGACGCAGCTAATCTGATAATATTACCCGACTGATAACAATAGCCGTAGGACTTCAGTGAAGGTTATTTATTAATAAGTTATATTTATTTATTTATTCTGTCAACTATAGGAATAAATCCCATTTACAGTTGGCGTAGTTTCGCCAATACGTGTTGTGCAGTATAAAAATACAATACAATAAATGAATGAATTTGAGGATAAAGAGGAAAATACATAAATGATTTGTGTTAGGGAAATTTAATATGTAATTTATATGTTGGTAACAATTTGTATTTTGTATGTCGGTCATATTGGGCTTTGAAATAATAAACAGTTGCTAAGATGGCTGAAAGTAAAAAATAGCCAACCAATTTCATTCAATTTATAATAACTACAATTAATTTAACAAGACAATCTTATAACTAAGCCAATCATCTGGAATATATAACATTTTATATAAGATAGTAGGTCTACACTACAAAACCGAATTAAAAGTATTTATTCATAAAATAATACGTAACTGTGAATCATTGAACCACTCAAAGGCTAATTCAGTAATAGACTCCACGCAACTATTTTTTTCAACCAGTAACTAAGTTTTTAATTGTTTTTACTTTCCTTTAGGAGTCCAGTAACCAATACTCCATACTCAGTTACGAGATATGAGTATTTTTGGAAGTTTATACTGATCTGTGGTGAACATGGCGTAGCAAAACCTCTAACGCCTCTCTGTACAAGTACTGTATTTTCGTTTTACACTGCTAGCAGGGTGGATCCACGGGGGGGGGGGGGGAATGGGGGAAATTTCCCCCCCAAAAAATTTGTAACATTAAGCACAAATTATTCAAAAGGTCAGCCTTCTAATAAATTTTGTAAAGACAACATAACCCAAATACTTAAGTTAAAGCAACGACATTCATAATCTTGAAATACCATTGTAAAAAAATGCTGAAATGTTCATTTTGTTTTCAATTGTGTACTGGGAATAATTAATTTTTATGTGTAAAAACTTCCCTCTCTACTTTGGTTCCCCCCAAAAAATGTGTCTCTGGATCCGCCCCTGACTGCTAGTCTCTTATAAGTTGTATAATTCTTGGAATTAATGTGTTTTCTAATGACTGAGTTGTAGAGAAGGCCCTATGGCCTAAACTTCTTTAGGTTAAAATGAATAAAAAAAATAAAATGAAATAAAAAAAATGAATGCCTTCTAGTTTGAGTCCTACGCTCGGTTAATGAGTACGCTTTATGATTTCCGAAGAAACTTATATAATTTCATTTGCGCCCAATGTTGCTTTTTTACAAGCGTGCTATGGCCACCAGTAATGGACTTCGCCCTCTTGGGAGTTGTCATCAGGAAATGATAAAAACACGTGTTGGCAGTTATAAAATACACCACCATACCAATATCAAACGTGGCCTATGTATTATAAAATCTCTTTATAAATTAAATGACTTGTCCTAATTAATCGTCGTCGAAATCGCTGAAGCAACGACTTTGAAATTGGATCATTAGTTTCGTTTCATTATTAGACCTGGGATTTTAGGCTCTAAAAAAATTAGTTTCAGGCACCTAAAATAAGCTTTTAAAACAAGTAAATAGGCTTTTAAAAGAGAAAACAGGCAACTAAAATAAACAGACAGAAAATATACTTTAAAATACTGCAATATGCTCAACTGTAACGTGATCATTAATTACTGTAAAAAAACCTATTCTTAACAGAATTGCAAAATGAAGAGAGAATTACAAATTCATTTATGAAAAGCAATTTTGGATTACATGAAAAATTGACACAGTATGTCCCTTCTTACTATGTACCTGCTATAATGTTGTTTTGAGCGAATCCTCCCCCGTCAGCCAGCATTCCTTTGGCGACAATTGTTTGGAAAAATCAAGTTTCTGTGAAAAACCCACCCTCTGCTGTTCTGCCCTTCATTCCGGGATATCCATTAAATGTTTTAAAAGTTGCAGAAGTTGAATTTTATTTTAAATGTACAAAATAGGCATTTTAGGCACTAAAATAGTAAAAATAGGCTCCAAAGGTCCAAATAAGCATTTTAGGGCGCTATAAAACTCTGTAAATATAACTGATATATCATGAAATGTCAACATTTAAAATTTGTCATGTTATTTCATAAGCAACAAAATAGGAGTATGCCTTAAAATCCCAGGTCTATTCATTATGTAGAGACTCGCTAAGAAGGGATTTTTTTCTCAAAATTCAACCCCTAAGTGGATTAAAGTTTTATATGGCGAAACATTATTTAATGGTCCTTTTGACTTAAAACTTGGTGAAAGGACTACAAAAAATGAATAATTAAACTCGATATCTTTTTCGGAAATCAACCCCTAAGAGAGTATAAAAGTTTGTAACTGGAAAGGAATTCTGATGTGAACTTCACATAAATTCCTCTGCCCAATGAAAGTTATCCTTTTAGTAGCCTATAATATAATTATTATGTAAGACATTCTCTTCATGTAAATTGGTTGTAAAATGAAGAAAATGTTGTTAGCACATCACATCGCATCCCCGAAGGATACATAAACCAAATACAATCTGAACAAGGTACTCTTGCAACTTTCTTTACTTTAAGCATGGCCAATACAGTTTTATCACTTCACATTCTGATATAGAGCAAGAGGCCATATTGCGAAGAGCACGTATTCGGAGTGGGTGGCATATACCTTCTCTTCAGATAATTAAAAAAAAAAGTTTCAAATAAAAGTTTTGCTCTTAGTGTTAGCACCCCATGTGTAAAATTAATACAAAATCGTAAGAGCTGGTTTCGAGAAAATCGGGACAAACGAAATTTTCTTCAAGCTAAGTCCCCTTAAAAATAAGAGAAAGTCGTCGCCAATCTTCGTGTCACAAATTCAGAAGGTGCCTGACCCAAATAAAAAAAAAAAGTTTTCATACGATTTTCCGTTCTGGAGCTATTCTGTTCACACACATCCACACACACAGACATGTTTCCGAAAATAGTATTTTTTGGGTTTTGGGACCTTAAAACGTGTATTTATGTTAAAACCTCAATTTCGAATTTCGGGGTAGAAAACACTAGGCTATTTCCTCTACCTATAGTAAGGAAGTACGGACTAAGGGAGTAATAACATTTAAATACGGGGAAGTATATTGAGGCATATCTGGGTTAAGGGAAAAAAAAACTATACAATGAACCATGTAGAGATATAGAGATCTGAAAGAAGATGGTAGGAACAACAATACTTTATTTTATTTTACAAAGGTCCCAATGAGCTCACGCTCGTTAACAGGGACAGTCAAATTTTACATTTTTTGAACATAAATTATAATAGATCAATGAGGCAATATAAAACAATTAATAAATACAACATAAACACATACAGGAACTACAGAGATTTATACCTATTAATTTTATATAATGACAAAATGACAAAAGAAGTTAACATAAATATTATTGCAAGGAGTTATCTGCAAATTGGTATATTAAATAAAATCAGGTAAACTGATGTAACAAAGTGCCAGTATGTTTTTGTTTAATAATTTATCATTGCAATTATGATATGCACAATATGTATTTTTTTAATTGATTTCCAAGTTAAGCTTCAGATTTATTCATTAAGCAGGGCTTACGGAAGAACAAAGGACTAGTTTTTTTATAAATCAGATTAAAATCGTCCAGCATCAGCTGTACTGTACAGATTTGTGATATCTTGACAATCGCACACTCACATAAAAATAAAAAAGTCAAATTTGTCGGCTCGGGATTTGAACCATTGAACTGCAGAATGTGAGTCCAAGACGTTAACACCTTGTCCACCAGGGTCAGATTAACAGTCTAGTTGGATAAGCGTATGTAAAGCAACAATGTTATTTGTCATAGCCAACTGCATTTTAATCTCCAAATCCTTATAAGATCACAGTAAAACAATTGACTATGTTGTCATGATAACTGATTTGACTTTCATAAATTCTTTCGAATATGTATATTTACATAAAATAGGCACTAAATTGGGAATTACTCCGAAACCGTTCAACCGAATTTATCCAATATCAATAGACATGTTCCCATGGACATTATAAATGTGTACACCAAGTTTCATGGAAATCCGGTAAAGCATGTTTGAGTTACCGCGTCTTTAAAATAGACACTAAATTGGGTTTTACTCCGGTACCGGTCAACAGATTAGGTTCAAATTCAATAGGATACTTCTCTTGGACGTCATAAATGCGTATACGAAGTTTCATGAAAATCCGATACAGCGTATTTCAGTTATGGTGCCTTTCTAATATAATACTATTAAAATAGGCACTAAATTGGGCATTATTCCGGTACCGGTGAACCGATTTAGTTCAATAACAATAGGGTTCTTCCCATCGACATTATGAATGTTTATACCAAGTTTCATGAAAATCCGAAAAAGCGTACTTGAGTTATGGTGCGTACAGACGCACGGACAGACAGACAGTCGGACAGACATTTTTTCGTCCCCCACACAATCTCATAAAATACCATACTGGCACTTAATAAGACCGGGCATCTCTTTTGAATTTAGTCAGAGTTTTACATTGTCGTATATGACACGGTAATGTATCAAAATCTTTAATAGAAGACAAAATTATACTTTTTAGTCCATATCTACTAGAGTTACTGTGCTTCAAGAATATTTTGTCAGAATTTCTTGTGTTATAATTATGCACTTCATTTATATGAACTAAGTTTAGATTTGATATGATTTGTTCTTTTTCCATTTTATAGATAAATGGGGATGCAGAAAGCTTGATTTGCATTCTAAGAGGCAGAATGTTAGTTTCTAAAAATAATTCTTTGGAGGGTTTCAGGTATGGATAATTGTACATGAATTTTATTGCTCTCTTTTGTAGAATTTCAAGTTGGTTTAGTTTATCTTTAGTACATTTTCCCCAGACAATATTCATGTAGGTTAAGTGCGGGTGTATTCGTGCAAAATAAATACTTCTTAGGTGCGAGTGGACAAATCCCGAGTATCTCAATCTAGACATTATCCCTATAATTGGTGTAATTTTTTTAATGATTGATTGTATATGTGTATTCCAAGACAAGCGTGTTATCTAGTGAGAAACCACTGTTTACAGTAAAACATATTGCCGGAAATTAAAGTATTTGTTTATTTATCTACTTTATTGATGTACGTATTGCTTTTAGGCATTTTCCTTCACCCATGAGGATTAATAATCTTTTAGCAATAGTATTCTGTCACTGTAATTTGTATATTACTTTAGATACTTCTTTCAGCGAATTTTAGGGGTGGTACGATATTCAGCCAATTTATTATTTAAACTTTTGAAAAATGGTACAGTTATCCGAATATGGTATATTAATTTCCATGGTGTAACGTAGGATAATTCTAAAATATTTAAACTAATAGGTAACTATAGACCATAATTAACACAAAATTGCAATGAATGAAAAAAGTGTGCTTTCAATAGGTGGTCCTTCATCTGTTTCGTTAGATAGTGTTACACAACTTACAATTTTCTTTTTTTGAACTTTTATTTTATCTTCTTGATAATATACTACGGTAATAACCAGGGTAGGCCTACATATTTTTTTATGAACCCTGTATTAGTTAAAAAATTAATGTAGTCTATTGAAATAGCTTTTTTACTTTCTTTACAATTTTAGAAAACTTTTTAGTTTCAGTTTATTAAGAAGAATAAACTCACTGAAACAAATATTAATTAATTTTACTTTTACTTCGGATTTTTATTGCTCTGAACAAACAAACAAAAAAAACAACAAAAAACAAAACAAAACAAAAATAGGAACATTTCTATTAATTGTTCAAGTTTATAGAAGACGATTAATTTGAGAATTACCCTTGCTGTTTCCAACACCAGCATATAAATTCAATAAGAACGTTAATTTATAGTCGACTAGCTTAAAAGACCCGGCGTCGCCCGGGTTTCGTATTTTGTAATTGGAAATTAGCTTATGAAGGATTTTAAATTTTAAATTCTAGGTCCTTATATAGGCATTTATAATTTGAAATAGGAAGAACGACTTATTACACTCAAACTATTCCCTCAGAAAACGCTTGATATAGTTTTTTATGGCTCATAGAGGATCTAGAATTTTGCATCCCATCGCTTGTACAGTGCACAGCAAGCCTGGTAGAGGTTTAAATAAGAAGAAACAGAAATTCCTGTAACATAAAATTGTAATATCGAGGCGGGAAATTTCCCACTCTTATGTTACCATAAAGCCGTTTTGGAGATGAAATTAAACACTTTCATACTTTTCTCTCCAAAAACCTGCGATATAATATAATATACACATTACCATACCTCGTTTTGTTTTCTCTATGTCCAGGGTAGAGAAAGTTATGTGATTCCATTATTTTAGTGGATTTCATTCTGTAATATTTATTTATAACATGAATTATTTTGATAACTTCTCTTATTTGTCAAAAGTGCATTTCATTATTTTTTTCCAAGCCCATCTGATACCATTTGGCAACATGTATTCTGTGATTTGGAATTGATAATTCTATGTAAAAAGGGATTAAGTATTTTCAAAAACATTTAATTTTTGGCATTTAGAATCAGAATTTTTCAAAATCCTTTCTTAGTGAGCACCTACATTATGAAACGAAGGTACTGTCAAAATTTCAAGTCTCTACCTGATATAGTTTAGGCTGTACGTTGATTCCTGTCATTCAGTCAATCAGTCAGTCAGTCAGTCATTCATTCAGTCAGTCAAGACAAAGCCTTTTATATATATAGAGATTAACCGATCAACAGGCCCAATTTCAGGTATAACTGGGACGCTAGGACCTGAACCAAACACGCGCAGGTAGCTTATCGTCCACCGGTAGCAAAGGAGTAAGGGCAGAAGAGAATGCATATACTGTACTATTCATTCCAAACTATGCGGTTCATAATAGCCCGTAACTACTGAAAACAAAAATAAAGTGAATAAAGTATTTGTTTTTTAGTTATGAAATATTATTTAAATAATGGTATGTAACTCACAGAATATCGCTGTTGAGTCTTCACTAATGAATGCTGTGAGGCTAAGATGTTTTTACACGGTCTGTACAGCAGGAACATCACGTGAGATGGTCAGGCAGGTCTACATTACATCATCGTAGCCTACTGCGCAGCCGTTTGTTTGGCTTAGGTCTTACCGACCGAGTTATACTTTGCACCCTGGGCAAAGCTTACCACATGCCACTCGGTATAAGCGTAACTAAATCAGTATTCATTAATTTAAGACTCCACTAGGAGGCCATATACTCTGTTCGGAGTGGAAATAATTCTGATTATCTCTTGGTAATATTATACTTTTTAAGCTGTAAAATAACACTGTACAACAAATCTGAACTTTTTTCTGCCCTTTATACTAAACTATGTGATTCTGTATAAAGAAAAGGTTCTTGATGCATATATGAAAACCAAAATGGTCCATCACGTAGGCCTACCGTTTTTGTAGGACACTTATATTTACTGAGGTGTCTTCGTTACACAACCTAGGTTAATTTACATTGTACAATATTTTATATCACTTAGGATATATTGCCTAAATTTGTTAATTTCTTAGATTTAGGTTCCAGTTTTAGTGTATATTATATTATTATATTAGGATTATATACACACACCCAATTACGAGTATATGTAATTCTTAATTCACTTTGTTTTCTCTTTTCATTATTGGACTCATTATTTTCTTATATTTTAATATTCTATTGCTAGCATTTCGTTACTATTATATATGGTATCTAGTGTATTTGTTTTTTGTAGGTATTACTTTAATGTAATGGCCTTAACTCTGCCAGGCAAAATAAAACCTTATTATTATTATTATTATTATTATAATTATTATTATTATTATTATTATTATTATATTTACGTAAACAGTAAAAATTTGGATTTTTTTGGGAAAATGGTGCGTGGTAAACAGAAAATAATTACAGATTCGTTATTTTCAGGCAAAAATATTCAAGCAACACATTTTCATCTAAAGGACATTTTTAATGTTGTACAGTGTAATTTACCCAGCTGAGACTGGTGAGTTATAAAAGTCCTCTGCAACGGCTCCGTATTTCTACGTTTAGCTCATTCTCTAACATGGCGCTGTTTCATCCCTTTAATAATAATAATAATAATAATAATAATAATAATAATAATCGTCTGTTTGAGCATAAAAGCCATAAGACTTGTCACTAGGCCTATATCTAAGATTAAATATTAATTATACATTGCCCACATTTACTTAGTTAATACTGTATGGACACAATTGAATTAAAATATTTTCAATACAACTTGTAAAAACTTTCAGGTCACTAGTGACTCTAATGCCAACAGGCAGGTCGTTGTGCATCTTCAAACGATACACCATGATGGATTTGTTGAAACTGTTTAAATTATGATGAGGAATGCTAAACTTATTTCTATTTCGAAGACAGTAGTTTGCTGATGGTGCTCTAAAAGCTGCCCATTCGTATCCCAGAAGAGAGTGTTAGTTTGCTGTTACTTTTTTAATCACCCTCGACCTATTTCTTACTTACGTCCTCTTCCAGGATTAGGCTATTAGCCTGTTCCATGAACATTAACCGGCAATTATGAACATGTAACGCATGATGTGTGACCTCCCCATCACGAACAAATGTTGCATGCGAGAGTGGAAAACTCGTGACGTAATAAATTATATTTATATCTTAAGTAAATATATGACTTAAATTACATTATGCCTACATCCTCTTACAATATTAAACTGAATAATGGTTATTCGTGCTTGCAACCGGAAAAGAAGGATAAATGTTTCCATGCTTTCAGCAGCTACTTCTGCTGCCATCTTCAGGGAGAAGTGAGCTAGTTCAAGAAGTGTTTTCTTCTTCTTCTTCTTCTTCTTCTTGTTGAAAATCTGTCGCCCAGAAAGTCAAAAGCACTGCTTGTGAAAGATAAGTTATAGGGTTATACATTGGTCTTGTAGTGACATTTTGGTCTTGAACGGAAAAAGTATCATTTTTAGATTTAGGGGAAATTCTATCGGAATGTTACAAGTTTCGGTCCGAACTAATAACACTGTTCAACAAATTTGTAGGCTACTTTTTTTCTCTCCTTTATATGAAACTATGTGATTCTCTATAAACAAAAGGTTCTTGATTCATATACAGTCGAATTTGGTTAATTCGACTATGGATAATTCGAAAAATTGTATAATTCGAATAAATACTCATTCCCCTTGAAATTCCTATACTCCTTTGATTCTAATACAGGAGAGAATTATAAAAATTTGTTTAAAAAAAGCCTATAGAATATCCTACAGAATTGATATTTCCTGAATTTAATGTGATGACTGTAGAACAAATTTATAAGCTCACACTTTTAAAATACTTTCAAAAATATCGCAACGTACATGTATCGGATCCTCATAACTACAATACTAGAAGAAATAAAACATTGCCTTTAATAGAACCAAAATACTTCACCTCTTCTGGCTCTAAACATAGCATTTATTATGGTCCAAGACTCTATAACTCTATAATTAGGTCACATCCAGAAATAGTACATATGAACAACAAAAAATTCAATAAGTTTATCAAAAATCTTATTTCATAGTTCAAAAGTTACTTCACTCTTATTAAGGAACGATTTTATTTGTAATAACTCAGGGTTTCAATTTTTGTTCTTACTACTTTTCCTTTTTTCTTTTTACTTTTCTGTCCTTTCTTTATTATTATTTTTTAGGTTTTGATTTAATTATATTTTCTTTATGTATTTTGTAATTTGTATTTTGTAATGTAAATGGCTGAACTGTGCCCGAGCACGAGCGCTTGCTCATTCGGGTGGTCTTGTTTTGTTTTGTATAAATATAAATAAATAAATAAATATATTCAATTCAGATAAAAAAGAAAAATGTATGTTAAAAAAATTGCAATTAATTCTAACTTTTTAAGCTTAATTTGGATAAATCGAAGCCAAAATTTGTCTCATGTTTATGTTGTAAGGATTCCAAGAGTTCATTGCTTCCAGGAATTCCACAAGAATTCTCTAATTCGCTGAAGAACCCTAGTCGCTAGCAGCCAGCAGGTACCATACTAAAGTGTATTTTTAACCACCGTTATCTTCCTCCTGCTGAATAGATGTTCAATGGAATGCGAAGTTCACCCCCTCCGCTAAAGTCTTGGAGGGATTCAACACTTCTGTGAAAATTTTAGTGTTCATTCTATACTCAAAGTGTGACTGCGTTTGAAAATGTCAAAGCGTGGAGCATATACCAGTTCCTTTATTAAATTTAGGGTTATAGATTTAGCGTGAAAAAAAAAAATAGTTTCATTTAGCATCCTAACAGCAGGATGGCAGTCATTAAGGTAAGATTCACTATACAATAATTATTATTTATTGCAATGAGTTTATTTTTAACATTTCTACGGCATTTTCATTTAAAAAGTCACAGTTTTTGTTAATTCGAAATTTGGATTATTCGATTTTTTCTAATTCCCCTTGGGGTTTGAATTACTAAGCGTCCACTGTATCAAAACCAAAATGGTCCATCACGTACCGTTTTTGTAGGAGACACACTTCTCATATTTACGTAAAAAGCAAAAATGTGGATTTTTTGGGAAAATTTTGCGTGGCAAACAAAAAAATAATTGCAGATTCGTTATTTTCAGCCAAAAATATACAAGAAACACGTATTTTCTTCTAAAGGACATTTTTCATGTTGTAGGCCTACAGTGTAATACATCAGCTGAGTATTTACCAATGTGATTCTCAACGATGCCATTTCACGCTATAATTGCAAAGATTCAAGAAATGGCAACTTCCCCCACTCCCCTATTCACAAGTACAATTTTCTTCCCTCGTCCAATTTCCCCTCAACAATTCTCTGTGCCTCATTAACGCAGGGCCGTAACCCCAGGGACCAAGAACTTGAAACTCTGTGGCGAGATTCAAGAAAGGATTTCCAGAAATCTAGCGCCTAGGTGGATGTAATAAGATGGGAATTTATTTTCAAGGAGACTACTTGTCCAAGTTGAACAAAATAATTTATCGGTCAAGATCACTTGCTGATTCCTTCACATGATTAAAACTGATTTCATTATTTTTAACATTTTTATTTTATTTCTATTTATTTAATTTTATATCATTAGCATCGTGAATGATTCTATGGACTAAGTATAACCCAAAACTAACAAAAATTACAAGTAACTAATAAAATAATAAATCAAAATAATAAAAACTGATATAACAAAGTGCCAAAATGCTTTTGTTTAAAAAGTGATAATTGCAATTATTATATGCAGAAAATAAGTTATTTTTATAATCGATTTCCTAAGTAGGGCTTACGGAAGAACAAAGGTCTAAATTTTGATAAGCATATTTGAAGGAATATGTGGGTACTGTTATTTGTCAAAGCTACCGTGTAGTAACTTCCAAAGTCGTATAAGAACACTGTAAAACAATATGTTGCCATGAGAACTGATTTGATCAATTCTTGCTAATATTTTATATAAAATAGTCACTAAATTGGGCATTACCCTGGTACCAATCAACCAATTTGGTCCAATATCAATAGACTTCTTTCCATGAACGTTATAAATGCGTATACCAAGTTTTATGAAAATCCGATAAAGCGTGTCTGAGTTATCGCGCGTACACACACACGGACAGACAGACAGACGGATAGACATTCTCCCGTAAAATACTGTGACAAAGCCCAGAAAAGACTCTCTGCTAGAGACTGCTAGAAGGAGGAGTCACCCAGAAAGAACTAGAACGACGGAGTCTAGAAAGATCGCGCTCCCCTAGTGGACGGGCGGCAGACGAGCGCCAGTGGGCGTAACAGCAGCACGGCTATTGGACCACGCTTCGTGGGGGAAGGCCTGTAGGGAGGAGCTCGCGCTAATGGGTGTGCCCGCGCAGCGCAGCGCACATTCCAGATTCCGCGCGGGCGGAGAGCTTTCCAGACCTCGACTCTGGAACATTCGTCGAGACTATATAAGGAGTGCGAGCCGAGCCGACGCAGTCAGTGAATGAAGAGAGTTCAGTTCAGTTCAGTACAGTGAAGAGTCCGTGAAGAGTCAGAGTCAGCGAGAGGCAGTCCGTGAGTAGCGGCGAGCGTCAGCGTCAGAGGGTGAGCTGGACGGAGAGGACTGATCAGCGCAGCTGAGGACTTGGGAAGCTGAGGAGCCAGTGACCGGAGGGACTAGTGTGACCGGAGGGACCCGCGAGCGGAAGACCTAGTCAGAGGGTGAACTAGTGACCGGAGAGAAGGGTGAACGGAGGAGCTAGTGAACGGAAGAGCTGGTGAGCTGATCTGGGCTGAGGCAGTGCCGTCCCGGGGAACTCTGCGCGACGGGTGGATCGTACAGCGGCAGCGAGGACTGTGGAGTTGACCGGCGCGACGTGGAATTATCTCGACTGGGAGTCCGCACAGTGTGTGCGAACGGAACAGTGCTGTAATTAGGACTGAGCACAGTGAGAGTGAGCACTGAACAGGACAGTGAACTGGCGAATAGTCTGGAGTTTTCTGGCTGTATTGACAATTGTTGTTGGAAATAAAGAAACCTCCATCCTTCAATTATAAACTCGGTGTTCTGATTTTGAACCCCGACGAGCCTTGTTACAATACCATTGGATGTTTGAACACCTCCCAGCCGAACTTCTTGCGGGAGACTTGTTAGGAGGTGTTTTAAATAGCCCTGATCTCGCTCCCAGTGATTTCCATCTTTTCCTACACCTCAAGGAATGACAGGGAAAGACAGAAAATGACAGAGAGGCGAAGATATTTGTCACGCAGTGGCTCATATCCCTGGCGGTAGACTTTTACGACACAGGTGTTGAAAAGTTGGTACAGTATGACATGTTTCAATTCCGGTGGCGAATATATTGAAAAATAGCTGAACACTTGCTGTATCTGTTGGAATACACATGTCCATGAATTTTTTTTCTGTAAACGGCCCCAGGGAAACTTACTTGATGAACGCGCCTCGTATATATATATATTCCTCATAGTAATTTTATTAAAGCAATATAGGGATGTAGTAAAGCTGTGTAGATGACTTAGTGATTTCTTATTTTCTATGGTTCGTTACATAATACAGTTTTTCTACAGGGAGTACAATTGAAGGGCCTAGTTCCATAAGGGCGTAAGGCACATCTATAATTTTGAGCTTTTAACATTTATGCCTTCTCCTCATATCTCTTAAATACTCAGTGAACAATTTATACTTGTGCCATAAACCTCTGCTCAGTCATAAGAAAAGGCCTGTGCTTGTGAGTGGTAACATTGTTTAAAAGCATCAATATTTCTCGAAACGATGTCCTTGTGCCTTACGCCCTTATGGAACTAGGGCCTTCAATTATATGCTGGCAGTTTCCAGTTTTTTTTTTTTAAATAAACAAGTACTGTTGATACAAAAGACATTTTTTCAAACCGAGAAGTGAGGATAAAAGCTGCCACTGAAGAAGATCCCCGTAGCTGGGAACGAAACGTTCAGAAATACTTATTGACAAGGCCTTCATCCCGAAAAAGCGTATCTTATTAGAGATTCTGGCCGTGAAAGCCTATTTTGTTTGCTTTTTGTAAAAATGTTATCAGTGTTAGGGCCACAATAACGATCTCTTATGTGACCACATTGTGTTAAGTGACCGTGTTCATTTGATGCCTCTGTGACAGCAGATAGGCAAAGGGCCTGCCTCAATAAGCACAATTACAGCAATTGAGGTCTCATGACCTTTAATCTCCAGTTTTATTAACACCACTTCGCTACTTTTTTGTTCCTCTTGTCATGCTGCTTAGGTCATTCTTACCTCGAAATAGGAATATGATTTTGAGGTGAATCTCAAGATCGCTAAATGAACACAAAATGAAGACATTTTATTATTTTTGTTCGACTTTATTATAATAAACAGTATTATAATGACTTCTTTAAAGTATAAAATTTCATTATAACACTTCTGTCCAACTATTGACTAATATAATATACGGAACAATTATCGTATATTTCCGCAGATAAGACGATAGTTGAATCATAAAAAAATCCCCAAAATCCGGAGTCGTCTTATAGGGAAAAAAAATTAGACTGAAATTTATATCAATTAAAACCATTATAAAATAATATATTCCGATGTCAAGAATACATTAGGCTGTCTTGAAATATTAAGATATTACGTACCATTATATACATAAATATACATAAATGAACTACTAAAGATTAATTTGAATATATTTAATGGCTCTATTTACTCATATGCTGATGACGCCGTTGTAATTTTTAGTGGTTCTTCATGGATTGAAACTTACGAAAATACCAACAAAGGTATAAATCTTGTTAAATCTTGGCTGGATTTTAATTTACTTTCCTTAAATGTTGAGAAAACTACGCTAGTTCCTTTCGCTTTAACAGCTATCGGTATGCAACAATTAAAAGTAAGTAAAAATTTAAGCTTAAAAATTCACAATTCAGGTTGCTGTATTAATAGCTGCACTTGTCCCTCCTTAAGTGAATCAAATCAAGTGAAATATCTAGACATCATAATTGATCGACATTTAAGATGGGACAAGTACATTGAATACTTATGCAATAGGCTACGTAAAGTCATTTATAAATTCGTTATTCTCCGTTCATGTTTACCAGCTCATGTTTTACGTACGATTTATTTAGCCCTAGTTCATTCTATTATTCAATATGGCATAATTGGGTGGGGAGGAGTTGCAAAAACGATCCTCAGCCCTTTGCTTTGTCTTCAAAAACGCATCATAAAGATTTGTTTATCTAAGCCTCCTGACTATTCTTTCAAATTATTATTTTCTGAATTTAACGTTTTCACCATAGACCAAATTTACAAGTATGTCATACTGAATTATTTTCATAAACATCGTGACAATTACAAGTCAGAATCTCACGTATATAACACGCGAAGGAATCAATTTAATTTATTACTTGAACCAAAATATGTTACAACTGCTGGAGCTAAGCACTGTTCAAGTTTTGGCCCAAGACTATTCAATTCATTTATTATCAACCATCCTGATCTAAATAGCTTAAACAACAAACAATTTAGTCTAAAATTAGAAAATTTATATAATTATTACTTCTGTTATCTACTATTACTGTTATAACATTTTTCATATTAAACTTTAAAATTTGGATAGAACTTAATATCTTTGTTTTTTACTAAAATTTGAACAAATAAATTGTTATGTATTATTATTGTATTACCTCGTACCTTTGTATTGTAAATAGGACATGTTCTAACCTTTTATACATAATATTTTGTCATACTTCTCCAAATTATGTATTGTTTTAAATAATTGTTTAGTATAAGTTTTTCTAATATATTGAACTGAACCACCCCCGAACACAAGCTCTGCTTCTTCGGGTGGTGTATCAACTTTTATATGTATTTTTCGTGTAATTTTGAACAATAAATTGTAATTGTAATTGAATTTGTGGGCAAATGTAAGCCGTGATATGAAGCGAATTTCGTAAATAAAACCACAAACGCCAAATTATTGTTTAATTTATGTTTGCGGCGAGAACGGATGTCAGGATAAAAATATGACATGATAAAAACATCCGAATCCTAGATATAAGTATGTTTTTCTTTTTTTACATACACAGGCTTTTTCGTGTAATTTCGTAAATCCGAGATTTTGGTAGTTTGAGGTAGTCTCGGTCCCGTCTGCCTCTAAAAAGATCTAGCACGCGGTCAGATAGAACTTTTCATTTCACCCATCTCTAGGCTAAAGAAACTTTAGATTGTCTCTATCCCTGTTGGAATGTGTTAGTATTGTGGTGTCAATTTTATTGTCGTGGGCGACGCGACCTTCGCTTAATTCGCCCATGCACAGTGGGCGACCTGCCATTCTCCATACATAGCATCATTTAGTATGATGGGCGGGACACGAACCATATCTTTCAGGTCATAAAAACACACAAGTACGACAGTACTAACTAACATATAAAAACATGTCAACTAATTGTGCAATCTGCCCTCTTTTTGTGCTCGGAATCAATAGTGTTTTTGCCATGGATAATACAGCAAGAGGTCCGGATTTAAATTCGAGCGACGAAAAAATCCACACCTCGAATTATATGTTTTATTGTTACTATTTAGCAATTACACGGAACAGTTATTTGACAAAAAAATTATAGTTATTTCACAGAAAATTATGACTTTGAAGAAATAACAATTAAAATTATGTGTATTTCCTCAGAACAATGGTATATAACACATGCTAAACAATAAAAAGAACCAACTATAATTTGTTTTTCATCTCTACTTATTTTATTATAAAAAAGGTTGTCCACATTCCTTATTTATCCTCGCATCTTAAATTTTATTGAGGGTATAAGGCGAAAATAACATCTATACATTGTGTTTGCTTACCATAAGTTACCTGAAGGTATAACATTTTCTCTGTGAATTGCGGATATCCTTTTAAGCCCTCTGGATTCATTTTTGGGAAATATAAACACTTGGGCAGACTCTTCGTTAGCATTAGTATTGCTATAGTACAAGCAGGAACACAACACTTATGAGGCATTTTATTTATTTCTGTATAAAAATACAATTTTCATCCAGCATAATCTATTGGCTGACTCATGCATTCGGCCTGCTATGAATGACGCCTTAACTGTGCTGGGAGGCCGTGGTTATGGCTAGCAACGCGGCTTTGTTGTAGTATAGTGATGATTTGCCTTTAAAAAGAAGGTGACTGTTATTTAATCGTTACTCCGGTACCTGTCAACCGATTTAGACCAAAATCAATAGGTTTCTTTCCATGGACGTTATCAATACGTATGCCAAGTTTCATGAAAATCCGATAAAGCATATTCGAGTTATCGCGCGTACAGACACGCGGGAAGACATTTTCTCGCCCACCATAGAATCTCAGGAAGTACCATTCTGGCACTTAAAAACACAGTTTATGTGATTTTTTTTTAAGATTTCGTAAAAGGTGAATTCGCTACTGTTTGATACCCTTAAAGGCTGACCTCTTTCCAAACTTCAGAATTCTCTGTGCAGTCTAAATTCTTCGTATCGATTCTTTAGTTTTTATTGTCACACGTAAAGGCATTATCTTCTCCTGGAATTCGAATGACTGTTCTTCAATGCCAGAGAGAGAAAAAAATAACGCGACTAAATCACAGGAATTTAATCATATTTATAGGAAACATCAGGTCTTGATGCTGCCAGAAGTCCTTGTGCGAATCTTGTTTCTTCTTGCTTCGTTCTTTACAGAGTTGCTCAAACAACACGAGCAGAAAACGCCGCTAATCTAAAAAAGGAGAAATCAAACCAATATCAGCAGTTAACCCATAGGATACAATAGCTTACCTTATATTTATAATTCGTAAAATAATGGAAAATATAAAATTCATGTAAAATTTACAGAATAAGGTACAAGAAATAAACTATGAAAATACAGTTAGAAATGGTGCAGAGAAAAGCTGCAAGATTTTTTATGAATAAGCACCAACAAACTGACAGCGCTACGGCTATGTTAAAAACACTAGGGTGGAAATCTTTAGAATCTAGAAGGAAAATAAATAAATAAAAATGTATGTATTGTGTACATACAAGAAACAACCGGCATGGGAAGAGCTTCACAGCAAAATTAAAGAACCAGATTACAAAAGTAGGAAGGATCACATACACAAAATAAGAGGTAGATCTCAGAGAACAAATATTGCCAAATTTTCTTTTTTAAATAGAGGGATTCAGGATTGGAATGATTTACCTGCAGAAATCTTCGAAACGTTTATTGCTAACGCCAACATGTTTAAAAATATATTGAATAGGGTACATGATAATGTATAATATTTTTGTTCCTATAATATTCTCAATATGTAATTTTTAAATGCTATAGTTTTGAATGGAAAGAGCTTTTTTTTTTAATTATCAGGTATGTAGATAGCTGTGTGATATTTAATGTGTAACTGTATGTATAGTGTGTCATTTTTGTATATATGTATGGCTGGTATTTATTCCAACACTGCCACCGGGTTGTTGACCCACTTGCAGTGCAACAAAATAAAGAAATAAATAATGATTGTGTCAACTGTTTTCTTAGCAGTCCGGCATAGGTTTATATATTGTGTGAGAAATTGGGACTGTTTTCATATTTTAATCACATTAATTTAATTCCGACTTGTGGGCTAAAATACAAAACACGGCTAAAACTCACTTGTCAAGCTAAGTTAATTACATTCTTTTTTATTTTTTTTAATACAGTCAACCCTATATATAATGCCACCATCTGTTCTCTAACGTTTGGTGGCACAAAGCGAGGGTGGCACTAAAACAAAATTTAATTTTAAAAATAAAAATGGCCTAATACAGTGCTCTATTAATTTACTGTAGGCCTACTGTATTATGAAAGAAAAATTAATTAAGAGGCAAATAACCATTACTCTCACTCACAATATAAGCATCTCCGATTTCCCCACAAAAATGAAAAATATAATGCAATAGTTTGATGGCTAGCGTTTGGAAATATTTCACTGTATTCACAAACTTTTCGTTACTCTTGAAGTGTGACAACAGCTCTCTTCATTTTATAAAGCTTACGAGTAGGCCTAACTGTAGTGTAGTGTTTAAGAGCTGAATGGACACTGGACTGAAATAAGCGAAAGTTTGGAATGCCTCATTGTATGAAGGGCTCTTTCTACCTGCTCCACCCTCACGCAGGCTGTCTGTCCGATTCCTTAACATATCTTCATCATTCCATTGCACTATATTTACAGTTAATGCCAGGGGAACACTCACTTCTTGGAAGTACAGTACAGTATGTTTCTTAAATAAACTTCCTAACATTCACGCCAGTTTAAAAAAATCACTTCGAGCTAAATTTTCTAAAAATCTTGTCTTATATTCACTGGCACTAAATGAATTAGCACAGGAACGAGGTTTCTTATGTATTTTATATGGGAGAAGATCCGTTCACTTGCATTTATTGGCGCAGTGCGAGGGTGGCACTGTAAAGAGAGGCCTGACTATAATTATCGGTACGTTTTATTATAAAAAAGTATTCTCGAAAGCAGTGGTCTGTATCAAGAATATAGGACTTAATAACAGATGTCCCCACTATTGGGAACATCAGACGAAGATTGGGTTTTTAATGTAAAAAATTATACATTGCATTTAATTACTGAATATAAGTTCAGAGATGAAATTAAATAGTATTTCAAGCAATCTAAAATTACATACAGTATTGTCTTTTTTTAAGTTAGAAATATAAATAGTGAATTGTATACTAAATTAGTTTTTTCTTTCTATTTCAGACATAATGAGGTATTTAATTGACCAGCATTCAGAAGCAAGACTGCATGTGTAATGTAAGTAGTTGATAAATCAACTAACAATGTTAGAATTTTTTCTGAAACAGTGCCATCAAGAAGTCGCTCCGCAGTGCTTTTACAGTCTAGAGTCCGCTAAGAACCCTCATCGGATTATTATAAATCTAATAGAATCCATCCAAAAACTATTTTTAAAATGTGTATTTTTTAGATGTTTCGGATATTATCCAACAAAATACAGCATTCTATGTTGTTATCCATTTTCAACACTGACTCACTAGTTATTAGGCGAAAAGTTAATGGTTTAACATTTTTGCATAATTTAATCCATGCTGGTGAACTGTGTAAGTTAATATCAAAATTACATCTGTATGCTCCTCCTATAAACTGTAGACTTAATAGAACATTTTATATAAATTATGCACGAACAAATTATTATAAGAATTCTCCCCTTTTGTACAATAATTTATGTATTGTAATGAATTTTATAGAGATTTATTTCAATCAACAACAGCCTTTTATAGAAATATTATCAAAATTTGTAGCATGCAATCTTAAATCATAAAGCAATGTAATTACTGTTCTCCTATTTGTTAACTTTATTTGTTTGTTATTATTGTCATTGAGTGTGTATTGTTTCAATTGATTTGTTTTAGTGTTCTTTTGTTGTTGTGTGTCTTTATTTGATTGTCAATAGTGTCTATTGAGTAATTTTTTTAGTTTAGTAGACTTAAAATAAAATAAAATAAAATAAATAAATAAACGGAATTCGGTTGACAGCGCCAGCTTATGTTACAATGTTCTGCTAGAAGCATTTATGAAATAAGAAATCAAAGTAACATAAAATTCACCTATTTACAGAACATGTTGAAAATGTTTACCAGAGAACACCTCGTTTACTTGATTCATCGCCGTTATTTCATCCTGCTTCGTATTCATTAAAACTGAATATCAGTTGAAATTATCAGATGCTATTAACACATTAACACAAATTAATAGTAAAGTTACATCACCTTCTGCGAGTCTGAAATAAAGAAATACCAACCTTTGCCTCGGTGGCGAATACACCCAGAAATGCGAAGAGATTTACTGATGGCACCGTACAAATTTCATTATTCGAAACGGAGAAATATTGCAGACATAATATGTTCTAACTAGTGTTTTGTGAACATGATATAATCAGACGCTTTCAATTCTTACAAATAGCAATTTAGAAGACAATCTTACACCCAAGTATATTTACAATTATTTTCCTAACGTTCATAAGTTTAATGGAACTATAGCATGTCTAGGTAAAATATAATAGGATATTGTTATCTACACTCATAATGTAGGTATAGCCTATACTTACTTACTCAGTGGCAATAGACAGGTCTTAAGCAAGCTAAAGGAATATTATCTATTTTATGGAACAGAGAGTAGGCCTACATTGCCGCGCTTACCTGAGTCCGCCATTCAACCCTATTCTGTGCTAACTCCATCCAACCATCCCTGCAACTCCTACTTCCCTTAAATCTATCCTAATACTGTCCTCCCACCTACGTCTAGATCTTCCAAGTGTATGAAGAACCCGGCCCCTAACTGATGGTTATCATTCCCTTTCCCAAAGAAAAAGGTATAAGCATGTCTGAATTGAACCTTCACCCTCCCATCTAACTTCCTGTACTGCTACTACATCTAACCTGTACTTCTCTAATTCTCTAGTTACTGATTTAAGCGTCCCAGGCCTATACAAGCTCCTAACATTCCACGTTCAAATTCTATAGTTCCTACGATTTTTAGACTCCCACAGTGTAGTCCCAACTCGGAGATCTGAACTATTTTACCTCCGGAAAATTTTACACTGACAGGATCCTGAAACCTACAATACCTGAATTAGAGCTGCCGCCATAGAGAATAGAGACACCCTTAGGAGCCGTTCTCTTACATCCAGCTCCAGTGCAGGAAGACATCCTCTCTGCCTCATGAGCGCACAAGAGCCGTGGTGCTGTGTCTCTGATGCACAACACGCCCAGGATACGGCCCCTAGCGGTCTGTAGTCCTCCGGACCGTCCGTCCCACAGCATTCCAACTGCAAAGTGAAATGCGATTTTCTATAAACCACTGAAATCTGAGACCAATATACGAGGGTGGATCGAAAAGTAACGCACAATAATTTCTTTTTTTAAGAAAAAGCTTAACAGGTACAATTACAAACAAATGCACACATGAAGGGACATATTTTGTCTACTTTCCTATATAATCGCCAAGTTTCTCAACACATTTCTCCCATCGTGATACCAGTTTCAAAATTCCCTGTTTATAGAAGTCCGTTCGGTTGAAGTATAGCCATCTCCTGATTGCTGTTTCCACTTCTGTATCTAATGCAAAGCTTTTACCGGTCAGGAATTTGTTCATAGAACCAAACAAATGAAAGGTTATCACGGCCATCTTCGAAGAATGCACATCACCTGGAGACATTTCTACGGTCCATACAGTCGTCCCCATACACGCCACGCATGTCCCTGTGAATTTCACTCTGGTTATGCCCTTTAGCCCATAAAAATAGCACTATACCTCCCTCGTAAAGGCGTGTTAAAGAGTACCCTTAGGCCTATATCTGTGGCTAGGTTCTAAAAGGGCCAATATCAATTTCCTGCAAAAATGAGAACTATGCATTATTGAGCTCGGCTAGTTTTTACTTTTCGTATACTAAGAGTGCCAATGTCTGATGCTATTAATAGACCTGATACATACACCTTAGAGGCCAGTGCCGGAAGTTCTCAGCAAAAAGTGTTATTTCTACAAAGGTTTCAAAGTCAGTTATGTCAAAAGCAAGTTTTATAACATTAGCCCTTTTAGAACCAAGCCACAGATATAGGCTCTGACACTCAGAATGCGGGCTGCAAACTCTGCCCGCAGCGGGCTGGACGCTAGTGCTTCGTACTATTGCATCGACTCAGTCAAACACACGCCGATCTGGGATAACAATCTCATCCAGACAGCGATCAGTCGAGTTTCAATCTGTTGTCCGCTTAGTGTATTGCGTTTTTGTTGAAATGATCGAAGAGGAGAAAAAATACCCATTTTTGTATGACCATTTTTAATTTCCAGCCTTCCTCTTTGCAGGAATAGCCCAGTTTGATGTGATATAATCGCTTCCAATAGATCACGAGTGTTGGAAGTTTAAAAGTGGAAACACATCTATAAGATCAAGAGTGAATTACAGGAAGTTCAAATAGCTTTTGTTGGATGCTGGTTGGATCTCCAGCGTACTTCAGAATAAATAGGAGCCTTCTATCTCTACGACTGCCTTCACAGTAATCAGAAGAAATTGAGCTGGCTATATCAAGCGGTCTAAAATGAATTTTGGATCTGATAGAAAGCCAATGATTAAAATATAATTCAATACCTTAAAATAATTCTTGATTCACAATAATATGCAATAGCATAATGGAGCAAGAGGGGTCATAGCCTGTCATTTGTTTTCTTCACTTACTTCCGGCGGAGGTTCAATCATGCGTTACACTCAATCATTCATCATAACGAGTAAAATTTTTTAACCAATTTTGAAGCAGTTCATTATAGTATCTTAAAGCTTCACATTACAATGTTTTAGAAAGCATAGGTTTCATAGAAAAACTTTAGAAACTATGACTTTTCTTGATACCAAATTAATTGTCCAAGTAAATCACTATGCACGACTGTATATTTATATGACGATTATCTAGATGGTACATTAGGCCTATAAACAAAAATAGAAGAAAAAAGAACAAATGATTTAGAAAAAAATTACACTGTATACAAAAAGAAAATAATTTATTTGAAACTGATCATTCTCTATTGTTTAAGTAAGTAAATAATATACTATTAATTGTTAACGTTGATTTTTCTTAGGTCAGCATCCTTTCATCATACGAATATCCACTTATAGGCCTACACCAGTGCGTTCAGATTGAAATAGATTCTGTGTTCGTATGTATTTTAACGCTTAATAGGCAATAGTTCAGTTAAACACCTAAATTCTTCTTTTCGTTTGGATATTCTCTTGAATTTCCGGCGCGAGATGGAATTAGCGGAGGTAGCTAAAATCTGCCGCGAGGATCAAACGCTCGTTGGCCGGTGTAAGCCGCGCACTATGCACGCTGGAAGTCCGGTAGCTTCATGTTTGATTCGCACTGTATTTCTGAACGTATTATCAATTCATGATCTAATATTTTACCTCTTGCTGTAGAGAATCCCATTTCTTGACCACTGTCTCGTCTTGGGCATAGGATCTGAAAGAATTCTGCATTGCGATGGTCATGTGATCAAGGAAATCTGCACGTGACGTCAGTGACCAGATGGCTCCACCAAATTCAACAATGACGGTGATCAGCAACAATGCAGAGAACTAAAAACAATTAAAGACATACCAGAATTAACAAAAAAAAGTACTCGCTAGAGTTGTGTTAAAAGTGCCGTAGGTCTAATTTATTCATAAAATATTTCAATTCTTGATCTCTCTCAATCTTTATTCTATATCAAGCGCAAATAACAAGCGTACAAATAATGAAAACAGTTTACTACAGGTAGGCCTATTTGTACCATAAGGGTGTTAATGAATAACACAGAAATATTTTACTTGTGTATAGAGGGGACATAGGCAAGCAAATTTATTGGGAGATTTTTGCTCTATAACATAAAATGTGTTTGCTACAGGGCATTAAAGTCATTAAAATTTGGTGCTCATAAGTCAAGAATGAAGCGAAATAGGGTTAAAATTTTCATCAAATTGACTTCATGTCTTCTTAGTGATCGATAAAAACCTTAATCATAATCATTCATCAACAGCTGTATCATAATTTAGTTTTTCCATAATCTGCAACATTTACAGACTAATCACATGACTGGCCGCCACTGCATTAGTTTTTATTCGTAACCATAGTGTCAACAACGACGTTTCTTTGTTTTGTATTTTTTCAAATGTTAAAAGTCAGTGGCGGCCATGCCCTGGGAGATTTTATGCTGTAACAGGAAAAATTGAATCCATAGAGCAAAAATCTCCTAATAAAGGTTGCTTGTCTATGTCCCCTCTATACACAGGCAAAATATTTCGCTGTTATTCATTAACACCCTGTAAATCTTACGGTATAATAATTCAGTAAATATTTCTGTTGACCCGAATAGCCAATAGAACAAAACTTTGGTTAGGTGCAAATTATGTAACACTCGCCCCCCCCCTTTCATGATCTGCAAAATAAGCATCGCCTTTCGTACGGTTTTCAAAAAATAACTTTGAAAATTACGGGGTCTAACGGAAAAAGATTAAGAACCAAATTAAAGTAAATGCATTTTTCTATAAAAAAGAGCCTAAGTATTTTTTAGAATATTTGTATTTATAAAAGGGAGCCGGAACAGATTTTCTAGTGTGCTTTTGTTTCATCCAAGCACATATTTAGAAATTATTTTCACGGGGGGAGGGGGGTCTTAAACTGATTAACCATAAACTACTGACATCTCCCTTTCCTTGGATGATTTGATTTTTTCTAACTAATGCTTTAAAAACATATTTTGTGTTTGACCTCCCAGGACCCCCTTTAAATACGTCCTTGGTTTCACCTGCCATGTTCTACCATTCTTCCTTTATAATATCAATTATGGTACAATCATTTCAATTATAGAAAAAATATATAATGTGGTTTACAAAAAGATTGAAAAGTATAATGTCTCCAGTGTTTGTAAACGTGCAATGTTGTTTTTCTTTTTCTTATCTAATTTAGGATAATTCATGAATAATGTTGGGAATTTGTAGTTCGTAAATCCCTTCAGATTATTTAAAAATCGACAAAATCTTTGAGGATTTTTTGGAACAATTTTTTTTGTAAGCTGTAGGCCTAATTTGCTTTTATTGTGAAATTGTATGAAGTTTGAAATTACATTATTTCTTCAAGCTATAGGCTATATACATTCGACTCAGTTTAGCTAACCGTGCTTACAGGTATAAACTCGTACATCAGGGACGTGTATGACCCGCATAATGCTTGTTGCTCAGACTTCTGCTTGACTTATTTCCGGTCGGCAGATGTTCAGGCATGCATAATGAAGGAAATAAACACATTATAATGTTCATACGTACAGCTGACAAGCGGCAGGTGTTATCCGCCATGACGCCATACCAGCCCAGTGCTGCCACCATACAAGCGGCCACGCCAGTCAGTGCCAGCAACAAAACAGGCGACGATACATTGTTCGGAACGAAGTTTCTGTGCGTGTAGAAGTGAACCAGGTTGGCAATACTGAATATCGCCACGGCAACGCCAGTCACCTGTTGATTGTAGAATTCATATTAATAATAAACTACTCAAACCATGAAGTAAGATAATTTTGTCCATGTTCAGGGTAGAGTGTATCACATCATTTTTTACGTACTTGGATTTCTGTTACTATTACTTATTTGTAGGAATCAATTATTTTGATAGCCTCTCAATTTTGAATGATTACGTAAAATCCCAGCATCATGCAATTTCCCAAGCCAGCTGTGGACAATGCAAACAATAGTGGATTTCAGAGTGATTTTTATTATTATATATATATTATATATATATATATAAACATACTACGCTACAATCCTTAGAAGGTTTTCCGCCTATATACTAGTGTTATCTTACCACATTAACGAATCTAAGTCCGAATTTGCCAAGATTTGTGATGTAAATATATCAAATTTTATTATAGATTCTTGTACATAGTTTAATAAATTTACATAATTTATTATATCCCTTCTTTACTCAAAATTGTAGTTTAAAATTTTTTTACACTTATTGAGGTAGATTCACAGTTTAAAAAATATCTTAGTATAAATTTGATTGTTTATATTGATAAAAGGACATTATGTCATTCTAAAAATATTTGTCTTACAAAGACTCGTCAATTATTCAAATTAAAATTCATTCAATTTATAAAAATGATTTCTAAAATTTATATACTGTATTGAGTACAATTACAATAAATACAATAATAAAATACAATAGTGGTACAATTACAATTCTCTCCAGTTAATATATTACGTTAGGTTAAAAGATTTAAATTATTTCAGTATACTTGTCCTATTTACAATTATTTTGAGTTACTCATAAAACTCTTGTCTATAAAAACTGTATATGCATTCAAATTTGAGAGTAATTTTCTTTTTACTACAAGTCTAAAATTATAAAAATATCTGTTTGTTTCGTACAAGTCTTATTGTAATTAACACTTATACTATACTAGTTGAAATTTAGCTTAGCTTCATAATGAAGTTTATTAATAAATACTACGCTACGTTAGGAGTCGGTAAACATCTTATCCACTGGTACTTATTCACTGTTGTAGGATACAGATGTTAGTTAAGGAAAAGGAATTTTGGCAACAGAAATAATATATAGAATATAGGACGAGATAGACCCACTAATTTATAAATAAAATTTTATATTTTTCAACTTAATAGCCCAACTTATAATATAGCCTATTTATTCATATGCTTTACTTGATGGCACCAAACAAAAGGGGGAAAAGGTTAAGTAAGACCAAATTAACATTATTGGTGTGTGATAAAGGTGAGTGATAACTAGGGCAAGACATTTGATGATTTAGCACCTTTTTTACATGAAGGTTGAAAGATGCCTCAAATATACACAAATTTGTGTAATGAATTAATTGATGGCATAAG
Source organism: Ectobius pallidus (assembly GCA_964059195.1). Lineage (NCBI taxonomy): Eukaryota > Metazoa > Arthropoda > Insecta > Blattodea > Ectobiidae > Ectobius > Ectobius pallidus. The sequence goes on along the minus strand of CAXKWD010000002.1, from coordinate 20,491,758 downwards.
GGCAACTGTTTTCGAATCATTTTGCATTTTTCATTTTCAAGAAATGTCATTTTAGGGCATTTTTAGGTTATTTTCAGCAATATTATTATGTTTTTTAGTCAAGTGTTATACTACGTTATTTTATAATTTTTCATGATTTCTGTTCTGATGTATGTTTGTGTTGCCTACTCGGGCGTTAAAATCTCCTAGTAGCATAATAAAATCGTTCTTATTGGCTGAATTAAATATCTGTTAAATATCTTCATCAAAAATGAAGATATACTGCAGGAACTCCACATGGATCCAATTCTAGACTACATCCAGAAATATCAGGAGGACTGGCTGCGGCATGTAAGACGGATGGCCAGAGACAGGATCCCCAGAGCAATCTTGAACTACGAACCACATGGGAAGAGATCACTTGGTCGCCCTCCAAAAAGATGGACGGAAAATTTTTTTGTAGACGTAACAGTTCTTACAGGACTACTACGTGTCAGGATGATGATGATGATGATGATTATTTCTGTTTTAAAGCTTATGGGGGGGGGTAACAGCTTTCGGTGAAATTCATAAGTGAGAAAAAGGTGAATTTGATAATTTTCCTCAGCAATGAATTGCTCTACAATCTCGCAATCTGACACACTCTTTATTGACTACTTCTAGAATTACATACTATTTTCAAAATTAATCAAACTATTACAGTTACAGGTAATTATCGTTTCAAAATGGCAGCCACGTTTCATGCACTGAAATGCCGTTTCCTTGGTAATTTCCACAAGTATCAATATTTCTGAGTGTTTATTAAGTTCCAGTATGGTACTTTATGAGATTGTGTGGGGAAGGGAAAATGTCTGTCCGTCTGTCCGTGTGTCTGTACGCGCGATAACTCAAATACGCTTTATCGGATTTTCATGAAACTTGGTATACGCATTTATAACGTTCATGGGAAGAACCCTATTGATATTGGACAAAATCGGTTGACCGGTACCGGAGTAATGCCCAATTCAGTGCCTATTTTATGGTAATATATTAGAAAGCATTTATCAAATGCAAATTAGTTATCATGGCAACATATTGTTTTACAGTATTCATATACGGCTTTGGGAATTGCATTCCAGTTAGCTATGAGTTATGACAAATAACATTATTTCTTCACATACGTTATGAAAGTAGATCGTTGAATTGAGCGAAGTAGCTGAGATGGTAACGTCATGGACTCACATTTTGGTTGTTCCTTGTTCAAATCCCGTAGCCGGCCAATTTGACAAATCTTTTTTGTATTTTTATGTGAATGTGCGATTGTCAAGATATCACAAATCTGTATAGTTCTGGTGATGCTGGACGATTTAAAGCTGATTAAAAAACTAGACCTCTGTTCTCCCTGAAGTTCTACTTAATGAATGAATCTGGAGCTTACCTCGGAAATCAATAAAAAAACTTATTTTCTGCATATCGTAATTGCAATTATAACTGATTAAACAAAAGCATACTAGCACTTTGTTACATCAGTTTACCTGATTTTATTTTTTTGTTTATTTGTTAGTCTAATATCATATGAACAACACACCTACAATCATTCATTTAACATTAATAGTTTTTTTAATAAATATACTTTAATAATAAAAAAAGAAAATGTTTAAAAATTGATTTAAAAAAAATACTTATACTGTAGATCATATATGGGCAACGCCCGGCCCGCGGGCCGGATGTGGCCCGCCCCGACTTTTGATCCGGCCCGCGGAACACTTTAAAATCGCGCTCGAAAAAGTAAATATTTTCTGTTCTCGCCAACAAGAGAGTGAGAGGGGGGAACAAAAGCCTGAACTACGAGGGTGCTCCTTCCGGTCAGCGCTAGAAAAATGTTGCAATAGGCCTAAATCAAAGTATCGAACCAGACTTACAGATGAAAATTTTGAAAACACTCTGCGCTTGTATATATTAGTGGGATTGATGCCAACATTGATTATCTTGTTTCTCAAGTTAAAGCTCAAGCTTCTCATTAATTCCTGCTGATTGTAAGTAAATACCTAATCAGTTCGATATTGTTCTCATTCATGTAACTTTGTAATTATACTTTATAAATACAAAAAACCGTATCATGATTATTTTTCACAACTACCTATTATCTACGGCCCGCGACTTCATAAATATTATAAGGTTTAGCCCGCATCTTTCCAAAGGTTTCCCATACCTGCTGTAGATATTCCAAAGGTTGGAGAGTTATATGGATTTCACATAAGATTTTATGGTAATTAAATGTATTGTCGTAGTGATGACTACTGTCTGGTATTCGTCATAATAACGCATAGTAATAGGCTACTTAATAATTGATAGGTTTCACCTTCGTTAGTGGGAACTCCGAATTCTGTATGACGGTGATTGTAAACAATAACACAGTTGTGACGTACAGATGACAATTTGGCGAGGTCAATGTCTTTGTGTTCAAACAGGAAGACGGTTCGGTTCCGTGAGTTCAGCTAATGGCACCTGAGATAAGATGCCTGCGGCCTAATTCATGGTAAAAACTGTAGTCCTGCAATCAGTTTGCTGCGGTTGTATTAACACTACATTATTTACGAGGCGCGTCCATAAAGTAAGTTTCCCTGGAGCCGTTTACAGAAACAAAACACAATTTCAAGTAAATAGTTTATTGCAACAGACAAAGCCACCATTCATTTATTTTTCAACATATTCGCCACCGGAATTGAAACCTTTGTCATACCGTGGGAACAACTTTTGAATACCTGTGTCGTTAGAAGTCTGTCGCCTGGGATTTGAACCACCGTCGCCTCTCTGTCATTCTTTGTCATTTTGTGAAGTGTAGGAAAAGATGGAAATCACTGGGAGCGAGGTCCGGGCTTTAGGGTGGATGTTTAAACATCTCCCAGCCGAACTTCTGCAGGAGACTTACTAGGAGATGTATAAACATCCACCCTACAGCTCGGACTTCGCTCCCAGTGATTTCCATCTTTTCCTACACCTCAAGGAATGATAGGGAACATGTTTTCACGACAATTTCAATGCGGTAAGTGTATTTACAATTCGATTTGAATACCCCATGAAAACGCAAAACGTACTTATTCTTCAGGACTCTCTTCAAATTGTACACAGTCATTTGTTTTCTCGAATTTCAAATAAATATAAAAATCCTTCAGTCATATTTGCCTTTTAATTTACCTGTGTTTGTACTCCTTTTGGCTATAAGGCCATATCAGGACTTACAGTAAGGTAGGCCATGGAACTATGAATGTCAATTATTTCTATTATAGGTGTATTTTAAGGAGTAAATTTCAACTGATATTAATTTAAATGGATTTGATACACGATGAAATGGTGAGGAAGATTCATGGTATGTAAATATCCAATTCGCCATTTGCGTTTACTACCGGGGAAACCATGAAAAATCCCATGTCAAATTGGCTGGCCACTGGAATTGAACCTGGGACCTCCCGAATGCGAGTCCAAGACATTACCATCTCGGCCACCTCGCTCGGTTATAAAAATTGTAGGATATATATATATATATATATATGAAGCCTACACAAGAGTAAAGTTAAAAAAGAATCTCAGCTTAAAAAAATAATTGTTAGAACCGACGTTGTCAAGCTGTGTCTGATTGTCATCCTTCATTTAAGGCAGCCATCCTGTAAGGAATAAATTTTTGTCGGAATATTTGAAGTACTTTTCCACATTTCATGTTCCACTCACTTAAGACGCAATTCACTATGATGACTTTATAAACAACACTTGTCACACAACAACACTTTTTCACACTCGGATATCTAGATGCTGATTTTCAAGCCGAATGCTCGAATACTTACCGCGAATATAATGGTGAAACTGAGGACGGCAAACTTGAGGCACCTGGTTGAATACGCCATTTTATTTGAGTGAAGTACGACTTCCCGATGATAAACACACTTGAATACTACAGGCTGTCTCAGCGGCACGTACTCTTCCTTTTGTGGCCCAACGTGGCTTGTAACTGCTTTTCACACGTATTGAATTACTACGTATTATGCAAGTCCGTGTTTATCCACTTCTCATTTCCTGTCGTATCTTAACTTCATATGGGGAAAGATAGAGGGAATTCGGAGAATACAAATGCAATAAAATGTTTAATACAATCTAGCATCTAAACTTTCCTCAGCTATTGATGGGAAAAGTACAAAAAGAAAGTAATTGGGCTGAATTACAATACCCGAGAGACATTTTACTTAATTACAATTACAAATGACTTTTTCAAAAAGTAATCAGTAAAATTACAATTACATTTACAATTACTTTACAAAATGGAAGAACCAAAAAAGTCCTTGTTTTTGGTTTGTTTGGGCACAAGCCCAAGTTACTAATGAACAAACAAAAAAACACATCAATGAGAATATTTTCGGAATCATTGAGTAACTTTTTGTTAATTAACTCTAATTTGGATATTAGTTGCAAAAAAGTAGCAAGTGAGAATGATACTAATACTAACGACTACTAAATTGTAACAATTACAATTTTATTTCCAGAAGTAAATTACAAGTAGAAATTACATTTTTTAAAGTATTGATTACAAGTAAATGGGACCAAAAAAGGAATTGTTACTGTAATCCCATTACTTTTACTCAATTACTTAGGCTACTTCCCATCACTGTACTCAGCCTTCTCGTTTTGATGATGGTCATAATAATAATAATAATAATAATAATAATAATAATAATAATAATAATAATAACCCAGTCGTTAGGAGAGAGGTTCCATCTGTGAACTCTGTGAAGTGAACTCTGTGAACTCTGTGAAGTGAACTCTGGCTTAGCCCAGTTGGTAGAGCATTGGCACGGATAGCCAAAGGTTCAAATCCCAGTGTCAGAGGAATCTTTCTCCTATAATATTCTCATGTAATGTCTAACAGAGACAATCTGTGGTTCATGAATGCATATATATCCACCTTGAATGTTACCTATACAATAACAGTGGAATCCCGGTCACAAAAATCACTAATTAGTGTGCCTCACAGTACTGCATATGACATAACTTGTCTGTCAGGTAGACCATTAAGGGCAATCATCATAGGAGAGAGGTTCCATCTGGCGCTGTGTAGTGAACTCTGGCTTAGCTCAAGTTAGTAGAGCATTGGCAAGGTTAGTCAAAGGTCCTGGGTTCAAACCCCAGTGTTAAAGGATTTTTTTCTCATAATATTCTGATATTATGGTAATGTTTGGTTCTCATGTGACAAGTTATTTTTCTTCATGAAATCGACAAAAACTTATCAGAGATCAAGGCTGACTGAATAACGCCTGTCATCTGTGATCATTCAGAACTGCACATACATTTCAGGCAGATATAGCAAATGTTTACATTAAAAAGAAGTGTCAAGACTCAGGACAAAACACAAAAATAGTCGTATATATTTGTTCATTTTGAACTGCTGTAATTTTGATATAGTATACCTGGTAGTAGGCCTATATGATAATTAAACCTGGGATTATAAGGCAAATGCCTATTTTGTTCCTTATGAAATAACAAATACTTGACATTTCATGATAAATCACTTATATTTACAGAGTTTTTTAGTGCCCTAAAATGCCTATTTGGACCTTTGGAGCCTATTTTTACTATTTTAGTGCCTAAAATGCCTATTTTGTACTTGTAAAATAAAATCCAACTTCTGTTCCTTCTTCAATCATTTAATGGACATCCCTGAATGAAGAGCAGAACAGCAGAGGGTGGATTTTTCACAGAAACTTGATTTTCCCAAACAGTTGTCACCGAAGGAATGCTGACTGACGGGGAGGATTCGCTCAAATAACAACAAGTAGCGGGAATATATAGTAAGAAGGGACATACTGTGTCAATTTTTCATATAATCCAAAACTGTTTTTAATAAATGTATTTTTAATTCTGTCTTAATTTTGCAATTATTTCTGTTGAGAATAGGTACACCACGTTTTTTTACAGTTTAGGAGCTTATTGTAGTGTTTTAAAGTCTATTTACACATTTTAAAGCTTATTTTAAGTGCCTATTTTCTCTTTTAAAAGCCTATTTACTTGTTTTAAATGCCTATTTTAGGTACCTAAAACTAATTTTTTTAGAGCCTAAAATCCCAAGTCTAAAATAAAATAAGGAAATGCTGGTTTTAGAACACTTGGGAACACGAATTGCTATTGTTTTTATATCTTTCTTGAATCTCCTGCTTGTGGTCTCACTCTAGGCCGGGGAGGATGCGATTGTGGACCATAATAATTAATTAAGACAGCCAAAGATGGCGTCTTCCCTCACCGAGGGTGAAGTCCCGTGAAGGGGATGCTTCTATCTATAGTGGCGCCAACTTACGTGAGCCCATGAGGCTCAAATCCACCCGATAATTTGTCTTGTCTTGTTATTATTATTAAGTTATTTATTGCTACTACTAGAAATTGTGTTACATTGTTGAATCGCTATAACGCGAAAATCGGGCTATTGTAGACATACATAATCTACTCTTATACAATTCAACGGCCCTAAATAGCGTGCTCACTCGCTCGCTCGGATATACTCGGCGATGTTCGTCTCTGGCAGTGTAAACTTTCACGAAGAGTACAAAATTAGGAAACCCGTTTCTTTATTATATAAGGCCTAAGTAAAATGAACACAATGAACAAATATTCTAATTTTATTTTTACTTACAATTTTCATAGCTCTGAACCACAAACATTTTTAATAAACTACCTCTGTAAATTTCTTTAAAATCCTGAAGTCAATTAATAATGGCGGGCGAAGCCGGGGGCACCAGCTGTAAAATATTGATGGTTTAACTCTTGAAATATCGCTGATAATAAAAATCCAAACAAACCATTCTTTCCCTTGAAACATTATATAATTTCTGAAAATTAGGCCTACACTGAATTGATCAAATAAAAGTCACATCATATTCATCTGTCAACAAACAGTTGAGAAACATTACGTATTATGTGTTCACAGTTAGCTTTGGAACTGCATAATCGAATCTGAGATCGTTTTTTCAGGCGGCGCTTTCTAATCGTGGAATGTACTCTGAAGCCGGAATTTTAGCTGTTTCATCAATTATTAATGGCTTAGTTTATGAATGATTCGCGTGCAAGTGTTAATAAATATAATGCTTTAATAGTTATTAGACTCTTAATTTTTAATTACGCTTTGAAAATGCTAGCCTTTTTTGCGTTCAGAAAAACTTCATTACATTGCTGTTCTAGATTTACACAAGGAGACCGCAGGAAAGTTAGGTTTAGAATTTAGAAGATGCTTGTAATTAAGAAGAATCACAGGAAGGACACAAATAAAATCAGGTAAACTGATGTAACAAAGTGCCAGAATGTTTTTCTTTAATCAGTGATAATTGCAATTATGATATGCTGAAAATAAGTTATTTTTGTAATCGATTTCCGAGTTAAGCTCCAGATAGCATTAAGCAGGGCTTACGGAAGAACAAAATTACAATATGCAATGCTATATTTTATCATAGGTAATCCCACGAGAGGTTACGAGTTTATCGATAGATTCGCGACTGCGCAGCAGGAGCGAATTTATCTTATGAAACTCGTAACCTCGAGTTGGATTTATTAAGACTATTTCACGAATAAAATGTAATAGATTACATCAATAATAATAATTACTTTCTTCTTGTTAGTTTAAAATGAAATAATTAATACTGTCAGTTGTCAGATCACGGCATACTAAATAAATGAACAGTCTCCATAATGGATTACTAATCAATGCTACCAACGTATATTGACAAAATACCGTAGTGAACCACTACCAACGTATATTGATAAAATGCCGTAGTTAACCTAAAAATCAAGATACGAAATAAAGACACATTTTAATTCAAGAACGTAATTTTAATAAATGAGCAATCTGTTGCATTTCAGTTTCTTTAGTCAATTTGTACTTACGTTCCTCACAAAACTATTGGAACTGGATCCATATGCATTTTCTATTTCTTTCGGTATTTTGTGGCCTAGCTTCCTTTATAATAATGTCAATTTCGTCAACAGATGCATTACCAAACTTGAGGCTGTCATTTCTGTTTTCAATTTAGCGCCGACAATGGATGACGTAATTTAGTATCACTGCATAACGATACTGTTACAGTTCAGTAACGAACAGCGTGTTTTACCCGATAAAATGCTATCCTCGCGATTCCTACAAGAATATTGTAAGATAAACGGCCGTGATTGGTCTATACCCGAGGATTTGCTAAACGTTATTGGTCAATATCAAACACGCGGCATATGAGTGGAATAGTCTTACAAAAAAATATACTGGCAACAATGAGCAAGATGTAAAATGTAGACAGATAATCTTTGGCTTGGCTCTAAAAGGGCCAATGTCAATTTCTTGCAAAAATGAGATCTATGCGTTATTAAGCTTGGCTAGTCTTTATCTTTCGTATAATAAAAGTGCCAGTGTATGTTGCTATTAATAGACATAATACAGAAACCTTAGAGGCAAATGTCGGAAGTTCTCAGCAAAAAATGCTACTTCTATAAAGGCTTCAAAGTCAGTTATCTCAAAAGCAAGTTTTATGACATTGGCCCTTTTAGACCCAAGCCACTAACTATTTAAAAAGTAATTTTATAGCAATAATAATTTAATTAATTTTTATAGTTATTGTTATTTTATGGTGTTTTACTTGAAAGGAATTTTAGCCATTTTTAGTTTCTAACGTCTTATTTAGCCATTTTTAGGATTTATAAGATTAGACTATGTGACTACCATGACTAAGAAATTGATAATTATGTTAAAATATCACAGTCAGCTAGCAAGGAACAAAATAGTTTAAAACCTAAGAATCCACTTAAAGCTGCAAGTCGTTCTGCATTGTTATCGGTTCCACACAAAATCCAGCTTTTTTGTACTGTAGCTGAACAGGGCAAATGTTTGCTGGAACTGAGGAAATTAGGATCTGTCTACTTAAAACTAATTGAGCTGCTCTTCAGTGATTGGCAGGTCTAAGCAGTTAAAAATAGCGCAAGAAGTTCTAGGAAAAGAGGTCATCATAACATGCAAAATTCTTGAACTCTGTTGTGAAGATTGTTACATAGTTCAGTGCTCAGTTCAGGATATGAAATGCATGAACACATTTATCGGTCATACTGTAATAGAAAGTGAATGTGCGTTATCTGTTAACATGACAGATAACATAATTATCACTGTCATTTAAGCAACTTCACTGTTTGTCTAGTTTCCACACTGCAAGCTTCACGTCATCAGTGCACTGTCATTTCTATTGCTCTCTTCTAAGGCACGGATACAGGATTTCGTTTGGGGGTGGGCAGTTTTTGTGTGATTTTACATATCTTCCAGAAAATTCGTTCTAACAAAAATAAAAATATATTATTTTAGTTTTTTTTTTATCCATGTAGGCCTAATACTTGCATTTGAATAATGCTCTGTTTGTCTTTAAAAAATGAAGTAAAAACACATGGGTAAAGCTAAACAAAAACAATTTAGTTTGAACTAAGTAGGTACATAATACGAGGGCTGAACAGAAAGTAACAGACGTTTTAAAATAAAGAATAAACAAAGTGAAATAGTATATTGCGATACAAGTGCTGTAAGCGGTGCATACGGATCGAGGAAAGAGTTTTTTCAATTTCCGACTTCCGTTATGCGCTTACGGCTCGAGTATTGCATGCAGTTTTTTGCACGATGATTATTTATATCAATTTATTTATATTAATTGAGATATTAGCTGAAAATATTATGTATATACATTATTGAAGATTGATGTTATATTTCAGAAAGTGATTCGCAGGTGTTGGTTGTTATGGGAACCGAATATTTGTCCTGTTAAAGACTCCACAAACTGGGGGGCCTTGGTTCCGGTCTTCCATAAAGGCTTGTATTATGATGATTTTACTTACGGCACTTGTGGTTTTTGTAATTTTTACCGCACGGAGATTTGTTTTGTTTTCATAGCAACCAGATTGCGTGCGGGAATGTCAAGTTACGATCCACGGCAACAATATTCGTAAGTAGCACTAATTAGTTACGTCGTGCCAAACAAAAAAAAAACAAAACAAAAAACAAAATATTAGATACATTTTGAAGGTAGACTCTTAGGCTATTTTTCTATATAATCGCCATTCAAATTAAGGCATTTATCATACCGTGGCACAAGCTTTCCGATACCCTCTCTGTAGAAATCCGCCGCCTGCGATTTCAACCACTTCAGAGAATTTATTGGGAAAAGTGTTTCAAAAAAAGCTTTAGAAATATGAAATTCGGGCAGAAGAAGTTAAACTAGTGAGCACAAAATAAATAAGGCCATCCCAAGTCAGCATTTTTCAGTTAGAGTAGGATTACCTCCACAAAGTCTCTGGGTTTTTACGTATATACCTTAGGAGCGAGTCTCACCGTTCATAGAGTTCCTGCGTAGGGGAGGTAACTGCACCCTGATTGGCTATCCCACTCCACGTGTTGTCTATCTCTGTCCCTGCGGCATTATCCCTCCACTCAACTATTACAGTATTTTCTACCATAGGCGTAACCAGGCCGACCATAAGGGGGAGATTATAACATCCGCGGGGTCTGGTTGGTTTGGAATACCCCCCCCCCCAGGGAGAGGGGGATCCGGGGGTCCTCCCCCGGAAAATTTTAAAAATTAAGATGCAAAATAACGATTTTTAAGCTTCCGGGGGACTTTCCCCCGGAAAATTTTAAAAATTAAGACGCAAAATAACGAATTTTAAGCTTCCGGGGGCCTACCCCCGGAAAATTTTAAAAATTAAGACGCAAAATAACGAGTTTTAAGCTTCCCACGCTTTATACTTGTATTAAGTAATTTATGGGCAGATTTAAAAAAATTATACAATTTTCCTTTTTTTAATCAATGGGGGGGTTCAAACCCCCAAACCCCCCCCGGTACGCCTATGTTTTCTACCACTGCCAACATGCAGCATGATCTTTACTCTCTGCCCAGCAGTAGGTCACTGATCTTAGGCGCAGCGAATCCGCGCATCTTGATAACGAGACGTAACGAGAAGCTCGCTGGCTGGGTTAGTCTTCAAGGCCAGAGACTTTGTGGGAGTAATCCAACTCTAAGTGCACGCCGTTTATTGTAATCACTTCGGGACGCAGCTAATCTGATAATATTAACCGATTGATAACAGTGGCCGAAGGAATTAAATGAAGGTTATTTATTCATATGTACAAAACAGAATTTAAAATATTTATTCCTAAAATAATACGTAACTGTGAATCAACGAACCACTCAAAGGCTAATACAGTAATAGGCTGCAAGCAACTGTTCTTTTCAACCAGTAACAAAGTTTTTAATTGTTTTTACTTTCCTTTAGGAGTCCATTAACGAGTTACGAGTATTTTTGGAAGTTTATACTGATCTGTGGTGAACACCGGGTTGCAAAACATCTAACGCCTCTCTGTACAAGTAATTTCATTTTATACTAACCATCACTGTATGTGAACACTGTTTTCTTCATAAAACAAAAGCTGCAGCTGAACTGTGGGATTGAAACATGTTTTATTGCTTAAATAAAAGTGACATATTTTCAAAAAATAAATGTTCCACTTTAAAACCTTTAAATACAGTAAATTCTTACATCACATTAAATCAAACAGATCATTTCTTTTTAGCAATTTTTGTGATTTACAGCTTTACTTGTATAAACTGCTATTTTTAAAGAATTTTCTCCTGTTTGCTCGCTTCATCAGCTCCAAATACTCGTAATATTTAGTAGTCTTTGCGTGCCCCTATAAAATATGAACAATTGCATTAATTTTAAAAGTTAAGTTATTATTAAGTTGGCATAAACATTAAATTAATGAAATAAATTTCAAATTTAATTCCACCATGTAGTACACACACGTATAATTTAGCTCTTTTTTTGCCTAATTTAAAACTGAAATAAGTTATGACGTTAAATTACAAATATGACCGAAATATGACCTTATATGCAAAATAAAAACGGTCCGATTAAGATAACAAGCGTACAATTCATATTTAATTTGTGTTTGTGGCGAGATCGGAGGTCAGGATAAAAATATGACATTTCATAAACATCCGAACCCTAGTGATTACATTATCAGCGATTACATTAAGCGGCGTTCACTGTACTAGTATGAACCGACAGAAACTATATTAATTTCGACCAGATGCTAAATTAATCCATGGCAGTAACAAATTGTCACAAGAATCTCTTAAGCCTGCAATGGAATATCTCCGGTAGACAATAAATGGGCACTTTTGTTGCACTTTTGTTGGTGAAAAAAAAATTGTTATAGTAAAAGAAACATTTCCTCAAAAACCTGGACATCTAGATGTCCCGAAAACGGACTGTCCCGGTAAAAGCCTATGTTGGCTTTCTGCAATAGTTAAGTCTGTAGTTAGTGATGAGTTCCTGTATTTGCAACTGTAGTCGAAGGGCATGTTCGAAAGGCATATTGTTCAGCTGAGCCGAAACACTGCTCCCAAACACGTCGAACTCATTCACCTTCTGAGCCGAATCATCTGCAATAACATCATCCTGGTCTATTCTCTGGCGTTTTACAGGTAGAAGGGCGGATTCAGCGTCGATTTCATTGTCTTTCCCATGAGAGAGAATTGGACTCTGGTACGGTGGACTGGTTTCGACGCGATACTCTGGGGAGGGATAACTCATGCCTAAATTATGTTCACTGGATTCTTCATTTGTGCTCATAAAACTGAACTGATCGTGCTCTGAAGTTTGGTTAGAGTCCTCGCTCTCGGCACACTCCTGAACTTCAACCTTCATCACAGGAGTTCTAAACACACCTTCAGTAGGGCCATTCTGCAAGAAAGAAATACAAAAATACAGAAATTTTTAAATAAATTTTTGGAAGTGAAACTTCTTTAGCCGCGGTAGAGTTAAATCGAGAACTTGTGTAACGCTCAAAATCGTCACGAAATTAGTGAGGTGTGACGGAACGGACTGCACAGAAAACAAGCAACTCAATGATTAGGCTTATCCAAAATTTAAAAATTCCAAAAATTCAAAATTAAAAAATCTAAAAATCCGAAATTTAAAAAATTAAAAATTAAAAAATAGAAAATAGACAATTAAAAAATTAAAAAAATTAAAAGATCTAAAATTTATAAAATCCAAAATTATAAAATCCAAAATTCCAAAATTAAACGATCCAAAATTAAAAGATCCAAAATTTCAAAATTAAAAAATTAAAAGATTAAAAATTTTAAAAATCCAAAATTTAAAAAGTCCAAAAACTGAATACTAAAAAGTCCAACAATCCAAAATTGAAAAAATCCAATTATCCTAAATTCAAAAAATCCAAAAATTAAAACAAGTTTCACTTCTGTCGCGTGGCGTTCCACGCACACTTTTTTTATCAGTCATATACACTTTTATAAAGCAATAGAAATAATTTTAAACTACAAATTTTAACACAATGTTGCCAAGATTTTTCTTCAAACTTCTTTATACCATAAAATTCTTTATTTTTTTCCAATTTTTGTTGTTGTTTTAGATATTTTAATTTCCTTTTTTATTTATTTTTGCACTAGCCCTCTGCAACTCAGAATTATTATACTAACACTAATTGTACATGATATAAACAAAAGTAGGTCAGTTAAATACCTTTATAAAGAAACAGTTAATATAACCCATTATTTGGCAGACTCATTTTCTCAGAAAATATATAAACCCGTGCCGGACTGCAAAGAAAACAATTAACACAATTACGCCCATAAAAAAAGTTTCATGCTTCCTTATTTTGTACTTTATATGAAATTTAAATATTTCTTCCATTTTCTTTTCAGTCCTGTTAATACAAATTTAAGATAAACGACAGTATCATGTAAGATACATTATTAATTTAAGGGTTAACTCATGGAAATGTTGGGCCTCGGACCTCTTGAAGTTGGAAACCCCTGCTACAGCGTCGGTGGTCAACTTTAAAGCTGAAATTGAAATGTTATAAACCTCACCCGACCAAAAAAAAAATTAATGGTAATTTTTAGTTTAATTTATATTATACTCTCAGATCTTTCACTCGGGAGCAAGCACTACTTATTAGAATACCACTATCTCGGAGGAAGGTCCTTCACCAAAATTCTACCCTTTTACATGCTGTATTTTGTTCTTTGTCCTTCACTATCGGCACAGCTCGCCGTGGAATTGCTTACCAGAGGATATAAAAGGTTGCCAAAGACTTAGACCCTTCAATTGGCTATCTGGCCAGCAACCGTTAATTTATACACTGTGTATATGTTTTTTTTATATATTTTTAAATCATGGTCAGTATAACGAGGGGTTCTGATTTTATCGATAAATGAATTTATGTGTAGTTCCTGCCTATAGTGCCTACGGTAGAGGAAGTAAAAAAGAGAAAATGGAAATTAACCCTTCAGTTCTCGATACCATTGTATTTGGCGACACTCAATTTCTCACACAATTAAAACACATGGCAGATTGAAGATCAAATTTTATCAGAAACTTCCGCCTGGCATGACATATAGATCCAAAATAAGACATGCATGTGGTAGTTAGTAACAGTTAATACAATTGAAGCGTTTAGTTTTATAAGGGTCTAATTGCAAAAATCATGAGTGTGTAGAAAACAAGACATATACCCACAGAAAGACGTGCCAGAGATAGACCCAGTGCTATATCTTGGAATTTATTGCTACTAACGTGGCTTTTCCTGGATCTTTGGACCCTTCTGAAATGCATTGACCTCGGTACATAGATCCATTTAAAATTATCAGCTGAAAATCATGATTTTGGCACTTAGGCCCTTCAATTATTAGGTCCATATTTTATTTCTTATACCTTATTTTGTGATTTTTTTAAATATTTCTTTTCCATCTTTTGTTACAAATTCAAGACAAACTACTTAATGTGATGTCTGAAGCACTAACATAGTTGTTGGTTATATTCTCCATGTTGAAACATAAAAAGGGGAATCCCCACAAAATCCTTCCTCTGAAGTATTAATGGTTATGGGTGGAAAGGAGGACATATAAGACTAAAAAGATAGGACCAAAAGCAGGACACATTAAAATTATTGAATGGCTCTGTTTTGAAGGCCTACATTTATCTGGCAATCTAAATTTATATCCATCTGATCCTGTATGAACATTCTCATCCATACTGCTAGCTTGAGACACATATTTATCTTATTAGGCTCCATGGTTACCAACAAAGCCAAATAAACAATTGACTTCCTCATCAGAACCGCCCTTTTTTAAGCATTTGTATCCCATCTCCCACTCGGCAGTAAACTTGCGTTTTCTTTTCCCCATTTATGAACTGAACGCATGAAATAAAACCTGCAGCATAATATGGTGCTTAATATTCCGTAATATTCTGGTCATTACTACCAACATCAGGATCTTAATTAGAAGTTTCCTACAAAGAGAATATAACTAAGGGATTAATACTGGTAATAATAAAAGTGAAATGTGCACAAGAGTTCAAAAAAGATTACGTCTTCAGTGGAAATATTAGATTGTGATACGATCATAAGATGCTCAGAGACATCTTGGTAAAATCTGGAAATAAAAGCGTCCTTTTTCAGTTGTTAAACAATTGCTTATACAAAAATGATACATTGCAGGCTTTGAAAAATAAATGACTCCAGGACATCCTTAAAATATAAGGATATGTCCTGCTAAATAAGGACATCTGGTGACCTTTAAGCCTATGTAAAATGTTTACCTCACTGCCTTCTAAACTGTATTACTCGTGTATACACTGCCTGTCCTATACGGCTAATTTTGCGTACTCGGTGACATTACAGATAGCAGCACCTTTCACACCCAGATTGCTTCTTGTTTTTTGCTACGACATTGTTGATTACGTAGTGCTGTCACCGCCATCTTGTAATATAGCATAAACTGAATGTTTAAACTTATATTATTCTAGGTACCGGTACTTAATTGCTATGGATAAAATTTTGTAAAATAATAATTATAAAATTTACTATCAATGCGTCTAATTAATTTATATTTATTTTAATTATTGCTCCAAAATTCCATTTCAAGGTAAGTGTCATATACTGGAATAATATTATGTTCTAAACAAATAACACAAGTATCTGTGTCTGTTTAACGCTTATTTTGACGCAGCAAACTCATAGAAGCAATGTACGGTAATGTATAGGGCACTGCCTTCTAGACTCTATTACTCGTGTATTCTCGAGAGGGCGGTTGTGTAGGTGGCGGTGATTGCTGCAATCTGGGTGTGAACTGTGTCGCCTCTACTGGAGAAATTAGGCAATTGAGCAGTTCTCTACACTCCATGTTAAAATAAAGGATAGGACAGGCAGTGTAATTCTCGAGACGGCGGTGGTTTACCTTTAAGTTCCCTGTATTATGGTGGATGATCGTTCCCAGAAAGCGATGTACTTTATCAAACCATGACAACGACGGTTCATAGCATCCACCCTTTAGTCTCGAATCTCGCATCTTCTTCAATTCCTGGCAATAATGAGATCGGATGTTCTTGATCTTTATCTTGCTTTCAGCGACTCCGAAGTTGGGGATATTCATTTCGGCGACAATGTTCTCTAATGCTTCACGTCTCACTTTTATATTTCGATACTCGGCACACTTCCAATCCCAAAGACATCTGTGATGTTCGTAGAGATGTAAAAAACGCACAGTTTGCTCTTCAGTGAACCTCCCGGCAGACATTTTGTTGCTGCACTGGCCACTCGACTATTGATCGCACGAAGCGAGTACTCGCTCGCTCGTGAAGTCGTACGTGGAAGTCACGTGACCGTTTTGCTCGCTGAGAAACAGGAACCAGCTGGCCTTGGGGCACAAGCGTTGCAGAATAGGAAGTTCATGCATTCGCATTATTTTTAAAAGATCAGATTAAAAAAAGGAAAATTGTACAATTTTTTTAAGTCTGCTTATAAATTACTTAATACGAGTATAAAGCGTGTGAAGCTTAAAACTCCTTACTGTGCATTTTAATTTTTTTAAATTTTCCGGGGGAGGACCCCCGAGCCTCCCTCTCCTCTGGGGGTATTCCATACCCCCCAGACCCCCCGGATGTTAAACCCCCCCATACGGTCGGCCTGGTTACGCCTATGTAAAAGATCGGTATTAATATGCTGATAAATTTTTTGTATGAATGAATGACAAGTTTCCTAGTCTCCTGAGCGAATTTTGTTGTGCATAATTATATATTATTTTTGGCCTATTATTATTATTATTATTATTATTATTGTTTGTTGTATTGTTAATAGAACTGAAATAACTATAGTTATCTGGCATAGTCAATAATATAAACTATACATATCTGTCCAAGACTGAAATGTTGATACAAATTACAAACACCCAAACGTATAACAGGACGAGTCGAGTAAATTATAAGGTTAAATATATAATTAAAACCTAAAATATTAACAATCCGAAGGGGAAAGATTACAATTAACAAATTCGTTCACATAATATGGGTTACTGAGCAACCATGTTCCTAATTTCATTTTAAAACCATTTATATGCTGCTGTCTTAAATTTTTCGGCAGCTTTTGGTATAACATCAGTCCATATACATAAAAATTCCTGTTTGTCTTTGACAGTCTACAAAAGGGAACATCTAGATTGTCCTTGTATCTAGTATTATGATTGTGAGTATTGCTTCTACATTTGTAGTATATACAGATTAATCACAGTCAATATTCTGTACTTTATGAACAAAGGTTTCGCATTTTCTCTCGCATTGGGTTTGTTCATTAACCTTAGTACGTCCTTCTGTTGTTTAAGAATGGAATTTATTTTACTCCAGTTTCCCCACAATATTATACCATATCTTAATTTCGATTAAAAAAATGCAAAATACATTGTTCGGATATATGTAATAGGCAGAACTCACATTAAACTTCTTAATAGGTAAATTACTCTCGATAACTTAGTCATAACATAATTGGCATGACGTTCCCAATTATAATTCATCTAATCTATATCAGCCAATTCGTAAAATATGGAAATTTTTCCCTCAAAAGAGATGTTATAAAACTAGTGTAACTGGGTGATCAAATAAAAGTTTAAAACCTCAGATTCACTGAATATTAAAGAATTATGTGTATTTGAAGCCGTTTCGTGTGTAAAATCTGCCAATTACTTATTTATTGTATTGCAGTTAATTTTTTTTTGAAATCTATAACACGATTTTAACACTCGTTAATACTAAGTGGTCAAGAATGATCAGCTATGACCATTTTCTAATGAGAAAATATACATATTAAGGTACGATTTGGTATAAGATTGACTTCAAAAAGTATGTATGGTTAATTACTATGTAAAAAAAGCAAACAGTGACTATTTACCCCACCCTTAATGGTGATAGTTTTGTTAAATTATTATTGTAAGAGTTAAATAAATGTTCTGACAATCTGGAAGCAGTTTATAATTTTCATTCGATGTCTCATACCTTCATTTTTAATAATAACATTAAGGCTCTAATATTAATAGCAAATGAACTCTTTTTGCACACCATCAAAATCATCGTCCAAATTACGTCCCACCCTTAAATATTTACAAGAGGCTGTATTGCCAAGAAAGCGTATTAAGAGTGGGTGGCTTATAACTACCCTTCAGATAATTTTTTGTTCGAAAAAAAATGTTTCAAGTAAAGGTTTTAGCTCTTAGTATAGGCACCCAATTTGTGAAATTTAAACACAATTTATTGTTAGAGCTGTTTTTCAGAAAATCGCGACTGACGAACGTTTCTTCATTAAAGTCCCCTTAAAAATAAGAGAAAATCGTCACCAATCTGCGTGTCACATCCCCAGAAGGTACCTAATCCATATACAAAAGTTAGTTTTCGTACGATTTATATTACATCCACGTTACAAGAGGCCGTATCGCAAAGAGCGCGTATTCATATAAAGTAATAATAATAATAATAATAATAATAATAATAATAATAATAATAATAATAATAATAATAATAATAATAATAATAATGATATCATGCACAGGAGTCATTCCAAAAAGCTTACACAGCTCCCTGGCAGCACTGAACCTGCACCACCACATGTTCGTTGAATTGCAGAAAGCTACTCTTCTCAGCACATGCCACACTGTCAGAAAGTTTCTAGGAGCAACTTTCATACTACATGAAACTGTACAACATGAATATCCAAGCCTCAGTTCTGGTGGTACTGAAGGACAGAACCCGAAAGAAGTAGATGAAGAAACAATGACATAATTTGTGTAAATGTAAATATTTATTGTATGTGTCCTGTAATTCATAATGTTGTAAATATTTGTAGATGTTGGCAATCTTATAGTTAAGAGGGGGACTCCTTGCTTAGGCCGAGTCTGCCCAATATGTTACCGGCGTAAGCCGAGCCTACCTAAGTGTCAATAAAAATAATAATAATAATAATAATAATAATAATAATAATAATAATAATAATAATAATAATAATAATAATAATAATAATAATAATAATAATAATCTCTGTAGTTAAATTCAATTTTTTTTCTCTTAATATAGATAATACAACCCCTGTACCATTTTAATTAACCAGATAGCCTACAGGATTGAAACAACTTCAACTACGTCATGATTTAATGTTTTATAAATCTTAAGTTGCAAATAAATTTTAAAAGTCGCGCATGACCTTCCATTCCTAACTCCAATAAGTGAAACAGGATGCGTTGAACAATTTCTTATCCTATGCTCAGTTCTAAAAATATTTGTTTTAAGATAATTTGCTTATCTTTAATACAGTGTATTATCATGTATGGCGTAATTGGATGGGGAGGATCTTCGAAAACTATAATTTATCCTTTAATTTTGCTCCATAAATGTATTATTAACAGAGGCTTAACGTGGGGGAGGGGTTTTGGGGGGTTTGAACCCCCCCCCCCCATTGATTAAAAAAAGGAAAATTGTACAATTTTTTTAAAATCTGCTGATAAATTACTTTATTCGAGTATAAAGCGTGGGAAGCTTAAAACTCGTTATTGTGCATCTTAATTTTTTAAATTTTCCGGGGGAGGACCCCCCAGACGTTATATCCCCCCCCCCCATATGGTCGGCCTGGTTACGCCTATGATTATTAAAATATGATTATCTCAATTATTTGACTATCGGCCTAAATGATTATTTCCTGCATTTAACGTACATAGTGTCCATCAAATTTAAATATATATTTTGTTAATGTCTTTAATAGAAATTCCAGCTTTATATCACATCCACTTCCTTCAAAACCCTGCTCAAAATTGTAGATGCCTCAAACGTTTGTTTGTTCCCAATTATATAGAAAAGGGGAAATATATAACAACGTAATAACGATCCAGCCTAAAAATATCGTGCAAATAAAAAAAATATGCCCCGGGTGAGGATCGAACTCACGACCTTAAGATTATGAGACTTACGCGCTGCCTACTGCGCTACCGAGGCTATAGGGAAAGAGATCTATAACAGAGCTTACAACTCCTAGCTTGCAAAAGTAGAAAGAGTCCTCTATTGGCAAAAATTATAGAATGGTACACATCGATTACTCTATCGAGACCATTGTGATAGTCTCGACTCAATGGTCATCGATATTCGATATGTTCATTGTTTATTTCACTGCCCTTGGTTTCACGCCTTTTCCTGGTTCGCCTGCACTCAGTTTCACGAATTTGCATGCGTCTGTCATCAGGGTGGCGATTGAGTGATGACTTCAATATGTCACTATCAAGAATAATTAAAAATATAATTTTACTGTGTATTTTAAATATTTGCTTAAGTAGCTGTTCGTCATATAAAGTCGGTAAGCATGCTACAATACGTGATTTAACAATCTTGTATTTGTGTAGTTGGATATGTGCGAGTTCATGGGTGTAAAATTAGGAAATGCAATGCCTGCCTTTCTTTGTAATTTCCGATATTAATGTGCTGTACAATTTATTTTCAGAAACCTTGTCGTACGATGAGGTTTGTTCTCCTGTTAAAAAGCGTGGTAAATTGTCGGTGCAGAAAGATTCTTCTTCAGGTTTGATCATCAAGAATTCACGAACGTTTGACAATTGGCCAGGAGTAATACCGTTCCATTGTAGATTTGAGGTTAAGGCCTCTTCTGGAGATGGTGTAATTGCTGTGATACAGAATCTTTCATTCAGGAAACATGAAAATGGAGATTGTATAGACTTTGTAAAGGTAATGGCAAAGCTTTTTGTTTAATTAAATTTGGTAATAGTAGCCCTATCGCTTCAGGTTAAATAGAGCTTTTTTTTTTAATTTGTTTTATGTTTTGATCTAGTTGGGTTAAAATGTGGGCAGGAAGAACAGATCGCCACTTAAGCTCTGCTCGCCCCTGCCGAGCGTTGCTATGGTGATGGCCTGCTTCCCCGCTTCTGCCTCTCGTACCTAAGCTTATGCACTAATTGTACTACAATCGAGGCATCCCCAATATGAAAATATTCCTTGTACCACACCATATGCACTAATTACTACCATACGAAAATAACCCTTTATTAATTACTACAATACGAAACATCTCCTTGAACCAAAACGGCTCTCTAAACTTAAATAGATGAATACTTGCTTCACACCACAACAATCACTCAATAGCGTAGTGCAGCGTTTCTCAACCTTTTAGAACCCGAGGACCTCTAAAATGTCTAAAAAAATTTACGGACCCCTAATTTTACATCTCATTTTTAAAATAAGGCCTATATTTTGGGTATTAAGTATAGGTCATTATAACGAAATATGTGAAAAAAATTACTTCTTTACTTTCCACTTGCTTTATGATATTTTTTAATTATGTCTCCGGACCATCTGCACCATCTTCGAGGACCACCAGTGGTCCGCGAACCACAGGTTGAGAAACGCTGGCGTAGTGGATAAGACGACGTGCTATGACGTCCCATGTTCGAATCGTCGAAAATTTATAGGATAGAAATAGTTTCCAAGTAAGTAGGTAGGATGAAGGGTAGAGGAGAAAGAGGAAGAGAAGAGCAGAAAGGAAAAATGTATAAACCCATTTATAAACAAATATATAAACACATTTTCCAGTTTTCAACGCTGCTAGTAGTTCCATCGTTGCCACCTAGATGTCTCTCATTGTTTAATAGAGAGTTGGGTGGGCGGAGCTTAAGTGTGACCTGTTCTTCTGTTTTCCCAACATATATTTTAAATATAATTTGACTAAAGTTAAGGTGACCAGATTTCTAGGAATCGAAGATGGGACCTTTTGAATAACACTGCTTTCCACTCAGTGCAACATACAATGTAGGCTTAATTATTCTGCACTATTAGATCTTATGATGCACTGAATAAACTATGCCAAGAGACAGTGCAGCACTCGTGTGATATTTTGGTTTTAGGAGCACGGAAAACTGCCAAATTTCATGTTTGAAACTATAGATTCCAAAATAACACATTTATTTGTACGAGGATTCTAAATGTAGCCTAAGTAAAATCGTGAAGAAGTAAACTCAAAATAACCTAAATTGGTGCTTTGAACAGCTGTTGAATCACAATATCAGTACCCTTGAGCTTTATATTGTTCTATTATTGGGCTGGAAGAGGGTGTTAGGTTAAGTGAATAAAATTCAGTACCGGTACTGGAAACCTAATGGTAAAAACCTGGTCTCGATGGCTCATTCGCAATCAGGGCTTCCTACTGGATTCAGAACTTAATTTTGGCTTGGTCCATTTCTTATTTTTCTATATTAGGGGTTCACCTCTAAAGTCCATCAGAGACTACGTGCCTGGATCGCCTTTCCAGGTTTCTCGCAGATCCCCTTCACAGGGAGCTTCGAGTACGGGTACAGTAATTATTATAAACAGTATTGGGAAAAAACTATATCATGATTTAATTTATATTCATATATAAAACTATTGGCAGCAATGAATAAGCTTGTGCGGGAAGAACTGATGAGATGGAAGATCGTTGGTAGCCAACCTATAGGCTACATAAATGCTTGGAACACCTCGTGGTGAAATCTAACAAAATGTCATACTAAACCACAAATGATAGTGTAACATAGGCGTCAACTTTGGGGGACAAGGTAGCCCCTACCTTCTGCACCCCAACATTTAAGTTTTTATCATGTAAGACCTACTTATATATGCTAAAAATCCAATCTTGCCCTCAACAATATTTTCAAGTTAGCACCTCTGGTGACGGAAACAGAATCTAAAGCACTTAATTACTGTACCAAACATCAATAATCCCTACACTTAACACCGAGCTTCCTCAAATCTCTGAATTTGAGATTTACAGAACACGCCAGACGAATAACTAAACTTTAAACTATAATTAATTAAAGATTTTTTTTTTTTTTTTTTTTTTTTTTTGTGTGTGTGTGTGTGTGTGTGTGTGAGCTCTTTACGAACTTGAAACTTAAATGGCTAAAACATCCTCCAACATTTAAATTTGATTTAAAATTTTTACAACAAAATTTTCTCATACGTTTTCTAATCGTATTTTAGGTTTGTAAAAAGTAGCGCGCTTCTATTCTCACAGTTTGAATTTATATCACTATTTCATTCATACACCAAGTGTAACAACGCACAGCCTTTAA
Organism: Ectobius pallidus; assembly: GCA_964059195.1. NCBI lineage: Eukaryota > Metazoa > Arthropoda > Insecta > Blattodea > Ectobiidae > Ectobius > Ectobius pallidus. Next base: position 20,468,293 of record CAXKWD010000002.1, on the reverse strand, counting down.
TACTAAGTTCTTAATGCCTAATAAATTTGAGCTTCTCTTCGAAAAATCATAGAATTCTGAACAACTGTCACCATTAGTATTGCTTTCAAAGTGTTTACCTTTGTTTGAGCTTTTTCAGATGTCCGTGCCTTATTCAAAAGAAAACACTTGTTCGACTACTGTATTTGTATCAGGAAAACATAACACAAATTCCACAAGCAGGCGAGAGCCCTATCTCCTCAACATTACAATTTTCCTTTTTTGGAAATCAACACGTCATTAAATGTACTTACTTCGGTTAAAATAATTTATTAAGAGGAGGGACTAGTCATATTTTAAACTTTTTCATGTATTTTTACCTACTTTCAATTCATTTTTATTACACATAAAACACGCCAGCCATATTATGGTTCTGAGCGAAGCAGGATACCAACTGTCCTCGTATAATGCCGCAGCAGCCTTATACCCACCTCTGCATTAAGATAAGTTGTCTGCAGATAATCTAAATAATGCATAACAACTTACTAACCACATAGCTGTTCTAGGATGATCCCATTGCAAGTTTTATTTAATCCATTTTAAACAGATGTACACTATAATTTATATTGGCATTAGATTTATTTAAGTTATAATTCATAAAAGTTTTTTTTTTCTTTATGCAGTTCATAAACAAAAATAGAGAAGAAAGCAAGCCATACTGTGGTGACATAACTGCTTTCAAACGCTTGCCTGAGGAGACGGGAGAATATGCATTTGTTGATCCAAGAGGGGAAGTAAACGTCATAATTTTTGTGGCTAAACAGAAATTGATGCCTCATGAAGTTTTAGAACTTGATATTGTGTTCACATCTTACAGAGGTAAGTCGTAAAGAGTATTTGGGTAGAATTTTTATTAAAACACTGTAGGCTTTCACGGCCGGAGTCAATATTAAGCACTTCTTTCGGGCTTGTAGGCCGTGGTCTATTTGACATTTCTGTGCCAAACGTTTCGTCCGCGACTGCGGCGGACATCCTCAGTGGCGGTGGAGTCTCGGGCGAAGCGTTCTGGTCGGCGGCTGGCTGTTGACCAGAACGCCAGAACAGCCAGCCGCCGACCAGAACGCTTCGCCCGAGACTCCACCGCCACTGAGGATGTCCGCCGCAGTCGCGGACGAAACGTTTGGCACAGAAATGTCAAATAGACCACGGCCTACAAGCCCGAAAGAAGTGCTTAATAGAATTTTTATTGTTTCAAACATTTTAATTGGCAAAGAGTGGAGCGATTTTGGAACGTATTAAGGTCTAGGTTTAAAGATATGGATATACAGATAAAGCTGATGTCCCATGATCTAATTTTTGGCCCAAATTGGATCGTATCAAATTGGAAACCAACAACTGTCATTGCAAAAAATTTGATCTTATATCTTTCCATATAGTTTAGCTTAATTCTATTGAAAATAATGATTTCTTATTTTCTATCGCAAAAATATGAAAACATCTAATGAGCGAGACTTGCATGATATGGAAATAGGGCAGCTTCCTCTCTATGACTGATTCTCTGTGCTACTAGTGCTGAGTTCACGCGAACATAAAATATTACGAGTCAAGAAGATTAACAGATGCTAAGGTAGTCTTTGAAATGACTACAGCCTATAACCATTACTACAACTGGCATAAACATTTAGGTGCTCTGGAAATTATTAAATAGATTTAGCAGAACATGACCCCAGTGTTACATTTCAACTGCCATGTTGATTGTAGTAGCGATCAGTTTTTGTTTTGATTGAACAACTGACAAATACACTCTCGTGTGCACAGCCAGAAATAAAACTTCGCATAGGTTTACTCTAGTAATTGAATATTAAATATATAATTATAAAATATGGACTGCAAGCACTAGGATTCATAAAGATGCTATATGTGTTTCTGCTTGCAGAGTGCCAATATGATAGAACAAGCTATCAGCATTGTGGTCCACGGGCTAGGAGTATATGTATCTGGAATGGATTCTTTGGTGACAATGTTGTCAACTGTCCTGTTGACTGTTATGATGAGGAAACTTGCTTCAGACCTCAAGGTATTACATCTGCATGATCATCATCATCATCACTGGCTCGATAGCCTTCTGTGGACCTTGGCCTTTTGAAGAAGTTTTCCCCATTCTCTCCTGTTTAGTGCTGTACTCCTCCAGTTCTTAATTTCAGTAATCTTTACATCTTCTCTCACACCTTCTTTCCACCTTCGCTTAGGTCTTCCAGCTTTCCTGGTTCCTTCTGGCGTTGTATTAAATATCCTCTTTATCATTCTATCCTCAGCATGTAGTACATGTCCCCCCTCTTTAGCCATCTGTTCTTTATATATCTTACAAAATCTGGTTCATTATATAAACTACAGTAAAAGCTCCTTATTCGCGGGGTATATGTTCCATAAATATGCCGCGAATACAGAAACCGTTAATACGGAATGGTAATTTATATGGGATTATAGGGGATACGTTCCTAGGTGACGAAATAAAAAAAAAACAAATATATACATACAGTAAAAAATTCAATTTAATTGAATTTTTTGAACCAACCTTCCGATGCTTGAAATCCTCCACCTGTACATTCACCACTACAACTACCATCAGGTTCTTTAAAATGAGCGTAAAGACGCTTTGCCTTCTCCCGGACCATTGGACCACTCAGGGGCACCCTTTTTTGGTTGCGGTCTTCGATCCATAATGACAACGCCACTTCCATTTTTGTAACGAATGTGAAAGACGAAACAATAAAACACGCAAAGCGGCTTTTACCATAGAACGGAACAGCAACATTTAAAAATATACTTTATTCATTGAGTAATAAGGTTGCTTTCATTCTGTTTGTTTACATTCTCAAAAACACCGATCGCGGCGAAGGCGGCTTATGTCAAAGTCCTCGGCGATATCATTTAACAACAAAGGCAAAGTTGTAATAAGATCTACAGTACTGTATTTCACTTTTTTTATTAGTCCATTTGACGGCATTTACAAAGGATATTGGGTTGGATACCTATTGGAATCTTTTTATTATTATTAGATCCGCGAATAAAGAAATTTTTAGCTGCGAATATAGGAATTGGGTTGCATTTTTTTCATCCGCGAATAGTGAAAACGCGAATGAAGGAAGCGCGAATAAGGAGCTTTTACTGTATATACTTCATGGTTATATCTTCGTCTCTAGACACCATTTTCTTCCACTGGCCCATAGATAGGCCTCAAAATCCTTCTTTCAAATATGTTCAGTTGTCTTTCACCAGATTTCAGAAGTGTCCAGGTTTCAGCACCATAAGTAATTACCAGCTTAACTAAAATGTTAAACATCAGGTCTTTATTTTTCCTGAACAGCAACTTGGATTTCCAATGCTTCCTGAGGCCTTGGTAACACTTGTTAGTGGATTTCTGACATCTGCATGATACTCAATGGCAATAGACAATTTCTCAGCAAGCTAAAGGAATATTATCTATTTTATGGAACCCGAAGGTTCATTGCCGTGCTTACCTGAGCCGGCCATTCAACCCTGTTCTGTGCTAACTCCATCCAGTCATCCCTAGCAAATCCTACTTCCCTTAAATCCTTTTTAAGATTGTCCTCCCACCTACGTCTAGGTCTTCCAAGTGGTCTTTTCCCTTCGGGTCTCCCAGTCAATACTTTTGAGATATGTCTTTCCTCCCCCATGCGTGCAACATGTCCAGCCCAGATGATAATAGGAGTTTTATTTTGCCCGACAGAGTTACAGCCATAGAGCCTTTTCTTTCACCCAATCAGGAAAATAGCAAAATGACATACTGAGAGGGCTGTTCAATAAAGAATTTTTTTTTTATTTTATTATTTATAATTTTTTTTTTTTTATACATCAAACCTTTACTTGTCCTCAAAATTTTGATGGTTGTTCTCAAAGTAATCTCCTTTGGATGTGATACATTTGTCCAATTTTTCTGCCAGTCTGCAAAGACGTGCTAGAAACCATTTTTTGACATGTCCTTCAGGGTCTCCTAAGCAGCCTTTACTACTGCTTCTGAAGATGGAAAATGACTACCACGAAGGTGTGTGTTTATTCAGGTTAGGGAATAGAAGAAACTCACACAGAGCTATAGGGAGGTTGAGCGACACACTTCACATTGATTTTTGCAAGATATTCAGCAACAACATTTGCAATATGCGGCCTTGCATTATCATGGTGTAGCATCCAGCTTGTATCACGGATATGTGGCCTTTTGCGCCTGATGTGGGCTTTCAGAACTTTCAGGACATTTCTGTAGTATTGCCCAGTTACTGTAGTGCGTGCAGGTACAACATGCTGATAAATCATGTCGCGGGTCTCTACATAGTCCAAACACAATGGTGAAATTTTATATATTGACTAGCATGTGCCCGCGGCTTCGCCCGCGATAATTATTTCGAGAATTAAAAATTAAGAGCATAATAGTTAAATCATTACATTTATTAACACCTAAATCGCATGGACTACATACCACGATCAGATAGCATCGACTGGTAAAAGCGACCTCAGATTCGAGTTTCTTGGCCAAGAAAACCTCTGTATAGTGAGATTCGTCCAAATAAAACAACGTTTGACCATATTTAGGGCTTACAACATTCAAGCGATCGCGAAAGTTTTGTTTTCAAGGTTTGACAAAAATAGCCAAAGCCAACTGTAATTGATTTGACATTGAAATGTATAACTGAAAACTTATGTTTTGAAAACGCAAAAAATGCACGTTTTTTGCCAGTTTTTCACTCATAACTCACGAACGAAAACTAAAATTAAAATTCCGGCTTCGAGGTGCATTTTCCGACCCTTCAGCACACCTATGTTTAAAATTTCAGATCTCTGCGTTCAGTAGATTTCGCTGGACATCGAGGAGAATTCCTTTTATTAATATAGATAATATGAATTATAATGATACCTTCTCTAATTTGTCAAACATCCATTTAATTTAATCCAAGCTCACCTGATACCACAGGTAACAATACGTTCTGTGAATTTGTTTTGATAATTCTATGTAAAAAGGGATTAAGTATTTTCAAAAACATTTAATTTTTGGCATTTAGAATCAGAATTTTTCAAAATCCTTTCTTAGTGAGCACCTACATTATGAAGCGAAGGTACTGTCAAAATTCCAAGTCTCTGCCTGTTATAGTTTAGGCTGTACGTTGATTCCTGTCATTCAGTCAGTCAGTCAGGACAAAGCCTTTTATATATATAGAGATTACTGGTCACTGGAAGAATATTTTCAGAAAAGTTCAGATTTTTTTGTTCAGTTCCTTTTGAGATATACCAATTTGAAGATCTCAATATTTGAAGACTCATAAAACCTAAAGGATTTATATAAATGATCTAAAACTGTACTAGCGTCTAATGGTCTATTATCTTTCTGGGGAAAAAATATTAAATGTGTGTTTTCATCGCTTCTATCAAAAAGGTTTCATAAAGTCGTTAATTTATTCTAATCGAAACATGATTTTCTAACAATGTTTTTGACTATTTCCTTAAAACCCAACAAATTGTTGAATTGTAGGCTGTTTCTTGTGGTTTAAGAGGGTTTTTATTTCAAGTTGATTTCTTAATAAACAACATACTGTTAACCTCTGAAACACCAATGACAGATCCTTCTAAAGAAAATGGCTGCTAGAAGCCAAAATGTTAGTGATAAAAATGTGAAAAACGTCATTTTGTACTTCCAGATACACATAGAAATATAAAATGTATGCTTAAAAATAAAATAAAATATGTCAGCAACAAATTATTTTATTATTGGTTGATTTCATATGGATTGACCCTCAAGAGAGAATAAATTTAGGTAGTAAGCATTTGATAAACTGAGTTTGTGTATTAGTTATAATTGTTTTCATATGTTCAGTTATACTGGATCTTTTTATAAGCCCTGGATTATAATAGTATAAATGGTTTGAACTTTTCTTGGCGAATACTGTGTAAAAGTTCTTCACGGGCTAACAGTCGAGTTGAGGTTTTAAAAAACTCCAAGCTTTCGGACTCCATCTCTGAGTCCATCTTCTGGGAAACTGGTAGAGAAGGCGGAAGGGCCTTTATATATAGGCCAGAGCAGTTGAATTCCAGCCAATGGCAGCATCAGAAAAGATCTGTTCAAAATTCGCCTAGCCGAAGGAGAAGGTGGACGTCACGGAGAACACAGGTTATGTAGGTCTCTTCTTTAAGATGTTGAGGGCAGGTTTCCAAGCCTCGCTGAGAGGAAGGCCTTTGTCTCAGTTTATAGTGTCCATATACCCGTTCGTCTTGTCCAGGACCTTGGTCTGATCATAGAGAATTCTGTGATCTTGCTCAATGCTATGCTGTGCTACTGCTGACTTGTCTGGTACACCTTTGATGTTCTTTGCATCTGTCTGCCACGGTGCGTCCAGTCTGGCCAATATGTGCCATCCCACACTCACATGGGATGCTGTAGACTCCAGGAGAGTTCAGGCCTAGGTTGTCTTTCACTGATCTAAGGTGTTTTTGGATTTTTGACTCACAGATGGAGCCCGAAAGCTCAAGAGTTTTTTAAAACCTCAACTCAGCTGTTAGCCTGTGAAGAACTTTTACATATAATAACAGTGTTTGTTTTTTTTTCCTTGTGTTTATAAATATTGGCCTTAACCCTACCAGGTAAAATAAATCTTTCTTATTATGAAAAGACTCATCCACCTAACCACAAACCCCAATGGACCAAAAGTTCAATAGATGCAACGTCACTAAGCCCTATAATATTGTAATATTAACTAGATTTACGCACATATACACTCCTATTTTTATGTTTCACTATTGTCATAAAATATATGTTTAGATATAAAATTATGTAATCACATAATATACACTTACATTTTAGATAGCAATATGCTATATGTATCCAATTAAAAACCTAACCATTAAAAATATATACACTAATGCTGTGCACTGTAAAATTAATTTAAAAAAAGCACTGTTGTCATCTGTTGAAATATGTAAAATTATGCCGAAGAATTTTTCAGCAATAGTCATTAAAAATATAATTCTGCTTGAATATATGTAGATTAAAAATAAGACAGTCTTCTAATTCCCAATTCACGTGACCTGTGTGTTTCTTGTAGGTGATAAAATAGAGGCATCTGACTTCGGTATGAGAGTAACTGTTGGGGCTGTGACAACTATAATTCTAGCGTTCCTGCTCTTCATGACATGCTTGTGGATAATGAGGCGCCACAAAAAGTTGTGCTGGTCTGAAGATTGCAGAGGGCCTCGTCCGACACCACCTCCCACTAGGGTGGAGATGCACCCACATCTGCAGGAGGACGAGACGAGACCTCAGCCTTCAGCTCCTCTTTCTCAGGGACCATCTGTCACGATCTCAGAAGATAAGGATCTTCCTCCCTCTTACGAATCTCTGTTTCCTGTGAGATAACATTTTCTCAGGTGCTGTGTAAGACTGTGTTGTATTGTGTGAGGAATGTACTTCCAGCGTTTCACAGAAAATTGCAATATCGTGATGTTTTGGGTGCAGAATATTTTTTATTTGTTTTGTAATATCTTTTTTTAATTCAGAGGTTTTCGTGAAAGGTTTATTTTTCAATTTTAAGAGTTATATAATGTGGACTGAAGGATGTCATAATCAGAGATGTAGATTTTACGAACATATGGCAGGGTAAAACTTGTACAGAGTCAACATTTAAAAAACACTTCTTGCTCCACTTACTTTAATTTGCAGGACTAGTTTCCAGGGATTAGAAGAATTAAGATTCTCCTCTATAAAACCCTAATTAGACCTGTACTTTTGTATGGCGCAGAGACCTGGGCGCTCTCTAAACAAGATGAACTACGGCTCAGATGTTTTGAATGTAAGATTCTCCGGAAGATTTTTGGTGCAATACTGGAAGGGGGGAGATGGCGCCATAGAACAAATTCCGAACTTTATTTGTTATATGACGAGCCTGATGTTATTAAATGCATAAAATTAAGTAGACTAAGGTGGGCAGGCCATATCATTCGAATGAATGAAAATGAACCCACTAGGAAGGTTTTGCTGTCAGATCCTGGTGGAAAGCGTCGTAGAGGAAGGCCGAAGCTACGGTGGGAGGAAGGAATTGAGGAGGACGCAGCAAGGGCAGGATGTAGGAATTGGAGAAGAGTCGCCCAAAATAGAGAAGAGTGGCAAAAACTCTTGAGGGAGGCCAAGGCCCACCCCGGGCTGTAGAGCCAAAGAAGAAGAAGTTTCCAGGGATTACTCCCTCATCCTCAGCTGGTGGTTGACTGATAACAATGTCTTGTTGGTCTGATGCATCTGCTCCTACAGTGTTACCATTCCTATTACCTAAAAAACTAAATATCCCGTCTGCTGCTGGGACATCAAAATTCAAGATCTTGTTTTGGTTCTTAATGATGAATATCTTCTTCCAAACTCCTAACTCAGATGGATTTTTGATATGTTTTAAAAGTTTGATCTCTTTTTTGAGAGCAGATGCATCAGATCAACAAGACATTGTTATCAGTCAACCACCAACTGAGGATGAGGGAGTGGCTTTAATCCCTGGAAACTAGTCCTGCAACTTAAAGTAAATGGAGCAAGAAGTGTTTTTTAAATGTTGACTCTGTACAAGTTTTACAACATCCTCTATCGTTTATATTACTTCAATTCATTATTTTAACACTTATATGGCAGGGTATTAATTATTATTATTACAGGAAGTTAGTAACAGTGAAGTTTTCTAATATAGTAATCTAAGAATTGAGTCAATTTTTGTGACACTTCACTTAAGTCCTCTTTTTGGAGACTAGTTTCAGGAAAAATTTCTTCTCATATTCATTCCATGTTGACAACATTCATTTAACGTTGACAACAAAGAATGAATATGGGAAGAAATTTTTCCCGAAACTAGTCTGCAAAAAGAGGACTTAAGTGAAGTAAATGTCACAAAAATTGACTCAATTCTTATATTACTATACATGGTAGGGTATAGGGTATAGCTTACTACAGTAAAACCTACTTTTTACACTTTTCAAGGCGCTGATGAAAAAATATGTAAATTGCAGAAAATGCAAATTTAATACATGAAAATAAATATAGGTGTGTGCGTACATTATTTAAAATAAATGGTACGTAATATGTTGCACAAAGTTTTTCACATGTACGTGTTGTTTTGTAATATTGGAGTTTCAAGATTGACAAAAGAGTCAAGTATATATCATCCAAAATTAACATGCAACCTCCAGGTTAATTAAATTTAGGGGTTTTACTAAATTTTTAAATAATATTTTCCTTGTAGCATCACACATATTACATTAATAAATACTTGCGCTGTTCAACAGATTTACATGGTACTCAAAGTTGAGACAGATTCCAAGCTCTTTTGCCAACTGAACACATGTTCTGCCATGTAAATCAATACGACGTAGAATTTCCAATTTTTCTTGCAAAGAAATGCATTTTCTGTTGTTTTTCTTCATCTCCATGATACTGCCAAAATTCATGCGACACAAAAGTACCGGTGTTGCTTTAACTCATGGTAATGAATTATGCTATATAACTACAGTATAACAAAACGTACCCGCACAAAAGAAACAAACTTCACCTGTACTAACGCAAGATAGCAATTGACACCACGTCTAAGAGAGTTGACAGATGGCAGGAAATACAACTTAGTTCGCAGGCTTCCACGGCCAGAGTTATACTTAAAATGATAGTAATTGATATCTGGGTTAGGCCACGTCGTGTTTATGGTGTCTTCTGACGTTTCGGACAACATATCGCCACCTAAGTCTAAGGCCTACCTTCCCTACATCGCTGGAATCACTGACCAGATTCAAAAAATTTTAAAGAAATATGACATTGAAACAATTTTTACTCCTGTCAACAAATTGGAAGGGTTTTTAAGAAGAGAGAAAGACGAAATCGACATTTTACATAAAGCGGGAGTCTACTCAATTCCATGTATGTGTGGAAAAGTATACATAGGACAAACTGGACGCTCTCTGGATGCCAGAAGAAAAGAACATATAAGACACCAGAAACAAAACAACACTGACTTCTCCGCCATAGCATCTCATTCGGACGAAACAGGTCACAAAATACTTTTCGATAACATAGCTCTTCTTAAAAATGAAAACAGAAAATTCCTTAGACTTGTCACAGAAGCAATAGAAATCATTAAACATCCCCATAACATAAACAGGGAAGATGGGTATAAGATAGTGACATCTGGCGTGAAACAATTAAAACTTTAACACTGACGTCATGATAACTGCGACTGTTTACTAATCACAGGCACTTATTTTCTTGCAATTCTTTCTCAGAAGAAGGACACGATATGTTATCCGAAACGTCAGAAGACACCATAAACACGACGCGGCCTAACCCGGATATCAATTACTATCATTTTAAGGAAATACAACTGTTTAAAGAAACGCTAGGATAAAAGACTAGACAAGTTCTGGTAGCATGTCACAAAGAAATGCTTCTTTTGTTTGAAAATCTGTGATGTGATTCATAATGTAGTAAATAATTATTTTGGGGGTGCTGAAAATGGGAAGTGCCTATGTCAACTAATACCTCAGATATTGCAATCTTCTGTGTAACTGATTCCGTTGTATTAGTGATACTGATATACAGTCAAACCTCTATATAACAAAGATCGATAAAATGATAAACACGCATTCAGCGATATTTTTCTTCAGTCCAGGCAAATTTCCTATCTTAATAATGTTAAATTTCAGTTGAGCAGTTGAACGAAATCACTACGTCTGCAATCAACTTGTCGATACAGAAACAACAGAATATAGATACAATGTATTTACATAAAATTAAATAAAAATTGTTTCCAGTGGATATTTATTTGTCTTTACAACAAAACACACAACGTTTCGGTCATAACCATAAGACCTTCTTCAGGTGACTGTTTATAAGAAGAGAATAGACAGATTTATCGAATACAAAGAAACTGGTCCAACATTTCCTGGTTGTGAGGAAGAGAATTTCTGCGTTATTAACAAGATTTGGATTCTTGCGGACGTGCTATCAAAAGGGTGTAATTCCCAATTTCCTAAAATGGAATTTTAAGCCTTTGACGGGGAGTCCCCGTATGAAATACCTGTGGATTGGATTGATAAGCATTTTCGTAATACCAATTTTTTTGTTCCATTCTAATCGTGCGCATTCCACTTACAACGGAAGTGTTTGTTATGAAATATTATTTTTATTATTATTATTTATTATTATTATGTACGTCAATAGCAGTGAATGGGTTAATTCGCTCTCTCCACACCATCCTACACAACTAAAAAATCAGGAGTCGCCACTGATGTGGTACATAATTGACCCTCAGTATAACATTAGCCCTCATATAACGATTACAATATGCTAGGACTTAAAATATCGCTATATGGAGGTTTGACTGTATTAGTGAAAATCTCACATGTGAAATCTCCATTTTTTTAAACTGTACAATTAGTGTAGAAGAGGTGTAGTGAACTTGAAGCATAATCTACTCTTGATATACCGTATGCGGTTTTTATATATTCTTATGCCTACAAGGATATTGAGAGACGGCTTGATAGATTTTACTTCAAAGGGTATTTTGTATGTGATTGTAGAGTGGTGATAATGAATGTTTAGGTCTAATTGCACTATAGAGACAATTACTCAGGTCACATTTAGAGGAATGCTATCATATATTTGTACCAAGATCTATAAGACAGGTGTAGAATTTTAATATTGTAATAGAGCTAAATTAATAATTAACTGTAATGACATCATGGAGGATGAAATGGGCTGGACATGTTATGCTCGGGGGAGGAAAGACATCTCAAAAATGTTTACTGGGAGACTCGAAGAGAAGAGACCGCTTGGAAGACCTAGACATGGGTGGAAGGACAAAGTAAGTAGGATTTGCAACGGATGGTTGGATGGAGTTAGCACAAAATAGGGTTTAATGGCAGGCTCGTGTAAGCGTGGAAATGAACCTACAGGTTCCACAATATAGATACCGTAATATTCCTTTAACTTGCTTAGGAATTGGTTATTGCCATTGAGTAAGTAAGTACATCTCTGTACATATAAGAGGCTTTGTCCTGACCGACTGACCGACTGATAGAGAATGAAAGTAGGGCCCCTAAACTATAATAGGTAGAGACTTGAAATTTTGACAGTATCTTCGTTTCATAATGTAAGTGCTCACTAAGAACTTTGAAAAATGTTGATTTTAAATGCCAAAAATCAAATGTTTTTGAGAATACAGTGAACTCTCGATAATTCGGACCTCAATAAGCCGGACTTTGGATAACTCGGACCAAGGTCTACAGCCATTCTACGGCCACTTCAGGACTACAAGAGAAGTAATTATTCAAAAGCAACAGAAAAAGTGTACACAGAAGAATATTTACAGTTTCTCTTGGCCTAAATCTCCTCAGAAAAATATGTTCTAAGTGCCCACATCAATCATCATCATGTCCTTATAATGTAACAGTGTGTATTTCAGACTCTGCCTAGAAATTTTATTATATTACTGAAGTGTTATTTGTTTTTTGTTCCAACTGTAAGTTGCCTATATTCTGCCTCATACATCTTTGTTGTAGCTTAAACACGAAATTTCATTACTTAGATATCATTTCCTAATTTCCCCTCCATAAGCCGGACATTTAATAACTCGGACAGACACCTGCCCACTTTAGTCCGGTTTATCGAGAGTTCACTGTACTTAAATCGTTTTTACACAGAATTATCAAATCCAAATCACGGTTCACATGACAACAGTGTATTGTTGGCATTGGTCTCAGGTAGGTTTGGAAATAAATGATATTGGACTAGGACAAATTAGAGTAGCTATCGATATAATTCATAAATATTTACATAAGGACCTAGAATTTAAAAATCAAAAGTCCTTCATAAGTTAATTTTGAATTACAGAATACAGAACCTGGGCGACGCCGGGCCTTTTAAGCTAGTAAGTAATAGAGCTAAATTATAATTATTATAACAATTTGCTGGTTTTGAAATGAGCCTGGTGATACTGAATTGATCGTAGGTAATCTCACGAGCGGTTTTGAGATTTATCAATAGAATTTATTTGAGGAAAAGTGAAACCTCAAGTGGGATTTGTTAGGACTATTCTAGTAATAAAGCGGAACTCACAGGAATAATAGTAGTACTGGTATATCCATTTAAAACTGTTGGGAAAAAGCAAGGGAAACTGCAGTCGTTCATAATCTCATAAGATATGCTTGAAAATATATGCAAACTTCACAGAATGCACTGGCCATTAATGATGTTTGTACCTGTAGGTTATGGCTTTAGCAAGGCTGTACAGGTTACGACAGGAGTACAGTGAAACCACTTTCAAGCTGTAAACATTCTGCCGGTGAATACATTAACATGAGCCATAAATAAGTAAGGAGTGTTTAAAATGAAATATGGGCTACTCAGGTTTAATGTAGCTTTACACGTGGATTAGATAAATGAACAGATGATGACCACAGAGGTATTAAAAATTCAAATATATTTAATTTTCTATTAAACTTTCATATTCAGCATTCATATAAAACTAAAATTAACGTTTAATTAATTCTACCTTTTGTAATAAACAAATATTGTAACTGGGATTCACAGTGAAGTAATCAAATACACACAATTAATTCTGTTTTCCACTCAACCTCACTAATATAAGTAATGACTTACACATAATGCATTTCACAGCTTCTTAGCTGCATCATCAGATGAGGTCAACTGCCGAGTTTGCTGGAAGACCGGTAGATGTCTCTGTTGGACGTATCTGATGATGCAGCTAAGAAGCTGTGAAATGCATTATGTGTAAGTCATTACTTATATTAGTGAAGTTGAGTGGAAAACAGAATTAATTGTGTGTATCTACCTTTTGTGTTTATTTGATGGTTGTGGTATTTAAAATTAATTTATACTTCAAAGTTGACTGTAATCATGGCATTTATCACGTGTTTTTGTGCTATGAATTTTATTATTGATTGAATGATTCACCTTTAGGGCTTTGGATTGAGACATTGAAATAAAACATTCTGCTTGACTTTAAAATTGAACGTTTTAAATATTTAAGCTAAAATACTTATGAAAACTCAACTGAATTATTGATCCGCACGTGATATGGATCCAACATCTTCTGCATTGGTTGTTGGCTCGGGACTTTCTGTTTGTGTTCTGCTGGGTTCTTGGCCACGTGGGCGTGTGGGGAGTGAAGCTGCTGATGGTGCGGCTAAGTTAGGCTGTCTGAATCCTGATTTTGATTTTCCTCAGGTCTCAGCATGAGATTTTAGTCTCTTTCTTTCTTAGTCAGCTGGTAATGGGAATGGGATGCTGCGCCTTTTTACCTGCACAATACCGGTATTATGGGCTCCATCAAACCTTGATCATCATCTTCTCTTTGCGTCTGGAGAGAAGAAGTCATCTTAACACGGTTGCGGATAGGTCACTGCCTCTCATGCACACCTTTCTTCTCCGAGGTGTACCGCTGCCTATTTGTCCAAGATGTTATGTCCCCCTTACTGTTCGACATGTACTGGTTGAGTGCATTGTCACTTTCCCTTCTCGAACATAACACCTTCAGGGGCTGAGTTTGCACAACATTCTGCATGACGATGCCATTACAATCACCAGAGTCATGTCCTTTTTACGTGATAGTGGCCTCTATGCCCTGATCTAGAATGAAGTACACTTTCTTCCTCCATGACCTTAGATGTTGACGGGCCTCTAAACTCCAACTCTCTCTTTCTCTCTCAACTGAATCCAAATTAGTAAAACTGGAGTAATAAATCTTTCTATTAAACCTTACTTGTATGTCTTCAAGCAGTTTTCGCTTTGAAAAGTATATATTTAATTTATATAATTTAATATTTTGCTTGTGTTGTTTAAAATCAAATTGCAAAAATTGTGCCAAGAGAAAGTACAGTAAATGCAAATCTAGCCGGAAGAATTGCCTTAAATCTATACGAAGTTGGTATGCATTTATGAAACCACAGAATTTTGTTTCTTCGAACATTACTCAAGAATACTTTAGGAGAAAAATTCTCTCTGACACTGGGATTTGAATTTGCGACTGGCTGAGGCTCTACCAACTGAGCTAACCAAAATTCAATTCTCAGCACCAGATGAATCTCTCTCCTGTCATTGTCCTTAAAGGTTGAACTCAATGAAATATATTTACATTTTATGCAGTATCTTCAGGCATACTGATTTATACTAAACACAAATCAACTCTGAACATATGATAAGCCAATAGAATGTTACACAACGTGCGGCGTTGACGAGTCAGCAGTGTGCAGCTGTCTCATTCTAATAGACAGAGAAGGGTGGAACTAAGAGGAATAAGCAAGAATTGTTTTAAGATATTTCAGTTTTTAAAAATAAGCAGTTTTGTCCTCAACGGAGCATTGTACAGATATGAGGTTTGGACAGTGGGCTTCCAATGAATGCAGCTTTCTAATGGTGATTTTTAGAAAAAACCTATATTTAATTGATTTTGAGCGTGCAAAGAAATAAGTGAAGTACATCTCTTTAGCAAGGCAACACGTTCTGTTAACTGTACAACACCGCAACAACCTCGTTTGCTTGTCACTCGTCAAGTGATGCTGCCTGCTCCGCCTCATGTTCAGAGTTGTTCTGTGTTCACTAGTGATTTTGTTACTGTTAGCCCGGTTTACCACTTCCCTACACCTGTCTCATACATTTTTGTGCCCATATTTTATAAGTACATTTTTATTCTTGTATTACATATTACTTGAACTTACAGCATATTTTTGTACTCTATGTATTTAAGAGATCATTCTATTGTAAAGACACGTTTTGATGATCTTTGTGAAGAATAACGATCTAATGAAGGGCAGCATTGAATAATTTTAAGAATCATATACAGCAACGTTTCTCAACCTTTTTGAACCCGAGGACCTCTAAAATGTCTAAAAAATTTAAGGACCCCTAATTTTACATCCCATTTTTAAAAGATGGCCTATATTCTTAATATTTGGGGTGTTAATTATAGGTCATTATAACGAAATATGTGAAAAAATTTTACTTCTTTACTTTCCACTTGCTTTATGATCTTTTTTAATTATGTCTGCGGACCATCTGCCCCATCTTCGCGGACCATAGGTTGAGAAACGCTGATATACAGTATCTGTTCTAGAGTATGACAGTAGAGTCCCGACAATCCAAAATGATTGCGACCAGATCCATTTCGGATTAAGTGATAATAATGTCTGATTACATAAATATGTATTATTACGTGTGATTATACAGTATATTTTAAAAGGTATGTCTAAACATAACCAAATCTCGGGACGAAATGGGTGATAAGAGCGTATAACGCTGCCTAGTACATTGCCCAACTTTGAATTTTCTTGTAATTTTCAGAAATGTACTTTATATTACTTATTGTTACTGTGGTTTTATTGTAACCTCTGTTTCTTTTTTTTAACTTTTGGTTTCGGTATGCAAATCGAATGTTTATTTGAATAAAAAAGTTCTCGGATGGATGCAGGATTGTAACTTCTTGCGATAGAACTCAATAGCCGAGATCTACTAAAAACTGACTCCAGAACTCAAAACTTTATTCAAATGTACAGCTCAGCAGTTTCATCATGTTGACAGCTATTCGTTCCAGTGATGGGTGTATCTTACCCACACTGCGAATCACACACCAATAGGAATTAGTTTCACACAGATATTCATTAATGGCATTCTACTACTGTACTAGTGGCCACAGATCCATAAATTATCTGTGTTATTTGGTTCTTTCGTACTAAAATAATAAAATAAATCATAGGTTACAGGTTTGAATCCCAATGTAAGAAGAATTTATCTCTTAAAATATCCTTAAATTGTATTGATCTTATTTCATGACCTTCCATTTTCATTATTAAGAAATTAGATTCAATGTGGCCACCTTCTTTTATTTCAATAGGCTCTACTCAGTGGCGTAGCCAGAAAATAATTTTGGGAAGGGTCGAAAATTCCCGGGGGTTTGGGAGCTATGGAATACCCCTAAGAAAGAGGGGTCCTGGGTTTTTAAGTATTGTACTAATGAAAATCACATTTTATGCTATTTTAGCTCTGAAAAACTAGTAAGCAAATTTGTTTATAAGACATGCCAACTTAAACAACCAATCGTTACCTAAGTTGTAACATTTATTACTACGAGGCGTGTTTTTTAAGTAAGTACCGTTTTGGAATTAAAAAAAGACGTGCAAAGATATCGCAATAATTTTATTTTTATGGTTACCTACATCTCTTGTCTACGCACTGACGCCATTACAGTCTGATTCTTCATTGTATACGTTGTTTACTGAGTGTTTAAGATGCCTCCGACAATCGTGAGTCCCGCCGATTGTGAAGTACGGGCTGTTATACGATT
This sequence comes from Ectobius pallidus, assembly GCA_964059195.1. Taxonomy (NCBI): domain Eukaryota; kingdom Metazoa; phylum Arthropoda; class Insecta; order Blattodea; family Ectobiidae; genus Ectobius; species Ectobius pallidus. The sequence continues at coordinate 20,450,954 of CAXKWD010000002.1, read as the reverse complement.
TCTTAGTGCTAAAGGCGTAAAACCGATCGATATTTATCGTGAGATCTGTGAAGTTTACGGACAAAACATTATGAGTGATGGAATGGTAAGGAAATGGGTGAGAGCATTTAAAGATGGCCGCACAAATGTGCATGATGAAGAACGGAGTGGGCGTCCTTCGGTCTTTAATGAAGATTTGGTGCAGAAAGTGGAAGAAAAGGTGAGAGAAAACAGACGCTTTACAATTTCATCAATGTGCGACTGGTTTCCTCAATATTCTCGTAGTGTTTTGTATCGCATTGTGACCGAGAACTTGAATTACCGGAAATTGTCAGGCGGCAGAATTTTATGAGGAGGGTATTCAAAAACTGGTGCCACGTTATGACAACTGCCTCAATATTCACGGAAATTATGTAGAAAAGTAGATTAAGGTACAGGCTTTCATGTAAAAATAAAATTATTGCGATATCTTTGCACGTCTTTTTTTAATTCCAAAATGGTACTTACTTAAAAAACACGCCTCGTATTTATAGGAAACTTTAAATAACACATGGAACAGTGGAAATAATAGGCCTACATTTACAAATTCTGTACTTTATTATTAATTAAAATAATTAAATATTTGACAAAATGGAGCTTAAGAACTACAGCACTAATCGAATACAAAAATAGAATTTTAGGTTTTGATTTCGGGCAGGGTTCGGACTCCCTGGACCCCCCCCCCCCCCCGCCATTCCCTACGCCACTGGCTCTACTATATTTAACATTCCAGTCTTTGTAGGCAAAATATGTACAAAGTGTGGCTGAGGCCTTCGAAGTTCTAAAAATCTGTGATATGGAATAACTTTCCATCATATCAACCAGCAGTACAGACCTGAATATTAATTCTGTATGTATGTGTTTTTTATAATAATATATATGTAATTTTTATAACAGTTCGTATCTTGTATCAGTATTGTCAGGCAAGGACTTGGGATATGTTAGTCCTTGTAAACATTAGTTAATTATATTCTATATTTGTACAAATGAATCAATAAATTTAATATGTAAAAATGTGTATTTTTTATGTAGTGAACGATGTTCATGCTATATTTTTATAGTTGTGAGTGTAATACAGGAAATTTAATCTATTAGTCTGAGTGATGCGGGAACACCAGCTGCGAAATGGCCATCAAGAAGTTTACCAAGGTAAATAGCAGTGTACTAAGAAAGTATTTTTAATTCAGTGTTTTTAAAGTATCCCCTAGACAATAATATTGTCAATATTCACTTCAGTATTGACAAAGGACCATATTGATGGAAATATTATAGTCTAGGAGCATATTGAAGCGTCCTATCAATACTGATGGATATTGATGGGAAATTATATTTTCTGTCAATATTGAAGAACGGTTTGAAAGTCTAGGAGGTTTATTGTCAATATTTCCTTCAATATCAGCTGTTTGCAAGACTGTGAAGTGATTTTTTTTTTGTAATCATTCAGTTCTGTAGAACACAAAAAATTAAGTAAATGTTCATGTGTAAAGCAGTACTCATCTTGTACCACTATTTGGACCAGCTTCTGTTTCTCTCTTTGATTTTTCTTTCTCGTACAGTGTAAGAGTCAATGCTAGAAAATCCAAATCCAACCTAGAAAACATTTTGAAATTCACTAAAAATAAAAATAATAATGAATAAAAAAGAAACAGTCTCGATCATGCAGCACGAATATTTTTGCCAGAATGAATATTGGTGAGAATATTGATGCGTGCTTCAATATAGAGCATCAGTATTGAAGAGAATATTGACAATATTATTGATTGTTTAGGGAGGGGGGGCCCATAATATCTTCTATCCAGCCTACTCGATTTTTTCCATTATTCAATTTATTTCATTATTCCATTCATTTGGTTTGTTTGCCTTGCTGATACCACAAGATTTGAAGAATGTCACACATGTTTTCCTTCTAACTTGCAAAATTTCTTCAAACCTCTTTTCCCTAAGTCACATTGCTTAAAAAAACAAACTCTCTATTTTGTATGCCAATGAGAAGTACAGACAGATTTCTACCAGAATGATGTTAGAAATACTTATGCAGGATAAAGTCATTTTCACGTACGCTTATAAATTGATATCCCTTATTCTGTTGATCTCTCCTACTACAGCATCTGTGGAAAGAAGCTTTTCTTGCATGAAGCGAATAAAGACATACCTCAGGAGTGCAATTTCAAAAGAGAAACTATCTGCTTTAGTGGGAAAGAATAAATGACTATGGGACAAAAACAAGAGCAGGCCGAGGAAGGAAGCTGTAGCAAATTTCAGACTGGAAACAGGACATGACTGTCTAGCTGCTAGAATGAAAACATACCCGACAGAATAGTGCACCATCTGTAAGGCTGCTGGATCGGTGATGGACTCGAAGCACCTGCTTCAGCGCACAGGACTCAGCAAAAACAAAGCAATCTACCAGCTCTATACTGGACAGCCAGAAACAAGATGAACCAGGACTCTGTTTCCTATTAATTGATCATTATAAATTATTATTGTTATTTGTGCATTTCTGTTGTCTAAACATACCAAATTTTGTGTTGGAGTTATATCCCAATAAAGCCATAGGTTACAACAACAACTTTATGCTTTAGCGAAAATTACAATTCAGAAAGAACTTCTGCAGTTAAAAAACAGCCATTCTATGAAGACATCACTGACAGGTTTGCAGCCTTAAAGGACAAAAGATTGATTTGGTATACAAGGTATAAGTAAATTCAGTTATTAAAATGAGCATGTGTAAATATTTTTTTTCCTGCTAGCTCTTCACCTAACTTCCCAGCCACAAATCACCACATACTTGGCTTGGGTTTAAAATTATGATCAGTATAATAATATCAAGGTACGTTAATAGTTGATGAATATTAAAGAGGTGTGTAAACCAAAGTATCCTGGTTTTTCACCCTGGATCATAAAAAGTATGCCCAGTTCCAAATCTCCCACAAGAAATTCAAAGATTAATCCCTGACCTTCAAATCCGTAGTCATCAATGGTAACTACTAGAACGTACAGGGGGTAAGTTAAGGGACACTAGGGGTGAGTTTTGGGTGAAAATAACTTGTTTACGTAAATAATCTTTCACAGTTATTAGAAACTTCATTTTGGTAGTTATGCTCACAGTGGCCATTGGATCCTCATGCTGCCTTCTACCTGTTAACTAATATATTTGCTTAAGTGCAGATCGGTGAACATTTTATGTATTTAACATGTTTAAAACTTTTCCCACGTGGCCAGCATTTGTTGGGTGGGCCAGGGCTCCTTTGGTTCCGTCCTGCCTGTTATAGAGTATTTCGATTTATAGAAACGTGTGTGTATATATATATATATAATTTGAGAATATGCTAATATCGATTATCAACTTTGTGAAATATGTTCTGGTTTGACGGAAAACAGTACTGTAGTAGGGAAAGAACACAACATATTGGTAAGTGTAAATTGTGAATATGTAGGGGAGAATGTGGAGGGATGGGACATTCCATGTAATCATAGGCGTACCGAGGGGGGGGTTTGAACCCCCCCCCCCCCATTGATTAAAAAAAGGAAAATTGTACAATTTTTTTAAGTCTGCCCATAAATTACTTAATACAAGTATAAAGCGTGGGAAGCTTAAAACTCGTTATTTTGCGTCTTAATTTTTAAAATTTTCCGGGGGAGGACTCCCAGAAGCTTAAAACTCGTTATTTTGCATCTTAATTTTTTAAATTTTCCGGGGGAGGACCCCCGGACCCCCCCCCCCCATATGGTCGGCCTGGTTACGCCTATGCATGTAATACAAAAACCACATTTGAAATTCTTACCAAATTGCTCTCAGAAGTTTGCAACCGCAATAATCTGCTATATTAGAAAGTATGGTGGATGTTATGCTGTAACTTTAAGAGAAAACTAACTTCCTTCAGTTTTGTCAATAGGGCCTAAATAAAAGTGAAAGTTTATTTCAATCACTATAAATATATATCTTATCGATGGGAGTTGTTTTATGGAATTGCGAGTCGCGTGTAGGCCAAGGAAACAAAATTGACCAGGTAAAATTATTTTCTTTTTATTTAATTTAATGCCCACACACTTGACATAAAGCCATTCAATTCGTCTCCCAGGTAAAATATGAATAGTTAGTCATTACTGTATTGACATTTCTACCAAACACAAGTTGGTTAATCTTTCGAAAGGACTTTTTTTTTTCGTATGATATGCTGGTCAAGAAATATTGAATAATTTTGAAAAATAAAATAGGGCGTATGCTACGTCAGAAATAGAGGAAAATTGCAGATAACAATCGCGGTGTTTCGTGTTACATCGGGAAACATTCGCATCTTTCCCCACCACACGCAACGCGCAAGCGCAGTACGGCATAAATTAGAAAGTGGGAGTGCAGTAGGGTCGAATGGCATGGGTTGGTGTGGATATTGTGGTAAATTTCTTTTGTTTTTAAAATAATAGCATTGATGTGATATGTGCTAATGTCGCTTATTTTAACTTAATACTTTTCACTATGCTTTTTATGCGATATCTTCATTGCTGTTGCTTACATTTTTCCATTAAGCGTTAAATGGTTGACCTTATAATCTTTGACACCCATCAGCTGTTCTACATCTGTCATTTAATTCTGTTGCAGACGTTTTTTCGTTATAATTTTTTGATGTAGTGTGTATGTTTTCCAAGTAGTTGCACCGCACCATATCACAGGAATGCTGGAGTGAGAATCTGTTCAGAAGAACAGCAACTAGGCCTCAATATTAACCCCAGACAGCATTTTCACGTAGAACAGTGAGTTTGTTTTTATGACGTTTCATTATGAGAAACTTTTATTTTTTTCAGTGTTTCGCTGTAATTGTTCATATCCCAAGGGTTTATAACTAAAGTAGAGGCAATGTTTCAGATTGGAGTCGACGATTTCTCCATGATTTGATGGCTAGCATTGACATGCCTCCACTAAAAAGCAGTGATACTTCTTCTGGAGGGCAGCAAAAGCAGCTTCATCTGTCTGGGTCAACTGTGAATGGCAACGAAATTCCGAGCACTCCGACTTCAGACAAGAAATATTCTTGTCGTCATTATGCTTCCAAGGTGCTCATCAACCTCAACTTCCTTCGACAGAACACCAGGTTTTGTGACGTGGAAATTGTTGCAGGGGGTAGAGTTATGAAGGTAAAACATTTCTGTAATTCATGTTGTCTTGGCAAATGATTTGGTCCGATGCACCCGCCCTAAATGTTACAATTTCTTTTATACCACGATATAGCAAAAAGTAGTCAAATCTCAGCCATATTACCTTCCCCGAAGCTATACAAATTTTCGTGATTTGACGCCAGAGCTCTATTGTCACATCAGCGGAGCAGGTAGAATTCTGGGTAACAGGTTGACAAACACACTGTACACTAATATCACTGTTCATAACCTAATCTAACCTAACATAACTGCCACTAAAATAGAATCTACCTGTCACTACTTACCTTAATGCAGAGGTGGTTCTGATCCTGTTGGTCACTCTGCTTCGCTCAGAAACATAAAACATTGCATCGTCCTTACAAACATACATATCACGCGAATGGGTCAAGCATATATGGATTATGTCAAAATAGTTTCTGTACGACTGTTGAGTTGCTCTATCCACAATGTGCAGTCAACAGTTGGTAGTCGGAAGTTGACAGTTGCAGTCGGCCGCTTGGGAGTGGCACTCGAGTTGCCCACAATATGCAGTCGACATTGAGGTTAGGGAAACATTTTACAGTGCAAAAAAATGTGGAGGAATTGATTTATAACACTTAATATATGTAATAAACACGTCTTGCTTTTTCGTAGTAAGCTAATCTATTTATTTGCACTAGTAAATAATCTTCAGTCTTGTAATTTGTAGCTTGCAGTCGAAGATGAAGATGATTTTGCCGACTGCCAGCTGCTGACTGCAACTGCACCTTGTGAATGGAATCCATTACTCATCACACGTTATACTTGGACTACCAACTGCCGACTGCACATTGTGGATAGAGCTTAAGCTAGGCTTACGGGCAGAGGATTCATAGTCTTCGCCCATTACTAGTGATTGTACCATATCAAGTGAATATTTTGAAGTACCAGTACAATTCAAGTGTTAAAATAATTAATTGAAGTACTATAAACAGTAGAGCATGTTGTAAAACTTGTACAGAGTCAACATTTGTTTAATATTTACACTTCTTGCTCCACTTACATTTAATTTGCAGGACTAGTTTCCAGGGATTACTCCCTCATCCTCAGCTGGTGGTTGACTGATAACAAGTCTTGTTGATCTGATGCATCTGCTCCTACAGTGTTACCACTCCTATTACCTAAAAAACTAAATGTATTGGAGCAAGAAGTGTAAATATTAAATAAATGTTGACTCTCTACAGGTTTTACCAGTACAATGTTTGAGAAATTAAATCATATGTTTAGATTTAACTTTTTTTTTTGTTTTCTTGTTTTTTTTGTTGTTTTAACTTCATGATGGGGAGGCATTCACACCTGATTATAAATTATATGGAACTCCTCCACAATATGATAGCCAGCTAACAGTGAGGTATGCTCCATCACTATTGTCCGTGCTCCTCTGAGTCATGGAAAACCAAAGAGGAATGATTGTCACAGTGATAGAATTTTGGGTAAAATCGCAATTTAAGGGACCAACTTTTAAAACCAACTTGATGTTCATAAAACACCTAATATCACATGTATTTTGTTATAGATAGTTCTGTGGAGAGATGATGACTTGACGAATGATTTGGTTCAACCTGCCCACCCTAAATTATACATTTTCTTTTGTAACACAATCTAGCGAAAAGTAGCATCTCCATATGATGAAGAAACTCGTGATTGCACATTAGAGGTGTGACGTCACACCACCATAGCACCTAGAATTCTGGGTAAACAGGTTCATAAACACGACATACCTTGCGGGAGATATAATATGGTACATTTACAAAACAGGAGAATTCAGAATGCCGTAATAAATTTTTTGCACTCCTTAGCTAGTAAGTGTTACTTACGAAAGTTGTTTACATGGATCGTAACTTGACATTACCACACGCAATCTTGTTGCTAGGGGCGACGGGCAGAAAGTTACTTTACCGCCCGCAAATGCTTATTTGCGAGCAGAAATGACCAAGGCCTCCCCGCTTTATAAATATTCGGTGGCCATAAACAATAACAAATGCGAATCCCTTTCTAAAATAAGCACCATTCTTCAAGACTGTATATACATAATATTTTCAGGTAATATCACAATTAATATAATTAAATTGATATAAGTAACCATCGTGCAAAAAATAGTATGCAACACACAGACCGTAAAGGCATTTACGGGTCTCAAAAACTTAAAAACCCTCGGCGCTCCCCCCCCACAAAAAAAAATCAAGTCAGCGTTTCTGTTAAGTGGTATTTTTCTTTAAGTTGTTATGTTTTTTTTAATGGATTTGACATCGGATAGTGATGATTGTACAACTTCGTCGCAAAAAACAAAGCCATCATTTAAATCCAAGAAGACAAAAGGGAAAAATAAACCCATAGCCTATGTGCGTATAATGCAAAATGTATTTTTGTATGTTATTACTTCAGTAAGAGCACTCTTTATAAAAAAAATTGTAGCTGTCTCTCAAAATTGTGGAATGTCCCCCTTTTTTTGACAGTCTTGTCCATCCCTTCCTTCAACAGTTGGTCACCCTAGTGGACTGGCACAAAATTCTTGTGGACTGGCACCAGTCTGCAGACCACAGGTTCAAGACCGCTCTTGTGAACTTTACTTTTCCTTATTAGCATGTAGATGTGTAGATGTAGATATCTCGTCCTGTAGATCCTGTGTTGAGCGGGGCTCAAGGATATAGAACACGTCAGATCAAAAAATACATGCATGTTATAACAATAATATAGGTCTACAGAAACTGTAAGCTGCCAAGTTTATCCAAGCTGGAAATATTCCTCCAAATTGTAGAAGGTGTGAGTTATTAAAAATTCCTTGACAGCTGTTTAGAAAGGTTTGCTCTTTCTTTGAATACATAATAATTTAATGTTGTTTGGAAGCTTGTTATATATCTGTACTGCAGAATAATAAGCACCCTTCTGAAAGAGTTTTAACGAGTTATTTGGTCTGTGTAGATCATTCATGTTTCTGGTAGTACGTCCGTGTACACTAAAATTAGTTTGAAATTTATCAATATTATTCACTACATAACACATAACAGAGTACTGTATATATACTCCCCTGTAAGAGTGAGGACTTTTAATTTTTCAAATAGCGGTTTACAAGATTCCCTTTTTTCTTTCCACATATTATTCTTATTGCCCGCTTTTGTAATCTAAATATTTTCTCCCTATGGGAAGAGTTGCCCCAGAATATGATCCCGTACCTCATTACCGAGTGAAAATATGCAAAATATACCATAAGTAATGCATCCTGTTTTAATATATTATTCAAAATTCTTAAAGCAAAGCACGCTAAACTCAGTTTTGGACCTATCATTTCTATGTGTGTCTTCCAGTCAAGATTTTGGTCAATTTGCAGTCCTAAAAATTTTACATTGCTAATTTCTTGTATGAAATGTACCAATATTCTCAGTCTATGAAATATTTCAAGTGAAGATTTATTTAGTTTGCAACATCAGATAACACGGGAACTATTCTGTAAATATTATTGAAGTAGCATTCATAAACAGAAACATGTAACTGTTTACATTTCAATCTAATTACAGTTGAACAAGAATTTAAGTATTGATGATTGCAAAAAGGACATAAATACACTTTGTATGATATAGAGCCGCATTCATTAGATACCCATAATAATATCAAGGCATGAGTCGTTTGTGCAGGCAGAAGAGTTAGGCAAACTGAGTTGAGTGCCATTGTGTGACTTGAGGCTTTCCTGGTGTTGAGAATATATAATGCAATAAACATCACAGAAGCATCAGGCTGTATTACTCAGATAAGTCTGCAGTGGTCCAGCTCTGTGTCGACACTGGCCACAAAATCCAATGAAAATTCAATCCAAGGCTTTAACATCAATAGGGATGGCAATATACAGCTTAGCCAGGCCTTGAAGTCAAAATTGGCCTCTCTCAATTTCAAATAAAATCAGGTTATAACAAAGAATGCTTTTGTTTAATCAGTGATAATTGCAATTATGATATCATGCAGAAAATAAGTTATTTTTGTTATCGATTTTAAAGTTAAGCTCTAGATCAATTAATTAAGCAGGGCTTACAGAAAATCAAAGGTCTAAAGTTTGATAAGCATATGTGAAGGAATATGTCAGTAGTCTTATTTGTCAAAGCTACTGTATGCAACTTCCAGAGCCATATACGAACAATGTAAAACAATATGTTGCCATGAGAACTGATTTGCATTTGATATTCTTTCTAATATCTAATATATAAAGTCGAATGTGTGTTTGTGGGTATGTATGTTTGTTCCTTATACAAATCCACATTTCTTCACCAATTTGTACAAAATTTTGCACACATACCCAGTTAAGCCCGGGAAGTTACGCGGTCAACATTAAAATTGAAATAAATCAGTCCTTCCCTTGAAAATTATATAATTTCTGAGAATTTTATACTGAAAAAAAAAGAAATGCTGTTTAGTTCACATGGCAACAATGAATTGTTTACTATGATTACATAGGGCCTTGGCAAGTATATAGCCTAATGCTGGAATTTAATGTAATACGAGTATATTGGCGAAAATAATTACTGAAAATGAAATCCACGAAAATAAAGCACAGTGTGATGTAGTCACGTAACTTTCTCTACCCTCGACATAAGAAATATTTACTCACTTCACATTTTGATGTAGAATAAGAGGGACAACTTAAGTGTGTGAGTATGCTATATCAAAAGTCTGTAAATAATCCTTTCCGCTGATAAGTTATCCATACCTGTAGGCTTTGTATTAGTTGAGAAATAGGGATGTTTATCATAGGCCCTAAGCATGGGATGGAACATTTTGACTCGCAGTATATTATGTCTCGGGTTCTAGGGGAGGAAAGTATGAAAGTGATACTGCATTTCTCTTTTATTTCAGCTCCGAAACGATTGTATAGTAACATGAGAATGAGAAATATTATTTTCCGTCAAGTCAGTACAATCTTATGTAATTTGTGTTTCTTCTTATTTCAACCCCTCCCAAGCATGATGTGTAGAAGCAACGGAATGCAGCATTCCACATCCTCTATGAGCCATAAAAATTTATATCCAGCGTTTTCTGATGGAATAGTTTGAGTGTGATAAATCTTTTTCTTCATTTCAAGTTCTACATACATAAAGTCCTTCATAAGTTAATTTCAAATTAAAAAATACAAAGCCCGGGCGACGCCGGGCCTTTTCAGCTAGTATTACCATAAAATAGGCACTAAATAGGGTTTTACTCCGGTACCAGTCAACCAAGTTGGTCCAATATCAATAGGCTTCTTCCCATGGACATTATAAATGCGTATACCAAGTTTCATGAGAATCCAAAAAAGCGTATTTGAGTTATTATGTGTACAGACACACACACAGACAAACAGACATTTTCCCGTCCACCACACAATCTTCAGAAAGTACCATTCTGGTACTTAATAAAGCAATAGCCATGAATAGGACCGATTTCACATCTCATCTTACTATTAAATTAAATTTTTCCTTTCTCGACCAATCAAAGCTTTCCACCTAGGATTTCCTGTCTCAGTGGCGTAGCAAGCTTAGGTGGTGCCCGGTGCGGAAATTTCTTGTCACCCCCCCCCCCCATTTAAATTATTAAAGTATGGAACAGTTCCAAGTGTTATTTTTTTGGATAGTCTAAGGTAATCCCACGAGAGTTTAAGAGTTTATCGATAGATGCAGCTGGAACGAATTTATCTGATGTAACTCGTAAACTCAACGGATTGCGCAACTTTAGTAATAATTACTTTGTTATATAAAAACAAAACTATGCTCCGAAATCATGGTATACTATGAATTAACCATCTATTAATCGATTCGAGTTACCATGTTGTGACCAGTGTTACCAATGGTGAATATAAGACATAGTTAACCTAATTCAGCCAATTTTGTTGGGATTAAGGAAAGACATACATATCAAGCATATTATGCTGTACATTGTACATTGTACTGTTAAACGACAATAAATAGTATTATTATTATTATTATTGATCTAAAGTACGTTATAGACAGACAGATATATATATATTGTTTTCGTGAGCGACAGACTGTAGGTGTTACCGTTAATAAAGCGAACATCTAGGCCAAAATACACTCCCGAATTTGTGCAAACTTTTATTTTTTGAGTGATTTTTTTATATTTTTTTTGTTTTCCAAGCGAAATCTCGAATTTTGGAAAGATGAATTTTGATAAAAGCACAACATTTTGTATTTATGTCAGATACCTTTCAAGATGTGAACCGAAGATGGGAGACAAGTTTGCCTTATTTTTATTTAAAGAAAGTTTTCTCGAAAAGGGCTCTAACGATTTTCTTTAAATTTTGCACGTGGGTTGCTTATAGAGCTAACACTTTTATTTGAAACAATTTTTCGAAATAATTCTCTGAAGGGTAGTTATAAGCCACCCACTCTGAATACTCGCTCTTTGCAATCCGGCCTCTTGTAACGGAAAATCGTACGAAAACAAAATTTGGTATTTGGGTTAGGTACCTTTTCGGGATGTGACACGAAGATTGATGACAACTTTCTCTTATTTTTAAGGGGAGGCTAACTTTTATTTGGGCAGAGGAAGTTATGTGAATTATACATCATTTTTTATAGGTTGGTCCTAATAAATTTCATAAACAAGTAATGTAACTATTTTACGGAACTGTACTATTAATAATCTATTCTCAAATATGCGCACATCCCAGTTCAAAATCTAGAATGAAGGAGACTTCGGAGTCAACTCACATTCGAAGTTTATTTTCGTCAAAGTCACGGCTGCCGCAGCGGGTAGAATTGGTTGCGGCTCGTTGAAGTCTTATTTAAATTAATAAAACTGCAGAGACAAGCATCGACAGAAATAAACACCCCTCCCCTAAATATAATATTATTGTTCGTATCAACACAGCGGCCAGTTCAGCCGGGTTATATTACCTTTGTTGACAGAATTTAAAACTAAAAGAAGTTTCAATACGCATGTTGACTTGTAGAAAGTTGTTAAGCTTATTTAATTGTTTAAAATAATAATATTATTTTCTTTAAATTCCCTTGAGCGATTTTTTACTTACAAAGATACATTTTTATTTTGTCACCCCCGGGTGAAGGCACCCGGGGCGGCCCGCACCCCCCTTCCTACGCCACTGTCCTGTCTTTCCAAGATAACACAGGTAATTTCCCAAGACCAGCTCACTTCTCCGAGAAGAAGGCAGTGAAGATAGCTACTGTGAGCTCGGAATGAAGCCTCCTATTCGCATTGCCCTAATCCAACTGTTTCTCATTTAGTCTGCCCCATAAATTGATATCATAGGGAGAACACTGACATAGATTGACTCTGGTCAGGGGCACCACTTCCACATGGTTTTCCCTGGTGACCATCCTGGTTAAATGTCCAGAGCGTGAAGCATGCTTCCTGAGAGGACAAGTCCTGTCTCCTGGCGCTAGGCTAGTCTTGCAATGGAACTTAGTGGGGGTGATTTTTCCAACATAGCAGCACTGTATTTGGTAAGATTCGTCAAATCTTGTCTCTCCCCAAACTTCACCCTAATTTTCTAGTGATGAAGAAGATATGGCTGCCAGGCTGAGGTACTCTGACAGGATAAAGTATTGATGGTGCGGTGCACATTTTATTAATTCACTGTGTAGCTGATAGAGTTATGAACCAAATATTGTGTAGGATACGACACACAATTTCCGGTTGCCAGATCGCTGTTGGCAACCAGAATTATGAGGCGGGTGACAAAGATTCAATTTTGAAAAACTGCTATATTATTTATTTTTATTATTTTACTTTTCACAACAAAAATCAAATTTAGTAGACTAGATATGCTATAGGCAGTCACTTTTGAAATGAACAAGAAGACTGAATATTTGTATTTGCTCATAAGCATTAAAAAATATCCGGAAGTTATGGATATAATTTGAATTTTGGACGTGGCTATCATTGGTTTTGGTTCTCTGTGTTTTAGCCAATTGTTGCTTTCACTCCTGTAGTAACATGCAATGTAGTTTGTGTTTGGCTGTTGTTTGTTACGCCATTAAAGCTTACGTTCAGTTTAAATACTTCCAAAATATATTATAATATGTTTTAATAATTTGACACAAATTAGTTGGTGCCATGCAAAAAATACAAGCTAGGCCCTATTATTTGTCTTTATTTAAGGTCAAAGAAACTTCAGTTGTCGGCCATGGTGGTGTAGAGGTAGCGTGCCTGCCTGTAGATCCAAAGGTTACAGGATCAAACCCGGCGTGGTGGATGGATTTTTCAGAATGTAAAAATCCTGGGCACGGGGTCCTCTGGGAGGGACTTTAAGCTGTGGGACCTGTGTCATAAAAGAACTCCAAGCTTAAATTAGAGCCTCTGGACAAAATTTATCGGCCATATCACATCCAAGTAATACATGGGTTTCCTGAGGGAGCTGGGAGGAGATGGGCTTGCCACCTTTCCCTCTGTCCTGTTGTGAAAAATTCGCATAACAAAATTTGCATATGTAACAGTGACCTCCACTTGGAGGCCCTAATGACTCCACACTCTAGGGATATATAGGAATGTAGAAGAAGGAAAAATGTTCAGTTAGTTTGTATTTTATTATCTTGTTATTAAGTGCCAGTATGGTACTTTATGAGATTGTGTGGGGGACGAAAAAATGTCTGTCTGTCTGTCTGTCCGTCCGTCTGTCCGTGCGTCTGTACGCACCATAACTCAAGTACGCTTTTTCGGATTTTCATGAAACCTGGTATAAACATTCATAATGTCGATGGGAAGAACCCTATTGATATTGAACCAAATCGGTTCACCGGTACCGGAGTAATGCCCAATTTAGTGCCTATTTTAATAGATTATGGCGCCTTTCTCATAGAAAGGCGCCATCACTCAAATACGCTGTAACGGATTTTCATGAAACTTGGTATACCCATTTATGACGTCCATGAGAAGTGCCCTATTGAATTTGAACCTAATCTGTTGACCGGTACCGGAGTAAAACCCAATTTAGTGTATATTTTAAAGACACGGTAACTCAAATACGCTTTACCGGATTTTTATGAAACTTGGTATACACATTTACAATGTCCATGGGAAGACGTCTATTCATAATGGATAAAATCGGTTGATCTGTTTCGGAGTAATGCTCAATTTAGTGCCTATTTTAAGGCAATATACGTATTCGAAAGAATTTATAAAAAAAAATGAAAATCAGTTATCTTGACAACATAGCCTATTGTTTTACTGTGATCTTATAAGGCCTTGGAAATTAAAATACAGGTAGCTATGACAAAAAACACTATTGTTTTACGTGCGCGTATCCAACTAGACCGTTAAAATGACCCAGGTGGCCGAGATGGTAGACCTTTCTTCTTCCGTAAGTCCTGCTTAATGAATAAATCTGGAGCTTAACTTGGAAATCAATTAAAAAAAAAAACATATTCTGCATATCATAATTGCAGTCATAACTGATTAAACAAAAACATACTGGCACTTTTTTACATCAGTTTACCTGATTTTATTTATTTACTCATTTTTGTATATTTAAAAGGAATATTTAATGTTTCATATACAAAGAATATACTGGTATTAGAGAGGGGTAGTTCATTTCTCGAAAGTCTATATATTGCTTTATCTTATGTCACATTATTCACAACTAAAATTATTGGCGTGCCTAGGCTTGAAGTCTCTTGCTCTGGTGTAGGATCATTGAGAAGACATAGTATGAGAAATATATTTTCAGTATGAACGTTGTGTTAAAATCCTTGTGCCTACTAAACTCAATGCCACTGTCAAACCACTGCTTGTTGTGATGTCATTTTGTTTTGTTTCAGGCTCACAGAGCAGTGTTGTCTGCAAGTAGCCCGTATTTCCAGGCCATGTTCACAACTGGTCTGCTAGAAGAGCAGAAAGACACAATAGAACTTCATGCTATACCTTCTCACATACTCAACTGCCTCATCGACTTCATATACACAGGTATGTAGTTAAGAGTAGAGGATAATGTTTTTTAAAAGTTTTTTCTATCTATATAATAGGAGGAAGGGTTTCACGATGCATGCAGAGACCTGGAGTTTTAAACATACGTGGATTTTTAATTTTCAGTTTTGAGTGAATAACTTGCAGAAAACATGATTTTTTGTTGTTGCAATATTGAAGTACTAGGTTTCGCTAAAATATTTCAATTGTAAAATTAATTGCACGTGGCCATGCTCTGATGGATTCATTTGTTTATATTGTTACGGGACTGTGAGTATATCCAGAGATCTGATGTTTTACATCAGGGATGTCCAACATAAATGCGGCCCGCGCCCTCACTTTTTTCGGCCTCCAAATGTATAAAGTACCCTCAAATACGAAATTTATAAAGTAAAAATTTTGATGTTCCCTCTCTGATAAGTCACTTACTCAGTTTCTTTGTTTATCAACAACAAATATTAAAGTTAATATTGATGCATTAGTTAGTGAAAACCAACATCCTCAAATGTCCCACTAATATTTTTGTAATTTGATATTTTTTGAATAAATTAAAATAATAATACAAACGTGTTTTTTCTTTGTATGCCATACCTATTAAAACTCACTGATAAAGTTTCATACAAAGTATTTTATAATGCGGCCCTCCAAACCGCATTTTCTTTAAAGTGGCCCTTGGGGCTCTTGCAGTTGGACAGCCCTGTTTTACATAGTGGACTGAAGAGGGATACCGATAATGAATGTAGGCCTAAATGGGAAAACACTGAACAACTTTGATGGAACTCATTATGCAGGTTTTTTTGACCGGGAACTCGAGTCTGAGGTCGTTTTTCCCAGGCAGCGCTTTCTAATCGTGGAATGCACTCCAAAGCCAGATTTTTAGCCGTTTAATTATAATTATAATTGTTTAGTTTATGAATGATTAATGTGTAAGTGTTATTAGGCTAAATATAATGTTTTAATTAATTTACTCTTAAATAAATTATTTAATGCTCTAGCAATTTAATTATCATGGGCAACGTTGCAGCAGCTGCTAGTTTGCTATAAAATATAATTTTTTTGTATATAGACAGCTTACAGTTATAAAAACCTAATTTTGGGACCCAGAGTTTTAAAACAAATGGCCCAAAAATGTTTTTACTAATATTGTTATCTCTAGCAGTACCTCTTCTTGGTCTCCTCATGCTTAGCCCCTAGATTCTATTCATGAATGGGAACCCTAAGTATTTTATTAGCAAATTTATTATTGTCAGTCATTCTAAAGGATATTTCCATGATGACACTAGGTTTTGTAATTACTTTAATGAAAGTTATTTCATGAGACTAATTACACCCATTTCCTTCTAAACAAATTCCAGTAGGCCTACTGAGCGAGGTGGCCGAGATGGTAACATCTTGGACTTGCATCTGGGAGGTCCCAGGTTCAAATCCCATTTCTGGCCAATTTGACATTTTTTTTTTTTCATGGCTTCCCAAGTCATAAAGGCAAATGCCAAATTGGATATTTACGTACCATGAATCGTCCTCACCATTTCATCCTGTATCATATCCATTTGAATTAATATAAGTTGAAATTTACTCCATAAAGTACACCGGCAGTAGAAGATAGTTGACAATCAATAGTTCCATGGCCTACCCTACTGTATAGTCACTGATCCCGAACTCTTTGATATAGCCTCGTAGCTAAAAAGAGTATAAATACAGCTGAAATAAAAATAAAATAATATTCCAGTGCAGCTGCACATTTCACCCTATTTTTGAAGTTGAAGTTGAAGTTTGCAGTTTGAAGTATCTATTGCATGCTGCAGATACTTAATGGCATAATAAAATCGGTTGATTAGTTGATTGTATTTTTTAAAGGTGAGATCAACATAAACCAGGACAATGTACAGGAGTTGATGATTGCGGCTGACATGCTGGAGTTGAAAGAGGTTGTGGTCGGCTGCACAGAATTCCTCAAGCATGAACTGCACGCTACAAATGCTATAGGAATTTACAGGTACCATAAATTCTCAGTTCTAATGCATAATATTACCATGTAACACAGTGAGTCCTGGACAAGATTGTAGAGACTACCAGGTGAATTTCCCATTGAGCCATAGAAGTATTCAGGGAGCACCCAGTTAACATTGATCTTGTTGATGCTGATATTGGGAAGAAGACAGTGAAGTCATAACATATGGTTTGTAACACACTTAAACTTTCCTTTTATAGTTTTTTCCTTTAGGACTGTGTATGAGGGAGAATCAAATGAAAACTGCAATTAAGTTTTATCTGCTATTTTACTGCAGGAAGAATGTTTGCTTGTACAGTATTTTCTACATAGTCCCCTCCCAGTTCAATGCATTTACGCCATTGGATAGGAAGAGCTTCGATACTGCATGAGAAAAATTATTTTGGTTGACCGCTGCAGCCACTTCTGCACCATCAATTGGATGTCTTCATCAGATTTGAACTTCTTCCCTCCAAGGAGATCCTTTAACGGACCAAAGATTTGGAAATTTGATGGTGCCAAAGCGAATGGGGTTGCTGAGTGCAGGTGTTTTGCTTCAACTTGATAATGCCCGTCCTCATGCTGCTTGTGCAACCATGAAAACCATCGACGTCATATGCTTCAACTGCCTCCCAACATCTGCCATACTTGCCAGGTTTGGCACCATCAGATTTCCACATCTTGAGTCCATTGGAGAGCAGAAGTTCAAGTCTGATGAAGACATCCAATCAGCAATGCATGAGTGCCTACAGTGTCAACCAGAATCATTTTTCTCATGCTGTATTGAAGCACTTCCTATCTGATGGCATAAGTGCATTGAGCTGGGAGGGGACAATGAAGAAAAATAATGTACAAGCAAACATTCTTCCTGCAGAAAAATAGTGAAAAAAAAAATTAATTGCGGTTTTAATTTGATTTTCTCTCATAGTTTTAATCACCATTGTGATCATCTTTAGCTACATCTGAAATTCTGTTGCCAAGGATGCTTACCTCCATGACCAATCCCAGTAAAACTATTAAAATCAGTAGGAAGACCTCAAGAATTAACAGTCTGGGAAAAAAATCTTTATAAAAAAAAAACACAAATTACTAAATTTTGAAATACCAGCAGAAGACAGTCTAATCAAAAGATACATTCACCCACCACTAGATGGCATCCAGGAGCCTGGTTTGGTCGTGGAGGGGAGCAGCCTTGCCAACAAAATTTCATAATGGTGATTGAAACTACGTAGTCCTGAGGTAAAAACTATAATGTGAAATTTAAGTGTGTTAAAAACGATTATATATATTGATCTTGTTGTTTTCTGTAGACAAGAGGCCGCTACGAAATGAAGAGTTGCTGATTTAAAGGGGATCTTCAAACTAAATACAACTTGGTCTTAACGCTGAGTATGTTTAAGAGTGAGAATATTATAGGAGAAAAAATTCCTCCGGCACTGGGACTTGAACCCAGGACCTTTGGCTATTCGCGCCAATGCTCTACCAACTGAGCTAAGCCGGAGCCCAATTCACAGCGCCAGATGGAACTTCCCTCCTATGACTAATGCCCTAATGGTCTACCTCACAGACAGACAAGTTATGTCATATGCAGTACTGTAGTGATTTTTGTGACCGGGCTCCCACTGTTATTGTACAGTTAACATTCAAGATAGATACATAAGCATTCATGAGCCACAGATTATTGTCTCTGTTGGACAAAGGTCCTGGGTTCAAGTCCCAGTGCCAGAGGAATTTTTCTCCTATAATATTCTCATGTAGTGTCCAACAGAGACAATAATCTGTGGCTCATGAATGCTTATGTATCTATGTTTAAGAGTGTTTTTGAATTCTCATTTGTGGCCATGCCCGTAATGAATTGGATAAAAATTTGCTATGACATCAGAACATGCCTGCTAAGTTAGCTAAATAAACAGACACACATTCTTTATGGCTGCTTTCTAGGGCCTTTGTTTTTATTCAGTAAGTGTAAATCCTGAAGATGCCTTCCTGTAGTGTTTATGTAAGAAATTTGCTTAATGCTAGAGGTGCTGGAGTAGCTCAGCTGTAATTTCTTTCATCAATCTTCACAACTATAAAAGCATGTATAAACAGTGCTTTTTTCTGGTGGTACATGGGGGTATGCATACCCCTTAAAGATTTTTCCACTTTCATATAGGAGAAAATCATTAATTTCCATGATTTTGAAAACTGGAGAAATTTGTGCCAAACAAAATAACGAAAGTGGTTATGTGCATCGTTTGCATTAAAGTAGCTATTTTTAGTGTTATGTTGATTATCTATCCTATGATTTTCGAGTGGTGGGGCCTAACATTAGTACTGCAATTCCGTAAACAAGCGAGCGCTACAGCACTGCTGCAATGGTAACCAAGATTGAGTTGCCGATGTTACTGACTCAACATTAGAGTTTGTTGTGTCACTTTCCTCTTGGCTTTAAATTACATTAATGTTGCTGCACATTTCATTCTGTATCTGGCTAATCTGCAGTTGTTTCTCATTTTTTAAATTATAGGCTATGTACCCTTGTGAAAATGACTCCGCTTATGTACATATCAGATGAACAGTCATATCCCGCAGTAGTTACAAGGTTGGTCGCAAACCTGTCAGGCCCAAACTCTCGAAAATAGAGGTATAGCTACTTTTCTTTTTAAATTTAGCACCTTCTGGTGAAAGGCGTAAGAAACCCTGTGAGTGTATCATAGACTAATTTGCAGCTTATGGGTAGAATTGATTTGTACGAACCGGAATCCACCTGAGGGTACTTAAATTCGTATAACCTTATGCATGTTGTGTGCAATTCCACTTTCATTCTAAATATGTGTGTAAGTCTAGCAATGCTCTGTCAAGTCAAAAGCGAGAGTTCCCCTTAAATATTTTTTTAGAAAAAATGCACTATTTATTAGTATAGCTGGAAAATCAAAAGATGCTTTGAACATGAATGATTTTAACAATTTCCATACTTATTTCTAGATATTGGACACTTCTAAATAGTGTACATTTACATTTTTCCATCAGTATTTGCTGTTAGGAAATTTCACCTTGCTTACATACATATTTTTCTCTAAACTGTAAATTCAGAGAAAGAATAATGCAGTTTAATAAAATTATTTTCAGGTTTGCTGAAGGTCATAACTGTGAGGATCTGGCCAATACGGCTGTTGAGTTCATACAGTTACACTTTCCTCAGATATGTAGCGAAGAAGAGTTTTTTGAGCTTCCCAAAGACCTACTTACTAAGTTTCTGTCCAGTGAACACTTAAGGGTTGACACTGAATTTCAGGTGAGTTTTATTCCTATCAGTTTCATACCTATGGAACAAAACAGAATTAGACAATAAAATAAGTAAGTTTGAAATGATGCAGCTTACACATAATTATTGCTGTATTTACCTACGTAATACAAGTGTTTTTTTTTTTTTTTTTTTAAACCTCCGATAGGGCATAAAATGAAAACCACAGTGAAAATCAAAACTGTTTTATATGGTACACTTAGGCCCACCTTCTAGCTACTTCTCTTCATAGTCACTCTCTGATTGAGACATTTGTCGAAGCGTGGTGCAACTTTCAAATACCTTCTTCATAGAAGCTTGCCACCAGTGTATTGGCCCGAATATAAGGCAATGTTTTTTCCCTCAAAATGTGCTTATAAAACTATACTCGCCTTATACGCACAGTCTAACACTTTCAAGAACTCTCCATTCATGAATGCAACTGAGCAGCGGGAATCCCCACTTGATGATGTGTGTCCTACCCAAGGTCAAAGTCACATATGGAGATTCACCAAACTTTATTTCCCCGAATTCGTGCTTCTCCTTGTACTGCCAAGTACTGCACCGCTTGGCATCTCTATTCTCTACCCGTAAAGCTTTGTTTGACCACCATCACGGCGAACCTTGTGGAAAAGAAAGCATCTTTACTATCCCAATGTGTAAATAAAGGCGAGAGAAGAAGTTACAACATGAACTTCAAAATTCCGTTTTATGTGAAGCAAAATGTACTAATAAGCTATTTTTATTTATTTTTTCGTAACTACCCTTCAAAAATTCAGGTCGTCTTATATACGAGGTCATCTTATATTCGGCCCGATATGGTATTTGTGTTATTGTATCTGTTATTTCATCCTTACTCACACATTTTGCACAATCCAACATATTTCATATTTAATTTACCTAATAACTGCTATTTTAAGCATCTGTGAAGCTAAAAAATAGCAAAGAAGGCTGTTTTGTAAAATTTTATGCTTATAGTTTGTATAAAAAAAATCCCTAATGATAATTAATTATTCTGTTTAGACAGATAAGTGCAATTGATTTAGAATGTACAGTGCTTTTACTGTACGACTTGGCCGGCAAGCGCGCGGGCCGACTATCCGTGACTCATGCATCAAGCGCCCAAGTGATGCCTCGCGTTGTCTCGCTGCTGAAGTCTAGCATGTGATCTGATTGCGTTCACACGTGAATAATTACTGTATTACAGCAGTGTTTGTGTTTTTTATGGTTAAAGTAGTTTTTAGTTTTGCTTGAAGTGTTTTAAAAATGCCACGACATAATTATACATTGGAACTGCGTGTGAATAGCAATTTCCTCAAAAGGTGCCGTAGATGTAATGATGCAGAAGGACGGCATTTCCAACATCTCCTGTGATAAGGTAGGCTAAGTTTGTATTTTTATTTTATATTTTCATATTTTATTGTGATTACAATTACGGAAATATATACGATTCGCCGGGAGTACCGTGATATGTCACGCGCCTGGCCCCGCATGCGGTTTATCTGTGACGGTGGAGCGGCCCGTGCGATTGCCGGCCAAGTCGTACAGTAAAAGCACTGTATAAAATAATGTAGAATTATTGTATTTTCACAACATAGTCATATTGTACTATCTGTAGCCTAATACTCTCTGAATTAGGAGCTTATCTTTGGTTAAATGTGGTATTTTAATTTTGGCATATGTTTCAGGTATTCCAAGCTGCAATGAGATGGATCATGCATGATGTCACACAACGTCGGCGTTATGTGTTTGAAATCTTGTCTCACGTTCGTCTACCACT
The DNA here is from genome assembly GCA_964059195.1 of Ectobius pallidus. Classification (NCBI taxonomy): domain Eukaryota; kingdom Metazoa; phylum Arthropoda; class Insecta; order Blattodea; family Ectobiidae; genus Ectobius; species Ectobius pallidus. The sequence continues at coordinate 20,428,826 of CAXKWD010000002.1, read as the reverse complement.
TTTATCTGTGTGTCTGTTGGAACGAGCTATCAACGACTGTGGAGATGGAAGTCTGAAAGTAGCCCTCCGATCCGTACGTAAGGATTTAGTGACAAAGAAGGGGAGTCTGGTACCATTATACGTCCACCCTCGACTGTGTGCTAAGAAAGACATCTTTGTGATCGGCGGTTCAAAACGGGAACTTGTTAGCGCATGGACGCGATCGTCAGAATGCACTTTCGAATCAGTGGAAAGATTTGACACGTTCAGACGCGAGTGGTGTCGTGCATCGCCTATGGGGATTGGTAGAATTCTTCCTGGTGTTGCGGCCCTGAATGGGAGGATCTTTGTAGTGGGAGGGGAGCAGGAATCGCAGATACTAGCAAATGGTGAATGTTACGATCCTCGGGAAGACTCGTGGAGCAAAGTGGCAAGCATGGTTGTGCCTCGTTGTGAGTTTGGGTTGTGTGCTCTATATGGGAACTTGTATGCTGTTGGTGGCTGGGTAGGGGAGGATATTGGAGGTTCTATCGAGAAATACGACCCAGCACTGGATGAGTGGAGATTGGAAGGAGATCTGCCAGAACCCAGGTTCAGCATGGGAGTTGTCTCATACGATGGTGAGTAATGCAGAAATTTAAAAACATCTAAGTTACTCTCAGCCATTTCATAATTACAGGTGGGACATTCTAGCAAATTATAAAAACTATTTTTGTTTATTAATCATCATAAATAATAAACTAGATTGGTTCTTCATATTCTGTAAAATTTACAGTGCCTTTACCTCCACATTACCGGTACATCCAAAGCATTATTTAAAATTTATTTTAAATATTTTAAATTTCTTTTTCAAAATCTGTTACGGGTGGGACTTAATTGGACACTGATTTTAATGATGCAAAACAAAAGTTCATTGGACATTGATTTTAATGATGCAAAACAAAAGTTCATTTGCTGTTCTGCTATTACTGTTAGGGTCTTAATGTTGTTATTAATGAAGGTATGAGGGATTAAATAAAAATTATAAACTGTTTCCAAGTTGTCAGAACATTTATTTAACTCATCAATAATAATTTAACAAAACTATCACTGTTACAGGTGGGACAAAAAGTCACTTGTTTGTTATTTTACATAGTAATTAACAACACATTTTTTGAAGTTAATCTTATACCAGTTGTACTTTAACATGTATATTTTCTCAAATGAAAATGGACATAGCTGATTACTCTTGGTATTAAAGAGTGTTAAAATCATGCTAAAAATGGCAAAAAAAAACAGTAACTCAACACATTAAATAAGTAAATCGACAGATTTTACACATGAAACCACTTCAGATACACCTAAGTCCTTAATATTCAGAGAATTTGAGGTTTTAAACTTATTTTTGACCACCCAATTACAATAATTTTATAACTTCTCTCTTTGAGGGTAAAATTACCATATTTTATGACTTGCTGCTCTGTGACCTGTTCAATAATCTGATCATGATTTTTTTGTTATGTTATTTAGTGCCTTTGAACAATGAAATGTTGACAGATTCATTTTGCTAATCATTCTTGGTAATCTTGCTTCGATTACATACCTATACTGGCTATGAAATTAGAATGCAGATCGGGTGGAACCACCCACACCAGTATCATCGTGTCCAGCCTATGATAACGAGGCAGTGTTGCCCAGCTAGCATGCCCCTTTAGTCCGTTATGAAGTTCTGGTTTGATGATTTCATTCTGCCCTTGACAAAATATTACAAATTCGGAATTTTTTAATTGTATATTCTTAAAAGGGTTCAATTTTGAATGTGACTCTCTAAGAGCCATTTCTCTAATCCCAGTAGTGCCTGACTTGCCACATGGAGAATAAACAACGTTAAATTGTAGTGCTATGCATTATAAAGTTATTAGATTGAGAGATAATACAGATTATTAGATTTATAGGTACTTACACTAGCGTAAGTTTTATATTATAAACACTGTCCCTAGTAACCAAGAACTCAGTACAAGGCAGGGAGAAAATGTGCCATACCACATCTCCTGCAAGGTTGGTTGTGTTGGTCAACCTGTTTACCCACATAAGATGGCTGTCAGTTATATGTTATGATCATTGCATCTAGGGACACATTTTTAACGTTTCGTTTAGCAAAAACTAAAACTGTAATGGTTAAGGAGATAGGGCTAGACCCCTACTTTTTAGTATACATATAAAAAAAAGTAGTATTCTGTTTATCTAAGTGTTGTAGGAAGTTTACACAGTGAAGTTAATAATTAGAGCACATGAGTGGAGGTATTATACACTTACTTCACTAGATTTTACCACTGACCTGGACATGTTTCGGGATTCTGTCTTTATCCCATTGTCAACCAACTCCAACCCAACTCAGTTGGAGTTTGTTGACAATGGGATGAAAACAGAATCCCGAAACATGTCCATGTCAGTGGTAAAATCTAGTGAAGTAAGTGTATAATACCTCCACTCATGTGTTCTAACGTAGTATTCTGTATTTTTCCCCTTTTTCTTTAACAGTAAATACTACCTGGCCCACTTCTTTACTTTCTCTACATGTGGTCCATTTCTACAAAAAAATTTCCGAATTCTGTGTTACAAATAACACAAAGCAGATTATCAAGATTCAGTGCAGAGGGAGTGTTTATTAAAACAAAAATATTGTCACTTGGCATTACAGGCCTCATCTATATTGTTGGAGGGTGCACTCACAGTCGTCGTCACTTGCAGGACCTACTTAGTTTTAACCCCGTGACAGGAGAGTGGACGTCTCTACCCTCCATGTTGGTGCCTCGTAGTCAGATGGGTGTAACAGTATTAGATGGTTACCTGTATGTAGTAGGTGGTACTAATCGCCATCATGAAGTCCTTCAGTCAGTTGAGAGATATTCCTTTGAAGAGGTAAAGTATATTACTCTTTTCACAGTCAATGATTACTGCTATAAGGAAGGGAGTGAGAATTCTATCTTGTTTTTGTTTCTGAATTTATTGTTTAAAAATGAGTTGATTACAGTTTCTGGAATCTGAGTCATGTATGATTTCTTTGCCAGCTAAACTTATTTGTGATTTATACTGTAACGTTTCAGTGTTTATTAAGTGCCAGTATGGTACTTTATGAGATTGTGTGGGGGACGAAAAATGTCTGTCCGTCCGTCCGTGTGTCTGTACGCGCTCTAACTCAAATACGCTTTATCGAATTTTAATTAAACTTGGTATACGCGTTTATAATGTCCATGGGAAGAACCCTATTGAAATTGGACCAAATCGGTCCACCGGTACCGGAGTAAAACCCAATTTAGTGTATATTTTAAAGGCGCCATAACTCACATACGCTTTATCGGATTTTCATGAAACTTGGAATACCTATTTATAATGTCCATGGGAAGATGTCTATTGATATTGGACCAGATCGGTTGGGCGGTACCGAAGTAACGAGTATATCAATATTAATTTTGTAATCAATATTCTTTCAAGGCCCACAATGTATTAAAAATACTTAACAAATTGCCAATCGTTTATTCATATTGTTGGCAACCTTGATTGATTTGTATCTTCATAACGATGTCAGTGTGGCTAAATAATAATTTAAATAAACGATTTATAACAACTAGCCGTTGAATATTGATATTATAATGTGTATTCTATGGTTATGTAGACTACCGATATTTACATTAGGCTATATTTTACTGTGAGTATTTTTCTTATCGTTCCTGTGCAGCAATATACCTAATGTAATTACTGACAGATAGATTTCATATGCTTATTATTCATTCATAACCTTTAAGGCTGCTTTAAATTGAAACAGAGATATCAGCGAATCGTAGGTCTATTGCATCATTATTATTATTGCCGGCACATTTTGTTTTTGGAGTTAACTCGGACATCTATTACAAAAATAACTTTTATGCATGGGCCTATCATAATTGCGTGTATTACTGATTAAAAAAAACATACTGGCACTTGGTTATATCAGTTTACCTGATTTTATTTAAACTGAGAAAGATTAAACCATTCTGCATGTGCATGTGGAAAGTGGAATTATTTTATAAAAATTAAAACAATACTCATGTTATTAATGTAATAAAAATATGTTTTTAAAATTATTTCGAAACCAGTGGATAAACGTTAAAAAATTAAAACATGACGTTTCGACTCTGCCCTTGAGTCTTCCTCAGGTGACATCTCAAACAGTACTGATCATAAGGAGTTTCGTCATGGTAACCCATTAGTCCACCATCGATAAAAACATTGTTTCTAAAATATCTGTTTTTTTTAGTCCTTTGGAATGTCAAACATTTCCTCCTCTATGCATTTTGCAGGTGGCTGGGGAATTTTTACCACTGGCATTTCGCTTCTCAGTCTCCTCATTACATCCAGCTATTCATCCCCTATATTACCATCATACCTATTCATACCTATGCCGATTATGCTCCGTGCCTCATATACCTCTCTTTTTATGCAATCATCCTCGATTCTTACAATGTTTACATCACCAATACTATGCCTGTTTTCCATCATATGCTGACTGAGTCCAACTGCCTGCAGAATGCATAGAGGAGGAAATTTTTGACATTCCAAAGGACTAAAAACAGATACTATAGAAAGAATGTTTTTATCAATGGTGGAATAATGAGTTACCATGACGAAACTCAATCTTCCTTACGATCAGTACTGTTTGAGGTGTCACCTGAGGAAGACTCAAGGGCAGAATCGAAACGTCATGTTTTAATTAATTTTGAAATAATTTTAAATATGCTATGCAGATGATGCCGTACTCATATCTGAAACTGAAGATGGATTGCAAAGGCTATTACATTGTTTCAATACAACAGCAAAAAAATACAATATGGAAATAAATACACAAAAAACTAAATGCCTAACAGTATCGAGAGAACCATTAAGATGCAAGTTAGAAGTGGAAACAAAAATAATTGAACAAGTTTCAGAATTTAACTACCTAGGAACTCTGATAACAAACACTAGAAATCTAATTCATGAAGTAAAGAAACAAGCCAACAGAGCAATGCAGATATCAGGTTGTATGAAAGATATAATTTGGAGAAACAAGTACAAGGCGATAGACAGTAAAGTGCGCATTTATAACACAATATTAAGACCAATCTTAACATATGCAGCAGAAACGAGAGCAGACACAAACAAAACTAAACAGATATTAAGCACGTGTGAAATGAAGGTGCTAAGAACAATTCAGGGGAAAACTTTATTAGATAAGATACACAATACAGATATTAGGGACAAATGCCAAATTCAGGACATAACTAAATTTACCAATGACAGAAGAAAATTTTGGAAAGAACACGTTGATAGAATGGAAAACAATCGCCTAGCAAAAAAGGCTCAAAAAAGCAGACCAGACGGAAAAAGATTAAGAGGAAGACCTGCTACGAGATGGAAAGACAGTACACATGACTCATCTGAGGAATAAAGGGGAAATAAACAGGATGCCATCCTACATCACATCTTTTTATTGCATTTGACTCAGTGGAAATTGGGACTGATATGGATGTTTTATGTTATTAATCTATTTTTGTTTTTATCCCTCAGAACAAATGGAGTAAAGTGCCGCCCATGAAAATTGGTAGAGCAAGCCCAGCTGTAGCATCTGCAGATGGTCTGCTGTATGTGATTGGTGGAGACCAAACGCACGAAGTGAATTTCTACAGGGCACAGATAACAATCACATCTGTGGAATGCTACGATCCGCTGGCGGACACGTGGCACGAATGCCCCCCTCTTCCTGAGAGTCGCAGCGAGGCAGGTGCTGTTGTTGTATGATCAGGTCGGTCCCGTTGTTGTCGAGATCTCTGCTGAAGTACTTCTAAACAGTGGCTTGTAATGGAGAAGCATGCTAGACGCTATGTGGCACATGATCTGTTTGAACTGCATCTTTTTACAAGAGTTGAATGTTGAGTGAGTATCACACAGTGAAGTGGTAATTAATATTACCTATTACCTATGCTTTTAAGCACACATTACTTCACCTAGATGATATTTTACCTCAGAACGCACATTTCAAGACTCTCTTCTCATTGTCAGCTGGTCTCGACTGCTGGGTGTTACGTTGTCCCTCTGGTGGTGGATGGATGTACCTAGTGATGAGGTTGTCTTCTGCTCGGATGTCAAAATTAGTCAATTTTCCCCAAACTATTAGTTTTGTGTGCTTTCTCGCATGTTTCAAGAGTTTGGCTTTTCATGGCCCTCTTCCGAGTAGTGTGTTGCTATGATTGAGTTTTCTATTTGCTGATGGTGTATTATTATAAAAACCTTATTTTATTGCTCAACTTCACTTTTAATTGTTTACTTTCACATAACGCATTTCACAAGCGACTTCCTTGCTTCCTCAGATGAGGTCCACTGCCAGGTCCGTTGTTGGGCTGATAGATGTTTCTGTAGGATGGATCATTCTGGAGATAAGGTTGCTCCTCATCTCAGGATGCAAGTAAGTCGCTTCTGAAACGCGTTATGTGTAAGTAAACACTTAAAAATGAAGTTGAGTGATTAAACAAGGTTTTTATAATTTGACCTCTGCATCCCACAAACGTTATGTATGACTATGGTGTTTTATGTTCCTGAAATGTTCCTTCATTTTAGTTTCAAGGTTCCTTTTGGATTGCCCAATGTATATTCTGTTACAATTTCTACAGTTAAATTGGTAGTTTCCTGATTTGGGCCATGTAATAGACACGGAAGCCAAACTCTTAAAACATGCAGGAAAATACACAAAACTAATAGTTTGAGAAAAATTGTTCATCCAGAAAAACCTAGGAAAATTGATTCATTTCGATATCCCAGCAGAAGACAACCTCATCACTAGGTTCAGCCATCCACCAACAGAGGGATAGCACAACACCCGGCAGTCGAGATCGGCTGACAGTGAGACCAGAAGCTTGAAACGTGCTTTCTGGGGTAAAATACTTCTAAGTGCAGTAATGTGTATTTATTAATAGTTAAATGTTTAATTTATTTGTTCTTTTTATTGTTTGACGTTATTGGATTGTTCTAAGTTTTATTTATAACTGGATCTCTTTTCCACCTGTAACTAACCATAAGATATTAATGTTTTACATACATATAAAAAGAGCCTTGCAGAATTTAATCACTTGGGTAAAGACTTGTATGTATTTAATTGATTTAGTTGGTTTTTGTCTATTGGGACATGCCTCTGCTATAGCACAAACTCAAAAGATTTTTTTTTTTTAACTATAAATATAACTTACTAGAAACACGTTCGGGGATGTGTATAAGTAAATATCCTAAACGATCTTCTAAAAACATTGACAATTTGGTGAAATATTACCTATTACCTACTAGCTATTTTTGATAAGTTTCTTCCATTGGATAGAAATGAAAATTATATTGTGTACAAGAAAATTTTTCCTGGGCCTGAATGGAACACAGGTTTTGGAAACCTACCCTCAAATTTAGCTTATCAATAGGTCTTCATATATATACTATATAATAGTCATAACTGTATAAACTTGAAATCTGACTCACTTCAACACCTGAACAGAAATTACAGTTTCAAATTTCAGTTTAATACGTCTATTTGTTTCTGAGATGTTAATTTAATTAATTGTTTTTTAAATATAAACTGTAATCTAATCTCCCCCGATAAATAATATGAACCTGATTTTTTTATGTGATGTTCTTTGATGCTTACTTTACCAGATTACTGATGGCATTTTTAATCTTTTTTGTTTAAAAAAAATGTACATAGAAAAATTATAAGTTTGAAAAAAATTGACATATGATGCAACAAAGTATTATTTTAAAAAATAACTAAATCCTACACAGCAAATCTTATTAGTAATTTTACTACACACATTTTGAAGTGAAATGTGAAAATATTTCAGAGCAGTATCTCTTTTTCTGTTGGAGAAGTTAGATTCTGAATTTGACTGAATGACATGAAAATTGGAACTAGAAAACATGCGATTCAAGTCTGCATACACTGGCACTTGAAGTACACAGTATTTTAAATATGGCAACAGCAAGATCTTTCCATGGACTCAAACAGCATAAAATTTTACAGAGCCCACTTAGGATATGCTGGATTTTTTTAAGTTGACTTTATGCAACAGTAGAGTAGAGTAGTTTATCATCACTAAAGCCCGGATTTTCATGCACTATCAAACTTAAAAACATGCATGCATTCATGCACTATCGTATCTCCAAACATGCACAATGAAAGGCGAAACATGCACTATCAAAAATCCGTACTGTAGGCCTACTGTAATGTATTTCAATTTCTCTTAAAACAATATACGAGTTTTTCCAAATTCTCCTCACTTAAACTCATGCGTTTATCAGTTAGGACATTCTTGAACACAGAAAAGGATCTTTCTACTTCACAAGAAGTAACAGGTGCATATAAAGGGAAGAAATTTGACTGAGGGTGAGATCGAATTCCATGTCTTTTACATTTTTTCCACATAATAGTCTTTCACTGTTTTAAGAAGTTTAAGATCAGGATTTGAACTAAGTACCTTCTTAAGCTTTCCCTCTCACACCCATTTCTCCACAACACGATTCCGAAGATAATTCAACGTCTTCAACAATGGCTAGTGACTGACACATTCAAGCAGTGAACATTCTGTTTAGCAGTTTTCTTTCAATGGAAGGTGTTGGGGGTCGGCGAATCGGCATTTTCTTTTGTAGCTTGGTGTATTATATTACTGTTTATTTAGGGTTAACAGTAGTTTGCACTCTCAAATTCATGCAGGTGGCATGTTGCCAAGTCAATCAAATAACAATGGTAATACAATACAACATTTTTACGTTTCTTTGAAAAGCCGAGATTTTAGGGAGGCACATTCATAATATGCACAGTTATGCATGGTAACTTGATATTATGCACTAAAACCAGAAAATGATGGTTTATATGCATTAAAAACGTCTGAATATGCTATATCAAACCAACAAAATCCAAAACATGCATTATGCATGAATTGTGCCATAAAAAGGCCGAAATATGCAAACATGCACGGAAAAAGTATGGTTATTTGGAATCCATAAGTCATGTAATGAGTAACTACAAAGTTTGAGAAGTGTAACCGAAGTATATAAAAACATGCATTTGCATGGAAATCCGGGCTCTAATCATCACATAATGTTTACATTAATCATCTGGAAGCTGGTATATATATATATATCACCTTATTCCCTCAACAAAATAGTTCAAAGTCAACATAAGCTAAGCATTTAATAAACGTAGGTCTTAAACTGCGTAGTATGGAAGAATCAGTAGAAATATTACACACCCAAAGAAAAAGCAACAAATTTAATACCTTAGACAACTATCATGTATACATAAATAAGAACTCGCTTCGCTTACCCTATCAGATAAGCAATCGATTAACAAAGGTTAATACACCACCCTCACTCTTTACTTAAAGAAAAATTCAAGAAGCTTTACATGTGTGCGTGCCTGTTATGAGTTGTGTTTTGGTTTTCTTTTTTAACGAACTATAAATATTTAAAATTCTAATTCTGGTACACATCTAAAACTGTTTTATATCTTGACGCCTATGTGTATATACATACTAGGACTTCTTACAACTCTGAATATTGTATAATATAATTTGTGTATTGAATTTTATTATTGACGACATGCTAGAAGCATTGCCAACTAGAAGATTAGATTAGACTTGTTAATTTACAATTGAAGGGAATAAGGTGGCATATACTATATAATAGTCATAATTTTATATGCTTCCTCAACAGAAAATGAGATATGTAAATGTTCAAGTTTATAGCACCAGTAGTTAAGGAAATCACTCTCAACATTTTGCCCGTTCCCTTATGTTCATGCATACTTAAGTATTTTATATTGCTGAGTTACTCTCAAAGTTAAGTAGCTTTGAGATGCAGTTATGATCATCTGTCACATAACTAAGAAATGTTATGAAAAGAAAATCAAAGAACGTCGACAGAACTGAGCAATCAGTATTGAAAAGCTCTATTTTGTTCAACAAAAAATATATTAAATTATTTACATTTGTAAATGTGAAAGCTTGCAAAGAGAAGGAAAAGATGCAATGGAGGTGGTTTGCTTTTAGCCTGTCAACATTTTAAAAACAAAAGAGATATTTTTCAGAACATGAAGAAATAGCTTGTATCTTGTTGGCAGTATATAACATATCCAGAAAGTGGTACATTAGGCTAAACGCAGTTAACAGGACAATATGTAAGTCTGGGAAAGTTACCTTATTTACGATTGCTACTAGAAATATGCCACAACTTTTATTTCAATATTTTTTTACTTGATGACAATCTTGATTGATTCCTTCCATGGAAGTTATATTCAGATCTGTAAATGTGGTATTTATCTTGATTATTGCTGGTTAGATTCATGATTCAGTGGTTTCTTCCTGGACTACGTGATCGTTAGTTTATTTAATTAGTTCCAGTTTTTCCAAATAAATATGAAATATATATGGCCTTACTGTTACTCTAGTGGTGTTACCGTAGATAAATTTTTATGTCTGTAAATTGCTATGAAGGGTGGAATTTATAGTCGAGCAATTTGAGCTACAACTGTGGCAAGAATATGGATTTCGACCTTTAGGAATTCACTAGTTGTCAGTCCCTTTTCAAAAGGAAAGGTAATGCTCATTGTAAATTATAGAGAATCTTGTAAACTGTTATGTAGTCAGCACGAGATAATGAAAGTGAATAAGTTATGTATTTATTTACCGTTAATTTATATTAACATGGACTAGGATTGCCACTCAACTTCATTATTATAAGCAGGGCCCGGATTCTGATGACCTAAATGACCTATAAAATGACTTAATAATTATAAAAAATAACCTAAAGACTGATATTTTATTTATAACTAGCATGTGCCCACGGCTTCGCCCGCGATAATGCAATGGAGGTGGTTTGCTTTTAGCCTGTCAAAAATTAAAAATTAAGAGCATAGTAGTTAAATCATTATATTTATTAACACCTAAATCACGTGGACTACATACCACAATTAGATAGCATCGCCTGGTAAAAGCGACCTCAGATTCGAGTTCCTTGGTCCAGAAAACCCCTGTATAGTGAGTTTCGTCCAAATAAAACAATGTTTGACCATATTAGGGCTTACAACATTCAAGCGATCGCGAAAGTTTAATTTCCAAGATATGACAATAATAGACAAAGCCAACTATAATTGTCAAACTTCCATTTAATTTAATTCCAAACCCATCTGAAACAATATGTTTTAATGTCAAATGTGATTCGGATTCGATAATTCTGTGTAAGAAGGGATTAAGTGTTCTCAAAAACATTTGATTTTTGGCATTTAAAATCAGAATTTTTCAAAATCCTTTCTTAGTGAGCACCTACATTATGAAACGAAGGTACTGTCAAAATTCCAAGTCTCTACCTGTTATAGTTTAGGTTCTACGTTGATTCCTGTCAGTCAGGACAAAGCCTTTTATATATATAGAGATAAATTATTATTGTACACACAAAGTTATAGACTAATTTGTACATGAATGTAAGAACTGTAAATAACTAATGTTGTGAATGTTCTTTTCTCACGGAAATTTATGCTGGCACTTAGGCACTGGCGAGTCAAACTTCGGCATTTCCTTTTGTGGTCTTCCGGATTATATTATTGTTTATTGAGGGTAAACAGTAGTTTGCACTTTCAAATCCAAGCAGGTGGCATACTCTGGTGCCAAGTCAGTCTAATAACAATAGTAATATTATACAAAATTTTGGGGTTTCTTTGATTCTTATTTCCGACAAAGACACGACAACACTTCAACACAGAATTTTTAACACTTCAAAGACAGCACCGCTAGTGAAGAAAAAAATTAATACACCCAATGTAAATACATGAAAATGACTAAATAAGGAAGCAAATGACACGAAAATGACAAAATAATGACCTAAAATTGAAATAAATGTCCTAAAAATATAAAATTGCATGAAATGACAAAAAATTACCTAAAAAAATGTATTTCTATAATCCAGAGGCCATGATTAGGATTTATCTACAATTTGGCAATGTCTATGCAGCACCAATAAAAAGATGACATGTTATTAGAATCCGGGCCCTGATTATAAGTTTTCACTTTCACAGGACAGATGTTTCATATACAATTTAAAACCCATATGGCCGTGTGCACCATTCTCAGTCAAAGTTTTTGCATTTTACCCTGTTCATCCTCAGTTTCTGGTGCTTTAAGGATGATTGAGTGGTGCACATGGCCATTAAAGTGTATGCAATGATGTAACAAGGTAGTTACTTCAATTTATCTAGATATAAAACTTATTCCTCTTTCATCAGATTGAGTTACTACTTTATCATTAACAAATTTCACCCGAGCAGTGGTTGTTTCTATGATCAGACATTGCTAGCCACAAGTCTTTTCGCAGATCTAAATCTATAAATCCCACCCTAAGGCTCTGTTGCTTTTAAAACATCCATATCAGTCCTCAATTCCACCGTTTCACATACAATTAAAAGATGTTTTTAAAATTGTTTTTAATTGGTGGATAAAAGTTGGAAGATAAAAAACACGACGTTTCAACTCTACCCTTGAGTCTTCCTCAGGTGACAACTCATTCTGTACTGCTCAGAAGGAAGATTGAGCTTCGTCATGGTAACTCATTTGCCTACCATCGATAAAAACACTATTCCTAAAATATCAAGCAATCTCTATATATATAAAAGGCTTTGTCCTGACTGACAGGAATCAACGTACAGCCTAAACTATAACAGGTAGAGACTTGGAATTTTGATGGTACCTTCGTTTCATAATGTAGGTGCTCACTAAGAAAGGATTTTGCAAAATTTTGATTCTAAATGCCAAAAATTAAATGTTTTTGAAAATACTTAATCCCTTTTACATAGAATTATCAATTCCAAATCACAGAATATATTGTTGCCAAATGGTATCAGGTGGGCTTGGAAAAAACAAATGAAATGCACTTTTGACAAATAAGAGAAGTTATCAAAATAATTCATGTTATAAATAAATATTACAGAATGAAATCCACTAAAATAATGTAATCACATAACTTTCTCTACCCTGGACATAGAGAAAACAAAACGAGGTATGGTAATGTGTATATTATTATATTATATCGCAGGTTTTTGGAGAGAAAAGTATGAAAGTGATAATGCTTTCTGTTTAATTTCATCCCCAAAACGACTTTATGGTAACATAAGAGTGGGAAATTTCCCGCCTCGATATTACAATTTTATGTTACAGGAATTTCTGTTTCTTCTTATTTAAACCTCTACCAGGCTTGCTGTGCACTGTACAAGCGATGGGATGCAAAATTCTAGATCCTCTATGAGCCATAAAAAAAACTATATCAAGCATTTTCTGAGGGAATAGTTTGAGTGTAATAAGTCGTTCTTCCTATTTCAAATTATAAATGCCTATATAAGGACCTAGGATTTAAAATTGAAAATCCTTTATAAGTTAATTTCCAATTACAAAATACAAAACCCGGGCGACGCCGGGTCTTTTAAGCTAGTATTTGATATTCCAAAGGAATGGGAAAATGCATATTTTAGGAATAGTGTTTTTATCGATGGTAGGCAAGCGAGTTACCATGACGAAACTCAATCTTCCTTTTGAGCAGTATAGAATGAGTTGTCACCTGAGGAAGACACAAGGGTACAGTTGAAACGTCGTGTTTTTTATCTTTTAAGTTTTATCCACTGGTTAAAAGTAATTTTAAAAACCTCTTTTAATTGTCTGTTGCTTTTCTAGATAGAATACAGTTTCCTGTCTTTATTAGGGTTAGTCATAGATACATTGATTGCCTCAAGTCTCTTCAAAGTTATTGCCCACTTTTCTTCTTATCTATGTCAGCATTCTCATCTTCCATTTATTCTTATTCCTTTTGTGTTGATCTACTTCCTGAGTCTGGTATTTGTTTATTGTGATCCAAGCAACTACAGGCTTTGAGTTTATCAGGGTTCATATTTGTTTGTTTATAATATAAGTGTATTTGATTGTGAGGAAAGAAGGATGTGTTTTTTACTTCCTCTGCCCGTACCATAGGTACTATAGGTAGAGGAAGTATTGTTTTCAACTCCCAAATTCGAAGTTTAGTTCTTAGCATAAATACATGTTTTGAGGTTCCCTGAATCCAAAAATACTATTTTCAGAAACATGTCTGTGAACGACCTAGCTCTAGAACTGAAAGTCGTATGAAAACTAAATTCTACATTTGTGTTAGGTACCTTTTGGGGATGTGACACCAAGATCGGCGACGACTTTATCTTATTTTTGAGGGTACTTGATGTGAAAAAAAAATCTTGTTTGTCACTATTTTGTCAAGAACAGCTCTTGCAATTTTGTTTAAATTTTACACATGGGGTGCTTATACTAATAGCTAAAGCTTTTATTTGAGACATTTTTTTCTAAAAGGTTATCTGAAGGGTAGTTATAAGCTACCAACTCTGAAAATGTGCTCTTTTCAATATGAAATCTTGTTCTATATCAGAATGTGAAGTGATAAAAATGTATTGGCCATACTTTAAGTAAAGGAAGTTACGAGAGTACATTAATCAGATTTTATTTGGGTTATGTATGTTTCGGGGGATGCGGTGTGATGTAGTAACGACATTCTCTTCATTTTTACAACTAATTTACATGAAGAGAATGTCATACACAATAATTATATTATACTAAGAGGCTAACTTTTATCTGGGCAGGGAAGTTAATTTCACATCAGATTTTCTTACACAGTGATGTCTTATTGATAGGAGTAAGAACCTTTCATTAGTACCATATCAAACAAAAATTAAAAATATCTGCAGTATAATTATGTAGAAATCCATGCGATTTCTTATGCAGAAACATTAAATCTACTAATACTCGTTGGCTATAGGAGCAGTAATAATCCTTGAGTTTTGTCCATTCTGTAGCGATAATCTTAATGATTTATGTATAGCGTAGAGCTTTATCACTGGTACTCACTACTAAATTGCGGTATTTTTACCTGTTGGAGCGCTTTCAACCGCATGGAGCGGCCATCTTCAGCAACTCAGTTGCTGAAGATGGCCGCTCCATGCGGTCGAAAGCGCTCCAACAGGTAAAAATACCGCAATTTAGTAGTGAGTACCAGTGATAAAGCTCTACGCTATACATAAATCAGTCTTAATCTTAGTGCTACCGGCTCCAACTGTAACTGATCGTATATTATGTTGGCCACTCAATAAAAGTTTGCACTATAAATTGCAATTTTCTCATGTACAAGTTGGCTGATCGCACAGAGATCTAGCTACAGCAACCACAAATCTTAATCCCGAGTGATCTGGTGAATTATCTATGGAGCTGAAACTGCTAAGGGTGTAATGATTCAGGTTCTTGCAATTGCAGTCTCATTTACAATAACAATAACCTTGTGGTAATACCTTCTTTCCTTGTAATTATAAGTCAGTTATATTGTATAGACCATTTTATTGGAGCTATATGAAAACTACTTGCAGTCAGATTCTGTGGTACAGTAGAACCCCGATAATTCGAGCTAATTGGGGCTGAGGCTACCTCGAATTACAAAAAACTCGGATTATACGGAAATATCACTAAGTTAATTGGTAAATCATAAATAAATGTTTTATGAGCACAATAATGGTTTAAAAAATAAATATATAAACAATGTAGTAAGCCTACATACCTGTGTTACGCCTACGGTTTCTGACAGTCTGTAATTGAAATGTAGGCCCTATTAACAGTCTGAAGCTAAGGTTCTTTCTGTGTATTATGAACGAAACAGTTTTACCTGCATTTTTATACATGGAAAAATTGAAAGAAAGTTCAAAATGTATCACATTCGGAAGTGCGTAAATCTTACGTGCGGACACCGTATAAAATCGAGATTTTACTCTAGTTTTATGGAACATTTTAGTTTTCTTAAGACCAGCTCGAATTACACGGAACCTCGAAATACCGGGGCTCGAATTACCGAGGCTCTACTGTATATTGAATGCATAAAAATGTTGTGATGATTAATTATGAATAATGTTGCCTAAATTGAAGGTTCTGCGAGCTTATTCGCTGTAATTTAGGGCTTCACTTCCATTTCGGGAGCTTTCATGCCGAAGTACTGTGTGTTACATTGTATGAGATGTATTGCAGGACTCAAAACTTAGTGCTATGCCATTCCATATGCAACCTGCACCCAAGTAGAGTGACTTGCTCTGTGTAATTACTAGACATCAAAATTTTAGGCATAAAAAATGGAATTTTAGGTACATAAAATAGGTTACAAAGTGAGTAATTAGGCACTATTCTTTAATTTTAGGGAAGTACTTTTTTTTTTTGTTCTATTACTGGTACCTAAAATGCCCACAAAACGATTAATTATGCACGAAAGTAAGTATTTTTACATTTTATATGTCTGACTATATAAGATCACATGTTATTTTGTTTTCATCATTAGGCCGGTATTCCACTATCCAAGTTATTTGATCAAATCGTCTAGAAAAAAGAAAATGGCCGCCCGTTGCTTCAAGGAAACCGTATTGGACGAGCATTTGAAGACGTTCTGCATGCCGTTACATTGGATCAAAGATTTCCCGGCATTCATAGCATAGGGGTCCAAAATGGCGGGTAAACATCGACTGTTTTGAGAAATAAACGGCACCAAAATAGTTTGATACCACATTTTCTTCAAGTAGGCCTATATATGATTATTCAATATTTAATCCACATTTCAAAAATTATGTACCGGTACTACATGCTATAGTAGTAATATAGGGATATATTTTTAAAAACCCTGCAAGCTAACCTCAATTCGTCTCACATAACCAATGTATAAACAATGATTCAGCCTGATTTTGTCATTTAGATATTCCTCAAATGCGGGGGCACTGCTACAAAAACATTTATAAACTAATAAATTTATGCCATTATTTATACTGTTTTACGATTCACCATCGAAAATCAAGCCTTCTGTATATAGCCTGCATTTTGTACTTAGTATTGAGCAGACCCAATGTATGTCCGCATTATAAATCACAAACATTCAAACAGTACTTTCATGGCAGAGCATTTATACTATTTAAGCCACATTTCTAAAGGGACATACCAGAAGATATAAATATTGGCATTGCAAGCGAACCTAAACTCGTGGCATCGTTAACATAACCTTCAATTTAAAGAAAGCAACGATTCGGCCTGACTTCCTTGTCATTTAGATATTTCTGCAGTTATGCTACAAAACATTTATATAAAACTAATAAACTAATGCCATTATAAAGAATTTTTTAATGATTTAATTTTAAAATTCAAGCTTTCCCTATACAGAGAAAACTGGTTTTGGTCAAAGCTATTGGATGTAGTGTACTAGCGCATCTTTGATTCAAATATCGCCTGACAAGTTCTTCATGAAGTTCTTGTCCAATGAATTGGATAGTGGAATACCGCCCTTAGTAGCACAATATTTTACCAAAATTTTCTTCGAATTTTCAACAGTTAGGCTATGTCTTTTGTCTGTTAACAAATCGTTTTTAAGGTTGAAAATTAACTTTTCACTGATACAGATATTGTAGGAGCAAACTTAAATTTTGTTACATTTTTTATCACCACTTTTCACTGTTGACACGAAATCACTTGTAGTCTTCGCATTACAATGTGGTGAGACAAATTTTAAAATAGACAAGTTTTAAGTAAACTATATTATCAATCTTAAAAATTCTTGAAATTCTTTAAAAAAAAAAAAGTAAAAATTGCTTGTTTAGACAGGTTTAGGCACAAAAAGGAAGAAATATGCACTGTTCCCCATTTTAGGCACAAAACTACCGTATTTTACGGACCATAAGACGCACTTTTTTACCTTGAAAACAGAGCCTTGAAAGTTGGGCATGTCTAATGGTCCAAAATACATTAAAATATTAAAATAATGGTAAATATTGCCGGAATACCATAATTATAAACACGATGGCACAGACTTTACAACAATGCACTTGTCACAGTCGTAGAATGAGGGTACTTGGAAGCCAGGTGTGCAATGCGAAAATAAAAGTAATGTTTAGTTCTTTTGAAGGGCATGGCCTTAAACAGCCTTGTCCCGTTACACTAACCGTAGGCTGAACTGAAGGTTAGAGGGTGTAAAGGTATTTTCAATCTTTTATGAGAAATCAGTTGAATTGTTAAAATTTACATGATGCCACCTGTACAGAAGAGATTCTTGTACAATGCAGGTTTTAAGTTAGACGTGATTTACACTGATTCTATTGCAGAAGGTTATAATTTGCTTATGCATTGAAGTATTTTATTCCCTTTAAAATTTTTCGTTTAGAATCACATCAAATTTCTTTTCTTTGAAATTTCCATCCTAAAATCGAGGTGTGTCTTATGGTCCGGAGCGTCTTATGGTCCGTAAAATATGGTATTCCCAGTGATTATAATTTTCCACAAATTGCAACATCTGCAATTAAAAACTTGTACATTTCCCCAAAAGAATTTTAGGCATTTGCCTAAAATTCCGAGTCTAGTAATTACCTACTTTGGTGTGAAAGCCCATTTCCAGTGTTAGCTTCATGCTTTTGAACTCTGCTTCACGCTATGATATTATTTTGTAATCCAGGGTGATGTAGTGAGTAAAGTGCATGATGATTACCAGGGCCTGGATTCTGATGACCTAAAATTGTTTTAACAATGACCTATAAAATGACCCTAAATTTTAAAGAAAATGACTTAATAGTTATAAAGAATGACCTAAAAACTCATATTTTATTTATAAAAAATTGTTATTGTACACACAGAGTTATAGACTAAATTGTAAAAACTGTAAATGCAGAATGGATGTTGTAGGTCTAAAATCTTGTTCTTTGTTCTTGATTGGAGTATTTGAGAAGAAGCAATGGGTGCATATTTGAAGTATGATAAAAAGCAAAAAATAAAATCACTCTGCTAACTGTAGCTGTTAAAGACAGCACCGTAGGGGATGACAAAATCATTTAGTTAATGTACTCAATGTAAATGCATGAAAATGACAAAATAAGGAAGCCAATGAAAGAAAAATGACAAAATAATGACGTAAAATTGAAATAAATGCTCTAAAAATATAAAATTGCATAAAATGACAAAAAATGACCTAATAAAAATGTATTTCCATAATCTAGACGCCATGATTAGGATTTATCTACAAGTTGGCAATGTCTATGCAGCATCAATAAAAAGATGACATGTCATTAGAATCCGGGCCCTGATGATGACCAAATATTGATGCTACCTCCTCAGAACAGAGGAATGTGAGGGTAAAAAGATTAGATACCTGCTTGTTATAGTGCGTTCTAAAGCTACGTTAACACTAACATCAAAAGGCTGCCGGCAGACCATCATTAATATCTTGAACCGGAGGGTGCCTAGGACAATGAGATTTGAAGGGTACAGGGGAAGAAGGAGGAATGTAAAAAATTCAAAGTTTTGCAGGGAACTATTTTTAAAGTTTGAGTACTCAAAACTCGGATGTATGATATCAATAATGAATACATTTTCGTTCTATATTAATAATAATGTGTGTTTTAAACACCGTGAATATGAAGTTCTGAATTTAACTCAACCATGTAAAATGAATTGTGAAACACAATAAAATACACAAATATTTTTGAGGTAATAGGTGAAAAGTATAATAACTATTCTTTATTTTTACAGAACTTAAATTATTAAAACTTGTATTGAAATATTAATTACATTATGAAACATTAATTATTACATTAATAATTATTCCTTATGTGGAAGAGACTGAAAATTAATCTGAACTTTGCTGGAACAATATTTCTTCAAATGGTTTACATCTGAGTCTTCTCCTTTGAAAGTGGGATGAAATCTAAAACAAAATAAGCGTAATGCAGATAATAATTAATTCTATAAAAATTAAACAGTAGAAGAAAAAATTCCTTAAAATTTCCATATTTCTTGATTTTTTTTACAATAAAATACACCCAGCATTTATTAATAATGGAATCTGGATAAACACAAATACACTCCACCTAAGAAATTAACATGTGCATGCTGCTATGTGTACAGTGAATATCATTGTTACTAGTGGCTTTCCTCCTTCATTCCCTGTAACATAAACCTGTGCGGTGAAATTTAAACTGCTATTTTTTCCTTACCTTACGCTTTGCCAGTTTTATAAGCAACACTAAAAGATAGCACAGTCAGCTACCAGATGGGCTTGATAACTCAATTTTCGATTTTGGTTGACCTTCCCCCTTCTTCCCCTGTACCCTTCATTTGTATTTTGGGTCTTCAACTTGTTTCATAGGCATTGAACTAGCTTTAAAACGATAGAATGTTGTTTGCAACCAATCAGGATGCATTCCTTAAGCTTTGACTTCATGTGGAGTGTGGATAGTGTAGTGCTGCTTTCCATTCCACTCTATTAAGGCTCGGTTGATGACTTAACTCTTAAGGGATGCCTATAGTTAATGTGGCTTTAAAACACACTATACAGGTACATTATTTTTAAAATAATAACACCCTACTTTGTAACTATGCTAATTTACAAAAAAATGTATTTGCAACATGACTGAGATTATAGCACAGTTATAAAAAATATCTAGGCAACAAATTTAAAATTCTCTTATGTATCTGATATGAAAATCTGTGTATAAAGGGTAATTTTTGATGTTCAGAATTTCTCTTTCCGGTCACAGTATTTTGTATTTAGTTTATATTTGGTTTGTAGTTTAAAATTAATTACTTTTATCATTATTTTGAAATTAATTAATTTTATAGTTATTATCAGGGCCCAGATTTTGATGACTTAAAAATACTTAAAAAATGACCTTAAATGACCCGAAAACTTGTATGAAAATACTAGTTTATTTGTCAGATTTGTGTCTATTGTGCATTTATGTTGTTCACCCAATTATAGGCTTGTAATTAGTTAATTGGTACGTACAATTAAATGCAAACAGCAAACACAGTCTTCCTGTATCCAAATTAAAATTATAACAAAATCTATTTATTTATGTTTATTTAGAGTTCCCGTAATTTTCAATGTAAGTAAATGCACAAAAACTCTATACAATGCAAGAAACAACTCAAAATAAAAAAAATATTTACTTATATTTAAAAAATATCCTAAGAACATGAACTGTAGAAAAAAAGTCCGTAAAATGACCAAATAATGACATTAAATTCAAACAATTGCCTAAAAATAAAAATAAAATTGGGGGAAAATGACCCTAAAATTTTTTTTTCTAATCTAATCATGATCAGAGTATCTGCACTAGTGGGCAACGTCCATGATATCACAATTAATAGATAACATGTCATCAAAATCTGGGCCCTGGTTATTATAAATTATGAGTAAACACATTTTTAAAAATGCCCTAGTATTAAAGAAATATATCCTCTGAATTGTTGTTAGGATTAAAATGAATCGAACAGCAAAAGATTTTCGGTGTTTCAAGAAGCATATTGTTCTGTTGTATCTCTGATACATAAAAAAACCATGAACAAAAATAATAATGCAACATTTGACTTCTGTGCACCAAAAATGTACAGTTTTAAAGTGGCTCTTGAAGAAAAATTAAAATACTCTTTTTCTCCCCTGTTTTCCGAGTGAAACTAGTGATATATCTCCGGTATAGTTCTTTCCAAAACATGAAAGCCCCTATTCTTGGAGCTACTCAGATAGAATTTCTCCCCTGCTACTTAATTTAGGGATTATTGAACAATATGCAACCCTCATTAAAGGCCTAGAAGCAACGCTGTCAGGTTTTCTTTCTTTTCTACAGATTCAGTCCACTGTCTTGTATCATGTTGAATAATTGCACCTGCTGTGTTAGTGTTATAATATGTCCTTTTTCTGACCCAGTTGTAAAAATGGTTATCGGCACCATATCAGAAGAATGTGTACTCTCTAAATACGCTGACTCTGGGATTAGCAACCCTCATTAAGAAGAGCCTCATTGTGAAACCATTCCGCAGCCTTGAGCCTGGACCGAGATGAGGCTTTCATGTTTCGGAAAGAACTTTATCTCTGAAACCACACCCAATAGAGACTTTTGAGATGCAAATTTTGTTTTTTGCCCCAAAAATAACCTAGAACACATGCTTTTATCAAGGATACAAATTCATTGTTGCCTAGTGTAATTTATACATAGCATAACAAATTTGTGTGATGTATCAACTAAATTCCAGTATTCTTTTGTGCCTGTGTCCCATTATTCAGGAGATTTAATGTATATGAATTGGAATGTTTATTTAGAGTTTACACAAATCTGGTATTTTGTAATTTTCTGTTTCATTGTAGATATTTCAAGATCTTGGTAAATATTAATATATTTCTCCGTTAAGAGTTGCTTGCTGTACCTGAAAATGGAATCCCTTAAGCCCATATTGATTTAAAGATACACTGTAAATCATAAGTTTGTTTATAGTCGAAACTAGGGATGGGTCCTCGATACTTTCGGTACCTCGATACTCTCGATACTTTGCATGGTATCGGCATCGAGCGATACTTCAGAAAACTCGCTCACTACTTTTTCGATACTTTGGTAATTCTGCAATTTCAGGAAATGCGGTATCTCTTTCTGCTTTTAGCAGTCTACTAAATATAGTAAATACTTCTATTTCTCCTTGAAATGGAGAAAACCACTCTGTGACATTTGTCTAGTCATAAATAAAGACTTTCCGACTTTTAAAATCCAAGCAGAAGAGATTCTTAATTGTTTTGTTTCCTGTCAAACGTTTAGTTTTAATGTGGAGTTTAAAAATAATTATAGGCTACTGATGATATTAAATTCTGTCTCATTAAATATGCACACTTAATTAATTTATTTGGTATTACACAGTTCTCTCAACTTTTAACTTTCAATCTACCTATTTATTGAAACTGGAAATGTTGACGGTATCGAGTATCGAAGTATCGAGGAAAAATCATGTATCAGTATCGAGTATCGAGAAAATCTGGTATCGACCCATCCCTAGTCGAAACCAGTGGCGCCAACTTATATGGGCCCATGGGGCTCTAGTCCACCCAATAATTTGTCATGTATTATAATAATTTATTATTTGTTGCTATTACTAAATATTGTGTTTCTTTGTTGAATCACTGTAAAGCAGAAATATGACAATTGTTGGCTTACAGAGTATGACCTCGTGTTCAAAATCACTCATGATCATTTGAAATAGTCAAATTCATTAAAGTTTTACATCTTACTCTGTCAATGTAGTTTTACTGACAAAGAAGATGGTATGATGCTTATGACGAATTTATTGGGAGAACTCCAGTCAGGAGAAATGCATTTTGCAATACTCCGTGCTACATTATTTTATTTTAGAAGTTGCCTAAAACCGAAAATTAAAAAATAAGTTTATGCTATAAATAAACTTTAGACAATTTTTGTTAACCAGGCTACACACCACTTTCTTGGTGGTTAATTACAAAATTCGATTGTTAT
The DNA here is from genome assembly GCA_964059195.1 of Ectobius pallidus. Classification (NCBI taxonomy): domain Eukaryota; kingdom Metazoa; phylum Arthropoda; class Insecta; order Blattodea; family Ectobiidae; genus Ectobius; species Ectobius pallidus. The sequence goes on along the minus strand of CAXKWD010000002.1, from coordinate 20,405,440 downwards.
TACAAACACTGAAATCGTTTCTTGCACTATATCTATCTGTAGTCACATCAATATTACATTGTAAGACCATTTCATAAATCTTAACAGGGATGGGAGTGTGAAAATTTTAAAAACTTTGAGCCCTCTCATTGTTCTCCAAAAGTTGGTGCCACTGGTTTAAACCTCATTTAGGTACTAGGAGCCAGTACATTTTTGCTCAATTTTATATTTAGTTGTTTGCATTTAGCTAGAGGCAGATCCAGAAGTTATTGAAAGGAAATTTTAATTTTTATGTCATAATTAATTAAAACCCACAAATTTCTCAGCAGGAGTAAAACTCTTCTTGTCCAAATTTAAAATTTAAAATTGTTTTTTATTACTTAAATATTTTCATGATTAAAAAATAACAAATCAATGTAAGAAAAAAAATTGTCTATAGCCCTTCCTGGATTTGCCACTGCATATAGCACATGTACATTTTTTTCCTGTTCAAATGGCAATCAAGATGGACCTAAATATTAATGATGGGCAGAATCGAATGTTTTTAAGAATCGAGAAATCTGCTCTTTAGTAATTATAAAGAATTGAATGATCATTCGAATGAAAAAGTTCTTGGATGAATGCAGGATCTGAGTACTCATTTTGTGAGATATGAGAAATCGAGTTGGTAGCCGAGAACTACTAAAATCTGACTCAATTGACAACTCAAATCATTATTCGAATGTTCAGCTTGGCAATTTTATCATGTTATAAGATCTACTGCTATTGGCTCCCACAATGGGTATGGCTCACCCATACAGTGAACCAGAAATCAGTGGGAGTTAGTTTCACACAGCGCTGTCAGATATTGTATTCACGGCATTCTACTATGAGCGTTCACAGAGTAAAGATCCGTACGACAACAACGCTGTTTTGTTTGCTGTGGGATTTTCTTTTTAAGAATCGGCAGTCTGGTAACACTGAACTGCCCTGTGCGTTCATGTATATACCTTTCTTGCCTGCAAAACTTATACCACGTTAACTCAGTTAACTGAAGCAATACGACTGAGCAAGAACTCACTACATGCTTCTCATAGCATTAAATCATTCGAATGATAAGTAGAATACTTTTTACATGATTCTTGATATCTCAAAAACTTTCAAGAATCAAATAATCTGATTTTTTCATTCAAGAACTCCCATCTCTACTAAATATTTAACTTCTGAATGATATAGGCTATAATATTGCATGGTCATAGTTGGTGATGATGAAGAAAGCGATGGAATGATACATAACAATGAAATGGGAGTTCCCTTCTACATGCCCTTTCGTCAAATACACGGTAAACTGCTAAAAGCATTAAGGAAGGGTGGAAATAAAGATGATGTAGAGCTATATTTTTTCAAAGAAATTGTTTCCTATTCAGCTCATGAATCAATGACAAGTAATCGAGTGTAAGAATATGTGGAATTTCAACCAATCACAAATTAGCGTATACGTTACACAAAAAACTAATGATATGGGTAGACAAATGTCAAGTCAGTTTTTAAATTGAATGTGAGAAGATGAAATAGGATTTATATTTAAGAAAGAAGGAAGAAAAATTCAACAGAAAAATCTTAACTCAGGTTACAGCTGTCAATAACAGTGGGAAGGGGGAAAACAACAAATGAATTATCAGTAGGCTACAGCATCTTATGTCGATCAACAGTAGGCAATCTAAAAATATGCTTCTTTCAGAAGAGCAGAAAAATTATGAGGATACCCTACCCATAGCAGACATTTTGTTAGAAGAAAGTTAAAAATATTTTTTTGACAATAAAAAAATTATGTTCAAAGAAAACCCTAAAGTTAAGTAAAATAGAAGATGTGCAGTGTTACAAAATACACCCCTCTCTCCTAAGGATGTTTGGTAATTTTAAAGCTTTATAACGTTAATTTTCCTTGTCATTTTGTTTTGGCTACTATTTTTATGCCAGAGGGAAATTTAATAGGTAAATGTTTTTTCTTACACTTAAAATTTTCACGTGAAAAAAAAAAACTTTCCATGAAAAAGTAAACAGTGGTAACTTTTCTACCATTTTCATGCAATGTAAATAATAATTTATTTAAATAATTTCATTTTTAAAGAAGAAAAGTAAAGTACTTCAGGATATTTCGTGTGGCTGGACCAGTTTTATTTTAATTTATATTGCAATGTAGGGAATTTTTGTATATGAATTTCCCACGGTTGGCAGTTGTCATTTGAGAAGTCTGTAAATCCAATATGGTGGATGTGTAGGCAGTTTGAAGTGTGGAGGGTATCTCTGTGATAATAAGTGTTGATAGTTCCTTTCAGAATATAATTTCAATTCTTTTTCGCGTGTGGAACTTTGCGTGTGCGTGTTTATGGTGTGAAGTCGTGAAGAAAGTACATTTTAAACATTGTGATTGGATACAGGGCATTAAAATCAGATCTGTATGGTAAGTCTTACCTGTTTCATTTCATTAGGTTGTAACACTCGTAATAATTTTCTGTCCTTGGGTTAGATTAGGAACTGAAACAAATCAGAGAATAGATAAGACTTCTTAGTCATTTCAAATATTAATTTGCATTGTTTATTATTCTGCAGTGTTCCAAAGCATAAATGTATTTACCGCACTATAAGCTATGGTAGCACTTAGTTATTACCGGTAGTGCACCTGACATCAGCATTTACTATAAGAACACAGTTGTTGCCTGAGTTTTTTTATTATGTTTTCTTTCTTCTTTCTTTAATGATGATCTCCTTAGTCGACCAATATTAACATAATATTCATTGAGGTAGACCAATTGAGGTCTTGTCCGGAATCTACATTTTTATTATGTATTCAAAGAAAGAGCAAACCTTTCAAAACATCTGTCAAGGGATTTTTAATAACTCACACATTCTACAATTTGGAGGAATATTTCCAGCTTTGATAAATTTGACAGCTTGCAGTTTCAATATATTATTGTTATAACATGCATGTATTTTTTGATCTGACGTGTTCTATATCCTTGAGCCCTGCTCAACACAGGATCTACAGGACGAGATATCTACATCTACATCTAGGTGAAATGAATTATAGGTTAGTTGACTTAAGAACAGGAAGTGAAATCAGAAATAGATTAATAACCACATCTCAGGGTTAGGCCCAGGACCATGTACTGGTCGCAGATCCCTCACTGACTGCCGACCATCCTCATTCTGGGGTCTCTTCCCTTCTCTGTGTAGCTTCCTTCTCGTTATTTGTTCAGCAAAATGTTTTACTAAACTTTTCCAGTTTTCCATAAAGTTATATCATCACCGGGCCCGGGTCCCTTGGGTCCGGCAGCCCCCCCCCCCCCATGTGGCGACCCTGAATAATGAAATGGTACATAATTCAAAGCTATCAAGTCCTTAGTGGCTAGCAATTGAGAAGGGCTTGCAAACTAAAGTGTAGCATCCTTGATATTCTATAAACAAATGAAGGGAATGATTGAAGCACATATCGAAACATCGTTGTATAACTTAGTTAATAATAAAGTTGCTAGTCTGCAGCACATAGGGCCTAGTTACTGAATATAAATAATCTGCCATTTATCAGTAGTAATTAGACAGCTGTCACTGGGTGACTAAACTATTTGGCTGAATGATCCGTCAACTTTTGATTTTCCCCTAATTGTCAGGTTAGGTTCACGTACAATGAACTATTAAATTTTACCTTTGCAATAATCTGATGAGTTAGATTCCATATAATGACTATTGGGCATGGAAGAAGGGGTAATCTCCTTAAGAGTATGTTATAGTGGTCAATAGGCCTACATTACTACCACTTTTAAGCTGAGAATGTTAGAAATTTTGTATTTAACTTACTTATCTGAAAATTACATGATAACAAAATTAAATGCCAGAAACTCTGGCAAATAATGTAGGCTATTCTTAAAGATTCTTTTCAGGAACATAGGTTCTTAAATCTTTTAGGTCTATAACTTAGGCCTACCAAATTTTCATGAAACTCAAAACAATATGGTAGGCCTAAGCTCTCTTTAAAATGTTGTAAAAGTTTTATAGGTTATTCTGTTGCCATAAATGTCTGTCGTGCAGAATGCTGTATAGAAGACCCTCTTTATTCACTACCTTGATACATACTAATAATGTAGGTCTTCATAATATTTATTGTTGTGGATCTTATTTTCCTCTTCTGTTTTCCTATGTGGTTTATCTCACATATTTAAAGGTTGTTATTAGAAATGGGATACAGGTACATAATACTGGAAACTAAACTGCATTTTTTTATTATTAGGCCTCAATGGCCTCTTTTTGTGTAAGGTTGATTTAAAATTTATTATACAGTAGGCTACTTTCCAGAGTAGTATTTTTATAATATAAGTTATATAACTTAGTACAGAGGTGCTTTGTAATAATTCTTAAGGCCTGAATTTTGAGTTACTTTGAGATCTGCCAGATGTGTGATTGTTTATCTGTGTTTTAAGATCTTTTTGTCTTTGTTTAGATGAATCGCTACTGCTTAGCTATTTAAAAAAAGTGGTTCCCTAATCTCTACAAATCACCAGTTCTCATGATTTACCTTAAATGTGGATGTATTTCTGACTTTCGGATGTTAACTTAATATTTACTTCAAGTTCAACTTCTAAACTAACATAAAAATATTCACAAATAATTAAGAATGTACTGGTAAGCTAAGTTTCGTTTTTAGTATGCATTACATAATTTAACTTACAGGATCAGGTTACTATGATATCGATCATCCAGTTCGACACTGTGATAACTCAAAATGAAAGTTCTGGAACAGCCCAAAAATGCCCATGCCAGGGAACAGTCAAGTTTGCTCAGTACTAGTCACCGTGCTAGTATTTGGTATTGCATATAAAGAAATACACATAATTAGGTACCATTGTATGCTGCTGCTAAACTAATATTGCTGTCCATAACCTATCACTGACCTAGAATGTTGCTGCCACTGCTTGTGAAGCAGCGTTGTTTCCTTTCCACAGCTTGTTGCATTAAGAAGACTTAGTGCATTAAGAAGTCTTAGATTAGATTAAAAGGGGTAGTGTAAACCCTTTGACTTCTCAACACTGTGACCTTAATAGATCTATTGTGAATGCCCTATACCCTATTCTAGCAGTCACTACTTTAATTTAAGGCTTTTTATTATAGCCTATAATTATCCGGGGTGATGTGCAGTCCTGAACCCGGGGATTTTTTGTTACTGGAAAACCTACTACCCGGCCGGGTCCGCCAGGGGGGAAGGCAAGTATGCTGTAGGCTACCTATACACCCATGGCGGCAGACCGTCCAATGTCTTTGTTTTTAATATTTTCCTACAGTAACTCTACTAATACTGATTTTATCATCATCACTGAATCCAAAAATCTCTTTTATTACCTTCATGTTATCCCATTCTAACTACAGTAGCACACTGGCTTTTCATTTATAAACCATAATTACTCTACCATCATCAGAATTAAGTTTGCATAGTACTGGTACCCAAGTTTAGGATGTTTTATGCATGATCCCAATCAGTATGAAGATTAAATCACTGTTCCAGGTCAATAGCGATACATTTCTAAAATGAGCACCTAAAGAGAGCAAAATTCTTTGTTAACAAATATTCCAAAACCAATTTATCTGGTTTGTATTGTGTTTTGGATGATTGTATGACTTATTGTAGTATTAAATTAGAAAGAACTTTGAGAGGGGGGGTTTTCATTATGCACTTCACACTGCTTTACATACCAAGTTGTGTCGGAGCTGTGCTTTCCATAAATTACTTTCATTGATTTCCTGTTACAAGTGCTGCCACTACATTTTTTCTCCCATGATTCAAAGCACACATTTCCCTTGCTATCCAAATGCGATTCTAGGTACCGTAAGTGGCAGTTCGGTTGTGAATAGTGATATTAGTGTTAGTGATATCTAGAGCCTAATTGATGGAAGTTAGGTTAGGAACAGTGATATTAATGTTAATCACCAACAAGTTTACAGTATGGTTTCGGGGTCACATAAGTCGTGTGCAACTCTGCCAGTCGTAATTCTCGGCTTCCAACAGGCCTTTTCTGTTCAGACTATCATTTACAGGTTAGAAAAGTGACATCTTCACTCCCATTTTCCCAGTTCATTGGACATTTTTCACAAAAAGTAAAATGCTATATGGCTTCCATGGTTTATGAAGACCACAAGCTGTAAATCATTGATTTTCAACTTTCCTTAAATGTGAATTGACTGCGTAATGATCAAAATCATACCCAGAATGGGTACTCAGTTGTATAAATAATTATCTAAAAGATAAATTTTGAGTTGAACTTTTGAACTGGATGTTCGAAATGTGTGAAAAAGAACAAGAAGGTGTGTCCCACTGTGAATGTATGGTAATATCTGTTTTTAAATTGATACTTTAGAATGCTAATAAAGGTACTGAATTTAAGTGGGAACTGTTACTTGTGTTGTGGTTTACTTGGGTAGGTTCTAGTAGATCTTTTTAAAGTTTTTCTCAGGCTTCGAACATGCGTGTGTTAATGTAGTTTGCTTGAATAGTAAGATAGTTAATCCATAAGTTTTGTGTTGTTAAGGCTATGGTCTGTTGGGCGTGATGAAGTGATGTGTATAAGTGTTACAGTTAGTGATATGCAGTGAAAGGGAGCCAATCCATTCTACAAACACTTGAGAACAAGGTTCAGGTTTTGTGAGAAAATCTTCTTGTAGATTTACTATAAACCACTTTCAGTCTCTACCATTGTTATACAATAAAATGCCACTGTGGCATGTCTTTGTTATTTATGTTTTAAATGCTAGACAAAATATATAAATATATGAGAGTGGTAGCAAGGTGGCAGAGGTGGTAGCATCTTGGACTCTCATTCAGAAAGCCCTGGGTCAGCCAATTTAACTTTGAGTTTTTTCATGGTTTCCCCAGTTGTAAAGCAAATACCAAATTGGAAATTTACTTACTAAGAGTCATTGCTGCCATTTCATCCTGTATCATATCCATTAAAATTGAATATCAATTATAATCAACAAGCCATAAGACATCAACAATAATAAACAGATGCACATCAACAGTTACCAGTATGTAGCCTACCATACCTACATAGAATCTAACTCGTGATGTATCATCAATGTTCAAAGGAGTAGGCCTACTGTTAATAAATACCGGTATAAATATATATCAGTCTCTACCATTGTAATTAAATTAAATGAGTTAAAATGCCACTATGAAATGTCTTATTTATGTTTCAAATGCCAGTCAATATATATTTTGGAGTTGATGCTTCATTGTCGATTATTGATTTTTAGGTTAGATTTTGAGGTTTTTCTGTCTTATGTATGATTTAGTTGGGTATTACCCTTGGCTTGATCTTATGTGAAATAGAAAGTGGTCCAATATAGGGCTAGCTGGTGATCCTCATGGCTATATCACATTAAAAAAATAGTAAAGGGGCCCAGTTTTATATTATAATAAGGTGTATTTTTTACATTCTTTATCACCTAATTCACATATGAATTATGTATGTTCTTAGAAAAGGTCAAAATTTAAGTAATGATTTAGACATTCATCTAACAGAAAAAGGCCTTGCTGGTTGAAAAGCATTGTCGACTTCATTCCTTATGACAAAAGAAGGCAAAGCCACCTGCAATTGATTTGACAATTGAAATGTATTACCAAAAACTGATGCTTCAATAACGGGGGAAAGAAAGAAAGAAGAAGAAAAAAAAAAAAACTTTTTCTGCCAGTTTTTCACTCATAACTTGCAAACGAAAGCGAAAATAAAAAATCTGGCTTCGAGGTGCATTCGGCCACCCTTTAGTCCATCTATGTTTAAAATTTCTGATTTCTGCATGTAGTAGATTTCGCTGGGCTCGCATACAAACAAACAGACAAACACTTGCTCTTATTATTATTATAGATGTTGATTTTGTGATACTTTCAGTTTCTGATTGTGACAGAATTTTCAGATGTTACCTTTAGTAAATTAGTTTCATTTGAGAATTATGTAACTTAATTACAATTTCTTGTCTTGAGACTTGTGCATGGGTTTATAGAGACTGTTCGCTCTGTCAGAATGTAAGGAATGGATTGCTCCCAGTCATTGTGTACAGTTACAGTATTTTATTTTCTTCTCTCTGTATATTCAGTTTGTTTTACCAAGATTATAGAAAACTGTTAATTCTGGTAAAAATGATTTGTTGTAAAATATGTGAATACATGCAGCCTACATGCTTTTGAGCACGAAAAAACAAGACTTCTATCTCTTGTGTTGAAGTCAGACTTGCAATATACATATATACAAATATTATTATATTATATATATATACATGGATTTGCAAAAAAGAAATAAATTAATATATATACACTTGAAGTACATAATCTATTATTCCTGTATCACCAACATGCTTTTTAACAGTCTTATTAATAGGATTATCAGATGTAAAAATTGAAAAGCAGGACATTTTCTCTACAAAATTTTAATTGTCTGCAGAAGAAGCGAGACATGACACCAGTGTTTAAACAACGTAGGCCTAATTTGTTAAACATGGTGTATAATAGAATAATACCACAGTATACCAGGGGCGGATCGACGGGGGGGGGGGGGGGAGGGGGGATGGGGGAAATTATTCTAATAAATTTTGTAAAGACAACATAACCCAAATACTTAAATTAAAGCAACGACATTCATTATTTTGGAATAGATTTGTAATAAAATGCTGAAATGTTCAATTTGATTTCAATTGTGTACTGGGAATAATTAATTTTTATGAGTAAGAACTTCCCTCTCTACTTTGGTTCCCCCCCAAAATGTCTCTCTGGATCTGCCCCTGCAGTATACTATAACCAGTGGTGGATGCAGAGGGGTGGGATTGAGGGGATATATCCCCCCCTACACACCTATTTCCCTATATCTGTGTTCTCTAGTAAATGAATTGCTTATTTCTCATGAATTGATACGTCGAGCATAATGGACTCTAGAATGTAGAAAATATTAGTCTTTAGTCAATTTGTTCAGTTCAAATTTCTACAGTCAGTTGCTCTTAGATCCATTCCAACATTACCATCCCATTTTCGTCTCGGTTCGGCTAATTGTCATAATTTCCTTCTGGTCTTCCCATTAAAATTAGATAAATGCCCCATTGCACTCCCATTCAAGTAACTTAACATATATCCAGCTCGTATTAACTACCTGCATTTAATTAATCTTACGATATTAGGAGAGTAATACAGGCTGTAAATTTTATTGTTGCACAGCTTTCTGCATTCCCCTGACATTCCATTCTTTTTGGCCCAAATATTTTCCTTAAAACTTTGTTTTCAAATCCTTTCAACTCGTTACCTCTTGTAATGTAATTGGACATGTTTCGCATTCAAACAAAACTACTAGTAACATTACAGTTTTATAAACTCTATAAATAGGCTGTAAAATTACTTTTTTTAAGCTTTAGTTTTCTTTCTATCTCCTCAAATCCCTCCCTGAAAGAAAATTCTGCATCCGCGACTGACTATAACAGTAGCCAAGCACCCGATAGCTTTTTCAATCAATGCAACTGCAGTGCTGCAGCCGTGAGCAAGAGGAAACCCCCAGTCTTGACAATTGAAATGGGTTTCCCATGTGAGTTTGAAAATACACCTTTTACTTTTGTTGTTGATGGAACCAGTATTTCTCTGATATTCCAATTTCAAATTTTCAGAAAATTTGGTCTATTTCAACTTGTGTTGACAAATGACAAATAAAGAGAATTCAATTCAATTCAATACTATATTTACCAATCTTCAACATCTAGAAAGAACTGAATCTTAGATAATATTAAAAGGATACGATAACTCAAAGACAGATAATAAAATTCATCGTATGAATTTGGAACTCATATCCTTACAGAGAACAGAACCTAAGTATGCTTTATTGATTAATGAGATCTGCTTTCATACTTTGTGATCAAAGCATTGCCTACTACTCGTAAATCATGTATACCACTAGAATCAAGGCTATCAAATGATGTTCTGTGGTCATATGAATCACGTGTGAATTCAAAACCTATTTACAATGAACTATAAAGCATCACATAGCCAATGTAAAAACATTTTACTAAAAAGTATGTGATATGTCCAGTAGCATGTTTGATTTTCAATGCCTGGCCAGATGACAGACAAAGACATGATTTAGATTTAGATTTCAGATTTAACATAAGTATACAGAGATTACTCATATACAGAGTATATGAGATTTAACATGATTTTATGAGTATAAAAGCAGGACATCTCTGGCAAAATCTAGACAACGGCTATATTAAGGCTAGTACACAGATTGTATCAAAAACTCACTTACAAAGGCTAGGGAGGGCAGAGGAATTAGCTCCAGGAATCTGAAATTGGGAGGAAGGAGGGTTGTTGAACCCATAACTTTTTATTTTACTCATGTTTGTTTCAAATTATTTTTACAGACCTACTGGTACTCCTTTTCGTGAAAATAAAAGTGTAACAATTATTTAACTGTAGGGTATATAACTTAACCCCCTTTAAATATGAAAAATTAAACACATTAACTGAACCATATTAAAAAATACTAAATAACTTACTAGTTTGGACACCAACTAAATTCTAACAAATTGTTAAAACAAATTTAATATTTTAGAAGATTTGCACTGAATTCTAAGCTTTAACGGCTGTAACAAGCAACAATCGAACAAAAATTACTAATCTAGTAACAAGCAATGTTGCTTAATAATATATGAAGACAGAGTAATTGGTTATATTCATTAATTGGTCAAATGATATGATCTAGCAATAGCAGCTATCCATGGGAAATACTTTCCTTTAAGTATATCACCTCTCTCTAAGGTTTGAATGGACTGTTGGAGGGAATAAGTATTTGTCATTTTCACTTCTCTGTATTTTATTTGTTTCTTAATTTATACAGATGTTTCAGATAAAATAATTTAATATAAAATATGTGCTACCGAGTATAAATTAACTTCATCATTTCAGTTCTTATGAGTTATATAAACCTAGCTTAAATTAATATTTTTACATAAAAATAAAGTGTAATTTTCAAAACAAAAGCAAAATAAAGTTTATAAAAATATAACATTCAGTTATTACCCAAAAACACCTTCATTAATAATCATGACTTTTAATTACTGATAATTGCAATAATTTCCATAATTATTACTTTTTAGAGAACACGTTCGTTAATTTAATGTTGGATGTGAAAGATTAATCTTGAAATTACATACTATAAAACGACTTGCAACTCTGAAAGCAAGAATTAGATACGAATTTGATCATTACGTACATCTCCGTAACAATCTAAGTAAGGAACCTTAGCAGCTTAAGTGATAGTTTTATTCACTTATCACTTATTGCCATATCATAAAAGCAGAATGGATTGATTTAAGTAATGGGTATTTTGTAATCTATGAGAAATTAGTGAAACATGAAAGCACAGGATGGTTCACCCATTCTGTGTCTTCGATGAGACGGTACAAACTGAGAGGAAGGGCAGGGAAGGCATTTAGGAAGAACTCGTGCAAGGGAGGCTGATTGAGGTTTGAGATTTTGCGCTGGTCCTCCACACAGGCTCGGATGAATCTCAGCAGGCCGGTCGGAGTGTCCGAGTAGCAGGATTCCACAGGCATCATGTGAGGAAACTGTTTCTTCACTATTGTTACCTGTAACATGAATCAGTATTATGAATTGTGTGTGCAAAATGCTGGAGGGAAAGGCATTGTGAACTTTTCAGCCAACATATCTCTTAACTTTCAAATGGTTTGATGGATCAGATTGCTGCTTCGCATTTATTTTCCTTAATATTCCTTAAATATTTCTTGATGTGAGTAAATCAAGTGGAAATCTTAGTAGAAATTGGCTGTGAACCAGAGATCTTATTAGCATCGGTATAAGCTATTTATTACTGTAGGCCTACAGAGATATTTGTGGGCCGTTGCAGATTATATTATTATACGAGGGTTATTGTTATACTGAGGGGCTGTGATAAATTTTAGGAAGACTTCATGGAGAACACATTGTGATCTATTAGTTAATTCAAGGAGCAGATACGCATAGAAGCTAGGAATCACAAAAAAAAAAAAAAAAAAAAAAAAAAAAAAAAAAAAAAAAAAAAAAAAAAAAAAACTAACAGTTATAAGTTATATATGGTAACTATATAACTTTAAAGCATTCAATTTCACACAATGTTGTAAAAACTTACCACATTAGGTCATATGTTTCGATGGGTTCCCTATCATCATCAGCTGAGATCTACTGACAAGTTTGACAACTTTTTTCTGTGTCCACCAGATGTCCTCCAGGTTGTACGAATTCGAAAAATTTGTACGTCCTAAGGACAATGACCTCATTTTCAAATAAATACAACCTGGATTGTTGGAACTCCAAACCAGCAAAAAGATGCCCTGTAAATGGTGCAAGCGCACCGAAAGGCCTAGGCGGTGAATCATTAAATAAATTATCGTTGAGCAGCTGATATCACATGTATTTTATTTCATTGATCGAGCTCAACAGTATCTGACATGAATTTTAATAACTTTGATATCAATGTTTAGACCATCTAGCTCGATTTAGGACAAATATTAATAGTTACAAACTCTGTACAGCAATTCTTGTCTCTTTTACAATACCAGCAAGTTATGTTATTATTTTGTGGACAAATGGAAATTAATTAAAACAAAAAAAGTAGGCCTATTTACTATACGAAGCAACTATAGCTTTAACTAAAGTTTTATGGAACAGGCCCTAGCACGATACTTATCCCTGACTTTAGCCCTACATTTGGAAGTTGAACTAACTTTTAAGAGTTGGAGAAAAGTTCTGCAGTAACTGAATTATAGACATGTTTAATAAACTGTGAAAATTGAGGAATGTAAATGAAAAGCATGTATTTGATTGTGATTATAATTATTAATGCAAGGCTTGATCTCTGTTGACTCCTTTAGTGCTGAAGATAACATCATTGATGGCTTTCAATGGTATGGAAGTGCATTACAAGAGGATTCACATTCCCTCTTCTCTTGACCATCAAGATGCAGCACCAGCTCATTTTCTTCATGTTGGGTAAGTCAGTTCAGAAACTTTATTATTATTATGATATTCATTAAACTTCTGCTCTTCGCAACGAGTATCTGTTTCGAGACATAAGTGCATTGGGAGATAGTACACACCAAACACTAAGTAGCCATTTTGGTGCTGATCAGGTTTTATAACTGTTTGCACTTTCCTTTATTGCCAGCACATTTTTCATTTCTCAGATGAAAGCTTAGAGACCTTACTAAAGAAGTTAGTTATGCTTATTTTCCTGGGAAGATCAGCCACAGGAGACTAAGGTATTACTTGGAGGGGGAATTTGGTCCAGAGGCTCTGATTTAAGCTTAATGTTCCTTAACGTACTGTAGGTCTACTTCATGGACCTATGGTTTATAGTCCCTCCCATAGAACTTTGTGCCCAGGACTTTTACTCCTGAAAAATCCAACAACCACGTCTGGGTTTGATCCACAACTTAGAGATTCAGAGGCAGGCATGCTACCTGTGCACCACTATGGCTGACTAGCCCAAATTAACTTAAAAAAACAAAAATACTATTACATATCCCTTTGTAACCAAAGCCTACTTTCAAATGGATTGTACAAAGTCCATCTTGAAGATTTGCTCAGATTTATTTTGGTTCACTGGCTGCCGTGGGTGAGTTGGTAATGTGACTGCCAGCCACCTGAGTGGTCCGTGTTCGATTCCCGGCTGGGTTGGGGATTTTACAGAGATGTAAAGTTGCCTTCCTGGGTCAGGACTGGGTGTTGTGTCCTCATTTCCATCCCGCAAAAGGAATTGGCCATCCTACGTGGTTTCATCCAGCCGTGGGCCTTCCCCCCACGGCTCTGTCCCAGGGCAGGACTGGGCTCCGGGCCACTTTATCATCATATATTTCAATAAGGATACACATTATGCCCCTTGATATAATATGAAAACTTACCCAATCTCCCTTCACGTGATCTGCTGTAGCCCTTGTATCAAGACACCTGTGGAAATCCAAGAGAGCAATATCCAGTGGCATGCAGATGGGAGTGATTCCAGCACATGCCAGAACAAACTCCCATTTCTTGTTTATGTCCCAGAAGTAAACATGTCTGTGGGCAAGAAAGCACAAATACCATATACATTTTCAAATATACCTGTATTTACTAACTCTGACATTATTTAAAATGGGAGTTTTTGTTAAAAAAATTAACGGTCTTACTAATAATCCATATGTAAAATTTATACCAGGAATTTACACAGCTGAGGAGAAAAACGTAGGCTGAATATTTGCAACGCTTTACACAGCCTAACACCCTTATAATATAAGCTTGATGTAAGTAATCGAGATGGCCAATGTCTATAACAGCCGGTCGTTTCTTAGATGTCTGAGATTGAATTTTGAGATTATGCATCTATTCTTAAGGTAATTTGTTAGGAAACATTCTGAGCTGTTTTTGCGGAATTATAAACATTGTTCCTTGTTTTAGGGACATATTTCTATAATTTTACCCATGATTACAGCTCTCTGAAAACAATATAATGAAATACTGGAACTAGATTTTCTCTCAGCAGACGATGCACTGCTGTTTGTTCACTGCTCAGACCGATGGCGACATTGGCGTTCTGCAGTTGAATGCTTCCTTCACAGCCGCGGGCTATGACGTCATCACCAGTGTGATGTGTTTGATGATGTTTCACATTCAAACTCAGTGTAACCCTTGGCAGTTATGCTGGGTTTGTTAGTAACATGGCTTATGTAGAACTTGCGCGGTGATCAACTAAGCAAGTGTTCAACGCAAATATAAGCAGATTTTATTAGTAAGGCTGTTCTTGTAGGCCTACTTTAAGATTGTATAGTATGCAAAACATCAACTGATACACATATCGGACCTATCAGGCAGAGAAAAGCACTGCTCGTAATCAGTACTATGTGACTCCACCTATTAGATTTCCCAGCTCTGGAGGAATAAAATGTGCTAAGCCAGGGGGAATACTACGCAAATCTTTGCAGGATAATGGTGGCATCAAAGAAAAAAAAAACACCAACATCATGAGGCTTCCAAATATGTATTAATGTTGAAAACTCAACACTTATTAAGCATTAGCATCTTGGACTCACATTCAGAAAAACTTGAGTTTGAACCTCGTGACCAGTAAATTAGGTTTTTCCATGGCTTTCTCAATCATAAAAGCAAGTGCCAAATTGGATATTTACTTACCACGACTCATCATCACTATTTTATCCTTAATCGTAATAATTAAAATTGAATATCAGTTTAAAATTAAGAGAAACTATAACACAAACAGTAGGAAAAGATAAACATCAATACTTGAATGGCCTACTGGTATAAACCTATCCTGTGATATGACCTCATTGTGCAAACGAGTATAAACAAAGCTGAATTTAAAATGTAAAGAGAAAACAAAAATATTTTACTATAAAAATAGTGAGATATTAAGTTTCATTGGTCTTACTTACTTGAAAAGTTCCTGAATGCCTGGCCTCTCTAAAGGTTCATACACAATCATCCAAGAGATAAGGTCATTGACTTCACAGCCAGTAGTTTTGAGCTGAGGACTTCCTTTAGCTATGTGGAATAATATGTCTCTTGCAAGCGCCCCAAATGGGTGACAGCCTTCAGACAGAATGAAGTGAATGATCATACCAGCCACTTGAATGTCAGACTTTTGTGAACACTGCATGGTCCAGGTCTTCTCATAGTGCTCGTATGTCTCTCGCGACCACCATATCTGTGCTGACAAGGGCGGCTTTGTGTACTTGAATATTATCTGCAGGAATAGAAAACCAATTAGCTGGTATGGTATGGGCAGAGGAAGTAAAAAAAGAGAGAGGGGACCACTTCTTAATGCTGAATTGGCATTTGAAGGCTTTTATTAATAATAGACAAAGCCTACAAAATAGGCGATTATAGACACTTTAAAATTAATACATTCCACTCGTAAAGATGTGAAATGCATTTATATTTTATCTGCTTAGGCATTACGTTCAAGGAAAGGAATATGCAAATAGGCTAAATCCACTCCCTAGTCATAAGTATGGTATATTCTTTATGAAACTCTGACATACCTGACTCAAACCGAAGTCTGATAACTTTAGAACACCTCTGTCAACCAAAACGTTTGTTGGCTTAAGGTTGCCGTGAACTATTTGCTTGCCGGTTTCTAGATGAAGGAACCTGAGCCCATCTAGAAGCTGTAAAATTAGAAATTCATTATTATAGAAAACAAAAGTTTTAGGTTACTTCAGTATATCTTGAGATTTTCTTGGCATTGCTGATAACAAAAATTTTCTCAAGATGTTCTTACCAGTTCTGTGATAGTAACCTACTACATGATGATAATAGAAGTTTAAACACATTCTATGAAGGATTGAATTGAATTGAATTGAATAAGTGCCCTTTAGGCGGGAGGCGGGGTGGGAACGCCCCTAAGCACCGAAGCCGCAGGCTTATTGTGCCTACCTCCGGGATGGAATGAGTTGCGTGCCCACAGGCCGCCCAGGACTGCAGATCCCCCCGCAGGCCCCCACGGAACTCCCCTACATCCAGCAAGCCTTATTACCATCTATGAAGGATACTCACCTCTGTAACAAGTCTTTTGTGCGTTCCTGGTGCCATCTTTTGTGCCTTCATGTGCACGATGTATTCTCCTAGATTGTACTCGCAGAGGGGCATAACAATGAAGATTTCACCGTCTTGAAGAATGCACTGAATATACTCTGCAATATGTGTGTGTTGAATGCCAATTAGCGATGTCACAGCCATCTGTAGTTGTTGGCAGTATGAAGCACTGCAAACAGTGAAATACTGGGAACTTCTCTTCACCGCTACAGCTTTGCCGAGTCTGCTCAATCCAAGCTCAACATTTCCAAAATTACATCCTTCTGAGAGTGTGAAGAATCTGCGCCGGAGTACATCGCTCAGAATGAATTCCTGATTACCCATGACTTGGCTTTCTGATGGTAGCATGGATTGGAATGAAGCCAATAGATATTGCCATCGATATCTAGGAACTATTAAGTCTGGAATGCACTTTATGGCTTGTGGATACCTATCAATGAGACATGTAAAAAGAGATACAGATGTTAAGAAGAATGTATTTGGGAAAATGGTAGTATACGCCACAACCGAGTCCCACTCCAACTCTCTAACGGGAGCCGCCTGGAAAGTAGGGGTTTTGGGTGGGGAGAAACTTAAAACAGTGTAGACATCTAGTGGCAGTGAAATATTACATATATGGTGCAAGGGTCATTTTTATTGTGAAATATTGTTTTTTATAATCGTTTTTTATAATAGTGAAATATTATGTTGGCGTTGGTGCAAGGGTAATTTTTTATAATAGTTTTTTACAATAGTGAAATATATTATGTTGGCGTTGGTGCAAGAGTAATTTTTCTTTTAAATGTGAAATATTAAGCTGCATTACCGGCATTTAGCATTGGCCAGGCAGGGAAGGCATGAGGGGTAGCGGCCAGGCAGGGAAAGCGGCCATGCCGATGGAAGAGGGAGCAGGTTGTAGCGCGTATTACCTCTTGCCATGTATTTAGCCAGGGTTACCTTTTTTTTAATCACATCATTGAAAAGATAAAAAAAATGCACATTATGCGGTTTTTTACTATTAATTAATTATAAACGAAGTATACCTGTCACCAGCCGTTTCAGTTAAAACCTTATTGGAAGAGATGGGGATTGGAACGTGAAGTCTCTGCATTACTTGCTGTTTTTGCTCACACTTGATGAGGGAATTTGGTTTGTTTCGGACATTTGCAGAGAACTTTAGTGCTGGATATTTCTGCACAACAGCTGGAGAATGGCTGGTTCTTTGCTGTTTCATGTAGTCATCCAAACTCATTTGCTGAGTTTCTGATTTCTTGTCATAGAAATATTCAGGATTTCTTACTGCAGCTGACATAGTATCAAATGCACTGCATTTCTCTCTTGTGCGATTAAAATTTTTCGTAATAGGCCTCATGGTCTTAAAAATAGAAAACTGGGTATCATCAACATAATTTTTCCATTCTTCATAGGATTCAGTTAGGCCATTTTTGTAGTAATCTTTGTTTGACTGTGTGTCTGGGGGAAGCCAAGCTTTTGGATTGTTATGACTGGAATTCTCGCTAGGTTTGTTTATTGCATTGATATGAGAAAGAATACATTCTTCAAGACTCATTCTTGCAAATGCTTCATCATATTTCTGAGATACAGCTGCGTTATCGACTATGATATCATTAGCGAAGATGCTACTTTCTTCGTAGAAAGTGTTACTTTCGTTAGTTTCATTTGCTTTATAAACAACTTCTTCATTATCATCTTGAAGAAGATTAGCCACTCCTTGCAACAAATGAGAATTGTTTGCATTTTCAAGATCACCAAGATTCTTCCCTTCTGGGTTATTATCAACAATGCTTCCATTTTGAATAGGGTCTATTGCAAATACGTTATTAAGAACTGTAAAGTGATCTGTTGTATCAAGTAATTCATATTGTGCATTGTTCTTTCTCAACTTTTCTAGCTTGTTTTCAGCATAATTCTGCAACTCAAGAAAGCTTTTTTTCAAATGAAGAGCAAAGTGTGTGAACCTTTCCTTATTTTTGACCTGCTTAAGACACGTGGAAAGTGATTTCCATGCTGTATTGAGTCTGTGGATATATTCTTCTTCTAACTTAGGAAGTATAACTCGCAGCTTCTTAAGAGTTTCATCTTTGTTTCTGCACAAGTATCTGTTCCCTTTGTAGGTACATCTATGACCAGGATAATCATATTCTCTTTCTACTTTCCATAATTCCAAATATTTTGATAAAAAACTGTGATAATGTGACTCCAATGTAGGAAAATCTATACATTCTACTGGTACATTTTCTTTGCTTTCCAAATTTACTTTATTTCTGGAAATATCTGCCTTGTAATCCACAAGACTGTTTGTGTTGCAACCTAAAATATCTTTGCTAGCATTCTCAGGTATATGGTTGCTCGAATTAAACAATGAAATTGGTGTTTTAGTATATACCAAATTATCTTCACTTTTATATTTTGGCTTAGGGTCAGTCTCTTCAAGTCCACTACTTTGTTCCTTACTTTCTTTCTCTTTTATTATATTTACATCACTTTTCTCTGTTTCTAATTCAGTTTCATCAATGCTATCAGAATCACTTAGGATCCCACAATCTTGCTTTCCTGATGGTAAGAAAATGTCAACTGTCTCTTTTGAGTCATGATTCTTTAATTCTTTGGATTGCTCATTGCCTTCGGTCATTCTTTTTGCATATGAATTTGCTTTGGAATTACAAACCCGTGTTTCTTTTTGCACATTTTTTATAGAACCGATATTTTTCTTAGCTACATTTTTATCTTTGCAATTATCATTTTTTGGAAAATCTGAAATTTTCTCCTTAGGTATTGCAATCTTTTTCTTATAGGACTGATTATCCATCTCCACGTTTTCATTATTAGAAGTAGTTGGAGCATTTTTATTATTTGGAACGCTTACTGTTTGTATTGGGGCTTGAGAGGGAGCAGTCGTAGAAAGTAATGCATTCAATTTTTTCATCTCCTCAGCACACATTTTGCCGCCAGATTTCATCTTGAGAGATTTGGCAACTTTCCGGCGCATTTTTTTGGAGCATGTAGCCAAACAAATGGCTAGATCATCGGTGTTCTTTTCACCAATTGGAGATTTTAAAAGCTGTGTTTCTTCTTGTATTTTTAGTTTGGAAATTTCTGAGGCCGATCTTTGTTCCCCTAAGCCTCTCTTTAGTAGGGCTTTCTGCTTGGCGACTATATGTTCTCCATTCTCCAGCTTGGTCATCAATCCATGGAATAATTTAACTTTTCTTCTAACTAATTGGGTGTGATACTCATCTGCATTAAAACTGAACGTGACTGTCTTCATTTCTAGATATCTATGGTAGAATGGTTCAATTTCCTTGTAATGTGACTGCAACCAGGAGTAACCATTGTTTTGAGTAGTGCAGGCTGAAAAGAGAGGCAATAGAGCAGCAGGAGTCATCTTCTGGTGTATCAAGTTATTAGTAGTTGAACAGTGCCTGCAAATGAGAAGAAATGTTAAATTTATGTTCTTTCGGCTGAGTACTTCTACTGAAAAGTAAGATTTCTCATGTGCTACGTAGTCTTGTCTTTCTCTAAAGGGGTTATTGCTTTTTTCGACAAGAGTACTTAATGTGTAATGTTGAAATTGAGATACAGAATCACTCACAAATTAAGGACACTAGCGAGTAATATAATTAGTTCTTGCATTTTCAACATAAATACACATTTTGAGGTTCTCCTCAATCTTAAAATGCTATTGTCATGACTAGGCAAGGCATTTAATCACCATAAAATAATGAAAAAAATGCAATATGAAAAATGCATTCATGACCTAAAAATTGTGATAAAATGACAAAAAAAAAATCAGGTGCAATTCAGGTGATATGGTATATCTTAAGGATGAATATTGTGGTTCACTTAAATAATAATACTTTTTCCCCTAATTCTAAGTAAAATGAATACTCACATCTTAAGAATGTTGAGGCAGGCATCAGCAGTTCCACCTTCAAAAAAGGCATCCATGATATCAGTTTCAGAGACTGTGTTTTCTCCACCATTAAAACAGCATTCACAGTAGCGAACCATTTCAAATATGATGGTTATAATAGAATGGACGTAGTCCGGGTTTTCCATGTGAGTTGTAACCGCCTGCAGTAAAAAAACAAGGCTTATGAATTATAACAGTCTTCACAGTGTTAGTTAGGCATACCATGTGTCCAGTTTCTCATGGATATCTCCTCTTTCAGGGTCTGAACTTCCTCGATTCTCTAATGATTGTCTTAATGCTCTTGTGTCACAATATGTGAACCTGTAAAATTCTTATTCAGGTTAAACATTAATGTGAAAGGTCTTCAAATATTGTCCTCACCTCTGTCATCTTACTAAAAGCTTTCAACTCTATGAGAAGTTCAGGGCCAGATTGGATATATCGTACGAAGAATCCAATAACATTAGTTAAGATTGATGATACAGTGTCGGCAAAGCTAGCTTGCAGTTCTGGTGGTCTCACAATCAGTTGCAAACGTCTCTGTCAAAATAAAAACATAATAGCTTTAGCTGGAATGCAATGCTCATATTATTACTGCTAAGAAATCATACAGGCCTATAAGATATGCTGTATGGTTGTGTCCCACGTATCGAACATAGTTTGCAACTGGTATCATATTTATATTATTTCATCTCCAAATAAAATTTATTTTGAATTTTTACAGATCGTACTGAAAATTTGAGATATTTTTGAGACAAATAATTAAAAAATAAATTACACGAGTGTTGAAGTGCCTGAACTGCACAATCTTGCAAAATTTCATTACAATATCCTGAATAGTTGAGGGAAAGGAAATAGACATTAAATCCATGTCTGGGATATTAATACAAGTAAGAATCAGTTTGAAAAATTTTATGTCATAACCGGGATTTGAACACGGATCTTCGGCATGTTGTCATGGTAGCTCAATGGTAGAGCATCGGCGCGTTAAGCCGAAGATCCGTGTTCAAATCCCGGTTATGACATAAAATTTTTCAAACTGATTCTTACTTGTATCCTGAATAGTTCTCAAAAATTGCAGGTTGTGGAGAATAGGAACAAAAATTCCTACATTTTTTTAAGCGGGTGACATAATGGAACATTTATCACTATAACTAAGAAAGAATAACAGGGAGGTTAACTTTCTTTCACCAAATTAGAGAAAAATTTATATTATAATGGACAAAATAATAAAAAAAATTGCATTTTTGTGCCCTCAAAGGTGTACCTTCCCCCTTTAGGGGAATAGCTGGCTCAGCATCTCAAACACTTTAATGGAAACCATCCTTGTTTGGGAAATGTTGAATAACAAACCTATTAACGTCTAGAGCACAGAATACGGAACTCACCTTGAGGTAATCCTCGATGGTTAAAATAGTGGCAGCATTATTCATTACACTGATCAAGTTGTCCAGCGAGGACGGTGGTGTTTCTAGTTTCTTCTGCATCATGAAAGCAATTGCATAGCAAAGCACAGTGCAACCTTTCTGAAAACAGTGTAAACACAAATATTACTTAATTTGATTTTATCAGTGATGAATTTCAGCGTCAAACACCATATATGGTAAAATCCATTTTTAACAAAGCTCACAGGAACAAAAGTTTTTCCTCTTATGTAGGTTTTCCTACGATTGTACAGCAGTGCTGAATTACACTTTCACTTTATAAACATTAACAATTTGTTAAAAATAAACCAGTCTTATTTTCATAAAAGTTTGCTCTACCTTGGCTGCAGATTGGATTTGAATTTTGTTTTGTTGCGATTAAAAAAAATTGGAACTCCTTCAGAATAGAGTAGCCAGCAAACAGTGAGGTATGCTCAGCCAGTAGCGACCATGCCCCTCCGAGCAGTGGAGGAACGACTTGGGCAAGGGTAAAACTTCCCGTTGCAAAAGAGATTCAATGTGAGACATAATAAACCCTGCGCTACTTAGTATATTGCTCCTAAACTAATATAACTGTTCCTAACCTAACATAATCTTTCACTGACCTAGAATTTAGCCGTCACTACTTGCCTTAATGTAGAAACTTTTTATACTATTCAGAATACTGCTCCTAAACTAACATAACTGTTCCTAACCTAACATAACCTGACACTGACCTAGAATTTAGCTGTCACTACTTGCCTTAATGTAGAAACTTTTTTACCCTTCCACATCGTTTATAAAACATAGTTACAACCGTCGTTGTCTTCTGAATTCAATCAACATGTAGTCATGTTTGTAATATTGGCGACATTGTAAACTTGGTCCCACTAGGTACGGCCCGGCTGAGACGGCGGTCACCTTATTCTCAAGTTGAGCGAAAAAATCTTTTATGTATGATTTACAGTAATGGTGTTGTATATACTAACCTCATCTTCTATGCTGATATCAGCGTTGGCCCTGAGTAGAGCCCTGACCATGGAACTGGAGTTACGGGAACCGGCCATCATGAGTGGCGTTATGCCTCGTGCAGTCTGACAATTCACGTTTACACCTTTCTCTATCAGAGACTCCAGTAACATATCCCACTGATTCTTCACTGCATAGTGTAGCATTGTGTACCCGGCCTAGAAAGACATGATTCATTTCTATTGTACTGTATAATTCTAAATATTTTGAAACTTCTTTTTTAAATTTATGCATAACTTACCTACTATTTTTAATATTGAAATTTCCTTAATCATTCTATTGCAAATCTTTGGTCCGTGCTTCTATGCTATATTAGTAAAACCTCTTTTTTGGGCAATAACACATGATTTCTAGTATTTAAATTATGCAATTTCCCTTTCAATTGTTTCAAATTTTTATAAATGAAATTTACTGCTTTAACCTTAGCCTATCTGTTTAATAATTCCTCAGAGTTTGTTGTCTATCAGTATTTGAGAAGCCACGTTATTTTCACCTTTAAAAGTTTAAAAATTTACTTTTCACAAAAAGAAATTCACAGTGACAGAAATATTGGCAGTCATCCAACTCGTTTACTAATGATCTTAATTGTGATGTAGCCCAAGAAAACCATACCACAATTTTTTGTTTCTGTTTTTAATTCCTACCATTTTTAAAAATATATGACATCTGGTTTTATTGTCAGGAGTTGAAATTTAACCTTGAGTTATTCATTCTAATTCCTTGATTGGATGAAAATTTTGTTTAATCGAAAATTATTATTTGAGATTGCCAACTTGACCAGAATATTAAAATGTAGTTTTTCTTAATACATAGTAATAAAGTTCAGCGTTGTTGTACAAATGAAACAAAACAGACTTTTAAACGATTGTGTCCCTGGATTCATTTTAAAAAGATCTGGAAACTGCAGAGGTTTACCTTGTTGGCATGGTTGGGATCAAACGTTTCATTGTCCTTGACAGAATTCCAGAAGTCGAGAAAAGTGTCTTGGTCCCAGATAGGAGACTGGAGTGCAATCAGAATAGCATTGTTGCTCTTCTCATCTTCCAGGTTCACATTAGCTCCTCTTCGAACCAGCAGGTCTATCATTTCCATGTTCTTGGTTTTAGCAGCCCAGATCAAAGGTGTAAACCCGTCCTGCCACAGAGACTAATTTGCTTCAACTATATTACAATTATTTTACTTTTCTTAAAGCAAATCTATGGGTCAGCGGAACATAATTTTAGTTCAATGTTAATTTCCACTATGAGTGGGTTGAGAAATGGGGGGTTTCTAGTCTAGCCCTTATATTAAGAAGAGAAAGTTAATTGAAATTCAAGGCTAATCTAATTAAAATTCTTAAGAGTGAAACAGAATGATTCCCTAGCCTTCGTAAACTAATAGCATTGGGATCAGAGGAACAAGAGTAAGGCAATAGAGGCTAATAGGAAAGACAAACCAAGAAAAGATTTTGAGTTTGAACAACAAAATAAGGAAGTCTTTGCGTTTATCTTTTTGGAATTACCTGTCATTAACACATGTGAACAATATATAGGAGAAGACTAACATAACACATTATCAATGAAATAGGGTTATGGAGTTTCTGAGGGCTAAAAGGGGCCCACATACCGATGAGGATTTTCGAATATTTTGAATCATGTGCATAAATCTGATATGTTTTTGCATCTGGCATCATGCTTACCAGACATATGCATTGCATTTCTTTCATTTCTCTGTAAGATCTTTTTAAAGTTGAAATTCATTAGGAAGTACTCGTATTTAAGAAATACCATGAGTCAACAAATGCTTAGCACATTCAGTGCGTTGGAAGGCAAGGGAACTTGAGTTACACACATATATTGAGTTACACACATATATTGAGTTATTTGCATCTGAAAAGCCCATTATTCAGAACAGCTTGAGATGAGTATAAAACAGTCATAAAAGTTATGAGACATTCCTGTTTGCAAGTTTATGAAAAGACATTCATATCATTTAATTTTAGTTTTGTTGAGTTGTGGATCTTGGTTATGAGTTAAAAAAAAATACAAATGCAGGGTTTGGCAGGATAAAAATAAGTACTGGTAGGGTACATAATTATTAGTGAATCACTTATAACTGCAACACCATAGAAAATGACACAGTTAGAAAGGGTTCAAAACCAAGCCCTAAGACTAATAACAGGCGGAGTGAGGTCCACGCCCATCACAGCAATGCAGATAGTAACAAACAACATCCCTCTACAAGTACAGATAGAAAAACAGAGTATTACCCTTTATGAGAAATTGCGAAGACTTCCTAATGAGGATTACTGGAGATCGTACAAGCATGAAGACCGTAAACTGAAAACCCAGTCTGGATTCCTTCAGGAAATCAGAAAATTAAAGATAAAATACAAATTGGATACTTCTGATAATATAGAGAATCTTCTACACCCTGCTCATCCCTTCTTACTACCAGATATCAAATGTGAAGACAACCTAATAGAACACATTGCTGCTAAACAGGATATGAACTTAAATACACTGCAACTGTTAGCTCTAGAAACTATACATACACACTACCCAAATCCAGAATGGGTACATTATATACAGATGGGTCGTTACTGGACAAACACAGCAATGCCGGCGCAGGAATCTATAGTGACATTTTCAAATTCTACATATCACTCGGACCCTTGTCAACACACTATGATGGAGAGGTACAAGCAATAAGCACAGCTCTCCAGCAACTTTTAAACCATATAACTAAATTTAACAAAGTGGTAATCCTCACGGACTCAAAGACTGCATTGCAAGCAATTGCATCACCATACCCAGAAAGCAAAAAAGTAAGAGAAATACATACAGTTCAACAAGAATACTTCAAAGTCCCAAAAAAGACATTGCATTTCAATGGATACCTGCCCACTGTCAAATGAAAAAGACAGCCACAAGAAGTCATGGAATTCCTTACTGAGGAATAAATCAGCCATTCCTGATCTACCCAGAAGACAAACAGTTGCTCTTTTCCGCATAACTACAGGTCATGACTGCTTAGCTTCACATCTTCATAGAATCAACATCTATCCTTCACCACAATGTACCCTGTGCAACGATCCAGCTTCAATAATGAATGGAGAACACCTACTGACTTGCCCGGCAATCAAGAAGATTGATGCTGATCTACCAACCCAGCTCACACATTACTATTGGAACGCCCGAAGGAGAATGGAGGAAATCCAAGTTCCTGAGCATTAGTAAACAACAACAACAACTTTTAGGAATATGTAGCCTATTGAATTAGAATGTTTTCTGTGTGCATTAAAAAAGTAATTGGGGGCCTGAAATATCTTTGCGGGGAGGGGGCAGCTGCAAAATGTTACACCGCTGGACAGAATGATACAAATGTAATATTTACATGCACTGGAACTTTGGTAAGGAATGGATAATAATGCCAATATTCTCCTATAGAAAGGGCATGTCAAATGCTTCTCCAGTGTCCTTGAAGATATCAAACAGAGCAGTGTCGAAAGATTGGACTGCATTTATCTGACCCTGCTGATTGCCTGATTAGTAACACCTCCCAGTTTACAGAAACAAGCTACTTTCTGTACCATATTTTATCTTAAATGTTGTGATTTTTTGTTGTTGCAATTAATGACTTTTTTAAAAAACTGGCTGCATACCTTCCCACAACAATCAATTGTATATCCATCCCTCAATAGGCGTTTCACAATTTCAAATTTTCCAAGAGCAACTGCTCCAAGTAGAAGTGGTATATCTTCCTGCAAATAATACATACTATTAACAATTGAATGAATGACCATAACAAGGTTGTAACGCTCATTTTTTTATTATGTTGAATTAAGGGGAAAGGATGGTATTTGTTGGTCAAATCTGAGGGGAAAAAAAAAAAATTACAACCATTTGTTTATGTTTCTGCCCTCATTGGATATTGAGACACCATTAAATTTTGTGTCCCCTATTTTGCACTGCTGCTTATGAAAGTCTCTCTGCCCTGAAAATTACTAATTCACTAATATGGTTTTTAGAGACACAGAAGTAAAGAAAGAAAAATGCCTAAACCATCTTGCCAGAAGTGAAAGATGAGGCAAAAGGGGCAACAGCTTAGAAGAAAAATCTTATTGAAGTTTCTAAGTCTGAAATGCATGCGAAACTTTGATTGCTCGTTCCCATAACTTCATTCTTTTGTGACCATTGTAGCTTCACATGTCAAAGCACAAAGATCTTATAGTGCCTATGACAAGTCACCCCTTGTAGTTACTCAACTCACTTCAGAAGGGTTAGATGGTTCCACTATGCAGGAGAAAAATTTTGATAATAGAAATAACTTGTTTAGTTAATGTGATGAATTTTATTCACCAGCACATGTACTTAAAGGTTATTAAAATAACCAAGTTAAAATAATACTTGTATGATTTATATATGTTTGAAGAATGTTTACTGGTCAAAATGATCAATATGGTCTTTCTAGTGTTACCTATACTTATAACTAGGGCAAGGCATTTGGTGATTTTGCATCTTTTTTATTTGAAAGTTAAAAGATAGTTAAAATATATATAAATGTGTATCATGAAATAATTGATTAAATAAGGACAATTTGTTTTTGCATTTTTTTTTTGCTTTATTTTGCATTTTTCTTAATTTTCAAGAGTTAGGTCATGTTTCAGTGGAAGTAGAGAGGAGCTTTTTCCTGTACTTTCAGACAAAAGACAGTCGTTTTTATTTGAGAATCTCCGCCAAGTGTTCATTTTGATTCAGGTTTCTTGTAAACACCATTTGTTTTGTTTGTTTATAGCAATAAGGAATTTTTTTCTTTCTTTTTAAATGGCACATATTTGCTAGGGACAATTTGATGGGCATGCTAGTTCAGAAAGAATTTCTTTCTCACTAAGGGTATCAAAGTAGAATAAATTTACTTACTTTTTAGTGACAAAATAAGTATGTTTTAAAATGTAGATTTAAATATATAACAGAATGTCATCCATTACATCGATTTTAGCAATTCATTACTTAAGAAATTAATTATAAGTAATAACGGTAAATTTATTGGTCTTCTTTTTAATTGTGTGTCATTTTTTCACTATTTTTAGGTTATAAATTAATTTTTTATTTTGCATTTTTTCACTATTTTATGGTCATTAAATGCCTTGCCCTACTTATAACAGAATCTTGACTGGTGTGAGGGAAACTGAATTGCTCTATGAAATGAGAGAGAGAATACTGTGTAGGCCTAGTTCAACTTTCACTATAATTAACCATTGCTGTCTGTTGGTTCTTTGGAATCTTTCTTTCCGGATGCGAAACTTGAACAAGGAAACTTCATCCAATAACTGTCGCTTTTGCCTCCTTTTGAGGATTTCTCTGAAATGTGACATTGCATTGTCATTAGAGCATGGATTTTTATTTGGCGAGTGAGGCAAGCTAATTGACTCTATCATTAGAGAGGGGAGGGGGGAAACCATGACTCAGTTGTGGTTATATGAGGCTCGACAGAAAATTTGTTTGTGCATTGAAGCAAGGGTGGAAGAGTGGCCAAAGCATAAACAATACAGGTGGGATTTTTTAAGTGCAGTATGCTCAAATCTTATAACTGTTTAGCACTCTCTTGAAAATTACATATATTTAATGTAAGCAATGAACATTACAGTTAGCATTTAGCTCATGGAATATTAAGAATTTGAAATATGTCAGGTTTATAAAAATGCATTATATTAACAATTGCAAATAATATTAAGCGAGTTGGCCAAGATGGTAGCATCTTGGGCTCACATTCGGGAGGTCCCAGGTTTAAAGCTCATGGCTGGCCAACTTGACTTGGGGTTTTTCCAGTCGTAAAATGCAATTGCTGAATTTAATATTACTTACCATGACTCATCATCGCTGTTTCATCCTGAATTATAGTAATTAAAATTGATTATCAGTTGAATTTAACAGAAAACAATATCACATCAACAATAGAAAGCAAATGCACATCAGTGGTGTACTGGTATACACATAGAACCTGACTTGTGATAAGGCCTCGATTTTAAAACAAGTGTAAACAAAGCTGAATTTTAAAAAATTGCAATAAATTTTATGTCAGTTTATCTTTTTAATCTGCATGTTTTCTTGAAACTCCTAATCTGTTGAAGTGAATAATAATGTACTTTCTAAACATGTTGAATGTTTATAACATGAAAACTTTATTGAGATAGCATGAAGCTAACAGAAGCATAGGAAATATTCTGAGGTCGGGAGGTCTGGAAATGGGGTACACTCAGCCTTGTGAAGTCTGAAACGGGGTGCACTCAGCCTCGTAATACAAACTGAGGAGCTGCTTGCTAAGAAGTACTCTGCTCCGGGCAGGGAAACCATCGTTAACGGCCGTGGGTGTCTGCATTTGACCACGAGCCCCCAATCCTGCCATCTGCCTATGGCAGAAGACGCGATAGTCGAGTGGTAGGCCTATAGTCCCTCAGAGGACGGAGTTTAGTTTGTTTTTCTGTGTATTAAACATAAATCCTGTAACTAAATAACCATCATAGTTATAGTTCGTTCACTGGTATTTGGACCTTCTGGTTTGGTGAAACCTTGTCCTCACACATAAGCTTGCTCTGAAAAAATGGGTTCTCAAAATGTCAAAACAACTCCTCTATTCAGAGCAAGCTTACATGTGACAAGATTTCGCCGAAGCAGAAGGTTCAAATATTAGTAAATGAACCAAAAATGCTTCCCAACAATTGTAGCTAGGTCGCTGGGTCCTAGAACAGAATTTATATTGAGATGAAGTCATAAGTACTCGTAAGGGGAATGGAAAGAGGGGTGGTCGCTGGAAGTAGTTGCTCTGAGAAAACGCCTATTCTTTCTCCCTCGACTTTAGCCTAAATGGCTTACAATTCATGTTTAATTAAATATACGGGAGCCCATTGTGGTTCAGAATCCACCTTCGGTCGTAGGTCCCAGCTTTAATAGTCGTCATCTCACAGTAGTAGGATATTCTCCATCCTCTAGCAGTCTTGCTAATCTCTCCATTTGACTATCCCCACTATCATTCCCAAAATGTCTCATAGTTCATCATGTAAATTTGACGAAATATACAGGCCCTAAACCTTGAAACATGAGAAAGGAGAATATAAAGTCTACTCTAGCTTTCTGTAGCCTACCGACAGTATCATCATGCCATGATGCCAAGTATGAAACAAGTTCAACAATTTTTAACAAGGGAATTCAAGTGATTCGGGGGATTGTTATCTAGACTAGTCTGACTAGTGAAATACACAGAGAACGATAAAATTGAGACGACTAAAATAATGTGTCTGACGTACCAAATCAGTCTTCTGAAATATTCTACTAAGCTCTTGAAGTTCATCATTCTTGAACACGAAGGCAATATTCTCCGTAGTTTCAACTGGAGCTGGCGGCAGTTCTTCACATTTATCCTTCTGATTTTCCACTTCTTGGCGTCGTTTCGGTTCCTTCCTTCTGGGTTTCTTCCCTTTAGGCATCTTCGGAATATGTGGATATACCTATTTTCTGTAATAGTATGCAATTCTCTTTCCTTTAACCAATATTTCGAAGTGAGTAATATTGGACGGAATTAAATCATTCTTAGTTTGCACTTACAACAGGCAAAATATATTCTATATTTATGTAACTCTTGAATAAGAGAAAATTAACTCGAACAACTACGCATTCACTCTATACTACAAGAATAGCTGTTTGTTCGTATTCATTTGTTAGTTGGTTTGTAATAATTGGCATGTCGTCAGGATTCTTTCTGGTATTTGAAGTCATGGCCTTCTGATATTAGAGCCCAGGCTTTTATAATATTTTGCAAGAATGAACAATAAATAATAGGTTGCTGTCAAGCTCTTACATTAAAGCAGTGGTCTTCAACCTTTTTTTAAACTAAGGGCCATATTATTTTTTGTGAAAGATTAGCGCGTCGCATTGATTTATTGATTATTAATTATATGATACTTATGCAACACAAATATATCTCTATATGAGCCATAAAAAGCTATACGAATAGTTTTCTGAGCGAATAGTTTGAGTGTGATAAGTTGTTCTTCGTCATTTCAAATTTTTATATACGTATATAAGGACATAGAATTTAAAAATCGAAAGTCCTTCATAAGTTCATTTCGAATTACAAAATACAAAACCCGGACGACGCCGGACCTTTTAAGCTAGTCAACTGTATTATACATGTATTATATTATATTATACATGTGTTCATCTGTACGGATTATTTAACATTATACATGTGTGTTTTTTATATTTTGTCTTCCACTTTGCAATGTTAACGAAAACACAAAGTACAGCAATATTCTTGAATTTAATGTGAGACCTGATACCGTTTCTTTGTCCCTAAATTGTCAATATTTGCATTGTAGTAAAATTAACATTTGTTTGCGGGCCGCCAAAAATTAACGGGCCACGGATTGAAGACCGCTGCCTTAAAGGGAAGCATTTCACACTAAAATTTATACATATTGTTAGAGAGGGGCCATTGACTGACCTCAGGTCTTGTTTGTTTGTTTTATGTGTGTATGTGTGTGATTGTTAAGTTAACACTAATCTGTAAAGCACTGATGTTGCTGGGCGATTTTAAACTGATTAAACTCATACGTTACCTTTAAAATTAATGCATATTGCAGAAGTTTACATAATTTTTGCATTTTAATGAACTTCAAAAGTTGCTGCGTATTTAAAAATAGTATATATTTTTAAGATAACATTTTTGAAGGTTGTAGGTTGTACCTATCCCTAAAGTTATGTGCAAAACGCGTACCTCACCCGTGTAAGAAAATAATGCAGAGACCATACTGTTAAGATTCATTGTAGCAATCTGTAGCAACGCAGTGAATTGCAGGAAGTTTGAATCTCTTTTATCAGATAATGCTTGGATATCCAGCATACTTCAGAGCAAATTGGTGCCTTCTATCACTACGAATGCCTTCAGAGTAACCAGAAGAAAATGTGCTGGCCCCATCAGCTGGTCTAAAATGGGATTTAGAAGTTGTCACAGAGGTGATAACAATTCATAGAAAATTCTTGACTTACAGAGGCTTTTGAAGAATTTACATTTCCGTACCAAAAAGGAGCAGGATAGGTCAAAGCCTGTCAATTGTTCACTTCCTTCAGGCAGAGGTTCTGTCATATGTGACATCCAATCATTCATAACGAGTAAAATTGTTTATCTTTCAGATCTAAAATTCATTTTAGACCGGATAACGGGGTCAGCTTAATTTTTTTCTGGTTACTGTGAAGGCATTCATAGTGATAGAAAGGTCCAATTTGCTCTGAAATATGCTGGATGTCCAACCAACATCCAACAACAGCGATTTGAACTTCTTGTAATTCACCGTGAATTTATACATGTGTAAGTAAAGTAAAGTAAAGTGTTGCCCAGAGGGTTCCAGGAGGTTGAGGCTCCCAGATTTTAGACATTCGGCACGTGAAGGTGGTAAGGTTGTCAGCCTTACGCACCGGCCGCCTTTACTCCCAGGATTGCTCCTGGTACTCATTTATGTTGGAGGCTGAGTCGACCCCAGGGCCATAGTGCCAACAGAAGGATTAGGCCAATTGAAAACTCCAACGACCTCATCGGGGATCGAACCCAGCTACTATTAAATATCAAACCCTCGTACACAGTGGCATAAAGTTAGCAATATATTATTACATCCTTCATTGTGAGCCTAAAGGGGGCCACCACCGGGTACTTTCTTAAAACTATATCCACTGTATTTTCCAAGGATGCGAGCCTATAAAGATATTTTATGACGTATAATGTTTGCGTTTAAGCTTTAGGGTATCATACTGTTACTCCCACTCTAAAGTCTTCGTTTAAATATTTGTTTAATCGCAAAGATCCCACTGTGCGAGTGTAGTCCCCGAGTAAATATACAGGGTGTTAATGAATAACACCGAAATATTTTACCTGTGTATAGAGGGGACATAGACAAGCAACTTTTATTAATAGATTTTTGCTCTATGGATTCAATTCTTCCTGTTATAACATAAAATATCCCAAGGATATGCACGCCACTGTCTTCTAATACTTGAAATGATGGGAAACAAAGGAACAGTGAATATTGTGTAGTGGTCGGGAAAATTGTAAAAAATGACGATCGATATCTTACAACTCTGAGGGAAAAAAAGACAAACGAAACATTATTGTTAGGTTTGGAATTAGGAATAAAAACATAATGCAGTGGCGGGCAATCATGTGATTAATCAGTAAATTTTGCAGATTATGAAAATTATAAATTATGGTATAGCTGTTGATGAATTGTTAAGAATCAGGTTTTTATCGATCGCTAAGAAGGCATGTAGTCAATTTAATGAAAATTTTAACCCTATTTCGCTCCATTATTGACTTATGAGCACCAAATTTTAAGGACTTTAATGCCCTGTAGCTTACACATTTTACGTCACAGAGCAAAAATCTCCTAATAAAAGTTGCTTGTCTATGTCCCCTCTATACACAGGTAAAATATTTCGGTGTTATTCATTAACAACCTGTATATTCAACTACTACCTAAGATTGAAGTGGTTTTGTTTGCGTTTCATTCGGAAAGTGAAACTGCTGGTACTCGGGCTTCATTAAAACCACTCTTCACAGTGTATTTCATTTGTCTGTGATCTAGATGTCTAGAGGGCCTGGCAAAATATAAAATGAAGTAGCATTCTAGTGACTGAGGTGTTTAATTGCCATGCTGGAGGAACTGGGTTTAAATACAAGTCAATTCCATTGCGGAGTTTTCAGGATACCAAGTCTTTTTTTTTCACCCCTAATACTAGGTGCGACCTACTAAAGATAATCGCGATTAGTGCACTCAGGTTAAACATTAAAATAAACAATAGTCTGAAGAGTGCATTAAAATAAACCTAATTTCGAAGTGGATAAAGATAAAAATCTAAAAATTCACTAATTCTAGGTCTAAATGATGTATTAATAAAATCAGGTAAACTGATTAACAAAGTGCCAGAATGCTTTGTTTAATAAGTGATAATTGCAACTATGATTCGCAGAAAGTACGTTATTTTTTAGGGATGGGTCGATACCAGATTTTCTCGATACTCGATACCGATATATGATTTTTCCTCGATACTCGATACTTCGATACTCGGTACCGTCAACATTTCCAGTTTCAATAAGTAGGTACATTAAAAATTAAAAGTTGAGAGAACTGTGTAATACCAACTAAATTAATTAAATGTGCATATTTAATGAGACAACATTTAATATCATCAGTAGCCTATAATTATTTTAAAACTCTACAATAAAACTAAAATTAGTTTTTGAAACAGTTCACTTACAAGTTTTTGTTAAAAAATTACAATGGAGTTTGGACAGTCAGCTTGCTTGTTGGTTGTTATTGAAACGTTTGACAGGAAACGAAGCAATTAAGAATCTCTTCTGTTTGGATTTTAAAAGTAGGAAAATCTTTATTTATGACTAGACAAAAGTCACAGAGTGGTTTTCTCCTTTTGAAGGAGAAATAGCAGTATTTATTATATTTAGTAGACCGTTAATCTAGTAGGCTACTAAAAGCAGAAAGAGATACCGCATTTCCTTAAATTACAGAATTGCCAAAGTATCGAAAATGTACCGAGCTAGTTTTCTGAAGTATCGCTCGATGCCGATACCATGCACGTATCGAGAGTATCGAGGTATTGAAAGTATCGAGGACCCATCCCTATTATTTTTGTTATCGATTTCCGAGTTAAGCTCCAGATCGATTAATTAAGCATGACTTACGGAAGAAATCAATAGACTTCTTCTCATGGACATAATAAATGAGTATACCAAGTTTCATGAAAATCCAATAAAGCGTGTTACAGTTATCGCGCGTACAGACGGACAGACATTTTGCCGTCCACCACACAATCTCATAATATAGAGACCGGATTTTAAAGGGAAAATTTTCACCCAAAAAAGGACGAAAAAAGGGAAAATTTTCACCCAAAAAAGGACGAAAAAAGGGAAAATTTTCACCCAAAAAAGGACGCAAAAAGGGAAAATTATTGCCAAAAAAAAGGTGGGGAAAAAAGGGAAAATTATTTCCCAAAAAAGGTAGGAAAAAAGGGATATAAAAGTAAGAGAGCGTAAAAATTCAGCAGAGAGATACATTTTTTTTATGTAAAGCCTTTGCTTGCTCTACAGCTGCTGATTCTGTAACATCTAATGACTGAAGAAAATTTTTTGATCTCGTTGAAATTCTCACAGAGGAAAATAGCACACGAAATCCACGTTCCCCACCTTGTTATAATGGAAACTTAGGCAATGACAAGTCTGTGATTTCCCTGTAACGCTTTATTCTGCTGGGAGGAATTATTTTTTCAATGGTGAATCAGTGAAAACAATTTTTAATGTTTTCACATTGCCAAATACTGGGTAATTTACGAATTTTTCAAAATAAATTAGCTAAAAAAGGTACTGGAAAGGGAAAGTTCCTGAAAAAGGGAGATGAGCCTAAAAAATGAAAAAAAAAGGGACGTTAAAACCAGGTCATTTGCAGTTAAAACTTACTTGGTATTGTCCTGTTCAATTTTATCACGTTTTTTGATGAAATATAAAAAAAGGAATTCCCTTTAAAATCCGGTCTCTACTCATAAAGTACCACTCTGACACATAATAAAGAGGTTAGTGAAGGATTTTTCGCATAATATATTCCTATTGTTGTTAATTTATCATGGATTGTTTCAGCAGTGTATTCTAATTTCTTGAACACCGTGTCTCAGTCAGCTGATAAAGTTTTTCGTTGCAGCACTTTAAATAGACCGACTACGATGTCGCAATGAGCAATAAACTCCACAGTCAAAGATGTAAAGAATTACAAACATAATCCGTCTCGTGTTTTATAGGCGGCCATGAAAATGCAAAGCCTCCCGAATTCTCCTTTGCGTTGCTTCACGTTGCCGTTTTGCATAGAGAAAGACTACTCAACTGTACTGATGTGGGTTCAAGTACACTCAGTTTACATAATCCGTATATTTACTTCGCTTCATCCGGCATCAAAAACCTTTAATTAATTATAACTTATTAATAAAGGATAATACGATACGCCACATGTAAAAATGTATAAGGTATAAAATAAATTATCATTAGTAGGGAAAGGCATTTAATGATGTTGCATCTTTCTTATATGAAGGTTGAAATATAATGTGTGTCATGAAATAATTGATTAAATAAGGGCAATTTGTTTTTGCAATTTTTGCATTTTCATCATTTTCAACAGATAGGTAATTGGGTATTTTAGGACATTCCCGGCATTTTTATTAGTTTTTTTAAAAATAAAAGTTACATCATGTTAAATTTTAATATGTTCATTATTATTTCTGTTTTATTGCTTATTTTAACTTTTTATAATTGCCACCTCAACATAAGTTACAACCAGTAACATTTCCAAATTTTCAACAGTTTACACGAATAACCGAAGTCGCTACAGATCGTTTTGTTAACTTTCTGCTCGCATGTCAGGCTATATAACGTACTTACATCCTACATAACTAGGCCTATTAACGTTTTAAATTTTATCAAACTGAGTCTATTTAACAATCACGATAACTTGTGCAAAAATTCTTAATCAAAAGAGTATTTCTCATGTGATTGAAACCGAATTCAAAGTGGTATTTAGCACTAGTGCACTACTTTTACTTCATTCGTCTTGTGTTTAAAATTCTGTTTTTTATTTTTTATTTTTTTATTCAAGCTGTTTAAAGCAGTGGTTTCCAACCTTTTTCAGCTGACACCCCCCTTCGAATATCATGAAATAGGCCTACTCATGCCCCCTTTGATAGTGATGGGGAGAAGAAGGCCTAAAAACGTCATTGTCAGTACTTATGTACTTTAAAAGATCCCTATAATACTTGTATAAATAAATTTAATATTGCTCACCTATTTTATTACCTTGTGACGCTTTTGCTGTAACACACACGCATATAAAACACGAAAATGCATATCTAATTATTGTGAATCTTATTTGAGTCTCAGTACAGTTCTTAAACAAAGTTAAATGTAGAAACACAAATGTCCAATGAACTTATTAGTGAGATGATTGGCACTGTTTTGCTTTCACCAGCTCTGAGTTACTAGATTTTATGTTTGACAAAGCACAACGCAGCAGTGGCGGACGGAGGGGGGATTAGGGGGGTTACATACCCCCGAAATTTGAAAAAAAGGCTATATATGTACTCTAAGTGGCCAGTTTTATAAACTAATTGTATATGTAAGTTGATTCATTTTTTTTAGTATTCTTTCTACCTATTCAAATCCCCTCCCGAAAAAAATTCTGCGTCCGCCACTGCAACGCAGATCACTCGTATCTCGTATTTGGATTTCCAAATTATTATAAACGTGTTGAGGACAAGATATGACTATTTAATATGACAGGGAAAATATAGTTACAATTTATAAGATTACTAGCTTAATACTACTAACCCGGCGTCGCCCGGGTTTTCTATTTTGTAATATGAAATTAACTTATGGAGGACTTTCATTGTTGAAACTATAGGTCCTTATATAATATGCATGTAGAGTTCGAAATGAGAAAGAACGACATATGGCACTCAGACTATTCCCTCAGAAAACGCTAGATAAAGCTTTTTATGGCTCATAGAGAATGTAGAATTTTGCATTCCATTGCTTCTACACACCATGCCTGGGAGGAGTGCAAATAAGAAGAAAAAGAAATTCCGGTTACATAAGATTGCATTGTCTTGACAGAAAATTGTATTTCTCACTCTCATATTACCATACAACCGTTTCGGGGCTCAAGTAAAAAAGAAATTCAATATCACTTTCATACTTTCCTTCCCAAAAACCTGGGACATAATATACTGCGCGCATAGGACTGGGAATGTTCCATCCCATTTTGTCTTCTTTTAGATGCTTAGGACCTCTGATTAACATCCCTAGGCCTATTTCTCAACTAATACAAAGCCTACAGCTATGAGTGACGTATCAGTGGATAGGATTTGTTACCGACTTCCTATATAGCATACCCACTGGCACACACTTAAGTTGTCCCTGTAATACGACCGCTTATTCTACATCAAAATGTGAAGTGATAAAATGATATTTTCCATGTCGAGGGTAGAGAATGTTATGTGACTGCTTTATTTTCGTGGATTTTATTCGTCAAGAATTATTTTCACAATTATGTATTAAATACTTCGATAGTATCAGCATTTGTTAAAGCCCAGTATTATAATATAGTATCCAAAGCCCTATGTAAACATCGTAAACAATACTTTCGTTATGTAAACAATTGACATCAGAACTCTCTAACTTTGCCTCATTTCACATTTCCGACTTTTCCCGTGGATTTTCCAAAAAATTTCTTTCACTCAAACCTTGTCGTGACAATTACGAACACAACAAAAAAAGAATCAGCCAAATCGGTCGAGCCGTTCTCAAGTGATGCGGCAACAACCCTTTTGTAAATTCATTTTTATTAATATAGATAAAATGTAAATCACACTGTTCTGTTATTCTTGTTAATTACGGTATGTGTCTTTGTATTTATTTGGTTAAAGTTAACCGAATAAAAATTCTTGTCTTCCGACAAGGCAACAACAGTAAATCAAAATATGAATTTCAATTTGTTTCACTCCCCCTTAAGAAGAGCCTCACGCCCCCCCGGCTGGGAACCCGTGGTCTAAAGAAAGGTTTTTATTTCAAGTCTCGACCAATAATTACATTATGGTAAGGTTGTCAGAAAGGTGAGTGCCGTTGAATAGTCCTTTTCTAACACGGTATATTATATTGCTTCCATTAAGCTACTGAGCACCTACTTTTAGTTTAATGGTTGAACCTCAGGTGTCACCACAGGGATCTATGTCCACTCCCTCTTCATAGTTATAATCTCTAATTATCTGGATGTGGTTCATGGCGTCAGATTTGTCATGCGTTCAGTGCGTTCCTAATTGGAGTCGGACTCCAGGAAATTAAGAGGTTTATGGTTTGAGATTTAGACGGTGCAATGATCAGTAACACAGATTGACTTGACCGTGATGTGTTAACTTGTCATATCTGGAAATACGGAGTTTGTACGGAACATGGTCTATAGCCTATGATAACATCCACTAATTAAATAAAATCAGGTAAACTGATATAACAAAGTGCCAGAATGCTTTTGTTTAATCAGTGATAATTGCAATTATGATATGCTGAAAATAAGTTATTTTTGTAATCGATTTCAGAGTTAAGCTCCAGATCGATTCATTAAGCAGAGCTTACGGAAGAACAAAGGTCTAGTTTGATAAGCATATATGAAGGAATATGTGGGTAGTGTTATTTGTTTAAGCTATCTGAATTGCAACTTACAAAGCCGTATATGAACACTGTAAAAGAATATGTTGCCACGAGAACTGATTTTCATTTGAAAGGTTCTTTCTAATATATTACCATAAAATAGGCATTAAATTGGGCATTACTCCGGTACTGGTCAACCGATTTGGTGCAATATCAACAGGCTTCTTCTCATGGACGTTATAAATCCGTATACCAAGTTTCATGAAAATCCGATAAAGCGTATTTGAGCTATCGTGCGTACAGACTCGCGGACAGACTGACAGACAGACGGATAGACATTTTCAAATCCCCCACACAATCTCATAAAGTACCTACAATTGTGATACTTAATCAAGTGATCGTTCTGTCGACCGCCAGCCAGATTATGAGAGTGGATTAACCCCTAAGTTGATAGTTGTTTTATCTTAAATTTTTATTAAAGGTACTGAAAACAAATTGGAAGAAAAATATAAATCTCGTATAAATTACACATTAATTGCTAATGCCTTAAGGGAAAAGGGTTTCTCTGTTTTTGTAGAAGTGCATGGTCTTTCCAATGAGGGTAGTATTCGCAGGGTGGATATTATAGCCTTCAATCCTCAGTCATCTGAAGGGCGTACAATCGATCCAACCGTAAGATTTGAGTCCCATGAGGATCAGCCGGAGGAGGTGAATGATGAGAAGAGACGAATTTATGAACCCACCATTAAGTATTACAAGGATAAATACCATCTAACATCCATAACAGTGACAGGATTAATGATTGGAGCACGTGGTACCATCCCAAAACTATTGTTTGACTTGTCCAAAAAGTTCGGCCTGCACAAAGCCATCCTTGTAGAAATATCACTGGTGGAATTGAAAGGGTCTATTGCCATATTTCGCAATCATGCCTGTGGACCATGACTTCTAATTTTAAGTTGTTATCTATATACGCGTACTAATTGTTATAGCTTCAATATTGATTTAATCTGTTTTATTTTACTGTGTACATATATATTTGTTGATGGTACTCTTTGTCAATGGCAACCTGCAGGTGTTGCAGGAAGAAATAAAATGAATCAAGCAAGAAATAAAGTAAGAGCATAATCATTGTGTAAATTATTTTCTTTGCAGTCTGGCGTGGGTTTAAATATTTAGTTGGAAATTCAGTTTCGCCAAATAACGACAAATACTTTGATAATATGTTAACATGCCACCTCACATTAATTCCTTCACTACCTTTAATATACAAGCAGAGATATCAATGCTGTATTGCAGTAGTGCGCATTTAGTTGACTCAGTCTCATTCGAAGTCGCTATTATTCGCAGGACTTGAAACCTAAGTACGTGTATGAAATGAGTGGTTTATAACTATCCATCAGAAAATGTGTTGGGAAAAATGTTTCAAATAGTCTTTTAGCTCTTTGTATAATAGCCCGTATTATAATAAAGCCTATTACATACCATTTTCGGGCATATTGTGCAATTCGTGTAGAAAATTTTAACAAAATCGTTTTCGAGAAAATCTCGAAAAATGAAGCTATTGATGTTATTAACATTTATTAACATATTGCAATGAAATTTTGCTTGCGAGTATATTTGATAGTAATGAACAAAACTATCTAGAATCATTGATGTAACCATAATACTTTATTTTTTAAAAACAATTCTGATGTAAAAATTTGTAAAAAAATAATAAGTGATTAATTATTTTAAAAAAATATTTACACTGCAGATAATCCAAAGATTCTAGATTATGTTGTTCATATGATATTTACAAATAGATAGCAAAAAATCACTCAGAAATATTGGTATTTATGAAAATTATGAGGGAAACTTCACTTCAGTGCATAAAATTTGGCTGCAATTTTGTAATGATAATTACTCATAACTGTAATAGTTAAATTAATTCTGAAAATAATATGCAATTGTAGAACTAGTCAATATAGGGCATGCCAGATCGTAAGGCTACAGAACAATTCATTGCTGAGAGAGAGAAAAAAAATGAACTTCACCTATTTTTCAGCATCGAAAGCTATATGTCTCTCCTTAAGTACACAGTGCCACAGATTTGAAACCCAGTCTTTCCTTTACATGACCTGGCACCTTCTGGCAGATTCCCATTCTGCTATTTTTCCACATTAGCTGGTCACTGGCGATGACCTATTGGCCCTCTGAGTCCATATAAGACAACTGGTGAATGAAATAGGAGCCGCCATTTAAGGACATATGACGTAGATAAAGAGACTGGATACAATAGTCCACACGCCCAACCGTTTCGTCTTTTATGTGGGACATCAGTCATCTCTCCAAGTCTGCTTTTCTTCACTTCAGTTAAAAAAAAGAAAACCTTTTAAGTGCTTTTTATCACTGTCGGGCCATTCCTTAAACTGAAAAGTTTTCTAAGTGCTTGAGGTAAAATGATCTGAATTAACTCTTAATAATAATAATAATAATAATAATAATAATAATAATAATAATAATAATAATAATAATAATAATAATAATAATAATAATAATAATAATAATAATAATAATAATAATAATAATAATAATAATAATAATAATAATAATAATAATAATAATAATAATAATAATAATAATAATAATAATAATAATAATAATAATAATAATAATAATAATAATAATAATAATAATAATAATAATAATAATAATAATAATAATAATAATAATAATAATAATAATAATAATAATAATAATAATAATCATCATCATCATCATCATCATCAAGATCTAAAGGCAATGCCTTGTTGTAGTAGCCATGTCTTCCTCTTCATCGCTGTTCTCTTTAGATTTTCGTATGACAGCACGTCCATATCCTTTATCATGTTTTTAATAAATGAATTTCTTGGACGTCCTCTTGATTTCTTTCCCAGTATTTTCCCTTCAAAAATGTTAATGAGTAGATCATTGTGCCGAAATGTATGACACACTAACTTTGCTCTTCTACTCTTAATTGAATTCAGAAGGGATCTCTCTTCCATCACTTCATTAAGCACTTCTTCATTTGTTTTCCTATCCACCCAACTCGTCTTTGTTAGCCTTCTCCATATCCACATTTCTGCTGCTTCTAGTTTCTTGGCTTCTGCTTTTCCTATTGTCCA
The DNA here is from genome assembly GCA_964059195.1 of Ectobius pallidus. Taxonomy (NCBI): domain Eukaryota; kingdom Metazoa; phylum Arthropoda; class Insecta; order Blattodea; family Ectobiidae; genus Ectobius; species Ectobius pallidus. Next base: position 20,363,104 of record CAXKWD010000002.1, on the reverse strand, counting down.
TGTTTCGCATCCATAAGTTAATACACAACTTACAAATGTTTTGGCAAATTTTTTCCTTACTTCCATGCTTAAATGGTTATTTGTGAGAAGATTCCTTTTGTTCTGAAATGCTTGTTTAGCCAGGTTTATTCTTCTCTTAATTTATGTGTCACACTTGTTAAACTTATTGATAATGCTACCCAAGTAACAAAAACTTTCGACCTGGTCTAGGGCTGTACCGTCAAGCTGTATGTTGATTTTAAAATTTTCATTTGTTCTTCCGATCACCATGGTTTTTGTTTTCTTTTTATTGATCTTCATTTTAAAATTTTTCAATGCATCTGATAGAACTTTAAGCATTTTATTCATTTCCTTTTCTGAATCAGCCAAAATAACTATGTCATCTGCAAATCGAATGCTATGAATACTGACTCCATTTATTTTAATACCCTTTTAATGATGATAATGATAATGGTAGGAATAACAGGCCTATTTGAGTTATCGCACGTACAGACACGCGGGCAGGCAGACAGATGGGCAGATATTTTCCCGTCCATCACACAATCTCAGAAAGTACCATTCTGGCATTTAGTGATTTTTCTTCTTGAATGGGGGGCTAGCTTTAAACCCCCTACATGTACAATTTCATCATCATTGGGTTTAAGGTATCCATCAACCCTAGTTATAAAAAATTACAATTTCCTCTACATAACTTTAAAAATTCGATCACATGTTATTTGTCATAAAGTGAAAGGGTTTCAATAATAAAAACTAAAAATTAAAAATTTTGTGGCCACCAGGGGAAGATTAAAAAAAAAAGAAATTATGTATTTTTTTCCGCAAGCATATCTCCGCTTCCAATTAAGCTACAACAGTGATTCTTACACTAAAATGTTCCCCATTTCATAGATATGTCTACATACTAGCATCACCTTTGTAGTGCTTATCAAAGATAGTTTATTTTTTCTCCCTGAAGTCTAAAAAAATAATTAGTCTATTTTTCCTTCGATAAGGGCTCAGAATCCTTACCATAGGCTCATTTATTTGATTCTGGTATACAGACTAGCTATGTGTTTAAGCTTCATTTTGGTGTTTGGATGAAATCAATAGCTCAATTCTAAGTGCATTTTTCTTAAGCCGAAAGTTAAAAAATGCTGAAAATGTTGAAATAAGATAAAAATGAAGTTAAAGTTTCGAGCAGAGAAGGCTATTAAAAACTCAATTTGGTCGATCAGTAATAGAGGACACCCAAACATGTTATACAATGGTGTTACTAAATAACACCGAAATATTTTACCTGTGTATAGAGGGGACATTGACAAGCAACTCTATGACGTAAAATGTGTATGCTACAGGGCATTAAAGTCATTATAATTTGGTGCTCATAAATAAAAAAATTACGCGAAAAAGGGTTAAGATGTTCATTAAATTGACTTCATGCCTTCCTAGTGATCGATAAAAACCTGACTCTTGATCAATCGTCAACAGCTATATCATAATGTAGTGTTTCCATAATCTGCACAATTCACAGACTAATCACATGACTGGTCGCTACTGCATTCGTCTCTTTTTTATTCATAACTCCTGACCACAGTGTTAACAACGAAGTTCCTTTGTTTTGCATGTTTTTCTAATGCTAGAAGTCAGTGGCGGCCATGCCCTGGGAGATTTTATGTTGTAACAGGAAAAATTGAATCCATAGAGCAAAAATCCCCTAATAAAAGTGCTTGTCTATGTCCCCTGTATACACAGGTAAAATATTTCGGTGTTATTCATTAACACTCTGTACATATTTGAAAACTACTGAAATCAAGCTTTCTAATGAGACAAAAAAAAAGGATTTTTTGGTGAAAAAATCTGATTTTAGGGGTAGATGGATACCTTAAGAAATACGAAGAATAGAAATATAATATAAACATCATGTATTGTTAATATTGTAGGTGTATGGTAGTTTATGCCTGCAAAATTGTAATTATGTTCAATGTATCGTCTGGGGCAGAGAAGGTCGTGTGTTGCACCATTGTTATTAAGAGATATGGGTCTGATTGCCAGAACAGTCTAAAAATATTAACAGTCTAAGTTTGATAAGCATATGTGAAGAATATGTGGGTAGTGTTATATGTCAGAGCTAACTGTATTGCAACTTCCAAAGCCATATATGATCACTGATTGGCATTTGATAAATCCTTTATAATATATTACCATAAAATAGTCACTAAATTGGGCATTACTCCGTTACCGGTCAATCGATTTGGTCCAAAATCAATAGGCTTCTTCCCATGGATGTTACAAATGTGTATACCAAGTTTTATGAAAATCCGATAAAGCGTATTTGAGTTATCGCACGTACAGACATGCGGACAGACAGACAGACAGACGAACATATATTTTCCCGTCCACCACGCAATCTCGGAAAGTACCGTTCTGGCACTTAATAATTTTTATTTTTGGTTGTAGGGCTAGCTTTAAATCCCCTTGCATTTACAGTTTCATCATCATTGGGTTTAAGGAAAATGAGGAATAACAATTTATTAACATTATGCATTAATAATAATGTAGGAATTGTATGAATGTTTAATCCTGCAAAATTGTAATTAAATGTTTAGACTTTAGTGTGTCGTTTCGATTTTGAGACTAGGGCAGAGAAAGTCGTGTTACACATCGGATTTTTAAGGGATTCGGGCTTGAATGTTTCAAATGCCAGACTGTAGTCTCCTGCTTTTTTCTTTTGAAATTAATTCACATCGTTAATGTGACATATATCTGGTACCCGGAGCTCCCGCCGCGTGTCGCTAGTATCGACCACATCTGTGAAATGTGTGTTAGTTGTGTTAGCGCCAGAAGGAAGGCCGTACGTTTTCATTTGCTGCTCCTGTTGACAACCACTGCAACTATCACAGCTAAACAAACACGTGAGTTTACACCGATGAAAAAGTGTTAACTGTAATAGTTATTCAATGTATTCCTTATTCTATACGCCGATGTCTTTTGCTATTTTACAACCAAGTAGGCAATGTTGACAAACAGCTTGCAATGTGTTCTGTGTCGACAGCGGTTAATGTGGATGCTATTTTGCTTGCTTATGAGTAGGATTTGGATGATTATGACATGTCATATTTTTATCCTAACGTCCATTCTCGCCATAAACACAAATTAAACACGAATTGCACTTTTGTTATCCTAATAAGACCGTTTTTATTTTGCATATAAAGTCATATTTTGGTAATTATCATGGTATTCGTCATATTTTGGTCATATTTGTAATTTGACGTCATATTTCAGTTATAAATTCGGTAAAAGAGCACAATTATACAGTGTATGTACTACATGAAAAGTAGAGTAGATATTAAGCCTTAAGCACTAGAATATGAGCTTATTAGAATCTATCAGGAAATTTAAAGCTGGAGACGTAGAAAATTACAATTAATGCACACTGTGATACCAACAGTGAATTGTAATATAATTCAGCACTAGTGGAATGAAATTCATTAATACTACAGTATGTACTACACTAGGAGGTGCCCGTGGCTTCGCCACGATAATTCTTTTAAAAATTAAGAGTATAATAATTATTAAAGCATTATATTTATTAACACTTGCACGCGAATCATTCGTAAACTAAACCATTAATAATTAATGAAAGAGCTAAAATTCCGGCTTTAGACTACATTCCACGAAATGAAAGCGCCCCCTGGGAAAACTATATCAGAATCGATTATGCAGTTCCAAAGAACCTGTGAACACATAATACGTATTGTTTCTCAGCTGTTTATTGACATGAATATGATGTGAATTTTATTTTATCAATCCAGTGTAATTTTCAGAAATTATATAATGTTTCAAGGGAAGGAATGGCTTGTTTGGATTATTATTATCAGCGATATTTCAAGAGATAAAAGCATCAATATTTTACAGCTGTTGCCCCCGGCTTCGCCCGCCATTATTCATTGACTCCAGGATTTTTAAGAAAATTACACTGGTAGATTATTAAAAATGTTTGTGGTTCAGAGCTATGAAAATTGTAAGTAAAAATTAAATTAGAATATTTGTTCATTGTGTTCATTTCACTTAGGCCTTATATAATAAAGAAACTGTTTTCCTTCCTAATTTTGTAGTCGTCATGAAAGTTTAGACTGCGAGAGACGAACATCGCCGAGTATACCCGATGTCTCACGAAGCGGGCGAGCAAGCACGCTATTTAGGGCCGTTGAATTGTATAAGAGTAGATGGTGGAAGTCACGAATATTTTGGTTTTAGTGTAACTGAAATGTGAAGGGACAGTAACAAGTAGGCTAATAGCACAATTACCTCATCTTCCTTATTATAAAGAACTTCCAATAGACAATTTTAAAAATATTTTTAGTTCACATTTGCAGTTGTATCTGGAAGCAATAACAGATTAATGTGATGATTTAGTGTCATCAAACGTTTTAAATTGAAATATTTATGTTTAGAAAATGTTCCTTTATGAGGTTATATTAAGGATTTTTGGGTCACATTAAGGATTTCTGGGTTATATTTAGTCATTTTTATGGTCACATTTGCAGTCATATTTTCCACTTTTTTAGGTCATAAATATCCGAACCCTACTTATGAGGCTTATGATCAAAGGACTGCTTATTCGTAAAAGTCTGATTTTTTGGTGAATTAAAACTGCGGATTTCGGTATTATGTTCTTTCTAGTTCGGTAGATATTAGGCAAAATAAATTACTTTATAGACTACTACATTTTATTGAGGTCGTTAGAGTTTTTCAATTGGCCTAATCCTTCTGGTGGCACTATGACCCTGGGGTCGACTCAGCCTCTAACAGAAATTATTACCAGGAACAAATCTGGGTGTAAAAGCGGCCGGTGCGTAAGGCTGACAACCTTATCACCTTCACGTTCCGAATGTCCAAAATCTGGGAACCTTAACATCCTGGAAGCCTCTGGGCCTCCATGGCCTGTATAGGGATTACTTTAATTTTTACTACATTTTACATTAAAAGAATTTACGTGATTTGTTTTGATTTACTGTCAGATAACACATTACAGACATTTACATTGTCAGAGGCCATAATACTACAGTAGGTGCAATAATTATTATTTCTAGACTTCGGACTTTTAGGTCGCTAAAAATGCTGTTTTAGGTGCCTAAAATAGGCTCTAAAAATTGGAAAATAGGTTCTGAAAATCGTAAAATAGTCTCTTACATAATCGTTAAGTTGCCAATTTTCTGATATATCTCAATTGCAATGCAAAATATCATATTTATTGAAGTCACCATTAATCAATAATCATGATAAAACACAGGTATAGGCCTGTGGTACACAGAATTATAGATATATTACTAGGGCCTGTATTACTACCATAACAGTGAAACCCTAATCCCACCGCCCAGAAGCTACGCACGTTTGCATATTCAACCCCTTGTACCCTCCAGTGATACTGGATGTGGGAGTCGAGAGAAAAACACTACATTTTCGTGGGATTTACAAGGAAATTTTCTACTGAAGGCTAAACATTTCTTACTAATTAACCACGTCACAAATGTGTTATGTACTGCACATTCCGAGCTAAAAATTTAGTACGAACTGAAAATAAATGCTAGAATTTATAACAAAAAAATAACTTATTTTGAACTTTAGAGGAAAAACAAACAAAAAGGTAATATTAGGCTCTAACGTAAAAATAGGCTGTTTTAGGTCCTAAAAAGTATCAGTTTTAGGCATAGTCACTTATGAATCATGCATATACAAGTTTTCGTCCATATATCACTTAAGGATTAAAATAGGTTTTTACCTAAAATCCGTAGTCGAATTATTATATTAAAAATCTTATAACTTGTGAAACACCTAACTTCCTCTACCCAAATAAAAGTTTTGCCTCTTGGTATAATACATTACGTTCAACATTCTCTTCTTGTAATGAAAATCGCGAAAATCGAACTTTTCTTCTTGTGAAGTGACATTTAAAATAAGAGAAAGTTGTGGCCAATTGTGTCTCATCCCCAGAAATACAAAATGTTGTTTTCATACGATTTTTCGTTTTGGAGGTAGGTTGTTCACACACAGACATAGACGTGTTTCTGAAAATAGTATTTTTGGAGTCAGGGACCTCAAAATATGTGATTTATGTAAGTTTGTCCACCTTATGACGGACAGACATTTTCCCGTCCACCACACAATCTCATAATGTACCATTCTGGCACTTAATAAAAAGAAAATACAAGAAATATAACTAAATACAATGCACCGTTTATAGATAAGCCTACATGGAAAGACTGAGAGGCAGGCACCAATCCGAAAACACTTTTTTTTTCGGTTTCTAGGCATCCCGAAATAATCTTTCTCGGTGTTATTTCCATTTCGACGTTTGTCATGTCACTATAATTTCTCTATACTACTTGCTTGTATTCAAGCAATTAAAAACTCTGTCTACCTATTCTGTTTATTATAGGCCTACTAGTATTCAGTCTTTTTATAGGTTAGATTAAAAGTGGAAACCGCATTACATTTTATATTTTCCTTTTTTTTTTTTTTTTTTTTTTTTTTAATTTAATTTATTCTGCAGATTTACAATCTGTTCAAATAAGAACATTCAGTAAATGGTATAAATGTCACAGTCATGATATGAGAGCTGTAAAATACAACTCTTTAAGGTAAGTCATTGAATGACAACTCTTTAAGGTAAGTCACTGAATCGGAATGCCAAGTCTAAAATCTTATATCGATGTAAACGGTTGATTGAGGAACTATTGTCCAATAGATTGATGGCTAGGGAATTGGGATGATTGTTTAGGCGTTGCTGGTATCGAATGCTGTACAAGGTGATTTCTTCTTTGATAGTAGGGATGTCCAGGTCGTGGTGTAATGTAGCATTGGAAACATACCACGGTGCGTTAGCAAGTCGGCGAAGAGATTTGGATTCAAATCTTCTTAAGATGTCAATATTGGAATTGCTGGCAGTGCCCCAAAGCTGAAGTCCATATGTCCATACTGGCCTTATTATGGTCTTGTAAAGTATAACTTTATTATACAGGGACAACTGAGATTGCTTATTTAATAACCAGTACAATTGTTGAAACTTTAGTTTGGCTTCTTTTCTTTTCGTAATAATGTGATGTCTCCAGGTTAGATGTACATCTAAATGAAAACCAAGGTATTTTACATGCTCTACAACTGGAATTTCTTCGTTATTTATTTGTATTCTTGGGCATTTTTCTCGGCGTAAAGAAAAAGTGATATGCCGAGATTTTGAACTATTTACCTGAATGAGCCATTGATTTAGCCAGCGTTGTAATAAATCTAAGTGATTCTGTAAGTATCCTGAGGCTAAAGTAGGATTTTCATTTGAAGCAAGAATAGCAGTATCATCTGCAAATGTTGCAGTTATGGTATTTTCTGTTGTTGGCAGATCATGTGTATAAAGAAGATACAGAACTGGTCCCAAAACACTACCCTGTGGGACACCTGACTTTATGGGATGGAATATGGAGAGTTCGTCTTTAACTTTAACTTGAAAATGTCGATCACTTAAGTATGATGTAAGCAGCAGATAATAAGGATGAGGATGTTTTAGTTTTAATTTGTACAGAAGGCCCATATGCCAGACTTTATCAAATGCTTGTTGAATATCCAGGAAAGCTGCAGTGCAGTAACGACGTGATTCAAAATCCTGTTGTACAATGTTAACAATGCGATGGGTTTGTTCAACAGTAGAATGGCATTCTCGGAAACCAAATTGAAAGTCAGGAATTATTTCAGAGAGCAATGGTTTTAGTCGTTGCAGGAGCAATTTTTCAAACACTTTGGAGAGTACAGGCAAGAGACTAATCGGACGATAGGATGCTGCTTCAGTGGGTGGTTTACCAGGTTTAAGAATACAAATTATCTGTGCTATCTTCCATTGATTTGGAAAATGGCTACATTGGAGAATAGCATTAAAAATTGATGTAATAAATGCATATCCTTTCTTCGGTAATTCTTGTAGGATTCTACCAGTAATTAGGTCGTAACCTGGACTTTTTGCAGGATTAACATGATTCTTTATTGTCTTTCCTAACCTCAGGTATCTTTAAGTAGTTGTTCTTTGAGTTCTTGGTCACTGGATTACATGCATTTCTTACCAAATTGCTTCCGAAAATTATAATACGTAATATAACTCGAATGCCTGTTTTTATGTAGTGTAGAAACTTTTATCTTATCGTCTTCTGTCCAGAAATATATAAATAAAAATTAATAAGACAATTAGCCTGCCGTTTGTATTATATGAATGTGAGACATGGTCCTTTGCTCTTCGGGAAGAACGTAATCTGAGAGTATTTGAAAACAGGGGGCTTAGGAAAATATTTAGGCCTAAGAGAGATGACAATGGGGACTAAAGAAAACTGCATAACGACGTCTTCATAACCTGTACTCATCACTGGATATAGTCAGGGTCATTAAAGCACGGAGGATGAAATGGGCTGGACATGTTGCGCGCATGGGGGAGGAAAGACATGTCTCAAATATATTGACTGGAAGACCCGAAGGGAAAATACAACTTGGAAGACCTAGAGGACAATATTAGGATAGATTTAAGGGAAGTAGGATTTGAGAGAGATGGTTGGATGGAATTAGCACAGAATAGGGTTAAATGGCGGGCTCAGGTAAGCGCGGCAATGAACCTTCGGGTTCCATAAAATAGATAATATTCCTTTTGCTTGCTTAGGGATTGTCTATTGCCATTGAGTAAGTAGGTATATAGCAATAACCGAAATTAGAACAATTTACTGTAGGATTTTATCTTCTGAAATGCGTCAACGGTTTATAATGAATGTTCCGCAATAAAATTGAATAATCATGAATCTAGAGTGTATTTGATGCTGATGATAATGATAATGATAATATTTTATTGTGATACTAATTCTCTATTAGCTGCTGCTGATAATCTTGATGTAGGCTATTTACCAGGATATTTGTCCGTCTAAAAATGACTAATAACTAGACTTCGGACTTTTAGGTCGCTAAAAATGCTGTTTTAGGTACCTAAAATAGGCTCTAAAAATTGAAAAATAGGTTCTAAAAAACGTAAAATAGTCTCTTATAAAATCCTTAAGTTGCCAGTTTTCTGAAATATCTCAATTGCAATGCAGAATATTATATTTATTGAAGTCACCATTAATCAATAATCATGATAAAACGTATATAGACCTATTATTAGGGCCTGTATTATTACCATAACAGTGAAAACCTAATCCCTGCGCCCAGAAGCTACGCACGCTAGCATATTCAACCCTTGTATCCCTCAGTGATACAGAGAACTACTTTTTTTTTCTGTTCTGTTACTGGATGTGGGAGTCGGGAGAAAAACACTACATTTTCTTGGGAATCCCAAGGAATTTTTCTACTGAAGACGAAACATTCCTTACTATTTAACCACGTCATAAATGTGTCATATACTGCACATTCCGAGCTAAAAATCTAGTACGAACTGAAAATAAATGCTAGAATTTATAACAAAAAATAACTTATTTTGAACTTTAGAGGAAAAACAAGCAAAAAAGGCAATATTAGGCTCTAACGTAAAAATAGGCTGTTTTAGGTCCTATAAAAGTATCAGTTTTAGGCATAGTCACTTAAGAAACATGCATGTACAAGTTTTCGTCCATATCTCACTTAAGGATTAAAATAGGTTTTTACCTAAAATCCGAAGTCTACTAATAACTACCGGTAGTAGGCCTATTATATTTATCTATATTGTAATTATATGCGACTCAACTGCCAGTGTTTTGCTGTTTAAGGCTAGTTAACGTATTATCTGAGTAGGATTAAGATGTTCATGATAAAAGCAGAGTCTTTGATGTTAAAAGACAAAGTTTTATGTTGGCTACTTGATTGAGTGTACTCTTGGGCCGCAGTTAATTGTCTTAATACGAGACAGTGCCGCTATTCTTAACCTTGTTAACTCATCCTTTCTCTAATAAGCTCTAATCCTGTTAGCGTGATGTAATCAATTTTTAGCCTTTTCTATGTTATTTCCTCCACTCCACGAAATTCGCTCTAGATCCTTAAATATAGCCCAATCATGTCACGAAAAAAGTGGGTTTCAAGGAAATGATCATGTGAAATTTTCATGAAAAGAAACACATCTATGAGCCTACTGTCATCAATTTTCAGAATTTATATCGAATTGAAGATATTTAGGGAACTTATTTTTTGGTAACAGCAAAAAGCGCGAAATTTTACAAAACAACTTTCCTTAGATTTATAAATGCAGTATTACCGAGCGAGGTGACCGAGATGGTAACGTCTTTGACTCGCATTCCAGAGGTCCCAGGTTCAAAACCCGTGGCCGGTCAATTTGACAGGGGTTTTTTCATGGTTTCCCCATGGTTGCTGCTTTTATGCAGTTCAGAAACTTTTATCTTCTCGTCTTCTGTCCAGAAATCTAAAAATAAAGATTTATAAGACTATTATCCTGCCGGTTGTATTATATGGATGTGAGACATGGCCGCTTACTCTTCGGGAAGAACATAATCTGAGAGTGTTCGAAAACAGGGGGCTTAGGAAAATATTTGGGCCTAAGAGAGATGAAAATGGGGACTGGAGAAAACTGCATAACGACGAGCTTCATAACCTGTACTCGTCACCGGATATAGTAAGGGTAATTAAATCACGGAGGATGAAATGGGCTGGACATGTTGCGCGCATGGGGGAGGAAAGACATATCTCAAAAGTACTGACTGGGAGACAGGAACGAAAAAGACCACCTGGAAGACAAAGACGTAGGTGGGAGGACAATATTAGGATAGATTTAAGTAAAATAGGATTTGCGAAGGATGATTGGATAGAGTGAGCACAGAATAGGGTTGAATGGCGGGCTCAGGTAAGCGCGGCAATGAACCTTCGGGTTTCATAAAGTAGATAATATTCCTTTAGCTTGTTGAGGAATTTTCTATTGCCACTGAGTAAGTTCCCCAATCGTAAAGGCAAATGCCGAATTGGGTATTTACATACCATGAATCATCCTCACCATTTCATCTTGTATCATATCCATTTAAATTAGTATCAGTTGAAATTTACCCTATAAAAATGCAGGAATAATTAATAATCAATAGTTCCATGGCCTTCCATACTGTATAGACACAGATCCCGAACTCCTGATATGGCATCGTAGCTGAAAGGGGTAGGCTATAAACACAGCCGAATTAAAAAAAAAAACAGTATTAAGCATATCAATATGCATGATATATTGCGAAGTTGGTTGAATTTCACGAAATACGTAAATAAGCGCGAAATACGTCCCTACAACTTTGTAACATGGCAATGACTTTCTCTTCATTTTTACAACAACTTTGCATGGCAAGAATGTTATTTTTGTCGACTCTCGAAAACGGCTTTTACGATTTTGCTTAAATTTCCTACACAAATTTCGTAATGTGCAAAAAAATTTAAAATATGTAGTTGGCGTATTTTACACATTGTAATATATTATACTAAGAGGTAACATTTTTGTTTCGACAGAGGAAGTTATGGGTTTCACCTTAGCAATATTAAAAGCAAATTATCTATATATATAAAAATGAATGTATGTGTGTGTGTCTGTGTGTGTGTCCTTTATGCATTACTACACCATTCATCCGATCGCCATGAAACTTTGGGAAGTTGTTGAGTACATTCCCGGGAAGGTTTTCGGCATATTACATTTTTAGTTTTTGCTTTCGTTATTGAGTTATGAGTGAAAAACGGGCAGAAAACGTGTATTTTAGCGTTTTCGAAGCATCAATTTTCAGTTACACATTTCAATGTCAAATCAATTACAGTAGGCTTTGGCTATTTTTGTCATAAACCCATTACGATCGCTTGAATGTTGTAGCTCACGCTGGTCGACTCATTTGTTTATCATGTCAAGGCACGCAGATATATGAAATTTTCAACCAACACCGAAGAGGATTATTATTAAGTGCCAGTATGGTACTTTATGAGATTGTGTGGTGGACGAAAAAATGTCTGTCTGTCCGTCTGTCCGTCTGTCTGTCTGTCCGTCTGTCTTTACGCACCATAACTCAAATATGCTTTTTTGGATTTTCATGAAACTTTGAAAACACATTTATAATGTCCATGGGAAGAACCCTATTGATATTGAACCAAATCGGTTCACCGGTACCGGAGTAATGCCCCATTTAGTGCCTATTTTAATAGATTATATAGCGCCATAGCTCAAATACGCTGTATCCGATTGCCACGAAACTTGGTATACCCATTTATGACGCCCATGAAAAGTGCCCTATTGAATTTGAACCTAATCTGTTGACCGGTACCGGAGTAAAACCCAATTTAGTGTATATTTTAAAGGCGCATTAATTCGAATACGCTTTTTCGGATTTTTATGAAAATTCGTACACGCATTTATAATATCCATGGAAAGACGTCTATTGATATTCGACCAAATCGGTTGGCCAGTACCAGAATAATGCCCAATTTAGTGCATTTTATGTTAATATATAAGAAGTCGCGATAACTCAAATATGCTTTATTGGATTTTCTTGAAACTTTGTATACCCATTTATAATGTACATGGGAAGCAGTCTACTGATATTGGACCAAATCGGTAGACCGGTACCGTAGTAAAACCCAATTTAGTGTCTATTTTAAAGACGCGGTAACTCAAATACACTTTACCGGATTTTTATGAAACTTGGTATACACATTTATAATGTCCATGGGAAGACGTCTATTGATACTGGATAAAATCGGTTGACCTGTTTCGGAGTTATGCTCAATTTAGTGCCTATTTTATGGTAATATACGTATTCGAAAGAATTTATTTAAAAAAATGAAAAGCAGTTATCTTGACAACATAAGCTTTTGTTTTACTGTGATTTCTAAGGCATTGGCAATTAAAATACAGTTAGCTATGACAACACTATTGCTTTAAATGTGCTTATCCCATAACTGACCCAGGTGGCTGAGATGGTAACGTCTTGGCGTCACATTCTGGAGTTCCATGGCTCAAATCCCGAAACCGGCCAATTTGACTTTTTTTTTATATTCTGCATATCATAACTGCAATCATAACTGATTAAACAAAACATACTGGCACTTTGTTATATCAGTTTACCTGATTTTATTATTATTATTATTATTATTATTATTATTATTATTATTATTATTATTATTATTATAAGAGGGATAATCAATACAGGCCTAAATATGGTCAAACGTTGTTCGATTTGGACGAAACTCACTATACAGGGGTTTTCTGGGCCAAGTACCTCGAATCTGAGGTCGCTTTTACCACGCGACGCCTAATTGGGGTCAAACGTTGTTCGATTTGGACGAAACTCACTATACAGGGGTTTTCTGGGCCAAGTACCTCGAATCTGAGGTCGCTTTTACCAGGCGACGCTATCTAATCGTGGTATGTAATTCACGTGATTTAGGTGTTAATAAATATAATGATTTAACTATTATGCTCTTAATTTTTAATTTCTGAAATAATTATCGCGGGCGATCGCTTGATTTTGTAGGTCCATCCTTGACGATTCATTTGTTTAGAATATCAAGTCCCACAGACGTATGAAATTTTCAACCTACACGGAAGAGGGATATTCAATATAGGCCTAAATATGGTCAAACATTGTTCGACTTGGACGAAACTCACTATGCAGGGGTTTTCTGGGCCAGGGAACTCGAATCTGAGGTCGCTTTTACCAAGCGACGCTATCTAATCGTGGTATGTAGTCCACGTGATTTTGGTGTTAATAAATATAATGATTTAACTATTATGCTCTTAATTTTTAATTTTTGAAATAATTATCGCGTGCGAAGCCGCGGGCACACGCTAGTAATCAATAAAACAATATTTTCATGAACATGTAACTTGAATATGAGAAATCTGACGTGAACCACACAACTTCCTCTACCCTTAATATAACAGTGTAAAATAGATGAATGCATTGCAGTAGTGCGCATTCAATTGTCTCAGCCTCATTCAAAGTCGCATTATTCGTGGGGCAAGTTCGTGCATGAAATGATTAGCTTATAACTACCCTTCAGAGAATGTTTACGAAACAATGTTTCAAATAAAAGTTTTAGCACTTAGTATAAGCACTTCATGTACCAAATTTAAACAAATTCGAAACAGTCATCTTCGAGAGAATTGCGAAAAACTAAATTTTCTTAATGTAAAATGGCATTAAAAGTAAAAGAAGGTCGTCGCCGATCTTTGTGTCACATCCTCAAAAGGTGCCTAACCCAAATATAAAATTATATTTTTATACGATTTTTCGTTCTCGCGCTAGGCTGTTCACAGATACACAAACACACAGACACACACGCAAAGACATGTTTCTGAAAATAGTATTTTGGGATTCAGGAGACCTCAAAACGCGTAATTATGTCAAAAAAATCTTCGAATTTCAGGTTCGAATACACTACTTCCTATAGCGTCTTCCTATAGTACAGTAGCATAGTACCCATGTATAATTCGATCGATAAGACCTGAGCCAAACAAACGGCTGCGCAGTAGTCTACGATGACATAATCTAGACCTGCATTAACTTCATAGCACGTGATGTTCTTTGCTAGTTCTTACTGTACAGACCGTGTAAAAACATCTAGTTAGCCTCACAGCATTCAACAGTGAAGACCCAACAGCAATATTCTGAGAGTTACATACAATTATTTAAATAATATTTCATAACTAAATAAAATAAAAAATAAAGCAAATACTTTATTCACTTTATTTTTGTCTTCAATAGTTACGGGCTATTATGAACCGCATAGTTTGTAATGAATAGTACTGTATATGCATTCTCTTCTGCTCTTACTCCATTGCTACCGGCGGACGATCAGCAATCTGCGCGTGTTTGGCTCAGGTCTTACCGATCGAGTTATACTATGTGGTAGGGGCTGAGGTACAAACCTGAAATTAAGTTCGGAATGAGTTCTTATAAGGAATTCTATTCGATAACAGAATTAAGTAATATAATTAATTGCCTGTTTTCTAAAAATGGCTGTGGCTCAGGGGATGCGTTCAATCCTCTCACGCAGCGGGCCCGGGTTCGATTCCTGGTCGGGACAAGTTACCTAGGTGAGGTTTTTTCTGGGGTTTTTCCTCACCTTTGAGACAAATGTCGGGTAACTTTAGGCCCTTGTGGTCCCCAGATATCATCTGGCCGTCATTATCATCTTCATCCCATCCTCGCCTTGTTCTGAGTGTGTGTGTGTGTGTGTGTGAATGGTGTGTATCGTCCTATGTGTTCGTGTTGTCTCGGAGGTGGCCCCGCGTTGGGCTGATCACTCATCCGGGGAGGCCCTCCATGTCCTTGTCTGGTCAAAAAAGTATGTATGTGATCCAAAGATAATCCCTCTCCCGACAGGTCGCGGCCCTGTAAGGCCCGGGCGGCTTGGGTCGCTTAAATCCTAAAAGGGAGAGGTTAAACTACGGAAAAGAAAGAAAGATAAAGAAACTTCGTTCATTAGTGAGCTCATGGGAGCCAATTTTTAAACGCTCAAAAACTAATTAATACCATAATGAGGAATTGATTGTAATGTTCTCTTTTTAAAATGATCCCCTATAGGTCTTTCATACAAATTACGAGGCTTTAAAATAGATATTTACAGATAATTCTCATTATGCCACGGCTTGATAAATCTCTCCGGACAGATCAGTGAATATGAAACGATAGAGTGGGCCTTGGAATAATCCTCAAATCACATCCAATTCACAAAACATAACCATGATTACAGCTTTTGTTTCTGTAATTAACAAATGAATTGATTATCTCCACTGAATGGCGGAATGTTTCGCTCCAAGCCAGGAAATTATGTGACGTAATTAAACGGCGTTTACAATAATTAAAATGCGCAACAAGTGGTTCCCGAATTTTCTATTATTATCCTGCATTGTTGTTAACATTTATAAGTAAAGGTTTTTTTTTATAAGTTATTTACGATGTTGACCACTACATAGAATTTAACAGGCAAGCACGAAGTTAACCAAACAAGTGCATTCAGGCTCTTTTGGTTGGCAACAATTTGTTTGAAACAAATCACTTATGAAAACAGTTGAACATACATTTGCCGGAAAGACTGGATCGTGATCTGTTTGTAAACAAATTTTTATCCATCTTGAAATTATAGAAAAGACAAATAAATAACTAATATTGAAAACCCCTTCGCTTTGATTGCAGATGTTTAATTAATGAATGGAGAGAAATTAAGTTCGTAAGTTCGTGACGTTTTGAGCGAAACTAAATATTGTGTTTGTGTTTTGTCGAGACTATTAATAATTAAATACGAGTTATTGATTTTTACAATTCTATTTAATTGTGATTTTGGTATTACGGTTAAAAATATTATCGTTTATGTGAAAGTACGTTAACAGAGTATATTTGTATATTTGTTCTAACTTGAAGGCGTTAAATACCAAAACAAGAAGTAAGTCCGAGATGGTAACATCCTGGACTCGCATTCGGGAGGTCCCAAGTTGAAATCCCGTGGCCGGCAAACTTCACATGGGGTTTTTCATGGTTTCTCCAGTCGTAAAGACAAATGCCGAATTGGATATTTACATACCACAAACATGGGCGTACGGTTCGGGAGGGGTTCAATGTAAAGTCGTCTCGGCTCCATGTCGTTGCACACATTGTGAATTATTACTTTTGTTTTAATTAGTAAACAGTTGTACTGTGATAATTAATACACTGTAATAAATTAATATGCAGCTCAGTCTTTGAAACTGATTTTCTTGAGATTTCTATCCATTTCTCGTTTAAGCTAGAGTCTATAAATTAAAACTTTCTTTTGAAAAATTATCATAATACTGTATGGTGCATAGGGCACGTTTTTTAAGTCATCTGTAAATCCACCGGTAGAAAAACCCGATTAATCCCGATTACTTCATGATAATTTTGTGATGATCTCGGATTACGAACAGGTTGATGGATTTCGTCGGGAGTATTCGAGTTGTCATTTGAAAGATTTCAAAGGGATTTTTGTTTACTAGTAATACATCACTGTTATTAAGCTGAAAAACTATCAGCACCATGAGGTTTTGAAATTTGAATCTTAAATAAATTACGATAAATCTTTCATAATGCTTTGATATGTATGAAATTGTAAAATATAACAACCGAATCACAGTTTTTTTCTTTCTTTTCTTTCTTTAACTTCGTTTCATGATTTATAATCTTTAAAATATTGCAGATATTTCGGGAGGGGTTTCAACCCCCTGAACCCCCCCTTACCGTACGCCCATGACCACAAATCATCCTCACCATTTCATCTTGTATCATGTCCATTTAAATTAATATAAGTTGAAATTTACTCCATAAAAATACACCAATAACAGAAACATAGTTCCATAGCCTACCCTACTGTATAGACACAGATCCCGCACTCCTGATAAGGCCTCGTAGCTAATAGGAGTAAAAACACAGCTGAATTAAAAAAAAAAGTAAGTTAATCTTGTGCGCTTCTCTTGTGTTTCTTGTGCGACAACACAGAACGGCCGAAATGACACACTACCCCTTGCTTTCTTTTTTATTACAGGATTTATAAAAGACGTGGGGTAAAATTTTCTTCGTAGTGAAGATGACGATATTATCTTTGCTGAAGCTTACAGGGTAGGAACAAGCCACTTCGTAATCTCGGCCTCCTCCTTAGCTCTCCTTAGGGAAATCCGGCCCTTGATATAATCCACAGAAGGATGCTTTGCCAGGAGACATATCTATGATCTCTGATCTTTGATCAGCAGCAACCCCAAAGGAAATCTACAACTTCACTTCCTTATTGCAGCTTAGTATTAACCTGATCATATTAATACCCAACTCGTTTAGACTTATCCAATATCTTGTGGATTTGGAAGGTTTTAGATTGAGATATCACCTCCTACAAAATTATAAAGACACTTCTTTTCTTTATATTGTAATCAGGTCGGAAAATCTACGTCATCGTCACGGAACGTAAAGATTTATTCTGGTAATAATGTGAATTACGCTTACATTTATTCAGGAATCGGCATTATAATACTTTACGGGAATTGTAGTTAATAATTCAGCAACGTTGGCACTTAATTGTAATCACCTCGTGTACACATTATAAATACATAACCTCAACAGCATGAACGATATACATCTGTTCCTACATGCGTGAAATCTTTCAAGAAAGAGTAGGCTTACTTCTCACTCTGCATTGCTAGGAACTATAAGGGAGCATTCACACCGAAGTAGCATGCCACTTGCGACGTGCTACCTGGATGCACGCTGCACGTTTCTCATTTTAAATCCCAAATAAACAAATTCAAGTCTTCACACCGAAGTAGCATGCCACTTGCGACGTGCTACCTGGATGCACGCTGCACGTTTCTCATTTTAAATCCCAAATAAACAAATTCAAGTCTTCACACCGAAGTAGCATGCCACTTGCGACGTGCTACCTGGATGCACGCTGCACGTTTCTCATTTTAAATCCCAAATAAACAAGTTCAAGTCTTCACACCGAAGTAGCATGCCACTTGCGACGTGCTACCTGGATGCACGCTGCACGTTTCTCATTTTAAATCCCAAATAAACAAATTCAAGTCTTCACACCGAAGTAGCGTGGCAATAGTGCAGCTCGCAGTGTGCGACATTCATTTCTTCAGATAGATCTGGACTTATTTCATGCGACGCTACTCGGAATGACGCATGCGTACAGTTGCCTTTTCAGCTGTTTTCTAATTGTTAAAAAAAATCAACATATATTCGCTTGTGTAGCGGTAGATTATGGCAAAGATGTAATGAAAACTGCTGGAAAGAGAGCTATTTAACATACCGGTACATACAATTTGTACATGCTTAGACTATACGATATGGTAATTGAAACTAGTATGAAAAAAGTCTGGATTAAAATTTCTGAAACTATATCCTCTTTAGGTGAATTACATTACTTTAAATGGGTTTCTCAATTGTTCAAGTGAAAATATATAATGTACGTTAAACTGCAGATCGCATTCGCTACTTCGGTATGAATGCAAAACTGTGAACCATGCAACTCGATGTGCAGCCTGCATCCAGGTAGTGCGGTTCGCATGCTATGCTACTTCGGTGTGAATGCTCACTAACAGTAATATTTCGTGAATTTATCGGCGATTTACAAGTCACTAAAATAATCAACTTTTTATACTGTTCTTTTACTTTTCCCCGCACCATAGATACTATAGGTAGATGAAGTATTTGGTCCAACTCTGGAATTTGTTTGAAGTCCTGGAGTTACAATAAATGCCTTGACAGCAATGCCGATTATGTTGACAAATAGAGTAAGGTACTCTATCTTTGTAAACAAAGTTTTATGTTGATATCGTTCGTTATTTAGTTATGCCAAATTGTTCTTTACTTTCTGGACGACCCTCGTATAATATAACATGTTAAAGTTCAACCAAAAACCCAACCAAAGTTCAACCCAAAAAGTCCTTTAGTTTCGGAAACAAGTGAAAATCGCTGGGTGCCAGGTCAGGGCTGTAATGACGATGTCCAAAAATTTCCCACTTAAAACGTTGAAGTTGTGCCTGTGTTTGAGCAGCCGAATGAGGTCGAGCGTTGTCCTGAATCAAAAACACCTTTCCACGTCTTTTTTTTTTGATAGCGCATCTTAATTGTTGAAGAGTTGCACAATTTATTCCTTGTCTTCTTGGCAGAAACTCCATGCTCAGATCTTTGGCAGTAGAAGAGTGTAACATCGTCATTGAAAAACAGGTACCACGTTACAATCAATGCCATGACAGCAATGGCGATTACGTTGAGAAATAGAGTAGGTGCTGTATCTTTGTAAATAAAGTTTTGTGTTGATATCATCCGTTATTATTTAGTTAACTTATGCCAAATCGTTCTTTACTTCTTGGACGACCCTCGTATGATCCTAAAATAACTTAAGAGAAGTATGACGTATTGGGTTTGTTCATAGGAGCAAAGCGAAGAATAACAAGTTTTTAGTTTAGAATTCTCTTTATCTTTTATAACGTCAAGCTAATAGAGCGACGAATCTCTGCGACACTCTGTATTTCAATTTGGACACGTGGCCCGCACCGCGTTTATCGCCTCCAGTTACGAGTCTTAATTGGAAATATGAATCCGAAGCAATCAGAAGCTCGTGTCGTCAGGTCAATTAGACTGTATTTAGTTTGCCGACTCTGCAATTATGAGCTGCCGATACCCAACTCGAAGGTACTCCATTCCACAGTAATTAAGCCAATGATTCCAACTTCTCCAGTCAAAAACAGAGTGTAACAAGATAGCGGTCACAATATGCATACGACAGTCTATATTGTACATTTCGGAGACTGCTTCGCGGAATAGCAATGGTGTGCCCATCAAGTTCAAATCAATTCTGACCTATTATAGCCTTAAACACATGTCTTCTTCTAATATACAGGGTGTTAATGAATAACACCGAAATATTTTACCTGTGTATAGAGGGGACATAGACAAGCAACTTTTATTAGGACATTTTTGCTCTATGACGTAAAATGTGTATGCTACAGGGCATTAAAGTCCTTAAAATTTGGTGCTCATAACTCAATAATTGAGTGAAATAGGGTTAAAATTTTCATTAAATTGCCTTCATGCCTTCTTAGCGATCGATAAAAACCTGATTCTTAACAATTCATCAACAGCTATACCATAATTTAGAATTTTCATAATCTGCAAAATTAACTGATTAATCACATGATTGCCCGCCACTGCATTATGTTTTTATTCCTAATTCCAAACCTAACAAAAATGTTTCGTTTGTCTTTTTTTCCCCTCAGAGTTGTAAGATATCGATCGTCATTTTTTACAATTTTCCCGACCACTACACAATATTCACTGTTCCTTTGTTTCCCATCATTTCAAGTATTAGAAGACAGTGGCGTGAATATCCTTGGGATATTTTATGTTATAACAGGAAGAATTGAATCCATAGAGCAAAATTCTCCTAATAAAAGTTGCTTGTCTATGTCCCCTCTATACACAGGTAAAATATTTCGGTGTTATTCATTAACACCCTGTATAAAATCGAAAGTGTGTGGATATGTGAATATGTGTGTATGTATGTTCCCTATACAAATCTACATTTCTTGACCAATTTGCACGAAATTTTGCACACATACCCAGTTAAACACGGGAAGTAACGCGGTCAACATTAAAATTCAAACAAACCAGTCCTTCCCTTGAAAATTATATAATTTCTGAGAATATTATACTGAAAAAAATGAAATTTAGTTCAGTTCACATGACAACAATGTATTGTTTACTGAGCTCACATAGGGCTTTGGCAACTACATAATACTGGACTACATAATACTCTATCAATGTTATATATTGGGGAAAATAATTACTGAAAAATGAAATCCACGAAAATAAAGCAGAGTGTGATGCAGTCACATAACTTTCTCTACCACCGACAAGGAAAATATAATTTTCTCACTTCACATTTTGATGTAGAATAAGAAACCGTATTGCAGGGACAGCTTAAGGGTGTGCCAATGAGTATGCTCTATCAGATGTCTGTAAAAATACAATCTTATGTAACCGGTATTTCTGTTTCTTCTTATTTCAACCCCTATCAGGAATGGTATGTAGAAGCAACGGAATCCAAGATTCGACATCCTCTATGAGCTATACCTAGCGTTTTCTGAGAGAATAGTTTGAGTGTGATAAGTCGTTCTTCCTCATTTCAAATTCATACATGTTATATAAGGGCCTAGAGTTTCAAAATCGAAAGTCCTCCATAAGTTAATTTTAAATTACAAAATACAAAGCCCGGGCGACGCCGGGCCTTTTCAGCTAGTTACTCATATAATATACTTAAATAAGAATATTTTAGGAGAAAAATTCCTCCGGCACTGGGACTTGAACCCAGGACCTTTGACTATTCGCGCCAATGCTCTACCAACTGAGCCAAGCCGGAGCTCAATTCACAGCGCCAGATGGAACCTCTCTCCTATGACTATGTCCTAATGGTCTACCTCACAGACAGACAAGTTATGTCATATGCAGTACTGTGAGGCACACTAAGTAGTGATTTTTGTGACCGGGCTCCCACTGTTATTGCACAGTTAACATTCAAGAAAGATATATAAGCATTCATGTACCACAGATTAATGTCTCTGTTGGACACTACATGAGAATATTTTAGGAGAAAAATTCCTCCGGCACTGGGACTTGAACCCAGGAGGTAGACCATTAGGGCAATCAGTCATAGGAGAGAGGTTCCATCTGGCGCTGTGAATTGAGCTCCGGCTTGGCTCAGTTGGTAGAGCATTGGCGCGAATAGTCAAAGGTCCTGGGTTCAAGTCCCAGTGCCAGAGGAATTTTTCTCCTAAAATATTCTCATGTAGTGTCCAACAGAGACATTAATCTGTGGTACATGAATGCTTATAGGCTATATCTATACTTAAATAAGTTTGCTTTATTTTATTTATTTTTTGCACTCATGTTATTAATATTCTGGGGTCGGCCTGGGTGGCGCAGTTAGTATCGTGCTGGCTTTCTGTGCCCAAGGTTGCGGGTTCGTTCGCGGCCCAGGTCGATGACATTTATATGTGCATAAATGTGACAAGTTCATGTCAGTAGATCTACTGGCTTGTGAAAGAACTCCTGCGGGACAAAATTCCGGGACACCAGCCTAAGTTGCAGTACATCCCGTCGTTAAATAAGCATATACCAACCAACGAAAAAATATTATGGAAATGACATTAAATCATGTAAAGTGATATAACAAAGTGCCAGAATGGATTTGTTTAATCACTGATAATTTCAATTATGAGAAGCAGAAAATGAGTTATTTTTGTAATCGAATTCCGAGTTAAGCTCCAGATCGATTCATTAAGCAGGACAGATCGAATCATTAAGCAGGACTTACGGAGAAACAAAGGTCTAAAGTTTTGAAAGCATATGCGAAGAAATATGTGGGTGGTGTTATTTGTCAAAGCTAACTGTATTGCAACTTCCAAAGCCGTATATGAACACTGTAAAACAATATATTGTCATTAGAACGGATTTGCATTTGATGAATCAATCAAATATACCCTACTGTCACAAAATAGGCACTAAATTGGGCATTACTCCGGTTCCAGTTAACCGATTTGATCCCAAATCAATAGGTTTTGTCCCATGGACGTTATAAATTTTAATACCAAGTTTCATGAAAATCCGATAAAGCGTATTTGAGTTATCACGCGTACAGACACACGGACGGACATCTCAATAATCTCATAAACTACCATTCTGGCACTTAACAAGGAGCAACATTAACATGGGCATCGAAAGAATGAACGAGATAATTAGCACAATGAAAGAGCAAAGCAGAGGGCATCGTCATAGAGTTAATAGTAACCAATAAACAGATTGATTGGCAGAATGGAGGCAGAAGGGTTCATTACTCTGCATACACTTTACAGAGTCTCGCCTGAAATGTTTGCTCCGAACACAAACTGGGCCACAGGTGAAGCAACACAATTCATTCACAACTTTAAAGTTAAATTATACCACTACTTCGCCCGTGAGAGCTCTTATGAAAGCAAAGTACAAACTAACATAAGATATTTTTAATCAGCTTGAATTAAAAATATAACTTCTAACACAAGAAGATGGCCGAGATGGTAACGTCTTGGACTCGCATTCGGGAGGTCCCAAATTCAAATCCCGTGGCCGGCCAATTTGACATGGGGTTTTTCATGGTTTCCCCAGTCGCAAAGGCAAATGCCGAATTTGATATTTACATACCTTGAATCATCCTTGCCATTTCATCTCGTATCATATCCATTTCAATTAATATCAGTTTTAAGGAGGTCGCAGGTTCAAATCCCGTGGCCTGCCAATTTGACATGGGCTTTTCTTCATGGTTTCCCCATTCGTAAAGGCGAATTCCGAATTGGATATTTACATACCGTGAATCTTCCTCACCATTTCATCTTGTATCAAATCGATTTAAATTAATATCAGTTGAAATTTACTCCATAAACGTACACCAATAATAGAAACAATTCACATCCAATAGTTCCATGGCCTACCCTACTGAACCCCTGATATGGCCTCATAGCTAAAAGGGTTATATATACATCTGAAAAAATGATAAACGATGTAAAATTATCACATCACACTTGTGCATAAAATCAATAATAACAATAATAATAATAATAATAATAATAATAATAATAATAATAATAATAATAATAATAGATTATTTAACCGGGTGAAAGTTAAAACCATAAGGTCTTTTCTTCCACTTCATCAAAAACTAATAATACATTAAATAATACAAAAATATGATATAAGATACATTAATGGCACACACAAAATAGCACATTAATGGCCGGTTTCTATAAACTCGCGAATTACCTATGGGTAAATTACCCAATGGATAGAATTTACACAAGAATAACACCACACAAACACAAATAATTTAAAGGTAGCAATCACATGTACACTTGTGACGAGTTTCTAGATAAATGTCCTCTGAGTAAATATGAAAATGACAGAAGAAATGTTCATACACACTCGGGCTAGATCTTTCCAAGGGTAAATCGTCGGGTTAATTTATCCTTTCATGGATGGCTGGATAAAATTTAACCTCTTTGTAGGATCAGTAACAATGAGAATCAATGCCTTCTGAATTAAATTAGCTGTACAACTCCAAGGCCTTGCTCATTATATCATTGTGGTTGAAATGGGACTAATTTATCCATGGATAATTTACCCATAGGTAATTCACAAGTTTGTAGAAACCGGGCATAAATTATACATTTATATAGGCTACAATTAAATTATGCTAAAGCATTAAATGATATGGTCTAAAAATCCACTGACACTTTATTTTGTTAACAATTACATATAATTATCATGTGAGTATGCAGTGAGTAAATATTGCATAATGTGTAAACTTACTTAACATAGAACATGAAAAAATATATATTATTGCCTATGTCTAAATTTAATTAACATAAAACATAAAAAGGATACACTGTAACAAACTTTGGCTTCAGTCATATGGAAAATACTCTTTTAGTAAAGTGTATTTGTATAAACTATGGAGTAGACTGTTCGATAATAACTTTAAAAGTATAAAATTCATTACATGCTTTTAAATTTCTCACGATGGTAGTAAAAATCGTCATATTTATAGTTGAAAAGCTTTGTCGTAGTTGGGAGCTGTGCACCAGAAAATCAATCTGCGGATGCGGCACCAGATGGCAGGGCAGCTCGAGGTTCCAATACGACTCCACGTGCATAATTCATTATAATAAATCTACTATTAATCATGATTTCACAAATATCCATCATTTCCACTATTTATCTATGTCCTGACCAAGGCCCGGATTTTGATGACTTACAAAAAATACGACTATAAAATGACTACAAAAATACAAAAAAAAAAAAAGACCGAAAAATTAACAAAACATACTAAAAAATTTGTGTGTAAAATACTAGTTTGTTCGTCTGTGCTGTGACTATTTTACATTTATGTTGTTGACACATTTATATGGCTTGTTATTAGTTAATTACTTACGGTTAAACACAGTCTTTCTGTATCCAAATTAAAATTTCAACAAGATTTCTTTATTAATTATTTAGAGTTGATTATATCCTTCTTCTTCTTCTTCTTCTTCTTCTTCTTCTTCTTCTTCTTCTTCTTCCCCTTCCCCTTCCCCTTGTGCCTCACGGCGTCGGGTCTGCCTCGATCCATTTCCTCCATTCTCCTCTGTCCCTTGCCATTCTTCTCAATTCTTCCATTCCTTTCCCCCTTATTCTTGCCATCCCATCGATATTGTCTAGATATGTCGTTCTGGGCCTTCCTCTTCCTCTCCTTCCCACCGTTCTTGCTTCCATCAACTGTTCTGGCTTTCTCTCCTCTCCCATTCCTATCACATGTCCAAACCATTTCATATGTTTTTCCCTTAGTCTCTCCTCCACTGATTTCTGCTTCAACTCGTCTCTGATCCTCTCATTCCGTATTCTGTTCCTCCTTGTCTTTCTTACTATGTTGATGATATTCATTGTAAGTTAATGCACCAAAACTCTATATGAAATGGCGAAAAAAGAACATAAAATGTCCAGAAAATGACCAATTGATAACATTGAATTAAAACAAAAAATTAACTAAAATTGAAATGTTTGGTGGAAAATGACCAAAAAATTACATTAAAAATCACCATTTTTATAATCTAGGAGTCCTGATAATCTATATTAATAAAAGGAAGTGTCTGTCCTCCGTCTGTCTGTCTGTCTGTCTTCCGTCTGTCCTCCGTCTGTCTGTCCACGATGCCCAGCAAAATCTACTAAACGCAGAGATCTGAAATTTTATACATAGGCGGACTAAAGGGTCGGAATGTGCACCTTGAAGCCGGAATTTTAATTTTCGCTTTAGTTCGTGAGTTATGAATGAAAAACGGGCAGAAAACGTGTATTTATTCCGGTTTCGAAGCATGAGTTTTCAGTAATACAAATCAATTACACTAGGCTTTGGCTATTTTTGTCAAACCTTCGACATAAAAGCATCGCGATCTGTTGAATGTTGTAGCTCACGCTGGTCGATTCATTTGTTTTTAATGTCAAGGCACGAAAACAATATGAAATTTTAAACCTACACCGAAGAGGATTATTATTATTATTATTATTATTATTATTATTATTATTATTATTATTATTATTATTATTATTATAGGGATAATCAATATTAGCCTAAATATGGTCTAACGTTGTTCGATTTGGACGAAACTCACTATACAGGGGTTTTCCGGGCCAAGGAACTCGAATCTGAGGTCGCTTTTACCAGGTGACGCTATCTAATCGTGATATGTAGTCCACATGATTTATTTGTTAATATAATGATTTAACTATTATGCTCTTAATTTTTAATTTTTGAAATAATTATCGCGGGCGAAGCCGCGGGCACATGCTATCTTAAAATAATAAAATGACGTGTTTGTCTGTCTGTCCACGATGCCCAGCGAAATCTACTGAACGCAGAGATCTGAAATTTTAAACATAGATGGGCTGAAAGGTGGGCGAATGCGCATCGAAGCCGGATTTTTAATTTTAGCTTTCGTTCGCGAGTTGTGAGTGAAAAACTGGCAGAAAACGTGATTTTAGCGCTGTCGAAGCATCAGATTTCAGTAATACATTTCAATGTCAAATCAATTGCAGTTGGCTTTGGCTATTTTTGTCATACCGTGGTAATAAAAGCATCGCGATCGCTAGAATGTTGTAAGCCCACGCTGGTCGATTCATTTGTTTAGAAAGTCAAGGCCCGTAGACATATTAAATTTTCAACCTACACCGAAGAGGGGTAATCAACATAGACCTAAATATGGTTAAACATCGTTCGATTTGGACGAAACTCACTATACAGGGATTTTCTGGGCCAAGGAACTCGAATCTGAGATCGCTTTTACCAGGCGACGCTATCTAATCGTGACATGTAGTTTACGTGATTTAGGTGTTAATAAATATAATGATTTAACTATTATGCTCTTAATTTTTAATTCTTGAAATAATTATCGCGGGCGATCGCTTGATTTTGTAAGTCCATCCTGGACGATTCATTTATTTAGAATATCAAGGCCCGAAGACATGAAATTTTCAACCTACACTGAAGAGGGATAATCAATATAGGCCTAAATATGGTCAAACATTGTTCGATTTGGACGAAACTGACTGTACAGGGGTATTCTGGGCCAAGGAACGCGAATCTGAGGTCGCTTTTACCAGGGGACGCTACCTAATCGTGGAATGCACTCCACGTGATTTAGGTGTTAATAATTATAATGATTTAACTATGCTCTTAATTTTTAGTTTTTAATTTTTGAAATAATTATCGCGGGGGAAGCCGCGGGCACATGCGGGCACATGCTGTTTGTCTGTCTGTCCACGATGCCCATCGAAATCTACTGAACGCAGATATCTGAAATTTTAAAGATAGATGGACTGAAAGGTGGGCGAATGCACCTCGAAGCCGAATTTTTAATTTTAGCTTTCGTTCGCGAGTTATGAGTGAAAAACTGGCAGAAAACGTGATTTTAGCGCTGTCAAAGCATCAGATTTCAGTAATACATTTCAATGTCAAATCAATTGCAGTTGTCTTTGGCTATTTTTGTCATACCGTGGAAATAAAAGCATCGCGATCGCTTGAATGTTGTAAGCCCACGCTGGTCGATTCATTTGTTTAGAATGTTAAGGCCCGTAGACATATTAAATTTTCAACCTACACGGAAGAGGGATAGGCCTAAATATGGTCAAACATCGTTTTATTTGGACGAAACTCACTATACAGGGATTTTCTGGGCCAAGGAACTCGAATCTGAGATCGCTTTTACCAGGCGACGCTATCTAATCGTGGTATGTAGTCCACGTGATTTAGGTGTTAATAATTATAATGATTTAACTATTATGCTCTTAGTTTTTAATTTTTGAAGTAATTATCGCGGGCGAAGCCGCGGGCACATGCTAGTCTTCTATATTAATAAAAGGAAGTGTCTGTCTGTCTGTCTGTCCGCGATGCCCAGCGAAATCTACTGAACGCAGAGATCTGAAATTTTAAACATAGGCGGACTAAAGGGTCGGAATGTGCACCTCGAAGCCGGAATTTTAATTTTCGCTTTCGTTCGTGAGTTATCAGTGAAAAACGGGCAGAAAACGTGTATTTTTTTACGATTTCGAAGCATCAGTTTCAGTAATATATTTCAATGTTAAATCATTTACAGCTGGCTTTGGCTATTTTTGTCATCATACCTCATAGCCTACCTTGGAAATAAAAGCATCGCGATCGCTTGATTTGTAAGTCCATCGTGGACGATTCATTTGTTTAGAGTGTCAAGGCCCGCAGATATATGAAATTTTCAACCTACACGTAAGAAGGATGTCAACATAGGCTTAATTATGGTCAAACATTGTTCGATTTGAACGAAACTCACTATACAGGGGTTTCCTGAGCCAAGGAACGCTTTTTCTACCAGGGGATGCTACCTAATCGTGGAATACACTCCACGTGATTTAGGTGTTAATAAATATAATGATTTAACTATTATGCACTTAAGTTTTGAAATAATTATCGCGGGGGAAGCCGCGGGCACATGTTATCTTATAATAATAAAAGGACGTGTTTGTCTGTCTGTCCGCGATGCCCAGCGAAATCTACTGAACGCAGAGATCTGAAATTTTAAACATAGATGGACTGAAAGGTGGGAGAATGCACCTCGAAGCCGGATTTTTAATTTTAGCTTTCGTTCGCGAGTTATGAGTGAAAAACTGGCAGAAAACGTGATTTTAGCGCTGTCGAAGCATCAGATTCCAGTAATACATTTCAATGTCAAATCAATTGCATTTGGCTTTGGCTATTTTTGTCATACCGTGGAAATAAAAGCATCGCGATCGCTTGAATGTTGTAAGCCCACGCTGGTGCATTTGTTTAGAATGTCAAGGCCCGTAGACATACGAAATCTTCAACCTACACGGAAGAGGGATAATCAACATAGACCTAAATATGATTAAACATTATTCGATTTGGACGTAGGCCTAACTCACTATACAGGGGTTTTCTGGGTCAAGGAACTCGAATCTGAGATCGCTTTTGCCAGGCGACGCTATCTAATCGTGGTAAGTAGTCCACGTGGTTTAGGTGTTAATAAATATAATGTTTTAACTATTATACTCTTAATTTTTTATTTTTGAAATAATTATCGCGGGCGAAGCCGCGGGCACATGCTAGTATTTTCATAAGA
The DNA here is from genome assembly GCA_964059195.1 of Ectobius pallidus. Lineage (NCBI taxonomy): Eukaryota > Metazoa > Arthropoda > Insecta > Blattodea > Ectobiidae > Ectobius > Ectobius pallidus. The sequence goes on along the minus strand of CAXKWD010000002.1, from coordinate 20,333,418 downwards.
GGATAACGTTGATGACGTACCAGATAAAAGATGACATGTCATCAAAATACGGGCCCTGGTCAAGACTTTTCATTGGTATGTATGGAAGAAATATGAAATGTAAGAATTGTGACTCTAATTTTGAAACAGGCTGTGACGGAGACATGCGGGGTTTATGGAACACTGCCACATTACTTGTTGCTCTGATCGTTAATCACACGTGCATATCACCTGACACATGCGCTCTTCTTAAGCAACATTAGCAAATCGTCATACTCATTTCCTCCATGCATTCATGACAAATGAGAAGCTGCTCATTGATCACTAGACTGTATCATCCACTTGAGATTTAGAAATGAACCGTTTCATGGAACTTGGTTTAATATTAGAACTAATAATATTATTTATTATTTAAAAAAGTCTTGTTTCACATCACTTATTAAATATGTTCACTAATATTATTATTAATACATTATTCAGCTGATTGTTTTTGAGGTTAAGTCTGGATTGTTGTTTGTGTTTTGTTTTTCCTTCTTATTCATATTTTCTGTACTAGTACTTCCAAGCAGCACGGCCTACTAACAGTTTGAGATTATTATTAATGGGAAACTTGAAAAATAAAGTGTATAGGTCAATTTCCCATACATTAGAAGAACTTAAAGACAAACTCACGAGAGAAATTAACTTTATCTCGGAAGCTAAACTTATGCGCGGGAAAGAAAATTTCCTAAAAAGGTGCCAGTATTGTGTGGATGCAAGAGGAGAACATTTCCAACATCTCTTGTGATGAGGTACGTGTTTATTTTCATTGTAATTTTAACTGTAAATGTGAGAACCTGAATCATTACACCGACCGCGGCTTTATCAGCGTAGATATTTCACCCGATCGCTCGGGAGTTGGAGCTGTGCTCGCCGCGCCGCAGGAAACCGCGTCATTGGCCAACTCTTGCGTGGGACTCATTGCAGTTGTATTAAAATTATTCACCACTACCGCCGGGTGTAAAATATTAATAAAATAAATTAGAGACAGTAAAAATGCTTTCATTGACAGAGATGAAATGGAAGAAGTTAAGTATAGAGGTTGATTGTCTTGTTTATTGTGAGGTTCTTTTTCCTTAAATCTTATGTTTGAAGTTTCATCTCTATAACACATGTTCGTCGGATTTCAAAGTTAAAAGAGACTGAATTTTTCTTTAATGTGTTCGTTCTGGACTGGCTGGAAGATTAGAGACGGCAATGGTATATTTGAGCTTGGGAGTTTGCTTTTGTTTTTTTTTTCCAGAGCCGCCTGTGCACTTATTGGCTTCCTTTGCTTGTCATTTTGCATTTCCATCTCAGCTGGAGCAGGCTGCGTTCAATTTGCCTAATTCGCTGCCCTACGTTTTTTCTCTCTTCCTAGATTAAAAGGGAAAAATAGCTCGCACGTAATATGGGTTCCGGACGTTCCATTTGCCTAACGAGAACAAAAGAGAGCGGGAATGCGGGGGCGAGAATCCCGCAGGGAGACCTCAGTGTGCTTCTATTTTATTAAATGTTACTCCACTAGTAGTTAAGGTGATGTGTCCTATTTCCATTTTTACAGCAATATAAGCTAGTTGTCTGTCAATCAGATAGAATTGACAGAAACCTAGCGTATTTGCTGATAGTCAGCAATTTTCTGCTAGTTAACCCTTTCAGAGCTAGATGCATATACTGGTAACAAGGCATTTATCATAGGTAATCCCATGAGAGTTTACTAGTTTTTCGATAGATTCGCGACTATCCATGAATAAAAATATTACGGATTATACAAATAATAATTACTTTCGTGCTTTGCTATATAAAAACAAAACTATCAGCTGCGAGATCACGGCATACTATGAATCAACCATCCATGAATCGATTCGAGTTAACCATGTCCATGTTGTGACCAGTGCTACCATTTGTGCATATAAGATATAATTAACTTAATTCAGATAAGCTAACAGCAGAACAGAATAAAGGCACACGAACTGCCTTGCACCGAATTGAAATTGTGTTTTTAATCAATGTACATTTATATTTCCAAACAAATTATGTTGCCTAAGCATATCAGTGGCTTCACATTCAGAGAGAATATGCTTTGCTGTCTCATCCTTGTCACATAGAGGGTATAATCGAACTTTAGGGACACGCTATACATATACTGCATGTAGTCAGGTGCTCTTGCCAATCCCAGGTTTCATAGGGATTATTGATGTAAAGTAATGTGCCTCTTCATCAAAAATGTACGGTCAAATTGAGCCTCTTGTTACACAAACTTTCTTGTATATACGTGCTCTACTTATAAGGGAATGAAGCTGGATAATATAATGTGATTCCCTTAATGCTTGCCTACGTAAAATCATCATCCATGCCTCAGGAAACTTCCCTTGTGGTTGTAAGCCAATAGACTGGCGTTCTGCCCACTAAAACCACTGGCCTTGATCTGTAGATCTCACTTGTTTCATTTCATCCCTCTGCACAAGTCTGCTCCCTATAGGCGAACAATTAAATTAGAAGCTTGGTTACCACACGAGTTACACGGTGCCAAACCACAGAACTTCCTATCTAGCTAACTAATCACACCGTGGTTTAGTTGATCCAGTAGTTCCCGAAGTATAACAGAAATCCTGATTAATTAGGTTATTACTTAGTCTATTACGTAATAATTAATAAGGGTTATCTAATTATTCGATAATGAGGATTATGTAATTAAATAGGACAGTTGAAGGGGTGGCTTTTTAAAGTCGCTGGATATAACATTAGGTTGGACCAAATCTACAAATTTCCTATATTAAAATTTTTTCACAAACATCGTATAAAATACTCTTCCAGTGATCATGTTTACAAAACTAGACGAAATACTAATTTACTCCTACTAGAACCCAAATGTCTCACATCTACAGGATTAAAACATAGCATTAATTTTGGTCCCCGCTTCTATAACTCAATTATCAGAAAATATCCGGATCTCTCATCATACTCCACTGTTAAATTTATTAGATATCTAAAGAATTTTTTGTAATTTTTTTAATAATTGCATTAATTTTGGTCCCCGCTTCTATAACTCAATTATCAGAAAATATCCGGATCTCTCATCATACTCCACTGTTAAATTTATTAGATATCTAAAGAATTTTTTGTAATTTTTGTAATAATTGCATTAATTTTGGTCCCCGCTTCTATAACAAATATAAGAAAATATACGGATCTCTCATCATACTCCACTGTTACATTTATTAGATATCTAAAGATTTTTTTTAAATTTTTTTAGCTGTTAAAGTAATTTTTGTTTCACTCCTTTTATGTATTTATGTTTAATATTTTTTTACTTTCTTTTTTACTTAATCACATTATACACTCTATTTCTTTGTCTCTCCTCTTTCTTAACTTTGATATTTTTGAAACTGCACCCGAGCACGAGCAGTCTTGCTCATTCGGGTGTATTTCTAAATGTAAATATTTCATGTGAAGTTATAGCCTATATATTTTCTTTTCTTCTTTTTAAATGGTAGTTGTAGTTACTTTTGAAATTTGAAAATAGTTTTATTTTACTTGTATAAATATGACCTTAAATAAATAAAAATAACAATCTCTCGCTTTGCTGGTTAGTTTGCCTGAGAGATTTGTGAATATATAGTTTTATTACTCATTTTGATTAGGCAAAGTTTTATTGCGTGACACATTCAAATAAAATACAGATCAGAAAAAAAAAACTGATGTGAAATTCACATAACTTCCTCTGCCAAAATAAAGTTTGCCTATTAGTATAATATTTTATGTATGCCATTCACTTCATGTACATTGGCTATAAAAATAAAGAGAATGTCGTTACCACATCGTATCGCATCCCCGAAGGATACATAACCCAAATATAATCTGATTAATGCATTTACGTAACTTTCTTTACTCTAAGTATGGCCAACAGTATACCTTTCTCACTTCACATTCTGATGCATAATAAGAGGCCGTGAAAGAGCGCGTATTCAGTTGTTTCAAACCTGATGCAAAATTTTATTGTTCAGGCAAAACAGAGTTTCTATAAGCAGTGGGTTACTTATAATTACCCTTCAGAGAATTTTTACCAAAAATGTGTCAAATAAAAGTTTTATCTCTTGGTAGGCATATAAGAACCACATGTACAAAATTTAAAGAAAATCTTTGAGCTGTTTTCGAGAAAATCACGAAAAACGAAATTTTCCTAATATTAAGTCCAGTTAAAAATAAGAGAAAGTTGTCACCAATCTTCGTGTCACATCCTCAGAAGGTGAATAACCCAAATATAAAATTTTGCTTTCACACGATTTTATGTTCCGAAGCTACGCTGTTCACAGACACACACACACACACAGACACGTTTCCGAAAATAGTATTTTTGGATTCAGAGGATTTCAAAACGGCTATTTATATTCCCGATAACTTACATATTGTAGTTAAGATTCAACCAATAGAATAGATGGATGAATAAGTAAGAATTTTCGAATGGAAATTTGATTGAATCCACCAATAGTAATGGATATTATAATAACCATGAATATAATAGGAGTTATGGTTAAGGAATATGAAATTAGGGATAATGGGACAATTTTTTTGAATTATCATTAAAATTAAAACAATTATTCCATTCTAATCCTTCTATAACTGTTGATGTTAAAAATTTAACTTCGAATCTGGGGGTCGAAAACAATACTTCCTCTACCTATAGTACCCATGGTACGATCAGAGGAAGTAAAAATAGCCTATTTCCGTATCACGTAATAGTATATTGCGATACAAGTGCCGTAAGCGGTGCATACGGATCGAGGAAAGAGTTTTTTTTTCAATTTCCGAGATCCGTTATGCCCTTACAGAACGAGTATTGCATGCTATTTTTTGCACGATGATTATTTATATCAATTTATTTATATTAATTGAGATATTAGCTGAAAATATTATGTATATACACTATTGAAGATGGATGTTATATTTCTGAAAGTGATTCGCATGTGTTTGTTGTTATGGGAACCGAATATTTGTCCTGTTAAAGTCGCCACAAACTAGGGGGCCTTGGTTCCAGTCTTCCATAAAGGTTGTATTATGATGATTTTACGTACGGCACTTGTGCTTTTGTAATTTTTACCTCACGGAAATTAGTTTTGTTTCCATAGCAACAAGATTGCGTGTGGGAATGTCAAGTTACGATCCACGGCAAAAATATTCGTAAGTACCACTAATTAGTTACGTCGTGCTGTTAACACAGAATTTCAATCCTTTAATGCGCGAAGCTCAATATCTGACACAATGTATAAACCAATGCCGGACTGCATAGAAAACAGTTAATACAATGATTAGGACAGGAAGAAGATTACGGGCAATAACACCTAGAAAAGAATATGGAATAACAAATGTTCCAATATTCATAAAAAAGAGCCATATTGACTTATTTGAATTAAAAAATGCAGTAATTCCGCCTTGTCAGTATTAAAGTTTTTTTAATAAAAATAATATATTTCGACCAACTTAAGGTCATTCTCAGTGATACATAATATGATGTTTGTTACATAATATGGCTTACAGTTAGGCCTATGTTATTTACATGGCCAGCTCTGAAATGAAACTTCATCATATGAGCACAGATTAGACACACAATATAATGCTACAGAATGTTAGCTAATTTGTGAAAGAGAACATTATCTTTATTGGCAAATTGTAGGGAAAATGTCAAAAATTAATGTTTAATCAGTTTAGGACCCAACCGGAAACTGATTTCTGAATACTTGCTTAGTGTTTAACGCCCTTTCCCTGCAAACTATATTTTTAGACCAGTTTCCCTGTTATTTCAAAAACTAATAAACAATTTTTTAAAAACTTTTTGTTTAAGGTGCTGCACATAGCCTATAATTGATTGAATGTAATTAAAAGATTGAATATGGTCTATATTTCATTGTTTTAAGGGGAGATGGTAGTTACCGCTATCAAAATGATAGAAAATATAGCGTATGTTCAAGAAGCCATAACTCAGGTGTTAACAGTCAGATTTAGTTGAATTTTTTTTATGCTTTGCAAGTGCACTCTGCAGTTTAAAATAAGCAGAGAATGGTTGTTCTAGAACTCGCTGTTTGATATTAAATAATTTTTTTAACATATAGTGATGATTTTGTTTTACAGTTACTTCCCTTGACATAGGTAAGCTTTATTCAATTTCTGTAGCTTAGATTTTTGTGAAACTTTAAGAACTTACTAACAATAGGTACTACTGTTTACCCTAGCACAATCAGTCTAATATGTACAATATTACATCATGAAAACTGCATGAAAACTTCACGACTAGAAAAAAAAATACTTTTTTAAAAATAAAAATAGTTGAAAATTCTGTATAGTCAAGACTTTTCCCATAATTCTGCTAAGGGAGATTTGTCATCCATCTATAATGAATTCCTGAAAGTTTCATTATTCTAGCATGAATAGCTTTTCAGAAAATGGTACCTGAAGTACAAAAAATGTAATTTTACAGGAGAGCGAAAAGAAAATGACGTGCCTTATGGTATTTTATCCATTTTAGCAAGCTCCAGGTCGCTCTGCTTGGCTTAATAATAACGCAACATATAAAACCTAAATATCAAAATGTTCACAAAACTATGATCTATTACATGAGCCTAAGAAAAAAACAGATTTTTTTGTCACTGATAACTACCATCTCCCCTTAAGCTGTGCCTGCCGCCCTTTAAGCAGGCTGTTAAGCATTCTATTCCACAAGGATCCATACTTGGACCAACTATATTTCCGTTAAATACATACTGTGGGTTACATCTAGCATGTATTTGTACCATTTTCACACACAGGTCTGCAGTTTGAATTCAACAGGCTGCAGGCTGCTGCTAGATTTAGCTTGACCCTTCCTATCGAGCTGGCAAGGATCAATAGCCAGCATATTCCTATCCCATTATTTGTAATTTCCCGTTTACAGTCAAAGCGCGTAATGGGCCCACACAATACTACATTGTAGTAACATCTGCACATGCGCTCTGTGATCATGTGGTAGACCTAATGTGATTTTGACGTTCTATAGAGTAATATTATCTACTCTCGGATTGCTTTAGATAGTTTATTACAATTTACAATTACAATTACAATTTATTGTTTCAAATTACACGAAAAATATACGGTACATAAAAAGTTGATACACCACCCGAAGAAGCAGAGCTTGTGTTCGGGGGTGGTTCAGTTCTATATACAGTATGAGAAAAACTTATACTAAATAATTACTTAAAACAATACAAAATTTGGAGAAGTATGACAGAATATTATGTATAAAAGGTTAGAACATGTTCTTTTTACAATACAAAGGTACAAGGTAATACAATATTAATACATAACAATTTATTTGTTCAAATTTTAGTAACAAACAAAGAAATTAAGTTCTATCCAAATTTTAAATTTTAATATGAAAAATGTTATAACAGCAATAGTAGAAAACAGAAGTAATAATTATATAAATTTTCTAATTTTAGACCTAAATTGTTTGTTGTTTAAGCTATTTAGATCAGGATGGTTGGTAATAAATGAATTGAATTGAAATGAATTTATAAAGTTGATATTTTAAAAACAAATCCTCTAATGGAGTTAATATTTTAGAATCACTCTTTTTGGTATACATTTTTAGCATATTTGGCAGCTTTAGTTTAGAAATTAGCGTTATAATTTTCACTAATGCCTACCCTATGGTATATTAGTCTGGACTACGATGCGTTGGAATTGCAGGGGTTCTCATTGGAGCGAGAAGAGTAATTACTAGACCTGGTATTTTAGGCTCTAAAATATCAGTTTTAGGCACCTAAAATAGGCTTTTAAAACAAGTAAATAGGCTTTATAAAAGAGAAAATAAGCACTTAAAATATGCTTTAAAAATGTGTAAATATATAGAAAATAGACTTTAAACAATATACACTTAAACTGTAACATGGTATTTTATGTTCTGCAAGAAACGTGGTACAGTATACCTATTCTTAACAGAAATAACTGCAAAATTAGGCATCACGAACTATATTCACTTAAACAGATGTTCTTTCACTGGTGACTTGACACAGTAGTCCAGTGTCCGGCAGATGCTGCAGTTGTGACGTAAGAGCCGATCATCTCGCAAGAGCTTGAGAGAGCGAGCAGTTGAGTTGAATTCCTGTTAATACGCACTAGCGCAGTGGCGTTCAGTGCAGCAGTAGGGTTAAGGTGAGCCGTGATGGTACATTGAATTGAGTGCATTAACCATGGCAAGGGTGCAGAGGTCAGTTAATCAGTGAAATGTATGGTAAATTTAGTGCATTCAGATTAATACTAGACTTACGGAAACGTCAGGTCACCCTCGGAGACACGTCACATTTTCCAAAGTTGTCTACAGTATGTCATTCAATTACAGACATTAATAATTATCTCTGTATGTATAAAATGCTTTGTCCTGACTGACAGGAATCAACGTAGAGCCTAAACTATAATAGGTAGAGACTTGAAATTTTGACAGTACCTTCGTTTCATAATGTAGGTGCTCACTAAGAAAGGATTTTGAAAAATTCTGATTTTAAATGCCAAAAATCAAATGTTTTTGAGAATACTTAATCCCTTCTTACACAGAATTATCGAATCCGAATCACATTTGACATTAAAACACATTGTTGCCAGTGGGTTTCAGAAGGGTTTGGAATTAAATTAAATGGAAGTTTGACAATTCGAGTTGGCTTTGTCTATTTTTGTCATACCTTGAAATAAAACTTTCGCGATCGCTTGAATGTTGTAAGCCCTAACAGGGGTTTTCTGGACCAAGGAACTCGAATCTGAGGTCGCTTTTTCCAGGCGACGCATCTAATCGTGGTATGTAGTCTACGTGATTTAGGTGTTAATAAATATAATGATTTAACTACTATGCTCTTAATTTTTAATTTTTGAAATAATTATCGCGGGCGAAGCCGCGGGCACATGCTAGTGTACAAATATTAGAAGAACTGGATCAGGATATTTTATTACAGATTTCAAGATTTTGCAAAACTCCAATCCGATATTTGCATATTTGCGACACCATTTTCTGTGGATGTTGACAGTGTTCCAACGTCATTGCAACTAGAAGTCATTGATTTGAAAAATGATATTGAAATGAAAGACCACTTTCAAAACAAAAAGGATCTATCTATATTTTATAGAAGATTTCCCCAGGCAACTACATAATATATTTGCTGATAGAATGTTGAGTATATTTGTATCGACGTATGTATGTGAATAGTTCTTTTCTTGTATGAAGATCTGCAAACCACAACATGGAAACCGCCTATCTGATCAGAACATGAAAAATGTTCTCGTTTGTGTGTTAGCCAGACTATGTCTCCTAATATTGCAAAATTAGTGCGCGAGAAAAGAGGGAAAAAATCTCGACAATGCCTTGAGCTTGGGCACGATAGTGACACAACGTAAGGGTGTGTATCAAAAGTCTGAATAGGCCTATACTTGGCATAGTGCTCACAAAGGTGTATAGTTTAATTTGTATATTTTGTGTATTTTGTATACTTTAACATTTTTCAGTTTCCGAGTAGACAAAGTTTTGCAGTACTGCTTAAAGTATTCTTATGTTTTATGTATTTGTATGTTTATAGTTGTTTCGGAGCCTCATTTAAATAACCTGACGCTTCCGCCCCTGGATGCATTTCAGATTAGTGTAAGTAGGGCCTATATTAAATTTCATTACAAACAAAACTGTTCTGTTACATTGATTTATCACAGTTGTACTATTTTGTTTTCGTACAAATGCATTGTAATTGTGCTATTCCCATACTATCTACGAAGATCGGAGCGCACTCTGTCAATGCATAGGCGTCGTTCCGCCACTGGCCAGTTGAACCCTTCCTCCACGCTCAGTACGGAGATATTGCCGAGCAAAGAGCGTAGCTGCTCTGTAGTATGACGTCACAGAGCACGGAACATGCCGGTCACTGCAGTAGTCCTTCTCCCCATTCCTTTAGCGACAATTGTTTGGAATAATCAAATTTCTGTGAAAAACCTACCTCTGCTGTTCTGCTTTCATTGAGGGATGTCCATTATAAGATTGTAAAAATTACAGAAGTTCAATTTTAATTTAAATGTACAAAATAGGCATTTTAGGCACTAAAATAGTAAAATAGGCTCTAAAGGTCCAAATAGGCATTTTAGGGCACTATAAAACTCTACAAATGTAAGTGATTTATCATGAAACGTCCACATATTTAAAAATTTTCATGTTATTTCATAAGGAACAAAATAGGCATTTGCCTTAAAATCCCAGGTCTAATCATTACGAATGATCTTTTTAAGTACCCTCATTTTCTTAATGTGTAAATAATTGTGTATGATAAACTGTGTCCTACGGACTACCTTCGAGGGTAGGCAGTAAGTTGTTAAATAAATAACAAAATAAAGTTACAAAAGAAAACTGCAAGATTATTCTATGACAGACATTTTTATCTAATAATGTAATTCAGTTACATAATACGAGAGTCATCCAGAAAGTAAAGAAATAAAGAAATTAATTGCTTAATGCCCGGTTTCTACAAACTTGTGAATTACCTATGGGTAAATTACCCATGGACAAATTAGTTCCATTTAACCTAAGTTACAATGGTATAATGAGCAAGGCCTTGGAGTTGTACAGTTAATTTAATTCAGAAGGCTTTGATTCTCATTGTTATTGATCCTACAAAGAGGTTAAATTTTATCCAGCCATCCATGAAAGGACAAATTAACCCAAAGATTTACCCTTGGACAGATCTAGCCCGAGTTTGTAGGAACATTTTTTCTGTCATTTTCATATTTACCTAGAGCACATTTATCTAGAAACTCGCCACAAGTGTAAGTGATTGCTATCTTTAAATTATTTGTGTTTGTGTGGTGTTATTCTTGTGTAAATTGTGTAAATTCTGTGCATTAGATAATTTACCCATAGGTAATTCGCGAGTTTATAGAAACCGGCCATAAGAAAAATTATAATTTGTAAATTGTAATTAGCTCTGTGTCTTATATCGATGCATAATAAGGTTTCTTTTGTTAATATAAGGCAGCGTTTCTCAACCTTTTTGAACCCGAGGACCCCTAAAATGTCTAAAAATTTTACTGACCCCTAATTTTACATCCAATTTTTAAAAGTAGGCTATATGTAGGCCTATATTCTTAATATTTGGGGCATTAATTATACGTCATTATAATGAAATAATTCTAAATACATTTGTTTTTAATTCGACGGAAACACAGTTATTGATTTGGAAGTAAACTATTGGCAGTAAAATTATATTTTGAGCAGACTTTAATATTTATTACCAATTTGATACTATAATTAGAAATTATAACATAGGTTTACCGGTATCAGACTCTCGGGCACCTCTAACAATAAAACACTTCTTAAAAGAGCACCTCTAATAACAAATTCCGACAAGCTCTTATTTTTCAGGGTTTTGAATGAAAGCGGGAACCATAGACGTCAGTGCATCAGGGGTTTCAAACTGTGGTTCGTAACTGCAAAAGTAAGGAAACTTGCAATAGGACCTGTATTTTCGAAGATTTTAAAAACTTTGACATCTAGTGTTCATTTTATGTGAAAAATTTTTACTTCTTTACTTGCTTTATGACATTTTTTAATTAGGCTATGTCTGCGGACCAAAGGTTGAGAAACGCTGATATAAGGTATAAAGGTTCGAATAGAATGAACTTCATTTATCTTCCATTCTGTCACTAATTTTAGTTGGTTTTATTTTTGCTTTCAGGTAAGTGGAAACCACTTGCTGCTTGCAGTTCCGTTCTACTTTTCCTGAGAATTAGTAAGTTAGAATAACATAAATTTATTTATTAGCCCTAAATTTTTCAACTTAAATCTGCTGATATGTCCGTGTTTTAAAGAAATAAATACTGTACAGCCATTTCATAATTACGGGTGGGACATTCTAGCAAATTATAAAAACTATTTTTGTTTATTACATATCATAAATAATAAACTAGAACTGGTTCTTCACATTCTGTAAAATTTACAATGCCTTCTCCTCCACACTACATGCAAAGCATTATTTAAAATTTGTTTTTCAAAATCTATTACGGGTGGGACATAGTTTGGACACTGATTTTAATGATGGAAAACAAAAGTTCATTTGCTGTTCTGCTATTACTGTTAGGGTCTTAATGTTGTTATTAATGAAAGTATGAGGGATTAAATACAAATTATAAACTGTTTCCAGGTTGTCAAAACATTTATTTAACTCATCACTAATAATTTAACAAAACTATCACCATTACGGGTGGGACAAAAAGTCAATTGTTTGTTATTTTACATAGTAATTAACCACACATATTTTTTTAAGTTAATCTTATACCAAATTGTACCTTAAGATGTATATTTGCTCAAATGAAAATGCTCATAGCTGATTACTGTTGACTACTTGGTATTAATGAGTGTTAAAATCATGCTAAAAATGGCAAAAAAAGTAACTCAACATAATAAATAAGTAAATCGACAGATTTTACACATGAAACCGCTTCAGATGCACCTAAGTCCTTAATATTCAGAGAATTTGAGGGTTTAAATTTATTTTTGACCACCCAATTACAATAATTTTATAAACTTCTCTCTTTGAGGGAAAAATTCCCATATTTTATGAAATGGCTGTGAAGTCTTGCGTGTTTTTAAATTAATTTTACAGCATGGGTGTAATATCTATAAGATTATGAATTACTTCAGGAATATAAATACTTAATCACACCGTAAAATAATTTCCAATACCATAACACAGCCACCTTATTTGGCTTGGCCTGTTGAGAGAATTGGCCTGGACATTTATCCTGTGGAGGGCATCCAGGAGTCCCCCAGGGAAATCAAGGCCAGTATCCCGCAGCTGATCAAACCTGGCGTTCGTTTCTCTACCGAGGATGTTAACGCAACTCCCAGCTTGGCTCTATTTTGTTGAGAATGAAAGCAAAACGCCACGAATACATATAGCATATATCAAAACGTTAAACTATATCAAGCAATTATAAAATGTCCACTGAAGTTTCAGTAGGCTATATACGATTTTAATAAATTACCTTTGCATAGATGAAACTAGGATGTGCCCGCGGCTTCGCCCACGATAATTAATTGAAAAATTAGAAATTAATAGTATAATAATTATTAAAGCATTATATTTATTAACACTTGCACGCGAATCATTCTTAAACTAAACCATTAATAATTAATGAAACAGCTAAAATTCCGGCTTTAGAGTACATTCCACGATTAGAAATTGCCACCTGGGAAAACGATCTCAGATTCGATTATGTAGTTCCAAAGATAACTGTGATCCACTGCCTTCTAAACTGTATAGGCTAATTCTCGTGCGTAATTCTCGAGACGGCGGTGGATAATGACGTTTTTCAACTGTTTGTTGACAGATGAATGAGATGTGAATTTTATTTGATAAATTCAGTGTAATTTAAAGAAATTATATAATTTTTCAAGAGAAGGAGAGATTGATTTGGATTATTATTATCAGCGATATTTCAAGAGTTAAATCATCAATATTTTACTGCTGGTGCCCCCGGCTTCGCCCGCCACTATTCATTGACTCAAGGATTTTTAAGAAATTTACACAGGTAGATTATTAAAAATGTTTGTGGTCCAGAGCTATGAAAATTGTAAGTAAAAATAAAATTAGAATATTTGTTCATTGAGTTCATTTCACTTAGGCCTTATATAATAAAGAAACGGCTTTCCTAATCTTATAGTCGTCATGAAAGTTTAGACTGAGAGATACGAACATCGCCGAGTATACCCGATGTCTCACGAAGCGGGCGAGCAAGCACGCTATTTAGGGCCGTTGAATTGTATAAGAGTAGATTACGATGATATCCCTATAATATAAATCCACATGGCTGACTGACTCACTCACTCACTCACTGGCATTAATGTTCGCCCACTTCCCGATGAGCTAGAAGCTTGAAACTTGGTACACTTATAGCTTTTAGGCTGTAAACCACAGGAAAATTCCAAAAAGTTATTTTTTTTTTTCAATTTTTTAGCCCTAATAATCTTCCGGCTCGGCTCACCGACATTAATGTTTGCCCCCTTCCAGATGAGCTAGAGACTTGAAATTTGGTACACATATAGCTTTTAGGCTCTAAACCACAGGAAAATTCCAAAAAAGCTTTTTTTTTTTTTTAAATTTTTAGCCCTATAAACCCCTGGAAAAGGGTTCGGTTTCCATGGCAACGGTAGCATCAAACAGTGTTCACATAGGGCTCTGAAGGCTCCGAAAGCCTAGGCGTCGTATATATCGTAGTTGAGCAACTGGTATCATATTTATTTTATTTCATTAATCGAGCTCAACAGTATTGGACATGTATTTTAACAATTAAAGATACCATTTTTATAATCCAGAAGTCATGATGAGAATATCTGCACCAGTGGGCAAGGTCCATGATGTACTAGTTAAGGTATATGTACACCTTTAGTTATGAAAATTTTATTTTTAATCATTAGGACTTTTGATTATATATATATATATATATATATATTATACGGCTGTATATTAAGACATTTCACAAGGAAAATATTTTCTAATTATTTATAATTTGTTTATAAAAATTGTTTTATCGAAAATTTAGACTATAAACCTGTGACGTGATTAGGCTACTTCGACACTATGAAAGATAAAATCACCAATTATTCACTATTTTGTAGATAGAATAATTCTCTTGTGCCTGACATTTAGGTTTTTTTTATCCTTAAGATTTTAAATTGTTAATACATTTATATAAACTGAAAATATTTTTTTGCACTCCTTAGCTAGTAAGTGGTACTTACGAACTTTGTTTACATGGATCGTAAGTTGACATTCCCACACAGTCTTGTTGCTAAGGCCGGTTGCGATGAGGTTAAAACACTTACGGTCCAAGCGCTACGTCATAATTCATTACGATACACTTCATAATACAAGCCTTTATGGCCACGGCCCCCAGGACAAATATTCGGTTCCCATAACAACAAACACATGCGAATCACTTTCTGAAATAAACATCTATTTTCAAGAATGTATTTACATAATATTTTCAGGTAATATCACAATTAATATAATTAAATTGATATAAATAATCATCGTACAAAAAATAGCATGCAACACACGGGCCGTAAAGGCATTTACGGGTCTCGAAAACTTAAAAACCCTCGGCTGCGCCTCGGGTTTTCAATCTGTTTCCTCGACCCGTAAACGTGCCTTACGGCACTTGTATCGCAATATACTATTTTGCTAACATCATTATAAACAAAAATCTATAACGCAGTAGTTAATTCATGTATCACAAATTTCTCTACGTCAAGCACTAGAGAACATTTTAAGCTTCAAAATTAACCAAAGTCACTTTAATATGTCAATTTATAGAAGAATTATGATGTTTGAAATAATTGAATACCAATCGATTTACTTCTTAGGGGAAATTGAGAGGAAAGAAAACCTTGCATCGAAACGCGTGGAAAAGACATGTAGGGGTAAGCAAGAAAACAAGAAGTTCAAACAGGTCACACTTCTTACTTACTAGTGTATTAGTGACAAATAATAGTCAATGTTAGAAGTTTTAGCCAGTGGCGTACCAAGGCTACTTGGCGCCCGGGGCTAACTAGATGGTAGTCGCCCCAACACTGAAAGGTTCAATGTTCAATGAATTTAATTTAAACACAGTTTAATGTTCATAATTATCTATTTTTAATAAGTAATATGTTCCCTTAACACATTATAAAGAGAAAAATATGAATGAAATAAAACTAAGTATTATAAAAATAAAGAGAAGAGAAGTTTCAGAGTTATAACAAAAATTTTAAAATGTGCCTTCCTAGCCTTGATGGATGCAATAGTATATTGCGACACAAGGGCGGAAAGGCACGTTTACGGGTCGAGGAAACAGATTTCGAGACCCGTAAATTCCTTTACGGTCCGTGTGTTGCATGCTATTTTTTGCACGACGGTTACTTATATCAATTTAATTATATTAATTGTGATATTACCTGAAAATATTATGTATATACAGTCTTGAAGAATGGTGCTTATTTCAGAAAGGGATTCGCATTTGTTATTGTTTATGGCAACCGAATATTTATAAAGCGGGGAGGCCTTGGTCATTTCTGCTCGCAAATAAGGATTTGCGGGCGGTAAAGTAACTTTCCGCCCGTCGCCCCTAGCAACAAGTCACTTTCTGCCCGTCGCCCCTAGCAACAAGATTGCGTGTGGTAATGTCAAGTTACGATCCATGTAAACAACTTTCGTAAGTAACACTTACTAGCTAAGGGGTGCAAAAACTTATTTATAACAGAGTTGAAGTCTATAGTAGCAGCCACAACACGTTCAGTTGATAAAATTGCTAAATTACTTAGTCTTTCTTTCGCCCGTACATCGTAAACTTTTCCTGTGTGCTCGACACCCACGACCTATTTCATATTGTCTATAAATAGTTTAAAATGAAACGTTTATTTCATTTCTAAATAATAATAATAATAATAATAATAATAATAATAATAATAAATAAAGGAAATTTTACCAATAAAACCGTATATTTTGCCTGAAAAAATTCTTTCTTAAACTAAAAATATATGTTTTTCAATTTTGGCGCGCCCCCCTTTACGGCGCCTGGTGCGGCCGCCCCGTTCGCCCCCCCCCGGTACGCCACTGGTTTTAGCAGAGAGGGAAAATTAAAAATACTGAAATTTGTTAACTGAGCAAGGGGCATGGCAAAATGAAGCTTTTTAGAAAAAGGGCTCTATCTAAGCAACTAGCAGCCAGAATTAAAAAATAATAATATATGAAATTAAAGATAAAAGAACTGTGTATCTAAATATGTCGATTTCAAAAAAATCAGTTTTTCAGATTTTTTTTGTTTCATGAGTGTACATGCACCTTAAAAGATGACATGTCATCAAAATCCGGGTCCTGATTATTATAGTACTTTACCCACTGAAAGTTAATTAAGCAGAAGACAAACATTCGCCGAATACAAGAAATACTTGTATATGTAGATTCTGAGTGACTACTCGGAGTGTGAAGGACAATAATCCATACACCCATCTGTGTGTCCCATCTATCGACACACGCAGCGTGTGTCCGGGGTGTATTAATAATTCATAGCCCTTGTAATGACCAGGATAATCTGATGTTACTACACCATGTGCAAGAAACACATTAACTACTCTGATTAATGGGGAGGGGTGAATTTTCTAACCTCTACAATTTAATGTGCATTCAGACTCTTCATTTTGTGGTCAATTTGTCTACTACTCGAAATAAATATTAATTGTAGATACCAAGATACCAATTATGGTATAGGCAATAATTTTTAAGATGTGAACATTTCTTGAAAATATACATTAAACATTTTTCAAAATTGTTATGATTAAAACTTACCACACACTCATTTTTTAAGAGGATAAAAAAACTAAAATCCCAGTTTCGATGTATATTGCACGGTTAAATTGCGATTCCTGGAGAAAAAAAAAATTCCCTTTAGACAGGCCTACAGGCTGAGGTAGATTTCGAAGTGCTAAATCTCCCCTTATTTGAGAGCTATCGAGAAACCAGTTATTGATTTGTAGAGTACTCATCAAGAGCTTTTCAACGATACCCCACAAGACGTGGTTTCAAAAATTTCGAATTTCCATCCCCCACCAACAACCCCCACTTGTCTTCCAAAACCAGTGAATCGTTGGTGTCACTGTGAACTTAATAGGGAGTACTCTAATTTATTCAAACTAAGTTTCCCTCTATACTTCATAGGGGCCGAGATATACATTTTTCAAAATTTAAACCCCCTCCCCCGACCCTCCCCTTGGGCCAATTTTGCTCATTAACGAACTTGTCCGAACTATTGGGCCTAGAAATAACATAATAAAATTTGGTTCAAATATCTTCAAAATTACGGCCGCTAGCATGTAAAGATATATATATATATATATAACTTTTTTTTTTTTGAACGGGTGGTGGTTTCGTACTTACGGAGGCATGAAACGTAAAGATATGAAAGAATTTTTCGAAAGTCATGACATGGTATCGATTGCAATAGGTAGATTTTTCTTCGAAATCTACCTAAAAATGACCTCAGATTCTAGTTCCCTAGCCCAGAAAAACATTGTTTTTATAGTAGACTAGCAGGTGTCTGCGGCTATTTACTCAATGTGCTAGATTTTTGTTTAAATTACTTATTTAACAAAAAAATATTTAAAACATATATATTAACAGTGACATCGTTTTTACATAAATGTTCCATCTTATTTTGTCTCCTTTTACATGCTTAGGACCTATGATAAGACATCCATATTTCTCAGCTAAAAATACAGAGCCTACAGCTATGAATAACGTATCAGTGGATAGGATTTTTTAGAGACTTCTGACATAGCATACTCGTTGGCACACTCAGACTGAAAAAACTGAAAATGCTTCCCTTCAATACGAACTCTTATTCTGCATCAAAATGTGAAGTGAGAAAATGGTATTCTCTATGTCCAGGTAGAGAAAGTTATGTGACTGCATCAGATTGTGCTTTATTTTCATGGATTTCATTATTTATTTACACCAATGGATTCTATCGATTGCTTCTCTAATTTGTCAAAGTCCCGTATCATTTATTTCCAAATCTACCTGTGAACACTGTCGTTATGAGAACTGTACATGGAATTTGATTTTGATTTGATAATTCTGTGTAAAAGGGTATTAAGTATCTTGAAAAAACATTTGATTTTTGGCATTTAAAATCAATTTTTTAAAATCCTTTCTTGTTGAGCACTTTCATTATGAGACGAAGGTACTGTCAAAAATCCAATTCTCTACCTATTAAAGTTTAGGCTCTATGTTGATTCTCAGTCAGTCAGTCAGTCAGTCAGTCAGTCAGTCAGTCAGTCAGTCAGTCAGTCAGTCAGTCAGTCAGTCAGTCAGTCAGTCAGTCAGTCATTAAGTCACACTAGGCCTACTTGTCTTTTAGTGACTGCCATGATCACTGCGCAAGGAGAAACAAGGACGATATTAGCATGTAGGACACATTTACATAACATTTGCAATGTCTCTCAATTGGTTCATTTGCAAATCATCATTTACTGAGGTCTTTGGCTTATGTTAATGCATGGTATTCATGCTAAGTTTTGTGCCTTTGCTTAAGAGGTCTTGTATGCTTCTTCTTCTTCGTCGTCGTCGTCGTCTTCTTCTTCTTCTTCTTCTTCTTCTTCATCTTCATCTTCATCTTCATCATCATCATCATCATCATCATCATCATCATCATCGTACTTATGAAATGTGATTTTTAATTTTGTAATTTGTATTTTGTAATGTAAATGGCTGAACTGTGCCCGAGCACGAGCGCTTGCTCATTCGGGTGGTCTTGTTTTGTTTTGCATAAATATTTTGTATAAATATAAATAAATATTTAGCAAGTCAAAAAAAAAAAAATATTATTCAAGCAAATTGATTCCCATATGTTTAATTACCGAAGCATTAATCTCACACCATCATTTTATGGGGGGTTTCAGGGCACACATCTAAGTTACTGCATCACAAGGGCATTGAAACTCAGAGTTTTGAAGATGTGTTAATATTTTCCCCCCAAAATGAGTAGCTACTTCTGGATATCGTTTTCACAGGTAGATTATTTACACTATATTCCCTTATAGATATAGGCCTATAAGCATTCATGAACCACAGATTATTGTCTCTATTGGACATTACATGAGAATATTATAGGAGAAAAATTCCTCCGTCACTGGGACTTGAACCCAGGACCTTTGACTATTTGCGCCAATGCTCTACCAACTGAGCTAAGCCGGAGTTCAATTCACAGCGCCAGATGGAATCTCTCTCCTATGACTGATTGGGGCACCAATAGTAGAAATCAGTCATAGGAGAGAGATTCCATCTGGCGCTGTGAATTGAACTCAGGCTTAGCTCAGTTGGTAGAGCATTGGCGTGAATAGACAAAGGTCCTGGGTTCAAGTCCCAGTGTCGGAGGAATTTTTCTCCTATAATATTCTCACTATATTCCCTTCTCAAAAGCCTTTATCACCCTATATGTGTCCCTTACCCATCAGTGTTAATGGAAGCGTGCTAGGAAACAGTTTGTTTCGGTGAGACCCCACGTCCGTGGTTACGTAAGTTTTTCGTTTTCAGTTTACTGTTTTGTGAAAAACAAAGAGTGAACAGCCGGAGCCTTAAAAAAAAAGTGCGCGGAACGCCACGCGACAGAAGTAAAACTTTATTTTATTTTTTCAATTTTTTATTATTGGATTTTTCAATTTTGCATTATTGGACTTTTTAATATTGGGTTTTGGACTTTTTTAATTTTGGATTTTGGACTTTTTAATTTTGGAACTTTTAATTTTTAATTTTGGATTTTTTAAATTTTCGATCTTTGAATTGTTTATTTTTTTAAATCTTTGATTCTTGGATTTTTAAATTTTGATTTTATTATTTATTAAATTTTGGATTTTTGGCTGTTATAATTTTATAATTTTGTTATTTTTTTAATTTTGGAAATTTGTATTTTTTAATTTTGGATTTGCGCGGTAATGAACCTCCGGGTTCCATAAAATAGATAATATACCTTTCGATTGCTTAGGAATTGTCTATTGCCATTGAGGAAGTAAGGTCTGAAAAATTTCCTTTGATTACTCCTAATCATTGAGTTGATTGTTTTCTGTGCAGTCCGCACCGAAACAAGTAAGAGTGTGACTGATTTCGTGACTGATTGTGACTGATTTCGTGACGGTTTTAGTGTGACTGATTTTCCAGATTTACCCTCTACCGCCACTAAAGAAGTTTTACTTCAAAAACACACACGCACTAGAATAGTTAATTTTCTCACACTGGAAAATTGGCCATACAGCACTGAAAATTACTATCCTTAATATTTTAACAGTAATTTAATAGTATTTTAATAGTAATAGAAATCAAATTATAGGGCTGGCAAAAACAGTCCATAATCCAACAGTATATTTAAAAACAATGCACCGTTTACTCGCAACGTCGCAACAGCCCTGCACATTTCGAAGAGACTTTTCCCGGCTTTTAGACATCGTGAAACAAGTTTTCCCAGTGATACCTCGATTTATTTTTCTCAAGATTACTATACTTTCTCTGTGCAACGTGCACGCGAGAAATTAAAAGTGATTGCATGTGAAGTGATACTTTAACTACTACAAACTTCGCAAAAAGACGAGTATTTGAGATCCTCAGAGTTCAGAAATAGAGGATCTCACCGCGCGTCGTATCTGTTTTGTTTTACACGTGAAGACAGCTGTTGCCATGCCAACTATATGAGCAGCATTCATGTCTATTCAGTTTCGACAAATCTGAGAGTATATTTCTTTCCATTTAGCAATCAGTGTGTTGAGAACCTGCCAATTGAAGGAGTTACAGCAAGAATAACGAATGTCGCAATTCCAGGTTTTTAAATAATTTAAGTAAAACTTGTCATTGGCACAGCAGCTTGTAGGCTGTGACGAAAACATATATGTTCTGGTAGGCATAAGTAAAAGCAAATACAATATAGGATAATACCGGACACTTACTGCTTTGGCAATGAATAAATGGGGGACAGATTTTGCAGCACTCCTGGTGGCATAACCTGCAAAGTTGGGGGCAAATTAAAATATTCAAAACACATATAAACTGCAATGTTTTAATGTTTCACCAAACACTAAGGACCAAAACACTGTTGAAGTAATTATAAGAATAACAATAAGCACACAAAACACAGAACTTCCGAAATGGATATCAAAATATCAATGAAAACACAAATATTTCAACTTAGCGGTTGCTAACAACAACTCCTCTCTCTTTTTCAATGTTACGTTTTGTTTAATTTTTTAGGTCATTTATTTTCAAACCAGCATTTTTTTCTGGACCATAGATAGATAGAAAAATCATATCCCTTATACAAAGCATGCCGAGGTTGGCTACTTCGGCTCCTCTAATAGAAATTGGATGATATCTTTGTAGGCCTATCTGGTTACTGCATCTGTATTCAGTAGTAGCAGGTTGGGCCGCAAGATGGTGCTCAAGATATTGTCCCTCGATATGTCGCAAAGTGTCCTGTATTGTCCTCTATAGTATTTGGTAAAAGACAACGCAAGTTTTCAAGTCCCAAGAGTTAGTAATGTGCTAATTGCTCCATCAGGATCTCGATTAATTAGATCCTTTCCGAGTGTCCACTGTATCAACCAAAACGGACTCAATTCAACTTACCGATAGGCCTAATACAAATCACTTTTAAAAAAATCCAGCTATATTTATACCCGTTTTAGCTGCGAGGCCATATCAGGAGTTCGGGATCTGTGTCTATACAGTAGGGTAGGCCATGGAACTATTGATTGCCAATTGTTTCTATTTTCGGTGTATTTTTGTGGAGTAAATTTCAACAGATATTAATTTAAATGGATATGATACAAGGTGAAATGGTGAGGATGATTCATGGTATGTAAATATCCAATTCGGCATTTGCCTTTACGACTGCATTTGGCATCATAAACGAATCGATCAGGATGAGCTCACAGAATCGAAACCATCGATAATTCCATGCTTTAAAGGCCTATTGAAAAAATCGCGATGCTTTTATTTCCAAGTTATGGCAAAAAAAGACAAAGCCACCTGCAATTCATTTGACAATTGAAATGTATTACCGAAAAATGATGCTTCGATAGCGAAAAAGTTCACGTTTTCTGCCAGTTTTTTACTCATAACTCGCGAACGAAAGCGAAAATTGAAATTCCGTCTTCGAGGTGCATTTTCCGACCCTTCAGTCCACCTATGTTTAAAATTTCAGATCTCTGCGTTCAGTAGATTCGGCTGGGCATCGCACATAAATAGACAGACTGACAGACAAACACTTCCTCTTATTATTAACTTATAGAAGGAAACACTTGAACACGACAGTATGGGGTATAAATGTAAAACACAAGCAATTTATTGTTTTACGGAACTTAAAATTCGGCAGATTGAACTGGATATATGAATTAGTTGATATTACAATGAAACATGTAATCACTAGGGATGGGTCGATACCAGATTTTCTCGATACTCGATATCGATTCATGATTTTTTCCTCGATGTTCGATACTTCGATACTCGATACCTTCACCATTTCCAGTTTCAATAAATAGGTACATTAAAAATTAAAAGTTGAGAGAACTGTGTAATACCTACTAAATTAATTAAGTGTGCATATTTAATGAGACAAAATTTAATATCATCAGCCGCCTATAATTATTTTTAAACTCTACATTAAAATTAAACGTTTGACAGGAAACGAAACAATTAAGAATCTCTTCTGTTTGGATTTTAAAAGTCGGAAAGTCTTTATTTATGACTAGACAAAAGTCAAGGAGAAATAGAAGTATTTACTATATCTAGTAGACTACTAAAAGTAGAAAGAGATACCTTATATTCCTTAAATTGCAGAATTACCAAAGTATCGAAAAAGTACCGAGCGAGTTTTCTGAAGTATCGCTCGGTGCCGATGCCATGCAAGTATCGAAAGTATCGAGGTATCGAAAGTATCGAGGACCCATCCCTAGTAATCACGTAACATATTAATGTATACGCAAAAGGTAAACATTTCCGATAGCGCGTTCTGATCCTCTGGTGGAGGGAGACAGAAATAAAAATGTTTTATTTTCGGAAATGCACAGGGGAAAAAAAGTGGCCGGATGTCTTTACTGATTGATGGAATTAAAGTATGGTCTGCCATTAGGATCAGATTGTTTATTAAGATAGGCTATAACAAAAGAAAACTGAGTAAATATTGTATAATGAGAGGTACGGAGTTCAGACTTGTTAATTAAAACTTCTTGTTTCTTTCCGTGAACTGGAAACAATCGAAGCTTTTCAATTATCTTTCTATTCAACTTCATTTCCACAGTTCCTTAATCATAGCTTGGTTGCTACGGCAACGCTTTCAGCTTCTGAACGGAAATAATTGAAATCTTCAGTTGTAGACGCGAACAAATGACAATCGTTATGGTTCCTACAGGCTGGCGAACTGTTTTAGTAGATAACTAAAATAAAGACTCTTAATATTTTCAACCTTCATCATTTAATTTTTGAAAAAGGATTTTGTTTTGTTGTGAGTTGTTTACACTAAATTGACGATGATTACAACATAACTACTTATTAATCGATGGCGGTGGTATAGATGTGTTGTCCTTGCCTTTGTATCTGAGGCTTGTGAGTTCAAAGCTCGCCGAGGTCAGTACGAAATCCTCCTGGTGGAACTATTAACTGTCCGACCTATGAACTAGAGTTACGGCATGCAGGCCCGACGAGAGGGAGGGGCAGCCGGGGCTGTAGCCCCGGGGCCCGGGCCTCGAAAGGGGCCCGGCCTGGCCGACCATGTTTTATTTTTTACCTTCCAAATTTACCTTAAAATAAAATTGGTTATAAGTCAATAAACAGCTATGTTTTATGTGTGTTTTTTATCTGCATTGTTCTGTCGTATAACAGAGACACAGAATTAATAAATTAATCTGAAATGGGCAAATGGATTATTCTTGAAGAAAAATTGTCATTTTTTAAGAGTAGAAGTAGGGATCCTGTCGTATAACAGAGACACAGAATTAATAAATTAATCTGAAATGGGCAAATGGATTATTCTTGAAGAAAAATTGTCATTTTTTAAGAGTAGAAGTAGGGATCCTGTCGTATAACAGAGACACAGAATTAATAAATTAATCTGAAATGGGCAAATGGATTATTCTTGAAGAAAAATTGTCATTTTTTAAGAGTAGAAGTAGGGATCCTTTTGGACTCAACAGTACGCCTCACTAACGTTAAATTGTTCCTAACTGGAACATTTTAACGCATTTTCCCGTTCATGCCCCTTGCTTTCGAATATATAAATCGAAACCTAAAAAGGGTTAAATCGGACTGAAGAGCCTACAAGGGGCTAAGGATGACTTTTACTGAAAAACTAGAAATAATAGTCTAAAATACCTTTATTGAAACCCTAAAAATCCGGGCCCTACATATTACCATAAAATAGGCGGTAAATTGGGATTTACTCCGGCATCAGTCAACCGACTTGGTCCCATGAGCGTCATAAATGCGTACACGAAGTTTTATGAGAATCCGATAAAGCGTAATTGAGTTATCGCGCGTACAGACACACGGACAGACTTTTCCCGTCCACCTTACAATCTCAGAAAGTACCATTCTGTCACTTCATAATTATTTAATATCATTACATAATCTTTTCGGTGCGTATATTATAAAGGGCGAAGTTGGATTTCAATGCTGAATTTAATATTTGACGGGGGCCCGGGAAAATTTGTCCCTGGGGCCCTTGCTTTCTCTCCACGGCCCTGACGGCATGTTAAAGACGTCCTATCCGAATTTAAGGAAACAAGGTACTCTGCTATGGTAAAAAAATATTCTTTTTTGTTTTTAGAAAAGAAAAGTCACTGAATCTTTCTGAACATTTATATTATTTATATATTTATATATTATTTATATATATATATATTTACAGTGTTAAGCAATATTTTCCTTACTTAAAAATACGAGACGAAGGTGGTTGTCACACTTCTACGACATAGGTGTTCAAAAGTTGGTGCCACGGTAAGACAAATGTTTGAGTTCCGGTGGCAAATATGTTGAAAAATAGCTGAACACTGGCTGTGTCTGTTGCAATAAATATGTCCTTGAAATTGTGTTTTGTTTCTGTAAACGGCCCCTGGGAAACTTACTTTATGGACGCACCTCGTAGTGTTTACTAATGTATGTAATTAGAGGGCTTTATATTATGAACATTTGCGGGGCACTTAAAGCGAAACAAAGTAAACACAGATTAGTGTAATCTGCAGTAATTAGCGCTGTTGAAGTCTTGTATTGTGACGTGATCCTACGTCATGGATTATTACTGTAATTATTTACATGAACAAGCGGAGTATAAGCAGGCCTTGCTTCCGATATTCACTTGTTCGGCGTGTGAGAAGAAACAGATGTGCATCGCCACAAGGAGCTGCTGAAATATTGTATTCATGATCTCACACTGTCTACGGCTCTTCGATTTATTAACATCTTACAGTGTCAGAAATTACTGAGATGGGGTTTGCAACTGATTAACGGAATTATTATGTTATTAGGCGAATAAAGTATTTCAATATAGCTATTAAGTTCC
Source organism: Ectobius pallidus (assembly GCA_964059195.1). NCBI lineage: Eukaryota > Metazoa > Arthropoda > Insecta > Blattodea > Ectobiidae > Ectobius > Ectobius pallidus. The sequence goes on along the minus strand of CAXKWD010000002.1, from coordinate 20,307,291 downwards.
AGAATTGTAGTTTCTGAGATTGTGCGGGGGAGGGGAAAATGTCCATCCGTCTGTCTGTCTGTTCGTTTGACTGTACGCGCGATAACTCAAATACGCTTTATCGGATTTTCATGAAGCTTGGTATACTCATTTATAACGTCCATAGGAAGAAGCCTATTGATATTGGACCAAATCGCTTGACCGGTACCGGAGTAATGCTCAATTTAGTTCCTATTTTATGGGCATATATTAGAAAGAATTCTCAAATGCAAATCAGTTCTCATGATAACATATTGTTTTACAGTGTTCATATAGGCTTGGGAAGTTGCAACACAGTTACCTTTGACAAATAACAGTACCCACATATTCCTTCACATCAGCTTATCGAACTAGACCTTTGTTCTTCCATAAGCCCTGCTTAATGAATCGATCTGAAGCTTATCTCAGAAATCGACTGAAAAAAATTATTTTCTGCTTATCATAATTGCATTTATCACTGATTAAACAAAACATTCTGGGTTTTTGTTACATCAGTTTACCTGATTTTATTTATGATGTAAGGCCGTTAAATATAGAACTTAACATGCAAGCACGAAGTTAACAAAACGAGCACAAGCGAGATGCAATAGTATATTGCGATACAAGTGCCGTAAGCGGTGCATACGGATCGAGGAAAGAGTTTGAAAAAACGAGGTGCTTGCGCCGAGTTTTTTCAGTTTCCGAGATCCGTTATGGGCTTACGGCACGAGTATTGCATGCTATTTTTTGCTCGATGATTATTTATATCAATTCAATTATATTAATTAGCTGAAAATATTATGTATATACACTATTGAAGATAGATGTTTATTTCAGAAAGTGATTCGCATGTGTTGGTTGTTATGGGGGGGGGCGCTTGGTTCCGGTCTTCCATAAAGGCTTGTATTATGATGGATTTACTTACGGCACTTGTGCTTTTTGTAATTTTTACCGCACGGAGATTTCTTTTGTTTTCATAGCAACTACACCTTTTCAACCTCAATTTCGGAAAAGGTAATTTCAATTTCGGAAAAAGTAATTTCAATTTCGGAAAAAGTAAATTCAATTTCGGAAAAAGTAATTTCAATTTCGGAAAAAGTAACTTCAATTTCGGAAATACGAGGGCTATTTTTTAAAACATTAGTGGGTATAAAATGAAAACCACAGTGAAAATCATAACTGTTTATTTGGAACATTTAGGTACACCTTCTAGCTACTTCTCTACCTAGTCGCGCCCCGATTGAGACATTTGTTGAAGCGTGGTGCAACTTTCAAGTACCCTGGCGGCAAGCTTCTATGAAAAGGGTACTTGAAAGTTGCACCACGCTTCAACAAATGTCTCAATCGGGGCGCGACTAGGTAGAGAAGTAGCTAGAAGGTGTACCTAAATGTTCCAAATAAAACAGTTTTGATTTTCACTGTGGTTTTCATTTTATGCCCCCTCGGAGGTTTAAAAAATAGCCCTCGTATTTCCGAAATTGAAGTTACTTTTTCCGAAATTGAAATTACCTTTTCCGAAATTGAATTTACTTTTTCCGAAATTGAATTTACTTTTTCCGAAATTGTAATTACTTTTTCCGAAATTGTAATTACTTTTTCCGAAATTGAGGTTGAAATGGTGTAGATTGCGCGTGGGAAGGTCAAGTTACGATCCACGCCAACAATATTCGTAAGTACCACTAATTAGTTACGTCGTGCAAAAAATTATTAAGTGGCTTGGCCTACTAATTAGTTAACATATCCATTTGAGTCCTGAGGCAATTGTTCATTAAAAGAAAATCCAATTTTCCCATACAAAAAAAAAAGAATATTCACCACTCCCATAACTTTCTGAACAAACTCTGCAGAGCGCGTGATTCTGATGCATTTCCTGCCAGTATAAAGCCCTGCTTATCTAGTAAACGAGGGAATATTATGGACCTGTTTGTTTGTAATCGTGCCGGCATTACCTGAATGAGGAATTAATGATATCCTAGAACATGACAGGCAGGGATTTTCTCGCTGGGCAGTTGGCGACAATGAACACGGCCATCTGGTCGCTTTTGATGGCACGTACTGAAATGAACATGAATACATTGCATTAGTAAAGGCACAGATATATAGAGAGTAAAGGTAATGAAGAAGCTGTTGATGTCTCTTCCATGGCAACCACACAACTGCAAACAGATGAATACTGATCGGCGCTAATAACAGGATTTAAACTTTCTATAGGGAAACTAGCAGCAGGCCCTGATTTGTAAATGGGCAAACTAGGCATTTGCACTGTGCGACAAACCTGAAAATAGCGGCAAGTTTATGAAGGGAAATTTTTAAAATAATATTACAAATTAACTATGCACCGAAATTTCAACACTTTTCAACGGTTTTAGGAAATTATAAATTTGTCATGCTAACTGATGAAATGTAGTCTACATATACAATTCTTTTGTGTAACAAACTTAGGTTCACTGAAATTTTGTATTTAAAATTACAATGTGGATTTTTACTATTAAATTTCGTGTGCATATAGCGCAATTTTTGGACAAATTTGATGCACTATAACTCTGGAACCAGTTGTGTCTCAGTCACCAAATTTTTATCACATCTTTATATCATAAAGAGGTGTTATCTGTATAAATTTATTAATTTTTCACTCAGGCCCCTTTGATATATTCTACTTCAAATATTGCCAAAATACGCTTTTGGGCATTTTTTAAAAATTGTATAAAAAAAAGAGCAAAGTTCTCAATCTTGAAACTTCTACAGCAAGTAGTCCTATAGTAGATCTATACAAGAGAAAAAATTAAGGGTGAGTCTTTCTTCCTTTTAATAATTTTGCGGCAATAAAACTCCCGTTTTAGGTTAATTTTCAATTTGTAGTTGGGAATTTTTTTCGTCACTTTCCTCACTACTTAGGTAATATTATGTTAGAACAAAAATCTAGAGAATTTCATTCTAATAATTTTGGTTTTTAGTTTGTCTTGTTATCTATAAAATTAGCAGAGTTACATACATTTGTGCAAAACATGTTCTTGACTGAAATATGGTTACAAAGCAAACTTAAAATGGCCGCCAAAAAAGTATGAGCCTAAAATTTTTTTACCATAGTTTTAAACTCACCTTTTATTGGGATATAACTGGTAAAAAAATTAGGAAAATCAAAAATGTCGAGCAACAAATTTTATTCAATTTGGTTCATTTCTAATGGATTGACCCTTATATCAAAATATTGTAGATCAGTTCGAAGAGAAACTCCAGAAAAAAATTGTAAATAAAGTAAATATATACCATATATAGGGTACAGGGTGTTAATGCATAACACCGAAATATTTTGTCTGTGTATAGAGGGGACATAGACAAGCAACTTTTAATAGGAGATTTCGCTTTATGGATTCAATTTTTCCTTTTACAGCATAAAATCTCTCAAGGCATGGTCGCCACTGACTTCTAACATTTGAGAAAAGGCGAAACAAAGGATCTTCATTGTTAGCGCTGGGACTATGAATAAAAAATAAAAAAAAACTAATGCAGTGGCGGCCAGTCATGTGAAAATATTGCAGATTGTGGAAACACTACATTATAACTTATAGCTGTTGATGAATGATTAAAACTCAGGTTTTTACCGACCACTAAGAAGGCATGAAGTCAATTTAATGTCAAACACCCATTTCGCTAAATTATTGATTTAAGAGCAACAAATTGTAATGACTTTAATGTCCTATAGCATATACATTTTACGTCATAGTGCAAAAATCTCCCAATGAAAGTTGCTTGTCTATGTCCCCTCTTTATACAAGTAATAGTATATTGCGACACAAGGGCGGAAAGGCACGTTTACGGGTCGAGGAAACAGATTGAAAACCCGAGACCCGTAAATGTCCGTGTGTTGCATGCTATTTTTTGCACGACGGTTACTTATATCAATTTAATTATATTAATTGTGATATTACCTGAAAATATTATGTAAATACAGACTTGAAGAATGGTGCTTATTTCAGAAAGGGATTCGCATTTGTTATTGTTTATGGCAACCGAATATTTATAAAGCGGGGAGGCCTTGGTCATTTCTGCTCGCAAATAAGCATTTGCGGGCGGTAAAGTAACTTTCCGCCCGTCGCCCCTAGCAACAATTCACTTTCCGCCCGTCGCCCCTAGCAACAAGATTGCGTGTGGTAATGTCAAGTTACGAGCCATGTAAACAACTGTCGTAAGAAACACTTACTAGCTAAGGAGTGCAAAAAATATTTCAAAGTTATTCATTAACACTTTGTGTGTACATTTTTTGAAGGTGGTAAACTTGCCTATACCCTAAAGAGAATTTCATATCCGTACTGTTACTTGTCTGTTCTCGGCACTTATATCACCCTGAAAAGGGACAGGAATTTGAAGAGGCTAGTAGTAAAACTAATTATTTCGATCGCCATGACAGCAGACACTGACTGATGACCAAGTTTTCCCAACTGTGCCTGACCTAACTTTACGTAAACATTTTCTGAAGTTTAGCCTCTGCTCCTAATAAATCAGAATGTCCACGTGTCTGACTTTCTGTTTCTGTTTTTTTGTGTGACGTCAAAAGTGAAAGTAGCTGCTTTTTTCCGAGAATAAGTTTGAAAGATTTTGTAAAGACTAACTTTTTTGCTGAAAGTATACTCTAACTTATACCGCTGTTCAGCAGCCGTTGTATTTCTAAAAAAAGATTTCAAAACACATTACTTCCTCTATCCTTGTATATTCCAGCAAAGAGTAGCTTACACGTTTGCATTGCGCTACTGTGCATTCAGTTGTCTCAGCCTCATTCAAAGCCCCCTTATTCGCGAGCTAAGACTTAAAACGTAAGTTTCTGATTGAAATGAGTGGCTTATAACCACCCTCCAGCAGTTCCTTTGTTTTGCATCTTTTTCTAATGTTAGAAGTCAGTGGCGACCACGCCTTGAGAGATTTTACGCTGTAAAAGGAAACAAATTGAATCCATAGAGCAAAAATCTCCTAATAAAAGTTGCTTGTCTATGTACCCTCTATACACAGGTAAATTATTTCGGTGTTATGCATTAACACCCTGTACCCTATATATGGCATATATTTAGTTTATTTACAATTTTTTTCTGGAGTTTCTCTTCCAACTTATCTACAATGGGTGGAGTGAATAAAAATTGAGTAGTTACTACTAGTAATAAGTACTAGTAGTAGTAATTACTTTCAGTAGTTACTTACAAGTACCAGCTTTTACTTAATTTTGAGTGAATAACCTTATACTAGTACTTATAAATTAATACTGGATGAACAGTAGTAGTTACTACCTGCTTAGCTGTGCAAACTACATGTAGTGGGCCGTGATTAATTCAAGTAGGCCATGATATCTACTTAATAACAGGAAGTGTTTATCTTTCTGTCTGTCTGCTTGTCTGAGTGCGATACCCAGCCAAATCTAGGATGTCTGAATTCACCTTAAAGCCGGATTTTCAATTTTTGGCTTTTGTTAGCGAATTATGAGCTCCCCCCCCCCAAAAAAAAAAACTCTCAGAAAACATAATTTTTTCCACTATTACAGAATCAGATTTTAGTAATAGGCTACTTTTCAAATGTAAAATAGAAACTGGGGAAGAAAAGCATTGCGGAAATAATTTTTTTCAACAAAACGCAAGGAGATGTCGATTGCTTTGATTTTGTTAGCCTGCTCTACTTTATTTATTTGTTTATAGCAATACAGCATGAAGAGATCTGAAACTTTTAACATAGGTGGACGGAAGAGAGATCATGAATGTAGGTCTGAATGGGAAACAATGCTCGATTTTGACGAAACTCACTGAGCAGGGGAGGGGGTTGAGTCTGGAACTCGAATCTGAGATCATTTCTTTCCCTACGGTGTACTCTAATCATAGAATGCATCCTAAAGCTGGATGTTTTTTAAAATTATTAATCTTTTAATTGTTTATGAATGATTTGCTTTTAAGCAGTTCCAGGTTCATAATTCTATGGTTCGTTTTAATCATTTCACTTTCAATCTGTACGCCCACATGGCAGCAAATGATTAATTTAGTAGTTTTAATTATTTATTTACTACGTCTGACAATACAATTACAATAAAATTAGATAATTAATGCAATTTATTTAAAAACCGTGTAAGTTTTAATAAATCAAGTTTTAATTTTTTTCCTATGAAGTGTAGGCCTATTGTTAAAAAATCTAATCTAGCAATAGGAAATATATAGGCTTACCTCAATACTACATAACCTCAATGCTACATAAGATTGGCCATGCTGCTTAAATAAAAACAAAAGAAAATTGTGAAATTGCTTAGGTAATAATAAACAGAAAATAATCTTGAATCGTATAATGAATTCTGACTCTGATAGCCTGGATCAATTAAAAATAAAAAATGTATAACTTCTGCCTGTTTGCTGCCTGTTTCATCCATGAAATGTGAAGTATGCCACTTCATATTTTCCCTTCTAAATCAAAATAAATTGTGATAATCATCTTCTTGAGCCTCCATTTGCTCTCTGTACACTTTTTGCTTCATAATTCTTGTAAAAACAAGCATTTCAGATAAGGCATTGCCATCTTAAGCAAGGTCTGAACCACACTTGAAAATTTCACAGTATTTACTGGTATTGATAAGTAAATACTTGTTATTATTCACATATTTTGCAGTAGGTACTACTTGACCTAGTATGTACTGATTACTAATAAGCAACAGTATTTACTGAAATATTTTATTCACTAAAATGATAGTATTTACTTAAAGTTTTGCAGTAAAAGCATTTACTGACTTTTATTCACTCCACCCAATATTTTGATATATAATCCAATTTTTAGGTAGATTTCGAAGAAGAAAAATCTACCTATTGCAATCGATACCATGTCATGACTTTCGAAGAATTCTTTCATATCTTTACGTTTCATGCCTCCCTAAGTACGAAACCACCGCCAGTTTTTTTTCTTTTTTTCTTGCTTGTTTTTTTTCTTCTTTCTTTTCGAAAAAATGTCAGCTAAATACCGTAGCTGCACTTCGTATACAAAATTTAAACAAACAGTTATACCCTACTCATTTTCTAGAAAATGGAGGTTCCCTTTCTTTTCCGGTTGCTATGACAATAGAGCAAAGTCATTTGCATTTAATTATACAATTGAAATATATTAGCCAAAACTGTTACTTCAATAGCGCAAAAATACATTTTCTGCCAGTTTTTCGCTCATAACTTGCGATCAAAAGCAAAAATTACAAATCCGGCTTCGGGGTTCAATCGGAGCCCCTTCAGTCCATCTATGTTAAAAATTTGACATCTCTGCGTGCAGGGGATTTGGCTGGGCATCCCAGACAGAAAGAAAGACAGACAAACACTTCCTCTTGTCACATAGACTATTACTAGCGGGTGCCCGCAGCTTTGCCCGCGATAATTATTTCAAAAATTAAAAATTAAGAGCATAATAGTTAACTCATTATATTTATTAACATCTAAATCACGTGGACTACATACCACGTCGGCTGGGAAAAACGACCTCAGATTTGAGTTCCTTGGCCCAGAAAACCTCTGTATAGTGAGTTTCGTCCAAATCGAACAATGTTTGGCCATATTTAGACCTATATTGATTATCCCTCTTCCGCGTAGGTTGAAAATCTCAGATGTCTGCGGGTCTTGACATTCTAATCAAATGAATCGACCAGGGTGGACTTAAAGCGATCGCGATGCTTTTATTTCCAAGGTAAGTTTTGACAAAAATAGGCAAAGCCACCTACAATTGATTTGACATCTGAAATGTAGGCCTATTACTGAGAACCGATGCTTCGAAAGCGGAAAAAAATGCAAGTTTTCTGCCCGTTTTTCACTCATAACTCGCGAACAAAAGCGAAAATTAAAAATCCGGCTTCTTGGTGCGTTTTCCCACCCTTCAGTCCATCTATGTTTATAATTTCAGATCTCTTCGTTCAGTGGATTTTGATGGGCATCGCAGTCGGACGGACAGACAGACAGACAGACAGACAGACAGACAGAAAGACAAACACTTCCTTTTATTATTATATAGATTACTTGCTTAAAAGACCCGGCGTCGCCCGGGTTTTGTATTTTGTAATTGGAAATTAACTTATGAAGGATTTTCAATTTTAAATTCTAGGTCCTTATATAGGCATTTATAATTTGAAATAGGAAGAACGACTTATTACACTCAAACTATTCCCTCAGAAAACGCTTGATATAGTTTTTTATGGCTCATAGAGGATCTAGAATGTTGCATCCCATCGCTTGTACAGTGCACAGCAAGCCTGGTAGAGGTTTAAATAAGAAGAAACAGAAATTCCTGTAACATAAAATTGTAATATCGAGGCGGGAAATTTCCCACTCTTATGTTACCATAAAGCCGTTTTGGAGATGAAATTAAACAGAAAGCATTATCACTTTCATACTTTTCTCTCCAAAAACCTGCGATATAATATAATAATATACACATTACCATACCTCGTTTTGTTTTCTCTATGTCCAGGGTAGAGAAAGTTATGTGATTCCATTATTTTAGTGGATTTCATTCTGTAATATTTATTTATAACATGAATTATTTTGATAACTTCTCTTATTTGTCAAAAGTGCATTTCAATTGTTTTTTCCAAGCCCACCTGATACCATTTGGCAACAATATATTCTGTGATTTGGAATTGATAATTCTATGTAAAAAGGGATTAAGTATTTTAAAAAACATTTCATTTTTGGCATTTAGAATCAGAATTTTTCAAAATCCTTTCTAAGTGAGCACCTACATTATAAAACGAAGGTACTGTCAAAATTCCAAGTCTCTACCTGTTATAGTTTAGGCTGTATGTTGATTCCTGTCATTCAGTCAATCAGTCAGTCAGTCATTCATTCAGTCAGTCAGGACAAAGCCTTTTATATATATAGATTATTATATTCGGATGTCAAGAAGCAGTAAGTTATAAAGAACATGGGAAATATGAAGTATTTGGGTTAAAACTTCTTCATTAGAAGAAGAAAAGAGAGAACGAGGGAGACTAAAATCAATTACGAAGATAAATGAACTCGTTTCTCGGCTGAAGGAAACCTTTCAATTTGCTGTCTCTCCATTCTAACCGCTCGTCTGGTAATTTGGTAAGTTAGAAACACAAAATGATTTCAAGCCAGAAAAATTGCTGCATTACGTCTTCCAGTAACGTAACGATTTGTGACGTTGATTGGTTATGCGGTGCGTTCCATCTGACGCGGAACGAAATGATTGGTTGTGCGATGAAGTGAACACGGCGCTGATTGGTGATGTGATGTGACGTAAAGCGACATTTGCGGTGTGTTTCTGTTTTACACATTTCACTGTGTGGACCTCGTTTTTTGATAACCGTGAGTAAATAAATACAGAAACAAATATTATGTAATAATAATAATAATAATAACAATAATAACACGTTATAATAATAATTCGTTTATTTATCCTAGCAGAGCTAAGGCCATTTGGCCTTTTCTTCCGCTTTGCCAGTCAAAAAATTACAATTAAAAATACAATTACTTATAATCTCTATATATATAAAAGGCTTTGTCCTGACTGACTGAATGAATGACTGACTGACTGAATGACAGGAATCAACGTCCAGCCTAAACTATAACAGGTAGAGACTTGGAATTTTGACAGTGCCTTCGTTTCCTAATGTAGATGCTCACTAAGAAAGGATTTTGAAAAATTCTGATTATAAACGCCAAAAATGAGTGAAAAACGGGCAGAAAACGTGCATTTTTTGCGTTTCCGAAGCGTAATATATTTCAATGTCAAATCAATTACAGCTGGCTTTGGCTATTCTTGTCAAACCTTGGAAATGAAACTTTCGCGATCGCTTGAATGTTGTAGCTCACGCTGGTCGATTCATTTGTTTTTAATGTCAAGGCACGGATACATATGAAATTTTTAACCTAATCCCGAAGAGGATTCTTCTTATTATTATTATTATTATCATTATAAGTGGGATAATAAATATATGCCTAAATATGGTCAAACGTTGTTCGATTTGGTCGAAACTCACTGTACAGGGGTTTTCTGGGCCAAGGACCTCGAATCTGAGGACGCTTTTACCAGACGATACTATCTAATCGTGGTATGTAGTCCACGTGATTTAGGAGTTAATAAATATAATGATATAACTATTATGCTCTTGATTTTTAATTTTTCAAATAATTATCGCGGGCGAAGCCGCGGGCACACGCTAGTTAAATATAAGACAGTTGAACCTGAAACTAAATTAATTACAATTAAGTTACAAGAGAATCTTGAATACAAAATTAGATTGACTATTCAACTCATACGCCGCGTGTTTGATATTTACCAATAACGTTTTGCAATTCCTCAGATATAGACCAATCACGCAATTTTCTTGTGGGATCGCGAGGATGGTGTTTTACCGTGATAAAACCGTCTGCTCGTTACTGGACGCGCAAGCATCAGTGTGCAGTGATTAACAGTCAGATGCTACCACTAAGCGGCACTAAAACAGATTATTTTATACAACATAACTTGTTTAGAAATTGAAATAATAGAAATGTACATTGATTAAGAACACAATTTCCAGTCAGTTCGTGTGCTTTTATTCTGTTCTGCTGTTAGCTTACCTGAATGAAGTTAACTGTGTCTTATATGCTCATTTGGTAGCACTGATTACACCAAGGTAGCTCGAATCGATTCATGGATGGTTGAGTCACAGTATGCCGTGATCTCACAACTTTTAGTTTTGTTTTTATACAACGAAGCACGAAAGTAATTATTATTTATATAATCCGTTACATTTTATTCAAGGAATAGTCTTAATAAAGTCAACTCTCCTGGGATTACCTATGATAATTTTCTATATTACACCGTAAGGAAATGTTTGGGCTTAAGACAAGAACAAAAATTTAAATAACATTATCTCGAATTAATTTACTGATTTTTCTTTTAAATTGTCCCAACGTTTGACAGCCTCTGACATTATGTGGGATGGGATTCCAGATATTATGGGAACTGAAACGGTGAAAGATGAAGAATACGATGATGATATTACAGAGCGGTGATATTATACGATGATATTATAGAGCTTTGCAATAACGCAGTTTTTCTACGATAGTATTTTTCCTCCATTTCCCGTTCATGCTGTCATGGTGGAAAGTCAAATTTCCCGTATCCAGTTCCCGTAGTTTTTGTAACAAGTCGGGACAGACATAGATTAACCATTGGATTTTTATATACAGTATGTATATGATAATAAGTTGCCTTTCGCCTGCCTGCTCCGTTTAGACTACCTGCAAAACCTTGTTATGCATGGTAGTCTAAACAGTGCAGGTAAGGGGAAATGGAATTTTATGATTATCTTACTTTCTACTTCTTCCGGAGCCGTGTGTCTGTTCGCACGATAACTTCAATACGTTTTATCGGATTTTCATTAAACTTGGTATACGCGTTTATAACGTCCATGGGAAGAAGCCTATTGATATTGGACCAAATTCGTTGACCGGTACCGGAGTAATGCCCAATTTAGAGCCTATTTTATGGGCATATATTAGAAAGAATTTATTAAATTCAAATCAGTTATCATGACAACATTTTGTTTTAGAGTGTTCGTATACGGCTTTGGAAGTTGCAATACATTTAGCTTTGACAAATAACAATATTCCTTCACATATACTTATATTGGACCAACCAGACACACAACAGGAAGCTAACTCTAAAAAATATATCACTTTCAATTACACAGACCAGAAAATACACAAAATAATAAAACCATTAAAATCCGATAACATACAAATCAGTTTCAGAGCCAATAAAAATACCCAAAGATTACTACGAAATAAACTTAATAATAATAATGATCCCTTTGAACAATGTGGTGTTTATAAACTGAAATGTACTGATTGCAACTTAGTGTATATCGGACAAACAGGTCGAACATTCAAGAAAAGATTTGCAGAACACGTAAGTGATTTCAAATTTAATAGAGAAAAATCCGCCTATGCTAAACATTTAATTTCAAACAACCATTCTCTTAGTACAATAAATTCGTCCCTAGAAATACTACACCTACAGAACAAAAGCCATAAACTAAACACGCTAGAAATGTATGAAATTTTTAAACACAAACATAACCTGATTAACGAAAACATAGTTAACCAAAATGAACTTTTTGAAACATGCCTACGTATGACTTCACCCACACACTCTAATACTCTCACTAGTAGCTAAACTGCTTACTCATAGAGCACATCTCAACAGTTCCACAATAACGCAAGTAAAATTTCAAAACAGTTAAGAATATAAAATCACTAATTAAATTCTAGATATCAATAATTACAGCAATAACATCACCTCTGCATTATTTAACACTACACAGAATATTTTAATAACTACATTTTTATTATTCCATCTAATAAGGCATACATGTGATCTACTTTTCTAAACTGGTTAATAAACTTTTTTAATTTTAGTGTTGGATATTACGACTGATGATGGCATAACTGATGACGAAATGCATTTCAAGATTTTGGATTTTTAAAAGAACCAACACATTATATTGAGCTGAGAACGAAGATAAAACTAGATACAAATACAACAGTTCAAGACAACTTAAACTTGTATTAATTTACACCTACTACTTATCAATATAAAGATATTTGGACTATCCAAAATTAAAAAATATACTGAATATGTAATCATCTTCAATTGTGAAGTAGTGATATTACAAAAACAACTCTATCACAACCTTATAGTTCATCCATTTAATAGATTTGCTTATGATTCCATCACTATAATTAAACTAAGCAATGAAATATGAAAGTATAAGAATAAACAAAAAACAGTAAAAATCTATTATCCAATAAATATTAACCTTCTGAGATAATATATCACAATTTTTAAAGATAAGTTATTTGAAAAACTAAGTATTTTACTGTACTCATATTTTGATGAGACTGTAATTAAGTGTGGCTAATTGTGTAAGATTTTAATAAAAAAATATTTTATTACTTGACTGTAATTAAGTGTGACTAATTGTGTGAGATTTTAATATAAAAATTTTATTACTTGACTGCAATTAAATGTGACTAATTGTGTAAGATTTTAATATTAAATTTTATTACTTGACATATTGATATAATTATGTTCATATATTATATCAATACAATAGACTTGTATAACAATATTATTTATGATTAATGTAATGTATTAATGTAAATGTAACTTGTTTTTACGACTATATTGCATAACAAAAATTAGTTATAAATAAGCTACTAAGCTTTATATGCAATGATATGATGTAATTTTATCCTTATGACTATATTGTATATCAAAAACAGTTATGAAACAATAAATAACAGTAAAATATAAATCTATATACTTTCTACGTCTTCAGCTCCAATATCGTGTTAGGTTTCTCATTATATACTAGTGCTTAAGGCTGAAACTTAAACTATTATATTCTTCACATATACTTATCAACTATACCGTTAAACTGAGCGAAATAGCCGAGATGTTGACGTCTTGGACTCGCATTCTGGAGGTCCCTGCTTCAAATCCCGTAGCCGGCCAATTTGACATGTTTTTGTTGTATTTTTATGTGGGTCACAAATCTGTATAGTTATGCTGATGATGGACACTGCGTCACTGCATCTAACTCCATGCGTTCCTGTTTATTTGTGCAGTTTTACTTGAATATTTGAGCTGAAAATTATGTGGCAAATGTCACATTTCTCTTAATGATTGTTTGTTGACAATAATTTCTATTTATATATATAATAATAATAAAAATGAATTTACAAAAGGGTTGTTGCCGCATCACTTGAGAACGGCTAGACCGATTTGGCTGATTTCTTTTTTGTTGTGTTCGTAATTGTCAGGACAAGGTTTGTATGATTCCGCGGTTTAAAATAACGATTTCCAAGGACCACATGTGGCCCGCGGGCCACCTGAACCTACCCGGACAGGCCTGCATGAGATTATTTCACGAATTAACCGATAAAATACTACCGGTTAACGCTTAAAAATGTTGATCAATCAATAGCACTAATTTAGGTTCTGAATACAGTGATTGCATAACTCTCGGCTGGTACTCATCAGTGTGTACAAGCTTTCATTAATTTCGATCCAGCAACACTCATTTACCGGAGTAATCTGTTTATGCATATCCCTCTAATAACAACAAAGTATGCGTCACATGTTTCTGATTACCACGTAACTCTATCTCAATCGGGTTAATTCAACCCGCTGACCCGTATCAAGATCATAGCTTGTGGCAGTGTCGAGAGAACAAAGGGGAATACCATGCATTCAGGAAAGAGAAAGAGTATAAATAAGAAAGTAGAATAATGGATGAATATGTTCAAAATTCCTTTAAAGTCGCGTTCACCATTTTGAATTTTTTCGGGGTAGTAGTAGTAGTAGTAAGTATTCTGCCTTCCGGCAGGTTTTCAAACTTAGTACGCGAATTTTGTTTTCCAAAACTGTCTATCCTCTGCTTCCTCCTTCAGCATCCAATATTTCCGCTTTTTCCTTAAATCGTCCAACAGCTGAATTCTTCTTCTTCCAAGTCTAGTTGTACCCTCCAATCTTCCTTCTACGACATCATGTAATAAGCAGTTCCTTCTGAGAATGTGCCCAACCCAGTTTGCTTTCCTCTGACGAATTGTGTGTATGATTGACTTCTTCTCACCCACTCTACTCAGAACCTCTTCGTTTGTCACCATGTCCATCCACTTTATATTTTCTATCTGTCTCCAGCACCACATTTCAAAACTTTCTAAATATTTCTTCTCTAATTTCCTCAAAGTCCATGTCTCTGATCCATACAAAGCAACACTCCAAATATAACACTTCACCAGGTTTTTACGTAGCTCTAGGTTCAGACTACTAGTTAGCAGAGTTCTCTTCTTCATAAGTGCTTTCTTGGCCATGGCAATTCTTGATCTTATCTCCTTGGTGCAATTGGCATCTTTCGTCAGTACACTTCCTAAGTATTTGAACTGGTTCACGTTCTCTAATTCTTGATTTCCCATGATAATTTTTTCGGGGGTTAAAAAAAATATATATTTTTAAAACTATTTGGATTTTCCTCGTCGGTTGCAGGCAAAACGTTTTGACTAGGGTTCGGATGTTTATGACATGTCATATTTTTATTTTCACCTCCATTCTCACCATAAACTCAAATTAAACATGAATTGCACGCTTGTTATCCTAATCGGACAGTTTTTATTTCCATGTAATGTCATATTTTGGTCATTTTCATGGTATTGGTCATATTTCGCTCATATTTGTAATTTAACGTCATATTTCAGTTATAAGTTCGGTTAAAGAGAATAATTATGAAGTATGTGCACTAAATTGTCGACTAAAAAAGAAGTAACGAATATTTTGGTTTTACTGTAACTGAAATGTAAAGGGACAATTACAAAGCACAATTACCTCTTCCTCCTTGTTGTTAACAACTTCCAATAGACATGTTTTAAATATATTTTCAGTTCACATTTGCAGTGGTAGGCCTATCTAGAAACATTAATTGATTAGAAGTTCTTTACAAGTAAAACTGAAAAAAATTGTTAAAAAGTGATTTTCTGATTGAATTAATGTGAAGTAATAACTTAGAGTCATTAAACGTTTTAAATCGGATAATTTATTTTAACAAAAGACGCATTTTTTATAAGGTCATATTTGAGGTTTCTGAGTCATATTCGGACATTTTTAAGGGCGTATTTACAGCCATATTTTCCTCTATTTTAGGTCCTAAACATCCGAACCCTAGTTATAAGTATGCCAAATTTGATGTTTCTGGCATCTCTGGAAGTGAGCAAACAATGTTTAACAGGTACATAATGAACAAAGAAAAAAATATGCAGTCACAATCATAATGTATTGTTCTTCTGAGATTATGAGATTATGAACACGGCAATTGATCCTCTAATGGCAGCAATGGATATGTATTTGGCACTGCCTTCTAGACTGTATTACTCGTGTATACACTGCCTGTCCTATACGGCTAATTTTGCGTACGCGGCGACATTACAGATGGCAGCACCTTTCACACCCAGCTGCAATACCCTTTACATTACCGTATGCTGTGTTTCCCTCTGAAGTATTAACTCGGAAACTGAAATATGCTGGAATTTCATGCTATCTGAGTGTGAGCTGTGTCGCCTCTACTGGAGAAATTAGGCAATTTAACAATATTCTGAACTGCATGTTAAAATTAAGCATGGACAGGCAGTGTAATTCTCGAGACGGCGGTGGTATTTCGTATGAATGGACGACTAAACGTGTGCAGAAGTTTACGAAGAGGCGATGATTTTGTAAAAACTTGACTGACTGCGTAGAAAACAGTATACGCAATGATTAATATCTTAATTTATTTCTTGCACATCAACCTGTGATTGATTTAAATTTCATATAAATTTCTTACGTTGCACTTCATTACAGATATCATTTGAACTGCGGTATCCAATAGAATTCAAGGAATAACATAAGTTTTTGTGGTACTGAAACAGATTAAATGCTATTTGCATATCCCGGTCTTTGGTTTGATATAACAAACCACTCCACGGGAGTAGACTCTAATTAAATTTCTAACAGACGTTGTGTTTTCTCTTCAGCGAAACCAGTCGCCCCTACTCCCTGTCCCCCCCCCCCGGCACACTACTATGACCTCATGCAGTGCTTGTATTAAATTGCTAGGTTTTCCTATTGCTCATTTTCATCAGCATAATTTGAACACACCGTGCTAAGGGAAACAAAAGAATATTTGAGATACATAAATGCTAGCCCATACCATTTTTTGCACGACGTAACTAATTAGTGGTACTTACGAATATTGTTGCCGTGGATCGTAACTTGACATTCCCGCACGCAATCTGGTTGCTATGAAAGCAAAATAAATCTCCGTGCGGTAAAAATGACAAAAAGCACACGTGCCGTAAGTAAAACCATCATAATCAAGCCTTTATCGAAGACTGGAACCAAGGCCCCCAGTTTGTGGGAACTGAATATTTGTCTTGGGGGGCCTTGTCCATTAAGGCTTGTATTATGATGAGTGCCGTAAGTAAATTTTTACCGCACGGAAACTCTTACCGCACGGAAATTTATTTTGTTTCCATAGCAACAAGATTGCGTGCGGGAATGTCAACTTCGTAAGTATACCACTCATTAGTTAAGTCGTGCAAAATAGTATATTGCGATACAAGTGCCGTAAGGCACGTTTACGGGTCGAGGAAACAGTTTTCGAGACCCGTAAATGCCTTTACGGCCCGTGTGTTGCATGCTATTTTTTGCACGATGATTATAAAAATCAATTTAATTATATTAATTGTGATATTACCTGAAAATATTGTGTAAATACATTCTTGAAAATAGATGTTTATTTCAGAAAGTGATTCGCATGTGTTTGTTGTTATGGGAACCGAATATTTGTCCTGGGGGCCGTGCCCATAAAGGCTTGTATTATGAAGTGTATCGTAATGAATTATGACGTAGCGCTGGGACCGTAAGTAATTTAACCTCATCGCAACCGCCCTTAGCAACAAGACTGTGTGGGAATGTCAACTTACGATCCATGTAAACAACGTTCGTAAGTACCACTTACTAGCTAAGGAGTGCAAAAAACAATTTATACCGATACCTGTCACCTGTAAAATTGTAACTTTTATTAAATAGGGCCCTGATGCATCTGCGATGTTCGTTGGATCTTTCCTCTACAGTTTATTAATAACTTTTATTATTCTGAGGATTCCGGTACAAAAAAACGTTGTACCAAGTGATGCTGGAATAATATTTTCTCTAATTTACTGGGTTTCCTTTGAACTTCATACATAATAACTCGAGAAAGAAGAAAAGCGTTACCTTTGACTTTAAACAGTGCGTATTAGAATATTTTTCTAACGTTGAAACTTTGGTAATTTAATTCTCAAAGGCACACAAAGTTAGTGCATAATGTTTGTTACAGAGGCGAATTCCTTTTCAAAGGTTGATTTCTCGATATAAAAAGGAGCGGAATACAATTTAATTAAAGGAGGCATTGCAGGTAGCTGTACAGTCGGCATTAGTGACGTACAGTCGGTCAAATAAAAAACGTCGGGACTCGTATGCTGCTAAAATTAAAGTTTTGACGCATTAGTTCACAAGTTTCCTATAAAAAACACAAAATACAGGTCATTTTCGGAACATATGAGGCCATGCGGCAGGAGGGAAAATATGAACAAGGAGGGAAAAAATGAACATTGCGGAAATCGCAACACACGATATTCAACTTAATGCATTGTCATAATTCATTTTGCTTTGTGTCATCGCCACATACAAATGCTAACGTGAGAGAAAGTGTGGTTAGGGCTGTAATTGACCTGCATTTTCGGTCTCTGAAGCAGTGAGAAGGTTCCATATTTATGAAAAGAAGCTCAGAGGTGGGAACGTTACTATAATGCGACCGGAAGTTTTCATAGCAAACGTTGATCTGGCCAGACGCGTATTTCGATGCTAAGATTGGTTGCAGATGCTGAGCGTAAGTTATTGATTTTGCACTACAAGTACCGGTATTATAAAATAAAATCTTTAAAAAATGCTCCTTGAATAAACATATTCCTCGCGAATCTATTAATATTATTAATATTATAACAATTTGCAACCAAGAATATGGCGGATTTGAGGCATATAGCCACAGCCTTCTATACATGTTTCTTTTGGAACAAAACTGACTAAATAATAAAGAAAATACATGGATAGACAAGAGGCGTGTGTGAACCTAACCTTAAGTCTTCCTGTACATGCGCATATGCTCGTTCGCGATACTTAATCAAATACCGCCCGACGTTTTTTATTTGACCGACTGTACACAGCTATATAAAACACGAACGCGACCTCGTAAAACTTGCAGCAAAATAACGTCCTGGTGATCAAACGGTGTTCCGTGCTTCATTCACTCGTTCCTTAGGGGTTAAGTACAGGTTAAAGCACCGAAAACTGTTCTATTTTTTCCAGGGTCATATTATAGTCTATACCCACCTACTAGTTTAAATATTTAAGAATTGTCGACGTTACACGATGGAAATTAATATACTATATTCGGATAATTGCACCATTTTTCAAAACTTTAAGTAATAAATTGGCTACAGATCATACCACCCCTAAAATTCATTAACAGAATTATCCGAAGCAATATACAAATTACACTGACTGCATACTATTGCTAAAAGCGATACGAATATCTAAGGTGGACGAAAGGGGTATTGGAAAACTGCTAAAAGCAATATATACATGGAATAAAAAAATAATTAAACATTAATTATCTCAACTTTTATTAAAAAAAAAAAAAAAAATTAAGCTAAACTAGGCCTATAGTAATATTGAAAATATTTATTTCCCTATGCTTCCATTAATGAATTTTCTCCTACATTTTGCAAGTATTATTTTCGACTCCCAAATTCAAAGTTGAGTTTTTAACATAAATACACGATTTGAGGTCCCTGAATCAATTTTTTTTTTAAAAACATGTCGTGAATAAGACTTTCGAAGACGACATCTTAGACTATCTTAGCAAAGTTTGACTGTGTAGACGGATTGACCATGTGTAGCAGTCTTTTCAAACATTGTCAAGGGTGCACGGTGCACCTCAAACAACGAATAGTAACCCATTATTTTATTTTGCTTCACAATATACTATTATCTTCTTCTCCTTATTTAAAATCCAGCCATTTCATAGGGGTTAAGTACAGGTTAAAGCACCGAAACAACTTCTATTTTTTCCAGAGTCATATTATAGTCCTATCTCCTCGACATGGGCGTCCGCAGAAATTTTGTCAAGGGGGACCAATGAACGAATTACTGCCACCACCACCATCACTATGCTACTATAATCACATTGTTATTATTATTATTATTATTATTATTATTATTATTATTATTATTATTATTATTATTATTATTATTATTATTATTATTATTATTATTAGTATGAGACTCCACCGTGAGTGGACGTGTTGTGTGTTCTCTCTGCTATAGTGGTGACCTACTTACTATTTCATTGACAGTGCTTCGATTTTTCAATGGCGCCTAGTGCCGACCTATGCCCTTTGTGTAACAAGGGATTTCAAGGTAGGCAAAAACATTTATACTGTAGTGGGAACTGTAAGGCCCGCTTTCATTTAGTTTGTCTAAATATAACTGATATAGAGGCTACACTCTACCACAAGGATGGTGAGAGCACCTACGTTTGTGATAAGTGCACTCAATTAAGGAAAGCCCTCAGGAATGATGATACTCCTGTTAGATCTAGATCTAATTCAGTTCCTGATGAGAGTATATCTGCAGCTCACATTCACCCAGGGAGGTGTAACACCTTGGATAGCAAACTTGAAGCCATTATTGAGGCTAATAAATCTTCATCAGTAGCAGTGTCAGCTATTACTGAACTGCTGACAAAAATCCTCTCCGAGGTCTCTGACCTAAGAGAGGAAAACAAAAATCTACGGAAAGAGATCTACGGCCTCCGAGATCTCCTAAACGAATCTTCACCACGAGTCCAACAAGGAGCTAGTTCAAGTGGTACCAATATTCCCCAGCAGCCTAGCAAGAAAGTTGCTAATATCATCCAACCGGCTAAATACTCTGAAGTGGTGGCTGCCATCAACAGAGAAACTATCTCTGCCAACAGTGGAAATCCTACCTATACCAGTAATGGTTCAGGTGGTGTTTCAGCTTCCTCAAGCCGCAGTGTCAAACTGCCAGTGCCCAATCGGGCCACTACAAGTGCCAGTTCCAGTGCCAGTGAGTCTAGTGCCATTAATTCTAATCTCGCAGTGCCCACTGCACTCAGTGCCCCGGAATCCGATAGAGGTGACACCAATGACGGCTTCACAGTAGTATCTAAAAAACCTAGGGTTAAGAAGGCCCCGCTAATAGGAGTTAGGAATTCTTCCTCACTACCAGTAGTTGCCAAACCAACTAGAGGTAAAGCCTTATTCGTGTCACGCTATGGTAACACTGTAAACGCGGAAGATATTGCAGAATCCTTACGTACCCAGGTAAATCTCAAAACATTTGCAGTAACAAAGCTGAAAACTAAATTTAATTCTTATGCCAGTTTTCATATTTCTGTTTGTGAGGAAGATTTCCCTCTTATTAATAATGTAGATATCTGGCCTACAGGGGTGCTGTTTTTTCCATTCCGTGGCCGCCTACAAAAGGAACAAATCGCGCCCACCAGTCCTGACCCAGCTGTATGTAGCCCTACAATGAAGTCGCAGGGTAAACCTCCTGAAAAAACTCCTGAAAAATCCAGTAGATCTTCCCCTAGGAAGATTATGGATACACTGCTAGCCAGAACATCTTCTAAAAGCAGCCTTGGAGGGGGCTCTCCTTAACCCTAAATGGCAAATAGTTGTGATCATATGGATCAGTCTATGTTTAGTAACAGCAATTTAGGCACTGAAATTTATTACCAAAATGTTCGTGGTTTAAGAACTAAATCCACGGACCTTTTCGACAATATTAACACAAATGAACCCATCATCATTTGTCTTACTGAAACATGGTTAAATGATGACCATTATGATCACAATTATTTTCCTGAAATATATCAGGTGTACAGATCTGACAGAAAATATACACTAGTTAGCCAAACTCGGGGAGGAGGGTCTTTAATTGCCATCAGCAACAGTGTCAGGCATAAACGTAGACCTGAATTAGAACAGACAGATGAATGTGTGTGGATTGAGTTAACTCTCAAAAATGCTCAGCCTATTTTAATTGGATGCCATTATTTTGCGCCCAATACGAGTATTGCTGCATTTCAGCAGTATTTTAATTTTCTCGAAAATAATTTAGATTGTAACAACTTTCAGGTCATTTTACTCGGTGATTTTAATATCCCTGGTTTCAATTGGCTGGCAGGTGTTGCACCTAACTTATATCACTATCATAAAATTAAAGGTGAAATTGTACACCAAACATGCTCTTTCCTAAATTTGTCTCAAATCAATGACACTGTCCCTAGTAAAAATTTATTAGACTTAGTTTTTACAAGTCTGGATGAGATCACTGTATCAATACCGGATTATGCACTGGTGAATATTGATAATTATCATCCCCCTATTGTTATGAATTTAATTAGCCAAGTGAGTGAAGGTACTCAGTTCCCAACAGAAAGTTTATGCTATCACAAAGGTGACTATTATAAACTATACAACACATTAGCTTCATCTGACTGGTCCGCAGTGTATAATCAAAAATCACCTGACACTGCTGTTGAAAATCTTGCATATTTAGTTAGTGATGCAATTAATAAGTCAATCCCTAAAACATTTGCTGTTAAACCAAAATATCCGGCTTGGTTTTCAAGAGAGCTTAAATTATATATAAGGAAAAAGAAACATTATCATCGACTTTTTAAAAAACACTCGACTGATTTGTATTATCAATGTTTCTCAGATTACCGAAGATTGGTAAAAGTAACTATTAAAATTGATAGGCAAAAATGGTACAAATCAATCGATCAAGATTTAAAGTCAAACCCTGCTAAATTTTGGAGTTATGTTTCGAAGTTACGAAATAAAAACGATCCCGTATTGCATGTTAAAATTAACAATACCATTGTTTCAGAACCATCAAAGCTAGTGAATATTTTCGCAGAGCATTTTCAGATTATAAATACGCCCACTAATGAAGTACCTGGGCCCTATGCTCAAACTGTCACATCTGAATGCCTGCATGTTCCAACTATCGTAGATTCCGATGTCTTGGTAGCTATTCGACACTTGAAACCATCTAAGAGTTCGGGACTCGACCAGATACCAAGCTTTATAGTTAAGGGGTGTGCCCCAATACTGACACCTGTACTTACATATGTGTATAACCTTTCGCTGGAAACAGAAACTTTTCCTTCAATTTGGAAAATTTCTGCTATCAGACCGGTACACAAGAAAGGCAAAAGCAAAGAATTGGCAAATTTTAGGCCCATAGCCATATTAAATACATTTTCAAAAATTTTTGAAACCATCATTCATAAACATATTTCATTTTTCAGTAAAAATAAATTAAATGATTTCCAGCATGGTTTTACCAAGGACATGTCCACAGCAACCAATATTATCACTTTTCTCAATGACATACTTAAAGAAAATTGCTCACAATCCCAATCAGATGCCATATTTTTTGACCTGAGCAGAGCATTTGATGTAGTAAATCATGATCTTCTTGTTAAAAAATTGAGTAATTTAGGTCTACATAACAAGTATGTCAATTGGTTTTCAAGTTATTTAAGAAACAGATCTGCTCGAGTTAGAATATCTAACTATTTCTCAGATCCTTTTTACATACCAGATGGTGTACCCCAGGGGTCAGTGTTGGGTCCTTTCTTGTTCTTAGTTTTTATTAACGACATATCTAATATGCTAACATGTAAGAAAATAGCATACGCAGACGACCTATGTATATGGAATAAAATATCTACGGCTTCGGATTGCAAATTACTGCAAAGGAATATCGATTACATACACCAGTGGTGTAAATCAAATTTAATGATAATTAACACCAGTAAGACCCAGAGCATGATATTTAGTAGAAAAACTAACCAAATAATATACAATTATCGTCTTGGCCAAAACATAATAGCACGTTCAGAAAATATAAAATACCTTGGAGTTTATCTTGACTCAAAATTATATTTTCATGTCCATATTGACCATATTTTCACACAGGCTTTAAAAACTCTTGGATTAGTTCGTTTAATTTCTCAAAATTTAAAAAGCATAGAGTCATTACTTACTCTTTACAAATTTTTAATTCGCAGTGGCTTAGAATATTGTAGTGTTGCTTATAACAGCATTACAATATCTGACAGTAATAAGCTGGAACGAATACAAAGAAAATTTGTTTCCCTTATACGTAATAAGTTTAACAGAAATTTGGACTATGATGATATACTTAAGTTATTAAATTTGGAAACATTATATAATAGGCGTGTTTCTGCAGATGCTAATTTCATAGCTAAAGTCTTTCGTGGGGAAATACATTGCAAATCAATTTTAGATAGCATAGGGCTCTCTGTCCCATATGCACGAGGAACAAGAAATCGAACAATTTTTTCTGTTCAACAGCCATATGTGATTCCTTCTAACAGAATGGCTATTGCTTGCAATGCCCTATTTAAAAATTCTGATATATTCCACAAGCAGTGATTATTATTACTGTTTATTATTATTATTATTATTATTATTATTATTATTATTATTATTACTATTATTATTATTATTATTATTATTATTATTATTATTATTATTATATACACACAAGACTGACAAGGACTCATTCATTATTTTGATAAAACGGCCATATGCTCTACAAGTTTAACAAGAAATGTAATGACACAATCTTTAATTAAAGAATGCGACCTGCTTTCCTCAAATATAAACATATAAACTAGTGTCTGCATTGAATTATAAGTAAAGAATGTGCTGACGTAACGAAGTTCATGCTATTGACATAGTTCTGCTGACCGCACAATCAATCATGTTAAAACTGCAGACTTGACAGTTAGGTAGTCAGATGTCTAATTATGTGTTATCTTGTAATTCCTGTTGTATATGTAATTCTTTTATTATTGTAAATAATATATCATCATCATAATTCACCACTGCCATTCCTTTATCATAATTCATTCTAATATTAAGTAGAAGCCTGCTGTTTAAAATTTGTAAAAATTGTCTGTAGCTTCTATAAATAAATGATTGAAATTGAAATTATTATTATTATTATTAGGGGCGGATTTCTATGACATGTCATATTTTTCCCCTTTGCTTTATTTCAGGTTTCCGACTAATTTAAACCCGATTCCAAGCATCCTGGTGAAAATGGAACGGCTTTTATTGTGCATATAACTTCACATTTAGGAAGTGTTCAACTATTGTAGCATATTTAGTATGAATGTGCATATTTAGGTCATATTTTTGGCATATTTGTGTTCATATTAAAGAAATTATGAAGTTTCATATCATATTTTGTAAATTTTGCATTATACTGATACTTTTTGAGTATTTACAGATATTTCAAATAATTAACACTATAATTTAATAATATGTACCCTACTGTAGTGGAACTTAAAAAATATGCATAATGTGTAAGTTGTAAAGTCATATTTTAAATTTTATTGGTCATATTTTAATGTTTTTTAGGTCATAAATACATGCATATATCCTATTTTTTAGGTCATAGAAATCCGCCCCTAATTATTAAGTGCCAGTATGGTACTTTATGAGATTGTGTGGGGGACGAAAAAATGTCTGTCCGTCTGTCTGTCTGTCTGTCCGTCTGTACGCACCATAACTCAAGTACGCTTTTTCGGATTTTCATGAAACTTGGTATAAACATTCATAATGTCGATGGGAAGAACCCTATTGATATTGAACCAAACCTGTTCACCGGTACCGGAGTAATGCCCAATTTAGTGCCTATTTTAATAGATTATGGCGCCTTTCTCATAGAAAGGCGCCATCCTCAAATACGCTGTAACGGATTTTCATGAAACTTGGTATACCCATTTACGACGTCCATGAAAAGTGCCCTATTGAATTTGAACCTAATCTGTTGACCGGTACCGGAGTAAAACCCAATTTAGTGTATATTTTTGGGGACGCGGTAACTCAAATACGCTTTACCGGATTTTTATGAAACTTGGTATACACATTTATAATGTCCATGGGAAGACGTCTATTCATAATGGATAAAATCGGTTGATCTGTTTCGGAGTAATGCTCAATTTAGTGCCTATTTTATGTTAATATACGTATTCGAAAGAATTTATAAAAAAAATGAAAATCAGTTATCTTGACAACATAGCCTATTGTTTTACTGTGATCTTATAAGGCCTTGGAAATTAAAATACAGGTAGCTATGACAAAAAAAACTATTGTTTTACATGCGCTTATCCAACTAGACCGTTAAAATGACCCAGGTGGCCGAGATGGTAGACCTTTCTTCTTCCGTAAGCCCTGCTTAATGAATAAATTTGGAGCTTAACTTGGAAATCAATTGAAAAAAAAAACATATTCTGCATATCATAATTGCAGTCATAACTGATTAAACAAAAACATACTGGCACTTTTTTACATCAGTTTACCGGATTTTATTATTATTATTATTATTATTATTATTATTTAATCAACATCCTTCATTTACTGTAGCTGGACTATGGCCGTGGATACAAAGAAAACATCTAATGTACACACTCACATGGCTTTTCTTAAACCTTACAATTTCTACTACTCATATAAAATATAAAATGCCTTATCTTCATTATAATAACATGTTTGGGTATAAAAGGTTTCAAATTTAGGGGAAGTAGTAAATTCCTACAAGCTCATATGTAGTCGGCTATTACAACTCGTTTTCATCCAAACAATTCGAATATACAACAATATTTAGGGACTTAAACCTCACTTCACATTAGCTGCTTATAGGCATTTAATTTCGAAGTTTAAGTATAAACAAAAATTCCAGGGAGGGGCAGCGGCCCTACCCTGCATCTCCTTCCGGACGGCCATGCTCCTCGACATTACTTTTTCCCTTTCTAGAACTGAAGGCTTGATTAAATATACTTAATTTTGTTAAAGGAATTGATTGAGGGGTGGTAATTAGTAGTTTTTAGAACCCTTTAAATCAGTTCATTTTTATTACGCATAAAACACACTAGTCATACTATGGTTCTGACGGAGCAGGGTCGAAAACAATACTTGCAAAAAGTAGGAGAAAATTCATTAATGGAAGCATAGGGAAATAAATATTTTCATTCCTACTATAGGCCTAAGTTTTGTTTAATTTCGTTTTTTTTTATTAATAAAAGTTGAGAATATTACTGTTTAATTATTTATCTTTTTTATTGTATATATATACATAGGCGTAACCAGGCCGACCATATGGGGGGTTATAACATCCGCGGGGTCTGGGAAAGGGGGGTCCGGGGGTCCTCCTCCGGAAAATTTTAAAAATCAAGATGCAAAATAACGAGTTTTAAGCTTCCGGGGGTCCACCCCCGGAAAATTTTAAAAATCAAGATGCAAAATAACAAGTTTTAAGCTTCCGGGAGTTCACCCCCGGAAAATTTAAAAAATTAAGACGCAAAATAATGAGTTTTAAGCTTCCCACGCTTTATACTTGTATTAAGTAATTTATGGGCAGACTTAAAAAAATTATACAATTTTCCTTTTTTTAATCAATGGGGGGGGGAGGGGGGGTTCAAACCCCCAAAAACCCCCCTCGGTACGCCTATGTATATATATATATTGCTTATAGCAGTTTTCCTTTGCTTTTTTGATTAATAAAAGTTGAGAATATTACTGTTTAATTATTTATCTTTTTTATTGTATATATTTTTAGCAGTTTTCCTTTTCGATTATTGACAGGAATGAAGTTTCGTATTGCTTATAGCAATAGTATGCTGTCAGTGTGATTAGTATATTGCTTCGGATAATTCCGTTGGCGAATTTTAGGGGCGGTATGATCTGTAGCCAATTTGTAACTTGAAGTTATGAAAAATGGTGCAATTATCCGAATATAGTATATTAATTTCCATGGTATAACGTCGACAATAATTCTCAAATACAGTATTTAATAGGTGGGTCTAGGCCCTATCTCCTCGACATTACAATTTTAACTTTTACGAAACGAAACAACGTTAAAAATGTATATTAGGTGCGCGTGAAACAAACTTCCTAAAAAGGTGCCAGTGTTGTGTGGATGGAAGAGGAGGACATTTCCAACATATCTTGTGATGAGTTACGTGGTTATTTTCACTGTAATTATAACTGTAACTGTGAAAACTTGAATCATTACACTGTTAGCGGCTTTATTTGCGTAGATATTTCACCCGATCGCTCAGGAGTTGGAGCTGTGGCTGTCGCGACGGAGAAACCCGCCGATTGGCCAACTCTTAAGTGAAACGCACTGTATAAATAAAATCAGGTTACTGATGTAACGAAGTGCCAGTATGCTTTTGTTTAATCAATGATAATTGCAATAGGACCGTTTTTTCAAAACTAGCTTTATGCAAAAAACAAAGCGAGTTTTGCAAAAACAAGCTGTATTCTCTGTGCTATAATTTCGGAATAAAGCAAATTTTGTTAAAGCCGGCTGCATAGTCTTTCAGAGGATGCTAAACAGTATGTATTAACACAATAAAACGATTGTAAAAAATGCATAAAGCGAGTTTTGAAAAAACGGTCCTCTTATTATGATATGCTGAAAATAAATTTTAAAAAATTGATTTTCGAGGTAAGCTCCAGATTCATTCATTAAGTAGAACTTCAGGGAGAACAAAGGTCTAGTTTTTTTTAATCAGCTTTAAACTTCCAGCATCAGCAGAACTATACAGATTTGTGATATCTTGACAATCGCATACTCACCTAAAAATACAAAAATGATATGTCAAATTGGCCGGCTATGGGAATTGAACCAGGTACAACCAAAATGTGAGTCCAAGACATTACCATCTCAGCTACCTCGCTCAATTTAACGAACTACTTTCATAAGCTTATGTGAAGGAATAATGTTATTTGTCATAGCTAACTGTATTGCAATTTCCAAAGCCGTATATGAATACTGTAAAACAATATGTTGTCATGATAACTAATTTGCATTTGATAAATGTTTTCTAACATATTACCATAAAATAGGCACTAAATTGGGCTTTACTCCGGTACCGGTCAACCGATTTTGTCCAATATCAATAGGGTTCTTCCCATGGACGTTATAAATGCGTATACCAAGTTTCATGAGAATCCGATAAAGCGTATTTGAGTTATCGCGCGTACAGACACACGGACAAATGGACTGACATTTTCCTTTTCCCACACAATCTCATAAAGTACCATACTGGCACTTAATAATGCACTGTATAAATAACCCACATGTGAAGATGATATCCAGACAGTAGCATAGGTTTATGTTTTTACTGCGGTCACACAGACCTCAAGTAAAGGGTTTAGTTCCATTACGCTAGTAGGGTTTGGCGTAGAAAGCATTACGTCCATAGTAGCAAGTTCAGAGTACTGGAAATAAACTAGATTGCATTTCTACAGTGCAAAGAATGAAAGTGCTCGCTATGACAGAAGACTGTCACTAAGAAAAGAGCTACTATGGCAACCCTTGTCAGCATATAGAAGTGCATCTCATTGTATTCATTGGTGTGTTAAGGGACCGGCTTAAACGAGTACTGCCTTGCTTCTAGAGATTTTATTTTCGTTGCTTTTATTCGGAGTCGATTGAATCGAAGTGGGGCGGGAACTGCTTTCAGTTGTCGGCTAACTTGCAATTCCTTTCAACTGAGGGAAACTTTCTACTTGTATGTTGGCTGCATTGTGAAATAAATAGTAGTGAGTCGATGGAAGTTTTTATCAAGATGTTGTGGTGAGAACAAGGTGAAGTTTTTACGGTAGTTGAGTGTACAGTGTGAAAAGTTAGGTACTTTATGTTGTTTTAAATCGTAAACATCGTTTAACAGAACTTGCTCCGTCTATGTAAAGTTCCATTTCTGGGCTAAGCCCGTTAAGAGTAAAGAAAAAGGTGCTAGCACATTATAGGGATTATTATTGTTGATCAAATTATACACGCGTAAATAAGTAATTGGTACAGGTAGGGAAGAAAAGCAAACCGACTAAAACATCTAAGTTGCCGATATGAGCCACTACGCGTCCCTAGCGGCATTCACAGGATAGCCAGTAAAAAATAAGCTAGTAAAATTCATTTCCTGGGAATAATCCGTTAATTAAGTAGTTAAGTTACAAGGCTCTGAAATCAGCTAAAAGAGTCGGTCCGGTTTTTTCCCCCCTACCTGTACATACGGTTAAATGCAAACATCGAACACCAATTTCCTATATCAAAATTATAACAAGACTAGCGGTGACTGTCACAAGTGACCCAGTGTGAAAAGGCCCTTAAGAGTAAAGGGAAAGTTTTTTTTTTAATTATTTTTTTAATTGGCGTTTATTTAAAAGTGCCGGGTCTCAAATTGGACCCCTGCCTTGTACATAATTTCGTTTTGATAACCTTGGAACAACTTTTATATATACAATATTATTGACAACTTTTATCCCCAGAAGTGACAAGTTGTAAAATAAACACTCATTGAGTAAGTTCTTTAATTAGGGGATTGGTATGATGTTTTGAAGATTACAAAAATCTTTCTTGCATACAATGAACATAGCCGCTGAATTTCATGATCTCCAAGGGAAAGGTGCCAGCACGTTATAGGCCTACCGATTATTGAGGATACCACCAGATGTCTCTCTCGTTCTCTTCTCTTTCAACCCTTTCGCTCATATAACTTCAATTTCATTCATTTTATCAACTACAAATACTGTTAATACTACTACTATTATCGTGTATCTATTAATACTCTACAACTCAAAATAACTTAACTATTTCGGCAATAAAAATTTGGTCCCAAACCAGATACCGACAGTTTTAATGTTTTTCATAAAACACAAACGTAAGCCTACACAATATGTAGTTTCGCTCAAAACATTATGTACTACCTCCATTTCTCCTCATTCTTTCAAAGTCTGCAATTCTTTACCATACCGAGGGATTTTTTTTTCAATAGGCCTATTATATCTCTCAAAATGATTTCTGTAATAAATATAGGTTTGAGGTGCGCATCGTTGCCAGAGCCTGTTATTACCAGGTTTGTTTATCAGGCATTGTTATTGTTCTTTGTTGTAAACCAAGAACTTCTGAAATCCTTGTGTGATTACCGAATAGACGAATACCACAAAGCAAAATGCTATTGAAAAAGCTAGGCCTAGTAAGCATTTTTAAATTAAATTTTAGGGACTAAATTAAGTATTCGCTCGCTTTAAACAAAATTGATGATGAGACATTAATTAACAAAACTTTTAAAAAATCTAATCTCACATATACCTGTGAAGAATTATATTATCGAGGTTACAATATAAATAAAATTATGACATAGGCTATTCTTCTCACATTGTTCATAGCTAAACAATGCGGTAGTTGTCAAGGGCACTGAAACCATTTAGGAAATTGTTTACTGTGCGGTCCAGCATTGGTCTTTATAGATGAGAGGGCACTGAAACCATTTGAGAAAATGTTTACTGTGCGGTCCAGCATTGGTCTTTAAACATGAGAGATTGTTAGAAGAACTTAACGCTGGGCTCCCAAGTACTGGCGCGATACAGTAAGGGAGCTTACAGCAAGGCGGTGTCTATAGAGCTGGGTGGATCCAGTGATGCCGCATGGTCCGCTGTCGGGTGACACAGCTGGTTCCAGACCCGGGCTGTTGAGACACAGACGGGTCGAAAAAAAAAAATCAAATATACTTAACCTGTGTCAGACACTGCCGCAGTGTTACCATGAAAACGTCAAACGTAACCTATATTGAAATTAAATACAATTTTTATTTTAAATTTGCGTATTACAATTATTGAGGAATGAGATGTGGGATTACCTATGGCTTTTAAATTATTTTGACACCTTTTCAAAATGTCAGATCTATATCGGTCGATTCTGTAACTCAATCTTTCGCAATCTACGTATCTGTGCTGTGCTGTGTCGCTGAAGCAAGCGGCCTCTGGCACGATGTAAAAACCTGTAAGCCGTAATAAATAACCAGAAACACCCATGGTGGTATTGGCTACTGCCACCGACTGCCACCACCAAAGGAACCAAGGCGGACTCCTGTTCCCATCATAATGTCAGTACATTTTAAGAGCTGAACCCGTTAGAGCCTTTTCACACTTGGTCACATGTGATGGTCACCGGTGAAGAAGCATTTGTTTAAATGGGAACATTCATATTGGGTCACAAGTGACGGTCACTGCATTTTATGACTGTCCACAAAGTAAGTTGAGAATCTTAGAAGAACTCAACGCTCAGCGTCCACAGACTGTCGTTGACACAGTAAGGGCAGCTGCAGCAAGGCGGTGTCAGTTATGCTGGGTCGATCCAGCGACGCCGCGATGGTACTGAGCTGTCGGGTGACACAGCCGGTTCCAGACCCGGGCTGTTGGGACACAGACGGGTCGAAAAAAATCAAATATACTTAGGCTGTGTCAGACACTGCCGCAGTGTTGCCGTGGAAACGTCAAACGTGTCTAGTAACCTATATGGAAATTAAATACAATTTTTATTTTAAATTTGCATATTACATTTATTGAGGAATGAGATGTGGGATTACCTATGGCTTTTAAATTATTTTGACACCTTTTCAAAATGTCAGATCTATATCGGTTGATTCTGTAACTCAATCCTTCGCAATCTACGTATCTGTGCTGTGCTGTGTTGTGTCGCTGAAGCAAGCGGTCACAAGTGACGGTCACTGCATATTATGACTGTCCACAAAGCAAGATGTATAGGCCTATACATAATTCAGTTGTAATCGAGCTCAGCGAAACTAGTTTTCCAGCCATGAGTTTAAATTTGATTAATACTGAAGATTTTATAAGTGAGGTGGAATGTCAGCCTGCCATTTGGGATGTCAAAAGCGATTACAAATTGTTTTGTCATGTAGCTACTATTGGCAACACTAGCGGTGACCGTCACAAGTGACCCAGTGTGAAAAGGCCCTTAGTTCTCTAAGGAAGACCGCAGACAAGACACCGGCCGAAAGGTTAGATATTTTAGATCCCTTAACTAACTTATAAACCTCAAAATTGTTACTAATAAATAATCAGGGCCAAGAATGCTTGGCTTGCTTTAAAATAATGTACAAGTTTGATAGGGAATGCTTGATAAATTATAACCATACTAGCTTAAATGGCCCTGGTTTTGTATTTTGTAATAAGAAATTAACTTATGGAGGACTTTCGATGTTGAAACTCTAGATCCTTATATAATATGTATGTAGAATTCGAAATGAGGAAGAACGACATAGCCTATGGCACTCAGACTATTCCCTCAGAAAACGCTAGATATGGCTTTTTATGGCTCATAGAGGATGTCGAATGTTGCATTCCATTGCTTCTACACGCCATGCCTGGGAGGAGCGCAAATAAGAAAAAAAAATTCCGGTTACATAAGATTGTATTGTCTTGACAGAAAATTGTATTTCTCACTCTCATGTTACCATACAACCGTTTCGGGGCTGAAGTAAAAAAGAAATTCAATATCACTTTCATACTTTCCTTCCCAAAAACCTGGGACATAATATTACACTGCGCACGTAGGACTGAAGATGTTCCATCCCATTTTGTCTTCTTTTAGATGCTTAGGGCCTCTGGTGAACATCCCTATTCCTATTTCTCAACTAATACAAAACTTACAGCTATGAGTGACGTATCAGTGGATAGGATTTGCGACCGCTTAGGCCTATTCTACATCAAAATGTGAAGTGAGAAAATTATATATTCCATGTCGAGGATAGAGAAAGTTATGTGACTGCTTTATTTTCGTGGATTTTATTCTTCAAGAATTATTTTCACAAATGTATTAATTACATCGATAGTATCAGAATTTGTTAAAGCCCAGTATTATAATATAGTTTCCAAAGCCCTGTGTGAACACCGTAAACAATACTTTCGTTATGTGAACAATTGACAGCAGAACTTTCTAACTCTGCCTCATTTCACTTTTCCGACTTTTCCCGTGGATTTTCCATAAATTTTCTTTCATACAAACCTTGTGCTGAAAATTACGAACACAAAAAAAAAAAAAAAAAAAAAAAAAAAAACAGCCAAATCGGTCGAGCCGTTCTCAAGTGATGCGGCAACATACATTTTGGAAATTCATTTTTATTAATATAGATTTAATCAATTAATCCCGGCTCTAATGTACAATGCGGCTCTCTACTCGACATTTTACTTTCACCATGCCAAACTCATTCGAGATTGGTGTGCTGATGGCTGATTGTCAGATGTCATACTCGCACAATTAATCACGTGACTAATATTATCTCTGACATTTCAATTTAGTGTGTTGGTAACATTGTACAGACAGTATCTGATACGGTCACATAAACCATGACTGAATCAGTGTATTACAATTAACTTGAAATGCAATAGTACTTTGGGATCACATTATGACTAGGTGGAACAATCAATGGCTATCTAGTGCTAAAGAACAATTGAAGAGCTTTTAGCAAAAACAACCTTAGTCCAAAAATTTGAAAATTGAGTTTTCTGTGTCATTTGGTGTTACAACCTACTGGTCATTGTTTAAACTACATGATATGGCAAAATCTGCCATAGTCCCTCAAATATAGGATTACAGAGTTTACCAAGTTTAGCAAAAACAACCATTGTCCATTCAGTTTTTTGCGAAACTTGCTGATAGAAGTTGACTATCATGCAGAAATCTGTTTCTTAGAATCAGCTGTTTCATTGTTGTGTAAAGCATTGTCTCCTCTGATGATAACAGCAGTGGAATCGAAGATCCATAAACATCCTAGCTCATAACAATAGCTATTGATATATTTCAATAACATTAATAGTGTGATGTGTGATTAAGAATTTGAATAACATTTTTCTTGTTTATTATTTGATTTTATATTTTTTCTTTGCATTCTTAAAAATTTCTTAGATAGTGGATTAAAATTTGTTGGCAAAAACAGCCATAGTCCATGTCTATTCAGCTTTCAGGTCTGGTTTCAGGGCACTGAAGTTACATGTAAAGGAAAATTATTATATCAAAATATTTCTATATATGGGTATATGTTTACTTAAATATACAATAAAATTTAAATTCATGAAGTAATAACTGGCAAAGGGAGAAAGTTTTTTGCTTCTACTGAAAAATTTGGTTTTTGGACTATGGTTGTTTTTGCTAAAACCTTTTCAATTACAAAAGGCTTTTTTTTTTTTTCCAAATATTGAAACCCAATTTCAAAGCGAAATTGAACCGGAATTTATATTAACTCAATTCTTGTCAGGTCATGGAATTTTTGGCTCTTACTTGGAAAGGTTTAAAATTATAAGGGAGGATGGATATTTATGTATTTGTAAAGAAAAACAGGACGTAGGACATCTACTTTTTGACTGCCCACTCTTTGCAAGGAAAAGATTTTCTTTAATAGGACACTTAAACTATTGTGGTATAAAATATGATAAACCACTATTAACATTTTTTTTTTTAGCAAGGATTGTTGTTGTAGATAATTCCACTATTTCAAATGTTCTATATTTAAGAGTTTACATTAATTTTATTTATACTTTGGTAAAACAGGCTAGGCTATTCTAGTATACAGGAAAACAGGTACCGGTACATTATACATTTTAATTGACATAAAACTTCAACCCTAATATACCTTATGGTGAAATAGGGCTAAAAGAAATAGTATATTAAATAAATAAAATCAGGTAAACTGATATAACAAAGTGCCAGTATGCTTTTTTAATCAGTGATAAACGCAATTATGATAGGCCCATGCAGAAAAGTTATTTTTGTAATAGATCTCCGAGTTAAACTCCAAAAACAAAATGCGCTGGCTATAATAATAATGATGCAACAGGCCTACGATTCGCTGATATGTCTCTTTCAAGTTTAAAGCAGCCTTAAAGGTTATGATGAATGAATAAAAAGTCAATAAATTCGTATACGAAGTTTCATGAAAATCCGATAAAGTGTATTTGAGTTATCCGCGCCTTTGTAATATATTACCATAAACAGGCACTAAATTGGGCATTATTCCGGTACCGGCCAACCGATTTGGTCCAATATCAAAAGACTTCTTCCCATGGACATTACAAATTCGTATACCGAGTTTTATGAAAATCCGATACAGCGTATTTGAGTTATCGCGCCTTTAAAATTGACACTAAATTGGGTTTTACTCCGGTATCGGTAAACCGATTTGGTCCAATATCAATAGGATTCTTCCCATGGACATTATAAATGTGTATTTCAAGTTTCATTAAAATCCAATGAAGCGTATTTGAGTTATCGCGCGTACAGACACACGGACGGACGGACGGACAAACGGACAGACATTTTCCCGTTCCCACACACAATCTCATAAAGTACCATACTGGCACTTAATAAATAATAGTACTTTGATTGGCTCAGGTCATTTAATACACAGCCATAAGCATAAAACGTCCATAGAGAAAGAAAACCTTACCTACTTACTCAGTGACAATAGACAACTCCTAAGCTAAAGGAATGTTATCTGAAAGTTTTAAATTAAACTGCATATTAAACAATTGTAGTAGTAGTAGTAAGTATTCTGCCTTCCGGCAGGTTTTCAAACTTGGTACGCGAATTTTGTTTTCCAAAACTGTCTATCCTCTGCTTCCTCCTTCAACATCCAATATTTCCGCTTTTCCCTTAAATCGTCCAACAGCTGAATTCTTCTTCTTCCAAGTCTAGTTGTACCCTCCAATCTTCCTTCTACGACATCATGTAATAAGCAGTTCCTTCTGAGAATGTGCCCAATCCAGTTTGCTTTCCTCTGACGAATTGTGTGTATGATTGACTTCTTCTCACCCACTCTACTCAGAACCTCTTCGTTTGTCACCATGTCCATCCACTTTATATTTTCTATCTGTCTCCAGCACCACATTTCAAAACTTTCTAAATATTTCTTCTCTAATTTCCTCAAAGTCCATGTCTCTGATCCATACAAAGCAATACTCCAAATATAACACTTCACCAGGTTTTTACGTAGCTCTAGGTTCAGACTACTAGTTAGCAGAGTTCTCTTCTTCATAAATGCTTTCTTGGCCATGGCAATTCTTGATCTTATCTCCTTGGTGCAATAGGCATCTTTCGTCAGTACACTTCCTAAGTATTTGAACTGGTTCACGTTCTCTAATTCTTGATTTCCCATGATAATTTTAAGCGGCTCTTCTCTCTTCGATATCCTCATCACCTTCGATTTACCTATGTTGATTTCCATTCCATACTTTCTTCCTGTTTCCACCAGCCTGTCAATCATTCCTTGCAATATTTCTTGTTTCTTTGCCAGAATCACCAGGTCGTCCGCATATTTGATGGTGTTAATAGCGTATCCTCCTATCACAAAATCCATAACTCCTTCTAAGGCTTCTTTTGCTAGCCAGTCTCCATAAAGGTTGAACAAGATGGGTGACATACAACATCCTAACATAAAATCAATTCTGTTCGTGCTATTTTGATTTTATACTAAATTGAGTCTCCTGACAGAAAACTAACTTATTGCACTTTCTTTACCGTAAGCATGGGCAATACACCTTTCTCACTTTACGTTCTGATTTAGATAAGAGGCCGTATTGCAAAGAGCGCGTATTCAGTTGTTTCAACCTGATGCAAAGCTTTATTGTTCACCAGGCAAGACCGAGTTTCTACAAATAGTGGAGTGGCTTATAACTACCCTTCAGATAATTAAAAATAAATGTTTCAAATAAAAGTTTTAGCTCTTGGTATAAGCTCCTCGTGCCAAAATTTAAACAAAATTGTTAGAGATGTTTTCAAGAAAATTGCGACAAACGAAATTTTAGTCATATAAAGTGACATTAAAAGTAAGAGACCGAGCGAGGTGGCCGAGATGGTAGGGTCTTTGACTCGCATTTGGGAGGTCCCAGGTTCAAATCCCTTGGCCGGCCGATTTGACATGGGTTTTTTCATGGTTTCCCCAGACGTAAAGGCAAATGCCGAATTGGATATTTACATACCATGAATCATCCTCACCATTTCATCCTGTATCATGTCCATTTAAATTAATATCAGTTGAAAGTTACTTCATTAAATACACCGACAATAGAAACAATTGACAAGCAATAGTTCCATGGCCTACCCTACTGTACAGACACAGATCCCGAACTCCTGATATACCCTCGAAGCTAAAAGGAGTATAAACACAGCCAGGAGGTACCTAACTTAAAAAAAAAAAAAATAAATAAATAAAAAAAAAAAAAAAAAAAACGTTCTGAAGCTAGGCTGTTCAAAGACGTATACACACATGTTTCTGAAAAATGTATTTTTGTATTCAGGGGACATTGAAACGTGTAATTGTTTTAAAAAATCGACTTCGAATTTCGGGGTTGAACACAATACCTTATCTATAGAACCTAATGGTATGGGCAGATGAAGCAAAAACTGTATTGTGTAAGGAAGGAAGTCCAGTTAGTTTAAACAGTTAAATTTCACTCCCCACTCTTTAGGGTGAACATTGGTCTGAGTAAAGGGGAGGTGTTCGTAATTTAAAAGTTTGGACAGAGCTTCTAAAGCTAGGAGATTTGAAGGAGAAGGAAGCAGAAGTTAAATCCCAAGCCCCATGTTAGCGGATCCGTGACAGAGATAGACTTGTAAAACAAGAGAAGTCTGATCTCCTCTACACACATGTTGCTTTCATGCATAGCCAACTCTAACTATTCCGTTCCACTGAAATGCTACACGTCTGGACAATAGCACGAGTACTCAATGTTCCTTTATAAAGAACTAACTGGTTACGCGCCTTTCATAGAGTAAAATAATTATTTACGTGCAAGACCGTTACATAGAACTTAACGGGCAACCAGGAAGTTAACAGAAATACTTTTTATGTTATTCTGAATAGTAATTTGAAAAGAAAATAATTTCATGAGAATATTATAGGAGAAAAATTCCTCTGACACTGGGATTTGAACCCACCTTTGGCTATCCGTGCCAAAGCTCTACCAACTGAGCTACGCCAGAGTTCAATTCACAGCGCCAGATAGAACCTCTCTCCTATGACTGATTGCTCTTAATGGTCTACCTCACAGACAGACAAGTTACGTCATATGCAGTACTGTGAGGCACACTAATTAGTGATTTGTGACCGGGCTTCTACTGTTATTGTACAGTAACATTCAGTAACATGAACTCTGGCGTAGCTCAGTTTGTAAGAGCATTGGTATGGATAGCCAGAGGTCCTGGGTTCAAGTCCCAGTGTCAGAAAAATATTTCCTATAATATTATCATATAATGTTCAACAGAGACAATAATCTGTGGTACATGAATGCATTTGCATATATCTATCATGAATCTGTTGGAAGTTTAACTATTTTCATTCATTGCAATTTTGTGTCAATTATAGTCTACAATTACCTATTAGTTTAAATATTTTAGAATTGTCGACGTTACACCATGGAAATTAATATGCTGTATTCGGATAATTGTACCATTTTTCAAAAGTTTACGAAATAAATTGGCTATAGATCATACCACCCCTAAAATTCGCCAACGGAATTGTCCGAAGTAATATACAAATTACACTGACAGAATACTATTGCTAAAAGCAATACGTACATGTTGTATACAGTACTGACTGAATTATGATACAGGAAAACTAACTACACATATCCAACTATAACAATGAAAATATTATAGGAGAAAAATTTCTTTGACACTGGGATTGAACCCAGGACCTTTGTCTATCCGTGCCAATGCTCTACCAACCGAGCTAAGCTAGAGTTCACTTCACAGCGCCAGATGGGACCTCTCTCCTATGACTGATTGCCCTTAATGGTCTACCTCAATGACAGAAAATTTATCTCATATGCAGTACTGTGAGGCACACTAATAGTGATTTTTGTAACTGTACAATAACAGTACTTTCAACAGGGTATTTGACTCCTTAATAAATGAATACTGTTTAATAAATCTTGAATTAAGTACTTCTATTGGAGGTTAACGAGATTGTGTGGTGGACGGGAAATGTCTGTTTGTACGCGCGATAACTCGAATACGTTTAGTCGGATTTTCATGAAATTTGGGATATGCATTTATAACGTCCATGGGACGAAGCCTATTGATTTTGGATCAAATCGGTTAACCGGTAACCGAGTAATGTCCAATTTAGTGCCTATTTTATGGTGATATGTTAGAAACAATTTATCAATTGCAAATCAGTTCTCATGATCACTCACTGTTTTACAGCGTTCATATACGGCTTTGGAAGTTACAATACAGTTAGCTTTGAGAAATAACACTACCCACACATTCCTTCACATACGCTTATGCGGCCTGTCACACTGAGCTTCGATCGATCAAGACCAGCCGACTGCCATCTTGCGCTTTCGACTAAATTTCTGTTCCTTGTCACACTGCATCGAGCGTCATCGATCAACGGAAATATTATAGGTTATGTACCTATATGATTTTACTAGGTCTACTCATCACTGTATATTAGAGGTAAAGTATATTACCTTATTAGGAATACGAATGCCTATTTTCTGCACATTATCATACTATATGTGTTGGGATGTAAGGTTTAATATTATGCCTATTACCTCAGGCTACATCTGTTTACTTCAAGCTTCCATCAGTCGGCCGAGCAAAGAGGTTTGTTGTTTGTTGTAGTTCGATCGCCCACCGCTAGGTGCTACAACTCGATATATTTTTGTATTTTTAAAATTAAATTACATAAGAAGATATCGTTTTAAATGCCTTAAATGATTCGTGCAATTCTATTTCATTCAAATATGAGTCTAAAACGACATTATTGTGTAAGTTAAATCTTCCAGCATCAATTCTGAAATTCAGGTGGGTACGAAGTTTGCCATCGACTGGCGATTGAAAAACGGACAGGTTTGATTTCACAGACCAGATGATCTCTCACCCTCGTTGTTGATCGATGCTATGTGACTGGTACCACTGCTGTCTATAGGTTCGTTATACCAGTCGGTCGGACGCTGTCCCTTGATCGATCCAGTGTGACAGCCCCCTTATTAAACTAGACCTTTGTTTTTCCATAATGAATTTAACTGGAACTTAACTCGGAAATCGATAACAAAAATAACTTATTTTCTGCATATCATAATTGCAATTATCACTGATTAAAGAAAACCTTTCTGGCATTTTGTTATATCAGTTTACCTGATTTTATTTATTTCGTTATTTGGACAAAACGTTATTTTTGTCGAAGCTAGAATAGACCAGCGGCTCCCAACCGGGAGGGTTACAGGTGGGTCTCGACTCGATCCTAAAACCATCAGAAACCATCGAATAAACCATCAGAAAAGATAAGAAAAATCGAAACAAATAAAATTATGTTTTGATTGTTTTCTTGGCTCTTGATTTTTGGCATCAGGGGCAGACAACAGAACCACTACATCCCTTCCAGATATAATGTAGCATTTTGCCTGAAAAATTTAAATGGTCTTTGTGTACTTTTATAATTGTAGTTTTTATCTTCACCTAGGAACAATTGTTAGTGAGTATGAAACCACTTGTTACTTATATTGCAAACATATATATACTGTTAAATAAATAACTGTTTTGCTACAAAGTGCTTATATTTTGTCAACCATTTTCAGATCAGAACACAAATTATTGATCAATAATGAATGTGTACCTTCAAAAAAGCATATATAAGCTTACATATATTTGCAATATTTGATGGTAAATTATATATACATAAGGAAGGGATACGATACAAATAACTTAAGGTTTTTTACTCCACCATGGACCGATGGACCGTGGAGTTATTCCGATAAGGAAAGGTGGGTCGCCATTTGGAAAAGATTGGGAACCACTGGAATAGACTGTTCTTGCACGCTGTTGCCGTTCTGTCTCCAGGGGTAATATCTAGAAGTGCTTGTTGTATAAATGATGGCACTGCACCTGGAGTGCTATTGTTTGTTGGGGGATTAAAATGCACGAGGGTACCTGCATCCCTCAGGAGCTCTTGACCCAGTAATAACACCCAGGAGCTTTCCAGTTTATATTTATAGGTGGTACAGCCTCTTCTGGTGCCCTGTTACTTGTATTATTGATTTCTTACTGTTGTTTAGTAGAGAAAACCTGTACTACCGAGCGAGGTGGCCGAGATGGTAACGCCTTGGACTCTCATTCGAGAGGTCTCAGGTACAAATCCCGTGGCCGGCCAATTTGCCATGGCTTTATTCATGTTTTCCCCATGGATAGACTACTTACATATCATGAATCATTCTCACCATTTCACCTTGCATCATATCCATTTAAATTAATATCAGTTGAAATTTACACCATTAATGCCCGGTTTCTACAAACTTGTGAATTACCTATGGATAAATTACCCATGGACAAATTAGTTCCATTTAACCTACAATGGCATAATGAGCAAGGCCTTGGAGTTGTACAGTTAATTTAATTCAGAAGGCTTTGATTCTCATTGTTATTGATCCTATGAAAGGTTAAATTTTATCCAGCCATCCATGAAAGGACAAATTAACCCAAAGATTTACCCTTGGACAGATCTAGCCCGAGTTTGTAGGAACATTTTTTTCTGTCATTTTCATATTTACCTAGAGGACATTTATCTAGAAACTCACCACAAGTGTAAGTGATTGCTATCTTTAAATTATTTGTGTTTGTGTGGTGTTATTCTTGTGTAAATTGTGTAAATTCTGTGCATTAGATAATTTACCCATAGGTAATTCGCGAGTTTATAGAAACCGGCCATAATAGAAACAATTGACAATCAATTCCATGGCCTACCCTACTGTAGAGACACAAATACCGAAGTCATGATATGGCATCGTAGCTAATAGGCTTATAAAAACAACTAAATAATAATAAAAAAAACCTATACTATAGACCACCTTCTTAAGGACAGATTTTTCTAGGAACCAACATTAAATTCCATGACTTCAATGCAATTCGCAATGCACGTAAAGGACCAACCTGTGACATTTGACAAAAAAATGGTCTAATTTTTTGTATTATTAATTGACACCAATTGTTTGATAATCAAAGAAGGCAACACATTTTAACTTGGGTGCATTTATGGGGGTCGTCCAATAAATAACCTTTCGTATTTGTTAAAATTAAACGCTACTTATTTGTTGAAATAACTTTTATTTTACATATTAACTCTTCAACTCACTTTTGAAGTGAAACTTCTTTAGGCGCGCTAGGAGTAAATCGAGAGCTAACCCAAAGTTGCGTTACAAAGAAAATCGTCACGAAAGTAGCGGGGCTGTGACGGACTGCACAGAAAACAATCAACTCGATGAAATTTTAAAAATCCAAAATCCCAAAATTAAAAACCGAAATCCAATTTAAAAATCTAAAAATCCAAAATTAAAAATTAAAAATCCAAAATAAAAAAATAAAACATTCAAAGATCCAAAATCAAAAAATTCAAAGATTTAAAATAAAAAATAAAAATTTAGAAACGTCCAAATAAATCCAGCTTGAATCTCCTGAGCTCCTTCTGGGTCCGTCAGTGAATGCAAAGAAATACTGTCGTATCTTGAGGAAACTCCATGCTGTCATGCCTCGACTTTTATCTCGCAAAGTCACTTTTTAACCCTTATATTATGCATGACTCAATTTTTCACACAATACAAACTCTTGTCGGACTGCAAAGAAAACACTTAACATAATGATTAGGCTCCTATTGTAATTCCTGTACCTTATTCTGTGATTTTTACATGAAATTTCAACTTTTCTTTCAATTTATTTTCCAGATTTTATTAAACATTTAAGAAAAGAAATACTGTTTCCCATACGATACATTATGAATTCAAGAGTTAAATAATTTTGGCATCAGACTGAACTCAAGAAGTTTCTACAGCCTAAAACTAAACTAAACTCCGTGGCGCGACATCCCCGAAGGGACAAGGCCTACCACCCGACCGCTGCGTCATCTACCTATAGGCAGACGGCAGGATTGGGGCATGTGGTCAGTATACCGACACCCACGGCCTTCATATTATAAAATTATTTCGAAAACAACCGATTTTTCCCATGCGGCGTGCTGTACTATATGCCTACCCTTAAATATGGAATGAAAGCTTATTGATGCTGTATGTGAATATTGAAAGGTCTCATATCTTCCTATATTGATATCCAACAACAGGGAATACTATGTCTAGACATTCAAATCCTGAACATACATTGATAAATTCCCCTCACACAGTCTGCTTCTGATACCCTGTTCAAACAACCCCAGATAACAGCCCCATCACACTTAATTCTACAGTTCAACTTGCTGTTGTCCAAAACCTATTGATATTGGATCAAATCGGTTGAACGGTACCGGAGTAAAGCCCAATTTAGTGCCTATTTTATCGTAATATCTACTCTTACACAATTCAACGGCCCTAAATAGCGTGCTTGCTCCCTCACTTCGTGAGACATCGGGTATACTCGGCGATGTTCGTCTCTCGCAGTCTAAACTTTCACGAAGAATACAAAATTAGGAAACCCGTTTATTTATTATATAAGGCCTAAGTGAAACGAACACAATGAACAAATTTTCTAATTTTATTTTTACTTACAATTTTCATAGCTCTGAACCACAAACTTTTTTTAATAAACTGCCAGTGTAAATTTCTTAAAAATCCTGGAGTCAATTAATAATGGCGGGCACCAGATATAATATATTGATAGTATCGCGGACAATAAAAATCCAAACATACCACTCCTTCCCTTGAAAAATTATATAATTTCTGAAAATTACACTGAATTTATCAAATAAAATTCACATCATATTCATCTGTCAACAAACAGTTGAGAAACAATATGCATTATGTGTTCACAGGTAGCTTTGGAACTGCATAATCGAATCTGAGATCTTTTTTTCAGGCGGCGCTTTCTAACCGTGGAATGTACTCTGAAGCCGGAAATTTAGCTTTTTCACCAATTATTAATGGTTTAGTTTATGAATGATTCGCGTGCAAGTGTTAATAAATATAATGCTTTAATAATTATTATAGACTATTCTTAATTTTTAATTTTTAAATTAATTATCGTGGGCGAAGCCGCTGGCACCTGCTAGTATTGGGCAATTTATCAAATGCAAATCAGTTATCATGACAACATATTTATTGTTTTACAGTGTTCATATACGGCTTAGAAAGTTGCAATACTGTTGGCCATGATATATTCCTTTATATATGCTTATCAAACCTGTCAGATGTTTGTTTAGTTCGTTTATCAAGTTGAAATGAGTACTACATGAATACTGTTATATACAGAAGGTACAATATTACTGCAAAATAATTAGGCCTACGTACATTAAGCGGAGTTCTTTGCCAGTG
This sequence comes from Ectobius pallidus, assembly GCA_964059195.1. Taxonomy (NCBI): domain Eukaryota; kingdom Metazoa; phylum Arthropoda; class Insecta; order Blattodea; family Ectobiidae; genus Ectobius; species Ectobius pallidus. The sequence goes on along the minus strand of CAXKWD010000002.1, from coordinate 20,262,421 downwards.
CATTTTGTGAAACGTTGACATATTTTTTAAAGAATTTCTTATATCAGTGTTTACGAGTATGAATTAAGGTTAAGTATAAAACTTTAGACCATTGTTCTTCCCTGCTTAATGAATCGATCTGGTGCTTAATTCGGAGATAGATTACAAAAATAACTTACTTTCTGCATATTATCTTAATTTCAATTATCACTGATTAAACAGAATCATCCTGGCACTTTGTTATAGGCCTATCCGTTTACCTGATTTTATTATATGCATAATCCGTTACATTTTTATTCGCGGAATAGTCTTAGGGCCGGTATTATAATCATGGTTTAACCTTCAGTTTTAGTTTAAACTTTAGTTTTTCAGATTTTTGCATATTATAAACGATAACTACAAGTTAATCTTAAGTTTAACCCAACTGGACCTTTTCTACCGTTTAACCTGCAGTTTAAGACGTAATAATTGTTTTAATGAAAATGGCTATAAGAACACGATTATAAGACAGTATCAACAAACTCAATTTCAAATACATGCTATGAGAAGATGAGACAAAACTTAAAGTAATTCCATTTTATTACTTTTCGGAATGTAAAGTATTTTAATGTAGACCTAAACAGAGAAGGTCGTACTGTGAGGCAAATGCTAATACAAGATAATTTTTATGAGCAATGAATAGCTTTTTATTTTAGCTGTGATTGAAATAAACTTACACTGAACAAACTGAGTTCAATTTTGATTTAACTGTTTGTTTAATAATAAAATGTCTAGCATCAGTCTTTTTGCATTCTACGATCTCACTATGCTTTCAAACTAAATTCACTAACAATTCTATTTCATTCGATGAAAAGTTTTGGCAACGTTTTATAATATTTGTCAGTCATTTTCGTCGCAATATACAAACAAATACATGCCCGGTTTCTACAAACTAGTGAATTACCTATGGATAAATTATCCATGGACAAATTAGTTCCATTTAACCTACAATGATATAATGAGCAAGGCCTTGGAGTTGTACAGTTAATTTAATTCAGAAGGCTTTGATTCTCATTGTTTAAATATTACTATTGACCCTATGAAAGGTTAAATTTTATCCAGCCATCCATGAAAGGATAAATTAACCCGAAGATTTACCCTTGGAAAGATCTAGCCCGAGTTTGTAGGAACATTTTTTTGTCATTTTCATATTTACCTAGAGGACAGTTATCTAGAAACTAGCCACAAGTGTATGTGATTGCTATCTTTAAATTATTTGTGTTTGTGTGGTGTTATTTTTGTGTAAATTCTGTCCATTGGATAATTTACCCATAGGTAATTCGCGAGTTTATAGAAACCGGCCAACAAGCGAATTAGCAGATCTTATTGTTTTTCTTTTATTTCCAAGGCCAATCTATCTTATTTTTTCAGCCAACAGGTCTACCAACACTGCGGTTTAACTTAACCAGAACATTATAAAACGGCAGCTAGATTTAAACTTTAGATTAGGTTTAACTTAATCTAAAGATCAACTTTGTTTATAATACCGGGCCTATGAATCCAACTCAGTTGACGAGTTTCATCAGATAAATTCGCTCCTGCTTCGCAATCGCGAATCTATCGATAAACTTGTAAACTCTCATGGGATTACCAATGATAATTTAAAATTAGATAGACCTTTTAGGTTAAATCTTAGGCTAATGATTTTTTTTTTAAAGTCGTTACCACAGTCTCGTTACAATGTAATGTATTTCTTGTTGCAGGTTTCAACAATCACTGACAAGAAGATTGGATTCTTGTGAGGCTGCATCACTCCTTCAAGGTAAGAAACAATGCCCTTATCTCGTTTTTGCACTCCTTAGCTAGTAAGTGGTACTTACGAACTTTGTTGACATGGATCGTAAGTTGACATTCCCACACAGTCTTGTTGCTAAGGCCGGTTGCGATGAGGTTAAAACACTTACCGTCCAAGCGCTACGTCATAATTCATTACGATACACTTCATAATACAAGCCTTTATGGCCACGGCCCCCAGGACAAATATTCGGTTCCCATAACAACAAACACATGCGAATCACTTTCTGAAATAAACATCTATTTTCAAGAATGTATTTACATAATATTTTCAGGTAATATCACAATTAATATAATTAAATTGATATAAATAATCATCGTGCAAAAAATAGCATGCAACACACGGGCCGTAAAGGCATTTACGGGTCTCGAAAACTTAAAAACCCTCGGCTGCGCCTCGGGTTTTCAATCTGTTTCCTCGACCCGTAAACGTGCCTTACGGCACTTGTATCGCAATATACTATTTTGAGTGTGTGTTTAGTAATTTACAGATAATTTTAAATTCACCCCAAACACAGTTGAAAGCAAGAATTTATTAACCATTCGAAATCTACCTATTGCGATCGATACCATGTCATGATTTTCGAAAACTTCTTTCATATCTTTACGTTTCATACTTCCCTAAGTACGAAACCACCGCCCGATCAAAAAAAAAAATTGTGATATTTGTATATATATTTATATCTTTACACGCTAGCGGCCGTAATTTTGAAGATATTTGAACAAAATTTTATTATGTTATTTCTAGGCCCAATAGTTCGGACAAGTTCGTTAATGAGCAAAATTGGCCCAAGGGGGTGGTCGGGGAGGGGGTTGAAATTTTAAAACATTTATATCTCGGCCCCTATGATGTATAGAGGGAAACTTTGTTCGAATAAATTAGAGTACTCCCTATGGAGTTCACAGTGACACCAACAATTCGGGGGTTTGGGGCGTACGAGTGGGGGTAGGGGTGAGGGGATGGAAATTCGAAATTTTTGAAACTACGTCTTGTGGGGTATCGTTGAAAAGCTCTTGATGAGTACTCTACAAATCAATAAATAGTTTCTTGATAGCTCTCATATGACGCGAGATTTTAATGTTTGAAAATAATAACACTTAAAAGAATTATTATAATATCATAATTTTGTCTTGTTTAGCGGCATTGCTAATTTTATTCATTGCTGATCTTGCGCACGGCCTCCCAGAATATTATATCCTATTCTTGTTGTCAAAACAAATGATTGTAGGCTCTTCCTCTTTACCGAATTCAGTTCTTATTACTGCAGGTTTGCCATGCCAAGGCTAAAAAAGAAGAGTGCTACGCAGCGACAGTAAATTAAACCAAAAGCACTTAGAAATCTACCTCAGCCTGTAGGCTTGCCTAAAGGGATTTTTTTTCTACACAACGCATCAAATTGTGGATCATTTCGATTTTGTTAGCCCGCTCTGCTTGGCTCATTTGTTACGACACCCACAGGTCTGAAATCAGAATATCTTATTTATATCATATCCCAAGTAAGAATGATCCTGTTCAAAACAAAGAGTCGTGGCTGTCATAATTAAATCAGAATTGTTCGCGGGATTATGTAAGCGCGGCATGAACCTCCGGGTTCCATGAAATAGATGATACTCCTTTAGCTTGCTTAGGAATTGTCTGTTTCCTTTGAGTAAGTAAGTAAGTATGTAATTAGTCGTATGAATGAAACAGATAAATCTCTATCTCTTCTCTATATATATAAAAGGCTTTGTCCTGACTGACTGAATGAATGAATGACTGACTGATTGACTGAATGACAGGAATCAACGTACAGCCTAAACTATAACAGATAGAGACTTGGAATTTTGACAGTACCTTCGTTTCATAATGTAGGTGCTCACTAAGAAAGGATTTTGAAAAATTCTGATTCTAAATGCCAAAAATTAAATGTTTTTGAGAATACTTAATCCCTTTTTACATTACATTACATTATCAATTCCAAATCACAGAATATATTGTTGCCAAATGGTATCAGGTGGGCTTGGAAAAAACAAATGAAATGCACTTTTGACAAATAAGAGAAGTTATCAAAATAATTCATGTTATAAATAAATATTACAGAATGAAATCCACTAAAATAATGGAATCACATAACTTTCTCTACCCTGGACATAGAGAAAACAAAACGAGGTATGGTAATCTGTATATTATTATGTTATATCGCAGGTTTTTGGAGAGAAAAGTATGAAGGCTTTATGGTAACATAAGAGTGGGAAATTTCCCGCCTCGATATTAAAATTTTATGTTACTGGAATTTCTGTTTCTTCTTATTTAAACCTCTACCAGGCTTGCTGTGCACTGTACAAGCGATGGGATGCAAAATTCTAGATCCTCTATGAGCCATAAAAAACTATATCAAGCGTTTTCTGAGGGAATAGTTTGAGTGTAATAAGTCGTTCTTCCTATTTCAAATTATAAATGCCTATATAAGGACCTAGAATTTAAAATTGAAAATCCTTCATAAGCTAATTTCCAATTACAAAATACAAAACCCGGGCGACGCCGGGTCTTTTAAGCTAGTAAAGATATAATCAGCTATTGAAGTCCTCCGCCCCCGCATATAGTGCGATCATGGTTCACTTCTACATTATTATTATTACTATTATTATTATTATTATTTCATTAGTTGGTAGTAGGGCCCGTATTCTTAGGTTTTTAAACTATTTTGTTCCTTGCTAGCTAACTATTGGCATTTTATCATAGGGGTCATTCCATGCTAACAGGGAATTTTATCAAAAATTTCAAATATGAATTTTAATATCATTTTTTCTGGAAGTTGGTACACAGGACATGTGAGAGTTTGACAATTAGAGAAATATAAGATAAATTTAAAGTACTATATTTCTTAGCTAATTTTTTTATTAATATGCAGTTATCATTTCTGATGTAACGTAAGTTACCAATGTTTATGTTAAACTAGCATGTGCCCGCGGCTTCGCCCGCGATAATTATTTCAAAAATTAAAAATTAAGAGCATAATAGTTAAATCATTATATTAACACCTAAATCATGTGGACTACATACCACGATTAGATAGCGTCACCTGGTAAAAGCGACCTCAGATTCGAGTTCCTTGGTCCAGAAAACCCCTGTATAGTGAGTTTCGTCCAAATAAAACAATGTTTGACCATATTTAGGCTAATATTGATTATCCCTATAATAATAATAATAATAATAATAATAATAATAATAATAATAATAATAATAATAACAATAATCCTCTTCGGTGTAGGTTGAAAATTTCATATTATGTTTGCGTGCATTGACATTAAAAACAAATGAATCGACCAGCGTGAGCTACAACATTCAAGAGATCGCGATGCTTTTATGTCGAAGGAATGACAAAAATAGCCAAAGCCTAGTGTAATTGATTTGTATTACTGAAAACTCATGCTTCGAAAACCAATAAATACAAGTTTTCTGCCCATTTTTCACTCATAACTCACGAACGAAAGCGAAAATTAAAATTCCGGCTTCGAGGTGCACATTCCGACCCTTTAGTCCGCCTATGTATAAAATTTCAGATCTCTGCGTTGAGTAGATTTCGCTGGGCATCGCGGACAGACAGACAGACAAACGGAGGACAGACACTTCCTTTTATTAATATAGATATCCAGAATGTAAATTTATATGAGGACATTAAAATCTGCCCTCAATGTTCTTTACATTTTTATGGTTTATTTTCATTAAAAATTATTTCAGTTTTGAATTGAAAGGAACAGAGTTCTTTGTAAACACTTAGCAGTGCAATTGACTATTCCTTTTCTTGTAACGTAAGTTTCCAACAACAAAATCCTGATTTACTCTTTAACTATGCTATGCTCCTATGCAGTCTGAGTCACAACTTGAAGAAAATAGTCTATTCCTCAGTCTGCAAGTCATACACTTTTTTTATTTCCACTCCAATGCAACAGAATCCTAATGAAATGAGTTATTTCTCTTTGCAAATGTAACGTAATACGCGAGAGATTACTAGATTATCGATATATTTGCGAGAACGAAGTTCGCAAAATTCGTCTGATGAAACTCGTAATCTCGGGTAGGATCTATTAAGACTATTTCATGAATAAAATGTAACGGATTTTGTAAATAATGATTTTCTTACTTTGTTGCCAATATTCTGTCAGCCGTAAGATCACTGATACTAATGAATGAACAGTCCATGAATCGATTCAAGGAATCGATCCGAGTTCTCAAAGCTACCGATAGTGCGCATCATAAGATGGAGGGCGTCGTGGTAGTTGCTTACATCAAAACGCTATAAAACACGAACTTGCTTGTACCGAATCGAAATTGTGCTTTTAATCAATGGGCATTTACATTATTTCAATTTCCAAACAATTTGTATAAAACTAGGAGGTGCCCGTGGCTTCGCCCACGATAATTAATTAAAAAATTAAAAATTAAGAGTATAATAAGTATTAAAGCATTATATTTATTAACACTTGCACGCGAATCATTCATATACGAAACCATTAATAATTAGTGAAAAAGCTAAAATTCCGGCTTCAGAGTACATTCCACGGTTAGAAAGCGCCGCCTGAAAAAAAATCTCAGATTCGATTATGCAGTTCCAAAGCCAACTGTGAACACATAATACGTATTGTTTCTCAACTGTTTGTTGACAGATGAATATGATGTGAATTTTATTTGATCAATTCAGTGTAATTTTCAGAAATCATATATTGTTTCAAAGAAAGGAATGGTTTGTTGAGATTTTTATTATCAGCGATATTTCAAGGATTAAACCATCAATATTTTACAGCATGTGCCCGCGGTTTCGCCCGCCATTATTAATTGATTCCAGGATTTTTAAGAAATTTATACTGGCAGCTTATTAAAAATGTTTGTGGTTCAGAGCTATGAAAATTGTAAGTAAAAATAAAATTAGAATATTTGTTCATTGTGTTCATTTCACTTAGGCCTTATATAATAAAGAAACGGTTTTCCTAATCTTGTACTCGTCGTGAAAGTTTACATTGCGTGAGAGGAACATCGCCGAGTATACCCGATGAACTCACGAAGCGGGCGAGCGAGTGAGCACGCTATTTAGGGCCGTTGAATTGTATAACAGTAGATAATGTGTTTTCATTCTGCTCATTGGTAGAATATGACCTATTAATCACCGCACGTTGATGGCTTAGGCTACATATCCTGACGTTTTATGAGATAATATTGCATACTTGCGACTGTCGGAAGCATATTATAAAATAAACAATCGTACAAGAATATAGTAAGATAAACGGCCGTTATTGGTCTATATCCGAGGAATTGCAAAACGTTATTGGTCAGTATCAAACACGCGGCGTATGAATGGAATAGTCATATTGTTACGGCAATCACATTGCCAAATTTTATAAAACATTAAAATGGCTAAACTAATTTTAAGTAAAATTTGATAAAAAATCTTTACAAAGCAATAATAAGTAATTGATCTAATTATTATTATTGTATTAAAAATTAATTTTAAATATCTGTTATCCGCATCTTTAATTCCATCCCACGTAATGTCAGAGGCTGTCAAACGTAGGGACAATTCAATAGAAGAATCAGTAAATTAATTCAGGATAATGTTATTTAAATTTTTGTTTTTGTCGTAAGCCCTTAAATTTCCTTAGGGTGTAATTTAGAAAATTATCTGTCTAATTTTGTATTCAAGATTATCTTGTTACTTAATGTAATTCATTTAGTTTTAGGTTCAACTGTCTTATATTTAACTAGCTTAAAAGGCCCGGCGTCGCCCGGGTTTTGTGTTTTGTAATTCAAAATTAAGTTATGAAGGACTTCCGACTTTCAAATTCTAGGTCCTTATATACGTATTGAAAATTTGAAATGAAGAAGAACGACTTATCTCACTAAACTATTCCCGCTGAAAACACTTGATATAGCTTTTTATGGCTCATACAGGATGTAGAATTTTGTATCCCATCGCTTCTACACACCAAGCCTGGTAGGGGTTAAAATAAGAAGAAATAGAAATTCCGGTATCATAAAATAGTATTGTCTTTGCGGAATATTTTATTTCTCACTCTCATGTTACCATACAACCGTTTCGGGGATGATATTAAAAAGTAAATCAATTTCACTTTTATACTTCCCTCCCCAAAAACCTGTGATATATTAATATAGATTTCATCTTCAATATTTAATTACAGCAATGCATTATATCAATAGTTTCGTCAAAGTCCCATTTCAATTATTTCCAAACATACCTGATACCTATGCCAACAATACACTGTTGTCATGTGAACTGTGATTTGAGTTTCACAATTCTGTGTAAAAAGGGATTAAGTATTCTCAAAAACATTTGATTTTTGGCATTTAAAATCAAAATATTTCAAAATCCTTTCTTAGTGAGCACCTACATCACGAAACGAAGGTACTGTCAAATTTCCAAGTCTCTACCTATTATAGTTTAGGCTCTACGTTGATTCCTGTCAGTCAGGACAAAACCTTTTATATATATAGAGATTATAAGTAATTGTATTTTTAATTGTAATTTTTTGACTGGCAAAGCGGAAGAGAAGGCCAAACGGCCTTAGCTCTGTCAGGATAAATAAACGAATTATTATTATTGTTATTATTATTGCTATTATTGTTATTATTAGTGTTATTATTATTATTATTATTATTATTATTATTATTACATTTTGCATAGTTTTCATTGTTGTCCGTAAATTTGTTAGATAAAATATAGCTTTTTGTAATTTTCTCGTTTATCCCACTGATCCGATAAAGGAAATCAAATCCCAGGTTTCTTTAAAAGCAAATTAAAGTCATTCTTAAGAAACTTAGATTTGCAGTTTATCCACAGTGTATGCCCCAGCAAGACGCCGAAAATAAAGTACCGTATTCTAAAATATGGCTTATTAATTGATAAATTAATGTCTTGTTGAGTTATTGTGCTGGTGTTGGAAATTACAAGGGTAATTTTAAAATTAATTGTATTTTATAAACTATGCAAAATTAATCAAAAACTGTTCCTATAGTGGAAATAATAGAAATCCTAAGTAAGAATAAAATAAATAAATAAATAAATATATTTGTTTCAATGAGTATATTCTTCTTAATATACCGAAACTTAAGAAAAAAACAGCCTTCTGAAAATTGTTAAGCAACTAAGAAAGCTATTTTAATATGTTTATGTTTAAAATCTAGTAAAGGGTTAATAAAAAATGTGCCCTGGTCAATGCCGTACTATAGCCTATTATCAATAAGATAAAAATAAAGTTCCAAAAAAGAAATTGTAAACACTGTCTTAAGAAACAAATGACGGATCCAACTTGTTTCCTTCCTCGCAGTTTTGTGTTAATTATTTAAGTTTAAATATTTTTGAGAATTGTCGACGTTACACGATGGAAATTAATATAGTATATTCGGATAATTATACTATTTTTTCAAAAGTTTAAATAATAAATTGACTACAGATCATAGCGCCCTAAAACTCGCCAACGGAATTATCCGAAGCAATATACAAATTACACTGACAGAATACTGTTCCTAAAAGCAACATGAACATTTATTGTCATTTATAGGTTTACAGGAAAACTGCTAAAAGCAAAACGTACAACAATAAAATAGATAATAAACAAGTGCTTTAATTTACTGTGCAAAGTTAAGCAAAAACTGTCCCTATAATTTTTTTGGTTCAGAGCAATGGAAATTCTAAGTAAATATAACATAAATTAAATAATATATCTGTTTAAATGAGTTTATTCTTCTTAATAAACTGAAACTAAATAAAAAAACTTCTAAAATCTATTTAAAAATATTAGAAAAAGCTATTTTAATGTTTAAAAAAACTTACACAGAGTTTATAAAACCCTAAAAATCTGGACCCTGGTTATTACCCTACTAAATTATGATTAAGTTAAAATAAAAGTTCCCGAAAGGAAATTGTAAGATTTGCAACACTATCTTATGGAACAGATTATGGATCCAGCTATCATGAATCTGTTGAAAGTACACTTTTTTCATTCATTGCAATTTTGTGTTAATTATAGTTTACAGTTACCTACTAGTTTAAATATTTCAGAATTGTCGACGTTACACGATGGGAATCAATATGCTATATTCGGATAATTGTACCATTTTTCAAAAGTTTACGAAATAAATTGGCTATAGATCATACCACCCCTAAAATTCGCCAACGGAATTGTTCGAAGTAATATACAAATTACACTGACAGAATACTATTTCTAAAAGCAATACGTCCATAGTTGCCAGTTCAAAACCTAGGCATTTTTTTAGCGTTACATAACGATAATTTTTTTTTTATGATATGACAAACTAGTTTTATGAATGTACATTAGGAACATAAGAAGCTCATGTAAGAGTGATATATTAGTTGCATTTTGTATAGTTGTATAATTGTACTTATAAAACAAGGCGTAAAAGTATACGTTACATTTACTGAATTTTTAGCTGGATTTATTATTTTTGTGGTTTAGGTGGAAAATTTATTCATACTAAGTAATATTCACCACAAAAGGAAAAAAAAAGAAATTTATCAATACTTATATTTCATAGTTTGCCTAAAACCATCAGGCATTCTATACATTACCTAGGCATTCTATAGAATACCAGGATTTCACACAATGCCGGTAACATAGATATGGATATTATTGTTTCTTCTGGTGTCATGGTTATAAGCAGTCATATAGGTTATGAACAGGGCCCGGATTGTAATGACATGTCATCTATTTATTGATGCTGCATAGACATTGCCAAAAAATCCTAGTCATGGCCTCTAGATTACATAAATACATTTTTATTACGTCATTTTTTGTCATTTTATGCGATTTTATATTTTTAGGGCATTTCTTTCAATTTTAGGTCATTATTTTGTCATTTTTGTGTCATTTGCTTCCTTATTTAGTCATTTTCATGTATTTACATTGAATGTATTAACTTTTTTTTCGTCTCTAGCGGTGCTATCTTTGAAGTGTTATTTGTTTAATGAAAGAAGGAAAAATCCGGCGTTAAAGTGTTGTCATGTCTCAGTCGGAAGTGAGAATCAAAGAAAAGCCAACATTTTGTATTATATTACTATTGTTATTAGATTGACTTGGCACCAGAGTCTGCCACCTGCTTGGATTTGAGAGTGCAAACTAGCTACTGTTTACCTTAAATGAACAACAATATAATCCGGCAGACCACAAAAGGAAATGCCGAATTTTGACTCGCCAATGCCTCAGTGCCAGTATAAATTTCCGTGAGAAAAGAACATTCACAACATTACAGTTATTTACAGTTTTTACAATTACGTACAAACTAGTCTATAACTTTGTGTTTACGATAATTTTTTTTTATAAATAAAATATCAGTTTTTAGGTTATTTTTTATAATTATTAAGTCATTTTCTTTAAAATTTAGGGTCATTTTATAGGTAATTTTTCAAACAATTTTAGGTCATCAGAATCCGGGCCCTGGTTATGAATGAATACAATCTGCCAGAAATTACATTAGGTATATTGCTGCACAGGAAAAATATTGTATGCACCACGTACGCAAAAACCTAGTACTTTTTCAAGAATATTAATATTATTTCGTTGTTAAATAATGCATGACAATATAGTCTCTCAGCAAAGTGCTTAAGATGTACTACGAGGATGTACTACTGCATAACTACTGTAGGTGTTAATCTTTCCATTGAATCCAGACAAGACTTCACTCCATTTGTTAAGCAAACACTCTCCCACAGTTGTATAAATATTGAGTTTCTGCTCGGTGATTAACTTCAAACAGACTATTACAGTAAGCAAACTCACCTTTAATGCTTCGGTAGCAACTACTTAATCATAAGAGAACCATCCAGTGAAAAGACAAGGCAGTGGTCTATTCTCTGTTTGCAACGGAACAGTGATCTTCTGATACGAGGTACCAATCAGAATAACGTAGTGGGCCTATCATTTTTGCTTAATACATTAGAGTCCCGCTATTCCGAAAATCCGCCTATTCCGAACAGAGTTCAGAAAAAAATAGATTTTTGAAGTGAAACTTCTTTAGCCGCGGTAGGAGTAAATCGAGAGCTAACCCAAACTTGCGTTACGAACAAAATCGTCACGAAATTAGTGTGGCTGTGACGGAACGGACTGCACAGAAAACAATCAACTCAATGATTAGGCGTATCCAAAATTTAAAAAATAAAAGATCCAAAATCCAAAATACAAAATTTGAAAAACCTAAAAATTCAAAATTAAAAAAAAATTAAAAAAATACGGGAGCGCGCGGGGGAAAGGTATCAGGCACTGAGTGAGGGACTATTACTGCTTCGAACTAGTAGCGTGGTGAGCCCGTCACCTTTATAAAAAAATCCAAAATTTAAAAAAATAAAAAAATCCAAATTTAAAAAATCTAAAATTAAAATATTAAAAGTTACAAAAATTTAAAAATCCAAAAATCTAAAATGAAAAAAGTCCAAAAGCCCAATATTAAAAAGTCCAACAATCCAAAATTGAAAAAAAACCAAATAATCCAAGGTTGAAAAAATCCGAAAATTAAGAAAAGTTTGACTTCTGTCGCGTGGCGTTCCACGCACACTTTTTTAAACTTAAAAACAGGTGAAATCTAAAAGACGTTCGTGAAAAAACGTACATTTATTGTTATACAAAGAAGTTAAATAGAGACATACATAGAGCCTAAGCTTGATGAAAACGCCTGAAACCAAATTGGAATGAAAGCTGGCACTTAATTTACGCCTTAACAAGTCAATACATTGACATTATTCAGTAAATCCGCCTATTCCGAATTCCGCTAAACCGAACGGTGTTCGGTCCCAATTAGTTCGGAATAGCGGGACTCTACTGTAACTTTTTGTTCGACCTTACAATAGGCCTAATACGCTTATTTATTTATTTATTTATTTATATTTCCCTCTGGTGTAGGTGAGAACTTAAGGGGCTACATATAGCTTTCGGTGTATTGACTACTTCTAAAATTCCATACTGTTTTTAAAATTTATCAAACTGTTACAGTTACGGGTAGAGTAGGATTACTTCCACAAAGTCTCTGGCCTTGAAGACTAACCCAGCCAGCGAGCTTCTCGTTACCAAGATGCGCGGATTCGCTGCGCGTAAGATCACTTTGCTACTGTTGAGCACAGAGTAAAGATCATGCTGCACGTTGCCAGTGGTAGAAAATACTGTAATAGTTGAGTGGAGGGATAATGCCGCAGAGAAAGAGACAGACAACACGTGGAGTGGGATAGCCAATCAGGGTGCAGCTACCTCCCCATGGCAGGAACTCTACGACCGGTGAGACTCGCTCCTAAGGTATATACGTAAAAACCCAGAGACTTTGTGGAAGTAATACTACTCTAATTATCATTTTAATATGGCAGCCACGTTTCATGCACTGAAATGCCGTTTTCTTGATAATTTCCGCAAATATCAATATTCTGAGTGATTATTTTTCTGTGTATTTGTTAATATCATATAAACAATACTAACTTTTATTACTAACATTAATTTAACATTAATAGTTTATTTTTTAAATATATATATTTTAACGAAAATACATTTAAAAAAAAATTAAAAAGTTATAGCCTACTGTAGATATTCCGATTGTAGATGCTGTTGTTTGAGGTGTAGGAGGTGGATGTTTAAACACCTCCCAACCGAACTTCTTCAGGAGACTTGCTTGGAGGTGTTTAAACATCCACCCTACAGCCCGGACCTCGCTCCCAGTGATTTACATTCTTTCCTACACCTCACAAAATGACAAAGAATGACAGAGAGGAGGAGATGCTTATCATTCAGTGGTTCAAATCCCTGACGGCAGACTTCTACGACACAGGTATCCAAAAGTTGGTTCCACGGTATTACAAATGTTTCAATTCCGTTGGCAAATATGTTGAAAAATAGCTCAACATTTGCTGTATCTATTGGAATATATATGTCCACGAGATTGTGTTTTGTTTCTGTAAACGGCAACAGGGAATCTTATTTTATGGATGCGCCTCGTATTTTCATCTAAGCATATGAGAATATTATAGGAGAAAAATTCCTCCGGCACTGGGACTTGAACCCAGGACCTTTGGCTATTCGCGCCAATGCTCTACCAACTGGGCAACCATTAGGGCAATCAGTCATAGGAGAGAGGTTCTATCCGGCGCTGTGAATTGAACTCCGGCTTAGCTCAGTTGGTAGAGCATTGGCACGAATAGCCAAAGGTCCTGGGTTCAAGTCCCAGTGCCGGAGGAATTTTTCTCCTATAATATTCTCATGTAATGTCCAACAGAGACAATAATCGGTAATCTAAGCATATGTTTACGACCATAGAAACAGTATAGATTGCGCTATATTGTTTTTATTTCGCTTGTATCATACGATGCTAAGGGAACTAGGCGATGCAATACGGAGCTACAGGAATTTTATATGAAGAGGATAGGTGGGATGAATGAAGGCGTGTAATAGGATTAGCAGACAGCCACACACACGCTCGCTGGTCGATACTGCAGAGTTGACCCTTACCTTGCGTTATCTAATTGAAATCTCTACCACTTAAGCTATTACATTATGTTTATTAAGTATATTACAATTAAATACAGAATTGAGCTATATATTAGACTAGCTGAAAAGGCCCGGCGTCGCCCGGGTTTTGTATTTTGTAATTGGAAATTAACTTATGAAGGACTTTCGATTTTTAAATTATAGGTCCTTATATAGGTATTTGTCGGCCGTGGTGGTCTAGAGGTAGCGTGCCCGCCTCTAGATCCGCAGGGCGCGGGATCAAACCCGGCCGCGGTCGATGGATTTTTCAGGACGTAAAAATCCTGAGCACGGAGTCCTCCGGGAGGGACTTTAAACTGGGGGTCCCGTGTCGTAGATTTACTCCAAGCCTAAATTAGAGCCTCTGGACAAAATTTAACGGCCCTTTCACGTCCAAGAAATACTTAGTTTCCAGAGGGAGGTTGCGAGGCGATGGGCTTACCACCTGTCCCTCTACCCTCTCTCGGAAAATAAGCATATCAAAATTAGTGTAGGTAATGAAACCTCCACTTGGAGGCCCCTTCGCCCCACCTGGGGATCATAGGGTACCAGATACAGATACAAATACATAGGTATTTGGAATTTGAAATAGGAAGAATGACTTGTCACACTCAAACTATTCCCTCAGAAAACGCTTGATATAGCTTTTTATGGCTCATAGAGGATGTAGAATTTTGCATCCCATCCACAGCAAGCCTGGTAGGGGTTCAAATAAGAAGAAACATAAATTCCGGTAACATAAAATTCTATTGTTTTTGCGGAATATTTTATTTCTCACTCTCAACTTACCATAAAACCGTTTTGGGGATGAGATTAAACAGAAATGCAATATCACATTCATGATTCTCTCCCCAAAAACCTGCGTTATAATAATATACATATGACCATACCTCGTATTGTTTTCTCTATGTCCAGGGCAGAGAAAGTTATGTGACAGCATTATTTTCGTGGATTTCATTCTTTAATATTTATTTATGACATGAATTATATTGATAGCTTCTCTAATTTGTCAAAGTCCCGTTTCATTTATTTCCAAACCCATCCGAGACCATTGGCAACAGTATGTTGTTGGATTTGATAATTCTGTGTAAAAAGGGATTAAGTATTCTCAAAAAAAATTTATTTTTGGTATTTAAAATCAAAATTTTTCAAAATCCTTTCTTAGTGAGCTTTTACATTATGAAACGAAGGTAATATCAAAATTCCAAGTCTCTACCTGTTATAGTTTAGGCTCCACGTTGATTCTCTGTCAGTCAGTCAGGACAAAGCCTTTTATATGCAGAGAGATTATCATAGGTTACATAACGAGAGGAAGGTAGGCCTAGAACTAAATGGCAGACACAATGCAATCCCTAAGTATGAGGAACAGGGAATGCCCCCTCCAAAATGCAATTTGTCTATGAATCCATCTTTATGGGATTGCAATTAAATTTCATCCGAATTTCACCACACGATGGCTTACAATATCTACCCTCTCCAGGATGCTCAACATTAAGTACATTCGCTTAGAAGTAACAACAAACAACTTAACTGTTGTCACAAAGTCAGTGCACGAACTTCAGCAGAAATGAGACAGTAAATTTATACAACATAGTCTATCTGCAATGAGCTATCATATACACCTTACACCTAATTTAATTTATGAATTTCATCTAATGTTAGCTGAAATGCGAACAGATCCACCTTATAACCCCGATAATATAGAGTATTTAGGTTCAACCTAAGAAGCCTAGGCCTAAGAAATAGTACAGTAATCTAATATAAATCGTATAGCCAGAATATATATATATATATATATATATATATATATATATATATATAAAATACACCTTATAGTGTAAGCAATGTGTAATTTAAACCAAATTCACTTGAAAATACTACACAGGAATTCCATTAGATTTAATTATTACCTGCAGAAGTATTTAATTTTTTCCAAAGATATTGCTAAATGTAGGCCTACACATTCAGATTTAATAGTTAATAGGCTACACAGAAATGTAAATTATTAAACAACTTTTATATATATATATACATTAATTAAAGATATAAAGTCACAAAGCCAAAAATGTGATAAATCACAAGTCCACAATAAATTCCTGAAAACTTCAGAAGACCACTGTCCTCTTCGTAGAATGAGTATTGTATAATGTAAGCATAGAATAAAATAGTAAAATTGGCACTTTTCTTGAAAGAACAATAAAAGCAACTCTTGATTAAGATCTACACCATTTCAACCTCAATTTCGGAAAAAGTAATTTCAATTTCGGAAAAGGTAATTTCAATTTCGGAAAAGGTAATTTCAATTTCGGAAAAAGTAATTTCAATTTCTGAAAAAGTAATCTCAATTTCGGAAAAAGTAACTTCAATTTCGGAAATAAGAGGGCTATTTTTTAAAACATTCGATGGGGTTTAAAATGAAAACCGCAGTGAAAATCAAAACTGTTTTATTTGGAACATTTAGGTACACCTTCTAGCTACTTCTCTACATAATCTCGCTCCGATTGAGTCATTTGTCCTAGCGTGGTACCAACTTTACTATACCCTCTTCATAGCCCTCGTATTTCCGAAATTGAAGTTACTTTTTCCGAAATTGAAATTACCTTTTCCGAAATTGAAATTACTTTTTCCGAAATTGGAATTACTTTTTCCGAAATTGAAATTACTTTTTCCGAAATTGAGGTTGAAAAGGTGTAGTATTAGATCAAATCCAATTGTCCTAGACACTACACCTTTTCAACCTCAATTTCGGAAAAAGTAATTTCAATTTCGGAAAAAGTAATTCCAATTTCGGAAAAAGTAACTTCAATTTCGGAAAAGGTAATTTCAATTTCGGAAAAAGTAACTTCAATTTCGGAAATACGAGGGCTATGAAGAGGGTAGAGTAAAGTTGATACCACGCTACGACAAATTACTCAATCGGAGCGAGATTATGTAGAGAAGTAGCTAGAAGGTGTACCTAAATGTTCCAAATAACACAGTTTTGATTTTCACTGTGGTTTTCATTTTATGCCCCATCGAATGCTTTAAAAAATAGCCCTCGTATTTCCGAAATTGAAGTTACTTTTTCCGAAATTGAGATGACTTTTTCCGAAATTGAAATTACTTTTTCCGAATTTGAAATTACTTTTTCCGAAATTGAAATTACTTTTTCCGAAATTGAGGTTGAAATGGTGTAGTTTCCTCCTAGGCCGCCGTTACACCTAATAACTCTAAGGAAAGTAAAGGAAGGACTTGCTACTCGCATTACCCAAGGAGTATCTGCTTTTCTCAACTCCGCCTGCGAATGATTGACTAGACTACCCGCGTTGCACGGCGGTCAGAGAAGTTGCCGCATCAGTAGGCGAAAGTGCAAGTGACTCATTACTTTTCAACCGCTCAAATATTAATGACATTGAGAACTAGGCTTATATATTTTATAATTTAATATAGCTTTAATTATAATTTTCATTAACATAATTGAAGCGTTTAGTTTTATAAGGGTCTACGTGAATCATGATTGTGTAGAAAACAAGACATCTTGGAATTTAGTGACTTTCCTGGACCTTGGACTCTTCTGAAATTCATCGTTCTGGGTGCATAGATCCGTTTAAAATTATCAGCTGAAAAATCATGATTTTGGCACTTAGACCCTTATAAAACTAATTTCAATTTACATTTATAAAATACTAGCGTGTGCCCGCGGCTTCGCACGCGATAATTATTTCAAAAATTAAAAATTAAGAGCATAATAGTTAAATCATTATATTTATTAACACCTAAATCACGTGAATTACATACCACGATTATATAGCGTCGCCTCGACGCGTCCTCTTCGGTGTAGGTTGAAAATTTCATATGTCTGCGTGCCTTGACATTATAAACAAATGAATCGATCTGCGTGAGCTACAACATTCAAGCGATCGCGATAGTTTTATGTCCAAGGAATGACAAAAATAGCCAAAGCCTACTGTAATTGATTTGACATTGAATGGTATTACTGAAAACTAATGCTTCGAAAAAGAAAAAAATACACGTTTTTTGCCCGTTTTTCACTCATAACTCACGAACGAAAGGAAAAATTAAAAATGCAATATGCCAGAAACCTTCCCGGGAATGCACTCAACAACTTCCCAAAGTTTCATGGCGATCGGATGAACGGTGTAGTAATGCATAAAGGACACACACACACACACATACACACATACATTCATTTTTATATATATAGATAATCAACATGTTTCGTTTTTGTATTTTTAATTATATTATTTGGTAATGTTTGAATATATACAACTACGGTTAGTGTAACACAAGACCTTAGGGCCTTAACTACACCAGAGGTAAATTTAAGTAAAGTTATCGAAATATCTACCTTAATTTTAAAATGTAAAATACTACAAAATAGCCCGTGACTTTGCCACGGTTAAAATGATGCTTAAATACGAAACTTATCTGGATATCTTTCGCTTTTTCCTTCAAAATACGTTCCTATCAGTATGTAGATTACAGAATTTAATTATATCGTAAGTTTTATGCAGTCCCAAAGCCACCTAAACACTGATAATACGTATTGTTTCTCAACTGTTTGTTGACAGATGAATATGATGTGAATTTTATTTGATCAATTCGGTGCAATTTTCAGAAATTATATAATGTTTCAAGGGAAGGAGTGATTGGTTTGTATTTTTATTCTTCGCGATTATTTCCGGGGTTAAATTATCGATATTTTACAGCTAGTGCCTGTGCCTTCGCCCGCCATTATTAATTGACTCCAGGATTTTTAAGAAATTTATACTGGCAGCTTATTAAAAATGTTTGTGGTTCAGAGCTATGAAAATTGTAAGTAAAAATAAAATTAGAATATTTGTTCATTGTTCATTTCACGAAGGCTTTATATAATAAAGAAACGGTTTTCCTAATTTTGTACTCTTCGTGAAGGTTTACACTGCCAGAGACGAACATCGCCGAGTATACCCGACGTTTCACGAAGCGGGCGAGCGAGTGAGCACGCTATTTAGGGCCGTTGAATTGTATAAAAGTAGATTTTTAGATTGTTAAAACGTATCATCACCACAAACGTAAAAACACTCTTTGAACTATTAAATTGCAATTTCATTGCAGCACAGACGCGCTAAAACATAAAAAAGTACTCCATGATTAACGAGTGAAATAACAAAGGTATGAATAATAAATAGGCCTACAACGGGCCAGAGCAGAAACGTTCTCTCTAATTTATTCGCTTGATGAAGCTATATGATTGGGTTCACAGGTAGAGAGAGGTCTTTTAATTGGAAAATAAAACGCTACGGGACCCTTGTTTACCTTGTCGTTTGCTGCCGAGTTTTAAAAAAATAGAACTCACAGAGCAGGTACGGAGAAAATGTGCTCTCTGACGAAGATTAAACGGATGACCGATAAAGCAAACAATCGACAGTCGACACTTTAGAGATCAGAAGTAATTCTGTTAGGGAATTGGATTGATAAAAAAAAAATCTGAATGCGCAGATGACGTACTAGTAGAGCTCGTTGCCGTGGCAACCTGAATGAACGCTCATGTTAGGTTTCTTATTGCAGAAGTCTGAAAAGATATGTTTGCATTAATTTAAAAAAAGCGGAATATTCAACATTAAAGGAAACCCAACAATTATTTTATTAACTTCAGTGCATGAAATATATTTTAGTAGACTTTACAGAGTAGAAATACTATAACTGATCAGATTAAGGGTGGCAATAGACAATATTAAAATTGGAAATAACGCAGATAGCTTTCGTGAGTGACGAAGTTTGGTTATTATGTTCCAGAATGGTACTTTATGAGGGAAAAGGTAATCTGCACCACTTCTACCTTTTCCCCAACCTACACGATGTAAACTGCGTCACCGACATGTAAATGGCGTCACCGTCATACTAACGCACTAACATTTTCCTTTCCACTTCTCTAGACTTAGGACTGGCTATGAAATTGCATAGATGTGGTTAAAAATGTTAGACTTAGTAGCTTTGTCATTTTTTAAAAAATGTTAAAAACACTACCCTAATTTTTTTACATGAGCACTTTGTTCTCATATGACGCCTTCTTAATAAAATCAAAACGGGATATTTCATTGTTTATATATTGTTCTCTCCACTTGAGTAGACGAGAATACTTGTCATTTATTTTAGCTGTTTTTCTTACAGGTATCCCTTATTCAATATTTCTCAGTTTTATGTAGGCACTTGTTTGGAACTGGAGAAGTGCATCTAACACAAGGAAGATGTTGGGAGAAGCGTGGTAGAACATCGAATTATATTTTGCGTGAAATTACCTACATATTTCCGTGGCGCAGTTTACATTTCTGTGTGCCGCAGTTTACATATCTTATCTTTATTCTATTTAAAATTAGGTGTCAACCGTGGCGCAGATTACATACACCCCTTTATGAGATTGTGAAGTGTACGGAAAAAATATCCGTCCATGTATCTGTTTGCGCGATAACTCAAATACATTTTATCAGATTTTCATGAAACTTGGTATACGCATTTATATCGTCCTTGGTACGAAGCATATTTATTTTGGACCAAATCGGAGTAAAGCCCAATTGACTGCCTATTTTATCGTAATATATTAGAAAGAATTTAACAAATGTAGATCAGTTCTCATGACAACATATTGTTTTACAGTGCTCATATACAACTTTGGAAGTTGCAATATAGTTAACTTTGACAAATAGCACCAACCACATATTCCTTCACATATGCTTATCGAACTAGACCTTTGTTCTTCCGTAAGCCCTGCTTAATGATTCGATCTGGAGCTTAACTCGGAAATCGATAACAAAAATACTTATTTTCTGTATATCATAATTGCAATTATCACCGATTAAACAAAAGCATTCTGGCACTTTGTTACATCAGTTTACCTGATTTTATTACTGTTAATTAAGTGAAAGTATTTTATATAAAACACTTATAATCCGAAATACCGTCGTTTCATACTTGCAAAAATGCACGAAATCTTGTGATTTGCGAAATTTTAGTTTTTGTGCGAAATTTGTTGTATTATTAATATCTTTTTTTTTTTTCAAGGGAAATCCGGAGGTTTAGAAGGGCCTCTTTATAAAATGACTTAAATGATGGGCTTATTGAAAGTCGAATCTATATATGTAGACGTTATTAAAAAATAAATAGATTATTCTCACCACTTATTTTTTGAGTTAGCAGGCATGCCAGTGTTGTAATATAAGTGTAAAGAACTAAAAAAATACATAATTTAGTACAAAATTAAAATAGTCTTATGTGTAGAGATGTTCGTGGAAACGTATTTAGTGCTATACGGTAGCGAATATTTAGCTTTAAACCCCATTTCTACTGAATGTATAATAGACTCGTCCAAGCAGGTTGAAATTTTTACTTCCTCTGCCCGTACCGTAGATACTGAGTTTTTTTTTTTTTTTTTTTTTTTTACATAAAAGTACATTTTGAGATACCCTGGATCCAAAAATACTATTTTCGGAAACATGTCTGTGTGTGTGTCTGTGTGGATGTCTGTGAACAGTCTAGCTCCAAAACGGAAAATCTTTTGAAAACAAAATTTTGTATTTGGGCCAGGTACCTTCTGAAGATGTGACCCGAAGATTGCTGAAAAGTTTCTCTTGTTTTAAAGGGACTTTACTTAAAGAAATTTTTGTTTTTCGCAATTTTATTGAAAACGGCTCTAACGATTTTCTTTAAATTTTGCCCATGGGTTGCTTATACTAAGAGCTAGAACTTTTATTTGGAACATTTTTTCGAACAAATTCTCTGAAGGGTAGTTATAAGCCACCACTGTGAACACGCGCTCTTTGCAATACAGCCTCTCATAATGCAATATCGTACGAAAACAAAGTTTTGTATTTTGGTTAGATACCTGTGAACATGCAATATAACACTTTCCCAAGTGACATAAAAGCATAAACGGCATATAGGACACACAAGTCTCAGCGCAAAGCCTATTATGCGTTCTAATCGTAGGCCTAATCGCTTTAAAATGAGATACAAATAAAAATGTATACAGGAATTAATTCCATTTAATACAGTTTATCTACAAATAAGAACATTTTCTTCTATCTTTAATAAAGAAATCTGAAAATTCATACTCTTTATTCATAACTCATAGATGAAGTCTCGCATTCTTTACTTGATAATGGCTTGCTTTCGTTTAATCAATACTCGCACAAATAATAGTATCTTACCTACGTTTATTTTTGTAATCGATCTCTGAGCTAAGCTCCAGATCGTTTCATAATTGCTGCGTAAGTCCGCCGCCATGGGTGGGTCATCGGTAGTTCGCCTGCCTTCCGCCCCGACGTCCCGGTTGGGGACTAGGTGTTGAGGGTTAAGTATTAGATCCCGGTATCACGAATGTCCTTTAAATTTCGGACAGCGTGACATATTCTCCAAGGTTAAAGAACTTAAACTCTCTAAAATATGATCCAACATTAAGTATCTAAATTTATGATCCAAGTGTTAAAAAAAATAGATTTTATTTTGGGAGGAGGTTATGTTTGCGAAACGAGCTCCTTTAGGGCGAGTGTAGCAATCCTACGAATAAAACAAAATCATTTTACCACAAGTATCATAATATTATATAGGCTGTATTACATTTATTTTGTCCTAGTGGTGTTAGAATTAAGAGGTCATATATGAATCGAGTTCCTATAATAACATTATTCTACAGTGAGTCCCACGCAAGAGTTGGCCAATGACGCGGGTTTCTGTGTCGCGGCTGGCACAGCTCGAACTCCCGAGCGATCGGGTGAAATATCTACGCTAATAAAGCCGCGAGATTCAGGTTTTCACATTTACAGTTAAAATTACAATGAAAATAACCACGTACCTCATCACAAGAGATGTTAGAAATGTTCTCCTCTTGCATACGCACAACACTGGCGCCTTTTTAAGAAAATTTTCTTTCACGCGCGTAAGTTCAGCTTCCGAGATATAATTAATTTCTCTTCTAATGTTCTAATGTGTGGGGAATTGACCAATGCAATTTATTTTTCACGTTCACCATAAATAATAAAATCAGGTAAACTGATGTAACAAAGTGCCAGTATGTTTTTGTTTAAACAGTTATGACTGCATTATGATATGCAGAATATGTTTTTTTTTTTAAATTGATTTCCAAGTTAAGCTCCAGATTTATTCATTAAGCAGGGCTTACGGAAGAACAAAGGTCTAGTTTTTTTAATGAGATTAAAATCTTCCAGCATCACCTGAACTGTACAGATATGTGATATCATGACAATCGCACACTCACATAAAAATGTCAAAAAAAAATTCAAATTGGCCGGTTTCGGGTTTTGAACCATGGACTCCAGAATGTGAGGCCAAAGCGTTACCATCTCGGCCACCGGGGTCATTTTAACGGTCTAGTTGGATAAGCGCTTGTAAATCGATAGTGTTTTTTGTCATAGCTACCTGTATTTTAATTTCCAAGGCCTTATAAGATAACAGTAAAACAATAGGCAGTGTTGTCAAGATAATTGATTTTCATTTTTTTTTAATAAATTCTTTCGAATACGTATATTACCATAAAATAGGCACTAAATTGAGCATTACTCCGAAACAGGTCAACCGATTTTATCCATTATAAATAGACGTCTTCCCATGGACTTATAAATGCGTATACGAAGTTTCATAAATATACGATAAAGCGTATTTGAGTTATTGCGCCTTTAAAGTAGACACTAAATTGGGGTTTACTCCGGTACCGGTCAACAGATTAGGTTCAAAATCAATAGGGCACTTCTCATGAACGTCATAAATGAGTATACCAAGTTTCATGGTAATTCGATACAAAGGCGCCATAATCTATTAAAATAGGCACTAAATTGGGCATTACTCCGGTACCGGTGAACCGATTTGGTTCAATATCAATAGGGTTCTTCCCATGGACATTATATACGTGTATACCAAGTTTCATTAAAATTCGACAAAGCGTATTTGAGTTATCGCGCGTACAGACACACGGACGGACAGACAGACGGACAGACATTTTTCGTCCCCACACACAATCTCATAAAGTACCATACTGGCACTTAATAGTCACATAGGCTATTGTTACAAGAACTTAAAGACAGTATCACAAGAGAAATTAACTCTATCTCGGAAGCTGAACTTACGCGCGTGAAAGAAAATTCTCTAAAAAGGTGCCAGTGTTGTGCCTATTCAAGAGGAGAACATTTCTAACATCTCTTGTGACAAGGTACGTGGTTATTTTCATTGTAATTTTAACTTTAAATGTGAGAACCTGAATCATTACACTGATCGCGGCTTTATTAGCGTACATATTTCACCCGATCGCCCGGGAGTTGGAGATGTGTCCGCAGCCACGCAGAAACCCGCGTCATTGACCAACTCTTGCGTGGGACTCACTGTACAACGTTTCACATGCTTAACTATATGGATACTATTATGCAATATTTAGACTATCTGTCAGATTTTATTTGGGTTATGTATCCTTCGGGGATGCGATGTGATGTGGTAACGATATTATCTTCATTTTTACAACCAATTTACATGAAGAGAATCCCATACATAATGATATATATTGCACTAAGATGCTAACTTTTATTTGAGCGGAGTAAGTTATGTGAATTTCACATAGAATTTTTTTACGTTAATATTTATGTTCAACGTGTGTAATAGTATATTGCGATACAAGTGCCGTAAGGCACGTTTACGGGTCGAGGAAACAGATTGAAAACCCGGCCCGTGTGTTGCATGCTATTTTTTGCACGATGATTATTTATATCAATTTAATTATATTAATTGTGGTATTACCTGAAAGTATTATGTAAATACATTCTTGAAAATAGATGTTTATTTCAGAAAGTGATTCGCATGTGTTTGTTGTTATGGGAACCGAATATTTGTCCTGGGGGCCGTGCCCATAAAGGCTTGTATTATGAAGTGTATCGTAATGAATTATGACGTAGCGCTTGGATCGTAAGTAATTTAACCTCATCGCAACCGGCCTTAGCAACAAGACTGTGTGGGAATGTCAACTTACGATCCATCTAAACAAAGTTCGTAAGTACCACTTACTAGCTAAGGAGTGCAAAAATTATTTAAAGAAACAGCAGTAGCCTATGCATAGCTAGGAACTATAACAATATTATAAATTATGTTTTCGCAAGATATCTTTAATATTAAATTTCATGAAACAATACTTACTGGACGAATAAATGAATGTTTATTAACTGATTGTGTTTTGTTCGCAGAAAACAACATTGATAATATGTGCAGTGTCAGTCTAAAAGCGCTTTTCAAATAATTCAAATACAATTAATTTATTATGTACTAGCAGGTACCCACGGCTTTGCCCGCGATAGTTAATTGGAAGATTAAAAATTAAGAGGAAAATAATTAAAACATTATATTTATTAACCCTTGAAAGCGAAACATTCATGGGCCAAAACTAAACGATTAATAATTAATGAAATAGCTAAAAATCCGACTTTGAAGTAAATTCCATGATTAGAAAGCTCAGCATGGGAAAAAGACCTCAGATTCGAGTTCCCTGGCCCAGAAAACCCCTGCATAGTGAGTTTCGTCCAAATCGAACAATATTTGCCCATTTAGGCCTATATTCATTATCCCTCTTCAGTATACGTTGAAAATTTCAGAAGTCTGCGTGCCTTGACATTATAAACAAATGAATCGCCCAGGGCGGGCTTACAAAATTCAAGCGATCGCGATGCTTTTATTTCCAAGGTATGACAAAAATAGGCTAAGCCATCTGCAACTGATTTGACAATAATGAAAATGTATTACTGAAAACAGATGCTTGAATAGCGAAAAAAAATCAACGTTTTCTGCCAGTTTTTCACTCATAACTCGCGAACGAAAACGAAAATAAAAAATCCGGCTTCGAGGTGCATTCGCCCACCCTTCAGTTCATCTATGTTTAAAATTTCAGATCTCTGCGTTCAGTAAATTTCGCTGGGTATCGCGCACAGGTAGAAAGGCAGAAAGACAAACACTTCCTTTTATTATTATTAATGATTATCCATACTATTCGTTAAATAATCGTTTTTAATTCAACTCGTGACTTCGATCTCCCCTAGATAAATTTATCGACGATTTCCGAGTCATTCGATAATAATGAAGAAAAGAGAATACTACTCACAACGCTGTAAGGGAATATGCTTGCAAGACTACATATACCATATTATAGTTGGCGAAGTTTGGAGAGAGGATTCATATTGACAGGGGGCTTTGTAGCGAGGAAGAAGAGCGAGTTAGTTGGGCCCCGAGACATTCCAACACCTATATTGTTATTTATATTCCTTTGTTCCCAAGGAGATGTCTTCCAAGTTATGAAGATAAGAGGAACTTCACACAGTTGTTGATACAGGAATCCTTGAATGTAGTTCATGTAACACGCTATCGTATATTTAAGAGAGATGTTGTATAAGGCAGCTTAAACGCTTGATTTTGTAGAACCCAAGCGTCAGAATTTAACTATTCTTTCAGTTGAGAATTAGCTTTCCCCTCTATGCAATTCGTGAGGAAAATTCAAACAAAATCTTGGCAACGTTGAGTAGCAACGATTTTCTCTTCATTTGTACAATCATTTCATTTTCGCGATTTTCTCGAAAACAGCTTTAAAGATTTCTGCACAAATTGTATATTACAAAAGTCTAAAGCTCCTTTGAAACACTTTTCCCAATAAATTCTCTGAAGTTGTTGAAATCTCATGCGGTGGATTTCTACAGAGAGGGTATCGAAAAGCTTGTCCCACGGTATGATAAATGCCTTAATTTGAATGGCGATTATGTAGAAAAATAGCCTAAAGACTAGTTTACACGATGACACTAGGTTTCGTAACCGCTTTCATGAAAGTGGTTTCGTGAAACTAATTACACACATTTTCTTTCCAATGCAACCGTACATTTCATGTTATTTCTGAAGTTCAAGTAGTTAAAATCCCATATAAACGTTTGAAACACGTATGAATACAGGCATTTCACAATTTCCTCACTTCCCCATTTCATTTTACGAAACGCGAACAAGCTAAATAAGCGTAAAATATCAAAATTACAATTATAGTTTCGTGAAAAGTTGGAATCAGCTGCGTAGTGTCGTAACTCATTGTCGCCAGTACAACTTGCGCTTGCGCATTCAAGTAAAAAACAGTTGCGAATCTCACTTACGAAACCTATTTCGTCGTGTAAACTAGCCTTAAGAGTCTACCTTCAAAATGTTTGTAATAATTTTTTTTTCACTTTGTTTATTTTTTGTTTCAAAAGTCTGCTACTTTCTGGACAGCCCTCGTATATATTTTAGGGAACCAAAAAGTGGAAACTAAGTTTCAGATATAACATTATGTTAGTTTTATACCATAGATTGTCTGGTAAAAATCGCAACAACAAAAAATGCTTGCAAAATGTGGATTTTGCTTTCCAACGTGAATGCACACCTTAAAGAGAGTAACTCTGTGGAAAATAATGAAGCTTAGTGTACCGTTTGTGAATACGTTTGTTTACACCTGTCACTGAAAGTGTTGCCCACCCTATTTGCAATCTTTGTTTACATTCACTACTGATACTAAAGGTCCTGTAATGAATGGCAACAAAGAGAGACAAAAATCGCGCGATGTTTTCTTTGTGCTGATGGAATTGTACATTTTATTCGTGTGTCGTCATCAAAACAAACACGTTCGTTTGCTTCCCATTAAATGTTTGCGTAGCGATTCAAGTCCGGAGCTAGCAATTATACGTTTCGTACACACAGACACGCACACACATTGATGCAGTTTTCCGCACAAACTAGATGTTACACAACTTTCACAGTAGAGTATGTAAATGGCGTGTAGGCCTAACGTATTCTGCATTCGGCGAAATTATGATTTCGTTACCAAATGTGGTGTATTAGGGGATGAACTATTAAAGTCTTACTTCATAATTTTTTAGCCTGAAGGCTAGTTTAGAAGACGAAATTAAGTTTCGCAACTAAACTTAGTAGTAAGTTAGTAAACCCTTAGCAAACAGGGATGGCGCGTGGGTCCAGGTATAATAGGTTCCCTTACCAGCAAGCACCCTCACATTTACAAGCGCAGGGGATTAGGACCGACCGTAATTTCAGCCCCATCAGTCATTTAGTCTATTTCAATAATTCAATCTTAGATTTTTTAATATGCCATTTTATCGAAAAACGTTTGTTATATATGAATTCTACACATAATTAGAAGAAAAATGACACCAAACAATGTATAATTTACTTTAATAGGAACATTTCTAACAAATTATGACGACGAGTCGTCTTGGTTACTTAGTTACTTAGTTACTTACTTCATCATTTGTTAGAAATGTTCCTATTAAACTAAATTATACATTGTTTGGTGTCACTTTTCTTGTAATTATGTGTAGGATTGATATATAACAAACATTTTAAAATAAGATGACATATTAAAAAAATCTAAGATTAATTGATCGAAGTAGACTAGGTGACTTATGGGGAGGAAATTACGGTTGGTCCTAAATCTCCTGCCCTTGTAAATGTGAGGGTGCATGCGGGTGAAGGAACCTACCTGGCCTCAACCGCCTTCCCTGGTTGCTAAGGATTTTTTTTAATTTGCCGACCAATGACAAACAAGTACGGTATATTAAAGGAGCAAATTCAGCTACATATTTTTGTAGATAGGAAGTGAATTGAGTGGGTATTGAATAATTGTATCATTAAAAAGGGTAAATATCTCAATTGTTTATGCTATTTTTCGAGTGCCCTTATAAGAAATAGTTACTTGTTTATTTTGTTAAAGAAAACTACAATAACTCTGTCAAAATTATAATAATACAATTTTCGGTATTATATTAGTGTCCATTATTATGTTTTATTAAGACTGCTAAACTCGTTTGTTTAAAAAGCCTAAAAAGGGCTATTTTACGAAAATAAAAGGCTGCAATACCTTTTATAAAAGCCTAAAAATCCGGGCCCTAGTGTGATCACTTTAGACGAATAAAAAGTCAAATCGATGTGCACGAAAAACCAAGGGAGGCCCGTTCGGCCGTCTGTGGATCTGCCATTGCATCTATGGAAGGTAATAAAGCCAAATCTCTATATATATAAAAGGCTTTGTCCTGACTGACTGAATGAATGACTGACTGATTGACTCAATGACAGGAATCAACGTACAGCCTAAACTATAAAAGGTAGAGACTTGGAATTTTGACAGTACCTTCGTTTCATAATGTAGGTGCTCACTAAGAAAGGATTTTGAAAAATTCTGATTCTAAATGCCAAAAAATAAATGTTTTTGAAAATACTTAATACCTTTTTACATAGAATTATCAATTCCAAATCACAGAATATATTGTTGCCAAATAGTATCAGATGGGCTTGGAAAAAACAAATGAAATGCACTTTTGACAAATAAGAGAAGTTATCAAAATAATTCATGTTATAAATAAATATTACAGAATGAAATCCACTAAAATAATGGAATCACATAACTTTCTCTACCCTGGACATAGAGAAAACAAAACGAGGTATGGTAATGTGTATATTATTATATTATATCGCAGGTTTTTGGAGAGAAAAGTATGAAAGTGATAATGCTTTCTGTTTAATTTCATCTCCAAAACGGCTTTATGGTAACATAAGAGTGGGAAATTTCCCGCCTCGATATTACAATTTTATGTTACAGGAATTTCTGTTTCTTCTTATTTAAACTTCTACCAGGCTTGCTGTGCACTGTACAAGCGATGGGATGCAAAATTCTAGATCCTCTATGAGCCATAAAAACTATATCAAGCGTTTTCTGAGGGAATAGTTTGCGTGTAATAAGTCGTTCTTCCTATTTCAAATTATAAATGCCTATATAAGGACCTAGAATTTAAAATTTAAAATCCTTCATAAGTTAATTTCCAATTACAAAATACAAAACCCGGGCGACGCCGGGTCTTTTAAGCTAGTACCTTTTATACAAGCCTAAAAATCCGGGCCCTAGTGTGATCACTTTAGACGAATAAAAAGTCAAATCGATGTGCACGAAAACCCAAGGGAGGCCCCTTCGGCCGTCTGTGGATCTGCCATTGCATCTATGGAAGGTAATAAAGCCAAATAGCCTATAAAATGTAATTTTGATATGATTATTCTGTATCGAGCTACGGTGTTAAAGAAAGAAAAAACTATAACCCGGCGGAGAAAGCGAACAGAAAAAAATGGCAATTGTGTGCCTGTTGGAATCTTCGTGTATAATGCAGGACAGGAGTAATGAAGTATGAACAATGAATCAGAGAGATGTCGTGACCATTCGTGTTTTCTCTCCTGGCCAGATTGGTCACACGCAGATGTGGAATAATTCATACAAAACAATATTACACATTTACAACTCTATCTGGGCTTGGGCGATGACATGTTTATGGCAAAACCAATGGTTGTATACAGGGTGGTCCTAAACTATATGTAGACCTGGGATTTTAAGGCAAATGCCTATTTTGTTTCTTATGAAATAACATGAAACTTTTTAAATATGTGGACGTTTCATGATAAATCACTTACATTTATAGAGTTTTATAGTGCCCTAAAATTACTATTTGGACCTTTAGAGCCTATTTTATTATTTTGGTGCCTAAAATGCCTATTTTGTTCATTTAAAATAAAATTCAACTTCTGTTACTTTTACAATCATTTAATGAACATCCCTGAATGAAGAGCAGAACAGCAGAGGGTGGGTTTTTCACAGAAACTTGATTTTCCAAAACAATTGTCGCCAAAGGAATGCTGATGGGGGAGGATTCGCTCAAAACAAGTAGCAGGTGTGTATATATATAGTAAGAATATATATATAATAGTAAATCGACATTCCCTATTTACTACTGAAACTAGGAATTCAATTGAACGATTCCAAAATATTCTAGAATGCATTGTGTCAAATCAGTTGACCGGTACCGAAGTAATGCTCAATATAGCGATTATTTTATGATAATATTAGAAATGATTTTAAAAAACTAAAACTCTGTGGCGCTAAATCCCTGAGGGACAAGGCCAACCACCCGATCATAGACAGATGGCAGGATTGGAGGGCATCAGCATGCCGACACCAACGACCGTTAATGGTGGTTTCTATGACCGGAGCCGATACTTCTCTATCAAGTAGCTCCTCAATTTGAATCACGAGGCTGAGTGCACTCCGTTCCAGACCTCCCTACGTCAGAAAAATCCGAGGTACCGGGGATCGAACCCGGGCCGACGGATCTGTAGTCAGCGACGCTAATTAGAAATAATCTACGAAATGAAAATCAGTTAACATGACAACATATTGTTTTACAGCGTTCATATATGGCTTTGGAAGTTGCAATACAGTTAGCTTTGACAAATAAAACTACCCTTGTTCTTCCGTGAGCCCTGCTTAATGAATAAATCTGGAACTTAACTCGGAAATCGATAACAAAAATAACCTACTTTGTGCGTATCGCAATTGCAGTTATCACTGATTAAACAAAAGCATTCTGATTCTTTGTTACATCAGTTTAGGCCTACCTGTTTTTATTTGAAGTGAGAAAGTTTGTCCAAGCTTTACATTAGTGAAAGTTCCTGAATGTATCACATCGGAGTTTTCATCTTGTGTGTTATTTTGCTCTTATTTTAGTTCTTGGGGTTTATATCCAGCCAACTGGAAGATAAAGACTGCATTCTGTCGAGTAACGACCTTTTAATCGTACTTTTGTTATCATTATTTCAGTATTGTGTTCACTTTCTCGTGAATGCACAGCACGCAATCCCCTGTGCAATTAACCTTCTGTTTTATACCGCCACTACATTGAATATTTCATGCATTCACTTTCCTTTAAAGGCCAAATACAGTTAATTCTGACCATAGGCGTAACCAGGCCGACCATATGGGGGGGGGGTTATAACATCCAGGAAGAGGGCGGTCCGGGGGTCCTCCCCCGGAAAATTTTAAAAATGAAGATGCAAAATAACGAGTTTTAAGCTTCCGGGGGCTTCCCCGGAAAATTTTAAAAATTAAGACGCAATAACGAGTTTTAAGCTTCCGGGGGTTCTCCCCCGGAAAATTTTAAAAATCAAGACGCAATATAACGAGTTTTAAGCTTCCGGGGGTATCCCCGGAAAATTTTAAAAATCAAGACGCAAAATAACGAGTTTTAAGCTTCCGGGGGTCCTCCCCCGGAAAATTTTAAAAATCAAGACGCAAAATAACGAGTTTTAAGCTTCCCACGCTTTATACTTGTATTAAGTAATTTATGGGCAGACTTAAAAAAATTATACAATTTTCCTTTTTTTAATCAATGGGGGGGGGGTTCAAACCCCCAAAACCCCCCCCCCTCGGTACGCCTATGATTCTGACCATTCCACTCATACGCTAACCTCTGCTAGTTACATTGGTAGGCCTACAGTAAGTGCTATTTTAATCTTGGTTGCAAGCGATATAATTGCTTTAGCGCAATAGTCGCTTCATAGTTAGCTGCTGGATTAATTAAATCGTAAATCATTATTAAGAAATATAAAGGAAGTAAAGACACAAGTAAGATTTAAATTGTAAAATTCAAGTAGCAAATATGATCACATTCTATGTCTGCAGATAAAACGATAGTTGAATAATAATAATAATAATAAAAAAGAGTGCGTGGAACGCCACGCGACAGAAGTAAAACTTAATTTTATTTTTTCAATTTTTGATTATTGGATTTTTTCAATTTTGCATTATTGGACTTTTTAATATTGGGTTTTTGGACTTTTTTAATTTTGGTTTTGGACTTTTTAATTTTGTATCTTTGAATTTTTAATTTTGGATTTTTTAAATTTTCTATCTTTGAATTGTTTATTTTGTTATTTTTAAAATTTTTTATTTTTTATTTTATTATTTATTAAATTTTGGACTTTTGGATGTTATAATTTTTAATTTTTTTTTTTTTTTAATTTTGGAAATTTGTATTTTTTAATTTTGGATTTGCGCGGTAATGAACCTCCGGGTTCCATAAAATAGATAATATACCTTTAGATTGCTTAGGAATTGGCTATTGCCATTGAGGAAGTAAGGTCTGAGAAATTTTCTTTGATTACTCCTAATCATTGAGTTGATTGTTTTCTGTGCAGTCCGCACCGAAACAAGTAAGAGTGTGACTGATTTCGTGACTGATTGTGACTGATTTCGTGACGGTTTTAGTGTGACTGATTTTCCAGATTTACCCTCTACCGCCACTAAAGAAGTTTTACTTCAAAAAGCCCCCAAAATCCGGGGTCGTCTTATAGGACAGATACAAAACAAATTAGACTGAAATTTACTAAAATTAAAACCACTATAAAACGATATATTCTGATGTCAAGAATATATTATTTTGATATATTAAGATATTAAGTATCATTTGCGGGCAAATGTTAGCCGCGAAATAACGTGGATTTCATAAATAAAACCACAAACGCTATGATCCGTGAAATAAAAACTATTTTTGGTATTTTTCCCTATATATCGATACGTGTATCACAGGGCTCACGCAAAATACGTGTATCCTTCGGTTCCATTGTGGTGCGACTGTACTCAGTGGCGCCATTTTGAGAAAAAAAAAAGATTGAGGGAGCTTTGTTCCAGTAAGGGTAGCCAACCACAGTTTTGACCATATAATTGCCTCTTGGTCGTCTTACATTTTGATTCAGCGAAACGAAAAATGGCGTTTCTTGTGTTTTCACAATGACTGAAGGAAATAAATTTAGATCTTTTTTTGTGGTAATATAATAATAATTTTAAATGTACTTTGAGTATAGTTATTTTGCCCTACCTTCTAAGTTACTACTAGACCTGGGATTTTAAGGCAAATGCCTATTTTGTTCCTTATGAAATAACATGAAAATTTTAAAATATGTTGACATTTCATGATATATCACTTATATTTACAGAGTTTTATAGTGCCCTAAAATGCCTATTTGAACCTTTAGAGCCTATTTTTACTACTTTAGTGCCTAAAATGCCTATTTTGTACATTTAAAATAAAATTCAACTTGTAACTTTTACGTCATTTAATGGACAACCCTGCATGAAGGGCAGAACAGCAGAGGGTGGGTTTTTCACAGAAACTTGTTTTTCCCAAACAATTGTCGCCAAAGGAATGCTGACTGACGGGGGAGGATTAGTTCAAAACAATAAGTAGCAGGTATATAGTAAGAAGGGACATACTGTGTCAATTTTTCATATAATCCAAAACTGTTTTTAATAAATGTATTTTTAATTCTGTCTTAATTTTACAATTATTTTTGTTAAGAATAGGTATACCATGTTTCTTTCAGTAAAAAAGATCACGTTACAGTTTAAGAGCATATTGTACTATTTTAAAGTCTATTTTCTGCCTATTTACACATTTTTAAAGCATATTTTAAGTGCCTATTTTCTCTTTTGAAAGCCTATTTACTTGTTTTAATAGCCTATTTTAGGTGCCTAAAACTAATATTTTTAGAGCCTAAAATCCCAGGTCTAGTTACTAGCCACCCTAAGGATTGTAATAGTGCGATGATTGGCAACATTTTTGCTACAAAAAGTTGTTGAAGTTGTTTCGTTAACGTAAGCTTAAATTCATAGGGCGTTCACCGTTAATAGTTTCGGGGTCGTCTTACAGGACAGATGTATGCTAAAACTATAAAACTATTTATACTTCGTCTTATCTGAAGGTCGTCTTATCTCCGGAAATATACAGTATATTCCGTGTCTGCTATAATAACTATATAGAAGTTTTTGCACGACTTAACTAATTAGTGGTACTTAACTAATGTTGTTGCCGTGGATCGTAAGTTGACATTAACACACGCAATCTTGTTGCTATGTGCGGTAAGAGTTTCCGTGCGGAAAGAATTTACTTACGACACACATCATAATACAAGCCTTTATGGACAAGGCCCCCCAGGACAAATATTCGGTTCCCATAACAACAAACACATGCGAATAACTTTCTGAAATAAACATCTATCTTGAATAATGTATATACATAATATTTTCAGGTAATATCTCAATCAATATAATTAAACTGATATAAATAATCATCGTGCAAAAAATAACATGCAATACTCGTGCCGTGAGCGCCTCGGAAAATTCATCTCGGAAGCGCCTCGTTTTTCAAACTCTTTCCTCGATCCGTATGCACCGCTTACGGCACTTGTATCGCAATATAGTATAGAGGGTTTGATGTAATGGGCACGTGGTCTTCAAAGACGGCAGAAACTCACCATCAGTCTCCACCATGATAGCATGAAAGAGAAATGGATGAAAAACACTAACCTCAAAAAAAAGAAAGAAAAAAAAAAAAAGTAAACACATTAACAATTGCCAATTAGATTTCAGATTGCTTTTAGTTGTAAAGCTAAGCAATTTCCTCACGGTAGCAAATTCCATGTAAAAGCGTTCAAAGTTACTGAACACCTCTCTGTTGTGTTTCCAAATCAGCTGATGGAAACAAACGTTTGCTCTATAAACTTTGACACGGAAGATGGCGTCTGTTTCCTAGCAACTAATGAACAAAACAAAAGAAGCGCTACAATGCTCTCTGAACTTTTTTTTATTAAGCTTTACGATGCTTTTCTTGCTGCGAGGGGTTTATTAAATTTAACAGCAATGACATTGCTTCCATTTGCCATCCCAGTGGATTGCATTTCCCATTTGAGCAGATATTTTGTGCTGCAAGCGCATTATCGTAATTATTATCTGCATGTATAAGCTTCCTAAATTATGAGAGATTGGAAAAGTACATTGTGAGTAAATTTTACTAGAGTGCCTCTTACTGTTTTTAAATTTCATATTTTTTTTATTGGTACAATATGTCATAATTACATTAGCATTACTTGGAATGATAATTCTTTCACACTGGCCGTGTGTAGGCTAAGATGGACACGTGAAGTCAGAATGAAAAATTCAATGCCAAAGCCGGGATTTGAACCAGGATCTTCGGCTCTCCGTGCCGATGCTCTAACCATCTGAGCTATCATGGCAACGTGCCGGTACAACATTAAATTCTCCAACTGACTCACAATCCCAGAATACCACCAGGCGTTCTCAATATGAGATACGAACCCAGTGGCGACTTACAACCTGTAAGTACTTTTAAGACCCGGGCTTTATAGTAAACCACTTGTAGGTCACAGTGGAATGATAATTCTTTCACACTGGACTTCACTGGATGGAGAATTTAATGTTGTACCGGCACGTTGCCATGGTAGCTCATTTGGTTAGAGCATCGGCACGGAGAGCCGAAGATCCTGGTTCAAATCCCGGCTATTGAATTGAATTTTTCATTCTGACGTGTCCATTAGCATTACTTATTACAAGGGACTGTATTTCTAAGTTTAAATAATAACTTTCTAAGTGAAGTAGTTTTTTTATTTATTTTTTATTTTTTACCAATAATATTTGTTTCAAGGTTGCCCACACTTTGTTATTTTTTATTTTCAAACAAGATATGCGGATTCGGCCTTTAAGAAAATGAAAATACCGAGCGAGGTGGCCGAGATGGTAACGTCTTGGACTCGCATTCGGGAGATCCCAGTTCAAATCCTATGGCCGGCCAATTTGACATGGGGTTTTTCATGGTTTCCCCAGTGGTAAAGGGAAATGCCGAATTGGCTATTTACATACCATGAATCACACTCACCATTCCATTCTGTATCAAATCCATTTAAATTAATATCATTAATTGAAATTTACTCCATACAAAACACTAACAACAGAAAATAATTGACTAGCAATAGTTTCATGGCCTACCCTACTGTACGAGTATAGACACAGATCCCGAACTCCTGATATGGCCTCGTAAAATATTTCGGTATTTTTAATTAACACTCTGTATATATACATATTTTTTCACAGACATCAGTAGAGGAGAAATTTAAATTACAAATTTTGTAATAATAATAGCAATAATAAATAAATAAATAAAATTACAATAAAGCTTAAAGATAAAAGCTTCAACATATAGATCCCAGCTCTACAGATCACTATTCGCCGCACTGTGCTTACTGAAAAATGTGTGAATTATCTACTAGGATTTCTTGAAAGAAGCTCTAAATATTTAAGTGGATATTCAGCTTTTGATAAATGCACTAACTGCTTCCCAGAAGCATTATGGAGCTGGCTTGCATCCAAGTAAATGCATGATCAACTTCCAGTGTGGGCTGGAATACTCGAGATTCTTTCACATGAACATTATACAAACTTCTGTATTAATATTTATGTGAATCGTTACGAAGGAAAACGCGATCTCTTTACATATAGCCTGCATTAAGGTTCTTGTTCTGTAATTGTATGTTTAACGATGAAGGTTTTTCATCCATTTCCCGTTCTTGCTTTATAGTGGAAAGTCAAATTTCCAGTATTGTGGGTGCCACTTCTTAAACAAGAACTGCCTCTACTTCCTGGAAGCCCATTGCTGCAGTATTTTTATATGTAGACTTCGGACTTTTAGGTCGCTAAAAATGCTGTTTTAGGTACCTAAAATAGGCTCTAAAATTTGGAAAATAGTTTCTAAAAATCGTAAAATAGTCTCTTATAAAATCGTTAAGTTGCCAATTTTCTGAAATATCTCAATTGCAATGCAGAATATTATATTTATTGAAGTCACCATTAATCAATAATCATGATTAAACACAGAAATAGGTCTACGGTACACAGAATTATATAGACCTATTACTAGGAACTGTATTACTACCATAACAGTGAAAACCTAATCCCTGCGCCCAGAAGCTACGCATATCATACTAGCATATTCAACCCCTTGTATCCCTCAGTGATTCAGAGAACTATGATTTTTTTTTTTTTGGTTACTGGATGTGGGAGTCGGGAGAAAAACACTACATTTTCTTGGGAATTCCAAAGAATTTTTCTACTGAAGATGAAACATTCCTTACTATTTAACCACGTCGTGTACTGCACATTCCGAGCTAAAAATTTAGTACTAACTGAAAATAAATCCTATAATTTATAATAAAAAATGACTTATTTCGAACTTTAGAGGAAAAACAAGCCAAAAAGGCAATATTAGGCTCTAACGTAAAAATAGGCTGTTTTAGGTCCTATAAAAATATCAGTTTTAGGCATAGTGACTTATGAAACATGCATATACAAGTTTTCGTCCATATATCACTTAAGGATTAAAATAGGTTTTTACCTAAAATCCGAAGTCTACTTATATGGCTTTGGACGTTGCAATTCACTGGGCTTTGACAGCTAACACTTTACGGCAAAGCACGTGATTTTAACTAGATAAGGTATCCTGATTTGAGAAATGTCACTTTTTTTTTGTCACATCTAGTTTTTTGATTGCTGTCTGAATATGTGTCATGGCGTACGAAACTTTAGGTCTTTGTAGACCTTCTTGGAGGCTTATTGTAGCTAAAAGGTGGTCATCCCCAGAAAATGTCTAATCCAATACATAATTTGGTTTTCTATGTCTTATCGTCCTCTAGCCATGCTGTTCGCAGACAGACAGGCAGACCGGATTTCCATCTTTTTTAGAAATGGCAATTTATGCGATACACTATCCATTTTCTAACAATTAATCCAATCTCTGTCAATTTTGGTAGGGTGATTGAAAACATGCAAGGCAAATTCAACAAACAAAAATGTTCAATCATGATTGCCCAGATTTCCCGGGCTTGTAGACCGTGGTCCAGTTGGGTTGTTTACTCCCGACGTTTCACCGAAGGCGACAATTTCAGTACTGCCCAGACCTGCGAGAGAGAAGGACGTACCCTTGAAGATGCCGAACGAAGCCTTCGGTGAAACGTAGGGAATAAACAACCCAACTGGACCACGGCCTACAAGCCCGGGAAATCTGAGCAATCATGATGTAGCCGGCCGTGAAAGCCTACACTGTTAAAAATGTTCAAAATCAGACATAATCATTGGAGAATAAGCATCGATAAACTGTACCGTATGGGTAGATTTTTCATAGCCGAACAATGCGTGTTCGTTGTCAAGTGGACTGTGATAGATTTTGAAACCATTTGGGGAGATATTTACTGTGCGGTCCACCATTTATGCTTAATACATGAGAGAATATAAGAAGTCAGTAAGAGTGGCTGTAGCAAGCGGCCTCTGTCATGGTGTTAAAAACCTATAAGCCGCAACGGCCCCTGGCACGGTTGTAAGAAACTCTAAGCCGTAATAAATAACCACAAACACCCTTGGTGGAACACTTCCACTTCCAAGGGAAATTTCTTTTAATGAAGGCACCGATATGTTGCGGGTTCGATCCTAGCCCAGGTCAATGTTCTTAATATGACAGGACAATTCCGGGGTGCGCGGGCAAAGAGAGTTAAGTCCACCATCCTAAAAAATTGAGATATAT
The DNA here is from genome assembly GCA_964059195.1 of Ectobius pallidus. Classification (NCBI taxonomy): domain Eukaryota; kingdom Metazoa; phylum Arthropoda; class Insecta; order Blattodea; family Ectobiidae; genus Ectobius; species Ectobius pallidus. The sequence goes on along the minus strand of CAXKWD010000002.1, from coordinate 20,222,810 downwards.
CCATAGAGTTATATATAAAAACTCGCTTCGCTCATTGGGGGCTCCGCCCCCAAACCCCCACTGAGGTTCTCGGGAAAGGTTTTTTAAAAGACCTACGGGAGATAAAGTGTGTGTATTTAGTCTGCTGTTACCTTTTTGCCACAATAAACCTGAAAAAATAAATGTGGGAAGACTTTAGGTATTTTTCGGAATTTTCCCATCGGTTGCAAGCCAATAGGTATGAGTTTGCCAAGTCTAAGTTTTCTAGATCAACTGGAAGTGTACGTACCTTTATGGTGTATTTTATGGAGTAAATTTCAACTGATATTAAGTTAAATGAACATGATACAAGATGAAATAGCGACTAATATTCATGGTATGTGAATATTCAATTTGGCATTTGCCTTTACGACCAAGGAAATCACAGAAAAGACAAGTGAAATTGGTTATAATATGTTGTAAAGAATGCGGGACTTCATCTCCGAGTTATAATTAAAGAATATAAATTAAGAAATTTCTTTAACAGATAGAAAAAAAATTTGTTAGTTCTGGACAAAAATATGTTAATTGGATTTAATTATTATGAATCTGAGACTTCAAAACGCAAGTCTAAGACGTTACTATCTCGACCACCCCGTTAGGTTTACGGAAATAATTATTTCTAAACTTTCAGAGCCATACGAGAACACAGTTTGATAATACCGTTGCCATGGAAACCGAGCCCTTTTTCGGGGGTTTTTAGGGCTAAGAATTTTAAAAAATTTACTTTTTGGAATTTTCCTGTGGTTTACAGCCTAAAAGCTATATGTGTACCAAATTTCAAGTTTCTAGCTTATCTGGAAGTGGACAAACATTAATGTCAGTGAGCCGAGCCGAGCCCTTTTTAGGGCTAAAAATTGAAAAAATATACTTTTTGGAATTTTCCTGTGATTTATAGCCTAAAAGCTACATGTATACCAAATTTCAAGTTTCTAGCTCATCTGGAAGTGGACAAACATTAATGTCTGTGAGCCGAGCCGAGCCCTTCTTCGGAGGTTTTTAGGGCTAAAAATTGAAAAAAATTAACTTTTTGGAATTTTTCTGTTGTTTACTGCCTATAAGCTATATGTGTACAAAATTTTAAGTTTCTAGCTCAGCTGGAAGTGGGCAAACATTTATGTCGGTGAACCGAGCCGAGCCCTTTTAAGGGAGTTTTTAGGGCTAATAATTAAAAAAATTAACTTTTTGGAATGTTCCTGTGATTTGCAACCTAAAAGCTATATGTTTACCAAATTTCAAGTTTCTAGCTCACCTGAAAGTGGGCAAACATTAATATCGGTGTGCCGAGCCGAGCCCTTTCTCGGAGGGTTTTTAGGGCTAAAAATTAAAAAAATAAACTTTTTGGAATTTTCCTGTGGTTTACAGCCTAAAAGCTATACGTGTACCAAATTTCAAGTTTCTAGCTCATCTGGAAGTGGGCAAACATTAATGTCAGTGAGTGAGTGAGTGAGTCAGTCAGCCTTGTGGCTTTATATTATAGGGATGTTATATAATTTGTGTTAAGTCCAGTAAGTCATAATCAAAATTGTATGGTAGTTATGGATGTGTGCCTCATGGGTTTATCCATCTCTAAAGCTATGTTGGGCTGGTATAGTGTGTTAAGTCACTAATTCTCAGTAACAAGAACGTGAAGACAGATATATAAGCATTCATGAGCCACAGATTATTGTCTCTGTTGGACACTACACTACACTATTCTCAAGAAAGTGAACTTAACTCTCTTTGCCCGCGCACCCCGAAATTTTTGTAGATTTACAGGCGATGGTTGAAGCGCTGCGCTACAAACCAGAAGTTCGCGGGTTCGATCCCCGCTGAGGTAATTAAGATTTTTCAATTGTCCTAATCCTTCTTTTGGCACTTTGGTCCTCGGGTCGACTCAGCTTCTAACAGGAGCAACCCTGGGGGTAAAGGCGGCTGGTGCGTAAGGCTGAAAATCTTACGACATTTACTGTTGAATGTTCTAAAATCTGGGAGCCCCAGCTACTGGAACCCTTAGGACCTCCACGTCTTGTATAGAGATCGATTTACTTTTCTTTAAGTTTGGTACACTTGAGCCTAGCTTCTGATGTTTGTGTTTCACTACTATTTCAGTAAGTTTTTCAGTTTTTTCCCCATTCTATGCGACACGTATGTGTGGAAAGTGATAACTAGGGGGCGGATTTCTATGACCTAAAAAATAGGATATATGCATGCATTTATGACCTAAAAAACATTAAAATATGACCAATACAATTTAAAATATGACTTTACCACTTGCACATTATGTATATTTTTTTTTAAGTTTCATTACAATTCATTTTATTAAAATATAATGTTACTTATTTAAAATACCTGTAAATTCTCAAAAAGTATCAGTATAATGCAAAATTTACAAAATATGATATGAAACTTCAAAATATCTTTAATATTCACACAAATATGCCAAAAATATGATCTAAATATGCATATTCATACTAAATATGCTACAATAGTTGAACATTTCCTAAATATGCAGTTAGGCCTATATGCACAATAAAATCCGTTCCATTTTCAGCAGGATGCTTGGAATAGGGTTTAAATTAGTCGGAAACCTGAAATAATACAAAGGGGAAAAATATGACATGTCATAGAAATCCGCCCCTTGTGATAACATAATCTTTTCTCAATTCTGTTAAAACACATTTTCCTCACGAGGATTACATTATATATATTTTACATTTATAAATGATGAGAGAACTGTGCCCAAACAAAATAAAGTTTGGGGTATAAGATTGTGTTATTTTTATTATGATCTTAACGTGTATTGCTAGTATTTAATTAATGTTAATTTTTTCTTTGCAGGTAAGTGTGTTGGCAGCCTAAGCCCTTTAACTTCTATAGCCTATGTAAGTACCATATTGTTAAATGTTAATTAGGGCTTATCTATAACTTCTTAATCATAGACTAGTATTTTTCTCGCTAGAGGCTGTACTTAGTATAAAACATGCAAATATGAAAGCAGCTATGTCATGACTAGGGCAAGGCATTTAATTACCTAAAGATAGTGAAAATATAACACATATTTAAAAAAAGGATTAATAAATTTACCATTATTGCTTATAATTTTTTTAAGTAGTCAATTCCTAAAAGCAATTTAATGGATGTCATTGCGTTAGATATGAATTTTCAATATAAAACCAGTGGCGGCTATTCAGGGGAAGTAGGTGAAGTAGCACTTCACCAGTATTTTCCCTTTACAATACGTATTTTTAAAGTTTATTTTCCATATCACGAATTGGTTTTTACTATAAATGTATCTGTATTTTTGAATTGCCCGCCACGCCACCACCTGGTGGCAAAGCTAGGAGACACTGAGATCCTGCTTCAAGTCGGCCGTGTGAAGGTGATCTGGAAACCACGCCCTCCGTTGCATGGGTAGTCTGTTCAAATAAAAAATGAGGATGGCAAACAGCAGTTTTCTCGCTTATCCCACGTCTGCTAGGTGACGAGAACAGACTACCCATGAAGCAGTCTCCCTTGTTCAGGCATTTTCTTCGCCGCGCCAGCACCTCACACTGTCAGCTCTGAGAAAGAGGTGGACACGTTAGATCTTCCACGGTCTGACGGTCTAACGCCGCCAAATTCGAATGTGTTAAATTCAGAAAAACCCGGATTCCACAACCCCGATTAAGTATTCTGTCGCACTGGGAACACTAAGCGACTTCCTCTACCTCGATCATTAAAAAATACTATTTTCTCGTCTCTTATTCCATTTCCGGGAACTCTCACGCGATTTGCCCTGCCCTAATTATTATTATTATTATTGTTGTTGTTATTATTACTATTAGTATTATCATTATTACTATCATTATTATTATTATTATTATTATTGTTATTGTGCTATTTTCCCTCGTCACACAACTCACACAACGTTCGACGAGACGAGAGAAATTAGCAAAAAAATAATCGCGTGAGAGTTCCCAGAGATGGATTAAGAGACGGGCAGTTTAGATAGGCCTACTAATAATTTTTAAAAATATTTTAAGTTTGCTGTATGAAATGATATTTGCAGCACACCCTCGTTTTGAGCCACGAGCCGCTATTGGGTGAATTCCGTTATTAACATAAGCATGTGGCATATTTTTCTCTTCACCTAATTTTCCGGCCACGAGCCGCCACTGTATAAAACATACTTATTTTGTCACTAAAGAAGTATGTAAATTTATACTACTTGGACACCCTTAGCGAAAAAAATTCTCTCTGAACTGGCAATGCCCATCAAATTGCCACTAGGAAATATATGCCATTTAAAAAGAAAGAAAAAAAAATTATTGCTACAGGACAAACTGCTATGGTGTTTACAATAAACCTGAATGAAAAACTTGACGGAGATTCTCAAATAAAAACGATTGCCTGTTGTCTGAAAGTAGCGATTTGTACATGGAAAAACTCCTCTCTACCTCCACTGAAACATGACCTTAAAATGCCAAAAATGATCTAAAAACTTAAAAAAAATGACCCATCTCTTGAAAATGACGAAAAATGCACGATAAAGCAAAAAATGCAAAAACAAATTACCCATATTTAATCAATTATTTTATGATACACATTTATATATATTCGAGTTATCCTTTAACTTTCATATAAAAAAGATGCAAAATTATCAAATGACTTGCCTTACTAATAGGTAGGCCAAGGCATTTAATGACCATAAAATAGGGAAAAAATTCAAAATAAAAAATGCATTTATGACCTAAAAATAGTGGAAAAATGAAACAATATTTAAAAAAAAATGACCAATAAATTTTCCATTATTACTTATATTTAGTTTTTTTAAAGTAATGATTTGCTAAAATCAGTTTAACGCATGACATGCGTTATTTATGAATATACAACATAAAACACACTTATTTTATTAGCCTACTAAGAAAGTAAGTAGCCTATATCTATACTACTTGGACACCCTTAGTGAAAAAAAAAATCCTTCTGAACTGACATGACCATCAAATTTTCCCTAGCAAATATGTGCCATTTAAAAAGAACAAAAAATAAGTATTTATTGCAACAAGACAAACTGCTATGGTGTTTACAATAAACCTGAATTAAAATTAACTATGCACACTTATTAGTGAAGATTCCTAAATGAAAACGATTGTCTGTTGTCTGAAAATAAAGATTTGAACATGGAAAAGCTCTCTCTACCTCGACTGAAACATGACCTAAAATGCAGGAAAAAGACCTAAAAATGCAGAAAATGACCTAAAAATTGCCAAAAAATAACCTATCTCTTGAAAATAGCAAAAAATGCAAAATAAAGCAAAAAATGCTAAAACAAATTGCCATTATTTACTCAGTTATTTAATGATACACATTTATATATATTCGAGCTACCTTTTAACCTTCAAATTAAAAGATGCAAAATCATCAAATGCCTTGCCCTAATTATTACATTTTCGCAGAAGAGGTCTAGCACATTCTCTAATAAAAACGATTGTCTGTTGTCTGAAAGTAACGATTTGTACATGGAAAAGCTCCTCTCTTCCACCACTGAAACTTGACCTAAAATGCCTTTAAAAAAATTGAAAATGCCGAAAATGATCTAAAAATGCAGAAAATGACCGAAAATTGCCCAAAAATTGCCTATCTCTTGAAAAGGACGAAAAATGCAAAATAAAGCTAAAAATGCAAAAACAAATTGCCCTTATTTAATTCACATTAAATTATTCCATGATACACATTTTTATATATATATATATATATATATATATATATATATATATATATTCAAGCTATGTTTTAACTTTCATATAAAAAGATGCAAAATCATCAAATGCCTTGCCTTACTAATGCCCGGTTTCTATAGACTCGTAAAATACCTATGGGTGAATTATCCATGGGCAAATTAGTTCCTAATCACCCACAATGATATGAGGAAGGCCTTGGAGTTGTACAGTTAATTTAATTCAGAAGGCTTTGCTTCCCATTGTTTAACTTATTATTGATCCTACAAGAGGTTAAGTTTTATCCAGCCATCCATGAAAGGATAACTTAACCCGACGATTTACCATTGGAAAGATCTAGCCCGAGTTTGTAGGAACATTTTTTCAGTCATTTTCATATTTACCCAGAGGGCATTTATCCAGAAACTCACCACAAGTGTATGTGATTGTTACCTTTAAATTATTTGTGTTTGTGTGGTGTTATTCTTGTGTAAATTCTGTCCATTGGATAATTTATCCATAGGCATTTCGCGAGTTTATAGAAACCGGGCATTAATCAATTATTTTATGATACACATTTATATATATATATTCGAGCTATCCTTTAACTTTCATATAAAAAAAGATGCAAAATCATCAAATGCCTTGCCTTACTAATTAGATATGAGTTTAATAAGAGAGTCGGATAGCGTGGTGTGGCACTACCTGTGCGGCATAAATCTGCCCGGCGTCTCTTCCCAAATGATCTTCCTACGCCGGGGACCAGATTGCAGCACTGCAGTGTGGGCGAGCCAGGCACAATACTTTAAAATATTATGTGGGAATAAATCTTCACAATACTCCACAGACTCTAAAATAAATCTTCTCAAGAGATCTCACGAAACTTCAGAAGAGAGCACAAAGCAAAGACAACTTTTTTGCTCGCATCCATCAAACACACTTAAAAACAAAATTACGTTCGTTCATATACTTACTTGCTTCGCTCATTCGGGGCTCCGCCCTTAAATCCTCAGCGATTTATATATTTTTAATGTTGTTATTTTTTAAATATAAAGATATGAATCTTTAATAGGGTATTCATACGTTTTGACCGATACTGTCCCGTGTTAAAGATCTTCGAACAACTCAAGATTAGATTTCTTGGTTTCAGATACTTTTAATGTCCGAAATACCGAGGTGGTAACATCTTGGACTCGCATTCGGGAGGTCTCAGATTCAAATTCCGTGGCCGGGCAATTTGATATGTTTCTTTTCCATGGTTTCCCCAATCTTAAAGGCAAATGCTGAATCATCCTCCCCATTTCATCTTGTATCATATCCATTTAAATTAATATCAGTTGAAATTTACTCCATAAAATACACCAATAATAGAAACAATTGACAATCAATAGTTCCATGGCCTACCCTACTAATAGACGCAGATCCGTACCTCTGATATGGCGTCGCAGCTAAAAGGAGTATGGACACAGCTGAATTAAAAAAAAGTCTGAAGTGCGGTGTTTGGACTTTTAACTGTAAGCTTATGGTCGTCCTACACTATATAATGAAAATGTCCATGCATTTAGATGTCGTAGGCTTACCGTTCAGCCAAAGTATATATCCAAAAAAATCTACATCAAGTTTACATTTGTTTTTAGGGGATACAAAATTTAAAAATATAGCCTTTTGGAATTTCTTCGTTGGTTACAGTTTCAATTGGGAGCATCAAAACATAAAATATTTATGCTGAAAATGCGATATATAATTACAACCACCGAGCGAGGTGGCCGAGATGGTAACATCTTGGACTCCTTTTCGGGAGGTTCCAGGTTCAAATAGCTGCGGTCAGTCAATTTGACATGGGGGTTTTTCATGGTTTCCCCAGTCGCAAAGGCAAATGCCGAATTGGATATTTTCATACCATAAATCATCCTCACCATTTCATCCTGTATCTTATCCATTTAAATTAATATCAGTTGAAATTTACTCCATAAAAATACACCAATAATAGAAATAATTGACAATCAATAGTTCCATGGCCTACCTTACTGTATAGACACTCCTGATATAAATGAGTATACAGAAAGTTGAATTAAAAGAAAATTACAACCCTCTCCCTATAGTACCTATAGCACGGGTAGAGAAAACAAGAAACCTACCTAAATTATTTGACCTTTATCTTACAGCTTTTATTTTTTCTGTAGTATATAACATGGCTGTTTCTTACTGTGAACAGAGGAGAAGGCAGGAAGAAATGTGAGGAGTTACCAAATTGCCTGCATGGAGTGTGTAAGAGCTCTTACCTAGGAGGCCAGTATTTGTCTGCCTTCTTTTGTTATCTTTTCCACTCCTCTGAGAAAACAAAAGACACGAGCGATGCTCATTTGTCAGTAATTCCTTTCTTCAGGGGCTTTGGCAGGTGCCGTGCGTTCTCTTATTTAAACGTTCTCTTCCAAGTCCTTTCACTTTACGTAGTATGTAAAATGTAGTTATTAAAGAAGGTGCATTTTATTAATTTATTATTGGATGCACTTTTCTGTTTTCCTCATGTAGTAACAATGAAGTTGTGCAAAAGTATCTATTAGTGTGGGTACTTTTTAAAAACTCTTAATAGTGATACCGAACGTATTGGCGTGTGGCACCAAAAGGTTTAAGGGTGCTCATACACCAACCAGTGTCAAAATTTTCAATTTTTCTTTACTCTCATATTAAAGAACACCCCTTTCTGAACATACCCTATAATTTTTATATTTCAATTCGATCATGTACTGGAGATATACAAGTTTAAATGCCAGTGTGCGTCAAGTTGAATGGCATGTTGAATTTTTAAAGCAATTTTCCCGTAACTTAATACTTTCAACACACAAAAAAACACAATATCTCTTAAAGTAATGGCCCAAATTGCATGAAATTTTGCACACACATAGATTTTTCTGTGTTCTAGAGGACAAACCTAAATAATCTGATGTATTTTCATCACAAGATTATTTCACTTGTGAACATAATGTGAAAAAATTTGAAATTTTAAAATCCCTGAAAATTGTATCAGGCATACCACAGTATTCATTTAAGGCTTAGCCTCTAGATTAGGGTGTCAGCTGTGAAATAAAAAAAAAAAAAACAAGATTACACCAATGAGATTGGCCTTTTGCCAGAAATCATGTTTCTTAGGCCTTATCGCATTTTGAAAAATAAAACAATTTAATTTTCTAATATCAACCTTCATATTTGTGACATTATAATAATTTTTGTGCACATCTCAAGCCCCAAGTATATACTTCTAATGCCCAAAATTTCATTTTGTTATTGCAAATAGTGTTGAAGATATTGAACTTTCACTGCAATGCCTGCTCGGGCATGGTCTCTTGGTGTATGAGCCCCCTTAAGAGAATAGAGTTAGATTTATTTCCAAAATATTCGTTAATACATTTTTTGAGTTCCCCATGTAGGCTACAGCTATCCCAACACACTGATTTCATTTCACTGAACTTGCTTATTAAGGTTATTTATGTGGTGCTGGACTTTTAACTAAGCCATAGTTTTATTACACACTAGCAGGTGCCCGCGGCTTCGCCCACGATAATTAATTGGGAAATAAAAAATTAAAAGCAAAATAATTAAAATATTACATTTATTAACACTTACAAGCGAATAATTCATAAATTAAACGAGTAATAATTATAACGAAACTGCTAAAAATCCGGCTTTGGAGTGAATTCCACGACTAGAAAGCGACGCCTGGGAAAAAACGACCGCAGATTCGAGTTCCCTGGCCCAGAAAACCCCTGCATAGTGAGTTTTGTCTAAATTGAACAATGTTTGTCCATTTAGGCCTATATTCATTAACCCTCTTTCGTCTAGGTTGACAATTTCAGATGTCTGCGTGCCTTTGACATTATAAACAGATGAATCGACCAGGGTGGGCTTACAAAATTCAAGCGATCGCGATGCTTTTATTTCCAAGGTATAACAAAAACAGGCAAAGCCACCTGCAAGTGATTTGACAAATGAAATGTATTATTGAAAACTGATGCTCCGAAAGCGCAAAAAGTGCACGTTTTCTGCCCGTTTTTCACTCATAACTCACGAACGAAAGTCAGAATAAAAAATCCGGCTTCGAAGTACATTCGCCCACCCTTCAGTCCATCTATCTAGGTGTTCAGTAGATTTAGCTGGACATCAAGTACAGACAGACAGACAAATAAACACTTCCTCGTATTATATAGATTAAATAATGCTATTGAACAAAGAAGGCCATGACTGCTATTGGATAAGGAGGGCTTTGATTAAACTGAAGCGAAGTCGTTTCCAGAGACTTCCATGGGCAGCGTATTAATTATGAGGACGAATGCCATTCTTTCCTGTATAGCTTTTTCAGGTTTAAGAAATCAAGATGAGGATTGAAAAACTATGTTTTTATTCATGAGCACTAGACGGTGTATTTTGCAGAAAGGAAGACCGGAATAATTTACAACTTGGTGACTGTTGAGTTTCTGGCAGAGCAAGGATTGCTCTCTTCCACCTCAAAGCCATTTGTCTCCACGAACATTTATCAATTCGGAGACATGGCGTGACCGGCTGGAACCTATTTGTTACATTCTTTCCCTTACACGAAATCCACTCAAACATAATGCGACATTCTCTTACATGTTAGACTACCATGAGATGACAAGAACTATTAGTGATATTAGCCGGGGGGGGGGGGTTACGAGGAAATGTTTTAGGGTAACTAGATTCTTTTCACTTTCTCGCATACAATATTAATAATTATTAATAATAATAATAACAAAAATCAAATATAGTGATTTAACAAAGTGCCAGAATGCTTTTGTTTAATCAGTGATAATTGCAATTATGATGTGCAGAAAATAAGTAATTTTTCTAATCGATTTCCGAGTTAAGCTCCAGATCGTTTCATTAAGCAGGGCTTAAGGAAAAACAAAGGTCTAGTTTGATAAGCATATATGAAGGAATATGTGGGTAGTGTTATTTGTCAAAGCTAACTGTATTGCAACTTCCAAAGCCGTAGCCTATAAGAACAGATTCTAAATAAAATGGTTAAAACGAACCATAGACTCGTGAACCTTATCCAAATCATGCATAAACAATTAAAACGATTGATAATTAAAAAACTAAAATCCCGGCTTCGAGGTGCATTTCATGATAAAAAAAATCGATGTCCCTAGCCCAAAAAGACCCCGCATAGTGAGTTTTAACCCCAAATCATTCGATGTTTTCCCCTTTAGAGATGCATTTATGATCCCCTTCTGTCCACCTATGTAAAAAAAATCAGATATATGCGTGTGGTAATGTTATAAAACAAGTGAATCAAGTAAAGCGGTTAAAACAAAATCGAAGCGATCAACAAAATAATGTGTTATCTTGCAAATAATCGACTTCAGCGATTTTCTTTTTTCACCAGGTTGCTGTGGTAACTGAGCAATGCCATCTCCAATTAATTTTACAGTTGATTACGGTCTTGTTAGTAGGTGACTCATAGTATATTGCGATACAAGTGCCGTAAGGCACGTTTACGGGTCGAGGAAACAGATTGAAAACCAGAGGCGCAGCCGAGGGTTTTTAAGTTTTCGAGACCCGTAAATGCCTTTACGGCCCGTGTGTTGCATGCTATTTTTTGCACGATGATTATTTATATCAATTTAATTATATTAATTGTGATATTACCTGAAAATATTATTTGCATTATTCGCATGTGTTTGTTGTTATGGGAACCGAATATTTGTCCTGGGGGCCGTGGCCATAAAGGCTTGTATTATGAAGTGTATCGTAATGAATTATGACGTAGCGCTTGGACCGTAAGTGTTTTAACCTCATCGCAACCGGCCTTAGCAACAAGACTGTGTGGGAATGTCAACTTACGATCCATGTAAACAAAGTTCGTAAGTACCACTTACTAGCTAAGGAGTGCAAAAAATATATTACATAATACTTGTAGAAGGTATGAAATACTTTTAATGTCATAAACTCTCTACGGGTGAGAAATTCATTAAAGATAAATCGAGAAAGCTGGAATTTCTCCTATCATGCATGACATTGTGCATTAATATGCGTGTGCCACTTGTTGACACAGAAACACGCAGGCACGTGCGTGTATTCCTCTCCTACCTTATCGATCCTCCCTGGCCGTCCGGACCTCCTCCTCATACCTCCTATTCAACCAAATACATTTCCACAAAAACCTTCCTCCTTCAGAATCACGGCTTCTATAGAGCGGTTTGTGCTTAGGATATGCATTTTTATGCATTCCTAATGAAATCAGAGTATCTTGGAGTGTATACCTGGGTCCTATTTCATAAAAGTTACAATTTTACAGGTGACAGGTGACATAATTGTTTTACAAGTTTACATTTTGACAATTCCGTTTTTCATAAAAGCTAACAACTTTACATAAATGTCATGACAATTTTGTAGAATTGTATGACAATTTTACATATTGTTGTTTCTCAAAACTTTTGAGTTTACAGGTAAAAGTCTGACAAATATGTCAAATTTTAGGATACCTACCATTTATGAAACATTGCTTTTTGTTGACATATTTATAAGTTTACAAAAAATGTAGAATTGTCATTACAGAAGTGACAGGCAATCTTTCATATGTAGGCCAAGTCAGTAGGTTATGTTAATGTGTGGCAGAACTTGGCAAAGTGTTTTTTGTTATTTAAACTTTCTTGTTAATTTGTCTGGTTAATAATGAAAACTAGTAGTAGTGATATTGGTAGCAGTGAAAGTGATGAATAAATAGACATGAGACCTTGCAGGGTTTTTAGGCAACGGATTAACCTAACTTTCAATTTCAGTGACTTTGCATTAAAAGAGAAATATAAATCACTTATTTTCGATAGTAATAATCGATTGCTTAGGTATCACGTTCAATGCTGAGATCGATTATCGCACGCGTATATGAGAGCCCTCTACAATATACTAAAGTAATCTTTAGGTGACATAAAATTGTCGCGTTTATGAAATGGGTTCTTTTAGTCTGACAATTTACATTAATTTGCCTGTAATGTAAGGAAAAGTTGTAATATTTATGAAAAATACAATTGTCATAACATATTGACAAATTTGTCAGATTTGACATAATTGTCGTATATGTCACACCTGTAGAGTTTTATGAAATAGGGCCCTGGAGTAGGCCTATACAAGTTCGTTAAACAAGCGAAACAAGTGCTTCCCACGTGAATGTTGTTTAGGCTTTCTCTTTATTGTCCTTAAAACCTTTCCACTTTTAATTTATTGGCTTTTAATCTCTTCTTTAATGCGACAGTCCTATGTCTATAGACATACATGTACTTAAAAGAATTCCTTACTCAATGGCAATAGACAATTCCTAAGCAAGCTAAAGGAATATTATCTATTTTAAGGAACCCGAAGGTTCATTGCCGTGCTTACCTGACCCCGCCATTCAACCCTATTCTGTGCCAACTCCATCCAACCATCCCTCACAAATCCTATTTCCCTTAAATCTATCCTAATGTTGTCCTCCCACCTACGTCTATGTCTTCCAAGTGGTCTTTTCCCTTCGGGTCTCCCCGTCAATATTTTTGAGGTATGTCTTTCTTCCCCCATGCGTGCAACATGTCCAGCCCATTTCATCCTCCGTGATTTAATTACCCTTACTATATCCGGTGAAGAGTACAGGTTAAGAAGTTCGTCGTTATGCAGTTTTCTCCAGTCCCCATTTTCATCTCTCTTAGTTCCGAATATTTTCCTAAGCCCCCTGTTTTCGAACACTCTCAGATTATGTTCTTCCCGAAGAGTAAGCGACCGTGTCTCACATCCATATAATACACCCGGCAGTATGATAAATATTTTTAGATTCTTGGACAGAAGACGAGAAGATAAGAGTTTCTGAACTGCATAAAAGCAGCAACCATGGCTATCAGATTAATAAAGAATTGCGATTCTCGCCAACATTGTAGACCAATTTTTCAGGAATTTGGAATTTTAACTTTGGCATCATTGTATGTATTTGCATGTTTGAATTTTGTTCACCATCAAAATAAGAATGAGGTATTGTTTTCTGATGTACACAGTTATGATACAAGGGGAAGAAATAATATGGTGTTACCTAAATTTCGTTTACAGAAATCCCTTGATTCTCATTTGTATCTTGGGAAAAAATTATATAATAAGTTACCGTTATCTTTCAGACAGATTAGAGATACAAGTATTTTTAAAAATAGAATTAAATGTATATTGGAAAGATATAATTATTACACTGTACAGGAATACCTGAACATAGATATATTGTTTTAATGGCTCATTTGACGTTACCTATTGCATTGTATGCTGAACGGTAACTTATAATAAATTATTATTATTATTATTATTATTATTATTATTATAAAGTGTTGGCAATAACAGCACGCCTTGGTCTTCCAAGTGGTATTTTCCCTCCGGGTCTCCCAGTCAATACTTTTGAGATAAATCTTTCCTCCTCCATGCGCGCAACATGTCCAGCCCATTTCGTCCTCCGTGATTTAATTGCCCTTACTATATCCAGTGAAGAGTACAGGTTATGAAGCTCGTCGTTATGTAGTTTTCTCCAGTCCCCATTTTCATCTCTCTTAGGCTCAAATATTTTCCTAAGCCCCCTGTTTTCGAACACTCTCAGATTATGTTCTTCCCGAAGAGTAAGCGACCTCTCACATCCGTATAATACAACCGACTGGATATCTGTCTTATATTTTTTATTTTTTAGATTTCTGACCTGCGAGGTTTTACGTGTCTTTTTCTTTTTGCATTCTCTTCATCACTTAAAACATTTGAATATTATGAGGGTGATGATGATAAAATTAGCAACTAGGTCCGCATGGAAAGTTTCACATGTATTGATTCTGTGAAGTTGTAGAAATTAGCACGTTGGCACTTTTCAAAGATTATAATAATTCACATAATTATTATCATTTCCCCCAAAATGTCTATCTTCGATTTTGTAGGAATTCACAGCGATAACATTCAACAAGCTATTAGTAAAGAGATTGTTCTGTTTGTATCATAGGTAGGATAACTTCATGAGAATGTTTGGAATGTATTGTAAAATATATTCACAAACACGTGAAATATTCCATGGCTATGTAACAGTAGAACGCAGGCTAATGGAACTGTAACCCAGTTTTATTTTTGGAATGCAGAGATTAAAATGTCAGATGTACATGCAGGAAGAGAATAAAAAACATTTTTAAAGAAGTTAAAACAGGAATCTGTGCTCACGACATATAAACATACATCATCCTCACAAACAAGCTGGGAAATTTATTTCCATTGTGTATGTTTATGTAAACAGTCATGCAACTGTTTAATAACATAACATAGTACAGAGAAAGAGAAATAAAGTTTGCCTGGGCCCTGTTTCACAGAACTTGCTAATAATATTAGAACTCATAATAAAATTATTATTCATTAGTTACCAAAATCTTGTTTCGTAGAGATATGAACACTATTCATAAAATCTCTTCACTAATTTTATTAGTTCATTAGTCAGCTGATTGATTTGGAGATTATGTCTGGATTTTTTTTTTTGCACGACTTAACTAATTAGTGGTACTTACGAATATTGTTGCCGTGGATCGTAACTTGACATTCCCTCACACAATCTGTTTGCTATGAAAACAAAAGAAAAATGTCCGTGAGATAAGAATTACAAAAAGCACAAGTGCCGTAAGTAAACCCATCATAATACAAGCCTCTATGGAAGACCGGAACCAAGGCCCCCCAGTTTGTGGCGAATTTAACAGGACAAATATTCGGTTCCCATAACAACCAACACATGCGAATCACTTTCTGAAATATAACATCCATCTTCAATAGTGTATATACATAATATTTTCAGCTAATATCTCAATTAATATAAATAAATTTATATAAATAATCATCGTGCAAAAAATAGCATGCAATACTCGTGCCGGAAATTGAAAAAAACTCGGCGCAAGCGCCTCATTTTTTCAAACTCTTGCCTCGATCCGTATGCACCGCTTACGGCACTTGTATCGCAATATACAATACTCAAAGAGATAAACAAATTTGTACCGAAGCCTGTGCTTTGTGCATATTAGTACACAACCTAGAGCAGGCTATGAGAGGTATTGATACCAGAGCGAGGTAATTGGCTGCCACTACAACTCTGCCGGTTCATTACCCAGCAAGTGGACACTCTGCATGAGGAGTCTTCAGAAATCTTATTCAAAACCTATAATCCTATAAAAATCTGCTCATTAAAAATTCTCTAAAGAGAGTGAAATTCAGTAGTAAAAATACTTTTCCTGCGGCTGCTTTTTTCACGGGGATGTTTAGATATGCAAATCCGTCTCTGAAGTTGGAAAAGGGAAAAATTTCCTCAGGTTTCTTAAAGGCATTTCGTGCATCCTACGAGATTATTCCACTCATGTGTCATTCGTTTGATATAGGCCAATCAAGCGTAAGAACACGTTACATATTAACCAGTCACAGAACTGATTTATTGTCAGAATGCTACATTCTGTGATTTTGTGATGGGCAAGAAAATGTTTGTCCGTCTGTCTGTACGCGCGATAACTCAAATACGCTTTACCGGATTTTCATGAAACTTGGTATAAACATTTATAACGTCCATGGGAAGAAGCCTATTGATATTGGTCTAAATCGTTTGACTGATACCGGAGTAATGCCCAATTTATTGCCTATTGTAATAGTAATATATTAGAAAGGCGCGATAACTCAAATACGCTTTATCGGATTTTCATGATACTTGGTATAAACATTTATAACGTCCATGGTAAGAAGCCTATTGATACTGGACTAAATCGGTTGACTGGTACTGGAGTAATACCCAATTTAGTGCCTATTTTATGGTAATATATTAGAAAGAATTTATCAAATGCAAATCAGTTCTCATGACAACATATTGTTTTACAGTGTTCATATACGACTTTGGAAGTTGCAATACAGTTAACGTAGACAAATAACACTGCCCACATATTTCTTCACATATGCTTATCAAACTTTAGACCTTTGTTCTTCCGTAAGCCCTGGAACTTAACTCGGAATTCGATAACAAAAATAACTTATATCATAATTGCAATTATCAGTTACATTATTGCAATATACATGTCAATATCAACTTGTTAATATTAACATGTTGGTCTTAAATGTATATGAATGGAGGCGCAACTTAAGGAAAGGAAATGAAGGACTTGCCACTCGCATTTCCCAGCGAGTATCTGCTATTCTCAACTCCGCCTGCGAATGATTGACTAGACTATCCGCGTTGCACGGCGGTCAGAGAAATTGCCGCATCAGTAGGCGAAAGTGCAAGTGACTCATTACTTTTCAACCGCTCAAATTTTAATGACATAGAGAACTAGGTTCATATAAGAGCTTCCACTAAGGTGTTATTAACGTATAAGTGTGCAGATATTTTGTCTATATTCTACGTTAGTATTTTTTTTAAGTGCTTAGGAAAATATTTGGGCCTAAAAGAGATGAAAATGCGTCCACCGCTGTGGCTCAGGGGATGCGTTCAATCCTCTCACGCAGCGGGCCCGGGTTCGATTCCTGGTCGGGACAAGTTACCTAGGTGAGGTTTTTTCCGGGGTTTTCCCTCACCTATGAGACAAATGTCAGGTAATTTTAGGCCCTTGTGGTCTCCGGATATCATCTGGTCGTCATTATCATCTTCATCCTCATCCTCGCCTTGTTCTGAATGAGTGTGTGTGAATGGTGTGTCTCGTCCATGTGTTCGTGCTGTCTTGAAGGTGGCCCCGGCATTGGGCTGATCACTCATCCGGGAGGCCCTCCATGTCCTTGTCTAGTCAAAAAAGTATGTATGTGATCCAAAGGTAATCCCTCTCCCGACAGGTCGCGGCCCTGTAAGGCCCGGGCGGCTTGGGTCGCTTAAATCCTAAAAGGGAGAGGTAAAACTACGAAAAAGAAAGAAAGAGATGAAAATGGGGACTGGAGAAAATTGCCTAACGACGAGCTTCATAACCTGTACTCGTCACCGGATATAGTAATGATTAGGGGCGGATTTCTATGACATTTCATATTTTCCCCTTTGCATTATTTCATGTTTCCGACTAATTTAAATCCGATTCCAAGCATCCTGGTTGGTGAAAACGGAACGGCTTTTCTTGTGCATATAACTGCATATTTAGGAAATTTTCAACTATTGTAGTATATTCAATATGAATATGCATATTTAGGTCATATTTTTGGCATACACACCGGGTTTTCATGTCAAGTCAATTGGAACGCGAAATTGCAATATACATGTCAGTGTCAACTTGTTAATATTGACTTGTTGGTGTTAAATGTTAAGCATTGGAGACCCAGCTTTAGGCAACTTTTTATATCCTCAGATAAGGAATTCCACACACGAGCTGTGAAGGATGAAGAATAAAATACAGTATTGTGATGGGGAATAGATAGTTGTCTCTGGTTGGGAAAGGGTGGTATTTTATTGCATTGATTTTATTGGCTTTAAGAGTATATGTACGTGAACAACCACAAAAAGATTAAAAAAAAACGCAGGTTCTAAAATATTAAAATTTTACAAGAAAATGAACTCAGAAGTGGACAACAATTACAGGATCATATAACAAGGCTTACTAGAACATAACTAGCAGATAAAAGTATAAAAAATTGACCAAGATAATTTTAAATTACACGTTTTATAGGAGCATGAAAAAAATGAATTCAGATGCACTAATCACTTCCTATAGAGATAACATTTTTATGGTTTCTCTGACGCTTTTTTTATTTTTATTGCATATAATGAACATATTTTTCTACAAAGTATACTACTTTTATACAGCTAAAGTTATTATTTTTAATGCAATTAATTTTTATATATTGCATATAAAATATATTGAAATTTGATCAATATTTTATGACACATTTTCTTTAATTTTATACCTATGGGCATCATTGTAGTCTACTTTATGCATATATGCTTGTAAAATGAGTGTAAAAAATTTCAGCCTTCTATCTCTAATGGTTTTGGAGCTAACTAACAATATGTGTGAAAAATAAGAGTTACCGGGAAATTCGATTTTAAGTTAATAGTGAATAGTAGCTCAGAGCATGTAAACATATTTAAATGTTCATTTAATGGCACAAATAATTTCTAAACCTATATAAATTATATATCAATGGATGCAGAAAATTCAGCACAATTTTTTAGTGCTATAAACAAAAAAACATAAATTTCAAAATAATTCACGTACAGTCGGTCAAATAAAAAACGTCGGAACTCGTATGCTGTTAAAATTAAAGTTTTGACGCATTAGTTCACAAGTTTCCTATAAAAAACACAAAATACAGGTCATTTTCGGAACATATGAGGCCATGCGGCAGGAGGGAAAATGTTGAACAAGGAGGGAAAAATGAACATCGCGGAATGCGCAACATACGTAATTCAACTTAATGCATTGTCATAATTCATTTTGCTTTGTGTCATCGCCACATACAAATGCTAACGTGAGAGAAAGTGTAGTTAGGGCTGTAATTGACCTGCATTTTTTGGTCTCTGAAGCAGCGAGAAGGTTCCTTATTTATGAAAGAGCAACTAAGAGGTGGGAACTTTACTATAATGCGACCGGAAGTTTTCATAGCAAACGTTGATCTGGCTGGACGCGTATTTCGATGCTAAGATTTGGTTGCAGAAGTTGAGCGTAAGTTATTGATTTTGCACTAGAAGTACCGGTATTATTAAATAAAATCTTTAAAAAATGCTCCTTGAATAAACATATTCCTCGCGAATCTATTAATTATTAATATTATAAAAATTGGCGGATTTGAGGCATATAGCCACAGCCTTCTATACATGTTTGTTTTGGAACAAAACTGACTAAATAATCAAGAAAATACATGGATAGACAAGAGGCGTGTGTGAACCTAACCTTAAGTCTTCCTGTACATGCGCATATGCTCGTTCGTGATACTTAATCAAATACCGCCCGACGTTTTTTATTTGACCGACTGTACATATACCCTTAATATCGGTTCCTAGAAAAATCGGCGTCTTAAGGGAGGGGGTGGTTTTTAATACAATATTGTAATAGAAACTTAGTTTTGCTGGGCGAGTTTCGCGTCAGTGGTGTTTCAGACTCTCATATATGAGAAATTGAAACCTCAGTGTTAGCGAGATACAAGTTTCTGTTTGGATTCTAGCACTGCGAGATTAGAGAGATGTTTAATACTGTATAATTAAACCATATTCCCTCCCTTCCCCTCCTTAGATCTTCACAAGAACACCTAGAAGCTAGATTAAACACGTGTTGCATCCAGTGCCCCCTTGATTTCCACCTCTGCCCGTTGTCATGACAACCTCGCTGTTTAACCAGTTTATGTTAAATAATGCAAGCTGATTAGTAACAAGTGAGAAACGTTTCGGTTCAAAAGGAGGATGGGGGGGAAAAGAAAGTCAGCGTTTGATGAAATTCCTTCCAGTCAGTGAGCTCTCAAGTAACTCCAAAGTAACTGCAGAGTTTACTTTGAAGGCAGTGAGTTTATTTTCCTTTCGGATTGGTTTGAAACACGTTTAGAAGGGAAGCTGGTGATTTTTTTTTCTCGCGAAGTCCTATACACACAAAGCTTATGAAGCTTTCGGAATTCTTTTAACGAACTGAATTTCAAAAAATCCCTTTAGGCAGGCCTACAGGCGGAGGTAGATTTCAAACTGCTTTTGGTTTAATTTATTATCTTTTTTAGCCTTGGCATGGCAAACCCGCAGTAATAAGAACTGAATTCGGTAAAGAGGAAAGAGCCTACAATCATTTGTTTTGACAACAAGAATAGGATATAATATTCTAGGAGGCCGTGCGCAAGATCAGCAATGAATAAAATTAGCAAAGCCGCTAAACAAGACAAAATTATGATATTATAATAATTATTTTAAGTGTTATTATTTTCAAACATTAAAATCTCGCGTCATATGAGAGCTATCAAGAAACTAGTTATTGATTTGTAGAGTACTCATCAAGAGCTTTTCAACGATACCCCACAAGACGTGGTTTCAAAAGTTTCGAATTTTCATCCCCACCCCCGCCCCCACCCCCACCCTCACTCGAACCCCCGAATCGTTGGTGTCACTGTGAACTCCATAGGGAGTACTCTAATTTATTCAAACAAAGTTTCCCTCTATACTTCATAGGGGCCGAGATATACATTTTTAAAAATTTCAACCCCCTCCCCCGACCACCCCCTTGGGCCAATTTTGCTCATTAACGAACTTGTCCGAGCTATTGGGCCTAGAAATGACATAATAAAATTTGGTTTAAATATCTTCAAAATTACGGCCGCTATCGTGTAAAGATATATATATAAGGTATATATATAAATATCACAATTTTTTTTTTGAACGGGCGGTGGTTTCGTACTTAGGGGAGCATGAAACGTAAAGATATGAAAGAATTTTTCGAAAATCATAAAGTGGTATCCATTGCAATAGGTAGATTTTTCTTCGAAATCTACCTAAAAGTATAGGCTATGACATGAAAGCAGAAGAAGTCGAATTTTTTCCTGTTTCCGGGATTCTGTTATCATTTCACACAATTGTGTTCCTGTACTAAGAGCTAAACCATTTATTCGAAACATTTTCGTAAAAATTCTCTCAAGGGTAGTTATAAGCCTACCATCTTCTTGTACAGTTCTCAGTGATAGTCGAAATAAGTCGTACTTTATCAAGTCAAGGGTCCCCCTGACTTATTTCGGTTTAAGCCAGAACCATGGACAGTTATTTTGAGGATCTTGGCGAGGTATTCGAATAAACTCGCGCCCCAAAGCGTTATTTGCGAGACATGATGAATATATTCAAATTCTAAAGGGGCAATGAATTTTAAAAGAGATTTTTCAAGAAGACGAATTTTTGAAGTATCAATCGTCTATGTTTCATCAGTATTTCTCTCTGATGGCATTTCATATTGACCCAAAGCTTTCTAAGCTGTTTTGAATCTCTCTAAAACAATAATTAATATCGAAATAAATGCATAAGCATACCGCTTTTAATTCTGAGCTAATATATGATCAGAATATTGTAAAGAAACTATTGATCAGCTTACTTACACGCTGCATAATGTGACTGGATGAATTTTGAATTCCTTGTTCACAATGCACAGCAAAGTCTGCATTTTTATATCATGACAGCGAAATACGTACTCAGACGGCTTTGCTTTACATAAAATCTGAAAAAATCTTAAACACGATTGGCTAATTCAATTGTTATGGCAGTGAACGTGTGATTTTTCATATTATCGAGTTCGACTTTAATATGTAGAACAGGAAGAGCTTTATGAAGTCAGACTTAATAAAATCAGGTAAACTGACATAACAAAGTGCCAGTATGCTTTCGTTGAATCCAAGACGTTCGGTTAACTCAGTCAATTTGACGATGTAGTTTGATAAGCTTATGTGAAGGAATAGTGTTATTTGTCAAATCTAAATGTATTACAACTTGAAATTCTTAAAATACGTAAACATTTCACAAAATTCAGTCGCATATAACTCCGCTAATTATTTCACAGTAATGTACCTTCTGTACATAACTTGGTAGTACTTATTTTCAACTACATCAGCGAAGTAAACAAACATCTGACTGCACTGCAGACAAAGCCCCCAAATGATTAAAAATGCGACATTGTTGTATAGACATGATTTCAAAAAAATGTGACCTTTAATTAGTTGTTACTCTGGTACCGGTCAACCGATTTGGCCCAAAATAAATAGGCTTCTTGCCACGGACATTATAAATGTATATACCAATTTTCATGAAAATCCGATAAAGCGTATTTGAGTTATGGCGCTTTTAAAATAGACACTAAATTGGGTTTTACTCCGGTACCGGTCAACCGATTTGGTCCAATATCAATAGGGTTCTTCCCATAAACATTATAAACGTATGTACCAAGTTTCATTAAAATCCGATCAAGCGTATTTGAGTTATCGCGCGTACAGACACACGGACGGACGGACGGACAGACATTTTCCCGTCCACCACACAATCTCATAAAGTACCATACTGGCACTTAATAAAGTACGACTTTAAAGAAGACTATGAATACGAAATGCATAAGTCTACTTGTTGGTTCCCGATAAAAACTAGACATCTTCAACTATAAGGAATTTCAGTATACCACCATGATCACTGAGTCCTTCTCGGAACTCTTACAGATGTCTCACGGTACACTAATGTTTCGCGGAACACAGTTTGGGAAACAGTGATTTAGATTATCAAAGTATCTTCCCTGGTTATTATTAACAGCAAGTACGTTGTAATGATTGTGTATACCGGTATAGAGGGTATAGCTTAAGCGAATGTAGATGAGGAAACTTCAATTACTTTTATTATCTGTTTAACAACTTGTATACAGACTTTAATATGATACAGAGTTAAGAAGAAAAGCCGCTTAATATATTCGCCAGCTTCAAAATTTAATAAAAATCATTTCCTTGCATCTCTATGTTCTTAATACCTTTGCACTTTAATCCAAAACTTCCTCAACAAGAGCAGTTCGTGTACAAGAATCGAGGCGAGGTTTCAGTTTAGTAAAGTACCAAAATCCCATCAGTGACAAGACCATCTCTCTAAGGTACCTACTCCGATATTAAATGTTAACTTATATCGTGCGTTTTAAAGGATAACTGAAGGAGGGGCATACAGCTTTGGGTGAAAGTCATAGGTGAGAAATAGGTGAATTTCATTATTTTTTCCCTCAGCAATGAATTGTTCTGTAACCATGCCCTTAACTGACTACTTCTGCAATTACCTACTACTTTCATAATTAATTAGTTACAGTTATGGGCAAAGCCCGGATTTTGATGACCTAAAAATACTTATAAATGAGCTATAAAATGACTGTAAAAATGCAAAAGAATGACCCGAAAACTAAAAAAAAAAGACCCAAAATGTTGTATGAAAATACTAGTTTATTCATCAGATTTGTGTCTATTCTACATTTATGTTGTTGTTCAATTATTATAGACTTGTAATTAATTAATTGGTACTACTCGCGCGCGATTTCTTGAGCGCTCGGCTCCCTAGTCCTCATTCGGTAGGTTTCGTTCGACTTCGTAGGTAAAGCTGACAACATTGAAACACGAAGTACGCTATACACCCTGACATCTAGTGGCGTCAATACTAAGCTTTCATTCTGTCTCAGGATCCTTATTTATTTATTGACATTATCTTTTCTGACGCATGGAGTTATGTGGAAAAATACAATTTTTCGAATTGCTTATTTCACAAACGCGTCATTGTACATCCAACACTTTCCTCACCTCTTTAAAAATTCCGTATGTGCTAATTTCTGATACTTCCGTGAACTCTGATGTCAATTTCATGGACTGAAAGTTGAGCGAACTTTTCACAAAACGTATTAAATACGTTTAAAATTAGGCCTATAGTTTTCTCCAATTTTAGATGCCTTACCTCTCTCATGTTTTACAACACGAAATGGTGAAGCATGTTCTGCTAAGACTCTTCTTTATGCTTAAAACTAGTCATCCAGTGTAAAAATATTGAGCCTATTTATATAACATTCTCTTCCCGGAGGAAAATGATTTATTTGATAACTAAAGTCTTATGACGTGTAATTAATTGTTACGCAATACCGTCACCACGTTATATTATTGGACTGCATTAAAATCGTCTATTAAATGTCACTACATAAAATAGCGAGGATGATTCATCGGAAATAATTATCCAATTCGGCTTACCATGCGCGCGATTCTGCTGAAATGTGATATCTTTGGTTGACAACACTGCAGAAAGACTGGCGGAGTAGCTATGTTTTGTTCCCCCAACCCTCACTTCCCCGTAAATCCATCGCCCAAGATATGGCGCGCGGGTAGTACATACGGTTATATTCAAACAGCAAACACCCTCTTTTCTGTACCAACATTAAAATTATAACAATACTAGCTTTAAAGGCCCGGAGTCGCCCGGGTTTTGTATTTTGTAATTCAAAATTAACTTATGAAGGACTTCCGATTTTCAAATTCTAGGTCCTTATATACGTATTGAAAATTTGAAATGAAGAAGAACGACTTATCTCACTAAACTATTCCCGCTTAAAACGCTTGATATAGCTTTTTATGGCTCATAGAGGATGTAGAATTTTGTATCCCATCGCTTCTACACACCAAGCCTGGTAGGGGTTAAAATAAGAAGAAATAGAAATTCCGGTATCATAAAATAGTATTGTCTTTGCGGAATATTTTATTTCTCACTCTCGTGTTACCATACAACCGTTTCGGGGATGAAATTAAAAAGTAAATCAATTCCACTTTTATACTTCCCTCCCCAAAAACCTGCGATATAATAATATACATTTCATCTTTAATATTTAATTACAGGAATGCATTATATCAATAGTTTCGTCAAAGTCCCATTTCAATTATTTCCAAACCTACCTGATACCATTAGCAACAATAGGCCTATGTTCTGTGATTTGGATTTGATAATTCTGTGTAAAAAGGGATTAAGTATTCTCAAAAACATTTAATTTTTGGCATTTAAAACAGAAATTTTTCAAAATCCTTTCTTAGTGAGCACCTACATTATGAAACGAAGGTACTGTCAAAATTCCAAGTCTCTACCTGCTATAGTTTAGGCTCTACGTTGATTCCTGTCAGTCAGTCAGTCAGTCAGTCAGTCAGGACAAAGCCTTTTATATATATAGAGATTTATTTATTTATTCTTATTTTGAGTTCCGATAATATTCAATTCATCGATGGAAAACAACCGATGTTTCTGCTACATCGATGTTTCTCTCTGACATCGATGTTTTTTAAATATCTACAGTTTTATGCATTAATTTTGATAAATTAATAATGAATTGACAGTCTGAGTCAGACGTTGGGAACGTATTAACAAAAAATTTCCCAAAAGTATATTGTTTTTTCATCTATAGTTTTCATGAAAATATATCAGTTTATTTATGCATTTTTCTTAATTTTCTGAAACCATGACTTTTTAATAAGTCTATACATCGATTTTTTCCGTCAAAATACATCGATGTTTTGAGGTCGACATTGTCGTCACTTCGATGGTTACCGCTGATTTTAACATCGATGTTTTAACTATCGATGCTCGTCCCTACAGTGGACTGAAATTATTATTATTTTTTTTTACTAAATGGCGTTTAATTAAAAGTGCCAGGTCTCAAATTGGACCCCTGCCTTATACATGAATTCGTATTGATAACCTTGGAACAAATTATTATACACAAAATTATTGACAACTTTTAACACCAGAAGTGACAAGTTGTAACATAAACCATAGGCGTACCGAGGGGGGGGGTTTGGGGGTTTGAACCCCCCATTGATTAAAAAAAGGAAAATTGTATAATTTTTTTAAGCCTGCCCATAAATTACTTAATGCAAGTATAAAGCGTGGGAAGCTTAAAACTCGTTATTTTGCGTCTTGATTTTTAAAATTTTCCGGGGGAACCCCCGGAAGCGAAAAACTCGTTATTTTGCATCTAGATTTTTAAAATTTTCCGGGGGAGGACCCCCAGACCCCCCTCTCCCGGATGTTATAACCCCCCATATGGTCGGCCTGGTTACGCCTATGACATAAACAATCATTGAGCAAGTTCTTTCATTAGGGGGTTGATATGATGTTTTAGAGATGTCAAAAATCTTTCTTGCATACAATGAACATGATAACTGAATTTTATAATCTTCAAATAATCATACAGTTCGACGTTCCGTGAGAAAAAAGGGTTTGCCAATACACACCCCGTCAAAAGAATCTCAGCAGAAATGTGCAATCTCTAACTTGCACGGAAATTGGCGAAATTGCATTCCGTGGCACCGCACCGCAGCATATGAGATAGCAGGCGCCTTCATGTCTATACACAAACAGAGCCTTGCAATCGATACAGGAGCCATGTGCAAATTGCGAAACAACATATACAGGCCACAGGTAGCTTTGCAACTCAAACCGCTTTCATTTAACACGTAACTGTATCTTCTTTCCATGTAACCTTTATAATCGCGGCCCTCGCACTGATTTTGTTTGACCGCGGACTTCTAGTACAGTGGTATTAATGAGAGGTGGCAGTCAGATGCGCGTGAGAGAGGTGACGCATGTAGGAGGAATCATGGGGAGGGGTAAAAATCTAGCGGAAGAGGAGAAGCGATTGTAAGGAGGTCTCTTGTTTCTTCACTGCATTATACGATCTTACCGCTCTGAAAGCAACGACATAACTAACACCCCTCCATGCAGTACGAATGTTTATTGGACTCGTCTGCATCTACTGAGCATCCATCCTTGGACTGCCACGTCTCATTAATACTACTGTACATCATATCCCTATAGTCACATGACTGACTGACTCACTGACATGAATGTTTGCCCGCTTCCAGATGAGCTAGAAACTCGAAACTTGAAACTTGGCACACCTTTAACTTTTAGTCTGTATCCAACGGGAAAATTCAAAACTTCTTAAAAAATATTTTTATACGAATTGTTTTATTATTTTTACCCCTAAAAAACCTTTAAAAAGGTGGACGCACTTTGAAGTCTCTGCTCAGTTCTCATGACAACAGTGTGTAGTTAGAAGTGGTCAC
The DNA here is from genome assembly GCA_964059195.1 of Ectobius pallidus. NCBI lineage: Eukaryota > Metazoa > Arthropoda > Insecta > Blattodea > Ectobiidae > Ectobius > Ectobius pallidus. Next base: position 20,195,562 of record CAXKWD010000002.1, on the reverse strand, counting down.
AGGTAGCTTTGGAAATAAATGATACGGGACTTTGAAAAATTAGAGAAGCAATCGATATAATTCATGTTATAAATAAATATTGAAGAATGAAGTCCACGAAAATAATGCACAATGTGATGCAGTCACATAACTTTCTCTATCCTGGACATAGAGAGTACCAATGACATTAATGTTTGCCCGCTTCCAGATGAGCTAGAAACTTGAAATTTGGCATACCTATAGCTTTTAACCTAAAAACGTTGATTTTATTTTTATTTTTACCCCTAGAAACCTTTAAAAAGGCGGATGTACTTTAATAGTCTCTGCTCAGTTCTCATGACAATATTGTTTGCAGTGTTCACATAGGGCTTTGGAAGTTGCAATACACTGGGCTTTGACAAATCGTTAGACATGCTAGCGATAGAAATAATTTCAGTAGACCGCGCGAGGTGGCCAGACGATGACTGGCAATCGGGAGGTCCCAGGTTCAAATCCCGTAGCTGGCCAATTTGACATGGGGTTTTTCGTGGTTTCCCCCAAGGCAAATGCTGAATTGGATATTTTCATACCATGAATCATCATCACCATTTCACCCTGTAGAGAATATCATTTTCTCACTTCACATTTTGATGTAGAATCATCCCCGAAACGGTTGTATGGTAACATGAGAGTGATAAATAAAACATTTCGCAAGGACAATATAATTTTATGTTACCGCAATTTCTGTGTCTTCTTATTTCAACTCCTACGAAGCTTGGAGTGTAGAAGCGATGGGATGCAAAATTCTACATCTTCCATGAGCCATAAGAAGCTATATCAAGCGATTTCTGAGGGAATAGTTTGAGTGTGATAAGTCGTTCAGCTTCATTTCAAATTTTTAATACGTATATAAGGACCTAGAATTGAAAAACCGGAAGTCCTTCATAAGCTAATTTTGAATTAAATATACTAAACCCGTGCGACGCAGGGCCTCTTAAGCTAGTATTGTATATATTTTACCTGTAGATTTATGTTTGTTGGTAAACTTCCTATACTGTGGTTTCGGTCTTTCCTCGTGATGTACTGTATTTTTCTTAAAACACATTTTTGTTTCGCTTGTTAGCTGCCATTGTCTGCTCTACCCGCAATCTGCTTACGTGTGCGCTCCATTATTGCAGCCTCTTCATCTCCGTGTACTTTTTTCTTTCTTTCTCCCCTTCCACTGTTTTCTCAGCAGGAACGAAGCTCAGATGACGTAATGCACGGCCATTATTTCTCCCATAACCTAGACTCATATTTCCAAGCTTATGAAGAATTCTGTGTAAACGTATCTAATAGCTAGGGACCGGATTTTTTGGTTTTTAAAAACACTGTTTTAGGTTTTCCATTAGGTGAAATAGTTTTTTTAGGTTTTTTGCCAAAATATCGTTTTCGGGTAGAATAATTGCTTTAATGAATTTGAATGTGCTACATAGGATTCAATACATAATTAACATGTCTTCTTAAAACTCACAGTGTGACCACTCAGTGTGAATAACAAGACAGTACTAAAGGCAAACAAACGCTTTAAAACACAGAATTCTATATCCTTGTTCATACACGGCAACAATGGTTGTTCGTACGAATATTTTAAAAGGAATACGCCGGTACTCTTACACTTCTTCTCTAGATACTGTCCATCCTAGATGACAATGGGTTGAACGAAACGCTGGTGGTATTAATTTCAACCGGACAAAAATTATTGTCTCTCCGCAAAATATCAATTCCTCAGCTGACAAGCAAAAAAGACAAAAAAAAAGTTGCCTAATTAGATATTTTAGGTTTCATATCCCGTTTAGGTATATTCAGGTTTTTATACCCCATTTAGGTATTTTTAGGTGCCACAGAATTAATGTGGGTGAATCCTATGGACATGATTCGAAAAAGTGTATGAGCGCTTTTTGTTTTGGAAGCAAGGAAAAAAATTGGTAAAAACCTAAGAATCCGGTCCCTACTAATAGCATATTTGAGCTTGTGCTTCTGTGTAGATACAACGCCACATATTAACAAGACGGTATTCAGTTGTTAAAGTAATTGAAGGTGGTTTTCCACGTCTATGGATGGGAAAGACTTCCCCCCCCCCCATCATACAGTCCTGATTTGAGCCCACCAGACTTGATTTGTTTCCCAAATTGAAGGGACGTTTTGTTACAATTGAAGCTTCTAGTGAGGTGACCCGAGTAATCAGACAGCTCAACAACGAAGGTGCACTATCCGGAATACAGAATTTTCCAAAACGTTGGGAAGCTGTCATAAGGAAGAATAAAGATCATATTGAAGGCCTGTAAAGGTATTTTGTAAAATAATTTATTGTCTTTAATTTTATCTTACAGTGTGCAGAACTTTTGAAATGACCCTCGTAAAATGAAACGAATGGAAGGCAAAAAATTATAAGATTTTATTTTTAATATAAGATAGACTTTCTTTATCTTATATTGGCTGACGTTATATTTTATGAAATCAGGATTCTGAGGAATGAAAGTATTATATATATAAATCATAATTTTTACCATGTAATTGCCCTGCATTTTGTTTCCGCAAAACGAAACTTGGGGTATCTTCTTGCTTGAAGGAAATAAATTCTTATAGGTTTTTATGATAATAAAATAATATTGCATACTTTCGATTTTCATTCCCTTTTCATAACATAACGCGAGTATAAAAATCGTATAGGGTAGTTGATAGTTTTTTTTTCCTCCCCCAATAATTTGTTATTCTTCTCTTGCTGTCGGGCTGAATGTGTGAAAACAAATGACTACGTGAGCGAGCACTCAACACTCTCACAGACTAATAAGATTTGAGCTCAGCGCTGAGTGTATGAGGAAATCCACTTTCTTACACATTGTTTTGTTTTCCCATCTTCCGATGGGTTTATCTCATTTTTATATTTCTAGTGGTGTACAAGCTTCGCTGTTCATTCAGTACAATCACATCCACTAGCAAGAGCCATGAACGGTTCAGAGATTAGTGTTCCCGCCATTTACAAAGGATTACAATGATCACCTAACATGTGTCATAATTAGACCTGGGATTTTAAGGCAAATGCCTATTTTGTTCCTTATGAAATAACATGACAATTTTTAAATATGTGGATGTTTCATGATAAATCACATACGAGTACATTTATAGAGTTTCATAGTGCCCTAAAATGCCTATTTGGACCTTTAGCCTATTTTACAATTTTATTGCCTAAAAATGCCTATTTTGCACATTTAAAATAAATTTCAACTTCTGTAATCTTTACAATCTTATAATGGACATTCCTCGATGAAAAGCAGAACAGCAGAGGTGGGTTTTTCACAGAAACTTGATTATTCCAAACAATTGTCGCTAAAGGAATGCTGACTGACGGGGGAGGGGGAGGATTAAGGGGGAAGGACTACTACTGTATGTCAAGTCACCAGTGAAAGAACATCTTAGTTTGTGATGCCTAATTTTGCAGTTAATTCTGTTAAGAATAGGTATACCACGTTTCTTGCAGTAAAAATAGACCATTTTACAGATTAAGTGTATATTGTAATATTTTAAAGTCTACTTTCTATCTAATTACACATTTTTAAAGCAAATTTTAAGTGCCTGTTTTTCTTTTAAAAGCCTATTTACTTGTTTTAAAAGCCTATTTTAGGTGCCTAAAACTAATTTTTTTAGAGCCATAATCCCAGGTCTAGTCATAATTAATGTCCGGATTTTTAGGTTTTTATAAACCCTGTTTTAGTTTTTTAACCATATTAAATTAGTTTTATTAAGTTTTCAACCATTTTCAGACGATTTTGTTTTAGTTTCACTTTAATAATAATAATAATAATAATAATAATAATAATAATAATAATAATAATAATAATAATAATAATAATAATAATAATTTATTGTCGTGTAACAGTAAAAACTGTAATAGACAGTGTTAATCTTATTATATAAATGTAATTTCGATTAAAATTGTTACTGTCATAAGTTATTATTTCAAAGTTATATTGAGAAATCAATGTTATGAAGTGAGAGAAATTCGTCAATATTATAAAATGGAGTTTTCATTAGCCATGTATAAAATCTGTTTTTTTTTCCAGTTCTTTCAGTGGCAGTTCCAATACAGTGCGAGGTAATTTATTATCAAGCTTTTGTCCCAAGTATTCGTATAAGTAGCTTACAGTAAAACATCGAAAATACAGGTAGGGGCCGTATTTTTTGGTAACAACGTTAAGCGCGAAATTTTATAAAACAACGTCCCTTAGCTATATTTAGCTTTTATATGCTTAAAATACCATTTTGAACCAAATTGAATCCACGAAATATCGCGAAATTTATTCTATTCCGCGAAATGTGTCTATTATCGCGAAATATGCTCCTTCTGTCCGTAAAGTGAGAAATGAGCACGAAAATATGCCTTAAAATCACAATATTGTGTTTTGGTGTACTGTATTTTTTATTTCTTAGCAGCATGCTTTTTTATGCTGTTTCTGTGGCTTTTGAAGATTTACCGATGTATCGATATTTGTGATCGATTACAAAGATTGCAGAATTTACGCAAAGATTGTCTGTCACCTGGTTTGTACTGTTGAGTACACTCCTTTCCTGCTATGTCTTTGCCAAGTTAGCGATGCCTATGATCGATTACAGCAGAAGAGTGTAGAATGTTTGTTACTTGTATTCAACAGATTTCGTCTTTTATCCACAGTTGGCACTTCTGTTTGCAAATGGCTATCTGACGGTGTTTAGTAGAAATTACGATAATATTTCTCGTCATTGTATTTGAACATTAACTCTAATCATGCCTAAATTTACAATTTACAATTTATTTATTGTTTCAAATTACACGAAAAATATACATAAAAAGTTGATACACCACCCGAAGAAGCAGAGCTTGTGTTCGGGGTGGTTCAGTTCTATATATGAGAAAAACTTATACTAAATAATTACTTAAAAGAATACAAAATTTAGAGAAGTATGACAGAATATTATGTATAAAAGGTTTTGAACATGTTCTTTTTACAATACAAAGATACAAGGTAATACAATATTAATACATAACAATTTATTTGTTCAAATTTTAGTAAAAAATAAAAAAAAAATAAGTTCTATCCAAATTTTAAATTTTAATATGAAAAATGTTATAACAGCAATAGTAGAAAACAGAAGTAATAATTATAGGAATTTTCTAATTTAGACCTAAATTGTTTGTTGTTTAAGCTATTTAGATCAGGATGGTTGGTAATAAATGAATTGAATAGTCTTGGGCCAAAACTTGAACAGTGCTTAGCTCCAGCAGTTGTAACATTTTTTCGGTTCAAGTAATAAATTAAATTGATTCCTTCGCGTGTTATATACGTGAGATTCTGACTTGTAATTGTCACGATGTTTATGAAAATAATTCAGTATGACATAAGTTACTTGTAAATTTGGTCTATGGTGAAAACGTTAAATTCAGAAAATAATAATTTGGAAGAATAGTCAGGAGGCTTAGATAAACAAATCTTTATGATGCGTTTTTGAAGTTACTTCAGTTCATACAAGGGCAGAAGAACATAGAAATGGAATGTAAATAAAGAAGCAAAGTTTATCATTGCGCAATGTTCCCAATGTAGTATAAGTAATTTATTTCACGAAATACCCACCGAAATAGAAGGAAGTTAACACCGAAATCAGCCATTTTATTTCACCAATAAATCAGGGCCCTATACATAGGCTATTAATTCATTTTCTTCTTTAGTCTTCAATCCTTCGATTGGTTTCCAGCGATTCTCCATTCTGATCTTCTTTCTGCCTTACTGTTTAATTCTTCATACGTTTTACAGTTCATGTCATCCTTAATTTGTTCCATGTACATGTACAACCTGTGTTGTACTAAAATGCAGATGTACAAGACTTTATCGTATGAACTTTAAGCACATATTTAAACAGTTTAGTAATATTTATGACTAATTCATTGTTTGTACACGGTTTTTTTTATATTTCTAGACTAATAGCTTATATGCTACTTATATTTGTTAACTATAATAAGTTATATTTTTATAAAGTAGGTTAAGTTTCCACTGTTTTTAAATACTGAGCTTAGGTGGAAATTATAAATTAAAAACAAATAAAGCTCAGGAGGAAAATGAAAATAATTGAAATATTAATAAAATATATTTAAAAATTTGATATACACTACGTACTTTAAATTCGGAGAATATTGACATGTTTCATTATAACTAAAATAGATATTAGGCCTACCGTATGTTATTGTTATTGTTGACCTTCTTGCCTTTGTATCTTCTGAATAATTAGATCTTCTGTTCAACATTATATGTTAAAAATATCATTATAGAATTAGAGCTCTTACTCCATCAGAATGACGTTAAGGGCCCTGTTTCATAGAACTTGCTAACAATATTAGTTAATAATAAAATAGAACTCTTAATATTATTTATTAATTAATAAAATCTTGTTTCATAGAGATATAATTACTACTTTCCACTAATATTATTAGTTCATTAGTCAGCTGGAAATTATGTCTGGATTGTTGTTTGTGTTTTTTTCCTTCTTAGTCTTTTTGTCAATACTATTTCAAAGCAGCACGGCTTACATATATCTTCATAAATGCAACAAAATATAATAATTAGCGCTAAGAAATGAATAATTCTGCCAGGCACTTATTCAATACAGCAGTAGGCTTATGTACTAAAATCTAATCTCAAATCCTAAAAACCTGTTATGACAAAAATTCCTTTGATAGCGTATGTAAACTTTTTCTAAATTGATAATTAAATCAGAGTGATACATTTTTCACAATTTTAAGATCATGAAATCTCAATTACATGGGTTTTAGAATAACTTATTAGCCCAAATACACTCATAGAAAAACACCTAATATTATTAGTAGGGTTCGGATGTTCATGACATGTCATATTTTTATCCTGAATTCTATTCTCGCCACAAATACAAATTAAGCACGAATTGCACTGTTGTTACCCTTTTCGGACCGTTTTTATTTTGCATATAAAGTCATATTTTGGTCATTTTTATGGTATTGGTCATATTTTGGTCATAATTGTAATTTAATGTCATACTATTATAATATCAATTACAAATTTGGTAAAGGACAACATTTATAAAGTACATGCTCTAAACGGTTGAGTTAAATTTAAAAGTTATTTAATTAATTTAATGTTTTGCCAAATTAATAGGTAACTTATTTTTAAAATTAATATAATTGCTCATATTATATAGGGACACGAAAGATGTACAAAATATTTGGAGCTAATGAAGCGAGCAAACAGGAGAAAATTATTTAAAACTAGAAGATAATTACAGGTAAAACTGTAAATCACCTGTAAAATTGTTAAAAAGTAATTATCTGATTGAATTCATGCGATGTAATAATTTAGTGTAGTTAAAAATTTTAAATTGGAACATTTATTTTTAGAAACTATGTCTTTTATTAGGTCATATTTATAATTTTTTAGTCATATTTAGTCATTTTTAAGGGCATATTTGTAGTCATATTTCCCACTTTTTTAGGTCATAAACATCCGAACCCTAATTATTAGTAAATTTTATTAGTTCTGCAGTCTATGAATCAGTTTACTAATAATATTAGCAACATTTACTAATAATATTAGCAACATTTACTAATAATTTAGAGCCATGAACTCATAACTAATATTATTAGAAAATACTCTTATGAAACAATAGACTAATAATAATAACAACTAATATTATTATGTATTTGCTAATAATATGAGTGTAAAAGTTCTATGAAACAGGGTTGTACTTAGATTAAAGAAATCATAGGAACGAGGGATTTTATTTCTGATCTGGTGATGCCCTTTAACCGGATGTAATTTCACAGTTATATGAAACAGGGCCCAGGGTTGTACTTAGATTAAAGAAATCATGGGAACGAGGGATTTTATTTCTGATCTGGTGATGCCCTTTAACCGGATGTAATTTCACCGCAAGAACGGCATTTCCCTCTGTAGTCTGTGACCTATGACCTTTCACTGTGAGCCCAAAGCTGGGAGCTAGCAGTGAAATTGAAATTTCAATACCAGGAGCGTCTGCTTACTAGCAGGTGGCATACACTATAACGTTCGCCAGATCTTCTCAACTAAAGAGATCGGGAATAATTGAAATCAAAGACCCAAGAACGTCCCAGGTCACGCAGACTGTGACGTAATGCATGATGGAAGGTCACCACAAGTTACTGCCTCGAGAGACCTGTACCATATTTGTGTTGTAAATCAATGCTAAGCAGTAATAATCCATTCTTTCCAACCCTTAAAAGTATTATTTTTTGCTAAAATATTTTTTCTCACACGTATTTATTTCATATGAACAATCTTATTGTTTTTGCCTAAACTGATTTTCATATTTTCCTACACCTCACGAATTGACAGGGAATGGCAGAGAATGACAGAGGGGTGCAATGCCGTATTTAAGCATACGCAGACTAGGCAGCCGCCTAGGGCGGCAGATTTGAAGGGGCGGCTTTTAAGCTGTTACTGTTTTTTTAAAAATATATATTATACATTTTATTCATAACTCTTCAAAATAGTAAACTAATTTACTAATGTAACGTACAATGAAATAGAAATGAACAACATTGACAACAATACGCACCTGTTTATTTATTTACTTATTTATGTATTATTATTATTATTATTATTATTATTATTATTATTATTATTATTATTATTATTACTATTATCGTTAGGCTACAATTTCAGTTACATTAATGCTTATTGTTGGTTACTTTGTGGTAGGCTACATTCATGTGGAAATAAGGGGGCGAAAATATTTTTATCTGCCTAGGGGCGCTTAAGTAGCTAAATACGCCCCTGGAGGGGTGGAGATGTTTGTCACACAGTGGTTCAAATCCCAGGCGGCAGACTTCTAGGACACAGGTATTCAAAAGTGGGTTCCATGGTATGACATATGCTTCAATTCCGATGGCAAATATATTGAAAAATAGCTGAACATTACCTGTATCTGTTGCAATAAATATTTCCTTGAAATTGTGTTTGGTGTCTGTAAAAGGCCCCAGGGAAGCTTACTTTATGGACGCGCATCATATATTAAATATTAACTAATAAAGTAGAAGTTTTCAGTAAATAAAACAAATGCCGACAGTTCACAAACTTTTAATGGATGCAGTCTTCGCTGCTATTGCTGTTTTTTTTTTACCTCTTTGCAATTCTCTATTCTTTTAAAATACACAACATGCGAAATGTTGCATGAAAACATAAAACAAAACCGTACAGAAAAAAAAAGAACGAAACAATTAATTGATAGAGGAAGTAGAATGCTCGTATCCGGTATGAAAAGTTGTACGCTCATAACTCAGCAAAAAACAAGTGAATAACAAGGTAGCTAGCGTGTTGGTTTTGTTTCACAGTCCCATGGATACTAGTAGTAGCAGCTTGGGAAGCACAAATCATTGTATGCAGACAAGGAGCTGATTAAAGCAATAGTGCAGCACAGTTCATGAAAAAAAAAGCTCTGGAGTTAGCCCCTTTTGTTAGTTAACGATACAATAAACCCGGTCAAGGGGAACTTAGCCTCCATTAAACAGAATTTTGCTTCCGTAATGAGTTTCTAATGTGTGTAGCTAGCATTTGTTTTTATTCTTTCCACTGCAATTTAATACTTCTTTCAACTCCTGTTATCCTGACTTACAAACTTTTCTTAATGCTCTCGTACGACCGTTATTACTATGTACGAATGTGCTATTTTTCTTTATTTAAGACTTGCTGAGGAAATGATGGTAATTATTGGGGAGGAAAGGTAGGAAATATTTCTCTAAAAAATACGTGTTCATGCACGATATCGCTTTAAAACTTGCTGACTTTAAAACGATGCTATTTCCGCAAAGTACTGTTATAAACTTTCTAAACATAGACCCAGACTTCCATTTATATGAACTTTTTTGTAATGTTTAAGATAATATTGTATTTACGAATACACTTCAAGATTACAGGAGGTAATGTGAAAATAGCTATTTGTGTATCTATACTCAAAATAACGCTTTAGCGGACGAATCTAGAAATATTGGATGAGTCCACTAAAGCTTTTGCGTACACAAACAATAATTTGTTAGTAAAAGCTGTGTAAACCATATGAAATGAAATAAAAATACCGTATAATTAATTATAAAAGGCATAGTCAGCTATTTGTTGATGCCATATTCTCACAGCCGGCTGAATCCTATGCAATGAATTAATGCGAAATAACAGTGCGGGTTTCATATGAATAATGTAGGTATGGTGATCTATATATTTTTTTATTAGGTGTTTTGTAGAAAAATGGTTTCTGATTTTCTGATTAACGTAAAGATTATTTCAGATTTCTGATTAACGTAAAGAAATAATGTTGCCTTATATATATATGCCTCGTATTTGTTGTTTTATAGTCAATTATTTTGTTTCAAACATTGTTAAAGTTGGTATGACTGGTCATTAGCTTCTGGATTTTTTCAGTTGCCATGACGACTTTACTAGCCTAGGACGGTAAAAATTACTTTACCGGCCTAGGCTGGTCATGTGCTAGTTTTTGGCATGTTAACAGTCCGACAAGCAGCTGTTTTACAGACGTGTACTAAAAAAGAAGTTCTGTAACGATTTTTTTTTAAAGTACGGTAGGCCTACATAGCCGGAACCAAATCATGACGATTCTATCTTCGAATCAAAATATTGTAAATTTAAAACTAATTTTTATTGTAGGCCCTTGTATAAAAATGTGATCAGTAAAATGATTTCACATTTCAAATTTTAAAACTATATATCTATCATGATATGCCTATTTTAAGATAAATTATGGAGCTCTCAATGCAATGTATTGTCGTACATCGAAAGCTTTGAATAGTTGTCAGAGCTTTGGTATTCAGCATTTTAATCTTTTACCTACTAAAGCTAGGAGTAAAAGTTTACGTTTTAAAAGGTTATTGCATGAATGGTTAACACTTAAGGTTTTTTATACTATTGATGAAGTATTTGAAATTGGTTTCATTGATATACATTTTTTTTAAATCTACTGCTTGCACAATGTATAGTGTTCACTGTACGTGTGTATTCATGTAATCTTATGTAACTTATTACATCGACATAGCCTATTATACGATACTGTATTTAATTTCTAAATAATAATAATAATAATAATAATAATAATAATAATAATAATAATAATAATAATAATAATAATAATACTAATAATAATAATAATAATGCTTTTGCCTTATTTAGAAATCAGTGAAAAACGAATATTTTGCATTTTTTGTGTAAATTAAATAGTTTTATTAATAGGGTCTCGTACTAATTGCTTTTACGCAGTTAAAATATACGACTTTCACAAAAATTTCCTATAATTTTAAAGTATAGCCTGGGCAAATTTTGGGACTACAGCACTGCACCTAGTTACTAACCTAATGTATCGGAGTCTTCTTGTTTACTGTCTGCATTTGCATCATTATATCATTGCCTATAACTTTTGATGTACTTATTATTACAGAAATGAAAAACAAAATCATATTAGCTAGATGAAGTTTACAATTTCAATCTTACTTGCATCTTGATTTACATCTTGTTTCTTAATATTAAGATGCATCCACTACCGTGACGCAGGGGAATGCGTTCGCTCCTCTCATTCAGTGTGCCTAGGTTCGATTCATGGTAGGGACAAGTTGCCTAGGGGGTGTTTTTGCCGAGGTTTTCCTCTCAACTATGAGACTAATGTCGGATAACTTTAGACCCGGATTTTCTTATTTTCATCTTCATCCTGTCTACGCCTTGTTTAGAGCGTTCATGTGACTGGTGTGTATCATCCTATGTGTTTGTGCTGTCTCAGAGGTGGCCCCGGCATTGGGCTGGTCACTCATCCGAGCAGGCCCTCCATGTCATTGTCTGTCAAAAAAGTATGTCTGTGAACCAAAAGTAATTCATATCCCGACAGTTTGCGGTCCCGTATTGCTTAGGCCGCACAAACGTCCTTACAACGGGAGAGGTGAAACTAGGAAAAAGAAGGACCAGGACAATAGAAAACGGATGATACACTTAATTCCTTGTAAGCGAGAGACGCAATTTGCAAACAAATTATAAATCAGTGCCGGACTTCATAGAAAACAGTAGGCACATTGAATAGGCTCATAGTACCTTATTCTATAACTTTAACATGCACTTTAAATTTACTTTCGAGTTATTTCCCGTTATTTTGTTAGAAACTCAAGGCAAACTTACTATTGTACAACGTATTGTATAATGTACTTACTATTGTATAATGTAAGATAAATCGTGCGTAAGTTTCTAAATTTGGTACCCGACTAACTCGAACAGCCGTGTATATAGGCCTCTGTTTATTTAGCATGTAAATATTTTCACATATTTTTCCGTATCGTAGAAAAAATAGTATGCGATAGGGCCTACACATTCATTAAATGCATTGGAGAATCTGGGAAATTTAGAAACATGTATCAAAGAAATGTCCATATCCAAAGAGGCAATAATCTGTGGTTCATGAATGCATATATATATATTCATTATGTATCAAAGAGTTTTCGGCTTGTCTTTTCAAACTTTCTCAGTTCTCCTATGGTGCACTGCCCTTATCACATTGCCAATAAATGGTGCAAAAATACGTTGCACAAACTTTCTCGCATATACGTGTTAAAGGCTAGCACAGAAAAAATTAAATTAAAGAGACAATTAAATTTTACTTATTACATTTTCATAAAACTAACAAGTATCTAGAACGGAAAGCATCAGGGTCGATCTTTATGTTCAATGCTTTTACCGTGAAATAATAATAATAATAATAACAATAATAATAATAATCAATGACAGTAGAACTGCATATTATTAGTACTACTACTACTACGGGAAAATTCAAATATAAGTCGCACCTTGGGATAAATCGGTCCCACCCAACCTATTTTCATCGATGCAGTTTCTTTTATACCACGATCTAGCAAATTCTTCTGTCCTAGTATTATGAAGAAACTCGTGATTGGACGTTGGAGGTGTGACGTCTTACCGCTAGACGAGAGGTGGCAGGCTGACAAACCTTGCGGGAGGTGTGACGTCTTACCGCTAGACGAGAGGTGGCAGGCTGACAAACCTTGCGGGAGATATAATATGCCACATTTTCGAAACCTACAAACAGTGTATCGTACATTATTCGAAAATGCAAGGGCGCTTCGCTACGGCTGCCGCCTCCGCTTCGCGCACTTAACTATGTGGTTAGTGTTATGCATTATTTAGCTGTACGCAACAGTATACAAGGGCAGTTGGTCACTCTGCTTCGCTCACAAACAAAATACATCACACAGTCCGTGCAAATGTGAATATCGAATGGGGAAGCTTAAGGGGCGACTTATATTTGAATTTCGCCACCACTACTGCTACTACTACTTAGGTTATAGTGCACGCTTTAACTGCATGTAGGTCATACCACGTGTTTAGTATGTTTGGGTGAAACATTAGTCTATATCAGCGTTTCTTAACCTTTTTGAACCCGAGGACCTCTAAAATGAGTAAAAAACTTTACGGACCCCAAATTTTACATCCAATTTTTAAAAGTAGGCTATATGTAGGCCTATATTCTTAATATTTGGGGTATTAAATTATAGGTCGTTATAACGAAATACATTTTTTTTAATCCGACGGAAACACAGTTAGGCTATTGAATTGGAATGAAACTATTGACAGTAAAATTATATTTTGAACACACTTTAATATGTATTACCAATTTGATAATATAATTAGGAATTATGTTATTACTCACTTTTAATGAGACGGTTGAGCTTGACCCCTCTTGCAGAGTTCCTGTTTTTTTGGCTCAATATTAGTCAAATTTAGTCGATATGACCTGTATTTTCGAAGATTTTAAACCTTTGACATCTAGTGTCCATTTTATGTGAAAAATTTCTACTTCTTTACTTCCCACTTGCTTTATGATATTTTTAAATTAATTATGTCTGCGGCCCATCTGCACTGTGTTCGCGGACCACCGGTAGTCCGCGGGACCATAGGTTGAGAAACGCTGGTCTATATTAACAACTCATTCGCGTCATGTTTCTATTGTTTAGTGATGTCTTATGTGATATTCAGTTTAAACGATTATAATATCCAGTGACATAGCGGCGATGAGTTATGGAAAATAAGCAAGTCCTACAAACCCGGCGTTTGCCTTTGCGAACGACGGAACCATGAAAAACCCAAGTCAATTTGGGCGGCAACGAGGTTTGATTTGAACTCAGGACCTCTTCCCTGTTAGCCCATAGGCCTACCACCTCGCTGTAATTGGTTTTAGTGTGTTCATTGCGACTGAGCTAAACTGATTGCATTTCACAACAATAAGTACATTAGGCCTATAGTTTTCTTGTTGCTAGGGGCAACAAAATGTCATTCATATTTTAATTTACATTTATGTTCTGAAATTCGCATTCAAGCTGTCCTTATTTCGTTTTTATCTTGATATCTGTTAAATGTACAAAGAAATGTGTTAAACAAAAAATGTTCATTTTAAATTTTTCTACAACTTTACTGTGATAGGTTTTCATGTATCGCCTACTGTAATGGATATAATGTAGAAAAATTGAAAATGGATACGAGTAAAGTGCCCCTTAAGTCATTTTTGCGGAAATACGGATATAGCCATTTTATTAGTCACAGATAAGACTTTACAATTTTAAATTTTTATTAAAATCGTTAGAGCCATTTTTTCAAAAAACAATTTTTTTAAAAAAGTTTTCATGAAAAGTCCCCTTAATATTTCAGTTGTAAAACTAAATTTCTGGGCGGTTCGACAAAATTTCGAAAAAGTTCTTAATTCAAAAAATGAAGTAAATACAATGAACCGTTTACCCGCTGTGCTTGTCCACGGACAGACGGACAGACGGACAGACGGACAGACGGACAGACGGACAGACGGACAGACGGACAGACGGACAGACGGACAGACGTCATTCCAAAAATATTTTTTTCGGTTTCTACGCTTCATGAAACATGCTCTCCCGGTGTTATCTCGACTTCGATTTTTTGTCACGATCACAATACTTTCTCTATACTACGTATATGCGAGAAAGTAATAATGGATTTTATAAGTTTCACCTCTTAATGTGAACCATACTAAATTTTTTTTACTTCCTCTGCCCGTACCATAGGTACTATAGGTAGAGGAAGTATTGTTTTCGACCCTAAAATTCGAAGTTGAGTTTTTAGCATATATACACGTTTCAAGGCCCCCTGGATCCAAAAATACTATTTTTGGAAACATGTCTGTGTGTGTGTCTGTGTGTCTGTCTGCTTGTGTGGAAGTTTGTGAACAGGCTAGCTCCGAAACGGAGAATCGTATGAAAACAAAATTTCGTATTTGGGTTAGGTACCTTCTGAAGATATGATTCGAAGATTGGCGACAAATTTCCCTTATTTTTAAGGGGACTTTACATAAAGAAAATTTCGTTTTTCGCGATTTTCTCGAAAACGGCTCTAACGATTTTCTTTAAAATTTGCACATGTGTTCCTTTTACTGAGAGCTAAAACTTTTATTTGAAACTTTTTTTCGAAAAAATTCTCTGAGGGTAGTTACAAGCCACCCACTGTTCACCCACTGTTTGTAGAAAGTTTATCTTGCGTGATGTGATGAACAACTGAATTCGCGCTCTTTCACGGCCTCTTATTCTATATAAGAATGTGAAGTGAGAAAGATGTATTGTTGGCCATGCATAGAGTAAAGAAATATCTGAGGGAAATATTCGATAAATTTCGGAAATTATATTTTACGGCAGAAAGTTCAATAAACGTCTGCAGTCACTTGTTCTTTTTTTTAAAGTTTGTTATATAGCCTGCGCTTTTAGTCGCATCATTGAAAGAAGAGGTAATTATAGGATAATTAGCGTAAAATTGTGTCTTGCGATTCTGTAAAAGGATATGTGAATACTGCTAACTTTTATTTGGGCAGAGGAAGTTATGTGACTTTCACATCAGATTTTTTTTTTTCAGATGTTAGTGGAAGAGCATCAGTAGCATTGTTCATCTGTTTAAGGTAAGATCTGTTATCTATCTAAACACATTTAGACCTAGTGCTAGTAGGCCTACTAGTATGGACATGCTCATTTTACTTTTATTGAAAAACAAGCATGAGATATGAACTTTCATTATTAACTGAGTTCTCTTTTAATTGGACAAACATAATTTAACTGTTTCAAGATTGGTTAAAAAGAAATTTACTCATGATTTGAGTGTAACGCATGATTGAACCTCCGCCGGAAGGAAGTGAAGAACAAGTGACCCATCTTGCTTCTTTTAGGTATGGATTTATTGTGAATCAAGAATAATTTTAAGGTATCTAATTATTTAATCATGTGCTTTCTGTCAGATCCAAAATTCATTTTAGACCGGTTGATAGAGCCAGCTCAATTTCTTCTGGTTACTGTGAAGGCAATCGTAAAGACTCCTATTTGCTCTGAAGTATGCTGGATATCCAACAAAAGCGACTTGAACTTCCTGTAATTCAACTTGATTTTATTAGATGCGTTGCCCCTATTAAACTTCCAACCCTCGTGGAATGACCTTGAAATACGTGAGATTTTTAAAATACTAGCTTGGTCTATTGTTTAATAAAAGACAGTCCTGCTCTTCTGCTGAAGATTCAAGCATTTACGCCAGCATGTAGGGTTTTATTGCCGTTTTCTGTAACGAACATCACATTTATTTAAAAAAGTAATTAAGTACTACCCGCGCGCGATTTCTTGAGCGCTCGGCTCCCTAGTCCTCATTCGGTAGGTTTCGTTCAACTTCGTAGGTTGATATATATAAGCAATCATGAACCACAGATTATTGTCTCTGTTGGACACCACATGAGAATATTATAGGAGAAAAATTCCTCCGGCACTGGGACTTGAACCCAGGACCTTTGGCTATTCGCGCCAATGCTCTACCAATGACAATGCTCTACCATATGACATAACTTGTCTGTCTGCGAGGTAGACCATTAGGGCAATTAGTCATAGGAGAGAGGTTCTATCCGGTGCTGTGAATTGAGCTCCGGCTTAGCTCAGTTGGTAGAGCATTGGCGCGAATAGCCAAAGGTCCTGGGTTCAAGTCCCAGTGCCGGAGGAATTTTTCTCCTATAATATTCTCTTCGTAGGTTGAGCTGACAACATTGAAACACGAAGTACGCTATACACCCTGACATCTAGTGGCTTCTATACTAAGCTTTCATTCTGTCTCAGGATCCTTATTTATTTATTTATTTATTGACATTATCTTTTCTGACGCATCGAGTTATGTGGAAAAATACAATTTTTCGAATTGCTTATTTCACAAACACGTCATTGTACATCCAACACTTTCCTCACCTGTTTAAGAATTCCGTATGTGCTAATTTCTGACACTCCCGTGAACTCTGATGTCAATTTCATGGACTGAAAGTTGAGCAAACTTTTCACAAAACGTATTAAATACGTTTAAAATTAGGCCTCTAATTTTATCCACTTTTAGATGCCTTACCTCTCTTATGTTTTACAACACGAAATGGTGAAGCATGTTCTGCTAAGACTCTTCTTTATGCTTAAAACTAGTCATCCAGTGTAAAAATATTAAGCCTATTTATATAACATTCTCTTCCTGGAGGAAAATGATTTATTTGATAACCAAAGCCTTATGACGTGTTATTAATTGTTACGCAATACCGTCACCACGTTATATTATTGGACTGCATTAAAATCGTTGTCTATTAAATGTCACTACATAAAATAGCGAGGATGATTCATCGGAAATTATTATAATTCGGCATCCATACGCTGTTGACGTGCGCATAACCATATTCGCGATTCTGCTGAAATGTGATTTCTTTGGTTGACAACACTGCAGAAAGACTGGCGGAGTAGCTATGTTTTGTTCCCCCCAACCCTCACTTCCCCGTAAATCCAGCGCTCAAGAAGTGGCGCGCGGGTAGTAAATAACGCCGAACAATAGAAGCATATCCATACGAATGAATTATTACAACAGCATAATTACTCGTAAACCTGAACTCGTGATATGACCTTTATGCAGTTAAAGCATGCAAAATAACTTGAATAATAGTATTAATAAAATATTACATTAATGACCTTCATAATAAAGAAAATACTCGTAGTAGGCGTAAATATTGGTTAGACCACTGTTATTTTCTTGAGTAAAAGTGAATTTAAGGAAAAAATTAAAAGTATTCAGATATTGTACTTTGTAGGTACATAAAATATCCCCACTTAAAACAGCAATAAATTGAATTTAACCTAAATGATATATTACATTGACTTTGTTTAATATGAACTTTCTTTGAAGATTTATTTTCTTGACCTTGGAAATCTAAATCTATTGAATAGTAGAAGTATTTTTTTATTAATTTCATATATAATGGTATGCATTCATGAACCACAGATTATTGTCTCTGTTGGACACTACTTGAGGATATTATAGAGACAATAATCTGGAATTAATGAATGCATATATATATATATATATATATATATATATATATATATATATATATATATATATATATCCATCTTGAATGTTACTATACAATAACAGTGGAAGCCCGGTCACAAAATTCACTAATTAGAGTGCCTCACAGTACTGCATATGACATAACTTGTCTGTCTGTGAGGTAGACCATTAGGGCAATCAGTCATAGGAGAGAGGTTCCATCTGGCGCTGTGAAGTGAACTCCGGCTTAGCTCAGTTGGTAGAGCATTGGCACGGATGGCCATAGGTCCTGTGTTCAAATCCCAGTGTCAGAGGAATTTTTCTCCTATAATATTCTCATGATATATAATGCTTTAAGGAGAATATTATGCGAAAAATTCTGTAAGATCCCTAAATCTATGTAACCTGGAGGTTTTAGGGTACAGCCATATTTGAGTGGTAGGCCGACGTACCGGTTTCGTCAACTGAAATCCACAATAATACATATCTTAACACGTAGATTTTATAAGCTTTGTGCAACATATATTGCACTGTTTATTTAAAAGTTATTAAGTAAATATCTACATTTGTACTGTTTGGGATTCATACTGGGTATTTAAGAGATATGAGAAGGCATAGATGTTAAAAACTCAAAGTTAAAGATTTGTGCCATACGCCGTTATGGAACTAGGGCCTTCAATTGTATAATTGAAGAGCTTTTAGCAAAAACAACCATAGTCCAAAAACCACATTTTTCAATAGATGCAAAAAACTTTCTCCATTTGGCAGTTATTACTTCATGAATTTAAAATTTATTGTGTATTTAAGTAAACATATATAGAAAGATTTTGATATAATAATTTACCTTTATATGTAACTTCAGTGCCCTGAAACCAGACCTGAAAGCTGAAGAGACATGGACTATGGCTGTATTCGCCAACAAACTTTAATCCACTATCTAAGAAATGTTTAAGAAAGCAAAGGAAAAATATAAAATCAAATAATAAACAAGAAATTGTATGAGCTAGGATGTTTATGGATCCTCGATTCCACTGCTGTTATCATCAGAGGAGACGATGCTTTACACAACAATGAAACAGCTGATTCTAAGAAACAGATTTCTGCATGATAGCCAACTACTATCATCAAATTTACTAGGTATTTGCAAAAAACCGAATGGACAATGGTGGTATTTGCAAAAAAACTGATGGACAATGGTTATTTTTGCTAAACTTGGTAAACTTTGTAATCCTATATTTGAGGGACTATGGCAGATTTTGCCATATCATGTACGATTTAAACAATGACCAGTGGGTTGTAGCACCCAATGACACAGGAAACTCAATTTTCAAATTTTTGGACTAAGGTTGTTTTTGCTAAAAGCTCTTCAATTCTTGTATTGACGCATTCATCCTGGCCTTAATTCCACCAGGTTAAAGAAAATAACTAAATATTAACATTACAAAATCCCAGTTTTCTTTATATATGTAAAAAATTGCCCGGGCCCAGGTAGTGCAATCTATTTATACAAACCTGTATAGTGCCGTACCACTATCGACTTGACCGGATTCCTATGAACGCACTGCGGGTAAAGCCAATATTTGCACAAAGGCTCACGTGGGCGGGTCTACATTGTTATTTGTTTAATCAGAGACAGAAGCTCCGTGCCTTGTAGGCAACCCATACTGCAACTCTGTGTGGCGGGCTTGCAAGTAACTTCCTTTGTGAAATGGATAGCAAATCGATGGAGACAGGTAAATTTATACACCGAATGTGTAATACTAGCAGGTGCCCGTGGCTTCGCCCACGATAATTAATTTAAAAATTAAAAATTAAGAGTATAATAACTATTAAAGCATTATATTTATTAACACTTGCACGCGAATCATTCATAAACTAAGCCATTAATAATTAATGAAACAGCTAAAATTCCGGCTTCAGAGTACATTCCACGATTAGAAAGCGCCGCCTGAAAAAAACTATCTCAGATTCGATTATGCAGTTCTAAAGCTAACTGTGAACACATAATACGTATTGTTTCTCAACTGTTTGTTGACAGATGAATATGATGTGAATTTTATTTGATCAATTCAGTGTAATTTTCAGAAATTATATAATGTTTCAAGGGAAGGAATGGTTTGTTTGGATTTTTATGATCAGCTATATTTCAAGAGTTAAACACATATTTTACAGCTGGTGCCCCCGGCTTCGCCCGCCATTATTAATTGACTCCAGGATTTTTAAGAAATTTACACTGGTAGTTTATTAAAAATGTTTGTGGTTCAGAGCTATGAAAATTGTAAGTAAAAATAAAATTAGAATATTTGTTCATTGTGTTCATTTCACTTAGGCCTTATATAATAAAGAAACGGTTTTCCTAATATTGTACTCTTCGTGAAAGTTTACACTGCGATAGACGAACATCGCCGAGTTTACCCGATGTTTCACGAAGCGGGTGAGCACGCTATTTAGGGCCGTTGAATTGTATAAGAGTACATAATAATAAAAATTTAAATGTTCATATCAGTTAGAAATAATTATTCAGTTACCATTATAATTTCTCTACCCGTTTCTGTAAGTAGTCTAAGTGTAGACTCAAATTACTGCTTTTATGCAGTTCAGAAACTCTTATCTTGTCGTCTTCTGTCATTTCTGTCGTCTTCAGAAATGTAAAAATAAAAATTTCTAAGAAAATTAGTCTGCCAGTTGTATTACATGGATGCAAGAAATGGCCGCTTACTCTTCGGGAAGAACATAATCACCGGATATAGTAAGGGTAATTAAATCACAGAGGATGAAATGGGCTGGACGTGTTGCGCGCATGGGGAGGAAAGACATATCTCAAAATTATTGACTATGAGCCCCAAAGGGAAAATACCAGTTGGGAGACCTAGACGTAGGTGGGAGGACAATATTAGGATAGATTTAAAGGAAGTAGGATTTGCGAAAGATGGTTGGATGGAGTTAGCACAGAATAGGGTTGAACGCGGGCTCATGTAAGCGCGACAATGAACCTTCGGGTTCCATAAAATAGATAATATTCCTTTAGCTTGCTTACTTACTCAATGCCAATGGAAATTTACATAGACGGAGAGAGTTCTGATTCAAAATAACAAAAAAGTTTTTCCTGGAAAATATTTATTATGAACTAGCATGTGCCCGCGGCTTCGCCCGCGATAATTATTTCAAAAATTAAAAATTAAGAGCATAATAGTTAAATCATTATATTTATTAACACCTAAATCACGTGGACTGCATACCACGATTAGATAGCGTCGCCTGGTAAAAGCGACCTCAGATTCGATTTCCTTGGCCCAGAAAACCCCTGTATATCGAATTTCGTCCAAATCTAACAATGTTTGACCATATTTAGGCCTATCCCTCTTCCGTGTTGGTTGAAAATTTCATATGTCTACGGACATTGACATTCTAAATAAATGAATCGACCAGCGTGGGCTTACAATAATCTAGCGATCGCGATGCTTTTATTTCCACGGTATGAAAAAAATAGCCAAAGCCAACTGCAATTGATTTGACATTGAAATGTATTACTGAAATCTGATGCTTCGACAGCGCTAAAATCACGTTTTCTGCCAGTTTTTCACTCATAACTCGCGAACGAAAGCTAAAATTAAAAATTCGGCTTCGAGGTGCATTCGCCCACCTTTCAGTCCATCTATCTTTAAATTTTCAGATCTTTGCGTTCAGTAGATTTCGATGGGCATCGTGGACAGACAGACAAACAGCATGTGCCCGCATGTGCCCGCGGCTTCCCCCGCGATAATTATTTCAAATTATAATATAACACCTAAATCACGTGGAGTGCATTCCACGATTAGGTAGCGTCCCCTGGTAAAAGCGACCTCAGATTCGAGTTCCTTGGCCCAGAAAACCCCTGTATAGTGAGTTTCGTTCAAATCGAACAATGTTTGACCATATTTAGGGTTGATTATCCTTCTTCCGTGTAGGTTGAAAATGTCATATGTCTGTGGGCCTTGACACTCTAAACAAATGAATCGTCTAGGATGGACTTACAAAATCAAGCGATCGCGTTGCTTTTATTTTCAAGGTAGGCTATGAGGTATGTTGACAAAAATAGCCAAAGCCATCTGTAAGTGATTTGATATTGAAATTTATTACTGAAACTGATGCTTCTAAAACGCAAAAAAATTGCACGTTTTCTGCCAGTTTTTCACTCATAACTCACGAACGGAGGCGAAAATTAAAATTCCGGCTTCGAGGTGCACATTCCGACCCTTTAGTCCGCCTACTTATAAAATTTCAGATCTCTGTGTTGAGTAGATTTCGCTGGGCATCGCGGACAGACAGACGGAGGACAGACACTTCCTTTTATTAATAGAATATAATCTATTTATGAAGAGGCAGGGTAATTACTGAAGGGATTTTATAGGAAAAACCCGATTTTACGTACACTACTAATCCTGAGAGGATTTCCTAGGAAGGTATTAATTTATTGTTCTAGAAACGAAGCTTCTAGGTACTCAGTTAAATAGCGGAACAATATGAAAAGGTTTATATAGAAAGAGAAAATATTGCACTGAGGGAAATTAATTTAGTAATGGATTTATTCGATGCAGGGAAGAGATGAAAAGAACAAAAAGGGCAGCATTGTATAGCTTCTATTTTCGCATCAAAGTGGAATTGATGTTCAAATGTTTTTCCTTCGTACATCGTTTGTGGTATTATGGACATAAATAATGTCTCATTTTCTCTCTGCATCTTTCTCTCCTTTCTCCATCTATCACATGTCTGAATCTATCAATTTTGATTCAGCTTATGATATTGTGTGCGGGACCGGACAATGTCTGTCCGTGTGTCCGTCTGTCCGTACGCCCGATAACTCAAATACGCTTTATCAGACTTTCATGAAACTTGCTATACGCATTTATAACGTCCATGGGAAGAAGAAAATTGATATTGGACCAAATCGGTTGATCGGTACCGGAGTAAAACCCAACTTAGTGTTTATTTTAAACCCGCGATAACTCAAATGCGCTTTATCGGATTTTCATGAAACTTGGTATACGCATTTATAACGTCCATGGGAAGAACGCTATTGATATTGGACCAAATCGGTTGACCGGTACTAGAGTGAAGCCCAATTTAGTGCCTATTTTATGGTAATAACTAGGGACCGGATTTTTAGGTTTTTAAAACACTGTTTTAGGTTTTCCATTAGGTGAAATAGTTTTTTTAGGATTTTGTCCAAAATATCGTCTTCGGGTAGAATAATTGGTTAATGAATTTGAATGTGCTACATATGATTAAATACATAATCCTTGTAAAGTTTAACTTAACAAAATTAACTTAAATTTGTGTAAGATGCTTTAGGACAATAATATACAATTGAAGATAGAAAGCATAAACAATCAAAAGAAGCAGTGAAAATAAGATTGTCTCACATTTCCTGGTTACAATTTATCACTAAATATCTTTCAAGATTCTCAACTGTGAAGTTCTTCCTGTTATCTCTTAGAATACACATGAAGGCAGAAAATGTGCTTTCAACCTCACGTGACGTCAACAATGGTTGTTCGTATGAATATTTTAAAAAGAATACGCCGGTACTCTTACACTTCCTCTCTTGATACTGTCATCCTAGACGACATTGGGATGAACGAAACGCTGGTGGTATTAATTTCAACCCGACAAAAATTATCTCTCCGCAAAATATCGATTTCTCAACTGACAAACAAAAAAGCAGCCTAAATTAGATATTTTAGGTTTTATATCCCGTTTAGGTACATTTAGGTTTTTATACCCCATTTAGGTATTTTCAGGTGCCACAGAATTAATGTGGGTGAATCCTGTGGACATGATTCGAAAAAGTTTATGATCGCTTTATGTTTTGGAAGTAAGGAAAAAAATAGGTAAAAACCTAAGAATCCGGTATCTAGTAATAACTTACATTAGAAATAATTTATCAAATACAAATTAGTTCTCACGACAACATATTGTTTTACAGTGTTCATGCACGGCTTTGGAAACTGCAATACAGTTATCTATGACAAATAACACTATTCCTACACATACGCTTATCAAACTAGGCCGTTAAACCGAGCACATTCAGGAGGTCCATGGTGCAAATCCGTTAGCCGGTGAATTTGATTTTTATGTATTTTTATGCGAGTGTGCGATTGTCAAGATATCACAAATCTGTATAGTTCTGCTGGTGCTGGACGATTTTAATCTGGTTTTTTTAAAAAACTAGACCTTTGTTCTTCCGTTCTTTGTTCTTAATGAATAAATCTGGAGCTTAACTTGGAAATCAATTTAAAAAAACATATTCTGCATATCATAATTGCAGTCATAACTGATTAATCAAAAGCATTCTGGCACTTTGTTACATCAGTTTACCTGATTTTATTTTTCATTTTTCTCGCTTTGTTTTTAAAATTAGCTTTTTTTTATTATTATAAAGATCGTAATTGTTTGTACACTAGAACTATCCGAATTAATTGGGAATGGACCCGATCCGAACAATAAAATATGCGGATAATTGGATAAGTCATGCCATTTCTTTAAAAATAAACTACATTGTACAGTGCTCTACTTATTTAAAGTGTCACATCTTGAACATATCGGTCAGAGTCACTTGTTTTGCTGGCAAACTATCGAATTTTTCTTCTAAAGGTTTTGCCTTCTCGCAAGTAATCGTCCCTGAAAGAGGGTTTCCCAATGCTCGAAACAGCCTCGAACGATCCGGATAGTTGAAGTTCGGATAATTGCAGTTATACTGTATTTTTATTTAATTTACTTAGATTTATTCTTAAGTGCACCCGACCACAAGCTTGTGCTCATTCAGGTGACGTATTAATGAAAAAGTGTTGGGAAACACTAGCAGGTGTCCGCGGCTTCGCCCACGATAGTTAATATTTATTAATATTTACACGCGAATCTCTTATATATAGACTACTAGCATGTGCCCGCGGCTTCGCCCGCGATAATTATTTCAAAAATAAAAAAATTAAGAGCATAATAGTTAAAACATTATAAACTTATTTATTAACACCTAATCCACGTGGACTACTTACCACGATTAGATAGCGTCGCCTGGCAAAAGCGATATCAGATTCAAGTTCCTTGACCCAGAAAATCCCTGTATAGTGAGTTACGTCCAAATCGAATAATGTTTAATCATATTTAGGTCTATGTTGATTAACCCTCTTCCGTGTAGGTTGAAGATTTCGTATGTCTACGGGCCTTGACATTCTAAACAAATGCACCAGCACAACATTCAAGCGATCGCGATGCTTTTATTTCCACGGTATGACAAAAATAGCCAAAGCCAAATGCAATTGATTTGACATTGAAATGTATTACTGAAATCTGATGCTTCGACAGCGCTAAAATCACGTTTTCTGCCAGTTTTTCACTCATAACTCGCGAACGAAAGCTAAAATTAAAAATCCGGCTTCGAGGTGCATTCTCCCACCTTTCAGTCCATCTATGTTTAAAATTTCAGATCTCTGCGTTCAGTAGATTTCGCTGGGCATCGCGGACAGACAGACAAACACGTCCTTTTATTATTATAAGATAACATGTGCCCGCGGCTTCCCCCGCGATAATTATTTCAAAACTTAAGTGCATAATAGTTGAATCATTATATTTATTAACACCTAAATCACGTGGAGTGTATTCCACGATTAGGTAGCGTCCCCTGGTAGAAAAAGCTACCTCAGGTTCCAGTTCCTTGGCTCAGGAAACCCCTGTATAGTGAGTTTCGTTCAAATCGAACAATGTTTGACCATAATTAAGCCTATGTTGATATCCTTCTTACGTGTAGGTTGAAAATTTCATATATCTGCGGGCCTTGACACTCTAAACAAATGAATCGTCCACGATGGACTTACAAAATCAAGCGATCGCGATGCTTTTATTTCCAAGGTAGGCTATGAGGTATAATGACAAAAATAGCCAAAGCCAGCTGTAATTGATTTAACATTGAAATATATTACTGAAACTGATGCTTCGAAATCGCAAAAAATACACGTTTCTGCCCGTTTTTCACTCATAACTCACGAACGAAAGCGAAAATTAAAATTCCGGCTTCGAGGTGCACATTCTGACCCTTTAGTCCGCCTATGTATAAAATTTCAGATCTCTGCGTTGAGTAGATTTCGCTGGGCATCGCGGACAGACAGACAGACGGAGGACAGACAGACGGAGGACAGACACTTCCTTTTATTAATATAGAATATATATAACTAATTAGTGTGCCTCACAGTACTGCATATGACATGACTTGTCTGTCTGTGATGTAGACCATTAGGGCAATCAATCATAGGAGAGAGGTTCCATCTGGCGCTGTGAATTGAGCTCCGGCTTAGCTTAGAGCATTGGCGCGAATAGCCAAAGCTCCTGGGTTCAAGTCCCAGTGCGGGAGGAATTTTTCTCCTACAATATTCTCATGTAATGTCCAACAGAGACAATAATCTGTGGTTCATGAATGTTCTTTAGTCTATTTAAACCAAGATAGATATATAAGCACTCATGAAGCCCAGATTATAAAAAGCAATATGACACTCTCAGACCATTGTACTCAAAATTCATTAAAATGTGTCGTTTCTCTTTATGATTTGTCTTGTGTTGTTTATAGCTGTTAGTTAAGAGACCGGATCAGAATCATGGTCTCTAATTAAAACCACAGTTTCTATACAAGAAGCTTTAACTGCTGCGTATTGTTTGCACTCGAGTGGTTTTTTATTACTTCCTCTGCCCGTACCATAGGTAGCCTACTATAGGTAGAGGAAGTATTGTTTTCGACCCCAAAATTCGAAGTTGAGTTTTTAGCATATATACACGTTTCAAGGCCCCCTGAATCCAAAAATACTATTTTTGGAAACATGTCTGTGTGTCTGTGTGTCTGTGTGGAATATCTGTGAACAAGCTAGCTCCAAAACGGAAAATCGTATGAAAACAAAATTTCGTATTTGGGTCAGGTACCTTCTGAAGATGTGATTCGTAGATTGGCGACAAATTTCCCTTATTTTTAAGGGTATTTTACATGAAGAAATTTTCGTTTTTCGCGATTTTCTCGAAAACGGCTGTAACGATTTTCTTTAAAATTTGCACATGGGTTGCTTATACTAAGAGCTAAAACTTTTATTAGAAACATTTTTTCGAGAAAATTCTCTGAGGGTAGTTACAAGCCACCCACTGTTCACTCACTGTTTGTAGAAAGTCTTACGTGATGAACAACTGAATTCGCGCTCTTTCACGGCCTCTTATTCTATATAAGAATGTGAAGTGAGAAAGATGTGTTGTTGGCCATGCATAGAGTAAAGATGTATCTGAGGGAAATATTCGATAAATTTCGGAAATTATATTTTACGGCAGAAAGTTCAATAAACGTCTGCAGTCATTTGTTCTTTTTTTTTAAGTTTGTTATATAGACTGCGCTTTTAGTCGCATCATTGAAAGAAGATGTATTTATAGGATAATTAGCGTAAAATTGTGTCTTGCGATTCTGTAAAAGGATATGTGAATACTGCTAACTTTTATTTAGGCAGAGGAAGTTATGTGACTTTCACATCAGATTTTTTATTTGGAGTTCAATGATCCAGACAATCACAACGCAATCAGCGAGTTGTGGTGAAGACACAAACCATTACAGCGGATAAATTAATTATGGGGTTGGTTGTTTCACTAATTGATGGCTTCGTGTTTTCATTACTTGATACAACATTCTCATTTTACTGAACATTGGATCTCATTAGTCGGTATCGTAGCATAATACTCATCTGGGCCTATGCTCTGTTGTCATGTGATTAATACTTACAGAAGGGAGAATATGGTTAAAATTTCAGATGTTTACTTCAGTTATAATGTGTTCTGGGTGAACCTTTTTAAAATTAGTGTAGACATTTTTCTAAACCCTGGGATGTCTTTCATAGAACTTTTACACTATAATTATGAATAACACCGAATTATTTTACCTGTGTATAGAGGGGACATAGACAAGCTACTTTTTTCTTTAAATTTATTTATTTTATTTTTACAAATACAAATACTTATTTATACAAGTAAAGTAAAGAAGAAAAGTACAAATTTAAAAAATAACTATAACTGCTATTTAAAAAACCGAAAAGAAAGATAGGCTAAACTTACATAATTGATAATTCTAGAGTGATAGAGAAAAAGCAAATAAGTCAAAATACCAAATTTTCAGGAATGACAAAAAACAATTTATTTCCACAGCACTCTTACATTATTTAATTCAGTCCACCAGATATTTTTACACAGTAACTTATACTATGTAAAAATATCTGGGTGGGCTGATCTAAATAGTGTAAAAATGCTGGGAAAATAAATCGTTATTTGTCCCTCTTTAAAACCTTGGTATTTAGATTTATTCGCTTTTTTCCTTTCACTCTAGAATTATTCTAGCAGATGAAATATTAACATTTAGAAATACACCCGAATGAGCAAGACTGCTCGGGTGAAGTATTCAAAATTAGTAGGGAAATAAAAAACTTTGTAACGCCGGAGATATTGCGATATTGCGATACAAGTGGCGTAAGCGGTGCATACGGATCGAGGAAAGAGTATGAAAAAACGAGGCTCTTGCGCCTTTCCAATATCCGTTATGCGCTTACGGCACGAGTATTGCATGCTATTTTTTGCACGATGATTATTTATATCAATTTATTTATATTAATTAAGATATTAGTTGAAAAATTATCTATATACACTATTGAAGATGGATATTATATTTCAGAAAGTGATTCGCATGTGTTTCTTGTTATGGAAACCTAATATTTGTCCTGTTAGAGTCGCCACAAACTAGGCGGCCTTGGTTCCGGTCTTCCATAAAGGCTTGTATTATGATGGTTTTACTTACGGCACCTGTGCTTTTTGCAACAATATTTGGAAGTACCACTAATCAGTTACGTCGTGCAAAAATTTATGAAAGTCTATGTAGCGCTACCTGCATTGAGGCCTTTCATTTGGAACACAAATATTCTGCGTGTGATCTGTATTGTGCTGTGTTTACAATCGTCTGGCCACAGCTGCGAGGTGCCAGATGTGTAAACATTACTACAGGCGGAAATCTCATGTACACAGCGAGAGCATCCTAATGTCAAGGTCACCGTAGCGTGTGTTTAGTTTAATCCTTGTATCAATCGCACGAAATAAATACAGGACTTAGACCCTATTGCAAATCATAGGTCATGAACCTCATTCCATTCGTTAGTTAACACAGAGAGTTGCCGTCTTATTACTTGATAGAGTACGATTACTTCCACAAAGTCTCTGGATTTTTACATGCATACCTTATCAGCGAGTTCCCCTAGAGTTCCTGCCTAGGGGAGGTAGCTGCACCCTGATTGGTCCACCTCTTCTACCCCCACTCAAAGTGTTTTCTGTCTCTGTCTCGCTGCGGCATTATCCTTTCACTTACCTATTATAGTATTTGTATTGCCAGCGCGATCTTCACTCTGTACTCAACAGTAGCTCACTGATCTACGCGCATGCGAGTCTGCGCAAGCTGTAACGTGGAAGCTCGCTGGCTGGGTTAGTCTTCAAGGCCAGAGACTTTGTGGAAGTAATCGTATTATACTTGATCCAAGATGTGTACGTAGCTAAAGAAAACAGCGGAATGTGAAAGTACAAAGCACAATTCACGAGAGGTCGTTTTTTTGGACTGTTCAATCGATTACATACAGGAAAGTCAATTTAACTTCATTTTTTAGATTAAGCTCCAAGGTGTTAGATTTCCAATGTCTTGTTCGTTTATTGATGACGTAAGATGTTGGCCCTGGCTCGCAATTTTCTTGTATAATA
Source organism: Ectobius pallidus (assembly GCA_964059195.1). NCBI lineage: Eukaryota > Metazoa > Arthropoda > Insecta > Blattodea > Ectobiidae > Ectobius > Ectobius pallidus. The sequence goes on along the minus strand of CAXKWD010000002.1, from coordinate 20,165,344 downwards.
CAAAATTACTTTTACTTACAATATGTTGTGTACTTCCTTACACATTATGTAAATGAAACGTACAACGAATTAATTAATTATTTTATAAAATAAGTCTTGTATTTAGTAACTTATGTGACACTTTTTCTTCAGTTGAAAAACATTATAGTAAATTATGTAACAAGATTTTGTAATTTCTTGTGTTTAAAATTAAATTATTGTTTTTTATGTCCTAAAAAATAAACAAATGAAATGATAAAACAAATAATTATATCTCGGTGACCATTCATCTATTAATTACTCTCGCATTTTGCAATAGATGGCCGTCAGCGAAAGGCGTGCAGCGAGCAGGACTTTGCTTGGCCATATTATCCTCAAAACAATGCCCATTAAAACACACGAAATGAACCTACTTTACTATAATATTAAATTTACACGAACAGAATTAATTTTATTTTAAATACAGTTTGTTAATTGTGCAGTTTGATTCGCTGAAATTTCTGCTTTCAAGGCTTCAAAGAGCCAATAAAACTGTTAATACAACCCGTCATCAGCATATAACTTATTCAGGAAGATGAGAAATAGTCATGACCTCGTATAATATGAGATTTTCAATGAAATCTCTCGTGAAGACGGGTGAGATGAGATGGCTTTGGAATATGCCTGTGTGAAGGGCTTTGCTTTTCAGAGAAGATAGAATCCCGTATTTAGAAACAATACACCTCGGAATTAAAAATTTAATCCGCAGAGGTTTAAAATGACAGAGATGATAGAAATTACACAGCAGATAATTAATTAAATACGAAACAACTTCCGCCAACGATGACGCGTGAAATACCCCTCTCACAGGGAAATATAAAAAATCTGATTGGAACTTTAAACCAGTAGTAATTAGTATTTTAATGAATTCTAAACAGTACGGTGCTAATTGGATATTTAATAAAAACAATGTTTTGTGAGTTTTGTTTACTGAAATTATTATTCAATCATTCCTTCTTTAAAGTATGGATAGTGTATTCGTAAAACTTAGCAGTCATAACTTAGCTTTTAAATTAAGTACCGATAACTTATTTGATCTGACTTAGATAGGTCTAATAATATTATTTTTACTATCGTAAGCATACAGAATAGGCCTAATGTTTTGACGCTTCTTATATTACATAGAGTCAGTGGCTAAATTCTGAGAGTGTGCATTCGGTAGCAATTTTAATTTTGTCATCTTTCAAAGGCTTTAAAGCTTAAATTTGCTGATACATAATTAAAGCTAGGAATTTTAGGTGCATAATTTTGTTATAAAGAGTACAAGAAAGTGCTTTACTGTACTTGAAAAGGTAGCTTAAGGTGCTAATTTTAAATTTGAAGCTACAGGAATGTTACGTATTTTATGGAACCCCGAGGTTTATTGCCGCGCTTACATGTCTTTTCTCCACCATGCGCGCAACATGTCCAGCCCATTTCATCCACCGTGATTTAATTACCCTTACGATATCCGATGACGAGTACAGGTCGTTATGCAGTTTCCCCCAGTCCCCATTTTCATCTCTCTTAGGCCGAAATATTTTCCTAGCTAAATGTGCTGTAAATGTTTCAATTAACAGAGATATGCACAACCATTAAAACAAATATGTCAGAAGTATGCCGTTAAAAATGTGCACTAATTAATATGCAGAAGTCAAGCAAATATGATACAATATCGCAAAACTAAGAAAATAGGCAATAATAGAATACGCAAATTGAAACCATAAATTTTCTGTAATTTAAAAAAAAATCCTTACTCATTTTGACATTAGCATGTACTAAGTGGGTGTATTGATTACTAAAAATATTGTTTTTCATTAACTTCCGGACCCTAGTAGTGCCACAACCGTTAGGTTTTTGCTGCTTAATTTCTGAATTATTGTCTGTGTTTTCTTATTTCTTCTTTAGTTATCTGTACTACCACATTGTCTTCGTAAAAAGTCTTAGTTATAGCACAGTATAGTATAACAGTAGCGAAGCTCTAATGAAAGGAAAATGCATCCTTTTGACAGATCGTGCGACACTAGCACCCCAAGCGGTCAGCAAGACGGAACTAGCAAACAGCCATTTCCAGCATTGAAAAGATACGAATATATGGCTGTATTTCTTCTTATTTTTAAAATTACCAGAACGAGATTATTACCGGAAAGGCATACTGGTGAACTCACCAAATCATAGACTTTATGGTAATGTAAAGAAGTTGTAGTTTCAAGATCGATGACATTGTATATCTTATAAAGTATCAGACCGGTTTCCGTCCACCATATAAGCTACATCCCTACATCTGCAAGAATTTAATTGACCTACTACTAACATATACTGTACTTACACTGAAAATTCTGACAAATAAGAAAACTTAATAATTTCAATAAGCATGTAGTAGTACTAGTTCAGAAATTAGGGGGGAAAGTAAAGTTCTATAGGCATATAGCACGATAGGCCTATGGTCAGTATCAGATGCAATAGCAATACACTTTTGTCTTTTTCTTCATTTTGTTAAACACGATAAATTATTAAAAAGTAAAGGATTAAACACGTTATCTTTATTCTCGACAGTTTAATTTTGTTAAATTCAATTATATAGGCCTAACATAACTTCGTGTTAAAACATTTTTAAAATTAGTAGGGTCAGGTGGGGTATTTGTAAAGAGGCCTATATAGGCATATTTAGAAACCATTGCATCGTTAGGATTTTCATTTATGATATACATATAAAAATAATTAATTGTATATAGCATTTACAAGCCATTTTCTGCTCCTAAAATTAAAAGAAATAGGAGTAAATGCACTAGTATGGATGCAAGCATGATAATCACAAATTTGCAATTTAATTTCACAAATAACTGTTTTTGCTTACCTCTCAGGATCTTTAGGGAACCTGAAGAAAGACAAATCGGGAGAATTCCTTTGGCTGTTGGTGCAATTTTTAGCACCACAAGCATTTCCATAAAATATTGTTGACATTTTACATAAGCAACAATGTAACATATTGTGTGGATCTTGCTCACCGCTACGAGCGCTGCCGTCGCGCCGGTTGAAAAAAACTGTATGGAGCTTCGCTACTGTTATACTATACTGTGGTTATAGATTCTATCAAGAGAGAAGGCAGAAAATTTCCATCTGATTTTGCTTATGTCACGTCTGTGCAAATATCCGGAATCTAGAAGGCCGTGGAAAGGAATTTAATAAATACATAGAATTGTCCTTGCCTAGGCCCACTTCGTAATTGGATTTCGTAAGTTCTGGTTTCAGTCATAGCTAAGCTATCAATCCCCTAGAATACTTTTATTAAAGGTAATGTATTTCTGTTCATTAATTCGCTTATTTAACCCTTAAATTTATAACGTATTTTATATAACGTATTTTATCTTAAATTTATAATAGAATAACGGAAAAGAAATGGGGAAAAATGTTTCAAATTCATGTAAAATTACAGAATAAGGCACAATAATTACACTATGGGCCTGACCACTGCCTTCTATATCTTACAAGCCATGATGCTTGAAATCTGGCAACACAGGAGGTAGTCCTATCTGTGGTGGTCTGTGGGAAGCATTTGAATACGTTTTTATTGCAGATCATTTTCTTCATCACAAATACTGACTTTATTTAGGCCAAATCAGTAGGCCAATATTACATAGCTTATACTTGTGATGTGCATAATAATGTAACGGGCGGTGACTCCACATATCTGAAGGAAATTTCAGTGTCTCCTCATTATACGTTATGATGTCGCGTTTTTTCTTATATTATCCTGTTAGGCCTATGAGCTCTGTTATTTGACCCACAACAGAGTCATATTTTATTAAGCTACTACACTTCTCTGGGTCATTTTGTACCACCACTGAACTAGTTGTCTCAGGTATAATATAACCTAGAACACTGATATCTATCTTCTTGTCACATGCACTTTGTGGAAGACTATGCCCATGACTGTCACTGAAAAGAATAACTTTGCCTGATTCCTTGGAAGCACTCGACTTTCCGGTATTTGCTGTCTAAAAATCATCCATTCGTTCATCCTTGGCTCCAGTGGTGAACTGTGTTGATTCGACAGGTTAAGGTTTGAATCCCGTTCATTGGCTTCACCAAACTGTAGGAAAACGCTGAATCGATTTTCTAGTAGTAATATTGGGAGAATAGGAGATTGCATATACTACGATTTGGCGTCTACCAGATTGAGATGAATTAGGCCTACTGTGAGCAGCTTGATATTTTGATAAAAGTTCATACCAGTAAAAGTGACTATATTTTCTTCAATTCTTCTTTAATACCAGCCAATTCTTCCTGAAGGACACTAATATCATACCGTACCTCTCTCTTGTATTCGTTTGTAGATGGTAATAGCTGATAAACATGAAAATATTCTATGAAAAACTATTCTCTGGTGTACTCAATTAAAGGTGACGGTGTATATAAATATCTCATTTTGTACACGGTTTTTACCTTCTCTATGCTCTCCAGTTGCTCTTCAGGTGTGTCCAGATGTTCTCTAAACCATAGGCGATGATGACTGGGATTACTTTAAGCTGAAATATGCTTAATTTGCGATGATTCTGATTGAGTTCATTGCTTTATTTACGGCATGTTGATAGCCGATAGGACTACCGATGCGATGTTTCCAGATTTAACAACATGGCTTGTAAGAAATAAAGAAGGCAGTGGCCTGACCATTTGCATTAACAGTTTTCTTTGCAGTCCGTCACGACTTTTATAAATTGCATGAGAAATGAGTCTTGCCAATTTAGGGTAATAATAATTGTTTAATAGACTGCATGCAGATTAATATTTTTTTTTTTTCCATTCTTCCCTTATCTTACACGTAACTCTTACACTTTCTTTCTTACTTCATTTCTCTTTCAATTTCTTTCCTTCACTGATTTGTTTTTGTAGGCCTATTTCCTTCTTTTTCTTTCTTTTTTTTCTTTCTCTTTTCTTCATTTATTGTTGTATATAACGTATACTTACGACTAGCAGGTACCCGCGGCTTCGCCTACGATAATTAATTCGAAGATTAAAAATGAAGAACAAAATAATTAAAACATTATATTTATTAACACTTACACGAGAATCATTCGTAAACTAAATGATTATTAATGTTAATGAAATAGCTAAAAATTCGGATGGAATGTATTCCACGATTAGAAAGTGCCTCTATAGTATTTGACATTATAAACTAGCGGATCGACCAGGGTGAGCTCACAGAATCGAAACGTTCGATGCTTTTATTTCAAAGTTATGATAAAAAGAGACAAAGCTACCTGCAATTGATTTCACAATTGAAATGTATTACCGAAAACTGATACTTCGATAGCAAAAAATTCACGGTTTCTGCCAGTTGTTCACTCATAACTCGCGAACGAAAGCGAAAGTTAAAAATCCGACTTTGAGTTACTTCCAAAACAATGCTGAGGTGGAGAAGGCTGTGCGACAATTCCTTGCATAGCAGGGCACCGAGTTTTACCAGAGTGGTTTCTTCAAACTGATTGCAAGCTATGAAAAATGTCTCAATGTCGGTGGAGACTATGTTGAAAAATAGTGCAAGGGGTATATTTCATGATTGCATGGTGTATTTGTTTTGGTAATAAAGTTTCCATGTGAAAAAAAAAATGACGAAACTTACTTTCAGAACATCCCTCGTACGTTCTAAATTAATTCCAGTATGAGATCCTTATAATGAAATTACCTTTCCGCTTTAATTTCACAATGAATAGGTCTACCAGCAAACCGATGTAAATATTAATTCTACAAAAAGCAGCATTCCCGTATATAAGAGCAATAAAAGAGAATACGTGGCGACTCCCATGGGAATAAAAACGCGAAAGCAAACACATGAAGATCGTTGCGTGGTAACAGCGGGTATGCGAGCTTCACCTGTATTTGTAAAGTAAATACTAACACAAAACATCCCGTGGCCTTCTATGAAATGCTACACAATGAATGTTGTGTATTTTATAAACCTATATGATTTACTCCTATCAGAAGCCAAATGTCTCATATCAACAGGATTAAAACATAGCATTAATTTTGGTTCACGCTTCTATAATTCAATGATCAGAAAGTATCCTCATCTCTCAGCATACTCCACTGTTAAATTTAATAGATATGTAAAGCATTGTCTGTAAATTTTTAGCTGTTTAATGGCCGGTTTCTACAAACTAGTGAATTACCTATGGGTAAATTATCCATGGACAAATTAGTTCCATTTAACCTACAATGATATAATGAGCAAGGCCTTGGAGTTGTACAGTTAATTTAATTCAGAAGGCTTTGATTCTCATTGTTTAAATTATTATTGATCCTACAAGAGGTTAAATTTTATCCAGCCATCCATGAAAGGATAAATTAACCCGAAGATTTACCCTTGGAAAGATCTAGCCCGAGTTTGTAGGAACATTTTTTCTGTCATTTTTATATTTACCCAGAGGACATTTATCTAGAAACTCGCCACAAGTGTATGTGATTGCTATCTTTAAATTATTTGTGTTTGTGTGGTGTTATTTTTGTGTAAATTATGTTCATTGGATAATTTACCCATAGGTAATTCGCGAGTTTATAGAAACCGGCCATAAGACATTTTTGTTTCATTCCTTTTATGTATTTATGTACTTTCTTTATTAGTTAATCGCATTTTTTATACACTCTGTTTCTTTGTCTGTCCTCTTTCTTCGCTTTGATATTTTTGAAACTGCACCCGAGCACGAGCAGTCTTAGTTATTCGGGTGTATTTCTAAATGTTAATATTTTCTGTACTAGAATAATTATTAATTATGTAAGATTAGCCTATCGTTCTTTTCCTTTTTTTAAATAGCAGTTGTACTTATTTTTGAAATTGGAAACTTGTATTTTTTTCTTTTTAACTTTACTTGTATAAATATGTATTTATATTAAAATTAAATTTAAAAAAATAATTAATAAATTTAAAAACCTACCTAGTGATTTACTATCTGATTAAATACTGTACTCAATAAAGTAATTTAACTGAAATAAATAAATACATCACTGAAATGCTACACAATGAATGTTGTGTATTTTATAAACCTACACGATATTTAAAAATCTACCTATTTATTTAATAACTGAATAAAAATTCTGTAGCCTACTCAACAGTCATTTCGAGAGAAAAGAAAAATTTCAATAATTTAACTGAATTAAATAAATAAATACACATAATAAATAATGAAAGTTAGAAGAATATTTGCCAATGGATCAAGACACGAATAAATAAGAGGCAAGAAGTTATAAATATAATGTCGAAACAGAAAAAAAAACTAAAGCTAATGATGACAAAAACATCATATATTTATAAAGTGAATAAATAGTCAGTTTGAAATTAGTACATTATGCAGCAAGTCTATAATGGTGTTTATTAAGATAGGATTTTTACAATATGAAGTTAATTCATTTTAGTATGATATTAAATTTAACACAAATAGAATTGAATTTATTTTAAACTAGCATGTGCCCGCGGCTTCACCCGCGATAATTATTTGAAAAATTAAATATTAATAGCATAATAGTTAAATCATTAGTCTATATTCATTAACACCTAAATCACGTGGAAAACATACCACGATTAGATAGCGTCGCCTGGTAAAAGCGACCTCAGATTCGAGTTCCTTGGTCCAGAAAACCCCTGTATAGTGAGTTTCGTCTAAATCGAACAATGTTGAAAATTTCAGATATCTGCGTGCCTTGACATTATAAACAAATGAATCGACCAGGATGGACTTACAAAATCAAGCGATCGCCTGCGATAATTATTTCAAAAATTAAAAATTAAGAGCATAATAGTTAAATCATTATAATATTTTATTAAAACATAAATCACGTGGACTAAAACCACGATTAGATATCTTCGCCTGGTAAAAGCTACCTCCGATTCAAGTTCCTTGGCCCAGAAAACCCCTGTATAGTGAGTTTCGTCCAAATAAAACAACGTTTGACCATATTTAGGACTTACAACATTCAAGCGATCGCGAAAGTTTTATTTCCAAGGTATGAACAAAATAGCCAAAGCCAACTGTAATTGATTTGACATTGAAATGTATAACTGAAAACTGATGCTTCGAAAACGCAAAAAATACACGTTTTCTGCCCGTTTTTCACTCATAACTCACGAACGAAAGCGAAAATTAAAATTCCGGCTTCGAGGTTCATTTTCCGACCCTTCAGTCCACCTATATTTAAAAATTCAGAACTCTGCGTTGAGTATATTTCGCTGGGCATCGCGGACAGACAGACAGACAGGAGGAAAGACACACACTTCCTTTTATTTATATAGAAGACTAGCTGAAAAGGCCCGGCGTCGCCCGGCCTTTGTATTTTGTAATTTGAAATTAACTTTTGGAGGACTTTCGATTTTGAAACTCTAGGTGCTTATATAATATGTATGTAAAACTTGAAATGAAGAAAAAGATTTATCACACTCAAACTATTCCATCAGAAAACGCTAGATATAGCTTTTTATGGCTCATAGAGGATGTCGAAAGCTGCATTCCGTTGCTTCTACACATCATGCTTGGGAGGATTTGAAATAAGAAGAAACATAAATTAAATAAGATTGTATTGACTTGACGGAAAATTTTATTTCTCATTCTCATGTTACCATACAACCGTTTCGGTTCTGAAATAAGAGAAATGCAGTATCGCTTTCATACTTTCCTCCCCTAAAACCCGGGACATAAAATACTGCGAGCATAGGACTCAAAATGTTCCATCCCATGCTTAGGGCCTATGATAAACATCCTTATTTCTCAACTAATACAAAGCATACAGCTATGGATAACGTATAAGCGGAAAGGATTGTTTACCTACTTCTGATATAGCATACTCACACACTTAAGTTATCCCAGCAATACGACCTCTTACATCAAAATGTGAAATGAGAAAATATTTCTTGTGTCAAGGGTAGAGAAAGTTATGTGACTGTATTACAATGTGCTTTATTCTCGTGGATTTATTCAAGAATTATTTTCACAAAACGTTAGCATCAGAATTGGTTAATGTCCAATAAATTATTATGTAGTGTCCAGAGCCCCATGTGAACTGTGTAAACAATACACTGTTGTCTTGACAACTGAATGGGATTTCATTTTTTTGCATAATATTCTCAGAAATTATATAATTTTCAAGCGAAGGACTGATTTGTTTCAATTTTAATGTCGACAGCTATACTTCCCGGGCTTAACTGAGTATGTGTGCAAAATTTCGTGTAGATTGGTAAAGAAATGTAGATTTGTATAAGGAACAAACATACATACATACATACACACTTTCGATTTTATATATTAGAAGATACCGGCTATTTATTACGCAGTTTTCAGCTGCTACCTTCAAGGTCTCAATATCCTTTCGTGTTCGATGATATTCGATATCACACCGATGTCATAATGAAGATCAGTTTCGAAATGTGTATCATTATGACACCGTAACGTCACACGTAATAAGCGTAGGTATAGTAGGGTAGAACAAAAATGATATAATGACCGAGATGATTCACTAAAACTTGTTGCAGAGAAGACAATAATTGTTAGTTATGAAAAAAGTAATCACCGAAAAAGAAAGCAGAACTAGCCTATTAGAATAACGGAGAGCAGAACAAAAGAGTCAAGGACAAGCAAGGAAATAGCCATATAAAGAAAGAAAGACATAAATAAATTATTTTATAGATGTTTACAATACAATAATTTCTTAAAATTGGAATGTTACCTTCAAAATATTGTAATAGTATATTGCGATACCATTTCCGGAAGCGGTGCATACGAATCGAAGAAAGAGTACGGTACGAGTATTGCAAGCTATTTTTTGCACGATGATTATCTGTATCAATTTAATTACATTAATTGAGATATTAGCTGAAAATATTATGTATATACATCATTGAAGATAGATGTTATATTTTAGAAAGCGATTCGCATGTGTTGGTTGTTATTGGGACGTAATATTTGTCCTGTTAAAGTCGCCACAAACTGGGGGGCCTTGGTTTCGGTCTTCGATAAAGGCTTGTATTATAATGGTTTTACTTACGGCACGTGTGCTTTTTGTAATTTTTACAGCACTGAGATTTCTTTTGTTTTCATAGCAACCAGATTGCGCGTGGGAATGTCAAATTACGATCCACGGCAACAATATTCGTAAGTACAAACTAGAGGCACAATGCCTCGCCTCGTGGTAAACTTGAGCAAGGAATTTGGCCTTACCTCAGACTTACTGCATGACCTCATAGTGGCAGCAGTCAATGGATCTCTTTCGATATTGAAGAAACATCTGTATTCAACTCTCTCCTACTCGACATAGAATATTTTTTTACTATGTTATTTTGTTATTGTTGAAAATTGGCAATTGGCAATTGAAGTAATATAATTGAGATTGAGATTCAAATTCTCACACAATATAAACCCATGCCGGACTGCGAAGAAAACAGGTAACACAATGATTGGGCTCGTAGTTTATTTCTTGCTTCCTTATTAAGTGCCAGTATGGTACTTTATGAGATTGTGTGGTGGACAAAAAATGTCTGCCCGTCTGTCCGTCTGTCCGTGTGTCTGTACGCACCATAACTCAAATACGCTTTTTCGGATTTTCATGAAACTTGGAAAACACATTTATAATGTCCATGGGAAGAACCCTATTGATATTGAACCAAATCGGTTCACCGGTACCGGTGTAATGCCCAATTTAGTACCTATTTTAATAGATTATGGCGCCTTTCTAATAGAAAGGCGCCATCACTCAAATACGCTGTATCGGATTTCCATGAAACTTGGTATACACATTTATGACGTCCATGAAAAGTGCCCTATTGAATTTGAACCTAATCTGTTGACCGGTACCGGAGTAAAACCCAATTTAGTGTATATTTTAAAGACGCGGTAACTCAAATACGCTTTACCGGATTTTTATGAAACTTGGTATACACATTTATAATGTCCATGGGAAGACGTCTATTCATAATGGATAAAATCGGTTGACCTGTTTCGGAGTAATGCTCAATTTAGTGTCTATTTTATGGTAATATACGTATTCGAAAGAATTTATAAAAAAAAATGAAAATCAGTTATCTTGACAACATAGCCTATTGTTTTACTGTGATCTTATAAGGCCTTGGAAATTAAAATACAGGTAGCTATGACAAAAAACATATTGATTTACATGCGCTTATCCAACTAGACCGTTAAAATGACCCAGGTGGTCGAGATGGTAGACCTTTCTTCTTCCGTAAGCCCTGCTTAATGAATAAATCTGGAGCTTAACTTGGAAATCAATTAAAAAAACACACATTCTGCATATCATAATTGCAGTCATAACTGATTAAAAAAAACATACTGGCACTTTGTTACATCAGTTTACCTGATTTTATTCTGTAATTTATATGAAATATATATTAGATTAAATATTTTCTTAAAATCCATTTTAAGTCCTTTTAATACAAATTTAAGACAAATAACTGTGACTATAGGATATATTATCAATTTAAGGGTTAACAAACTTCGTATTGTGAATGCCGTGGAGGTTTTAGGCTATGAAATATAAATGACGTAAGCATTATGCAGGACACGGTAGCAAAAACGTAAATATCTCGCCTGACATTCATTTTAATGTCTAAAAAGAAATAGGCCTAATACATTGCAAAATTTACATACCACTTTATCTCTAAAAAGTGTTTTTTTACTAAATTTCTTCCCAATGAAAAATTAGCGAGAAATCCATATTTTGTAGGTTTCTTAATGCTGAGTGTGCAATTGCTTTATTTTATAATCTTCCGGTTGCCGTGAAAACTGACCTTATACGGTCAGAACCAAGTCATCGGACTTTACCGTGAATACGAGTAGAATGCGGCCGTCACGAGATCATCCCACTCCCATATATCATTATTTTTTAATTAGCCTTTTTTGCTTACTCTCAAAGACATCTTTTCAAAATTAATTGTGACTTTCATCACAGTATACTGTAGGTATTAATACACTAGAGAAACTACTGACTGAAAATGCTGATATGTGCACATATATATAATCACTCTCAACATTCCATTATATATATAGGTATCTATTTGTTTATATTATTTTTTGCACGACGTGGTACTTACGAATATTGTTGCCGTGGATCGTAACTTGACATTCCCGCACGCAATCTTCTTGCTATGGAAACAAAACAAATTTCCGTGCGGTAAGAATTTACTTGCGGCACTCATCATAATACAAGCCTTTATGGACAAGGCCCCCAGGACAAATATTCGGTTCCCATAACAACAAACACAAGCGAATCATTTTCTGAAATAAACATCTATCTTCAATAATGTATATACATAATATTTTCAGCTATTATCTCAATTAATATAATTAAATCAATATAAATAATCATCGTGCCAAAAATAGCATGCAATACCCGTTCAGTAAGCGCATAACGGTTCTCGGAAATTGAAACTCTTTCCTCGATCCGTATGCACCGCTTACGACAGTTGTATCGCAATATACTATAGTTAGAGGAACTCAGTTTTTTTTTTAAATTAATGGGCCGCACAACTAAAAATGTTGTGAACCGCTGTCATAGAGCATCCAATTTTGTCTGATGGAATTTTTTTAACGTTATGCTCCTTGATTTTTCCAACACTACAAGCCACCACTGCTCATTATCAGTTTCAGTCGCCGGCGCGGTGATTTAACTAGATGACGTATTGATTTTCCATGGCCACCATTAATCACACATCACTTTCTATGGCTTGTGTAATATTCTAACTTTTAATCTCCTTTTATCCTTTGACTGCCTTGTTTTTCCAAGTTTTATTCTGAGTCTAATAAGGAGTCAAGGCTTTCTAAGAGTCAATATGCGGAAAATGTGCCTTGTGGATTACCCTTGGATCACAAAAACGTTTTTGACCAGACCTTCTTATGAGTGATCAGCCCAATGCTGGGGCCACCTACGATATAACACGAACACATAGGACGAGACACAGTCACAGCAGTCACAATCCGAACAAGGCGTAAATTGTCATTTATGGAAAAAAGCTTTTGCATGGAAATCTTCCCATTGATTTTAAACTCTAATGGTTTCAGTAGATGAACGCCTTATTACCAGTGTATAAATTTTGCTTTGGAAAAGAATTATGTTCTTCAGCGTTTCAGAGCAGCCTATTTCATACACTATATTTTTAAGTTCATTTCAAATTTTTTTCTTTTTCCTTTTATTGTGTATTGTATTGAAGTTTTCAGCTTCATATTTATCCTCAGGCATTGGAATTTCAATAATTCTTACACTCAGTGAGCCTAATATTTGAGATGATCCAGTCAATTTTTACGAAAAATCTCATCCGAATTAAGCTATTGAACCTTCTAAGAGTAGTCTTAAAAAACTATAATTTGAAAGGTTTCTTTTTATCCCTTAGATTAAAAAAAAAGTTATTGGGGTATAACTCGATCGGTAAGACCTGAGCCAAACAAACGGCTGCGCAGTAGTCTACGATGACGTAATCTAGACCTGCCTGACCTTCATAGCACGTGATATTCTTTGTTCTTTGTCTCTGTACAGACCGTGTAAAAACATCTTAGTTAGCCTCACAGCATTCAATAGTGAAGACCCAACAGCGATATTCTATGAGTACATACCATTACTTAAATAATATTTCATAACTAAAAAAAAAAAAATACTTTATTCACTTTATTTTTGTTTCAATAGTTACGGCTATTATGAACCGCATAGTTTGGAATGAATAGTACAGTATATGCATTATCTTTTGCCCTTACTCCATTGCTACCGGCGGACGATAAGCTACCTGCGCGTGTTTGGCTCAGGTCTTACCGATCGAGTTATACTGGGTATATTCTGTAAAATAAAGAATGCACTAAGTAAAGGATGACTGTATAAATAACAACTTGTGGCTTATACTTGATGTTTTTTCACATTGACATTCTTGAATGAAAGTTTGTCCTTACGATTTCGAGTCCCTTGGTGTACCTGATAGGATCCATTAAGACTGAAGACAGTTTGGAACTATTTATAGGGCAGGGAATGTGGGTTAGATGAGAAAAGGAAGCACGTTGTATGGGTCGTACATGATCGGAATGAAACCGACATCCGAGCATCTGAGGGTTGCGAAATCAGCAAAACGTGAGACACGCTATCTGCATAACGATGTGGCGTATAGAATAATGCGATATCCTTATACCCTCATTAAATTGTAACAGGAAAGTAGTAGAATAAAAATTTGTCTAATTTAATTTTAAATAAAATCAGGTAAACTGATGTAACAAAGTGCCACAATGCATTTATTTTATCAGTGATAAGTTAATTGCAATTATGTTATGAACAAAATAAGTTATTTTTGTAATCTGTCTCCGAGTTAAGCTCCAGATTGATTCATTAAGCAGGGCTTGTGGAAGAGCATACTTAACCTTAATTCAAACTCGTATACACTGATATAAGACATTCTTAAAATATGTCAACATTTCACAAAATACACTGGCGAAGAACTCCACTTAAAGTACGTAGGCCTAATTATTTCATAGTAATATACCTTCTGTATATAAACAGTATTTAACTTGATCAACGAAATAAACATCTGACTAGTCTGATAACAAATGCAAAAGAATATGTCATGGCTAACTGTGTTGGGCACTACTCCGGTACCAGTCAACCGATTTGGTCCAATATCAATAGGTTCCTTTCCATGGCCGTTATAAATGCGTATACTAAGTTTCATTAAAATCCGATAAAGCATATTTGAGTTATCGCGCTTTTTGTCGTATATTACAGTAAAGAGGCACTAAATTGGGCATTATTCCGCTACCGGCCAACCGATTTGGTCTAATATCACTAAACATCTTCCCATGGACATTATAAATGCGTATACCGAGTTTCATGAAAACCCGGTATTGCGTATTAGAGTTATCGCGCCTTGAAAATATACATTAAATTGGGTTTTACTCCGGTACCGGTGAACCGATTTGGTCCAATATCAACAGGGTTCTTCCCATGGATGTTATAAATGCGTATACCAAGTTTCATTAAAATCCGATTAAGCATATTTGAGTTATCGCGCTTTTCGTCGAATATTACCATAAAAAGGCACTAAATTGGGCATTATTCCGCTACCGGCCAACCGATTTGGTCTAATATCAATAGACATCTTCCCATGGACATTATAAATGCTTATGCCGAGTTTCATGAAAACCCGATATTGCGTATTAGAGTTATCGCGCCTTAAAATATACATTAAATTGGGTTTTACTCCGGTACCGGTCAACCGATTTGGTCCAATATCAATAGAGTTCTTCCCATTGATGTTATAAATGCGTGTACTAATTTTCAAGAAAATCCGATAAAGCGTATTTGTGTTATCGCGCTTTTTGTCGTATATTACCATAAAAAGCACTCAATTGGGCATTATTTCGGTACCGGCCAACCGATTTGGTTTAATATCCATAGACATTTGTACATGGACATTATAAATTCGTATACCGAATTTCATGAAAACCCGATATTGAATATTATAGCTATCGCGCCTTGAAAATATACATTAAATTGGGTTTTACTCCGGTACCGGTCAACCGATTTGGTCCAATATCAATAGGGTTCTTCCCATGGATGTTATAAATGCGTGTACTAATTTTCAAGAAAATCCGATAAATCGTATTTGAGTTATCGCGCGTACAGACAGAATGACAGAGAGACAGACGAACAGACATTTTCCCGTCCCCCACACAATCTCATAAAGTACCATTCTGGCACTTGGTAAAGTATTATTAAGTATTTTAGGGATGTGAAAGTGTAATTTCCCTTAGCATAGGTTGAGAGCTTCCTCACACATGAAAATTACCCTCTTACTTTATAGAGGAGGTATGTCAGCACTGAAGAGGTTGCGAGAGTGGCAGTTACCCCAAGTGCAATTCTGTGGTCTCTGTTAATTACATTTCAATCAGCGCATCTTGAACTTGATAGCAAACTTCCAGTGACGGCTCCTTGCACATGTGAAGCAAATGTAACAGCTCTGTAGTGTGTACTCAATTAACCTTAGTGCTCTCTCTTGGAAGTTGCTCTCCACGTTCGATGTCATATGGAGCATGAAACTACAGAACCTACTTAAAACTATTTCCTCCCGTTGCTCTACTCGTAGTGCACGATATGAGAATTGAAATAAAATCTAGAAGAAAAAAAAAAAAAAGTTCCTTTATCCTTAGGGAGCATTCACAACCGAAGTAGCGTAGCTTGCGAGTCGCAATACTTGGATGCAGATTGTGCATTACTTATTTTAAATCCCAAATAAACAAGTGCAAGTCTTCATACCGAAGTAGCGTAGCAATAGTGCAGCTCGCAGAGTGTGACATTCATTTCTTCAGATAGATCTGGAGTTATTTCATGCGACGCTACTCGGGATGACGCATGCGTACAGTTGCCTTTTCAGCTGTTTTCTGATTGTTAAGAAAATTCAACACATATTCGCTTATGTATCGGTAGATTATGGCAAAGACGTCTCGAAAACTGCTGGAAAGAGAGCTATTTAACATACAATTTGTACATACGTAGACTATACGATATGACAATCGAAACTAGTAGGAAAAAAGCCTGGATTAAAATTGCTGAAACGATATCCTCTTTAGGACAGATGGACAGACATTTTCCCGTCCACCACACAATCTTACAAATTACCATTCTGGCATTTAATAAATAAATAAATATAAATTTCTGTTATCAGACTGGAGCTAAGGCCATAAAATAAGAGGCAGTTTCTAAAAAAACACTCTCAAAATATTTAGTATCCAAGACTTAAGCCCTTTCATAAATAACAGTTCAGTCTTATTCAGTGTTAGTTATCTACTTAAGAATTGGAATATTTATTATTATTATTATTATTATTATTATTATTATTATTATTATTATTATTATTATTATTATTATTATTATTATTATTATTATTATTATTGAAGTCACTTGGAGAGTGTTTACATGTGTGAGTGATCGAGACGTGGCTGATGTAGCAACTGAAGTACCACATCACACACGCAATACATTTCTCTCACATCTGTATGCGGAGTGGGAAGGGGATATTGATAACATCCCAAGAGTGTGTCTAGAATTCAATTTCACTCCCTTTATCCGGGATACTTCTCTCCATCATCTTATTAGTACGTTCAGAAAGTTACCGGCCACCTGTTTATGATGTTATCAATGCTAGGGGCATCGATTTTCATGACTTGTAATTTACCCAAAATGCTTTATATGTTATAAATAAATACTAAAGAATGAAATCCACGAAAATAATGCAGTCACATAACTTTCTCTACCCTGGACATAGAGAAAACAATACGAGGTATGGTAATAAGTATATTATTATATCGCAGGTTTTTGGAGGGAGAGAGAAGTATGAAAGTGATATTACATTTCTGTTTAATTTCATCCCCAAAACGGTTTTATGTTAACATGAGAGTGAGAAATAAAATATTCCGCAAAGACAATACAATTTTATGTTACCGGAATTTCTGTTTCTTCTTATTTGAACCCCTACCAGGCTTTCTGTGTACAAGCGATGGGATGCAAAATTCTACGTCCTCTATGAGCCATAAAAAGCTATACCAAGCGTTTTCTGAGGGTATAGTTTGAGTGTGATAAATCGTTCTTACTATTTCAAATTCTAAATTACCTATATAATGACCTATAATTTAAAAATCGAAAGTCCTTCATAAGATAATTTTCAATTACAAAATAAAAAACCCGGGCGAGGCCGGCCTTTTTAGCTAGTTATATATAAGATTTTAAAAGTGCCTTAGTAATTTATGAGAAGCGGTAAAATAAATAATATAGGTCTATACTGCATTTGTTTAGACTCGCCTCAATATTTGTTAACACTATTTTAAGTCCACTGCCTAGAGCGTACTTATTCCTGCCAAAGCGAAGTGTTTTGTTTATACTAACAACAACTACCTGTTGTTCCTCATTATACCGCAAACAATGAAGCAAACGGTGTTCAGCCATACGCGGACATCGTGCTATTCAAGTCAGCTTCCTCTCCAATACGGTTTTATTAAGTGCCAGTATGGTACTTCATGAGATTGTGTGCGGGAAGGGAAAATGTCTGTACGTGTGTCTGTACGCGCGATAACTTAAATAAGCTTTATCGGATTTTCATAAAACTTGCCATACGCATTCATAACGTCCATGGGAAGAACCCTATTGTTATTGGACAAAATCGGTTGACCTGTACCGGAGTAAAGCCCAATTTAGTGCCTATTTTATGCTATGTTAGAAAGCATTTATGAAATGCAAATTAGTTATCATGACAACATATTGTTTTATAGTATTCATATACGGCTTTGGAAATTGCAGTACTGTTAGCTATGACAAATAACACTATTCCTTCACATACGATTATGAAACTAAACCTTTAAACTGAGCGAGGTAGCCGAAATGGTAACGTCTCGGACTCTCATTCAGGTTGTTCTTGGTTCAAATCCCTTAGCCGGCCAATTTGACATATCTTTTTTGCATGTTTATGTAAGAATGCGATTGTCAAGATATCACAAATATGTATAGTTCTGCTGATGCTGGGCGATTTTAATCTGAAAAAAAACTTGACCTTTATTCTTCCGTAAAAACTAGACCTTTGTCCTGCTTAATGAATGAATCTGGAGCTTAACTCGGAAATCAATAAAAAAAAAAACTTATTTTCTGCATATCATAATTGCAATTATAACTGATTAAACAAAAGCATTCTGGCACGTTGTTACATCAGTTTAGCATCAGTTTTTTTTTATAGACTTCTATATTAGATACTGAAAACGTTTGCTCCATTATGTAGGCTTACATTAATATTCAATATAGCAGAGAGAATTACAGTGAAATAAACGCCATATTTTTGTATTGATGTATTTTTATTAGACATGTTCGTACTTTTTTCCTGATCGACCTTGTGCAAGAGGTAATATGTTTAAGCATGAAGCAGTTTTTTTTATAAATCATATTGACAGGTGTCTTTTCTGATACTCTGTGTTACATGTTTAAGCATAAAGTAATATTTGATGTTTATTGGTAGGCCTATATACATTTTCAGATAGAATCTGTGCAACATTACATCTTATTTGCATAAACATACAGAATGTTAATGAATAACACCGAAATATTTTACCTGTGTATAGAGGGGACATAGACAAGCAACTTTTAATAGATTTTTGCTCTATGGATTCAATTTTTCCAGTTACAGCATAAAATCTCCCAGGGCATGGCCGCCACTGACTTGTAACATTAGAAAAAAAATGAAAAACAAAGGAACTTCGTTGTTAACACTGTAGTCAGTAGTTATGAACAAAAAAAGACTAATGCACTGGCGACCAGTCTTGTGATTAGTCTGTAAATTTTGCAGATTATGGAAACACTAAATTGTGATATAGCTGTTGACGATTGATTAAGAGTCAGGTTTTTATCGATCACTAGGAAGGCATGAAGTCAATTTAATGAAAATTTTAACCCTATTTCGCGTAATTATTGATTTATGACCATCAAATTATAATGACTTGAATGCCCTGTAGCATACACGTTTACGTCATAGAGCAAAAATCTCCTAATAAAAGTTGCATGTCTAAGTCCCCCTCTATACAGGGTGTTAATGAATAACACCGAAATATTTTACCTGTGTATAGAGGGGACATAGACAAGCAACTTTTATTAGGAGATTTTTGCTCTATGGTTTCAATTCTTCCTGTTATAACATAAAATCTCCCAAGGATATACACGCCACTGACTTCTAATACTTGAAATGATGGGAAACAAAGGAACAGTGAATATTGTGTAGTGGTCGGGAAAATTGTAAAAAATGACGATCGATATCTTACAACTCTGAGGGAAAAAAAGACAAACAAAACATTTTTGTTAGGTTTGGAATTAGGAATAAAAACATAATGCAGTGGCGGGCAATCATGTGATTAGTCAGTAAATTTTGCAGATTGTGAAAATTCTAAATTATGGTATAGCTGTTGATAAATTATTAAGAATCAGGTTTTTATCGATCACTAGGGAGGCATGAAGTCAATTTAATGAAAATTTTAACCCTATTTCGCTCAATTATTGAGTCATGAGCACCAAATTTTAAGGACTTTAATGCCCTGTAGCATACACATTTTACGTCATAGAGCAAAAATGCCCTAATAAAAGTTGCTTGTCTATGTCCCCTCTATACACAGGTAAAATATTTCGGTGTTATTCATTAACACCCTGTATACAGGTAAAATATTTCGGTGTTATTTATTAACACCCTGTATATCTGAACAACTTCTGCTATTAGAGGAAGAAAATCAGACTTAATACCTATAGATCAATTTCCTGTAAACCTACAGTCAGTTTCTGAAAGGAAGAAATGTGTTAGTTATTTTATAAATCACCCTGTAGTTGAGGAAACCTTTCTCGCATGCCTCTGGTATTGATGTTCATAATCAAGAGATAAGGGATCCGAACATGGAACTGGTTAACTATAATTAACTTCGCAATCCCTTTGCACTATACACTACGAGAGTCAGTCATCTGTTAATTAATTTAGTGCTTTGTTTGGATTGGCCAGCACCGGCAGTTGTTGTGCTGCCTCTTCACATCAGACAATGCTGTAATGGTGTAATGACCTGTGATATTACACTCCGGCGTGTAGGCCTTCTAAGGCTTCATTACGGAATTATTAAAAACTCGATAAACATAAAATATTTTTTAGTACATACTCTCTAAAACAGCTGCTTGTCGGACTGGTAACAAGCCGAAAAATTGCATTTTAGCTACCAAGGCTGCTAAAATTGCATAAATCTGCACTCAAACTGTATTCATATTGCAGTTTTATCGGCCTAGTACTTTAAAGTCGGCATGGCAATCTATAAACAAAATCCAGATGGCATTGACCAGTCTCACCAACTTAACATGGATTTATGGCCCAGTAAAATGTTACAAAAAAAAAAAAAAAAGCGTGAACTTACATTAAATGGAGTATTAGTGATTTTTGGAGAGGAGTTTCGGACCATTACTGGGATCACAAATCCAGATTTGCAACCCTCAGAAACCTGTGCTCGCTGAATGGCGGTCGAAATAAACCGGTTTTTTTCGGCTTTTTTTTTCGGGTTTTCGACAATATCTCCTAAACTATGTGTTTATTGGAAAGAATCTTTCTTAGCTTTTTAAAAGTAAATTAAATTTTCTGAAATATGAGATCAAAAGCGTTTTTGTAAGTTATATAGTTACCGAGATACGGATTATCAAAGATTGGCCTTTTTTTTTTTCCAAAAGTTAAATTTTTAAGTTTTCTTCGTGTTTCAAACTGAATACCGGCAAGTCAAGGGAACAAAAGTTGTAGGCAATTTTATAAGCTTTAAATTGAGCTATAGCTGGTCCTTGTAGCTCAGACAGTCTCGTCATAAACGACAAAAACAAAAAGATTAACAAATGCTTTTTTGGGTGAAAATTGAGTAACATCGTTTCCTCCACCAACACCTTATTTATTTTAATTTTTTGGTAACATGTTGGCGGAAAATGTCTTATAACTGATTTTAGAAACTATTTGTGTGTATATGTGTCTATGGGAGATGGATTTTGCCAGAAAAAAAAATTTAAGCCGAATATTTCATAAAAATGTATTTACTTTTAAACCAACAGGAATATTTAAACCATGTGTGAGGTTCCTGGTATGGGATGGTATGGGACTTGGGAAGTCGAGGGTGGGGTGACATCTTCATCCTCACTTGAAGAACTGTCATTCTGGGGTGTGGGCACATTGCATTTCAGCGCTCGTTGCAAATCATTTGTTTCTTTAAAAACTGTCGCCATTTTGTAGACATTGTTGCATGGGACATTCGGAGCCAATGAACCATTGAGTTAGCAGTCTGTTTTCATTTGTTATCTAGACAGTTGACAGGCGAGTGAGATAAAGTGGCAAAAAGCTTTCTGTTGTCTCTCTTGAGTCCGTTATCGCAAAAATGCCTAGATATTGTTATTGTAGTTCATTACGCGTTTATGTACGGCTTTTGTTTCAATGCACAAAGCGCCAAATCGCGGGATATAAGCCTGAAATAATGATCGGTGCAGATAACAGTCTGCTATTCCTGTCCGCCATTTTGAGAGTTTAATACACTGGATGAAGCGTTCACATGTGGATTTTAGAATGATAAAGACCTTTGCCACAAAGGAAATCTGAGATAGAGTTTGTAAAATTTTGATAATTTTAAACAAAATAGGTCCATGTTCTATGTAGTTTATTGTTGTTGTATTTTTGTTTTTTGCTTTTTTTGGTTTACAATCGAAGGTAAAAGAAGCACTTTTGAAGGTTAATGATATTAATGAAAAAGAAAAAAAATAAGCCACTGATAGCCGGTTTCTATAAACTCGCGAATTACCTATGGGTAAATTATCCAATGGACAGAATTTACACAAGAATAACACCACACAAACACAAATAATTTAAAGATAGCAATCACTTACACTTGTGGCGAGTTTCTAGATAAATGTCCTCTGGGTAAATATGAAAATGACAGAAAAAAATGTTCCTACAAACTCTGGCTAGATCTTTCCAAGGGTAAATCGTCGGCTTAATTTATCCTTTCATGGATGGCTGGATAAAATTTGACCTCTCATAGGATCAATAATAATTTACACAATGAGAATCAAAGCCTTCTGAATTAAATTAACTGAACAACTCCAAGGCCTTCCTCATTATATCACTGTGGGTGATTAGGAACTAATTTGCCCATGGATAATTTACCTATAGGTATTTCACGAGTTTATAGAAACCGGGCAGTGGTATAAAATTATAACATTTCATGGTTACGAACTGTAATTTCAGTCACATGGAAAATTCTCTTTTGCTTCAAAATATTTGTCTGTGATTATTTAAATAGACTCAATGTGCTAAATATGGGGATATTACGAGGGTCATCCAGAAAGTAAGTTCCGATCGCCGATAAAGGAAACAAAAACATCAATAAGCAAAAAATATTTATTGTAATATTTACAGAGATTCACTGGCTACTTCTCTACATATTCGTACAGACGTTTACAGACACTAAATTCATACATCACATAATTCATTCAGACAATTAATGTTTTAACAGTTTTGGTGATTTACAGTTTTTCTTGTAAAGAACTTTTATTTTAAAGAATTTCTTCCTGTTTTCTCGCTTCATCAGCTCCAAATACTCGTAATATATTATAGCCCTCGCATGTCCCTTGAAAATATGAACAGCTACATTAATTTTAAAATCTAAGTCACTATTAATTTACCATAAACATTAAATTAATGAAATAAAACTCAGATTTATCTGGACCATGTAGTACATAGCCTACACTATATAACTGAGCTCCTTTAACGAATTTATAACTGAAATATAACGTTAAGTTAAAAATATGGCCAAAATTTGACCAAAACCACAAAAAATACCAAATGACTTTATACGCAAAATAAGAACGGCCCGATTAGGATAACAAATGTGCAATTCCTGTTTAATTTGTGTTTGCGGCGAGAACGGAGTTCAGGATAAAAATATGACATGTCATAAGTATCAGAACCCTACTGATAAGTAAGCCGAGTATTACCCCTTCATCAGAAACCATCTTGAAATATTGGCACAACAAATAATATGTTAAGTCTTTAACAACATAGTGGAGACAAACCACTTGACATGTATACTTCAACAAGTTGATGATAAGCATTTTTTGCACTCCTTAGCTAGTAAGTGGTACTTACGAACGTTGTTTACATGGTTCGTAAGTTGACATTCCCACACAGTCTTGTTGCTAAGGACGGTTGCGATGAGGTTAAATTACTTACGGTCCAAGCGATACGTCATAATTCATTACGATACACTTCATAATACAAGCCTTTATGGCCACGGCCCCAGGACAAATATTCGGTTCCCATAACAACAAACACATGCGAATCACTTTCTGAAATAAACATCTATTTTCAAGAATGTATTTACATAATATTTTCAGGTAATATCACAATTAATATAATTAAATTGATATAAGTAACCGTCGTGCAAAAAATAGCATCCAACACACGGGTCGTAAAGGCATTTAGGGTCTCGAAAACTTAAAAACCCTCGGCTGCGCCTCGGGTTTTCAATCTGTTTCCTCGACCCGTAAACGTGCCTTACGGCACTTGTATCGCAATATACTATAACATAATATGTTAACTGCAACATTCCAGCTTGCAAAACAATATCTCGTTTTTACAACTTGTTTCGTAAGTTTGTTTTTTTTTTGCACGACGTAACTAATTAGTGGTACTTGCGAATATTGTTGCCGTGGATCGTAACTCTACATTCCTGCACGCAATCTGGTTGCTATGAAAACAAAAGAAATCTCCGTGCGGTAAAAACTACAAAAGCACAAGTACCGTAAGTAAAACCATCATAATACAAGCCTTTGTGGAAAACCGGAACCAAGGCCCCCTAGTTTGTGGCGATTTTAACAGGACAAATATTCGGTTCCCATAACAACCAACACATGTGAATCACTTTCTGAAATATAACATTCATCTTCAATAGTGTATATACATAATATTTTCAGCTAATATCTCAATTAATACAAAAAAAATTGATATAAATAATCATCGTGCAAAAAACAGCATGCAATACATGCAATAACGGATCTCGGAAGTTGAAAAAACTCGGCGCAAGGCCTCCTTTTTTCAAACTCTTTCCTCGCCCCGCTTACGGCACTTGTATCGCAATAAGTATACTATTCCGCCCGCTAGGTTTGTTTTCTGGCCCATAGTTATAGGTTTGCTATATTTTGTGTGCGATTGGGGAGACGCGGGGGGAGTAAATCATTGTTTATATTATATGTGCTCATCCGTTTAAATCTCCAGTCTCTTTAGATAATAGGCAGTAATTTATTGTAACAGTTATTTGATGCATTCACCGTGTAATAACATGAGATACTAGATACTGTATTACCTTTGAGCGGGATAAGGCGCATTATTAACGCAACTCGCTGCTCTTTTGTTCAGTTCTAGTCACAGTGGGATTTGGAAGTTTGCCAATTCTCCATGGAGACGTGCATCTAATTGAAACATATTGCGTTCTCTTGTCATAAAGTGACTCATAACAAGGCAATTATTATTTTTAAAAATTCTAAAATTAGAAAACATAAGATTGTTAGCTCAAATAATCAACGAGTATTCCTCTATTGTTCTGTACGAAAAGAAAGCCTTCCCTCCAAAAAATAAAATTCACGGAAATAATAAATTTCTATTCTGACCATATATATATATATATATATATATATATATATATATATATATATATTTTGCCTATGATTTCTTCTCTTCTCATAATATATTAGACTGACAATATTGTTAAAAAATACATATTTTCTCCTCTCTGCTTCTCCGTCAGAATAATAGTATTTGTTTGAAATTTTAATTATTTCTTTGAGACATTAAATTTAAAATATAAAGTAGAGTACGAAATAAAGTTGCAAATTATAGCACTCCATTGGTACCAACTATCGCTGTTCGGGAGGTCCCCTGTTCAAATCTCGTGGTCTGCCAATTTGACATGGGTTTTTTCATGGTTTCTCTAGTCGTAAAGGCAATTGCCGAATTGGGTATTTACAGTCGGTCAAATAAAAAACGTCGGGCGGTATTTGATTAAGTATCACGAACGAGCATATGCGCATGTACAGGAAGACTTAAGGTTAGGTTCACACACGCCTCTTGTCTATCCATGTATTTTCTTGATTATTTAGTCAGTTTTGTTCCAAAACAAACATGTATAGAAGGCTGTGGCTATATGCCTCAAATCCGCCATATTCTTGGTTGCAAATTTTTATAATATTAATAATTAATAGATTCGCGAGGAATATGTTTATTCAAGGAGCATTTTTTTAAGATTATATTTTATAATACCGGTACTTCTAGTGCAAAATCAATAACTTACGCTCAACTTCTGCAACCAATCTTAGCATCGAAATACGCGTCCGGCCAGATCAACGTTTGCTATGAAAACTTCCGGTCGCATTATAGTCAAGTTCCCTCCTCTGAGCTGCTCTTTCATAAATATGGAACCTTCTCGCTGCTTCAGAGACCGAAAAATGCAGGTCAATTACAGCCCTAACTACACTTTCTCTCACGTTAGCATTTGTATGTGGCGATGACACAAAGCAAAATGAATTATGACAATGCATTAAGTTGAATATCGTGTGTTGCGCTTTCCGCGATTTTCATTTTTTCCCTCCTTGTTCATATTTTCCCTCCTGCCGCATGGCCTCATATGTTCCGAAAATGACCTGTATTTTGTGTTTTTTATAGGAAACTTGTGAACTAATGCGTCAAAACTTTATTTTTAACAGGATACGAGTCCCGACGTTTTTTATTTGACCGACTGTACATACCATGAATCATCCTCACCATTTTTTCCTGTATCATATCCATTTAAATTAATATCAGTTGAAATTTACATCATAAATTACACTAACAATAGAGAATAATTGACAATCAATAGTTCCATGGCCTACCCTACAGATTCCGAACTCCTGACATGGCCTCGTAGCTAAAAGGAATATAAATGTAGGTGAAATAATAATACAAAAAATAATGGCGTTAATTTTCTAACCTATATATTTTTCTCTATTCTTCCATTAAGTATTTTCTCTTTCTTCCTTCCCGTCTTTGCTCCTTGCTTCCTTTGTTTTTCTTCGGTTGTTTATTTCTTGCTGCCTCTTCTTCTATCTATCTATCTTTCTATCTTGTTAATTTCTTCTTTTTCCTTCTTTCTTTCTTTCTTCATCTCTGTTTCTTTCTTGATATATCTGACCTGGTATATGCTTTACAAGTTTTTGTTTAGTTTTCTCCTTTACTTCTAACTTTTATCCTTTTATCTCATCATTTTTTCTCATTTTCTTGCATGGGTATTTTACGCTTTCTTCCTTCAATTCTCCTCCTTTTTCTTAAACAAGAGAAAAAGAAAGAAGCAAAAAGTACTTTTATCATAACATATGGTGTCGTGCACATTGGCACACGTGCACATCGGCACAATCGCATTTTCGTGCACATTGGCATATTATTTTTATCTTGCAATATCATCGTGCTCATCGCCACACACCACGTTGGGGGCAGGGGTGTACATAGAGACTCAAACCTACAGCCTCCTTCACCACGGCTCCAAGGCAGCAACCCTTAGCTACCGCGACTAAGGAAACCGACCGTTGATATCGCAGATAGGTTGTCAGGTTAGGTTAGGTTAGGTTAGGTTAGGTTAGGTTAGGTTGGGTTGGGTTAGGTTAATTCAAAGTCTCATTCAATCGCAGGCAAATACTTCATGAATGATTTCTAAACAATACAATTATAATATTAATGTACACAGTATGTATCTATAATAATAAAATGAAGTGAATAAATCTTTCCCGGGTAGACAGCCAGGTTTGAAGATAAAGTGTCTCCGACGTTTCAGAGGCCCACGCTGCCTCCATCCTCAGGGATACTGAAGTGTCGAGTCTGTCATGCCGAGGTGGTATATATACAGATCGCGAGTTGCGAGGAGTCGACCAATCAGGCGCCAGTTCATTTTTTTCATCGTCTTTTTTTCGGCCAATCGGCTTCTACTGTCTTTTAGTTGTTTGAGACAGTGATTCCAGGCAGTGATTGGTCGACTCCTCGCAACTCGCGATCTGTATATATACCACCTCGGCATGACAGACTCGACACTTCAGTATCCCTGAGGATGGAGGCAGCGTGGGCCTCTGAAACGTCGGAGACACTTGATCTTCAAACCTGGCTGTCTACCCGGGAAAGATTTATTCATACTCTTCGCCAGGAAAATCTAAAATCTTACAATAAAATGAAGTGTTTGTCTTTCTGTCTATCTACCAGTTACTGTGAACTCCATTGCATTCAATACGATAATGTAATTCCAAATTTGTCTCTATGTCCACCCCTACGAAGGGTGTGTGGCGATGAACACGATGATATTGCAAGATAAAAATAATATGCCAGTGTGCACGAAAATGCGATTGTGCCGATGTGCACGTGTGCCAATGTGCACGCAACCTAACATATGCTATTAGTCATAGGCTGTATATGCTACGTTATCGATTAGAGGTCGTTTAGTATCGATTTAATTAGATATGCCGTAGTGTTAATCAGGAACGGGTTGAGATTAGCCTATAAGTGTTTGCTTTGCTCTTCTGAATGCTCGCTCTAATATCACTATTCAAGCCCTGAAACAACACTTTACTCACACAATAACACAGTACGGTGAAGTTTTGTGTACACTCAACTTATGACGCGTGTTAGTGATAGCCATGTTCAATAAACTAAAATTTAGGTTAATTTTAAATTTAAATTAGTTATTTATGGTCACAGTATGTATAAATGGTTACTGCGAAATCCATTGTAAAGCATTGCCGAATTGTTTATCTATCTCTGTAAATACAACGAAGTGTTGTTTTTTTAATGCAACACTCGTTAACAGCCGCGTGTTGAAGTGTCGTCATGTCTCAGTCGGAAACGAGATTCAAAGAAACACCAAAATTTTGTGTTATTACCAGGGCCCGGATTCTAATGACATGTCATCTTTTTTTAGATGCTGCATAGACATTGCCAACTTGTAGATAAATCCTAATCATGGCCTCTAGATTATAGAAATGCATTTTTATCAGGTCATTTTTTGTCATTGTATGCAATTTTATATTTTTAGGGCATTAATTTCAATTTTAGGTAATTATTTTTTCATTTTCATTTCGTTTGCTTCCTTATTTAATAATTTTCATGTATTTACATTGAGTTTATTAACTTTTTTCGTCGCTAGCGGTGCTGTCTTTGAAGTGTTGTTTGTTTAATGCAAGAAGGAAAAATTCGGCGTTAAAGTATTGTCATGTCTCAGTCGGAAATGAGAATCAAAGAAACGCCAATTTTTTAAATTATATTACTATTGTTATTTGATTGACTTGGAACCAGAGTCTGCCACTTGCTTGGATTTGAGAGTGCAAACTACTGTTTACCCTCAATAAACAATAATATAATCCGGCTGACCGCAAAAGGAAATGCCGAAGTTTGACTCGCCATATGGGGACAATGAAAATCAGAGCACTGTAACAGTATCAGTAATAAATTGAAAAATATAACTTTTTTTAGGATACATAAATTCGAACAGTTTAGAAACGTTAAAAGAATTATTTTGCTCCCGCACATTTTCTGTGTGATATAAAACTCTCTCCTATAAACAATTTATTTATCAAACAGCTCTGTTTACCATAATAACATTATTCATGCAGCAGAAAGTTGAATTCACCAGCCTGGAAAAAACACCCCGATTTGTGTTGGTATTTTTAAACATCAATTTCCATCGCTAATTAATTTTCCGGTCAAGTGAGCACATAAAGTATTGATAGATTTTAATGTCGTCAGTAGCAACCAACCCATTAAACCACATTTTGTACCCCGCCCCTGACAATTTAGCCATTAATAATACCACTGCGGTTGACATAAGCCAATGAGTCTGAATATTTCATATTATAATTGGTTTGACCGAACTGAAAGTAGCTTTTAGCAAATACGACCCCGTTGTTATATCAGTCAATGTTTATTTGTCACGTAAGAAGCAATATAGACTTACTAGGAATACTTAGTTTTTGTGATTTAAGGATTCACGAATTGGGGTTGTACTTGCTTACTTACTCAATGGCAATAGACAATTCCTAAGGAAGCTAAAGGAATAG
This sequence comes from Ectobius pallidus, assembly GCA_964059195.1. NCBI lineage: Eukaryota > Metazoa > Arthropoda > Insecta > Blattodea > Ectobiidae > Ectobius > Ectobius pallidus. Next base: position 20,135,671 of record CAXKWD010000002.1, on the reverse strand, counting down.
TATCTATTTTATGGAACCCGAAGGTTCATTGCCGCCCTTACATGAGCTCGCAAGGTGTCCACTGGTCGGGAAAAGCCGGGAATCCGGGAAAAGGTCGGGAATTTCGTTTGGTCGGGAAAATCCGGGAAAAGTCAATGAATTTGTTAAAATATCTGGGAAATTTCGAAAAATTGCAAAGCTGAAGGTAAGAAGTGGAAGAGAAGAACAGAAAACTACTCTTAGAGTCCGAAAAAGCTGCAGATGCTCTAGATGAAAAAATTAAGTTGCTGAAGAAAAAATAAGTGGGATCAAAAAGACTTTTGGATAATAATAGGCCTATATGAAGGTATATTTAATTTATTTTACTGTTCCTTACTTTTGTATCTGTTATAGCCTAAGTAATTATTGTTTGCAATTACTTTTGTTGCTAGAAGCTTTTCTTATTTAAAGTATGTATAACTTAACTTATTCCTATAATTTTACACAGTTATTAGAAAGTATAATCATATTTTGGTCGGGAATTTCTGAAATGATCAATGAAAATCAGGGAATAAGTCGGAAATTTCTTCAGCATTACTTGATGAGCACCCTTGCCCGCCATTCAACCCTATTCTGTGCTAACTCCATCCAACCATCCCTCGCAAAACTTACTTACTCAATGGCAATAGACAATTCCTAAGCAAGCTAAAGGAATATTATTTATTTTATGGAACCCGAAGGTTCATTGCCGCGCTCACATGAGCCCACCATTCAACCCTATTCTGTGCTAACTCCATCCAACCATCCCTCGCAAATCCTACTTCCCTTAAATCTATCCTAAAATTGTCCTCCCACCTTCTTCTAGGTCTTTCAAGTGGTCTTTTCCCTTCGGGTCTCTCAGTCAATATTTTTTTGGATATGTCTTTCCTCCACCATGTGCGCAACATGTCCAGCCCATTTCATCCTCCGTGATTTAATTACCCTTACCATATCCGGTGAAGAGTACATGTTATAAAGCTCGTCGTTATGCAGTTTTCTCCAGTCCTCATTTTCATCTTTTCATCGGCAAAGATAAGCAACCAAGGAATTTTGAAGCATTCTCTATCGGCCATAGGCGTACCGAGGGGGGGGGTTTGGGGGTTCGAATCCCCCCCCCATTGATTAAAAAAAGGAAAATTGTATGATTTTTTAAAGTCTGCCCATAAAGTACTTAATACAAGTATAAAGCGTGGGAAGCTTAAAACTCGTTATTTTGCGTCTTAATGTTTAAAATTTTCCGGGGGTAGACCCCCGGAAGCTTAAAACTCATTATTTTGCGTATTAATTTTTAAAATTTTCCGGGGGAGGACCCGCGGAAGCTAAAAACTCGTTATTTTGCATCTTAATTTTTAAAATTATCCGGGGAGGATCCCATCCCCGGACCCCCCTCTCCCTGGAGGGTATTCCATACCCCCCAGACCCCGCGGATGTTATAACCCCCCCCCATAAGGTCGGCCTGGTTACGCCTATGCTATCGGCTGTGTATTGCGGGTTTTCTAGTCGTTCTTAGCAGGCGGTGCTGCAAATATAATCTTCCAATCTTCATTTATTTTATTTTCTATTAAACGTGTGTCAGATATAATCTTCCAAATATAAGTAGATAATCTTCATTTATTTTATTTTGTATTAAACGTGTGTCATCCGACATTTTGGTGCCGGCACAGCCCCTCTCTTTAAAAAAAATACTGGATACGGCCCTGGTTGTAACTAAAATATATTTTCTTTGCCAAATAATGTTTTTAAACGATTTTTATTCTATAATTTTCATTCTAAATATCTTTTAGTATAAATTTAAATAAAGGGTGTGAAATGTAGTCAAATGTAGTACAGTGATACCTCGAGATACGAGTTTAATTCGTTCCGTAACCTTGCTCGAATGTCAATTTGCTCGTATCTCAAAGCAATTTTCCCCATTGAAATTAATTGAAATGCCATTAATCCGTTCCAGCCCCAAAAATGCTACCCCTAATTGTTTTTGTTACGTGTTTTGAATAAGAAAAATGTATTATAAATGACAAATATTGTAAAAAAACATAATAAAAGAGAATGTAAAGCAAAAAAAACTGGTTTTATAAAGTATACATACATATTTGTTACACTTTCTTCGGACCCATGGTTATAAAAAGAAATGTGATGAAGTATGTAAATGCACAAAAAGGGCAAAGCCCTAGAAAAACTTAGCAAAGATGCTTCGACAGCGAGGTAAACAAGCACACTGGGGGGAATACGAGGGATAATGCGCAAGACGCATGAGGCGCAGGCGCAGTAAACTGGTGGGCCGTGTGCACCGTCGCAGCTGGCGTTTCCTCGTATCTCAAATGATGCTCGTATTTCAAAACAAATCTTCGCTCGCTCGACAGCTCGTATCTCAAATAACTCGTATGTTAGGGCACTCGTATCTCGAGGTACCACTGTATAGGCCTAATAACTTGTTTCGCGAAGTATCCACCGAAAAAGAACGAAGTTAACACCAAATACAACCACTTCGTTTCACCAAAGAACCCATAAGCGATAAATTCAGTGTACAATTCATACCAACGAAACTTTAAAGCTGAAATAATGTTAAAAAAACTTCACCCATCAAATATACCAAAAAGTAGAATCAATTAAATTTGCATTTCAGTTTTAAATAATTTTGAATGTTAAAGATAAATTAGTAAATTGAGAAATGGTTCATGCTTAAAATATGTTTAAAAAATAAATAATAGTGAAATCTACCTATTGCAATCGATGCCATGTCACGATTTTCGAAAAATTCTTTCATATATTTACGTTTTATGCCTCCCTAAGTACGGAAACCACAGCTCGTGCAATTTTTTATTATATATATATCTGCCGTAATCTTGAAGATATTTGAACCAAATTTTATTATGTTATTTCTAGGCCCAATAGTTCGGACAAGTTCGTTAATGAGCAAAATTGGCCCAATGGGGTGGTCGGGGGAGGGAGATGAAATTTTGAAAAATTTATATTTCGGCCCCTATGAAATATAGAGGGAAACTTTGAATAAATTAGAGTGCTCCTTATGGAGTTCACAGTGACACCAACCATTCGGGGGTTTTGGGGGTACGAGTGGGGGTGGTTAGTGGGGGGGGGGATGGAAATTCGAAATGTTTGAAACCACGTTTTATGGGGTATCATTGAAAAGCTCTTAATGAGTACTCTACAAATTAATAACCAGTTTCTCGATAGCTCTCATATAAGGCGAGATTTAGCACTTCGAAATCTACCTCAGCCTGTAGGCCTGCTTAAGGGAATTTTTAAGCATTTCTTGTGTGATTAAAAACGACCGTATAAAGGTGTACTATCTAAATTCCAGGTTCCTGGCTTCTTTGAGTTTCACATGAGTTAACTAGCCGTACTATATTTTTACTCTAACCGCAACAATTTTCCTGTGTAGACAAATTATGGGTATTCCATTACGATATTGGAAAGTTTTAGATTTTTACCATCCACACGGAATTTGTACAGAACTGGCACGGACACGGAGTAAAACAGATGGCTTTGCTTCTCATTCTCGCTGCAGCAGAACAAATGACTGGATTCGCTCCCGTGTAATTGGGAGCAGGTGGCCGTGTTGATTATTTAACGCTGGATGCACAGTCCAAGGGGCAGTGCCTGATAAACTGCCTCTCGGATGTGCAAATTGGATTACAGCATTGTGAGATATTATTCCATTTTCATTCCATTCCCCATGCTCGTTTAAATGGTAAGAAGCTTATGATGTTCTATGTATGGGTATAGTTCACACGAAATGGAAAAACCGCAGTAGAGATACCATGGACTAAAGAAAAATCACATGCCTTTCTCTACCCTACATTTTTACAAGCATCTCTATATATATAAGACGCTTTGTCCTGACTGACTGACTGAATGAATGACAACGTACAGCCTAAACTATAACAGGTAGAGACTTGGAATTTTGACAGTACCTTCGTTTCATAATGTAGGTGCTCACTAAGAAAGGATTTTGAAAAATTCTGATTCTAAATGCCAAAAATTAAATGTTTTTGAAAATACTTAATCCCTTTTTACATAGAATTATCAATTCCAAATCACAGAATATATTGTTGCCAAATGGTATCAGATGGGCTTGGAAAAAACAATTGAAATGCACTTTTGACAAATAAGAGAAGTTATCAAAGTAATTCATGTTATAAATAAATATTACAGAATGAAATCCACTAAAATAATGGAATCACATAACTTTCTCTACCCTGGACATAGAGAAAACAAAACGAGGTATGGTAATGTGTATATTATTATATTATATCGCAGGTTTTTGGAGAGAAAAGTATGAAAGTGATAATGCTTTCTGTTTAATTTCATCCCCAAAACGACTTTATGGTAACATAAGAGTAGGAAATTTCCCGCCTCGATATTACAATTTTATGTTACAGGAATTTCTGTTTCTTCTTATTTAAACCTCTACCAGGCTTGCTGTGCACTGTACAAGCGATGGGATGCAAAATTCTAGATCCTCTATGAGCCATAAAAAACTATATCAAGCGTTTTATGAGGGAATAGTTTGAGTGTAATAAGTCGTTCTTCCTATTTCAAATTATAAATGCCTATATAAGGACCTAGAATTTAAAATTGAAAATCCTTCATAAGTTAATTTCCAATTACAAAATACAAAACCCGGGCGACGCCGGGTCTTTTAAGCTAGTCATAGTATATTGCGATACAAGTGCCGTAAGCGGTGCATACGGATCGAGGAAAGAGTTTGAAAAAACTCGGCGCGTTATGCGCTTACGGCACGATTATTGCATGCTATTTTTTGCACGATGATTATTTTTATCAACTTATTTATATTAATTGAGATATTAGCTGAAAATATTATGTATATACACTATTGAAGATGGTTGTTATATTTCAGAAAGTGATTCGCATGTGTTGGTTGTTGTGGGAACCGAATATTTGTCCTGGGGGGCCTTGTCCATAAAGGCTTGTATTATGATGAGTGCCGTAAATAAATTCTTACCCCACGGATTTTTTTTGTTTCCATAGCAACAAGATTGCGTGTGGGAATGTCAACTTACGATCCACGGCAACAATATTCGTAAGTACCACTAATTAGTTAAGTCGTGCAAAAATTTTATTAATTGCCAGAATGGAACTTTCTAATATTGCGTGGTGGAAGGGGAAAATATCTGTCCATCTATCCGTCCGTGTGTCTGTGCGCGCGATAATTCGAATACGCTTTATCAGATTTTCATGAAACTTAATGTACACACACATCGTCCACATGAAGAAATATGTTGGTTTTGGACCAAATCGGTTGACCGGTACCGGAGTAACGACTAATTAACAGTTTAAAAACAAAATCATCACTATACCGTACTACAACGCCTCGTTGCTATATCACTCACTCACTCACTCACACACATAATATTGTTTCCCCACTTTCAGATGACCCAGAAACTTTAATTTTGCCGTACTTAAAGCTTATAGTCTGTAATCGACGGAAATATTCCAAAAAGATAATTTTTTTTGCCCCGAAAAATATTAAAAATGGTGGTTGCAACTTTAATGTCTGTGCAAGCCTTCTTTAAAAGCTTATAGTAGCTAAACGGTAAGTCTTATGAAAACACCGATTGCACCATCAGTAAAAGATTTTGAGAGATCTACAAGTTTTTTTTCAGATGACTTTTTGTCGTATCTCCATCGGTTATACCTTTGATAGGCCTAGATTTAGATTTTATATTATAAGCAGATTTTGTATATTTTCCTAGCATTATGTAACTTTTGACACACTTGTAGGACAGATAGAATCGTAAAATTTGGCTAGAATATTCGCACATTCAATGCCATAAGCGTGCAAAAATTAAGTAGCTGGGTAGCCGTGATGTCATTTACATCTAGGACAGTCTAGTAGGCCTATGCTTTGCCATTCGGTAAACTTTTAATAAAGGAAGCTTATAAAATAAAATACATGATTTAATTGTCTCTGTTATTTATATCCTATTATTTTATTTGAACTCGAGATGTTAAAGGACTGTACCGTATAGTATATCTCATCTTTAAGAGTTAAGAAACTTCTCGATTTTCATGTAAACATTCTTCTGTAGCGCATATTTTTCGTATTAATTTTTATTTTCATTCTTCATATTGTATTTTTATGTATATTTTGTTTTATATTCGTCATAAGTTATATATAGGGTGTCCGGGAAAGACCTGACGAAAAATAAATAATTATATTTCTGAAACTATTGCATTTACTGACGTGATGTTTTCACGGTTACAAAGATAAACACGATGAGTTTTAATAAGCCTCTATGTGGCCCGATACTCAATTTCGTGCCACACATGCGAAAGCATCTCCGGTGTGACTAGTGCTATTGCATCGTAGATTAGGCTACGCAAATCTGCATTATCGGTCACAGGCGTGCGATACACTTTGTCTTTCACAAAATCCCAGAGAAAGAAATCCAGTGGTGTCATGTCAGGTGACCTTGGTGGCCATGGTGTAGGTCCTTCTTTCCCATGGACTGTGGATTTTGGCATTTGCAGTTGTCTTGCCGCCTCACGAATGGATTTCCTCGGGCTTCTTACAAAAGCAGCCCGTACCCTTTCAATGTCATTGTCGTTTATGCGCGATTACTTTGCCTTTCCCTGCTGTGACTCAACCTATCTCCAGAAATTGCTTGTGCCAATGAAGGATGCTGTTTCGGGCGGGAGGATTTCGGCCTATTTTTCTGTTTGGAAACGACGTTGTAGCCTACGCACAACTTGCATTCCCAGTTCTCAGAATAAGACTGACTACACACGCTGCGCAGAACAAGCTTTTTCTCGTTTCTCCTCGTGCAACAACAATGTGCATGCTCATGCACATTACGGGATGCTACGAAACAAAACTTGTTGAGTTTGTCTTTCTAACTGTGAAAATACTGAGGTAGTAACTGTAATAGTTTCTGACATATAATTATTTCTTTTTCGTCAGGTCTTTCCCGGACACGGTGTATTTATATTTTATGTTTTATTCATATTACTTCGAATTTACAGTTATGTTTTCAATGGTCACTGCAAATTGATTCTTAAATTCATAACGTATCCTGTTGGATACGATAGTTTGCCTTAAGTTTTCAATAAAATGTTGGGGAAATGTAGGAAGAAAAATTCAAATTTAATGTAAAATTACAGCATAAAGTAAAACGAATAGTGGGCGTAGTCACTATGTTAATTGTTTTCTACTCAGTCCAGCATTGTGTCAGAAGTTGAGTTTCGTGCATTTCGACTAGCAGATTGCAAACTACAGTTATGAACAATAATGTTATTCTTGTTACTATGGGTAATAAAAGAATATCATTCATATTTTAATCAAAATGTTCGTTCCGAAATTCGTATTTAAGTCATGTTATTTCGTTTTTATCTTGATACCTATTAATTTTATAAAGAAATGTTTTTAACCAAAAATGTTCATTCTTAATTTTGTCTACAACTTAACTGTACTAAGTTTTCATGTATCGGCCAATGTAATAGAGATAGCCTAGAAAAATTGAAAATGGATACGAGTAAAGTACACCCCAAGTGATTTTTACAGAAAAACAGATATAGCCATTTCATTAGTCTTATATAGAAGTTTCAGATTTCACATTTTTATTAAAATCGTTAGTCATTTTTTTCGAAAATCAACATTTTGACAAAAGTCTTCATGAAAAGTCCCCTTAAAATTTCAGTTATAAAAACCAATTTCAGGGCAGTTCGATGAAATTCCGAAAAAGTCCTTAATTCAAAAAATAAAGTAAATACAATGGACAGTTTACCCGTTGTGCTTAACCACTTACAGACAGACAGACAGACAGACAGACAGATAGACTCATTCCAAAAATATTTTTTTCGGTATCTAGATATCGTGAAACATGTTTTCCCGGTGTTATCTCGATTTCGATTTTTTGTCACGATCAAAATAGGCTACTTTCTCTATAGACTACTACGTATATGCGAGAAAGTAAAAAGAAAAGAAAATAAGAAAAATAAAACTTACACGTTCATTCAAACATACTGATCCAGTATTCGCTTTGAAAAGTGTGAAATAAAAACAGAAGTAATATATATATATATATATATAGGGGAGAGTTGCCGAAGTTGGACCGTTGCCTAATTTTGACCTCCTTCATATTTCGCTAGGTGTTAGTAACTTAAAACTTCAAGTTCGCTCTACTGGTGAGAAATATTGTCAAGGACGCGTGATCCAACGGTCAGTTGGCTGCAGCCTTTGAAGAAAGAATAACTGCAATTATTGTGTTCTCCTCGTTTGTGTAACAAGAGTCGCGCTACAAATTATAAGCTATTGTGCTGCGTAAGCGTAAGCAAAACAATTACCTACATTATATTTTACAACTGCCTTTCATTAGTTAATAACTAGATATCGTAAAACTAATTTTACATTTTGTGAGTCCTAGTAGCATCATATTTTCTTACATGGCGTCCAGTTGCCGAAATTGGACCACTGCGTGTTTCCTAATTTGGACCATCATAACTTCCATTCTTGATCTCAGCGTATAGGCAGATTTGGTATATTTTATTGTGTCGTATTTTTTATATTTTTTTTAATGCAGTTTGTTTCCTAGTTATTCTTTGTTTCTTATTTGAAGCACTTTATCAGTACAAAAAAGTTTGCTTCTAATTTACAAATTATAATTAATGGTTTTGTATGATAGGCCCTAAATAACTTACTGTAAATGCCATGTGTGCCTAATAAATTTGTTAAAATGCAGGTTCTTTAAAATATTACAATTATTGTTTTTTACTCACAGTTTTACCATCGGTCCAACTTACGCAACCGAAGGTCCAAATTAAGCAACCGGTTTCCTAATTCGGACCATTTACAGACTTCTAAATTTTAAATTGTAGACCTTAGAGTTATATATCTATTCAAAATATAATACTACCAGATTAAAGTGTATAAAGTGTAGATTATTGTACAATATATTTTGTATCAATTAAATACATAATAAAGACGTGGGGTAACAAAATGTAAAATCGGTCCAACATAGGCAACCTTCCCCTATATATGATATGATACAGAAATTATTCCAAAGAGAAAGGATTCACAAAATTCCAAGTAGCTAGCTTTAAAATTATGCGAAATGTTATCCATTCTTCTCTCCTAAACACAATGTGGAGACAAGAACATCTCTCTGCCTTGCCATGGGGCCCAGGAGAGCCCTAGTGTGTAGTTCTGCGCATGCGTATCAAGTTGTATTGTTTCTCTCTCTGTGTTTATGGTGATAATGGGGCTGGAGTCGAGCAAATCCCTGAGGAGTCTATATAATGCTGGTATTCCAGTTCGTCCCATAGGAACCCCAGAGTAACTTGCTTAAGTTACCATTCTCTCCAAAGAGACCAACCTGGCTTTCAGCTTTGCGCCACTACCATAGCTTTATTAATTACTTCCTTAAATGGCCCGGCTTCGCTCGGTTTTTTTAAACATTGATAACTTTATTATACAAAAGTATATTACAATTGTGGCAGCAACAGACACAAAATGCATATATGTAACTTGTATTGAGGTTGCTATCCATTAATAGTCCTCAGCAGCATATATTTCGCGTCTAATTCGAAATTAAATTATAGAGGATTTTTTATTTTCAAGCTCTGAGTCCTTATTTATTTATTTTTATATTTCCCTCTGGTGTAGTTAAGACCTTAAGGCCTTCTCTTCCACTAACCAGAGGTGGATACATTCAAACCTTACCAAATAATATAATTAAGAATATATATATATAAAGAGACATGATTATATTATATAAATGTAAATTATGTTAGCGAAAACTATAATTAAAACCAAATTAAACTATAATAATCAAAATTCAACATTATAAGTAGAACAAATTAGAGAGAAAATAATAATAATGGGTGGAAAAAGAAGAAAAGTAAAATAAAAATAAATGAAAACAATACAAAAGCAACCAAAGTAATATATAATATATAAGCAGCCTTTTATATCCCCAGGTAAGGAATTCCACAGACGTGCTGTCCTTGTGTAGTTGTCTAGAGTTTGGAGCGAAGAAGAACGACTTGTCACATTCCATCTTTCCCTCAGAAAACGATAGATATAGTTTTAATTCGCATACACGACTTACTTGTTAGAATTTTTCAATCCATTGTTTCTACACACCATTTATGGTAGGGATCGAAATAAAGAAGAAGAAAAAAACAAATTCAATTAACATATTGTTTTACTGTCTTATGGAATATTTTGTTTACTCACTTTCATGTTGCCAGGTTTTATCCTAGTCGTAGAAAAAATTCTATGCGACACATGTGTGGGAAGTGAATAACAGAATGTAATTCCTTTCTAACTTTCCTTGGATTCTGTTAAACACACTTGCCACACGACTATTGGAATATACTACTGTATAGAGTTCTGTACACTATTTCTGAGGAAGTAGAGAAAAGCCGTTGACGAAATAGAAATGAGAATTGTTAAGACGTTCTAAGATAAAAGTTTATTTGGACCGGCTTTGAGGATTAGCAGGAGAGTAGAAGTGGAAGATAAAGAAGTACAGGAGGTCAATGCGATTCACGTGCCAAAACAAAACACTCTCGCTTTTATGTCCCCAGGCTTTGTGTTTTCTATTGCAGCACGCATGGCTTTAAGAAATAAAGAGTTCTGAGGACTCGTACTGAAATTCAGGGACTAGCTTTATCTCGGTATATGCGTGACTTCTTATCTATGTAGGCTATTAAAAGTAAGTGTTTGTGTGTCTGTCTGTTTGTCTGTCCGCTATGCCCAGCCAAATCTATTGCACGCAGAGAACTGTAATTTTAAACATAGATGGACTGAAGTGTGGCTGAATGCACCTCGAAGCCGGAGTTTTAATTTTAGCTTTCGTTCGCAAGTTATGAGTGAAAAACTGGCAGAACTCGTGATTTTTTTTTTTTCCTCTTTCGAAGCATCAGTTTCCGGTACAACATTTCAACTGTCAAATCAGATGCACGTGACTATTTTTTTTGTCATAACTTGGAAATAAATCGCATTGAATTATCGATAGCTTCGATTCTGTGAGCTCACCCTGGTCGATTTAGCAAGCCTCATATCTGGATATTGACATGGTCGCTTACTCTTTGGGAAGAACATAATCTGAGAGTGTTTGAAAACAGGGGGCTTGGGAAAATATTTGGGCCTAAGAGATATGAAAATGGGGACTGGAGAAAACTGAATAACGACGAACTTCATAACCTGTACTCGTCACCGGATATAGTAAGGGTAATTAAACCACGGAAGATGAAATGGGCTGGACATGTTGCGCGCATGGGGGAGGAAAGATATCTAAAAAATATTGGCTGGGAGACCCGAAGGGAAAAGACTACTTGGAAGACCTAGATGTAGGTGGGCGGACAATATTAGCACAGAATAGAGTTGAATGGCAGGCTCAGGTAAGCGCGGCAATGAACCTTCGGGTTCTATAAAATAGATAATATTCCTTTAGCTTGCTGAGGAATTATCTATTGCCATTGAGTAAGTAAATAAGTAAGTACTCAATGGTTAGTTGTACTGTTTTCTAAGCAGTCCGGAATAGATGCTTAAATTGTGTGAGAAAATTAGTTTCACGCATTTAGGAGTTAAAGTGATAAAGACAGGCCCCATCTGGATAGATGTTAGCAATTAGTTATTATAGTAACTAATTTTACAGTATTGACGTTCGGTATTATAAAGTATTTATTGGGCATCTAGGAAGTGCGGCAACATCTCTGACAGAGGCGTACTGCGTGTAATCGTCTCTCTGGCTGCAGGGGTAGAGTCATGCATTTGTCAATATGTAGCCTACTGTACTTACATAAAATGTCATATCTTGGACAATTCGGTCAGAGTTAGTTGTCATGCTGACGAATTGTCGATTTAGTGGGCTAAAAGTTTTTTTTTTTCCCCGCAAATAATCAGTCTTGAAAAAGGATTTCTTAATGCTCGCAGCTTCAAAAACCACTTGAGAAACAGCCTCATCGATTCGGATAGGCCTAATTGGCGATCCATATTGTTGGAGTTTCGATAATTAGAAGTCTGCTGTATTTCTATTGTCAGAACATCTTAAACTGTCGTCTATACTAGCAACTATGTGTTGTGCATACTTGTAATCCAGGCTGAAATTTCATATTCTATCTCATAATAGCCTATACAACGTAATGTTTCTTATTTTATTTTTGCACGACGTAACTAATTAGTGGTACTTACGAATATTGTTGCCGTGGATCGTAACTTGACATTCCCGCACGCAATCTCGTTGCTATGGAAACAAAACAAATTTCCGTGCGATAAAACAAAAAGCACACTATGCCGTAAGTAAAATCATCATAATACTAGCCTTTATGGAAAACCGGAACCAAGGCCCCCCAGTTTGTGGCTACTTTAACAGGACAAATATTCGGTTCCCATAACAACAAACACATGCGAATCACTTTCTGAAATAAACATCTATCTTCAATAGTGTATATACATAATATTTTCAGGTAATAGCCTATCTCAATTAATATAATTAAATTGATATAAATAATCATCGTGCAAAAAATAGCATGCAATACTCGTGCCGTTAGCGCATAACGGATCTCGGAAAATTGAAAAAACTCTGCGCAAGCGCCTCGTTTTTTCAAACTCTTTCCTCGATCCGTATGCACCGCTTACGGCACTTGTATCGCAATATACTATTTTCTCCATTTATGTTTGAAGGAACATTTCTTTCTTACAAAAATTGTCCCTCTAGACTTTTTATTTTTATTTTTAATCCTTACTTAAAGTGTAGCCTGTAGGATACGATAGTTTGCCTTAAAATTGAAAAAAAAAAACGAACATAAAATAAAGGGTGACCGACGGGAACCGGACGTTTTTTAAATGAACAGTACTCGCTTGTTTTTGTACCAAGAAGCTGTTTTATTACACAGTAATATTTGGAATTACATGCCATTTGAAATGCATCTTATGAATGGAAGATAATGTCAGACAGGTGGTGTCCATTTGCTTGCATGCAGGATTCAAGTCAAGACGATTTCCACACAACAATGCAAAAATATAATGTATTTTTTTTCAGCAAGATGTTGCCACCCCGCATACTGCACGTGCTTCAATGGACTTGGTTCGTCGCATGTTTCCTGGAATGGTTATTTCATGTTTTGGCAATATCCCGTGGCCTCCGAGGTCCCCTGATTTAAGCACTTGCTACTTTTTTTTTGTGTGAAGATTTCTGAAATCACGTGTCTATTCTCATAGACCACGCATTTAGGCCGATCTGAAGGAGGCAATCAGGCAGGAAGTGGCAGCAATTGATCGCGAGATGTTGGACCACTCACACACGGCTTTTCTGCAAAGGATTGAATCCTGCATTCAAGCATGTGGACACCACCTGTCTGACATTATCTTCCATTCATAAGGTGCATTTCAAATGGCATGTAATTCCAAATATTACTTTGTAATAAAATAGCTTCTTGGTACAAAAACAAGCGAGTACTGTTCATTTAAAAAACGTCCGGTTCCCGTCGGTCACCCTTTAAAATCAGATAGCCTATATATACTGAAAAAACCAATTGCCAGAATGCTTTTATTTAATCAGTGATAGTTGCAATTATGATATGCAGAAAATAAGTTATTTTTGTAATCTGTCTCCGAGTTAAGCTCCAAATCGATTCATTAAGCAGGGCTTACGGAAGAACACCGGTCTAGTTTGATAAGCCTATGTGGGTAGTGTTATTTGTCAAAACTAACTGTATTGCAATTTCCAAAACCTTATATGAACACTGTAAAACAATAATTTATCATGAGAACTGATTTTCACTTGATAAATTCTAATATATTACCATGAAATAGGCACTAAATTGGGCACCGGTCAACCGATTTGTTTAAAAAACAAAAGGGCTCTTCCCATGGACGTTATACATGCGTATACCAAGTTTCATAAAAATCCATTAAAGCTTATTTGAGTTATCGCGCTACAGACACAAGGGTAGACAGACGGACAGACATTTTGCCGTCCATCACACAATCTCATAAATTACCATTCTGGCACTAAGTAACTAGAAAGAAAATAGAGTAGAAAAATCAAGTGTAACCCTAAATAGTATTATTGTGTTAACTGTTTTCTTTGCGGTCCGGCACAGACTTATAATTTGTGTGAGGAATTGAGACTCCTGCATTCCTAGCTGGTTCTCCACCACTGATACCATCTTGTTTAGTTATTCTAGACAACAAATCACTCATTTGAGATGAAGCACTAATTTATTTCCTCATTATAGTACCTTAGAACATCGATAATAATAGCAACTCTGTCAGATGCGTTTCTTCCTTACATCTCCAATTGATTCATGGAATGTTGGTGGGAGAATTTTTTATGCGAAACGCAACTTGCATTTCATGGTAAAAGTTTTCCCTACTACAGGCCATGGAGGCCCAGAGGGATTCAGGAGGTTGAGGCTCCCAGATTTTTAGACATTCGGCACATGAAGTGGTACTGTGGTCATCCTTACGCACCGGCCGCCTTTACCCCAGGATTCCTCCTGTACTCATTTCTCTTAGAGGCTAAGTCGACCCCAGGGTCATAGTGCCACTAGAAGGATTAGTAAAGTAAAGTAAAGTGATCCCTATACAGGCCATGGAGGCCCAGAGGGTTGAGGCTCCCAGATTTTTGGATATTCGCCACGTGAAGGTGATAAGGTTGTCAGCCTTATGCACCGGCCGCCTTTACCCCTAGGATTACTCCTGGTAGTCATTTCTGTTAGAGGCTGAGTCGATCCCAGGTCAATAGTGCCATTAGAAGGATTAGGCCAATTGAAAAACTCCAACGACCTCATCGGGGATCGAAGCCGCGACCTTCCGGTTTGTAGCGCAGCGCCTCAATCGCTATGCTAAGGGCATTTCATGGTAGGTCAGGTGAATCAGAAATCAACCGATTTGATCAACATTTCTGCAACTGGATATTGGAACTATACAGGATGTTAATGAATAACACCGAAATATTTTACCTGTATACTTAGAGGACATGGACAAGCAACTTTTATTAAGAGATTTTTGCTCTATGGATCCAATTTTTCCTGTTACAGCATAAAATTTCCCAGGGCATGGCCGCCACTGGCTTCTAACATTTGAAGAAAATGCAAAACAAAGGAACTTCGTTGTTAACACTGTAGTCAGTAGTTATGAAAAAAAAAAAGACTAATGCAGTGGCGTCCAGTCATGTGAATAGTCTGAAAATTTTGCAGATTATGTAAACACTAAATTATGATATAGCTGTTGACGAATGATTAAGAGTCAGGTTTTTATCGATCACTAGGAAGGCATGAAGTCAATTTAATGAACATTTTAACCCTATTTCGCTTAATTATTGAGTTATGAACACCAAATTGTAATGACTTTAATGCCCTGTAGCCTACATATTTTACGTCATAGAGCAAAAATCTCCTAATAAAAGTTGCTTGTCTAAGTCCCCTATATATACAGGTAAAATATTTCGGTGTTATTTATTAACACCCTGTATGTGAATCGCGCATCTACAGAAGTGAAAGATATACGGGACTTCTAGATCATCCGCACGACCAAGTTTTTGAAGTTAATCCGAGATGAAAAAGTAGTCCCAGCAGACAAGATATACGGCGTTATATTTTCCACCGCTGTTGAAAACAAGAAACTGAGAAGAATACGAAAAAAAAATCTCATTGTTCACAATCTGGACTTTCTGAAATTCCCGCCCCCATTGGGGCACTTGAGGGCCGTGAATCTTGCTGTCTCCATCGATCCATGCCTAACGTTCACTAGCTTTAATCCCCTGACTTATTGCTGCGATTCTGATCATCTCTGCCGCTAGGACGCACAAAACCACGGCCTCCTTAGGTCTAGATTTTATAAGGCCACTTTACATGAGGAAAAATTCGTTTCTTGAAAACGGCTTTAATAATTTTGTTTGAATTTAGGTAAGAAAAAAAAAAGAGCGCGTGGAACGCCACGCGACAGAAGTAAAACTTTATTTATTTATGTATTTTCTTCAGTTTTCCTTTTCTTTGTCACTTTCATCCTCTCACGGTATCCTCTTGCTCTTTCTGCAATTGATTTCGGTTTTTTAAAGTCCGTGTCTGCCTTTTTATGAGAATTATAGTTTGTATAAGGCAAAATAGATTTTACCATAGGTTCACACGTATCAGTTCTATCATGCACTTCACTTACTGATGCTTCACGAGCATTTTCTAATGCTATTCTTCGTGATCGGCTTTCTCTCTTGAGTTCTGCTGCAGTTTTGGCCGTTACACTTCATGTATTTTCTTCAATTTTCCTTTTCTTTGTCACTTTCATCCTCTCACGGTATCCTCTTGCTCTTTCTGCAATTGATTTCGGTTTTTTAAAGTCTGTGTGTGCCTTTTTATGAGATTTATAGTTTGCATAAGGCAAAAGAGATTTTAATATAGGTTCATACGTATCAGTTCTATCATGCACTTCATTTAAAATCGTATGCGTTTTCTGCTAAGACTTTGTTGATTATAGTGCTGTTCAACTTTTTTCAAAACGTACACAGTCAAACGAAAAGAAAGATGCAGTGTAATTCTCGAGAAGGCGGTGGCTAGTGCTGTTCAACTTTTTTCAAAATGTACACAGTCAAACGAAAAGATTCAGTGTAATTCTCGAGAAGGCGTTGGTTTTAACACACTTTACCAATGTCGGATAATTTATTTAAATGTTGGATAAGCTTAATCATTGAGTTGAATCATTGAGTTTAATGTTTTAATTTTTGGATGTTTTAAATTTTTTTTTAGTTTTGGAAATTTGTATTTTTTAATTTTGGATTTGCGCGGTAATGAACCTCCGGGTTCCATAAAATAGATAATATACCTTTAGATTGCTTAGGAATTGTCTATTGCCATTGAGGAAGTAATGTCTGAAAAAATTCCTTTGATTACTCCTAATCATTGAGTTGATTGTTTTCTGTGCAGTCCGCTCCGAAACACGAAGTTTTGAGTGTGACTGATTTTGTGACTGATTTCCTGACTGATTTCGTGACTGATTTTTTCGATTTACCCCAACCGCGAGAAAAGAAGTTTTACTTCAAAAAAGCGAACCGACTCTTGTAGCTGATTTCGGAGCCTTGTTCACACCAGTGTCCATGCGTATTCCTTAGACATCTGTTTTATTTTACAAAAGCCACGCAGCTGGTTAATGCTTCCGTCTTATGGCCGGTTTCTATAAACTCGCGAATTACCTATGGGTAAATTATCTAATGCACAGAATTTACAAAATTTACACAAGAATAACACCACACAAACACAAATAATTTAAAGATAGCAATCACTTACACTTGTGGCGAGTTTCTAGATAAATGTCCTCTAGGTAAATATGAAAATGACAGAAAAAATGTTCCTACAAACTCGGGCTAGATCTTCCCAAGGGTAAATCGTCGGGTTAATTTACTCCTTTCATGGATGGCTGGATAAAATTTAACCTTTCATAGGATCAATAACAATGAGAATCAAAGCCTTCTGAATTAAATTAACTGTACAACTCCAAGGCCTTGCTCATTATACCATTGTAGGTTAAACGGAACTAATTTGTCCATGGGTAATTTACCCATAGGTAATTCACAAGTTTGTAGAAACCGGGCATGAGTTGAATAGCTCAGGTGCTTGGGGCGCATGACCTTCATGCGAAAGGTCGCAGTTTCGATTCCCGTGACTGTCAGTTTCTTTTAAGTATCTCATGGAAATATTGTCACAGCATGTGGACCTACTCACATTTGCCGCAATTAACGGATTATTTCCAGAAAATGAATTTTACTAGCTTATTTTCTAATGGGTATCGAAATGGGCTAAGTCAACAGTCGACACTAGAAAACATTTCAATACATTTTCTGCTATCCTGTGAATGCCGCTAGGCATGCGCAGTGGCTCATATCGGCAACTTAGATATTTTAGTCGGTCCGCTTTTTTTCCCCCTACCTGTACATGAGGTGCTTATACTAATTGTAAGAGGATGTTGAAACATTTTTTTTTAATATGTAAAGGGTTATTATAAGCCACCCATTATAGCCTTTTCATACTTGGTCACTTGTGACAGTCACCGGCGATGAATCATTGGTTTAAATGGGAGTCACTGGGTCACTTGTGACGGTCACCTCACGGTCACTTTTATTATGATTGCCAACAATGCAAGTTGTATATACATAATTCGCTTGTATAATCGAGCTCAGCGTAACTTGTAATCCAGTCTTGAGTTTAGATTTGATTAATACTGAACATTTTATAAGTGAAGTGGAATGTCGACCTGCCATTTTGGGATGTCAAGAGCGATTACAAATTGTTTTATCATGTAGCAACTATTGGCAATACTAGTGGTGATCGTTACAAGTGATGTAGTGTGAAAAGGGTCTAAGCTGACGATATTACCGCCTGAACTACCTATCTCATTCGGTGACGAAAAAGCACAGGAAATAGTATAAAATTGTAGACATTGTCTGCTGTGGGTCAACTGGGTTTAACGCCCTACTGTTCTTCTCTAAAGTAAGTAATGTAATGAAGCTTAAGTGAATTTCTCTCACAAATAATGACTAGAATTTTGTGGGAGGTAAAAATACTAGTAAAGTGACAGGTTGGTAGTTCTGTGTGTCATGGGAAAAGGCCCTTAAATGAAGAGTATGTTATACAAAATGTACCAAGTGCCAAAACTTTTATTTTGGCAGAAGAAGTTTGTTTCACATCACATTTTTTCTTTAAATTTAACACTGGAGCTATCACCCTAGTATTGCCTCTCCTATTGGTACAATATTTCTGCATGATAAAATTGCCTGCCTTCCTGCCAAGAGATGGAGGCTGGCTGCAATCACCTGTTGTTACTGGTTTGCAAACATAATCGATCTATCGCTGCGAGTTAGTTTAGTTATCGAGTATTGGAGACAGTTATTGGATGGGAGATGGGAGATGGGTGCAGAAGTGGGAGTAGCTTTCGATTGGATGAACTTTTTACATTAGTTTCCCCGGTTCCAATCCGCTGAAGCATCCATTCAATTCCATGTATACCTAATTCATTTTACATGCAGGATTTATATATCGGATAAGAGAACATTTTGTTGATACGAACTTAATGAATTCTCTTTGAGTTGCGAGGATTTATTGTTAGTTGTTGCAGAATAAAATAAAATGTTATGTCGAACAGTCGTACGACTTGCTCTAGACTTCATACCCTGGCAATACGTAAAAGTAAGCAACTTCATTGCAGTAGTGCGCATTCAGTTGTCTAAGCGTCATTCAATCGCAGGGCACGAATTCATGTCTGAGTTTTCCGATCATTTCAGTAGCTTTATTGCAGTTCAGATACTTCGGCAAAAAGAAATAAACAAGATAACCAAATTAAGTATAATAAATGACAGATTAATTGCCCAAATTTATTCAAACTAAAATCATAAAATCTCATAGCCCGTGTTTGGTCTTAAAATGACCGTGAAAAGACGGAACATTCATTATAAATATTATTAACTAGAAAGAAGGCAAAGGTAAAAAAGTTTAACAACATCATTTTAAATAACTATTAAAATGAGATTGCAGTGGATAGACAGAGATAGCTGGGAATTTCCCTAGCAGACCTAGCGGGTGCGAGATAATGCAATGCAGTACTCAGGTACAATGTATCGGGAATCTCCCAAGATCTTATCACAGAGGGTACTGATCCACTTAAGTAATTCTAAGAAGTCGGCTATTGTGTTTAAGCCTAGCTTCTGATGTTGCTACTGATACAACACGCTGTCCGAACCTTCTTAGAAATCCGAGACGCTAAGTTGTGGGTTTTGAGAATAAGGGAAAATCCAATTGATTTCCGTGGGAAACTAACATATTATTATTGGTCGGGAGATTCGCCAATAAGAACTGGTCTATAGTACCACGTGCCGGGATTCACGAATAATAATTAAGAAGAGTAGGGATAAATGTTGGTCCAAGAAAGTTTTCTTTAGGCCTAACGTGGCACTGTAAAATCACTCTACTTCAAGGCCCCGCGCCTATAACAGTCATATTCAACTCTACTTCAAGGCCCCGTGCCTAGAGCAGTCAACAGGACTCTACTTCAAGGCCCCGTGCCTAGAACAGTCAAAATCACTCTACGTCGAGGCCGCGTGCCTACATCAATCACTCTACTTATCTTTGAGGCCGCGTGCCCACAGAATTAATTGAACTTATAAAATTTTCGCTGTGGAATTAATCAACTTAGAAGGATTCTTACTTTCAATCGCGATTAGTCAAAATCATATACGGCAGCAATTGTATCACTAGTAACGATCTACCGAGAACTTGTAACAATATTAATTATTCACAAACAAATTTTGTAATTATTGTCAATGACTGGACTTGTATTTCCAACGTTTTGAATAAACAGAATATTCCTTCAGTGTTCAAAGAAACTGCATTATTATTCAAGCAATAATATTAAGGTGTTCTTCGCTTCCTACCCTGAAGCTAGAGGGAAGTGCTCAACGATCGACTGGCAGACCGGAGGCGGGTTCAACAAATCAGAAATATTCAGTATATGCATTATACTGTGGCGCCCAGGCAAACCCCATTTAAACCACCGAACCGCTGTACATGGCTATTTCCCAACGTGAGGCACGAGTGAAGCTGGACATCAAGGATCACCAACTTCAAAAATCATCCCAAAACGGAAGGAAGACACCGCAGAATTTCTAGAACGTCACCCGTAAAGGCACCGCTGGAATTCAAGATCGTGGTACATCAGTTCCGGAGACCGTCGCAGAAAACATCAAAAATCACCAACAGATAAGAACTTAAATATACATAGAGTTTCAGTAAAGTAAACAATTTTTATTATCAATAATTTAAGAAACAGTAAATATTAATTAAATCAATTAGTAAGCCTGACATCAAATAATATTTTTGAAAAGTTTGCAATTTAAGATCAAAGTAAAATTAAACTGAAACTCACTAAGTAAATTAAAGATAAATTCAAGTAAAATAAAATCTTTTTCAAATTAAAAGAACTCAGGCATATCAAATATTCATTGTACAAGGGTATTTTAATATATGTTATGCATTGTATGTTGAACGTCTTAACCAAAGGTAAGGTAGATCGTAAGAGTGTATCAGTACCCTTATAATTTGTATGTGGCTGGAAAACGACAAGTGTTGTAGCAAGATGAGTACTATAATAATTGGAGAGGGGCACGACGTGCTCAGTAGGGAGAAAATTGTGAGAAGGATTATGGCAGATAGTGTGGCAACTATTATCAGAATTATACTATGTACCCAAGTAGTACAGGCAATTTACATTTTCGTAGCAAAATTATGTATGCGAACTAGGAACGAAAAGAAACAGATTAAATCAGAAAACATTAGTTTTGGAGAGGGGCAAGAAATGCCCACTAATGGGAAAATAAATAGTGAAATAGGGGAGAATAAAGAAGGTAGTACCGCAACTAATGAAAATACTACAATTCATGCAGATAAGGAGAGTCAGGTGAATAATGTAACAGAAATTCAGCAGACTGAAAATGATAGCGTAATTGAATATAGGCCTAGAGAAATGAATCAGACTATGGATCCGAATTCTATTGCATATTTAATAGCTATGATGAGGGAATCAAAGGAAAGTATGAGGGAATCTAATGAAGCTATGATGAAGGAACTAGAAAAATCAAGTAACGATACTAGGGAAAGTATTAAGGGGTTAGAAAAATCGAGTAAGGAAACTAGGGAAAGTATCAATGAAACTAGGGAAAGTATCAATGAAACTAGGGAAAGTATTAATGAAACTAGGGAAAGTATAAAGGAACTAGAGAAAAATTCTAAGGAAAATATGAAGGAACTAGAGAAAAATACCGGGGAAAAGATAGAGAAACTGGGAGATAGGATAGACCAATCGGACCAAGAACATAGGCAGAATGTAGATAGGCTTGAGAGGGAGCTTAATAATATAAAAGAGGTCCAATCTAACATATGCAACGAAATCAGGGGAGAACTCTGTAGGGAGCTTAAAGAAAGTGAAAAAGCAATGAGGCAAGAAATTAGTGAAAGTCAAGGGGAAATTAGGTCTGAATTAGAGGCTAATATAGCATCGGTAGATGAGAAAATAGAATCTCAAGGTATGAAATATGAAGAAATAGTATTTAATGAGATTAAACTTGTAGAAGGAAAATTACAGAAATCAGAATCTAGCGTGATAGAGAATATGGAGGTTCAGGTGAACAAGGTGAAAGTAGAGGTAGAAGATAAAATCTCAGAAATAAATGACAAGGTAGTGCATTTTGAAAATGTATTAGCACAGAAAGTAGGGGAGATGTTGAAAGAAGTTAGCACCCTAGCTAAAAAAGTGGAGAGTCATAGGCCTATAGTCGATAGTTCGGCTGAGAATTTTAAGAGAAACATATGTAGTTGTGTGGGAAATACACATAGTACACTCAGTACTAGGAAGGAATTATGTAGTACACTACACGAGACGGTAGCCACTAGCATGCCTGTAGCTATCGATAATAGAATAGATATAGGGAGACTGATAGGGAACGACATTACGCTTCCTAACTTCGATGAGAGCAATACGAGCCCTCATAGTTTTTTGAGAGATCTTGAGGAATATTTTATTTTAAAATCTATTCCATCTCAGTACAAAATGTTGATTATCGGTAGAGCTTTAGATGGAAAAGCCAAAAAGTGGTTTGAAATAATAGTACAACCGGACGGTAATTATGAGAATTTTAAACAGCTGTTCCTAGAAAGATATTGGGGAGAGAAGAAGAGAGCTTTAGCTAGAAATGAAGTCTATAATGGAAGATATTCGCCTAGGGGCAACGTCTCTCTATCGGACCATTTCCTAAGAGTAATAGGCCTATTGAAACAATTAGAGCCAGATATGCCGGAAGATGTAGCGATCCAGATTGTACGCAGGCATTATCAGCCGGAAATATGCAACCTACTTATAGTGGCTTGTCCCCAAAGTTACAGCAAGGCCTTAGAATTGCTATCAAGATTTGAAGTAGAGACAAACGGGGAAGAGTATCATGAAAATACCGAAGTTACGCAGGAAAGTCAAGACACGAGAAGAGGCTCGACAAATGATAGAGGGAAATGGGAACAAGAGTACTGCAAGAGAAATAGAGAATCGAACAGGGGACCCACTTACAATAATAACAATTATATGAACAATAGGGACCGGAATAGAAGAGGCAATAATCAAGAAAATAGGCCTCAGGGCAGGCAAGAAAATAATATTCGATTTTGTGGGAGGATGCCGATGAAAAATTCGCAGAATGAAGATGATCGAATTCCAGGAAGCCAGGGGAACATTGACATTGAAAGCGAAAGAAATTGGGTCAGTGAAACGGCATACCGAGTAGTCACAGATGAAGCAATAAATGACACGAGCCAGACGCGTGGCACGGGAAATAACAGTTATGCTCTGGAGAATGTCCGTCACAGAAATGACGAAATACATCTAAAGCAAAATAGGCCTTTTAAACGATTAAAAGATGCAGTTGAGGGTCGAAATGACGTCCCACAGACCGGGGGATTACGAGGACTAGAGAGACCTAATAATGAAGAAAAATCACTAAAGAAGGCAGCTTCATTAGACCATATTTCAGGGCAGAATAACCGAAAGGCATTGTACTGAGTTGGAATAAAGTAGGCCTATAACCTGTAATGTATATTTTACGCGGTAAAATAGCTACT
Organism: Ectobius pallidus; assembly: GCA_964059195.1. NCBI lineage: Eukaryota > Metazoa > Arthropoda > Insecta > Blattodea > Ectobiidae > Ectobius > Ectobius pallidus. Next base: position 20,112,040 of record CAXKWD010000002.1, on the reverse strand, counting down.
GGCATGATAGGTTATCAGTTCCACATAGGTTTAGGATTAGAGGAATGTGTATAAATGAGAGTAAAATATACGTGTGTGTATTGCAATTTTTATAATATAGTGCAAGTGTAGTGAGAACTGCTTGATCGACCTTGTCAAAGTCTCATGGTAAAAGAGTGTTTCTTTGCATTCTTTATAATATAGTGTAGGTGTAGTGAGAACTGCTTGATCGACCTTGTCAAAGTCTCAATATAAAAAAAAAAAAGTGTTTTTGTTTTTCTTTATGCATTCAATATATTTTATAAAATTTCAGTGAGAACTGCTTGAGCTTAATTTTCATGGTCTCACGAGGGTATATCGGTAAATTTATGGTGTTTACGTAAAATTTTGTTGTAATGTCTTGGTCGTGCAATAAACCAAGTAATACGTACAAGCAACGTAACACTACAGGAAACCGCAAGATGTATGAATGCATGAATGTGATAGGTTCAGAAAACTTGTACATGTGGGACAGGATTTAAGGTGAAGTCTCGTGTCAGGATAGGAATTAAATTAGTTATGTATTTGTGTAAGATAGTTGCAACACTGGAGGAAAATAAGGTATAATATTTTGTGGAGAGATGCAGTATATTCAGCCAGTAAGTCAATCATAGGCTATGATGATTCCTGTCTTAATAGACTGGGGCATATATTGCAGTTCAGATACTTCGGCAAAAAGAAATAAACAAGATAACCAAATTAAGTATAATAAATGACAGATTAATTGCCCAAATTTATTCAAACTAAAATCATAAAATCTCATAGCCCGTGTTTGGTCTTAAAATGACCGTGAAAAGACGGAACATTCATTATAAATATTATTAACTAGAAAGAAGGCAAAGGTAAAAAAGTTTAACAACATCATTTTAAATAACTATTAAAATGAGATTGCAGTGGATAGACAGAGATAGCTGGGAATTTCCCTAGCAGACCTAGCGGGTGCGAGATAATGCAATGCAGTACTCAGGTACAATGTATCGGGAATCTCCCAAGATCTTATCACAGAGGGTACTGATCCACTTAAGTAATTCTAAGAAGTCGGCTATTGTGTTTAAGCCTAGCTTCTGATGTTGCTACTGATACAACACGCTGTCCGAACCTTCTTAGAAATCCGAGACGCTAAGTTGTGGGTTTTGAGAATAAGGGAAAATCCAATTGATTTCCGTGGGAAACTAACATATTATTATTGGTCGGGAGATTCGCCAATAAGAACTGGTCTATAGTACCACGTGCCGGGATTCACGAATAATAATTAAGAAGAGTAGGGATAAATGTTGGTCCAAGAAAGTTTTCTTTAGGCCTAACGTGGCACTGTAAAATCACTCTACTTCAAGGCCCCGCGCCTATAACAGTCATATTCAACTCTACTTCAAGGCCCCGTGCCTAGAGCAGTCAACAGGACTCTACTTCAAGGCCCCGTGCCTAGAACAGTCAAAATCACTCTACGTCGAGGCCGCGTGCCTACATCAATCACTCTACTTATCTTTGAGGCCGCGTGCCCACAGAATTAATTGAACTTATAAAATTTTCGCTGTGGAATTAATCAACTTAGAAGGATTCTTACTTTCAATCGCGATTAGTCAAAATCATATACGGCAGCAATTGTATCACTAGTAACGATCTACCGAGAACTTGTAACAATATTAATTATTCACAAACAAATTTTGTAATTATTGTCAATGACTGGACTTGTATTTCCAACGTTTTGAATAAACAGAATATTCCTTCAGTGTTCAAAGAAACTGCATTATTATTCAAGCAATAATATTAAGGTGTTCTTCGCTTCCTACCCTGAAGCTAGAGGGAAGTGCTCAACGATCGACTGGCAGACCGGAGGCGGGTTCAACAAATCAGAAATATTCAGTATATGCATTATACTGTGGCGCCCAGGCAAACCCCATTTAAACCACCGAACCGCTGTAGCTTATAACTAGGGTACGGATTTCTATGACATGTCATATTTTTCCCCTTTGCATTATTTCAGGTTTCAGACTCATTTAAACCCGATTCCAAGCATCCTGGTGAAAATGGAGCGGTTTTTATTGTGCATATAACTGCATATTTAGGAAATTTTCAACTATTGTAGCATATTTAGTATGAATATGTATATTTAGGTCATATTTTTGGCATATTTGTGTGCATATTAAAGAAATTTTGAAGTTTTATATCAAATTTTGTGAATTTTGCATTATACTGATACTTTTTGAGAATTGACAGATATTTTAAATAATTAACATTATATTTTAATAAAATGAATTGTAATGGAACTTAAAAAATCTGATGTGAAAGTCACATAACTTCCTCTGCCCAAATAAAAGTTAGCAGTATTCACATATCCTTGTACAGAATCGCAAGACACAATTTTACGCTAATTATCCTATAAATACCTCTTCTTTCAATGATGTGACTAAAAGCGCAGTCTATATAACAAACTTTAAAAGAAAAAAAAACAAATGACTGCAGACGTTTATTGAACTTTCCGCCGTAAAGAATAATTTCCGAAATACAGTATATCCAATATTTCCCTCAGATACTTCTTTACTCCATACCTGACCAACAATACATCTTTCTCACTTCACATTCTTATATAAAATAAGAGGCCGTGAAAGAGCGCGAATTCAGTTGTTCATCACGTAAGACAAACTTTCTACAAACAGTGGGTGAACAGTGGGTGGCTTGTAACTACCCTCAGAGAATTTTCTCCAAAAAATGTTTCAAATAAAAGTTTTAGCTCTTAGTATAAGCAACCTATGTGCAAAATTTAAAGAAACTCGTTAGAGCCGTTTTCGAGAAAATCGCGAAAAACGAAAATTTCTTCATGTAAAGTCCCCTTAAAAATAAGAGAAAATAGTCGCCAATCTTATCCTCACATCTTCAGAAGGTACCTGACCCAAATACGAAATTTTGTTTTCATACGATTTTCCATTTTGGAGCTAGCTTGTTCACAGATATTTTCCACACAGACACACAGACATGTTTCCAAAAATAGTATTTTTGGATTCAGGGGGCCTTGAAACGTGTATATATGCTAAAAACTCAACTTCGAATTTTGGGGTCGAAAACAATACTTCCACTACCTATAGTACCTATGGTACGGGCAGAGGAAGTAAAAATATATACATAATGGGTAAGTGGTAAAGTCATATTTTATTGGTCATATTTTAATGATTTTTTAGGTCATAAATGCATGCATATATCCTATTTTTTAGGTCATAGAAAGAGAATTGTACTGTACATAGTCCATAATTAGAAATTCTTAGGCCTAGGCCTAGGCTGTATCATTTGGATATTGTGCTTACCCCAACTGCTTACGCAATAACCCGCACTGTACACCATTTTATTGATCCCAGCCGGATGAGCAACCGGGAGTTTCTATTTTTAAAAAAAGTAACTCCCGCAATAATCACGAATGTATTCATATCTTCCCGGAATTCACTTTATTCATATGAAATCTCTTCCTGCGGCTTTGTTCGCCAAATAATAAGCCCCTGCTGCTGTTACGCATTGAGAAGTCTGCTATAGGATATGCAGTTAATTATAGAAATACCGTTATGTACGTGCATGCACCTGTAACGGAGTACTGCGATATGAGGCCAAGATCCAAGGCCTCCTGATTTATATTTTGGTATCGGACTTGTACAAATAAAAACATTAATAAAAAAGAATAAACTATGTGTTTCACTTTTCGTTGTGGGAATGTTTATAACTAGGGGGCGGATTTCTATGACCTAACATATAGGATATATGCATGCATTTATGACCTAAAAATCATTAAAATATGACCAATAAAATTTAAAATATTACTTTACCACTTACACATTATGTATATATTTTTTAAGTTCCATTACAATTAATTTTATTAAAATATAATGTTAATTATTTAAAATATTTGTCAGTTCTCAAAAAGTATCAGTATAATGCAAAATTTACAAAATATGATATAAAACTTCAAAATTTCTTTAATATGCACATAAATATGCAAAAATATGACCTAAATATGCATATTCATACTAAATATGCTACGATAGTTGAAAATTTCCTAAATATGCAGTTATATGCACAATAAAAACCGTTCCATTTTCACCAGGATGTTTGGAATCGGGTTTAAATTAGTCGGAAACCTGAAATAATGCAAAGGGGAAAAAAATATGACATGTCATAGAAATCCGCTCCCTATTTATAACAGTGAACATGTATATGTGTGTGTAAATAAAATACATATATACATACTTATATTTATTAAGTGCCAGAATGGTAATTTCTGAGTTTGTATGGTGAACGGAAAATGTCTGTCCGTCTGTCCATGTGTCTGTAAGCGCGATAACTCGATTACGCTTTATCTGATTTACATTAAACTTAGTACACGCATTTATAATGTCCATGGTAAGAAGCGTACTGATTTTGGACCGAATCAGTTGACCGTTACCGGATTAATGCCCAATTCAGTGCCTATTTTGTGATAGTATATTAGACTGAATGTATCAAATGGAAATCAGTTCTCAGTCTTCATAGACGGCTTTGGAAGTTAAAATACAGTTAGCTTTGACAAATAACACTATCCACATATTCCTTCACATATGCTTATCAAAATTTAGACCTTTGTTCTTCCGTAAACCCTGCTTAATTTATCGATCTGGAGCTTTACAAAAATAAACTTAATTTCTGTATATCATACGAGTACTTATAAATATTCCCTCAACGCTATATATATATAGCCAGTGATGGGAAGTAATTGAGTAAAAGTAATCGGATTACAGTAACAATTCCTTTTTTGGTCCCATTTACTTGTAATTAATACTTTAAAAAATGTAATTTCTACTTGTAATTTACTTCTGGAAATAAAATTGTAATTGTTACAATTTAATAGTCGTTAGTATTAGTGTCATTCTCGCTTGCTATATCGTCATCACTACTGTTTATGCAACTAATATCCAAATTAAAGTTAATATTAACAAAAAGTTACTCAATGTTTCTGAAAATATTTTCATTGATATGTTTTTTTTGGTTTGTTTGTTTGCTCATTAATAATTTGGGCTTGTGCCCAAAACAAATAAAAAACAAGGAATTTTTAGGTACTGCCATTTTGTAAAGTAATTGTAAATGTAATTGTAATTTTAGTGATTACTTTTTGAAAAAAAGTCATTTGTAATTGTAATTAAGTAAAATGTCTCTCAGGTAATTGTAATTACATTCTTTTTTTTACTTTTCCCATCACTGTGTATAGCGAGTTTCAAATAGAAAAACAAAAAACATACGAGGACTCTAAAACTAACAAGCATCACGCTGAAGACGTTTCGTGCACCTTGCGGCTACGTCCCCGTACAGCCTACCCGAATTTATTTTATTTTTAGGTAGATTTCGAAGAAAAATTTACCTATTGCAATCGATACCATGTCATGATTTTCGAAAAAAAATGTTAATATCTTTACGTTTCATGCTTCCTTTTTGTACAAAAAACAATATATATATATATATGTAGAAAATCTTCTCGGGTTTGCAGCCAGGTGAGAAGCTTGTTGTGGTCCAACGTTTCTGAGGCTGACGCTGCCTCCATCCTCAGGGAATCTGATGTGTCGAGTTTTAACATGTAGGGGATATATATATATATATATATATATATACCAACCCGTGTTGGGCGGAGTTGGTATATATATCCCTCGCATGTTTAAACTCGACACTTCAGATTCCCTGAGGATGGAGGCAGCGTCAGCCTCGGAAACGTTGGACCACAACAAACTTCTCACCTGGCTGCAAACCCGAGAAGATTTTCTACATAAGATTCGCCAGGAAAGCCTCAAATCTTACAATATATATATATATATATATATAAGTTATATATATATATATATATATATATATATATATATATATATGTATATATATATATATATGTATATATGTATATATATATATAGTTCGGACAAGTTAGTTAATGAGCAAAATTGGCCCAAAGGGGGGTCGGGGTGAAGGGGTTGAAATTTTGAAAACTTTAAATCTCGGCCCCTAAGAAATATAGAGGGAAACTTTGTTTGAATAAATTAGAGTACTCTCTATGGAGTTCACAGTGACACCAACGATTCGGGGGTTTTGGGGGTACGAGTGGGGGTGGGGGGATGGAAATTCGAAACTTTTGAAACAATGTCTTGTGGGGTATCGTTGAAAAGCTCTTGATGAGAACTCTACAAATCAATAACTAGTTTCTCGATAGCTCTCATATAAGGCTAGATTTGAATGTTTGAAAAAGTGCTCTTTCCTCTTTTTTGCAGTTATCATTGCTGGTTTATCATGCCAAGGCTAAAGATGAAGACTGATGCGCAGCGACAATAAATTAAACCAAAAGCACTTCGAAATCTGCCTCAGCCTGTAGGCCTGCCTAAAGGGATTTTTTTAAAAGGGAGATTGGTACTTGAGATGCATTTTAGCGTGACGGAAGCTAGAATATCGACAAGGGATCACATTGCAGAACGTGATGTGTGTTCACTCAGGAAGATATCGACAGGTTGAAAAGTAAACAGCTGCGGTGAGTGGGAAGAGATACGAAGAATGCTGAGAGTACAAGTAGAAAGAAAATCGCCATATATTCATTTCCTTGAAGCCAGTGATTCTCAAACTTTTTAAGGGGGGACGTAGGTCTGAATACAGTGTTTTAAAAAATCACTAGGGCTGTACTGATTAATCGATCTCGATTAATCGATTAAACCAGCGTTTCTCCACCTATGGTCCGCGGACCACTCGTAGTCCGCGACGATGATGCGGATGGTCCGCAGACATAATTAATCTCTTCGACTAAATTTGACTAATATTGGGTCAGATATCCAGGTACTCTGCAAGAGGCGACAAGCTCAACCGTCTTATTAAAAGTAAAGTTATTACTAATAACATAATTCCTAATTATATTATCAAATTGGTAATAAATATTATACTGTCAATAGTTTACTTCCAATTCAAAAAACTGCGTTTCAATTGAATTTTAAAAAAATGTATATAGATTTTTTCGTTATAATGACCTATAATTAATACCCCAAATATTAAGAATATAGGCCTACATACAGCCCACTTTTAAATTAGGGGGTCCGTACATTTTTTTAGACATTTTAGTGGTCCTCGGATTCAAAATGGTTGAGAAACGCTGAATTAAACATTTAATCGTCGATCAATTACATTTTCTGAGTAATCGGCTTAGTCGAATTCTGAAAAACGTTCTTCGAGAAATGGGTCAAATGACCAAACTCCTTTCACTCGCTTCTCCGGCCTTTACACATCATCGTCTCTTGAACATCCAAATGTCAACAAACTCGTGTGTCTCAAGTCTTGGCTGAAAAAGTAACCGAAAATGTAAGTTTTGCATATATTTTTTCACTAGTTAACTAATAATGGTATTCATTAATTCAGGATTTCTTCTGATTATCTGTAGTGTAGTAGTTATTAAACGTGTAAAACAATATTAAATGTACACTTTGGTTTCGTTTAAAATACCGACCTGTTTGTCGATTAATCAGTCGATTAATCGATTAAAGTCAAGCGTTAACTCGATTAGAAATGTTAATCGATTTTCAGCCCTAAAAATCACTCATATCTCCTAAAATATTGCAGCAAAAGTTATGAAACTCACATTTGTTATGCTATGGTAATAACCAGGGCCCGGATTCTGATGACCTAAAATTGTTTGAAAAATGACCTATGAAATGACCCTAAATTTTAAAGAAAATGACTTAATAATTATAAAAAATGACCTAAAAACTGATATTTTATTTATAAAAAAATTATTATTGTACACATAAAGTTATAGACTAGTTTGTACATAATTAGAAAAACTGTAATGTTGTGAATGTTCTTTTCTCACGGAAATTTATACTGGCACTGAGACACTGGTGAGTCAAATGTTACCATTTCCTTTTGTGGTCTGCCGGATTATATTGTTTATTGAGGGTAAGGAGTAGGCCTATAAACACAGCTGAAATAAAAATTGTAAAATAAATTACAGGTGGCCTTGTTCTGTTGCCATGGCATTACAATGAATTTTTAGCACGAGTGGGATTGTGTGCACCTTTTACTTCTTCTTGTGTTAGAAGTTATATTTTTAATACATGCCTTTTACAAAAGTTGCATTTCTCAGAAAAGTTTTAAGAGTTCTTTAAGAAGTACCAGAGCGCTTATTCAATACTAAGGCCACGTCTAGTAGAGAAGTAGGCAATGTTTTTGTGCGGTTACACCTTTATACAGCCCGCAGTGGCGCTGTCAGCAATCACAGGGAAGTTTGAGAAACAATAGAGAAACGGCCAGGAATAATCTGTTAATTGGAGTGGCACCCCTGCTTGGAAGAAGTGAACATGGCGGTGATAAGTTTGGAGAGAGTTTGTGCTTCCTTTTTTACCTTAAACCAGTGTCTGTGTTAGTGTTGTTGGTAGACTTTACTGTAAGAAGTTTGTGGGGAGACTACAGGACTGTATACAGAGCAAACACAAGGGATTACAAAATGTCGTATGTTGTTGTTGCTGTTGTTGTGTTTATGGCGTCTGAATTTCAAGTGACACTCGGTTTTAATGGATATGATACAGGATGAAATAGTGGAGATGATTCGTGGTAAGTAGGTATCCAATTCAGCATTTGTCTTTACCGATTGGGGAAACCATGGAGACACCCAAGTAAAATTTGCCGTCCACCTCGGTCTGTAAATATTGTTCACCAGGCAAGACGAACGGCGGCTGGCTTATATCTACCCCTCAGAAAATTTTTGCCAAAAAATTACTCAAATAAAAGATTTAGCTCTTAGTAGGCGTACCCCATTTAAACATCTGGACGAATTCTATATGTGAAGATATAGATAACTATGACTCACGCTATAGAGGCAATTTATATATTAAAAAATGTAAATGTGCTACAACATTTAATAGTTACGAAAACGTTTCTATGAATCTGTATAACAGCCTACCTGTCAATATAAGACAAATATCTTACTGTACTTTCAAGAGAATTTTGCAATTTTACTTAAGAAATAAAATCAGGTAAACTGATGTAAAAAAGTGCCAGTATGTTTTTGTTTAATCAGTTATGACTGCAATTATGATATGCAGAATATGTTTTTTTTTTTAAATTGATTTCCAAGTTAAGCTCCAGATTTATTCATTAAGCAGGGCTTACGGAAGAAGAAAGGTCTACCATCTCGGCCACCTGGGTCATTTTAACGGTCTAGTTGGATTAAGCGCATGTAAAACAATAGTGTTTTTTGTCATAGCTACCTGTATTTTAATTTCCAAGACCTTATAAGATCACAGTAAAACAATAGGCTATGTTGTCAAGATAACTGATTTTCATTTTTTTTTTATAAATTCTTTCGAATACGTATATTGCCATAAAATAGGCACTAAATTGAGCATTACTCCGAAACAGATCAACTGATTTTATCCATTATGAATAGACGTATTCCCATGGACATTGTAAATGTGTATACCAAGTTTCATAAAAATCCGGTAAAGCGTATTTGAGCTACCGCGTCTTTAAAATATACACTAAATTGGGTTTTACTCCGGTACCGGTCATCAGATTAGGTTCAAATTCAATAGGGCACCTCTCATGGACGTCATAAATGGGTATACCAAGTTTCATGAAAATCCGTTACAGCGTATTTGAGTGATGGCGCCTTTCTATGAGAAAGGCGCCATAATCTATTAAAATAGGCACTAAATTGGGCATTACTCCGGTACCGGTGAACTGATTTGGTTCAATATCAATAGGGTTCTTCCCATCGACATTATGAATGTTTATACCAAGTTTCATGAAAATCCGAAAAAGCGTACTTGAGTTATGGTGCGTACAGACGCACGGACAGACGGACGGACGGACAGACAGACAGACAGACAGACATTTTTTCGTCCCCCCACACAATCTCATAAAGTACCATACTGGCACTTAATAATCCACTATACCGCGTCCAGGAATTTTATTCTATACATTGGATGTTAGTTTTATAATATTTGACGTTGCTATTGGCCTACATTTTGTTTTAGTGTCCTGGCAAAATAAATCTATCCATCTGTCTATCTATCCTAGAACCTCGTGATTCTAAAGTACGTAATAAAAAATATATCTGTTAGAGTTCGCAACCTGGCCCGCCGAAGATAATATTTTTACGATCTGGCAATGTTCAGGTTCATAGTTTATTTCTTTTACCTTATTCTGTAATTTTACATTAACTTTAAATTTGTCTTACAACTTCTTCTATATAATTTTGTAAGAAATTTAAGACGGACTACTGTAGCCCATAGAATGCACTATGAATTTGAGGGTTATAGTAAAGTTTTGTGAAATTGAGAATGGTTATTAAGTGCCAGAATGGTACTTTATGAGATAGTGTGGGAGACGTCTGTGGTGTGGGAAAATGTCTGTCCGTGCGTCTGTACACGCGATAATTCAAATACGCTTTATCGGATTTTCGTGGAACTTGGTATGCACATTTACAAAGTCCATGGGAAGAAGCCTATTAATATTGGACCAAATCGGTTGATCGGTACAGCAGTTATGGCCAATTTAGTGCCTATTTTATGGTAATATATTAACAAGAATTTATCAAATGCAAATCAGTTCTCATGGCAACATATTGTTTTACACTGTTCATATATGGCTTTGGAAGTTGCAATACAATTAGCCATGGCATATTCCTTCGCATATGATTCTCAAACTCAGATGTTTGTTAATTTCGTTGATCAAGTTGAAATGAATATACTGTTATATACAGAAGGTGTACTACTGTGTATTATTGGGAGATAGATTACAAAAATAACTTATTTTCTGAATATCATATTTGCAATTATCCCTGATTAAACAAAAGCATTCTTTGTTTACATCAGTTTACCTGATTTTGAGACTGGTATTGGTAATAATTCAAGTAAACCACGGTGGACATGACTTGTGTGAGGAAATTACTTATTAATATCATTATACATGTAGTAGTGTGGTGGAGATGTGTTTGACACCAAGTGGGGGCGCTATTGTCTTCACTTGTCAGCGTCAGCATGAGAGCCAGTCAGCGTGAGAGAACTCTCTCAAATCCACTCTGCATAGACTATATTCTGTCACCTTCTCTCAGGGTATTCGGAAAAGTACAATAAATATGGCAGGGAATCAAGGCATAGCTATAATTGAATGATAAACTCGTAAACTGTCGTGAGATTTTCTATGACTATCCCACTCATATGCCGCGTGTTTGATATTGACCAATAACGTTTAGCAATTCCTCGGATATAGATCAATCACGGCCGTTTATCTTGCAATATTCTTGTAGGAATCGCGAGGATGGTGTTTTACCTTGATAAAACAGTCTCCTCGTTACATGGAGACAGTGTGCAGTGGTTAATAGTCACTGCTGTCACTAAGCGGCGTGAAATCAGATTATTTCATACAACATAACTTGTTTGGAATTTGAAATAATAGAAATGTACATTGATTAAGAACACAATTTCGATTCGGTGCAAGCCAGTTCATGTGCTTTTATTTGGTTCTGCTGTTAGCTTACCTGAATGAAGTTAACTATGTCTTATATGCACAATTGGTAGCACTGTATTATACCACGGTAGCTCGAATCGATTCATGGATGGTTGATTCACAGTATGCCGTGATCTCACAACTGTTAGTTTTGTTTTTATACAACAAAGCACGAAAGTAATTATTATTTATATAATCCGTTACATTTTATTCATGGAATAGTCTTAATAAATCCAACTCGAGTTGACGAGTTGCATCAGATAAACTCGTCAACTCTCGTGGGATTAACTATGAAAAATATTATGTATTCTCATTAATTTTCATTCTTCACTGTTTCAGGTAAGCAGATGTCCATTTCTTAAGCCAAGACCTACTTTTACCGGAATGTAAGTCACTTTTAAGCATTACTAATTTCATCTCTCTTGTACTAATATACATATGGGTAAATTATCCAATGGACAGAATTTACACAGGAATAACTTTTACAAACTCAAATAATTTAAAGGTAACAATCACATACACATGTGGCGAGTTTCTAGATACAATATGTCCTCTGGGTAAATATGAAAATGACAGAAAAAAATGTTCCTACAAACTCGGGCTAGATCTGTCCAAGGGTAAATCGTCGGGTTAATTTATCCTTACATGGATGGCTGGATAAAATTTAACCTCTTGTCGGATCAATAGTATATTGCGATACAAGTGCCGTAAACGGTGCATACGGATCGAGGAAAGAGTTTTTCAATTTCCGAGATCCGTTATGCGCTTACGGCACGAGTATTGCATGCTACTTTTTGGACGATGGTTATTTATATCTTTTTATTTATATTAATTGAGATAATAGCTGAAAATATTATGTATATACACTATTGAAGATAGATGTTATATTTCACAAAGTCATTCGCATGTGTTGGTTGTTATGGGGACGGAATATTTTTCCTGTTCAAGTCGCCACAAACTGGGGGTCCTTGGTTCCGGTCTTCCATAAAGACTTGTATTATGATGGTTTTACTTACGGCACTTGTGCTTTTTGTAATTTTTACCGCACGGAGATTTCTTTTGTTTTCATAGCAACCAGATTGCGTGCGGGAATGTCAAGTTACGATCCACGGCAACAATATTCGTAAGTACCACTAATTAGTCTCGTCGTGCAAAAAAATAATTTAAACAATGAGAATCAAAGCCTTCTGAATTAAATTAACTGTACAACTCCAAGGCCTTGCTCATTATATCGTTATGGGTGATTCTGGAACTAATTTGCCCATGGATAATTTACCCATAGGTATTTCACGAGTTTATAGAAACCGGGCATTAAGTTAATAGAATATAGTCTAGAATAGAATAGAATATTAAGTTAAAGTCATCCCCTTAAACGAGTTTGAATTTCACCATGTCAATTTATGAGGCTGTTGAATAAGGAAAACTTAATCCTGTAGTTATACCAGATAGGGTTACTACGGGTTAAACAGGTAAAGCAGGACATTTTCTCTTCAACAGCCTGGCATGATACTAATTTTTAAAATACGTATAAAGCCAATGTAAATTATTACTCATGATGTGTAATACATACATTCAAGAAGTACACCACATGAATCTGCAACTCGTATGCTTTCAAGGAAACAGAAGTTCATTGTACTCTAATCGAGTACACAAAAAAAAAAGTTTGTTTTTTGCTATACTTAGTGTGCTTATTCCAAATATGAAAACTGTTTTATCCTACAAGCTCTACCTTTGTCGAGGGAGGGGGTTGATTTTATTCGTGAACTCTTAGTCTAGCGAAACAAAATCTTCCTTGATAATATAGCTAGTGAAGGTTCTTGACCATACTTTGGACACGTAGGACGAAAACTGTACGAAGTAACAGAAAAACTAAAAGCTGCATTATTTTTTGGCCCTCAGATTGACAGCTCATAAGTCATAAACGACCGTATAGTATGTGATAATATCAATCTTCTGAAAGACCCCATATTATAGAAAGAATTTATCAAATGCAAATCAATTCCCATTACAACATATTGTTTTACACTGTTCATGTACGGCTTTGGAAGTTTCAATACAGTTAGCCATGACATATTTCGTCACATATGATAATCAAACTAAAGTCTGACCGTTCCAAGAAGGAACCCTGAAGTATACAAAAACCAGTACATCTGTCTCACTCTAGCACATTACTAGAGTAAGAGAGATATAGACATACTGGTTTTTGTTTACTTCAGGTTTCCTTCTTAGAGTTGGATTATTCCCACAAAGTCTCTGGCCTTGAAGACAAACCCAGCCAGCGAGCTTCTCGTTACGTCTCGTTACCAAGATGCGCGAATTCGGTGCGCGTAAGATCAGTAAGCTACCGCTGGGCAGAGAGTGAACATCATGCAGAAAATACTATAATAGTTGAGTAGAGGGATAATGCGCAGCGAGAGAGACAGACAACACGTGGAGTGAAATAGGAGAGCTGAGCCAATCAGGGTGCAGCTACCTCCCCTAGCCAGGAACTCTACGAGCGGTGAGACTCGCTCCTAAGGTATATACGTAAAAACCCAGAGACGTTGTGGAGGTAATCCTACTCTAGCTCTTCTCACGTATAGTCAGATGTTTATTTCGTTGATCAAGTTGAAATGAGTACTACATGAGTACTACATGAATACTGTTATATACAGAAGGTACAATATTACTGTGAAATAATTAGGCCTACGTACATTAAGCGGAGTTCTTTGCCCGTGTATTTTGTGAAAAGTTGACATATTTTAAGAATTTCTTATATCGGTGTATACGAGTTTGAATTAAGGTTAAGTATCAAACTAGACTTTTGTTCCTCCGTAAGCCCTGCATAATGAATCGATCTGGAGCTTAAATTGGAGATAGATTACAAAAGTAACTTATTTTCTGCTTATCATAATTGCAATTATCACTGATTAAACAAAAGCATTCTGGCACTTTGTTACATCAGTTTACCTTATTTTATTGGTTTTGCTAGTTGTAATTTCATTTGCTGTATAATATGCATATAGATTTCTATTTATTTTAATTTTCAGTATATTTGACATCTGTCGTTCCCTGTCAGCACGAGCAGCGTGTATAATAGTATATTGCGATACAAGTGCCGTAAGGCACGTTTACGGGTCGAGGAAACAGATTGAAAACCCGAGGCGCAGCCGAGGGTTTTTAAGTTTTCGAGACCCGTAAATGCCTTTACGGCCCGTGTGTTGCATGCTATTTTTTGCACGTTGATTATTTATATCAATTTAATTATATTAATTGTGATATTACCTGAAAATATGTAAATACATTCTTGTAAATAGATGTTTATTCAGAAAGTGATTCGCATGTGTTTGTTGTTATGGGAACCGAATATTTGTCCTGGGGGCCGTGGCCATAAAGGCTTGTATTATGAAGTGTATCGTAATGAATTATGACGTAGCGCTTGGACCGTAAGTGTTTTAACCTCATCGCAACTGGCTTTAGCAACAAGACTGTGTGGGAATGTCAACTTACGATCCATGTAAACAAAGTTCGTAAGTACCACTTACTAGCTAAGGAGTGCAAAAACTAAATTACGACATTAAATTTCGCTGTAAAAAGAGCGCAAATTATAATATCCATCGGTATTAATTTATTTTATTTAAACCAGATATGTACTCTCCACGTTGGAAACTCAATTCCGCTTAATTCCAGCTTGGAACGACCAGTCCATTTTTACCAAAGAGCTCTCTTATTATAGCTTCCATCACTTTATACAGCGTTTTAATATTGAGTTTATATTTTAGGGGGGGCCGTAAAGCAGGGCGAAGTATGTGTTGAAGAGTTAATTTCATCGTTTCTGGCGGCCAAATAGTTCGGTTACGATGTGCTGTATAATCAAGTCAGACATTTTAATGTTCGCTGATGTGTTTAATACAGAGTCGCGTAATTTACTTACTTTACAGTCTGTTTCATACGCGGAATTTAAAACACAGCATGCTGTGAATGTAAGGTTTGTCCTTGTTAATGGAGCTATAAAATATTTAATATATTTCGAGCGAATTGAGCATCAACCCTTTTCCGTGAAATTGCAAATTATATTCCACGTTTAAACCGCTTAACCGATGTCTACAAACTTTTGCTTAGTGTATAAAGATGTTTGTCCAGCGCTATGGCATAGGGAATGCGTTGACTCTTCTCACACAGCGGGCCTTGGTTCCATTACAATTCGGGGTATGTTTCCTAAGTGGGGTTTTCCGGGGTTTTTCCTCTTCTGTGAGACTAATTTCGGGAATCTTCAGGCTGTTGTGGCCCGAGGACATCATCTGGCTGTCATCCCATCTGCGCCTTGTTCGGCCTAAGTGTGTGTGCGCCTAGTGTGTCTCGTATTTCTTCGTGTTGTATCGGAGGTGGCCCCGGCATGGAGCTGATCACCCATCCGGAGAGGCTCTCCATGTCCTTGTCTGGTCAAAAAGATATGTATGTGATCCTGCCAGGTCGCGGTGTTGTAAGGTCTGTGGACAGCATAAACGGCCATACCAAAGAGAGAGGCTATACTAAGAAAGAAAGAAAGAGAGAATGAGGATGTGGTTATTATTATTTAGTATTCTGCCTAGTGGCAGGTCCATGTCTTCGTACGGAGAATTTCTGACGCCAGTGTTCCCTATCTCCAGCTTCGTCCTTCAATCTGCTGTATCTCCTCCCATCTTTCATGTCATCCAGATGTTGTATTCTTCTCCTTCCTCTTCGAGCAGTTCCTTTGATCTTCCCTTCGATGACATCATGTATGAGTCCCTCGTGTCTAAGTATGTGTCCGATCCAATTGGCTTTCCTCTGAATAATTGTATTCAGAATAATTTTCCTCTCTCCTACCCTTCTCAGTACTACGTCATTTGTCACCCGTTCTGTCCACTTGACCTTCTCTATTCTCCTCCAGCACCACATTTCGAAGCTTTCTAGGTATTTCTTCTCCCTCTTTCTCATGGTCCATGTCTCTGCTCCGTACAGTGCAATGCTCCAGATGTAGCACTTCACCAGTTTCTTCCTTAGTTCCAAGCTCAACTTGCTGGTCAGTAGAGTCCTCTTTTTGTTGAAAGGATGTGGTAGTCTAGGTTAAATTAAAAAAAAAAATGAAATAAAATGTATCATAAAGTGTGCCATGTAGGCCTACTTGTGTTGCGTTCATAGTCGGAAAAAAGTGCATTCGTTTTAGTTTCTCTACCCGTATCAATGGTACGAGGCGCGTTCATAAAGTAAGTTTCCCTGGGGCCGTTTACAGAAACAAAACACAATTTCAAGGAAATACTTATTGCAACAGACACAGCCAGTGTTCAGCTATTTTTCAATATATTCGACACCGGATTTGGAACATTTGCCTTACCATGGCAGCAACTTTTGAATACCTGTGTCGTAGAAGTGTGCCCCTGGGATTTGAACCACGGTGTGACAACCACCTTCGCCTGTCATTCTCTGTCATTCTTTGAGGTGTAGGAGAAGATGGAAATCACTGGGAGCGAGGTCCGGACTTTATGGGGAATGTTTAAACACCTCCCAGCCGAACTTCTGCAGGAGACTTGCTAGGAGGTGTTTAAACATCCACCCTACAGCCTGGGCTTCGTTCCCAGTGATTTCCATATTTTCCTATACCTTAAGGCTAGTTTACACGACGAAATTAGGTTTCGTAACTGAGTTTCGCAACTGTTTTTTACTTGAATGCGCAAGCGCTAGATGTATTGGCGACAATGAGTTACGACACTACGCAGTTTCGGCTGATTCCAACTTTTCACGAAACTATAATAGTAATGTTGGTATTTTACGCTTATTTAGCTTGTTCGCGTTTCGTAAAATGAAATGGGGAAGTGAGGAAATTGTGAAATGCCTGTATTCATACGTGTTTCAAACATTTATATGGGATTTTAATAACTTGATCTTCAGAAATAACATGAATTGTGTGGTTGCATTGGAAAGAAAATGTGTGTAATTAGTTTCACGAAATCACTTTCATGAAAGTGGTTACGAAACCTAGTGTCATCGTGTAAACTAGCCTTAACGAAATGACAGGGAATGACAGAGAATAACAGAGAGAAACTAGACATTTTGTCCGTAGATATATGGGCCGTATATCTGGGAATCTATACTCGAGACGAGCTAAGAAGTAAACCTCAAGTAAACAAACAAATAAAATAACAGAGAATAACGTGCAACGCCCCAGTCTTGGGAAGGGGGAAATAACCACAAGAAACAAGTAAACAGTCCAGAGATTTAAATAACTTGACGTTAATGTAAAGGCATACCCAGAGTATAATTGGACTTTATTTTTTACAATTCCTGTGTAATTAATAGGGAGTTAGTGACGTCACAGCAGACGTCAAACATCAATCATAACTGCGGTGCTGCCACCACTCGGCAGAATTCATGAGGATGCAAATCCCACTTAATTTATGTGCATTTCAATGTCCTCCTTTCTCTTTTCAGAAAGTCACGGTTGTGAGGAAAGTGGCAAAGCGTACACATGAAAGTCAAATTATCTCTTTAAAAATTCAGCTTAGGCCTAATATTCTTTTGCTATCGCGGTCAAATAATTATTCGGACACCATACTTTGAAAATTCGAGAATTCTTCAATGCATGCATAATAGCTTAATAAAGGCTGTACCAGAGCTAGGTTACACCCACATAACTTGGTCTATTTAAAATATGGGTAAAGTAGATTTCTCACTTCCATTTCTAGAGGCTATATTGCAGGGAGTGCATATTCGGTTGCCTAAGTCTCATGCAAAGTATAGGCTATACAGTAAACGCCGCTTAATGTAATCGCGGATAATGTTATCAATCTGGTAATGTTATCACTTTTATGAAGTCCCGTACGGATTAATACTGATACATTGAAAACATGCTGTTTATTGTGATCAAAGGTTCGGTTTATGTTATCACATTTTCCTTTTTACGGCTTTATTTCCAAGTACTGTACGCCATTCAGAATTTCGTTTTTAAGGGTTTTTGTTTCTAACTGAACTGCATTGTGTTGTATAGGTACACACGATGGCCAGTTTGAGGGGGTGGCATTCGCTAACTTTTCTCTTTTAAGCAATAAAACATGTTTCACCCATCAGTTAAGCTGCTGGCTTAAGATTTATGAAGATATCAGTGTTGACATGCAGTGATGGTTAATGTAAAATTAAAAGAAATGAACGGACAGGTGTCAGATGTTTTGCTACACGGTATTCACCACAGATCAGCAGATTTAAAAAAAAAACACTCGTAACTGAGTATGGAGTATTGGTTAATGGACTCCTAAAGGAAAACAAAAACAATTAAAAACTTCGTTTCTGGTTGAAAAAATAGTTGCTTGCAGTTTATTACAGAATTATGCACAATATTTCCTCTACCTATTGCACCTAGATTGAACATAACCGATTTTATGAAAAAATTAAGAATCGAAGAGATTTTATGATCAAACAGTATTTTGTTTTTCACTTATTCTATTAAAATAAAATCGTATCGAGACAAGCTCTATTCATGCATTCAAACCTATATGCCTGTCAGAGAACATAGAACATGCTGGCAGAAATATATTCATGCTAGAACTGATAAAGTAACAGGAATGGATTACAATAATTCCAGTTGAAAGCTCGTTTTACAAAGCACATTGTATCGTTTGGTTGATGGCTTTGCGTTGCTTTGTGTCCTTCTCCATTTATAAGTGTTTTCCCTGGAAGTCGGGACAAAGCCGCTCTGTTGTAACCACGTCCATATTGATTGCTACCGCTGCCTGTTCATTAATGTTTTCCCTGCATTTTAGGATGGAGCTACTGTTTCAGACACAGCCGTGGAGATTGTGGCAGCCTGTTCGTATAAACCAGCGTTTCTCAACCTATGGTCCGATGGTACAGATGGTCCGCAATATAATTAAAAAAAAGAGTGCGTGGAACGCCACGCGACAGAAGAAAAACTTTATTTTATTTTGTATTTTTTCAATTTTTTATTATTGGATTTTTCAATTTTACGTTATTGGACTTTTTAATATTGGGTTTTTGGACTTTTTAAATTTTGGTTCTTTGAATTTTTAATTTTGGATTTTTTAAATGTTGATTCTTTGATTTTTTAGATTTTTCAATTTTGGTATTTTCGATTTTTTAATTTTTTAATTTTTTAATTTATTATTTATTAAATTTTGGATTTTTAGATGTTTTATTTTTTAATTTTGTTTTTATTTTAATTTTGAAAATTTGAATTTTCGAATTTTGGATTTGCGCGGTAATGAACCTCCGGGTTCCATAAAATAGATAATATACCATTAGAGTGCTTAGGAATTGTCTATTGCCATTGAGGAAGTAAGGTCTGAAAAATTTCCTTTGATTACTCCTAATCATTGAGTTGATTGTTTTCTGTGCAGTCCGCACCGAAACAAGTCGGTTTTGAGTGTAACTGATTTCGTGACGGTTTTAGTGTGACTGATTTTCCCGATTCACCCTCTACCGCCACTAAAGAAGTTTTACTTCAAAATATCATAAAGCAAGTAAAGAAGTGAAAATTTTTCGCATAAAATGGGCACTAGATGTAAAAGTTTTTAAAACCTTCGAAAATACAGGTTTCCTTACTTTTGCAGTTACGAACCACAGTTTGAACCCCTGATGCACTGACGTCTATGGTTCCCTCTTTCATTCAAAACCCTGAAAAATAAGACTTTGTCGGAATTTGTTATTAGAGGCGCTCTCTTAACAAGGGATTTATTGTTGGAGGTGCCCGAGTGTCTGATACCGGTAAACCTGTGTTATAATTCCTAATTATGTTATCAAATTGGTAATAAATACTAAGGTCTGTTCAAAATATAAATTTACTGTCAATAGTTTACTTCCAATTCAATAACTGTGTTTCCGTCGAATTAAAAAATGTATTTAGATTTATTCCGTTATAATGACCTATAATTAATACCCCAAATTTTAAGAATATAGGCCTACATATAGCCTACTTTTAAAAATGGGATGTAAAATTAGGGGTCCGTGAATTTTTTTTAGACATTTAAGAGCTCCTCGGGTTCAAAAAGGTTGAGAAACTTTGGTATAAACCATATTCTTTCTTCTATACTGTACTAGCTTAAAAAGGACCTGTGTCGCCTGGGTTTTGTATTTTGCGTGTAATTCAAAATTAAATTATGGAGGACTTTTTATTTTTTACTAGCTTAAATGGCCCGGCGTCGCCCGGGTTTTGTATTTTGTAATATGAAATTAACTTATGGAGGACTTTAGAGGTTGAAACTCTAGGACCTTATATAATATGTATGTAGAATTCGAAATGAGGAAGAACGACATATGGCACTCAGACTATTCCCACAGAAAACGGTAGATATAGCTTTTTATGGCTCATGGAGGATGTCGAATGTTGCATTCCATTGCTTCTACACACCATGTCTGGGAGGAGTGCAAATAAGAAGAAAAAGAGATTCCGGTTACATAAGATTGTATTGTCTTGACAGAAAATCGTATTTCTCACTCTCATATTACCATACAACCGTTTCTGGGCTGAAGTAAAAAAAATCAATATCACTTTCCTTCCCAAAAACCTGGGACATAATATATTGCGCGCGTAGGACTGAAAATGTTCCATCCCATTTTGTCTTCTTTTAGATGCTTAGGGCCTCTGATACACATCCTTAGGCCTATTTCTCAACTAATACAAAGCCTACAGCTATGAGTGACGTATCAGTGGATAGGAGTTGTTACCGACTTCCGATATAGCATACTCACTGGCACACACTTAAGTTGTCCCTGCTATACGATCGCTTATTCAACATCAAAATGTGAAGTGAGAAAATTATATTTTTCATGTCGAGGGTAGAGAAAGTCATGTGACGGCTTTATTTTCGTGGATTTTGTTTTTCAAGAATTATTTTCACAATTATATATTAAATACATCGATAGTATCAGCATTTGTTAAAGCCCAGTATTATAATATAGGTAGGGTAAACCATACAGTCGTCGGCCACTATATAGTGGCAGTGCAGTAGAAGAGCAGTGGATTTAAGTCCATATTTAAAGTTTCAACTTTTATTAGAATACTTAATGACAACATGTTATCATTAAATCCAAAGCCCTTTATAAACATCGTAAATAATACTTTCGTTATGTAAACAATTGAGAGCAGAACTCTCTAACTGTGCCTCATTTCACATTTCAGACTTTTCCCGTGGATTTTCCAAAAATTTTCTTTCATACAAACCTTGTCCTGACAATTACAAACACTACAAAAAAGAAATCAGCCAAATCGGTCGAGCCGTTCTCAAGTGATGCGGCAACAACCATTTGGTAATTCATTTTTATTAATATAGATTGAAGTGAAATTTCTTTAGGCGCGCTAGGAGTAAATCGAGAGCTAACCCAAGGTTGCGTTACGAAGAAAATCGTCTCGAAAGTAGCAGGAAATCCCTAATTAAAAAAACAAAAAATCCAAAATTCCAAAATTAAAAACCCAAATCAAAAACTTAAAAAACCTAAAAATCCAAAATTAAAAAATCCAAAAATAAAAAATCAAAGATCCAAAAATTAAATAATCCAAATTTCCAAAAAAATTCAATGATCCAAAATTGAAATATAAAAAAATCCGAAATTAAAAAAAGTCCTTAAACCCAAAATTGAAAAATCCAATTCAAAATTGAATAATTAAAAAAATTCAAGTTTCACTACTGCTGCGTGGCGTTCCACGCACCCGATTTTTTCAAGCTGTAAGTCTACAGAGGTATCTAGATTTTGAAGCGAAGAAGAACGACTTATCCCGCTCAAACTATTCCCTCAGAAAACGCTAGATATGGTTTTTATCGCACATGCAGGGGTTAGAATTTTGCATCCCATTGCTTTTGCACACCATGCGTGGTGGGGTTCAAATAAGAAGAAACAGAGATACCGGTAACGTAACACGTAACTCTCTTATGCCCGGTTTCTACAAACTAGTGAATTACCTATGGGTAAATTATCCATGGGCAAATTAGTTCCATTTCACCCACAATGATATAATGAGGAAGGCCTTGGAGTTGTACAGTTAATTTAATTCAGAAGGCTTTGACTCTCATTGTTTAAATATTACTATTGATCCTATGAAAGGTTAAATTTTATCCAGCCATCCATGAAAGGATAAATTAACCCGACGATTTACCCTTGAAAAGATCTAGCCCGAGTTTGTAGGAACATTTTTTCTGTCATTTTCATATTTACCCAGAGGACATTTATCTAGAATCTCGCCACAAGTGTATGTGATTGCTATCTTACATTATTTGTGTTTGTGTGGTGTTATTCTTGTGTAAATTCTGCCCATTGGGTAATTAACCCATAGGTAATTCGCGAGTTTATAGAAACCGGCCATTAATGGGATATTTTATTTTCCGCATTCATGTTGCTATACAACCGCTTCGGGGCTAAAATCAAGAGAAAATAAAAATCACTTTCACACATTCTTGCCCAAAAGTCTGGGACACAAAAATTTACAGCGCACGTAGGACTAGAAATGTTCCATCAAATTTTGTCTCTTTTTAAATGCTTAGGGATTACAATAAACAAGCCTACAGAGATGAATAACGTATCAGTGTATATATTTTTTTTTGCACGACGTAACTAATTAGTGGTACTTACGAATATTGTTGCCGTGTATCGTAACTTGACATTCCCACACGCTTTGAAAACAAAAGAAATCTCAGTGCTGTAAAAATGACAAAAAGCACACGTGCCTTAAGTAAAACCATCATAATACAAGCCTTTATCGAAGGCCGGAACCAAGGCCCCCCCCAGGACGAAATATATTCGGTCCCCATAACAACCAACATAAGCGAATCACTTTCTGAAATATAACATCCATCTTCAATAACGTAGCCTGTATACATAATATTTTCAGCTAATGTCTCAATTAATATAAATAATCGTCGTGCAAAAAATAGCATGCAATACTCGTTCCGTAAGCACCGCTTGGTAAATGATCGAATTTATACATAAAAATTATAGGGTATGTTCAGAAAAATGTGTTCTTTAATCTGAGAGTAAAACAATTTTGAAAATTTTGACACTGGTTGGTGTATGAGCTCCTTTAAAGTCAACGGCAATCGAGGCTCATCGCAAAAAAATAAAATGGCGGATGGCGTTCATCGGACAATCATCGGACTTTTCCACCTGTGGATTTACTGATGAGTTTAAAAAGTGCCCTTAGGTCCATTAGTACGTGTCTTTCTGGGAGACCAGAGGAAGGATAGGACCAGCCCTCGTACTTCATTGGAATTCGTAAAGGGATGCGTTCTAGCACCTGACTTGAATGTTAATGTATTTCCTTTTGTGTGATGTTCGTATTCAATCGGAGCACGTCGTAATATTCGTCCCACATCTCGTAACGACCGACATAAAACTGGAAACTTGATCTAACTGGAAGCACTAGATGTTATCACGACGCCTTAACGGATGTACGCTTAATGGAAAGCTGGCAACTATGAAAAGTTTCATCTGGCGTGCTCTAAGGTAAAGAACATGTTTTGTATTCGAACAGAAAAATATGACTTGAAACTCATAGCTTCCTGCGTCCGTAGAATAGTATAATAGGCCTCCTTACTATAATGTTACAGGGTGTCCACTGGTCGGGAAAGCCGGGAATCCGGGAAAAGGCCGGGAATTTTGTATGGTCGGGAAAATCCGGGAAAAGTCGATGCATTTGTTAAAATATCCGGGAAAATTCGAAAAATTGCAAAGTGTGATCAAAAAGACTTCTAGACAATAATAGGCCTATATGAAAGTATATTTAATTTATTTTATTGTTCCTAATTTTTTTATCTGTTTTAGCCTAAGTAATTGTTTGCAATTACTTTTGTTACTAAAAGTTTTTCTTATTTAAAGTATGTATAATCCTATCATTTTTCTTACACACTTATTAGAAAGTGCTTCATATTTTGGTCGAGAATTTCTGAAATGATCAATGAAAATCAGGGAATAAGCCGGGAATTTCTTCAGCATTACTTGGTGGACACTCTGATATGCCTCTTATATAATACTAGCTGAAAAGGCCCGGCGTCGCCCGGGCTTTGTATTTTGTAATTTGAAATTAACTTATGGAGGACTTTCGATTTTGAAACTCTAGGTCCTTATATAATATGTATGTAGAACTTGAAATGAAGAAAATAACTTATCACACTCAAACTATTCCCTCAGAAAACGCTAGATATAGCTTTGCTTCTACACACCATACCTGGGAGGGATTGAAATAAGAAGAAACAGAAATTCCGGTTACATAAGATTGTATTGTCTTGACGGAAAATTGTATTTCTCACTCTCATGTTACCATACAGCCATTTCGGGGCTGAAATAGAAAATAAATTCAATATCACTTTCTTACTTTCCTCCCCAAAGACCTGGGACATAATATACTACGGGCATAGGACTGAAAATGTTCCATCCTATTATGTCTTCTTTTAGATGCTTAGGATTTTCTACAGACTTGGCTACAGACTTGCCCAGGCTACGGGATTTGAACTAAGCACCTTCAGAATGCGAGAACAAGATGTTACCATCTCGGCCACCTTGCTCGATTTATCGGTCGAGTTTGATAAGCATACGTATTAGTGTTATTTGTCATAGCTAACTGTATTGCAACTGCCAAAGTCGTATATGAACACTGTAAAAGAACTGATTTGCATTTGATAAATTTTTTCTAATTATTAGGCCTACCTTGAAATAGGTAGTCAATTGGGCATTACTCCGGTACCGGTCAATCGATTTGGTCCATTACCAATAGGCTTCTTCCCATGGACGTTATAAATGCGTATACTAAGTTTCATGAAAATCCGATAAAGCGTATTTGAGTTAGCGCGTCTTTCTAATACATAACTATTAAAAAAGGCACTAAATTGGCATTACTCCGGTTCCGGCCAACTGATTTAATCCAAAATTAATAGGCTTATTGAAATGGACGTTATAAATGTTTATACTAAGTTTCGTGAAAATCCGATGAAGTGTGTTTGAGTTATAAAGCCTTTCTGATATATTACCATATAAATAGGCACAAAATTAGGCATTACTCCGGTACCGGTAAACCGATTTGGTCCAAATCCAATAGGCTTCTTCCCATGGACGTTATAAATGTGTATACCAAGTTTCATGAATATCCGATATTAGGTATTTGAGTTATCGCGCGTACAGACACACGGTCAGACGGACAGACATTTTCCTGTCTCCCACACAATCTTATAAAGTACCATACTGGCACTTAATAATCGGGTTTCTTTATTACTCAAGCCATCATTCGAATAGAGCTGTTCGTCAGTCGCAAGGCAAGAATTAAGGCGGCGCCGGTGAGAGGTCTTGAATGCAGCGTTTTACAACCCCTGTTTATGGGGGCTGTAAATGTGCAGGCGAAGCATGGTAATGCTTGGCAACTACTCAGAAAGCTTTCTCTGTATTACAGAGCTGCAATACCTTTACTGTTAACCAAGTAACTAGAATAGTAATAAAACCCCCGCCTAGGGAAGATGCATCACTGTCTGCCGTCAGGGAAGAACGTTTGCGGTAATTTTCTAGAAACGTAATCTTTCGTCGAAAAAGGCAACCCGTTTACGGAATGGTTTTCCAAGTTTCAAGGGCATGTTTGCGGCAAGACTCACCAAGAATGACTTAGGGGTGTATCTTCCCATAGCCACATTTTCATTCCCAATTTTCACAGGCTTAGGACTTTACAAAAAATGGGTATTTATTATTATTTATTATGCTGAGAATATAACAGGCTCAATGCCCAATTATAATATTCTCTTATACTAATAACACCATTTTTACAAATTGGCGTTACAACACTATTGCGTTATACTAATATTACATATTTAATGTAATACTAAAAATATTTAAACTAATACTACACACACTTACACAAAAAAAAAAAAACAGAAAAAGAATCATATAACACATACAATATGAAAATTACACAATGAAGGGAGCAAATATAAAACATCACTATACATCAGTCACAATAACGCCACTTCCTTGCAAGGGTATTATAAGACAAATGACCGTCATTAATCGATATCCGAGGCTTTGCTAAACGTTTATTGGTCAATATCAAGCATAATCATGACAAGAGACATTGTTTATGTCCAATTAAATAACGTATGTAAAACTTAAAACATGTGGTATTTAGATAATTCTAAGCGAAGGAAATTAATAATTCCATGTTGAGATAAATAGAGATTATAATAGAATAAAATCAGGTAAACTGATGTAACAAAGTGCCAGTATGTTTTTGTTTAATCAGTTATGACTGCAATTATGATATGCAGAATATATATATTTTTTAAAATTGATTTCCAAGTTAAGCTCCAGATTTATTCATTAAGCAGGGCTTACGGAAGAAGAAAGGTCTACCATCTCGGCCACCTGGGTCATTTTAACGGTCTAGTTGGATAAGCGCATGTAAATCAATATGTTTTTTGTCATAGCTACCTGTATTTTAATTTCCAAGGCCTTATAAGATCACAGTAAAACAATAGGCTATGTTGTCAAGATAACTGATTTTCATTTTTTTAAATAAATTCTTTCGAATACGTATATTACCATAAAATATGCACTAAATTGAGCATTACTCCGAAACAGGTCAACCGATTTTATCCATTATGAATAGACGTCTTCCCACGGACATTATAAATGTGTATACTAAGTTTCATAAAAATCTGGTAAAGGGTATTTGAGTTACCGCGTCTTTAAAATATACACTAAATTGGGTTTTACTCCGGTACCGGTCTATCGATTTGGTCCAATATCAGTAGACGTCAGTAGTAAGGGTCAAGCTATAATCCAAAATGGCCGCCAACCGACGCCGCCCCCGACGCCGCCCCCGACGCCGCGTCACATCTAAGACCACGTGACGCTATTATAGTCGATTCGAAAAAGCGAAAGGCGCCCGTTCGTCCTGTGCTAGTGCCAACCCGCCCCCAAGCCCCCTTAAAGAGTTAAGCCCCAAAACAAAACCGACGCCGCCCCCGACGCCTACTTAAGCCCTTTGGCCCTGTACGTTATATGACATGATGGGACTCGACTCGAACAAAGCAGACGTGGGCAATAAGCCCGTGCTATCCCTACCCCTATCTGACCCACTTCGAAAACCGACGCCGCCCCCCAACCCCCGTACTAAGGTCCTATATGACATGATGGGATTCGTTTCGAACAAAGCAGACGTGGGCAATAAGCCCGTGCTACCCCAACCCCAATCTGACCCACTTCGAAAACCGACGCCTGCCCCCCAGAGGGGTGGTTACAACCCCCCACCAGATACGAGGCCTGGGGCAGAGGTTATAATGCAAATGCCCTCTAACACGTTCCTATGTTATTCATATCCTTTAGTTACAACCCAATGATAAAATATAGGCCTAGTGTATTAATTAGAATTCATAGGGCCGTACATAAGATACTAATATCATGTAACTCAAATACGTTGTAATAACCATGGGAATAAATCTTATAGGATGGTGTGTGTGTGTGTGTGTATTAGCATATTGCAGAAATAGTACTGTGCAATACCCGGACAGTGAAATTATGATAAACACAATAACAACTCTGTTGAATAACAACTTAGATGTTAATACAGATATCAATCTACATAACTATGCTACTATCAACAAAAACATAAAAACATTCCATACTGATAACATCTAGAGAGAGAGTGAATGACTGAGGTTAAAGAATGCTGGTGTTTACAATATATCCAGGTGGTTCCACTATAAATACTCTGTTCATCAAATGATAATTAAACCATTCAGTTTGTGTGAATTGTGTTGTGAAGAAGACCGATCTGCTGATCCAAGGTAAGTAACGATTATTTCTCAACTACTTATCAATCTGTGCATAACATAACAGTTATAGAGTATTCACTGCAATTTGAAATAGGTGTTGTATTAACGTAATGAAAGAATGTAATACTATACGATGTTATTGAACGAAATCTAGACATATCAATGTAATGAGGGACTACTATTAGGCCTATATAATATGTGAAGCCTAGGTTTATATCTGTGTTTTTACTAAGAGTATGGATGTAAGGTGACTTTAATAAATAAATATAATATTCTGCAAACGTAGGAGATGACTGTTTCAGATACCATAATAATAGCAACGTCTAATAATAATAAATCATGACATTACACATTTACTACTATGTAAGGAGGCCTACCAATAGACCTATTATTAGGGAGTTCCTAATACAATATTCCGTAAGGGTTGTGTCTTCATTCAAGGAATCAATGCATGTAGCATAGAAACGAAATGACCTTAGTTTGAAACAATGCACAGTCCCGCAATGAAAATGATTTTTACCCGGGACAATATCTGCGTGTGCGTGTGTATCAAGCCTATGTTCACTATGTAGCCATGTTTACTGAGAATAAATAGGTAATAGTTTACATCTATGTCTTAGCGAAAAGGCTGACTATGTAACTTGTTGAATGTAAGTATTTCACCCTATGCCTTTAGGATATAGCACATTTCTATATCGTTTAATGCCGTCTTCAGCAATTACAATATTACAGAAAGGTAGCAACATAACATATCATATATATATATATATCACAAAACTTACTTATATGGGGGTAGGAAGGGTTTAATAGCTCTTAATATGCGTATGGCTGACAACATTAACAGCTTTATGTGCCGAATGTCTAGAACCTAGGAACCTCAACCTCATGGAACCTTCAATGCCTCCATGGTCTATTAGCTCATAAAATATGTGTATGGTTGACAACAACATTAACAGCTATATGTGCCGAATGTCTAGAATCTGGGAGCCTCACCCTTATGGAACCTTTCAATGCCTCCATGTCTATAATAGGGAACACTTGGTAATAGGTATATATATATATATATATATAATATAGATACCATATATATATATAATATATATATATATATCTGGAATATAGATTAAATGTCTCTTTAAGTCAGTAATAATAATAAATTAATAATTCATAACATTACATAACTAATATTGTGAACATAAATAATATGAGTAGGACTAAGTAAAAGGGAATACAATAAATAAATAACAATACGATACAAATTAAATCACTTATTTATTATTATTAATATACAGATATTTGACAATTATTCTGTTTTTAGCACAAGTGTTTCTAAAACATATCGAAACACTATCCTTTATGCATAAAAGCTAAACATGTTGTCGTCCTTCATCAGCCATGTTTGTAAAGCCAATACATTCTTATATGAACACATTCCCTCTGGAAAACTATGATAGTTACAACTTATGTTAGGTTTAGGTAGATATTTTAAGTTTGGACATTCGTAGTTCATAAGATCTATGAATTGTACATCATCTGAAACTATACTCTGTAAAAAACGCATTTTTTCAATGCCCTTTACATATACAAACATACAGTTACCCAAATCACTTTGTATTATACTAGGCATATTATCGTATTTCTCTACACCTAACTCGTAGTGCAGTCCATGATAATATTGTTCAAGAAAATGTTTAATACCATTGTCCACAACACAGTCTGTAGGAGGTTTGAATAACAGATGAAGCACACGAGAGATAGCAGTAGTAGTAGTAAGATTAAGTGAAGCATATTCCTTCAATATGAAGCTGTTTGTACTCTGTTCATAATATCCTTGCAAATCTACTATGCAACAGTCCCTGATGAAAGCAAAACAATAAAGAATTAATTAATTACCTATAGTTATAGGTCCAGGAATCATACCTTCATTATATTCATTACAGTGTACTCCTAAATGTATATATATATATATATATATATATAAATAAATAAATAAGCAGTGTATTAGCGTATGAAATAACTGAACCTTACATCAACACATTCACTTGAGTATATTACCTAACAAACATTTGATGTAGAAACAGGTAACTATGCATTAACCAATGATAGGTTATATGCCTTAGAGTTAGGGAAAGTCCCTTTATAAATTAGATTAACGGTAGTTTCACCACTGTTTATTCCACTGATGTCTTTATCCCCAAACACATCTGTATACTTTCTGGGTAGGAATACCGATAACAGATCCATACTCTCACAGTTTCGAATATGTAACAACACACACCGTCCATATTTCGTTTCCTTTATAACTCCATATAAAATATTGTAAGGGACGTTCTGTACAAGCTCAGAAATACCTACACACCTAGGTAAGGACGATGCCGAAGTAAACTTCTCAACTAGGCTAGTCATCTGTAAAAAACAAGAACGAGGCTGATTAACTACTTTAATAATAATAATAAAGGTACCACACAAAGCCGTAAAGATTATGAAATAAAATACATTAGATGTAGTCTTACCTTATAAGGGTTTTAAAGCAGATGAAGGTAGGCGACTGAACAACTGTTGAAACTCTTACACAATTAACATAACCCTGTAAAATACTGTCCTTTTATACATAACTCTCCGAGCAACACTATGACGTAGGTTTGGTATCTGGGTTTTTTCCATTAGGATGATGTAACAAAGACCTTGAGATATCGTTAAGTAAGTAAACAACTAAGCCTTTAGCAACACTATGACATAGTTTAGGTATCGGGGTTTTTCCCATTAGGATGATGTAACAAAGACCTTGAGATATCGTTAAGTGTGTAAACAAGTAAGACTAACACAGCTAAATACAATAACAAAACTCTCTCCTAGCAAAACTATGACGTAGGTTTGGTATCTGGGTTTTTTCCATTAGGATGATGTAGCAAAGACCGTGAGATATCGTTAAGTATGTAAACAAGTAAGACGAACACAGCACAAATACGTTACATACCTTTAAAAAAATCATTTCAACATCTACTATAAATAGATACACCTTGCTTTCTCTTCACAGTCTTGCATACCACATTCTACAGATAAGGTGAGTGATAGTGTGTGTTTTTAATTAGCATATATTACACTGTAACATACACGATTATTTCTACTTTGTTTCTTATTTTACAGATTCAATATTTGTAGTGTTGTAAAAGATTTGAAAAATAGAAATGTCTGCCCCTGTGTATACTATCTCGTCGGAATCAGAAAACGAGATGGACACTATTACGATAAGCGACTCCGAACCTGAGATTTACACAGTGTCAAGTTCGGAATCGGATACCGCTATAGAAACTGTCACGTTGTCTGATTCTGACGTAGCCGAATCCGATGATGATGAACTAGCTTCAGCCAATGAATTAGATGTATTGGATGAAAACGAGGAGGAACATGTACCTGTAGCGTCGACGTCACGTAATACTGGCGAAAACGCTACGGGAAATGTCCCTACCTTGTTTTCAATCCTTGAAAGTAGTCGTAAAGACTATAAGCGATTTAATGCCGTTGGTCTGCAGCTAGTCATACAGCTCAAAGAACCAGGTGCTAATGCAGGACCCTACCCATTTGAACGTTCCCTTAAACAGGCAATAGACCATGCTTTGGTAGAAGCGAGAGACCATGATATGGTTGGCATTTCTATTTCCAACCAGGAAAATGAAATGGATAAGCCCATAGGTCTCTCGTACAGGCGTAAAGACCAAGTCAGTCTGGAAGTCATTAGCAGCGTTGTCCAGAAAGTATGCCAGTCGAACGCCCGCTTTAATGCCACCGACCGTTTGCGTCTGGTTGTTGACATTGTCCATATGCCAAACGGAAACGGGCGAAATAGGGGTATACCCACGAAGGGGCGTACGATTGGCGTACTTGCCCATTTGAAGACAAGCGTAGTCTTCGTGAAAGCAATCGTGAACTGTTTAGCATTTGCAATAGTAATCGCTATTGCTAGATTTGGTGAACGTAAAATTTATAGATCATATATCATTCACAACATGACAAGCAAAAAACTTAAAGCAGAGGTGGATAAGTTGATCCGAGATTCGGGTGTCGATCTCTCGCAAGGGGGAGGTATCCCTGAGCTGGAGAAGATTCAGGCCTATCTTAAGGATTCATATAGACTAATTGTGTATAGCGGTTTAAATCTTGACTCTACTATTTACGACGGTGGTAATGTAGGGAAACAAATAATTTATTTACTATACGATCCCGACACCTTACATTACCATACCATAATAAACCTGACCGGTGCAATGGCTAAGCGTTTCATTTGTCAAGGATGTCATAATGGGTTCCGTAACGGTGCACAGCATTCCTGCCATTACGTCTGCTTTTGCTGTAGATCCGTACCTCCTTGCGACCCTACCAAGGACGTGGTGATTTGTAATGAATGCCGTAGAGATTTCCGTGGACAGGCATGTTTCGATAATCATAAGCGCACCAAGATTCAAGGGCGCACTGTATGCATGGGTCTGCAGAAATGTTTAGACTGTGGAAAGTTTAAAACATTTCAGCAGAAACATGAATGCTTCAAAATTTATTGTAATACGTGTAAGACTTTTCAAGCAGAAACCGGACACGATTGTTACATGGCGCCTCTGAAAGAGACTAGGAGTTCAAACAGGGTGATGTATGTCCAGTACGATGCGGAGACAACACAAGATACTCGTATTAAAGACAATACCTTTCTACACGTCCCTAATCTGATTTGTGCACAACAGTCTTGCTCTCTCTGTGAGACGTCCAAGGACTAAGAGTGTGCAAGATGCGGAAAACGCAGTCATTCCTTCTGGGGAGATCCCGTCCGGGGTTTCATGGACTATCTGAGAGTGGACAGACCTTTCGATAAGATTATCGTCATTGCACATAATGCAAGAGCGTTCGACCTCCAATTCATTCTAGAGTACGCCATTAGGCAAAGGTGGGTTCCCGACTTGGTTATGTCTGGGTGCAAGATTCTTTGCATGAAGCTCGAGCATCTCGTCTTTCTAGACAGCTTGAACTTCATTCCGCTGCCTCTGCGTAGTTTCCCCAAGACCTTTGATCTCAAAGATGCCGTTAAGGGGTATTTTCCTCATCTTCATAACACGGCCGAGAACTTGGACAAGGTTTACCCCCGTCATCCCGAACGAGAGCTTTACGGGCCCGATACCATGTCTGTGAAAGACAGAGAGGCATTTATGACATGGTACGAGACCGTTAAGGATCTTCCTTTCAATACACGTGTAGAGCTCGAGAGGTATTGCCAGGCCGATGTTACGGTGTTGAGAGAAGCCTGCACTCTCTTTAAATCCCTTTTCAAACAGATTGCCAACATTGAGATTTTCCTTGAGGCAATCACTATTGCATCGGCCTGTAATAGAATCTTTAGATTGATGTTTCTTCAGCCTCAGACCATTGGCATTGCTCCCTCCTGCGGCTATAGAAAAGCAGACAGGCATTCCCGTAAATCGTTGATGTGGCTTATCCACGAAGCCCGGGAGAGGAACGTCGTCATACGTCATGCAGGTAACGGACGCGAGGTACGGCTTCCCGAACTTCCCCAATGGAAGGTGGACGGTTTCTGCGATGAAACAGGTGAGGTTTTCGAGTTTCTCGGCTGCTATTATCACGGCTGTCTCTGTCAGCCAAACAGAGACGTACCCGTGATGGATTCTTTAGAATCCCTTGCCGAGAGGTACGAAAACACCATGGGCCGACTGGTCATGATCCGATCAAAGGGTTATACCGTCCACGTGATGTGGGAATGCAAGTTCGACGTTGTTCTCGAACGCTTCCCCGCACTCAGAGACGATCCTTTGATCGGAGATGCCCCGTTGGTCCTTAGGGACTCTGTCTACGGAGGACGTACCGAAGCCATGCGTCTCTACCATAAGGCGGATGTGACGAAAAACGAAAAAATCCTGTACAGCGACATCATGTCATTATACCCATCCGTATGTAAATATAACAAGTTTCCTGTAGGTCACCCCACTGTTCACGTTAGTGACCAGTGTACAGATACGGCTGGCATGTTGAAGAAAGAGGGCCTCGTAAAATGTACTGTCCTGCCACCGCAAGGGCTCTACCATCCCGTTTTGCCTTTCAGGTGGAATGGTAGGCTCTTGTTTCCCCTTTGCCGCACCTGTGTTATGACTATGGAACAAGGTAGCTGCAAGCATGCGAAAGAGGAAGAGAGAGTTCTCACCGGTACCTGGGTTGTGGACGAAGTGAGATTAGCCGTAGCAAAAGGATATAGAGTGATTGAAATCCACGAATTTCTCGAGTACGGTGTTACGCAGTACTCGCGTGAAACCCATGAGGGAGGGTTATTCGTTGATTATATCAATCTATTCCTGAAGATTAAGACGGAATCCAGCGGATACCCTGCTTGGGTGAAAACCGAGGCCCAGAAACAGGAATATATCGATTTGTTTTATAAACACGAAGGTGTAAAGCTAGACCCCCAACAAATCGTTAAGAACGCTGGTAAAAGAACCTTAAGCAAGCTTTGTTTGAATTCTTTCTGGGGCAAGCTCATTGAAGATCCAAACAGAAGCAAAACAAAGCTTATTAAAGAACCAAAGGAGCTGTACAGGTTCCTCACGACACCGGGAATAGAAATTCAAAGACTGCTTTTTGCTAACGATGAAGTCGTGTGGGTTAATTGGATCGCTATAGATGAAGAACAGGTCTCTCTTCCTCATACTAGTGTTGTTCACGGTGCCTATGTAACAACGGGTGGTAGAATGGCCCTTTATGGCTACCTGGACAATCTGCAACGTAGAGCCTTGTACTGCGACACGGACAGCGTAATATACACACAGACAGATGATGACGCTAAAAGGTACACCGTTCCCTTAGGCGATTATTTAGGCGACATGACTAGTGAATTGATAGACTATGGGGAGGACGCTTACATTTCAGAATTTGCTAGCGGGGGTCCTAAAAACTATGGGTTTAAAGTTACTGTTCCTAGTAATGACACTGCATCCACCTCTGTATGTAAAGTCAGAGGTATCACTCTTAATTATAAAACGTTGAAGGATGTCAACTTCGAAGCCATTAAAACCATGGTTTTAAATGGTGATCCTACAGCGACTATCTCTGTGAGAACGGAGAAGAAGATTAAGAGAAAGCCCGGCCCACAGATCATCTCTGAACCCGAGGATAAGACATACCGACTCTGTTTTCGAAAAAGACGCAGAGTCGGCGGAGGGTATGATTCCATGCCCTTCGGGTATAAATAGGGAAGGGACGACAACACCGTGTCAGTATGGACTCGTCCTCGCCTTTGGAGTGTATAGCTATTGTTTGGATGGACCTTCACCTATGATTAAATATTGTTATGGTTGTAATTCAATTTGACCACCCTTTCTCTTTGATAGTTTCAGGGCCATCTTTTTCAGGGAAAACAACATTCTGTGTTAAGCTTATTAATAATTTGCAACAGTTGTGTAACGTGACTAAGTACGAAAGTATTCTGTGGTGTTTTAGTGAAAGTAACGCTGTCCCTCCCCAGACAAAATTCAATACTAAGGTGACGTACCACGAAGGTCTTCCTGACTTTAAACAAGAACAATGCACTAAACCTAGACTCGTTATTTTAGACGATTTGCTAGACAAAGCTTATTCGACAGAAGTGAGTTCGTTATTTACAAAAGGCTGCCATCATAGAAACATTTCGGTTATTCTCATAACGCAAAACCTGTTTCACCAGTCTGCTCACAGCAGAGACATCTCTTTGAACACAAAGTATATGGTGTTGTTTAGAAACCTGAGAGATAAAAATCAAATTACTTTTCTAGCAAGACAGGTGTATCCCGAAGATTGGAGGTCTTTCTACAGAGCTTTCCTAGACGCAACAAAGAAACCTCACGGGTATTTACTGATAGACTTTTGTCAACGAACCAACGATTTACTTAGATTTAGAACTAAAATATTTCCCTCGGAAGTTACAAAGGTTTACGTCCCTGTAAAGGATGAAAAGGATAAAATCCAATTACCATATGTTACAAGTTCTTAAAAAGGCAACTCCCAAGGTACGAAACGTTATTCTAAAAAGTGCAAACAAAGATCTGATACTTGCTATTATAGAATGTGTTCTTAATGTTTTGAACGGTCAGTGTAAATTATCTACGTGTTCTAAACGTAAACTGTTTAAACATAAACATTCCTTAAGACATCTTGTAGATAGGAACGTATCCTTGTCAAGGAAAAGAAAAACTTTGGTACAGAAAGGAGGATTCTTAATTCCTCTCTTGTCCTCCGTGTTATCCGTCTTGGGATCATTAACATAATGTTACAGAAAATGTTTCTGGTTAGTGCTAAAGAGTACAAGCGTTTAAAACGTTGTGTAGAAGGTTCAAACCCGGCAGTTGATGTTACGGATCCTTTCAAAGAGTTGGCTAAAATACGCGAGAGTGAGGATCCTATAGTTAAGAGGAAACAGAACAGAATACTTGAACAGGAAGTAGCTGAATCGAGGAAAAGAGTTAGAGATTTATCACCCGAGAATAAACCTATCTCCTTTGACGAAGCTAAACGTAACGTTATAGGTGATGTAGCAGGTAAATATTTATCGGCTTATGTAACATCGCCAAAGATTGTAGACACACAGTTTGGAATCTATAAAAATAAGGAGACAGGAGAGTACATGATTGGTAATTCTAAAGTTCAATTGTTAAATAATAGTTTGATCGTTAAAGGTATAAAATACGATGCGAGTGCAGGTTTATGGGAGTTGCTTACTAGGAAGAAGGTTGATATGAAGCTTGTTACGCAGGAAGACCTCGACACGTACAAAGACATTTTAACTAGGACCGAAGGACATGATAGCATCGATAATAAAACCGCTAGAACAGTTAAATACAAACAAATCATTACTAAATTATTTCCATCGAGAGAGCTTAGGTGGAGTACCTATAAACAACGGAGATGATGAAGGAAACATTACACAAGTTGTATTACGAGCCTGAGGCATCTACGGGTTTTTCCACTATTGCTAAACTTTCACA
Organism: Ectobius pallidus; assembly: GCA_964059195.1. Classification (NCBI taxonomy): domain Eukaryota; kingdom Metazoa; phylum Arthropoda; class Insecta; order Blattodea; family Ectobiidae; genus Ectobius; species Ectobius pallidus. Next base: position 20,074,782 of record CAXKWD010000002.1, on the reverse strand, counting down.
AGCGTGTACCATTACTGATAAACATATCGAGCAATGGCTAATTGAGCAAGATGTTTACTCGTTACATAAACCCATCAGGAGAAAGTTTCCTAGGAATCCGTATTCTGTAAATAACCTTTACGACGTGTTTGAACTTGATCTAGCCGACGTGCAAAGCATTGCAAAACATAATGATAACGCAAGATATTTACTTGTTGCTATAGATGTGTTTTCCAAATACGTATGGGTTGTACCTTTAAAATCTAAAAGAGGTAACGATGTGACAGAGGGATTCAAAAAGGTGTTGGAGAAGTCCGATAGGAATCCTGTTGCTGTGCGAACCGATAGGGGTAAAGAATTTCTAAACAAATCTTTTCAAGACTTGTTGAGGAAAGAGGAAATCGAGTTTCAAGTGTGTAGGAACCCGGATGTTAAATGTTCTGTCGTGGAAAGGTTTAATAGGACTCTAAAAACTAAAATGTACAAATATTTTACTTTCAAGAACAGTTACAGGTATCTCGAGGTGTTGGATAAGTTTGTGAAGGGTTACAACGATAGCGTACACAATACAACAGGAATGGCCCCAAGTATGGTTAGCGATAAACATGTTTTGGAAATATGGCGACGTATGGCAAGGAAACAGATTCGTGTGAAACCGAGACCTGTAAAGTTTTCGGTAGGGCAAACGGTAAGAATAGGTAGAGAGAAAATGAAATTCGCTAAAGGTTTCGAGCAAAACTATTCTACAGAAATATTCAGAATCGTCAAGGTCATTAAGCATTCTCCTCAACCCGTATACGAACTGGAAGATCTCAAGAACACGCCTATTTACGGTCAGTTTTACAGTTACGAGCTCACACCTGTAACTATAAGCAAAGACACTGTTTACAAAATAGATAAAATTCTACGCACTCGTAAAGTAAAGGGTAGTAGCGAACATCTCGTTCGCTGGAGAGGTTACGGTCCAGAGTTTGATTCCTGGGTTAAAGCTAAGGATTTAGCGTAATGGATGAAGGTTTTTACGTTACTCTCTTGAGTGATGCATCGTACAAAGCTTATCCTAGTAACACTCTTGCTAGTTTCCAGGTGCAGTTGGCACAGAGCATAAAGCTAGAGAGGAATCAATGGGATGTGGGCTTGTGCGAAATTAGTTACTCTCAGGGGACTGTATCGGAAACGGTAGATACGGAAACCAAAGCAACAGAAACAACACCTTTGAAATCAAATACAAGTAGGAAGGAACTTGTTTTTATATACTGTAATATAATAAAACCGCAACTTGTAGGAGATGCGTACGTGAAATGTTTTAGGATTATTCAGTTTCCTTTAAGTACATCAACTCATGTCTTTCCCGTAGTTTATTATGTTCCTGTAGAATCATCCGAATTTCAGGTGATAAGTATAGAACTCACAACTAAACTAGGAAGATTAGCTAACATAACGACTAGCACTAAGCCTACTATGCTTGTTTTACATTTTAAAAAGAGAAGGTAGACGGTTTTAAGGATTAGTTTGCTATGGACCACCTTACGACATACTACGTAAATCAGTCGGGTGGGCGGCTAGGCAACTTGGGTCCTTTCTACACAGGCAGCCCTTATGTTCAACACGGTGGAGGAATAGGTAGTTTCTTGGGAGGATTGTTTAGAATGATAAAACCCATTCTCTTTTCGGGTGCTAAAGCGGTAGGTCGTGAAACTCTTTCGGCAGGAGCAAATATTTTAACCGATATAGCTAGTAGAAGGGAGGGGGATAAGGTAAAAGATATTATTGCTAATAGAGTAAACGAATCAACTCAGAGACTCGTGAATAAAATGAAGGGTAAGGGTAGAAAGAGAAAGAGGCCGTCTCCTAAGATGCGAGATATATTTAACGATGTAAAGAGGAGAAAGTAGTCAGTCGAGTAAAGATGTTTGCCGTGACAAAGTCAGAGTTTGACCTTTTCGAGAGGAGCCCTATTCAGACAGCGGTGGTGGGAAATGTTACTACATTATGCAAAGCTATTACTCCCGTGGAACAGAGCGTTCTCGAATTCGTAGTTGCTGCAGACAGCGAACACTATACAGATTTAAACGTACAACTCATGGTGGAGGGAAAATTCGTTAAGAGCGACGGGGCAGATATAGGTGAAGGCGATAAGGTTACAGGAATAAACAACTTGCTTCATTCGCTTTTCAGTCATCTCAGCGTTTCCTTGAACGGGACATCAATCACCCCTTCGGAGGACTTGTACAATTACAGGTCTTACCTCGAAACATTGTTTGCATACGGTGAGGATGCTTCTAAAACTCATCTGACAAACGGTTTCTGGTATGCCGATAAAGCTATCGAGGGTTTGACAGAACCTAAAGAATTGGCTGAATTAAACGGAACGTTAGGGGCCAATGTTAAGAATGACGGTTGGACCGAAAGATACAACAAGTCCAAGAATTCTAAAGTACTAGTCATGATAGGTAAACTACACGGTGATATTTTCAATCTGTCTAAACTTTTACTACCTGGTGTAAACATGCATATAAGACTTACCAAAGCAAAGAGAGAGTTTTATCTCTTGGGTGAAAACGACAGTTCTAAAGTCTTCTTTAAATTTCTCGATGCAGGTCTGTACGTAAGGAAGATTACAGCTTCGCCCACCATTCTGCTAGCACACATTAAAACTCTGGAGAAGGGTCATAATGCTCACTACCCTATCACAAGAGTGGATTTGAAAACCTTTACGTTTAGTTCAGGCGCTAGTTCTATTTCTATAGATAATGCATACATTGGTACTCTACCTAAGCGTCTTCTATTCTCGATGGTGAAAAATTCTTCTTTCTCCGGCACAGTGGAGTCCAATCCCTACGAGTTTCGACATTTTGCTTTGAGTTCTTTTGCTTTGTATGTCAACGGTCAACAGGTTCCATCGGAGGGGTTACACATTTCCACAGATCATGAAAAGACTACTACTCTAGCTTACGATACACTTTTTAAAGGTTCGGGGATCCATCATAGCAATAGCGGAATGCTAATCACTCACGACATGTATATAAATGGGTATTTTACACTGATGTATGATCTTACGCCTGATGTTTCTGCATCGCATGGTCATAGAAGCTTGCCCTCTAGCGGGAACATTAGATTAGAAGCAAAGTTCGATAAGGCTTTAGATCAAGCCATCACTTGTATCCTCTACTCTGAATACGATAATTGTATAGAAATCACTAAAGATAGAAAGGTAATTACGGACTTTTAGAATCATGAACAGTAATCAAATAAACCATGCATTACGTCATGTACAAACATTCGATGGGGTTTACCCTAGCGATATGTTACCTCGTGTTGTAACGCATAAACCTAAGATATATATCATTAACTTTGATCCTCATTCGTCACCTGGTTCTCATTGGGTTGCCGTGTTTTTCAAAAATCAAACTTTTGCCTACTACTTTGATTCTTATGGACTACCACCCATCATTCCTGGGATATCTAAATTTATAAATCAAAACTCAATTCAATGGCTATACAACACTCGAAGACTACAAGGACTGACAACCGATGTATGTGGACATTATGTCTGCTTGTTCACATACTTTATGAATGAAGGCTGGATGATGCAAGAGTTTGTAAACATGTTTACTACATCACCTGACATAGCGGTCGTCCGCATCTTCCACTATGTCCTTGGATCTCTGTGTGGCACGAGGAAAGGAGGAGGCCAGAGATGTTTTCCAGGTGATATGCAATGTAAGTATTTAACACAACAACAACAGGGATTTATTTCCAGATTAGAAAGTCGTTTACACACATGTTACAACCTGTACTTATTGATTTCAGAATGAAAGCAGCCCGATTACCTTGGACTAGCTCAGTTTCGCTGCAGTGTCTGGAACGAGAGGTTCTCTTCATCCTAGATCCTTTCGAGATGTCTTCGTCAGAGATGAGCAAGAGCAAGACCAAATGTAAAAAGGTATGTATTATATATTCTTTACTCTAGATTTCTTACACGTGTTGTTTGTTTCAGGTTTCATCATCACACTCTGTATGAAAATAGATTTCTTACGAGTCTTGTTTGTTTGTTGTTTCAGGTTCCATCAGGCTCTGTAAAGAAACAGAAAAAGGTCGACAAGGTGGTGGTGGTGAAGGAAGCTGTGACACCAACAACGAGAGTTGCTCCTTTGGTATTAGCACGCAGAACCTATTTCCTCAACGGCAGAAAGGACAGGTACATCAGTTTTGGATTCTACTCCTTTACGGATTATATTGGGTGTGCCGAGATTGGAACTTCAAACGGTGCTTGTGTTATTTTGTCGCCATACCTACTGTCTTCGTTCTTGTTACATTTACCTAAAATGTGTGAAAATATGTGTTATTCTAAACCTTATCTGTTTAAAGAAGACTCTTTCAAATTACAGACATGTAAAGACTTGAAAGATTGTATGATGCAATACGATAGTGCTCGCATTGTTTTACGTAATACTGACATTACGTTCCTTGTGATGAATTCTAACATAATCAATGACATTATGACTAAATATGTTCTCATGCAAAGCGAAGTGTTTAACTATATAACCAACAAACAAAGTGTTCCTGCAAGTTGTGATATTCTGTCTTTATTAGACATGGTTACCGATGAAATAAATCATCCAGCTCTATTACTGTGAAGCCATTTGTATATACACATTATTTCATAGGAACGTGACAACCTTATTATACAGAATAGGGTTGTGACGTTCTGAAATGAAACTATAACCGTAACCGTGTCCTATTCCTTACATGGTCATTTTCACTTAGTTGATAGTAATAGTAACAGTGTTCATCTGGAAGAAGAAGAAAGGATGCTGAAGGAAGAAGAATTGGTTATGTAAGTATAAACCTATTTTATCTTTCCATAACTAGGTAATGGTATTCATGTGCCCTTGCACAATATTACACTGTCTAGCCATAGGGCCTAAGGGTATAAACGAAGGACAATACATATGTTATCATTTGGTTGTAACTAAAGGATATGAATAACATAGGAACGTGTTTTTTTTTTTTTTTAGAGGGCATTTGCATTATAACCTCTGCCCCAGGCCTCGTATCTGGTGGGGGGTTGTAACCACCCCTCTGGGGGGCAGGCGTCGGTTTTCGAAGTGGGTCATATTGGGGTAGGGGTAGCACGGGCTTATTGCCCACGTCTGCTTTGTTCGAAACGAATCCCATCATGTCATATAGGACCTTAGTACGGGGGTTGGGGGGCGGCGTCGGTTTTCGAAGTGGGTCAGATAGGGGTAGGGATAGCACGGGCTTATTGCCCACGTCTGCTTTGTTCGAGTCGAGTCCCATCATGTCATATAACGTACAGGGCCAAAGGGCTTAAGTAGGCGTCGGGGGCGGCGTCGGTTTTGTTTTGGGGCTTAACTCTTTAAGGGGGCTTGGGGGCGGGTTGGCACTAGCACAGGACGAACGGGCGCCTTTCGCTTTTTCGAATCGACTATAATAGCGTCACGTGGTCTTAGATGTGACGCGGCGTCGGGGGCGGCGTCGGGGGCGGCGTCGGTTGGCGGCCATTTTGGATTATAGCTTGACCCTTACTACTGACGTCTTTCCACGTACATTATAAATGGGTATACAAAATTTCAGGAAAATCCAATAAAGCATATTTGAGTTATCGTGACTTCTTATATATTAACATAAAAACACTAAATTGGGCATTATTCCAGTACTGGCCAACCGATTTGGTCCAATATCAATAAACGTTTTCCCATGGACATTATAAATGCGTATACGAAGTTTCATAAATATCCGATAAAGCGTATTTTAGTTATTGCGCCTTTAAAGTAGACACTAAATTGGGTTTTACTCCGGTACCGGTAAACAGATTAGGTTCAAATTCAATAGGGCAATTCTCATGGACGTCATAAATGGGTATACCAAGTTTCATGGAAATCCGATACAGCGTATTTGAGTGATGGCGCCTTTCTAATAGAAAGGCGCCATAATCTATTAAAATAGGCACTAAATTGGGCATTACTCCGGTACCGGTGAACCGATTTGGTTCAATATCAATAGGGTTCTTCCCATGGACATTATAAATGTGTTTTCCAAGTTTCATGAAAATCCGAAAAAGCGTATTTGAGTTATGGTGCGTACAGACACACGGACAGACAGACAGACGGACAGACATTTTTTCGTCCACCACACAATCTCATAAAGTACCATACTGGCACTTAATAAAGGTATGCGCACATTGGAAATACAGTAGGCTATGTCTGACCTGCAGTAGGCCTACGTAGCGACAAGATCTCGGATCTCGGGCGAAATTATCACTGATTTTAAAGTCAGTATAATACGATTTCATTAGCCTATTTTAAATTTTTAACCTATTTTATTAGCCAAGAGGTGTTCAAGAGATATTATTATTATTATTATTATTATTTGGCAAACTTAGCAATGAAAATTTCTCCGGGAATCGAATTCTGGATCTCAGAATTAGTAGAAATCTGTTAGTAATAAAATCAGGTAAACTGATATAACAAAGTGCCAGTATGCTTTTTTAATCAGTTATAATTGCAGTTATGATATACAGAAAATATATATATATATTTTTTAATAGATCTCCGAGTTAAACTCCAGATCGATTCATTAAGCAGGGCTTACGGAAGAACAAAGGTCTAAAATTTGATTCTTAACCTTAATTCATATTGGTATACACTGATATACGGTACTAATTCTTAAAATATGTAAACATTTTACAAAATGCATTGACAATGAAATAGTACAGTAAGCCAATAAGAAGAGGATAGTTCCACCTAGCGGTATACAGTTTTGTTCTGAGCATAGGCTTATGCAATTTTAACGCAACGCAATAACTTTAAAGCTAGTTTCTGTTCGTGAAATAACATTTATAGGCTTATGTTATTCTTTAGGAATGATGTTGTAGGTCAATGAAAGACAATGAATTCCCAGTTTCTTAAAAGAAAAATGTAATACTTATTTAAGCACATTGACAAAATAGAACACAAGAATGGAATAGGCTCAATTTAACACAATTGATAATAATAAAAAAAAAACTTGCTTTAGGGTGGACTCGAACGTGATATGTCTTGGTTACTAGACAAGCATCTTACCCCAAGACCAAACCACACTGCGAATGTTGAGTGTCCAATCCCAAAGAATACTATCGCGTCGTTGGTCACAGAAAAGAAAAATCACCGTATTTCGAAATTAGGCTATGTTTCAAGCCTGCTAGTTTCCTTGTGTGCCCATTATTGTATTATTTCATTCATAGGTAAAATAATATTCTAGATATCCCTGTGATAAATGCTGATATGTCTCTAGCTGAAGCAAAGGTACCAACGTAAGCATAGTCTCATAGCTTAATGTTTTTATTTATTAAGAGGTCAGGAATTATTAATCTGACATAGGCTGAAGTAAAATTCAATGCTTTAATTTAATTGTAATCAATTTTAGCAAAATAATTAGTCATTATACAACAGCATTTCATCTATAATCGAACATATGGGAACATTTGTTTTTCATGTAGATTTCAACTGTCCATGGCAACTGAAAGAGGCTTTATACGAGCGTGCTGATTGGTTGGCCGCGAGTCAATCAAAATGCTTCGAATTGAACAAAATATTATTCTAAATGTGACTGTTAATTACTCTTTATTTCGGTACTGCGCAACCGATTAGGTCCAAATTCAATAGGCTTATTGCTATTATCGTTATAAATGAGTATACGAAGTTTCATGAAAATCCGATAAAGCGTATTTGAGTTACCGCGCCTTTTCTTATATGATACCATAAAAAGGCACTAAATTGGGTATTATTCCGGTACCGGCCAACCGATTTGGTCCACCATCAACAGACGTCTTCCCATAGACATTAAAAATGCGTATACCAAGTTTCATGAAAATCCGATAAAGCGTGTGCGAGTTATGGCACCTTTAAAATATACACTAAATTGGGTTTTACTCCGGTACCGGTGAACCGATTTGGTCCAATTTCAATAGGGTTCTTCCCATTGACATTATAAACGCGTATACCAAGTTTCATCAAAATTCGATAAAGCGTATTTGAGTTAGAGCGCGTACAGACACACGGACGGACGGACGGACGGACGGACGGACAGACGGACAGACATTTTTCGTCCCCCACACAATCTCATAAAGTACCATACTGGCACTTAATAACTAGTTAGTAATAACTAGGCTCTAAAAAAATTAGTTTTAGGCACCTAAAATAGGCTTTTAAAACAAGTAAATAGGCTTTTAAAAGAGAAAATAGGCACTTAAAATGTGCTTTAAAAATGTGTAAATACACAGAAAATAGACTTTAAAATACTACAATATGCTCTTAAACTGTAACGTGATATTTTTTACTGTAAGAAACGTGGTATACCTGCTACTTGTTGTTTTGAGCTAATCCTCCCCCGTCAGTTAGCATTCCTTTGGCGACAATTGTTTGGGAAAATCAAGCTTATGTGAAAAACCCACCCTCTGCTGTTCTCCTCTTCATTCAGGGATGTCCATTAAATGATTGTAAAAGTTACAGAAGTTGAATTTTTATTTTAAATGTACAAAATAGGCATTTTAGGCATTAAATTAGTAAAAATAGGCTCCAAAGGTCCAAATAGGCATTTTAGGGCACTGTAAAACTCTATAAATATAAGTGATTTATCATGAAATGTCAACATATTTCAAAATTTTAATGTTTTTTTATAAGGAACAAAATAGGCATTTGCCTTAAAATCCCAGGTCTAGTAATAACCAGCGCCAGGATTTTGATGACATGTCATCTTTTAACTGGTACAGCATGGACATTGGCCCCACTAATGCAGATATTCTGATTACGACTCCTAGATTATAAAAATTGTAATTTTTAGGATCTTTTTTTGTAATTTTTATCTGTTTTTTATTTAGATCGTTTTAGAAAATTAAATGTCATTATAGGCTAATTTTTGGCCATTTTAAGGTATTTTTTCCCTCCATTTAATATTTCTAGATAATCTTTTAAATTGAAAGTAATTATTTTCGCATTATTATCCCATTTTGTGTTGTTTCTTGTCTTGTATAGAGTGTTTGTGAATCTACTTACATTGAATATTATCGGAACTCTGAATAAGCATAAATAAATAAATAAACATCTTTTTGGAATTTTAATTTGCATGTAGAAAGACGGAGTTTGCTGTTTATATTTAACCGTACGTAATTAACTAAATACAAGCCTATGATTAGGTCAATAACATAAATATAGATTAAGCATAGATCTGATGAGTAAACTAGTATTTTCATACAAATTTTGGGGTATTTTTTAAAAAGATTTGGGGGTCATTTTTAATATTTCTACTGTAATTTTAAAGCTCATTTTTAATGTAATTTAGGTCATCAAAATCTGGGCCCTGGTAATAACTTATTAGACCACATAAAGCTCGCATATACAATCCCTTAAATGCTTACAAAAATTAGTGAATCCTTTACTCACGAAAACTAGGTATCCTTAACTAAGGTACTTATTTCGTTCATGTTTACCACATCTCTTAGTTACGACGTATGACAGAAAATGTCTCCTTTTCCATCATTCTAACACTATATTATTGCCTCCATTACTACTCTACTTTTTTAAAAACTAAATCTCTTCCTGCAATTTTTTCTTAAAAATGGAGATATCCATAAAACATGAACGTCTTATCGGACTTGGAGTTTCTTGATTGATCACCGAAATCCCCCACGGCCTTCTGCTTTCATAGCGGCTTTCTTTTGTTAACAGAAAGGAGGTAAAAAATTGAAAGACGGGAAGCAACGCAACAAAAAAGAATCACACGAAATGTACAATTGTATAAGAGGAACTTACGTCTTTGCCGTATTTTAGAGTAAAGTATCTTAGAAAGATTCTTTGATCATTCCAGAGATGAAAGAATCGTATTCTATGTATGAATTTGCATTACAATTCCATTTCGTTCCCGGATTTCTAGATAAAGAAAGATACATTGAAATATGAAATCGGCAGTCTAATGGACAGGAACGAAGTGAGTACCGTAGTTAAAGATACCTAATTTTCGTGAGTGAGGGATTCACTAATTTTGGTTTTTATTACTAAATATAATGTGAAAATCTTTTGTTTCAAATACTTGTAGGCCGAAATTTTTATTTTTTGTACGAAATTTGTACTTTTTTAAAAGTAGGCCTAGATCTTATTTTTTAAGGGAGACAATGGGTTTTTGAGAAGTATTTTCTAATAAAACTTCTTAGATAATTTGCTTATTGAAAATAGAATAAATATACTATGTACACTTAAACAACATAAGTGTAAGAAACTAGAAAACATACTTATTTCAATTCAAAATTTATTTTTTATGTGATTCCAACGATATATATATATTTTTTTTTTTCATTTCTTCCTGTACCACTTAGGCTATAGGCTGCCTTATGACAAAGAGTACCAAACACTGAAGTATAGAAAGAAACAAACAAATATAAACTTAATACCAATGAAGCCGACTATGTAACATAATAATGTTTCACTTGAATACACATGTAAGCAAACACAAGCAAAATAAATTAAATATATGGTCCATATGCATGGTTTAGAAATATGGCCAAAGATCCTTTCAATGCTGCCAAAGCAATGTCTTCCAGAATGTGTTTAGGAAGGCTAAACTTTTGGCAGACATTGGCCAATATATGAGGAATGGTTCCTCGGGCCCCTATCATTAACCCATCACACTGATAGACGTAAGGTTGTACTTTTGTTTGTAAAAATTTACAGTGGGTTCATAAATCTTTCGTTTCTCTGCATCCACCTCTTCTGGCTGCTGTTCATAGGATGGTAAGGTCCAGTATATATCCTTCAGATGACGAAGGTTTGAAGGCTATGTGTAGGGATCTTTAACTATGAACCAAGTATCTACTCTTATACAATTCAACGGCCCTAAATAGCGTGCTTGCTCGCTCGCTTCGTGAGACATCGGGTATACTCGGCGATGTTCGTCTCTCGCAGTCTAAACTTTCATGACGACTACAAAATTAGGAAGGAAAACCGTTTCTTTATTATATAAGGCCTAAGTGAAATGAACACAATGAACAAATATTCTAATTTTATTATTACTTACAATTTTCATAGCTCTGAACCACAAACATTTTTAATAATCTACCAGTGTAATTTTCTTAAAAATCCTAGAGTCAATGAATAATGGCGGGCGAAGCCGGGGGCAACAGCTGTAAAATATTGATGGTTTTATCTCTTGAAATATCGCTGATAATAATAATCCAAACAAACCATTCCTTCCCTTGAAACATTATATAATTTCTGAAAATTACACTGAATTGATAAAATAAAATTCACATCATATTCAAGTCAATAAACAGCTGAGAAACAATACGTATTATGTGTTCACAGGTTCTTTGGAGCTGCATAATCGATTCTGATATAGTTTTCCCAGGGGGCGCTTTCATATCGTGGAATGTACTCTAAAGCAGGAATTTTAGCTGTTTCATTAATTATTAATGGCTTAGTTTATGAATGATTCGCGTGCAAGTGTTAATAAATATAATGCTTTAATAATTATTATACTCTTAATTTTTAATTTTTAAAAGAATTATTGTGGCGAAGCCACGGGCACCTCCTAGTATTTAACAACCACAGTCCTGCTTTCTTGGCTTCGGCTCATGGCGTTTCTGATTTTGTCAAATCTGTTCTTTTAAATCATGGTGATGAAATTGAGATCTGCCATTTGTCGGAGGCTCTTGCAAGTTGGAGACTTTTAAACTCTGAACAGGATTTTCCGACTCATCCTGAGGTACAGAAGGAGTGGGATCATATAAACACCATACGTATACACCAACTTCTCGTTTCTTCTTCTCCTTCTGACCTTGATCAAGCACGTTTTCTTGCCATTCGTGAATACGAAGCTGGCTCCTGGCTGAGAGCTTTACCTTCATCTAACTTAGGTACCCTAATGGATGATGTGCCTTTCAGGATCGCTGTAGGCTTGCGGCTTGGTAGAAAAATCTGTCATCCACACCTATGCCAGTGCGGCGCCAGAGTTGACCCTTACGGCCATCATGGGTTAAGCTGTCCGAAGAACGCAGGAAGGTTTTCCAGGCATTCCATGATCAACGACCTCATTAAAAGAGCCTTAGTCTCTGCTGGTGTCCCGACTATCTTGGAGCCAGTTGGCCTTAGTCGATCTGATGGCAAGAGACCCGACGGATTGACCTTGATCCCTTGGGTCAGGGGTAAATCACTTTTATGGGATGCAACCTGTGTCGACACACTAGCTTCATCACATTTGCCGGTCACCTGCAAAAATCCTGGCTCGGCTGCGATTTCTGCTGTATCTTTGAAGTTAAAGAAGTACTCTCACATAATTGACCAGTATCATTTTGTTGTGTTTGCTGTCGAGACACTTGGTACTTGGTGTGCAGAAGCGAAGGAGTTAACTTCAGAGATAGGTAGAAGACTTGCTACTGCAACAGGGGATCCTAGGGCAGGCGAATATTTGAGGCAACGTATCAGCATTGCCATACAAAGGGGGAATGCTACCAGTATCATGGGATCCTTTCCTCCATCTTCAGCCCTTGAGGAAATGTATTTCTTTTAATTATTGTTATTGTTATTGTAGTTCATAATTCATTGTATTTTTTTTTTCTCCTTGAATAATTCACCTGCTGTGTATTTCTGTTGTAGAGGCAGTATTGATATGACTATGTATTATACTAGGAGGTGCCCGTGGCTTCGCCACGATAATTCTTTTAAAAATTAAAAATTAAGAGTATAATAATTATTAAAGCATTATATTTATTAACACTTGCACGCGAATCAATCATAAACTAAGATATTAATAATTAATGAAACAGCTAAAATTCCTGCTTTAGAGTACATTCCACGACATGAAAGCGCCCCCTGGGAAAACTATATCAGAATCGATTATGCAGTTCCAAAGAACCTGTGAACACATAATACGTATTGTTTCTCAGCTGTTTATTGACATGAATATAATGTGAATTTTATTTGATCAATTCAGTGTAATTTTCAGAAATTATATAATGTTTCAAGGGAAGGAATGGTTTGTTTGGATTATTATTATCAGCTATATTTCAAGAGATAAAACCATCAATATTTTACAGCTGTTGCCCCCGGCTTCGCCCGCCATTATTCATTGACTCCAGGATTTTTAAGAAAATTACACTGGTAGATTATTAAAAATGTTTGTGGTTCAGAGCTATGAAAATTGTAAGTAAAAATAAAATTAGAATATTTGTTCATTGTGTTCATTTCACTCAGGCCTTATATAATAAAGAAACGGTTTTCCTTCCTAATTTTGTAGTCGTCATGAAAGTTTAGACTGCGAGAGACGAACATCGCCGAGTATACCCGATGTTTCACGAAGCGGGCGAGCAAGCACGCTATTTAGGGCCGTTGAATTGTATAAGAGTAGATTATAGGCTGTTTGTTATAGTATTATGAATTCCACACAACTAATTACAAGCTGTTATATCTGCAAATACAATCGAAATATAAAAGAAACGATTATTTGGGGAGTTTAAATTTCTCACCCAATATATAACCCCATGCCGGACTGCAAAGAAAACAACACAATGATCCAGCCCGTAGTTAATTTCTTGCTACACAGCCATTTCATAATTTCGGGTGGGACATTCTAGCAAATTATAACAACTATTTTTTGTTTATTACATGTCATAAATAATGAATTAGAACTTGTTCTGCGCATTCTGTAAAATCTACTACGGCTTCTCCTTCGTTCTACATGCAAAGCATTATTAAACATTTATTTCAAATATTTTAAATTTGTTTTTCAAAATCTGTTACGGGTGGGACATAATTTGGACACTGATTTTAATTATGCAAAACAAAAGCTCATTTTCTGTTCTGCTATTACTGTTAGGGCCTTAATGTTGTTATTAATGAAGGTATGAGGAATTAAATACAAATTATAAACTGTTTCCAGGTTGTCAGAACATTTATTTAACTCATCAATAATAATTTAACAAAACTATCACTGTTACGGGTGGGACAAAAATTCCCTTGTTTGTTATTTTACATAGTAATTAACCACACACATTTTTTAAAGTTAATCTTATACCAAATTGTACTTTAAGGTGTACATTTTCTCAAATGAAAATGGACATAGCTGATTACTCTTGACTACTTGGTATTAAAGAGTGTTAAAATCATGCTAAAAATGGCAAAAAAACAGGAAATCAACGCTATAAATAAGTAAATCGACAGATTCTACACATGAAACCACTTCAAATACACCCAAGTCCTTAAAATTCACATAATTTGAGGTTTTAAACTTATTTTTGACCATCCAATGACAATAATTTTATAACTTCTCTCTTTGAGGGAAAAATTCCCATATTTTATTAAATGGCTGTACATTATTCTGTAATTTCAATGGAACTTAAGTTTTTTCTTCCAATTTCTTTTCCCTACAGTTTACGACAACGATTGTATCCTACAGGGTAGATTATTAATTTAGGCATAAGGGTTAATTTAGTCCAAACACTAATTCATAGTGACTGTATTTTGTATTTGATGCAGCTTTACAGCTCTCTGATCTACATATCAAGGCTAAACTATACTTACTTGGCACCAAAATACAGTTTTTTTTGCACGACTTAACTAATTAGTGGTACTTACGGATGTTGTTGCCGTGGATCGTAAGTTGACATTCCCGCACGCAATCTTGTTGCTATGGAAACAAAACAAATTTCCATGCGGTAAGAATTGAAACCAAAATTCATTCACTGCAATGAGGTTATATAATTACGGGTGTATAGTTTTTGGTACCCAGTAGTTTATATCCTCGATGCACCTCGATGTAGGTCAGGGTGATTGTGTTGCCAGTTCCCTGCACATTCAGCGTCCCCTATTAACAAGACCGTTGTGAAATAATTGAAGATTCCGAAAGTACATAAGAACCCTCAAAACTTTTTAGATATGCTAATTAAAAGTAGAATAAATCTCTCTATATATAAAAGGCTTTGTCCTGACTGACTGGCTGACTGACAGGAATCAACGTAGAGCCTAAACTATAACGGTTAGAGACTTGGAATTTTGACAGTACCTTCGTTTCATAATGTAGGTGCTCACTAAGAAAGGATTTTGAAAAATTTTGATTTTAAATGCCAAAAATCAAATGTTTTTGAGAATACTTAATCCCTTCGCACACAGAATTATCAAAACAAAATCACAGAACATATTGTTGCCAGTGCTATCAGATGGGTTTGGAAAAAATGAAATGGAAGTTTGACAAATAAGAGAAGTTATCAATATAATTCATGTTATAAATAAATATTACAGAATGAAATCCACGAAAATAATGCAGTCACATAACTTTCTCTACCCTGGACATAGAGAAAACAAAACGAGGTATGGTAATGTGTATATTATTATATCACAGGTGTTTGGAGAGAGAAGTATGAAAGTGATATTGCTTTCTGTTTAATTTCATCCCCAAAACAGTTTTATGGTGACATGAGCGTGAGAAATAAAATTTTCCGCCTCGATATTACAATTTTATGTTACAGGAATTTCTGTTTCATTTTATTTGAACCCCTACCAGGCTTGCTGTGTACAAGCGATGGGATGCAAAATTCTACATCCTCTATGAGCCATAAAAAGCTATATCAAGCGTCTTCTGAGGGAATAGTTTGAGTGTGATAAGTCGTTCTTCCTATTTCAAATTATAAATACCTATATAAGGACCTAGAATTTAAAAATCTAAAGTCCTTCATAAGTTAACACGGGGGTGAAAGTAACATTGAAAGAATAGCAACAGCTCATTAGTTCACTGCCCGACCGGTTTGGTGCACTGTGATCGCTGTTGCCATGGCGGCAGGTTTGTTTCGAAACATATGACAGCAATATACGAAAAGGCATAATATCTGTTTTCTTTTCTGCAACGATCTGTATGCATTAGTGTTTGGAAAAGGAGGAGATATAATTAACAAAGATGTTAAGATGTCAAGTAGCGAAGGTAAGTTAAAATACATTAACTACTTAAAACAATCCTGAATTAATATTTATTCCATGTTCTACGAATTATTAAGATTAATGTTTCGTATTCTTTGTTTCAGAAACGAGTGAAATATCCCTGTAAGTTCCCTGGCTGCGGAAGTAAATACTTCAGTATGAAATCCAACGTGAACTACAAAAACAAACATTTCTACAGGTTTCCGAAAAAATCAAACGTGAACCAACTGAAACATCAGTGCAATTTAGATGATAATGTGAATTGTGCTAATTATTTCATGTGTGAAGACCACTTCCTGGAGAAAGATTTCGTTAACCATACTAGACAAGTTATCCCAAAGCAGCTTGCGACTCGTGATTTACAGAGACCCAATCCCTGTGAATTCCCAATCAAATGTGGGAAGTGATCTCAAGCCTCGCCTAGTTTTTGTGAAAATAGAAAGTAAATTCATACTTCTGTGTATGACTGAGGTAAAAGAAATTCAAGTGACAGGAAGCTACTAATATTTATGGTAATGTAATATTTTTAAAATCAGTTTTTATAAATATAATTCATTAATCAAGGGTGTTTGTTTTTTAATTATAAAGTCATCTAAAGTAATACATATTTCAGCAATCACCGAGACATGTATGTTGTGAGTAGCAGAAATTCTAGAAGGTATTCTACACTACGGTTTTTTATAAGATCTGACGCATATTGATGCAAATTATTATTTTTTCTTATTTAAGGTGTTCATCATTTAGTGCATTTTGGGTTCAATGCTTTTAAAAGATAATTGTTTGTATCACTATAGCCTGATGGTATTAGTGGGCTATGGTCATTACCGTAGCCCGCTAATACTAGTGGGCTATGGTTTTACAGAATTTGGAATGCATTTTCATACATGTGTTCTGGCACGCAAATTTTTCATTCTTACAGCTTAACTGCCCGACCCGTTGGAGCGCTGTAATCGCTTTTTGTTTCCGAGTTTTGACATGCGCTGTTCACTTCTAATAATAATATTGGTGTTCTGTGTAAGTTAATTTCCAATTACAAAATAAAAAACCTGGGCGACGCCGGGTCTTTTATGTTAGTATACTATATGCACTTTAAACACTTATTTAAATTCAAAAATTAAAATATCCTTGACATGTTATAGAATGTTATTATTGTTCCTGTATGACTCACAGAGTACAATATATAACCCCATGCTGGACTGCATAGAAAACAGTTAACACAATGACCCGGCCCATAGTTTATTTCTTCCTACGCTTATTCCTTAATTTATACGAGGGCCCTTCACAAAGTGAGTTTCTCTAGGGCCGTTTACACAAAACAAAATTTCATGGAAATATTTATAGCAACAGACATAGCAAGTGTTCAGCTATTTTTCAACATACTCGCCTCAGGAATTGAGATATGATTTACTTAGACAAATACAATTTATTGACTGATGTGTATACCCACTCAAAATATTCACCCTCCGCCGTTGACTATATTTTGTTATTATTATTATTATTATCATCATCATCATTATCATCATCATCATTTCACGGTATAAGCATTGTGCATAAGGATCTGCCCAGATGCCTTCCGTTCTAGATACATTTTAGTGCTATAAAATGTATTTAAAAAAATTCGCGAGTGCGCGGGCAAAGAGAGTTAAGTCCACTTTCTAGTTACTGAGAATTAGAGTGACTTATAACACGCTTTACCCTCCCAACATCGCATTAGAGATGGATAAACCCATAAGCCACACATCCATAACTACCGTACAATTACTGGACTTACTTAACGAAACTGTAGAGAACATTTTTATCTATAACTCTATGGACATATCTAAATTTTTGAGGATGGTGGACTTAACTCTCTTTGCCCGCGCACCCACGAATTGTCTCTATAATTTACTTTTTTCTGTGGTAGCGAATATGCGAGAAAGTTTGGGCAACATATTTTGCACCATTTATTATATTTAGCTTTTGATCTCAATTCTTGCTTGCAAAAAATTGTACAAATATATACTTTTTGTTGCTGTATGATATAGATGTTTTTAGGCCTACATGGGATGTGGTTAGGAATATAAATACATCTCCCCCTCATGTTGGGGGGGGGGGATCAATATTAACCGTACCGGATCGGATACACAGTGGTCAACCAGACATTCATTGTTTGTGTTTACCATACATGAGCTTGTGGCTCCACTCTACCTTATTTCTCTTAAACCGCAGTAAAATAATACAGAGTGTTCGAACGTAGGGGTAGATTGTTTTGAAGTCTGGACTCATTTACTCTTTCTTTCTTCTGCAATGTACAGGCCTCGGCAATAACTAACACCGTGTGGCCAATGAAATATATATATATATATATATAAATACATACTTACTCAATGACAATAGACAATTCCTAAGCAAGCTAAAGGAATATTATCTATGTTATGGAACCCCAAGGTTCATTGCCGCGCTTACCTGAGCCCGCCATTCAACCCTATTCTGTGTTAACTCCATCCAATCATCCCTCGCAAATCCTGCTTTCCTTTAAATCTTTCCTAATATTGTCCTCCCACCTACGTCTAGGTCTTCCAAATGGTCTTTTCCCTTCGAGTCTCCCAGTCTATACTTTTGAGATATGTCTTTCCTCCCCCATGCGCGCAACATCTCCAGCCCATTTCATCCTCCGTGATTTAATTACCCTTACTATATCCGGTGAAAGGTATATGAAGCTCGCCGTTATGCAGTTTTCTCCAGTCCCCATTTTCATCTCTCTTAGGCCCATATATTTTCCTAAGCACCCTGTTTTCGAACACTCAGATTATGTTCTCCCCGAAGAGTAAGCGACCATGTCTCACATCCATATAATACAATTATTTATTTATTTATTTATTATTATTATTTTTTAAAATTTTTTTTATATTTTTTATTTATTTATTATTTTTTTTTTTTTTTAAAGATTTCTGGAAGTCCACCGCTGTGGCTCAGGGGATGCGTCCAATCCTCTCACGCAGCGGGCCCGGGTTCGATTCCTGGTCGGGACAAGTTACCTAGGTGAGGTTTTTCCGGGGTTTTCCCTCACCTATGAGACAAATGTCAGGTAACTTTAGGCCCTTGTGGTCCCCTGATATCATCTGGACGTCATTATCATCATCATCCTCATCCTCGCCTTGTTCTGAGTGAGTGTGTGTGTGAATGGTGTGTATCGTCCTATGTGTTCGTGTTGTCTCGGAGGTGGCCCCGGCATTGGGCTGATCACTCATCCGGGGAGGCCCTCCATGTCCTTGTCTGGTCAAAAAAGTATGTATGTGATCTCAAGTTAATCCTTCTCCCGACAGGTCGCGGCCCTGTAAGCCCGGGCGGCTTGGGTCGCTTAAATCCTAAAAGGGAGAGGTAAAACTACGAAAAAGAAGAAAGAAGAAAGAAGAAGATGATTTCTGGAAAGAAAACGAGAAGATATAGACTTTCTGAACTGCATAAAAGCAGGCATTTCCTGATTTGAGCTTACACTTAACATCTGCCTTAATATTATTTGTGTCTGTAATTATTACTCCCAGATATTTGAATTTCTTCACTTGTTCGAATGATTTACCGGCTATTCTAATATTTTGCAGAGCATTATTTACTACACCCAGAGGAAACAAAACACCAATAAGTGAACATCCAGTAGGCTACTCGGTTTTGCACGTGCTATTAGTAATCAAACAAACTAAGGCGGCTGAGATGGTTGCTAGCTTGCAAATTAATAATACTAACTCAGAGGTCGTCATGACAACGGGCTATTGAGTGCTGTCTGGACCACAATAATGGATCTTAATCAACACTTCAGCATGTCACGGCAGAGTGGCTTATCTGTCACCCTGCATTGTCAATCAGTCGCTTTTGTACTATTATAGAGTGTCTCAGCAATGTCAGTCAGATTGGTGAAACCGGCTTTTCGCTTGTACAGTCAGTGGCACAAAGGTTGAGCCGTTTCTTGTTCGTAAGTCACTGTTGTGATGTTTATTCATAGACAGAACGTCTCCAGCTTCTGTTCCGAAAGCTTGTGAGTTCGATTATCTTAATTATATCCCTCCCATGCCCGGCCAATTTGACATGTGTTTTTTCATGTTTTTTTTTTCCAGTCGTAAAGGCAAATGCCGAATTGGATATCTACATCATCCTCTTCATTTCATCCTTTAATATAAGTTGAAATTTATGGTTAATCGGAGGCTTTCACGGTCGGAATCTTGATGTTGAAGCATCTTCCGGGCTGTGGGCCGTGGTCCAAAGGCAAGACATTTTTGCCTTTGGACTACGGCCCACAGTCCGGAAAATGCTTCAACATCAGTTGAAATTTACTACACACCAATTATAAAAATAATTGACAATCAATAGTTCCATGGCATACCCTACTGTACAGACACAGATCCCGAACTCCTGATATGGCCTGGAAGCTAAAAGGATTATAAACACAGCTGAAATAAAATTAAAAAAATAAAATAAAATAAATCCAGATAATAGTATATTGCGATACAAGTTCCGTAAGGCACGTTTACGGGTCGAGGAAACAGATTGAAAACCCGAGGCGCAGCCGATTATTTATATCAATTTAATTATATTAATTGTGATAATACCTGAAAATATTATGTAAATACATTCTTGAAAATAGATGTTTATTTCAGAAAGTGATTCGCATGTGTTTGTTGTTATGGGAACCGAATATTTGTCCTGGGGGCCGTGTCCATAAAGGCTTGTATTATGAAGTGTATCGTAATGAATTATGACGTGGCGCTTGGACCGTAAGTAATTTAACCTCATCGCAACGCCCTTAGCAAGAAGATTGTGTGGGAATGTCAACTTACGATCCATGTAAACAACTTTCGTAAGTAACACTAGCTAAGGAGTGCAAAAATTAATATAACTAGCCACTGGCATTTATTAAGATGCGAGCAAAGCGATCTTAGTATTTTAGTAACCATTATAGGCAAGTTGCATTCGATTGTTTTCGTTCGATCATAGGCCTAATTATATGTTTAGGTTTTGAGATTTTAGATTCGCTCAGACAAACGGAATCTGTTGCCCTTTGCAATCAGCTGTTCTCGTAATTCTTGTCTTCTGCGACAAACGGAATCTGTTGCCCTTTGCAATCAGCTGTTCTCGTAATTCTTGTCTTCTGCGACAGATGGCAGCTCACGGAGTCAGGTCAAGTCGAAGCTCCTTTTTGTTATTTTCTTGAAACTACTGAATTTTGACTACAAGAAATGAATTCAGTGTAGTATAATATTAAAAATAACATGAACAGAATTAACTTTATTTTAAGTACACGTTGTTTCTCAAGCAGTTCCAGTTGCAACTCTCAAGGTTTCAAAATCGTTCCGTGTTCGATAAAAATCGATATCACACCAATGTTAAAGTAAAAATCTGTATTGAAATTAATAAGTATCATAGGTATTCCCACGAGAATTGAAGAGTTTACCGATAGACTCGCGACTGCGCAGCAGGAGCGAATTTATCTGATGAAACTCATCAACTCGAGTTGCATATATTAAGACTATTCCATGAATAAAAATGCAACGGATTATACTACAAATATTAATAATAATTTACTTTCGTGCTTTGTTGTATAAAAACAAAACTAACAGCTGCGGCACGGCCTACTATGAATCAACCATCCATGAATCCATTCGAGTTACCAATTGTGATCAGTGCTACCAATGGTGCATATAAGACATTATTAACTTCATTCAGGTAAGCTAACAGCAGAACAGAATAAAAGCAGAACGAATCGAAATGGTGTTTTTAATCAATGTAGGTTATGTTGTATAAAATAATGTTTTCATGCCGCTTAATGGCAGCATATGGCGTATTAATCACTGAACAATAATTATTACGTGCCCAATAACGAGCAGACGATTTTACCCGATAAAACGGCATCCTCGCGATTCCTACAAGAATATTGTAAGATAAACAGCCGTGATTGGTCTACATTCGAGGAATTGCTAAACGTTATTGGTCAATATCAAACACGCGGCTTATGAGTGGAATAGTCATTATGATACCGTTATGTAACATGTAATACGCATATTATAGTAAGATTGAACAAAAACAAACGAATGCTTTTTTCGTGGCAAGGCCATGTCATATTGATCTTGAGAGGAAAACAGATGACTGTCTACATCTGTGACCTATTTAGGCTATTCGATATTGTGCTTTTATAAATATATTTGAATAGATTCACTGAAGCCATTACTCATATGCTCCCTTATTCTGCCAATAAAAACTCCTTCCAAGGAATATTGCATCTTGCCATAACAGATGGCCATAAAATCTAAGTGGTTAGGTTTTATGGGTTTAGACGAGTGGCGGATGGCGACTACTACACGAAGGCAGTTCAAAATACTGTATCCGTATAGAAGTAGCTCCCGCTTAACTACTATTAATACGGAAAATTCTACTGAAATTTCGTGAAAATTCAAATAGAAAGGAAAACTCTGTTATACTCTCATATACCTTCTGAGGATGCGGCAAGAAGACTGGCGACAACTTTCTCTTATTTTTAAGGGGACTTTGCATAAAGAAAATGTCGTTTCTCGTAATTTTCTCGAAAATGGCTCCGACGATTTTATTTAAATTTTGTACACGGGATGCTTATACTAACAAGGAACCCTTCACTACCCTCATATCGAAACATGCCTCAATATTTTTACTGTGTCATCTAGATGCTGTAAGAAGTCCACGCTCCAAAAATTAGCTGCTGGTTTCAACTGCAAGTACCCTAAAATGCTTTGCAAATATCTTGGAACGTATAGGGAATATAACATGGTAATTTAGAGACGGGACTGGACAACCCTGACTGGCGGGAGTATTACGTCATCCATTCATTTTGTGAATGGAAGTCCATATAAACATTGCACTGGTATCATTCCGCCCTTATCTGTATTTGATTCGTCAACTGTTAGCCTACGTCAATCATCTCCTTCCCGCGGACAACGAAAAATTTCTAGTAAAATAATAATAATAATATAATTTTATTGTCTTTCAGCCTTTAACAGCAATTGACAACGTCATGCTTATAATCTAGAATAAGTTACAGCAGTTTATACCGTTAGGACAATACACAATTGATTTACACGTTTAATGCCCGGTTTCTACAAACTTGTGAATTACCTATGGGTAAATTATCCATGGACAAATTAGTTCCATTTCACCCACAATGATATAATGAGCAAGGCCTTAGAGTTGTACAGTTAATTTAATTCAGAAGACTTTGGTTTTCATTGTTTAAATTATTATTGGTCCTATGAGAGGTTAAATTTTATCCAGCCAACCATGAAAGGATAAATTAACCCAAAGATTTACCCTTGGAAAGATCTAGCCTGAGTTTGTAGGAATATTTGTTCTGTCATTTTCATATTTACCCAGAGGACATTTATCTAGAAACTCGCCACAAGTGTATGTGATTGCTATCTTTAAATTATTTGTGTTTGTATGGTGTTATTCTTGTGTAAATTCTGTGCATTGGATAATTTACCCTTAGGTAATTCGCGAGTTTATAGAAACCGGCCATAAGTCAGCAAGACAGATTTAAAAAGTGAACCCTAGTAATTAAAACATAGTAGGCCGTGTTTCCTTCCATAATAAATGTCCACGAGGGCTACTTTCAGCTGTCATATGCGTTAAAAACAGAGACATGTTTGTTTGCTTATTTCGTTGTTCAAGCTGAAATTGAGTGCTAAATGAATAATGGTATGTACAGAATATTACTGTGAAATAATTAGGCCTACGTACATTAAGCGGAGTTCTCCGGCAGTGGCGTAATCCTCAAATCAGAAACATATCGGAACAAGCCTTCGAACTTTCACCTAATTATTCCCAACAAACTTGCAAACTGAAGGATTATATTACGAATGCCACGTTTCGCAATACGCTGAAACATTTGTAATAAGTTAATATTGTTATCTTAATAATTTTCGTCCCATATGAGTTTTTAAATATATAAAAATCAAATGTAGTACCGCACTATGTTGTCTTGAAGCATGATGTGTACTGCGGTTCAGATCACATGCATTTGTTTACATGGGCTTGGATTCGCAAAATATGAAAGGATCAAGCTTTTAACCTAGCTTCTGTTGTCTGTCTAGTTGCAATCAAATATACAACACAGCGATCAAATTCTCTCTACAGACAAATGTAAAAACATGTTAAGAAGAATGTGATAATGACGCGATTATTTGCTGTGCTTGGTGCAGAAGGAACTTGTGTTTTAATCACTGCATCAACACCAGTCACTTCTGTTTTGTTTTCGACAGTCAATTGTCTCCGCGCATCCAGAACTTCGAACTGCAATAAGGGTTGTCCAACTTCTCCCACTGCACTGCTTCAACCCGACATTTTCCAGGTTCGATTTAGGGTACTTGCAGTTGAAACCAGCAGCTAATTTTTGGAGCGTGGACTTCTTACAGCATCTAGATGACCCAGTAAAAATATTGAGGCATGTTTCGATATGAGGGTAGTGAAAGGTTCCTTGTAAGGGCTAAAACTTTTATTTGAAATAAGTTTTTGACAAAATCTCTGAAGGGTAATTATAAGTCACTCACTGTTTACAGAAACTCAGTCTTGCCTAGTGAACAATAAAGCTTTGTAGCAGTTTTAGTAACTGAATACGGGCTCTTTGCTATACGGCCTCTTATTCTGCGAGTATAAGAGTAAATGATTAGAGTAAAAAAAGTAAATTCTTTCTATCGTCGGTGCATTTAATGGAGTAAATTTCAACTGATATTAATTTAAATGGATATGATACAAGATGAAATGGTGAGGATGATTCATGGTATGTAAATATCCAATTCGGCATTTGCCTTTACGACTGGGGAAACCATGAAAAAACCAATGTCAATTTGGCCGGCCCCAGGATTTGTACCTGGGACCTCCCGAATGCGAGTCCAAGACTTTACCATCTCGGCCATGTCGCTCGGTTATTTTCTTTTCTTTTGTATTTCATTAAATTTAAATATCATCCTGTCCTTAAATTTTATAAGGCACTCCCAACATTGCTTTATGGATCAGAAACATGGGGAATAACAGAACAGAAGAAGCGAAGAATTGAAATTGCGGAAATTAGATTGTTATGACCGTTAGCGGGGTACTCTTTGCTAGACCATCAAAGAAATGAAGATATAAGGAATCATGGGCGTCGGCATGGGGGGCAAGGGGGGGCAACTGCCCCCCTCTGGATTGCCTTATGGATTCATTTATTTGTGGTACTCTTTGTCAACCTACAGTTGTAGCATGGAAAATAAAAAAAAAATAGAATTACTTTATAATGAGTTTAGCAAGTATTAACTAATTATAACTATAATCTCACCAAGGCCATTGCTCAAAAGAGCGTATTCTGTTAACTTAAGAAACTTTGTAGCCTCATCGAATTCAGCTTGCGTTCAAAATAACGATGCGGTTAACTAAGTGAATATTAATGTGTTTAGCCTAATCATTTGAAATTGAGGTCCGAAATTGATTTTGCCCCCCCCCCTTAATAAAATTCCTGGCGACGCTGCTGTAAGGAATCAATTAAAAATAGAAAATGTAATTCAAATAATAAACAATTATTCAAATAATTGGAGAGCACGTAATGAGAATAGATAGAAGAATACCCTTCAAAGCATTACAAGGAAGAAGTCGAAGAAATGTAGGAAGACCTAGAAAAAGGTGGAGTTACCAGTTTTAATCTGGAGACTGAACAGGCCAGTAGGCCTAAACCCTGTTGTTAAAGAAGAAGAAGATCATTTTATTTGATAGTTACTTTCTACAATATAAAAAGCCAATTCAATTAAAAGGAAAACCCAAGTGGGACCCCAGGATCCGCCTCTGGGCTGTAGTCAAGAAAGTCATCGCGAAAAAAAATTGGGTGTCGCTATATTAACCACATACAATACTGCCAACTGCCACTGGAACGGAGAGACGGATCTCATAATATAATTTTTCACTTCGCCTTGAAGGAGTTTTCCAGTGCCATTATAAACCCATGGGATTTGATGAGATGTATTTCCATATAGGTGAATTTTGAAGAATCAAGGCGTTATTAGAAGGAAAGAGGTTTATCGTAGATGTGTAGACTCCCAGAGGAGTTGATTGTGTGCCGGTATTGAATTTCGATTCAAATCTAATATCAAAAGGAGAGAAACCTCTCAAATAAGATAGTACATTATACATAGGAGTTAAGAAAGCTAAGGTATCCATATAATCATACGAATCGACTGCTTTTCTTTCTCCACCCATAACACAGGTACTAAAGAGATGATGATTTGCCTGATTTAACGTTTATGTGTTGGTGCCAGGGAAGGGGAAACGGAATAGCCTACCTTCACAAAGTTAAATTCTATTTATTTATTTATTTTATTTTATTTTATTTTATCTTTATTTATTTATTTTAAAATTAAATAACGCAAAATTATATGGCGCTGAAACTTGGACCATAAGTAGACAACAAGCAAACTAATTAATGGTATTAGAAATGGATTTTGGAAGCGTTCAGCAAGAAAATCCAGGGAAGAAAAAAATCGGAATAATAGAATAAGGGAAATAATGCAAGTTGAAAAGAATATTTTGGAAATTGTAGAAGAAAGACGCTTGAGATGGTATGGACATGTACTCAGAATGACAGAGGATAGAATACCCTAGAAAATTTTGGGTTGGAAAGTAGAAGGGGAAAAAAGAAGAGGGACGCCCAAAGAGTGCTGGATGGATGGGGTGAAAAGGAGTATGGCGAGAAAAGGATTAAGTGAAGAAGATTCTATGGACAGGGACTTAGGGAGGCAAAATATTGTTATGGGATGGAGGAAAACCATTGTATTGTGGAGTATTCCTTAATAAAAAAATATATACATAAATACATGGATAATATATAAGATCCTGAAACCCCGAAAGAGCAGGAGTTCATGCTCGGGGGCAGTTCCATGCTTATACAGTGAGTCCCACACAAGAGTTGGCCAATCATGCGGTTTTCTGCGTCGCGGCGGCCCCTGCTCTAATTCCCGAGCGTTCGGGTTAAATATCTACGCTCGTAAAGCCGCTAACGGTGCAATGGTTCAGGCTCTCAAATTTACAGTTGGAATTACAATGAAAATAACCACGTATCTCATCACAAGATATGTTGGAAATGTCCTCTCCTTGCATCCACACAACATTGACGTCTTTTCAGGAAATTTTCTTTCACGCACATAAGTTCAGCTTGCGAGATAGAGTTAATTTCTCTTGTGATATTGTCTTTAAGTTCTTTTAACGTATGGGAAATTGACCTATACCTAGGTACACTTTATTTTTCAAGTTTTCCCATGATAATAGTCACATAGGCCTACTATTAGAAGAACTTAAAGACAATATTAGCCTCTGAATGAGGTTGAGGCAACTGAATGCGAACATCAGCAATGCGGCCATATCTCTCTATAGCCTATAGAAGTGGCTTTGTCCTGGCTTAATGAATGACTGACTTACTGACAGACTGACAATCAAAGTAGAGCCTAAACTATAATAGGTAGAGACTTGGAATTATGACAGTAACTTTGTTTCCTAATCTAAGTGCACACTAAGAAAGGATTTTGAAAAATGTTGATTCTAACTGTAAAAAATAAAATGTTTTCAAGGATACTTAAATCCTTTTTACATAGATTTATCAAATCCAAATCACATTCCATGACAACGGAGTATTGTGGGCAGTGGTCACAGGTAGCTTTGGAAATAAATGAAACGGGAATTTGACAAATTAGAGTAGCTATTGATATAATTAAATTGTGTAATTGAATATTGAAGAATGAAATCCACGAAAATAATGCACAATGTGATATAGTCACATAACGTTTTCTACCCTGGACATAGAGAATACCACACGAGGTATGGTCATATGTATATTATTATATCCCAGGTTTTGGGGGAGGGAAGTATGAAAGTGATATTGAATTTATTTTTAATTCCTTTCCCGATACAGTTGTATGGTAACATGAGAGTGAGAAATTAAATATTCCGCAAAGACAATACAATTTTATGTTACCGGAATTTCGGTTTCTTTTTATTTCAACTCCTACCAGGCTTAGTGTGTAGAATCGATGGGATGAAAAATTCTTCATCCTCTATGTGCCATAAGAAGCTACATCAAGTGTTTTCTGAGGGAATAGTTTGAGTGTGATAAGTCGTTCTTCATTTCAAATTCTTAATACCTATATAAGGACCTATAATTTGAAAATCGAAAGTCCTTCGTACTTTAATTTCGAATTACAAAATACAAAACCCGCGCGACGCCGGACCTTTTAAGCTAGTACTCTATACGCTATGTTAAGGGCATGAAAAGAGTGTTTCACAAAACATATTTTTTTGTTTCGTAACGTCATATTTGGTTTCTACTATAATGATAGTCATTTTTTTATTACTATCCGGGGTTTGTAGGGGGCTTTGAAGTCTAAGCCATTCAGATATCTTGAGTGAAATCTCTTTTCTTGTAACTTCTGGTGTAACAAGAGGCTTTGCCACAAGATTGTCAACTGTTTGTGGGATTCTTGCTTGTAAGACATCAACGAGGCAGTGGTTGCAAGTACAAGTTCCACAAGAACTTCAATACACAAGTTGAGGCAGTGAAACCTCCGTGCAGTGAATTGAATTAAGCAGCAACCACCACCACCCATTAGTTTAGTGTGTCAGCCCCTACTATCATTTTGTTAAACTACACACTAATAATAATAATAATAATAATAATAATAATAATAATAATAATAATAATAATAATAATAATAATAATAATAATAAATACCAATTATAATAGTAATAATAATAACACATAAAGTGAGTAAAAGCTCTAATATAATTATTATTTTGGTTATGTACACGATGTGTTAATAGGCCTACTAAGGGCTAAAACATTTCTTTGAAATGTTAGGAAGAATTATCTGAAAATCAATTCATTTCAGTTTAAATAATTTAAAAATCACTATATTTTTCACTATGTGACGTACGCGCAAGGAAGTGAAATAGTAAAACTGAGGTCCATCTGAACCCTGCTTAAGAGTACAAAACACTAGAGCAGTTTGGTTTAACCTGCTTAGTCCAACTGGAGTCTTCAGAAGGTACCTGACCCTAATACGAAATTTTGTTTTCATACGATTTTCCGTTTTGGAGCTAGAGTGTTCACAGACAGACAGACAGACAGACACACAGACATGTTTCCAAAAATAGTATTTTTGGATTCAGGGGGCCTTGAAACGTGTATATATGCTAAAAACTCAACTTCGAATTTTGGGGTCGAAAACAATACTTCCTCTACCTATAGTAGCCTACCTATGGTACGGGCAGAGGAAGTAAAAACACTTTGAATTATACCTCAGCCTGTAGGCCTGCCTAAAGGGATTTGTTTTTTTTTTAGTATAGTCTATATGTTAAGGGAATACTTGTGTATATGGGTTTAAAGTTGTAAATGTAAAACATAGTAATATTACAAACTAAACTACACTAAACTCTGTGGCGCTACATCCCTGAAGGGATAAGACCTACCACCCGACCGCTGCGTCATCTACCATAGACTGATGACAGGACAGGGGGCATGTGGTCAGCATGCCGACATCCATGGCCGTTAACTGTGGTTTCCATGACCGGAGCCGCTACTTCTCTATCAAGTAGCTCCTCAATTTGAATCACGAGGCTGAGTGCACCCCGTTACAGGCCTCCCTACCTCAGAAAAATCAGAGGAGGTACCGGGGATCGAACATCGAACCCGGGCCTACGGATACGTAGTCAGCGAATTACAAACTCTCTACTGACATGGTTATAATCTGGTCTGTCTTTGTTTCAGGGACTAGCCTATAGAGTGCAACATGAACCCCGAAGAAATCATTCAGGAAGTCCTACAGGGACACCTCACGTCCCCAAAATGGCCGCAGCCTCGCCTCGTCAAGATCTTCATTGCTTCCACCAGAACCGGTGAGTGCTATTATCTTCATAAATTTTAAATAGTAATTTTATATGCAAAATTATGCTAAACAGGTGCTAAAAAGTGACGCTAAACAAGACAAATCGATAGATATGTAAGCTTTCATGAACCACAGATTATTGTCTCTGTTGGACATTACATGAGAATATTATAGGAGAAAAATTCCTCCGACACTGGGACTTGAACCCAGGACCATTAGGGCAATTAATCATAGGAGAGAAGTTCCATCTGGCGCTGTGAATTGAACTCCGGCTTAGCTCAGTTGGTAGAGCATTGGCGCGAACAGCCAAAGGTTCTGGGTTCAAGTCCCAGTGTCGGAGGAATTTTTCTCCTATAATATTCTCAAGACAAATCGATGACTATCTCAGCCGGGCCGCACCGAGTGGAGCCAGGTGTACAATATCGCCAATACTAAATGATCGTAGTTTTAAATCACAGATGAAAACTTGACTTCCAAATATCTTAGCTTATTTGAATGTTCAGCAAGATATGAAAGTAGGGGCGAGCGCTTAAAATTGTATCGGCGATCGGTTGCTCAACGTCCGGTGTTGACTCCACGCTACGCACGGTAAATGCCCGATGGCTTCAGCTTTGATTCGCATCGTGCATAATATCAACAAAGTCCCATCAGCGTAACCGGGTTAGCGTAAAATGAAATGCAGTAGACCTCATGTGGCATGACAAGGCACTGCAGATGTTGTTGTGTTTAGCATGGAAGTCACGTGATATTGTGTAAACATGTGGTGGCACCTGCAACGCGTGCTTTGAAAACAAATGAAACACTCGCACTTGATACTACCAATCTGTTATTATTAGGGCCCGGAGTTTTAGGCTTTTATAAAAGTTATTTTAATAAGGGACATAAAGCTTTTGATGCTGAAAAATAGGTGAAGTTTCATTATTCTTTTTCTCAGCAATGAATTGTTCTGTAGCCTTGTAATCTGGCATTCTCTATATTGAATATTTCTACAATTGCATACTATTTCCAGAATTAATTTAACTATTACAGATATTGGTAGCCTAATTATCATAGGTAATCCCATGAGAGTTGACGAGTTTATCGATAGATTCGCGACTGCGCAGCAGGAGCGAATTTATCTGATGCAACTCGTCAACTCGAGTTGGATTTATTAAGACTATTCCATGAATAAAATGTAACGGATTATACAAATAATAATTACTTTCGTGCTTCGTTGTATAAAAACAAAACTAAAAGTTGTGAGATCACGGCCTACTATGAATTAACCATCCATGGATCGATTCGAGTTACCATGTTGTTGACCAGCGTTACCAGTGGTGCTTATAAGACATTGTTAACTTAATTCTGGATAGCTAACAGCAGAACAGAATAAAAGCACACGAACTGGCTTGCACGGAATCGAAATTGTGTTTTTAATCAATGTACATATATATTATTTCAATTTCCAAACAAGTTATTTTGTATAATATAATATGTTTTCGTGCCGCTTAATGGCAGCATCTGACTGTTAATCACTGCACACTGATACTTGCGTCTCCAGTAACGAGCAGACGGTTTTATCACGATAAAACACCCTCCTCGCGATTCCACAAGAATATTGCAAGATAAACGGCCGTGATTGGTCTATATCTGAGAAATTGCTAAACGTTATTGGTCAATATCAAACACTCGGCGTATGAGTTGAATAGTCACGGTAAAACACCGTCCTCGCGATTGTTACAAGAATATTGCAAGATAAACGGCCGTGATTGGTCTATATCTGAGGAATGACTAAACGTTATTGGTCAATATTAAACACGCGGCGTATGAGTTGAATAGTCATTATAAAAAGGCAGTCAAATTTAGTGCACTGAAGTGCCGTTTCCCTGATAATTTTCTTAAATAGGCCTACCAATATATCTGAGTGATTTTTTGCTTTCTATTTGTAAATATCATATAAAGAACATGGTGTAAAATCTTTGGATTATCTGCACTACAAATATTTTTAAAAATAATTCAATACTTATTAATTTTTTTTCCAAATTTTTACATAAAATATTTAAAAAGAAAAGAAACTATTAAAGTTACATAATGATTCAAAATGATGTTGTTCACTAATATCAAATATACTTGCATGCAAATTTCACTGCAATATGTTAATAAATGTTTGAGTTATGAGGGAAACGGCACTTCAGTGCACAAAATTTGGCTGCCATTTTGTAATGATAATTACCCATACACAGTGTATACCAGTGTATACGAGTATGAATTACTCGTGTGTTTCTTATGGAGGGTATTTCATCTCCTCGAAAACATTTTATTTTTGGCATTAAAAATTGTTTTATAGTTTAGGCTCTACGTTAATTCTGTGTCAGTCTGTCAGTCAGTCAAGACAAGACCGCTTATATATATAGAGATGATTATTCATTTTGGTTATACAACGGTTAATGTTTGGTAATATTGAAGAACATTATTGTGATTTCTGATCATCGTTGGAAACACTGTGTTCTGAATACAAAACAGAGATAAAAAATCCCTTTAGGCAAGCCTACAGGCTGAGGTGGATTTCAAAGTGCTTTTGGTTTAATTTACTGTCGCTGCGTAGCACTCTTCTTCTTTAGCTTTGGCACGACAATCCCGTAATAATAATTGCAAAAAAGAGGAAGGAGCACTTTTCAAGCATTCAAATCTCGCCTTATATGAGAACTATCAAGAAACTAGTTATTGATTTGTAGAGTACTCATAAAGAGCTTTTCAACGATACCCCACAAGACGTAGCTTCAAAAATTTCCATCCCCCCATCCCCACTCGTACCCCCAAAACCCCCGAATCGTTGGTGTCACTGTGAACTCCATAGGGAGTACTCTAATTTATTCAAACAAAGTTTCCCTCTATACTTCATAGGGACCGAGATATAAATATTTTAAAATTTCAACCCCCTCCCCCGGCCCACCCCTTGGGCCAATTTTGCTCATTAACGAACTTGTTCCAACTATTGAGCCTAGAAATAACATAATGAAATTTGGTTCAAACATCTTCAAAATTACGGCCGCTAGCGTGTAAAGATATATAAATATATATAAATGACATGGTATCGATTGCAATAGATAGATTTTTCTTCGAAATCTACCTAAAAACGCGTATAAATGTGAAGCTCTTATTATTTACCTTTTGATTCAGTTTTGTTTGAAGCTGCACCATCATATAATAATATTGAATAACAAGCGAAGAACAGAACCTATCCTGAAAACGATATTCAAGGAATCTATAGACAATTGACATACAAGTTTCAGTTTAACCTAAGCGGAGCTGGTTCTAAAATAAGACATTTGAGAAGTAGAACAAACTAGTGCTATAAAATAACAGAAGACTCACGTGGGAAGCAATAAATCTTCATGAATTCATTTGAAATACTGAAAAAGGAGTAGGTAGGAATTATATGATGCATAATATAGCTCAGCGGTATAAAGTTACACATGAAGGGATTCGAAGAAAAATACTGGATATGAGGTAGTGATTCTCAACTGTCAGAATTTATAATGTTGCCATGACTACCACCTTTATCATACAACTGACGTTCTTCTATTGGAAATCTATACCTTCTTTTGTTTCCTACAAATAGAGCACTGCGTTAGTGGTACAGCAAGAGTAATGATGGAAAGAAATTTCCCATATCTCATGTCTGAAATTCCCACCTCGACGAGATTCGCTACAAGTAGAGGGTTCTCTTTTCTCTTGCTATTGGATCAGAAATAAAAATCCCCGTGATTTTTAAACTTGATGAAAATAAGTCACATAACTTTCTACACTTATAAGCAAGGACAGTGAAATATGTTTTCTTCACAAATGGTACCACTGCTAAATGTACCTTCACAGATAATGAAGCACCATTAAACGCAGTAAGTTTTCATGTAGCCTACACAGTGTTTTTTTTTAAGTTTGTTCCATATTCATTTTTCCAGTTATTAAGTGGTAATTTTTTAGATTGTGTGCGAGACGGGAAAATGTCTGTCCGTCCGTCCATCCGTCCGTCCATGTGTCTGTACCGCGCGATAACTCAATACGCTTTATCGGATTTTCATGAAACTTGGTATACGAATTTATGATGTCCATGGCAAGAAGCCTATTTATTTTTAACCAAATCGGTTGGCCGGTACCGGAGTAACTAATTAAAGGTCATATGCTTTTTAAATGGGAAATCATGACTATACCTACTACAAAGCCGCTTTGCTAATCATTGAGGGCCTTGAGTCCAATGCAATCAGATGTTTGTTTATTTCGTTGTTCAAGTTGAAATGAGTACTTCATACACATAAGGTATATTACTGTGAAATAATTAGACCTACGTACAATAAGCGGAGTTCTTTGCAGTGCATTTTATGAAATGTTGACATAGCCTATTTTAAGAATTTCTTATATCAGTGTATACGAGTATGAATTACGGTTAAGTATCAAACTTAAGATCAGTGTTCTTCCGTAAACCCTGCTTAATTAGCCGATCTGGAGCTTAACTCGGAAATGGATTAGAAAAATAAGTTATTTTCTGCATATTGTACTAGCAATTATCACTACGTGTAAAGTCTTTTAATCGGTCTTGTGAGTGATCAATTGCTAAAACTGCATTTAGCGGAAATACTTCAAATCTAAAGAAACAAACGTAGAAACCACGGCCTCTGTAGGTTTATTCCATTCTTAAAATTGAATAGAGAGGGCCTTGAGTACAATTCAGTCAGATATTTGTAAATTTATAATGTTAGGCCTTGCTTTGGATGTATAAGAGGGGAGTTACCTTAAATCATTTCTAAATGTTCTCACGGGTTTAGTAATAACAATATAAATCCTTTTTTGCACGATGTAACTAATTAATGGTACCTTACGAATATTGTTGCCGTGGATCGTAACTTGGCATTCTCACACGCAATCTAGTTGCTATGAAAACAAAAGAAATCTCAATGCTGTAAAAATTACAAAAAGCACTAGTGCCGTAAGTAAAACCATCACAATACAAGCCTTTACCGAAGACCGGAACCAAGGCCCCCCAGTTTGTGGCGGCTTTAACAGGACAAATATTCGGTCCCCATAACAACCAACACATTCGAATCACTTTCTGAAATACAACATCTATCTTCAATAATGTATATACATAATATTTTCAGCTAATATCTCAATTAATATAAATAAATAGATATAAATAATCATCGTGCAAAAAATAGCATGCAATACTCGTGCCGTAAGCGCATAACGGATCTCGGAAATTGAAAAACTCTTTCCTCGATCCGTATGCACCGCTTACGGCACTTGTATCGCAATATACTATTACAATACAGTAATATTGTACTACATTATAGTGAACAATGAGAAAGTGCCAACTTATGCAATCAAATTTTCTCCTTTCGTCACAAGTAAGAAAGGTGATATAGAATCACAATGAGCTAAACTTTGTAAGAGGAAGTTGGCAAAGTACTAAAGTTTTGACGAGACTCCCTCTGTTCTATTAAAGCAATTTAAGAAAACTTGTACGGGATTACTTTAATAAAAACAGATGTTCTACAAGAGTTTGAAGTCACCATTACTGAACCTAGACTTCACCTTCCTATGGAGTCAAGTGATCCTTAAAATTCTCTTCTACAATATACAGAGTGATATAAAATATTATTTTATAATAATAGAGTTGTAGCCCAACCATGGGCGTACGGTGGGGGAGGGTTGAGGGGGTTGAAACCCCTCCCGAAATATCTGCGATGTTCAATAATTTAAAAAAAAAATGGGTTATTTAATTATATTTTCTTACATAACATAGCATTATTACAAAACTCTTATAGGCTAAATTTTTATTTCTCATTAATGATTCTACATTCTCGTAATTTATTTAATAATAATAATAATGCGCAAACTTAATCTCAATGAGCAAATGATCTGAAATATCTTCTACAAGAGAAGAAAGCATAGGCCTATTGTTATTAAATAATTTATTAATACTGGTGGGTTCTTAATTTTTTACTTCTTATAACAGTGACGCGTTACTGATAAAATATCCAGGATCTTTATGTTGTGTGATCGATTGGATATCAGCTTTCAATACGTAAAACCAAATTTTCTGGAATGGACTTACCTCCAGAAACCAGCACAAGTAGTAGTAAAAACGAAATTACTACGTCTGTAATCAACTTGCCGATACAAAAATAACAGAATATAGATACAATGATTCATAGTGCTCTGCATAAAGAAATCATAGCCCAGTGTGTATTACATCCTATGGTGGCCTACTATGATAATTTCTCTAAAGAAAGATTTTAACTAGACTATTTAAAACAAGAAATGGACAGATACTTAAAGAAAACAGTTTGAAATACTGTGCTGCATAACTAACATATTATTTATGGTGTACTAATGATCACAAGACAACTGTTTAGTTACTGAAATAGTGTAATGGGCCAAGTGAATAAACATGTAGTAATTGCTTTTACTTGAAAATAACAGAATAAGCTTCAAAATATGTGAATAATAATATAGAATATGCTTGTGCTAATTAACAAAAGAAAGTTGTTGTAGGAAATGCTAAATTTCCCAGCACTTGCTTAAAAATCTGATGTGAAAGTCACATAACTTCCTCTGCCCAAATAAAAGTTAGCAGTATTCACATATCCTTTTACAGAATCGCAAGACACAATTTTACGCTAATTATCCTATAAATACCTCTTCTTTCAATGATGCGACTAAAAGCGCAGTCTATATAACAAACTTAAAAAAAAAGAACAAAT
This sequence comes from Ectobius pallidus, assembly GCA_964059195.1. Lineage (NCBI taxonomy): Eukaryota > Metazoa > Arthropoda > Insecta > Blattodea > Ectobiidae > Ectobius > Ectobius pallidus. The sequence goes on along the minus strand of CAXKWD010000002.1, from coordinate 20,038,206 downwards.
GACTGCAGACGTTTATTGAACTTTCTGCCGTAAAATATAATTTCCGAAATTTATCGAATATTTCCCTCAGATACATCTTTACTCTATGCATGGCCAACAATACATCTTTCTCACTTCACATTCTTATATAAAATAAGAGGCCGTGAAAGAGCGCGAATTCAGTTGTTCATCACGTAAGACAAACTTTCTACAAACAGTGGGTGAACAGTGGGTGGCTTGTAACTACCCTCAGAGAATTTTCTCGAAAAAATGTTTCAAATAAAAGTTTTAGCTCTTAGTATAAGCAACCTATGTGCAAAATTTAAAGAAAATCGTTAGAGCCGTTTTCGATAAAATCGCGAAAAACGAAAATTTCTTCATGTAAAGTCCCCTTAAAAATAAGAGAAAATAGTCGCCAATCTTATCCTCACATCTTCAGAAGGTACCTGACCCAAATACGAAATTTTGTTTTCATACGATTTTCCGTTTTGGAGCTAGCTTGTTCACAGATATTTTCCACACAGACACACAGACACAGAGACATAGAGACATGTTTCCAAAAATAGTATTTTTGGATTCAGGGGGCCTTGAAACGTGTATATATGCTAAAAACTCAACTTCGAATTTTGGGGTCGAAAACAATACTTCCTCTGCCTATAGTACCTATGGTACGGGCAGAGGAAGTAAAAAGATGTGAATAAAACCAAGACTCTGCTTTGACTTCATAGCAAATGCTGCAAATTTTTCAAGTGTGGGTATACCCATGCTAGTTTTAATTTGATTGGAAGTGTAAATGATGAAATGGCTGCTTTTATGCAAGTGAAAACTCCTAAATATCGCAGACGTGTTCGGATTCTTGAAAGTGATTATCATTCTTCAGAATATGAACAAATTGTAACTGTTTATCACTTTCATCACTGGTCATAAAAATTTCAAGACTCAGAAGATGACATTTTGATATCGATAACAATTAAAAAACACTCACATGTTTCCTACTATTTCCATGACCTGCTAGATTGATGTTTATTTTTAATTATCTAGGGGGCCGTGATCCACAGAAAAGGCTAAATTTTTCCAGCATTTACTAGCTAGCACTAGTAAAAGATTATTCACACAAAACTGAGCTAATGCTAGTGCTATTACTTAATGCTAGATAGCAAATGCTTTTGCTTACACTTAATTCTAAAAGCAAGTGCTTGCTTTTTATTCACTTGACCCATTAAGTTACAATGTGCGCAAGGACATGGGGCTGATACAACATTATATTCAACCCCCTCCAAACAGAATTTCACCGTACGCCCATGAGCAGTACATCTTTATGTTTCATTATATATGCGCGAGACTCAATTTCTCTCGCAAACTATCAATGCGTGCCGGACCGCGAAGAAAACAGTTAAAAGAATGGTTAGCCTCATAGCTTATTTCTTTTACATTATTCTGTGAATTTTACATGAATTTTAATTTTCTTTTGAGTTATTTTCCGTTATTTTATTACAAATTTAATTCAAAATATTGAATCCTACAGGTAAGTTATGCATTTAAGAGTTAATAGATCTGCTGGTTTTCGTGAATGATCATACCAGCTGGACAAAACTCTGCGTGTTTTAACTTAAAACATTTTTCTATTAACCTTATATTTCTGATTTTATTCTATTTTTGGGGCGACGCATATACTTCAGTGGCAGTGAAAAGAATTAATAGAGCGCCATAACTAAGAATAAAATGTGTCTCTTAGCATAATATGTTATTTATGACATTCTCTTAATGTAAATTGGTTATAAAAATTAAGAGAATTTCGTTACCACATCGCATCCCCGAAGGATACATAACCCAAATAAAATCAGATTAATGCACTCAGTAACTTTCTTTACTCTAAACATGGCCAACAATACGTCTTTCTCACTTCATTTTGTGATACAGAATAAGAGGCCGTGAAAGTGCTCGTATTCAGTTGATTCAAACCTGATGAAAAGCTTTATTGTTCACCAAGAAAGACCGAACAGTGGGTGGCTTAATAGTATATTGCGATACAAGCGCCGTAAGGCATGCATACGGATCCGTTATGCGCTTACGGCACCAGTATTGCATGCTGTTTTTTGCACGATGATTATTTATATCAATTTAATTATATTAATTGTGATATTACCTGAAAATATTATGTAGGCCTATATACATTCTTGAAGATAAATGTTTACTTCAGAAAGTGATTCGCATTTGTTGTTGTTTATGGGAACCGAATATTTGTGCTGGGGGGCCTTGTCCATAAAGGCTTGTATTATGATATGCCGTAAGTAAATTCTTACCGCACATAGCAACAATATTGCTATGCGGGAATGTCAACTTACGATCCACGGCAACAACATTCGTAAGTACCACTAATTAGTTAAGGAGTGCAAAAAACAGTTTAACGTAACAAATTAAACTTACTATCACTCCACTAATCAAACTGATAGAAATTCATCATCAATAACTTTCGAGGATTAGGCCTTTTTGGCCTGTTCCGCTTCAGCTTGGAATTTGGTCTTTCCAGCGTTTCTTTGGTCTTCCAAGATTTCTTTTCCCTCTTGGTCTGTAGTTGTAGAGTCTTTGGGGTAGTCTGTCTTCTGGCATTCGCAATATGTGCTGATGCCAATTGTTTTTGAAGGTATTGATGGTTTCCGTTATGTAGCTCTTCTCTAATTACTTCGTTTCTTTCGTGATCATGCATGGTATATCCTCCTAAAGGTCTTAGTAACTTCATTTACAGAAATTCATAAATAATTTAATTAAAATAATTTCCGATAATTCTTTTCTGAAAAAAAAAAAGTTTCAAATAAAATTTAAAGAAAATCGTAAGAGCTGTTTTCGAGAAAATCGCGAAAAACGAACATTTCTTCAGGTAAAGCCCCCTTAAAAATAAGATAAAGTTGTCGCCAATCTACGCGTCACATGCCCAAAAGGCATCTAACCCAAATACGAAATTTTGTTTTCAAACGATTCTCCTTTTTAGAGTTAGGCTTATCACAGACACACACACACATAGACATGTTTCCGAAAATAGCATTTTTGTGTTTATGGCATCTCAAAACGTGTACTTTTAAAAATTCAACTCTGAATTTGGAGGGTCGAAATCAATACTTCCTCTACCTATAGTAGGCCTACCTATTGTACGAGAAGAGGAAAAACAGTCCCATCATAATCATTGTTTACCACTTATAACGGCTTCTCGTAAAAGTATTTCATCTTTTGTTTTCTGTTGATGAATCAAGTTTTGAGTCATTCTGTGTTTGGAGGTTTCTAGGAGAGCGGAGGCGTATTTTGATTGGCAGGCGAGTTCAACAAGTCTATATTTCATGTAACGAAACAAAGAGGCGCCACCGTTGTGTAATTAACTTTATAAATATTTCTTTTGCCTTTAATTAAATTTTACAAAGCCATAAAACACGTATGGGATTCACTAACAACCTGCAAAACAAGAGCATTGTTATGGAGGAGTTAGGCTCATTAGTGAGTGTGTACCTGACAGAGAGGAGCTTACTTCAGCAAATATAGCCTAATTATTTTGGTTCACAGTTTCCACACACAATTATTGTTTATGACAGTTTTATTTTTTCATTTTATGAATATTATCACCTGAAACTAGTAAATCCATAAATAAAAATTATATACAGGATGTAAAAGTATATTCTTTGGTTATTGGCCAGATTTCTGAAATGTTCAACCGGGACACCGGAATGCCCCCCAGCGTCGCAGGTATTCAAGGGTACACACCCTTGGCGGGTTTTTAGAGTGTTTTAGAGGGTAGTTTATTCTCAATGCTATGAATAAATGGTTACTGATTAGGAACCTAAACCAGGTGATAAATGACATAAGCATATAAATTTAAACATTTTATTTCTAACATGTTAATATTTAAAAGTTACTTAAGTAAGAAGAAACAATTTGAATAAAGAATAAAAATTTGAACAATATTTACATGTACTTTTCATTGGCTAGGATTTTTTTCAGAAAGTATTTTTTGGTTTTTATCTTGTTGTAAAAATCTTCACAAGCTAATCCAATATTAATTTTACATGTCATCAAGCCTTTACCCGTAGATTCCTTCATCAAACCCCTATCATCAGTCCATGCGTTATTCATCAAAGAAAATACCCTCTCAACTGGTGCTGATGTCCCAGGTAAGTAGAAGGCATACTCAACAATCTTGATCGGATTGGGGGCTGCTATGTGATTCTCCTTGAAATGACCAAACAGTCTGAGCCATTTTTACCGGGACGTGAAGTAAACCGGCCGGAACACTGGGATTTTGTCTGAAAACCGGGACGTCTGGCAAGCCATCAAGATGTAACATTGATCAAGATTATATAATACAATGTATGAGAGTTTTGTTGAGAGACAACATATATGTTGATTAGTTTATATTAGTATTATACTATTGTGACCGCCGGCGTGGTCTTGTGGTTAGCGTCGCTGACTACAGATCCGTTGGCCCGGGTTCGATCCCCGGTACCTCCTAGGAATTTTCTGAGGTAGGGAGGTCTGGCAGGGGTGCACTCAGCCTCGTGATTCCAATTGAGGAGCTACTTGATAGAGAAGTAGCGGCTCCGGTCATGAAAACCACCATTAACGGCCGTGGGTGTCGGCATGCTGACCACACGCCCCCAATCCTGTCATCTGCGTGTGGTAGATGACGCAGCGGTCGGATGGTAGGCCAAGTCCCTCCAGGGATGTAGCGCCACGGAGTTCAGTTTTTTATTATACTATTGTATATCTGAAAAGCATAGTAAACGTTGTGTAGATTGAACTTTAGGGATAAATTTAATTATTTGTGGTTAGGTGAACAGATTCTTCCTTTTAGAGATTTTAAAATGTGTAAACAGTGCATGTGTTAACATTAACTTTAGCCCGTATACACGTGCCGCCTTCCCTTAAGCGATCCACGCTAATATTTAAAAGTATTTACCCTACCACTTGCAAGTACCACTTGTAACGAGCGGAAAAATGACAGGCCTTCAGCTAAATAATTTCAAATATTGTGAGAAGCGGGCAGCTGCACCCTCAGGCGCCGAGTCTGGGTTTAAAACAATTCTTTCGGTTCAGTAGATGCAAAAAGAAAACAGAAATGTAACTGGATTTACAAAGAAAGAACCCTTTTGTTGTGTTTATGTCTGGCTGAGCAGAAGCATGCAGGCATGGCACACTATAATTCCAGTATATTCCTGCTCCATGGCCGACTGGTACATTTAATCATTTAAATAATGGTATTTCATATGGGTTACAGAAGAGAGGATTATAGCATTATAATAGTGGAACAATGGGGAATTATTTTTATCTCTCTTTCTCTCTCTCTCTCTCTCTCTCTCTCTCTCTCTCTCTCTATATATATATAAGGCTTTGTCCTGACTGACTGAACGAATAACTGACTGACTGAATGAATAACTGACTGACTGACTGACAACAATCAACGTAGAGCCTAAACTATAATAAGTAGAGACTTGGAATTTTGACAGTACCTTCGTTTCATAATGTAGGTGCTCACTAAGAAGAGATTTTGATAAATTTTGATTTTAAATGCCAAAAATCAAATGTTTTTGAGAATACTTAATCCCTTTTTACACAGAATTATCAAATCCAAATCACAGCTCACATGACAACAGTGTATTGTTGGTAGTCTTTACATAAGGCTTTGGAAATAAATGAAACAAGACTTTGAAAATTAGAGAAGGTATTAAAATTTATATTTGAGTAGGCCTATATTATGTATCTCAAAATTTTGTAGATGATGTAAAATAATCAGTAAATTCAACCTTTTAATCGAAATGTTCGAATTAATCAATATGTTCTTTACAGCTTAGGCCTATTAGTTTCGTGGGCAAAGCCTTAATGGGGAAACACTGGACGAAGAACACTATGCGGTGGTTTTTGGGCTAGGGAACTCTAATCGGAGGTCTTTTTTTTCTCCTGGTGGCGCACTTTGATCGTGAAATGCACCTCGAAACTAGGTTTTGAGTTTTTTTTTTAAATTATCAATCGTTATAATAAAATTGTTTATGCATGATTTGGGTAAGGTTCATGAATCTATGGTTCATTTTAATAGTTTCATTTGGAATTTTTATGCACATATGGTAGCATAAGATTCGTTTTGTTCGTTTATTTATATTTTTAACGTTAAACAATGCAGTTAAGAGTAAACTTACGTAATTCCTCCAATTTATGTAAAAACTATGTCAGTGTTAATAAATATAATGTTTTAATTATTTTTCTGTTAAATAAATGATTGAAGCACAATATCTAGCCGCGGGTACCTGCTAATTATATATTCTGTTAAAGGGTTATTTTATAGATAAATAAAAACAAATAGCTAGTTAGGAATTTATTTTTACAATAATAATAATAATAATAATAATAATAATAATAATAATAATAATAATAATAATAATAAAGTAGAGAGGATAGGTTTAGCATGGTAGAGATTAGGTATCCGGACGTGGAGAAATACAAGAAAGAATATGAGAAAGGAATGTGTCCACTTTGCAGTTCAAATGAAAATGCCGGATAAATGTTTATAGATAAGAAACTCTTAGCAACGTGGAAAATAAAAAATTAATACAAAAAAGGAACAAGCTTTAAAACATTAGGCAAAGTATTATTTTTGATAAGAAAGAAATGGATACAAAGATATGGAAGTTTCAACCTAATGACGTAAAATGTTATATTGCACCATTGAAAATTCATTGTTTGAAACTTTTAATTGCAATGTTTTGATATTGTGGATTGGTTTACGCACAGAGAGCGCCTGCTGAATGCGACTAGACTACTTGCACAACAATTTCTACAAAATTGTTGTGCGGGTAGTCTAGTCGCTTCCAGCAGGCGCGCTGTGCATTGGATTGTGAATCGTTACAATGATCTAAGTAAATGTGGGTTGTCGACCAAGAGCTAAACTACGCCCTACTAAGCTAAGCCAACTGCAGCTAAGCTAAACTAATGTTGGATGCCCACCAAAAACTAAGTGAATGTTAATCGGTTGTTAGTGATTTGTTGTGCTGGACGGACGCTACAACGAAAATGATCAGTACTGGGGGCGAAGGCGTCTTGTGGAGGGGGAAACCTAGCTTAACTTACCCAACTAGCTAACCCAATTGACGTAGCTCATTTAGTTTCCTTAGCTTAGCTTTGTTTAGTTTTACTTCATTTATTTCTTATTTCAAGTGGTATAGGACAATCAATAATCTTAAAACCTTCCGCCTGATATACCACTATATTTGTTCAATCACAACTGGAAGCTGAATGAGAATATAATCAGGAATACAATACAGATGATTAAATATATTATATTAGTACTAGAGTTGAACTTAAACATTTTTTTAAGTTAAATTAGTTTGTTAACACTATTTTTAAACATCAATGTAACGTACTTATGACTGCTTTAAATACGTTATGTTATTTTTATAGCAACTTACACATTTTTCTGCTGATTGTATTATTATAAAATCAGGTAAACTGATGCAACAAAATGCTAGAGTGCTTTTCTTTAATCAGTGATAATTGCAATTATGAAATGCAGAAAATAATTAGTTTTGTTATCGATTTCAGAGTTAAGCTCCAGATCGATTAATTAAGCAGGGCTTACGGAAGAACAAAGGTACAGTTTAATAAGCATATGAGAAGGAATATGTGGGTAGTGTTATTTGTCAACTGTATTGCAACTTCCAAAGCTGTATGTAAAACAGTATTACACAACTCACTCCATCGCCCTGGAAATCAGGAAAATAATAATCAACCTAAAGAAGACCACATCAGTCACTCTTCATTGGGTCAAAGGTCACGCGGGTCTCAGGGGCAACGAAAGAGCTGACTACCGTTGCCAATTGTGCTCAAGTATCATATCAATACGATACAGATAACCACCTTTATCAACCACGTCTTCCACTCCATCACATAAACTGTTTTCATATTATAATATGTTATAGTAATTATGTATAATTCTGTAAATATCCCGTGATATACCAGTTGGTGAAACACGGGTTGTAATGTAACTAAACAAATAAAAAATAAAAAAACAGTATGTTGTCATGAGAATTGATTTGCATTTGATAAATTCTTTCTAGTATATTACCATAAAATAGGCACTAAATTGAGTACTATTCCGGTACCGGTCAACCGATTTTTCCCAAAATCAATAGGCTTCGTCCCATGACGAGTTTCATACCAAGTTTCATGAATATCCGATAAAGCGTTTTTGAGTTATGGCGCGTACAGACAGACGACATACATTTTCTCGACCCTCACACAATCTCATAAAGAACCATTCTGGCTTTTTAGAAAATCATGAAAACTGATATAATAAAGTGCCAGTATGTTTTTGTTTAATCAGTTATGATTGCAATTATGATATGGAGAATACAAAAAAAATCAATTGGCCGGTTTCGGGATTTGAACCATGGAACTCCAGAATGTGAGGCGAAGACGTTACCATCTCGGCCACCTGGGTCAGTTTAACGGTCTAGTTGGATAAGCGCATGTAAAACAATAGTGTTTTTTGTCATAGCTAACTGTATTTTAATTTCCAAGGCCTTATAAGATCACAGTAAAACAATAGGCTATGTTGTCAAGATAACTGATTTGCACTTTTAAAATAAATTCCTTCGATATATTACCATAAAATAGGCAATAAAATGAGCATAACTCCGAAACAGGTCAACCGATTTTATCCAATATCAACAGACGTCTTCCCATGGATATTGTAAATGTGTATACCAAGTTTCATAAAAATCCGGTTAAGCGTATTTGAGTTATCGCGTCTTTAAAATAGACACTAAATTGGGTTTTACTCCGGTACCGGTCTACCGATTTGGTCCAATATCAGCTGACGTCTTCCCATGTACATTATAATTGGGTAAACAATGTTTCAGGAAAATTCATTAAAGCATATTTGAGTTATCGCTACTTCTTATATATTAACATAAAAGGCACTAAATTGGGGATTATTCCAGTACTGGCCAACCGATTTGGTCGAATATCAATAGACGTCTTCCCATGAACATTATAAATGCGTATACGAAGTTTCATTAAAATCCGATACAGCCTGTTTGAATTATGGCGCCTTTAAAAGATACACTAAATTGGGTTTTACTCCGGTACCGGTCAACAAATTAGGTTCATATTCAACAGGGTACTTTTCATGGACGTCATAAATGCGTACACCAAGTTTCATGGAAATCCGATACAGCCTGTTTGAGTTATGGCGCCTTTCTAATATAATATATTAAAATAGGTACTAAATTGGGCATTACTCCGGTACCGGTGAACCGATTTGGTTCAGTATCAATAGGGTTCTTCCCACGGACATTATAAATGTGTTTTCCAAGTTTCATGAAAATCCGAAAAAGCGTTTTTCAGTTATGGCGCGTACAGACACACGGACAGAAAGACAGACATTTTTTCGTCCCCCACACAATCTCATAAAGTACCATACTGGCACTTAATAAACACGTGCCACTCTCGGTGAGTTGGTTGATGGAAACTCAGAGAATAGAGCCACTCCTCTCCCCTTATGTGGGTAGTGACGCAAAGCGTTGACTTCCCTTGTCGAAGTAAAGAGTCTCAGCTATTCAGCAGACTTTCTGGATCCATCAGTTGTATGTCTCGCGTCAACGTTGCCTTTAACCTCATTTTTTACTGAATGTTATTGTATGGGCGACGCTCTTCCTTCATTGCATAAAAGCTGGAGAACTTGGCTTGGAGTTTTCTGTGAAATTAAAATAATTTTCTGAAAGGTCACGTGCTAACTTTATCCGCACATCCGCTCGCTCTTGCGGAAAAATTCTCAACTTGTGAGTTGAAACAACTTTTTCATTTGATTACTCAAACTGTGTATTTTCATGTTACAAATTCGTGCTTTATATAATTTTTAATTACCATCCTCTTTTCCTTGTGAAAGTGGAAGGAATGTTCTTAGATCTAAATGCTTGAGTTATGAAAGTTTAAATTAGGACAGTAATACGAAGAACGAAGCCTACACTCAAATGGAAGACTTCTTTGAAATTGCATTATACTTCTGTGATATTAAAGACATTTACAGTCAGACGAAGTTGGTGAAGGAAGATTTTCTTTGTGTCATTAAGTGAATGATATGAAAGTGTTGCTACATTACGTGTTCACAAAACTTTCTTTGACGGTTACAGAAGTTATATCAGATCCCAACATTTTCTATCGTCAAGGGTACGGAAGTTTATGCCCTATGAGAAGACGAATTATGCATATAAATGTATTCAAGAACCAGTATATTATTACTTCCTCTGCCTGTACCATAGGTCTTATAGGTAGAGGAAGTATTGTTTTCGACCCCCAAATTCGATGTTGAGTTTTTAACCATAAATACACGTTTCGAACGAATAAATACAAAGCTTGAAATATGTTTGTCAGAATATTCGCTTATGTCATAAAAATGATTGTCAATTAGCCACTTATGCACACTTTTCTTAAAATTACTCAAATTAATATCCTGAGCATTTAATGGAACCTTATCAAACACAAAACAGCCATCCACTCGAACCAATTCTTGGATTTAGTCAGCCCGACCCGGGATTCCAAAATGTGATAATTAATTCTTGTTGGGTAATTATGAAGCTCTGATCAAGTTTCATAACTGTTATGATTCTTTTCAATGTGCAGTAGACAATGATATAATATACCGGTATATATATATATATATATATATATATATATATATATATATATATATATATATTGCACATAATAGTTTATAATAGTCGATATTTTCTGATATATGAAGAGGGATCTACAATGACCATCATAACAGGATCCTGTAAAATTCTAATAGCATTCTTTTGAAGTCCTAGAATCTTAGCTATGCCAACTCCATTGCCCCATAAGCAAACACCATAAACCAGTATGCTGTTTAAAAAAGGGTAATTGTGTTCTTCAAGTAGGCCATAAAGTAAGTTTCCGTGGGGCCGTTTACAGAAACAAAACACAATGTCATAGAAATGTCTATTGCAACAGATACAGCATTCGCTACCGAAAATAAGAAAATAAGACATTTTTCATACCGTGGGACTAACTTTTGAATACCTGTGTCGTAGAAGTCTGCCGCCTGGGATTTGAACTTTGTGACAGCCATCTCCGCCTCTTTGTCATTTTCTGTCATTTCTTGAGGTGTAGAAAAAGATGGAAATCGCTGGGATCGAATTCCGGACTATAGGATGAATGTTAAACACCTCCCAGTCGAACCTCCGCTGGAGTCTTGCTGGGAGGTCTTTAAAAATCCACCTTACAGCTCGGATCTCGCTACCAGTGCAGTGATTTCCATCTTTTTCTATACCTCAAGAAATGACAGAGAATGACAGAGGCGGAGATGGTTGTCACACAGTGGTTCAAATCCCAGGCTTCCCAGACTTCTACGACACATGTATTCAAAAGTTGGCCCCACAGTATGAAGAAATGTCTCATTTCCTATTGCGAATATTTTGAAAAATAGCTAAACACTTGCTGTATCTGTTGCAATAAACATTTCCATGAAACTTACTTTATGGGTCGTCCTAATAAATAGATAACTCGAGACAATCTAACACATATATTACACATACCAACAGCCATTTTGGTACCTTAGAATTTATACTTACTCTTGGGTATATTTAGTTCGCTGATGCCAAATGTGCCATTAGTTTTGTCGTATCAGCTTTAGTTTCGTGAGATATGGTATTACCATTAAGTATATTATCCCATTTTACGTTTGATGTAAATAAAAAACAGTGCCCATTTTTAGCTTCTAAATCATGTGAAGAAAAAAGCAACACACTAACATTACATTAACATTACAATAACAATAAAACATGGGGTGTATCGAAAAATTGATATTATCACATATTGTACGGTCGTTTATTAGCTGTCAATTTGAGGGCCAAAAAATAATCCAGCTTTTAGTTTTCTGTACTTCGTACAGATTTCGTCATACGGGTAAAAGCATGGTAAAGAACCTTCACTAGCTATATTATCAAGCAAGATTTTGTTTCGCTAGACTAGGAGTTCACGAATAAAATCTCTATATATATAAAAGGCTTTGTCCTGACTGACAGGAATCAACGTACAGCCTAAACTATAACAGGTAGAGACTTGGAATTTTGATAGTACCTTCGTTTCATAATGTAGGTGCTCACTAAGAAAGGATTTTGAAAAATTCTGATTCTAAATGCCTAAAATTAAATGTTTTTGAAAATACTTAATCCCTTTTTACATAGAATTATCAATTCCAAATCACAGAATATATTGTTGCCAAATGGTATCAGATGGGCTTGGAAAAAAACAAATGAAATGCACTTTTGACAAATAAAGAGAAGTTATCAAAATAATTCATGTTATAAATAAATATTACGGAATGAAATCCACTAAAATAATGGAATCACATAACTTTCTCTACCCTGGACATAGAGAAAACAAAACGAGGTATGGTAATGTGTAACTTATATTATTATATTATATCGCAGGTTTTTGGAGAGAAAAGTATGAAAGTGATAATTCTTTCTGTTTAATTTCATCCCCAAAACGGTTTTATGGTAACATAAGAGTGGGAAATTTCCCGCCTCGATATTACAATTTTATGTTACAGGAATTTCTGTTTCTTCTTATTTAAACCTCTACCAGGCTTGCTGTGCACTATACAAGCGATGGGATGCAAAATTCTACGTCCTCTATGAGCCATAAAAAACTATATCAAGCTTTTTCTGAGGGAATAGTTTGAGTGTAATAAGTCATTCTTCCAATTTCAAATTATAAATGCCTATATAAGGACCTAGAATTGAAAATTGAAAATCTTTCATAAGTTAATTTCCAATTACAAAATACAAAACCCGGGCGACGCCGGGTCTTTTAAGCTAGTCTATATAAAAGTAGAGCTGGTAGAGAAAACTGTTTACATATTTGGAATACGCACACTAAGTATAGCCAAAATCCAGTAAAACGTCTGAGACACCAAACAATAGTCCTTTTTTGTTGGGCTGTGTTATCAGCCTGTGGAGCCCAGGTCAGTCTACTGTCCAATGTAATGCTTAAGAGTTAAACTCCTCTAAAAATTTACTTCTTGTGCATAATTCGAGGTTTTGACGACGTCGCCATTTCCATCAGAGATGCAGCCAAGGATTATGGGGGTGAGTGGGGAATATTTATCTTCTTGTTTACGGACACAAATAATAATAAAAAAAACTGTTTTATAGAGCAATAAAGTTCCGCAATATTCCTGAGAACAATAACAACTGAAATGAGTGTCTCTGATGTGACGTAGTTTTCTCTACTCGTAAATCTCACTTCGAGAGACCACGGACTGTTTTATTAAACACACCAACCCCTTCTATCACCTTAAGTATGTAACTCTGCGGTGTTATTTGCAAAGCTGTGTTGTTCCTCACTAGATAGAAGGAAAAAATCGTTGGCATACAGTTTAAATATCGACTAGCCTAATCCTATAGTTAGAGTTCGGATGTTTATGACCAGGGCTCGGATTCTGTTGACCTAAAATTGTTTGAAAAATGACCTATAAAATGACCCTAAATTTTAAAGAAAATGGCTTATAAATTATAAAAAATGACCCAAAAACTGATATCTTATTTATAAAAAATTATTACTGTACAAATAAAGTTATGGACTAGTTTGTACATAATTATAAAAACTGTAAATAACTGTAATGCTGTGAATGTTCTTTTCTCACGGAAATTTATACTGGCTCTGAGGCACTGGCGAGTTAAAATTCGGCATTTCCTTTTATGGTCTGCTGGATTATATTGTTGTTTAATTGAGGGAAAACAGAAGTTTGCACTCTCAAATCCAAACAGTTGGCAGACTCTGGTGCCAAGCCAATCTAATAACATAGTAACATAATAAAAAATGTTGGCTTTTCTTTGATTCTCATTTCCGACTGAGACATATTAACAGTTGAACGCCGAATTTTTCCTTCTTGTATTAAACAAACAACACTTCAAAGACAGCACCGTTAGCGACGAAGAAAAGTTAATACCCTCAATGTAAATACATGAAAATGACTAAATAAGGAAGCAAATGACACGGAAATGAAAAAAATATTGACCTAAAATTGAAATAAATGCCCTAAAAATATAAAATTGCATAAAATGACAAAAAATGATCTATTAAAAATGCATTTCTAGAATCTAGAGGCCATGATTAGGATTTATCCACAAGTTGGCAATGTCTATGCAGCATCTATAAAATGATGACATGTCATTAGAATCCGGGCCCTGTTTATGACATATATTTTTATCCTGACCTACATTCTAGCCGAAAACACAAATTAAACATGAACTGCACATTTGTTATCCTAATGAGACCGTTTTTATTTTGCATATAAAGTCATTTTTTCGTAATTTTCATGGTCTTGTCATATTTCGGTTATGTTTGTAATTTAACGTCACATTTCAGTTATAAGTAGGGACCGGATTTTTAGGTTTTTAAAGTCATTTGAAATAGTTTTTTTAGGTTTTTGTCCAAAATATCGTCTTCGGGTAGAATAATTGGTTAATGAATTTGAATGTGCTACATATGATTAAATACATAATACTTGTAAAATTTAACTTAACAAAATTAACTAAAATTTGTGTATACTGCTTTAGGACAATAATATACAATTGAAGAAAGAAAGCATAAACAATCAAAAGAAGCAGTGAAAATAAGATTGTCTCACATTTCCTGGTTACAGTATATCACTAAATATCTTTCAAGATTCCCAACTGTGAAGTTCTTCCTGTTATCTCTTAGAATACACTTGAAGACAGAAAATGTCCTTTCAACCTCACGTGACGTCAACAATGGTTGTTCGTATGAATATTTTAAAAAGAATACGCCGGTACTCTTACACTTCCTCTCTTGATACTGTCATCCTAGACGATATTGGGATGAACGAAACGCTGGTGGTATTAATTTCAACCCGACAAAAATTATCTCTCCGCAAAATATCGATTTCTCAACTGACAAACAAAAAAGTAGCTTAAATTGTATATATTTTTAGGTTTTATATCCCGTTTAGGTACATTTAGGTTTTTATACCCCATTTAGGTATTTTTAGGTGCCACAGAATTAATGTGGGTGAATCCTGTGGACATGATTCGAAAAAGTGTATGATCGCTTTATGTTTTGGAAGTAAGGAAAAAAATAGGTAAAAACCTAAGAATCCGGTCCCTAGTTATAAGTTGTGTAGAAGAGCACGAATATGCAGTATCGACTTAAATTTTTTTCCGAAGAAAAATCAGGAGTATTTTGGTTTTACTGTAACTGAAATGTGAAGGGACAATAACAAGTAATAGCACAATTACCTTTTTCTGCTTGTTGTTAACAACTTCCAAACTTACAATAGACATGTTTTTAAAGTATTTTCAATTCACATTTTCAGTGGTATCTGGAAACATTAACAGATTAGAAATTCTTTACAAGTAAAACTGTAAATCACCTGTAAAATTGTTAAAAAGTCATTATCTGATTGAATTAATGTGAAATAATAATATAGTACCATTAAACGTTTTAAATTTGAACTTTATTTTTAGAAAATGCGTTCTTTTACGAGGTCATATTTAGGATTTCTGGGTCATATTACATAATGTTTAAGGTCATAATTGCAGTCTTATATTCCACTTTTTAGGACATAAACATCCGAACCCTACCTATAGTAATGAACTAGGCTATACCCTTAGCAACCAGGGAAGGCGGTTGAGGCCAGGTAGGTTACTTCATCCACATGGACCCTCGCATTTACAAGGGCAGGAGATTTAGGACCAACCGTAATTTCCTCCCCATGAGTCACCTAGTCTACTTCAATAAATCAATCTTAGATTTTTTAATATGTCATTTTATCTTAAAATGTTTGTTATATATCAATTCTACACATAATTACAAGAAAAATGACACCAAACAATGTATAATTTACTTTAATAGGAACATAGGACTTGAAAGCAGTTTTCTCGTAACTTTTATTTATGTATTTGTTAGAAATGTTCCTATTAAAGTAAATTATACATTGTTTGGTGTCATTTTTCTTGTAATTATGTGTAGAATTTATATATAACACACATTTTAAGATAAAATGACATATTAAAAAATCTAAAATTGATTTATTGAAGTAGACTAGGTGACTCATGGGGAGGAAATTATGGTTGGTCCTAAATCTCCTGCCCTTGTAAATGTGAGGGTCCATGCGGATGAAGGAACCTACCTGGCCTCAACCGCCTTCCCTGGTTGCTAAGGGTATAGATTGAATTGAATTTATTAAATGCTATACCCTTAGCAAACAGGGATGGCGGTTGAGGCCAGGTAGGTTCCTTCACCCGCAAGTACCCTCAAATTTACAAGGGCAGGAGATTAGTACCGACCGTAATTTCCGCCCCTAGTCTACTTCAATCAGTCAATCTTAGATTTTTTAATATGTCATTTTATCTTAAAATGTTTGTTATTATATCAATTCTACGCATAACGGATCTCGGAAACTGAAAAAAAACTCGGCGCAAGTGCCTCGTTTTTTCAAACTCTTTCCTCGATCCGTATGCACCGCTTACGGCACTTGTATCGCAATATACTATAAGTGAAGAAGTGGTAGGCAGTTAGTCCTATATGATAGGCGTAGAATATAGTTTGTGACAGGTAGTCATGCGGATCCGAGTTTGAATCCAATAAAGATGAGTTTTTCTTTCTTAGCAGCAAGGATTTCTGGACGTTTCACATCAGGTTTTTCTTTCCAAGCCATGCATGTGTAAGAAAGCACTCTCTTTTTTTGTATGGTTCACTGCCACGTGGATGTATGTCAGTTTTTCCTATGGTCTAGATGTCCAATACATGATGGATATCCTCGCAATCAAGAATCCCTCCTGCTGTTCCCTTAATGGATCCGCTTCCTTTAGGAACTGACCCAATACACACAGGAATCAGTAGGATCCTCAGTAGCTAAGCAACATGTCTGTGAACTGTTTTAAAAGCATCGGTATTTGTTTTATTGCACAACGTAACTAACTAGTGGTACTTACGAATATTGTTGCCGTCGATCGTGACTTGACATTCCCGCACGCAATCTGGTTGCTATGAATACAAAAGAAATCCCCGTGCGGTAAAAATTTCAAAAAGCACAAGTGTCATAAGTAAAATCATAATAATACAAGCCTTTATGGAAGATCGGAACCAAGGCCCCCTAATTTGTGGCGACTTTAACAGGACAAATATTTGGTTCCCATAACAACCAACACATGCGAATCACTTTCTGAAATATAACATCCATCTTCAACAGTGTATATAAATAATATTTTCAGCTAATATCAATTAGGCCCTAATATAAATAAATTCCGGGGTGCGCGGGTAAAGAGAGTTAAGTCCACTTTCTTGTTACTGAGAATTAGAGTGACTTAACACACTATACCAGCCCAACATAGCTTTAGATATGGATAAACCCATGAGGCACACATCCATAACTACCGTACAATTTTGAATATGACTTACTGGACTTAACACAAATGTAGAGAACATTTTTATCTATAACTCTATGGACATATCTCAATTTTCTAGGATGGTGGACTTAATTCTCTTTGCCCGCGCACCCCGGAATTTCCTCGATCCGTAGTCTATGCACCGCTTACGGCATTTGTAACGCAATATACTATTTCAGCTATGTTTATACTTCTTTTAGTTGCGAGGCCATATCAGGAGTTCGGGATCTGTGTCTATACAGTAGGGTAGGCCGTGGAACTATTGGTTGTCAATTGTTTCTATTGTTAGTGTATTTTTATGGAGTAAATTTCAACTGATTTTAATTTAAATGGATGTGATAAGGATGAAATGGTGAAGTTTTTTCATGGTATATAAATATCCAATTCGGCATTTGCCTTTACGACTGGGGAAACCGTGAAAAAACCCGTGTCAAATTGGCAGGCCACGGGATTTGTACCTGGGACCTCCGGAATGCGAGTCCAAGACGTTACCATCGCTCGGTAATATTAGTATTGTTATGAGTCGTAGATGGAGTATTTGTAAAGTTTTGAAAGTGCAGTTTTAAACATTTTTCAATACATTTTACGTTTTTAACCTTTTAACCCTTAAATTGATAATGCATTCTGTAGAATACTGTCAGTTATCTTAAACTGGTATTAAAAGGGCTGAAGAGAAATAGAAAAAAATTATATCATTTATATTGGGGAATATGAAAAGAAGAATAAATTCTAGACCTAATTAATGTTATAATGGTTTTCTTTGCAGTCCGACACGGTTTATATATTGTGTGAGAAATTTTGGTCTTGCCTATCTTATATCAAGTGATTCACTCTTATGGTTCCGGTTGCATGCACATTGGCACAATCGCATTTTCGTGCACATTGGCATATTATTTTTATCTTGCAATATCATCGTGCTCATCGCCACACACCCTTCGTAGGGGTGGACATGGAGACAAAGTTGGAATTACATTATCGTATTGAATGCAATGGTGTTCACAGTAACTGCTAGACAGAAAGACAAACACTTTCTTTTATTATTATAGATACATACTGTGTACATTAATATTATAATTGAATTGTTTAGAAATCATTCATGAAGTATCTGCGTGCGATTGAATGAGACTTTAACGTAACGTAACCTAACCTAACCTAACCTAACCTAACCTAACCTAATTTAATCTAATCTAACCTAACCTAACCTAACCTAACCTAACCTAACCAGACAACCTATCTACGATATCAACAATCGGTTTCCTTAGCCGCGGTAGCTAAGGGGTGCTGCCTTGGAGCTGTGGTGAAGGAGGCTGTAATTTTGAGTCTCTATGTCCACCCCTAGCCCCAACGGGTTGTGTGGCGATGAGCACGATAATATTACAAGATAAAAATACTATGCCAATGTGCACGAAAATGCGACTGTGCCGATGTGCACGACACCTATGGCTCATCGCTGCCACGCTAAAGATGTACTTCACTTATTTCTTTGTGCCCTCACTTAACATAGCTTTATATAAAAAAGTTGTCACTCCTTATACCCCAATTTAGTTATGTAAATATGGAATGTTAATCTAACATTAACAAACAGCCTGGTAAACTTCGTGGAAGCGATCACAATTTATTATATTGCTGGTATAGGCCTAGAGTTAAACAGTATTAAAACTTTTCATACTTGAAAATGTTATAAATCTGTGCGGCAAAGACTGGAATTATTGAGTCCACTCAAGATGTCTTACCAAGAATTGCACAATAATATTTTACATATATTCATTACAAATATTAAAATGTTGAAAGAATTTGATTAAAACATATGTATGGAGCATAATGTTGTATGGATGTGAAACTTGGTCAATCCTGAAATCAGAAAGAAGAAGAATAGAAGCATTTGAAACAGGGTGCTACAGAAAAATGCTGAAAATTAACTGGATCGATAAAATTACCAATGAGGAAGTTTATGAGAGAGCAAAAGCAGAGAAAAAAAATTTGGAACCAAATAAGAAAAAGAAGAATAAAACTCATAGGGCATTTTCTAAGGCACCAAAGTCTTTTAAAAATCATTAACAGAGGCACAATTGAAGACAAGAATAGCAAAGGAAGAGCAAGACTACAAACAAATTAAGGATGACATGAACTGTAAGACTTACAGAGAATTGAAAAGGAAGGCAGAAAGAAGATCAGAAGGGAGAATCGCTGCAAACCAATCCAAGGATTGAAGACTAAAGAAGAGATTAAAATGTTAAAACCTGGCGAAATTTGTTAAACCCAATAAAAATCGAATAAAATTTCACAGAATGAATATTGCGAGAAACTAAATTTCCCTTCATGTAAAGTGGCGTTAAAAGTCAGATAAAGTCATCTTCGATCTTTGTGTCACTTCTTCAGAGGGTACCTAATCCAAAATAATTTTCTTGTTATACGATTTTTTGCTCTGGAGCAAGACACACACACACAGACGTGTATCTGAAAGAAAGTTTTTGGATTCAGGTTGCCTCAAGACATTAATTTTATTTATGTTATAAACTCGACTTCGAAATTCAGTTTCGAATTTTATTTATTTATTTAATCTGGCGGAGTTAAGACCATAAGGACTTCTCTACCACTCAGCCAGGGCAAAAACATGAAATACATAATGATGATGATAATAATAATAACAATAATAATAATAATAATAATAATAATAATAATAATACATTAATACAAGAAACGTACATTAAATGTAAAGAAAAAATTCGAACATAAGTACCTGAATAATATATGATACAAATGACTAAAATAAAGAAATGAAAAAATAGATGAAAGATTAAACAAATACAAAAGTAACGAAAATTAAATATATATATTACTTATTAGCATCAATTCCTAAATGTTATTGTATACTAAATTTATTAAATGGCGCTTGAACTGTGAACTTTCGTTTGGCAGCTCCTGAGATTGCTAGGCAGTGAATTCCAGTGACAAATAGCTGTTGTTGTAAACGAATTCGAATAATGTGTAATGTGAATTTCGGGTACCGGTACCTATGGTACGGATAGAGGAATTAAATATGAATTCTGAAATAAACATTAGGTTGACTGTTTCTGTTATTTTACCCTCAGCGTCCGGGACAGCCGATACTTTAGGAAGAATGCAATGCAATGAAACACGATTACAGAATGTTGGTGAATAGGAAGTCCATTATCGTTGTTTGGTTTATTGTGGAATGTAGGCAGCTGATAGGGTCAGTAGTCGATTGTATGAACTGCAAGTGCAACATTCAATACATTCCAGTCAGGGGTGTACCAATTGTGAGCATAGCTTCATTGTACGAGACGCGTCCATAAAGCAAGTTTCCCTGGGGCCGTTTACAGAAACAAAACAAAATTTCATGGATATATATATATTCCAAAGGATACAGTAAGCATTAGCTATTATTCAACATATTCGCCACCGGAATTGAGACATTTGTCATACCATGGGACTTACTTTTGAATACTTGTTTAAAATGTCGGCTGCCAGTGATTTGAACCACTGTGTGACAAACATCTCCTCTCTGTCATTCTCTGTAATTTCTTGAGGTGTAGGAAAATATGGCAATCACCGCGAGCGAGATCCGGGCTATAGGGTGGATGTTTAAACACCTCCCAGCCGAACTTTTGCAGGAGACTTGCTAGGACGTTTTTCAACATCCACCCTACAGCTCGGATCTCGCTCCCAGTGATTTACATATTTTTCTACACCTCAATAAATGACGGGGAATGACAGCGAATGGCAAAGAGATGTTCGTCACACAGTGGTTCATATCCCTGGTGGCAGACTCCTACGACAGAGGTATTCAACAGTTGGTCCCACGGTATGACAAATGTTTCAATTCTGATGGCAAATATGTTGATTAATAGCTGAATACTTGCTGTATCTGTTGGAATATATATGTCCACGAAATTGTGTTTTGTTTCTGTAAACGGCCCCAGGGAATCTTACTTTATGGACGCGTCTCGTAGTATAGTTTCTGGAATCCTGGTAGAAGAGAATTGAAGATCTAATTTCATACCTGTATCAAACTGAATTAATTAATAAGCGAATAAAGTGGTTTATTAATTTAATATTCAATAAATTAACTGATTTATAAACTAATTTTTTTTTTCCTTAATGTTTACACCATGCGTTGTTCTACATCAGGCTAAATAAAAAAAAGGAAAGTTAGAGAACTTGGTTAACTGTGTTTCATAACCGCTACTCCATAAATGTGCACATAAATTTCTCATACATTTAATAAAATGCTGCACCAACAGGCGGCGTTGATAGGATTTACTCAAAACAAATGAGATGCGAATCCCGCAGAGCTTTTAGTTCTAAATGGAGATTAAATGAGCTTATCGTTACCTGAAAACTCCAAGCCTTGTGCGCAGAAGCAACACACATTTTTCTTCCTAACTTTGTTCTGCTTTCAGAGGCTATGTTATTTATGTGGATCTAACTGGTTTATGAATTTCGACGCTGTATGTTCTTACCGAGAAAAATAAATACGTGGGTCATTCAATAATTAAAGACACAAATTGGTCTGGGGAAAATACGGTTGGTAGTACAAATTTGATACATTTAGGATTTTAAGTTAGCATTACAGCTGATGAATCAACATTGCTCTGTTTATAACCTCAAAATTATTAAGTTTAACGATGTTGGGTCTTCTTGAAAATTCCACATTGGTTGAACAACGTTCTGTGATTCGTGTTTTGATTGCACCAGCTAATATATACTCTAGAATGACTAAAGTGTATGGTGAAAGTTGTATGAACCGTGGAAATTTTTACAAGTGGGTAGACCAGTTCAAAAGTGGTCGAGAATCAGTGACTGACGAACACCGTTCTGGCCGGCCTGTTGAAGTTGCAACTTCCTCACTTGAAACTCTAATTGTTTAGTCCACTGAAGGAGGCATTACGTGGTAAGAAATTCCAGGATAACGAGGATGTCAAGAAATTTGTGGGAAATTGGCTCGGACACCAAGACAAAGAGTTTTTTGCAGCCGGTATAAAAAAACTAGTAACCCGTTGGGACAAGTGCATAAATGTTGATGAGGATTAAGTTGAAAAGTAGGAAAATTCTTGTTTTGTAAAAATAAACGGCTTTTTTCTCCAGATCAGTTTGTCTCTTTAATTATTGAATGACCCTCGTAGTAGAGCAAAACGTGTGACGCAATCCAGTGTACTCTATTTGCACAATTCATCAAAATGAACGTTATAGAGGCGAAGGCCTAAAACATGTTTATTTTCCAATCGTTACTTATTTGCTTACTTGCTTACTTGCTTACTTACTTACTTACTTACTTACTTACTTACTTACTTACTTACTTACTCAATGGCAATAGACAATTCCTACGCAAGTTAAAGGAATATCATATATTTGATGAAACCCGGTGGTTCATTGCCACGCTTGCCTGAGCCCACCATTCAAACCTATTCTGTGCTAACTCCTTCCAACCATCCCTCGCAAATCCTATTTCTCTTAAATCTATCCTAATATTGTACTCCCACCTATGTCTAGGACTTCCAAGTGGTCTTTTTCCTTCGTGTCTGTCAATCAATATTTTTTAGATGACTTTCCTCCCCATGCGTGCAACATGTCCAGCCCTTTTCAATAATAATAATAATAATAATAATAATAATAATAATAATAATAATAATAATATTTATAATAAATAATATATAATAGCTATAATTGCTAATTGAAAAGAGGGTGTTAAATGCTGTGTAGTTCAAAGAATATTGTTATATTAGCAATAACTATTCTGTCAGGAAGCTATAATTTAAAAAAAATCTTAATTTGATTTAGCCTAAGTATTTACTTTAACACTGTTCCAAAATAAAGATTAACTTACTAATTCCTTAGTTGAAGTTATTTTTTCCGAAATTAAAATTATTTTTTTCGAATAAAGATTTACTTTTTTCCGAAATTGAAATAACTTTTTCCGAAAATGAGGTTCAAAATGTGTTGAAAGAAAATTAAATTTCATGTAAAACTATCAAATTAGGTACAAGGAATAAACTACGTGTCTAATTATTGCGTTAACTGTTTTCTGTGCAGTCCGACAAGGGTGTACTTATTGCATGAGGAATTTAAACTCGTGCATTTAAGGGTTAAATTTACGTGTTTTCTTAAGATTCTGCTCTACTTCCTGAAAGTATTTGCCATGCCGTCAAATTATTTTTTCGAGACTGTTTTGAATACTGTAAGAGGACACAATCGAGGGTAAAATGTAGCAGCATGTAACTTTGTGATGGCATTAGTGCTGTCCCTAGCTATCATCATTACCATCAATCTCGAGTGGCTGTTTAACCTGCCTCATTCATTATACTAAGTGCACTTCCTAACTACGACTTGTTCCGAGCCCATGTCTTTAGCCATCTTCATTACTACTGTGGACAACGAGTAAGGAGTTTAGCCTACACTTAGGCCTATCAGTGGTGTGTACTAAAAATCAGGTAGAAGCAGAAACCCGCATGATTGGCCAACTCTTGCGTAGATAGGCGTACCGAGGGGGGGTTGGGGGTTTGAACCCCCCCCCCCATTGATCAAAAAAAGGAAAATTGTATAATTTTTTTAAGTCTGCCCATAAATTACTTAATACAAGTATAAAGCGTGGGAAGCTTAAAACTCGTTATTTTGCGTCTTAATTTTTTAAAATTTCCGGGGGAGGACCCCCGAAAGCTTAAAACTCGTTATTTTGCATCTTAATTTTTAAAATTTTCCGGGGGGGGGGGGGACCACCGGAACTCCTTCTCCCTGGGGGGTATTCCTTTACAACCCCCTCCATATGGTCGGCCTGGTTACGCCTATGCCTGCGTGGGACTCACTGTACAATGTTAATGGTATTGTTTTAGCGTATCTTTATTTATAAATGTTTAACTACAAATTCATATCACGTATTGGGAACTGAAAGTATATATAAAGGTAAAGTGATCCCTATACAGGCCATGGAGGCCCAGAGGGTTCCAGGAGGATGAGGCTCCCAGATTTTGGACATTCGGCACAGGAAGGTGGTAAGGTTGTCAGCCTTACGCACCGGCCGCCTTTACCCCCAGGATTGCTCCTGGTACTCATTTCTGTTGGAGGCTGAGTCGACCCCAGGGCCATAGTGCCACCAGAAGGATTAGGCCAATGAAAGTATATACCTATATATATATATATATATATATATATATGTATATATGTTTTGTATTGTTGCTATGTTATGGATTCTGTTAATTTCAACTTATTCTCAGTTTTAGAAATTATGTTATTAGGTAAAATTGTGACGATAAGTCGTGGTAATAAAATATCCAATCCGGAATTTTTCTTTGTGGAAACCACGGAAAATTGAAATTGGCCAGTAATTGGATTTGATCCCGGAATTTCCCGATTATATACAAGACTTTACTAATTTAATTTTATAATTTCGTAGTTGTTTCAATTAGAAAGCCATATTTGCATATTAAATGTTAATGTTTATGTTAATGTTTATGTTAATGTTTATGTTAATGTTAATGTAAATGTTTTTGTTTCTTCCAAGTGTTTTGTATTGAATATTTGTTTCCGTTGTGTTTTAGGTAAGTGTGAAAACGGCACGACGCTGAATAGACTCCTAACATTCTACGTGAGTTATTAATACTATAAGTTTGTTATAGCTAGACCTGGGATTTTAAGCCATATGCCTATTTTGCTCCTTACGAAATAACATGAAAATTGTTTAATATGTTGGCGTTTCATGATAAATCACTTACATTTATAAAGTTTTATAGTGCCCTAAAATGCCTATTTGAACCTTTGGAGCCTATTTTTACTATTTTAAAGCCTAAAATGCCTGTTTAGAACATTTAAAATAAAATTCAACTTATGTAACTTTTACATCATTTAATGGACATCCCTGAATGAAGAGGAGAACAGCAGAGGGTGGGTTTTTCACAGAAACTTGAAAGGCAAGACCCTTGATGGCCTGTATTTTTCATATAGTCCAAAACTGTTTTTGATGGATGTCTTTTTAATTGTCTTAATTTTGCAGTTATTTCTGTTAAGAAAATGTATAGGCCTACCACGTTTCTTACAGTAAAAAAAGATAACGTTTCAGTTTAAGAGCATATTGTAGGATTTTGAAGTATATTTTCTGTCTATTTACACATTTTTAAAGCATAATTTAAGTGCCTATCTTCACTTTCAAAAACCTATTTACTTGTTTTAAAAGCCTATTTTAGGTGCCTATAACTAATTTTTTGGAGCTTAAAGTCCCAGGTCTAGTTATAGCCTAAATGTCACCGTTTACATAAGGCGTGTTGTTGAAGATGAGGGGTAAAAGGCCACGGCTCTTCCACTGTTGTCTTACAATAAAAAAAGTATGACATGATAATCATGCAGCTTTTTATTTCTATTAAGTAAGTTAAGTAACAAAAGAGGTTTCATTATACGAAAATAAAATACGGGTTATTAAGATGCATTTGTACCATATTTTAATTAAAATTGAGCATAGTTATTTTTATACAAGCATTTTTCTCCTATAATATTCTCATAGTTATTTTTGTTATAATCTTTTTGCACGACGTAACTAATTAGTGGTACTTACGAATATTTTTGCCATGGATCGTAACTTGACATTCCCACACGCAATCTGGTTGCTATGAAAACAAAAGAAATCTCAATACGGAAAAAATTACAAAAAGCATTAGTTCCGTAAGTAAAATCATAATAATACAAGCCTTTATCGAAGGCCGGAACCAAGGCCCCCCCAGTTTGTGGCGACTTTAACAGGACAAATATTCGGCTCCCATAACAACAAACACATGCGAATCACTTTCTAAAATATAACATCCATCTTCAATATTGTACATAATATTTTCCGCTAATATGTCAATTAATATAATTAAATTTATATAAATAATCATCATGCAAAAAATAGCATGCAATACTCGTTCCGTAAGCGCATAACGGATCTCGGAAACTACGCTTACGGGACTAGTATCGCAATATACTATTACAGCACTTAAATTTAAAATAATTTACCGTACTTTGAAGATTAAAAAATTCTTAGAAAATGAGACATACAATTGTAACTTAATGCAAATTTAACATGTTATAATTTAATAATTTATCAAAACAGCCTTCTATACATGTTCGTTTTGGAACAAAACTGACTAAATAATCAAGAAAATACATGGAGAGACAAGAGGCAGGTGTGAACCTAACCTTAAGTCTTCCTGTACATGCGCATATGCTCGTTCGTGATACTTAATCAAATACTGCCCGACGTTTTTTATTTGACCGACTGTACGTATTTCGCTCTCGTGATATACAAATACAGACGGCGTTGTGCATTGGAAACAAAGAATTATATTCATTCATACATATTAAGCAGCGTGTAAGAAAACTGATCAATAGTTTCTTCAGAATATTTTGTGTAAATGTATTAGCTTTCACATCGTTCAGAACTAATACCGGTACGATTATGTGTTTGTTTCGATATTAGTTATTGTTATCTAGATATTGAAAATAGCCTAGGAAGCTTTGGGCTGATGTGAAATGCTACCGAAAGAACGCCCATTGATATTTCCAAAATTGTACTTTTCTTCTTTCTAAATTCATGTCACTGTAGAATTTAGATGGATTCATCATGCTTCGCAAATAACGCTTTGGGGCGCAATTTTCTTCTAATACCACGCCCCGATCCTCAAAATAATTATTGTCCATAGTTATGGCTTAAACTGAAATAAGTCAGGGGGATCCTTGACTTGATAAGAGTTCGACTTATTTTGACAATTAAGTCGTACTTTAAGCTCGACAAATAAGCTCGACTTTGTCAAGTCTCGTTTTATTAAGTAACTACGTCATAAGTACGACTTGTTTGTGCCAGAAATTCTATTTAAGACGAGATTAAAGTTCGACTTGGATATAAGTACGACTTATTGCGATTGTGAATACCGGCCTAGGATGCAGTATAGTGCATCTTTATCTTATATACATATCACCAACATAATTTACATTTATATAATATAATCATATGTCTCTTATTTATTATTAATTATATTATTTGGTAACGTTTGAATGTATCCTTCTCTGGTTATTGGAAGCGAAGGCCTTAAGGTCTTAACTATGCCAGAGGGAAATAACACTCTGTATATTAGATGTTACCGCTATCATAAGCTACAGGTAGACGAGAGTTAAACGAAACATAAATAATTCCAGTTAAAAGAGCAAACATTTCCTTTAAAAACACTGATGTAGCTGAATTTTCCACAGTTGGCCGTTGAAATCGTAATAATGATAACAGACGAGAAGTTTCCATTCAGCCAGTGCCTTCTATTTAAATTTTTGTCCTTCATTAACACCGACTAGAGTTAACGCAGCATAAAGCCCGCTCAGGGCATCAGTTCTGCCAACAGTGCTGCTAGAAAGAGAGGGAAAAGCAGAGTACGGTTTCTATTTTTAGAATAAACCCCAAATCCCCGGGCAGGGTGGAAGGGAGAGGATGTTCAGCCCCAGTGTAATAATGTAATATTTCCGCTGCTAATCTAAGTGCTCCCGTAAACTTACAACCAAGTACCGAAGGAACTTTTAAACCGACTTACCGACTTACCTAACGAACAAACCACACACTAACGAACGTTAGTTAATGATGAAATTATATGATGTGGACATTACAAGACTTTTTGTTGAATTTTAGTAAGAGTTGCATTTCTGATGAGATTTTAATAAGGGATTAGAAAGAATTATATACATGTATATATATAACTTATATGTATATATACATATATAAAATAAAATATATGTATATATGTGTGTATATATAACTTATATGTATATATGTATGTATATATAGCCTATAACTTATATGTATATATAAATATATAAAAAATGTATGTATATATATAAAACTTTTAACGTGTAAACCTGTTTAAAATCATCCCGCGAGGTGGCAGAGATGGTAACGTCTTGGACTCGCATTCGGGAGGTCCCAGGTTCAAATCCCGTGGCCGGCCAATTTGACGTGTGTTTTTTCATGGTTTCCCCAGTCGTAAAGGCAAATGCTGAGTTGGATATTTACATACCATGAATCAACCTCACCATTTCATCCTGTATCATATCCATGTCCGTTAATGTCAGTTGAAATTTACTCCATAAAAATTCACTAATAATAGAAACAATTGACAAGCAATAGTTCCGTGGCCTACCCTACTGTACAGACATACATCCGGAACTCCTGATATGGACTCGTAGCTAAAAGGAGTATAAATTGAGCTGAAAAAAAAATCATGCTAAAATCGCCCCTGTAACGGATGTAGGCTACGTGAACTCGGGACAAATGAATGTAGAAACCACGGCCTGAGTAAGCTTATTCAGTTCTTTATACTGAATAGGGAAGGCCTGCTTTCTGCTAATATTTTTACACACCTAATAAATATCTACCCAAAAACACCATTTATAAATTAAATGAGAGAAAAAAGGAAAACTTGATCTTTGGTTTTTACAGTAGGCATTGAAATATTAGTTTTCTTTTGTTTATATTGTTATTTTGTCATAGCGGATATCCATGTAAACTGATATGTTATTTTAATTATTGTAATATTAGAGAAAATAAGGGAAGGTGAGTCCTATAACCTATCCGGGAATAAAAACTATATTCATGCAGAATTTCAGCACCATCAGGTTAGTAGTTTCTGCAACAAATCGGATCAAATAGAAATTAATCATTAGATTTTTATATAAGTATAAGATTACATTAATAAAATGGAAATGGTCTAGTTGTGCTATAGCCACTTTCATGATTAGATCCTACTTTTTCTGTCTTACATTCTTTTTTTCCCTGGCTTACTACATTTGAATTACTGAATATGGTACAAGAAACAAATTATGGCCTTTGGTAGTAACTCAGTGTGTTAACTGTTTTCATTGCAGTCCGACACGTGTTTATAAATTACGTGAGTAATTGAGTGTCGTCAATTTAATGGGTAAAAAATTTTTCTACAGTGTGCGGCAAAACATCCTCCCTATTTTAAATTTCAAATAAAAAACAGACGGATCAAAATAAAGAAACTGTATTAATATTAATGATATCTACACAGTGGGAATTTAGGATTTTCAGTATATTACATTAGTTCACCTCACTGCTAAGTGTAAATAGACCTTAATCCTGTCTCCGCGCTCTTATAGCAAGGTTCACAATATCATTATGCACTATATCAATGCCGCAACATTCGCACAATGAGAGTAGCAGTCAACTTGTGTTGCCATAACGACAGAAAAAAGTGATAAACAGTAAACAAAAATTGAATAGGATATTGAAATCGCGGAATTGACATTCAGTAGGCCTATAGTATCCAACCATGCCGTGGACGGGAGAAGAATGAGCTTACGCTGTGGAATCATTTCTGGTAAATGGGTATTCCGTTGTCGCTGCCCAGCGTGCTTTCCAGATTCGCTTCCAAATTCCTCCTCGTGGTTCAGTTCCAGGTCGGAAAAGCATTCGCTTATGGGTGTCAAACGTTAGAGCAAGTGGTAACATGATTAAAAAGGCCACGCAGCGTTCGAACTCCAGAAAAGATTAAACTTCCCACTGTGTAGAATCATTCATGTTAATTCAGTTTCTTTATTTTGATCCTTATGTTTTTTATTTGAACTTTAAAATAGGGAGGATGTTTTGCCGCACCCTGTAGCTTACAAATGTTTTTCGTATTCATAATCTTCTTTAAAGTCGTACTTTAAGTCTGACTTCACTTTCTACATGTTCTACTTGTTCTAAATATTAAATTCGAACTCGATAGTATGAAAAATCGCGTGTTCACTGCCAACAACAATTGAATCAGTGAATCGTACTTCAGATTTTTTCAGTTTTCGTGTAATGCAAAGCCATCTGAGTACAGTCGGTCAAATAAAAAACGTCGGGACTCGTATGCAGTTAAAATTGAAGTTTTAACGCATTAGTTCATAAGTTTCCTATAAAAAAACATAAAATACAGGTCATTCTCGGAACACATGAGGCCATGCGACAGGAGGGAAAAAATGAACAACGAGGGAAAAAATGAACTACGCCGAAAGCGCAACACACGATATTCAACTTAATGTATTGTCATAATTCATTTTGCTTTGTGTCATCGGCCACATACAAATGCTAGCTTGAGAGAAAGTGTAGTTAGGGCTGTAATTGACCTGCATTTTTCGGCTTCTGAAGCATCGAGAAGGTTCTATATGTCTTAAAGACCATATTTCTTAATGCGACCGGAAGTTTTCATAGGAAGCGTGGATCTGGCCGGTCGCGTATTTCGATGCTAGATTGGTTGCAGAAGTTGAACGTAAGTTATTGATTTTGCACTACAAGTACCGGTATTATAAAGTAAAATCTTTAAAAAATGCTCCTTGAATAATCATATTCCTTGCAAATGTTTTAATTATTAATATTATAAGAATTTGCAACTTAGAATATGGCGGATGTGAGACATACAGCCACAGCCTTCTATACATGTTCGTTTTGGAACAAAACTGACTAAATAATCAAGAAAATACATGGAGAGACAAGAGGCAGGTGTGAACCTAACCTTAAGTCTTCCTGTACATGCGCATATGCTCGTTCGTGATACTTAATAAAATACTGCCCGACGTTTTTTATTTGACCGACTGTACGTATTTCGCTCTCGTGATATACAAATACAGACGGCGGTGTGCATTGGAAACAAAGAATTATATTCATTCATACATATTAAGCAGCGTGTAAGTAAACTGATCAATAGTTTCTTCAGAATATTCTGTGTAAATGTATTAGCTTTCACATCGTTCAGAATTAATACCGGTACGATTATGTGTTTGTTTCGATATTAGTTATTGTTATCTAGATATTGAAAATAGCCAAGGAAGCTTTGGGCTGATGTGAAATGCTACCGAAAGAACGCTCATTGATAACTTATTTCCAAAATTGTACTTTTCTTCTTTCTAAATTCATGTCACTGTAGAATTTAGATGGATTTATCATGCTTCGCAAATAACGCTTTGGGGCGCAATTTTCTTCTAATACCTCGCCCCGATCCTCAAAATAATTATTGTCCATAGTTATGGCTTAAACTGAAATAAGTCAGGGGGATCCTTGACTTGATAAGAGTTCGACTTATTTCGACAATTAAGTCGTACATTAAGCTCGACAAATAAGCTCGACTTTGTCAAGTCTCGTTTTATTAAGTAACTACGTCATAAGTACGACTTGTTTGTGCCAGAAATTCTATTTAAGACGAGATTAAAGTTCGACTTGGATATAAGTACGACTTATTGCGATAGTGAATACCGGCCTAGGATGCAGTATAGTGCATCTTTATCTTATATACATATCACCAACATAATTTATATTTATATAATATAATCATATGTCTCTTATTTATTATTAATTATATTATTTGGTAACGTTTGAATGTATCCTTCTCTGGTTATTGGAAGCGAAGGCCTTAAGGTCTTAACTATGCCAAAGGGAAATAACACCCTGTATATTAGATGTTGCCGCTATCATAAGCTACAGGTAGACGAGAGTTAAACGAAACATTAATAAATCGAGTTAAAAGAGCAAACATTTCCTTTAAAAACACTGATGTAGCTGAATATTCCACAGTCGGCCGTGGAAATCGTAATAATGATAACAGACGAGAAGTTTCCATTCGGCCAGAGCCTTCTATTTAAATTTTTGTCTTTCATTAACACCGACTAGAGTTAACGCAGCGTAAAGCCTGCTCAGGGCATCAGTTCTGCCAACAGTGCTGGAGGGAAATATAAATAAGTAAATAAAATAAATATATAAAATAAGTAAATACATTTTCCATGGAACAAATCCAGCGCACGGGCCTAGAAGGCCATTCGTGCTTTTACTATGTACAAGACATGGAAAGAAAAATCTACACTAATAATACAATACAATATATAGGGTAAAATAACAGTACAACATGAGATCTGAACTAGTTTGTTAAGATGACTGTACAGCTAGGAACTTAAGGTCAGGACGGAGCTGAACTTGCGAACTTTGTGTTAAACTTTGTGCTGATTCCCGGTAACTGCCTAGCATTATCTCTAATTCTGGCAGACATAAATATAGCCTGCATTCCTGTTACTCATTACATTGTGCCTACTCATTCAATTTGTCGCATGACACCACATATAATAATAATAGTAATAATAATACTATAATAATAACAATAGCCTAATAATACTAATAATAATATTAATCATTCAATAATTATAGGCATATATATATTTATATATACATAGGCGTAACCAGACCGACCATATGGGGGGTTATAATATCCGCAGGGTCTGGGAGTATGGAATACCCCCCAGGGAAAGGGGGGGTCCGGGGGTCCTCCCCCGGAATACTTTAAAAATTAAGATGCACAGTAACGAGTTTTAAGCTTTATATATATGGGGTGTTAATAAATAACACCGAAAAGTTTTACCTGTGTATAGAGGGGATATTGACAAGCAACTTGTATGAGGAGATTTTTGCTTCATGACGTAAAATGTATATGCTACAGGGCATTAAAGTCATTACAATTTGGTGCTAGTAAGCCAATAATGAAGCGAAATAGGGTTAAAATTTTCATTAAAGTGACTTCATGCCTCCTTAGTGATTGACAAAAACCTGATTCTTAATCATTCATCAACAGCTATATCATTATTTAGTGTTTTCATAATCCGTAAAATTTACAGACTAATCACATGACTGGCCGCCACTGCATTAGTTATTTTATCCATAACTCCAGTGTTCACAACGAAGTTCCTTTGTTTTGAATTTTTTTCAAATGTTAGAAGTTAGATTTTATGCTGTAACAGGAAAAATTGATCCCATAGAGTAAAAATCTGGTAATAAAAGTTGCTTGTCTTATGTCCCCTCTACACACAGGTAAAATATTTCGGTGTTATTCATTAACACTCTGTATATACAGTGTGTTTATATACATACAGTGTGTTTCACGTACGAGTTGGCCAATCATGCAGGTTTCTGCGTCGCGGCGGTCACAGCCTCTAACTTCCGAGCGATCGAGTGAAATATCTACGCAAATAGCCTAAAGCCGCCAAAGATGTAATGATTCAGGTTCTCGCGTTTGCAGTTAAAATTAAATTGAAAATAACCACGTAGCCTTCACAAGATATGTTGGAAATGTCCTCCTCTTGCTTCCACATAATAATGGCACCTTTTTAAGAAATTTTGTTTCACGCGCATAAGTTCAGCTTCCGAGATTGATTTAATTTATCTTTCGGTTACTTAGATATTTCACCCAAGCTTGAAGTTTAAGAATTCAGTGCAGGCCTATAGGTCAAACCCCCATAGATTAGAAGAACTTAAAGGCAATATCAGAATATGTTGTGGATATATAAATTTCTACAGACATCATTTTCATGTACAATGAATGACCACAGGGATCCTGAATTGTAATGACTAGGGACCGGATTTTTAGGTTTTTAAAAACACTGTTTTAGGTTTTCCATTAGGTGTAATAGTTTTTTTTTAGGTTTTTTGACCAGAATATCGTTTTCGGGTAGAATAATTGGTTTAATGAATTTGAATGTGCTACATAAGATTCAATACAAAATACTTGTAAAGTTTAACTTAACAAAATTGACTTAAATTTGTGTAAACTTGCTTTAGGACAGAGCAGACGTAGAAACCCACGGGGTGAAACATCATAAAATAACCTCAGAAGAAGAAGAAGGGGAAAAAAGATGAAATTTAGGTCATCGCCAATCCACTGCCGTAATAAACTCGATTTAATTTGTTTCGGCATAATTAACACGTCTTCTTAAAACTCACAGTGAGACCACTCATTATGAATAACAAGGAAGTACTAAAGGCAAACAAGCGCTTTAAAACACAGAAATCTATATTCTTGTTCAGACACGGCAACAATGATTGTTCATACGAGTATTTTAAAACGAATACGCCGGTACTCTTACACTTTGTCTCTTGATACTGTCCATCCTAGACGACGATGGGTTGAACGAAACGCTGCTGGTATTAATTTCAACCAGACAAAAGTTATTGTCTCTCCGCAAAATATCGATTTCTCAACTGACAAACAAAAAAGACAAAAATGTAACCTAAATTAGATATTTTAGGTTTTA
This sequence comes from Ectobius pallidus, assembly GCA_964059195.1. Classification (NCBI taxonomy): domain Eukaryota; kingdom Metazoa; phylum Arthropoda; class Insecta; order Blattodea; family Ectobiidae; genus Ectobius; species Ectobius pallidus. The sequence continues at coordinate 20,003,674 of CAXKWD010000002.1, read as the reverse complement.
TATCCCGTTTAGGTATATTTAGGTTTTTATACCCCATTTAGGTATTTTTAGGTGCCACAGAATCAATATGGGTGAATCCTACGGACATGATTCGAAAAAGTGTATGTTCGCTTTTTGTTTTGGAAGTAAGGAAAAAAATAGGTAAAAACCTAAGAATCCGGTCCCTAGTAATGACAGCACAAAACTGTAGAAACATAATTATGTTTACAAATAATGCGGATTTGAAAATAAGAAAAAAGGATAAACGAAACATGATTAGCTGATCACTGAACATTGTCATTGAACGTATAAATGATGATGCAGTATACTCAAGGAAACCTTAATGAAGTTAATCAAAATTATTTTTATTGTTTCCTGAGTCATGTCTAAACTATGATCAACCCTAGGGTACCCTATGAATATATGAACCCGGTCCTTAATTGATGGTTATCATTCCCTTTCTCGTAGAAAAAGGTATACAAAAACGACGTAAAATATTAGAATTACTAAAATGAAAGAGCATTCTTCATTGACTTCGGAGCTTATTTTATAAATTTACAGCATTATTTCCATGCATATTTCGTCTTCTGATAGACATTAACTTCCTGGCCTTATTCTTTGTACATTAGAGAATTCAATGCGCCTGCAATACAATCACATATACAATACACGCAATACACCGGTGGTGAAGAAGTTGCCGCATATCGAATGTGTATTTTCATGTTATGAGCGTGGAAAAATCACTGTAGTTATGTCCTATGGGTTTAAGAAAACTATCACCTGGTGAAGTCACTGGAAGTGATGGCACGTTTCCACAGGACCTGTGTTCGACATTAGTGACTCTCTCCCCTAGACAGGGCGAGATGTGCCCCCGCCAAGGGCGCTAAATTAACCATTGAAAATCCCGCCTTTTTTTAGACTGGTGCAATTTATCAAGCAATGAAAATTCCACGTTAAATGGAAATCTTTCAGGTTATTAAAAATTACTGCACGTGACTTATCTGTAGTATTATGCTGATTGTCTACAAACTAAAAGCAGTCATGCAACGTTCTTTAACTAACACGTTTCTTATTGACAGAGTATGTTAACATGAACAGTATGGAAAGATATAACAATAAAAACTAAAATGTACGTTATTATTGAGGTGAAAGTGGTTCAACTATTTGAAGAAAAAAAAATACTTTTCTATATTAATGTGTTAAACATTTTAGTAGGCCTCAGGCCTTTTATGTAATTTACTTTTGATACTAGATTTTATTATTTAATTCTTCTTTAAGTAGTTCAATCGTCTGAAAATAAGGTTTTAGTACCTTGAAAGTCCAACACTCAGTTCATTATCAAATTGAGGTTTAGGTTTTATTTGATAATAACAGTGTTTTTATATTAAAATAATAAACAATTTTACAGAAATTGAAAAAAAAATTGTTCAGACCCCCCAATATTGGAGGGCGCAGATTTGTCAAACTCGCCAAGGGCGCAGAAGGACCTTGCTACGGCCCTGGTCATGCCTAAACTATGATCAACCCTAGGGTACCCTATGAATATATGTTTTAAATGTCATTTTTCCAGCCAATTTAAAAATGTTGTCCTTAATGTCACTTGAACGCTTGAAGTGTCTAGTTCAGAAAATATAATAGTTTATGATAATACTCTCAACCCAAACAGCAATAAAAGTGCATTTTTCAGCTTGAATTAAAAATAGAACTTTTAATAAAAGACATACGAAGTAAAAATTTCACATTATCGCACCAATGCTAAAAATCCATTGTAACCAATTTTAGTTCAGTCACGTGGAAAATATTCGTTTAGTTAAAAATATTAATATACTAGCAGGTGCCCGCGGCTTCGCCCACGATAATTAATTCAGAAATTAAAAATTAAGTGCAGCATATAAAATATTATATTTATCAACGCTTTTGCGCGAATAATTCATAAATTAAACGATTAATAATTATAATGAAACAACTAAAAATCCGGCTTTGGAGTTAATTCCACGATTAGAAAGCGCCGCTTGGTAAAAACAACCTCAGATATGACTTCTCTGGCCCAGAAACTCCTGTATGACGAAAAAGGCAAAGCCAACTGCAATTGATTTGTCAATTGAAATTTAATAGCAAAAACTGATGCTTCGATAGCGCAAAAAATTTACGTTTTCTGCCAGTTTTTTTTACTCATAACTCGCGAACGAAAGCGAAAATTAAAAATCCGGCTTCGAGGTGCATTCGGCTACCCTTTAGTCCATCTATGTTTAAAATTTCAGATCTCTGCGTGAAGTAGATTTCGCTGGGCGTGGTGCACAGACAGACAAAAGACAAACACTTCCTCTTATTATTATAGATGATCATTAAATAGACACAGTTTGATAAAAACTGATCATTTTAAAATTCATTACAGCTTGTTAAGTGTTAAATTTCTCACAGTGGCTGCAAAAATCGTCATACTTGGTGGTTGAAAAGTATTGCTGACTCCATTTATGAATTAATATGTTTTTCCCGCGTTATCTCGATTTCGATTTTTGTCAAGATCACTAGGCACACACTTTCTATATAGCGTACTTCAAACAGGCCTGTACGAGAAATTTAAAAAGTACAGTACAAACGACCGAGGAATTTTCCCGTAACTTTCCCTCACAAGTAGCTGAAAGTGAAAATTTGGCGAGATTTAAATCACGGGAAAGTTAGCAACTGTAGGGAAGTATTTTCCTCCTTGTTGTCCATACTGTTAAGACGCATATAAATGGAGTTGACCGTGCGATTAGCAACTGTTTAGTTGCCAAGCAACAGGCGATGGTTGATAATGTTATAAAGCTGGATCACTTGATTAAAACTTGTTGTATTATCCAGTATGCCGTGCCACTAGCTTGCGTAATCGGCTTTGTTGCCGGGTGGATCACAGATACTTCATAGCTTATCTACTCAAAACAATACGATAACGGAATTCCGGGATTAAGAGCACTGATGCGAGTATATTGTCATTATCCTTAGCTTGAAGTACCTTCGTCCATGGAAATGATCTATATACCCAAATTGTTTTCCTAAGAACTTTTGGGTGAAAAATTAATTAGTAAGAACATACAACATCAATGCTAAAGTGTAATTTTGATTAATTTTTACTTTTTCTACTCGTAGCATACGAAGTAAGCCTATAGACCAGGCCTATCTTACTGAATGATGATAATAATAACAATAATAATAATAATAATAATAATAATAATAATAATAATAATAATAATAATAATAATAGAAAGGTGAAGTCAGACTGAAAAATTAAATGCCATAGCCGGGATTTCAACCAGGATCTTCGGCTCTCCGTGCCGCTGCTCTAACCACCTGAGCTACCATGGCAACATGCCGGTACATTAAATTTTCCAACTGACTCACATATCCTAGGTGATGACTGATGATATATGGTATGCAGAAAATAAGTTACTTATTATAAGATTATCGCTACAGAATGGACAAAACTCAAGAATTTATAATCGATTTCCGAGTTAAGCTCCAGATCGATTCATTAAGCACGGCTGAAGGAAGAACAAAGATAAGCATATGTGAAGGAAAAGTGTTATTTGTCATAGCTAACTGTATTGAAATTTCCAAAGTCGTAGCCTATATGAACACTGTAAACAATATGTTGCCATGAGAACTGATTTGCAATTGATAAATCCTAACATATTACCATAAAATAGTCACTAAATTGGGCATTACTCCGGTACCGGTCAACTGATTTGGTCCAATATCAGTAGGCTTCTTTCCATGGATGTTATGAATGCTTATACTAAGTTTCATGAAAATTTGATGAAGCGTTTTTGAATTATCGCACGTAAAGCCACACGGGCAGACAGCCATTTTCCATTCCCCCACACAATCTCATAAAGTATCATTCTAACGCTTAATAGGTGATATTATTATTATTATTGTTATTATTATTATTATTATGTTTTTATTTCTGCCTATTGTTAATCAAATCAAATACAAATGCAAATACAAATACAAAAATACACAAATAAACAAAAAACATTTACAAATTTCAAAATTAAATTACAATACTTTTTAAGAAAAGAATAAGAAAGAAAAGAACCAAATATGTATTTAGAAATACACCCGAATGAGCAAACTGCTCGTGCTCGGGTGTAGTTTCAGAACATCAGAGTGGAGAAAGAGGAGAAACAAAAAAACAAAGTGAGAAAGAATGACACACTTATGAAAAAAAAGGTAAACAGAGCTAGAAAAAGAAAAGACAATTATAAAAAGACAGGTATAAAATGCCACTTAAATTTAAAATTGTACATATTCTCTTGTAGATTTTTAATAATTCAAATTTTAACTATTTTAATTTGACTTGTCCTATTACACACTTGTGGTGTTTAAGGATTGTAATATTTCTCTGCAGAAACTCTCCATGTAGGCCTTGGAAAGTTGCCGTACTCCACGTCATTCCCCTGATATAATATCTTCCCTAGTTTAAGGTGGGGACAGTAATAGGAGATGAAGGGGCTGTACTTTCATTACAGCTAATCCAGTTTCCAAACCACCTAGTTTAGATTCTACTCCCCCTAAGCTAATTACAATTTTTTTTAAAACTCTTTCCCCAGTAACAATAGCTGAAGCCATTACCTCAGGCTGTTCTCTTGTAACCAGGCAACGAAAAGCCAAACAAAAGACTAGCTCGGGTTGCAATATCAGCTAAAATTATACTCAAGCTATATTATAGAGAAGCTTTTATGCGGTACAGTCTGTAACAACATTACATTTATTTACATTTATGTCATGAGCATCGTCGTTATGCAGTTTTCTTCAGTCCTCGTTTTCATCTCTCTTAGGTCCGAATATTTTCCAAAGCCCCCTGTTTTCGGATACTCTCAGATTATGTTCTTCCCGAAGAGTAAGCGACCATGTCTCACATCCATATAATACAACCGGCAGGATAATTGCCTTATAAATTTTTTGCACGACTTAACTAATTATTAGTGGTACTTACGAATATTGTTACCGTGGTTCGTAAGTTGACATTCCCGCACGCAATCTTGTTGCTATGTGCGGTAAGAATTTACTTACGGCCCCCCAGGACAAATATTCGTTTCCCATAACAACAAACACATGCGAATCACTTTCTGAAATAAACATCTATCTTCAATAATGTATATACATAATATTTTCAGGTAATATCTCAATTAATATAATTAAATTGATATAAATAATCATCGTGCAAAAAAAATAGCATGCTATACTCGTGCCGTAAGCGCATAACGGATCTCGGAAAATTGAAAAAAAAAACTCTGCGCGAGCGCCTCGTTTTTTCAAACTCTTTCCTCGATCCGCATGCATCGCAATATACTATTTATTTTTAGATTTCTGGGACGAGGAGATACACTTTTCTGAACTGCATAAACAGAAGCATTTCCTGATTTCAGTCTACATTTAACTTCTACCTAAATATTATTTCTTTCTGTAATTATTGCTCCCAGAAATTTGAATGTCTCCACTTGTTCGAAAATGATGAGTATTTCTCCCTTTATCCCACTTAACGATATAACCTATCCTTGATAGGCCTACAGTATAAGTAAATATACAAAGACTCGCGTTCAGATTTGCAAGGCAAATATTACTTTCTCACATGTATGAAATAGAACTTCTGTGACAAAGGCCTATTGTCCTGTGTGGGAAATGTAGATCTATGACCTTTGAAGTGGCACACAGAGAAAAAGGGTGAAATATTCAGATGCACATAAAGCGAAATGGAAGTTTCAACTCCCTTGAGAAATGATACCATCCCTTTCATGTGTTCAGCGAGGGAGTGGATATGCATTCCAGTCCGCATAAAAACATGGTGACCTAGCAGAAGCCAGTATGTCTTGTTGAAAGTTTGAAAAAATATCTACACCCATCTCTCCAGAAAGTATAATACAAGTTTGATTATTATTAGCATTTACACTTTATATTTCACTCTCATGTTACCATAAAACCGTTTTGGGGATGGAAATAAACAGAAATGTAATATCATTTTCATACTTCTCTCCAAAAACCTGCGATATAATAATATAGGCCTACACATTACCATACCTCGTATTATTTTCTCTATGTCCAGGGTAGAGAAAGTTATGTGACTGCATTATTTTCGTGGATTTCATTCTTTATATTTATTTATAACATGGATTATATTGATAGTTCTCTAATTTGTCAAGTCTTGTTTCATTTATTTCCAAAGCCTTCTGTGAAAACTGCCAACAATACTATTTTCAAATGAACTGTGATTTGGATTTGATAGTTCTGTGTAAAAAGGGATTAAGTATTCTCAAAAACATATAATTTTTGGCATTTTTCAAAATCCTTTCTTAGTGAGCACCTACATTATGAAACGAAATTACTGTCAAAATTCCAAGTCTCTACTTGTTATAGTTTAGGCTGTACGTTGATTCCTGTCAGTCAGTCAGGACAAAGCCTTTTATATATATAGAGAGAGAGATTATCTACAGAGCACGCCGCTTATTGTCTGTAGGGCAACAAGGCATTTGATGATTTTGCAACTTTTTTATATGAAGGTTAAAAGATAGCTCCAATAAACATGTATCATGAAACAATTGATTAGCTCGGAAATCGATAAAAAAAACCTTATTTTCTGCATAACATAATTGCAGTCATCAATGATTAAACAAAAGCATTCTGGCCCTTTGTTACACCAGTTTAGCTGATTCATAAATAAAATAAAATGCATATATATATATAAATTAATTTTGAGGTGTTATATTTAATTATTTTCGTTTAAATATTTATGCAATTGGCCATTATTTCATTTTCCATATTTCGTTTTCCATTTTCATCAATATCTCGTTGTCTTAACTCACCCTTTATATCCCTGATACAGCAGGCTTCATCTAAAGCTAAGAGCTCATCCCTTGCGCATATTTACATATTATCTTCCGAGAGCAGGAGAACACGATGGCCAATACATTGCGTGTGTGCTCCAGAGATAATAGGAAGCTTAACGAGTATCATAACAGATCGATGCTCGCTTCTTTCTCGTGACGCGGGATTCACAGCAGGCCGTGCCCCTCGTAATGAGCAGCCCGGCCCACATTTGTGTAATTTATTCCATTCTCGGGTCAACAGCGGTCTATGTGCCAAGAGGATCAATATTCATTCGTGATATTGTATTAGTAATTGTGGCGTGTAACGGAAATTAACTTCAAGAAGAGGTTCTATAACTTCTGTAACAGAGCGAGAGGTCAGATTTTAACAGTGATATAATATCCACAGTCTCAGATGGAGCCGTAAAATTTCAGCGTGCAGTAAAACCTCAGTATAACGATTTTTGTGGGCACTATCCGATTGTATTGTTATAGGAGGGTTATTGTTATATTAGGCCTAAGGGGTTTTCATATATGGTCCAGTTATTCATTGCATGGCCAGGCGGCTTCCTTTCGTTACGAGGAAAAGTTTGCCGACAGCTCAACCCATGCTATTTGTTTTTACCGCACCAATCAGCTAGTTACCCCAGCCAATCAAAATCTAAGAATATCCTGTGGCGATTTTGACAGTTACTCGTCTACTCCGCGTGGAGTGAAATGCGCGGTTGCAAGATCAAGTTACAGTAAACAATAACACGTGTGAATTGAATAAAGCGAAGGAAGAACTGAGGTCAGTGATAACAATGAGAGAATATTGCAACGTTGCTTTTGTTTTGGAAAGCGGAAGCCCAAGACCGATTTAGTCACATCAATTAACATAAAGAAACACCGAAACCTTTGAAGCCGACTGGCCATGCAATGAATAACTGCACTATACACATATTAGAAAGTTATGTTGTATAAAATAATCTGTTTTTGTGCTATTTAATGGCAACATGTGACGTATTAATCACTGCACACTGATGCTTTCGTGTCCAGTAAAATTTTTACCCGATAAAATGCCATCCTCACGATCCCTACAAGAATATTGTACGATAAACGTCCGTGATTGGTCTTTTTCCGAGGAATTGCTAAACGTTATTGGTCAATATGAAACACGAGTGGAATAGTCTTCACAATCTGGGCATGTTGAAATAGCAACCGAACTCACAGTATGTTTTTGCACACATCACGGATGATTTTAGTCTCAGTGATCTTATTTTCCACCACTCATGAACTTTTTTTTTTATAAGAAATGTAACAGTTATCAGAACCTCAGGAAAAAATGTTGGTGGCTGCTGGGAAGGACACTAATCTGATAACAGCTACCATGCACAGGGCCATAGGCGTACCGAGGGGGGGGGGGGGGTTGGGGGTTTGAACCCCCCCCCCATTGATTAAGAAAAGGAAAATTGTATAATTTTTTTAAGTCTGCCCATAAATTACTTAATACAAGTATAAAGCGTGGGAAGCTTAAAACTCGTTATTTTACGTCTTAATTTTTAAAATTTTCCGGGAGAAAACACCCAAAAGCTTAAAACTCGTTATTTTGCGTCTTAATTTTTTTAATTTTCCGGGGGAGGATCCCGGATGCTTAAAATTCGTTATTTTGCATCTTAATTTTTAAAATTTTCCGGGGGAGGACCCCCGGACCTCCCTCTCCCTGGGGAGTATTCATTTATAACCCCCCCTCCCATATGGTCGGCCTGGTTACGCCTATGCACAGGGCTAAGCTACTGGTTTGCAGTAACAATTCAACATCCATATATTGATTTCAAAGTTTTTTTTTTTGTAAAATAGCATTATCGAATGACAGAGAGATGGAGATGTCTTTGTCACATAGTGGTTCAAATCCCTGGCGGGCACACTTCTACGACACAGGTATCCAAAAGTTGGTGCCACGGTAAGACAAATGTTTCAATTCGGGTGCCAAATATGTTGAAAAATAGCTGAATACTTGCAGTATCTATTGCAATCAATATTTCGAAGAATTTTTTTTCTGTAAACGGCCCCAGGGAAACGTGCTTTATGGAAACGCCTCGTATTTTACTATTTGCTGCACATTGTTTTTTGGCACCCTATTATGATTATTCTGTGTGTTATGTGGCAATTTCACACATGAGACAGGTTGTGTAATAAAATTGGTTGTAATGGCTACCCCTAAGTTATGGATTTCTCGATGTAATCACAGAGGCATGGTCGTATTAACATAATTGCAGAACTAATAACAATTGGTGTCGATTTACACGTTTATTAACGGTATTGTTTGTAAACCTCTAATTATCTATCGTTCACTGATTCATAATGAAGTTTTCAATATTGTATGGGTGTCTGTGTTTAACAGAAATGTGGAAATGTGTTGAGTGGGCGTGTGTCTGCCTCATCTGAACAGTGGGGAGGCTAGAGTAATTATTTCCACTCTAATTAGGGGAAATTAGAATTGGACAGTAATATGAAACTTTTCTCTTGCATCCCTATTGACGTCAGACACAGGTGTGGCACAGGCGCGCATATCGTTGTCGTTACCACGAATTGAGGCAGCTTGCAAAGAAATACATAATTTATTATTAAAAGCCAGAATGGCACTTTATGAGATTTTTATTTATTTTATTTTTATTTATTTATGTATTTATTTATTTATTTAACCTGGCGGAGTTAAGGCCATAAGGCCTTCTCTACCACTCAGCCAGGGCAAAACATGAAATACATAATGTTAACAATAATAATGATTAAAAATAAATTAAAAAAGAACTGATATACATGTATACAAGAAACGAACATTAAATACAAAGAAAAAATTAGAACATATATACTTGAATAATTAAGATACATTAAATGATAAAAAAGAAATTAATTGTTACAAATATGATTTAGTTATATAAAAGCATTAAGTGATAGAAACTGAAATTAACATAGGACATGAAAAAGATTATTAAGTACTACGTATATGTGCTGTTAACTGCGATCTGAAGGTTGACAGTGACCGGCAGTCCTTGATGTGAGATGGTAAAGAATTCCACATTCGGATGACTGAAGATATTGTGTGGGGGACGGGAAAAGTCTGTCCGTCCATGTGTCTGTACGCGCGATAACTCAAATACGCTTTATTGGATTTACATGAAACTTGGTATACGCATTTATAGCATCAATGGGAAGAAGGCTTTGGATATTGGACCAAATCGGTTGACCGGTACCGGAGTAATGTCCAATTTTGTGTCTGTCTCGAATCCTTTGCCCCCTTGTTGGGGCGTAGGGCCTCCAAGCGGAGGTTTCTGTACCTATGTGAATTTTGTTACGCTTATTTTCCTAGAGAGGGCAGAGGGACAGGTGGTAAGCCCATCGCCCCTTAACCCCTCTCCGGAAACTAAGGTATTAGGCTACTTGGACGTGAAAGGGCCGAGAAGTTCTGTCCAGAGGCTCTAATTTAAATGCCCAATTTAGTGCCTATTTTATGGTAATATATTAGAAAGAATTTATCAAATGCAAATGTATTCTCATAGCAACATATTGTTTTACAGTGCTCATATACGGCTTTGCAAGTTGCAATACAGGCAGCTTTGACAAATAACACGAGCCACATATTCCTTCACATATTCTTATCAAACTAGACCTTTGATCTTCCGTAAGCCCTGCTTAATGAATCGATCTGGAGCTTAACTCGGAAATCGATTACAAAAATAACTAATTTTTTGCACATCATAATTGCAATTATCACTGATTAAACGGAAGCATTCTTGCACTTTGCTACATCAGTTTACATGTTTTTACTATACTAAGAAAAAAGATGCATAAGAACTCTACCGGTTTTTATGCTAGTGATTTTATTAATGAGGTATATGTAGGCAAAAAAGTAAAAATAGTCTTCTGATAATTAAGTTCTAGTCCCAAGAATAAAAAATCACGATGCTCTAATTTCCAAGTTGTGCCAAAAAAAAAAAGGCAAAGCCACCTGCAATTGATTTTACAATTGAAATGTAATATCGAAAACTGATGCTTCGAATGCGCAAAAAAATCACGTTTTCTGCCAGTTTTTCACTCATAATTCACGAACGAAATCGAAAATTGAAAATCCGGCTTCGAGGTGCATTCGGCCACCATTCAGTCCATATATGTATAACATTTCAGATCTCTGCGTGCAGTAGATTTCGCTGGGCATCGTGCACAGACAGACACTTTCTCTTATTATATAGATGCATATTTACGTTAATAATTCATCCAGAGAATTGAGTTGAGGTCAGAACCAAGAACTCAGTGTCATATAACTACTTATCTATTAGAAAATATAATCACTAAAATTGAATACGAATTAAAAAAAATCTGATGTGAACGTCACATAACTTCCTCTGCCCAAATAAAAGTTAGCAGAATTCACATATCCTTTTACAGAATCGCAAGACACAATTTTACGCTAATTATCCTATAAATACCTCTTCTTTCAATGATGCGACTAAAAGCGCAGGCTATATAGCAAACTTAAAAAAAAAAGAACAAGTGACTGCAGACGTTTATTAAACTTTCCGCCGTAAAGAATAATTTCCGAAATTTATCGAATATTTCCCTCAGATACTTCTTTACTTCTTTACCTGGCCAACAATACATCTTTCTCACTTCACATTCTTAGGCCTATATAGAATAAGAGGCCGTGAAAGAGCGCGTATTCAGTTGTTCATCACGCAAGACAAAATTTCAACAAACAGTGGGTGGCTTGTAACTACCCTCAGAGAATTTTTTCGAAAAAAGTTTCAAATAAAAGTTTTAGCTCTCAGTAAAAGGAACACATGTGCAAATTTTAAAGAAAATCGTTAGAGCCGTTTTCGAGAAAATCGCGAAAAACGAAAATTTCTTCATGTAAAGTCCCCTTAAAAATAAGAGAAATTTGTCGCCAATCTTCGAATCACATCTTCAGAAGGTACCTGACCCAAATACGAAATTTTGTTTTCATACGATTCTCCGTTTCGGAGCTAGCCTGTTCACAAACCTCCACACAGACAGACACACACACAGACATGTTTCCAAAAATAGTATTTTTGGATTCAGGGGGCCTTGAAACGTGTATATAGGCCTATGCTAAAAACTCAAGTTCGAATTTTAGGGTCGAAAACAATACTTCCTCTACCTATAGTACCTATGGTACGGGCAGAGGAAGTAATTAATAGCAGACATCATTCAAGAATGACAGTAACATATGGACATCGGTAACTACACAGCCTACTGGTATGCCCAAAGATACTAAACACGCGATATGACCTAATGCAGTTTAAGCGTGTTGCAATAAAGATAATAACAACGTAACAAGCTATGGTAATTCTAGGGCGATAAATCTAGAATACTCTATTCAGATCGGGCATTATGTTTGATTATAATGGAAATGTGGCAACAGTTCCATTTAAAACAGAATTACTCCTGCAGCAAAGAGCTCATTGTGATGCGTCTGATGTCATGCCCAGTGCTGCCATCATATTATGTCGGAAAACGAGCGTCATTTCATCAGGTTGTGCATGTTATCTGTGTAGTGGCCGTAACTGATGTGACAGCGCCGCACGATGCGTCTTTGTTTCCACACTTGTATGGATTTCAATTAATAGGAGGCGCTGGTGACAAAACGCTAGCGAGCGATGCGAGATTGTTTCCGTGACACTCTTTGGTTCTCATGGCTGAGCTGGGTTATTAAATTAGTTTCGAGTATCGACAATGCATTGTGTTAACATCCAAGTACACGGCAATGAGCCTACTTTCAGACTATAATTAAAGCAGAGGTGCATCAAAACATAATTATGTCGATGAAAATGCGTGCTGTTTTAACACTTGAGTCTTACCAAAGCGAATATGTGGATTTTGTCATTCCATTTTCAATAGATATCAGGTAAACCAATGTAACAAAGTACCAGAATGCCTTTGTTTAATCAGTGATCATTGTAATTATGATATGCAGAAAATAAGTACTTTTAGTTATCAATTTCCGAGTTAAGCTCCAGATCGATTCATTAAGCAGGGCTTACGGAAGAACAAAGGTCTAGTTTGATAAGCATATGTGAAGGAATATGTGGGTAGTGTTATGTGTCAAAGCTAACTGTACTGAAATTTCCAAAGCTCTAAAACCGTAAAACAATATGTTGTCATGATAACTGATTTGCATTTGATAAACTCTTTCATTACCATAAAATTGGCTCTAAATTGGGCAATACTCCGGTACCGGTCAACCGGTTTGATCCAATATCAATAGGCAATTTTGTACTGTATAGAGCTAGGGTGAGCCAGAACTCTTTTGGGCTCCCTTGGTACCCTTCTCGAAAGAGGATCAAAATAAAAAAAATAATATATCGAACAATTTAAAACTCCACGAATCCCTATGTTTATAGGCGTTTTGCTGAGCTCTATTGTTACAACTCTGGTACTTTTTATCGAGAGTTCAAAATACCAGTTCACATGAACCGATCGTTCAGAGAGAGGGATGTCCGTGTGACAGATAATGTGATTATCCTAGCCCATCTCGTGACTCCATGATAATGGAATAATTACATGGCCGCTCTTCTGAAGAAGCAGAAAGCGATTCAATTATCTGCCACACCGATCGATTGTCAGACTACAAAGAAGATTGGATAAAGATTCGGCTATGCTCGTCTATTCCAGGCCTACATAGCTGTCTATCTCGCTAATTCAATCGTATCTGACGTCTCAAATCAATGAAAACGCACTTACAGGTCGTGGAATATATAAGTTAATTAAATGTTCTTTCCTCTAGCTAAAGTTTTTCGTAGAATCAGCTTACTTGAGGAGTGTATTTGCAGGGAGTGTATTAGGTTTTTAGAGCATTATGCAAAGATGGGGTACTGTTCACTACTAAAGACAACCCTGAGATTGTACAGAACGATGCCTGACTTATAACTACTTTTCAGATTTTTTTAAAGAAAAAAGGGTTTCAAATAAAAGGTTTAGCAAATGAATACTATTTTATCTTCCGCCAGCTTCCAAAAAATCTCACTTGCTCTTGAAGAAAAACTTCTCCTGCAAAAATTGCTTTCTTCTTATCTTCTTTTTCTTATTTAAAGTATGTATAATCCTATAATTCTTCTTATACAGTTATTAGAAAGTGCTTCATAATCATATTTTGGTGGGGAATTTCTGAAATGATCAATGAAAATCAGGCAATAAGTCGGGAATTTCTTTAGCATTACTTGGTGGACACCCTGATAGGCCCTATTGTATGCACGTCGACGGCAAAAGCTTTATCGGACTCATCCAATATTTCTAGTATATAATACTACTAGATTCGTCCGCTAAAGCGTTATTTAGCTTACCTGATACATAAATAGCTATTATTGCCTTCCTTTCAATTATTCTCCTTTTCTTGGCTGGGCAGTCCTCAATTGAGGGATGTTAATATAATTTTTGCACGACTTAACTAATTAGTGGCACTTACGAATATTGATGCCGTGGATCGTAAGTTGACATTCCCACACGCAATCTTGTTACTATGTGCGGTAAGAGTTTCCGTGCTGTTATGAATATTACGCCACACCTCATAATACAAGCCTTTATGGACAAGGCCCCCAGCACAAATATTCGATTCCCATAAACAACAACAAATGCGAATCACTTTTTGAAATAAACATCAATCTTCAAGAATGTTTATACATAATATTTTCAGGTAATATCACAATTAATATAATTAAATTGATATAAATAATCATCGTGCAGAAAACAGCATGCAATACTCGTGCCGTAAGCGCATAACGGATCTCGGAAAATTGAAAAAACTCGGCGCGAGCGCCTCGTTTTTTCAAACTCTTTCCTCGATCCGTATGCATGCCTTACGGCACTTGTATCGCAATATACTATTAAAATTATTTTAGTTTGGCTCCCCAACACCATCAGTTTGATAGCCATTATGAGAGATCCTAATCCCCTACAAGTTTAGCTTCTGGGTTGTGTATAGAAAGTCTGAACAGGCTTTGCCCCCACATACACAGGCTAGTGAAGAGGAACGAAGCGTGTTTTGGACATGAAAGCGCGGAGGCTGACATCATTTAGAGAGGACAAGATTAAGCCGTGTCTGCTCCAGAACCCGAGATGAAATCCCGCAGAGAGTTCAATAGACAGCACACTCGCACACACAAACATACAGGTACAGCTATAGATGCTGTAGCTGTTGTCAAGATAGTAAAATCCCATTGTTTATTTACAAGGGTTGATCTTTTTTATTAGTGGCAACTGCTTTATTTCTCCACATATAGCATACGTACATGGTTCTTTTATAACTTTTTTACGTATAACTTTTTTGCACGACGTAACTAATTAGTGGTACTTACGAATATTGTTGCCGTGGATCGTAACTTGACATTCCCACACGCAATCTAGTTGCTATGAAAACAAAAGAAATCTCAGTGCTATAAAAATTACAAAAAGCGCACGTGCCGTAAGTAAAACTATCATAATACAAGTCTTTACCGAAGACCGGAACCAATGCCCCCCAGTTTGTGGCGGTTTTAACTGGACAAATATTCGGTCCCCATAACAACCAACACATGCGAATCACTTTCTGAAATAAACATCTATCTTCAATAATGTATATACATAATATATTTTTCAGATAATATCTCAATTAATATAATTAAATTGATATAAATAATAATCGTGCAAAAAATATCATGCAATACTTGTGCCGTAAGCGCATAACGGATCTCGGAAATTGAAAAAACTCTTTCCTCGATCCGTATGCACCTCTTACGGCACTTGTATCGCAATATACTATTTTGCACGATGTAACTAATTAGTGGTACTTACGAATATTGTTGCCGTGGATCATAACTTGACATTCCCACACGCAATCTGGTTGCTATGAAAACAAAATAAATCTCAGTGCTGTAAAAATGACAAAAAGCTCACGTGCCGTAAGTAAAACCTTCATAATATAAGCCTTTATCGAAGACCGGAACCAAGGACCCCCCAGATTGTGGCGACTTTAACAGGACAAATATTCAGTCCCCATAACAACCAACACATGCGAATCACTTTCTGAAATATAACCACTATCTTCAATAATGTATATACATAATATTTTCAGCTAATATCTCAATTATTATAATTAAATTGATATAAATAATCATCGTGCAAAAAATAGCATGCAATACTGGTTCCTTAAGCGCATAACGGATCTCGGAAATTGAAAAAAACTCTTTCCTCGATCCGTATGCACAGCTTACGGAACTAATATCGCAATAAATTCCGGGGTGCGCGGGCAAAGAGAGTTAAGTCCACTTTCTTGTTACTGAGAATTACGTAGAGTGACTTAACACGCTATAGGGCCTACCAGCCCAACATAGCTTTAGAGATGGATAAACCCATGAGGCACACATCCATAACTACCGTACAATTTTGATTATGTCTTACTGGACTTAACACAAATGTAGAGAACATTTTTATCTATAACTCTATGGACATATCTCAATTTTTTAGGATGGTGGACTTAACTCTCTTTGCCCGCGCACCCCGGACTTATAAAATGCTAGGCAGGAGAAATATTTCTAGAAATAGGATCAATAGTAAAAGGAGAAGTGAAGTCTAACTGAATATTCAATACCATCCCTGTAATGACGTAAAGAATGTTTGATGGGGTGGTTTGAGGTGAATGACGTCATCACAGTGGAAGGTATTCAATTATTCGAATGCTTGCAGAACAATGCGTTCCAGCTAATTGTGGTAGGAAGCTGGAATGCTGATTATAAAAAGCAGATGTCAATGCTACCGCTGCCTGCCGATGAGCTTTTTTTTTTTACAAGTCTACTCGTGTTTGATTGACCTGAATACCACTTAACTATGTTTAGTGCCGCCCGTGTTGAAGCAGTACCAATTACATGATTTCATTTATACGACTTGATTAGAATTGAAGTTTTAAAAACGTATAAATTCACAACGAGTTAGTGTATTTTTATGATATAATGCTTACCTATTCTCAGTATGTAAGAAACTTTAGACACCTAACCTATTTTAAAAGCATAACTTATCCTATGACAGTTTACCTCGTATATAAGCAGCATAGGCTACTAGTCTAGAAATATATTTAAAAAAAATAAACAAACAAACTTGTGTACATATGATACAAAAGTCATAAGCAGGGCCCGGATTCTGATGACATGCCATCTTCTTATTGATGCTTCATAGACATTGCCAACTTGTAGGTAAATCCTAATCATAGCCTCTAGATTATATAAATACATTTTTATTAGGTCCTTTTTTGTCATTTTTTGCAATTTTATATTTTTAGGGCATTTATTTCAATTTTAGGTCATTATTTTGTCATTTGCTTTCTTATTTAGTCATTTTCATGCATTCACATTGAGTGTATTAACTTTTTTTTTTATCGCCTTTGAAGAGTTATTTGTTTAATGCAAGAAGGACACACTCGGTATTCAACTGTTGCCATGCCTCAGTCGGAAACGAGAATCAAAGAAACGCCCAAGTATTTACACCAACAACATTCTTTCTGCATTTACAGTTTTTTTACAATTATATACAAACTAGCATGTGCCCGCGGCTTCGCCCGCGATAATTATTACAAAAATTAAAAATTAAGAGCATAATAGTAAAATCATAATATTTATTAACTCCTAAATCACGTGGACTACATACCACGATTAGATAGCATCGTCTGGTAAAAGCGACCTCAGATTCGAGTTTCTTGGCCCAGAAAACCTCTGTATAGTGAGATTCGTCCAAATAAAACAACGTTTGACCATATTTAGGGCTTACAACATTCAAGCGATCGCGAAAGTTTTATTTTCAAGGTGTGACAAAAATAGACAAAGCCAACTGTAATTGATTTGACATTGAAATGTGTAACTGAAAACTTATGTTTTGAAAACGCAAAAATGCACGTTTTTTGCCCGTTTTTCACTCATAACTCACGAAAGAAAACTAAAATTAAAATTCCGGCTTCGCGGTGCATTTTCCGACCCTTCAGCCCACCTATGTTTAAAATTTCAGATCTCTGCGTTCAGTAGATTTCCCTGGACATCGAGGACAGTTCCTTTTATTAATATAGATAATATGAATTATAATGATACCTTCTCTAATTTGTCAAACATCCATTTAATTTAATCCAAACCCACCTATACCATTGGCAACAATATGTTCTGTGAATTTGTTTCGATAATTCTATGCAAAAAGGGATTAAGTATTTTCAAAAACATTTAATTTTTGGCATTTAGAATCAGAATTTTTCAAAATCCCTTCTTAGTGAGCACCTACATTATGAAACGAAGGTACTGTCAAAATTCCAAGTCTCTACCTGTTATAGTTTAGGCTCTACGTTGATTCCTGTCAGTCAGGACAAAGCCTTTTATAATATATAGAGAGAAGAGAAGAGATAGAGATTAGTCTATAACTTTACGTGTACAATAATAATTTTTTATAAATAAAATATAAGTTTTTAGGTCATTCTTTATAATTATTAAGCCATTTTTTAAATTTAGGGTCATTTTATAGGTCATTTTCCAAACAATTTTAGGTCATCAGAATCCGGGCCCTGGTCATAAGCATATTAAAAATTCTCAACACATTTAAAAATATGTTTAAAGTCCATAAAATAGCTGTAAGCTACATGTTTCTCCTTGTGTTATTACAAGAGCCTACTGGTCTAATTTACTCTACTTTTGTTTTGTTGATGTAACTAAGCATTGTTGCATTTAAAAAAATTGTATGTTTGTTCAAAAAACACACTTTCTAAGTATTATTGAGATCTGTTTATATGTTAAACGTACGAGCCCCTGACTACCAATCAATGCTGTGAGAACCATAGATAAATAGCACTTTCCATGTCCGAAATATCTGCGGTGCAAGTTTTAGGTCACTCACCCTGTATATTTCTAAGTGTGACACGTATCATATGGTCTTGTTCCCGTCCCTCCCTGTATCTAACTTCCTTCCTATTCTCATACAGCTTGTATGTTACGTCGTCGAACACGCTTGGCTCACTCTTAGACTCCAAGAACAACTTTACTAAAACAAAGTTATGGTTCCTATTAATTTTTAACTCCTCATATCGTCGCCAGATGGTACCATAAAGTTCTACTTGTCATTTATTTTACATCAGTTTCCGAAAGTTTCCCTGCGCTGAATGCCGTTTTAATAGCAGACATCTGCGCAAGACATTTTGGTTTTTGCATTTTAAACGAGCGGACAAGCACTGTTGTTTTCACAATTCTAAAATTCTCACAGCTTGTTGCGACGCGTTTGTTGTTATTTTTATCTTCCACAGGGACGCATTTGTGGCCTTGAAAACAAAAATAATGCTAAGCGGCGGGAAACCGCATGAGCCAATAGCATTCAAGACTAAGGAGACTATACCTGTTATTTAGACGGTAATCAGTTTTACTTTCTGTACTTTTATACAGAGTGTTATTGAATAACATTGCATTTTTTACATGTGTATAGAGGGGACATAGACAAGCTACTTTTATCAGGAGAATTTTTTAATTAGATGTGAAATGTGTATGCTACAGGGCATTAAAGTCATTACAATTTGCTGCTCATAAGTAGACTTCGGACTTAAAGGTCGCTAAAAATACTGTTTTACGTACCTAAAATAGGCTCTAAAATTTGGAAAATAGGTTCTAAAAATCGTAAAATAGTCTCTTATAAAGTCGTTAAGTTGCCAATTTTCTGAAATATCTCAATTGCAATGGAGAATATTATATTTATTGAAGTCACCATTAATCAATAATCATGATACTGTAAAACACAGATATAGGCCTATGGTACACAGAATTATATAGACCTATTACTAGGGTCTGTATTACTAAGTGAAAACCTAATCCCTGCGCCCAAAGCTACGCACGCTAGCATATTCGACCCCTTGTATCCCTCAGTAATTCAGAGATTTTTTTTTTTTACTGGATGTGGGAGTCGGGAGAAAAACACTACCTTTTCTTGGGAATTCCAAGGAATTTTTCTACTGAAGGCGAAACATCTTACTATTTTACCACGTCACAAATGTGTCATGTACTGCACATTCCGAGCAAAAAATTTAGTGCGAACTAAAAATAAATGCTAGAATTTATAACAAAAAGTAACTTATTTTGAACTTTAGAGGAAAAACAAGCAAAAAAGGCAATATTAGGCTCTAACGTAAAAATAGGCTGTTTTAGGTCCTATAAAAGTATCACTTTTAGTCATAGTCACTTATGAAACATACATATACAAATTTTCGTCCATATATCACTTAAGGATTAAAATAGGTTTTTACCTAAAATCCGAAGTCTACTCATAAGTCAATAATGAAGCGAAATAGTGTTAACATTTTCATTAAACTGACTTCATGCCTTCTTAGTGATAGATAAAAACTTTATTCTTAATCATTTGTCAACAGCTAGGCCTATATCCTAATTTAGTGTTTCCATAATCTCCAACATTTACAGACTAATCACATGACTGGCCAGCACTGCGTTAGTTATTTTATCCATAACTCTAGTCTAAACCTATGGTACGGGCAGAGAAAGTAAAAATATATAAAAATATTATCTTTCTACATTTTTTAAACAGTCTCCCCTTAATTCACCAGGCTAACCGACGTACAACATACAGATTAGTTCCTACCAAGTACAAGGATAATGAGAAGGGTGTTACTGTGTGAGAGATGCAAAGATTAGCCATGGAAAGAATTCTCTCAGCTGGAGGGTTGGCATTTTCTTCACTCACCTCAATCCCTACTTTAGAGAGGAAGAATTTCCATATAAATAGGGAATTGGAAGCGAGGAAAGTGAAGCCTGGACAGAACAATGAGCTCAAACTACAGCCTGCTCCACAAAAAAAGATACAGCTGCATCAATCGTAATAAAAAAAATCACAAATAGTTTAAGGGAGCGTTGACTTAAATGTTTTTTTGCACGACGTAACTAATTAGTGGTACTTACGAATATTGTTACCGTGGATCATAACTTGACATTCCCACACGCAATCTGGTCGCTATGAAAACAAGAGAAATCTCCGCGCGGTAAAAATTACAAAAAGCACAAGTGCCGTAAGTAAAACCATCATAAGTAAGTAAAACTCGGAACAAGCGCCTCGTTTTTTCAAACTCTTTCCTCGATCCGTATGCACCGCTTACGGCACTTGTATCGCAATATACTATAATTTCTAACATGTGTACCTACACATTTCTTCTAATTCATGATTGTGAAATAAATAAACGGTGTAAAATATATTGCACTAACTTTCTCACGTAATAGGCCTACTTGTTAAGATTTGATTTTTTTCTTTTTTATAAATTCTTTTTTTATTTCTCACGTAATAATTGTTAAGATTTGATTTTTTATTTTTTTTTAAATTCAGCTGTGTGTACTCCTTTTAGCTACGAGACCATATCAGGAGTTCGGGATGTGTGTCTGTACAGTATGATAGGCCATGGAACTATTGATTACCAATTATGTCTATTATTGGTGTATTTTATGGAGTAAATTCCAACTGATATTAATTTAAAATGGATATGGTACAGGATGAAATGGTCAGAATGATTCATGGTATGTAAATATCCAATTCGGCATTTGCCCTTACGACTGGGGAAATCATGAAAAAAAAAAACTCATGCAAAATTGGCCGGCCACGGGATTTGAACCTGGGGCCTCCCAAATGTGACTCCAAGTTGTTACCATCTCGGCCACCTCGCTCGGTAAGGTTTTTAGATTTAGGGAAGAAACTGGAATGTACCACTCATATATTAATGTACCACCTCCATATAATTAGTCATATGCACGTGTTAAGGTTTACCAGTAGGCTCTTGTAATAATGAATTCATGTGCATCTGTTTCTATTGTTCGGTGACGTCTTCTTGACTCATATTCAGTTTAAACGATTATGATATTGGGTGTCAAAACGGTGATGAGTTATGGAAAAACATCTTGTGCCCCTGTAATGTTGCCTCATAGTAAAATACCATAATTCAACTGTGAATGCAAGAGACTGTAGTACGAATTTAAAAGCGCTGTTGCTGGAACAAACTGCTTCAATTTTCTCAATAAAAACAATCCATTGAAAAAGGATTCAAACATGCTCGTATAATAAAATCTCTTTAGCTCTATTCAGTGGAAATGGGAAGGGAAAGTAAACATATTTGTGGGACATTCTGTATACATTGTGACAGCTGAAAGTTGTCTCTGAGACATCATTAGCTATATCGTGATAATTCCATTCCACCCGCCCTGTAGGCTTGAAGTAGGCCTATAGGCATCGAGATGGAATATAAATTAAGCCATCTCCTGAGATCCATTTCGGGAGTCAAGGCTATTAATTATTTGCTAGGATAATGTAATGACGTGGATATAAGACGTGCTGGAAATAGATTGAAATGCGCTGAATTATAATTGTCGAAACAGTTATTAAGGAAATATACAGACATACTGTGGTAATACATTTCAATGTCAAATCAATTACAGCTTGCTTTGGCTATTTTAGTCATACCTTGGAAATAAAACTTTCGCGATCGCTTGAATGTTGTAAGTCCTAAATATGGTCAAACATTGTTCGATTTGGACGGAACTCACTATGCAGGGGTTTTCTGGACCAGGGAACTCGGATCTGAGGTAGTTTTTTTTTTCCAAGTGGCGCTTTTAAATCGTGGAATTCACTTCAAAGACGGATTTTTATTAATCGTTTTGTTTAGGCCTATGAATGTTTCGCCTGCAAGTGTTAATACATATAATGTTTTAATTATACTTATACTGTGGTATTACTGACAACTGATGCTTAGAAAACGCAAAAAATACACGTTTTCTGCCTGTTTTTCCCTCATAACTCACGAACGAAAGCTAAAATTAAAATTCCGGCTTCCAGGTGCATTTTCCGACCCTTCAGTCTACCTATGTTTAAAATTTCAGATCTCTGCGTTCAGTAGATTTCGCTTGGCATCGCGGACAGACAGACAGACACTTCCTTTTATTAATATAGACTAGCTGACCCATCAATGCTTCGCATTGTTAGATTTATGTGTATATAGGCTAAGTGAACACAATTTAAAGTCGATTTGATGTACTTCTATAAATCATCAGCCGTCTAGCAAACACGGTGGACGTATTTATATTCCACACACTCCTTCACCCGTAGTTTGCTCTGATTATGTCTTAAAAAATTTAATTGTTCTGTTTCAATTTTGGCAAACATACAGTAAATAGCTGGGCGTAGGGGATGCGTTCGCTCGTCTCACGCAGCGGGCTCCGATTCGAATACTGGTCGGAACAAGTTGCCTAGGTAGAGTTTTTCCGGGATTTTTTCTCACCTGTGAGACAAATGTCTGGTAATTTTAGGCTCTGGTAACTTTAGGCCCTAGTGGTCTCCGAATATCATCTGGCAGCCATTATCATCCTCATCCCATCCTCGCCTTGTTCAGAGTGAGTGTGTGAATGTTGTATCTCGTCCTATATGTTTGTGTTGTCTCGGAGGTGGCCCCGGCATTTGGCTGATCACCCATCCGGGAGGCCCTCCATGTCCTTGTCTGGTCAAAAAGTATGTATGTGAGCCATAGATAATCCCTCTCCCGACAGGTCGCGGCCCTGTAAGGCCCGGGCAATGTGGGTCGCTTAAATGACCCATAAAGGGAGGTGTAAAAACTAAGGTACAGATAGATAGATAATTTGGAAAATAGAAATTAATCATGAAATTATATCTATTGATACTGTATGAACTACAGGGGGTAAAGGCGGTCGGTTCGTAACGCTGACAACCTTACCACGTTCACGTTCCGAGTGTCTAAAAATCTGGGTGCCTACACTTCTTGGAACCCTCTGGGCCCCATGGCCTGTAATAGGAAACACTTTACTTATTATCTCTTGCAATGCAGTCCTAGGCTAGCTATAAGAAAAGAGTTCAACTGTTAAGAATAGAACCCAGGACCTTTTAAATTTACTTCGTGTCAAAAAATAGTTAATAATAATCTATAGGAATTCTATTGATAGCCTTTCTCATAATTTTATATCTATTAGGTCTACATGAAATCATAGTGTCATGCAAAGCCACCTGTGTAGTTTAAAAAAATAATGTTGCCATGGGGTTTGTGTACATGCAGTATGAATTCTATTTGGTGAATATCATAACTTTACAACCCTATTTTGGCCCTTATAGGCCCTTAGAGGCCAAAGATTTTGAAATCCTTTCTTAGTGCGCATCTAGAGCCTAGTAGCAATATGTGTACCAAGTTTCACGTTCCTAGGCTGTATAGTTTTTGAGAAACTGTGATCAGTCAGTCAGTGGGTTTTGGCTTTTATATATAGAGATTAGTAAGTTCTGTTTGTCGAAATACATTGTACATTTATGCTATCGGGTTATGTTTATTGGAGGTGAAATTTCAATATAGATTAAGCAAAACTGAACTAAGATTGGTTTACGTTGAACACATTCTTACGATGATTGGCGTGTGAATTAATCTTTAAAAAGTAGTTTTGTTTCATTTAACTTGAAGAACTAGGCAGGGATACTAGTTTCGTGTGCAATTAAGTTAAAAAAATGAGAAGAGATTTGTTTGCGAGCGACATAGAGGAAGGGATATTAAGGAGCATTGTTACCACGGAGATAAGGGACTGGCTGGATGCATTGAAACGGAAGGCTTCTCGCCTCATTCCCAATGCAAATGAGAAGCAGAAACAAGAGAAAGCGGAAACAATTAGCTTCATAACTATTTTTCATCTCTCGCTAATCAAGTTTGCGGACAATTACAGCTAAATTAACTCTTATCTCAGTTTCTTATTCCATTACCTGCTGTAATTAATTCTGCAATCTCGCTTGAAAGCCACTCTTGACTAATTTTGTTACAAACTTAAAAACATTAATTTAAACATCAATGGGTTTGTAAATATTCAATCCTTGTATGAAAATATATTCCCCTTATTAGGCACTGGCCCAGGGCCGTGGAAAGAAAGCAAGGGCCCCAGGGACAAATTTTCCCGGGCCCCCATCAAATATTAAATTCACTACTCAACTCGCCCTTTAAAATGTACGCAACAAAAAGATTATGTAATGATATTAACTTACATAATTTTTAAGTCCCATAATGGTACCGGTACTTTATGAGATTGTCTGGTAGACAGGAAAATATCTGTCCATCTCACTGTCTGTCCGTGTGTCTGTAAGCGCGATAACTCAAATACACTTTATCGGATTTTCATAAATCTTGGTATACCATTTATAACGTTTATGGGACGAAGCCTATTGATTTTGGACCAAATCGGTTAACTGATGCCGGTCACGAAACGGAAAAATACATTAAAATGTTCTAATTAGTTAAATTTTATCTGTATATACCAGTTTAATCTTTTGAAAATTATGATTTTAAATGCCGAACGTGAGCGAGGCCTACTGTTGAATCCAAAAGGATTTCTGCATCTACTTATAGTTTTAAAAAATAACAGTTTTTCTTCAAGAATAATCCGATTCAGATTAACTGATTAATTCCGAGTCACCGTTATACGACAGGACAATGCAGATAGAATAAACACATAAAACATAACTTAAGCTCTTTATTGACTTATAAGCAATTTTATTTTAGAGTAAATTTAGAAAGTAAAAAGTAAAACCTGGTCGGGCGGGCCTCCATTTGGGACCCGGGCCCCGGGGCCTCAGCCCCGGATGCCCCTCCCTCTCGTCGGGCCTGCACTGGCCTATATTAAGTCGCAAAATCTTCTACAAGACCAACAGACAAATACTGATATCAAAAGTAGATGAGATAATGGGAAGCACAAATCCCCCCCCCCCAAATAAAAATTGGTGTAATGCACCCATGTAACTAAACTTACTACTAGCTTGGTGGGCCCGTCACAGAATTCCGGGCCAATTTATGAAAAAATGGAAAACAAAATCTTATGTGAAATTCAAAAAACTTCCTCTGCCCAAATCAAAGTTAGCCTCTTAGTACGGAGGAGTTTTCCAAAAAGTCGCGACAAATGAAATTTTTTAAAATGCAAAATCCCTTTAAAAAAAAGAGAAAATCGTCGCCAATCTTCGTGTCACATCCCCAAAAGGTACCTAACTCAAATACAAAATTTTGTTTTCTTACGGTTTTCCGTTACAAGAGGCCGCACTGCAAAGAGCACGTATTCAGAGTGGGTGGCTTATAACTACCCTTTAAAGAATTTTTCGAAAAAAATGTTTCAAATAAAAGTTTTAGCTCTTAATACAAACCACCTATGTGTAAAAGTTAAGAAAATCGTTAGAGCCGTTTTCGAGAAATTCACGTTCGTGTGCCCTAGGTAGCCTAATTTGTACGATATCATTGCTTTAACATTGTTTGATCTTCTCTCGTCCGTTTTGATGAATTTTCGTCAGGAGGTTTCGTTGCACTTTTACTTGGATTTTCCATATTTCCACTTTTACTATCTTCACCCACTTTTTTTCCTTACTTCGCCTACGTTTTGTTCTTAATATTATTAAGTTTATTCTATACATCACCTTTTCATCTCTCTCTCTCTCTTTCAACGTCCTTCTCGACTTTCTGATCATGATTTATATATTTCAACGATGCTCTTCTTACCCAGTTTGCTATGGCAACCGAGCAAGGCCACCTTCAACTAATTTTGCAATTGGATATGGACTACACGAGAACACCAGCTCAAAATTATATTAGATAATATATTTTGTCACGAGCTAAAGCTTTTACTGTGTAGAGGAATTATGTGTTTCAAATTAGACTGTTTTAGATTTTAAATTTCCGATAATAAAGAAAGTTGCCAACCAAAAAGAAAAATGATCCAATGAATACTTGAACGAAATCTACATTTAAAATCCCTCAACAGCATAGGTTACAATTGGTGTGTAATTATCACATGTTACCATGGAATTATAGGATCCTACAGTTCTCTTTATCACAGGAATAAAACGCGCGTATAGGAAAGTGTAAATGGGATTTCCCCGATTCTGATATATTCCTTTGTTGTCAGTTGGAAATTGTGTCACAGTTCTATTGTTCTAGGCACTATGCACTACCTTTATCCTTCATACATACATCATAAGTTAGCGACTTTGCAAGCGAGTGGGGATGGGGGGGGGGACAGGGTGCATACTAATATATACCTTTTCGGTGCCGGTGGTACATAGAACCGTGAAATTCGAGAGATTCGATAACGCGAAATATTCTCAATTGGACAGATATTTGCAGAATTTCATTTCACTGCTTCCTATAACCCCCGAAAAAAGCCGTTCTGAATCGCGAATTAACACAATAACGCGAACAGTAAACATATTCCCAGTTTTTAAACGAATTTAGGCCAAAAGATTGGACGAAACCATAACATTAATCCGTGAATAAAAAAATCTGATGTGAACGTCACATAACTTCCTCTGCCCAAATAAAAGTTAGCAGTATTCACATATCCTTGTACAGAATCGCAAGACACAATTTTACGCTAATCCTATATTTATCCTATAAATACCTCTTCTTTCAATGATGCGACTAAAAGCGCAGGCTTTATAACAAACTTAAAAAAAAAGAACAAGTGACTGCAGACGTTTATTGAACTTTCCGCCGTAAAGAATAATTTCTGAAATTTATCGAATATTTCCCTCAGATAATTCTTTACTCTATGCATGGCCAACAACACTTCTTTCTCACTTCACATTCTTATATAGAATAGGCTAAGAGGCCGTGAAAGAGCGCGTATTCAGTTGTTCATCACGCAAGACAAACTTTCTACAAACAGTGGGTGAACAGTGGGTGGCTTGTAACGACCCTCAGAGAATTTTTTCGAAAGAAGTTTCAGATAAAAGTTTTAGCTCTTAGTAAAAGGAACACATGTGCAAATTTTAAAGAAAATCGCGAAAAACGAAAATTTCTTCATGTAAAGTCCTCTTAAAAATAAGAGAAACTTATCGCCAATCCACCGCTCACATCTTTAGAAGGTACTTGACCCAAATACGAAATTTTGTTTTCATACGATTTTCCGTCTTGGAGCTAGCTTGTTCACAGACTTTCCACACACACAGACAGACACACAGACAGACCCACACACACACACAGACATGTTTCCAAAAATAGTATTTTTGGATTCGGGGGCCTTGAAACGTGTATATATGCTAAAAACTCAACTTCGAATTTTGGGGTCGAAAACAATACTTCCTCTACCTATAGTAGGCCTACCTATGGTACGGGCAGAGGAAGTAAAAATATTTTCTAGTACACGCTCTGCAAAATAGCTGTTTGTTCTTTAATAATTATCATAAGTAGGCTTGCCAGATTTCTGAAATGTTCAACCGGGACACAGGAATGCCCCCCAGCGTCGCGGGTATTCAAGGGCACACACCCTTGGCGGATTTTTAGAGTGTTTTAGAGGGTAGTTTATTCTCAGTGCTATGAATAAATGGTTACTGATTAGGAACCTAAACCAGGGGTAATAATAAATGGCATAAGCATATAAATTTAAACATTTTATTTCTAACATGTTAAAAACAAAGTTACTTAAGTAAGAAGAAACACTTTGAATAAGGAATAAAATTTGAACAATATTTACATGTACTTTTCATTGGCTAGGGCTGTTTCTTAGACTTGGTCATCTAGATAATCAAATTTAATTTTTACCGGGACGTGAAATAAACCGGCCGGGACACCGGGATCTTGTCTGAAAACCGGGACGTCTGGCAAGCCTAATCATAAGGATCCAGGAAATGTAAAAACAAGTAAATAAAAGTAGGCTTAAATAAAAGAAGATATTTCGTGGAATTGCCGGTTCGGATTGTCGACGTTCTGCTGTAATAGAAGAAGTATGCCACTCGATCCATATATTCTAGTTTTTACTTTAATACAGAAATGTGGCATCTAGAAGGAAGTGAATTTTCTTTACAGTACGATTCTCGTCTTGATGGAAAGAAGTATGGGAGCGGAAACTTCCGGTCAATCTGCTCCGATTGTTGCGAAGTTGCACGCTTCATCAGCCATAGCTACTGGCACCACGAGTTTTACCGCTTCGTCACTTCCGGTCAGGGTGAACAGATTTATGTTTAGGATTTCCTCTTCAGAGGAAGTGTTGAGAATTACAAGATTATTCGTGTGGAAGATCAGTTCATGTTCTAGGAGAACTAATATCAAATTCAATTCATATTTCATCTTACTGTATTAGTAAAGCATACAGTCAACCGCAGTGGATAGGAGATGAGTTTCCTATACTATATCTCATGCTAGTATTTTTTTTTTTTTTTTTTTAATTATTAACATCATGTCCCATTACATTAGTAATACTACATGATTGATTGTTACAACAATACGCGTTCTAGTACACCTTACTACAATAGTTATTTAAGAATTTAGAAAGATAATGTTATATACAATACAGCTATTAATAATTAGATAATAAGACATGTACAATCATTTCGTGATTTTTTTTTTTACAGCACTTTTGAATTATTACCTTGTTCTATTTTTTTTTTTTTTTTTTTTTTTTTATAAGATTGATGTAACGTGCATCTTATCCTTCTTAATTATAGAGTAGGCCTATTTTGAGTCAACATCATCATGGTATTTGCAGTCTCAACATTTAAAATTGTTCACAATTCATCAAAATCTACCGAATTTACAAACAGCAAAAATTCTTTATAGTACAGTTGTATCATGTTGCTGTTGGTGACCGGCCATTTAAAACAAAGGGGAGGAGAACTCACAGAGAGTTCGCGGAAAATTCGCATCATATGACAAAACGTGATTGGTTAATGTCATTAGCATATGCGCCATTACTAGGGTGTGTCTTGCTAATGGAATAGAGGTGTTCGTAAGTTCGTGCAACAATAATAACATTTACACGTGAAATAACAAACTCTCACTGGCATCTTCATCATTATAGTACATGTATATCAATTAGTAAACAAAACATAAAGGATTCATTGTTCAAGGTAGAGAGGAAGTGAGTTGTACTGAGATTAAACAAACTACCCATTATCACGGTGATGACATGCGTTCTCATGTGCGGAGCTGTACAACAGCTGCCACTATGACAGCCACTCCTCTTTGTTTTGAACTGGATCAAACTTACTTGAGATATATTATAGGTGAGACATCAGTTGTCAACACACGTGGACAATGTATGGAAGGAGAAGTCTGACGTAACACATGACAAATCAACTAACGTTACTCATACAATTTCAATGTTTGCATGCACTGAACTTCTGGAAGTGAATGGATAATAGCTCTAGTCTATAATAATAACAGGAAGTGTTTGTCTGTCTGTGCGCGTTGCCCAGCGAAATCTAATGAACTTAGAGATCTGAAATTTTAAACGTAGATGGACTGAAGGATGGGCGAATTCACCTCGAAGCCGGATTTTTTATTTTCGCTTTCGTTAGAGAGTTATGAGTGTAAAACTGACAGAAAACGTGATTTTTTTCGCTATCCTAGCATCAGTTTTCAGCAATACATTTCATTTGTCAAATCAGTTACAGGCGGCTTTGGTTTTTTTTAAAGAAATAAAAGAATCTCTTCGTTTTGTAAGCCCACCCTGATCGATTCATTTGTTTATAATGTCAAGGCACACAGATATCTGAAATTTGCAACATAGACGGAACAGGGATAATGAAAATAGTCCTAAATGGACAACATTGATCGATTTGGACGAAACTCAATATGCATGGGTTTTCTGGGCCAGGGAACTCGAATCTGAGTTTTTTTCCCCATGCTGCGCTTTCTAATCGTGGAATTCACTTCAAAAACGGATTTTTACCTGTTTCATTAATTATTAATGGTTCAGTTGATGCCTATGAATGTTTCGCGTGCAAGTGCTAATAAATATGTTTTATTTATTTTGCTCTTATTTTTTAATCTTCTAATAAATGATTGTGGACGAAGCCGCGGGAACCTGCTAGTTTGTAGGCCTATAGAAACATTATTATTATCCTGGGGTCCTAAAATGCAAATCATCCCAAAGTCGGCGCCTATGAAATAAAGTCATTAATATATGATAAGATAATATTATTATCTTTAGCTCTTCTAATTCGGCGTTGTTGCGGCATTTCTTACCTGAGCATAATAGGATGCTTAGCGTTGCTGGTCTTGTGAAAACCACGGTCCCCTAGAAGTTGCAATCCGCATGCGCAAGGTTTATCTTTTAATCGCTGCTTCAGTAAGCTCGAGAAATTGGATATTGTAATATCAAAGGCTTTGGTCGGTAGCCGCATCACTTCCACGTTATTACGTAAATTCATTCCACAAAAGCACGGGGCTTTGCACTCCACGGCCCACTTTATAATTCCTGTTTGGCACAAGGAGAATAGACTGCATGCATTAGGCTTAGATCCAATTTGGTAGCTTATATAAAGAGACAGAAAAATAAAGGCGGAGAAGAGGAAATGGAAGGAGGAAGAAAAGAGAAAGCGTAAGAAAATAAAAAGAACGGAAGAAGGAAAGGAAGATAAAAAAGTTAAAACGAATATAAGAAATGAAGGAAGAAAGAGAGAGAATTGAAACTAGAAATGAAGAAAGAGAAAGAATGGATAAAAAAATCAAGAAATATTGTAGAAATAGAAAACAGAAAGAATGAGAGAAAGGTAGAGAAGGGGCAGGAGGAGAGGAAAGACAGAAGAGAATAGATAATTGAGAGAAACGAAGAGAGAGAGAGAGAGAGAGAGAGAGACAGACAGACAGACAGACAGAGAGCAGGGAAGAGGCAAGGAGAAAGAAAGAGGTATCGGGAAAGAAATAGGAGAGGACTGTGAATGAGAAACAAAAGAGGAAAAAGTGAGCCAAAGAGAGAGAGCTAAAGAGAATGGAAGTAAAAAGAAAGAAATAACTTGTAGTTCATTCCACTTACGAAGTTACATTCTAAATGGTCAACCAGTGGTTCCCAGCGATAGGATATTTCCTCAACAAAAGTGATTACAAATTATATCTACTTTGCACAACACATTTGCACTGCTGGATATGTATTTAAATTAATGTTTTGTAGTAGGTAATACCTTTACATTTTTATGACTACAATTTCGGTATAGTATATTGCGATACAAGTGCCGTAAGCGATGCATACGAGCGCCTCATTTTTTCAATTTTCCGAGATCCGTTATGTGCTTACGGCACGAGTATTGCATGCTATTTTTTGCAAGATGATTATTTGTATCAATTTATTTATATTAATTGAGATATTAGGTGAAAATATTATGTATGTACACTATTGAAGACGGATGTTATATTTTAGAAAGTGATTCGCATGTGTTTGTTGTTATGGAACCGAATATTTGTCCTGGGGGACCTTGTCCATAAAGGCTTGTATTATGATGTGCCGTAAGTAAATTCTTACCGCACGGAAACTCTTACCGCACATAGCAACAAGATTGCGTGTGGGAATGTCAACTTACGATCCACGGCAACAACATTCGTAAGTACCACTAATTAGTTAAATCGTGCAAAAAATAATGTGAACATTTATGACTGATGGTTGTTTCTATGGCGACTTTTCACTTCAAGTGAACAAAGTTTCATTATTTTCATGAAAGATATCCGCAACTAACTTATCTAATACGGTTTGGAAATTTGGAATAGTTATTTTCAAGTGATGTAATCTGGCTTATACTTTAATCATTATTTTTACTTACTGCATTATGACATAAATCTGTTT
Source organism: Ectobius pallidus (assembly GCA_964059195.1). Lineage (NCBI taxonomy): Eukaryota > Metazoa > Arthropoda > Insecta > Blattodea > Ectobiidae > Ectobius > Ectobius pallidus. Next base: position 19,971,246 of record CAXKWD010000002.1, on the reverse strand, counting down.
AAATGTATAAGGTATGCTTTTACATGGCGATAAACCTATGTAATATTTAATAACCAATAGATTTTTCAAAACAATCCCAAAATTATAGAATTTTTTAAGTTTTTTTTTCTTTTCTTTCCTATATCCACCATATGGTAAATAAGATATGCATGTTTTTAAGGGAATAAGGCGGTTAAATATTTTTAAATCCCTCAATAACTTATAAAATTGGTGCTTAATTGGTTGAATTGCCAAAGATCGATTTTCGTCTTTTTTTCTTTCTTTCTTTCTTTCTTCTGAAGAAATATTGAAAATAATCAAATCTCAAGTTGAATCTAAAATTACAGAGAGCGAAAACTAAATAAATATGATTATTAAAGTAGACGAAGACACAAATTGAATTATCCACACAAATAACACAGTAGACAGAGAAGATGAGAAATAGGCTTGCTGATACCACGTCTTCAGAAATGTGGAAGTTGCGCATTGTTTGAGCGGTTGCTATAGATACGTGAACTCAGACAATCAGACAAACAATGTAGAATCTAATGGAAACCACGCGTTTCGGAATGAAAGCAGAAGACAACTGAAGAGCGCTACTCGCTAGTATAAACATTCCATTACTGTTTGATTGGAGAATACGCAGTGGTATGGGGGGATTGGGAAGGGGGAATTATCTTATCTACTCTTACTGAGTTCTGATTAAATGTAAACTTCTCTGTGCAGACTTCTTCGTCATTGCATCGAACATACTGTACGTGTTATAAATTCCACAAATAATAACTTCATAATAATTCTTCGACTATATGTTTTTGAAGTGAAACTTCTTTAGACGCGCTAGGAGTAAATCGAGAGCTAACCCAAAGTTGCGTTACGAAGAAAATCGTCACGAAAGTAACGGGGCTGTGAAGGACAGCACAGAAAACAATCAACTCAATGAAATTTGAGAGATTAAAAAATCTAAAATTAAAAAATCCAATAATTCGAAATGAAAAAATCCAAAATTCCAAAATTGAAAAGCGAAATTGAAAATTCAAAAAATCTAAAATTCCAAAATTAGAAAATTGAAAATTCAAAATTAATAATTAAAAGTATATAAAAAAATCCAAAGATCCAGAATTTTAAAAATCCAAAATTCCAAAATTTAAAAGAATTCAAAGATCCAAAATTTACAAAATAAAAAAATCCAAAATTTAAAAAAGTTCATAAACCCAAAATTAAAAATCCCTTTAGGCAAGCCTATAGGCTGAGGTAGATTTCGAAGTGCTTTTGGTTTAATTTTCTTTCGCTGCCTAGCACTCTTCTTCTTTAGCCTTGGCATTTCAAACCCGCAATAATAACTGCAAAAAAGGGGAAAGAGAACTTTTTCAAACATTCAAATCTCGCCTTATATGAGAACTATCAAGAAACTAGTTATTGATTTGTAGAGTACTCATCAAGAGCCTTTCAATGATACCCCACAAGACGTAGTTTCAAAAATTTCGAATTTCCATCCCCCCACCCCCACTCGTACCCACCAAAACCCCCGAATCGTTGGTGTCACTGTGAACTCCATAAGGAGTACTCTAATTTATTCAAACAAAGTTTCCCTCTATACTTCATAGGGGCCGAGATAAAAATGTTTTAAAATTTCAACCCCCTCCCCGACCACCCCCTTGGGCCAATTTTGCTTATTAACGAACTTGTCCGAACTATTGGGCCTAGAAATATCATAATAAAATTTGGTTCAAATATCTTCAAAATTACGGCCTCTAGCGTGTAAAGACAAAGATATATATATATATAAAAGCACAATTTTTTTTCAACGGGCAGTTGTTTCGTACTTAGGGTGGCATGAAACGTAAAGATATGAAAGAATTTTTCGAAAGTCATGACATGATATCGACTGCAATAGGTAGATTTTTCTTCGAAATCTACCTAAAAAGTCAACAATCCAAAATTGAAAAAATCCAATAATCCAAAATTTAAAAATCGAAAAATTAAAAAAATCCAAGTTTCACTTCTGTCGCTTGGCGTTCCACGCACCCGATTTTGTTTCCTTGTACCCTCTAATATTATTAACAAATAACAACATACTGAAACCTCAAGGAGCGAACATAATTGATTGCAATAGCCTTTTACATAAAGTAATATTAAAATTAAATAATAAGCCTAAATACATAAAAAAAATTGTGTGGTTCATTGGGGGCCAGTGAATGTATGTTCAGATTATTTAAATCAGCATGTAAAAAGAATAATAAAATGATATAAATTACTATGCAAGCTTAGCCTGTATTGTCAAATATTGAAGAATATAGGCCTAGTAATAGTTATGTTTTATATGCTTTCCAAACCTATTATTTGGAATCTCTTATACACTGTGTTTTATATGTTAATATTAGAGAGTGTAAGGAGAAAAAAATAGATTCGAACAGATTCACCCTCTTTGGCTACTATGAAGGAGAAATAACCTTAACCAAAATTAAAAATAACATTTAGATTGAACCGACTGTTTTATCTGGATAATATTTTGACATAGACATTCCCCAGGTTATGGAGAACGTATGGTATAAATTTCAGACCTGTAGGTCAAAGGGTCTCGGAGGTGTAGGCGTACATACCCACATTTCAGAGGGGTATTTAATATAGCCTAGATACCACTCAGTGGCATAATTTTCTCATTGGTAATCCCGCGAGAGTTGACGAGTTTATCGATAGATTCGCGACTGCGTATCTGATGAAACTCAACTCGAGTTGAATTTGTTAAGACTATTCCATGAATAAAAATGTAGTGGATTATACAAATGATAATTACTTTCGTGCTTTGGTATAAAAACAAAACTAACAGCTGCGAGATCACGGCATGCTATGAATCAACCATCCATGAATCGATTCGAGTTATAGTGGAGGCAACTTCTACATATACAACTTTCTTCAAGGCAATGCCGGCAGACCCTTATAATCCGCAGTAAATAACTTGAAATGAGGGTGTCTTGGACAATAGAGTTAGTAGTAATAGTGGAGCTATGAATCAAAATGGCCGCCAACCGACGCCGCCCCCCGACGCCGCCCCCGGTGTAGAGTCACGTATAGGTGAAACGTGACGATTCGAAAAAGCGAAAGGCGCCCGTTCGTCCTGTGCTAGTGCCAACCCGCCCCCAAGCCCCCCTAAAGAGCTATGCCCCAAAACAAAACCGACGCCGCCCCCGACGCCGCCCCCCAACCCCCGTACTAAGGTCCTATATGACATGATGGGATTCGTTTCGAACAAAGCAGACGTGGGCAATAAGCCCGTGCTACCCCAACCCCAATCTGACCCACTTCGAAAACCGACGCCTGCCCCCCAGAGGGCTGGGTACAACCCCCCACCAGATACGAGGCCTGGGGCAGAGGTTATAATGCAAATGCCCTCTAAAATAACACGTTCCTATGTTATTCATATCCTTTAGTTACAACCCAATGATAACATATAGGCCTAGTGTATTAATTAGGGCCGTACATAAGATACTAATATCATGTAACTCAAATACGTTGTAATAACCATGGGAATAAATCTTATAGGATGGTGTGTGTGTGTGTGTGTATTAGCATACTGCAGCAATAGTACTGTGCAATACCCGGACAGTGAAATTATGATAAACACAATAACAACTCTGTTGAATAACAACTTAGATGTTAATACAGATATCAATCTACATAACTATGCTACTATCAACAAAAACATAAAAACATTCCATACTGATAACATCTAGAGAGAGAGAGTGAATGACTGAGGTTAAAGAATGCTGGTGTTTACAATATATCCAGGTGGTTCCACTATAAATACTCTGTTCATCAAATGATAATTAAACCATTCAGTTTGTGTGAATTGTGTTGTGAAGAAGACCGATCTGCTGATCCAAGGTAAGTAACGATTATTTCTCAACTACTTATCAATCTGTGCATAACATAACAGTTATAGAGTATTCACTGCAATTTGAAATAGGTGTTGTATTAACGTAAGAAAGAATGTAATACTATACGATGTTATTGAACGAAATCTAGACATATCAATGTAATGAGGGACTACTATTAGGCCTATATAATATGTGAAGCCTAGGTTTATATCTGTGTTTTTACTAAGAGTATGGATGTAAGGTGACTTTAATAAATAAATATAATATTCTGCAAACGTAGGAGATGACTGTTTCAGATACCATAATAATAGCAACGTCTAATAATAATAAATCATGACATTACACATTTACTACTATGTAAGGAGGCCTACCAATAGACCTATTATTAGGGAGTTCCTAATACAATATTCCGTAAGGGTTGTGTCTTCATTCAAGGAATCAATGCATGTACCATAGAAACGAAATGACCTTAGTTTGAAACAATGCACAGTCCCGCAATGAAAATGATTTTTACCAGGGACAATATCTGCGTGTGCGTGTGTATCAAGCCTATGTTCACTATGTAGCCATGTTTACTGAGAATAAATAGGTAATAGTTTACATCTATGTCTTAGCGAAAAGGCAGACTATGTAACTTGTTGAATGTAAGTATTTCACCCTATGCCTTTAGGATATAGCACATTTCTATATCGTTTAATGCCGTCTTCAGCAATTACAATATTACAGAAAGGTAGCAACATAACATATCATATATATATATATATATATATATATATATATCACAAAACTTACTTATATGGGGGTAGGAAGGGTTTAATAGCTCTTAATATGCGTATGCCTGACAACATTAACAGCTTTATGTGCCGAATGTCTAGAACCTAGGAACCTCAACCTCATGGAACCTTCAATGCCTCCATGGTCTATTAGCTCATAAATATGTGTATGGTTGACAACAACATTAACAGCTATATGTGCCGAATGTCTAGATTCTGGGAGCCTCACCCTTATGGAACCTTTCAATGCCTCCATGGTCTATAATAGGGAACACTTGTTAATAGGTATATATATATATATATATATATATATATATATATATATATAATATAGATACCATATATATATATATATATAACTATAATTTATATGGAATATAGATTAAATATCTCTTTAAGTCAGTAATAATAATAATTTAAAACATTACATAACTAATATTGTGAACATAAATAATATGAGTAGGACTAAGTAAAAGGGAATACAATAAATAAATAACAATACGATACAAATTAAATCACCTTTTTATTATTATTAATATACAGATATTTGACAATTATTCTGTTTGTAGCACAAGTGTTTCTAAAACATATCGAAACACTATCCTTTATGCATAAAAGCTAAACATGTTGTCGTCCTTCATCAGCCATGTTTGTAAAGCCAATACATTCTTATATGAACACATTCCCTCTGGAAAACTATGATAGTTACAACTTATGTTAGGTTTAGGTAGATATTTTAAGTTTGGACATTCGTAGTTCATAAGATCTATGAATTGTACATCATCTGAAACTATACTCTGTAAAAAACGCATTTTTTCAATGCCCTTTACATATACAAACATACAGTTACCCAAATCACTTTGTATTATACTAGGCATATTATCGTATTTCTCTACACCTAACTCGTAGTGCAGTCCATGATAATATTGTTCAAGAAAATGTTTAATACCATTGTCCACAACACAGTCTGTAGGAGGTTTGAATAACAGATGAAGCACACGCGAGATAGCAGTAGTAGTAGTAAGATTAAGTGAAGCATATTCCTTCAATATGAAGCTGTTTGTACTCTGTTCGTAATATCCTTGCAAATCTACTATGCAACAGTCCCTGATGAAAGCAAAACAATAAAGAATTAATTAATTACCTATAGTTATAGGTCCAGGAATCATACCTTCATTATATTCATTACAGTGTACTCCTAAATGTATATATATATATATATATATATATATAAATAAATAAATAAGCAGTGTATTAGCGTATGAAATAACTGAACCTTACATCAACACATTCACTTGAGTATATTACCTAACAAACATATGATGTAGAAACAGGTAACTATGCATTAATTAATGATAGGTTATATGCCTTAGAGTTAGGGAAAGTCCCTTTATAAATTAGATTAACGGTAGTTTCACCACTGTTTATTCCACTGATGTCTTTATCCCCAAACACATCTGTATACTTTCTGGGTAGGAATACCGATAACAGATCCATACTCTCACAGTTTCGAATATGTAACAACACACACCGTCCATATTTCGTTTCCTTTATAACTCCATATAAAATATTGTAAGGGACGTTCTGTACAAGCTCAGAAATACCTACACACCTAGGTAAGGACGATGCCGAAGTAAACTTCTCAACTAGACTAGTCATCTGTAAAAAAAAACAAGAACGAGGCTGATTAACTACTTTAATAATAATAATAAAGGTACCACACAAAGCCGTAAAGATTATGAAATACAATACATTAGATGTAGTCTTACCTTATAAGGGTTTTAAAGCAGATGAAGGTCTACGACTGAACAACTGTTGAAACTCTTACACAATTAACATAACCCTGTAAAATACTGTCCTTTTATACATAACTCTCCGAACAACACTATGACGTAGGTTTGGTATCTGGGTTTTTTCCATTAGGATGATGTAACAAAGACCTTGAGATATCGTTAAGTAAGTAAACAACTAAGCCGATAGCAACACTATGACATAGTTTAGGTATCTGGGTTTTTCCCATTAGGATGATGTAACAAAGACCTTGAGATATCGTTAAGTGTGTAAACAAGTAAGACTAACACAGCTAAATACGATAACAAAACTCTCTCCGTGCAAAACTATGACGTAGGTTTGGTATCTGGGTTTTTTCCATTAGGATGATGTAGCAAAGACCTTGAGATATCGTTAAGTAGGTAAACAAGTAAGACGAACACAGCAAAAATACGTTACATACCTTTTAAAAAAAATCATTTCAACATCTACTATAAATAGATACACCTTGCTTTCTCTTCACAGTCTTGCATACCACATTCTACAGATAAGGTGAGTGATAGTGTGTTTATAAATTAGCATATATTACATTGTAACATACACGATTATTTCTACTTTGTTTCTTATTTTACAGATTCAATATTTGTAGTGTTGTAAAAGATTTGAAAATAGAAATGTCTGCCCCTGTGTATACTATCTCGTCGGAATCAGAAAACGAGATGGACACTATTACGATAAGCGACTCCGAACCTGAGATTTACACAGTGTCAAGTTCGGAATCGGATACCGCTATAGAAACTGTCACGTTGTCAGATTCCGACGTAGCCGAATCCGATGATGATGAACTAGCTTCAGCCAATGAATTAGATGTGTTGGATGAAAACGAGGAGGAACATGTACCTGTAGCGTCGACGTCACGTAATACTGGCGAAAACGCTACGGGAAACGTCCCTACCTTGTTTTCAATCCTTGAAAGTAGTCGTAAAGACTATAAGCGATTTAATTCCGTTGGTCTGCAGCTAGTCATACAGCTCAAAGAACCAGGTGCTAATGCAGGACCCAACCCATTTGAACGTTCCCTTAAACAGGCAATAGACCATGCTTTGGTAGAAGCGAGAGACCATGATATGGTTGGTATTTCTATTTCCAACCAGGAAAACGAAATGGATAAGCCTATAGGTCTCTCGTACAGGCGTAAAGACCAAGTCAGTCTGGAAGTCATTAGCAGCGTTGTCCAGAAAGTATGCCAATCGAACGCCCGCTTTAATGCCACCGACCGTTTGCGTTTGGTTGTGGACATTGTCCATATGCCAAACGGAAACGGGCGAAATAGGGGTATACCCACGAAGGGGCGTACGATTGGCGTACTTGCCCATTTGAAGAGAAGCGTGGTCTTCGTACAGGCAATCGTGAACTGTTTAGCATTTGCATTAATAATAGCTATTGCTAGGGTAAGCGATCGTAAAGCTTATAAAACTTATATTTCTCACAACATGACAAGCAAGAAACTCAAAGCAGAAGTGGATAAGTTGATCCGAGATTCGGGTGTCGATCTCTCGCAAGGGGGAGGTATCCCTGAGCTGGAGAAGATTCAGGCCTATCTTAAGGATTCATATAGACTAATTGTGTATAGCGGTTTAAATCTTGACTCTATTATTTACGACGGTGGTAATGTAGGCAAACAAATAATTTATTTACTTTACGATCCCGACACCTTACATTACCATACCATAATAAACCTGACCGGTGCAATGGCTAAGCGTTTCATTTGTCCTGGGTGTCATAATGGTTTTGTAAGAGGAGCGCAACATTCCTGCCATTACGTCTGCTTTTGCTGTAGATCCGTACCTCCTTGCGACCCTACCAAGGACGTGGTGATTTGTAATGAATGCCGTAGAGATTTCCGTGGACAGGCATGTTTCGATAATCATAAGCGCACCAAGATTCAAGGGCGCACTGTATGCATGGGTCTGCAGAAATGTTTAGACTGTGGAAAGTTTAAAACATTTCAGCAGAAACATGAATGCTTCAAAATTTATTGTAGCGTATGTAAAAGTTTTCAAGCAGAAACCGGACACGATTGTTACATGGCGCCTCTGAAAGAGACTAGGAGTTCAAACAGGGTGATGTATGTCCAGTACGATGCGGAGACAACACAAGATACTCTTATTAAAGACAATACCTTTCTACACGTCCCTAATCTGATTTGTGCACAACAATCTTGCTCTCTCTGCGAGACGTCCAAGGACGAAGAGTGTGCAAGATGCGGAAAACGCAGTCATTCCTTCTGGGGAGATCCCGTCCTGGGTTTCATGGACTATCTGAGAGTGGACAGACCTTTCGATAAGATTATCGTCATTGCTCACAATGCAAGAGCGTTCGACCTCCAATTCATTCTAGAGTACGCAATTAGGCAAAGGTGGGTTCCCGACTTGGTTATGTCTGGGTGCAAGATTCTTTGCATGAAGCTCGAGCATCTCGTCTTTCTAGATAGCTTGAACTTCATTCCGCTGCCTCTGCGTAGTTTCCCCAAGACCTTTGATCTCAAAGATGCCGTTAAGGGGTATTTTCCTCATCTTCATAACACGGCCGAGAACTTGGACAAGGTTTACCCCCGTCATCCCGATCGAGAGCTTTACGGGCCCGATACCATGTCTGTGAAAGACAGAGAGGCATTTATGACATGGTACGAGACCGTTAAGGATCTTCCTTTCAATACACGTGTAGAGCTCGAGAGGTATTGCCAGGCCGATGTTACGGTGTTGAGAGAAGCCTGCACTCTCTTTAAATCCCTTTTCAAACAGATTGCCAACATTGAGATTTTCCTTGAGGCAATCACTATTGCATCGGCCTGTAATAGAATCTTTAGATTGATGTTTCTTCAGCCTCAGACCATTGGCATTGCTCCCTCCTGCGGCTATAGAAAAGCAGACAGGCATTCCCGTAAATCGTTGATGTGGCTTATCCACGAAGCCCGGGAGAGGAACGTTGTCATACGTCATGCAGGTAACGGACGCGAGGTACGGCTTCCCGAACTTCCCCAATGGAAGGTGGACGGTTTCTGCGAAGAAACAGGTGAGGTTTTCGAGTTTCTCGGCTGCTATTTTCACGGCTGTCTCTGTCAGCCAAACAGAGACGTACCCGTGATGGATTCTTCAGAATCCCTTGCCGAGAGGTACGAAAACACCATGGGCCGATTGAACATGATACGATCAAAGGGTTATACCGTCCACGTGATGTGGGAATGCAAGTTCGACGTTGTTCTCGAACGCATCCCCGCACTCAGAGACGATCCTTTGATCGGAGATGCCCCGTTGGTCCTTAGGGACTCTGTCTACGGAGGACGTACCGAAGCCATGCGTCTCTACCATAAGGCGGATGTGACGAAAAACGAAAAAATCCTGTACAGCGACATCATGTCTTTATACCCATCCGTATGTAAATATAACAAGTTTCCTGTAGGTCACCCCACTGTTCACGTTAGTGACCAGTGTACAGATACGGTTGGCATGTTGAAGAAAGAGGGCCTCGTAAAATGTACTGTCCTGCCACCGCAAGGGCTCTACCATCCCGTTTTGCCTTTCAGGTGGAATGGTAGGCTCTTGTTTCCCCTTTGCCGCACCTGTGTTATGACTATGGAACAAGGTAGCTGCAAACATGCGAAAGAGGAAGAGAGAGTTCTCACCGGTACCTGGGTTGTGGACGAAGTGAGATTAGCCGTAGCAAAAGGATATAGAGTGATTGAAATCCACGAATTTCTAGAGTACGGTGTTACGCAGTACTCGCGTGAAACCCATGAGGGAGGGTTATTCGTTGATTATATCAATCTATTCCTGAAGATTAAGACGGAATCCAGCGGATACCCTGCTTGGGTGAAAACCGAGGCCCAGAAACAGGAATATATCGATTTGTTTTATAAACACGAAGGTGTAAAGCTAGACCCCCAACAAATCGTTAAGAACGCTGGTAAAAGAACCTTAAGCAAGCTTTGTTTGAATTCTTTCTGGGGCAAGCTCATTGAAGATCCAAACAGAAGCAAAACAAAGCTTATTAAAGAACCAAAGGAGCTGTACAGGTTCCTCACGACACCGGGAATAGAAATTCAAAGACTGCTTTTTGCTAACGATGAAGTCGTGTGGGTTAATTGGATCGCTATAGATGAAGAACAGGTCTCTCTTCCTCATACTAGTGTTGTTCACGGTGCCTATGTAACAACGGGTGGTAGAATGGCCCTTTATGGCTACCTGGACAATCTGCAACGTAGAGCCTTGTACTGCGACACGGACAGCGTAATATACACACAGACAGATGATGACGCTAAAAAGTACACCGTTCCCTTAGGCGATTATTTAGGCGACATGACTAGTGAATTGATAGACTATGGGGAGGACGCTTACATTTCGGAATTTGCTAGCGGGGGTCCTAAAAACTACGGGTTTAAAGTTACTGTTCCTAGTAATGACACTGCATCCACCTCTGTATGTAAAGTCAGAGGTATCACTCTTAATTATAAAACGTTGAAGGATGTCAACTTCGACGCCATTAAAACCATGGTTTTAAATGGTGATCCTACAGCGACTATCTCTGTGAGAACGGAGAAGAAGATTAAGAGACGTCCCGGCCCACAGATCATCTCTGAACCCGAGGATAAGACATACCGACTCTGTTTTCGAAAAAGACGCAGAGTCGGCGGAGGGTATGATTCCATGCCCTTCGGGTATAAATAGGGAAGGGACGACAACACCGGCTCAGTATGGACTCGTCCTCGTCTTTGGAGTGTATAGCTATTGTTTGGATGGACCTTCACCTATGATTAAATATTGTTATGGTTGTAATTCAATTTGACCACCCTTTCTCTTTGATAGTTTCAGGGCCATCTTTTTCAGGGAAAACAACATTCTGTGTTAAGCTTATTAATAATTTGCAACAATTGTGTAACGTGACTAAGTACGAAAGTATTCTGTGGTGTTTTAGTGAAAGTAACGCTGTGCCTCCCCAGACAAAATTCAATACTAAGGTGACGTACCACGAAGGTCTTCCTGACTTTAAACAAGAACAATGCACTAAACCAAGACTCGTTATTTTAGACGATTTGCTAGACAAAGCTTATTCGACAGAAGTGAGTTCGTTATTTACAAAAGGCTGCCATCATAGAAACATTTCGGTTATTCTCATAACGCAAAACCTGTTTCACCAGTCTGCTCACAGCAGAGACATCTCTTTGAACACAAAGTATATGGTGTTGTTTAGAAACCTGAGAGATAAAAATCAAATTACTTTTCTAGCAAGACAGGTGTATCCCGAAGATTGGAGGTCTTTCTACAGAGCTTTCCTAGACGCAACAAAGAAACCTCACGGGTATTTACTGATAGACTTTTGTCAACGAACCAACGATTTACTTAGATTTAGAACTAAAATATTTCCCTCGGAAGTTACAAAGGTTTACGTCCCTGTAAAGGATGAAAAGGATAAAATCCAATTACCATATGTTACAAGTTCTTAAAAAGGCAACTCCCAAGGTACGAAACGTTATTCTAAAAAGTGCAAACAAAGATCTGATACTTGCTATTATAGAATGTGTTCTTAATGTTTTGAACGGTCAGTGTAAATTATCTACGTGTTCTAAACGTAAACTGTTTAAACATAAACATTCCTTAAGACATCTTGTAGATAGGAACGTATCCTTGTCAAGGAAAAGAAAAACTTTGGTACAGAAAGGAGGATTCTTAATTCCTCTCTTGTCCTCCGTGTTATCCGTCTTGGGATCATTAACATAATGTTACAGAAAATGTTTCTGGTTAGTGCTAAAGAGTACAAGCGTTTAAAACGTTGTGTAGAAGGTTCAAACCCGGCAGTTGATGTTACGGATCCTTTCAAAGAGTTGGCTAAAATACGCGAGAGTGAGGATCCTATAGTTAAGAGGAAACAGAACAGAATACTTGAACAGGAAGTAGCTGAATCGAGGAAAAGAGTTAGAGATTTATCACCCGAGAATAAACCTATCTCCGATGACGAAGCTAAACGTAACGTTATAGGTGATGTAGCAGGTAAATATTTATCGGCTTATGTAACATCGCCAAAGATTGTAGACTCACAGTTTGGAATCTATAAACAGAAAGAGACAGGAGAGTACATGATTGGTAATTCTAAAGTTCAATTGTTAAATAATAGTTTGATCGTTAAGGGTATAAAATACGATGCGAGTGCAGGTTTATGGGAGTTGCTTACTAGGAAGAAGGTTGATATGAAGCTTGTTACGCAGGAAGACCTCGACACGTACAAAGACATTTTAACTAGGACCGAAGGACATGATAACATCGATAATACAACCGCTAGAACAGTTAAATACAAACAAATCATTACTAAATTATTTCCATCGAGAGAGCTTAGGTGGAGTACCTATAAACAACGGAGATGATGAAGGAAACATTACACAAGTTGTATTACGAGCCTGAGGCATCTACGGGTTTTTCCACTATTGCTAAACTTTCACAAGCGTGTACCATTACTGATAAACATATCGAGCAATGGCTAATTGAGCAAGATGTTTACTCTTTACATAAACCCATTAGGAGAAAGTTTCCTAGGAATCCGTATTCTGTAAATAACCTTTACGACGTGTTTGAACTTGATCTAGCCGACGTGCAAAGCATTGCAAAACATAATGATAACGCAAGATATTTACTTGTTGCTATCGATGTGTTTTCCAAATACGTATGGGTTGTACCTTTAAAATCTAAAAGAGGTAACGATGTGACAGAGGGATTCAAAAAGGTGTTGGAAAAGTCCGATAGGAATCCTGTTGCTGTGCGAACCGATAGGGGTAAAGAATTTCTAAACAAATCTTTTCAAGACTTGTTGAGGAAAGAGGAAATAGAGTTTCAAGTGTGTAGGAACCCGGATGTTAAATGTTCCGTCGTGGAAAGGTTTAATAGGACTCTAAAAACTAAAATGTACAAATATTTTACTTTCAAGAACAGTTACAGGTATCTCGAGGTGTTGGATAAGTTTGTGAAGGGTTACAACGATAGCGTACACAATACAACAGGAATGGCCCCAAGTATGGTTAGCGATAAACATGTTTTGGAAATATGGCGACGTATGGCAAGGAAACAGATTCGTGTGAAACCGAGACCTGTAAAGTTTTCGGTAGGGCAAACGGTAAGAATAGGTAGAGAGAAAATGAAATTCGCTAAAGGTTTCGAGCAAAACTATTCTACAGAAATATTCAGAATCGTCAAGGTCATTAAGCATTCTCCTCAACCCGTATACGAACTGGAAGATCTCAAGAACACGCCTATTTACGGTCAGTTTTACAGTTACGAGCTCACACCTGTAACTATAAGCAAAGACACTGTTTACAAAATAGATAAAATTCTACGCACTCGTAAAGTAAAGGGCAGTAGCGAACATCTCGTTCGCTGGAGAGGTTACGGTCCAGAGTTTGATTCCTGGGTTAAAGCTAAGGATTTAGCGTAATGGATGAAGGTTTTTACGTTACTCTCCTGAGCGATGCATCATACAAATCTTATCCAAGTAACACTCTTGCTAGTTTCCAGGTGCAGTTGGCACAGAGCATAAAGCTAGAGAGGAATCAATGGGATGTGGGCTTGTGCGAAATTAGTTACTCTCAGGGGACTGTATCGGAAACGGTAGATACGAAAACCAAAGCAACAGAAACAACAACAACAACACCTTTGAAATCAAATACAAGTAGGAAGGAACTTGTTTTTATATACTGTAATATAATAAAACCGCAACTTGTAGGAGATGCGTACGTGAAATGTTTTAGGATTATTCAGTTTCCTTTAAGTACATCAACTCATGTCTTTCCAGTAGTTTATTATGTTCCTGTAGAATCATCCGAATTTCAGGTGATAAGTATAGAACTCACAACAAAACTAGGAGGATTAGCTAACATAACGACTAGCACTAAGCCTACTATGCTTGTTTTACATTTTAAAAAGAGAAGGTAGACGGTTTTACGGATTAGTTTGCTATGGACCACCTTACGACATACTACGTAAATCAGTCGGGTGGGCGGCTAGGCAACTTGGGTCCTTTCTACACAGGCAGCCCTTATGTTCAACACGGTGGTGGAATAGGTAGTTTCTTGGGAGGATTGTTTAGAATGATAAAACCCATTCTCTTTTCGGGTGCTAAAGCAGTAGGTCGTGAAACTCTTTCGGCAGGAGCAAATATTTTAACCGATATAGCAAGTAGAAGGGAGGGGGATAAGGTAAAAGATATTATTGCTAATAGAGTAAACGAATCAACTCAGAGACTCGTGAATAAAATGAAGGGTAGGGGTAGAAAGAGAAAGAGGCCGTCTCCTAAGATGCGAGATATATTTAACGATGTAAAGAGGAGAAAGTAGTCAGTCGAGTAAAGATGTTTGCCGTGACAAAGTCAGAGTTTGACCTTTTCGAGAGGAGCCCTATTCAGACATCGGTGGTGGGAAATGTTACTACATTATGCAAAGCTATTACTCCCGTGGAACAGAGCGTTCTCGAATTCGTAGTTGCTGCAGACAGCGAACACTATACAGATTTAAACGTACAACTCATGGTGGAGGGAAAATTCGTTAAGAGCGACGGGGCAGATATAGGTGAAGGCGATAAGGTTACAGGAATAAACAACTTGCTTCATTCGCT
Source organism: Ectobius pallidus (assembly GCA_964059195.1). Taxonomy (NCBI): domain Eukaryota; kingdom Metazoa; phylum Arthropoda; class Insecta; order Blattodea; family Ectobiidae; genus Ectobius; species Ectobius pallidus. The sequence continues at coordinate 19,956,195 of CAXKWD010000002.1, read as the reverse complement.
TTTCAGTCATCTCAGCGTTTCCTTGAACGGGACATCAATCACCCCTTCGGAGGACTTGTACAATTACAGGTCTTACCTTGAAACATTGTTTGCATACGGTGAGGATGCTTCTAAAACTCATCTGACAAACGGTTTCTGGTATGCCGATAAAGCTATCGAAGGTTTGACAGAACCTAAAGAATTGGTGGCTTTAAACGGAACGTTAGGGGCCAATGTTAAGAATGACGGTTGGACCGAAAGATACAACAAGTCCAAGAATTCTAAAGTACTAGTCATGATAGGTAAACTACACGGTGATATTTTCAATCTGTCTAAACTTTTACTACCTGGTGTAAACATGCATATAAGACTTACCAAAGCAAAGAGAGAGTTTTATCTCTTGGGTGAAAACGACAGTTCTAAAGTCTTCTTTAAATTTCTCGATGCAGGTCTGTACGTAAGGAAGATTACAGCTTCGCCCACCATTCTGCTAGCACACATTAAAACTCTGGAGAAGGGTCATAATGCTCACTACCCTATCACAAGAGTGGATTTGAAAACCTTTACGTTTAGTTCAGGCGCTAGTTCTATTTCTATAGATAATGCATACATTGGTACTCTACCTAAGCGTCTTCTATTCTCGATGGTGAAAAATTCTTCTTTCTCCGGCACAGTGGAGTCCAATCCCTACGAGTTTCGACATTTTGCTTTGAGTTCTTTTGCTTTGTATGTCAACGGTCAACAGGTTCCATCGGAGGGGTTACACATTTCCACAGATCATGAAAAGACTACTACTCTAGCTTACGATACACTTTTTAAAGGTTCGGGGATCCATCATAGCAATAGCGGAATGCTAATCACTCACGACATGTATATAAATGGGTATTTTACACTGATGTATGATCTTACGCCTGATGTTTCTGCATCGCATGGTCATAGAAGCTTGCCCTCTAGCGGGAACATTAGATTAGAAGCAAAGTTCGATAAGGCTTTAGATCAAGCCATCACTTGTATCCTCTACTCAGAATACGATAATTGTATAGAAATCACTAAAGATAGAAAGGTAATTACGGACTTTTAGAATCATGAACAGTAATCAAATAAACCATGCATTACGTCATGTACAAACATTCGATGGGGTTTACCCTAGCGATATGTTACCTCGTGTTGTAACGCATAAACCTAAGATATATATCATTAACTTTGATCCTCATTCGTCACCTGGTTCTCATTGGGTTGCCGTGTTTTTCAAAAATCAAACTTTTGCCTACTACTTTGATTCTTATGGACTACCACCCATCATTCCTGGGATATCTAAATTTATAAATCAAAACTCAATTCAATGGCTATACAACACTCGAAGACTACAAGGACTGACAACCGATGTATGTGGACATTATGTCTGTTTGTTCACATACTTTATGAATCAAGGCTGGATGATGCAAGAGTTTGTCAACATGTTTACTACATCACCTGACATAGAGATCGTCCGCATCTTCCACTATGTCCTTGGATCTCTGTGTGGGACGAGGAAAGGAGGAGGCCAGAGATGTTTTCCAGGTGATATGCAATGTAAGTATTTAACACAACAACAACAGGGTTTTATTTCCAGATTAGAAAGTTGTTTACACACATGTTAAAACCTGTACTTATTGATTTCAGAATGAAAGCAGCCCGTTTACCTTGAACTAGCTCAGTTTCGCTGCAGTGTCTGGAACGAAAGGTTCTCCTCATCCTAGATCCATTCGAGATGTCTTCGTCAGAGATGAGCAAGAGCAAGACCAAATGTAAAAAGGTATGTATTATATATATATTCTTTACTCTAGATTTCTTACACGTGTTGTTTGTTTCAGGTTTCGTCATCAAACTCTGTATGAAAATAGATTTCTTACGAGTATTGTTTGTTTGTTGTTTCAGGTTCCATCAGGCTCTGTAAAGAAACAGAAAAAGGTCAACAAGGTTGTGGTGGTGAAGGAAGCTGTGACAACAACAACGAGAGTTGCTCCTTTGGTATTAGCACGCAGAACCTATTTCCTCAACGGCAGAAAGGACAGGTACATCAGTTTTGGATTCTACTCCTTTATGGATTATATTGGGTGTGCCGAGATTGGAACTTCAAACGGTGCTTGTGTTATTTTGTCGCCATACCTACTGTCTTCGTTCTTGTTACATTTACCTAAAATGTGTGAAAATATGTGTTATTCTAAACCTTATCTGTTTAAAGAAGACTCTTTCAAATTACAGACATGTAAAGACTTGAAAGATTGTATGATGCAATACGATAGTGCTCGCATTGTTTTACGTAATACTGACATTACGTTCCTTGTGATGAATTCTAACATAATCAATGACATTATGACTAAATATGTTCTCATGCAAAGCGAAGTGTTTAACTATATAAACAACAAACAAAGTGTTCCTGCAAGTTGTGATATTCTGTCTTTATTAGACATGGTTACCGATGAAATAAATCATCCAGCTCTATTACTGTGAAGCCATTTGTATATACACATTATTTCATAGGAACGTGACAACCTTATTATACAGAATAGGGTTGTGACGTTCTGAAATGAAACTATAACCTTAACCGTGTCCTATTCCTTACATGGTCATTTTCACTTAGTTGATAGTAATAGTAACAGTGTTCATCTGGAAGAAGAAGAAAGGATGCTGAAAGGAAGAAGAATTGGTTATGTAAGTATAAACCTATTTTATCTTTCCATAACTAGGTAATGGTATTCATGTGCCCTTGCGCAATATTACACTATCTAGCCATAGGGCCTAAGGGTATAAACGAAGGACAATACATATGTTATCATTGGGTTGTAACTAAAGGATATGAATAACATAGGAACGTGTTAGATGGCATTTGCATTATAACCTCTGCCCAAAGACTCGTATCTGGTGGGGGGGGGGGGGGGTTGTAACCAGCCCACTGGATAGGCGTCGGTTTTCGAAGTGGGTCAGATTGGGGTAGGGGTAGCACGGGCTTATTGCCCACGTCTGCTTTGTTCTAAACGAATCCCATCATGTCATATAGGACCATAGTACGGGGGTTGGGGGGCGGCGTCGGGGGCGGCGTCGGTTTTGTTTTGGGGCATAGCTCTTTAGGGGGGCTTGGGGGCGGGTTGGCACTAGCACAGGACGAACGGGCGCCTTTCGCTTTTTCGAATCGTCACGTTTCACCTATACGTGACTCTACACCGGGGGCGGCGTCGGGGGCGGCGTCGGTTGGCGGCCATTTTGATTCATAGCTCCACTATTACTACTAGAGTTGTATATTCTGGATTTTCAGCATGTTTTCTTGGCGTTGAACTTGCCTGACAGCCAATAGAATTTCGTGTGCAACCAATCAGTGCTCATTTCTGAATTTTTGACATTTAAGCTATGACTCCACGTGGGCACCAGACGACTGCCTTCAGTCAGTACCATATACCACTCCTTAAGAGCCAGACAATGGCTTAATCCTCAAAGCGTCCCGACTGTCTACATAGGTCTAGCCTCCACATTACCATATTGTTGGCCAGTGCTACCAATGGCGCATATAAGACATAGTTAACTTCATTCAGGTAAGCTAACAGCACAACAGAATAATTGCACACGAACTGGCTTGAACCGAATCAAAATTGTGTTTTAATCAATGGACATTTCTATTATTTCAATTTCCAAACAAGTTATGTTGTATAAAATAATCTGTTTTCGTGCCGCTTAGTGGCACCATCTGACTATTAATCACTGCACACTGAGTCTTATGTATCCAGATGTTTTATCCTATAAAACGGCATCCTCGCGATTCCTACAAGAATATTGTAAGCTTAACGGCCGTGATTGGTCTATATCCGAGGGATTGCTAAGCGTTATTGTTCAATATCAAACACGCTGTTTATGAGTGGAATAGTCCTTTTAATTAATTTCATCCACAGTCAAAAATGCTTCCTTTACCCTTCGATTGCTAAAAATGAACGTTATTTTACAGAATTCAAACACATTATACGAAAATTTCTTTAGACAGAAAACGATCGCATGGGCTGTGATAAAAGCGATAGAATATTTTCCGATCTCATTTATTTTCTGCCTCAAGAATCAAGCGGAATGAGAAGGGTACGTAACAAAAGACTGTTTTCGTGCGATGCAGCTTTTCTTTGTCGGACTGGCGGATTCTGAAACAGCTGACGACAGAAGCGGCGATCGTCAACTCTTTGTCTCGTGAAGACTGTCTGTTGCAGGTCTTGCAAAATGATTTGTAATAATGAAAATCCGGAGATGATGGCGTTCTTACCTCATTTTAGCGTCCCATTGTAGGGAAAGAACGCAATTTCCTTCTTCTTCCTCTTATTCTTTAGCTTGTCTATTCATAAGCGAAGATTCTAGTAGGCTATGATGTGTCTAAAGCGGAAATGATGAACCTCTCGTGGATTGCGGAAAAGATCTGAAAATATGTTATGTCAACGGTTCATCGATCAATATGTTAAAGCAGACGCTATCGTGTTGGATTTGGATAATGATGAGTAGACCAGGGATTTTAAGGCAAATGCCTATCTTGTTCCTTATGAAATAACATGAAAATTTCAAAATATGTTGATATTTCATGAGATATCACTTATAGCCTATTTGTAGAGTTTTACAGTGTCCTAAAATGCCTATTTGGACCTTTGGGGCCTATTTTTAATATTTTAGTGCCTAAAATGCCTATTTTGTACGTTTAAAATAAAATTCAACTTCTGAAACTTTTACTATCATTTAATGGACATCCCTGAATGAAGGGCAAAGCAGCAGAGGCTGGGTTTTTCTCAGAAACTTGATTTTCCCAAACAATTGTTGCCAAAGGAATGCTGACTGACGGGGGAGGATTCGCTCAAAACAACAAGTAGCAGGTATATATAGTAAGAAGTGACATACTGTGTCAGTTTTTCATATAATCCAAAACTGTTTTTGATAAATGTATTTTTAATTCTGTCTTACTTTTGCAATTATTTATGTTAAGAATAAGTATACCACGTTTTTTGCAGTAAAAAAAAAGATCGCGTTACAGTTGAAGAGCATATTGTAGTATTTTAAAGTCTATTTTCTGTCTATTTACACTTTTTTAAAGCTTATTTTATATGCCTATTTTATCTTTTAAAAGCCTATTTACTTGTTTTAAAAGCCTATTTTAGGTGCCTAAATCGAATTTGTTTAAAGCCTAAAATTCTAGGTCTAATGATGAGGTCCGATAATGAATAACAGATCCCAGGTTCAAATCCCGTGGCCGGCCAATTTGAAATGGGTTTTTAATGGTTTCCCCATTCGTAAAGGCAAATGCCGAATTGAATATTTGCATACCATGAATCATCCTCACCATTTCATCCTGTATCATATCCATTTAAATTAATATCAGTTGAAATTTACTCCACCAATAATAGAAACAATTGACAATCAATAGTTCCATGGCCTACCCTACTGTACAGACACAGATCCCGAATTCCTGATATGGCCTTGTAGCTAAAAGAAGTATAAATACAGCTGAAATAAATTATAAAAAGTAATAAATAAATGAAGAATAAACAGTTATCGCTCGGCAATTATCTCATTTTAGCAATCCTACGAGCAAAATAAAATGTGGACTTTTAGGACACTTTTGCAAACCTTAAACAAATCTACCATAACTTCTATACTACTGGTCACTAATATCTGAACTAAATTTTATTTTGAAAGGTAATTTCCAAGCTTTCTAATGGTACCATTGTCAACTCTCAGCTTTCACCTGTCACGCGGCAGGAATGGTTTGACTAAAGTGCGAAGGTAGATAGACTAATAACTGCATAATCCTCATCACAATTTTCAAAGTTTTACATTCTCTCATATTCTGGTACTTACTTACTTACTCAACGTCAATAGACAGTTCCTAAGCAGGCTAGAGGAATATTATCTATTTTATGGAACCCGAAGGTTCATTGCCACGCTTACCTGAGCCCGCCATTCAACCCTATTCTGCGCTAACTCCATCCAACCAGTCCTCTCAAATCCTACTTCTCTTAAATCTATCCTAATATTGTCCTCCCACCTAAGTCTAGGTCTTCCAAGTGGTTTTTTCCTTTCGGGTCTCCTAATCAATATTTTTGAGATAAGTTATGTATAATATTCTGGTACACTTTCTTTAAAAAAATATAAAAAAATTCGTTGAAACTTTGTGTATGCATTGAACTGACGCGAATTAATAAAATTCAGACAGGATTTTGCATTGAGGCTCATACAACTTCGCCAAAATGATCACAAAAATGCTACACAATATTTTTTTTAACTAGCAACATATACACACACACATTCATTGTGATACCTGTTAGCAGGGCCTCTGAGAGCAAGAATGAGAGGGGAAGAATGTATGATTGGGCCCTCTCTTCAAATTTATCACTCTAATTTTACTGATGTTTTAAGTAAGGTTTGACGTGATTTAACCTTAAATTAATTTTGGTAATATTTCTGCATTAAAAGGTATTGAAAAGGAATATAGAATTAATTATATATATATATATATATATATGTCAGAAGGGAAGCATTAAGAATAAAACATAAAGTGAGAGGGTTGGGCCCCCTGAGGGTTGGGCCCCCTGAGGATTGGGCCCAAGGAATTTTGCCCCCTGCCCCCTCTATCCTAAGGCCTGCCTGTTAGTAGGCCTATCATATAAATAATAATATGTATTATTGGAGAAAAACGTTGTAAAAAAAGGATCCTTGAAAATATCATTCATTTCTCCAGTATTTTTCTTTTATGTGTACCCGTAGTTTATGAATTTAACATTGTCGTTGTGTCACCTTAACGATCTGAATTAGCTGGGTGTCATGTTACAAGGTTCATTTGGAATTAATGAGAAACAAAAGTTTTTATTATTGTTATTTTCATGTATAACCTTATACACTCGTACATAAAAACTGTCTTCATTAATAAAATCTACAGTCTACTAAGGTAAAATATTTGCTAAGGTTATGAAAATTACAAGAAACACAAAAACGACTCTGCTAGAAATATGAATTTACTGTAGTAAACTACTAAAGTTTTTTTTACTATAGTTTTATGGAATAGGCCTCTGAACTCTGTTCTGGCATATATTAAGGGTAGGGCAAGTTATGCGAGTCTTTCTTGTGAATATTTTCATAGCTGTGGTCTGGCGCGTTAATTAAATAGAGTGGGTTCTAGAGGAAATAGAGACGTGGAAATAGTTTTAAGGAATTTGACGTTCTTTTCTGTATAATTAGCGAGTCTCTCTCTAATTACAGAGTCGGCGCTACTGGCGTATGAATTGTTAATAAACGACTGAGTGTGAAATAAGAAAAGACAGTCTCTAGGGATCCGAGGGGCTGTGACTGCCTGTTAAGGAAATAAAATGTTTAAAACATCACACTCTTTGATTCACCGGTTCAAAGAGCGTAGAAATAAAACTTTGAAATGTTATTTTCAATTAATTACACTTCGTCCAACTAAAAATTGAAGTAGATGTAAACAAAGCGAAGATTATCCCTCTACCGACCACATGGAATCTAACTCGGAAAATGCAGTTGAAAGTCAGTTGATATCGGGTTAAAATAAGAAGCGTGCTTTTTAAAGTAGTCGTCGATAATTTTTTTTTTAAATAAGAGAAAATTATTTTCCGAATACTTTATTATCATTCAGAACCTTACACCTTACACCCTACACTACTTTTCCACATAGTCACCGCCGTTATTCAGCCACTTATCGTAACGGGAAACCAGTTTTTGTAAGCCTTCGTCAAAGAATGATGCCGCCTGTGATGAAAGCCAAATCTGCACTTCTTGTTTCACATCATTGTCGTTGAAATGTTTTCCACCAATGAATTTCTTTAGATGAAGAAACAGATGTTTTCTTCCACAGCTTGCACATTTCACGACCTTCGGTAAACTGTCTAACCCACTTCCTCACCATTCTGTCACTCAATTGCTGACGAAACATTAAAACACGAATCACTGATCTGACTTCACAGTTGGCGGGTCGTTCGATTGTTGTGAACATTTCGAAACGCTCTAACCTGAGAAAAACACAAAGTGACAATCACTCACACTGCGTCTGGCTTCCTAATGAATGAAGTGATCGCGAATTCTCAAAATCGCGACTGCAACGCTACAGCGTGAAAATATTTAAACGGTACTTAATTTAAAAGCCCGCCTCGTATAATTATATAATAAAGTGAAATAAATAACTAAAACATACATAATACATAACTGACATAATCAGTGATAGTTACAACTATGATATGCAGAAAATAAGTCATTTTTAATCGATTTCCGAGTTAAGCTCCATGTTGATTCATTAAGCAGGGCTTACGGAAGAACACCGGTCTAGTTTGATAAGCCTATGTGGGTAGTGTTATTTGTCAAAGCTAAACGTATTGCAATTTCCAAAGCCCTATTTGAACACTGTAAAACAATATGTTGTCATGAGAAGTGATTTGCATTTGATAATTTTTAAAAATATATTACAATAAAATAGGCACTGAATTGGGCATTACTCCGGTACCAGTCAACCGAATTGGTCCAAATTCAATAAGCTTCTTCCCTTGGACATTATAAATGTGTTTTCCAAGTTTCATGAAAATCCGATAAAATGTATTTGGGTTATCGCGCGTACAGACACACGGACAGACAGACAGATATTTTCCCGTCCACCACACAATCTCATAAAGTACCGTTGTGGCACTTAATAATTAAATTTATTAAAATCTTTATTGTTCCCTGTTTGCAAAGTGTTAGTTGCAATTGGAGGGCAAACATAGACATAATCATTAAATCAAGATTTGTTAAGAAACACGCGGATGGATGTGAGAGAGTTCAACAAGTGACTGTAGAAGTGAGCAAACAAACAGTACCAGACAGGTACTATAGCGCCTCCACACCGCAACACGCAACCAGCTGTCAGAACAACCGCGATCCTGCCATTACAAATATATTTCTTCTTATTTGTGTACGTGCCGCAAAACTACACTATGTTGCTCGACTCTTTCCGCAGTGAACGTTAATTTTTCACTCGGAAGAAGAAAATTTCAATCCGGCATTCGCCTCTGAGCGTACAGAAAATATTTAAGAGAACTTAACACGAAAAGTACGATCTCATTAGACAGTCAAATGTAAAAGAAGCACTTTTAACGGTCTGTCTGTCTGTCTGTCTGTCTGTCTGAAACCCTATAGCCCCTATGTTGAGGCGAAGGGGCCTCCAAGTGGAGGTTTCTGTTACCTATATGAATTTTGTTAAGCTTATTTTCCGAGAGAGGGCAAAGGGACAGGTGGTAAGCCCATCGCCTCTCAACCCCCCTCCGGAAACTAAGGTATTACTTGGACGTGAAAGGACCGAGAAATGTTGTCCAGAGGCTCTAATTTAGGCTTGGAGTTCTTTTACGTGCCGTAAATCTACGAGACGGGCCCCCCAGCTTAAAGTCCCTCCCAGAGGACTCCATGCCCAGGATTTTTGCGTCCTGAAAAAACCATGCGGCCGAGTTACGTTTAACGATAGGAGATATTAATTTTAAAAAATTAAATATTGCCACTGAGTTAAAAAATTATAACACTCCGGGGTTAACAAATTTAATATAATAAACAATATCCACCTTGTACCACAAAGTATATTAAATTGCACAGATTTTTTTATACAAGGTTAACTACTATCATACATATAAAAGAGAGAAAAAACATCCAAATGTAAATTAGCTTGTATTACAAGATGTATCAAGAATACAGAGTACAATAATTATTACACTAAAAACTTCACCTTAGGCATTAGGCCCTCGTATAGTCATCAATATATAAAAATTTCTACCCAGTTATAAGTATCAGTATATAATATTATCACAGTTGTTGAGTGTATTATCATGAAGTAATACTATGTGGATATGTAAATTGTATCCCTAATTTACAGGTTATGATTAGGGACCGGATTCTTAGGTTTTTACCTATTTTTTTCCTTACTTCCAAAACAAAAAGCGCTCATACATTTTTTCGAATCATGTCCATAGGATTCACCCACATTAATTCTGTGGCACCTAAAAATATCTAAATGGGGTACAAAAACCTAAATATACCTAAACGGGATATAAAACCTAAAATATATCATTTAGGCTCCTTTCTTTTCTTTTTTGTTTGTCGGTTGAGAAATCGATATTTTGCGGGGGAGAATAATTTTTGTCGGGTAGAAATTAATACCACCAGCGTTTCATTCAACCCATTGTCGTCTAGGATGGACAGTATCAAGGGAGGGAAAAAGTACCGGCGTATTCCTTTTAAAATATTCGTACGAACAACCATTGTTGCCGTGTATGAACAAGGATAAAGATTTCTGTGTTTTATAGCGCTTGTTTTTTTGTTTGCCTTTAGTTTAAAAAGTTATTCCTCAGGTTCGCGAGTGACCTCTGGTGATCCCGTACTGCCCTGTTATTCATACTTAGTGGTCACACTGTGAGTTTTAAGAAGACGTGTTAATTATGCCGAAACAAATGAAATCGAGTTTATTACGGCAGTGGATTGGCGACGATCTGAATTTCACTACAGATGGCAAAGTAATATTTTGTCAAGCCTGCCAGAAACACCTATTATTTACCTTTCTAGGAAAGGGGGAAGTTTTCGTCCCTAGTTGATCTGTTGTGCGGTTAGCATGCGTAAGAACCGAAAAAAGGAAAATAACCAGTTTCACATTATCCACATCCAACCATAAAGTATTTTACTCACTTAATTAGAAGCATCGGATTCGAATCCTGAGAAGATACAGTGTCTAGATACAGTATTAACTATTAACTAAGAGATAACAGGAAGAACTTCACAGTTGAAAATCTTGAAAGATATTTAGTGATAGGCTATACTTAACCAGGAAATGTGTTTCAATCTTATTTTCACTGCTTCTTTTGATTGGTTATGCTTTCATTCTTCAATTGTATAATATTGTCTTAAAGCAAGTTTACACAATTTTAAGTCAATTTTGTTAAGTTAAACCTTACAAGTATTATGTATTCAATCCTATGTACCACATTCAAATTCATTAAAACAATTATTCTACCCGAAAACGATATTTTGGACAAAAAACCTAAAAAAACTATTTCACCTAATGGAAAACCTAAAACAGTGTTTTTAAAAACCTAAAAATCCGGTCCCTAGTTATGATATAAGACAAATGCTCTCTTCCCAATATAAAATTAATGGTTTTTATATATCATGTTACTAACTGTTTAAAAGACTAATTAAAATTATAAAATCATAAACAATTTAAAATTAACTTTAGTCTTGGCCAATAAATTGCTCCTCGTCATGTACAGTTGGGGGAAGCGGACCTACTCTTGTAGCTGATTTCAGAGCCTTGTTCAGTTGTCAGTTGCGTTAGCAGCCATGTTAAAAAGAAATAGTACCGGTCTCTCGTTATGGACTATGAATGTCTGGTAAGGTACATTGATGTATTTTATATTGGGTTTCGAAATGGGCTAAGTCAACAGTCGACACCAGAACAAATTTCAATACATTCCCTGCTATCCTGTGAATGGCGCTAGGCATGCGCAGTGGCTCATATCGGCAACTCAGATATTTTAGTCAGGTCAGCTTTTTTCCCCCTACCTGTACAAGCATCACTGGTTATATATAGTTCGCATTTACAAAATGCTGGATATTAGGAAAACAAAACTTGCAGGCACAAATTCTCGCAGTTCTAACTTTTCCAATATAGGCTACTAGCTTAAAAGACCCGGCGTCGCCCGGGTTTTGTATTTTGTAATTGGAAATTAACTTATGAAGGATTTTCAATTTTAAATTCTAGGTCCTTATATAGGCATTTATAATTTGAAATAGGAAGAACGACATATTACACTCAAACTATTCCCTCAGAAAACGCTTGATATAGGCCTAGTTTTTTTATGGCTCATAGAGGATCTAGAATTTTGCATCCCATCGCTTGTATAGTGCACAGCAAGCCTGGTAGAGGTTTAAATAAGACGAAACAGAAATTCCTGTAACATAAAATTGTAATATCGAGGCGGGAAATTTCCCACTCTTATGTTACCATAAAACCGTTTTGGGGATGAAATTAAACAGAAAGCATTATCACTTTCATACTTTTTTCTCCAAAAACCTGCGATATAATATAATAATATACACATTACCATACCTCGTTTTGTTTTCTCTGTGTCCAGGGTAGAGAAAGTTATGTGATTCCATTAATTTAGTGGATTTCATTCTGTAATATTTATTTATAACATGAATTATTTTGATAACTTCTCTTATTTGTCAAAAGTGCATTTCATTTGTTTTTTCCAAGCCCATCTGATACCATTTGGCAACAATGTATTCTGTGATTTGGAATTGATAATTCTATGTAAAAAGGGATTAAGTATTTTCAAAAACATTTAATTTTTGGCATTTAGAATCAGAATTTTTCAAAATCCTTTCTTAGTGAGCACCTACATTATGAAACGAAGGGAATATCAAAATTCCAAGTCTCTACCTGTTATAGTTTAGGCTGTACGTTGATTCCTGTCAGTCAGTCAGTCAGTCAGGACAAAGCCTTTTATATATATAGAGATGTAGGGCCTAGCAATTCGTCCGAGTATCTGTTTTGATTTTTGAAATTGTTGCTATCGGAAATGAATTTCGGCATGAACTTTTATGCCATCTTCAGTCCTAAAATATGACATCAATAAATGCTTCATTTATTAGGTTTAATAATAAATTATATTGTGTGAATTGGTGACGATATTATAATATGTTATGTTACTAACCTTATTAATTCAGATTCACAAACTCTCCCTACTCAGTCAACTGTCGTAAATTCAAAGAATATAACAAATGACTGATGCGAGGAAGAAACAAATGACCATCACAACCGCGCTGAGCATCACAAAATATGTCTAAATGAAACCTATAGCAGGGTCAGGGTAAGGAAATGTATGTCTATAAGAAAGGTTTGCCATTAAAAGCTGGTAAAGTTCCCGCACGAAATCTGTGCCGATTGCCTAAGTCATTGCATTACGTTTTCGTGGGGACTGTAGCGTCGATTGGCCTGCTACCTATCTCTCTCGCACAACAGTACCTTCCTTTTTATTTGTAAAGGCCAAGCGACCTCTTTCTTTCGCCCAATAGCATGTCCCTCTCTAGCGAGTAACTGTCTCATCGGCACAGATGTCGTGCGAGATCTTTAGAAGAAATCAGATGCACTCTCGTCTTTGCTTTTTAATTCCGCTTTTACTTTCTCCCATATACGTAGTAGGCTATAGAGAAAGTATTGTGATCGTGACAAAAAATCGAAGTCGAGATAACACCGGGAGAGCATGTTTCATGAAGCCTAGAAACCGAAAAAAGTATTTTTGGAATGACGTCTGTCCGTCTGTCCGTCTGTCCGTCTGTGGACAAGCACAGCGGGTAAACGGCTCGTTGTATTTACTTCATTTTTTGAAATAAGGACTTTTCCGAAATTTTGTCGAACCGCCCAGAAATTTAGCTTTACAACTGAAATATTAAGGAGACTTTTCATGAAAACTTTTTAAAAATTTTTGATTTTTGAAAAAATGGCTCTAACGATTTTAATAAAAAATTAAAATTGGAAACTCTTATCTAGGGCCTATGACCAATAAAATGGCTATATCCGTATTTCTGCAAAAATGACTTAAGGGGTACTTTACTCGTATCCATTTTCAATTTTTGTAGATTATATCCATTAGTGTAGGCGATACATGAAAACCTACCACAGTAAAGTTGTAGAGAAATTTAAAATGAACATTTTTTGTTTAACACATTTCTTTATACATTTAATAGATATCAAGATAAAAACGAAATAAGGACGGCTTAAATGCGAATTTCAGAACATACATGTCAATTGAAATATGAATGACATTTTGTTGCCCCTAGCAACAAGAAAACTATAGGCCTAATGTACTTATTGTTGCAAATGCAGTCAGTTTAGCTCAGTCGTAATGAACACGCCAAAACCAGTTACAGCGAGGTGATATGGGCTAACAGGGAAGATGTCCTGAGTTCAAATCAAACCTCGTGGCTGCCCAAATTGACTTGGGTTTTTCATGGTTCCGTCGTTCGCAAAGGCAAACGCCGGGTTTGTAGGACTTGCTTATTTTCCATAAATCATCGCCGCTATGTCAGTGGATATTATAATCGTTTAAACTGAATATTACATAAGAAGACATCACTAAACAATAGATGCAGATGAGCTGTTACTATAGACTAATGGTTCACGCAAACATACTAAACACGTTATATGACCTACATGCAGTTAAAGCGTGCAATATAACCTAAGTAGTAGCAGTAGTGGTGAAATTCAAATATAAGTCGCTCCATAAGCTCCGCCCATTCGATATTCACATATGCATGGACTGTGTGATGTATTTTGTTTCTGAGCGAAGCAGAGTGACCAACTGTCCTTGTATATTGTCGCAAGTGCCTTGTATCCCCCTCTACATATAACTAAATAATGCATAACACTAACCACATAGTTAAAGTGCGCGAAGCGGAGGCGGAAGCCGTTGCGAAGCGCCCTTGCATTTTCGAAAAAGGACGATACACTGTTTGTAGGTTTCGAAAATGTGGCATATTATATCTCCCGCGAGGTTTGTCAGCCTGTCACCTCTCGTCTAGCGGTATGACGTCACACCTCCAACGTCCGATCACGAGTTTCTTCATAATACGAGGACAGAAGAATTTGCTAGATCGTGGTATAAAAGAAACTGCATCGGTGATGGTGGGTTGGGTGGGACCGATTCATCCCATGGTGCAATTTATATTTGAATTTTCCCGTATATTAGTAGGCCTACTAATAATATGAAGTTTTACTGCCATTGATATTATTATTATTATTATTATTATTATTATTATTATTATAATTTTTATTATTATTATTATTATTATTATTTCACAGTAAAAGCATTGAACATAAAGATCGACCCTGATGCTTTCCGTTCTAGATATTTGTTAGTTTTTATGAAAATGTAATAAGTAAAATTTAATTATCTCTTTAATTTACTTTTCTCTGTGCTAGCCTTTAACACGTATATGGGAGAAAGTTTGTGCAATATATTTTTGCACCATTTATTGGAGTATGTCATTAAGAAAGTTCAGGAAAACAAGGTAGGCCTCGATTTAAATGGTAATCATTCGATTTTAGCTAATGCAGATGATGCTCGTTTGTTGGGCGATGACATAAACACAATCGATAAAAATGCAGAAATGATTTTCGATGCCTGCAGGAATTTCGGATTGGAAATTAATACAGAATAAAAACTAAGTTAATGGTCATGAAACATCAAAATAGTGCGTTACAAAATATTAGAATAGCCGGTAAACCGTTCGAACAAGTAGAGAAATTCAAATATCTGGGAGCAATGATTACAGACACAAATAATATTATGGTAGGAGTTAAGTGTAGACTCATCAGAAAATGCCTTCTTTTATGCAGTTCAGAAACTTTTAGCCTATCTTTACGTCTTCTGTCCAGAAATCAAAAATAAAGATTTATAAGTCAGTTATCCTGCCGATTGTATTATATGGATGTTAGATTTTTTTTTTTTGTGGTGATAGTTAAATATATTTAAGTACCAGGTCGCCAACTGGACCCATGCCTTTACAGTGACATAATACAATACACATTTGAAAAAGTAGTAAAAATGTAACAGTTATTCACAGCTTGTCTACTAGAAGTAGAGGCCGGTTAATGAGTGTAGAATAGTGTTTATGTATTTCTACAAGTCACATATTGTATTTCCCTTAGTAAGGGATTAGAATGGATTTGAGACATGATCACTTACTCTTCGGGAAGAACATAATCTGAGAGTGTTCGAAAACAGGGGGCTTAGGAAAATATATGGACCTAAGAGAGATGAAAATGGGGACTGGAGAAAACTGCATAACGACGAGCTTCATGACCTGTACTCTTCACCAGATACAGTAAGAGTAATTTAATCACGAAGGATGAAATGGGCTGGACATGTTGCGCGCATGGGGGAGGAGAGAGATATAGCAAAAGTATTGACTGGTAGACTCGCAGGGAAAAGACCACTTGGAAGACCTAGAAGTAGGTGGGAGTACAGTAGATAGTACAGGGTAGGTAAGGGAAGCAGGATTTGCAATGGATGGTTGGATGGAGTTAGCACAGAATGGGGTTGAATGGCGGGCTCATGCAAGCGCGGCAATAAACCTCCGGGTTTCATCAAATATATAATATTCAGTTAGGTTGTTTAGGAAATGTCTATTGCCATTGAGTAAGTATTATTATTATTATTATTATTATTATTATTATTATTATTATTATTATTATTATTATTGTTATTGTTATTATTATTAATTATTACAGGTATTTATTTAAAATTACAAAATAGAGTAGAGTACAGGCAACACATCAAGCCACATGAATCTTGGCTCTTATTCACTCTGACAGTAATCGTTTAAAGATGGAATTAATAATTCGTCTACTTAAATTCATTCTAAATATCATGTTTTATCTGCTGATAACAAATTTGCTTACTATTTTTATTAAATAAATCTAAAAAATTATATTTTATATTCATAGCTCGTAGATGAAGGCTCGTATTCTTTAATTAATAAGGCACAGTTTTGTTTGATCACCCCGAGACAATACAGCAATAACAAATATAGATATTGTTAATTTTTGTGATCGATCTTCGAGTTAAGCTCAAGATCGATTCATTATTACTAGGGTTCGGATATTTATGACCTACAAAAGCAGAAAATATGAAAAAAAATATTCTCATGTCTATTAAGATTTTCTATATAGGTCTTAATTTTTTTTTAATGTTTGATATAATGGGGCTTGGCATTTTGTCATTTTTCAGGGTAAAATATTTTTTTAATGAAAAGTATGAACAATATGAAAAAATCCAAAAATAAATAAAAAATCAATTAAATTAATTAATATCTTTAAACACAAATTCAGGTATTGAAATGAAATTTTAAACTTCAAATTTTGTTTACATTTAGGTAACTACTCTGAACACTTCGGACATCCCTTCAAAAGAAACTAGAGAGTCTAAAAATGTGAAATAAATTTTGGCACAGCTTATGGCAGCAAGTGAGCAGGGAATATTGTGCTGCGTTCTTAAGTGCCCCATTAACACCTCGCAATGACCACTCAGCCCCGCGCTGCGCTTTTTCCAGCTCTCTTTTGTTCTAGCGTTCTCGACTGTTGCCCTTTTCCTCCGTTCACACAATTATATTTTTATCATGACTTTTCTTGAAATTCTCTTTTCTGTTGTCCCTTCTTTTACGACCACGTCAAGAAAACTGAGAAATTTATTCTTAATTATTTCTATGTGCGAGTCATGTCATTTTTCATTTTAATTGAATAATTTCCTTATTTCGATATGACACAATACTATAATTATGGTAACGTCTTGGACTCGCATTCGGGAGGTCCCAGGTTCAAATCCCATGGCCGGCCAATTTGACATGGGTTTTTTCATGGTTTCCCCAGTCGTAAAGGCAAGTACCGAATTGGATATTTACATACCATGAATCATCCTCATACATGGTCGTACGGTGAAATTTTGTTCGGGAGGGGTTCAACATAAAGTCGTCTCAGCTCCATGTCCTTGCGCACATTGTGAATTATTATTTTTTTAAATTACTAAACAGTTGTATTGTGATAATCAATGTACTGTAATAAATTAATATGCAGCTCAGTCTTTGAAACTGTTTTTCTTGAGATTCTATCCATTTCTCGTTTAAGCTAGAGTCTATAAATAAAAACTTTCTTTTGAAAAATTAGGCTATCATATTACTGTATGGTGCATAGGGCACGTTTTTAAAGTCATCTGTAAATCCAACGGTGGAAAAGCCCGATTAATGCCGATTAATTCACGATAATTTTGTGATGAGCTCGTGATTACTGTTGGCTTTACAAACAGGTTGATGGATTTCGGTGGGAGTATTCGAGTTGTCGTTTGAGAGATTCCAAAGGGATTTTTGTTTACTAGTAAAACATCCCTATTATTAAGCTGAAAAACTATCAACACCACGGGGTTTTGAAATTTGAATCTTAAATAAATTACGATAAATTTTAAACAATGCTTTGATTTGTACGAAGTTGTAAAATATGTAACAACCGAATCAAGAGTTTTTTTTTAAATTTAGTTCCATGATTTATAATCTTCAAAATAATGCAGATATTTCGGGAGGGGTTTCAACCCCCTGAACCCCCCCTTACCGTACGCCCATGTCCTCATACGAGTGTCTTAATGAGATCTACCATTATAGGCAAATTCCATACGACTGTGTTTATTCGCACACAATTAAACGTTTAAGTTTTGAGATTTTAGATTCACCAACAAACGGATTAGGCTCTCCTTCGCAATGAGAAGTTATTAAGCTCTCGCAGTTCTGGGATAGATGGCAACTGATGGCGTGAGGTCAAGTCGAAAGCTTCAACTTGGCCGTTTTCTTGAAACTAACGAGTTTTTAAAACACGAAATAAATTCAGTTTAGTATAATATTAAAATTAAGACGAACAGAATTTATTTTATTTTAAATACAGGTTGTTTACTACGCAGTTTCATTTGCTGCTCTTAAACCAGGCTCTTAATAACAATTATATATATATACATATATATATATATATATATCACTCACACAAACATGCATACATACATACATACAAACCGTACAAATCTGCACCTTGCACGACCGCAAAGTGTGCGACAATAAAATCCCTCCCACATATTTTATAAGTCACGCACTCTTACGGGAATAAATCTCGTTACGATGTTCTCTTTCCTGTTGTTGATAGGCTTAGATTTCCTCGCAACTTACACAGTCTCAATACATACTTATCAATAGGGAGTTTCTGAAATACTTCAACCATATACAGCCCAACAATATCCTTACATAACTGTTGTCTGAAACGCTGATGATAGGCCTACTACTTTTATCACAAATGATAACAATCTTATGAATTTAATGAATAATGATGGTGACATTAAAAACTCAGCCTTAGCTTGGACTATCCTCTAGATTCAAAACCCCCTAAACGCCATTCAAGAATAGAGGTGTTTTTGAAGTTTATAGCAGTGGGATAGAGGGGTTTTTGAACTTAACTCTGATTTTCAGCATGGCATTATATAGTTTGAACCTCACATATAAATAAACCAATTTAAGCCATCCATACAAATCTGGTAATGTATAAAAGTAAGAAAATATAATTTGGCGTTTAGGACATTTTGAATCTAGAGGATTCTGTTTAAATGGTCTGTTTTTGAATGATAGGAAGACTTCCTCTGTTCTGTTCTCTTTAAAACCGTTGCCAGATAATAAGTCTGATGACAAATCTGTTTCATTTTTGGGGATTAAACTAGGTTATCAGTTGAGATGGGATCTTCACATTGAAAAACTTAAACAAGGCTGTCTTCTATTGCTTTTTAATTAAATATTTAAATAATTGTATTATTTCTTAGTAATATACCTTCTGTATATAAAGAGTATTCAATTCAGTCAATTCGTTGTTCATACTGTAGTTATGAAAAAAAAACTAATGCAGTGGCGGCCAGTCTGTAAATTTTGTAGATTATGAAAACTCTAAATTACGATGTAGCTGTTGATGAATGCTTAAGAACCAGGTTTTTATCGATCACTAAGAAGGCGTGAAGTCAAATTAATGAAAATTTTAACCCTATTTTGCTTAATTATTGACTTATGAGCGTCAAATTGTAATGACTTTAATGACCTGTAGCATACACATTTTACGTCATAGAGCAAAAATCTCCTTATAAACGTTGCTTTTCTTTGTACCCTCTATACACAGGTAAAATATTTCGGTGTTATTCTTTAACATCCTTTATAACAAGCGTCGAACAAAAATAATTTTTGTTTTGTGTCTAATCCCAAACCCAGTGAGAAGGTTTCGCCAAAATCAGAAAGCACAAATACCAGTGAATGGACTATAGATGTTCATGAGCACTGAATGACTGAAAAAGCCACTTGGATAATATCTTTAAATCCACGTCAGAGTTACATCTAGATTTCACGGAATTGCTTCAGCTTTATTAAGGCGATGTCTTGTTTGCGAAGCTCTTGAAAATCAGTTTCCGTGCTTTAATTTCTTTCTTGTTAACCTCTTTAGAAAGCAGTGTAAATACTTAAAAGAGACTGGGCTTAAAATCCAGATTTCGCTTGCAGACGGAAACAACGGAAGTGAAGTAACAATACTATTTTTTGAGGGGATCAATCCTTCATTTTATTTATTTTATTTATTTATTTATAGCGAAAATTCGGAAAGAGAGAATAGTAATACTAAAAGAATCTAGAATTGTTGAATTAATTTAAAAAATTCAATGTGAAAGATACGCGTTTTCTAGATTAACTGATAATAAGATATTTGAATTTATTAGAAAATATTTAGCCGCGTTTTATGTTGGAAATCTCTATATATATAAAAGGCTTTGTCCTGACTGACTGACTGACTGACTGACAGGAATCAACGTACAGCCTAAACTATAACAGGTAGAGACTTGGAATTTTGACAGTACCTTCGTTTTATAATGTAGGTGCTCACGAAGAAAGGATTTTGAAAAATTATGATTTTAAATGCCGAAAATCAAATGTTTTTGAGAATACTTAATCCCTTCTTACACAGAATTATCGAAACCTAATCACATTTGACATTAAAACATATTGTTGCCAGTGGGTTTCAGATGGGTTTGGAATTAAATTAAATGGAAGTTTGACAATTACAGTTGGCTTTGTCTATTTTTGTCATACCTTGAAATAAAACTTTCGCGATCGCTTGAATGTTGTAAGCCCTAAATATGGTCAAACATTGTTTTATTTGGACGAATTGGGGTTTTCTGGGCCAAGGAACTGGAATCTGAGGTCGCTTTTACCAGGCGACGCTATCTAATCGTGGTATGTAGTCCACGTGATTTAGGTGTTAATAAATATAACGATTTAACTATTATGCTCTTAATTTTTAATTTTTTAAATAATTATCGCGGGCGAAGCCGCGGGCACATGCTAGTTTTATGCACATTGATGGGATGTCAAAGGCGTTCTGTGAACTTTGGCTAAAGAATGAAGGTCTGCCAACACGGGATAGCCTATTTGAATTATACGTGTGGTTTGGTAAAGAAAGAGGGATGGATAAGGATAAAATATTAGATGACCTAAGAACATTGGGGCATTATTTCCTCAATATCAAAGAAGAAAGAATCCACAAGCAAAGAGTAAGAAGAAACTACAAGTTCTGAAAGATAAGGATAGGCACTATTAATGTTAATGTTAATTGTAAGGGGACACTGGAGCAATACTTTGTAAGCAAAGGTGGCCCATTAGTTGATATAGATGTTGTTTGTGAATATTTAATAAATTTATTTATTTATCCTGGCGGAGTTAAGGCCTTCTCTGCCACTCAGCCAGGGCAAAAACATGAAATACATAATAATAATAATAATAATAATAATAATAATAATATAATAATTTGAAGGAGTTGAAGAAGATTTGAAATTACTCAACATCAAAAAGGAGGATACTGCAAACAGAGAAAAGTTTAGGAAAGCAATATTTGATGGCGAATTTCCAGAGAAATCCAAGGAGAAAACGGGAAGTAAATGGACGGAAGAACGGAAACAGCAACATCGCGAAAGGATGAAGAAGTTTTGGGAAGACAAGAAGAAGACAACTGTTTCACGTGGTCCTAAGCTGGCCTAATCGAAAGGAAAAAAGAAAGTTAAAACAAGAAATGATATACCTGAATACAAGAAACGTACATTAAATACAAAGAAACAAATTCAAACATAAGTACTTGAATAATATATAGGCCTAATACAAATGACTAAAATAAAGAAATGGGGAAAAAAAGATGGAAGACTAAACAAATGCATTCTTAGTAGAGCTGTACCGATTAATCGATTAATCTGCTCGATTAATCGACTAAACATTTAATCGTCGATCAATTACATTTTGCGATTAATCGGTTTAGTCGAATTCTGAAAAACGTTTTTCGAGAAATGACTCAAATGACCAAACTCCTTTCTCTCGCTTCTCCTGCCTTGGCACATCTTGTGCCATTTGGCTTATTGTGTCCAAACAATTCCCGTTATTCAGAAACCTGAAGGGTAGTTTAGTCAACAAACTCGTGTGTCTCAAGTCTTGGCTGAAAAAGTAACCGGAAATGTAAATTTTGTATATATTTTTTCACTAGTTAACTAATAATGGTATTCACTAATTCAGGATTTCTTCTGATTATCTATTGTGTAGTAGTTATTAAAACAATATTAGGCCTAAATGTACATTTTGGTTTAGTTTAGAATACCGATCTGTTTGTCGATTAATCAGTCGATTAATCGGCCGATTAATCGATTAAAGTCAAGCGTTCACTCGATTAGAAATTTTAATCGACTTTCAGCCCTAATTCTTAGTTATTACAAAGAAAAAATGCTACAAAAGTAGAAATTCATGCTACTTCCTGTATCCTAAGCTAGAACAAATAAAATTTATCGGTTCACATTCTGACAAAAAAGTGGTTGCATTGCGGTAGTAAAAACGATTACTTAATATTAGGTGGTGACTTGAACGCAAGAGTAGGCAATAGAGCCATACCTAAATTAATTGGAAGACATGGAGAAGTTAAACTAAATTCCAATGGACAACATCTCAGGGATTTCTGTACATATAATCAATTCAGGATAACAAATACCTTCTATCCGCACAAAGAAATCCATAAATACACATGGGCACAACGAGGTCAAAAATCAATTATTGACTACATCATAGCAAACGAAAAGATATGGCCTTATATTACAGATACCAGAAGCTACAGAGGCGCAGTAGCAGACACCGATCACTATTTAGTATGCTCAAGAATAAAGTTGCCTAAGAAATATATAAAGCAAAAGAACAGGAAAACAGAAATGTCAGCAAAAAGATTCAAAATACAGTTATTAGAACAACCTAGCATAAGAGAATTATACAAATCTAGACTAGACAAAAACTTGAAAGGAAGAGTAGGAGATGTAAATATAGATTGGAAAATGATTCAGTCGGCAATAATAAAAACTGCAGAGGAAGTATTAGGATATCAGTATAGAAGAAAACTCAGTAAACTCAAAATATGGAATGAGGAATTAAATAAATGTATACAAGAGAAAAAGCAGTCATATTTAAAATGGATTAGAAGTAAGTCGCAAGAAGACTACATTTTGTACAAAAAGAACAGAGCTATGACTAGAAAACTGACTAGACAGGTGCAGAGAGAATCATGGGAAAATTTCATAAAAAGATTAGAATATGATGCTACGGGCTCCCAAAGATTTAGCTTTAAAGTATTCAAGAATTTTAAAAGTGAAATTGAAGATAAGGCGAAAATAGATATAATATCCGAAAAACAATGGCTTGAATACTATGAGGATCTGCTAGTAAATGAAAATGAGAAATATAATGTAGATACAGTGCATGTCAATGAATATAATGCAATCACACAAAAAGAACTAACTGATATCCTAAAAAAAGTCAAAAACAGAAAATCTCCCGGGCCAGATGGAATCAATGTGGAACTTATAAAATACGGAAGCGCTAAATTTAAAAAGGTATTGGTTCAACTCTTAAATGATATATGGAGTACAGGATGTATACCAATAGAATGGAAAATGGCTGAAATAGTCAATATACATAAAAAAGGGGACAAACATAAATGTTGTAACTACAGAGGAATTTCACTTCTGAATTCTGGATATAAAATATATGCAAACATAATAAAAAATAAACTCCAACCAATTGTGGAAAATATTTTGCAGGAAGAACAGTGTGGTTCATTCAGAAGTCTCAGACATCTCCGATCAAAGCTATATTTTTGCGAGGCAAGGCGCGGTCTAGGCTAGAGTTCATGTCTGAGTTTGTGGAAATGATGAAAGAATTTATTAAAAAGAAAAAAAAAATACAAACTGGCTTGCGCCGAATCGAAATTGTGTTTCTAATCAATGTACAGTCGGTCAAATAAAAAACGTCGGGACTCGTATGCAGTTAAAATTAAAGTTTTAACGCATTAGTTCACAAGTTTCCTATAAAAAACATAAAATACAGGCCATTTTCGGAACATATGAGGCCATGCGACAGGAGGGAAAAAATGAACGAGGGAAAAATGAAAAACGCGGAAAGCGCAATACACGATATTCAACTTAATGTATTGTCATAATTCATTTTGCTTTGTCATCGCACCACATACAAATGCTAGCTTGAGAGAAAGTGTAGTTAGGGCTGTAATTGACGTGCATTTTTCGACCTCTGAAGCAGCGAGAAGGTTCCATATTTCTTAAAGAGGTGGGTACTTCACTATAATGCGACCGGAAATTTTCATAGGAATCGTGGATCTGGCCGGCCGCGTATTTCGATGCTAGATTGGTTGCAGTAGTTGGACGTAAGTTATTGATTTTGCACTACAAGTACCGGTATTATAAAATAAAATCTTTAAAAAATGCTCCTGGAATAATCATACTCCTTGCGAATTTATTAATTATTAATATTATAAGAATTTGCAACCAAGAATATGGCGGATGTGAGACATATAGCCAGCCTTCTATACATGTTCGTTTTGGAACAAAACTGACTAAATAATCAAGAAAATGCATGGAGAGACAAGAGGCAGGTGTGAACCTATCCTTAAGTCTTCCTGTACATGCGCATATGCTCGTTCGTGATACTTAATCAAATACCGCCCGACTTTTTTTATTTGACCGACTGTACTTACATTTACATAATTTCAATTTCCAAACAAGTTGTGATGTATAAAATAATCTGTTTTCGTACTGCTTAATGGCGTATTAATCACGGCACGTTGATGCCTTACGTGTTCAATAACGAACTGACGATTTTATTTGATAAAATAGTCTCCTCTTATTAATACCAAGTATTTCATAAGATAATCGATCCTTTTTGGTCTATATCCCAGGAATTACTAAACGTTATTGGTCAATATCAAACACGCGGCGTATGAGTGGAATAGTCCAAGTAGGCTAATGCACGTTATGCAGCATTAACAGGAGACGAAAGAGGATTTGGTGTAAAAGCTTCTATCCCTTGAATTATAGAAGAAAATACGTTCAAGGGACGAATATGGACCCCCATTAGATCGACCTCACGTAACACCTGGACTTCCATTAGTAAAGAATGAGTCGGGGTTTAAAAGTGCCTCTCACTAGTTGCCATAGCTACCGGTATTTCTTTTTTTTAATTCAGCTGTGTTTATACCACCGCCGTCTCTAGAATTACACTGCCTGTCCTATGCTTTATTTTAACATGGAGTTCAGAGTATTGTTAAATTGTCTAATTTATCCAGTAGAGGCGACACAGTTCACACCCAGATTGCAGCAATCACTAATCAAAATAAGCATTAAACAGACACAGATACTTGTGTTATTTGTTTAGAACGTAATATTATTCCAGTATATGACACTTACCTTGAAATGGAATTTTGGAGCAATAATTAAAATAAATGTAAATTAATTAGACGCATTGATAGACTATATTATGAGCACCGCCGTCTCGAGGAGTAATACAGTTTAGAAGGCAGTGATTATGAGACGGCGGTGACAGCAACAATGTCGTAGCAAAAAACAAGAAGCAGTCTGGGTGTGAATGGTGCTGCTATCTGTAATGTCGCCGAGTACGCAAAATTAGCCGTATTGGACAGGCAGTGTATACACGAGTAAACACGAGTGATACAGTCTAGAAGGCAGTGGTTTATACTCCTTTTAGCTATGAGGCCATATCAGGAGTTCGGGATCTGTGACTAAACAGTAGGGTAGGCCATGGAAGTATTGATTGTCAAATTGTTTATATTTTTGTTGTATTTGTGGAGTAAATTTCAACTGATATTAATTTTAATGGATGTGGATATTATGAACCATCTAATCTCGCATTCAGGAGGCCGGCCAATTTGACATGGGTTTTTCATGAATTTCCCAGTCGTAAAGGCAAATGCCGAATTGGATATTTACATATCATGAATCATCCTCACCATTTCATCCTGTATCATATCCATTTAAATTAATATCAGTTGAAATTTACTCCGTAAAAGTACACCAATAATAGAAAATAACTGGCAATCAGTAGTTTCATGGCCTACTGTATAGAAACTTATCCCGAACACCTGGAATGGACTCGAAGCTGAAGGGAGGAATTTAAAAATATAGATTTATACAAACATATTACCACAGTATAGTCATGGCCTCCTTTATTTAATAATTCAAATGGAATAAAACAATTGAAGTAGTTTCGTATCCAAATCTTCCATTTCTTATTCACATCCACAGATAATATTATTGACCTATAAAATTTATATTTAATATATTGCCATCCCTGAGCTTTAAGTGCCACTATTTAACTCTTGAAGCAACTCTCAAGTCTTGAAAGTTTCAAGCGGTTGTCATCTTTAATTCATGGATAGCAGTATCAACAACTTTTGCAGTGCTTGGAAACTTTATCAGCAACTTGGTCTTCTATTTCTGTAAGAGCAAAGATTAACTTTTAAAGCATAACTTATTTTGAAACTGCCTGATAAATTGTTTGTGTAGGCCTACAACTAGATAGTTCTACATACAGCTTTTCATTATTTTCTAAGCCAGTTGAATACCTAAGCTGCCCGCCAGATCAGAACAAAATGAATATAATTTGGTGAAGCGCATATTTGGCTCTTCCACTGAGGTGTTCAGAACTAGATAAGATACATTCACGTAACATTCTTTATCCTAAATCGTGGACAGTGCATCTTTCTCATTTCAGATAATATTGAGATTTATTGTGATGCTATATTGTGATATATTGTGATATATTATGAAAAGTATACAGGGTGTTAATAAATAACACCGAAATATTTTACCTGTGTATAGAGAGGGCATAGACAAGCAACTTTTATTAGTGGAGTTTTGCTCTATGGATTCAATTTTTCCTGTTACAACATAAATTCTCAAAGGGCATGGCCGCCACTGACTTCTAACATTTGAAAGAAATTGCAAAACAAAGGAACTTCGTTCTTAACACGGTAGTTATGAACAAAAGAACTAATGCAGTGGAGGCCAGTCATGTGATTAGTCTATAATTTTGCAGATTATGAAAACTCTAAATTATGATATAGCTGTTGATGAATTATTAAAGATCAGGATTTTATTGATCACTAAGAAGGCATGAATTCAATTTAATGAAAATTTTAACCCTATTTCGCTTAGTTATTGACTTATGAGCACCAAACTGTAAAGACTTTAATGCCCTGTAGCATACACATTTTACGTCATAGAGCAAAAATCTCTTCATAAAAGTTGCTTGTCTATGTCCTCTCTATACACAGTTAAAATATTTCTGTGTTATTCATTAACATCCTGTATATAAATGTCTAAAGACTGATCTGATTAGAGTAATAGCCTGAAAAATACACGAGCTCCCTTCCAGCTGAGAAACTTGACGACTATATATAATAGTATATTGCGATACAAGGGCCGTAAGGCATGATTACGGATCGAGGAAATAGTTTGAAAACACGAGGCGCTCGCGCCGAGTGTTTTCAATTTTCCGAGATCCATAAGGCTCTTACGGCACGTGTATTGCATTCTATTTTTTGCACGATGATTATTTATATCAATTTAATTATATTAATTGTGATATTACTTGAAAATATTATGTATATACATTCTTCAAGATTGATGTTTATTTCAGACAGTGATTCGCATTTGTTGTTGTTTATGGGGACCGAATATTTGTGCTGGGGGGCCTTGTCCATAAAGGCTTGTATTATGAGGTGTGGCGTAATATTCATAACAGCCCTGAAACGCTTACCGCCCATAGCAACAAGATTGCGTGCGGGAATAGCCTATCAAGTTACGATCCACGGCAACAACGTTCGTAAGTACCACTATTTAGTTAAGGAGTGCAAAAAAATAGAGAAAAGATGTTCCTTCACGTTTGCATTTGTTTGTAATTGTACAAATTAAACTTTTTGTAAAAAAAAAATATATTATGCATTCTTTTTCGATCCACCTTCGTACAACATCGATTCATTCCTACTCTGCTATAAGAAGGAAAAAAAAGGTACGGAGGAATAAAGGAAGGAGCATACAATAATGGCGCAATTTAAAAGCAAGCATTATTCGTGTAATGCGAGACTCGTATAATATG
This sequence comes from Ectobius pallidus, assembly GCA_964059195.1. Taxonomy (NCBI): domain Eukaryota; kingdom Metazoa; phylum Arthropoda; class Insecta; order Blattodea; family Ectobiidae; genus Ectobius; species Ectobius pallidus. The sequence goes on along the minus strand of CAXKWD010000002.1, from coordinate 19,928,088 downwards.
AACCATACATCATGTGACAGCCAGCCATTTTGTTTACTCTTCATGTAAATGCTGTAATAATTCTTGGTGCTGGCGCGACGCGTCATGACGCCATGGCGCCGTCACAAACATTCCGTAATGTAGGTTACATCATTTCCATTATAGACAACTTTCTCTCACTGTACCAGCTAATGAAAAATACTGGCATAGCTTTGGAAATTAGGCTGAGGTATTTTTTATTTATTTATTTATTTAATACTTTTAGGGCCGATTGTATAAACATCACTGACTGGAGATCAATTATGATCTAAGTTCAGAAAATGATCTGAGTTCAGGCTCGAGTCGTATTGTTTAACACTGATCTAAGATCAACTAATCAAAGTTCAATTTTGATCCTAGTTCATACATGAACGCTTGGCAACATCGCAGAATCAGCTGAGTTTCGCAAGGCGAGAGCATTGTTACTCTGTTTTCCTTTGTATTCAGACCGTGTGCTATGCGAAAGGAAGGGAAAATATGATCGAAATTAAGCAGAAAACAGATCGTTCCCTAAGTTTTCCAAAGAGGACAAGGATGTCCTGATTGAAATTGTCTTGGGAAAATATAAAGATATTATAGAATCCAAAAGGACGGGTGCGATAACGTCCGTGCAAGAGCAAAATGCGATGAAAAATGCTCTGGTAATTTCATTTCTGGCGTTATAAATCGGCTTAACATTTTCACGGCTAAGGACGTATAAATGCTTCGTCTCATGAATTGTATAAAAGCGGAGATGTAAGATTAATAGAGTAATGCTTTAAGAAAAACTTGAGGATTTTTTGTTCATCTGTTATGTTTGTAATTCATGGAAACCAGGTATTCCACGGAACTTTTCTTTATCAATTTTAAACTTAATAGCCCACTGAAGTTTTTACCTGATGACTGCCTTATTACAATGTAAAATTGCAAGTTCTGAAAGAGTCACATAAAAAATATATCGAAGAAAGCATTTGGGGAAAATCCAAAAACAGGTCGACCCTTAAGCTCCTACTCGAGATTTCCTAGTAGTTCCACCAGTCGCCTAGATCTCCCTCGTTTAGCAGCATTATAAGGAGCCTAACATAGCCTATATACGTTATAGCTAGAAATGTATGAAGTTGTCTTTTGTGTATTTTCTTGATATTTATCGTAACCACACAGGTAGGCCTAATATTGTGTTTATAATGAGCTAATCTTGTGTCTCAGATAAGAAAACAGCCCCTTGAACTGAGATCAACGAGTTTGATCGGAGAAATTTCTCCAGTCAAAATTGATCCTAGTTCAGTGCGAATTGATCTCATTGTCAGATTAGCGTTTATACAACAAAAATTTGCGAGTTCAGCGTGAACTGAGATCAGTTTAGTCTCTGATCCAAGATCAAACTGTTTATACAATCGGCCCTTAATCCTCTCCTGGATTCTATCTGGATTGCAACTTATTAATTTAAAATTACATAGGTCATCTAAGTTATTTAAAACTTAATTTCTTTAATAATTAATAATTATTATTTATTAATAATTTCAAAATTAAATAAATAAATTGAAATATTTATATCTTAATCTAAAGAATATATTTATAAAGAAAGAGAGATAAAAACGGTTTAACAATTTAAGAAGAAAACAAAAACATTGATAACTTAACGATAAACTTAAGCTGAGGTACCTGGCTCACGAAACACTTTTTCACTACAACTTTCATATATATACATATATATATCTTGGCCGACTATAGGTCAATTTTCCTGAATTATTTGTCTTGTTTTACGCTTTGAATAGGGCCTACCTTGTTTTCCTTTTTTCCTTATCGCACACAAACGCCCTTTCTTGAGGCAGTACTCGAACCCACGGCTTCTTGCACCACTTCTCCAAGGTAGCATGCTTTAGCTACCGCGATAAAATGTCAAGTAAGATCAATGCGAAATTTAACGGAAAAAACGTAATGAAATTTCAATTGCTATTCTTTTGTTTATGAACTCATACTAAGGAAAAAAAAAACTACGATTAATTGTTGCGAAGGGTAATAGTGCAATGAACATAGGTCTGTGTCGTACCATGATATTCTATGATGACTTTATTACCCTGAGAAATCTAGTAGGCCTAGGCCATTTAATTATTATCAGTGAGAATAAAATGTTTCAGCTACAATTAGGTGCAGCTTTAATATCCCATGATCCCTATATAATACAAACTAGCGTGTGCCCGCGGCTTCGCACGCGATAATTATTTCAAAAATTAAAAATTAAGAGCATAATAGTTAAATCATTATATTGATTAACACCTAAATCACGTGGACTACATACCACGATTAGATAGCGTCGCCTGGTAAAAGCTACCTCAGATTCGAGTTCCTTGGTCCAGAAAACCCCTGCATAGTGAGTTTCGTCCAAGTCGAACAATGTTTGATCATATTTAGGCCTACATTGAATATCCCTCTTCCGTGTAGGTTGAAAATTTCATACGTCTGCGGGCCTTGATATTCTAAACAAATGAATCGTCAAGGATGGACTTACAAAATCAAGCGATTGCCCGCGATAATTATTTCAAAAATTAAAAATCAAGAGCATAAAAGTTAAATCATTATATTTATTAACACCTAAATTACGTGAATTACATACCACGATTAGATAGCGACGACTGGTAAAAGCGACCTCAGATTCGAGGTCCTTGGCCCAGAAAACCCCTGTATAGTGAGTTTCGTCCAAATCGAACAACGTTTGACCGTATTGAGGCCTATATTGATTATCCCTTTTATAATAATAATAATCCTCCTCTTCGGTGTAGGTTGAAAATTTCATATGTCTGCGTGCCTTGACATTATAAACAAATGAATCGACCAGCGTGAGCTACAACATTCAAGCGATCGCGATAGTTTTATGTCCAAGGAATGACAAAAATAGCCAAAGCCTACTGTAATTTATTTGACATTGAATGGTATTACTGAAAACGATGCTTCGAAAACGCAAAAAATAAACGTTTTTTGCCCGTTTTTCACTCATAACTCACGAACGAAAGGAAAAATTAAAAATGTAATATGCCAGAAACCTTCTGGGGAATGCACTCAACAACTTCCCAAAGTTTCATGGCGATCGGATGAATGGTGTAGTAATGCATAAAGGACACACACACACACACATGCATTCATTTTTATATATATAGATGGCTAACTCACTCCTTGACATTAATGTTTGCCCACTTTCAGATGAGCGAGAAACCTGAAATTCGGCAGACTTATACTTTTTAGCCTGCAACCCACGGGAAAATCCCTAAAAGTTCAAATAATATTTTTTTACTACGAAAAAATCCTAAAGTCTTCCCGCACTTTTTTAATGGCTATACGGTAATAAGTAGACTTCGGATTTTAGGTAAAAGCCTATTTTAATCCTTAAGTGATATATGGAGGAAAACTTGTATATGCATGTTTCATAAGTGACTATGCCTAAAACTGATACTTTTATAGGACCTAAAACAGCCTATTTTTACGTTAGAGCCTAATATTGCCTTTTTATTTGTTTTTCGTTAAAAGTTCAAAATAAGTTGTTTTTTGTTATAAATTCTAGCATTTACTAAATTTTTAGCTCGAAATGTGCAGTACATGACATATTTGTGACGTAGTTAAATAGTAAGGAATGTTTCGCTTTCAGTAGAAAAATTCCTTGGAATTCCTAAGAAAATGCATTGTTTTCCTCCCAACTCCCACATCCAGTAAAAAAAAAGTTCTCTGAATCACTGAGGGATACAAGGGATTGAATATGCTAGCGTGCGTAGCTTCTGGGTGCAGTGATTAGGTTTTTCACTGTTATGATAGTAATACAGGCCCCAGTAATAGGTCTATATAATTCTGTGTACTATAGGCCTATATCAGTGTTTTATCATGATTACTGATTAATGGTGACTGCAATAAATATAATATTCTGCATTGCAATTGAGATATTTCAGAAAATTGGCAACTTAGGCCTAACGATTTTATAAGAGACTATTTTAGGATTTTTAGAACCTATTTTCAAATTTTTAGAGTCTATTTTAGGTGCCTAAAACAGCATTTTAACGACCTAAAAGTCCGAAGTCTAGTAATAAGCTATAAGGCAGTCTAAATACACGGACTCCGGTACGGTGTCAGTTCAGAAAAAAAATATATTTTCCCGTTAGGTACGGAACCAAAATATAAAAATTTTATGTTTACAATAAATAAATAGAATTCTAATAGTTACTGTTTGTTTTGCAGATTTTTCAGAAGAAAGGAAGCACCTCTTGGAGATGGTGGGTCCAGAACTTCAGAGTCAATACGACCATCTCGGACTGGAGGTGAGTTTTATTAAAAATTTTGTATTTACAGAAGAGTGTTTTTACTCGTATTTTGGCTAGGGATAACTAAACGGGATATTGTACAAAAATCTGATGTGAAAGTCACATAACTTCCTCTGCCCAAATAAAAGTTAGCAGTATTCACATATCCTTTTACAGAATCGCAAGACACAATTTTACGCTGATTATCCTATAAATACCTCTTCTTTCAATGATGCGACTAAAAGCGCAGGCCATATAACAAACATAAACAAAAAGAACAAGTGACTGCAGACGCTTATTGAACTTTCCGCCGTAAAGAATATTTTCCGAAATTTATCGAATATTTCCCTCAGATACTTCTTTACTCTACACCTGGCCAACAATACATCTTTTTCACTTCACATCCTTATATAGAATAAGAGGCCGTGAAAGAGCGCGTATTCAGTTGTTCATCACGCAAGACAAAATTTCTACAAACAGTGGGTGAACAGTGGGTGGCTTGTAATTACCCTCAGAGAATTTTTTCGAAAAAAAGTTTCAAATAAAAGTTTTAGCTCTCAGTAAAAGGAACACATGTGCAAATTTTAAAGAAAATCGTTAGAGCCGTTTTCGAGAAAATCGCGTAAAACGAAAATTTCTTCATGTAAAGTCCCCTTAAAAATAAGAGAAATTTGTCGCCAATCTTCGAATCACATCTTCAGAAGGTACCTGACCCAAATACGAAATTTTGTTTTCATACGATTCTCCGTTTCGGAGCTAGCCTGTTCACAAAGTTCCACACAGACAGACACACACACACACACACAGACATGTTTCCGAAAATAGTATTTTTGGATTCAGGGGGCCTCGAAACGTGTATATATGCTAAAACCTCAACTTCGAATTTTGGGGTCGAAAGCAATACTTCCTCTACCTATAGTAGCCTACCTATGGTACGGGCAGAGGAAGTAAAAATTTAAGACTTTAAGAAACCTAGACCTATAAAATTTGCATAAGATAGGCCTATATGATGTGGTGAAGGCTTTGAACTACAGAGCAATATTGTAAGGATGATAGAGAATCTTAGCAAGTCATTACAGCACAGAATGACCTTCCGCGGGGTCTAAAGTTCATGCAACGGCGAAAGTTATATTTTGAATTGGTACGATTCTTAAAATGACATTGCATGATGTAGGATATACCGTACATTTCCGCAGATAGCATAAGACGCCCTTCAGACAAGATGAGGGTTATATTTGCGAAAAAGTTTCAAAGTTTTAGCATATATCTGTCCTATAAGACGACCCCCAAACTATCAACTGGCTATGAATTTAAGATTACGTAACAAGTTCAAAAAGTTTCGGTTTTGTTTCAGTTTTTTGGTTGATCGCAAAAATGTTGCCAACCATCGCACTATTATAATCCATAGGGTGGGTAGTAGAAGTTAGGGCAAAATAACTACAGTTAGTTAAAATGACTGTTGGCTACCCTTACCGGAACAAAGCTTCCTCGATCTTTTTTTCAAAATGGCGTCACTGAGCACAGTCGCACCACAATGGAACAAAACGATACGCGCATTGTGCGTGAGCCGTGTGATACACGTACCGGTATGTATGTGGCTTGGTTCTAAAACTGAAACAAAAACGAAACTTTTTGAAGTTGTTGATTCTAAATGAGCCAATGTCAATTTATTGCAAAAAATGAGATTTATTCATTATTGAACTCGGCTATTCTTTATCTTTCGTATACTAAAAGTGCCAATGTCTGTTGCTATTAATAGACATAATACAGAAACCTTAGAGACAAATGTCAGAAGTTCTCAGCAAAAAATGTGACTTCCATAGAGGCTTCAAAGTCAGTTTTCTCAAAAGCAAGTTTTATGACATTAGGTCTTTTAGAACCAAGCCATATATAAGGAAAATGAAAGAAAGAAAGGAAAAATAAACATAAATGGGTTTTATTTCGCGGATTATGGCGTTTGTGGTATTATTTACGAAATTCGCGTTATTTCGGGGCTACATATGTCCGCAAATGGTATCTAATATCTTAATATATCAAGATAATTTAATCTTGACATCAGAATGTAGCATGTTATAATGGATTTTTTATATATTAATTTGTATTTAAAAACTTGTATGTATAAATTTATATATAAATTTCCGTATATTCCTATAACACTACCCCGGATTTTCGGAGCCGTTTTTCATGATTGAACCATCGTCTTATCTGCGGAAATATACAGTACCTTAGTCGTTTTCGTAAATTTAAATTAAAACGAAGGAATTGGAAGAAAGTGGTACTAGAAAATTATGGGAGAGACATATTCAGAAAATGTAATTAACTTGTCCTGAAAATGAATCCGGGGAAATGTGTCATACCGGGATGACATTTTTTTAGAGATATAAGTAGAAATGCAGGCTCGTAGGTGGTTTATCGTTGACGGGGGCTTACACTGGTCATAAAATGAGAATGTGAACTTCCGTTGGGCGGAGCTGTTGACGAAATAATTAATCAGGAAGTGTAGATTTAGATTCACTGCCAATGTTTTCCCAGTCGAGGGGTGTGGGGGGGGGGGGATGAATTAAACAAGGGACCGAGTAGCACAATCGATCTCATACTGTACTGTCGAGATATTTTCAGCCTTGTAGCAGGCTAATGCGGACTGTAAAAAATGCCATGACTTGTCTGACTGCACATTCCGATATAGAATAAAATCTGGTAAACTGATATAAAAAAGTGCCAGAATGCTTCTATTTAATCAGTGATAAGTAGGGACCGGATTCTTAGGTTTTTACCTATTTTTTCCCTTACTTCCAAAACAAAAAGCGATCATACACTTTTTCGAATCATGTCCACAGGATTCACCCACATTAATTCTGTGGTACCTAAAAATACCTAAATGGGGTATAAAAACCTAAATGTACCTAAACGGGATATAAAACCCAAAATATCTAATTTAGGCTACTTTTTTTGTTTGTCAGTTGAGAAATCGATATTTTGCGGAGAGACAATTTTTGTCGGGTTGAAATTAATACCACCAGCGTTTCGTTCAACCCAATTTTTGTCGGGTTGAAATTAATACCACCAGCGTATCGTTCAACCCAATGTCGTCTAGGATGACAGTATCAAGAGAGGAAGTTTAAAGAGTACCGGCGTATTCCTTTTAATATACTCGTACGAACAACCATTGTTGGCGTCATGTGAGGTTGAAAGGACATTTTCTGCCTTCATATTCTAAGAGATAACAGGAAGAACTTACCAGTTGAGAATCTTAAAAGATATTTAGTGATATACTGTAAACAGGAAATGTGAGACAATCTTATCATCACTGCTTCTTTTGATTGTTTATGCTTTCTTTCTTCAATTGTATAATATTGTCTTAAAGCAAGTTTACTCAAATTTAAGTCAATTTTGTTAAGTTAAACTTTACAAGTATTATGTATTGAATCCTATGTAGCACATTCAAATTCACTAAACGATATTTTGGACAAAAACCTAAAAAAAACTATTTCACCTAATGGAAAACCTAAAACAGTGTTTTTAAAAACCTAAAAATCCGGTCCCTAGTGATAAGTTATATGAACGAAATAAGTTGCTTTGTAATCTATCTCAGAGTTAGCTCCAGATCGATTCATTAAGCAGGTCTCGTGGAAGAACATACTTAACCTTAATTCAAACTCGACATTCTTAAAATATGTCAACATTTCACAAAATACACTGTCGAAGAACTCCACTTAATGTACGTAGGCCTAATTATTTCATAGTAATATACCTTCTGTATATAAACAGTATTCAACTTGATCAACGAAATCAACATCTGACTAGTTTGATAATAAAATGCAAGGTATATGTCATAGCTATCTGTATTGCGAATTCCAAAGCCGTATATGATGAGTGTAAAACACCTGCACCTGCTAGTATGAAATATTATAAATATTTAAACTCAGAAATAGTAAAATAGTGCGCAGGTTTAAACACTGTTCCGAAAAGCTAATGTGTACAGCGGCCATTTTTCTGCAAATAAGCTTCATTGTTGACTGATGAGGTCGTTCGACCTAAACGTTGTTGGTCCATACGAATTTTGGTACCTGCTTAAATAAGTGATATTCCCTATGTGCATTAAATGCCATTAATATTCATTTGCACACATTCGTGTTGTACAGGTTGTGAAAATAGAGGTTAGATTGTCTGAAATAAAAGCGTTTTGAGGTTATTCTGTGCAATGGAAGTGGTGAATGTGTGGAAAACTTAACAAATGAAATATGTGATTGGGCTGACAGGGAAATTAGATTGGTAAACCTGCATGCGTGGCGTCGAATTCGATAGCAGTTGTGTAAAGAGAGACAAACCTTGTTACAGTTCTCCCTGGAGAGTCTGCTGTCTCTATGGTGACGAAGCAAGGCTTCCTAAAATATCAGTAGGCCGTGACTTCAGAGTTTAATGGATCCTAAATTACTCCCGTCATAATATAAGATTCAAGTTTATCAGCAATTTGCAATACTATGACTACAACTGTGAATTAGCAAATCGAGTATTTTAATCCTTGATTAAAAAAAATTAAATTTACTATCTAACTCATGAATCCGTGACCAATAGGCTACGAATATGTGCAATTTCAACCAATTAAAAGTGTCTATAGTCATAATTTTATAGTTTTCCTTTTATCATAGTTACTTGTACTTGTTTTTTTAAGAACTAAATTCAGAAGGACTAAACACTGAAACATCTTTATAGTTTCTTTGATCAAAAACATTAATTTTACATAGCGCTGTATATATACAGTATATAAACTACACATGAACAAAAGGAAATAAGAAAATAACGTACAATTTTATGTGTGCTGAAGCATTATAAATCTCGCGCAATAATAAATATAATATTAATAAAATCAGGTAAACTAATGTAACAAAGTGCCAGAATGCTTTTGTTTAATCAGTGATAATTGCAATTATGATACGCAGAAAATAAGTTATATTGTAAGTTATGCTCGAGATAGATCCATTAAGCAGGGCTTACGGAAGAACAAAGGTCTAAAGTTTAATACCTAACCTTAATTCATACTCGTGTACATTGATATAAGAAATTCTTAAAATATGTGAACATTTCACAAAATGCACTGGCAGAGAACTCCGGTTAATGTAGGTGGACCTAATTATTTCACAGTAATACACCTTCTGCACATAAAAGTATTCAGGTAGTACTCATTTCAACTTGATCAACGAAATGAACAAACATCTGACTGTATTGAAGTCAAGGCCCTCAATGATTAGAAACGCGGCTGTGTAGTATAGTAATGATTTCCCATTTAAAAAGCATGTGACCTTTAATTAGTCGTTACTACTGTACCGGTCAACCGATATGGTCCAAAATAAATAGGCTTCTTGCCACAGACTTTATAAATGCGTATACCAAGTTTCATGATAATCCGATAAAGCGTATTTGAGTTGTCGCACGTACAGGCACACGGACGGACGGACAAACAGACATTTTACCGTCCTGCCCACAATCTCATAAAGTACCATACTGGCACATAATAACACCAGATATTTTTAATGGCACCAGAGAGTTTAATTTAATAAATAAAACAGCTGATATTAGCGCAAAATGTTGTCAGTAACCGTACAGTCGGTCAAATAAAAAACGTCGGGACTCGTATGCACTTAAAATTAAAGTTTTATCGCATTAGTTCACAAGTTTCCTATAAAAAAACATAAAATAAAGGTCATTTTCGGAACATATGAGGCCATGCGACAGGAGGGAAAAAATGAACAACGAGGGATAAAATGAACAACGCGGAAAGCTCAACACACGATATTCAACATTGTCATAATTCATTTTGCTTTGTGTCATCGCTACATACAAATGCTAAAGTGAGAGAAAGTGTAGTTAGGGCTGTAATTGGCCTGCATTTTTCGGCCTCTGAAGCAGCGAGAAGGTTCCATATTTCTTAAAGAGGTGGGAACTTCACTATAATGCGACCGGAAGTTTTCATAGGAATCGTGGATCTGGCCGGCCATGTATTTCGATGCTAGATCGGTGGAAGAAGCTGAACGTAAGTTATTGATTTTGCACTGAAAGTACCGGTATTATAAAATAAAATCTTTAAAAAATGCTCCTTGAATAATCATATTCCTTGCGAATTTATTAATTATTAATATTATAAGAATTTGCAACCAAGAATATGGCGGATGTGAGACATATAGCCACAGCCTTCTATACATGTTCGTTTTGGAACAAAACTGACTAAATAATCAAGAAAATACATGGATAGACAAGAGGCGTGTGTGAACCTAACCTTAAGTCTTCCTGTACATGCGCATATCCTCGTTCGTGATACTTAATCAAATACCGCCCGACGTTTTTTATTTGACCGACTGTACATAACGCTACCATCGTGATATATCGACATTCCCGCCATTGGCTATCTCGCTTAAGTGACACAAATAGCGATGTGTTTTATTCATTTTGTGATTTCAATTGGACATTACGTGCTGAATTATATAAGTAATTTATTCTCTAAATAGTTACAGTTAATTTTTAACTGTACATACCTGTCTCTTTCGTCAACGATAAAACCTCAGTTAACACGTATGTGAGAAAGTTTGTACAACATATTTTGAACCATGTATTTAAATGACACTTATCCCATTATGGTTCTCAGCTTCTTCCGTGATTTTTACTGTTGTTGTTTTCATTTAGACTGTTGTAGAGCGTTTTGGTAAAGAAACTTTTTGACTATGGGAAGATCTGATGTTGGCCGGGAGCGAAAGCAAACATTCCCAACTCACAGGAGGCTTTGTGCTGTCGAACAAAACACTATCGACTGTGCAGAGATGCTGTAACTTGCTAGGCGCCACTAAACTTCATTTGTTTCCGATCGCTAAGGATTGACTATGTTGGAGGCTTTTGTTTGTGTGTTTCTCTGGTTGGTGTTTCTGTCTTCGGTCGTTTTAACAGTGTTTTACTAAGCCAAATACGAACACAGCCGTAATAGTTATTGAGTAGCACCCAAGCATACAGTAAGGCTTGTATTAAGTGTAATGGTGTAGGCCTATTAGGCATTAAGAAGTTTCAAGACTGGAGAAAACTGCATAACGACGAGCTTCATAACCTCTACTCGTCACCGGATATAGGGGAGCGGGGGCTGGTACCGGACAGAGCTTGGTATCGGACAAGCCCAATATCTCTTGCTAGCAGGTGCTTGGACGACCGGTTTTGTGATTGACAGCTTTGGCTAAATGTTTGAAGAGGGTGAACATCTTATTCAGTTGACAGCTAGTTTCGTTTGTGAGTGATTGTGCTTTTTGTTCTTTTCTGTGTAAATCGGCTTGCACGAAGATAACTTCACAAAGCAGTAACAGGAAGAAGGGTGAATTGTGTTACATTCTAACATCACTAACAGAAGCACTGTACTTAAGGCTATAAGCTGTAGGTTTAGAATTTAATTCTCTTCAAAGGTTCTTGGTTGAGATTTTTTTCTCTTAGGACCGTGAATCGGGTGGTATCGGACAGGAAGCTAGCGGGTGGTATCGGACAATATAGCTACTCATCCAACGTGGTTACTGATGGTTCTTTCCTTTGGTTTTAGGTAAATATGGGGAAGATAAGAGGAAAGTGGGAAGAAGGTGACATGATATTTTCCGTAACAATGTCAGGGACAAAAAATGACTATTCGAGAGGCAAGTGATTGTTTTTCAGTACCGAAAAGTACATTAGCTGAGTTTGCAACGGCTGGGCACACGAAAAATGTGCAAATTTGAAGGGGAACTCTTTATTTTATAAATGTGACATTTGTATAAAAAAGTAAAACAGTAAAACTTTATACTTTGAACATGGAAATAAGTCTTTTGTGGAAAACAGTGACTGTCCGATACCACCCTCCATTTTTCAAAAGTACAAAAATGTAACTACTTTTTAATTTTCTTGTGCTAATTACATGTCTTAGTTTTAATTAAATATATTCATATAAACATTTAGTTATAAGAATAAAGTTATCTGTAAAGTAGATTAAACATTTGTTTCCAGTTTCAAAAAAGAGTTACGTCGCAAAAACCTAAGGTGTCCGATACCACCCCCCGTTCCCCTAGTAAGGGTGATTAAATCACGGAGGATAAAATGGGCTGGACATGTTGCGCGCATGGGGGAGGAAAGATATATATCAAAATTATTGACTGAGAGACCCGAAGGGAAAAGACAACGTGGAAGACCTAGACGTAGGTGGGAGGACAATATTAAGATATATTTAAGGGAAGTAGGATTTGCGAGGGATGATTGGATGGAGTTAGCACAGAATAGGGTTGAATGGCGGGCTCAGGTAAGCGCGGCAATTAACCTTCGGGTTCCATAAAGTAAAAAATATTCCTTTACCTTGCTTAGTACCTTTGAGTAAGTAAGTATGAAAGTTTCATTAATTTCAGTTTATTAGTTCTTGAGTAATTAATATTTGGAAATTTGTCCATTTCAAAATGCACCTTATCATACGTTTTTTCAATAACTTTTAAGAGTTTTGTGTAATAGGGCCAATGTCATATTAAGCATCAGTTACCTTAAATTATTACTACAAGAAGATAAAAAATAATATTCAATAAAAACTTCAAATTAAAAAAAATTGCTACACATAGAGGGTGTTAATGAATAACACCGAAATATTTTATCTGTATATAGAGGGGACATAGACAAGCAACTTTTATTAGGATATTTTTGCTCTATGGATTCAATTTCTCCTAGAGCATGGCCGCCACTGACTTCTAACATTAGAAAAAAATGCAAAACAAAGGAACTTCGCTGTTAACACTGTAGTCAGTAGTTATGAATTAAAAAAATACTAATGCAGTGGTGACCAGTCATGTGATTAGTCTGTAAATTTTGCAGATTATTTAATTAAGGAATCGCGCACAATGTGCATTATCTTAACCTAAGACTTAACCTACTGACAAACACCCAGTCCTGAACCCGGGGAGAGGATCTTTCACTACTGAAAAATCCCCGACCCAGCCGGGAATCGGAAACACTAAATTATGATATAGCTGTTGACGACTGATTAAGAATCAAGTTTTTATCGATCACTAGGAAGGCTTTAAGTCAATTTAATGAACACTTTAACCCTATTTCGCGTAATTATTGATTTATGACACCTAATTATGATGACTTTAATGCACTATAGCAGTGGTTCCCAACCTTTTTCAGCTGGCGACCCACCTTTCCTTATCGGAATACCTCCACGGTCCATTGGTCCATGGTGGAGTAAAAAACCTTATTTGTATCGTGTCTCTTCCTTATGTATATATAATTTACCATCAAAAATTGCAAATATATACGAAGCTTATATATGCTTTTTTGAATATAAAGACTGATTATTGATAAACAATTTGTGTTATGATTTGAAAATGGTTGACAAAATATAAGGAAGATACCAAAATTCAAGAACCAAGAAAACAATCAAAACACAATTTTATTTGTTTCGATTTTTCTTATCTTTTCTGATGGTTTATTCGATGGTTTCTGATAGTTTTAGGATCGAGTCACGACCCACCTGAAACCCTTCCGCGACCCACCGGTTGGGAACCGCTGCCCTATAGCATACACATTTTACATCATTGAGCAAAAATCTCTCAATAAAAGTCCCCTCTATGTACAGGTAAAATATTTCGGTGTTATTCATTAACACCCTGTATATTTGTCATTGTCATAGAATGGGAATACGATTTGTTTCTATGACAACAGACATTGTTTTATCGAACAGAAACGAGAACGAGAACTCTACTTTAATATCAATAAACTGGGAGAGGATTTTCTTTCTCTGGATTCGCTTCCCGTGCAAATAGCAAAGTCAGAGAGATACAAAGAGATATTGCAATTACTGAAAGCGCAGCATTATTCCTGTTGGAAGCGCGCGCATGAGCAGAACCAACCCGCGTCTTTCCACTCTCTTTCCGGATGAATATTAATGCGTTTTGTTTCCGCTAGGTGGCAGTTCTTGAACCCGCATTTCATATGTGTTTTAGCTAGATGTGCAACTGTTTACTAATTCATTTTATACAGAGAGCGTCGTTGTTCTACGTTTCGAAAACCTGGTTTCACAAATTACATTACACAAAAGCTCCATAATGTAAATTTATATCTAAACCATGTACTTGTGTTTGGGTTTTAAAATACTAATGGTCGGTTGCACAATTTTCTTGAGAAATCACAAACTTTACCCGACAACTTCAAATTGTTGTAACTTTGTTTTGTTGAAGATAAATTAAATATCTATATGCATATTTAAAGAAACTTTAATGCTCTACAACTCTTTTTCTCACAACTTTGCTGTGAGGCTGATGGTTAGAAAGACAAATTTAACGAAAAACGTGAGGTAAAAATTAGTTTTGGGAAAATTAGTGATATCCAGCAGCCTATATCTCGAAAACAGTTATAGATACGACAAAAGTGTATATGAACCAACTTGTAGAGAATTATGTCAGTTTTAATTTGTTATATGAATAAATTTTCCCCTAAGACGCACCATTTTCAAATTATAAACGAAAACCCAAAAAAAATGGACCTTTTCCACCCCCTACCCCCATGAAGCGTAAGGGGTAGGGGCGGTGACTTTTGGTATGTTTACCTCCTAACTACCCCCAACACATTCCCGAAGAAAAAATTCTCCACCTGCCCATGTCCTCTACAACCCCTTTTACGGCATTCATTGACTGGACTACAACGTAGGTTAGGAATAACGGCTGTAAACTGTCGATTTTATCCCAGTTAAGTAGATCTTGTACTACACCGATATTTAACAGTAATCAAAAGAGAGATGACTGTTGTTAACTTTAATACCTTTCTGTGCCCAAGGTTGCGGGTTCGATCCCGGCCCAGGGCATTTATGTGTGCATAAATGTGACAGTCTCATGTCAATAGATTTACTGACATGCAAAAGAACTCCTGCGGGAAAAATTCCGGCACATCGGCGACGGTCACAGGCCTAAGTTGCAGTACATCCCCGTAGTTAAATAATCATATACCAACCAACTTTAATACCTCATTCCTGATCGATTATAGGCCTAGTCATTTACGATGTACAGTGCAGTTACTCATTGCATGGCCAGTCGGCTTCAAAGGTTTCGGTGTTTCTTTATGTTAATTTATCTGACTAAATCGGTCTTGGGCTTCCGCTTTCCAAAACAAAAGCAACGTTGCAATATTATCTTATTGTTATCACTGACCTCAGTTCTTCCTTCGCTTTATTCAATTCACACGTGTTATTGTTTATTGTAACTTGATATTGCAACCGCGCATTTCACTCCACGCGGAGTAGACGAGTAGCTGTCAAAATCGCCACAGGACATTCTTAGATTTTGATTGGCTGGGGTAACTAGCTGATTGGTGCGGTAAAAACAAAGAACATGGGTTGAGCTGTCGGCAAACTTTTCCTCCTAACGAAAGGAAGCCGCCTGGCCATGCAATGAATAACTGGACTATAAGACCGAAATACAGAGTGTTTCAAAAATACTTTTACAAACTTCGGCCATGGGTTCCTTACACCAAAAGAAGGAAAAAAATTCATATGAACATAATCCTTGTTTTCTCATTAGGAACTGTTCAACACATTTGTACACACATAACACGTCAACACACAAAACTCATAACAAATGCTCGAAATGTCCTCCTCTTGCTTCTAGACATGCATGCACTCGTCGAATCATGGACTGTCGCATCCCGGATGAAGAAACTTTTCATCGACGTGTCATGGAAGCCTGCGAAAACATTCGACACCATCCCGGATTTTTTGAAATATCAAACGTAGTGGTTAAAATGAAGGAAATTGATGATTATTAATTTGTACAAAGGGAAGCGAACGATAGTGGCATCTTGGGATATCCTCTATAATGTCTGTAACGTGCTAGCACTTTATTTTTTACCGTATCGGGCTCAATCCGTAAAATGAAACTTTACATAGTTTCCGTCTATGGAAAGTTCCATTTTAGGGACTGAGCTGTATAAGAAAAAGGCGCTAGCCCGTGAAAAGTAAAGAAGACGGTGCTTGCCCGTTATGAAAATTGAGGATATAACCAGATGTCCCTAGTGTAGAAATTTTAGAGAGTCACAGTAGCCAATTTACAGGGTATGGCAAAAAAGAGAGGGGGCAAATGATTTTCCCTGGTAGGCAAAAATATTGCTCTCATCGTCCAGGGACAGGGCCGTCGCGTGGGCAGGGCGACCCGGGCGATCGCCCCGGGCGCCGCGACCAGGGGGGCGCCGTGGCAACGGCAAAAATAAAGCAACAAAATTTGAAATAATATGTTAGATGTACATAACGTATTTTTTAAAGTTAAGTATAACTGAATTTTGAATATTACGTTGTTTGTATTTATTGAACAAATAAATATTTGACACCAATAACTTTATATTTTCTAAGTTACCCCATAATAAATATTTGCTCAAAATTGAACAGCTGGATTTGCTTGTATACTGTTAATAATAATAACCTAATAATAATGCGTGTTTAACCCCATTATATTTATATGTATTTGATAGTGTCGCGTCACGTCGCTCGCTGTGTGTTTGTGTTTGAATCCTTACAGATAGGTGGAATGTCGGGTGGGTGCACGTGGGATTAAGTTTTTTTGGTGGGGGGGGCGCCTGACGAAATCTTGCCCCGGGCGCCAAAAAATCACGCGACATCCCTGTCCAGGGAAACAGTTTTATGCCAGGGAATTACCTTCATCCACTCTGAGTATGCACTTCAAGAAACAAAGCAATGTATTTGCAAATATACACCTCGTAAAAATCATACCTTTCAGTACCTTGGTCTGTGCTCTATGATATACTATTCCTTTTAAACAAGGACAATTATGACCAGGGCCCGGATTTTGATGATGTGTCATCTTTTAACTGGTACATCATGGACGTTGCTCACTAGTGCAGATATTCTGATCATGACTCCTAGATGTTATTTTTGGGGTCATTTTTTTGTCACTTTTTTATTTTTAAGTTATTTTTTAAATTTAATGTCATTATTTGACCATTTTTTAAATTTCTCGGCCCTTTCAAATCCAAGTAATTACTAGGGACCGGATTCTTAGATTTTTACCTATTTTTTTCCTTACTTCCAAAACAAAAAGCGATCACACACTTTTTCGAATCATGTCCATAGGATTCACCCACATTAATTCTGTGGCACCTAAAAATACCTAAATGGGGTATAAAAACCTAAATGTACCTAAACGGGATAAAAAACCTAAAATATCTAATTTAGGCTACGTTTTTATCTTTTTTGTTTGTCAGTTGAGAAATCGATATTTTGCGGAGATACAATTTTTGTCGGGTTGAAATTAATACCACCAACGTTTCGTTCAACCCACAGTCGTCTAGGATGGACAGTATCAAGAGAGGAAGTGTAAGAGTACCTGCGTATTCCTTTTAAAATATTCGTACGAAAAACCATTGTTGATGTCATGTGAGGTTGAAAGGACATTTTCTGCCTTGAAAAGTATTCTAACAGATAACAGGAAGAACTTCACAGTTGAGAATCTTGAAAGATATTTAGTGATATACTGTAACCAGGAAATGTGAGGCAATCTTATTTTCACTGCTTCTTTTGATTGTTTATGCTTTCTTTCTTCAATTGTATAATATTGTCCTAAAGCAAGTTTACACAAATTTAATTAAATTTTGTTAAGTTAAACTTTACAAGTATTATGTATTGAATCCTATGTAGCACATTCAAATTCATTAAACCAATTATTCTACCCAAAAACGATATTTTGGACAAAAACCTAAAAAAAACTATTTCACCTAATGGAAAACCTAAAACAGTGTTTTTAAAAACCTAAAAATCCGGTCCCTAGTAATTACCTTAGTTTCCTGAGGGGGGTTGAGAGGCGATGGGCTTACCACCTGTCCCTCTACCCTCTCTCTTAAAATAAGTTTAACAAAATTCATATAGGTAACAGAAACCTCCACTTGGAGACCCCTTCGCCCCAACATAGGGGGCTATAGGTTTTCAGACAGAGAGAATTGGGCACTTTTTGGGCTGTATTATGGTCTTTTCCCCGCCATTTCATATTTTTAGATAATCTTTTAAATTCAAAATTATTATTTTCTCATTTTATGTTGTTTCTTATATTGTGTTTGTTACATTGTGTTGTGTTGTTTACATTGAATATTATCGGAACTCTAAATAAGCATAAATAAATAGATATTGTTATAATTTTAATTTGGATACAAAAAAGACTTTGTTTCCTGTTTGCATTTAATTAACTAATTAATTAATTAGTTATGTAATGTGTAATTAACTAATTACAAGCCTATAATTGGGTCAACAACATAAATGTTGAACAGAGACAAATCTGACGTATAAACTAGTATTACTTCCTCTGCCCGTACCATAGGTACTATAGGTAGAGGAAGTAGCCTATTGTTTTCGACCCCCAAATTCGAAGTTGAGTTTTTGACATATATACACGTTTCAAGGCCCCCTGAATCCAAAAATACTATTTTTGGAAACATGTCTGTGTGTCAGTGTGTCTGTGTGTGTGTGTGTCTGTGTGGAATATCTGTGAACAAGCTAGCTCCAAAACGGAAAATCGTATGAAAACAAAATTTCGTATTTGGGTCAGGTACCTTCTGAAGATGTGAGGATAAGATTGGCGATTATTTTCTCTTATTTTTAAGGGGACTTTACATTAAGAAATTTTCGTTTTTCGCGATTTTCTCGAAAACGGCTCTAACGATTTTCTTTAAATTTTGCATAAGTGTAGCTTATAGTGAGAGCTAAAGCTTTTATTTGAAACTTTTTTTCGAAAAAATTCTCTGAAGGCAGTTACAAGCCACCTACTGTTCACCCACTGTTTGTAAAAAGTTTGTGTTGTGTGGTTAACAATTGAATACACACTCTTTCACGGCCTCTAATCTATATTAATAAAAATGAATTTTCAAAAGGGTTGTTGCCGCATCACTTGAGAACGGCTCGACCGATTTGGCTGGTTTTTGTTTTGTTGTGATCGTAATTGTCTGGAGAAGGTTTGTATGAAAGAAAATTTTTGGAAAATCCACGGGGAAAGTCGGAAATGTGATGAAATGAGGCAAAGTTAGACAAAGTTAGAGAGTTCTGCTGTCAATTGTTTACATAAAAAAATTGAAGTGTGACAAAAGAAGTGTGACATATTCACAGTTTGAGAGTTCCGCTTTCACATGTTTTCATAATAAAACAAACAAACAAAAACATATAAATTTCAGTGGATAGCGAAATGTGGCACTTATAATTTATAACTCAGTCTTCAAGAAGCATTAATCATAATGACTGAAATTCAACCCGGTCTGAGTGGCATAATTAAAATTAAGAGAGGTAAGTCTTTGCGAAGTAAACAAAAGGAAATAATATTGAATGTGTTTAGTGGATTTCTTAAAAAATATCCCAGACTTGCAATAGAGGACATTGTAAAATTGACATTGGAATTCACCGATCTGGAATGTGACTGGAAAGTGGGTAGTGAATACAGAGACTCCAATTTAGTGAAAACTCATCCAATAAAGCCGCATAGTGTTTTAGATAACATTCTTGACCAATTTGCACGACATTTTGCACACATACCCAGTTAAGCCCGGGAAGTAACGCGGTGAACACTAAAATTCAAACAGACCACTCCTTCCCTTTAAAATGTATACAGTTTCTGAAAATATTATACTGAAAAATGAAATGCAATTCAGTTATAATGACAACAGTGTATTGTTTAGAGTGTTCACATAGGGCTTTAGGAATTACATAAAACTGGGCTGTATCAAATTTTGATGCTATCGATGTAATTAATACATTTGTGAAAATAATTCTTGAAGAATGAAATCCAAGAAAATAAAGCACAATGTGAAGCAGTCACATAACTTTCTCTACCCTCGACATGGAAAATATTTCCTCACTTCACATTTTGATGTAGAATAAGCGGTCGTATTGCAGGGACAGCTTAAGTGTGTGCCAGTGAGTACGTACATCAGAAGTCTGTAAAAAATCCTATCCACTGATATGTCACTCATAGCTGTAAAGAAGACAAAATAGGGTGGAACATTTTCTGTCCTATGCCCGCAGTATATTATGTCCCAGGTTTTGGGGGAGGAAAGTATGAAAGTGATATTGCATTTTTTTTTTTTTTTTTTTTAATTTCAGCTCCGAAACGGTTCAATGGTAACATAAGAGTGAGAAATAAAAATTTCCATAAAGACAATACAATCTTATGTAATCGGAATTTATGTTCCTTCTTATTTCAACCCCTCCCAGGCATGGTGTGTAGAAGCAACGAAATGCAACATTCGACATCCTCTGTGAGCCAAAAAAAAAGCTATGACTAGCGTTTTCAGAGGGAATACTTTGAGTGTGATAAGTCGTTCTTCCTCATTTCAAGTTCTACGTACATGTTATGCAAGACCCTAGAATTTGAAAATCGAAAGTCCTTCATAAGTTAATTTCAAATAACAAAATGAAAACCCGGGCGACGCCGGGCCTTTTACGCTAGTTCTATATAAGAATGAAGTGAGAAAGACATATTGGAGGGAAATATTCGATAAAGTTCGGAAATTATTCTTAACGACGGAAGTTTCAATAAATGTCTGCAGTCACTTGTTTTTGTTTGCTATATAGTCTGCACTTTTTTTAGTCGCATCTTTTTCAGAGAAGAGGTTATCAGGTATTTATCGTATAATTAGCGTTAAATTGTGTCTTGTGTTTCTGTACAAGGATAGGCCTATGTGAATACTCCTAACTTTTATCTGGGCAGAGGAAGTTATGTGACTTTCACATCAGATTTTTTTGATACATTTTTGGGTCAATTATTTCAGCTTTCGGGTCATTTTTCTGTATTTGTTGTAGTCATTTTGTAGCTCATTTTTTAAGTATTTTTAGGTCATTAAAATCCGAGCCCTGATTATCACTATGCCACAGGTATGTATTTATGCCACGTACATTGGACAGAGGGATGCAAATAATTAATTCTATGTGACGTAACATAGAGGACCTTCGTGTTTGCGTAATGTTAATACAGTCAACATGTTCATTACAGGCTAGTTAGTGGCTAATTACAGATAACCTAAACACCATTCGAGGGCTATGTTAATTCTGATTAAGTTGATGGGTCGTCGACTAACAGTCGAAATGTCACGGGTTCAAACCCCCTCTCATAACTAATATTAAGGGACACGGAACTGCCTGTCTGAGAGAATACCTAACATACTAAAAATCTCGAATCGGGGTTAGGTTGGAAATCTTATATACACTATGTAGTTAATAAGTTGAGTAAAGGTATTTTATGTTAGGAATTTTAAATTTTAACATTGATAAACAGTCACTTTTAAATGTTTGTTACAGTCATATATATATTTACTAGCTTAAAAGGCCCGGCGTCGCCGTTCCGGAATTTATGTTTCTTCTTAATTCATCTCCTACCAGGCTTGGTGTGTAGAAGCGATGGGATGCAAAATTCTACATCCTCTAGAGCATCGTTTCTCAACCTATGGTGCAGATGGTCCACAGACATAATTAAAAAATATAAAGCAAGTATGTAAAGTAAAGTAGTAAAACTTTTTCACATATTTCGTTATAATGACCTATAATTAATACCCCTAATATTAAGAATATAGGCCTTCTTTTAAAAATGGGATGTAAAATTAGGGGTCAGTAAATTTTGTTTAGGCATTTTAGAGGTCCTCGGGTTCAAAAAGGTTGAGAAACACTGCTCTAGAGCCATAAAAAGCTATATCAAGCGTTTTCTGAGCGAACGGTTTGAGTGTGATAAGTGGTTCTTCATTTCAAATTCTAAATTCCTATGTAAGGACCTAGAATATGAAAAGAAAAAGCCCTTCATAAGTACAGAATACGAAACCCGAGCGACGCCGGGACTTTTAAGCTAGCTCTCTATATATACTATTAAATTTCGTGTGCCTATAACGCAATTTTTGGCCAAATTCGATGCACTATAACTCGGGAACCAGTTGAGTCTCAGTCACCAAATTTTTATCACATCTTTATATCATAAAGAGGTGTTATCTGTATAAATTTAATAATTTTTCACTCAGTCCCTTTTGAGATATTCTACTTCAAATATTGCCAAAATACGGTTTTGGGCATTTTTGAAAAATTGTATAAAAAACCGCAAAGTTCTCAAGCTTTAAATTTCTACAGCGAGTAGTCCTATAGTAGATCTACACCAGAAAAAAAATTAAGGGCGAGTCTTTCTTCCTTCTAATAATTTTGCGGCACTAAAACTCCCGTTTTGAGTCAATTTTCAATTTGTAGTTTTGAATTTTTTTCTTCACTTTCCTCACTACTTAGGTAATATTGTGTTAAAACAAAAATGTAGAGAATTTCATTCTGATAATTTTGGTGTTTATTTTGTCTTGTTATCTATAAAATTAACGGAATTACATACATTTGTGCAAAACATGTTTTCGACTGAAATATGGTTAAAAAGCAAACTTAAAATGGCCGCCAAAAAAAAAGTATGAGCCCCAAATTTTTTTTACCATAGTTTTGAACTCACCTTTAGTTGGGAAATAACTGGTAAAAAAATTAGGAAAATCAAAAATGTCGAGCAACAAATTTTATTAAATTTGGTTCATTTCTAATGGATTGATCCTTTAGCGATCTTACATCGTAAATAACTGTTATTTTAGGCTACTCGTATGTTTCTTTGTCCAAGTTTAGTTTTTTTACATTCACTTTCTGGTTTAGAACACAATTTTTAACTACTGGTTATATGTAAAATGATGTAATGTAGGCCTAAACATAGCATGTAAGACTAGTTCAAAAGACCCGGCGTCGCCCGGGCTTTGTGTTTCGTAATTCAAAATTAACTTATGAAGGACTTTCGATTTTCAAATTCTAGGTCCTTATATGCGTATTGAAAATCTGAAATGAAGAAGAACGACTTATCACACTCAAACTATTCCCGCAGAAAACGCTTGATATAGCTTTTTATGGCTCATAGAGGATGTAGAATTTTGTATCCCATCGCTTCTACACACCATGCCTGGTAGGAGTTAAAATAGGAAGAAAACAGAAATTCCGGTAACATAAAATTGCATTGTCTTTGCGGAATATTTTATTTCTCACTCTCATGTTACCATACGACCGTTTCGGGGATGAAATTAACAAGTAATTCATTACTTCCCTCCCCCAAAACCTGGTATTTTATAATATACATATTACCATACCTCGTACGGTATTCTCTATGTCCAGGGTAGAGAAAGTTATAGTGGAGGCAACTTCTACATATACAACTTTCTTCAAGGCAATGCCGACAGACCCTTATAATCCGCAGTTAATAACTTGAAATGAGGGTGTCTTGGACAATAGAGTTGTATATTCTGGATTTTCAGCATGTTTTCTTGGCGTTGAACTTGCCTGACAGCCAATAGAATTTCGGGTGCAACCAATCAGTGCTCATTTCTGAATTTTTGACATTTTAGCTATGACTCCACGTGGGCACCAGACGACTGCCTTCAGTCAGTACCATATACCACTCCTTAAGTGCCAGGCAATGGCTTAATCCTCAAAGCGTCCCGACTGTCTACATAGGTCTAGCCTCCACTATATATGACTACATCACATTGTGCATTATTTTCGTGGATTTCATCTTCATTTACAGCAATGAATTATATCGATATATTCTCTAATTTTTCAAAGTCCCGTATAATTTATTTCCAAACCTACCTGAGACCAATGCCAACAATACACTGTTGTCATGTGAAGTGATTTGGGTTTGATAATTCTGTGTAAAAAGGGATTAAGTATTCTCAAAAACATTTAATTTTTTGCACTTAAGATCAAATTTTTTAAAAATCATTTCCTAGTGAGCACTTACATTATGAAACGAAGGTACTGTCAAAATTCCAAGTCTCTACCTGTTATAGTTTAGGCTCTACGTTGATTCCTGTCAGTCAGTCAGTCAGTCAGGACAAAGCCTCTTATATATTAGAGAAGAAGCTTTGCAGAGGGCATAATGTTGTAAATTGCAATACATCTTAATATTAGTACCTTCTACGGAAATTAAGTTAATTAATGATTGTCTTAACTGTTTTCAATGCAGTCCGGCACGAGTTTATAAACTTGAGAAGTTGAGGGTTCCGTAATAAGATATTGTCTTGGTTCGTAATTTCTGTGATATTGTCTTTAAGTTCTTCTAACAGTATGTGACTATTATTTATGGGGAACTTGAAAAATAAAGTGTATAACTTAAGTCAATTTCCCATACATTCGCTTCATTATTATATAAAATAATAGTATTATCATTAATGACTTTATTTTTTAAGAAAGTTATTTTAAATCTTTTCACTTCTAATGACGCATCAATTCGTCATCTAAAAATATTGTATTATATGCTTTTTTTTAAACTCTATGTATAGCTGATGAACAGAATTATTATATTCCCACTTTTTCTCTAACATTTAAGTAATACAAAATATTTTATCAATGGTTGATTTATTTCTCCTAAATCCATACTGATGATCCGCATATGGGGTTAATCTTCCCAGAAGTATATAACTATTAAAGCAGGAATTAACTTAATTCAGAAAACGTTTGTTTCAAATCACCCTATACCGTGACTCCCACACGGGGAGGAGTTACGCCTCATTTTACGATACTCAGAATACGCCCCTGCACTTACCTGCAGCCAGCAACACTCTGCTTGCTCTTTCTCTTGTTTCTGCTTTCTTACATTTCCGTCATGTCCACTTTCACAACGCTGTCTTGATTCATCCACTCACATTTCTATTCTCTATGCATCTTATCCACCTCACATTTTGTTCACATCTAATTTGTTACATTTTCGGGGTGATTCGATAGACAGTAAAACTATATTTCCTGTATAGAAGAAAAACTTTCGTATAATAGTTGATATGTAACTTACAAAATAGAACTAATAGTTTTTTTCTGTCTATACAGTTTTTAATCAATTTCCCGTTCATACTATTATGGTTATGAATTTCCCCTGTTTCCCCTGTTTGGACTGGGGCTGAACCTGAGTAAAACTCAGACTATTGTATTTAGTCTCAGAAACACCGAAGTAATTTCGAAACCTGTAAACTTATTGGGGTTTTGGATGGACAGTAAGTTGGATTGGCATTGCCACATTGAACATATTTGCAGTAAACTGTCTAAGGTAATTTATCTATTGAGAAGACTCAAACAGCTTCTTCCACCTAGCACATTATTACATGCTTACTTTGCTTTTTTTCACTCTCATCTAAATTATGGGGTAATTCTGTGGGGAAATAGTACGGGTGCAAAAAATGTATTTCTTCTTCAAAAGAAGGCAGTAAGGATTATCACTGGATCTGGCCCTACGGAGCACTGTAAACCAATTTTTAAGAATCTGAATGTTTTGACTCTTTCTTCAATTTATGTATATTCTTGTATCATATGGGTTCATAGTGCTGTGGATGTGCAAACTACTAGGAAGGATATTCACTTTCATTATACCAGAGGAAACAATCTTCTAGAGATTCCCAGGCATCGACTGAAGAAAACTACAGAGAGTCATATAGTCCTAAGTACCAAATTTTTTAATAAGTTACCTGACGAATTAAAAAGAATTAGAAGCATTGACACTTTCAGGAAAAGACTAAAAGTATTACTACTAAATAAGAATTGGTACACTGTGCAAGAATATTTGGATGAAAGTTTTATTTGAATTTGTATGTTATTTTATTATATTTTGACTAAGCCTATTGCATGTTATATTGCTGTAAGGTGTGATTATTAAACATTAAACATTAAACATAAATGCATTCTGCATCCCTTTAAATTTGTAATAAAATAGCTGAAAATAATTAGAAAGGATATTTTTGTTCGGCCATACTATAATAGCCTATACTTGTTATATGTGGCGTAACATTATCTTATACCCAATAATAGTATATTGCGATACAAGTATCGTAAGCGATGCATACGGATCGAGGAAAGAGTTTTTTCAATTTTCCGAGATCCGTTATGCGCTTACGGCACGAGTATTGCATGCTATTTTTTGCACGATGATTATTTATATCAATTTAATTATATTAATTGAGATATTACCTGAAAATATTATGTATATACAGTCTTGAAGAATGGTGCTTATTTCAGAAAGTGATTCGCATGTGTTTGTTGTTATGGGAACCGAATATTTGTCCTGGGGGGCCTTGTCCATAAAGGCTTGTATTATGATGTGCCGTAAGTAAATTCTTACCGCATGGAAATTTGTTTTTGTTTCCATAGCAACAAGAACGCGTGCGGGAATTTCAACTTACAATCCACGGCAACAATATTCGTAAGTACCACTAATTAGTTAAGTCGTGCAAAAAGTAAATAATTTCATTATAACATTGTTGTCCAACTGTCTATTAAAATTGAGCAGTCAGCGAAATGGATAGCTGGAAATTGTCAACAGAACGAAACTGGTCAGACGCTTTAACATCCCCCTACATCGTATCTTAATGAATGCCATTATAGGCCCGTTTCATAATGAATATTACAGAACAGTGCGTGAAATAAAGTATGATCGTAATCATTTTGTTAACTGTTTTCTTTGCGGTTCGGTAATATCTATAACTTACGTGAGAAATTGAATCTCGGGCATTAAATGATTAAGATAAATTCACGGTGGTTTTTTAGGAATTGCTACTTACAATTTTTTTTAACTTATTTATATCTCTAACAACTTGTGTCTTTCTCCATGAAAATTCTGAGTTATTTTAAGAATAGCCTAGTTTGTTGTGTTTTCCTGAGAAGAAATAATTGAGTTGAGACGGGCGAACTGCGCGCTTAAAATTGTGGTCCCAAAGTGACTGTGGCGCCTCCAAGAGGAAAGCGCTGAATAAAACATCAACCTCACTTCCACTCCTTTCTGGCTAAAACGACGAACAAAATATCCGCAAGCTACTCTAAAGAGTCGGTAATCCGTAAAATTGACATTGCCTCTTAGAGATATGTTTATGCTCTGAATAATATAGCCTACAATAAGTGAATTATACCATGTTATTTTATGCAATTTTAATATATATATATAATGTGTATGAATATAATATAACTTATATTTATCTAAATTATTAAAATAATTCATTTTCAACAGATAAGGGTTAATATTAAATATATTTATTACAATATTCCGCCTTTACCCTTAACATATAACATACAACTTATCATGAAAATGCATTTCGGCGTATGCTGCGCCATCTTCAGTTCATATAAGATGTAATGAACACCACAATTCTTCTCAAATAATGTTGTTTATAAAATTTGTTAATTGGTAACCTAGGTCACCGTTGTAGTCAAGTCAAATAAATGATTCTGGTCAATTATGTTTTCATTAAGGATGTTATTTCTGTTCTTATAAATTTGAAAGTTTTCCAATGTATTTAGTCTAACACCCTTATCACAGTTATGTGATATGTGACTAAATACATTGGAAAACTTTCAAATTTATAAGAACAGAAATAACATCCTTAATGAAAACATAACTGACCAGAATCATTTATTTGACTTGACTACAACGGTGACCTAGGTTACCAATTAACAAATTTTATAAACAACATTATTTGAGAAGAATTGTGGTGTTCATTACATCTTATATGAACTGAAGATGGCGCAGCATACGCCGAAATGCATTTTCATGATAAGTTGTGTATTATATGTTAAGGGTAAAGGCGGAATATTGTAATAAATATATTTTATATTTATCTGTACGCGATGCCCAGCGAAATTTACTGCACGCAGAGATCAGAAATTTTAAACTGAAGGGTGGCCGAATGTACCTCGAAGCCGAATTTTTAATTTTCCCTTTCGTTCTCGAGTTATGAGTGAAAAACTGGCAGAACATGTAAACTTTTCCCGCTAACGAAGCATCAGTTTTCGGTACAACATTTCAACTGACAAATCAGTTGCAGGTGGCTTTGCCTTATTTTTTGTCATGATTTGGAAATAAAAGCATCGCGATATTTTAGAGATATACCGCATGGAATTATCGATCGATTCGATTCTTTGATGCTTACCCTGGTCAACTCGTTTGTTTATAACGTCAAGGCAAGGAGACATCTGAAATTTCCAACATAGACGGAAGAGCGATAGTGAATATAGGCGTAAATGGGCAAACATTGATCGATTTGGACGGAACTCACTGTGCAGAGATTTTCTGGGCCAGGGAACTCGAATATATATATATATATATATATATATATATATGGGGGTACGCCGTAGCATAGTGGTTGAGGCGCTGCGCTACAAACCTGAAGGTCGCGGGTTCGATTCCCGATGAGGTCGTTGGAGTTTTTCAATTGGCCTAATCCTTCTGGTGGCACTATGACCCTGGGGTCGACTCAGCCTCTAACAGAAATGAGTACCCGGAGCAATCCTGGGGGTAAAGGCGGCCGGTGCGTAAGGCTGACAACCTTACCACCTTCACGTGCCGAATGTCCAAAATCTGGGAGCCTCAACCCTCTGGAACCCTCTGGGCCACCATGGCCTGTATAGGGATCACTTTACTTTTATATATATATATATATATATATATATATATATATATATATAATCATGGTAATTTTATTTTATTTTGAAAAAGTGGAACAATTTTGAAATATAGAAAGGAAGGGGCAGGGTATAAAATGTATGTATAATGCAGATTATGGATACTAGTTGTAGGATAGAGAACGAAACAGATACCCATAAACATCCCCACCCGACTGCATCATGCCACTCTAATTTCTTGCGGTAGTTTGATGCATGAAAGTAGGCTACACATAACCATTCCTTTCTCCTTTCAAGTTCGGTACGGATCGCCACTGTTCCCCAAAATTTTTGTCAGCTCTTTGTGGTATTCTCTGGCATTTCTTCCTCAGTTAGTGACTATTTTGACGTGAGAATGCAGCTCACGTCTTGTTATAAACATTCTCCATGGTGGCTTACTCACAACTAAATTATCATCGCCTCTATTCGTATAACCATAAATCACAATGCTACGAAATGAGATGTCACATTCTCCCGTGGTATATACCATCCCATGGTTCCATCGCCTTATTTTGATAAATAAAATAGTTGGCATAACTTATGCTCCATCACTCGTAAATAATTATATACATACAGGCAATGAAAGAATGTTTGATTGTATGTTGGTTTTCTTATACAGTTCTTCAATTTTACTCCTATTTTGAAATGTTGCTCTGTTAGCCTTCAAAGGAAGAGGAAAAAAATAGGCAACATTAAAATTCACAGAAACTACCGCTTCCCTTATTTTCAACCCCTGTGATTAGGCTAATATTTTAGGAGAAAAATGTATCTGACACTGGGACCCGAACCTTCTGCTTTCCTTGCCGATGGTCTATCAACTTATTAGGTAGTCAGACCTCGATTCACATTGCCAGAATATCTCTCCTATGACTGATTATCTTTAATACTTTTTCTGGATGTGATAAAACGCCATTAGTTTTGAATTTCGTTATGGATTATAGAAACTCTACCAGCGGCATTGATAGAGTATGGAAAAAGATTGTCGTCACTGGGTAATGGATAGTGTGCTCCTTCGCTTTTATGAAAAATGAACAAGGCAGAATATTGTCAACAACGTTTCGCACTTTCTGTTCGTATAACTCACGGCATACGGTATGTGAGTAACAATACAAAGTATTGCGTTGTCGTCATAAAATCTGTTATTTATTGCTGGGTAGCGGCATATTTTTATGTCCACGATGTGCATTCGGATTTTCAAATTTCATTCCCCTCTCCTCTTTTCTTTACGGCTTTCCAGATCGTAAAGTTTTCCATCATGGCCGCCTCGTAAAACATTCTACTCACAGAGCGAATTTAAGTCAGTGTTTTGTTTCCAGCGTCACCATAGAAGTATAATAATCCGTATCCTGGCAACACAAATCATATGTTTGAAGTTCACTATCTCAACTATTATCGATATGCAGGGGTTTATCTCGATATCTCAGGCTTGCACAAAATGTAGTATACAAAGTTCTTGGAGCTCTGTGTATTCGTGACTAACTATGCTTGATCCAAGATGTGTTCGGAGAAAAAGTAAACAACAGACTTGCCTTGACTAACTGTGTCCTGTCGATTCATTGGTTAATCGCACCAGCGCATACTTCACGATGGTGCGACAAGCCCAGTCAGATGTTTACTTCCATTCCGCACACATCGTACAATTGAAAACATAAGTTCTGTTAAGTGAGTTGCTTGCTTAAATATTTATATCACAGGCTTACATGTTTTACAACATAATATATCCAGCATACAAGATTTCATTTGGACACGTGAAGTCAGAATGAAAAATTCAATGCCATAGCCGGGATTTGAACCAGTGGGATTGTGAGTCAGTTGGAGAATTTAATGTTGTACTGGCACGTTGCCATGGTAGCTCAATTGGTTAGAGCATCGGCACGGAGAGCCGAAGATCCTGGTTCAAATCCCGGCTATGGCATTGAATTTTTCATTCTGACTTCACGTGTCCATCTTAGCCTACACACGGCCAGTGTGAAAGAATTATCATTCCAAGATTTCATTTGTTTCTATCGTTGCCGTGGCAAATTTGTTGATTCTGAAGAAAAAAATGTGGCATAAGATACTAAATACAAGAAGTGTTTTATAACACAATTAATTAATTCTTTGTAATTTTCATTTACATAATGTGTGATTAAGTGCACCACATATTGTAAGTAAAAGTGATAGGCATATCTTGTAATAGGCTAATTAGTATCATAGAAGAAAATTGCGAGCCAGGGCCGACAGAAATTACGTCACCAATAAAGAAACGTGCGAGGAAAAGTTTTCTCCAGAGGCAAGAAGATACATATTGTAAATAAGTTATATACAAAACATTGGGAATCTAACCCGGGACCCTTA
This sequence comes from Ectobius pallidus, assembly GCA_964059195.1. Classification (NCBI taxonomy): domain Eukaryota; kingdom Metazoa; phylum Arthropoda; class Insecta; order Blattodea; family Ectobiidae; genus Ectobius; species Ectobius pallidus. The sequence goes on along the minus strand of CAXKWD010000002.1, from coordinate 19,896,987 downwards.
GCGCTTACTCTAAAAAAGAAATTTCAATTGACTTTACTGTATGTGATCGACTAAACAGTCTCAAAAACGAACTGTTGTGAACTGTGCTTTATACTTTCATGTTCGGTTGTTTACTTTTGCTTTGGTTTACTATTATATTATGAGTTCTAATAACTTATTATTAGGGGGCGGATTTCTATGACCTGAAAAGGTGGATATATGCATGCATTTATGACGTTAAAAAACATTAAAATATGACCAATAAAATTTAAAATATGACTTTACCACTTACACATTGTGTATATTTTTTTATGTTTCATTGTAATACATTTTATTAAAATATAGTTTTAATTTATTTAAAATATCTGTAAATTCTCAGAAATTGTCATTTTAATGCAAAATGTACAAAGTATGAAATGAAACTTCAAAATTTCTTTAATATGCACAAAAATATGACCTAAATATTTAAGGCTGAAAATCGATTAAAATTTTTAATCGAGTTAATGCTTGACTTTAATCGATTAATCGACTGATTAATCGACAAACAGGTCGGTATTTTAAACGAAACCAAAGTGTGCATTTAATATTGTTTTACACGTTTAATAACTACTACACTACAGATAATCAGAAGAAATCCTGAATTAATGAATACCATTATTAGTTAACTACTGAAAAAAATATATACAATACTTACATTTCCGGTTACTTTTTCAGCCAAGAGTTGAGACACACGAGTTTGTTGACATTTGAATGATATAGTCAGTCGGCAACTGCCGAGGGAGCAACAAGCTATGTAGAGTTGGATTATTCCCACAAAGTCTCTGGCCTTGAAGACAAACCCAGCCAGCGAGCTTCTCGTTACGTCTCGTTACAGAGATGCGCGAATTCGGTGCGCGTAAGATCAGTAAGCTACCGCTGGGCAGAGAGTGAACATCATGCAGCATGTCGTCGTCAGTCGTAGAAAATACAATAATAGTTGAGTGGAGGGGTGATGCCGCTGCGAGAGAGACAGACAACACGTGGAGTGGGATAGGAGAGCTGATCCAATCAGGGTGCAGCTACCTCCCCTAGCCAGGAACTCTACGAGCGGTGAGACTCGCTCCTAAGGTATATACGTAAAAACCCAGAGACGTTGTGGAGGTAATCTTACTCTAAGTGCTCCTACAAATCTGGGAGACGCTTGCTTGCACAGTGTCTCTTAGCGTACTTCTCGTGACTAGTGTTTTTTTTTTTCTGTCACAACATACAGGATAACAATGGCAACCAAAATAGTGCGTGTCAATACTTTGCAAATAGTATTTAACCAACAAGACCAACGTCCGACTGCTTTGGAAATTCACATGTGGCTGGAGAACAAACTACAGGTACGTGAACAAGATATTCAAACGTTACAACTTGTGGCAAAACAACATGCAGTTTATGTTAAATTCAAAACACAAGAAATATATGAACAATATCTGCGTAAACACTGTGGTGATTTGGACTTTGTATTAATGAATGGTAGCATAATTAAGGTAAAAGTAGGACCAGCTGAACTAGATTATGCTACTGTACGGGTCTTAAATATTCCCCCTGAAATTCCTAACGACAGAATAAGAAATGTATTGCAAAACTGTGGAAAAGTTCAACAGGTAGGAAATGATACATGGGCAAACCGTTACAATTTCAAGGTTGATTCTGGAATTCGTGTAGTGAAAATGACAATTGACAAGCACATTCCTTCCACTCTACTCATATCACAGTATGAGGCTTATATTACGTACATTGGACAGGAACAAACCTGTTATACATATGGTAGTTCCCAACATGTTAAACAAAATTGTCCACGTCGCCCTATGGAGAGGCTAGTTGCTCCAAGACAAAAACTACTTTTGAGTGACTTATTTCATTCACCTAGTACGCTGCCAGTAAATACAGAGCCCATTCCAGGTGCTAGCCATACAGTACCAGTACATGAAAACCAACAACAACTTTCCACTAGCGAGGAACAGATAAAGGCCGTCCCAATTCAGAATGTAAATTCGGATCATCAATGATGAAGAGACGATCGTAGCTTGTTTGCAATAATACCGGCAGCACTAAAAACTCTCTCACTCGGCACTGAGAAAGGAGTTTGGCCATTTCACCCATTTCTCGAAAAACGTTTTTCAGAATTCGACTAAACGATTAATCGGAGAATGTAATTGGTCGACTATGAAATATTTAATCGATTAATCGGTACAGCCCTACTAAATATGCATATTCATACTAAATATGCTACAATAGTTCAAAATTTCCTAAATATGCAGTTATATGCACAATAAAACCCGTTCCATTTTCACCAGGATGCTTGGAATCGGGTTTAAATTAGTCGGAAACCTGAAATAATGCAAAGGGGAAAAATATGACACGTTATAGAAATCCGCCCCTACTTATTATTAACTAACATTATTAGCAAGTTCTATGAAACAGGGTCCTGAATCTGTTACGTATAGCACTTGGACCGGGTTATTCGTACAGTAGCCCCAAGCTAGGTTCACAAGCATGTTTAAATACGTCCTCCCAGATGTAGTACACTGTTCCCAAACAATTGGTTTTGTTTGTCCTACTTGGCAACATGGTCGTTATTGAATAGGCTTGTTACCCACGTGTCTGCTCTATTGAATTGTGTTGTAGCGTCCCAGTTGTTGGTATCGTCTATCTGAGGGGTTTACAACTAGTGGCCCGCGAAGTCAGTTTGAGAAATAAATTAATTTAATAAAATCAGGTAAACTGATATAGCAAAGTGCCAGAATGCTTTTGTTTAATCAGTGATAATTGCAATTATGATAGGCCTATACAGAAAAAATAAGTTATTTTTGTAATCGATTTCCGAGTTAAGCTCCAGATCGATTCATTAAGCAGGACTTACGGAAGATCAAAGGTCTTGTTTGATAAGCATATGTCAAGGTATAATATGTTGTTAGTGTTATTTGTCAAAGCTAACTGTATTACAACTTCCAAAGCCGTATATGAACAGTGTAAAACAAAATGTTGTCGTGAGAACTGATTTGCATTTGATAAATTCTTTCTAATATATTGCCATATAAAGTAGGCGCTAAATTGGGCATTATTCCGGTACTGGTCAACTGATTTGGTTCAATACCAATAGGCTTCTTCCCATGGACGTTACGAGATGAAAATCCGATAAACCGTATTTATGTTATCGCGCGTGCAGACCCACGGACATACATACATACATACATACATACATTTTCCCGTCCCCCATACAATTTCATAAAATACCATTCTGGCACTTAATAAACCTTTTATTAATAGTTATTTATTATATAAGTGGTTATTTATTTTTTGCACTCCTTAGCTAGTAAGTGGTACTTACGAACGTTGTTTATATGGATCGTAAGTTGACATTCCCACACAGTCTTGTTGCTAAGGGTGGTTGCGATGAGGTTAAATTACTTACGGTCCAAGCGCTACGTCATAATTCATTACGATACACATCAAAATACAAGCCTTTATGGGCACGGCCCCCAGGACAAATATTCGGTTCCCATAACAACAAACACATGCGAATCACTTTCTGAAATAAACATCTATTTTCAAGAATGTATTTACATAATATTTTCAGGTAATGTCACAATTAATATAATTAAATTGATATAAATAATCATCGTGCAAAAAATAGCATGCACCCGTAAACGTGCCTTACGGCACTTGTATCGCAATATACTATTGCGAGTAGGTATGTATGCCCTGTAAGGGTGAGTGTAGCAAACTATGAACAAAGTAAAGTCATTTTAACATGTGTAATACACTTTTTTTAAACAGCCATTAATATGTGTGGAATAATAATAATAATAATATAAATTTAGGACCTCGAAGTTCAGCCAGACAACATTGCTTACAAGTTAGAGATGCATGGAGTAGTGCGGAGTCCTTCCCTGTTAACTTGTATATATCGGTTACATAGTAAATAACTATTAAAATGAATCTAATTGGTATGTAAAAAATAAAGTATGGGCCCAATCATATGTTTTCTTTCCAGTCCGGCACGGATTTATAATTGGCATGAGAAATTGAGTCTCCCGCATTTAAGAGTTAACCAATAGTTTCTATAGATCACTTGCTAGATAAGCAGATCTCTGTTTATTACATCGACACCCACGGATATCGATAGTGACATTTTTTTATTTCGGCTGTGTTTATACTCCCTTTAGCTACAAGGCCATATCAGGAGTTCGGGATCTGTGTCTATACAGTAGGTTGGACCATGGAACTATTGATTGGCAACTAGTTCTATTACACAGACCAACAGTCATTTTCGTGCCTTAGAATTTGTACCTATTCTTGGGTATATTTAGGCCGGTGATGCCAAATGTGCCATTAGTTTTGCCCTAACAGCTTTAGTTTTTTGAGCTATGGTATTACCATTATCCATATTACCCCATTTTACGTTTGATATAAATAAATAAAAAAGTGCCTATTTTTAGCTTCTAAATCACGTGAAGAAAAAAGCAACACACTAACATTGCATTAGCATTACAACAATAATATAACATAGGGTCTGACAAAAAATTGATATTATCACATATTGTACGGTCGTTTATGACTTATGAGCTGTCAATTTGAGGGCCAAAAAATAACCCAGCTCTTAGTTTTTCTGTACTTCGTACAGTTTTCGTCCTACGTGTCCAAAGTATGGCTGAGATGGCAACGTCTTCGACTGGCATTCGGGAAGTCCCAAGTTCAAATCCCGTGGCAGGCCAATTTGACATGGCTTTTTTCGTGATTTCTCCAGTCGTAAAGGCAAATGCCAAATTGGATATTTACATGCCATGAATCATCCTCGCTATTTCATCTTGTATCATATCCATTAAAATTAATATCACTTATATCCGTAAAATACACCAATAACACAGCCCAACAAAAAATAACTTTTTGTTTGGTGTCTCAGATGTTTTACCGGATTTTGGCTTTACTTAGTGTGGTTATTCCAAATATGTAAACAGTTTTTCTCTACCAGCTCTACTTTTATACAGAGTGCCATTAACTTATAACCTCTTTCGCGCAACAAAATCTTGCTTGATAATATAGCTACTGAAGGTTCTTGACCATACTTTGGGCACGTAGAACGAAAACTGTACGAAGTAACAGAAAAACTAAAAGCTGGATTATTTTTTGGCCCTCAAATTGACAGCTCATAAGTCATAAATGACCGTACAATATGTGATAACATCAATTTTTGTCAGACCCTATGTTATATTATTGTTGTAATGCTAATGTAATGTTAGTGTGTTGCTTTATTCTTCACGTGATTTAGAAGCTAAAAATAGGCACTTTTTTTTATTTATATCAAACGTAAAATGGGGTAATATGGATAATGGTAATACCATAGCTCAAAAAACTAAAGCTGTTAGGGCAAAATTAATGGCACATTTGGCATCACCGGCCTAAATATACCCAAGAATAGGTACAAATTCTAAGGCACGAAAATGACTGTTGGTCTGTGTAATAGAACTAGTTGCCAATCAATAGTTCCATGGTCTAACCTACTGTATAGACATAGATCCTGAACTCCTGATATGGCCTTGTAGCTAAAGGGAGTATAAACACAGCCGAAATAAAAAATAAAAAAATGTCACTATCGATATCCGTGGGTGTCGATGTAATAAACAGAGATCTGCTTATCTAGCAAGTGTTGGTTGTGGGCGAGCGAACCATAAAACTTCATTCGCTTGTTTTAGTGCACTATAAAGTCTGGTGTGTGGATTACAAGACCGCAAGGGAGGGATTTTCAATCCCCGGATAATGCCTCGGGTTTAAAGCCTCTGAGAACTGCACATTGCCTATTCATTTCACCTTGTAAATGACCTCTGAAACAGCGAAACCCCCAATATACATGCAGCAAGCTACTCTATCTACATTTTACAAATCCTTTAAGATAAAATGCTTTTACATATAATTCTGGAACCCAAATTGTAAGAGAAAGCAGGGAGGTAGCAATATTTGTAGATACACCTCTGTATACCGTATATAAAAGGCTTTGTCTTGACTGACTGACTGACTAACAGGAATCAACGTAGAGCCTAAACTATAACAGGTAGAGACTTGGAATTTTGACAGTACCTTCGTTTCATAACGTAGGTGCTCACTAAAAAAGGAATTTACAAAATTTTGATTTTAAATGCTAAAAATTAAATGTTTTTGAGAAAACGTAATCCCTTTTTACACAGAATTATAAAACCCCAATCACAGAACATATTGTTGCTAGTGGTATCAGATGGCTTTAGGAAAGGAAAAAAAAATGCAAGTTTGACAAATAAGAGAAGGTATCAATTTATAATTAATGTTATAAATAAATATTAAAGAATGTAATCCACGAAAATAATGCGGTCACATAACTTTTCTCTACCCTGGACATAGAGAAAAGAATACGAGGTATGGTAATATGGTATATTATTATATCGCAGGTTTTTGGAGAGAGAAGTATGAAAGTGATATTGCTTTCTGTTTAATTTCATCCCCAAAACAATTTTATGGTAACATGAGAGGGAGAAATAAAATTCTCCGCCCTCGGTATTACAACTTTGTTACAGGAATTTCTGTTTCTTCTTATTTGAACCCTTACCAGGCTTGCTGTGTACAAGCGATGCGATGCAGAATTCTACATCCTCTATGAGCCATAAAAACTATATCAAGCGTTTTCTGAGGGAATAGTTTGAGTGTAATAAGTCGTTCTTCCTATTTCAGATTATAAATACCTATATAAGGACCTAGAATTTAAAAATCGAAAGTCCTTCATAAGTTCATTTCCAATTACAAAATAAAAAACCCGGGCGACGCCGGGTCTTTTAAGCTAGTTGTATAATATTTCATAACGAATTTAGTATAATTCTTGTGTTTCATCTTGTCTAATTGGTAGAGAAACACTTATGGTCTTACCTTTGCCAGGTTAAAGTACATAAAATAAAATAAAATCAGGTAAACTGATGTAACAAAGTGCCAGTATGTTTTTGTTTAATCAGTTAAGACTGCAATTATGATATGCAGAATGTGTGTTTTTTTTTAAATTGATTTCCAAGTTAAGCTCCAGATTTATTCATTAAGCAGGGCTTACGGAAGAAGAAAGGTCTACCATCTCGGCCACCTGGGTCATTTTAACGGTCTAGTTGGATAAGCGCATGTCAATTAATATGTTTTTTGTCATAGCTACCTGTATTTTAATTTCCAAGGCCTTATAAGATCACAGTAAAACAATAGGCTATGTTGTCAAGATAACTGATTTTTTTTTTTTATACATTCTTTCGAATACGTATATTACCATAAAATAGGCACTAAATTGAGCATTACTCCGAAACAGGTCAATCGATTTTATTCATTATGAATAGACGTCTTCCCATGGACATTATAAATGTGTATACCAAGTTTCATAAAAATCCGATAAAGCGTATTTGAGTTATTGCGCCTTTAAAGTAGACACTAAATTGGGTTTTACTCAGGTACCGGTCAACAGATTAGGTTCAAATTCAATAAGGCACTTCTTATGGACGTCATAAATGGGTATACCAAGTTTCATGGAAATCCGATACAGCGTATTTGAGTGATGGCTCCTTTCTATTAGAAAGGCGCCATAATCTATTAAAATAGGCACTAAATTGGGCATTACTCCGGTACCGGTGAACCGATTTGGTTCAATATCAATAGGGTTCTTCCCATGGACATTATAAATGTGTTTTCCAAGTTTCATGAAAATCCGAAAAAGCGTATTTGAGTTATGGTGCGTACAGACACACGGACAGACGGACAGACATTTTTTCGTCCACCACACAATGTCATAAAGTACCATACAGGCACTTAATAAAGCGGGACAACATTCCGGCACATCGGCGACGGACACAGGCTTCATTTGCAAAATACCCCCGTCGTGAAATAACCAAATAACCAACCAAACTGTGAAAAATATTTAAGTTTTCAAGTTCTCTATTTCTTTTTCTAGTCTTTTCGTTTACAAATTATAATTTTACATTCCTCTCATATAATATCTGTGGCATGCGTATGGAATGTAAAAAATCTTTTTTGCACTCCTTAGCTAGTAAGTGGTACTTACGAACTTTGTGTACATGGATCGTAAGTTGACATTCCCACACAGTCTTGTTGCTAAGGCCGGTTGCGATGAGGTTAAAACACTTACGGTCCAAGCGCTACGTCATAATTCATTACGATACACTTCATAATACAAGCCTTTATGGCCACGGCCCCCAGGACAAATATTCGGTTCCCATAACAACAAACACATGCGAATCACTTTCTGAAATAAACATCTATTTTCAAGAATGTATTTACATAATATTTTCAGGTAATATCACAATTAATATAATTAAATTGATATAAATAATCATCGTGCAAAAAATAGCATGCAACACACGGGCCGTAAAGGCATTTACGGGTCTCGAAAACTTAAAAACCCTCGGTTGCGCCTCGGGTTTTCAATCTGTTTCCTCGACCCGTAAACGTGCCTTACGGCACTTGTATCGCAATATACTATTGTGAAACACATAACTTCCTGTGCCCAAATAAAAGTTTTGCCTCTTGAAGTAATATTTTATGTATGGCATTCTCTTCATGTAAATTGGTTGTAAAAATGAAGAGAATGTCATTACGACATCGCATCTCCGAAGGATATACAACCCAAATAAAATCTAGTTTATGCACTCGAGAAATAGACCTTTCTCACTTTACATTCTGATATATGAATTTAAGAGGCCGTATTGCAGAGATCGCGTATTCAGTTGTTTCAACCCGATGCAGAGCTTTATTGTTCACCAGGCAAGACTGAGTTTCTACAAAGAGTGGGGTCGCTTATAATTACCCTTCCGAGAATTTTTCGAAAAAATGTTTCAAATAAAAGTTTTAGCTCTTAGTATAAGCACCTCATGTACAAATTTAAAGACAGTCGTTAAAGTCTTTTTTTTTTTTTTTTAGAAATTAGCGAAAAATGAAATTCTCTTCATGTCAAGTGGTATTAAAAATAAGAGAAAGTTTTCACCAATCTTCGTGTCACTTCCCCTGTACCTAACTTAAATGCAAAATTTGGTTTTCATACGATTTTCCATTCTGGTGCTAGGCTGTTCAAAAACACACAGACATGTTTCTGAGGGGGGGGAAATATATATATATAAGATGCACTCTTCGCAAGAGATATATCCCACCCGACCCACCCTCAATGACGCAGTTCCTTTTATACTTCGATCTAGCGAATTCTTCGATGATGAACAGGCTGACAAACCGTTGGGTACAAGGCAAACCTGTGGGTACAAGGCACTTACTCTTGCATTTTTAATATTAGGTACAAGGGGCACTCTCGAATTTTTAATATTTGGTACAAGGGGCACTCTCAAATTTTTAATATTTGGTACAAGGGGCACTCTCGCATTTTTAATATTTGGTACGGTCGGGAGTGACGGCGACAATATACAAGGATAGTTGGTACCCTGCTTCGCTGAGAAACAAAATGTGAATATCGAGTGGGCGGAGCTTAAAGTGCACCCTGTATTTGGCTTTCGCCGAACGCCGTTTCTGAAAATAGTAATTTTTTTTTTTTATTCGGGGGACCTGAAAACGGGTATTTACGCTAAAAACTCAACTTAGAATTTCCTCCACCTACAGTACCTATGGTACGGGCAGAGGAAGTTAAAAACTATTTTATCAACCAGCATAGGTAACCATTTCTTCAGTCTTTCCTGTTAGCTTTCCTCTGTACATGCTGTTCTGTTAGCGTGATAGGATTGGACAGGAAAGCTCACTGCTTTAAGGAGAGCGGACAGTTTGATCTCGGTAAGTTGGCCAGCCTGGTGATTGAAGACTCGCTTCCCGCGGGATCTATCAATCATTTGAACTCAGATAAGAACTGAAGTCCTGTTTTTCTTCTGACCACAGACTAGGACGTCCCTTAATCTAGTTAGATAGTTGTGTGCTGCCTCTTCTATATGTGACTTAAAATTGCCAGTAATAGGAGACTTAGAACCGTAGAATTCTTGAGTCAAGAGCTACTTGATTTTCTTCTTGTCGCTAACAAAAGTCACTGCCCTCTGTGATTCTTTTTATCCCTTGTTTCTAACTTTTGCAATACACGATTTAAGAATAATCTTCTTATCTCTAATACACTCCATTATCATTTATGGCATAACTAGCTTAAAAGCTCCGGCGTCGCTCGGGTTTTGTATTTTGTTAATGCGAAAATAACTTATGAAGGACTTTCGATTTTCAAACTCTAGATCTTTAAGATCTTTATATAGGTATTAAGAATTTGAAATGGGGAAGAACGACTTATCACACACAAACTATTCCCTCAGAAAACGCTAGATAGGCTATAGCTTATTATAGCTTATAGCAGATCCCCACGGCTTCTCCCAAGATAATTAATTGAAAGATTAACAATTAAGAGCAAAATAATTAAAGTATTATATTTATTAACACTTTGCTATCGACATCTATAGCTTTTATAATAACCTGAGATATCCATTGCCTTCCATAGCGATCGCGACGATATTATTTCCAAGGTATGACAATAATAGACAAAGCCTTCTGCAATTGATTTGACAACTGAAATTAATAACTCAAAACTGATGCTTCGAAAGCGTAAAAAATGTACGTTTTCTTGCCGTTTTTCACTCATAACTCGCGAACGAAGGCTAAAATTAAAAATGTAGTATGGCAGAAACCTTCCCGGGAATGTACCCAACAACTTCCCAAAGTTTCATGGCGATCGGATGAATGGTGTAGTAATGCATAAAGGACACACACACACACAGACATACATTCATTTTTATATATATAGATTGGATGGGGAGGAGCTCCCAAAACTATTTTTTCTCCACTAATTTAAATTTTTTCTATCTAAACCTCTTGACTATCCGTCTAAATTGATATTTTCTAAATATAACGTAAATAGTATCTATCAAATTTATAATTATATACGTTTCCATTTGTTAAGTGCCAAAATGTGTGGGGGACGGAAAAATTACTATCCGATTGTCTGTATGTCCATATGTCTGTACGCGCGATAATTCAAATAAGCTTTATCAGATTTTCTTGAAACTTGGTATACGCATTTCTAATGTCCATAGGAAGAAGCATGTTGATTTTGAACCAAGTCGATTGAAAGTTACCGGAGTAATGCCCAATTTAATGCCTACTTTATGGTAATATATTACAAAGAATTTATCAAATGAAAATCAGTTCTCATGACAACGTGTTTTACAGTGTTCATGTACAACTTTGGAAGTTTCAATACAGTTAGCTTTGACAAATAACACTACTCACATATTCCTTCACAAATACTTATCACACTAGACCGTTGTACTTCCTTGAGCCCATAATCAGTGATAATTGCAATTATGATATGCAGAAAATAAATTATTTTTGTAATCGATTTTCGAGTTAAGTTCCAGATCGATTCGTTTAGCAGGGCTTACGGAGAAGTAAAGGGCTAGTTTGATAAGCATATGTGAATTAATATTTGGGTAGTGTTATTTGTCAAAGCTAATTGTACAGAAACTTCCAAAGCCGTATAATATGAACACTGTAAAACAATATGTTGTCATGAGAACTGATTTGCATTTCTAATATATTACCATAAAATAGGCACTAAATTGGGCATTACTCCGGTACCAGTCAACCAATTAGGTCTAATATCAATAGGTTTCTTCCCATGGACGTTATAAACGTGTATATCATGTTTCATGAAAATCCGATAAAGCGTATATGAGTTATCGCGCGTATAGACACACAGACAGACGGATAGACATTTTCCCGTCCCCCACACAATCTCATAAATTACCATTCTGGCACTTAATAACCTCTAATTTAATTGTAAGAAACATTTAAATTTCATATGAAATTGCAGAATAAGGTACAAGAAATAAACCATGAGCCAAATCATTTTGTTAATTGTTTTCTTTGCAGTCCGGCAAGGATTCATAAATTATGCTTAAAAATGCTATAGAATATCCAACAGAATTGTTATTTCCTGCATACTTTCAGAAATACCGTAACGTACACGTATCTGATCCACATAGCTACAATACAAGAATAAATAAAAGATTGTCTTTCATAGAACCAAAATACTTCACCTCTTCTAGCTCTATTATTTTAATTTTAATTTCTTTCTGTCACCACAGATTTCAAAACACAAAGAATACCATTCAATTAAACAAACAGGGAAAAACAAACCACAGTAGAAAGATATGTAGTACAACAAACTCAACGAACTGAAACAAAATAAAACAGTATGCAAACTATGAAACATGAAAACATTAATCCTAGAAACACACTCTATTAGAAAATGAAATAAAGTACTTGTATGTTGTTTTTAGTATAACCTACATTACGTACGAGAGTGACCATATAGATGGTTACGCATGATCTGCACAGAGTCCCTCAATACGAGCAGACTTATTTCAGAATACAGATGTTTGTGTAGCGGCTCCGGTCAAGAAAACCACCATTAACGGCCGTGGGTGTCGGCATGCTGACCACATGCCCCCCAATCCTGCCATCTGCCTACGGGAGATGATGCAGCGGTCGGGTGGTAGGCCAAGTCCCTCCAGGGATGTAGCGCCACGGAGTTTAGTTTAGTTTAGATGTTTGTGTAGGCAGAACGATCTGCAGAAGTCCATGAACATCTTGGTGATTGTTTCACGACTACCAATCATCAGTCCAATTACAGATATTTCTTGTATACGGTACTTTTCTTTCAAGTATTGGACCGTGGGTTCATAAATTTCCTTTTTTTCGCAGTCTAGTTCTTGTGGCTGCTCGGAATCCCGTTCAAATCGAACAGTTGGATCAATTATATAGCCCAGGTCCTTCTTTCTGTCAAGAGCAATGATGTCTACTCTTCTGTTGCTTCCATTATCAGCAACGCAATGGACTCCATAACTCCATAATTATGTCACATCCAGAAATTGTAAATATGAATAACCACAAAATCGATAAATATGTAATAAATGTTATTTCATATTTAAGGAATCATTTTATTCGTTATACCATAGGATTTCAAATTTGTTCTTCCCATTTTGCATTCTTTTCTTGTTTTTTATTACTTTTCTTCTAGACATTGAATTTTAATTTTGTTTTATCTATTTGTATTTAACTAGGAGGTGCCCGCGGCTTCGCCCACGATAATTAATTGAAAAATTAAAAATTAATAGTATAATAATTATTAAAGCATTATATTTATTAACACTTGCACGCGAATCATTCTTAAACTAAACCATTAATAATTAATGAAACAGCTAAAATTCCGGTTCCAGAGTACATTCTAAAATTAGAAAGCGCCCCCTGGGAAAACTATATCAGAATCACTGCCTTCTAAACTGTATTACTGTAATTCTCGAGACGGCGGTGATCAGAATCGATTATGCCGTTCCAAAGAAACCTGTGAACACATAATACGTATTGTTTCTCGACTGTTTATTGACATGAATATGATGTGAATTTTATTTTATCAATTCAGTGTAATTTTCAGAAATTATATAATGTTTCAAGGGAAGGAATGGTTTGTTTGGATTATTATCAGCGTTATTTCAAGAGTTAAACCATCATTATTTTACAGCTGGTGCCCCCGGCTTCGCCCGCCATTATTCATTGACTCCAGGATTTTTAAGAAATTTACATTGGTAGATTATTAAAAATGTTTGTGGTTCAGAGCTATGAAAGTAAGTAAAAATAAAATTAGAATATTTGTTCGTTGTGTTCATTTCACTTAGGCCTTATATAATAAAGAAACGGTTTTCCTAATGTAGTCGTCATGAAAGTTTAGACTGCGAGAGACGAACATCGCCGAGTATACCCGATGTCTCACGAAGCGGGCGAGCGAGCAAGCACGCTATTTAGGGCCGTTGAATTGTATAAGCGTAGATTGTGTATTAATTTTGTAATATAAATTACTGAACTGAACCCGTACACGAGCACTTCCTCATTCGGATAATCATCTGATGTAGCCTATTTCTCTTGTGTTTCATGCAATAAATAAAATCAGGTAAACTGATATAACAAAGTGCCAGAATTCTTTTTTATCAGTGATAATTGCAATTATGATAGGTCCATGCAGAAATGAAGTTATTTTTAAGTAGACGGAATAAAAAATATACATTAAAATATAATGTAGATGTCGGTAGCCATGCATATCGATAGAATGCACAATATTATATCAATATTCGACGGCTAGTTTGTTTTAAATCTCTTATTTATGTATATTTACACTGTCATCGTTATGGAGAAATGAATCAATCGAGGTGGGCTAACAATATCAATAAACGATTGGCAATTTGTTACGTTACTAGGAGGTGCCCGTGGCTTCGCCACGATAATTCTTTTAAAAATTAAAAATTTTAAGAGTATAATAATTATTAAAGCATTATATTTATTAACACTTGCACGCGAATCATTCATAAACTAAGCCATTTATAATTAATGAAACAGCTAAAATTCCTGCTTTAGAGTACATTCCACGACATGAAAGCGCCCCCTGGGAAAACTATATCAGAATCGATTATGCAGTCCCAAAGAACCTGTGAACACATAATACGTATTGTTTCTCAGCTGTTTATTGACATGAATACGATGTGAATTTTATTTTATCAATTCAGTGTAATTTTCAGAAATTATATAATGTTTCAAGGGAAGGAATGGTTTGTTTGGATTATTATTATCAGCGATATTTCAAGAGATAAAACCATCAATATTTTACAGGTGTTGCCCCCGGCTTCGCCCGCCATTATTCATTGACTCCAGGATTACACTGGTAGATTATTAAAAATGTTTGTGGTTCAGAGCTATGAAAATTGTAAGTAAAAATAAAATTAGAACATTTGTTCATTGTGTTCATTTCACTTACAGTGTTTTGCAGATGACAAGCCGTTTGTTCATTCTCCTTCTTAGATACGCGGTCCAATCAGAGATGGCGAGACGGAGGGAAGACTCTTCCTGCTAGCGGTGCGTTTTAGCTCGTACACGTGATTGGCGGTGAAGGAAATGGCTTCTCATTTGAAAAATACTGTAGGCCTTATATAATAAAGAAACGGTTTTCCTTCCTAATTTTGTAGTCGTCATGAAAGTTTAGACTGCGAGAGACGAACATCGTCGAGTATACCCGATGTCTCACGAAGCGGGCGAGCGAGCAAGCACGCTATTTAGGGCCGTTGAATTGTATAAGAGTAGATGTTTAGTATGCTGTGGGCCATGCGTCTTATATCCATTACAAAATTAATATTTATATTATTTTTTTTAAAAGAAAGCATGATTTTTAATAAAAAAGTTAGCCTATTATATCTACTTACAGAAAAGGATACTTCTGAAGTGTCTTGTTTACATTTGTTACGGGGTCGGGGTGTCGGCGAGTCAATCAAAATGCTTGGGATTTTCAGAGATTGAATATTATATTATAAGTGATCGTTAATTACTCGTTATTTCAGTACCGGTCAACCGATTTGGTCCAAATTCAATAGGCTTCTTCCCATGGACGTTATAAAGGCGTATATTAAGTTTCATAAAAATCCAATGAAGCGTATTTGAGTTGTCGCGCCTATATAATATTACTATTATAATATATATATATATTACTATTACTATTAAATATTAGTATACTACTATTAATATATTACTATTAATATATTACTATTATATATTACTAATATATTACTATTAAATATATATATTACTAATATATTACTATTAAAATAGGCACTAAATTTGGCATTCCTCCGGTACCGGTCAACCGATTTGGTTCAATATCAACAGGCTTCTTCCCATGGACTTTATAAATGCGTACACCAAGTTTCATGAAAATCCGATAAAGCCTATTTGAGTTATCGCGCGTACAGACACACGGACGGACGAACAGACATTTCCCCGTCCCCCACCCAATCTTATAAAGGACCATACTGGCACTTAATAAACATAATAAAAATAAAAATGAAAAATGTAGGAAATTGAGTCTCTCTCGTTTAATTGCTCAGAAGTCCTGACTTCTTCCATTTGTCAAATGGTGTTAGTACTTCATTATATGCGAAGAACATACTCCTTCAAGGTGGTCCCTGAAGATGGATCCAGAGGGCCTTCACGAAAGCTCGGAATCTAACTAATGCAGGGAAATTTTGATTGTTTGCAGGTAGAGTTGGTGGACATGCACTACGGCACGGAAGCAGATCCTACATATGACGCTTCTCTGTTTGAAGATCATCTGCACGAGATCAGAGAATGTCACAGGGTCTCCCGTGGATGCTTCTTCCTGGTGAGTCATAATTATATTTTTTATTCAAGTAACAAACGGATCAGTTGATTTTATTGGTGTTCGTAGTGTTGTGCATCAAAATAGTGCAGTTTTTAGTCATAAAAACGGGATTTTTTTTTAATAATCTGAAGTGATCGCTTAGATATCTTATTGATTAATATTATTTTCACATTATGGTAGTATTTATCGACCAAGAAGCACCCTAGAAAACTAAGACTGCAGTGATATAATACAGTATTTATATGACTTTATTTACCGGTATTTTTCTTAATGTACTGAACAAACTTTCTGCATTATGTTACTTTAAAAACACGATTTCCTTTAACGAAGTAACTAAAACTAACTAAACTCCGTGGCGCTACATCCCTGGACGGACTTGGCCTACCACCCGACCGCTGCGTCATCTCCCGTAGGCAGATGGCAGGATTGGGGGGCATGTGGTCAGCATGCCGACACCCACGGCCGTTAATGGTGGTTTTCTTGACCGGAGCCGCTACTTCTCTATCAAGTAGCTCCTCAATTTTGAATCACGAGGCTGAGTGCACCCCTACCAGACCTCCCTACCTCAGAAAAATCCGAGGAGGTACCGGGAATTGAACCCGGGCCGAAGGATCTGTAGTCAGCGACGCTAACCACAGGACCACGCCGGCGGACTAACGAAGTAACTATTGGTTACTTTTAGTTACTCGCAGTATATCCTAGTGAGCTTTTCTTCTTACTTCAGAGTATTGAAATCATTAACTGGAGGGAAGATCCATTTTCTTCTAACTTGCAAATTAATCGAAATGACATAACTTTTCCACAGTGGTTGAGCACGTTTCAGAGTAGTTGAATCAACGCAAATTTGTAAATTTGCGAAATAAGATGTACCACGAAAGAATAAGCAACGAAAATGTGTATTATACAGAGTGTTAATGACTGACACCGAAATATTTTACCTGGGTATAGAGAGGACATTGACAAGGCTAACAAGAAAAGAAAACGATGGTCAGTCCTTGGATCCGTTTACAGAAACAGAACGCAATTTCATGAAAATATTTATTTGCAATAGATACAGCAAGTGTTCAGCTATTTTTCAACATATTCGCCACCGGAATTGAGACATTTGCCATACCGTGTGACCAACATTTTAATGCTTGTGTCGTAGAAGTCGGTCCGCCGGCGTGGTCTTGTGGTTAGCGTCGCTGACTACAGATCCGTCGGCCCGGGTTCGATTCCCGGTACCTCCTCGGATTTTTCTGAGGTAGGGAGGTCTGGTAGGGGTGCACTCAGCCTCGTGATTCCAACTGAGGAGCTACTTGATAGAGAAGTAGCTGTTCCGGTCAACAAAACCACCATTAACGGCCGTGGGTGTCGGCATGCTGACCACATGCCCCCCAATCCTGCCATCTGCCTACGGGAGATGACGCAGCGGTCGGGTGGTAGGCCAAGTCCCTCCAGGGATGTAGCGCCACGGAGTTTAGTTTAGTCGTAGAAGTCGGCCGCCTGGGATTTGAACCACTGTGTAACAACCTCTTTCATTCTCTGTAATTTCTTGAGGTGTAGGAAAAGATGAAAATCACTGGGAACGAGATTCGGGCTGTAGAGTGGATTTATATAACACCTTCCAGCAAGTCTCCCGCAGAAGTTTCCAGCCGAAATACCTACCGTGACTGGCGAGAGAGGAAGATTGCTTGTTTCTCTGAATTCAACTCCTCCCCTATTTATGCCCTTCCTCTCACACGCGTTCACAATTCAGGAAAAAATTGTACTGTATCTTGCCGTTCCACTTGCGGGACACATCGATCTATGTAACATATTTTGTCTTATATATATAAGCTTTCGTGAACCACAGAATATTGTCTCTGCTGGACATTACATGAGAATATTATAGGAGAAAAATTCCTCCGACACTGGGACTTGAGCCCAGGACCTTTGGCTATTAGCGCCAATGCTCTACCAACTGAGGTAAGCCGGAGTTCAATTCACAGCGCCAGATGGAACCTCTCTCCTATGACTGATTGCCCTAATGGTCTACTTCACAGACAGACAAGTTATGTCATATGCAGTACTGTGAGGCACACTAGTTAGTGATTAGGAGAGAGGTTCCATCTGGCGCTGTGAATTGAACTCCGGCTTAGCTCAGTTGGTAGAGCATTGGCGCTAATAGCCAAAGGTCCTGGGCTCAAGTCCCAGTGTCGGAGGAATTTTTCTCCTATAATATTCTCATATTTTGTCTTGGTTTAGCCTGACATAGCCCTATTGCCTCTTCATCTTGTTGAAATCTACCCACATGTATAACGGGCCGTGTAACACTTAAGCGTTTGTCACATGTTTCATGCCCCTGGTGGAGGGTTGTTCAACTTGTTTCAATTTGGCACAGGGGGGATGTAGGACAAGATAGATGGCAGGCGTCCAAGGAATACCATCGATACTTGTTATTCTCCACATTACATGCCCATTATTCTCTGTATCTCCCAGCTATAATTTATGCAGACTTCAGTGGTGGATCCTCAGCCCCACCTTAGTTTTACTCTTACGTTGATTTCACTTTATTTTTATTCGTAGAAAATTTAATTAATGAAACATATATATACAGGGTGTTAATTAATATTACCGAAATATTTTATCTGTGTATAGAGGGGACATAGACAAGCAACTTTTATTAGGACATTTTTGCTCTATGACGTAAAATGTGTATGCTACAGGGCATTAAAGTCCTTAAAATTTGGTGCTCATAAGTCAATAATTGAGAGGAATAGGGTTCAAATTTTCATTAAATTGTCTTCATGCCTTCTTAGCGATCGATAAAAACCTGATTCTTAATCATTCATCAACAGCTATACCATAATTTAGAATTTTCATAATCCGCAAAATTTACTGACTAATCACATGATTGCCCGCCACTGCATTATGTTTTTATTCCTAATTCCAGACCTAACAAAAATGTTTCGTTTGTCTTTTTTTCCCTCAGTGTTGCAAGATATCGATTGTCAATTTTTACAATTTTCCCGACCACTACACAATATTCACTGTTCCTTTGTTTCCCATCATTTCAAGTATTAGAAGTCAGTGGCGTGCATATCCTTGGGAGATTTTATGTTATAACAGGAAGAATTTAATCCATAGAGCAAAAATCTCCTAATAATAAAAGTTGCTTGTCTATGTCCCCTCTATACACAGGTAAAATATTTCGGTGTTATTCATTAACACCCTGTATATAAACATTTATGTACTCATAATTAGGAAATTTCATTTTCTCCTGTTAAGGGTTATAATATTAAATATTTATAAGAATAAAAATAATATCCTTAATGAAAACAAAGTTGGCCACAATCATTTATTTGACCTAACTACAGCTGTGACCTAGGTTACCTAATAAACAAACACATAAACAACATTATATCAGAAGAATGTGGTGTTGAATACAACTCGACAGAACTGAAGATGGCGCATCAAATACGCCGAAATGCATATTCTTTTTAAGTAGCAACGCATCTTGGTTCCACGTAGAAGAAACCAGCTTTCATCTCCTTTCTTCTTCTTTCGTTTCACCCTCTTTGGGGTAGGTTGAATCAGTCATTTCTTTGTGTGTTGTTGCTCTTCCTAAGTGCCCAGTATTTCTTCATTCTTTCTGATCTTCTCTTCCTCTCTTCTTCAGAGATAATAGGTTTGGACTTCAGTGACGACCTGTCTTGGAACCTTGTATTTTCGTCTTTAGTTATTATTTAGCCGTTCGATCTAATAGTGAATTTTCTGTAATTTTTAACTCAACTAGGTCTTTTTCAGTTTCTTTAAACCAGTTGGGTTTTGTTTTGCGGTTGCGGAAGAAGTCAAAGATTTGTTTGGTTAATCTAACAGAGTCCATTCTAAGAAGATGACCATAGAAATTTATCCTCCTTTTTCGCATAGTGTCTGAAAGTTTTTCAATTTTCTTGTAGAGGGTTTCATTCTTGATGTATATCATCTTATTATCCTGAAATTTAGGTCCTATGATTTTTCTTAAAATCTTCCTTTCCTTTAGTTCAAGTTTCTCCATCTGACCTTTGAAATTCATGTTTAGCGTTTCTGCCGCGTACAGTGCTTCTGGTTTAATTACTGATCTGTAATGTTTAATTTTTTACCCCCATGAAAGGGATTTCTTGTTGTATGTATCTTTTGTTAGTTGAAAGGCCATTTCAAGTTTGTTTTTTCTGGATTCCATTGTTTTGCATTCCACCGCATTCCAACTGATCCATTCTCCGAGATACTTGAATTCTTTTACTCTCCTTTATATGTGGCAACAATATTTTATTTGTGTCTGTCTTATAAATGCTGTTTTTGAGTGGATCCAGATAAGTTGTATATTGAGGGTTAGGCTAAGGCGGAACTTTGTTAAAATATTTTTTGCACGACGTAACTAATTAATGATGCTTACGAATATTGTTGCTGTGGATCGTAACTTGACATTCCCGCACGCAATCTTGTTGCTTTAGAAACAAAACAGATTTCCGTGCGGTAAAAATTACAAAAAGCGTACTGTGCCGTAAGTAAAATCATAATACAAGCCTTTATGGACCAAGGCCCCCAGTTTGTGGCGACTTTAACAGGACAAATATTTGGTTCCCATAACAACAAACACATGCGAATCACTTTCTGAAATAAACATCTATATTCAATAATGTATATACATAATATTTTCAGGTAATATCTCAATTAATATAATTAAATTGATATAAATAATCATCGTGCAAAAAATAGCATGCAATACTAGTGCCGTAAGCGCATAAGGGATCTCGGAACGCTTGACAGAATGAAGTGGCAGAAAAGTCAGCTTAAGATTTAAGCATAAAAGTTGAAAATTCACGTAGGCTACGTAGGTCTTAATATGAATTATATTTCACATCGGTTTTAGTGTGTAGGCTACGATAAAAATAGCGATCATACTTTCGCCACAGCTCTAAGCTTTTAAAATCATCACGGCCACCTGTTAGCAATAGCGGTCACCATGACTACAAGGCTTTCTTGCTTGTTTCGTTGTATAGTAGAGTGATTGAAGGTAGGTTTAGATATAATTCGACACTAGCGCCATTGCTGTGGCTTAGTACTGGGGCAAGATTCCGGGCTGATGGGCAAATCTTTCCCAAACGAATCTTGCCTGACGGATGTTGCACTGAGGCCACAGTATTGATTCAGTGAGAGTACAGTCGCTGCAACTTCTCTGCACCTTCCAGCGCACCTATCTTCAGACAGCCGCATCTCGCGAAAGTGAAAGTAGTTCAAACGTTTCTCTCAGTTTAAATAGATACGTCGTTGTCTACCCCTGAAATTTTCCCTGAACGTATTCGTCCAGTAAAATTGAAATAGTGTATTTTTACAAAACCAGTCTTTCCCTCTACAGCGTGTAGGCTATACTGTATACTACAGTATATAATCTATAGACCTGGGATTTTAAGGCAAATGCCTATTTTGTTCCTGATGAAATAACATGAAAATTTTTAAATATGTGGACGTTTCATGAGAAATCACTTACATTTATAGAGTTTTATAGTGCCCTAAAATGCCTATTTGGACCTTTAGAGCCTATTTTACTATTTTGATGCCTAAAATGCCTATTTTGTTCATTTAAAATAAAATTCAACTTCTGTAATTTTTAAAATCTTATAGTGGACATCCCTCAATGAAAAGCAGAACAGCAGAGGTGGGTTTTTCACAGAAACTTGATTATTCCAAACAATTGTCGCTAAAGGAATGCTGAATGACGGGGGAGGGGGAGGATTAAGGGGAAGCTGTTTAAGTGAATATAGTTCGTGATGCCTAATTTTGCAGTTAATTCTGTTAAAAATAGGTATACCACGTTTCTTGCAGTAAAAAAAATCAGTTTAAGTGTAGGCCTATATTGTAATATTTTAAAGTCTAATAGATAGAAAAATCTATTTACACATTTTTAAAGCATATTTTAAGTGCCTATTTTCTCTTTTTAAAGCCTATTTACTTGTTTTAAAAGCCTATTTTAGGTGCCTAAAACTAATTTTTTTAGAGCCTAAAATCCCAGGTCTAATAATCTATAACAGGTGTGAATACAGGAATGTAAACCAGACTATTAATGCTTACCCATTTCCCTACTATTATTTAATTTCGTGTTAATATTATCTTAGGGCAGGTTGACATTTAATAGGCCTATGTGATTGTACCCAAAATTAATTGCCATATACGTTTTAATGTCTCTTTTTTTGTCGTATAAACATTGATCCATAAGATTGCATCTTACAGTTAAAACATTTGAATATTTTAACTTTTGATTAATTAAGATTGTCTGTTAAGAAAATGCACAACAACCACCACTGAATTATCAAGTAATGTTATTTTTTTTTTAATTCTTGTATAAATAATTCATTATGACTTATAAATAATGTAAATATTTCCTATACTAAACTGAAATTTAAGCCGCAGGAAGTTTGAATTAAGCTGCAAGTGACAACAGTAGTTCATAATAATTGTAACTGATGAATCATTTTAAAACTTAAATTAAGGAGGTGGCTTGAAGAAGGGCCTATAGCCCAAATACCTGTTTTGAGTAAATTGGCTTCAAAATGTTACGTAGGTACAATGTAATATATACTTACTTACTTACTCAATGGCAGTAGACAATTACTAAATAAGCTAAAGGAATATTACCTATTTTATGGAACCCCAAAGTTCATTGCCGCGCTTACCTGAGCCCACCATTCAACCCTATTCTGTGCTAACTCCATCCAACCATCACTCGCAAATTTTACTAATATTGCCGTCCCACACACCTCTAGGTCTTTCAAGTGGTATTTTCCCTTCGGGTCTCCCAGTCAATATTTTGAGACATGTCTTTCCTCCCCAATGCGCACAACATGTCCAGCCCATTTCATCCTGTTATTATTTATTAATTATTTATGCTGGCGAAGTGAAGTTCATAAGGTCTTTTCTTCCACTGCACCAGTAAAACTATACATATCGTAAATAATACATACTACAAACAATGCAAGAATTGATAAATTATTATATTAAAACTAAACATGCTACAGACAATAAAAATTACAAGGATTTAATTACAAGTTTGATAAACTGAACTAAAACAAAATCAATGACTAATAAAATGCATATTCAATTTATTTCTAAATTGTATGTTTTGACGGACTCTAAGTGAGCATTCACACCGAAGTAGCGAAGCATGCGAATCGCACTACATGGAAGCAAGCTGCACAACGAGTAGCATGATTCACAGTTTTGCATTCATACCGAAGTAGCAAATGCGATCTGCAGTTTAACGTACATTATATTATTTTCACTTGAACAATTGAGGAACCCATTTAAAGTAATGTAATTTACCTAAAGAGGATATAGTTTTAGCAATTTTAATCCAGGCTTTTTTCCTACTAATTTCGATTAGGCCTACCGTATCGTATAGTCTTCGCATGTACAAATTGTATGTTAAATAGCTCTCTTTCCAGCAGTTTTCAAGATATCTTTGCCATAATCTACCGCTACACAAGGAAATATGTGTTGAATTTTCTTAACAATCAGAAAACAGCTGAAAAGGCAACTGTACGCATGCGTCATCCCGAGTAGCGTCGCATGAAATAAGTCCAGATCTATCTGAAGAAATGAATGCCGCACTCTGCGAGCTGCACTATTGCCACGCTACTTCGGTGTGAAGACTTGAACTTGTTTATTTGGGATTTAAAATGAGTAACGTCCAGCGTGCATCCAGGTAGCAAGTCGCAAGTGGCATGCTACTTCGGTGTGAATGCTCCCTAACATGACAAGGCAACGAATTCCAAAAGCGAGCAATGAAATTTATCTATGTCCTGTAATTTCAAATTTGTCTGCAGTAAAAACTTTTTTAAGTGTTCCAAATATAATTCCGTGTAACTGGAGGCCGTAAAACCGAGCATAATATCTCTAATGTGACGACAGGGAGGCTGGGGATGATGAAATGAAGATCGTTACGAGTGCTTATGAATCCGTTGTCTTTTATTATGGTCTGTGTTAAGTTGCCTCTCTCTCCCCTAATCTCACATTGAATTATTGTGCTTTGGGAGTGGATTTAAGGACTTGTTTATAGTTTCATAATTCTCGTAGTCCTTCTCTTCTCCGATAGATGGCAGCTGATGGCGTACAGTCAAGTTGAAGCTTGTTCTTTGCCGTTTTCTTGAAACGAACGGGTGTTTATAAGGCGAAAAGACTCAATTTAGTGTAAAGGCTAGTTTACACGATGACTCTAGGTTTTCATGAAAGTGATTTCGTGAAACTAATTACACACATTTTCTTTCCAAGGCAACCACACATTTCATGTTATTTCTGAAGTTCAAGTTGTTAAAATCCCATATAAACGTCTGAAACACGTATGAATACAGGCATTTCACAATTTCCTCACTTCCCCATTTCACTTTACGAAATGCGAACAAGCTAAATAAGCGTAAAATATCAACATTACTTTTATAGTTTCGTGAAAAGTTGGAATCAGCCGAAACTGCGTTGTGTCGTAACTCATTGTCGCCAGTACATCTAGCGCTTGCGCAATCAAGTAAAAAACAGATGCGAAACTCAGTTACGAAATCTAATTTCGTCTTGTAAACTAGCCTTAACATTAAAAATAATTGAAAACTTATACATTTAAAATTGGTCAAAGAAGAACAGTCTTATGCAACTTGCTTATAATTTTATGATACCATTACATGTAATAATTCTAAAAATTAGGATTGCATTTCTCACCTCTATATTTGAATTTTAATGTAAATAAAAGAGTATAATCTTCCAAACCCGGCGGGCGCGGTCGATGTATTTTTCCGGACGTAAAAATCCTGGGCACGGAATCCTCCGTGAAGTACTTTAACCTGGGGACCCTTGTCGTAGATTTACTGCACGTAAATAACTCCAAGCCAAAATTATTAGAGTCTCTGGACAAAATTCCTCGGCTCTTTCACGTCCAACTAATACATAAGTTTCCGAAGGGGATTTGTGAGGCGATGGGCTTACCACTTGTCACAGTGTCCTCTGTCGGGAAATAAGCGTAACAAAATTCACCTAGGTAACTGACACCTCTACTTGGAGGCCCTAAGCCCCAACACTAAGGGCAATAAGAGAAACAGAAGAGAACAAAAAATAAAAATAAAAAATAAATTTTTAAATTCACCTGTGTTTATACTCCTTTTAGCTACGAGGCCATATCAGGAGTTCGGGATGTGTCTATACAGCGGAGTAGGCCATGGAACTACTGATTGTCGATTGTTTCTATTTATTGGTATGTTTTTACGGATTAAAGGTCATATGGTGAGGATGATTCGCGGTATGTAGATATCCAATTCAGCATTTACCTTTACGAATGAGGGAACCATGAAAAATCCTATGTCAAATTGGCCAGCCACGGGTATTGAACCTGGGACCTCCCGAGTGCGAGTCCAAGACTTTACCATCTCGGCCGGTAAATAATTTATTTCGCAACATAAGTAAGTTAACAGCAAAATCATCAGTTTTATTAAACCAAAAAAATCAGGCCCCAATTCTTTGAAAAAGTTTAAGAATTAAACGAAAGTAGCATTAAATAAAAACTTGTTTACGATACTTCCCTCTTTATTTTCTTTGAATTCATGAATATTTTTCAAAGCTTGAAAGTTGAGTATGTGATATCCACAAAATTCTCTCGCTTCTCACAGATGAAAATAGAAACGTCTGTCTGTGTGTGTTTCCATAAAAGCACAGGAAATGTAGAATTCGACGCAATATAAAGAGAGTTTTCTGGGATAGAAATACAAAGAGGGAAGTGTGAGACGCAGGGTGGTGAATGCAATTTGTGCAGAAGCAGGGCAAGTGAAGATAGAGACAAATCTGGAGCTGAAGTACTAGGAGTTCTTTAATTATAGCTGTGAATGCACAGCGAGTTTTTCAGTTAAAAAATAATTGAAAACGTAATATCGTCATCTAGCTTTGTCGTCACCTGAATAATAAAGAGTTTTCATTGCGACGAAAGCTGCTTTTGCCATGTATTTGTCACGAATTAATTAAACTATTTTAATAATAATTAGGGCTAGGAATTTTAGGTAAATACATATTCTTTTTGCTATTACTTATGATTTCTGGACTTTGTCAAAGTTTCGGTTGGGACCTTTGGATTCAAAATACTGAGTTGCATATCACATAAAAAAAATATATTTTCGATATTTCTTATTTGAATAAATATTTTTGGTAACTTAATTATTTTTACATATTTTACCACTTATCATGTTTAGAAATGAATATTTTGACAGTTTTTGTAAAATTGCGCCATATTTTCAATGTGTTGCGTTGTTATGTTCAGTCAGAGAATAAATCCGGGCGGATTTGGCCTTCATTAGTGCAAATTTCTGTTTCCTCTCACACTGCATTACTAAGTTGGAAACAACAAAACAATTGTTGACAGAATCAATAAAAAGAAATCAAACACATTGAAAACAAACTTAACAAAATCAGTGGTTCAAAAGCAAACGAAATTAAAGAAAAATTCCTGTCATGCCTAAATAAGAATGAAGGGTTACAAGTGTTGCGCAAGATTTCAGAAATTTTAATGGGTAACAGTGTAGAGAACTTGGAGCAGATGGAACATCTGAGTGTCAGTGTTACAAATATGCAAGATGTTGAACGTACATTTTCAAGATGCAAGTCCCTGTTCCGTGAAAATCGTCACAGCTTTAAGATGCACAACTTAAGATCTACTTTTGTCGTTCACTGCAACAGTTCTACACTTGCTGACTAGAATGACTAGGTGAGTAGGGCTACTTCTGTAAATATTGGTTAAATAAGTTAATTAAAATATTTTCATATTTTTTAACATATTTTCGACTTTTTAAACACATAAAAAATAAATATTTTCGTTTTTATAAGCACCTAAAAGTCCGAGCCCTAATAATAATACTAGTAATAATAATGAAATCAGGTAAACTGATGTAACAAAGTGCCAGAATGCTTTTGTTTAATCAGTGATAATTCTAGAGTGATAGGGAAAAAGCGAATAAGTCAAAATTCCAAAGTTTTAGGACAGACAAATAACGATTTATTTTCACAGCATCTTGACAATATGGAGATCCGTCCACCCATATATTTTAACATAGTATAAGGTACTGTGTAAAAATTTATATTGTTAAAATTGATATTGTTAAAATGCTGTGGAAATATTTTTTTTTTGTCATTCCTGAAATTTTGGAATTTTGACTTATTTGCTTTTTCCCCTATCACTTTTTGCAATTATGTTATGCAGAAAGTAAGTTATTTTTAATCAATTTCCGAGTTAAGCTCCAGATTGTTTCATTAAGCTGGGCTTACGGAAGAACAAAGCTCTAAAGTTTGATAAGCATATGTGAAGGAATATGTGGGTAGTGTTGTTTGTAAAAGTTAACTGTATTGCAACTTCCAAGGCCGTATATGAACACTGTAAAACAATATGTTTTCATGAGAACTGATTTGCATTTGATAAATTCTTTCTAATACCATAAAATAGGCACTGAATTGGGTATTTCTCCGGTATCAGTCAACCGATTTGGTCCAAAATCAATAGGTTTCTTCCCATGGCCGTTATAATGCGTATATCAAGTTTCATGAAAATCCTATAAAGTGTATTTCAGTTATCGCGCGTACAGGCTCACGGACAGACAGACAGACAGACAGAAGGACATACATTTTTCCGTCCACCACACAACCTCAGAAAGTACCATTCTGGCACTTAATAGGTAGACAGAATAATTTAAACTTCATGCAGAATGACAGAAGAAAGTACAAGAAATGAATAGCCGGCCTAATCATTGTGTAATTGTTTTCTTTGCAGTCCGATATGAGTTTATATATTCTGTGAGAAATTTAGTCTGTTAATGGTTAAAGGTTTGAGTGTAATAACATTGCTTAGGTCTCTAAAATGTTTTATAAACAAAAATAACCACATTTTCAATTTCCTAAAATAAATATGCTTTTTTTATGATAATGATTAGCTTAAAAGAACAGAAAGCAGAAATTTATTTATTTAAAAGAGTAAAAACAATATCCTGGCTTACCTCAAAATTATTTGTGTTTTGTATGCAGTCTTCTATTGTTGAAAATAGCTGCTTGTACGGGCAGATTAATATATCTGTGGGGTTTTGTCATGGTTTTCCAGTCGTAAAGGCAAACGCCGAATTGGATCTTTGCATACCACGAATCATCCTCACAATTTCATCTTGTATCATATCCATTTAAATTAATATCAGTTGAAATTTACTCCATAAAAATACACCAATAATAGAAATAATTGATAATCGATTCATAGTTCTATGGCCTATTCTACGGTATAGACACAAATTCCGAACTCCTGATATGGCCTCGTACCTAATAGGAGTATAAACACAGCTGAATTAAATAATAATAATAATAATAATAATAATAATAATAATAATAATAATAATAATAATAATATGTCTGCATTCTAAGTTCAGCACTCCTAGTCTGTGCTGCTACCAAGCTGATGTTAATGAATTTAAACATGTCATTGTCACTGAATAGAAGAATCCGTATTAATTTGTTTTCTAATCTAAGTCCAAAACCGCTAATACCAAGACAATATTCTGTGGTTCATGAAAGCTTACATATCTATCAGGAAATAAACGACTCACATGGGCTAGAGGAGGAAAGACATGTCTAAAATATTGACTGGGAGACCCGAATGGAAAAAAACCACTTGGAAGACCTAGACGAAGGTGGAGGACAATAAGAGGATAGTTTTAAGGGAAGTAGGATTTGCGAGGGATGGTTGAATGGGGTTAGCACAGAATAGGGTTGAATGGCGGGCTCATGTAAGCGTGGCAATGAACCTCCGGGTTCCATAAAACAGATAATATTCCTTTAGCTTGCTTAGGAATTGTCTATTGCCATTGAGTAAGTAAATGCATTTGACACATCTGTTCTATGAAGCCATGACTCCCCTGAGTGTAGTTTGCAATGTGGCCGGCTTGAGCGCGAGCGTTTCAACTTGTTGTGCGGGGTAGTCTAAACACACTCGGCAGGCGTTTCGTTTTCTTGTATAAGGCAAATTAAGCTTTTCATTGCTACTGACGTAAAAGCGTCACAACAAAAATCCCTAAAAGCAGAACAATATCAATAAAACCAAATGAGGTGGCCGACGTCTTGCACTCGCATTCTGGAGGTCCCATGTTCAGATCCCGTGGCAGGCCAATTTAATATGGTTTTTTTCATGGTTTCCCCAGTCGTAAAGGCAAATGTCGAATTGGATATTTACATACCATGAATCATCCTCACCATTTCATCCTGTGTCATATCCATTAAAATTAAGATCCATAAAATACATTGACAATGGAAAATAATTGACAGTCAATAGTTTCATGGCCTGCTGTATGGACACAGATCCCGAACTCCTGATATGGCATCGTAGCTAAAAGGAGTATAAACACAGCTGAATGAAATATATATATCACTAAAAGATTAATGCTTTATGATATAATATGAGGATTTTTATTCACATCTTATGATTGTCATTTCTAGCTACCATGCATGTAATTTCCTAAGAGTTTCCCTAGCAAAAATATTGTAGCACTTAAAATACCTAGAAAATATGTTATGTAGGTAAAATAAAATTAAAATTAAATAATACCTTCCAGCACGGCCTACAGGCATAGTTAGATTTCGAAGTTCATATTTTTGTAAAATGTGGTAATATTTAGGAGATTTACAACAATTTAATTTCTTTACTTTAAAACTAAAAAGGTCAAAGTTCATTTTCCTGTTAAGGGAAAAATTTCACACAAAGTTAATTAATAAATTTCATTCCTGAATCGGTCAGGAAAATATGGAATAGGCCTCTACCACTAGTGCTAGTTCAGAATGTATCCGCATTTAAGCACTGGTACAAACGTTAACATTTATATGGCGGAATGCTTGACAATTTTCGAGAAAACCGCGATAAAGGATTTTTTGTCATGAAAAGTCAACTTAAAAATAAGAGAAAGTCGTCGCTAATCTTCGTGTTACTTTCCCTAAAGGTACCTAACCCAAATACAAAGTTTTGTTTTCGTAAGATTTTCCGTTACAAAAGGCCGTATTGCAAAGAGCGCGTATTCAGACTGGGTGGCTTATAACTATCCTTCAGAGAATTTTTCACGAAAAAAGTTTCAAATAAAAGTTTTAGCTCTTAGTATAGACAACCTATGTGCAAATTTAAAGAAAATCGTTGGCGCCGTTTTCGAGAAAATTGCGAAAAACGAAAATTTCTTCATGTGAAATCCCCTTAAAAATAAGGGAAACTTGTCGCCAATCTTCGGGCCACATCTTCAGAAGGTACCTGACCCAAATACAAAATTTTCTTTCCATACGATTTTCCTTTCTGGAGTTAGACTGTTCACAGACATCCACACAGACACCACACACGGACATGTTTCCGAAAATAGTATTTTTGGATCTAGGAGACCTCAAAACATGCATTTATGTTAAAAGCTCAACTTCGAATTTGGGAGTCGAAAACAGTACGGTACTTTCTCTGCATATAGTAGACTACCTATGGTACGGGCAGAGGAAGTAAAAATCACAATAAAACAAAATATTTCGATTTTGAATAAAATTTTTGTGCACATTTAGCAATTTACGAATATTTCTCGAGTGTTTGATGCTTATTTAGACAATTTCGCACAATCGAACAAATTTCTCCATATTTTGTGGTTTGAATTTTCATATAGTCGTAATTGGTATTTTACGATTGTATAACTATGTTTTACAAGTTTTATATATATATATATATATATATATATATATATAGGCTATATAAAATTTCGTGCTTATCGCTGTTACCAAAACACACACACACACATATATATATAGGTTTCTCTACCATATATATATATATATATATATATGGTAGAGAAACCTATTTATAATCTGTTCTAAATTCCTTTGCAAAATAATCGGAATAGTCTATGCTAGGAAGCCCTTCACCAAACCCATGTTGATACTGGAAATTTAATGGAAGAATGCAGTCAAACCAGCACTGATATTGAAGGCCCGGCTGTCGACTTCCGGCGGCAGTGTTCACATCGCATGCAATTAATTTAAACAAGTTTTTGGGAGCCGATTGCACCCCCAGCTGTCACGTCCCTTGTTAATTAATGACCGTGTTGACAATGGGCGGCGACGTGCGTCTATGTCAACAAGCAGGTCGAGCGGAAGGTTTTCGCGCTAATTTCCTAATAGACTAGATCGATGGACTGATTGTTGAACTGTGAACACAGCCACGAAGAGGATGTGCACGTATCAGGATTCGTTGTTCCCATGTTTCCTGTTGTCATGTCTACCATGGCCTCCTGAAAAATGCATGTTCGATTTGTGTCACTTTCCAGCGGATTGCGATCTTCATTTTGTACGTGATGGCCATGCTTCCTGTTATTTCACCTTTAACACATGAAATACTAAATGCGATCAATGCAATTAAAGTAATGTATCTAAATGAGAAATAGGCACTGGATGTTAGGCAATGTGCCTATTTGAGTGGCTTTTGCAAGGTTTTTTAGGCCTTTTCCTGCCGATTTTTAAGTTTTTCATGCTCAGATCCAATCTCTAATGTGAATGTTATATTTAAACTAGCAGGTGCTCGCGGCTTCCCCTGCGATTATGAATTCAATCGCTAGGGTTCGTTTCGCAAACATACCTTCTCGCAAAATAAAATATCTCTTCACCCACTATCGTAAATAACTACAGGGTGTTGATGAATAACATTCAAAAATTTTACCTGTGTATAGAGGGGACAAAGAAAAGCAACTTTTATTAGACGATTTTTGCTCTATGGACTTAATTTTTCCTGTTATAGCATAAAATATCCCAGGGAACGGCCGCCACTGACTTCTAACATTTGAAAAAATGCAAAACAAAGGAACTTCGTTGTTAATACTGGAGTTATGAATTAAAAAAAAACGGATGCAGGGGTGGCCAGCCATGTGATTAGTCTGTAAATGTTGCAGATTATGGAAACACTCAATTATGATATAGGCCCTAGCTGTTGATGAATGATTAGGAATGAAGTTTATCGATCACTAAGAAGTCATGACTTCAATTTAATGAAAGTTTTAACCATATTTCGCTTCATTATTGACTTATTAGCACTAAATTGTAATCATTTTAATGCTCTGTAGCATACACATTTTACGTCATAGAGCAAAAATCTCCTGACAAAAGTTGCTTGTCTATGTCCCCTCTATACAGAGGTAAAATATTAAGGTTTTATTCATTAACACCCTGTATATCGTAATCTTTCTGCCCAGTGCAGCTTGCTTTCTAAACAATTGTACTAGTACAATTTTTTTATGTAAATTTCTGGATGGGCAGGGTTTTAAAGGCAAATGCTTACAATATCTTCATTTGAATTCTATTTTTATCTCTCTGTAACAGAATGACAACAAACTCTTTGTCCTCCATTCTGCCTACTATAAAGGGTTACATCTTTGACGTAGGATAGAATCCTCGTTTGGATCAACAGTAAATAAGGTAGGGCCTAATTTAGAGTCAAGGGTTCTAGAAATAGAGTCACAGAAGTATCAATTAAGTTCCATACATCAAAGACAGTATTCCTAACTCTGCTATAGAATAATACTCTTCCAATTTAATGTGTCTGTAACAAGAGTAGAAGCTTGGAAATTGTAATATAAAGGATCTTCCTTGCACAAGTGTTCCTTAAGTGGGGGGGGGGGCTGAAATCAGATGAGGATCAAGTGGTGAGAAATGAAGCAACAATTGAAATAGGACTGGCGTTGTTGATGTTTTAATGGATGTTTTCAAAGGAATTTTAAAATTTCACAGTTATGCTTACAAGTTTCAAATAAATTATTAATTAATGCACAGAAAGACAGTTTTCATAATCTACAATAATAATAATAATAATAATAATAATAATAATAATAATAACAATAATAATAAGATAAAGTGTTTGTCTGTTTGTCTGTGTGTGATGCCCAGTGAAATCTATTGCACGCAGAGATCTGAAGTTTTAAACATAGATGGACTGAAAGGTGGCCGAATGCACCTCGACGCCGGTTTTTTAATTTCAGCTTTCGTTCGCGAGTTATGAGTGAAAAACTGCCAGAAAACGTTAACATTTTAAAATTAAAATATAACATGTAAAAATGAACTGGATCGATTCTGAAATTTATTGAATGTTGCGCTTGACGGACGAGATGAATAAAAAACAATTGAATAAGTTTATTTAATAATTATTAAATAATTAAATAATTAATAATTAATTTCTTAATTAAATTAATATTTTGAAATATTCTGTTAACTTTAAAATAATGTTCTTTGAAGTCATTAAAAACGGCCTATGTGTAAGGAATTTAATTTAGTCTATTCCGTTTTTCAATATGATGAGCAGGTCTTGGATTTGTTTGGAAGCATGGCCTACTGTTAACAAAGCTTCTAGTTGTATACGAGTCCAAGTGAGGTATGCTGACTTAGTTCTGGTATCGGACAGGATGGCTTCTGATCAGTCTGAACTATAAAGAGTGAATATTTTAATAACGAGGCTAGAAGTGGTGGTCTGCTTTAAGTGGGCTCCTACACGCTGCAAGCTGTATCGATCACAACCTGTACCACACCGCATTATACTAACCAATGTTAATATCTCTTAAGCCTTACCAGTATTTATCATAGTCGTACCAGAATGCGTGGACATCAACTCATCATAAATCCTCGTGCTGCGAAAAATTCATATTTTTAGATTTATTTTTATTCATTCATACTATAATACGGTTATTACATGTGACCTAAGAGTACCGTATCTTAATTAGAAGTACACTAGACTCTCACTAATCAGATCGGGGTAGTGAAAATGACGCATTACTGGAAGGTCGTTAATAAAACCACTTGAAATGCGTAAAAGTTCCGTTTTATTACAAATAATAATATATTTTTAAAAGGCAAAACAAATATTTTTTATGCCATAATACTGCATTAAAATGAAATACTTTTCAATTATCTTTTAAAATTTGTTGACACAAGGTTTTATATGGTTATGCTAGTGTAGGCTTCAGTAAAAAGAAACACGCCAGTCTAAAAACAACGATGGACTAGGGTCGGATTAGCGAAGTGCCGGAGTACAGAGTCTACTGTACTGCTCTACAAAGTGATTATGTATTAAAAAGTAAAGTGTTCCCTATACAGACCATGGAGGCCCAGAGGGTTCCAGAAGGTTGAGGCTCCCAGATTTTGGACATTCGACACATGAAGGTGGTAAGGTTATCAGTCTTACGCACCGGCCGTCTTTACCCCCAGGATTGCTCCTGGTACTCATTTCTGTTAGAGGCTGAGTCGACCCCAGGGCCATAGTGCCACCAGAAGAATTAGGCCAATTGAAAAACTCTAACGACCTCATCGGGGATCGAACCCGCGACCTTCCGGTTTGTAGCGCAGCGCCTCAACCACTACTCTACAATTATGTATTACATAGTGTATGTATTACTTACTTACTTATCAATGACAATATATAATTCCTCAACAAGCTAAAGGAATATTATCTATTTTATGGAACCCGGAGGTTCATTGCCGCGCTTACATGGGGCCACCATTCAACCCAATTTTGCGCTAACTCCATTCAGCCACCACTCGCAAATCCTACTTCCCTTAAATATATTCTAATATTGTCCTCCCATTTACGTCTAGGTCTTTCCCTTCGGGTCTCCCACTCAATGTTTTAGCCCAAATACAAAATATTGTTTTCGTACGGGTTGCCGTTCTAGAGCTACACTGTTCACACACACACATACATGTTTCCGAAAATAGTGCTTTGGATTCAGGAGACCTCAAAATAGGGATGAGCATCGATAGTTAATATCGGAGGAAACCATCGATGTGACGATAATATCGACCTGAAAACATCGATGTATATTTCTAAAAATGTAATGGTTTCAGAAAATTAGGCAAAATTCGTAAATAAACTGAAATATGTTAATATAAACTATCGATATAAGAATCGATGTTTCGGAAAACTATGTTGCTGTAAATAAAATTATATCTTTAAACAAAGGAGGTCTATTAATCTTATTTTTATTATAAAAAAACATCGATGTCGGGGAGAATCATTGATGTAACAAAAACATCGGCTATTTTCCATCGATGTAAAAAACATCGATCATCGACATGAAAACATCGGCCATCGATGCTCAACCGTATCTCGGGCTCGATTCCCGGCCGGGTCGGGGATTTTTCAGTAGTGAAAAATCAATTTCCCGGGTTCAGGACTAGGTGTTTGTCAGTAGGTTAAGATAATGCACATTGTGCGCGATTCCTTAATTATTAAAACATGATTTATGTTAAAAATTCAACTTCGAATTTCGGGGTCCAACACAATACTTTCTCTATCTATAGAACCTACGATACGGGCACAGGAAGTAGCAAATAGTCTAGGACTCAACTGATTCCCATGAATGTGAACGTATGTTTTGTTTGGCAACACAGCAGGAGCTCAGAGGAGTTGTTAAGAGGCTCTTTGAATGAAGCTTTATCTCTCTCCTCTTCCACTCTTGTGGTAAAGCGATAGCTTCTAGCTTTCAATAAGGATGCCAATCCTTCTCCTTTACGACGTTCTAATCATCTCTTCCTGTCCTCATACATTCTTCTTCGTGTTCATCTCGTACTGAAATCTTTATAAGCGTGTGCTAGTGTGCAGTTTTAGGATGAAGGAAAATAAGTTATTAGGTACAAGAATGATACGTTCTGAGATTGTGTGGGGGTTGGGAAAATGTCTTTCTGTCCGTCCGTCTATCTGCAGTCTGTCTGAATTGGCGATAACTCTAATATGCTTTACAGGATTTTCATGAAACTTGGTATACGCATTTATAACGTCCATGGGAAGAAACCTATTGATTTTGGACCAAATCGGGTGATCAGACCGGAGTGCCTATTTTATGGATATATATTAGAAAGAATTTATCAATTGCAAATCAGTTCTTATGGCAACATATTGTTTTACAGTGTTCAAATACGGCTTTGGAAGTTGCAATCAGTTAGCTTTGACAAATAACACTACCCACATATTCTTTCACAAACTAGACCTTTGTTCTTCCGTAACCACTGCTTAATGAATCGATTACAAAAAAACTTATTTTCTGCATTTTATAATTGCAATTATTATCATTGATTAAACAAAAGCATTCTGGCACTTTGTTATATCAGTTTAACTGATTTTAATTAATTACACTTCAAAATATCATAAATAATTATTAGGCGATAAGTAGATGGTTTTTGGAGGGAGGAAAAAGCACAATATTGAGTTTCGCTCAAAACATTACTTAGGCCTACGGCCTCCATTTCTCCCCATTCATTCTAAGTCTGCAATTTCTAATCATAGCGAAGGATGTTTCAATATTAGTTAGTTAATTGCCTTTTCATTAACTTCAAGAGAGTTATCCGTTTCTTTACAAATAGATCACGGTTTGTTCCAAACAAATTGTTGCCAACCAAATAAGCCTGAATCCCACGATAACACGAAATTACCAAAAAAGATTTGGTGGACAAATTTTTAAGAAAATTGTTAGTATCGTTTTCGAAAAAATCTCGAGAAATATAGTTTTTCTTCGTATAAAGTAGTAAGATAAATCAACGCCAATCCCCAAAAGATATCTAACCTACAAAGAAGTACTTTTACCGAACGCATGAACATTTCCCCTGTCAGACTCTAGTGAACGCTTACAGTCGTCTCTCCAGGAAATTACACACAACTTCTATGTGACACGCTATCTCCATTTTATTTCTGATGCTATTGTTGTCCTACCTTTCTTTTTCTGGACTCGACTTCACTTCCTGTACACAAGAGCCATCTGACGGACATGGAATATGATGTGCGAGAAAGCGAATAACCGACAATGCATTCTAGAAGGCCGTGTTTTGTGCACAGTTCAGTGTAAAGAAGATAGTCTGCTGTTTAACTGAACTTCTGAACTTGTTAAAGTACAATGTTTTTGGCTGTTCTGAACACTATAAATTTCAACTTAACAATCCTATTTTAAAACTTAACTATTCAAACTTATTTTCGTAAATTTTTTTCTTCATTTGGGGGGGGGGGGGGCGGGCCCTTCGGGCTCTCTCCCTGGCTACGTCCCTCGTACCGTCATCCATTGTCGCCTCACTTAAGGGGAACATACAGCTTTGGGTGAAATTCATAGGTGAGAAACAGATGAAATTCATTGTCTTTTTTCTAAGGAATGAATTGCTCTACAACGTTGTGATATTGTCATTCTTTTAATGTATGGGGTTTGAACTTGACACTGTATTTTAATTCCCCCCATAAATATTTGTTTCTTGTATTCAGGTATTCATTACTTGTTTTTCATTTATTATTATTGTTATTATTGTTATTATTATTATTATGTATTTCATGTTTTTGCCCTGGCTGAGTGATAGAGAAGGCCTTATGGCCTTAACTCCGCCAGGTTAAATAAATATATAAAATAAATAAATATTAGCCATATACTGTTAGAAGAACTTGAAGAAAATATCACCAGAGAAATAACTCTATCTTCGAAGCTGAACTTATGCGCGTGAAACAAAATTTCCTAAAAAGGTGCCAGTATTGTATGGATGAAAGAAGAGGACATTTCCAACATCTCTTGTGATGAGGTACTTGGTTATTTCCATTTTAATTTTAACTGTAACTATGAGAACCTGAATCGTTACACTGTTAGCGGCTTTATTTACGTAGATTTTTCACTCGATCGCTCGGGAATTAGAGCTGTGGCCACCGCGACGCAGAAAACCGCAAGATTGGCTAACTCTTACGTGAAACGCACTATGCAAAAAACAGAACTGAATAACATATAAATGAGGTTCAAGTGTAGGCTATACTTAGTTACTTACTCGCAAAATAAAATCTCTGTTTTACTGTTTGTATCATAAGTAGCTATTTTCCATCTAAATAACTGCCTTCAACTACTAAATATGTAGTCATTTTAGGACATCCTGTATTGCGGATACAAGACAAAGCACTTTCTAGTGGCGTAGCGGGGAAGGCCCCATGGGATCTCTAACTCAGCTCTCCTCTCTGCTTTATAAACAAATGCAAGCCAGCACACAATTCCCCCATGCATGGAATAACACTTTCCCATTCTGCTCACTTTCCGTCTATTCTAGTCTTGTTTCTATTTCTACTTGTATCTGCTCTCTTTTTATAAACCTGTATATTCTTGTGTGTCTCTTAATGGAGTAGCTTGCCACTTTAAAATAACTGGTTATAAAATAATTTGAATGTGCAGTACTTTTTAAATGCATTTATGAAATTACCATTTAAGTGTTAAAAAGATAAATATCATCTAAAATTTATAACGGTTACCCTTAAAAGCCTGAGTCTCAATAATAATTTATCTCGCTAATTATACATCCATGCCAGACCATACAAAACTCACTTACTCAATGGCAATAGACAATTCCTCAGAAAACTAAAGGATATTACCTACTTTATCAAACCCGGAGGTTCATTGTCGCGCTTACCTGAGCCCGCCATTCAACCCTATTGCTGTTCTAACTCCATCCAACCATCCCTCGCAAATCCTATTTCCCTTAAATCTAGCCTAGTATTGTCCTCCCACCTACGTCTAGATCTTCCAAGTGGTCTTTTCCTTTCGGGTCTCACAGTAAATACTTTCGAGATATATATCTTTCCTCCCCCATGCGCGCAACATGTCCAGCCCATTTCATCCTCCGTGATTTAATTACCCTTACTATATCCGGGACGAGTACAGGTTATGAAGCTCGTCGTTATGCAGCTTTCTCCAGTCCCCATTTTCATATCTCTTAGGCCCAAATATTTTCCTAAGCACCCTGTTTTCAAACACTCTAAAATTATGTTCTTTCATATTTTTTATACGAAGGTTAAAAGATAGCTCAAATATATAGAAATATTTATAATTAAATAATTGATTGAATAAGGGCAATTTGTTTTTGCATTTTTTTATATATTTTGAATTTTTCGTCATTCTCAAGAGATAGGTCATTTTTTGACAATTTTTGGTCCATATTCGGCATTTTTAGGTCATGTTTCAGTGGAGATAGAGAGGAGCTTTCAGACAACAGACAATAGTTTTTATTTGAGAATCTCCACCAAGTGTTCATAGTTCATTTTAATTCAGGTTTATTGTAAACACCTTAGCAGTTTGACTTGTAGCATTAAATAATTATTTTTTTATTTGTTTTTAAAGGACACATATTTTCTAGGAGCAATTTGATGGGCATTCGAGTTCAGAAAAAAAAAAATTCGCTAAGGGTGTCCAAGTAGTAAAATTTACTTACTTTTTAGTAACAAAATAAGTGTGTTTTATATCGCATTGTCATCCATTAAATTGCTCTTAGCAATTGATTACAAGTACTTAAAAAACTAATTATAAGTATTGATCATTTTTTAAATATTTTTGGTCTTTTCACTATTTTTAGGTCATAAATGCATTTTTCATTTTTTCATTAAATGACTTGCCCTACTTACAAATCTTTATTTTTACATTACTGGTATTAGGCCTATAACAGTTTACATGATATTAGTAATTAATTAAAAAAATGTATTAGTCTTTCACCAAAAAGGAAAATGGCCTTTAGTTAGAAAAGGTTGAAGACCACTTCTCCACTGAATGTAATCCATTGAAATGACGGAGCAGATTTCATCTGTTAATGTAGTTAAAGTCTCCGAGACAGTTGTGTGGGGGTGGGCATTTCGCCGTGACAGGTTAATTCGGCGTCAGAAACAGTCCGTTGTCTGCGTCTGACGTCTCTACCCGTCATCCATTCATGTTTTATATAAAAACGATGAGAGGAAGCGACCATTACGGTATTGCTTTGTGTAGGAGATATGTCTCTAATGATCCTTTCCTGTCAATCTCGCAATGTAAGAGAGCCGTCCATAAAGTAAGTTCCCTGGGGCCGTTTACAGAAACAAAATACAATTTCATGGAAATGTTTATTGCAACAGATACAGCAAGTGTTCAGCTACTTTTCAACCTATTCGCCACCGGAATTGAGACCTTTTACATTCCGTGGGACCAACGTTTGAAAATCTGTGTCGGAGAAGATTGCCGCCTGGGATTTGAACCACTGTCTGACAACCATCTCCGGCTCTATGTCATTCTCTGTTATTTCTTGAGATGTAGGAAAAGATGGAAATCACTGGGAGCGAGGTCCGGGCTGTAGGATTGATGTTTGCTGGGAGACTTGCTGGGAGGTGTTTAAAAATCCACCCTACAGCCCGGATCTCGCTCCCATTGATTTCTATATTTTCCTACACTTCAAGAAATTATAGAGAATGACAAAGAGATGGACAAAACTTTCCCACTTAAAACGTTGAAGTTGTGCCTGTGTTTGAGCAGCCGAATGAAGTCGTGAATCAAAATAGTATATTGCGATACAAGTGCCGTAAGCGATGCATACGGATCGAGGAAAGAGTTTTTTTCTATCTCGGAGATCCGTTATGCGCTTACGGCACGAGTATTGCATGCTATTTTTTGCACGATGATTATTTATATCAATTTAATCATATTAATTGTGATATTTCTTGAAAATATTATATATATATATATATACATTTTTGAAGATAGATGTTTATTTCAGAAAGTGATTCGCATGTGTTTGTTGTTATGCGAACCGAATATTTGTTCTGGGGGGCCTTGTCCATAAAGGTTTGTATTATGATGTGCCGAAAGTAAATTCATAACCGCACGGAAACACTTACCGCACATAGCAACAAGATTGCGTGTGGGAATGTCAACTTACGATCCACATTCGTAAGTACCACTAATTAGTTAAGTCGTGCAAAAACACATTTTTCAGACAACTTCCCACGTCTCTTGTTTTGATAGCGCATCGTAGTGTTTGAAGAGTTGTACAATAGGCCTCTTGAGTTTATTCCTTGTTTTCTTGGCAGAAATCCCAGGCTCGGGTCTTTGGCAGTAGAAGAGTATAACATCGGCATTGAAAACTGTTACCACGTTAATAATAAATGCCTTGACAGCAACGGCGATTACGTTGAGAAAAACTTTGTAAATCAAGTTTTGTGTTGATACTTTCGTTATTATTTAGTTATGCCAAATCGTTCTTTACTTTCTGGACGAACCTCGTATAATATAATATGTTGAAGTGTTGGACTCGCATTCGGGACGTCCCAGCATCAAATCCCGTGGCCGACCAATTTGACATGGGGTTTTTTTTCATCGGTCGTAAAGGCAAATACCGAACTGGATAATTACTTACCATGATTCAGTCCTCGATATTTCATCCAGTACCATATCCATTTAAATTAATTTCAGTTGAAATTTGCTGACATAAAGTACACTAACAATAGAAAATAGTCTACGGTCAGTAGTTGCATGGCCTACTGTATAGACACAGATCCTGAACTCCTGATATGGCCTCGATGCTAAAAGGAGTATAAATACAGCAGGATATACATATACTAGCTTAAAAGACCCGGCGTCGCCCGGGTTTTGTATTTTTTAATTGGAAATTAGCTTATGAAGGATTTTCAATTTTAAATTCTAGGTCCTTATATAGGCATTTATAATTTGAAATAGGAAGAACGACTTATTACACTCAAACTATTCCCTCAGAAAACGCTTGATATAATTTTGTATGGCTCATAGAGGATCTTGAATTTTGCATTCCATCGTTTGTACAGTGCACAGCAAGCCTGGTAGAGGTTTAAATAAGAAGAAACAGAAATTCCTGTAACATAAAATTGTAATATCGAGGCGGGAAATTTCCCACTCTTATGTTACCATAAAGTCGTTTTGGGGATGAAATTAAACAGAAAGCATTATCACTTTCATACTTTTCTCTCCAAAAACCTGCGATATAATATAATAATATACACATTACCATACCTCGTTTTGTTTTCTCTATGTCCAGGGTAGAGAAAGTTATGTGATTCCATTATTTTAGTGGATTTCATTCTGTAATATTTATTTATAACATGAATTATTTTGATAACTTCTCTTATTTGTCAAAAGTGCATTTCATTTCTTTTTTCCAAGCCCACCTGATACCATTTGGCAACAATATATTCTGTGATTTGGAATTGATAATTATATGTAAAAAGGGATTAAGTATTTTCAAAAACATTTAATTTTTGGCATTTAGAATCAGAATTTTTCAAAATCCTTTCTTAGTGAGCACCTACATTATGAAACGAAGGTACTGTCAAAATTCCAAGTCTCTACCTGTTATAGTTTAGGCTGTACGTTGATTCCTGTCATTCAGTCAATCAGTCAGTCATTCATTCAGTCAGTCAGGACAAAGCCTTTCATATATATAGAGATATGTATATATATGTATATATATATGTATATGTATATGTATATGTATGCATACAGGGTGTTAATGAATAACGCCGAAATATTTTACCTGTTTATACAGGGCAACATAGACAAGCAACTTTTATTGGGAGATTTTTGCTCTATGACGTAACATGTGTAGGCCTATGGGCATTAAAGTCATTACAAATTTGGTGCTCATAAGTCAATAATAAAGTGGAATAGGTTTAAAATTTTCATTAAATTGTCTTCACGCCTTCTTAGTGATCGATAAAAACCTCAT
This sequence comes from Ectobius pallidus, assembly GCA_964059195.1. Classification (NCBI taxonomy): domain Eukaryota; kingdom Metazoa; phylum Arthropoda; class Insecta; order Blattodea; family Ectobiidae; genus Ectobius; species Ectobius pallidus. The sequence goes on along the minus strand of CAXKWD010000002.1, from coordinate 19,854,188 downwards.
TCTTAATAAATCATTCACAGCTATTTCATAATTTAGAGTTTTCATAATCTGAAAAAAATTTTTGCAGACTAATCACATGATTGGCCGTGACTGCATTATTCTTGTTTATTCATAAGAACTGACTACAGTGTTAACAACGAAGTTCCTTTGTTTTGCTTTTTTTTTTCTAATGTTAGAAGTCAGTGGCGGCCATGCCCTGGGAGATTTTATGCTGTAAAGGAAAAATTGAATCCATAGAGCAAAAACCTCTTATTGAAAAGATAGATGTATAAGCATTCATGAACCACAGATTATTATCTCTGTTGGATATTACATGAGAATATTATAGGAGAAAAATTCCTCCGACACTGGGACTTGAACCCAGAACCTTTGGCTGTTCGTGCTAATGCTTTACCAACTGAGCTAAGCCGGAGTTAAATTCACAGCGCCAGATGGAACCTCTCTCCTATTCCACAGCGCCAGATGGAACCTCTCTCCTATTCCATCTGGCGCTGTGAATTGAACTCCGGCTTAGCTCAGTTGGTAGAGCATTGGAGCGAACAGTCCCAGTGTCGGAGGAATTTTTCTCCTATAATATTCTCATGTAATATACTCTTATTGAAAGTTGCTTGTTTATGTCCCCTCTATACACAGGTAAAATATTTCGGTGTTATTCATTAACATCCTGTATGTATATGTATTTATTATGTATATGCTTATGTATGTATGTATGTATGTATATATATATGAAATATGCGTGAGTGTCATTAACAAGCGAATGGTGTCGTGCCAAGCCACACTCGGTTTGCTCCATGAACAAGGAGGTAAATAGATTATCACGGGAAGTTTGATGATAAAAACGGAGTTGAGTCCGCAGTGGGTAACATGATTACGTGCGGTCACATAGCGAGTGTGTGCCCTGTTAGTACGCCTCCCTTGCCAGTTGTTTCTTAATTCTGCCAATAGACAGCTCTCCCGTCGCTCGTTAAACCCTCTTACGAGAGTGTGACCTCTGCCACAGGAAACATTAGACAGTTCCGTATGTTGTTATTATTATTAATTTTATTATTATTATTAACTTATTATTATTATTTTTAAGTACCAGTATGGGGCTTTATGTGATTATGTGCGGGACGGGAAATTGTCTGTCCATCTGTCTCTCCGTCCGTGTGTCTGTACGCGCGATAACTCAAATACGCTTTATCCGATTTTCATAAAACTTGGTATACGCATTTATAACGTACATGGCAAGAAGCCTATTTATTTTGGACCAAATCGGTTGACCGGTACCGGAGTAATGACTAATTAAAGGTCACATGTTTTTTTTTAATGGGAAATCATGACTATACTATAATGCCGCGTTTCTAATCATTGAGGGCCTTCATTACAATGCAGTCAGATGTTTGTTTATTTCGTTGATCAAGTTTAAATGAGTATTACATGAATACTGTCACATGCAGAAGGTATATTACTGTGAAATAATTAGGCCTACGTACATTAAGCGGAGTTCTTAGTCAGTGCATTTTATGAAATGTTCACATATTTTAAGAATTTCTTGTATCGGTATATACGAGTATATGAATTAAGGTTAAGTATCAAAGTTCAGACCTTTGTTCTTCCGCAAGCCCTGCTTAATGAATCGATCTGGAGCTTAACTCGGAGATAGATTACAAAAATAACTTATTTTCTGCATATCATAATTGAAATTATCACTAATTAAACAAACACATTGTGGCACTTTGTTATATCAGTTTACCTGATTTTATTATTATTGGAATCATACCGTGAACTAAGAAAACACTAGGAAAACTATTTTTTTTTTAAACTTCAAAGAAGAACTTAATAAGTCTCTCCAAACGCAGTCCAATTAATTTTAGATTTTTTCCATTATCAAATCAAACGTAGTCCGATTAATTTTAGCTTTTTTCGAGTAACAAATCACAGTTCATTTTCGACATAAAAGTTTTTCACTTCATAACATGCCTGCTTTAATTACTACTATTTTCGACATCGCAATGCAAGATTCTTTTTTGTAGGCCTGTAATATTGCTAGCGTCACACAACATATGATGGTTATATTACAATAACTCAGCTCTTCTGTAACGCTATTACCAACTCATTTCATTCTGACCTTCCCAGAGTAACTCTGCTTAAACCACGTCATTAGGAATAGGGCAGAGAAAAATAGTGCATTGCTCTGTATGATTGGTTCGTTTAAGAGCTTGTTCGTGTTTAATTCTTAATACACCACATGAAGTGTTTACGTTGCTGGTGTAAGAACTGAAACAGTCAAAAATACTATGTCCTTTCACTGACAAGCTATTTTATTAATAAACTTTATCACTTTCTTTTGTTACAGTGCTTGGTCGGCAACAAATACCTGCCCTGCCCTCTGCCAGCAAAGCTGGAACTGGAGCAATATGAAGCCATATACTCAAAGTCACGTGATTTGGGGCTAAAAGCTGATTTGTTGGACACCTGGTACAGCAGAGATGACACTAACTATGTCCTTAGACAACCCAGGTAAATATTAATGTTTATCCCTAAAAGTGCCAGGCAGGACAGGAAGGACAACATTTTCCCGTCCCCCACACTATCTCATAAAGTACCATTCTGGCACTTAATAATAATAATAATAATAATAATAATAATAATAATAATAATAATTGTTATTAAGGAATATTCCACAATACAATGGTTTTCCTTCATCCCACAACAATCTTTTGCCTCCATAAGTCCCTTTCCATAGCATCTTCTTCACTCAATCCTTTTCTCGCCATACTCCTTTTCACCCCATCCATCCAGCACTCTTTGGGCTTCCCTCTTCTTCTTTTTCCTTCTACTTTACAATCCAAAATTTTCTTGCGTATTCTATCCTCTGTCATTCTGAGTACATGTCCATACCATTTCATGCGTCTTTCTTCTACAATTTCCAAAATATTCTTTTCAACTTGCATTATTTCCCTTATTCTATTATTCCGATTTTTTTCTTTTCTGGATTTTCTTGCTGAACGTCTCCAAAAATCCATTTCTAATACCATTCATTTGTTTGCTTGTTGTCTACTTATGGTCCAAGTTTCATCGCCATATAATGTTGTACTTTGGAATAATGCCTGATATATTAATTTAGTTCAATGTAAAATATTTTGCAATAATAATAATAATAATAATAATAATAATAATAATAATAATAATAATAATAATAATAATAATAATAATAATAATTATTATTATTATTATTATAATTATTATAATTATTATAATTATTATAATTATTATTATTATTATTATTATTATTATTATTATTATTATTATTGTTATTATTATTATTATTATTATTATTGTTATTATTATTATTATTATTCCTATGTTTACAGCGATGTGCGAACTGAGGAGTGGCGGGTTCAGTGCCAGGAGCTGCAAGAAGTTATTCAGAACGCGGCCCGTGAGTTGGCCACCACCGAAACCAGAGCCGTGCCAACCAAGTATCGACACCTTGCGTATTCAGCTGTGGAGAGACAATTCACCCATGCTCTGGGTAAGTTATTCTTATTTCATTTGTTAATGTATAAAGCTGTTGTCCCACGACCCGATTTTTTTGGGGTTCAGAAAGTTGTATCAAATAGCATTTCTCTACAATAATAATAATTATTCTTAATACACACGAGAGTGAATTTTGGTCAGATATTATTATTAAGGCAAGGCATTTGATGATTTTGCATCTTTTTTATATGAAGGTTAAAATATATCTCGAATATATATATATAATGAAATAATTGATTAAATAAGGGCAATTCGTTTTTGCATTTTTTGCTTTATTTTGCATTTTTCATTTTCAAGAGATAGGTCATTTTTTGGGAATTTTAGGCCATTTTCTGCATTTTAGGTCTTTTTCGGCATTTTAGGTCTTTTTCGGCATTTTAGGTCATGTTTCAGTGGAGGTAGAGATAGCTTTTACATGTACAAATCTTTAATTTCAGACAACAGACAATCGCTTTTATTTGAGAATCTCGGCCAAGTGTTCATAGTTCATTTTAATTCAGGTTTATTGTAAATAGCATAGCATTTTGTCTTGTAGCAATAGATTACTTATTGGTACACAAATCGCATTATTAATACTAGAATCAGCAGTCGCCGTAATTCAATCCTACGTATTTGCGCCATAGCTCAAATACGCTGTATCCGATTGCCACGAAACTTGGTATACCCATTTATGACGCCCATGAAAAGTGCCCTATTGAATTTGAACCTAATCTGTTGACCGGTACCGGAGTAAACCCCAATTTAGTGTATATTTTAAAGGCGCAATAATTCGAATACGCTTTTTCGGATTTTTATGAAACTTCGTACACGCATTTATAATATCCATGGAAAGACGTCTATTGATATTCGACCAAATCGGTTGGCCAGTACCAGAATAATGCCCAATTTAGTGCATTTTATGTTAATATATAAGAAGTCGCGATAACTCAAATATGCTTTATTGGATTTTCTTGAAACTGTGTATACCCATTTATAATGTACATGGGAAGAAGTCTACTGATATTGGATCCAATCGGTAGACCGGTACCGTAGTAAAACCCAAAGACGCGGTAACTCAAATACACTTTACCGGATTTTTATGAAACTTGGTATACACATTTATAATGTCCATGGGAAGACGTCTATTGATACTGGATAAAATCGGTTGACCTGTTTCGGAGATATGCTCAATTTAGTGCCTATTTTATGGTAATATACGTATTCGAAAGAATTTATTTAAAAAAATGAAAATCAGTTATCTTGACAACATAACCTTTTGTTTTACTGTGATTTCTAAGGCTTTGGCAATTAAAATACAGTTAGCTATGACAACACTATTGCTTTAAATGCGCTTATCCCATAACTGACCCAGGTGGCTGAGATGGTAACGTCTTGGCGTCACATTCTGGAGTTCCATGGCTCAAATCCCGAAACCGGCCAATTTGACTTTTTTTATATTCTGCATATCATAACTGATTAAACAAAACATACTGGCACTTTGTAATATCAGTTTACCTGATTTTATTATTATTATTATTATTATTATAAGAGGGATAATCAATATAGGCCTAAATATGGTCAAACGTTGTTCGATTTGGACGAAACTCACTATACAGGGGTTTTCTGGGCCAAGTACCTCGAATCTGAGGTCGCTTTTACCACGCGACGCCTAAATGGGGTCAAACGTTGTTCGATTTGGACGAAACTCACTATACAGGGGTTTTCTGGGCCAAGTACCTCGAATCTCAGGTCGCTTTTACCAGGCGACGCTATCTAATCGTGGTATGTAATTCACGTGATTTAGGTGTTAATAAATATAATGATTTAACTATTATGCTCTTAATTTTTAATTTCTGAAATAATTATCGCGGGCGATCGCTTGATTTTGTAGGTCCATCCTTGACGATTCATTTGTTTAGAATATCAAGTCCCACAGACGTATGAAATTTTCAACCTACACAGAAGAGGGATATTCAATATAGGCCTAAATATGGTCAAACATTGTTCGACTTGGACGAAACTCACTATGCAGGGGTTTTCTGGGCCAGGGAACTCGTATCTGAGGTCGCTTTTACCAGGCGACGCTATCTAATCGTGGTATGTAGTCCACGTGATTTTGGTGTTAATAAATATAATGATTTAACTATTATGCTCTTAACTTTTAATTTTTGAAATAATTATCGCGTGCGAAGCCGCGGGCACACGCTAGTATAAAATAATTAAATCAGGTAAATTGATATAACAAAGAGCCAGATGGAGTTAATAGACTATATTTCGCATGCTTCTGATATACATGGCACAGACTTTGTGCTATTAATATTGTTATATAGGTCTATCTAAAACAAATGTGTATTATTAATAGAGTACCCTGTTTAAATATTATAATAATACGTTAGTAAGTAATCCATTAGCAGTAAAGTAGATAAATACATTTAAAAAACTAAAATCCCTTTAGGGTTGCCTACAGGCTGAGGTAGATTTCGAAGTGCTTTTGGTTTAATTTACTGTCGCTGCGTAGCACTCTTCTTTTTTAGCCTTGGCATGACAAACCCGCCATAATAACTGCAAAAAAGAGGAAAAGAGCACTTTTTCAAACATTCAAATCTCGCCTTACATGAGAGCTATCGAAAAACCAGTTATTGATTTGTAGAGTACTCATCAAGAGCTTTTCGACGATACCCCATAAGACGTAGTTTCAAAAATTTTGAATTTCCATCCCCCCACCAACCACCCCCAATCATACCCCCAAAACCCCCGAATCGTTGGTGTCACTGTGAACTCCATAGGGAGTGCTCTAATTTATTCAAACAAAGTTTCCCCTCTATACTTCATAGTGGCCGAGATATAAATTTTTCAAAATTTCAACCCCCTCCCCCGACCCTCCCCTTCGGCCAATTTTGCTCATTAACGAACTTGTCCGAACTATTGGGCCTAGAAATAACATAATAAAATTTTGTTCAAATATCTTCAAAATTACGATCGCTAGCGTGTAAAGATTACACAGAAAAAAAATTGAACGGGCGGTGGTTTCGTACTTAGGGAGGCATGAAACGTAAAGATATGAATTTTTTTTTCGAAAGTCAAGACATGGTATCTATTGTAATTGGTAGATTTTTCTTCGAAATCTACCTAATAAATCACACTTACTACCACCGTATGGGTTTAAGAAAATACTGACAAATATTTATAATTAACGTATGTTTACTTACCATGAGTTATCTGAAGGTATAACTTTTTCTCTGTGAATTGCAGATATCCATTTAAGCTTTCTGGATTCAATTTTGGGGAATTTCTCCCTCACAGGGAATCCCTCAATGTTCTGTGTTGAATACCCTGACTTCCGCCCTCTACAAATATTTCGAAAGGGGAGGAAGAAGAGTTGTGGGGGGGGGGGGAGAGGGGAACGTTTCTGTCTCAAAAACGAAAAATCGTATGAATATGAAATTTTAAATCTGGATTGCCCCTAATTCATAAAAGGCTACAGTAGTTTGTCTTACATTTTTGTAATGAATTTCAAGAAAAAATCGAAAGACAAATTTTAATTTCATGTAAAAGGATAAGGCACAGGAAAGGAACGATGAGCCTAATCATTGAGTTAACTGTTTTCCGTGCAGTCCGGCATAGGTTTGTATATTGTATGAAAAATTAGGTCTCTTGCATTTAAGGGTTCAGTAATTCCAGACTCTCCAGCTATCGTTATAAGAGGAAGTGTTTGCTTGTCTGTCTGTGCGCGATGCCCAGCAAAATCTACTGCACGCAAAGATTTGAAATTTTAAACTTAGATAGACTGAACGGTGGCCGAATGCACCTTGAAGCCGGATGTTTAATTTTCGCTTTCGTTCGCGAAAACAGTTTTTTCTTTGTATCGGTCTATGAGACCTCTCGTCCATGGTTACGTTAGTTTCTTCAGTTTACTATTTTGTGAATAACAGTAAGTAAACGACCGGGACCATCAAAAACTGTTGGGCTGAAAGTTTTAAGACTATGTCGTGACAGTTATGATGAATTATTTCGGTGAAATTTTACTGTCAGTGTTTTGAGAGAATGACTGTATGTCTCATATGTAAGGAGAAAATTTTGTAAGTTAAAAGCAATTTTGAACACAACCACTTATTATGGTGAACTGTGATTAGCATCTGGTTGATGTGTATGACGATACTAAAAAAAAGCATTTGTGGTGCCATGAAAACACCCAAAGATGATGGCGCAAGAATAACGCTTCGTTAATTAAGCATTTAGGAATAAATTTGTTTGAATTGTCCTAATACTTATAATTCACATTTTGTAAGTTTTTCATTGGTAAACGCCCCTTAATTCTGAGCGGTCACTGAGACCTTGACGCCCATGTAAAACAATATTCACGTACATGATTATGGGTTAATTCAATTTTGTACATCAAGTGAGTGTTATAGATATAAAATATTTTATTAAAACACTTGCAGGTGCCCGCGGCTTCGCCTACGATGATTAATTCGAAAATTAAAAGTTGAGAGCAACATAATTAAAACATTGTATTTATTATCGTTTTCACGCGAATCATTCATAAACTAAAGATTAATAATTATATCGAAACTGCTAAAAATCCGACTTTGGAGTGCATTCCACTATTAAAAAGCTCAGCATGAGAAAAACTACCTCAGATTCGAATTCCCTGGCCCAGAAAACCCCTGCATAGCAAGTTCCGTCGAAATCCATCAATATTTGCCCGTTTAGGCCTACATCCATCATCCCTTTTCCGTATATGTTGAAAAATGTATTATAAACAAACGAATCGACCACATGGATGAGCTCACAGATTTTTTTATTAAAATTTAACCGCCCATAGGCCAATTTGCCTGAATTATTTATCTTGATACAGTTTTGTTTTCCATTTTCCTTATTACACACAAACACAAATGCCCGAGGCTGGACTCGAACCCACAGCAGCACGCCTTAGCTACCGCTTCTAAGGAGACCGGCAGAATCGAATCGATCGATAATTAAATGCGATATATTGAAAAAAAATCATGATGCTTTTATTCCCGAGTTATGACAAAAACCTGCAATCGGTTTGACAAACGAAATGTATTATTCAAAATTGAAGTGCATTCGGCCACCCTTCAGTCCGTGTACGTTTAAAATTTCAGATCTCTGCGTTCAGTAGATTTCGCTGGGCATCGCGCACAGACAGAAAGAAAGACAAACACTTTCTCTTAGAATATAGATTAATTGTTATAAATTATCCGAATAGTAGGCCTATAACTTACTCATCTCGTCCAAGAACTCTGGTTTTAATTTGATTAACCTGCTTAGTCAAACGGGAATCGAGTTCTCCTTGAAAGGGTGAAATTTTCATATTATAACGCCTGGTGAAGGTGTTCAGACTACACGCACTACACGGATGTCAGAGAAGTTGTCGCACAGGCAAGGAGGTAAATTACAATAAATTATTCAACTCCAGCAATAGCGGCTGTTTTTCGGGCGTTTTAGGTCATCAAATTCTTAGCCCTAATTATATACCTTTCTAGAAATATAAATTCAGTCTCACATAGCTTACATGATATTTATCCGTGGTCTTTTTCATAGAACAGAGTTACAACCAGTATAACTACTTCACAATAGAGCTATTATAAATTAATTAAATCTTATTTCACGAAAGCAAATGAATGCGTACTATTTATTTATTTATTTATTTAATCAAGAATCAATATTACAGGTATACACCCAATTACAATGTTCATGACTATACTAGCAATACATCATGTACTTACAATAACACAAATATGAAATAGGTATAATAAAACTTAGGAAAGTTAGGGTAATGACCAATGTAAGGAAAGCAGTAAAGAGAATAGGAGAGATAAGGAGAAAGCAAGCATGAAGAATGTAGAGAAAAATAAGAATGATATAAGAGTAAAACAAATAATATAAATACTTTAAATATGTTAGTTGACAATATTATATATGGTATTACTATTCACACACAGATTCCTATGAATTACCATTTTGGACAAGTTTTAACAGTTGGTTTGCAGCAGAATAAAATTGTTTAAGATTCATTCCAAATATATCAATATTAAGTGGGTGGATTTAATTGTACCTATTCAACAATATTGTTCTGTTTATTTTGTGCAAGTCTGTGTTTACTCTAGGAATAAAAAATAGTTTTCTAATGCCCAGTTTCTACAAACTAGTGAATTACCTATGGGTAAATTACCCATGGACAAATTAGTTCCATTTAACCTACAATTATATAATGAGCAAGGCCTTGGAGTTGTACAGTTAATTTAATTCAGAAGGCTTTGATTCTCATTGTTTAAATATTACTATTGATCCTATGAAAGGCTAAATTTTATCCAGCCATCCATGAAAGGATAAATTAACCCGACGATTTACCCTTGGAAAGATCTAGCCCGAGTTTGTAGGAACATTTGTTCTGTCATTTTCATATTTACCCAGAGGACATTTATGTAGAAACTCGCCACAAGTGTATGTGATTGCTATCTTTAAATTATTTGTGTTGGTGTGGTGTCATTTTTGTGTAAATTCTGTCCATTGGATAATTTACCCATAGGTAATTCGCGAGTTTATAGAAACCGGCCATTAATCTACTATTTTTGCTGTATATATATATATATATATATATATATATATATATATATAAATTCTTTCTATAAGGTTTGTATCATCAATATTGGAATTAATTATTTTATACAAAAAACTTAATGACTGACATGCTTTTCTATGTGATAAAGCTTGGAATTCAAAATTTTCCAGGAGTTTATCATAATTCATATATAATGGATAATAGCCACAAGCTTTAAACATTAAAAACTTGAGGAATTTATGTAGTACTTTTTCGATTATTTTTTTTTTTTACAGTAAATGGATCCCAAATTATAGATCCATATTTCAAATTTTGTCTAACGAGAGAATAATATAAACGCCCATTTCACTCTATATCGCAATGCGAAGTATTAATTTTCAGGTCATATTTTTTTCCCCTCGTCTGCATTGTCAAGGAGACTGCAAGTAAACAAACTATCGTACCCTGTAATAACTTTCAAGTGTCAACTTGAATTAATACCATGAAAAAGTAGCCGTATTTCTTTCACAACTGTTTGTCAACTTCTTAATACCGCTGCTCTTTTATTTTGTTTCGGAGACATCTATATCTTCCCAAACTTTTGCGCAGAGTTCGGCTCTTTTTGCCACATGTAATGTAATAAGCGACCCATCTCCATAGCGATGGTAGGATTTAGAAGGAATGGGGGGGAGGAAAAGAACTGTTGAAAAGAAAAGCCTTTCCCACCAACGTTCTCTCTTTTTATTGCTTCTTTATTAGTTGCAATAAAACAACCGCTTCTGTTCTATCTTTTAGTTTTTTTTAGTCCCTTTAACTTCTATTAAAGGATACCCCTTCAGTGAAATTATATATAAAAAGAACTTAGAAAGAAATACGACCGAGCAATAAATCACTTTAAAAGCGTGGAATGTAAAGCGCCAATTAAATTCTAACAGATTTTTCGTTTTATATCCTGAAATAAATTCCATTCAACCTAAAAAATGTGGGAAAAGATAATTCACTATTTGCTTCTTTCAAAACCTAAAACCCTAAATTATGGACGTGGTTATTCTGTTGCATTATCATGGTTATGAAGTCTGAGAGACCGCTCAGAATTAAGGGCATTTAACACTGAAAAACTTACATAATATGAACGTTAATGACCAAGTGCTAAAATGGTACTTTATGAGATTGTATGGGAGACGGGGAAATGTCGGTCTGTCCTTCCGTGTGTCTACACCCGCCATAACTCAAATACGTTTTATCGGATTTTCATGAAACTTGGTATACGCATTTATAACGTCCTTGGAAAGAAGCCTATTGATATAGGACCAAATCGGTTGACCGGTACCGGAGTAATGCCCGATTGAGTGAATATTTTATGTTAATATGTTAGAAATTTATCAAATGCAAATCAGTTCTCATGGCAACATATTGTTTTACAGTGTTCATATACGGTTTTGTAAGTTGCAATACAGTTAGTTTTTATAAATAACACTACCCACATATTCCTTGGCATGTGCTTATCAAACTAGACCTTTGTTCTTCCGTAAGCCCTACTTAATGAATCGATCTGGAGCTTAACTCGGAAATCGATTACAAAAATAAATTATTTCCTGCATATTATAATTGCAGTTATCACTGATTTTAACAAAAGATTCTGGCACTTTATTACATCAGTTTACCTGATATTATTTTAAATGCATATTTTGTGAAAATTTTTATATCGTGGAGAAAAGTCAGTTTGAAAATAGCTGAAAATTCAGGATCCTTAATTTCCCCACGTCTGCCTTCGCCAACACAGCAACATTCTGTAGACATGTATAACTGGGGTGCCCACGGGGGGGGGGTTAAGACGCAGATTGCGTCATTGAAATTTCTGGGGGGGGGGCAAAATATTAGCGTTTTATAAATTTTCTGGGGGGTTGAAAATTGTTGCAAAATTACCGTTTTATATGCTAAAATTAAAAACTGCCAAGCTAACTAGTTTTTGAGTGCTAAATAGCGTAAAATGTGATTTTCATTAGTTCCATATTTTAAAATTTCCCGGGGGTGGACACCCGACTTAAGTGATAATTTCTTGTTTACATTGGTATGTCTTAGAGTATGGTAAACAAATTTCCTAACTAGTTTTTCTGTGCTAAAATAGCATTAAATGTGATTTTCATTAGTTCAATATTTAAAATTTTTCTGGGGATTGACCCCCGACCCCCCGGCACTTTCGACTCTCCCCGCAATTATTTTCTGGTTACGTCATTGTTGCACTTATTATATTATTAATATTATTATTATTATTATATATTTTATTATATAATTATTAAGAAGTTAAAGAGAAAACAACTTAATTAATTAATTTATAAAATTTCCCTTCTAGAAAATATCATATGGGCGCCCTTGTCGACAGCCAATCAGGTTGGGGGGGTGAGCAATGAAGTTGGGGGGGGTGAGTCATGAAGTTTGGGGGTGGGCGCCCCTGTGTATAAGGTGGAGAAAAGAACGGATAAGCCTATATCACACACTTGGTTTTGTTCGAGTGCACCATTTTTATTTACACCATATCGTATGTGAGAAGAACGTAAATTCGCCACACGTCACTGCTCTTTGATCGTACAAACTCATATACGAGAGACAACTGTCTTTCTTGTGCTGCGAGTATTTTACTTGATGGATTTTTATCACTTGGCAGTTCCCCCAAACGTCACAGGAACCATTTCAAATTTTGTGGCGTGCTTTGAAGTAAATGGCCGCATTTTATTATCCTTTCAAGCTTCGTTTGCATCGAGATATCGCAACAGATCGGCATTTGTTTGGCAGCCACGTGACTAAAGACGCTGAACACTCGACAGTCAATGGAAAATATTTTTGCTCTGCAGTCACTTGTTTCTGGTTGATAAAAAATCAATAGAAATTGCTATTTATTAAGTGCCAGTATGGTAGTTTATGAGTTTTATGAGATTGTATGGTAGATGGGAAATGTCTGTCCATGTACCCATGTGTCTGTGCGCGCGATAACTCGAATAAGCTTTATCGGATTTTCATGAAACTTGGTATACGAATTTACAAAGTCTATGGGAAGCAGCCTGTTGATTTTGAACCAAATCGGTTGACCGCTACCGGAGTAACGACTAATTAAAGAACACATGCTTTTTAAATGGCAAATCATGACTATACTATAAAGACGCGTTGCTAATCACTGAGGGCCTTGGCTACAAAGCAGTCAGATGTTTGTACATGTATTAGCTGTAATTTCGTTCTGTTGTTTTCCCACTTATTCCTTCAAATATGCTTATCAAAATAAATAAAATTATAAAATAAATGATTTTAAACACATCTAGCCGTTGAATAAATAAACGCAGCTGCTGTTGATATAATGTTATGCATGGGCGTACGGTGAAATTTAGTTCGGGAGGGGTTCAATGTAAGGTCGTCTCAGCTCCACGTCCTTACGCACACTGCAACTCAATACTTTTTAAATAAAATCAGGTAAACTGATATAACAAAGTGCCAGAATGCTTTTATTTAATCAGTGATAAGTTAATTGCAATTATGTTATGAACAAAATAAGGTATTTTTGTAATCTATCTCCGAGTTAAGCTCCAGATCGATTCATTAAGCAGAGCTTGTGGAAGAAAATACTTAACCTTAATTCAAACTCGTAGGCCTATACACTGATATAAGAAATTCTTAAAATACCGTATGTCAACATTTCACAAAATACACTGGGGAAGAACTCCACTTAATTTACGTAGGCCTAGTTATTTCACAGTGATACCTTCTATATATAAACGGTATTCAACTTTATCAATTAAATAAACATCTGACTAGTTGTCATATGTCATGGCTAACTGTATTGCAAATTCCAAAGCCGTCAATCAGTGTAAAACAATATGTTGTCGGGATAACCGATTTGCATTTGGTAAATTCTAATATATTAGACTACCATAAAATAGGCACTAAATTGGGCATTACTCCGATACCGGTCAACGCATTTGGTCAAATATCAATAGATTTTTTCCCATGGACGTTATTAATGCGTATACCAAGTTTCATTAAAATCCGATAAAGCGTATTTGAGTTATCGCGTCTTTAAAATAGACACTTAATTGGGTTTTATTCCGGTACTGGTCAACCGATTTGGTCAATAGGCTTCTTCCCATGGACATTATAAACGTATATACCAAGTTTAATTAAAATCCGATAAAGCGTATTTGAGTTATCGTGCGTACAGACACACAGACAGACGGACAGACAGACAGACAGACTAACATTTTCCCGCCCCCACACAATCTCATAAAGTACCATACTAGTACTTACTAACTAAACAGTTGTACTGTGGTCAATAATACACTATAATTAATATGCAGCATAGCCTTTGAAACTGTTTTTCTTGGGGTTTCTATCCATTTCTCCTTTAAGCAAGTTCTAAATAAAAACTTTCTTTTGACAAAATTATCATGATACTGTATGATATATGCACACCATGGGCTAGAATCCACACGAACTCTTTATACTGAGCACTGAAATCAGGTAATATCGAGATCCAAGGTGTGACACTAGCAGATTTATAAGCTCTAATCAGATTTGAAGTTACACAAGTACCGAATCTAATGAATCAGTATATCTGTATCGACAAGTAGATTGCAGACGTAGTAATTTCGTAAGTCCATTCCAGAATAGATTTTTAAATATATTGAAAATTTTCAGGAATTAAGATGAAATGCAATGAAATCCTGATATCCTAACGATCACACCACACGGATAACCAGGCCGCCGAATTGTTCGGGAGATTGCAAAAGGGGTTTTATTTACTAGTAATACATCACTGTTATTAAGCTGAGCAATTATGAAAACCAATGTTAAATAATGTTTTGATATGTACGAAATTTTAAAATAACCTAATCACAGTGTTCTTTTATTTCGTTATATGAAATAATCTTAAAAATATTGAAGATGTTTCGGGGGGGGGGGGTTCGACCCCCTGAACCCCCCCCCCCCCCCATACCGTACGCCCATGATGTTATGCATTGTATCGAGATGTAAGACTCCCGATATCTACATTATATTTTAATGTGAGTATTTTTCAGTTTAAACCCTTCTGTGCATCAATAGACCTAATGTAATATGCTTATCAAACTTTTGACCTTCGTTCTTCCGTAAGCCCTGCTTAATGAATGGATCTGGAGCTTACCTCGGAAATCGATTAAAAAATCACTTATTTTATGCTTATCATACTTGCAATCATCACTGACTAAACAAAGGTATTCTGGCATTTTTTTACATGTTTACCTGATTTTATTTATCAAGTAACGGTACACAAATTAAGGCTTTAGGGGACAAATCAGGTAGCAACACAAACAGGATAAAAATAGCCGCCAGAGCTCAAGTTCTGGACGACGAAATCAGCGAGCGAAGCATTCAAAGTCACGGCCTCCGTGAAACAGATGACTGAAAATCGCGAAAATAGTAGTTCTATCAGTCCTGAAGTATATAGCCAGCTCAACACACAATTCCCCATTGATTTGCGACATACCAGAAGGGAAAATGGAGCAATTGAAATGCGTCGAAAAGCTGTTGGGCCTTTGGTCGAGGGCTTCGGTGCGTTGGAGGGCCAAAAAGAAAATCAGTTTCGTGAAACGTTGGAATCAGCCGTAACTGCACAGTGTCGTAACTCAGTGTTGCCAGTTGGCCTACATTACACGCATGCACATTCAAATAAAAAAGTGGCGAAGTTAGTTACTCTTGTTACAAAACCTAGTTTCTTCATGCAAACTAATTAACTTTACTCATGCAATAAATGAGTTGTTACAAATCTTCTACTGTAATTTTCCTCACCATTTAATTTTTGTGAACAGGGTTGGCACCAGGGACGGCACATCACATTCTGGCAGTTGTGAGGGACTGGGAGAAGCTGGAGGAGGGACAGAAGGACTTCCAGGACCTGGATCTGGAAGGGCAGCCTCACAAGCAATATCGGGAGCAGCTCAAAAACTTCAGAGATCGCCTGGCTGCTTCCCTGCCTAACGAAAACAGAGCTTATTTAGCGTAAGTAGGCCTACCTATCTTTACTATTCAATGGTGATTGACTGTCTTTATCATTTTGTCATATACCAGATTATTCCCACCGGAAGTATTTTTACTTCCTCTGCCCGTACTTTAGGTAGAGGAAGTATTGTATTCCACCCCAAAATTCTATGTGAGTTTTTAGCATTAAATACACGTTTTGAAATACCCTGAATTCAAAAATACCATTTTCAGAAATACGTCTGTGCGTACCTGTGTCGAGAACGGAAAATCATATAAAAATACATAATGTATAATTTCACAGTTGGGTTAGGTGCCGTTTGGGGATGTGACACGAAGATTGGAGACAACTTTCTTTACTTTTAATGCTACATAACATGAATAAAATTTCATTTTTCACAATTTTCTCCAAAACAGTTGTAATGATCTTGTTTAACGTTTGTATATTAGGTGCTTATAGTAAGAGCTAAATCCAATCGGTTGGAAGCCCGAGAAACAATAATATAGTGCTACAGTACGTTTCACTGAACTTTCTCCACAACCGGGATTGAAGCCGTTTTTATTAAGTGCCAGAATGATATATTTGGAAATTGTGTAGTGGACGGGAAAAATGTATGTCCGTCTGTCTGTCTGTCTGTCTGTATATATGCGCGATAACTCGAATTCGCTTTATCGGATTTTCATGAAACTTGGTATACGCATTTATAATGTTCATGGGAAGAAGCGTATTTATTTTGGACCAATTCGGGTGACCGGTACCGGAATAAGCCTAATTTAGTGCGTATTTTATGGTAACATATTCGATAGAATTAATCAAATCAGTTTTCAAATCAGTTCTCATGACAATATATATTTTTTAGTGTTCATATACGGCTTTGGAAGTTGCAATACAGTTAGCTTTGACAAATAACACTACCCACACGTTCCTTCACATATGCTTATCAAACTAGACCTTTGTTCTTCCGTAAGCACGCGCTCTCAGCTTGACCCCTTACTATCCATGCCTCTTTACAGAACTACACATTATTCGAATTCGTTTACAACAACAGCTATTCGTCACTGGAATTCACTGCCTAGCCATCTCAGGAGCTGCCAAACGACTTCACAGTTCAAGCGCCATTTAATAAATTTAGTATACAATAACATTTAGGAATTGATGCTAATTAGTAATATATTTTAATTTTCATTATATTTTGTAATAACTAAGAATGTATTTGTTTAGACTTTCATCATTTTTTTTTCTTTATTTTTAGTCATTTGTATTACTTATGTTCTATTTTTTTTTCTTCTTTGTATTTAATGTTCGTTTCTTGTATTCATGTATATCAGTTCTATGTTTTATTATTAATCATTATTATTATTATTATCATTATGTATTTCATGTTTTTGCCCTGGCTGAGTGGTAGAGAAGGCCTTATGGCCTTAACTCCGCCAGGTTAAATAAATAAATAAATAAAATAAATAAATAAATAAGCCCTGCTTAATGAATCGATCTGGAGCTTGACTCGGAAGTCGATTACAAAAATACTTATTTTCGGCATATCATAATTGTAATTATAACTGATTAAACAAAAGTATTCTGGCACTTTGCTACATCGGATTACCTGATTTTATTTATTTTTCCGGTCGTTGTTTCTGAGAAATCCCAACTACCGAGTGCCGGGTTTGCGGAACTCTACTGTAGTGTCTTTGAACCACTGTTGCGTTAAGTTTTGAAACCATGCAAACGTATCATCGCGATGATAGCGATTGCACTTAGTGGTAATTGCAGGGTATGTGATTAGAGCATTCATCAACATATTCAGTGGTAATTGTTAAACCTGCACCTGCCGCCTGTCTGCTTAAGTGAAATTAATATCCGTGACAAATATCACTGTCTGCACAGTGCACCTCAAATGTAATGCAACCCTCAGATTCTGCAATTAGTGGAATTTCATATCTGCTACTGGGAATTATGGTATGAAACTGTCCACTTTATGCCACTACGTTTTAAATGATAGCACACTTGATTTATTAAGAACTACCTTTAAAGGCCCGGCGTCGCCCGGGTTTTTTATTTTGTAATTGGAAATTATCTTATGAAGGACTTTCGACTTTTAAATTATAGGTAACTAGCTTAAAAGGCCCGGCGTCGCTCGGGTTTTGTATTTTGTAAATGCGAAAATAACTTATGAAGGACTTTCGATTTTCAAACTCGAGGTCTTTAAGGTCTTTATTTAGGTATTTAGAATTTGAAATGGGGAAGAACGACTTATCACCAGGGCTAGGATTTATATGTACTAAAAAATGTCAAAATATGTACATATATATGTACTTAAAAATGTCAAAATATGTACATATATATGTACTAAAAATGTAAAAACGTACATATATATATATGCAAATATATTTTGTAAAATATGGACATCAAAACAAATTTAACCACTAGACACTACATTTTGTTACTTTTAGAACCTATAAAAATGCATTACATTTACTGGATTCATAAATGAAATTATTCAATTTTTTTCAGATCACTTACTTTATTTGTATTCATTCATTGATTATTTCTGCTACCATAACAGTATGCCACAAAATGTTGTTTTAAATTTTCAAAAGTGATTTGTATTGGCTGAAGCTTCGTTCTGCTGCACATGAAGTGATTGGCGCGTGTTTAAAATTCACTGATTCTAGTTTTACATTTGACGAACCACTTAAGATTGCACTGATTTTACACATTTCTTCAAAGCCTGGATTTCTTGAAGACACATTGTCCACTTTACATTTGATAAGATCGGCTAAATGTCCACGTATACATTTGAGTTCATGAATCATGTTTTTCACAATGTCAATATTTCCAGGTAATGTGAGATTATTATTTTATAGTTTCTGAATTATTTTTGTTATATTACAAAAATTTGATTCAATGTAACACAAATCATTTTTCACAAAATTCATTTCTGTACATAACTGTAAACTTATCCTGTGCTGCCATATTTTCTGTCACTGAAAACGAAAATTTTATATAGTTTTACTCTTAAGAATGAAATATGTACGACTATTGCATTAAAATCACTAAATATGGACCAATATTTATTTTACATATAAATATGTACTAATGTCAGAAATATGGAAAAATATGTAAAATAAATTTGTTTAATTTGAATAGAGGACAACATAATAGATGGAGATAAGTGAAAAAAAGTGTCTATATATGAAATTAAGAAATATGTAATTACATATAAATCCTAGCCCTGCTTATCACACACAAACTATTTCCTCAGAAAACTCTAGATAAGCTTCAGCTTATTATAGCTTATAGCAGATCCCCGCGGCTTCGCCCACAATAATTAATAGGAAGATTATAAATTAAGAGCAAAATAATTAAACCATTATATTTACTAACACTTTGCACACGAAACATTCATAGGTCTAAACTAAACGATTGATAGGCCTAATTAATGAAACAACTGTAAATCCGGCTTTGAAGTGAATTCCACGATTAGAAAGCGCAGCATGGGAAAAATAACCTCAGATTCGAGTTCCCTGGCCTAAAACAAACCTGCATAATGTTTGTCCATTTAGGGATATATTCACTATTCTTCTTCCGTCTAGGGTGAAAATTTCATCTGTCTGCGTGCCTTGGCATTATAAACAAATGATTCGGCCATGGTGGGCTTACAAAATTCGAACGATCGCGATGCTTTTATTTCCAAGGTATGACGAAAGTAGGCAAAGTCATCTGCAATTGATTTGACAACTGAAAACTGATGTTTCGAAAGCGCAAGAAATGTACGTCTCAATCCCGTTTTCACTCATAACTCGCGAACGAAAGCTAAAATTAAAAATGTAGCATGCCTTTGCGGGAATGTATTCAACAACTTCCCAAAGTTTCATGGTGATCGGATGAATGGCATAGTAATGCATAAAGGACAGACACACATACATTCATTTTTATGTAGGCTATATAGAAGATCTATATAGATTACCCGTCGAGCGTTCTGCAATCTCAGAAGATTATGAGAATTGAAATCGATTAAACTCACGATGAAAAAAATGTGTGTAAATGTATTTGACAGACACACATGTATTCGTTTTTAGTTATATAGATGAAGAATGGAATAAGCGTACTGAGGCCATAGTTTCTATATTCATTTGTCCAGACTTATAATTCCGTTACATTTCAGGCAGATTTAACGACCCTATATAAGAGATTTTACTTATGATTACATATAGAAATGTTGTAGCCTGGACCCTGAACTAAGCAACTTGCCCGGAATTTTCTGTAAAGCATCTTTCATAAGAAGCATATTCCACGTTAAATAAATATTTAATATTACCTTATCATCACCTTATCATTAACTTTTCTGGCGTTTATAATAACATGAGATATCCATTGCCTTCCAAAGCGATCGCGATGCTATTGTTTCCAAAGTATGACAAAAATAGACAAAGCCTTCTGCAATTGATTTGACAACTGAAATGAATAACTAAAATCTGATGCTTCGAAAGCGTGAAAAATGCTCGTTTTCTTGCCGTTTTTCACTCATAACTCGCGAACGAAGGCTAAAATTAAAAATGTAGTGTGACAGAAACCTTCCCGGGAATGTACCCAACAACTTCCCAAAGTTTCATGGCGATCGGATGAATGGTGTAGTAATGCATAAAGGACACACACACACACATACATTCATTTTTATATATATAGATTATATAGGTATTTAGAATTTGAAATAGGAAGAACGATTTATCACACTCAAACTAATCCCTCATAAAACGCTTGGTATAGCTTTTTATGGCTCATAGAGGAAGTAGAATTTTGCATCCCATCGCTTATACACAGCAAGCCTGGTAGGGGTTCAAATAAGAAGAAAAATAAATTCCGGTAACATAAAATTGTATAGTCTTTGCGGAATATTTTATTTCTCATTCTCATGTTACCATAAAACCGTTTTGGGGATGAAATTAAACAGAAATGTAATATCACTTTCATACTTCTCTCTCAAAAAACCTGCGATATAATAATATACACATTACCATATCTCGTATTGTTTTCTCTATGTCCAGGGTAGAGAAAGTTATGTGACTGCATTATTTTCGTGGATTTCATTCTTTAATATCTATTTATAACATGGATTATATTGATAGTTCTCTAATTTGTCAAGTCTTGTTTAATTTATTTCCAAAGCCTTATGTGAAGACTGCCAACAAAACCATTATCAAATGAACTGTGATTTGGATTTGATAATTCTGTGTAAAAAATGGATTAAGTATATTATAAAACATTTAATTTTTTGCACTTGAAATCAAAATTTTTCAAAATCCTTTCTTATTGAGCACCTACTTTATGAAACGAAGGTACTGTCAAAATTCCAAGTATCTACCTGTTATAGTTTAGGCTCTACGTTGATTCTCTGTCAGTCAGTCAGTCAGGACAAAGCTTTTTGTATATATAGAGAAGGCTGAGGCTCAATCAGTGTTGGGAGTTAATCGATTAATTTTTCAATCAACTCGTTAATTGACTTAAAAAAAGTAATTGCGATTAAATTAATTGCAATTAAATTAATCGGAATTAAACGTTTAATTGCGTATTCCAGTTAAATTATTTGGATTAATGTATGTTAATCGTAACTCGTAATTAAAATAATTGCAATTAGCTTGTTTAATTGTTCTATGAAACAATTAAAAGTAACAATTAACTTACTTACCTTTACCGAAACATACCGGCTTTTTTTCTTTTGCGACAATGACAAATCTGCCAAAGAGTCACAAATTGACCGATAGTATGTTCGAAAAGGGAGTCGTGTTAAAATGCAATCTAAACAATTCTAGAGTGATAGGGAAAAGCGAATAAGTCAGAAAACTAAAGTTCCAAGGGAGACAAAAGAAAAAATATTTCCACAGCATTGTTACAATATTTAGATCAGCCCACCCAGATATTTTTACATAGTATAAGATAGTATGTAAAACTATCTGGGTGGGCTGAACTAAATATTGTAACAATGCTGAGTAAATAAATTGTTTTTTGTCTCCTTTGAAATTTTGGTTTTCTGACTTATTCGCTTTTACCCTATCACTGTAGAATTATCTGTCGTTATCTGTCTAATCAGGTTTAATTAAAATAATTGATGTGTATTAATATCAGTGTTTTATTTGTAACTAACATTCGTATTTCAGTATCTTACTTATACGCATTTTGTTATGATACCAGTCCACGCACCAGGCCCGTACAGTAGTCCTTTTTAATTGTTAGTTTTTATTTAAATTCATAAAACAATTGAAAAGTAATTAATTGTTAACTGTAGCAAATCACGATTGTGGTTAATTGTAATTTTCCACAATTACAGTTGATCAATTTTTAGTTGTTCTGGTGACAATTAACAATTAATCAATTGTTAGTCTTTGTCTTTACAATACTATTAAAATGTGCCCAACATTCAGACGACGGAAATGCATGCAAATATGCTCTAGAATTTGTTAAATATGCTCCGGAATCGATGAAGTGCAGTATGCTCCATCATTTAATAATTTTTTTAGTACACGCTCTCTAAAACAGCTGCCTGTCGGACTGGTAACACGCCGAAAAATTGCATTTTAGTAACCTAGGCTGCCAAAATTGCATAAAACTTCATTTTAAATGCAGTTATGTCGGCCTAGGAGCTAAAGTCGTCATGGCAATCTATAAACAAAATCTAGATGTCATTGACCAGTCACATCGATTTTAACATGGATTTAAGCATATATTTGGTCACAAAACAACAAATTTAAGCCAAATGTATCTTTATGATCGCAAAACTCGGTAGCCTACTTCATCTTATAACAACAAATATAACCCAACAACTTTGCAAAACTTGATTCACGAGAGAAGCATTGCGTACCATGGATGCACCAGCATTTAATTGCAATAATATATTCCCTCTTACAGTCTACTGCTGCCGAGATTTTACTGGCAGCCATTTTCGAGAAATTCGCTAAAATTAAATTTTCCTCATGTAAAATGGCATTAAAAGTGAAAGAAAGTCGTCGCCAATCTTTATGTCGCATTCCGAGAAAGTATCTAGCCCAAATATTTTTAAGATAAAAAATATAGAGTCTGTGTGTTTAATTTTCATAAATGTCTCATTTTCTAAGTACCATTTATTTGGACTTGCACCACTTCTGTTCTGCACCAATCATATAGTAAATAATACAATACTGCTTCTATGATTCTTTTGTTTTACATCGCACTAACATGCGTTACCTGGGCAACGTACATAAACCTTAACAGTTTGTCTCATATCGATCTATATAAACACTTTGAAGTCTCGGGCGTTGGAAAGCAAACAGTGCATAATGTGTTGAGGCTGACTGTACCACGCATTAATTCGGCTAGCTTTGATCTTGCTGCAAGTGACCACATAGCCGGTGACGTCATCTGCATTTACACGACACCCTCAAACACGGTGATGACATTTACGAAATTACTTTCAAACAATTTCCATAGGTTGTATGAAATTTTGTCCATTTACGACGAAGCTAAACGAATTATGACTGATATGTGTAGCCAGCATTATGCAAACGATATTAACAACATTTTTTAATGGTATAGGGATTCTTAGTATTATTATTATTATTATTATTATTATTATTATTATTATTATTATTATTATTGAAATGAGCTTTGAATTTTTCCTGGTGCTGGTATTATTATTATTATTATTGTTATAAATTATTATTATTACTGTGTTATTATTAATATCAGAGGTACGCCGTAGCGTAGTGGTTGAGGCGCTGCGCTAAAAAACGGGAGGTGAAGGGTTTGATTCCCGATGAGGTCGTTAGAGTTTTTCAATTGGCGGCACTATGACCCTGGGGTCGACTCAGCCTCTAACAGAAATGACTACCAAGAGCAATCCTGGGGGTTAAGGCGACCGGTGCGTAAGGCTGACAACCTTACCATCTTCAAGTGCCGAATGTCCAACATCTGGGAGCCTCAACGTCCTGGAATCCTCTGGGCCTCCATGGCCTGTATAGGGAACACATTATTATTATCATCAGGGCCCGGATTTTGATGACCTAAAAATTACTTTAAAATGAACAATAAACTGACTGCCAAAAACAAAAATGACTCAGAAACTAAAAAACTAATTTTTATTTTTTTTTTAAATGCAAATACTAGTTTATTCAACAGATTTTGTGTCTATTCTACATTCATGTTGTTGACAAAATTACAGGCGTGTAATTAGTTAATTGGTACATAAGGTTAAATACAAACAGCAAACGCCGTATTTCTGTATCCAAACTAAAATTATAACAAGGTTTATTTATTTATGCTTATTTATAATCCGATAATATTCAATGTGTGTGTAAATGCGCAAATATTCCATATAATGATAGAAGTAACACAAAATAGGAAAGTTGACCGGTACTGCAGTAAGACCAAATGTAGTGCCTATTTTAATGGTAATATATTAGAAAAAATTTATCAGATACAAATCATTTCTCAGTGCTCATATGCAGCTTTGGAAGTTTCAATACAGTTAGCTTTGACAAATAACACTACCCTGGACAAATTCCTTCACATATGCTTTTCAAACTAGACCTATATTCTTCCGCATCCCTGCTTAATGAATCGATCTGGAGCTTAACTCTGAAATCGACAACAAATTTAACTTATTTTCTGCACATCATAATTGCAATTATCACTGATTAAACAAAAGCATTCCGGCACTTTGTTTCAAGGGTTTACCTGATTTTATTAATTAATATCATTACTCCAAATAATAACAAAAACTTCAAACCCTCTTTTTCCACTAAGCAAATTTAGAATATAACATTTATTTTTAGGTATTTCTGATATTTTTTGGTATCTTGAAGTATTTTAAGTCATGTTTATAGAGAATTTTTGGTAAATTATAAGTCATCAAAATCCTAGTAATATAATAGTATCACACTAACAATAGAAATAAAAGACAATCAGTAGTTCCATGGCCTACCCTACTGCATAGACACAGATCCCGAAATCCTGATATGGCCTCGTAGCTAAAAGGAGTATAAATACAGCTGAATTAAAAAAAAATTACTGATGCTAAACTAAAACGTGTAATTAGTGATTAATTGTTAAACTACGCTGTCAGCTTGAAACTAGAGTCCCATGTTTTCGTCTTACAGAAGAAAGATTGTGTTTTTAATAAAGAGCGTTGAAGCTCGATTCTCTGATGTTTGAGAAAACTTTCATAACAAGAGAAAGCAATCTGGCGACGCTGCAGTGTGTACAGGCAAGAAATTTCCCACGCAAACTTGATGAAGAGCTTTTCAATTCGCGAATAAGACGTAGTGATGAAACTCATGATTTTGCAAAATTAATTAATCTCTCGATTCCTTAATGGATTGCCGTCGCTAACTCAATCGATTCCCGAGCGCGTATTCAAATAAGTGAGATAACTCTGATCTTGCTGACGTTACCTACTCTGAATCTATATTCGTCTGTTTGTATACGATCCAGACCACTGCCTTCTTTATTTCTTAAAAGCCATGTTGTTAAATCTGGAAACATCGCATCGGTAGTCCTATCGGCTATCAACATGCCGTAAATAAAGCAACGAACTCCATCAGAATCATCGCAAATTAAGCATATTTCAGCTTAAAGTAATCCCAGTCATCATCGCCTATGGTTTAGAGAACATCTGGACACACCTGAAGAGCAACTGGAGAGCATAGAGAAGGTAAAAACCGTGTACAAAATGAGATATTTATATACACCGTCACCTCTAATTGAGTACACCAGAGAATAGTTTTTCATAGAATATTTTCATGTTCATCAGCTATTACCATCTACAAACGAATACAAGAAAGAGGTACGGTATGATATTAGTGTCCTTCAGGAAGAATTGGCTGGTATTAAAGAAGAATTGAAGAGAAATATAGTCACTTTTACTGGTATGAACTTTTATCAAAATATCAAGCTGCTCACAGTAGGCCTAATTCATCTCAATCTGGTAGACGCCAAATCGTAGTATATGCAATCTCCTATTCTCCCAATATTACTACTAGAAAATCGATTCAGCGTTTTCCTACAGTTTGGTGAAGCCAACGAACGGGATTCAAACCTTAACCTGGCGAATGAACACTGGAGCCAAGGATAACGAATGGATGATTTTTAGACAGCAAATAACGGAAAGCCGAGTGCTTCCAAGGAATCAGGCAAAGTTATTATTTTCAGTGACAGTCATGGGCACAGTCTTCCATAAAGTGCATGTGACAAGAAGATAGATATCAGTGTTCTAGGTTATATTATAGCCTACCTGAGAAAACTAGTTCAGTGGTGGTACAAAATGACCCAGAGAAGTGTAGTAGCTTAATAAAATATAACTCTGTTGTGGGTCAAATAACAGAGCTCGTAGGTCTAACAGGATAAGTGAGGTTATTACCAATAAAATAAGAAAAAACGCAACATCATAACGTATAATGAGGAGACACTGAAAACTACGAATTCCTTCAGATATGTGGAGTCACCGCACGTTACGTTATTATGCACATCACAAGTATAGGCTATGTAATATAGGCCTACTGATTTGGCCTAAATAAAGTCAGTATTTGTGATGAAGAAAATTATCTGCAATATAAACGTATTCAAATGCTTCCCACAGACCACCACAGATAGGACTACCTCCTGTGTTGCCAGATTTCAAGCAGCATGGCTTGTAAGATTTAGAAGGCAGTGTCCAGACTAATATTACCGTTATCCACTCGCTACCAAAGCCCCCTTGCGTGTAAACATTGCATTTGTTATCAATTCTTCCCGTAACGTTATTTGATTGGTAATGCATTACATCAGTGTATGGTATACATTTATAGGGTAGTAGTCCACACATCAAGAAGATATTGCTTTGTCAGAAAAGAGTAATTAGAATAATTGTGCGTAAAAAGCCCGATGTACATTGTAAACCTTTGTTTATTAAGTGCCAGTTTAATCTTTATGAGATTGTGTGCTGGACTATATTATATTACCTCATCTGTTTTTAAAAACTAGACCTTTGTTCTTCCGTAAGTCCTACTTAATATATCAATTTAGAGGTTAACTCGGAAATCGATTTAAAAAGAAAAAAACTTAATTTTCTGTATATCATAATTGCAATTATAACTGATTAAACAAAAGCATTCTGGCACTTTGTTACATCAGTTTACCTGATTTTATTAATAAGGAACATAAACTTAAATGTAGATTGCTGTACTTTTTTAACAAGCCAGAATTTAAAAAACGAAAATTATTCAGATAGGTCCATAGGCCTATAAAAACATCAACATTATAAAATAAAAACAATTAAAGTGTTCCTAATTCATATATTATATTGATTTTGTTTAATTTGCATTGTCTATTATGATTTATACTTAACTTGACCTAGGAAATCTAAATTTAGTGAATACCCGGAGCAATTGTTTAATCAGTTAATATGTGTGATGCTTCGGTAAGATCCTTAAATATATTTCACTTTAGGTTATACATTTTTTTTTTTTTTTTTAGTAAACGCTCTCTATATCAGTTGCTTGTCGGACTGGTAACACGCCGAAAAATTGCATTTTAGCAAACTAAGTCGCGAAAATTGCGAAAAGTGCATTGAAACTGCATTTAAAATGCAGTTTTATCGGCCTAGGAAGCGGGAGTCGTCATGACAATCTATAAACAAAATCCAGATGGCATTGACCAGTCACACCAACTTTAACATGGACTTAAGCATATATTTGGTCATAAGACAACAAATTTAAGCCAGCATGTTTCTTTATGATAACCAGAAACTTTACCAGGGTTTTTCGCAAAACACGGTAGCCTACTTCATCATATATCAACAAATATAAGCCAACAACTTTTTCACATCTTCGTTCACAAAAGAAACATTGCTTTCCATGGATGCACCAGCATTTAAATGCAATAATATATTCCTTCTCGTAGTCTACTGCTGCCGTGATGTTGTTGGCACCAGCTCCAACTGGTTTTCGTCAACCTTGGAACCTCAGTAATACAATTTTATTCTTAACACGTATATGTGAGAAAGTTTGAGCAATATATTTAGCACCGTTTATTTGTTTTACTGTAACAACTTTCCACTTCATTTTTCCAGTAAATGTCCGCTAGAAATCCTAAACCTGGCGATCTGCCTAAAACTACCCTTTTCCTTATCTGTTTACAGAGTTCCGTGGAAGCCCGGAGGACTGGATCCGGACTCTGAGGAACACGAGGCGCATCTCAGCAAGTTCCGGGAGATCGTGTCTGCCAAGCTCCAGACTCTCATCAACCGCAGCCTTGAGGAAGACCCGGAAATTAAAGCGCGCAGCAAATCCGTTCAGGTCAGTCACGTGATACGTAATTACCATGACAACACGCATCATCTGTCAAAGTCACTGCATGTTTACTGACCTATGCCATGATCTACACTTACAATCAAATACACACCAGTCGTAATGAACTTTACCTGATTCATCAGTTGCCTCAACTGTATTTTCAAAGGGTACAGCCAACCTACAAAATAATTTCCCCAACTTGCAACAAATTCCCTTTTCATTCAGTCAATCGTATTTGTTATTAAGAGCCAGAATTTTACTTTACTAGCAGGTGCCCGTGGCTTCGCCACGATAATTCTTTTATAAATTATAAATTAAGAGTACAATAATTATTAAAGCATTATATTTATTAACACTTGCACGCGAATCATTCATAAACTAAGCCATTAATAATTAATGAAACAGCTAAAATTCCTGCTTTAGAGTACATTCCACGACATGAAAGCGCCCCCTGGGAAAACTATATCAGAATCGATTATGCAGTTCCAAAGAACCTGTGAACACATAATACGTATTGTTTCTCAGCTGTTTATTGACATGAATATGATGTGAATATTATTTTATCAATTCAGTGTAGTTTTCAGAAATTATATAATGTTTCAAGGGAAGGAATGGTTCGTTTGGATTATTATTATCAGCGATATTTCAAGAGATAAAACCATCAATATTTTACAGCTGTTGCCCCCGGCTTCGCCCGCCACAATTCATTGACTCCAGGATTTTTAAGAAAATTACACTGGTAGATTATTAAAAATGTTTGTGGTTCAGAGCTATGAAAATTGTAAGTAAAAATAAATTTAGAATATTTGTTCATTGTGTTCATTTCACTTAGGCCTTATATAATAAAGAAACGGTTTTCCTTCCTAATTTTGTAGTCGTCATGAAAGTTTAAACTGCGAGAGACGAACATCGCCGAGTATACCCGATGTCTCACGAAGCGGGCGAGCAAGCACGCTATTTAGGGCCGTTGAATTGTATAAGAGTAGATGGCCTAAGTTTGTTACGTTTTAAAAGGATATTGCATGAATGGTTAACTCTTAAGGCTTTTTATAGTATTGACGAAGTTTTTGAAATTGGTTTTACTGATATAAATTTTTGATAAATCATCTACATGCACTATGTCTAGTGTTCAATGTACGTATATATTTATGGAATTATATGTAACTTATTACATCGACATAGCCTATTGTACTGTATTGTATTTAATGGCTAAATAAATACTATTACTATTATTATTATTATTATTATTATTATTATTATTATTATTATTATTATTATTGTGTGGTGGACGGGAAAATGTCTGTCCGTCTGTCTGTACGTTCGATAACTCGAATACGCTTTGTCGGATTTTCATGAAACTTGGTATACGCATTTACAATTTCCATGGGAAGTACCCTATTGATATTGGACCAAATCGGTTGACCGGTACCGAAGTAATGACTAATTAATGGTCACATGCTTTTAAAATGGTAAATCATGACTATATTACAACAATGCCGTGTTGCTAGCCATAACCACGGCCTCCAAAGTCAGTTAAGACGTCATATACACATAATTTCTAGGTGTGATTCATAGCAGGCCGAGTGCATGAAGCCATTATGTGCAGGATGAAAATTGTATTTTTATACAGAAGTAGAGAAAATGCCTAATAAATATTGTGTTCCTGGCTGTACTTAGCAATAATAATGCTAATGGAGAGTCTGTCCAAGTGTAACATCTTTCGGCGTTATTAAGTGCCAGTATGGTACTTTATGAGATTGTGTGGGGGACGAAAAAATGTCTGTCCGTCTGTCTGTCTGTCCGTCTGTCCGTGCGTCTGTACGCACCATAACTCAAGTACGCTTTTTCGGATTTTCATGAAACTTGGTATAAACATTCATAATGTCGATGGGAAGAACCCTATTGTTATTGAACCAAATCGGTTCACCGGTACCGGAGTAATGCCCAATTTAGTGCCTATTTTAATAGTATTATATTAGAAAGGCACCATAACTGAAATACGCTGTATCGGATTTTCATGAAACTTCGTATACGCATTTATGACGTCCAAGAGAAGTATCCTATTGAATTTGAACCTAATCTGTTGACCGGTACCGGAGTAAAACCCAATTTAGTGTCTATTTTAAAGACGCGGTAACACAAACATGCTTTACCGGATTTCCATGAAACTTGGTGTACACATTTATAATGTCCATGGGAACATGTCGATTGATATTGGATAAAATCGGTTGAACGGTTTCGGAGTAATTCCCAATTTAGTGTCTATTTCATGTAAATATACATATTCGAAAGAATTTATGAAAGTCAAATCAGTTATCATGACAACATAGTCAATTGTTTTACTGTGATCTTATAAGGATTTGGAGATTAAAATGCAGTTGGCTATGACAAATAACATTGTTGCTTTACATACGCTTATCCAACTAGACTGTTAATCTGACCCTGGTGGACAAGATGGTAACGTCTTGGACTCACATTGTGCAGTTCAATGGTTCAAATCCCGAGCCGACAAATTTGACTTTTTTTATTTTTTTTATTTTTATGTGAGTATGCGATTGTCAAGATATCACAAATCTGTACAGTACAGCTGATGCTGGACGATTTTAATCTGATTTATAAAAAAAACTAGTCCTTTGTTCTTCCGTAAGCCCTGCTTAGTGAATAAATCTGGAGCTTAACTTGGAAATCAATTAAAAAAATACATATTGTGCATATCATAATTGCAATTATAACTGATTAAACAAAAACATCCTGGCACTTTGTTACATCAGTTTACCTGATTTTATTCATTAACACCTTGTAGATAAAATAGTGTTAAGAAAGAACTCATGAACAGAATTTTGTTCCAGGAGGTGTATCAAGAGACACTCAGTCACTTGGCACTGTGCCAACAACACACGAACAGTGACCAGTCAGTGGACTGGGCAGGAACGGATACTCTGGACCGAATACGGACTCTGATGGTAACCAGTTACGAAACAGCGGTTCCGGGCACCCGGCACGGCCCGGTTGTTGTTCACGGAACCCACGGAACCGGCAAATCTTCTCTCATCGGAGCCGTCTACTCAAATTGCGAAGCCTGGTTCGGACGCAGACTTCTTCGCATCGTACGATTTTCTGGAGCCACTCCGCGATCCGCTTACAACCTGGAACTTCTCCGCGTCATATGTCAGCAACTTTGTCTACTCCTACACCTCTCGGACGGCTACCTCCCTAAAGACGCCTCCTTCGATCCCCTGTACGTGAACAACTGGTTCCAGACTTTGATACGAAGATTTGAAGAATCCGCTACAAATGAACTGTTAGTCATACTGATCGATGATATTCATAGACTTAACCCGTTGGATTCGGATATCGTCGCTGCGTTGTCATGGTTACCGATAAGTCTGCCTCGGAATGTGCACATTGTGGGCACCACGGCACTGCCTCCTGAATCACTCAAGCTCACGCCTGTTCAGAGAGAGCGATTTAGGAACCCAGACTGCTACATCGAACTCCCACCAAATCCAGGTTAGATGTTTCAACTGTCTCTGTGTTTTTAATTTATATAACTTGCTAAATCAATAGGGCGTGGTCTTTCATGGCCCAAAAATGTTTTGTAATCTGTTAATATAAAATTACTTTGAATGTTATTGATATGTTCCGCCTATATACCACTATATATTACAACACTCAGCTGAAGTCTACATGAGGTAAGGAGCAATTAATTAACAACACGTGTTATTGAATTTGATTTTTGTTGGGTTCTTCTAAAACGTATTTTATTATATTAGATTTAGTCTATCACATAATCATATAAAATAATTAAAATAACATTGAACTCAATGTGTTGTCAAAATTAGATATTTACAATAATTAGTAATAAAATTATGAAGTTAACCTTGTCATAATATTTAAAATATGAATTAAAATTAACATATATGAAATTTAAACTGATAAAATATTCTAATACTTGTCAATTGTTTAAAATATCACACAGATGTCTGTGTATGTGTGATATTTTAAACAATTGACAAGTATTAGAATATTTTATCAGTTTAAATTTCATATATGTTAATTTTAATTCATATCTTAAATATTATGACAAGGTTAACTTCATAATTTTATTACTAATTATTGTAAATATCTAATTTTGACAACACATTGAGTTCAATGTTATTTTAATTATTTTATATGATTATGTGATAGACTAAATCTAATATAATAAAATACGTTTTAGAAGAACCCAACAAAAATCAAATTCAATAACACGTGTTGTTAATTAATTGCTCCTTACCTCATGTAGACTTCAGCTGAGTGTTGTAATATATAGTGGTATATAGGCGGAACATATCAATAACATTCAATCTATAATTATACCACTGGAAAATATGAAGCTAATTAACTATAAAATTACTTGTCCTGACTGACTGACTGATTGAATGATTGGTTCATCATCGCCGAGCCGAAACCGCTGAAGATATAAAATATATAAGATTTGGTAAGTCGTTTTATTTTGTGATGTAGAGACTGACAAAGAAGTTATTTTTCAAAATTGAGCCCCTAAAGGGAACATAAAGGATTCAAAGTTTATATCGTGAAATGCGTATTGATTTGGCATCCTTATCGTCAGAAAAAAAAAGAAGAAAGAAAGAAAAAAAGGAAAACATCTCATTAAAAATATTATAAACACAACGATATTATACTACTAAATTACATAATTAACTTTTTAAAATACATATTTAGAAATCTTAAGTGATTTTTTCAACTTTTACTGTCGTAGTTTCATAAATTTAAGGCCACTTTATAGGGAATTTTTCAGGCATTTGTAGGTCATCAAATTATCTATTATTATACTACTAAACTACATAATTAACTTTTTAAAATACGTATTTAGAAATATTAAGTCATATTTTCAAATTTTCAAGTCGTAGTTTCATAAATTTAAGGCCACTTTATAGGGCATTTTTCGGGCATTTTTATATAATCAAATTATCTATTATTATACTAATAAACTACATAATCTAATATATAAAGTCGAATGTGTGTTTGTGGGTATGTATGTATGTATGTATGTATGTATGTATGTTTGTTCCTTATACAAATCTACATTTCTTTACCAATTTACACGGAATTTTGCATACATACCCAGTTAAGCCCGGAAAGTATAGCGGTCAACATTAAAATTGAAACAAATCAGTCCTTCCCTTGAAAATTATATAATTTCTGTGATTATTCTACTGAAAAAAATGAAATGTTGTTCAGTTCACATGGCAACAGTGAATTGTTTACTGTGATTACATAGGGCCTTGGCAACTATATAGGCCTAGCCTAATGCTGGACTTTAACGAATTATGATTCCATGTAATATATTGGCGAAAATAATTACTGAAAAATGAATTACACGAAAATAAAGCACAGTGTGATGCAGTCACATAACTTTCTCTACCCTCGACATAAGAAATATTTTCTCACTTCACATTTTGATGTAGAATAAGAGGTCGTATTGCAGGAACAACTTGGAACATTTTGAGTCCTATACTCGCAGTATATTATGTCCCGGGTTTTAGGGGAGGAAAGTATGAAAGTGATACTGCATTTCTATTTTATTTCAGGCCCGAAACGGTTTAACATGAGAATGAGAAATAAAATTTTCCGTCAAGTCAATACAATCATACGTAATTTATGTTTCTTCTTATTTCAACCCCTCCCAGGCATGATGAGTAGAAGCAACGGAATGCAGCATTCGACATCCTCTATGAACCATAAAAAGCTATATCTAGCGTTTTCTGAGAGAATAGTCTGAGTGCCATATGTTGTTCTTCCTCATTTCGAATTCTACATACATTATTATATCGAGTTTCAACATCGAAAGTCCTCCATAAGTTAATTTCAAATTACAAAATACAAATCCCGGGCGACGCCGGGCCTTTTCAGCTAGTAACTTTTTAAAATACATATTTAGAAATATTAAGTCACATTTTCAACTTTTCATGTCGTAGTTTCATAAATTCAAAACCACTTTATAGGGCATTTTTCAGGAATTTTAAAGTCATCAAATTATCTATTATTATACTACTAAACTACATAATTAACTTTTGAAAATACGTATTTAAAAATATTAAGACATATTTTCAACTTTTCATGTCATAGTTTCATAAATTTAAGGTCACTTATAAGTCATCTTTCAGGCATTTTAGGTCATCAAATTGTTTATTGTTATACAACTAAACTACATAATTATCGTTTTAAAATACATATTCAGAAGTATTAAGTCATATTTTCAACTTTTCCTGTCGTAGTTTCATAAGGCCACTTTATGGGTCATTTTTCAGGCATTTCTAGGTCATCAAATTCCGAGCCCTAATAATGAGAAATTAAGGTTTTGCAATTTTCTCGAGTATAAGCTCTAAGATATAGGCTAATTTAAGTTATGTACACGAGGTCACCGCCTGCGTGGTCTCGGTACCTCCTCGGGGTTTTCTGAGGTAGGGAAGTCTAGAACGGGGTGCACTCATCCTTGTGAGGAGCTACTTGATAGAGAAATAGCGGCTCCGGCCACGGAAACCACCATTAACGGCCGTGGGTGTCGGCATGCTGACCACATGCCCCCAATTCTGTCATCTTCCTACGGGAATTGGCGCAGCGGTCGGATGGTAGGCCTAGTCCCTTCAGGGATGTAGCGCCATGGAGTTTAGTTATGTACGCGAGGTGCTTATAGACCTATTAAAGACTAAAACATTTCTAACATTTCAATTCTTAGGAAATGTTAGGAAGAATTCTCTGAAAATCAATTAATTTCAATATAATTAATTTACAAATCACTATATTTTCACTATATGACGTACAAGCGTGGAAATAAGATAGGAAATCTGAGGTCCATCTGAACCCTCTTAAGAGTACAGAACACTAACCCAGTTTGGATTAACCTGCTTAGTCAAACAGCAATCTAGGTACGCTTGAAGAGATGAATTTTCGGTTTATAACGCCTGGTGAATGGTTTAGACTACACGCACTACACGGATGTCAGAGAAGTTGTCGCATGGGCAAGGAGCAAAATTACAATATTACTTAACTCCAGCAATAGCGGCTGTTTTTCAGGCATTTTAGGTCATCAAATTCTTAGCCCTAATTATGCACCTTCCTAAAAATATCAATCCAGTCTCAAATAGCTTACGTGATATTTATCTGTCGTCTTTTTCATAGAACGGAGTTGCAACCATTAAAATTAATTCAGAATAGAGCGATTATAAATCTATTAGGAGCACATTTTTTATATCAAATAACATTGCCGCGGAATTTGGGGGGTAAGGTACTTTCTGTATTGAGTTATATTTGATATGTGGGTCTTAGGGCATCTCTCCGTCGAGAAAGGGTAATAAAACAGTCCCTCTTGCTAGGGTTAACAATATTGTTCTTTAGCTCCTTGCCCATGCGACAACTTCTCTGACATTCGTGTAGTGCGTGTAGTCCAAACACCTTCATCAGGCGTTATAATCCGAAAATTCCTTCCTTCAAGCAGAACTAGATTCCTGTTTGACTAAGCAGGTTCATCCAAACTGCTTTAGTGTTCTGTACTCTTAAGCAGGGTTCAGATGGGCTTCATTTTTACTATTTCACTTTCCAGTACGTAATATAGTGAAAGAATAGAAAATCATCTACATAAAATTATCTTAGAAGAACAATGTCCTATGATTTTGACTGCATATTTTAGGAAGATTACGAAGAAAAATCTACCTATTGCAATAGATACCATGTCGTGACTTTCGAAAAATTCTTTCATATCTTTACGTTTCATGCGTCCCTAAGTAAGAAACCACCGCCCGTTCATTTTTTTTTTGTATATATATTTTCACACGCCAGCGGCCGTTATTTTGAAGATATTTGAACCAAATTTTATTATGTTATTTCTAAGCCCAATAGTTCGGACAAGTTCGTTAATAAGCAAAATTGGCCCAAGGGGAGGGTCGGGGGAGGGGGTTGAAATTTTGAAAAATGTATATCTCGGCCCCTAAAAAGTATAGAGGGAAACTTTGTTTGAATAAATTAGAGTACTTCCTATGGAATTGTCAGTGACACCAACGATTCGCGGGTTTTGGGGGTACGAGTGGGGGTGGGGGATGGAAATTAGAAATTTTTGAAATCACATCCTGTGGGTTATCGTTGAAAAGCTTTTGATGAGTACTCTACAAATATATAACTAGTTTCTCGATAGGTCTCATTTAAGGCGAGATTTAAAGCCCACGAAACCATTATTAATAAATAAATTAAATTGTTTACATTATAATTAATTGGATTAAGATTTTTATAAATATATCAAAGAAATGTTTTATCCTTTAGCAGGCCTATAAGCACCTACTTTACATAATTTAAGTAATATCTTAGAGTATTTTCTCGAGAAAATCGCGAAAACGGAATTTCTCATCATGTAAAGTACGAGACGCGTTCCATAAAGTAAGTTTCCTTAGGGTCGTTTACAGAAACAAAACACAATTTCAAGGAAATATTTATTACAAGAGACACAGCCAGTGTTCAGCTGTTTTTCAATATATTCGCCATCGGGATTGAAACATTTTTCTTACCGTAGCACCAACTTTTGAATACCTGTATCGTAGAAGTGTGCCGCCTGGGTTTTGAACCACCGTGTGACAACCACCTTCGCCTCTCTGTCATTTTAGAGGTGTAGGAAAAGATGGAAATCACTGGGAGCGAAGTCCAGGCTGTAGAAGAGATGTTTAAGCACCTCCTAGCAAGTCTCCTGCAGAAGTTTGGCTGGGTTAACCCCGGATCTCGCTCCCAGTGATTTGCATCTTTTCCTACACATCACAAAATAACAAAGAATGACAGAGAGGCGAAGGGGGTTGTCACACAGTGGTTCAAATCCCAGGCGGGACATTTCTACGACACAGGTGTTCAAAAGTTGGTGCCACGGTAGGACAAATGTTCAATCCCTGTGGCGAATATGTTGAAAATTAGCTGAACACTGTCTGTGTCTGTTGCAATAGGTATTTCCTTGAAATTGTGTTTTGTTTCTGTAAACGGCCCCAGGAAAACGTACTTTTCGGACGGATCTCGTATTAGTAAAAGAGGGAGGGATGTGTCTGACATCATGTTTTTATTTCGACAGGTGTCGGAGTGCTAGAATCGCGCATAGAGGCGTCACTGGAAGATCTAGAAGGTCTGTACGGACGCCTGGCCGTGTCTCGACTGGCTGGATTCCTCACCTGCTCGGAGTTCGGGCTTTCCGAGACAGAGCTACTTGAACTGCTCATGCCCACATCCAACAGCTCGGCAACGCTCACGCTATCTAGTGGCCATTTCAACTTTTCCACGCTCTGCGCCGTACGGCGGCGAATGGGTGAGTTTTAAGGGAGAATGCAAGTGTTGAGAGTGATTTTCTAAACTAAATTATTGTAGTATAAACTTGAAATCTGACACCTAAAAACACCAGTTCATTTTTTAAGATGAACAACAAAAAAAGTGTGCGTGGAACGCCACGCGACAGAAGTGAAACTTGTTTTAATTTTTGAATTTTGGATTATTGGATTTTTTAATTTTGGATTGTTGGACTTTTTAATATTGGGGTTTTGGACTTTTTAAATTTTGGATTATGAATTTTAATTTTCGATTTTTTTATTATTAAATTTAGGATTCTTATTTTTTTAATTTTTTAATTTTTTTAATTTTAAATTTTTCTACTTTTTAATTTTGGATTAGATTTTTTAAATTTTGAATTTTTGGACTTTTGAATTTTGAATTTTTTAATTTTGGAATTTTGGATCTTTTCATTTTGTATTTTCTTAAATTTTGGATCTTTGAATTTTTTTAATTTTCGATTTTTTTAATTTTGGATTTTTTAAATTTTGATTTTTTTAATTTTTTTATTTTTTTAAACTTTGGATAAGCCTAATCATTGAGTTGATTGTTTTCTGTGCAGTCCGTTCCGTCACACCTCACTAATTTCGGGACGATTTTGAGCGTTACATTAATTTCGTGACGATTTTTGAGCGTTACACAAACTCTCGATTTACCCCTACTGCGGCTAAAGAAGTTTCACTTCAAAAATTACAAGTACAAATTACAATTTCAAATTTCTTTTGTTTCTGAGGTATGAATTAATTGAACTGATTTTTAAACAAAAATTTAAATGTTTCCTCTGACAGATATTAAAATACAAAGTGTTAATGAATAACACAGACATATTTTACCTGTGTTTAGAGGGGACATAGACGAGCAACTTTTATTTTGAGACTTTTGCTCCATGCATTATATTTTTCCCGATTCAGCATAAAATCTCCCAGGTCATGGCCGCCACTGACTTCTAACATTTGAAAAAATTCAAAACAAAGGAACTTCGTTGTTAACACTGAAGTCAGTAGTTTTGAATAAAAAACTAATGCAGTGGCGGCCAGTCGTGTGATCAGTCCGTAAATGTTGCATATTATGAAAACTCTAAATGATGATATAGCTGTTGTTGAATGATAAGAATCAGGTTTTTATCGATCACTAAGAAGGCATGAAGTTAATTTAATGAAAATTGTAACCCTATTTCGCTTCATTATTGACTTATGAGCACCAAATTGTTATGGCTTTAATGCTCTGTAGTATAAACATTTTACGTCATAGAGCAAAAATCTCCTAATAAAATTTCCTTGTCTATGTCTCCTCTATACAGAGGCGCCAACTTATATGGGCCCATGGTGCTGAAGCCCACCCAATAATTTGCCGTAGGCCTATTTTGTTAAATTATTTATTACCATTACTAAAATATGTTTTGTTGTTGAACCGCTGGAAAGAGAAAATGTGGCCATTGTTGACATGCATAGTACTATCTCCTCTTATTCCAATTCACTCACGATTGTTTGAAGTCGTCTCTTAGTTCATTAATTTTTACGTCTTATCTGTTAACGCAGTTTCCAAATCCACCGCCATATTTTTATGCGTTCTTGAAAATTTCAATCACATTGCTTCAAAATATGCAAACGGAGAGTGCGGAAAAGTTAAACTCAGAATTTAGATTATGCTTGTGGTTAAGACAAGAGTGTGGAGTACAAGACAATTTTTACAAAGTTTGTCATCAGAAACAATGAAATCATTTCATGCAGGCCTACAGTTTTATATTTAACCATAGTCATATTAATATTATATAAGTCTATTTCATGAACCAAGGGGGAACATTTTTAAATATTTGAGCCCACCCAATGTTTTTCAAAACTTGGCGCCACTGCCTCTATACACAGGTAAAATGTTTCTGTGTTATTGATTAACACCCTGTATAGTCTAAATAAAATAGTTACAATGTAGACACGAGGTTGTCTTGTTGCAGAACCTCTTATCAGAGAGAAGCTGATGAGTGGGAAGATGCTCATCTGCTGGCGTCACGAGTTAACGTCAGAAGTGGCTCGCAAACGCTATCTGCAGAGTCAGGATACACTGCGGGCCACCCACAGCGAAGTTGCCAACCTCTTCTTCAGCGAGTTCTCACAACAACAGCAACAGCAACATGGAAGCGATGTGGAGCCCGAGGAGACAGGTTAGTTCACTGGATAATCTTGAGTTCCTGTTTTCAGGGAAGAGGGAAGGTGATGGAGTACCCTTCAGTGCTCATTGTGTTTTTTATTTTATTATTATTATTATTATTATTATTATTATTATTATTATGAGGAGGAGGAGGAGGAGGAGGAGGAGGAAATCCTGTTACTATAGCTGCCTTAAAGTAAGGGTGCCAATATGACACAGCCAAATGAAAACAATTCTAAAAGAACCATATATTTTATTAATATAAGAATTTATTTTTCTAATTATCAATACTCATGTATTGTTATATTGAATTTTAAAGCAGCTAACAATGAAGGACTCCCTTTCTATTTATTAAAATATTCTAGAACACAGCTAAAACAGCAAAAATACAGCAAAACGATGCGAAAACAAAGCGAAATTACAACAAAAAACAAGAACACTTCAAAAACACTTTCTGCTGATGAAAGTAAAAAACACGACAAAACGCAATAAAACAACAAAAACACAGCGAAAACATAACAGAAACACAACAAAAACAAAAACACACAACAAACACACAACCAAAATACTTTAAAAACACTTTAAAACCCTTCAAAAAACTTTAGGCTGATCAATGTAAAAAAAAAAAAAGGCGATACAGCGAAAACATAACTAGAACTTAGAAAAAACAAGAACACTGCTGAAACACAACGAAATAGTATATTGCGATACAAGTGCCGTAAGGCACGTTTACGGGTCGAGGAAACAGATTGAAAACCCGAGGCGCAGTCGAGGGTTTTTAAGTTTTCGAGACCCGTAAATGCCTTTACGGCCCGTGTGTTGCATGCTATTTTTTGCACGATGATTATTTATATCAATTTAATATTATATTAATTGTGATATTACCTGAAAATATTATGTAAATACATTCTTGAAAATAGATGTTTATTTCAGAAAGTGATTCGCATGTGTTTGTTGTTATGGGAACCGAATATTTGTCCTGGGGGCCGTGGCCATAAAGGCTTGTATTATGAAGTGTATCGTAATGAATTATGACGTAGCGCTTGGACCGTAAGTGTTTTAACCTCATCGCAACCGGCCTTAGCAACAAGACTGTGTGGGAATGTCAACTTACGATCCATGTAAACAAAGTTCGTAAGTACCACTTACTAGCTAAGGAGTGCAAAAACTATTTAAAACACAACAAAAACACTTTGAAAACCTTGAAAAACTACAATTACA
This sequence comes from Ectobius pallidus, assembly GCA_964059195.1. Taxonomy (NCBI): domain Eukaryota; kingdom Metazoa; phylum Arthropoda; class Insecta; order Blattodea; family Ectobiidae; genus Ectobius; species Ectobius pallidus. The sequence goes on along the minus strand of CAXKWD010000002.1, from coordinate 19,813,105 downwards.
GTAAAATTACATTACAAAAACACAATACAAAAAATACAAAAGCCCAATAGCATATTATGTTCGTTTATGTTTAGCATTACATATTGTTACATATTGTTATTAGGTCTGTAGTCAGAATTCAAAAATCGGCTTGGGCTAGAGTTAAGTTATGTGAAGAATATTGAATTGGGTCTGATATGGAATAAAAGTCATTATCTGTCAAGTACTGTAATTAATGTTAACCGGAAGATATTTGTCGCACTCATGTAGCTACTTGAGAATATTTCACTTAAAACAACAAAAAATGTCTTTAAGCATTACTTTAAAATAACAAGCTTAACAAATTCTTCTAGTACAGCTGAATTTTCCCTCCTTCAAGAATGGTTGAATTTTTTCAGATCCAATAAAAAGATGTGATTAAAATTATTACAAAATCAGTGGATACACGTTAAAAAATTTAAACACAAATGTTTCAACTCTGCCCTCGATGTTTGACATTCCAAAGGACTGGAAAAAAATATATTTTAGAAACAATGTTTTTATCGATGGTTACTGTGACGAAAATCAATCCTATTCATGATCAGTACTGTGTGAGGAGTCACCTGAGGAAGACTCGAGGGTAGAGTTGAAACGTTGTGTTTTAATTTTTTAACATGTATCCACTGATTTTGTAATAATTTTAATCATATTACTTCCTCTGCCCGTACCATAGGTACTATAGGTAGAGGAAGTATTGTTTTCGACCCCAAAATTCGAAGTTGAGTTTTTAGCATATATACACGTTTCAAGGCCCCCTGAATCCAAAAATACTATTTTTGGAAACATGTCTGTGTGTCTGTCTGTCTGTGAACACTCTAGCTCCAAAACGGAAAATCGTATGAAAACAAAATTTCGTATTTGGGTCAGGTACCTTCTGAAGATGTGAGGATAAGATTGGCGACTATTTTCTCGTATTTTTAAGGGGACTTTACATGAAGAAATTTTCGTGTTTCGCGATTTTCTCGAAAACGGCTCTAACGATTTTCTTTAAATTTTGCACAAGTGTAGCTTATAGTAAGAGCTAAAACTTTTATTTGAAACTTTTTTTCGAAAAAATTCTCTGAAGGCAGTTACAAGCCACCTACTGTTCACCCACTGTTTGTAAAAAGTTTGTGTTGTGTGGTGAACAATTGAATACACACTCTTTCACGGCCTCTTATTCTATATAAGAATGAAGTGAGAAAGACATATTGGAGGGAAATATTCGATAAAGTTCGGAAATTATTCTTAACGACGGAAGTTTCAATAAATGTCTGCATTCACTTGTTTTTGTTTGCTATATAGTCTGCACTTTTATTAGTCGCATCATTTTCAAAGAAGAGGTTATCAGGTATTTATCGTATAATTAGCGTTAAATTGTGTCTTGCGTTTCTGTACAAGGATATGTGAATATTCCTAACTTTTATTTGGGCAGAGGAAGTTATGTGACTTTCACATCAGATTTTCTTTTTATTATATTTGACTCAGTGGAAATTTGGGACTGATATGGATGTTTTAGTGAATTTTTCAGATCCTTTACCATTTTCATTGTCTTTTTTCTGGTCTTCCCAAACACTAAATACACTAAATTAGCCATTGTTGGGTGAGTCTATACAGCTCACACTATAAGAAGGAAAATTGGGTGGAGCTTTAACGGGATCCACCTGTGTGAATAGCAAATGATAGGGAGGCAGCATTGCTATAAATGGTAGAAAATGTTACCATGAATAAGTGACCAATCCAGTGTAAGAATATGTGGAGTTTTGGCCAATCGCAAGTTTCTATCAGCATAATTTTAATCACTTTCATTTCATTGCACCTTTGTGCACTTGTTTTTTTCTAATTGAATCATTTTATTTACACAAAAATAAAAAACTTAAATGTTATATTTACATACCCTCTTTGTTTTAGATTCCACACCAACTGAAAGCAAAGAAACCCCTTTCCAAACAACATTACAGTTGGACGATGTAACGTATAGTCTGCGACATGTAGAGGAATCGTGGATCCATCTTCTTAAAGCTGGTAAGATAACCCTAGAAGTGCCTGCTTTATTTTCTATAGTGCAGAGAATCTATGTTAATTGTAGGCTAGTAGTAAATTGTTAATAACTATAACTTCTACATGTATGTAATAAAATTAATAAGATACCAGTTGCTTAACTAAGATATATTTTGTGATCTGTAGCCTAGGCCTTTCGGTGTTTCTACACCATCTTCAGGGTATATTTTGCAGGCTTGGAGCTCCAATTATTAAAATAAAAAATGCATTTCACCACCTTTATAAAATAAGATAAAATTTACAAAATCACTGTCACAGAAGATAGTTCCTTGACAGTGATTTTATGAGACCCTATAAATTTTATCTTGTTTTATAAAGGTGACGAAATACAGTTTTTATTTAAATTATGTGGAGCTCCAAGCGAGCAAAACATGCCCTGAAGATGGTGTAGAAACACCAAAAGGCCTAGGCTACAGATCACAAAATTATAATACTAATTCCGGGGTGCGCGGGCAAAGACTTCCTTGTTACTGAGAGTTAGAGTGACTTAACGCACTATACCAGCCCAACATAACTTTAGAGATGGATAAACCCTTGAGGCACACATCCATAACTACTGTACAATTTTGAATATGACTTACCGGACTTAACACAAATGTAGAGAACATTTTTATCTATAACTCTATGGACATATCTCAATTTTTTAGGATGGTGGACTTAACTCTCTTTGCCTGCGCACCCCGGAATTATAATCCTTGCACCTAGGGACACATTTTCAACGTTATTTCATTTCGTAAAAATTAAAACTGTATTGTCGAGGAGACAGGGCTGGTCCCAGAAATTACATTTGTCCATGTTAATTGTTTCACATGAGCTTGTATAATTTCAGGTGATAGCAGTCGTCTGAAGCAGCTAACTGTATGTAACTTTGACTTCCTGCTGGCTGCAGTACAAACAGTATCTGTGAGTTACCTGAGATGTGTTCTGGAACACGTGCGCTGTTACCTGCTGGACAGGGACCTCGAGCTGGTGTACTACACAATCAGAAAGTCGAGCGATGTTTTGACTCGGGACCCACTGCAGCTTGGAGCTCAAGTCATATGCTGGCTCAGACCGGTGGCAGGTAAATCCAATCGGTTAATTTAAATTCTAGTTGTATTTATTGATTACACAGAGTGCTTCATTAATTTAATGTATACACACTTGGAAGTGTCATAGAAAATCTATTTTCTGTTCTACAAGGTTAAATTTCTGGAAATGGAAAGCTTGAAGTCCAATTTGAAAAATGAATGACTTTCTGATGAAAATGGATTAGTTCATATGTTCAAATGTTCAAAATGGTGGCCTTCAGCATCAATACATTTCCGAGTACAAGTCACCACTGATTCCGTACATCGTACCAAAGTGTCCAATGAGATTTCTGTGCACACCGCTTGAATCTCATTCCAAAGTGTGATTAGGTTACATGGTGTACGTTTGTACACATCTTTTACTGTACCCCATAAGAAGAAATCCAGCGGCGTAAGGTCTGGAGAGAGTGCAGGGAATTTTATTTGCCCCCTGCGTCCTATCCACTGCCTTGGAAAATTTCTATTCAGGTATGTTCGTACATCCCTATGATAGTGCGGCGTGTCGCCACCTTGTTGGTAATGAAACCGTATAATGCACGATTGGCAGGGAATATGGAATCAGCAAGCATTGTTAGGTACTTTTCATTATAGGATGATTATTGGCACGATTGTTGGACGTTTGTTGAAACTATTCTGCTGCCCCTGTTGAAGAAACATAACATTATTTTCTCCCAGAAATTTAACCTTGTAGAATGATAAAATAAATTTACTATGACAGTTCAAAGTGTGTATACATTTTTTTAAGCACTCTGTATATCTATAGGGTTTTTTATTTATGTCTTCTTTAGTGATTTATTATAAAAGAGATACAGTAGAACTCTATTATAGCAACCTTAGTTTGTGCGACATCTCATCCAAATCAATGTTGGTGCACCTGGGCCTTGATATAATTCCTAACAAGTTGTCTAGGCAAAAATAGGAGATAGTCCCGTTTGCATGAAATATATAACAGGTGTTTGTATGGAATTGTTTTCATTTGACAGATGACAGTGGAGATCTCGTGAGTCACATGATAACGTGTGCGATGGCGTGGTGCGATGGCTACACATTACCTCTGCTCGTTCCCTTGAATGGTTGGTTACAACCGCCTCTTCCACTGCAAATAAAAAGTTAGTATCATGTTCCTATGCCATAGGGCCTGTAGCATGACTGTTAGATAAACCTGTTTCAAATTTATCTGGTAGATTGTACTATAACTTATCCTTAAGGAGGTAGGTACAGCTTAAACACTGTACTTTATTTTAACACTGTGGTGGCACTGTATAATAACAGGAAGTTTAACAGATTAACAGACAGGCCATTAATCTGAATGACTTTGCATTTCAGGTCTGCACTGCCCGGCTGGGGTGAAGCTCATAGAACCCACCCCTTCTGGACAGCACGTTGTTGTTATTCCACAGACTGGAGACCCCCAACTGTGGCATGTCATGTCCAATTCCCTCACACACACATTCAGAGGTATGTCGAGAATTTAAATTGGTTATAGGTCTAACATTTCTTTTGACTAGTGTAGAGTTTCTTCTGTCTTTAAAGATTGACATTGTTCCAGTTTTCGGCTTATGAAATAATGGCTAGATATCTCATTTTCAACAATTTTGGAGTTATATTTTAAACAGATAATGTAATTGTGTACAGTTCTTCATCTTCTTCTACTTCTTCTTCTTCTTCTTCTTCTTCTTCTTCTTCTTCTTCTTCTTCTGGCAAACAGGTCTTACAGTCTATCTAAAAAGTTATTCCTCAGGTTCGCGAGCGACCCCTGGTGATCCCGTAAGGGGATATTCTCAGCGTATTTGTTACCGGGGTGCGCCAGTCCCCTACCTACTTAAACCTAAGTACACACACACCCAGTCCTGAACCCGGGAAAGGAATTTTTCACTACTGAAAAATTTCCGACCTGGCCGGGAATCGAACCCGGGCCACTGGAGTGGAAGGCAGGCACGCTACCGACTCACCCACGGAGGCAGCACCTACTTAATGATGATAGCCCATTCTGATTTCTGCCTTTCTCCTCCATCTTCTAATCCCATACTATGCAAATCCTTCTCCACACAATCCAACCATCTTAATCTTGGTCTTCCCCTATCTCTTCTCCCTTCAGGTTTGCCTTGTAAAATCTTTTTGACAGATCTGCCTTCATCCATTCTAATCACATGCTCAACCCATTCAATTCTTTTAGTTTTAACAAGTGTTACTACGTTAGATTTTGTATATAGCAAATTTAATTTCATGTTTGAGTGTATTCTCCACCCATCTTTATCCTTTATTTTTCCATATATTTTCCTTTCCCAGCTTTCCAACTGTGCATACCTTCTATCATCACCCAAGTTTCACATCCATACATCACAACAGGTTAATTAATATAACAGGTTTATGCAGGAGTGTATAGGTACTTTTATTTATTTTCACGTACGTATTAAATTTTGCAATATATAGCATTATAGCTTTTACACTTCCTGACATTTACATTCTTGCATCAGTCTCTTGAAAAGTGTAGAAAGGGGGTTTTACTGTAATTCCAATGAGAATAGCCAATAGCCAAAGGTCCTGGGTTCAAGTCCCAGTGTCGGAGGAATTTTTCTCCTATAATATTCTCATGTAATGTCCAACAGAGACAATAATCTGTTGTTCATGAATGCTTAATCCATACACACCATGGACCATGGGATATCATTTGAGGACTGTTTCACCATCAAAGTAATCAAAAGCCTCCCTGATAGCTGCAACCCCTCCCAATTCAGAAGGTGGGAACTGGCTCACCAGTGGATAACCAAATCCAGAAACCCCCCCAACCTCAACATCAGATAACACCTTTTCCCTCCTGGCCAGAGAACATAGGATGCCATTCTTCATCAGTTGGCTAGGTTGGCAACCCTACACTTTCTCTTCAAGCTCCATTCTCTAAGTGATTGACAAAGGGCAAAGTTTGTCCGAAAATTTTCGTTTTTATTGTTCTTTCTTTTTATGTGTTTCTATGATACCAGCACCAATTGAAGACCAGCTTCTCCTGCCAATTGGTAAGTTCTCTGGCACCTTCCTCTCCTTTTTATATACCTATCTGTAATTCCAATATTCAGATTATCCATGTTTTACATTATTTGTGTATTTCATTCTACTGTTCAGTGCCCTGTGTCTGTCCTCTTTGCTCAGAAGCAAACAATACGAATCTGTGTGTAACTTACTCACATTACAGAGTCACAACACTTTTACTTTGTCTTATCAAACATATTTTTGTTCTTGCAGGTCACAGTGGACCTGTTCTCTGCTTGGCCATCACGAAGCAATCGCAGTACCTCCTCACAGGCTCAGACGACATTTCCATAATAGTATGGGATCTGAAGTCACTCAATCTCAAACTTAGAATTTAGTAAGTACTTAACTCTTACAGTTCATCATTATCAGATATTTTTTGTAAAATTTCAGATTGACTAACTACACTTCAATTTCTTTCTTATGTACAATTCCATTTCTATTTCTTTTTCTTATATACATTTTAATTAAAATTTATTTCATATTTATGCAATAAAAAATGTAGGATTTTTTTAAGTTGGTAGTTCTTTTGGTTGGTAGCTCACAGTAGGATTTTAAAATGGTATGGTAGCTCAGAAGCTTCATAAGTTTGGCGACCACTGTTCTAGATCATTGTCCATTTTGTGGTGATGTAAATATCAATTTATTATTGAGGCAAAATGCTGAACAAATTAATGGCATTGTACTTTTCTCATATGTGGGTATGAATTTTTGCTTTTATGGTTACCTGATTATTGTAAAATATTATTATTATTTTTTAAATTTAATCATATTTATTTGTATCTTCCATTTTAATTGTGTAAAGAAATTGTTCAATTTCTTCAGTCTTTTCTTATTAATAGTCATGACTAGTTTAATAGAAAATATTCTTTTAGTGTACAGCACACACGATATATTGTCACTATAATATAATTATTTATTTATTTATTTCAGTGAGCACATAGCCCCTGTCCTGAGTTTGACCCCTGCATTGAACAACTCCGTCATTGTCAGTGGAGGGGAGGATTCTCGCATCATCATAACCTCGCTCCTCACGGGAGATGTTGTAATGAAGATCGACCACCACCGTGGGCCAGTCACATCCGTCAAGGTCAACACTGCGGGGGATGTACTCGTCTCGGGTCCGGCGGCCATCTTGGTTCTCCTATCTTTCTCTTTCTTCAGAACTATTTACTGTCTTTTTTTAAGCTCTTATCATTCCTTTTCAAGCACTGGTCATCTTCTATGCACATATCTCCCAAAAAATGTCTTTGGTTCGAACAGAAAACATCTATACACATACCGTATTTATCTCAATATAAGCCGCACTTTTTTGCGTAGATTAAGCCCAGCGAAATATTCCTGCGACTTAAAATCACATACAAGTGTTTTAGGTAAGAGTGGTAAAAATGTGCACAATATAGCCGGTTGATCTACCGTGGCTGGTTCCTCTTCCAAGCACTGCCATTTATCGATTATCTCGAAACTCTAGGACTATCGATATATTAATCGATTCAACTTCGTAAATACATCGATTTTAATCGAAGCATTGTAGAAAATGCAAAAAACTCCCGTTTTGTAAATGTGCCATATTGTATCTCTTCCGCGAGGTTGGTTGTGTTTGTGAACCTGTTTCCCAGAATTCTACGTGTTCTGCTGGTGTGAAGTCACACCTCTAACGTCCAGTCACGAATTTCTTCATCAAACAGATAAAAATATGGTGGAATTGATGTTACTTTTCGCTAGATTGTGTTATAAAAGAAAGTGTATTGTTTAGGGCAGGTGGGTTGCACCAAATCATTCGTCGAGACAACATATCCTCTTCAGAAAACTATCTATAACAAAGTACGTGTGATATTAGGTGTTTTACGAAAAGAAAGTTGGTTTTAAAAGTGGGCCCCCCTACATTGTGATTTTACCCTTTAATTATAATGGAAATGAGGCAATTTATTTTTTCACTTTGGGGTTAATTTAATTTTTTCCCCTTTTACTGGTACCTTACTGTTAATTCTCCATTTTCCTTAGCTGTTTGTCCCGTTCCAGTGGTTTGCGGAGTGGTCTGTATGAACGTTGGATCCGAACCTACCATGCTCTGATTGATGAACCCTCCTTTTAGGGCAAGAGGCCAAACTGCTACACCGTCTCTAATGACACCGTGTATAAAATCGTGTGATTTTTTGAAGACGTGTCCTTTCGCAATTGCTGCCTCCATGGAAAATTTAACGGTTCCGGCATTGATGTTGGGACGGCCAGTGTCTTGGTAATCGATGGTCTGGTAATGGTAATCTGTAATCTTGGTCCAGGGTCTGTTTTGTCTTTTTTCTTCGTCCACAACACGCTCGTGTAATGCACGTTGCTCTTGTGGCCGACGACGTTATTGCCGTTCAAATTGGAATACATGAGTTCGTTGATATGCAGCTTAAGTTCAGGGGCGGCTTATATGCGGATAAATACGGTAAATACAAATGTGTAACAGTTGAGATTAAAAGCAGCACATGTCATTTTTATGAGTACAACTAGGTAATCTTACAGACTAGGAATCAAATTTTGGAAACATTATATCTATGCTAATGACCTCTCATATTAAAAAAGAAATATTCACTGCTCCCGCAATTGCATAAAAATTCTAAATTTTTAGCTTGGAATGAATTTGAAGCCTATAGCTTATTTCAGTGCAAAGATAGACTATACATGATGTATTTCCAGATTACAGTAGAACCCCGATAATTCGAGCTAATTGGGGCTGAGGCTACCTCGAATTACAAAAAACTCGGATTATACGGAAATTTCACTAAATCAATGGGTAAATCGCAAATAAATGTTTAATGAGCACAATAAAGGTTTAAATAATAAATAAATAAACAATATAGTAGGCCTACATACCTGTGATACGCAAGGTATGTATATATTGTCAAACATTTCCAATTTGCTACATCGGCATCCTTTAAGGATTAAGTCATTGTCTGAATCTTAATGGAGTGGCACGGGAAAGCGATGCTACTAGGAAAACACTTTTAATTACCATTGTAGGGATTACTGTAACAATACAGTATTCTTTTCTGAAAGGATGGGGAAATATGCACTGTACAATTGATTGACACGAGGTCCCGACAAAGAAAATCGAACCTAATGGTTTCTGTCAATCTGTAATAGAAATGCATTAGCAGTCTGAAGCCAAGGTTATTTCTGTGTATTATGAACAAAACCCTAAGTGGGACAGTTTTACCTGCATTTTTGTACATGGAAAAATTGAAAGAAAGCTCAAAATGTAACACATTCGGAAGTGCGTAAAACTTACTTGCGGACACCGTATAAAAACGGGATTTTACTCTAGTTTTATGGACAATTTTAATTTTCTTAAGTCTAGCTCGAATTACACGGAACCTCGAAATACCGGGGCTCGAATTACCGAGGCTCTACTGTACTTAAAATTACAGTTGGTTGTAATTCAGGTTCAAAATTTCAGAAAGATAGTCACTTAAAAAAAAGAAAAGATTTAGCATCAACGAGGGAACTTCATACATGCTCTCATAGGCTTCCGTGGCTGGATACTGTAATATCTTGACTACATTCGTATATATAGATAATATTTTAAAAATAAGACCAACAAATTAGTAATAACTCTGAAATACTGAAATTTTAAAATGAATTTTGCTTACAAATAAAATCATTTTCATGGATCTCCGCTTATAACAGAAACAAGTGTCAGGACATTTCTAATTTGAAATTCTATTGCTTTCAAAAACCATTTATTTTAAAGGTTAATGGTAAAGTGAGAGCAGTTTATAGCAGTTTATACTTTTATTGGCCGACTATACTAAACACAAATCAACTCTGAACATATGATAAGCCAATAGAATACAGGCCTTGGTTACAGTGCCAACTTCCAACTCTGCCAATATTGGCATATTTATTATGAAAATGACCCTTTCACCATATCAAAAATACACTAAAGAATGCGCTATTATGACCGCTAACTTCCCTTCTCTTCTCCTTTTTTTTTTTTTAATTTTGTGTTCTGGAACATTTCTGTTGAACTGTACTAGTTTAGAGATACTTTCTGCAAGCCAATAGCGATGTCACTGGTTCTAAATAGGGTAGACTTACCTGGGCCTATCCGTTTGTATCTGACACTTAAACAAAAGATTGCACCGGTTGGTGCTGAAAGGGTTTTTTAAACTGACTACTCTCACAGAATTAAGCTTCGTAAAATATTGGAGCATGCTTATAAAGTTTCCAATTGTTGTGTTTTATAACCTATCAGAGTGGATAGTCTACATGTCATGTATTCTTGTGTTCAGGATCATCCGACTCTACAATCTGCCTGTGGTCGCTGGAGAACTTTAATTTGCTTAATACAATCAGCCTGCCTTGCCCAATCACCATGCTTGATGTCTCGAGTGATTCTGTGTTCCTGTTAGCTGCCTGCGAAGACAATCAGTTATACTTGCGTTCATTAGCTACAGGCACAGAGATTCACAGCCTGAGAGGACACAAAGCAGAAGTGAGTATTGTTCACAGACAGACAGACATGTTTCCGAAAATAGCTACTACATTTTCATGCAGAATTCGTATCTATCTGAGTTCCAATAAATCACACATTCCACAACCAATGTAACCCTTCTCGCCATACACGAGAACATCGCAAGGACATTGAGGACCAATGAAATGCCTGATTAGCATATTGAGATCGAACTGGACACGTGGTAGTGTTTGCATGACGTTTGCACATGATCTCAGTCCAATAATCATTAATCATTATTTATTATCATTTTTACATTATTACATAGAATTGCAAATACAAATACAAATACAAATACATATTTATACAAATAAAATAAAACAATTTTCAAATCTCAAAATTAACAACTACTATTTAAAAAGAGGAAACGAAATAAGAAATATAGGCTATATCTTCACAATAAGTATTAAATTTAGTAATACAAGACTGCTCGTGCTCGGGTGCCGTTTCAAAAATATCAAAGTGAAGAAAGAGGAGAGACAAAGAAATAGAGTGTATAATGTGCTTAACTAAAAAAGAAAGTAAAAAAATATTAAACATAAATACATAAAAGGAGTGAAACAAAAATTACTTAAAAGCTAAAAAATTACAAAAAATTCTTTACATATCTATTAAATTTAACAGTGGAGTATGCTGAAAGATCAGGATATTTTCTGATAATTGAGTTATAGAAGTGCGGTCCAAAATTAATCCTACTTTTTTGGGGGGAAATAACCGCAAGACTCAGATTGATCTGAATTCCTGTTTTTGTGACAATTTCAATACAGTAAGCATATTCAGATCAATTTGAATTCTGCATGAAAACGTAGTAATTATTTTTGAATTCTGGTAACTCAAAATGTGTATTAAAAAAGCATTTTGTTTTTCTGTGACTTTTCATTTTTTGAGCTTTACTGTTGACAAACAAATGGACATTAGTCTTACAACTCCGTGATACTTCTTATGATTATAAATTGTTATTTTTATAGGTAAGGTCAGTATGCTTGGCCCAGGACAACTGCAGAGCTGTCGTTGGTGGGTCTGATGGAAAAATCTACATCTTCGACATGCACAGCGGCAGACTGAGTCGGACTCTAACAAGTCATGCAACAGACGTGTCTGGTGTCAAAGTTACTGAAAAGGACGACTTCTTGTTAACTGCAGGTAACTGAATACAGTGCAGATAGGATTCAATAGAATACAATTATAATTAGAGCAATAGTATAATTTTAAAACCTAAATCCAATGTAACCGCACGTTTCATCTTATTTCTGAAGTTCAAGCTGTTGATATCCCACATATAGGTTCGAAACATGTATGAATCCAACCATTTCACAATTTCCTCACTTCCTCACTTCATTTTACAAAATGCAAACAAGCTAAATATGCGTAAAATATCAAAATTACTGTTTATAGTTTCGTTAAAAGTTGGAATCAGCCAAAACTGCGTAGTATCGTAACTCATTGTCATCAGTACATCTCGTGCTTGTGCATTCATGCAAAAAACAATTGTTAAACTTAATTACGAAACCTAATTTCATCGTGTAAACTAGCCTTTAACTTTGCCTATCCAACTTGTGAACTCAGTCAGCATTGGGGACTCTTTCCCAAATTCTACCTCTTGAGATGAAGTTTTGTGTTTTATTTACAAGGGAACAGTAAGGGGTGTGATTTCGAAAACCTACCCTCAAATTTTGCATTTTGGTAAGTCTTCATTACAGATAGACACATGAAAAAATTAGCTGCTTATGTTAACTGTAAGCGGGTTCTGTTAACTCTACAACATTGCAACAATCTCAGTCACTCGTGACTCGTCACATGACACTGCCTGCTCCGCCTCATGTTCAGAGTTGTTCTGTGCTTACTCTAATGAAGAAATATATCTGCTGCAGGTGGAAACCGCATTACTTTCTGGAGCTTCCGTCGAGAGGATGCTGTGGGAGCAACGAGTGGCGGTCTCAGTCCTGTGAGCAACAGTCGCAAGACAGCACAGCAGTCGCAGCAACATCATACTGCTCCAATCACATGTCTCGACATATCCAGAGACGGCCTAATGGCAGTTACAGGTACAGTACGCTCAGATCCATATGCGTTTATAAAGCTTGAAATATGCATGAAAATTAGCTCTATACAATTTTAAGGTATATGTACAGGTAGGGGAAAAAAAGCGGACTGACTAAACTATCTAAGTTGCCAATATGAGCCACTGTGCATGCCTAGCGGCATTCACAGGATAGCAGGGAATGTATTCAAATTTGTTCTAGTGTTGACTGTTGACTTAGCCTATTTCGAAACCCATTAGAAAATAAGCTAGTAAAATTCATTTTGTGGGAATAATCCGTTAATTACGTAGTTAAATATTGCAGCAATTGAAAAGTAGTGGGAAAACAATGTGCATTAAGGAAACAAAAAATGTCCTTCCTTGGCAGGATTCGAACCGAGAACATGTTACTAACCAGTCAAACGCGCTGTCATTGTGCTACAGAATCACTTAACAACCAACGTTCCTTGAAAGTCTGTTATGAATCAAGTGATTGACAAGGAGACTACAGCCAATAAATTGCTTGAATTGAGAAGTGCCTGCTGGGGTGCAGGAACACCATCTGCGAAACGGCTGTCCAGAAGTTTACCAAGATAAATAAAGTGTGTTAAGGAAAATGTTTTTATTCAACTATTTAACACATAACGCTAATAATAACAACAATACAACAACAACAACTATATGCGGCACAGTTTTAAGGTCCTCTGTGTACGGGGGCCGAGTGCTTCAGATAATGGAGTTTTGTGGATTTGGATTTTGGCGCGGATAGCACCATTAGAGCAGCGATGGCGCTAATTGCAGCAGTGTAATGTTTGTATCTGATAGCTCAATAGATTATTACAGCTACACGATATTAGGACATGGTAAATTTGGTATCTATTTATGAAGATTTGTGGAGAATCTGAACAGTCTGTGAAACATCTTTTCCTGGATTGTCCCAGATTTGCAAACTAATTGGTGACAGTTTTTTAGAAGGGAGTGATGCAAGCAAGATTTTATACATTTCGTAAATTATGTTCATTCCTGTTTATTATTGTTACTTGTAAGATAGTTTGTTAATATTCATTTTGTTAATTTGTTCTATTTAACACCCTAAAATGCCTTCAAGGTAAAATAGGGTCACATGTATTGGAGTTTCAAAAAAAAACAAAAAAACAAACAAACAAACAAAAAACGCTAAAGTCTGATACAAGAATGAAAAATGAATATATGAAATGAAAGAGAAAATAACTGTTTATCTAAATACATCGTTTCTTGGGTGCACATATACCTTAATATATGCTTTATAATGTGCATTAAACAATTTGAATAAGGAAAAGAAGAGCACTTACACACAAGGTGTTAGCCAAAAGTTCCTGAATTTCGTATGTGGCACAGGACTGAGCAGTAGTGCGAGAAAATGCTGCTAGGTGACACTTTATACCAAATACCATTACACCGACAAATCCACGGTAGCAGCCCACTTTTAGGATGCAGGGCTTGAACTACAGGGATCCAGAACTATTAAAATGTGTCCATGGCCTCAACGAGCTTTCAGTCTGGGAGAGATTTCTATTCATAAGAAAAGGGATCAGCCCATAAACTTCAAAATCCTGGAATTTGTAGGAAGTTTATATAGTGAAGTTATAATCAATTGAAACTTGAGATGGAGGTTTAACATACGTAACTTCACTTAATTCAAGCACTAACCTGAACATGTTTCGAGCAATCCTTCATGACTCATCATCATGAAGGATTGCTCGAAACATGTTCAGGTTAGTGCTTGAATTAAGTAAAGTTACGTATGTTAAACCTCCATCTCAAGTTTCAATTCAACATCCTGACCAATAATAAACTCATCTCAAAATTTGTTCAACATCCACAGAAGGGTTCCATGTTTGTTGAAGTATAGCTGTAAATAGGGTAAGATGTGGGAATCTATGATTCAAATTTTTATGCCAATATGACTGCGGAAGATTCGTAGTAGTTGTTTTCATTATTTATTTACTGCGTCTAAGAAGATAATCAAAAATAAAATTATTTAATTTATGTAAAAATAAAAAGTCCATGTTAATAAATATAATAGTGTACATATTTATCTGTTAAAATGGCCTAAATTATTCAAATAATACAACTAGCTGTTGAATTAATAAACACGGGCAAAGCCACAGGCTATTTTCTAGTAAGCTACAAATAATTGAAAAATTACAATATCCAATTCTATGAAGGTTTATAATAATGTTTTCAAATAGCCCTGCAGAAGGTTTTGATATTATTTCTAATACTTGTTGTTCCAGCTTGATAGTCGTCATTATGATATATGTAAGGTAGAAAATTGCCGGTAATATTGCGTTGATTTGCAAGAAACAATTTCAGAAGACAGCGCCTACCATAATCATCTGGAAATTGCCTCTAGCACAAATTGCACTTTAATGTTTCTTGCGTAGTTGTTATTCAGAAGTAGGTCACTGCAAAGTTTTAGCATTTTGTATAGCTAGAGCCATGGTTTGGGGTGGGCGAAGTAACTAGGACTTGCGGTTAAATAATAGTATAATTTCGTTTTAAACTGAAGGTAAGCATCATTATGTGTTGAAAATTCGCGGGTGCGTGGGGAAAGAGAGATAAGTTCACCATCCTCAAAAATTGAGATATGTCCATAGAAATATAGATAAAAATGTTCTCTACATTTGTGTTAAGTCCAGTAAGTGATATTCAAAAACGTACGGTAATTATGGATGTGTGCCTCTTGGGTTTATCCATCTCTAAAGCGATGTTGGGCGGGTAAAGTGTGTTAAATCACTCTAGTTCTCAGTAACTAGAAAGTGGACTTAACTTTCTTTGCCCACGCACCCGCGAATTCTCCTAAAGCTTTCTCCACCAGTAGGATCACCGTACGTCCCATTTTGACTAGGGCAGTCCTGCTTTTAATTGTGTCTCGAACGTCCTGTTAGTTTTTTCAGAAAAACATGAATTGTCCCACTTTATAAAATTCTAGGAATAAATTTATAAACATAATGTGAATTGACGACTAACATACCGTACTTAGTTACTCCACTTACCCAAATTTTTTGTAGAACATGTTTCGCATGCCTTTGCATGCATCCTCAACTACCTGTCAACTGCTGGTCCTTCTGTAGCAAGATTGAGATTGGAAATATACACACTAAACTTCACTGGTATATTTACCCAGCTGATGATGATGGGAAGACACATTGAAAGATCATCCTGGGTAAATTTCCCTTTTAGTGAAGTTTAGTGTGTATATTTCCAACCTCAATCTTGCTACAGATATCAACACTTCACTGTAGATTTCCATCTAATATTAATATTGCTGGTCCTTGTATGCTAGAAGAATCTCTATGTATCCCTGGTGGCAGTTTTATGTACTTCGTGATCAGATTGTCTTCAGATGGGACGTCAAAACTCATTAATTTACTTTCAAATTTTTTTCATGTAGATTTTTTTCTCAAATTAAAAGTTCTACAGATGTGTGGACTGATTTCAATAATTGTGCTTCTGTGCAAATTTCATGACCCTCATCCCAATAACATACTGCAACAGCTGACTTTCCTTTCTGTTTAAATTTTATATTCCTAATGTGTTCTTTTAGCCTGACATCAATGTTTCTCCTGGTTTGTCCTATGTATAGATTATCACAGTTCTTGCAAACTATCTTGTATATTCTCGGTTTTTTACTGGAATATAAAGTGGATCTTAAAACAACACACTTATTTTTATCACTCAACTTCACTTATTAAGTAGATAATTACCCATAACGCGTTTCACAAGCTATAGCTTGCATCATCAGATGGACACTGCCGGTTTCACTGGATTGCTGGTAGATGGCTCTATAGGAAGGATCCATCTTGCGATCAAGTCGTTTTCATTTGGTATGTCAAAATTAACTAAATTGTTCTTGTTCCTTTTGATATAAATTCTTTCCCATACACTCAGGTCCACCGGTTTATTTACACATTTTAATAATCTTATGTCGTCGTCAAATTCATGTACTTAATAAGTGAAGTTGAGTGATAAAAATAAGTGTGTTGTTTTAATTTAACCACTTCACTGTGTATTCCCGCAAGAATTATCGTATAAAGTGGATCTGTTTACATTTGATGATGTTTTTAATGCTGAAATTGTTGCTTGTAGCTGAAGTGATGCCATATTCACTGAAATTTTTTTGAATAAGATTGAGCAGTGCTTTATTTCCTAGAAAAACGTTTACAAGTACTGGCAAAATCCTTATACCAATTACTAATTTTACAAGTGGGATTGAAATTCATTTGAATCCTGTGCCTGCTCAATACAATCCCATTTACGTGGAAAACTTCTGGAAGTCTATTGAGATGTTTTCTGTTGGCTAACTATTGGGTGGCTAACCTGTTTAAACAATCACCATATTTACTCTGTAAATAATAAGTATCTGTTATAAACATAAAAATCAATAATATAAAAGATGTTCAGATAAATGATATTTGAATTGTTGATGTTCTAGTGTAACGACAATTTGTTGTATTTGAACACCTTTCAGATGTACACAGGGTGGTTACTTTTGCTACTTGTTGCCTGCACAACAAGCAGACGCAGGAGCAAGGAGGTACCAGTGCCCAGTGAATTAATCCAAGCTGTTGTTGACACAGCCAAAAGGTTATTCAACTCTGGAGATACTATAGCTTATATTAGTCTGAAAAACCTGCGTGGAAAATCCACATTTGTGGTGTCTGAGACTATTCAAGATTATAACTCGGCAATGATTAGTAAAAGTGTTAATGCTTCTATAGTAGAAAAATGTTCATCAGTTGAACATCATGAATATCTTCTGCAAAACAAGGTTTTATTTCCTGATTTTATAAAGTCACATCCACTTTTCAAGAAGCAGAGCTATTTGAACACGACACAACTTAAAGGTCTCCCTCAGCTTGAGAATACAATACTACAAGCCTTACATCTGGCTGAACGATTCGTGTTTGTTTTGAAATTCCCCAATATACTAGCTGACAACAATTTTGATGGCTGCATAATTATTATTAATGGTGAAAAATATTTCTACGAAATCGCAAATGAATTGCTTAGACATAAATCAGTTAAGAAGGATACAATTATATTTTTTGTTCTTGCCACCTTTCCACCCGAGGAAATTCGTGGTGGGAGATGCAAAGATTGCTTTGATGATGGAACGGTACAGTTTTTGACTGATATGACCTTCAGACACTTAAAAGCTTATAAGCTAGTCATCCTATTATATGATGTTCAAGGGTCACTGAAATTGTACACTTGGAATGCACTAATTCAAGATAAGAGTCCATGTCTTATTCGCCGGGAAGTTAAAATTGAAATTTTAAAAAGTTGGACTGAAAAGGATAAAAAGTTAGAAGATGAAAAGATATGTATACACTTAAGATAAAAAATTTTGACTCCTGTTGTGTATATGCAGATAATAGTTTAGATGTTACTTCTGACTATTATTATGTGATAAAAAACGACTACTTAGACATAGCTGAAGAATACATTCAAGATGGTCTCGATCAGAGTATTGCAGAGATGATCGGATGTAAAGCTCAAAGATCTAATGATAAATTTCTTGTACGCAACTCCTGGCAAGGAGACGAATCCCATTATTACTACACAGTACCAGGAGGTACAGCTTCATTGTCCCACTTAGTGAAAAGTATCCTCGTTGGTCCACCATGTTACGAGTGTTCTCAGCATCAACTTAGGTGTCTTCAGTTCTGACAATTTTCCTCATTTCCTGGGTGATGAAATTTCTGTCATATTATGTTCCAGCAAAAGAACAACAAAGCTACGTTTACAACTTGCTGATCCAGGTATCAGTAATTTTAAATGTAGGAGTACCGTGGACTCCTAATACCACAGCTCTTAAGATAATGTTCCTTTCATCGGTCTTGTTCTCTTTAGCCATAGGAACAGTTTTCCAGACATTCTTCTTCAGTCATTTGGTATCCCCTGATTACATGTATCAAGTAAGCAACATTCAAGACCTAATCGATATGAACTACACCATAGTTTTTGACTCGACGTATCCAATGATCAGAATCTTGTATGACCATTATGAACTTTGGAATCGAAGTTTACTTCTTGAGGGAAACTTCTATGCTTTACGATATTTTTTAGCCAACCAAAAAGTAGCTCTTGTTACAACTAAAGAGTTGTTCGCATTCCATTTGAAGGCATTCTGCAAAGAACACACCATTCCCCGTTACCATATGTTTGATGCAAACATTTCTGACATTCATGGAGGCCTCTATCTACATATAGGTTTCTTAGAAGATTGGTTTGCAGATTCACTAGGTCGTATAGTTCAGGCTGGGATTCCCAATAAGATTTTGCAGAATATTACTTCTCCTACTGGACTTCGGAAATGGGATGCCATGGATGCAGATGCTTTTGATGAATACATGCCTCTGTCTCTCTTTCACCTGCGGTCAGCATTTGTCATACTGATTGTTTGTAACATAGTGAGTTTTGTAGTATTGCTTTCAGAAATTTTCAAACACACCATCAAATATCTAATGTGACAAGGTGACTTTTTTCTATATGTCCTCTGGTATTTGTTCAACAAGTTGTGAGTTTATATATGTATATACTAGCATGTGCCTGAGTTTTTACCTGGGATTATTTTCTCATCTGCTAGATGTTATATTTAAAAAATTTATTTAACAGAAAAATAATTACAACATTATATTTATTAACACTAACATCGTTTTTACATAAGTTGCATAATATTATGTGTAATTGCCAAATACACATCGGTAAACTTTATGTATTTTGTGGTACTGAGTTAAAAAAATAAAGAAAAATGTCTATCATGACACTTTTCCTTTCATTTGTGAGTGGGACAGCCGTGATAAGACTCAACATTGGGTCAAAAAAGAATGGGCAAAAAGACAAAATCTTGAACAGGCTCCAAGAATGTGATCGAAAATGGGAAGCTGTGGATGCAAATGCTTTTAATGAATTTATGCCTCTGTCCCTCTTTCATCTGCGGTCAGCATTTCTCGTACTGATTGTTTGTAACATAGTGAGTTTTGTAGTATTGCTTTTAGAAATTTTCAAACACACCATAAAATATCTAATATGAGGAGGTGACTTTTTGCTATCTGTCCTCTGGTATTTGTTCAAAAAGAAATTGAGGAAAGTGTTGTGCTACATTATATGTTAAATAAATTCCTCCGTTTGGCTCTGTAAGTACATAATTGGGTTTTTTGTTTACCATGCAGTTTTGCTTAAGATGTCCCTTGATATAACAATAACCCTCTTATAACAATATGTTTTACTAGGTCCTACAAATATCATTACATGGAGATGTGACTAAATAATAATGACCTTAATCTTCTCTGTACTTTTCATGATTTTCTATTCTTGTAAAAATTGTAACGGACAAGTCTGATGTCTGAGGATACAAATGTAACCTGTATTGCCTGAAAAATACCATACTCAGGAGTCAGGACACAGAGATGTACTGGTAGTATGCTTTCTTTTGAAACACCAAACATTGCTTTTGTGGTTTTACCTTCTTCCTCATAGGCATTATTTTTTCTATGAATATTCTCTGTATAAAAAGAATTAGGAGATCTTTCTTCAGCTGCCGAAAAAGATGAAAGTCAATAACATAATGAACTGTTTCGAGATTGGTTAAAAAGTTTTACTCATAGTGATGAATGATTGAGTGTAACGCATGATTGAACCTCCGCCGGAAGGAAGTGAAGAACAAGTGACAGGCTTTGACCCATCTTGCTCCTTTGGAATTATTGTAAAAAGGTAAAGTGTTCCCTGTATGGGCCATGGAGACCCATAGGGTTTCCAGGAGGTTAAGGCCCTCAGATTATGACATACAGCACATGAAGGTTGGTAAGGTTGTCAGCCCTATGCACCGGCCGTGATTTTACCCCCAGGAATACTCCTGGTACTCATCTCTGTTAGAGGCTGAGTTGACCCCAGGGCCATAGTGCCACCAGAAGGATTATTCCAATTGAAAAATCTCAACGACCTCATCAGGAATCAAACCCTCTACTTTCCAGTTTGTAGCACAGTGTCTTAACCACTACACCACGGTGAAGGAATTATTGTGAATTAATAATAATTGTAAGGTATTCAATTTTTTTAATCATTGGCTTTCTGTCAGATCCAAAATTAATTTTAGATCAATTGATAGAGCTAGCTCAATTTCTTCTGGTTACTCTGAAGGCATTCGTAGTGACAGAAGGCTCCTATTTGCTCTGAAGTATGCTGGATATCTAACCAACATCCACAAAAGCTATTTGAACGTCCTGTAATTCAGCTTGATTTTATAGATGTGTGGCCACTATTAAACTTCCAACCTTATATATTTGTTTTTCAGTCATTGTTTTCAGATGAAGTAGGGTTAAGCATAGTTTGGTTTGTGCAGGTTCTGTGGACAGCCTGGTCAACGTGTGGCAGCTCAACACTCATGAACTTCACTCCACACTTGAGGGCCACTTTGCTTCCATTACCTGTGTAGCTTTCTCGCCAAATGGACTGTTTGCAGTCTCAGGGTCAGAAGACAAGACTGCTAGAGTATGGGGTCTCACTCTAGGTCTTGTGGTCTCTACTTTTAAGGTAAACAAAGAGCAAAAGCAATCACCGTGGAAGAAATTCTTTGCAAGTATCGCTTGCTCTCACACACTAAATTTCAAAAGTGTATAGCACAAGAATTCAAGTTGAACTATAAGTTTGCCTATTGATTATTGTTTGCTCAATTTTCTAGGGACACCAGGCGACAGTGACAGCTGTGGCTGTGATGATGGACAGCCGTCGTGTTGTGTCGAGTGACAGACAAGGAGTGCTAGCTGTGTGGGTAGCAGACAATGCAACGCTCTTACATTCATGTATAGGCCCTGGAATGTGTTTAGCTGTTACAAACAATATGAAGTATGCTGTGTGTGGCAACGGTGATAACAGGTAAGAATCCATATACATGTGCCGTGTGCCGATATGATCAATGTGTCCTTGAGTGCCAGCCTTTGTATTGGTTCCACTTGCCCAAGAGTGTCATGACTAGGGTTCGGATATTTATGATCTAAAAAGGTGAAAAATTTGACAGCAAATGTGCCCTTAAAAATTATTAAATATAACCCAAAAACCCTAAATATGATCTAATAAAATAAAGTATTTTCAAAAAATAAATGTTCCAATTTAAAACGTTTAAAGACATCACATGAATTCAATCATATAATCACTTTTTAACAATTTTGGTTTTACAGTTTGAACTTCTATTTTTAAAGAATATGCTCTGTTTGCTTCATCACCTCCAAATACTCGTAATATTTTGTAGATCTTGCATGTCCCTATACAATTTGAACAATTGCATTAATTTAAAAATTTAAGTTACCTGTTAATTTGGCATAAACATTAAATTAATGAAATAAATTTCAAATTTAACTCAACCATTTAGTGAATATACTGTATAACTGTGTTCCTTTACAGAATTTATTACTGAAATATGACGTTAAAGTACAAATATGGCTAAAAATATGACGAAGACCACAAAACTTACCAAAATATGACCAAGACCACAAAAATTACCAAAATATGACATTATATGCAAAATAAAAACGGTCCAATTAGGATAAGCATACAATTCGTGTTTAATTTGTGTTTGCGGCAAGAACGGAGGTCAGGATAAAAATATGACATGTCATAAATATCCTAACCCTAGTCATGACTTTCTACACAAAAATGCAAAGTTTAGGGTGCCCACAGAAATTTCAAAGTAAATTTCTCTGACTTTTCCCTGAATTTCTATGACCAGAAACTTACATTTCCCTGACTACAAGAATCAATATTTCAACGTTCAGATGGACTCAGAGAGTTCTCAGCCATTTCATAAAATATGGGAGTTTTTTCCTCAAGGAGAGATGTTATAAAACTCGCATAATTGGAAAGTCAAATAAAAGTCTAAAACTTAGATTTCACTGAATATTCAGGAATTATGTGTGGATTCATATGTAAAATCTGTCAGTTTACTTATTTATTGCATTGTAGTTAAATTTTTTTTTTTGCATTTTAGCATGATTTTAACACTCATTAAAACTAAGTAGTCAAGAGTAATCAGTTATGTCCTGTTTGATTTGAGAAAATATACATCTTAAAGTATAATTTGGTATAAGATTGACTTCAAAAAGTGCGTTTGGTTAATTACTATGTACAGTAGCAAAAAGTTACTTTTTGTTCCACCCGTAATGGTGATAGTTTTGTTAAATATTATTGTAAGAGTTAAATAAATGTTTTGACAATCTTGAACACTTTATCATTTTTATTTAATCCCACATACCTTCATTAATAATAACATTAAGACTCTAACATTAATAGGAGAACAGCAAATGAACTTCTGTTTAGCATCATTAAATCATTGTCCAAATGATGTCCCACCTGTAATAGATTTAAAAAAAGAAATTTTAAATGTTTAAAATAAATTTTAAATAATGCTTTCCATGTACAGTGAGTCCCACGCAAGAGTGGGTATTGTCTTTAAGTTCTTCTAACAGTATGTGAATATTATTTATGGGGATACTTGAAAAATAAAGTGTATAGGTAAATTTCCCATACATTAGAAGAACTTAAAGACAATATCACAAGAGAAATTAACTTTATCTCGGAAGCTGAACTTATGCGTGTGGAAGAAAATTTCCTAAAGAGGTGCCAGTAAAGTGTGGATGCAAGAGGAGAACATTTCCAACATCCAACGTGTTTATTTTCATTGTAATTTGACAATGTAATGTAATGTAACCTGAATCATTACACTGTTCACGGCTTTATTAGCATAGATATTTCACGCGATCGCTCGGGAGTTAGAGCTGTGCCCACCGCGCCGCAGGAACCCGCGTCATTGGCCAACTCTTGCGTGGGACTCACTGTAGTATGACGGAGAAGACAAAGAATATTTTATAGAATATGCAGAACCAGTTCTAATTAATTATTTATGACATGTAATGAACCAAAATAATTGTTGTAATATGCTACAATGTCCCACCCGTAATTATGAAATGGCTCTTCTAATTAAGTGGAGGGAAAGGAAATAGACATTCAATCTTTGTCTGGGATATTAATACAAGTAAGAATCAGCTTGAAAAATTTTATGTCATAACCAGGATTTGAACACGGATCTTCGGCTTAACGCGCCGATGCTCTACCATTGAGCTACCATGACAACATGCCAGTACAACATCAAATTCCTCAACTGATTCAGAAGACAAGGCAGACCACGGGAAGTTTCTCCGTTGAGAACACACATCCAATGGCGTCCTACATTTGTAGGTACTTTGAAGCCAAGTTATAGTTATATACTATTAATTAAGTGGAGGGAAGGGAAATAGACATTCAATCCTTTGCTTTGTGTTAACTATGGACTCTCTACATGAATTGAATGTCTATTTCCTTTCCCTCCACTTAATTAATAGTATATAAATATAACTTGGCTTCAAAGTACCTACAAATGTAGGACGCCATTGGATGTGTGTTCTCAACGGAGAAACCTCCCGTGGTCTGCCTTGTCTTCTGAATCAGTTGAGGAATTTGATGTTGTACTGGCATGTTGTCATGGTAGCTCAATGGTAGAGCATCGGCGCGTTAAGCCGAAGATCCGTGTTCAAATCCTGGTTATGACATAAAATTTTTCAAGCTGATTCTTACTTGTATGGCTGTTCTAAAGTTATGGTATTGTTGTTTTCAGCCTGCGAATCTGGTCAGTGAATCGTGAAGATGAAAGGTATACAGTGTCACACAGTGAAGAAGTCAATTGCTTTGTGTTAACTATGGACTCTCTACATGTGATAACCGGGTCAAGAGACATGTCTCTCAAAGTCTGGCAGGTTGCAGGTGGAAAATTGGCTCAGGTTAGTCTCTTTCTTTTATAGAACCCATGAAAATTAAAATAAACTATCATTGGTTATTTACAGGACCTGGATTTTGATGGCCTAAAATACATTTTTTAGTACACGCTCTCTAAAACAGCTGCTTGTCGGACTGGCAACATGCCGAAAAATTGCATTTTAGCAACCAAGGCCGTTAAAATTGCATAAAACTGCATTCAAAATGCAGTTTTATCGGCCTAGTACTCAAAGTCGTCATGGCAATCTATAAACAAAATCCAGATGGCATTGACCAGTCACACCAACTTAACATGGATTTTTGCATATAATTGGTCATAAAACAACAAATTTAAGCCAACAACTTTTCACATCTTCATTCACATGAGAAACTTGAATGCACCAGCATTTAATTGCAATACAGTAGTACCTCAAGATACGAGTGCCCTAACATACGAGTTATTTGAGATACGAGCTGTCGAGCGAGTGAAGTTTTGTTTTGAAATACGAGCGACATTTGAGATACGAGGAACGGCCAGCTGCGACGCTGCACACAGCCCACCAGTTTATTGCGCCTGCGCCTCGTGCGTCTCGCGCATTATCCCACGTATTCCCCCAGTGTGCTTGTTTACCTTGCTGTCGAAGCATCTTTGCTAAGTTTTTCTAGGGCTTTGTGCTTTTTGTGCATTTACATACTTTATCACATTTCTTTTTATAACCATGGGTCCGAAGAAAGTGTAACAAATATGTATGTACACTTTATAAAACCAGGTTTTTTTTTGCTTTACATTCTCTTTTATTATGTTTTTATAAAATATTAGTCATTTATAAATACATTTTTCTTATTCAAAAACACATAACAAAAAAAAAGGGGGTATAATTTTTGGGGCTGGAACGGATTAATGGCATTTCAATTAATTTCAATGGGGAAAATTGCTTTGAGATACGAGCAAATTGACATACGAGCAAGGTTACGGAACGAATTAAACTCTTATCTCGAGGTATCACTGTATATTCCTTCTCATAGTCTATAACTGCTGCCGTGATGTTGCTGGCACCATCTCCAATTCAATATTTCTGGCTTCAAAAAATCATATTTATTACATTTTTCTAGGAAACGATCTGAAATCTTGTGAAGTGAAAGACAATAAATGATGAATTCTATTGGAAAGTGTGATTAATTAATTATTACTTTGACAGGTGCTTGTTGGCCACTCTGACCATGTGACATGTGTCGCAGTCTCCATTCTCAACAAGTCGCTAGTTGTGTCTGGATCTCGAGATGCCAACCTCATAGTGTGGGACATCAATACAGGCAACGACATTCACGTGCTCACCGGCCATCTTGGCTATGTCACATGTGTCAAAGTCACAGGCGATGGCAGTTTAGCTGTGTCAGGTATGGCAGCAAGGAATATTGAATTTTATCTTTATAAGTTGGTGGAAAACAAAAATAGCTGATCTGCAGTATCAGCAGTGCTTTTTTTCTGGGGGTACGCAGGCATATGCATACCCCTTAAAGAGAGTTTTCAGTAATGCATTCAATGGCAGGTGGCTTTCCTATTTTTGTCATAACTTGGAAATAAAAGCATCATGATTGCTTGAATTTTGTAAGCCCATCATGGTGTCGATTCATTTGTTTATAATGTCAAGGCATACAGACATCTGAAATTTTCAACCTAGACAGAAGACAGACATTGAATATAGGCCTAAATGGGCAAACATTATTTGATATGGACGAAACTCACTATGCAGGGGTTTTCTGGGCCAGGGAACTCGGATCTGATGTTTTTCTTTTTCCCATGCTATGCTTTCTAATCGTGGAATTCACTTCAAAGTCAGATTTTTATCTGTTTCATTAATTATTAATCGTTTAATCTATGACTGTTTTGTGTGCAAGTGTTAATAAATATGATGTTTTAATTATATTGCTCTTAATTTTTAATCTTCCAATTAATTATCGTGGGCGAAGGCATGGGGATCTGATAGTTTATTATGTAAACAGTTTTCGTTACATTTAGAATGTTACAAACTTTAAACAAGAATAACTTTTAATGTGCAATCCAGGTTCTGAAGACAAGAGCATCATCGTGTGGGACACAAAACGAGGGAGAGCAATCTCCTCCCTGCAGCTCCACTTGCCTATCCTCAACCTGGAGATGTCAACAGACGCCACTCGCATCGCAGTCCATCTCCTGGAGAACAGATGTCTCCCCATTGTGTGTCTGCACAACACTCCTGCCACTTACGTCAAGATGCCTACCTACGTAGCACCTGCCAAGGAAATTGAAGGTAAACTCTCAGAAAATGTATTTGTGTTAGATAG
Source organism: Ectobius pallidus (assembly GCA_964059195.1). Taxonomy (NCBI): domain Eukaryota; kingdom Metazoa; phylum Arthropoda; class Insecta; order Blattodea; family Ectobiidae; genus Ectobius; species Ectobius pallidus. The sequence goes on along the minus strand of CAXKWD010000002.1, from coordinate 19,786,275 downwards.
AAAACCTCCTTATGCCCTCAATATATTGTATTTCTCCTCCACTTTGACACTCCTAAAGAAAAAAAACTAGCAGCCGTCCTTATTACAGACTAGCTGAAAAGGCCCGGCGTCGCCCGGGCTTTGTATTTTTTAATTTGAAATTAGCTTATGGAGGACTTTCGATTTTGAAACTCTAGGTCCTTATATAATATGTATGTAGAACTTGAAATGAAGAAAACGATTTATCAAACTATTCCATCAGAAAACGCTAGATATAGCTTTTTATGGCTCATAGAGGATGTCGAATGCTGCATTCCGTTGCTTCTACACATAATGCCTGGGATGGGTTGAAATAAGAAGAAACATAAATTACATAAGATTGTATTGGCTTGACGGAAAATTTTATTTCTCATTCTCATGTTACAACCGTTTCGGGGCTGAAATAAAAGAGAAATGTAGTATCACTTTCATACTTTCCTCCCCTAAAACCCGGGACATAATATACTGCGAGCATAGGACTCAAAATGTTCCATCCCATGCTTAGGGCCTATGATAAATCTCAACTAATACAAAGCCTATGGATAACGTATCAGCGGAAAGGATTATTTACAGACTTCTGATATAGCATACTCACACACTTAAGTTATCCCTGCAATACGACTTATTCTACATCAAAATGTGAAGTGAGAAAATATTTCTTATGTCGAGGGTAGAGAAAGTTATGTGACTACATCACACTGTGCTTTATTTTCGTGGATTTCAATTTCAGTGATTATTTTCGCCAATATATTACATCAATGGAATCATAATTCGTTAAAGTCCAGCATTATAATTATAGTCGCCAAGGCCCTATGTCATCACAGTAAACAATTCACTGTTGTCATGTGAACTAAACAGCATTTCATTTTTTTCAGTATAAAATTCTCAGAAATTATATAATTTTCAAGGGAAGGAGTATTTTGTTTGAATTTTAATGTTGACCGCTATACTTCCCGGGCTTAACTGGGTATGTGTGCAAAATTCCGTGTAAATTGGTAAAGAAATGTAGATTTGTATAAGGAACATACATACATACATACATACATACCCACATATCCACAAACACACATTCGACTTTATATATTAGATTGTATCCTCCTCTTACAGAGATACAGCTTACAATTTACAGTATATTACTTCCTAGTAATAGGCCTATATTGCTTATTGTGCCTTTTTGTAGCCGAGTATAACAATTTTTAATACAGTTTAAAAGTTTAAATTCTGTTGTCAATGGATCCTCAAAAATATAATTATTATTTATCACACTTAAAAACAGCCTTAAAAGTTCTGTCAGTCCATGTGATGGCAGGCCTATATGTCATGTCCCCTTCTTTTAAAATTTTATCTTCGTTAGATTCGTCATATATAAAAATGTCCAGAGTTTTGTACAAACACATTCCCTAAAAACAAATTATTTCCCAGGAGTTATTGTAAGCTGTATCTCTGTTACAAGAGGACACAATCTGTAATTTGGACGGTTGCTAGTTTTTTCTTTAGGAGTGTCAAAGTGGAGGAGAAATACAATATATTGAGGGCATAAGGAGGTTTTCTATCTAACACAAATAGATTAATCTCCCTCAGTGGTATAAAAATGAAGTTTGTGAATACTCTCAGAAAATGTTCAGAAATATCTTTGACATCTAGACCCTAACCCTCACTCCCGCCTTCCTAATAAGTAGGGACCGGATTTTTAGGTTTTTAAAAACACCGTTTTAGCTTTCCATTAGGTGAAATAGGTTTTTTTTTAGGTTTGTTTGTCCAAAATATCGTTTTCAGGTAGAATAATTGGTTTAATGAATTTGAATGTGCTACATAGGATTCAATACATAATTAACAAGTCTTCTTAAAACACAGTGTGACCAACAAACAAACGCTTTAAAACACAGAATTCTATATCCTTGTTCATACACGGCAACAATGGTTGTTCGTACGAATATTTTAAAAGGAATACGCCGGTACTCTACACTTCCTCTCTTGATACTATCCATCCTAGACGACAATGGGTTGAACGAAATGCTGGTGGTATTAATTTCAACCCGACAAAAATTATTGTCTCTCCGCAAAATATCGATTCCTCAACTGACAAGCAAAAAAGACAAAAAAAAAGTAGCCTAATTTGATGTTTTAGGTTTTATATCCCGTTTAGGTATATTTAGGATTTTATACCCCATTTAGGTATTTTTAAGTGCCACAGAATTAATGTGGGTGAATCCTACGGACATGATTCGAAAAAGCGCTTTTTGTTTTGGAAGCAAGGAAAAAAATAGGTAAAAACCTAAGAATCCGGTCCCTACTAATAAGCTGCCAGCTGACTTAGATTAGCCATTTTTAAAGAGTGAACAGGGTTTTATATCATAATAGTTATACCTAATTTTCTTCAGAATACATTAAAAAGAAGTTTTTAAAATTATTTCAAAACCAGTGGATGAACGTTAAAAAATTAAAATACGCTGTTTTGACTCTGCCCTTGAGTCTTCCTCAGGTGACGCCTCAAACAGTACTAATAATGATGATTGAGTTTCATCCCTTATTCCACCATCGATAAAAACATTGTTTCTAAAATATCGGTTTTCCCAGTCCTTTGGAATGTCAAACATTTCCTCCTCTATGCATTCCAAATGAAATGCAAAATTTTTTTAAATGAAAAAACCTACAAATTTGGCTAAAATTGTTGTGAAATAATAAGTACAAAATTATATGAATTACATTGGAAGCAATTTGAAAGCAACCTTTGATACAACCAGAGGTGATATTCAAACAGTTTAGCAACCGGTTCTCATCAGGGTATTTGATGTTGATTCAAAATAGCCCAATGTGCTATTTTGTTATTTTTGTCTTTTCATACCCATACTAAACTTAGTCAGCTTCTTTAAAACATAACCTTGCACAACAAAAGAAGACCACAATCCATTTTATAATCTAACATCGAAAGCAAAGGGAGCGAGTGTCGAGACGATCGGCCGTTCACAAATAAGAGAGTCTGCCAACTTAACCGCACGCCCGCTACCTATGGTGGTAGTCCACCGCTAGCGAACATAAATGGCGTGTTTTGGTTCTAGCAAATTCAAATGTGTATTATCACTGTTGTGGATTGGCGTGAATCTGATCTTGGAAAAAGACAATCACTCATTGTGAAGTTACCGGTTCGGAGAACCTACAAGATATTTAACCGGCTGAATATCACCACTGGATACAACTACTGTGATTCGATCATCTAAGGGGAAATGTGTCTTTAAAAATTGAAAGTTATGTATCAGTTGATCCCATGACCTAATGCTTATGAGTTAATGCGTGTTTTTGTTCTAGATCTGAGGCCGTCTGCACCAAAACGTCCAATGAGGCGGCTCCTGAAGAAAGAGGTATCCTTAGACACATACACATGGCAGAAGAAATATGGCCATCTCACATCTTCAATCATGATTGCTGCTGTCGATGAAAGACTGAAAAGAAGATTTTCTGTCTCAGCTAGCATGGAAGAGATCTCAAAAATACCCACTAAGGGAAACATGGGCTCTTCACAGGTAAGACTTCATATTTTTATAGCAGGTTCCTCCAAACCAAATAATTGTTCAATTCCCAAAAGCATTTGCCCTGTTCGCAGGAGCTGCTGGAAAACTCAATTCTCACACTTTCTTAGATTAAGATTATTTCCCATTCTTGCTATCCTGTATAAAGTTGAATTTCCAGTACAGTAAAGTCCTGCAAAGTCGGACTAATAAGGACCAAAAGGGCGCCGAGATTCCGACATACCGACTTACCAGGAATAATGGCATTAAAATTAAAACTGATACTGCAAAAATTAAATTGTGTTTATTGGCCTCAAATGTAACAAATACTGATAAAAGTAATTATAAAACATGTTAATATTGATATAGTTACTCTTCTATAAAGTAATAGTAATAATAATGACAACAGCAACAATAACAACAAAAATAACAACAACAATAATAATAATAATAATAATAATAATAATAATAATAATAGTTTTATTTAACCTGATGAAATATAAAACCGTAAGATCTTTTCCTCCACTTTACCAGGGACTAATAGTACATTAAATGATACAATATAACATATTAAATAAAATAAAATACATTAAATGACACACTCATATAAAATACATTAAACAGTAAATATAATTAAATTACACAAAGCATGAAATGATATAGCCTAAAATTTCATTCAATTGTGTAATATACAGGGCGATCCATATAAAACTGAACAGTTTTAAAGACTTATAATTTCCCTCTGGAAAGTAATAAAAGATTGAAATTTGGTTTTATGATCTCAGTGGCTTTGGGAGAATCGATATTGGTAATAATGTTTGTACTCCTACCATCCATGCATTGTTGCCTTACGACTATTGTTGTTTATTAGTAATTAGTTTTCAGTCTCTAGTTTTGCAGTCAGAAACGAAAATGCAGTTCTCAATTCAGCAGCGTGTTTTTCTTGTGAAAACATATTGGTGTACGAAGTCATTGATTGAAACTCAACGGGCATTTAGAAGACAATTCAATGTGCGCAATATTCCAACAAGGGCAACAATTTTATCCATGGTGAGGAAGCTGGAGACAACTGGCTCTCTCCTCAGCGAAACTGGGAAAAAAAGATCTGTGATGAGTCAAGAGTGTGTTAATGATGTTCGAGAACGTTTTGTGAACTCACCAAAGAAATCATTGCGCCGGTTGAGCCAGGAGACAGGCTACTCATATGGCACATGTCAGAGAGCTGCAAAGAAAGCAGGCCTACGAGCATACAAAGTGCATGTAGTGCATCAGTTAAAAGAACCAGACGCGGAAAAGCGAATGCGTTATTGCCAATGGTTTCAGGCTCTTCTTATTGCAACCCCAGACATTCTCTCCATAACCTGGTTTACAGATGAAGCATGGTTTCACCTCTCAGGCTACATCAACACTCAAAACAGCAGGTATTGGGCTGCTGAGAACCCGAATATTATCCACGAAGCTCCATTGCATCCGGAAAAGGTTGGGGTCTGGTGTGCGGTGTCAGCTACCAGAATTGTTGGTCCCATTTTCTACGACACCAAGGTAAACACTGCGGTTTATGGTCGCATCTTCAATACATTCGTGGAACAACTGGACGACATCGAATTAACAGAAGGTTATTTCCAGCAAGATGGCGCAACATGCCATACGTCTGGTGATTCCATGAAACTTATAGCCAGCTTCTTCGGTGATCGTCTTGTCTCAAACAATCTGTGGCCTCCCAGATCGCCAGACCTGACATCTCCAGATTTCTTCTTGTGGGGCTACCTTAAGGACAGGGTGTACAAGAATAGACTGCGGTCACTTGCTGAACTCCGTGAAGCAATAAGGAATGAAATCAGTAACATTAACGAGGATACACTTCGGAAAACGTCTCAGAATATGGTGCGACGAGTACAGTTGTGTATGGATGCAGGTGGAGGACATTTTCAACATTTACTCTGAGGAATCTCCCAAAGGTACTCTGTAATTCAGCACAGTTGCATATGTATGCTATTATTAGTTTAAAAGTTATAAGCCTTTAAAAGTGTTCAGTTTTATATGGATCGCCCTGTATAAACTTAATTAACATAGGACATGAAAAAGATACACTATTAAGTACTGCGATTTGGACATTGCCAGTGACCTAGAGTTCTTGATGTGAGATGGTAAAGAATTCCACATTTGAATGACTGAAGTAGTGAAGGTTGATGAGTAAAGAGATGTATGATGCTTAAGGTGAAGCACGTTGCTCCTCACGTTCCTCTGAACTTTCACCACAACCAGGGTTGTTGTAGCCATTATTTTTCCTGTCATGGTTGCTGAGTAATCTAGCTGTCGGGTTATCAAGTGCCGAGTTTGCAGGACTCTACTGTACCCAGAGCCAACACCCTAACTTAACTGTACTCATTACCACATTAGTACAAATAGGAATAATACTCAGTCTAATAAATACTGTATTCATTAGGCGAAATTGAGTGACACTTCGCACCGATATACTTGCCGCACTCCCTCTAACTCAATCATTTGACGTTAGGTACTTCTAGTTCTCATGATACCCTCTGTAGTTCCCTGACTAGTGTAACTGTATCGCGTTTGTTTATTGTTTGTTGTTAATGTTCAGTTATTACTAAAAACTGATGCTTCAAAAGCACAAAAAATGCACATTTTCTGCCCTTTTTCTCTCATAACTTGCAAACAAAAGCAAAATTAAAAATCCAGCTTCAAGTTGCATTCGCCCACCCTTCAGTCCATCTATGTTTAAAATTTGATATTTTTGCGTTCAGTAGATTTCGCTGGACATCGCGTACAGGCAGACAGACAGACAGACAGACAAACACTTCGTCTTATTATATAGATAACAACGACTGGTACTTTGCAGTGCTGTGCTCACATGTCAACCAATGGCAGTATTCTAGCAATCTCGACCAACACCGTGTTATCCTGATAAATCTTTTTACAACTTAAAATAATAATACTTTTGATAGGGATTCTAATAAGCACAAGTCTGGACTAGTGTGTATGTTGATTATATATTAACAGTATGTAATGTGGTATTGCATTGATATCCTCATTTATAGTGAAAAATAGAAATTAATACTGTTTACTGATTATGCGCAGGGTATAGGCCCTGAACAGGCTGCGCTGGCACAGTCACAACATTTCGACCAGCTGGAAGCACTGTGGAACAAACGGTCCCCTCCTCGAAGGCGACACAATCAGGTTAGTATAATTTATATGATTGACACTTGTTCTTTCCATTTTTTATAATAATAATATTTATCTTGTGAACATTTTTACATGTAATAGGTATCGTCAGGTGTTAAGACAATAGTAAAATAGTAAACTAACTCAAAAAAAGCTATTTAGTCTAGACGTGGATAGTTCAAAGAATTCATTTATGGAATATAAAGGTGTTGCTGCTAAAAGCCCCCATGTGCACTTTTTGAACCTGGCAAGAGGCAGATTCCAGGCTATGTCCGGGAGTGTGTTGAACATATTTAGTTTTTGGTAATGATTTTTTACCCTACTCAATCTGGTGTACAGCATGTCAAGCATAAGACTGCCTCTCGTATTGTGCTCATGAGTATTAAATCTACGGGGCAGGGAGTCAAGTTCTTTCCTCACATCCACCAGGCATACATAAGTGTATAAACTATAAACAGTCATTATTTGTTCACTTAATGAATAAGGGTTTGCAGTGAGCATCGTAATCAGCATCTGCAAGTAACCTTACTGCCTTCTTCTGCAGCAAGAGAATACGTTTTACATCTGTAGCTGCACCCCATAGAATAAGACCATAAAGTATTAAGCTTTGGAAAAAAGCAAGATAGCACACTCTTACATAGTTTTTGTAGAGACAGTTCTTGAGTCTTCTTAATAGACATAACACTGATATCACAGAACTGAGGCTGTGAGGCCTTCTGACTCAAGTGCCAACTTCATTCTGAGAAAAATAGCATCTAAAAATTTCACAATTTGCACTTCTCTGTAGTTATATACTTTGTTTCCATGCAGAATTCAGATCGGTCTAAATACTCTCACCAGATTGAAATTGTCATGAAAACAGGAACTCAGATCGATCTCAGTCTCAAGGTCAATCCCCCTAAAAAGTAGGATCATATGCAGGGCCGCCACATCTCAGGGTCAGGCCCAGGACCATATACTGGTCGCGGGCCCCTCACCGATTGCCGATCATCCTCATTCAGACAATTGTCTCTTCCCTTCTCCGTGGAGCTTCCTTCTCGTTACTTGTGTAACAGAACATTTTATCAAACTTTTCCAGTTTCCCATAAAGTTACATCACAGCAATTGGGATCCAGTGGGCCTCTTTGGGGCCTGGACCCAGGTCCTTTGGGTCCAGCAGGACCCCCATGTGGCGGCCCTGATCGTATGCACACACCATGAAAACACTACCCATATTCAGTTCGATTTCAATACGCTAATCAGACATTCCATTGGTTCTCAATGTATTCGCGATTTTCTCGTGTATGGCAAGAAGGGTTTCATTGGTTGTGAAATGTGGGACTAGCGCATTCTGTGGATTCTCTTGGAAATGTTGTTTTTAATAACGGATCGAAAGTTTTGCTTGAAAAAGGGATTGTATTGGAACTCAGATCGTTCTGAATTCTGCATGAAAACCTACCGTATTTACGGTGTAAGACCGTTCTATAGAACTTAATATTAACAATATTAACGATATTAACAAAATGGGGAATTTTAATATATATTTCAACAAATAAAATGAACTCTCAGCTGAGCAGTTTATATAGCTTTCAATCTGCAAGCACAGTGTACTTTTTTTTCAGGATAAACATAATGACCAGGGCCCAGATTCTAATGACATGTCATCTTTTTATTGATGCTGCATAGACATTGCCAACTTGTAGATAAATCCTAATCATGGCCTCTAGATTACAGAAGTGCATTTTATTTTTTGTCATTTTGTGCGATTTTATATTTTTAGGACATTTATTTCAATTTTACATCATTATTTTGTCTCATTTGCTTATTTAGTCATTTTCGTGCATTTATATTGAGTGTATTAACTTTTATCGTCTCTAGCGGTTCTCTGTTTGAAGTGTTGTTTGTTTAATGCAAGAAGGAAAAGTGTTGTCATGTCTCAGTCGGAAATGAGAATCAAAGAAACGCCTAAATTTTGTATTATATTACCATTGTTATGAGATTGTCTTGGCACCTGCTTGGATTTGAGAGTGCAAACTACTGTTTACCCTCAATAAACAGACCACGAAAGGAAATGCTGAAGTTTCCAATGCTGAAGTTTGACTCGTCAGTGCCTCAGTGGCAGTATAAATTTCCGTGAGAAAAAAAACATTCACGCCATTACAGTTATTTACAGTTTTTACAATCATTCTAAAATTAGTCTAAAACTTTGTGTGTACAATAATAATTTTTTATAAATAAAATATCAGTTTTAGGTCATTTTTTATAATTATTAAGTCATTTTCTTTTAATTTAGGGTCATTTTATAGGTCATTTTTCAAAAATTCTTAGGTCATCAGAATCCAGGCCCTGTTAATGACGCAAGAGAGAACACTGTACAAAAGAACTTGAATTAATTTTTCATTAAATTTCGAAAATAATTATAGATTAGATTAATTTCATAAATTAAATGATAAAATCGGTCATGAAAAATTTATGTGGTGTCCCCTTCTCGTTATCCCCTAAGCAGGGCTTATGAGGTTAATCCAGCACTGTAATGCATTACCGAAAAAGTTGCATAAAAACAGAGATATAAAATTAATAGAGTTACCATAATATGAGGAATCTTATCCATGCATTAGAATTGGCTTTCATGGAAACCAGCTATCGCATTAAAAATATCTTAATTGATTTAAAGCATATAAACCTGCTGATATCACTTCATGAAAAGGTTAAATTATTATTATTATTATTATTATTATTATTTTTATTATTATTATTATTATTATTATTATTATTATTATTATTATTATTAGTATTAAATAAAATTGGTTATTTAAAATGTTATTGTTCTAATTACTATTCTGATGATTGCTATTACTATATTGTTATTTTTTGTTCATATTATAAATTGTAATAAATAAATAATAAACTTTACTCGAAAGGTAAATGATAATTCATTTTAAATATGAGTATTTTGTGTTTCAATAGGAAAATTAATAGACAGTCGTGGGAAATATATAGGTAAAACTCCTTCGGAATGTTGGCTACACTGTTAACGGTTTCCTACTTGGAAAAGTGAGGCAATATGGCGTCTTTGCACGTGAGTGTTATCAGGATTTAAAGTTAAAAAAAAATATACTAGTGTGTTTACGTGTGACAACGAAAGTGACTAAAGAAACCTAGTGATTTTAGAAGATAAGGAAGCTATAAGATGGCGAAAACTGCATCATATGTGACATATGAAGGTAAGATACTTCATTGGATATTTTCATATTGTGCAACCGTACCTTGCATTTGTATTAGAGCATTATTATTCACTAGATTGTATATTCTCAAACAGTCTTAGCTTATATATTATATAATCTATGTGGGGGGATGGTCCAGCTCTCTACTTTTTGTGATATTTTTATTTTAAAAGCACGGAAAACGACCAAATTTGATGATATATTATCCTTTAAAACCTATAGATTCCATTTATAAACATATATGTGTTCAAAGGTCCTAAATATAAGTAAAATCGTGAAGAAGTAGGGACAAAATTAACCTAAAATGGCGCTGGGAACTGCTGTCAATACACGAATCTTCATGCGCTGGCCGATGTTCTGTTTTCACGCAGTCGGTCACGTGCAGATAATCCAATACTGGAAACCTAACAGTAAAAACCCGGTCTCAATGGCTCAGTCGGTATCGAGGCCGAGGTATCTATCTTATACATAACTTCATATCTGTCCCAGATTTCCCTCCTGTTTTTCTGTATTGGGGGCTTCTCCCCCAAGCCCCACCTTCCTGCTTTCCACCAGCCCCTCTTCAACCGAGAATGGCAACTCTGTATCAGCCCCGGATACCTTTCCTGTTTTTCTTTTTTGGGGGCTTTGCCCTCAAGCCCCTTCCAAGCTTCCATCAGACACCCTTGACGCCAGGAGCTTGGAGTGCGGCACTTATCATGGTAATCTTCTAGTTGAGCGTAACTGATGTCACTGCCTCCCTAATAATACGTCAGGTGGAGATCTATCATAAACTAACGGGGGGAACCTAACCATATGTTCTAAAATGGAAAGCATGAGCATATAGAACTATTGGTAGCACTGGAGAAGCCTTAGGGAAAATGGTCGCCAGCCAATGGGAATGTTAGTTCCCAACCGAGGGCCCGCATAACCATCGCAACACGGCGCGTGAAATCGCAGTAGGGGACTCGTAGTAGAGAGCTGGACCATACCCGAAGACTTACGACGCAGCAACCATCACCAGCTGTATTGCTGTTTCATGAAACGAAAAGCATTGTTGTGACTCAGAGGCATTTTCGACAGCAGTTTAATATACAATGGGCCGCTTGCAACAGAACAATTCACAAGCTGTATGAGAAATTTGTGCGGGAAGGAACAATATTGGGTAAAATCCCATTTCAACTCCCCCCATATTATAACACGAGATTATCTCCATAAAACACGAAAAACACATGGATTTCAAGACATATCATTCTCGGGAGAGCCGATGTTGTCTGCACGAGTGATTTGGTCCAACCCGCCCACCCTAAACAGTACACTTTCTTTTATAACTTAGTGGGAAGTTTCAAAAAGTAGAGATATTTCCGCCATGTTGATTATTAAGACCGGAGTAGAAGCACAGATTGGAAGTTGCCAGTGTGACGTCGCTAGCGATGAACTGTGACCAACATAACGAGGCGAAAGATATAATACGCCACATTTTCGAAACCGACAAACAGTGTTTCGTACATTATTCGAAAATGCAAGGGCGCTTCGCTTCGGCTGCCGCCTCCGCTCGTGCACTTAACTAATGTGGTTAGTTTATGCATTATTTAGCTTTATGTAGGCCATCGTACTGCTGCAACGAAGATAGTTGGTCACTCTGACCGGTTGAAAACAAATACATTGCGCCGGACGTGTGAAGAAGCCATATCGCGACGATGGGGGGAGTTGTTCTGGGACTATGCCCAATATTGGAACCGAAGCGACCCTGGCCGAAGCCCATTTGTTTGCCAGAGAATATGGTAGCAGCAAGAGTTGCTGTACAGAGAAGCTCCAGTAAATCGTGTAGAAAAGCAGCAGTACAACTGAGAATATCCAGACGCTCCATTCAACGTATTCTTAAAAGTGACCTCCATATGTACCCATACAAGATTACCTCTGTACATAAGCTCATTGATGAACACAAGCGGCAGAGACCACTGTTTTCTCGCTGGGCGGAGGATGAGCAATAAACTCTTAACAATGTTTGGTTTTCTGATGCGCATTTTTATTTGGATGGTGTGGTTTACAAACAGAATGTACGCTTTTGGGCTACTGAAAATCCTCAAGTGCTTCATGAACAACAACATCATGCTCCAAGGATTACAGCATGGGCTGCAATTTCCAGTCACGGACTTATCGGACCCTTTTCTTTGAAGAAACTGTGAACAGTGAGCGTTAGTGGAACATGCTCTGCAATAACTTCATTCCACAGCTTCTTGCTACTGCGTTGCCCTTCAATACACAGTGGTTCATGCAAGATGGAGCAAGGCTGCACACAGCGAACATAGTGCTGGATTTCTTACACAAACTTTTCAACATGTGGATTATTTCACTCAGGTTTTCTGGTCGTTTCAATAACGGACAATTTTGGCACCCCAATAGTCCTGATCTCAACCCAAATGCCTTTTTTCTTTGGGGGTACCTAAAGGAAAAGATTTTCCCGAAACGTCCACATGATGGAGCTCAGAAGACTTATTCTTCAAGCATGCAGTGAAATCACGGAAGACATGTGCTGTAGGGTAATTGCTAACATTAGTGTTCACTTGAATGAAGTTAGGAATCATGTGCTGAGTTGACAATAATTTTCCATGGTGTGCTATTCATTGTGGTATATGATTGATTGGGAGTATATTCACAACGAAGTTTGTATTCAACAACAAAATGGTAACTCATTTCGTGCGCCACCCTGTATTTAAGCATCTTATACATTGAGTCCATTTTATGAGGAAACCTCGCATCACTGCCGCATTGCCGCGCTAGCATTGTACAAAGCATAGACCCTACAAGCGGTTAGTTGCTTCGGTGTCTTGTAGTGAGACGCTTGTCTATTGTTGTGTTACGTAAGACAATAATCGAAAATGTATACGGTTGAACAGCGAATTTATTTGGTGGAATGTTACTTATTGAGAAATAACCATAGAAGGCGTGTTCGGAGATTTTCTCGTAAATATCCTGACTGTACCATCCGTACAAAATGGTGAGTAATTAGCCTCTACTTGTAGGCCTATTTTGATAATAAATTGGTTGAGTTATTCTATTTTGTATTGTTTCTAAAGTCTTGATTTACCGATTTGCCGGTAGTAACGGAACACGGTCCCGGTCGGTGCAAGTGCAACAGCGGGGAAAGTGTGAGCAGGAGCAACGCTGTTAAAAAGTTTCCGCATAAAATGGATTCCCTGTACTTGTACAAAGATTCTAAATATAGCCTAAGTAAAAGAAGTGGACACAAAGTTAACCTAAATTGGTGTTGTGAACAGCTATTAAATCACAATCCCCTTTCGCTGAATGGTGTTCTATTGTTGGGCTGCGGTGGTTCAAAAGACAGTATTCAATGCAGAGAATGTAACGGTGAAATCATTGTCTCGATAGCTCATTTGCTAATACTTTATAAACAATTTACCGGTACCAGTAGCTTAATTATAACTACGGTAGGCCTATATGCAAATATAAAACTATTGACAGTGATGGATAAGCTTGTGCGGGAAGAACCAGTGTGATACTATGGTTTAGGTACATCTTAATTTTTGTTAAAAACAAAATTTTATAGGCTACAACAGGGTCATTCCATGTCAAGTGAACCAATGGAAAAACGTGACCACCTCCGATTTTAGTCATACTTGGTTGTCATGAAGTACCACCTGAGATATGTTGAAGTACAAAATATCAGATTTTTATGTGTTGTAGTTTTCCAGTTATACCCTTCTGAAATATGGAAAAAAAACAAATTTTCTGCATAAGTGCAATCACAAAATGACGCATAAATCAAGCTGGAATTGACATAGATGAGTGGGAAAAGTATCAAAATGTAGCTTATATTATGAGCTTTAATTTGATACGTCACACGACTACTTTCGAAAAAAAATATTTTCAAGGTTACCCAAAAAAAATTTGAAAACTGAATTTTTCAAAAACCTATATTTTGAAAATTTTGAAACAATTCTCATAGAAACATACATATTTCAGCATCATGTCCTACAAGTTTTGATAAGGGATCGCAATGGGATCATATTTTTTTACATTTATAACAAATACTATGCACGCTGGGTAAGAATATATGACACAGGAATATTGCACTTAATTCTAAAATCCATTCCTTTGTCCAGGGAGTTGTTTACCAACATGCATATACCAACTTGTGCAAGTGGTCAAATGGGTATGAGTAAACACAGTCTGCAAGCATGTGAGTCAGCCAGGGAATGCAAGTTGTAACCTGTTGGACCTGGCTTCAGTTGTGCCTTGACTCTCATGCAGTGTGCTTCCTTTCTTCAAAGGCTGTACAAAGACTGTATTGCTGCATGTAAAGTAGTGGGTTCAGTGATTAAAATAGGCATTGTGTATTTCCCCAGTATGGCTGAAAAAGTAAGTGAAACAGCAAAGATTTTCTGCTGCAACCCTTTCAAGAAAGACAGACATCAGGGTGTGAAAAGAAGTGTGAGGCCTGTTACTGACTGGATGTGTGACATGTTTGACACCATTGTGGTAGGTATGAAAATTTGTGACAGTTGTAGGAAAGAACTATCAAAGCAGAAACAGGTTACAGATACAACAGATGACTGTTTAGTACCAGTAGCCAATACCACTAGGCCTACTAATGTTGATGAATCATTTGTAGCTTTAGATGTTACCTTAGAGTACCTTAATAAGTCTCTAAGCTCTCTAGAGGAGTCACCTGTTGCTAAGAGGAAGTTGCAAATGAAATCATACTGTGATAAAAAATACAGTAAAATAAAAAAATGTTTGACAGAAAAGGTACTAACAGCAGCAAGTACAAATACAGAGAAAACTGTTGACCATAAATCAGAATCATGTGAAGTCATTTGTCAGCTAAAAGAAAAGTTTCAAGAAGAAAATATAAGTGTTAGTGAAAAATTGCAAATTTTAACAGTACTACCTAAAAGCTGGTCATGCAGTGAAATACAAAATGAATTTCAGGTTAGCAACAGAATGGCAAGAAAAGCTAAAGCATTGGTGAAAGCGAAGGGTATTCTGGCAACACCAAATCCTAAACCAGGAAAGGTTTTAAATGAATCTGTGATTGAGAAGGTAATAGGGTTCTACAACAGTGATGATGTCAGCCGTCTTATGCCTGGAAAAAAAGATTTTGTTTCTGTGAAAACGGGTGACAGTAGTAGAATTCATGTACAGAAGAGGCTAGTGATGGGCAACTTGAAGGAAGTGTACGAGCTGTTCAAAAACAAAAATCCTACTGATAAGATTGGATTTTCGAAATTTGCTGATTTACGACCTAAACATTGCGTCTTGGCTGGAGGAAGTGGTACCCACACAGTATGCGTTTGTACAGTGCATCAGAATGTTAAATTAATGCTACAAGTGTTGAAATCCAAACAAATTACACTGAATGATGGCACAGATATAAGTAATTATAATTCCTGTTTAGCGAAGTTAATGTGTGAAGAGCCAGGCACAGCATGCCACCTTAATGAATGTCCTTCATGTCCAGGTGTAGATAATTTGAAAGATGAGTTACAGTTGCTGCTAGATAATGAACTGGTGGACAACATTACATACAAGCAGTGGGTTTCTGTTGACAGATGTAATTTAGTAACCTTCATCAAAACTGCAGATGAGTTTATAGAAACTTTGTGTGAACAGTTGTTGATTTTGAAGAGACATTCTTTTATTGCAAGAAGACAGGCAGAATATTATAATCACTTGAAGCAGAATATTGGAGTAAATGAAGCTGTGGTATGTATGGACTTTGCAGAAAATTATTCGTTTGTACTACAGGATGAAGCCCAGTCTTTTCATTGGAACAATGATCAAGCAACTATTTTTCCTATAGCAGTCTACTACAATGATCATAATATACACTACAAAAGTATTGTATGTATCTCTGAATGTCTACAGCATGACACCACTGCTGTTCATTTATTCCAGAAAAGGCTTATCTCTCATTTGAAGTTGGAAGTAATTAGAGATTTGAAAAAAATTTACTACTTCTCAGATGGTGCAGCTGCGCAATTTAAAAACAGAAAAAACTTTTCAAACTTATGCCACCATGTTCATGATTTTGGAATTGAGGCAGAGTGGCATTTCTATGCAACAGCCCATGGGAAAGGAGTATGTGACGGTCTGGGTGGTACTGTGAAAAGACTTGCAGGAAAGGCAAGCCTACAGCGGCCATACGAGCATCAAATCATGACACCAGCACAGCTGTTTACATGGAGTGAGGAAAACATCGACTCCATGCAGTTCTTCTTCTTCAATGAAGCACAATACAACAAAGAGGAAAAAATACTTGCAGACAGATTTCTGTCTACAAAAGCAATACCAGGCACACAGAAGTTCCACAGTTTCATCCCATTGTCAGATAAAGTGTTGTTGACAAAGGTATTTTCAAGAAGTGAACAGTCATCCACTTTTTCAGTGTTAGGACCACGTGTGCAACAGAGGCTGAAGCTAGCAGAAGTAAAAGGATATGTTACATGTGAGAACAACAATCATTGGTGGCTTGGTGTAGTTGTGGACAAAAATGAGACAGCACAGATAGTGGAACTGATGTTTCTGCACCCTGCAGGTCCTTCTCCATCATTTACTTTCAAAAGTGACTGTCCAAATAAACTGACTGTGCCTCTCTCTCAGATCCTCACCCTTGTGCAACCTACATGTCCCACTGGCCGTAGTTATTACCTCTCGAAGGAAGAGATGGATGCGGCAACCATGGCTCTAGAAAATTACTGTAGACAATAAATTCACGTTTTTGTCATTGAAGAAGGGAAGGTAACATGTTTTCTGTAAGTTTTTCTTTTTGATTGTAATGAAATTTTAGAATTAAGTGCAAGATTACGGTGCCATATATTCTTACCCAGCGTGCATAGTATTTGTTATAAATGTAAAAAAATATGATCCCATTGCGATCCCTTATCAAAACTTGTAGGACATGATGCTGAAATATGTATGTTTCTATGAGAATTGTTTCAAAATTTTCAAAATATAGGTTTTTGAAAAATTCAGTTTTCAAATTTTTTTTGGGTAACCTTGAAAATATTTTTTTTCGAAAGTACTCGTGTGACGTATCAAATTAAAGCTCATAATATAAGCTACATTTTGATACTTTTCCCACTCATCTATGTCAATTCCAGCTTGATTTATGCGTCATTTTGTGATTGCACTTATGCAGAAAATTTGGTTTTTTTCCATATTTCAGAAGGGTATAACTGGAAAACTACAACACATAAAAATCTGATATTTTGCACTTTAACATATCTCAGGTGGTACTTCATGACAACCAAGTATGACTAAAATCGGAGATGGTCATGTTCAAAATTGACAAAAAATTGGTTCACTTGACATGGAATGACCCAACAGTCGAATCATAATTGTCATTGGAATGTAATTCACATTATTACCTGTTTAATTTTTGTTCTTCAAAATAAACAAATAAAACAAAAAATATACACCGTATAAAACACAGGTCTACTTTCATATCATGTAGTGGCACAGTTCCTGTTATAGACCTGTGACTTGCAATACTCATGAAATTGTAATGGTACTTCAATTTTTTTTATCATCATTATTTCAGCTCATATGTTCCCACCATAAAGAAAGGGGGGAAAAATAAAAATAAAAACATTTTAACAGCTTTAAATTTATTACAAATTGCTGTATTTACTCTAATATAATGCATACCTTTTTTGTCCATTTGTACGAGGGATGTTCTGAAAGTAAGTTTCGTCATTTTTTTTTCACATGGAAACTTGATTACCAAAACAAATACACCATGCAATCATGAAATATACCCCTTGCACTATTTTTCAACATAGTCTCCACCGACATTGAGACATTTGTCATAGCTTGCAATCAGTTTGAAGAAACCACTCTGGTAAAACTCGGTGCCCTGCTATGCAAGGAATTGTCGCACAGCCTTCTCCACCTCAGCATTGTTTTGGAAGTGACGTCCCGAGAGTGCGGCTTTCATTGCATGGAACAGGTGCCTTCCTTCACTGAACATGCAACACCAGCAACCAACAATTTGATGAGACATGACCTCTTCACCATACACAGTCTGTAGGCGTCCATGGATGATGGACACACTAGTCCTACATGCCCATTCATACCGGATAACAGCATGTACTTCCATTGTCGACCACGTTTTCAGTACACGTCCATCTGCCATCGTGATTTGTACTCAAATAACCTTGGGCACGCCAGTCTACTGCTACTCTCTCTTCTTCGGGACTCTACTCATGCATCGTTTCTCCTCTGCTGACGCTCTTTCCGTCGTTGAACCAGCAGTAGGTGTCGATTCTTATGGCAGTTGTTTGCTTCATCTGCTTTACCATCTTCACTTTTTAAAAAAACGACGAAACTTACTTTTGGAACATCCCTCGTAGCTTTCACAACTGAGGTGCGTGTTAAATTCAAGGGCGCATTAAATTTGAGTACAAATCCGTTTCATAGGTTGGCAGTACTGGCAACTTTTATCTGTGTAACAATGCATTGCTGTAATTCTAGACTTCATAGAGCATATAAAAATACTAGTTAGTACGGTAGTCCGAAATGGAGGGCAAGAAGAGAAGAATAAGAATATCTTACGATGCTGCTCTTAGCTCTTAGTATAAGACCCCATGTGTAAAATTTAAACAAAATCTAGGATTCCAGTGACGAACACATCAGTGAATAATGTGTCGGTGATATACTTGTAGGCCTAAAACTGGGAGTTAAATTTAATGGTAATTTCAAATAAAATACCAATCCAGAGATGCCAACCTTGAAAGGTGGTTATCAGTAGTGTGAGTCTAATCGGATTGGGGGGGGGGGGACTCGATATCTCGGGCAAATTAATATATGCCCCTTGATGCATCCGTACTCTTCATGCTTTTTTGAGATCACATGGCGTCTACAGTCATCACGTCCTCCATGTTTAACCGAAAAATCACAATTACAGGTTTCACAAAATATGTTATTCGGTGAAATTTTTGAAGGTCTGAGGCAAGGAATCTCTTCCCTATACTGCTTTCGATACTGCTGATTTACCGCAGTTCGTTTTTGTCCATCAGACTCATCACTGGTTTTATGTTAACACGACATATTTCCTCAATATTCTACTTGCACTGCAACACTCAATAAAACTTCTATCAAGCAACGGCGTCGGCAGTCGTCAGCGGCATTACAGTGATAATAAAAAAGAGAAAATACGTTAACGCCAAAGATGTTATAATTACAATTATATTATAACTGTAAGATATAACATCTTTGGTTAACACACACTCAATGTTGCCAAAACAATGAGTGTTTTCTTTTACAAACTATTTCTCATGATAATAGTTGGCATCTCTGTTGACACATTCATTAACTCTCTTTTGTTCGCGGGAGAAACGAAAAATTTTAAAAATATATATTGGGATTTGTAAAATCCGTAATGCCGTAGCAAATTCAAGAAAATCTTAGAAACTACGGAAATTCCATAGTAGTTGGCATGTCTGCCAATCCTACCATTGATGCACATTACATTCACCAACAAACTTTTTTTTTATGATTTCAAGTTTCAAAATTGGGATGCACATTATATTCGAGTATAAATACAGTAAATAATGAAATTTCCTAAAGTGAAATTCAGCATTTGCCTCATAGGAGATTTTCTGTCACTCATGACATAACCTTACTCTGAAACACTCCTGTACCTTCTGATCTGCTAATTAAATGTTATCTCTTTTCTTTGTGCAGTCACTGTCAAAGCAGAACTCGAGGACAAGTCGTCGAGATTCTTCGGATACGGGTGATGACAGGACTCCAGGAGAGGAGATTGTAGGTGCGTTGCGAGAGTTGGCACAGGACCCCAGACTCACTCAACCTTGTGTGTCACACTGACATATGTTGTCTGCATTGCATGATTGTGTTTGCTTCTGGATAGATGTTTAGTGCATGAGCAGTTTTTCACAGGTAAGCACTGCATGGGAAACAATTAAGTTTTAGGCCTAGTTAGATATACAGGTCACTCGTTTGTTCTTAACGATTGGCCTTCAGTGAAGACATTGGCAAAATAGTCTTGCTACGACTATTCCACTCATATGCCGTGTGTTTGATATTGACCAATAACATTTAACTTAGCAATTCCTCGGATATAGACCAATCACAATCGTTTATCTTATAAAATGCTTGCTGTTAATATGAGGAAGGGATTTTACCTGATAAAATGGTCTGCTCTTTACTGGACACGCAATCATCAATGTGCCATTAAGCAGCATGAAAACAGATTATTTTATACAACATAGCTTGTTTGGATTTTGAAATAGTATAAATGTACATTGATTAAAAACACAATTTCGATTCGGTGCAAGCAGTTGGTGTGCTTTTATTCTGTTCTGCTGTTAGCTTACCTGAATGAAGTTAACTATGTCGCATATGCACAATTGGTAGCATGGTAACTCAAATCGATGCATGGATGGTTGATTGGTAGTATGCCGTGATCTTGCAGCTGTTAGTTTTGTTTTTATATAAACTTAACAAAGCACGAAAGTAATTATTATTTGTATAATTCGTTACATTTTTATTATTCATGGAATAGTCTTAATAAATCAACTAGAGTTGACGAGTTTCATCAGATAAATTCGTAAACTCTTGTGGGATTACTTATGATAATAAACAGAGCTGCTTTCCATGTATTTTATTCTCGAGTTTCATGAGTTGATAGGATTTTTATAATTATGCATATTCCTTTCGCTCTTTTAATTTCATTACCTACCACTAGTAGAATCTATTTCCTTTAATTTGTTTAGACACAAGTATGATTGGTTTGCTATCATGTTCGCCACGTATTTTTATGCCTGCATTGTCATCATTATGCATATACCAGTAGGCTATAACTTATTTGGTAAAATGTGTTATTAAATTTCACTATTTGTAATATTTTAATGTGATGTTAGTATCACAATGTGACAAAATTCATATCTTGTAATACGAGGCGTGTTTTTTAAGTAAGTACCATTTTGGAATTAAAAAAAGACGTACAAAGATATCGCAATAATTTTATTTTTACATGAAAGCCTGTACCTTAATCTACTTTTCTACATAATTACCGTGAATATTGAGGCACTTGTCATAACGTGGCACCAGTTTTTGAATACCCTCCTCATAAAATTCTGCCGCCTGACAATTTCCGGTAATTCAAGTTCTCGGTCACAATGCGATACAAAACACTACGAGAATATTGAGGATACCAGTCGCACATTGATGAAATTGTAAAGCGTCTGTTTTCTCTCACCTTTTCTTCCACTTTCTGCACCAAATCTTCATTAAAGACCGAAGGACGCCCACTCCGTTCTTCATCATGCACATTTGTGCGGCCATCTTTAAATGCTCTCACCCATTTCCTTACCATTCCATCACTCATAATGTTTTGTCCGTAAACTTCACAGATCTCACGATGAATATCGATCGGTTTTACACCTTTAGCACTAAGAAATCGTATAACAGCCCGTACTTCACAATCGGCGGGACTCACGATTGTCGGAGGCATCTTAAACACTCAGTAAACAACGTATACAATGAAGAATCAGACTGTAATGGCGTCAGTGCGTAGACAAGAGATGTAGGTAACCATAAAAATAAAATTATTGCGATATCTTTGCACGTCTTTTTTTAATTCCAAAACGGTACTTACTTAAAAAACATGCCTCGTATAACTTCTAATTTAGAACTCAATTTTACAATTATTTGTTCAACTTTTTTTTATCTCTAATTTGTCATGATTTTATGTTATCTGAGAAAAAGATTCCATTCATGCATTAATAGGCCTATCGTTGTACACCATTTAAAAGAGAAAATTTCAAACTATCAAACCATATCAGTGTTATTTTTTTATAATTATAACTTTTTAAATACAAATTTTGAAATAGGCTATTTCCAAATTTGCCAGCATTTTATACAAGGTTAACTGTGCTACTTTGTTTTAAGTGCTATTTATTTACTAATGTGACAATGCCTCCTATAGGCTACTGTCAAAACTAAAAGAAATACTCACTAAACTTGAGAATAAGGTGACTGCCGTCACCACCGGGCCATACCGAGTGGGTCCAAATCTACAATGTAGCCAATATTACAAACATGATTACATGCCGATTGAATTCGGCAGATAAACGACTATTGTAGCGATGTTTTATGAAATATGTGGAAGGGTAAAAAAGCTGCTGCATTAAGAATTCTAAGTCCTGACAGGTTATGTTAGGTTAGGAACAGTCATGTTAGTTTAGCAACAGTATTCTGCATAGCGCAGGGTTTGTGTCATGTAACAATGTTTTACAAAAGCAAGGTGTCCACTGGTCGGGAAAATCCGGGAATCCGGGAAAAGGCCGGGAATTTTGTATGGTCGGGAAAATCCGGGAAAAGTCAATGAATTTGTTAAAATATCCGGGAAAATTCGAAAAATTGCAAAGTGGGATCAAAAATACTTTAGACAGTAATAGGCCTATATGAAAGTATATTTAATTAATTTTATTGTTCCTAATTTTTTTATCTGTTATAGCGTAAGTAATTATTGTTTGCAATTACTTTTGTTACTAAAAGTTTTTCTTTTTTAAAGTATGTATATTCCTATAATTTTTCTTACACACTTATTGGAAAGTGCTTCATATTTTGGTCGGCAATTTCTGAAATGATCAATGAAAATCAGGGAATAAGCCGGGAATTTCTTCAGCATTACTTGGTGGACACCCTGAAAAGGCATGGAAGGGTAATAAGGCTTCTAGAAGTAGTGACAGTCAAATTCTAGGTCAGTGACAGGTTATGTTATGTTAGGAACATTTGTATTAGTTTAGGAGCAATATACTGAATAGAGCGGGGTTTATTATGTCTCACATTGAATCTTTTCTGCGACGGGAAATTTTCCCCTTGTACCGATCGTTTCTCTTATGTTCCCTGCTGCTCGGAGGGGCACGTTCGCTAATGGCAGAGCATGGCTGGCTACGCTTTTCTGAAGGAGTTCCGAAATACTCTACATAGTCAAAGTTGCGAGATTATATACTACATGTGAATGACATTACTGAAGCCTGACAGTTTGGTTTGTAGTTACTGTACTACTTTAGTGCAGAAATGTGTGAGTAACGTACACCACATCTGACTCAGTATGCGCCTGTTTGTGCCAGTGTTCCTGCAAAGGATGAGTAAGTGACTCGCATTAAACCTCTCATATAAAATTCGTCTAGAACAAACAAGTGACCTGTGACAAGTTATTTTGGTGTCCAGTAGGTATATCCTTGGTGCAAACTTCCCACTGCTTGTATTTTCATTTATTGTAGGAAATATTGCTACATTTAGAATTTTTCTTAACTTTATAGGCTAGAGAATGCCCGTAATTGGTTATCGATATCTGCAAGAATTTTATTTTATCATACGCTACTCCCCAAATAAGATTGAGAAGCCATAAAACTTAGAATTTACAGCTGAGCTAACTATATATAAATTGTGTTTTCAAGAAAAGTAATAGTCCTATGACAAAGTAATTAATTCTATTTAATTAAAATCAGCTACACTTCAACTGAAAATGGAAGCAATTTTGTCTGCAACTAGTATAGGTAAAGTCTACTGTTTTGAACAGTATTTACCTCCTTATACATGGGCGTCCGCAGAAATTTTGTCAAGGGGGGCCAATGAACAAATTAGGCTACTGCCACCACCACCACTATGCTACTACAACCATTTTTTTTTTTGCTATTATTATTCCTATTAATATTCTTAATGTTATTATTATTATTATTATTATTATTATTATTATTATTATTATTATTATTATTATTATTATTATTATTATGTAATCAACATCCTTGATTTACTGTAGCTGGACCTATGACTATGGACAATGAAAACATCTGATATTTACACTCACATATCTTTTTCTGCACCTTACAATTTCACAGATAAAAAAATATTTCTTGCCTTATCTTCATTATAATAAAATATTAGGCTATAAGTGGTTTCAAGTTTCATCATCATCAGGATCTAAAGGCAATGCCTTGTTGTAGTAGCCATGTCTTCCTCTTCATCGCTGTTCTCTTTAGATTTCCGTATGACAGCACGTCCATATCCTTTATCATGTTTTTAATAAATGAATTTCTTGGACGTCCTCTTGATTTCTTTCCCAGTATTTTCCCTTCAAAAATGTTAATGAGTAGACCATTGTGCCGAAATGTTTAGGGGAAGTAATTATTCCTACATGCTCACATCTAAGGTTGTCAGCTGTTACAACTCGTTTTCATCCAAACAACGCTAACTACAGTGTGTGGAAAGTTATGCCTCTCTTCACATTAGTTGCTTATAAGTCATTTAGTTTAGAGGTTTATGTGTAAATAAAATTTCCAGGGAGGGGCAGCGGCCCTACCCTGCCCCCCCTTCCGGACGGCCATGTCCTTATACCCTCTGATATTAAAATAAACATACAACACACTGTGACATTGACAAGACCACTTATAATAGGCTAGTAGTTGAAGAGAATATTGAAAATCCTGGTATGTAGAAAAATTAATTAAGCTGCCGCTTACCAGTTACCCTTCCCAAGGCCTGAGCTTTAATTTGAAATACAGTGAACACAGCTTAATGTAATCGCGGATAATGTTATCAGTCTGGTAATGTTATTTTTTGAAGCTCCGTATAGATTAATACTGATACTTTGAAAAGATGCCGTTTATTGTGATCAAAGATTCTGTTTATGTTATCACATTTTCCTTTTTTTGCGGCTTTATTTTAAAGTACTGTATGTCATTTTAAGGGTTTCATTTCTAATACAACTGTATTGTGTTATACTGGATGTAGCAATACTGTTCCCAGCTCACAGGATGACCAGTTCGAGGGGTGGCATTACATAATTTTCTCTTTTAAGCAATGAAACAGCTGCAGCTTTTGATTTATGAAGATAACAGTGTTGACATGCAGTGTTTCCTAGTGTAAAATGAAAAGGCTTGAACAGACAGGTGTTGATGTTTTACTACCCGGTGTTCACCACAGATCAGTATATACTTCCAAAAACACTTGTAACTCATAGTATGGAGTATTGGTTAATGGACTCCTAGAGTAAAGTAAAAACAATTAAATACTTTGTTACTGGTTGAAAAAATAGTTGCTTGCAATCTGTTGCTGTAGCCTGTGAGTGGTTCAGCGATTCACAGTCACGTACTTTTTATGAATAAATATTTTTAGGCCTAATTATTTTTGTAGTGTATCTTATACAGTAGAATCCCGCAAACTCAGCCTAACATGGAACGAAAGGACGCCGAGTTTTTGAAATTCTGAGTTATCGAGAATAAGGACTTAAAAATAAATCTGTTACTGCAAAAAATGAAAAATGTGTCAGTTTTCCTCAAATATAAAACACCGTGAAAAATCTTTATAAACCATGGAAATCCGAATATGGTTTCTCTTCTATGAAACAAAAAGTAGGCCTATATGTGCCAATATATTACAACAAAATAGTTTACCTATTTCTTGTCAAAGAATATTGTTTGATACCCGCGTCACGGTTGCCGAGTAATCCGAAAAGTCGGATTATTTTGTGCTGAGTTTGCGAGACACTACTGTATGTGGCTACTGTTATCAGCTAATATTATCAGATTAGCTGCATCCCGAAATGATCACAATAAGCGGCGTGCACTGTACTTAATATCATCATACAACAAAATTACAAACTGATTATTCCCTTGCAATTATTTTAAATTTAAGTCATTTGAATGCCCTGGAATATCTACCAGGAATGTCAAATCTTCAAGCCAATACTATCTTCACATAGCTACTTTCATTTCTATGAATACTAATTTCTTCTTAAAGTGGCCAAAAATGTTTTAAAATTTGATGACAAGAAAACCATTGAACTTCACTACCCGTATCACTAATGAAAGTAGAAAACTGATGTTGATTCAATCCCCTGGAATGAATAAAATTAACTTTTTTCTTAACAAATTTCAAAATAGGCTATGGTCCATTTTTATTGTCTTGAGCAGAGTGCTTTTTGGTGAACAATGCATCGCAAAGACACTGCACTATGTAGGCCTACCAGTATTTTATGAGACACTTGTATTCTATACTGATAGAAAATCAGGTTTTAGCAAATTTTATTTTACATTAAACCTTTTCTTGTGGATCGAAATGTTTAAAAGTGGCCGAACGAGCATAACACAAAAAGTAGCTGAGCGACCATCAACCTCAACCAATACAGAAAACAGTTTTACGAGATAAAGCACTTTCCCCGTATTGTGACAAAAGTCACTGGTGAATTTCAGCACCTTTCACACCCTCTGACCACAAAAATCTGTTCACTCCTCATTGCTCCTCTTTGGTGCAATCTCATAGGGGAGCTGACATGCTTACGCTGTTGTAGCCAGAAGACAACTGACACGATCATGATTAACTTCTGCACACATGCACACAGACGTACCAACTCAACGTATGCGCATGCGGCCGCCACCAATCTTTGTTTAATAAAGTTGTAGAACGAAAAGTGTAAGTAATTTTTTTATTTACCCTTGTAAATACAGTGAAATCTTCTTATAACGATATTTGTAGCATCTAGCAGATTGTATTGTTATATTGAGGAGTTGTAATTTACCCCACAATAGGAAGACTGCAAGCTCAAAACTGTGTAATCTTAAAAGAACGTTAATTTTGTTACTTAACTTAATGACTTCTGTTGAATTGAAACCATAGCTACTTTACACCCACACACTAAAAAAATCACTATTCAGACTGGTTTCACGGAGCTCTTTGAGCCTAGCCATGTGTCAGAAATTTCAAATTAGAGGAAAGAAAAAAACAAGCAAATTCACCACACAGCTAAGACAAAACTGAAACAGTTGCTCCTTATGATGTTTTAATTGCACATCTACTCTTATACAATTCAGCGGCCCTAAATAGCGTGCTCACTTGCTCCCTCACATCGTGAGACAGCGGGTATACTCGGCGATGTTCGTCTCTCGCAGTGTAAACTTTCACGAAGAGTACAAAATTAGGAAAACCGTTTCTTTATTACATAAGGCCTAAGTGAAATGAACACAATGAACAAAATTTTATTTTTACTTACAGTTTTCTTAGCTCTGAACCATAAACATTTTTAATTAACTGCCATTGTAAATTTCTTAAAAATCCTGGAGTCAATTAATAATGTCAGGCAAAGCCGCTGGCACCTGCTATAACATATTGATAGTTTAACCCTGGAAATACCGCGGACAGTAAAAATCCAAACAAACCACTCCTTCCCTTGATAAACTATATAATTTATGAAAATTACACTGAATTTATCAAATCAAATTCACATCACATTCATCTGTGAAAAAACAGTTGAGAAACAATATGTAGGCTATTATCAGTGTTCACAGTTAGCTTTGGAACTGCATACTCGAATCTGAGATCGTTTCCCAGGCGGTGCTTTCTAATCGTGGAATGAACTCTAAAGCTGGAATTTTAGCTGTTTCCTTAATTATTAATGGTTTAGTTTATGAATGATTTGCATGCAAGTGTTAATAAATATAATGCTTTAACAATTATTATACTCTTAATTTTTAATTTTTCAATTAATTATTGTGGGCGAAGCCACTGGCACATGTTGAAGTAACAACATAATTCAGAATATGTTTTTGCATACATAAAGGATGATTTTAGCCTCAAGTGATCTATTTTCCACCCACATGAACGTTTCTTTTCTGAAATTTCCAAGAAATTTAACAGATATTGGGCACTTGGGCACCTAGAAAACAATATCGGTGGCTGGGAAGGATACTGATCTGATACCAGCTACCATCCATAGGTCCAAGCTACTGGTTTGCAGTAACAATCCAACCTCCAAATATCGTTATACAAGGTTTCTAAAGTAGCTTCATCGTTATAGTGAGTTACATTTAACATTATTTAGCTAGGAAATTCGCCGGGACCAAACAAAAAAATTGCTATATGCGGGTTTATCTTATCGATCTCGTTATACAGAGGTTTGACTGTAATTAAAGTTGAATTATGCATTAATAATAATAGTGGAAAGGTGCGCTCGAGTTGAGCATTAGATATGCATTGCCTACTTAATTTCTTTTGACAAGCTTGGTAGAAGATTTTTTGCATGACGTAACTAATTAGTGGTACTTACGAATACTGTTGCCATGGATCGTAACTTGACATTCCCGCACGCAATCTGGTTGCTATGAAAACAAAAGAAATCTCCGTGCGGTAAAAACTACAAAAAGCACTGTAACGACGCAAATAGCGACGTGCATAATCAACGATAGGAGACCATTCCTAAACAAAGGAAGGGTTGGGGGACCGCAACTAATCGATATTGAACATTTTCATGATTATCGATACTGCCCTGAATTTTATTTGAATTACAGAAAAGGAGAGGTGCGCATGCGTCGACAGTGAATCGACGAGGGAGACGTGCGGAACCTGAAAGACGGTTAGTAGTACGTGCCTGACCACGAAAGAGAGAAGTTGAAAAGGCAGAAGGGAGAAGACGAGACTGGGATGTGTGACAGCGGTAGAGGCGTTCTGGCATAATGGTGTGTCAGACTTTCATCTAAAGGAAATTCTGGTTGTGGACGGCCTTGACACGACTATATGGAGATAGTCATTAATCAGAAGAATACACCAAGTCGGCCAGTACGAGACACCGCTACAGCGAACATCAGCTGTGAGAGTGAGTCGTGACTGCTCGCTCTGAATAAGAGCAGATATGGACATCAGGAAGTAATGGAAGACAACTCAGGATCGGAGGATAAGTTGGACATCACTGGTTGAGTATAGTCATCTAGACATTTTCTTATTGTTTGGGGAGTGAGAAAATTGAGATATCCCATTTTTTTTGTAAGGATGGTTTCTAAGTCATGTATAGCGATTAGACACCGTATGGAATAATAGAATAGAATAGAAACATAGAAGTGAGAATTCTAGAAGTAAAGTGATGAAGTCCAGTAATCCAACTATTTTCTATTTCTGGTCTAAATTAATTATAAAAGAGCAGTCAAGAGCCTAACAACTGAATGCCAAAGTTAAATCTCTTCACTTTAGGTTTTTTTTGGGTGATTGTTCCACGAATGAATACATAGCTAGGAGCAATTGGTGATGCTCATAGAAACTTTGTTAGTTTTGAGACAGGACGCGAGGGGAGTAAGGAAGAAAAGTAATTAAGGGGCATGCTTAGTACTTCTTACGAGGGCCTCTCCCTCTTGGGTTTCGTTCAGGTGACGGGTGACTATCTATAAATAGATTTCATGCTGGCCTGTAATGTTAAGTTATGTTTTTTATAGAGATTTATCTACAAGCGAAGGTATATGGAATATGGTAGAGGGGGGATAAGTAGTGGAAAGATTGAAGGGCAAAAGAAGGCCTACGAGTGGTAGTGCATTAGGTGTGTACCATTGGAAAATTTACATGTTAGGGTAGAAGTAGAAGTCACTAAAGGGGTTATAGAGAAGCTTACTAATCTGGGCGTGAATTAGTTTCAGTTAGAATTCTAGGGAATTTAGAGACAAAAGAAGATTGGGTGCCCATGCTAAAGAGTAGTAACGTAAGAAGTAGGAAAACTAGAATAACCACCGAGTGAATTAAATCAATGGTATAAGCTGAAGGGAACTCTACTCAAAGAAAGAAAGGGGTTAAAAGATAACAGCTGATGACTGGTCAGGTTAGAAAGAGGAGAGTGAGTTGAAAGATAACAACAAATGATTGGTTAGGTTAGAAAGAAAGAAAATAAGTTAATAATTCTTGTAGAAGTGATGATGAATACATAGAGTAAGTAAGAAGGATTGTTAGTAGATGGATTCTTGGGTGACAGGAGCTCCTAAGATTTCGAATAAAATAACTACTACAAGGTAATGTGAATGTTGAGAAAGAAAAATTAAAAGAATAAAATCTAGTAGTAGGCAAGGCCTATATTAGTGAAATATATATAAAGAAAGAAATTTAGGAGAAATTGTGAAAGGCGTCGGTGTTGGAGGCGAACAACGGCCCCACGTGCCTCTAGGAGAGAGTGTCAGGGACCTCTGACATCGATTTTCAAAATTGTATTTTTGTTTGCGGCCCATTAATATTTTCCCGGTTGCAGGAGAGGAGTCAGATTGTTTGTAACTCAAGATCTAGACGTCGCTCCTGTATCGGTGGTCTATCACCACAGTCACTCTGTAGGTATAGGCCTAAACTTCTATTTCTTTCTTCATGAGACTGTCTTTCCTATCTATCTTTAAATACAATTCTTCATGGACTAAGCTGACAAATAGACTAATATAGGAGACATAGGTGGGATTATTGAGTGTAATTTGTAGAGTTAAGGACTGGATTATGAATTGAAGACCTTTATTTATTCAGAAAAAAAAAGGGGTATAATATATATATTGAACTATCTTGAAGTTGCAAATGTAAATGACTACACAAGTCAGTAGTAAATTAGAAGAACAATACAAGACGTTCTAGTAGATACCTGAAAACCAAAGAAAGAAAATTAAAGTAATTAATTAAGGATTTGTTATTGTTGAACAGAGAACGTACTTATATAGTTAAAATTGGGTATACTAACCTTGAATAATCAAATATTATCCTACCAATTAAAAGTGTTGAATGGTTAATGTAGTGTAAATGTAATTTATTGTATATAAGATTGTTATTGTTGAAAAAAAGAAAAAAAAAAAGAAATATATTAAATAAATTATAGTTATTGTTATGCAAAGTAAATTAACGTGAAGTTCAGATTTTTGACCCTTATCCTTGTAATGGTTTGAGAGTCGCTGATTTTTTTTTTTTGGTGCTAAGTTACATACTTTGGTAGTGAGTATTGAAAAAGGAGAAAAAGAAGAAGCAGAGAGAATAAAAAAAAAACACGAAAGGTAAATCCGAACCCAACTCCCGTCTCCACTGTTAACTTAAAAGCTAGTCGAGGGGCATGTAGGTACATAGCCTGTGTATCTATAATTTAATTTGTGTCTGGGCTGATTCATACAAAAAGAAAAGAGGAAGCGTATTGATGATGGCGCCCGTTAATATAAATTTTCATCAATATTATCAAGACTGGGTAAATTGTTAAAAGAGAGAGAAAGTAGACTGAGAGTAGGAAGTTTGCAATCACCCGGTGTCAAAGGTAGTTGTACTGAACGTTGGAATGTGGACTATGCAGGCAGTGTTGTGATGACACGACAGGTGTATGAGTGACCTTGTTTTGTAGGAGTTCAGTAAACTTATATACTACGATTAAGAATAATCACATATTAGTTGTCACAGATTTTGGCTAAGAATTTTGGCGAAGATTTAATCCAAGAAGTTAGGGAACTTTATAGCATAAAGTAAGAAAGCCCGTCACAAAGTTTGGTCGCCCATTACGTGGGGCTTGATATAAAAAAAAGAAACCTTTATTCAGTTGAAGTTCCATATTATGATAGCCCATAGCGTGAGGCAGTGATAGTTTGATATCCTAACGTGAGGCGAGATAGGGTTAAAAGAATTTTGGGAGTTAGGTTAGTATAACTGAAATTTATTCTCACAAAAAAATAATAATAATAACATATTTTTGGGAAAAGAATAACGACTATTGACAAGTAAGGACTTCTATAGATGACTAAGACAGACGACTGAACTATTGTGTTCTAATCTTTTTTTTCAGTGGTATTGTTAATATATAAATATGGCTACTTATGTTGATCCGTATGCACAAATAAGAGCAGCTGAGCTAACCCAAGTTATTAGGAAGTTGAGGAAGGCGGATTTAGAAGCAGAATGTGATAGAGTAAAGTTACCGACCACAGGTACAAGGGATGAGTTAAGACAACGCTTGTTAGATTATGCCCGTAAGAACCCTCAGTCATTTCAAGTGTTAATTACGGCTTTTGCTCTGAGTCAGGAAGTTTTGGAAGAAGATTTGGTTGAACATAATATAACGATTCCACAAGGTTCATATGGAGATGTAGTGTATACATGGGTTAAGTTAATGCGTAGGAAGGCCATGGCGGTAGCTGATTCAGAAGAAGTTGTACCAGTAGTACCATCGTTTACAATTCAGTTAGAGCCGCATAAACCAAATACTTTGGATCTGGTTCGTAAATGGAACATTAAATTCAAACCTGGGGATAGTATTTACTTATTTTTGGAGAGATTGGAAGATTTAAAACAAAGTTCTAAGTTACAGGGTGTAGAGTTATTGTCAGTATTACCCGAAATTTTACAAGATTCAGCTTTACTTTGGTACAGGAACAGATTAACAGATTGGCCTACATGGGAAGCTTTTTTGAAAGAATTTAGAGAATATTATTTGCCTATCGATGAGGAAGACTCGCTTTTGGATGAGATTAGACAGAGAACGCAAGGTCCCAAAGAATCGATTTTTGATTATGTTAATGCTATTCAAACGTTAATGAGGAGGCTGAGTACTCCAATGAGTCCTCAACAAATGATGAAGAATGTTATCAAAAATTTGCGTCCTGATGTAAAATTGTACCTTAGACCTGCAGAGATTCAAACTATAACAGATTTAATACGTGTAGGTAGACAGTATGAACAAATATTGTTAGATTCTGAGAGATATATTCCTCCTCCAACGCAGGTTAGAGCTACAATTAAAGAAACGGCTTATAAACCTCAGAGACAAGTTGTTATACCTTCAGTTCATACAGCGCTAGGAATTCAGGGAAAACAGGAACTTCCATCGTCCGAGTTACAAAAGAAACCCAATGTTAGTTTTTCTGCAAAGACGTGGGATAAGGAACGGAATTCAAGTCCTGTAAATGATTCTAGAATGGTTAAAGTAACAGAAAATAAAGAGAGACAGGATGAGTCGAGGGATAATGGTAAAAACACCACTTTGCGTTTTTCAAATAATCAGCGATGTTGGAATTGTGATAAAACAGGACATAGGCAGTTCGAGTGTAAAGCACCTCGTAGAGTTACTCCACGCACTACGATTAAATGTTATAATTGTAATAAGCTTGGACATAGGTCTATTGATTGTAGGATGCCCCAAGAAAGAAAAGTTAGGCCTACAAATCCCTTATGACAATTAACTAAAAATCAGGCTTGTGTGATGTTAAATATAAATCCTACAGATTTAGTTAATGGAGATAGATGTTTTGTTGAAATTTTGCTGGAGGATATTACATTTATTGCTTTAATAGATTCCGGTTCAGATAAAACTTATGTGGGAGAGAAGGGTGATTTTTTGTGTAAAATGTTAGATTTAGCAGTAGAAGAATCTGAAGTTAGGGTGGTGCAACTAGCAGATAAAACTTATAGTTCTATAACAGGAGAGAGAACTTTTGAGATGAAATTGCAGGACAGGATTTTTCCGATAAAATGTAAAATTATGCCAAATTTAGCAGTAGATATGATTCTGGGCATGGATGTTTTGAAACAGATTGGGTTAGTAGTAGATTTGCAAGATGGGACTTGGTATTTTAAGGATGAACCAGCAAAAATTTTTCAATTTGTTAAGGCTATAGATTTAAAAGAAGAAGATCAACTACATAATATTCTTACCTTACCTACACCTCAGGAAAGGGACAGATTGAATGTGTTTTTGGAAAATCAGTTACAGAAATTTGATCAGTGTACTGGACTTACCGATCTGATTTCTCATGTTATTGATACAGGCGATGCAAAACCTATAAAACAAAGATATTATCCAGTATCACCCATTTTGGAAAAAGTTATACACGCGGAAATAGATAAAATGTTATTAGAAAAAGTTATAGAGCCTTCAAATTCACCTTGGTCGTCTCCGGTAGTTATGGTAAAGAAACCAGATAGAACATGGAGGTTCTGCGTAGATTTCAGAAAAGTAAACAATTGTACTAAAAGAGATAGTTATCCTTTGCCATACATTGAACATGTTTTGAGTAAATTACGACATGCTAGGTATATCAGTACAATAGATTTGAAAAATGGGTATTGGCAAGTTCCATTAGATGAAGCAAGTAAAGAAAAAACAGCATTTACCGTACCTGGTAGAGGATTGTATCAGTTTCGAGTTATGCCTTTTGGAATCCATAACGCACCAGCCTCGTTTCAAAGATTAGTTGATACTATATTAAGAGAAGAGATAGGAGAGAAATGCTTTTGTTATTTGGATGATATAGTACTTATTAGTGAGACGTTTGAAGAACATTTGTCCTTGTTAGAAAAAGTTTTAGAGAAATTAAGAAAAGCTAACCTGAAAATTAATAGGGAAAAATCAAAATTTTGTAGAAGTGAATTAAAATATTTGGGTCATATCATTACTCCATTAGGAATTGCTGTAGATTCAGATAAAATCTCGTGTATCCTTGAGTATCCAGCCCCTACAAAAGTCAAGGAAGTACGAGCATTTTTAGGATTGGCATCTTGGTACCGACGATTCATTCCATTTTTTTCTGAAGTTGTAAAGCCCCTCACTGCACTTCTGAAAAAGAATCAGAAATGGCGTTGGACTAAGGAATGTCAGGAATCTTTTGATGAATTGAAATCGAAATTATCTAGTAGTCCTATATTAACTTGTCCAGATTATACTAAACCCCTAGTGCTACAGACAGACGCTAGTTTTTCAGGATTAGGAGCAGCATTAATTCAGACAGGAGAGGAAGGAGAGGAAAAAGTAATAGCTTATGCTAGCAGAACTTTAACAGTAGGTGAGCAAAAGTGGGCAATAGTCGAGAAAGAATTGTTAGCTATATTGTGGGCAGTTCAAAAGTTTCGTCCTTATTTGGAAGGTTATCATTTTAAAGTATATACTGATCACTTTGCTCTGAAATGGTTAAATACATTACAGAATCCGACCGGACGATTAGCTAGGTGGAGTTTATTGCTCCAGGAGTATGATTTTGAAGTAATACATAGGCCTGGTAGATTACAAAAAGTTCCGGATGCTTTATCTAGAATACACGAAGGGAAAGTTCAAGAGAAAACGGTAGAGGAAGAATTTTGCCTTTTGTTAACTAATAACTCTGAAGTAGTCGAATGGGAAAATATACAAGATGCTTGGTATATTAAGCGGAAAGCACAAGTACAGAGTAAACCTAAATTTTGGCCAGATTGGAAGGTCGTAGATGAGAAGTTGTACCATCTTAGATTAGATCAGTTAGAACAAACTTTAGAGGGAACAGTGAATAGGTGGAAATTAGTTATTCCGCAAGATTATAGGATTAAAGTATTACAGGAATGTCATGATGCACCTACTGCAGGACATATGGGAATAGCTAAAACTTTCTTTAGGATAGCAAACAAGTATTATTGGCCGGGAATGTTTAGAGATGTTGCTAAGTATGTTACTGCTTGTGAAATATGTCAGAGACAGAAAGTGTTACAGACGGCTCAAGCAGGACCAATGCATTTTTACCAGAAAGAGAAACCTTGGATGACTGTAGCTACAGATTTGTTGGGACCTTACCCACGTTCCAAAAAAGGGAACCGATACATTGTAGTATTTCAGGACACCTTTACCAAGTATGTAGAATGTAAAGCGTTAAGGAAAGCAACCAGTAGAGCAGTTACGGAAGCATTTTATGAATTGATTATCCTTAAATGGGGAATTCCGGGATATTTGCTGATGGATAATGGACCGCAATACACTAGTAAATTAATGCGAGAGATAGCTAAAGCTTTTAATATAACTCCTTGTTATTTACCTGTATATTCGCCACAAGGAAATCCAGTAGAAAGAGTCAATAGAGTATTGAAAACAATGATTTCTAGTTATATTCAAAAGGATCAGACAGTTTGGGATATGTATTTGAGAGAATTTAATTTTGCTATAAATACGGCTAAGCATAGTTCCACTGGATGCACTCCTTATATGCTAAATTATGGGAAGGAGCCTGAAATTATCAGTAGGATTGAAAAGGTGGAAAACCAACCGATTTATAAAGAAATTCCAAAAATTTGGGTGGAGAGACTCAATAAATTGAAAACGGTACGTTTAATGGTTAGACATAACTTAGAAACCGCCTATAAGAATTCGAGTCATTATTATAATCTTCGGAGGAGAGAGGTGAGATTTCGTCCAGGAGATCTAGTGTTAAGAAGAAACTTTAAATTAAGTGATGCCTCACAAGCTTATACAGCAGGTTTAAGTGCAAAGTTTGTCGGGCCCTATATTATAAAGAAAAAGTTCAGTGAAAATAGCTACGAACTGACAAACCGTTTTGGTAAAAAGTTGGGGAAGTGGCACGTCAAAGACTTGAAACCCTTTGTTCCTGGATAAACATTCTTTAAGGCTGGTAAAAGAGACACACACAAAAAAAAAAAAAAAAGAATGTGACCTGTGTCAACATTATTTTTTTTATGGTGAGTGCGGGAAGAATGTAACGACGCAAATAGCGACGTGCATAATCAACGATAGGAGACCATTCCTAAACAAAGGAAGGGTTGGGGGACCGCAACTAATCGATATTGAACATTTTCATGATTATCGATACTGCCCTGAATTTTATTTGAATTACAGAAAAGGAGAGGTGCGCATGCGTCGACAGTGAATCGACGAGGGAGACGTGCGGAACCTGAAAGACGGTTAGTAGTACGTGCCTGACCACGAAAGAGAGAAGTTGAAAAGGCAGAAGGGAGAAGACGAGACTGGGATGTGTGACAGCGGTAGAGGCGTTCTGGCATAATGGTGTGTCAGACTTTCATCTAAAGGAAATTCTGGTTGTGGACGGCCTTGACACGACTATATGGAGATAGTCATTAATCAGAAGAATACACCAAGTCGGCCAGTACGAGACACCGCTACAGCGAACATCAGCTGTGAGAGTGAGTCGTGACTGCTCGCTCTGAATAAGAGCAGATATGGACATCAGGAAGTAATGGAAGACAACTCAGGATCGGAGGATAAGTTGGACATCACTGGTTGAGTATAGTCATCTAGACATTTTCTTATTGTTTGGGGAGTGAGAAAATTGAGATATCCCATTTTTTTTGTAAGGATGGTTTCTAAGTCATGTATAGCGATTAGACACCGTATGGAATAATAGAATAGAATAGAAACATAGAAGTGAGAATTCTAGAAGTAAAGTGATGAAGTCCAGTAATCCAACTATTTTCTATTTCTGGTCTAAATTAATTATAAAAGAGCAGTCAAGAGCCTAACAACTGAATGCCAAAGTTAAATCTCTTCACTTTAGGTTTTTTTTGGGTGATTGTTCCACGAATGAATACATAGCTAGGAGCAATTGGTGATGCTCATAGAAACTTTGTTAGTTTTGAGACAGGACGCGAGGGGAGTAAGGAAGAAAAGTAATTAAGGGGCATGCTTAGTACTTCTTACGAGGGCCTCTCCCTCTTGGGTTTCGTTCAGGTGACGGGTGACTATCTATAAATAGATTTCATGCTGGCCTGTAATGTTAAGTTATGTTTTTTATAGAGATTTATCTACAAGCGAAGGTATATGGAATATGGTAGAGGGGGGATAAGTAGTGGAAAGATTGAAGGGCAAAAGAAGGCCTACGAGTGGTAGTGCATTAGGTGTGTACCATTGGAAAATTTACATGTTAGGGTAGAAGTAGAAGTCACTAAAGGGGTTATAGAGAAGCTTACTAATCTGGGCGTGAATTAGTTTCAGTTAGAATTCTAGGGAATTTAGAGACAAAAGAAGATTGGGTGCCCATGCTAAAGAGTAGTAACGTAAGAAGTAGGAAAACTAGAATAACCACCGAGTGAATTAAATCAATGGTATAAGCTGAAGGGAACTCTACTCAAAGAAAGAAAGGGGTTAAAAGATAACAGCTGATGACTGGTCAGGTTAGAAAGAGGAGAGTGAGTTGAAAGATAACAACAAATGATTGGTTAGGTTAGAAAGAAAGAAAATAAGTTAATAATTCTTGTAGAAGTGATGATGAATACATAGAGTAAGTAAGAAGGATTGTTAGTAGATGGATTCTTGGGTGACAGGAGCTCCTAAGATTTCGAATAAAATAACTACTACAAGGTAATGTGAATGTTGAGAAAGAAAAATTAAAAGAATAAAATCTAGTAGTAGGCAAGGCCTATATTAGTGAAATATATATAAAGAAAGAAATTTAGGAGAAATTGTGAAAGGCGTCGGTGTTGGAGGCGAACAACGGCCCCACGTGCCTCTAGGAGAGAGTGTCAGGGACCTCTGACATCGATTTTCAAAATTGTATTTTTGTTTGCGGCCCATTAATATTTTCCCGGTTGCAGGAGAGGAGTCAGATTGTTTGTAACTCAAGATCTAGACGTCGCTCCTGTATCGGTGGTCTATCACCACAGTCACTCTGTAGGTATAGGCCTAAACTTCTATTTCTTTCTTCATGAGACTGTCTTTCCTATCTATCTTTAAATACAATTCTTCATGGACTAAGCTGACAAATAGACTAATATAGGAGACATAGGTGGGATTATTGAGTGTAATTTGTAGAGTTAAGGACTGGATTATGAATTGAAGACCTTTATTTATTCAGAAAAAAAAAGGGGTATAATATATATATTGAACTATCTTGAAGTTGCAAATGTAAATGACTACACAAGTCAGTAGTAAATTAGAAGAACAATACAAGACGTTCTAGTAGATACCTGAAAACCAAAGAAAGAAAATTAAAGTAATTAATTAAGGATTTGTTATTGTTGAACAGAGAACGTACTTATATAGTTAAAATTGGGTATACTAACCTTGAATAATCAAATATTATCCTACCAATTAAAAGTGTTGAATGGTTAATGTAGTGTAAATGTAATTTATTGTATATAAGATTGTTATTGTTGAAAAAAAGAAAAAAAAAAAGAAATATATTAAATAAATTATAGTTATTGTTATGCAAAGTAAATTAACGTGAAGTTCAGATTTTTGACCCTTATCCTTGTAATGGTTTGAGAGTCGCTGATTTTTTTTTTTTGGTGCTAAGTTACATACTTTGGTAGTGAGTATTGAAAAAGGAGAAAAAGAAGAAGCAGAGAGAATAAAAAAAAAACACGAAAGGTAAATCCGAACCCAACTCCCGTCTCCACTGTTAACTTAAAAGCTAGTCGAGGGGCATGTAGGTACATAGCCTGTGTATCTATAATTTAATTTGTGTCTGGGCTGATTCATACAAAAAGAAAAGAGGAAGCGTATTGATGATGGCGCCCGTTAATATAAATTTTCATCAATATTATCAAGACTGGGTAAATTGTTAAAAGAGAGAGAAAGTAGACTGAGAGTAGGAAGTTTGCAATCACCCGGTGTCAAAGGTAGTTGTACTGAACGTTGGAATGTGGACTATGCAGGCAGTGTTGTGATGACACGACAGGTGTATGAGTGACCTTGTTTTGTAGGAGTTCAGTAAACTTATATACTACGATTAAGAATAATCACATATTAGTTGTCACAGATTTTGGCTAAGAATTTTGGCGAAGATTTAATCCAAGAAGTTAGGGAACTTTATAGCATAAAGTAAGAAAGCCCGTCACAGCACAAGTGCCGTAAGTAAAACCATCATCTCTATGGAAGACCGGAATCAAGGCCCCCAGTTTGTGGCGACTTTAACAGGACAAATATTCGGTCCCCATAACAACCAACATATGCGAATCGCTTTCTGAAATATAACATCCATCTTCAATAGTGTATATACATAATATTTTCAGCTAATATCTCAATTAATATAAATAAATTGATATAAATAATCATCGTGCAAAAAATAAGCGCCTCGTTTTTTCAAGCTCTTTCCTCGATCCGTATGCAACGCATGTGATGTTGCAAATTTATGCATGTCTAAGGAGTTTAAACCACCTGTGTGAAATGCTCGCAAAAAACTAATTAGATTTTGCTGATATGGTTACTGGTATTCTTTCCCCCCCCCCCTATATTGTTTACTGTTTCAAGCAAGTATTATTGTAAATATAATTTAATCCTACATTGCAAGTGGTCTTGTTATATTGTTATATTTGCTTTTTTGCACTTATTTGCATTTATAGAGAAAGTATTGTAATCAGACAAAAAATCAAAATTGATATAACACTAAGAAAAGGTTGCGTCATGTATCGCTCTTTAGAGTTCAGAATGAGAAGATTATTCCTTCAGAAAACTCTAAATATCACTTTTTATCACTCTGGGTACAAAGGTACTCCAATTTAATGTAAAAAATGGGGTATAAAGGTATAACTGGGACGCTAGGACCTGAACCAAACATGCACAGATAGTTTATTGTCCGCCGGTAGCAATGGAATAGGGGCAGAAGAGAATGCATATACTGTAGCCTACTATTCATAATAGCCCATAACTATTGAAAACAAAAATAAAGTGAATAAAGTATTTGTTTTTTTAGTTATGAAATATTATTTAAGTAATGGTATGTAACTCACAGAATATCGCTGTTGGGTCTTCACTATTGAATGCTGTGAGGCTAACTAAGATGTTTTTACATGGTCTGAACAGTATTAAATGGCAGGGTACATCACGTGAGATGAAGGTCAGGCAGGTCTAGATTACATCATTGTAGCCTACTGCGCAACTGTTTGTTTGGCTCCGGTCTTACCAATCGAGTTATACCCCAATGTAAAAAGTTACAAATGAAGTACAAAGGTACCCCAATTAAAAGGTTACAAATGGGATGGGGCGCAAAGGTACCCGAAGTAAAATTAAGAATGGGGTACAAAGGTACACCAAGCAAAAAAATAACAAAACTATTACAATTGGTGTACATACTTCGCTGTGGTAAAAGTTTGTGCAGAAAATCCTCTGGATTTCGGCTTCTAGTACACCTTCAGACGACAAAAAACGGATCACTGAACGCTGTTCTTCTTTGGTGCAAACGCTGAGCGGTGCAGCCATGTTTAATGTGCAACAGTACAACACTCAGTCAAACATTCCACTACCACAGACAAATTAACAACATGTTGACGTGCATGAGCGCAAAGCGATACAGCCAACGTACAAGAGATTAAACAAAAAATGCTGATTTGTGGGTGCCACTTCCTAAATACTCTTTTTCCAAGAACTGCCTCTATAGACCATGGGCTACCAATATGAAACCCTCCCCCCCCCCGTGGGAATTTCCGACACATATATTTTTTTGTTCGTATTGTCATCTAGTTTAAGATTTTAGTTGTTTGCCCCTTATCAATTACAGCATTTAGCCGGAAACCCCGGAAAACCCCGGAAATTCGCAGAAAATGAATTTGTTTTAATTTTTCATTGTTCTTTGCTCTTAATATTCCCAGGGAATTTCTGACTCACACATTTTTGTTGGTATTGGCATCTAGTTTAATGTTCCAGTTGTTTGCCCCTTACAAATTACAACATATCCCCGGAAAACCCGGAAAACCACGTATATACGGAGAAAATTACTATGTTTTATATTTTAAATCTTTGTTCTTTGCACCCAATATTCAAAGGGAATTTCTGACTTACATGTTTTTTTGTTGGGATTACCATCTAGATTAAGGTTTCAGTTGTTTGCCCCTTATCAATTACAGTATATCCCCGGAAAACACCGAAAACCACGGAAATCCGGAGAAAGGGACTTCGTTTTATTTTTTTAAAATTTTAGTTCTTTGCTCCTATTATTCAAAGGGAATTGATGAACCATATGGTTTTGTGTTGGTATTCCCATATAGATTAAGGTTCCAGTTGTTTGCCCCTTACCAATTACAGCATATCCCCGGAAACCCCGGAAAACCACGTATATACGGAGAAAATTACTATTTATTATCTTTTAAATCTTTGTTCTTTGCTCCTAATATTCAAAGGAAATTTCTGATTCGTATGTTTTTTTGTTGCTATTGCCATCTAGATTAAGGTTTCAGTTGTTTGCCCCTTATGAATTATAGCATATCTCCAGAAAACTCCGAAAACCACGGAAATCCGGAGGAATTGACTTTTTAAAAATCTCTTTAAAATCTTTGTTCTTTGCTCCTAATATTCCCAGGGAATTTCTGACTCATATGTTTTTTTGTTGGTATTGCCATCTAGTTTAAGGTTTAAGTTGTTTTCCCCTTATCAATTACAGCACATCCACGTAAACCCTGAAAACCACGAAAATCCGCAGAAAATGAGATTGTTTTAATTTTTTTTTTTATATTTGCTCTTTGATACTAATATTCCCAGGGAATTTCTGAATCACATAATTTTTGTTGCTATTGCCATATATTTTAAGGTTTCAGTTCTTTTCCCCTTACCAAATACAGCATGACAAAGAATACTGGAAAAAATCCTGATGCTGAAGGAATGAAGGCGATTTGAAACCTGACAGAACACACTTCATATTCTAATTTGACATCTGTGAATGATAAT
The DNA here is from genome assembly GCA_964059195.1 of Ectobius pallidus. Taxonomy (NCBI): domain Eukaryota; kingdom Metazoa; phylum Arthropoda; class Insecta; order Blattodea; family Ectobiidae; genus Ectobius; species Ectobius pallidus. The sequence continues at coordinate 19,744,204 of CAXKWD010000002.1, read as the reverse complement.
TAATTTATCTTACCAAACCTTCCACAGTCACTACCAAACTTTCTTGACTGAAGTTAGAGAAGGGACATTCGGTAAAACAGTACAATTTTGGAATGGTAATATGGACAAAGTGTCATTGATTTTGAGATTTCAGCGAGCAACTAGAGAAAACAACTTTGACTTACACTTGGCATGTTTAGAAGATATGATTCCCCTTTTCTTTGCATGTGACCATCACAATTATGGCAGATATCTCGTAGTCCATATACTCACCCTTTTGAACCTGCAAGGGACACAATTGAAGCAGAAGAATTACTTCGCAATAACGGTTTCAGTGACCGTATATCACAAGTTCCGAGTTCTAGAAATTCTGTGGATTTCCGTGGTTTTCCGGGTTTTACGGGGATATGTTGTAATTGATAATGGGCAAACAGCTGAAACCTTAATCTAGATTACAATGCCAACAAAAAAATAGAAATATGTAAGTCAGAAGTTCCCTGGGAATATTAGGATCAAAGAACAAGGGTTTTTAAGAAATTAAAACGAACTCATTTTCTTCGGATTTTTTAGGTTTCCGGAGTTTTCCGGGGATATGCTGTAATTGATAAGGGGAAAACAACTGAAACCTTAATCTACATGGCAATACCAACACAAAACCATATGAGTCACCAATTCCCTTTGAATACTAGGAGCAAAGAACTAAGATTTAAAAAATTAAAACGAAGTCATTTTCTCCGAGCTTGCGTGGTTTTCGGAGTTTTCTGGGGATTTTCTGTAATTGATAAGGGGCAAACAACTGAAACCTTAATCTACATGGCAATACCAACACAAAACCATATGAGTCACCAATTCCCTTTGAATACTAGAAGTAAAAAACTAAGATTTAAAAAATTAAAACAAAGTCATTTTCTCCGGGGTTCCGTGGTTTTCGGAGTTTTCTGGGGATTTGCTGTAATTGATAAGGGGCAAACAACTGAAATCTTAATCTGGATGGCAATACCAACAAAAAACATATGATTCAGAAATTCCCTTTGAATATTAGAAGCAAAGAACAAAGATTTAAAAAATAAAACATTGTCATTTTCTCCGTATAAAAGTGGTTTTTCGGGTTTTCCGGGGAAATGTTGTGATTTGTAAGGGGCAAACAACTGAAAACTTAAACTTGATGACAATACCAACAAAAAATGTGAGTCAGAAATTCCCTGGGCATATTAGGAGCAAAGAACAAAGAAAAATTAAATCAAACTCATTTTCTCCAGATTTCCGTAGTTTTCCGGGGTTTCCGGGTAAATGCTGTAATTGATAAGGGGCAAACAACTGAAGACTTAAACTAGATGGTAATACGAACAAAAAATATGTGAGCCAGAAATTCCCTGGGCATATTAGGAGCAAAGAACGAAGAAAAATTAAAACAATCTCAATTTCTCCGGATTTCCGGGGTTTCCGGGTAAATGCTGTAATTGATAAGGGGCAAACAACTGAAAACTGAAACTAGATGGGAATACCAACAAAAAAATATATGTGTCGGAAATTCCCACGGGGGGGGGGGATGGGGGGTATACAGTAGCCTACGCTCTACTACCTTTTGCCACTCTAATCCTCTTCAACCTGTCAGTCCGTGAATAGAAAGGTAATTAGGCGTATTCACACATGTCTGCAGTTCAGGTTACAGTGTTGTCAAATACGTACCACGGCATCTTTACTTCACTTAAAAAATAAAAGAATGCATGGAATGCCACGCGACAGGAGTAAAACTTTATTTTATTTTTTCAATTTTTTATTATTGGATTTCTTCAATTTTGCATTATTGGACTTTTTAATATTGGGTTTTTGGACTTTTTTAATTTTGGATTTTGGACTTTTTAATTTTGGATCTTTTAATTTTTGATTTTTTAAATTTTCGATCTTTGAATTTTTTATTTTTTAAATTTTTTAATTTTTAAATTTTTTATTTTATTATTTATTAAATTTTGGATTTTTGGATGTCATAATTTTTAATTTTGTTTTTTTAAATTTTGGAAATTTGTATTTTTTAATTTTGGATTTGCACGGTAATGAACCTCCGGGTTCCATAAAATAGATAATATACCTTTAGATTGCTTAGGAATTGTCTATTGCCATTGAGGAAGTAAGGTCTGAAAAAATTTCCTTTGATTACTCCTAATCATTGAGTTGATTGCTTTCTGTGCAGTCCGCACCGAAACAAGTAAGAGTGTGACTGATTTCGTGACGGTTTTAGTGTGACTGATTTTCCAGATTTACCCTCTACCGCCACTAAAGAAGTTTTACTACAAAATTAGTGAATGACAGGCAGCAACACTGGGGAAAGCCATGCGATTATAAGAGCAGCTGTTCTTTGTCGGTGGAGATTTTCGGATTAGCGAACAATACTATTATATTCTTTTGTAGAAAGACGATGGTTTGGGACAAGGTCTTCTTAAAATTGCACGAACACTACTTGTTGATTTACTATCCTAGTATCTGTAGTAGGGGTAGAGGAAGTAAAAAAAAAAGGTGCATGGAACGCCATGCGACAGAAGTGAAACTTGTTTTAATTTTGGATTTTTTAAATTCTTCATCGTAATTTTATTTATTTTCTTATTTTTATTTTTATATTTTTTATATTTTGGATTTTTTAATTTTTTAAATTTTGGATTTTTTAAATTTTTCATCGTTAATTTTTTTATTTTCTTATTTTTTATTTTGGATTTTTATATTTTTATATTTTGGATTTTTTAATTTTTTAAATTTTGGATTTTAAGATTTTTAAATTTTGGATAAGCCTAATCATTTTCTGTGCAGTCCATTCCGTCACAGCCCCATTAATTTCGTGACGATTTTGTTCGTAACACAAGTTGGGTTAGCTCTCAATTTACTCCTAGTGTCACTTCAAAAACTATATTCCTTAGAACCCCAACCCTGTTCAGCTGAAATGTGTTTTTGTTTGTTTTTCAGATCTTCCGGGCGACAGGATGTGTGTGTGATAGGTGTCGTGTGGGCTTGACGACAGCCAAGCAATCTTCTCAGTGCAATAAATTATGGCTTTTACCTCTTTTAGAATGTAACTCCAACTCTCCCTGTTCTCTCTGAGTGAGGAGGGTTGTGTGACTTAACTCATGTTCCAGTGGGGAAGTGACGTTGTTGTTGATGTTTGTTGATGTTTAAAACAGATTTTAGCTTTAAGTTTTCACCTGTTATCTAAAAAGTGGACTATTTTAAAACAAAATGTGTAAATGGTCTTGAGTATCTTCACAATACTATGATTTAAAAGAAAGGATAATCATGGTTTACATTGTTTTAAAGTTATTTTATCACCACTTGTTATCTTGGCACTTCTCTGGTATAAGTGATAACTAGACTTTGGACTTTTAGGTGCCTAAAATAGGATCTAAATGATTAGAGACAGGCTCTAAAAATCGGAAAATAGGCTCTTAAGGCTAGTTTACACGATGACACTAGGTTTCGTAACCACTTTCATGAAAGTGATTTCGTGAAACTAATTACCAGGGCCCGGATTCTGATGACCTAACGTTGTTTGAAAAATGACCTATAAAATGACCCTAAATTTTAAAGAAAATGACCTAATAATTATAAAAAAATGACCTAAAAACTGATATTTTATTTATAAAAAATTATTATTTTACACACAAAGTTATAGACTAGTTTGTACATAATTGTAAAAACTGTAAATAACTGTAATGTTGTGAATGTTCTTTTATCACGGAAATTTATACTGGCACTGAGGCACTGGTGAGCCAAAATTCGGCACATCCTTTGTGGTCTGCCGGATTATATTGTTGTTTATTGAGGGTAAACAGTAGTTTGCACTCTCAAATCCAAGCAGGTGGCTGACTGGTGCCAAGTCAATCTAATAACGATAGTAATGTAATACAAAATTTTGGCATCTCACTTCGGACTGAGACATGTCAACACTTTAACGCCGAATTTTTCCTTCTTGCATTAAACAAACAACACTTCAAAGACAGCACCACTAGCGACGTAAAAACGTTAATACACTCAATGTAAATACATGAAAATGACTAAATAAGGAAGCAAATGACACGAAAATGACTAAATAATGACCCAAAACTGAAATAAATGCCCTAAAAATATAAAATTGCATAAAATGACAAAAAAATGACCTAATAAAAATGCATTTCTATAATCTAGGGGCCATGATTAGGATTTATCTCCAAGTTGGCAATGTCTATGCAGCCTTAATAAAAAGATGACATGTCATTAGAATCCGGGCCCTGCTAATTACACACATTTTCTTTAAAACTAATTCCAGTGCACCTGCACATTTCATCATATTTCTGAAGTTCACGTTGTTAAAATCCCATGTAAACGTTTGAAACGGGTATGAATCCAGGCATTTCACAATTTCCTCACTTTCCTATTTCATTTTACGAAATGCGAAGAAGCTAAATAATAAAGTATAATCTCAAAATTACCATTATAGTTTCATGAAAAGTTGGAATCAGCTGAAACTGCATAGTGTTGTAACTCATTGTCGCCAGTACATCTCACACTTGTGCATTCAAGCAAAAAACAGTTGTGAAACTTAGTTACAAAACCTAATTTCATGTAAACTAGCCTTAATATAAAATTGTGAATTCCATTTAAGCTGACTGTTTTATTAAATATATCTTTATACAGAATTATATTTACCATATATTTCCGCAGGTAAGATGATAGTTGAATAATAAAAGGGGCTCCGAAAATCTTGAGTCGTCTTATAAGACAGATACAAAAATTTTAGACTGAAATTTATGTGAATTAAAATCATTATAAAATGAAGTATTCTGATGTCAAGATTATATTATCTTGATGTATCAAGATGTTAGGTTCCATTTGCAGGCAAATGTAAGCCATGAATTAACGCGAATTTCGTAAATAAAACCACAAATGTCATAATCTGCAAAATAAAATACATATACAATTCAACGGCCCTAAATAGCGTGCTTGCTCGCTCGCTTCATGAGACATCGGGTATACTCGGCGATGTTCGTCTCTCGCAGTGTAAACTTTCATGACGACTACAAAATTAGTAAAACCGTTTCTTTATTATATAAGGCCTGAGTGAAATGAACACAATGAACAAATATTCTAATTTAATTTTTATTTACAATTTTCCCAGCTCTGAACCACAAACATTTTTAATACACTGCCAGTGTAAATTTCTTTAAAATCCTGGAGTCAATTAATAATGGCGGGTGAAGCCGCGGGCATCAGGTTTAATATATTGATAGTTTAATCCTCAAAGTATCGCGGACAGTAAAAATCCAAATCAATCACTCCTTCTCATGAAAAATTATATAATTTCTGAAAATTACACTGAATTTATCAAATAAAATTCACATCACATTCATCTGTCAACAAACTGTTGAGAAACGATCCGTATTATCCACCGCCGTCTCGAGAATTATGCACGAGAATTATACAGTTTAGAAGGCAGTGGTTCACAGTTATCTTTGGAACTGTATAATCAAATCTGAGATCGTTTTCCCAGGTGGCGATTTCTAATCGTGGAATGTACTCCAAAGCCGGAATTTTAGCTGTTTCATTAATTATTAATGGTTTAGTTTAAGAATGATTCGCGTGCAATTATTATACTATTAATTTTTAATTTTTCAATTAATTATCGTGGGCGAAGCCGCGGGCACCTCCTAGTAAAATACATTTCTGGTTTTTTCCTCCCGTTTTCCCTATATACCGGTATGAGTATCACATGGCTCATGCACAATGCGCTTATCGTTCTGTTCCATTGTGCTCAGTGATGCCATTTTGAAAATAAGATCAAGGAAGCTTTGTTCCGGTAAGGGTAGCCAACAATGTATTTAATTAACTGTAGTTATTTTGTCTTAACTTGGATTATGATAGTTCGGTGGTTGGCAACATTTTTGTAATCAACCACAAAACTGAAACAAAAACGACACCTTTTGAAGTAGTTTTGTAAATATAAATTCATAGGCCGTTGATAGTTTGGGGGGTCGTGTTATAGGACAGATATAGGCTAAAACTATGAAACTGTGACAAAAATTTATACCTCGTCTTATCTGAGGAAATATAAAGTATTAAAATGCCCACTTATCAATCAACGTGAAGAAACAACACAGACCCTTCAGTAAATAGAAATACAGGGTGTTAATGAATAACACCGAAATATTTTACCTGTGTATGGAGGGGACATAGACAAGCAACTTTTATTAGGAGATTTTTGTTCTATGGATTCAATTCTTCCTGTTATAACATAAAATCTCCCAAGGATATGCACGCCACTGACTTCTAATACTTGAAACGATGGGAAACAAAGGAACAGTGAATATTGTGTAGTGGTCGGGAAAATTGTAAAAAATGACGATCGATATCTTGCAACACTGAGGGAAAAAAAAGACAAACGACATTTTTTTGTTAGGTCTGGAATTAGGAATAAAAACATAATGCAGTGGCGGGCAATCATGTGATTAGTCAGTAAATTTTGCAGATTATGAAAATTCTAAATTATGATATAGCTGTTGATGAATTATTAAGAATCAAGTTTTTATCAATCGCTAAGAAGGCATGAAGTCAATTTAATGAAAATTTTAACCCTATTTTGCTCCATTATTGACTTATGAGCACAAAATGTTAAGGACTTTAATGCCCTGTAGCATACACATTTTACGTCATAGAGCAAAAATGTCCTGATAAAAGTTGCTTGTCTATGTCCCCTCTATACACAGGTAAAATATTTCGGTGTTATTCATTAACACCCTGTATACAGGCCTATACTACGATCACAAATATTTGTATTACAGTACTTGACATGAAAATTTCATCAGTATATAAATTTAAGAAGACAAATTTCAAAAGTAATGGGCCTATAAACATCATTAATTTATTTATTCCGATTCTTGTTTATAATTGACTTCACCAATAAATTAACTTACACTTTTTCTAGATTTTCTAGTGAAAAGCAATGTCGTCTATCACTCAACACTAAATTATAGGCTGAAAATGAACGCTCCATATTTATTGAATAATTTTTTCGTATGGTGGATTCTGGTAGAATATTTATCACTAATTATTAGGGCAAGGCATTTAATGACCATAAAATAGTGAAAAAATGCAAAATAAAAAATGCATTTATGACCTAAAAATAGTGAAAAAATTACCCGAAATCTTAAAATAATGACCAATAAACTTACCATTATTACTTATAATTAGTTTTTTCTTAAGTAATGAATTGCTAAATACAGTTTATGACGATGCTTTATATATAAATTTACAATATAAAACACACTTATTTTGTTACTAAAGAAATCAGTAAATTTATACTACAGTACTTGGACACCCTAAGCGAAAAATAAATTCTTTCTGAACTGTCACGCCCATCAAATTGCCCCTAGCAAATATGTGCCATTTAAAAAGAAAGAAAAAATATTTATTGCTAAAATGCCGAAAATTACCTATAATGCAAAAAATGACATAAAATGCTGAAAATGACCCAAAAATGCCGAAAATGACCTAAAAATTGCCAAAATATGACCTCTCTCTTGAAAAATGACGAAATATGCCAAATAAAGCAAAATAATGCAAAAACAAATTGCCCTTCTTTAATTAATTATTTAATGATGTACATTTATATACATTGGAGCTATCTTTTAACTTTCATATAAAAAAGATGCAAAATCATCAAATGCCTTGCCCTACTAATTATGTTAGTTCTTTAGACGTACCATTCAGTATGGCATGTACTATACATTCCGAGCTAAAAGATAGTTTGAACTGAAATTAAATACAGTGCACACCGCTTATTGTGATCGCTTCGGGATGCAGCTAATCTGATAATATTATCCGATTGATAACAGTAGCCGAAGGAATTAAATGATTATTTATTCATATATATACACTACAAAACAGAGTTAAAAGCTATTTATTCATAAAATATGTAACTTGTGAATCATTGAACCACTCATAATACAGTAATAGACTGCAAGCAACTATTTTTTCAACCAGTAACATAGTTTTTAATTGTTTTTACTTTCCTTTAGAAGTCCATTAACCAATACCCCATACTCAGTTACAAGTGTTTTTGGAAGTCTATACTGATATGTGGTGAACACCGCGTAGCAAAACATGTAACAGCAGTTTTACACTAGCCATCACTATATGTTGACACTGTTATCTTCATAAATCAAAAGCTGCAGTTTAACTGTGGGGTGAAACATGTTTTATTGCTGAAAAGAGAAAGTTAGATAATGCCACCCTCTCTGGTCATCCTGTGAGCTGGGAACAGCATTGCTACCTCCAGTACAATACAATACAGTTCAGTTGGAAACGAAACCCTTAAAAATGAAATTGTGAATAACACAAGTACTTGGAAATAAACCAGTAAAAAGGGAAATGTGATAACATAAACCAAATCTCTGATGACAATAAACACCATTTTCTCAATGTATCAGTATTAATCCATAAGGGACTTTATAAAAGTGATAACATTACCCTATTGATAACATCTGCGATTACATTAAGCGGCGTTCACTGTAGTAGAATTCATAACAAAAATTTGCAAAATATAATTTATTTGGAACTTTAAAAGGAAAATCATACAAAAAGGCAGTATTAGGCTTTAATAACAAAATAGGCTGTTTTAGATCCTATAAAAGCATCAGTTACAGGCTTTGTCACTGTTTATATCTGTTAAAGATTAAAATAGGATTTTACCTAAAATTCAAAGTCTAGTTAATAACTAGAGGTCCGTGAAATTCGTAATTGTTCTCAATTGAACAAATATTTGCAGAATTTCATTTTACTGCCCTAAAATAGCACTTCTGAATCATGCTAATTTCACATAACAACATGAAAATTTAAAAATGTAAACATAATTGAAGTTTTTAGATGAATTTAGGCAACAGTATTGTTTTGTTTGGAATATTTTCTCATTCGGAGGTAGAGCAACAATTTTTAACTCCAAAACAAACAGCTCACTGAGAAAGCCAAAGAGGAAGAAATTTAGGAACCACTTACAGTAACAAATACCGTATTTTACGGACCATAAGACTCACCTTGGTTTTAGGATGGAAATTTAAAGGAAAAGAAATTTAATGTGATTCTAAATGAACAATTTCAAAAGGGAATAATATACTTCATTGCATAAACAAATTATAACCTTGTACAATGGAATCAGTGTAAATCACTACTAACTTAAAACCTGCGTTGTACGAAATTCTCTTCTGTACAGGTGGCATTGCATAAATTTTAACAACTGAACTGCTTCTCATGAAAGACTGAAAATACTTTTACATCTTCTAACCCTTAATTCAGCATATGGTAAGCGTAATGGGACAAGGCTGTTTACAGGCCATTGCTTTCATTGAAACACCCGGCAGAGACAACTCCTTTTATATAAAAGTACTCAACATTCCTTTTTTTTTCTGTGCAAAAATTTGTAAATATTCCGGCAGTATTTACCATAATTTTAATTTTTTATTGCACTTCGGACCAATAGATGCACCCAACATTCAAGGCTTTGTTTTCAAGGTAAAAAAAGTGCGTCTTATGGTCCGTAAAATATGGTACACTCTGGTGGTGTCGTAGTCTGCTCCGTAATTTCTAAGTTGAAAGAATTTAAATTCATTTGATTTTTTAAAATTAATCAAGACTGTGTATTAAGAAAATCCATAACAGTTAAATTTTCAGGTAATGTTTGTTTCGAAAATCCTTGTAGGGCCCTGTTTCATAGAACTTTTACACTCAGTTCATAAGAATATTTTCTAATAATATTAGTTATGAGTTCATGGCTCTAAATTATTAGTAAATATTGCTAATGTTATTAGAAAACTATTCCATAGACAGCTGAACCAATAAAATTTACTGTTAATATAAGGTGTTTTTCTACAAGTGATGTTATTAAATTATTTACTAGGGAACAAACGAGGCATCAGGATCCAAAAAGCTTCTTATCCATTTTGTATGATTTTTCACAAACACGAAAAACGTTTATATAAGGGTTTCTTAAATATTCTGCTTAAACCTAAAGTTCAAACAATAGCTAACAACACAAAGAATCAGACTGCAAAGTTTAATCCTTCAAACTTTAAGGGTTATGTCAAAATAAGGAATAATATTTTGGATAAGAAGTTATTTGGAACTGTACACTGAACAAGGCGGGTTTTGGAACTGCAACGCAGGGATTAGAGAGTATTTGGCACCAAAACCTACCTTCTATCTTTAAGAAAATCTATTTAATTTTCATAAAAGATGTCATGGTGTGGTTATAATTTATATTATTAAAATATTCATACGTTCTTAACTGCTGACATAAAAAGCCAGAATGAAAAAATAACTCCAAGAAACAAACATTTCAATTGAATATAATGTCCAATATGTAACAAAGGAACGGATAGTTTTGTTCTAATATTCATCGTCTATATAGCAAGGCCATAAGTGCACTTTAGCTAAGTTTACGATTTGTAATGAGGGAGATACGACGTAGTTTGGAACATTATGTTTTAACAGGATGATGGACAAGATGGAGTAGATTCAGAAACCACTGCTAACTCAATTTCGATCAAAAGTGGATAAGACGGTTTTTGGAACCTGGTGCCTCAAACATATCCTTTAATATCAAATTATCTTTTTTTTATTACATTTCTCCTTATTTAGATTAGGCCTATTTGTTTTTGGACCAATAACTTACTCTCAAACCCATGTAATTCAAATTTTGTGTTTTGTGGAAAATGAATCACTCAGATTTAATTACTACTGCTACGTTGAATAAGTGCCTGGCAGATTTATGAATTTCTTAGAGCTGTTTATTATTTGTTACATTTATGAAGATATATGTAGGCCATGCTGCTTTGAAATAGTATTGACAAAAAGACTAAGGGAAAAAAACACAAACAACAATCCAAGCATAATCAGCTGACTAATGAACTAGTAATATTAGTGAAGAGATTTTATGAGTGGTTTTCATATCTCTATGAAACAAGATTTTAACTAATAAATAATATTAAGAGTTCTAATATTATTAGCAAGTTCTGTGAACCAGTGCCAGAGGTTTGTCAGACCCTTATCATGTTGACAGCCCTGATTCCAGCACCACGTGACCCATCGGCTTCTTCTCAGCATGCACCTGCGCTGTCTCGAGCAGGTGATTCTGGTGTGTGACTTTCTTTCTGAGCACCATTTTAGGTTAGTTTTATGTGAACTACCGATTTTACCTATATTTAAAATATTCTTCATTATGGACTTACAACAAAATTCCAGGGTGCGCGGGCAAAGAGAGTTAAGCCCACTTTCTTGTTACTGAGAATTAGAGTGACACTATACCAGCCCAACATAGCTTTAGAGATGGATAAACCCATGAGGCACACATCCATAGCTACCGTACAATTTTGATTATGACTTACTGGACTTAACTCAAATGTAGAGAACATTTTTATCTATAACTCTATGGACATATCTCAATTGTTTAGGATGGTGGACTTAACTCTCTTTGCCCCCGCACCCCGGAATTAAAATCAATATTTCTTATAATAAACCAAACTATAAGCAGCAGGATGTTCAGTTTAAGTTGAGAGTGACAATAGAAAATACTTGAGTAGAAATTTTAAAATGAATTTTCCCTTTTTAAAACAACTTTCACAGACCTCTAGTAATAATATAAATCACTTGCTTCAGCACTTGATTAACTATTACCTAAGAAGTTCTTAATTTTTGAAATAATTATCGTGGGCGAAGCCACGGGCACATGCTAGTATAAATTAAATTTAAACTACGTTATATTACTTTTTATATTTAAAATTAAAATTTGACTTTACTGCGACTCGAACCACTGTCTTCAGGGCCCGAAGACTAGCCATTTAAACCCCATGGCTATTTACCATGTTGATATATTAATTAAATTTTTTGTGTTATATTACTTTTTATGATTTTTAAACTTAAAATTTGATTTTACTGGGACTCGAACCACTATCTTCAGAGTCCGAAGATCAGCCATTTAAACCACTTGGCTATTTCTCAATGTTGATATATGGGACTCGAGTTCCAGTAAAGTCGAATTTTAAGTTTAAAAATAATAAAAAGTAATATATGATAGTTAAAATTCAATTTAGATATCAACATGAGAAATAGCCGAGGCAGTTAGAGGGACTGTCTTCGGATAGCAAGGTGAGTGGATCGAGTCCCGGTAAAGAGAAATTTTAAATCATAAATATAAAATGTACTCTATCAGTTAGCAATACCATAAAAATTATTATAAACTTAAAGTACTTGGTTCAGTTCCTAGCAGGGTTGGAATGTTTAAAACAAAACGTTTAAAACAAGTGCTTGTGTTTTTTTAAGTTTGTTTAAAACGTTTTAAACATGTTTTTTTAGCATATGTTTAAATCATTTTTTAATTGCGTGTTATATTTAATTATGAAGACAATTTACATTTTGTCAAGTCAGTGACACCCTGTTAGTGTTGTAAACAGAAAAAAAAAAAAAAACTAGGGCCAGAATACCAGAAAATCATGTGAGGTAGTGTCTTTTGTATCCTTTTCCTCCAGACTTCTCTATCCTCTGTCGCCAGCTTCCAGTTTCTGATTTTGAGTAATTGATTTGAATTTTTTCTGACTGCATCCTACCATCTATTTTGTGGTCTTCCTTTTTAAAGAAAGAGATTATTAATATTAAATATTGAATGTGTCAATTTGGCAACACTGTAGTAGGATATTCCTTGTAAGTTTGATAATGTAAGGCGGCTAAGACCACGTAAAGCATGGTGAAAGTCAATCATCAGTTGAGCAGTAAAGGCAGTAATTAAACAGTAGTTTGTATTATTTTTTATTAATCATGAACTATTAAATCATAAACAAATACTAAGTTACTGGTACAAAATGTATTTTCAAATACTATTAAGTCTACGACTCGTAAATCTTGAACATCATTGGTGTCATTGGATTGATAAAATGTAAATTGTCTGCATAATTAAATTTAACACCCAATTAAAAAGTGTTATAAACATATGCTAAAAAATGTTTAAAATGTTTTAAACATTTCAACTGTATATATATATATATATATAGTTGAAATTTTAAACAATTTGTTTTAAACATTTTTTAGCATATGTTTATATATATCGGGTCTTCCAATAGGGACTTCCGAACTTTGACATTTGGTAACGGTCATCCTGTTGAAGCTACATCTGTCGAATTGGCTGTCATTTATTCAGTCTGTTTTGCCAAATCACCATGGACGGATATAGCGTTCAAGAACACGTGCAAGTGATAAAATTATTTTATGAAATTGGATGTTCTGTTCGGGCAACGTTCCGCGCGCTTCGCCCATTTTACGGTTGCCATAATCGGCCCATTTCTGGATGAATGGGTACGTCAACAAACCAAACTGTCGAATTTGGGACGATACCAGTCCACATGAGAACCAAGAGCGTCCAATGCATCCCGAAAAAGTCACTGTTTGGTGTGGATTTAGGGCTGGTGGCCTCATCGGTCCGTATTTCTTTCAGAACGACGTTGGCCAGGTCATCATCGTCAATGGCGAGCGCTATAGGCCGATTATTACCAATTTCTTTTGGCCTAAATTGGATGATATGGACACCAACGAGATGTGGTTTCAACAGGACGGCGCTACGTGCCACACAGCTCATGCCATATTGGACATTCTGCACGAGCGATTTGAGGGCATGGTCATCTCACGTGGAGGTGATGTGAACTGGCCACCGAGATCGTGCGATTTGATCCCGTTAGACTTTTTCTTGTGGGATTTTCTTAAGTCGCAGGTCTATGCGAATAAGCCACAAACCACAGCGTCCCTCAAAGACAACATAACCCATGCCATCGGTCAAATTTAGCCTGATTTATGCGCCAGATTCATGGGAAATTGGACATTTCGGATGCGCGCAACCCAGCGAAGCCGCGGCGGACATTTGCAGGATGTTATATTCCATACATAATGGCATCGACAGGCCTTTCAAACGAATAAAAAATTTCAAAGATATCTCACACATACTTTGTTTTATTTAAATTTAAAGATAGAAAGCGCTTAATGAAAGACCCTATATATATATATATGTATATAATAGGCCCTATACATTAAAATGGTTGATTTAAACAAAATTAACAATTTAAACTTTTTTTAAACAAACAACATTGTTGTAAACATAAAAGCACGTTTAAAACAACCAACATTGTTGTTCACATATAAAACGTTTTAAACAAAAAACGCGTTTTTTTTGTTCTTTTTTAAAAAAAACATGTTTTTTAAAACCCCTGGTTCCTAGTTGAGAATTCTAGGCTCAGAATTCCGAGAAGGCTAACCCCTTTGAAAATTTCTAAAAATGCGCCCAGAATTCCGAGAAGGCTAACCCCCTTTGAAGTACTTTGAAGTTACTTTCAAGTAACTTTGAAGTTACTTTCAATTTACTTTGAGGTTACTTTCAGGTTACTTTCATATTTTTCAGGTTACTTTGAGGTTACTTCCAAGTTACTTTGAAAAAGTTACTTTCAGGTTACTTTCAATTTACTTTGAAGCTACTTTCAATTTACTTTGAAGCTACTTTCAAGTTACTTTAAAGTTACTTTCAAGTTACATCCAAGTCACTTTCAAGATCCAATTTACTTTGAAGTTACTTTCAGGTTTAATTTTTTCAGGTTACTTTGGAGTTACTTTCAAGATACTTTCAGGTTTTCATTTTTGAAATTACTTTAAGATTACTTTCAAGTTACTTTCATTTTTTCAGGTTAGTTTCAAGTTACTTTGAAGTTACTTCCAAGTTACATCCAGGTTACTTCCAAGTTACTTTGCGGTTACTTTCATTTTTTTCAGGTTACTTTGAGGTTACTTTCAAGTTACTTTGGAGGTACTTTGAGGTTACTTTCAGGTTACTTTCATATTTTTCAGGTTACTTTGAGTTTACTTCCAAGTTACTTTGTAGTACTTTCAAGTTACTTTGAAAAAAGTTACTTTCAAAAAAGTTACTTTCAAAAAAGCTACTTTGAAAAAAGCTACTTTGAAAAAAGCTACTTTGAAAAAAGATACTTTGAAAAAAAAGACTTTGAAAAAAGATACTTTCAAAAAAGTTACTTTGAAAAAAGTTACTTTGAAAATAGTTACTTTGAAAATAGTTACTTTCAAAAAAGTTACTTTCAAAAAAGTTACTTTCAAAACAGTTACTTTCAAAACAGTTACTTTCAAAAAAGTTACTTTCAAAAATGTTACTTTGAAAAAAGTTACTTTCAAAAAAGTTACTTTCAAAAAAGTTACTTTGAAAAAAGTTACTTTCAAAAAAGTTACTTTGAAAAAAGTTACTTTCAAAAAAGTTACTTTCAAAAAAGTTACTTTCAAAAAAGTTACTTTCAAAAAAGTTACTTTCAAAAAAGTTACTTTGAAAAAATAGTTACTTTGAAAAAAAAGTTACTTTGAAAAAATAGTTACTTTGAAAAAATAGTTACTTTGAAAAAAAAGTTACTTTGACAACAGTTACTTTGAAAAAAAAGTTACTTTGAAAAAAAAGTTACTTTGAAAAAAAGTCTCTTTGAAAAATAAGTTACTTTGAAAAATAAGTTACTTTGAAAAATAAGTTACTTTGAAAATAAGTTACTTCGAAAAAAATGTTACTTCGAAAAAAAGTTACTTTGAAAAAAAGATACTTCTAAAAAAGATACTTTGAAAAAGTTACTTTGAAAAAAGGTACTTTGAAAAAAGACTGAAAAAAGTTACTTTGAAAAAAGTTACTTTGAAAAAAAGTTACTTTGAAAAATAAGTTACTTCGAAAAAAAAGTTACTTCCAAAAAATTTACTTTAAAAAAAAAGTTACTTTGAAAAAAGTTACTTTCAAAAAAGTTACTTTGATAAAAGTTACTTTCAAAGAAGTTACTTTGAAAAAAGTTACTTTCAAAAAAGTTACTTTGAAAAAAGTTACTTTCAAAAAAGTTACTTTCAAAAAAGTTACTTTGAAAAAAGTTACTTTCAAAAAAGTTACTTTCAAAAAAGTTACTTTGAAAAAAAAGTTACTTTAAAAAAAAGTTACTTTGAAAAAAGTTACTTTGAAAAAAAGTTACTTTCAAAAAAGTTACTTTGAAAAAAGTTACTTTCAAAAAACTTACGTTCAAAAAAGTTACTTTGAAAAAAAGTTACTTTGAAAAAAAGTTACTTTGAAAAAAAAACACTTTCAAAAAAGTTACTTTGAAAAAAGTTACTTTGAAAAAAAGTTACTTTGAAAAAAAGTTACTTTGAAAAAAGGTTACTTTGAAAAAAAAACTTACTTTCAAAAAAGTTACTTTGAAAAAAGTTACTTTGAAAAAAGTTACTTTGAAAAAAGTTACTCTGAAAAAAGTTACTTTCAAAAAAGTTACTTTGAAAAAAGTTACTTTCAAATAAGTTACTTTGAAAAAAGTTACTTTCAAAAAATTTGCCTTGAAAAAAGTTACTTTCAAAACAGTTACTTTGTAAAAAGTTACTTTGAAGAAAAGTTACTTTGAAAAAATAGTTACTTTGAAAACAGTTACTTTAAAAAAGTTACTTTGAAAAAAAAGTTACTTTGAAAAATAAGTTACTTTGCAAAATAAGTTACTTTGAAAAAAAAGTTACTTTAAAAAAAGTTACTTTCAAAAAGTTACTTTGAAAAACGTTACTTTGAAAAAAAGTTACTTTGAAAAAAAGTTACTTTGAAAAGTTACTTTGAAAAAAAGTACTTTGAAAACAGTTACTTTGAAAAAAGTTACTTTGAAAGAAAAGTTACTTTGAAAAAAGTTACTTTGAAAAAAAGTTACTTTCAAAAAAGTTACTTTCAAAATAGTTAATTTGAAAAAAGTTACCTTGAAAAAAGTTACCTTGAAAAAGTTACCTTGAAAAAAGTTACTTTGAAAAAAGTTACTTTGAAAAAAAGTTCCTTTGAAAAAAAGTTACTTTCAAAAAAGTTACTTTCAAAAAGTTACTTTGAAAAAAAAGTTACTTTGAAAAAAATTGGAACTACAATTTCAAAGTTGAATCTAGTTTCAAAGTAACTTGAAAGTAACTTCACAGTAACTTGAATGTAACGTGAAAGTAACTTCAAAGTATCTTGAATCTAGTTTCAAAGTAACTTGAAAGTAACTTCACAGTAACGTGAAAGTAACTTCAAAGTATTTTGAAAGTAACTTCAAAGTATTTCAAAGTAACTTGAAAGTCACTACAAAATAACTTCAAGGTGACCTCGAAGTAACTACAAAGTCAAAGTAACTTGAAAGTAACATCAATGTTACTTGAAAGTAACTTAAAATTAACTTCAAAGTAACTTGAAAGCAATTTCAAAGTAACTTGAAAGTAACGTCAAAGTAACTTGAAAGTAACTTCAAGTCAAAGTAACTTCAAAGTAACTTGAAAGTAACTTCAAAGTATCTTCAAAGTAACTTCAAAGAAACTACAAAGTAACTTGAAAGTAACTACAAAGTAACTTGAAAGTAACTTCACAGTAAACTGAAAGTAACTTCAAAGTATCTTGAAAGTATCTTCAAAGTAATTTCACAGTAACTTGAAAGTAACTACAAAGTAACTTCAGAGTAACTTGAAAGTAACTTCTAAGTAACTTCGAGGTAACTACAAAGTAAGTTCAAAGTCAAAGTAACTTGAAATTAACTTGAAAGTAACTACAAAGTAACTTCACAGTAACTTGAAAGAAAGTAAACAGTAACTCCAAAGTAACTTCAAAGTATCTTCAAAGTAACTTGAAAGCACCTTCAAAGTCAAAGTAACTTCACATTAATTTCAAAGTAACTTGAAAGTAATTTCAAAGTAACTTCTAATACACAAAGTAACTTCAAAGTCAAAGTAACTTGAAAATAACTTCAAAGTCATAGCAACTTCAAAGTAACGTCAAATTAACTTGAAAGTAACTTCAAAGTCAAAGTAACTTCAAAGTAACTTGAAATTAACTTGAAATTAACTTCACAGTAACTTGAAAGTAACTTCACAGTAACTTGAAAGTAACTTCAAAGTAACATGAAATTATCGGAATTCTGGGCGAATGTTTCGAAATTTTCAAAGGGGTTAAAGTAACTTGAAAGCAACTTCAAAGTCAAAGTAACTTCACATTAATTTCAAAGTAACTTGAAAGTAATTTAAAGTAACTTCAAATTCACAAAGTAACTTCAAAGTCAAAGTAACTTCAAAGTCAAAGTAACTTGAAAGTAACTTTAAAGTCAGAGCAACTTCAAAGTAAGGTCAAATTAACTTGAAAGTAACTTCAAAGTCAAAGTAACTTGAAAGTATCTTGAAATTAACTAGAAAGTAACTTGAAAGTAACTTCACAGTAACTTGAATGTAACTTCAAAGTAACATGCCTACACGGAATTCTGGGCGCATTTTTCGAAATTTTCAAAGAGGTTAGCCTTCTCGGATTTCTGGGCGCATTTTTCGAAATTTTCAAAGAAGTTAGCCTTCTCGGATTTCTGGGCGCATTTTTCGAAATTTTCAAAGGGGTTAGCCTTCTCGGAATTCTGGGCGCATTTTTCGAAATTTTCAAAGGGATTAGCCTTCTCGGAATTCTGGGCGCATTTTTCGAAATTTTCAAAGGGGTTAAGCCTTCTCGGAATTCTGGGCGCATTTTTCGAAATTTTCAAAGGTGTTAGCCTTCTCGGAATTCTTGGCGCATTTCTCGAAATTTTCAAAGGGTTTAGCCTTCTCGAAATTTTCAAAGGGGTTAGCATTCTCGGAATTCTGGGCGCATTTTTCGAAATTTTCAAAGGGGTTAGCCTTCTCGGAATTCTGGGCGCATTTTTCGAAATTTTCAAAGGGGTTAGCCTTCTCGGAATTCTGGGCGCATTTTTCGAAATTTTCAAAGGGGTTAGGATTTCGGAATTCCTGGCGCATTTTTCGAAATTTTCAAAGGGGTTAGCCTTCTCGGAATTCTGGGCGCATTTTTCGAAATTTTCAAAGGGGTTAGCCTTCTTGGAATTCTGGGCTCATTTTTCGAAATTTTCAAAGGGGTTAGCGTTCTCGGAATTCTGGGCGCATTTTTCGAAATTTTCAAAGGGGTTAGCCTTCTCGGAATTCTGGGCGCATTTTTCGAAATTTTCAAAGGGGTTAGCCTTCTCGGAATTCTGGGCGCATTTTTCGAAATTTTCAAAGGGGTTAGCCTTCTCGGAATTCTGGGCGCATTTTTCGAAATTTTCAAAGGGGTTAGCCTTCTCGGAATTCTGGGCGCATTTTTCGAAATTTTCAAAGGGGTTAGCCTTCTCGGAATTTTGGGCGCATTTTTCGAAATTTTCAAAGGGGTTAGCCTTCTCGGAATTCTGGGCGCATTTTTCAAAATATTCAAAGGGGTTAGCCTTCTCGGAATTCTGGGCGCATTTTTCGAAATTTTCAAAGGGGTTAGCCTTCTCGGAATTCTGGGCGCATTTTTCGATATTTTCAATGGGGTTAGCCTTCTCGGAATTCTGGGCGCATTTTTCGAAATTTTCAAAGGGGTTAGCATTTCGGAATTCTGTGCGCATTTTTCGAAATTTTCAAAGGGGTTAGCCTTCTCGGAATTCTGGGCGCATTTTTCGAAATTTTCAAAGGGGTTAGCCTTCTCGGAATTCTGGGCTCATTTTTCGAAATTTTCAAAGGGGTTAGCCTTCTCGGAATTCTGGGCGCATTTTTCGAAATTTTCAAAGGGTTTAGCCTTCTCGGAATTCTGGGCGCATTTTTCGAAATTTTCAAAGGGGTTAGCCTTCTCGGAATTCTGGGCGCATTTTTCGAAATTTTCAAAGGGGTTAGCCTTCTCGGAATTTTGGGCGCATTTTTCGAAATTTTCAAAGGGGTTAGCCTTCTCGGAATTCTGGGCGCATTTTTCGAAATTTTCAAAGGGGTTAGCCTTCTCGGAATTCTGGGCGCATTTTTCGAAATTTTCAAAGGGGTTAGCCTTCTCGGAATTCTGGGCGCATTTCTCGAAATTTTCAAAGGGGTTAGCCTTCTCGGAATTCTGGGCGCATTTTTCGAAATTTTCAAAGGGGTTAGCCTTCTCGGAATTCTGGGCGCATTTTTCGAAATTTTCAAAGGGGTTAGCCTTCTCGGAATTCTGGGCGCATTTTTCGAAATTTTCAAAGGGTTTAGCTTTCTCGGAATTCTGGGCGCATTTTTCGAAATTTTCAAAGGGGTTAGCCTTCTCGGAATTCTGGGCGCATTTTTCGAAATTTTCAAAGGGGTTAGCCTTCTCGGAATTCTGGGCGCATTTTTCGAAATTTTCAAAGGCGTTAGCCTTCTCGGATTTCTGGGCGCATTTCTCGAAATTTTCAAAGGGGTTAGCCTTCTCGGAATTCTGGGCGCATTTTTCGAAATTTTCAAAGGGGTTAGCCTTCTCGGAATTCTGGGCGCATTTTTCGAAATTTTCAAAGGGGTTAGCCTTCTCGGAATTCTGGGCTCATTTTTCGTAATTTTCAAAGGGGTTAGCCTTCTCGGAATTCTGGGCGCATTTTTCGAAATTTTCAAAGGGGTTAGCCTTCTCGGAATTCTGGGCGCATTTTTCGAAATTTTCAAAGGGGTTAGCCTTCTCGGAATTCTGGGCTCATTTTTCGAAATTTTCAAAGGGGTTAGCCTTCTCGGAATTCTGGGCGCATTTTTCGAAATTTTCAAAGGGTTTAGCCTTCTCGGAATTCTGGGCGCATTTTTCGAAATTTTCAAAGGGGTTAGCCTTCTCGGAATTCTGGGCGCATTTTTCGAAATTTTCAAAGGGGTTAGCCTTCTCGGAATTTTGGGCGCATTTTTCGAAATTTTCAAAGGGGTTAGCCTTCTCGGAATTCTGGGCGCATTTTTCGAAATTTTCAAAGGGGTTAGCCTTCTCGGAATTCTGGGCGCATTTTTCGAAATTTTCAAAGGGGTTAGCCTTCTCGGAATTCTGGGCGCATTTCTCGAAATTTTCAAAGGGGTTAGCCTTCTCGGAATTCTGGGCGCATTTTTCGAAATTTTCAAAGGGGTTAGCCTTCTCGGAATTCTGGGCGCATTTTTCGAAATTTTCAAAGGGGTTAGCCTTCTCGGAATTCTGGGCGCATTTTTCGAAATTTTCAAAGGGTTTAGCTTTCTCGGAATTCTGGGCGCATTTTTCGAAATTTTCAAAGGGGTTAGCCTTCTCGGAATTCTGGGCGCATTTTTCGAAATTTTCAAAGGGGTTAGCCTTCTCGGAATTCTGGGCGCATTTTTCGAAATTTTCAAAGGCGTTAGCCTTCTCGGATTTCTGGGCGCATTTCTCGAAATTTTCAAAGGGGTTAGCTTTCTCGGAATTCTGGGCGCATTTTTCGAAATTTTCAAAGGGGTTAGCCTTCTCGGAATTCTGGGCGCATTTTTCGAAATTTTCAAAGGGGTTAGCCTTCTCGGAATTCTGGGCTCATTTTTCGTAATTTTCAAAGGGGTTAGCCTTCTCGGAATTCTGGGCGCATTTTTCGAAATTTTCAAAGGGGTTAGCCTTCTCGGAATTCTGGGCGCATTTTTTCGAAATTTTCAAAGGGGTTAGCCTTCTCGGAATTCTGGGCGCATTTTTCGAAATTTTCAAAGAGGTTAGCCTTCTCGGAATTCTGGGTGAATTTTTCGAAATTTTCAAAGGGGTTAGCCTTCTCGGAATTCTGGGCGCATTTTTCGAAATTTTCAAAGGGGTTAGCCTTCTCGGAATTCTGGGCGCATTTTTCGAAATTTTCAAAGGGGTTAGCCTTCTCGGAATTCTGGGCGCATTTTTCGAAATTTTCAAAGGGGTTAGCCTTCTCGGAATTCTGGGCGCATTTTTCGAAATTTTCAAAGGGGTTAGCCTTCTCGGAATTCTGGGCGCATTTTTCGAAATTTTCAAAGGGGTTAGCCTTCTCGGAATTCTGGGCGCATTTTTCGAAATTTTCAAAGGGGTTAGCCTTCTCGGAATTCTGGGCGCATTTTTCGAAATTTTCAAAGGGGTTAGCCTTCTCGGAATTCTGGGCGCATTTTTCGAAATTTTCAAAGGGGTTAGCCTTCTCGGAATTCTGGGCGCATTTTTCGAAATTTTCAAAGGGGTTAGCATTTCGGAATACTGGGCGCATTTTTCGAAATTTTTAAAGGGTTTAGCGTTCTCGGAATTCTGGGCGCATTTTTCGAAATTTTCAAAGGGGTTAGCCTTCTCGGAATTCTGGGCGCATTTTTCGAAATTTTCAAAGGGGTTAGCCTTCTCGGAATTCTGGGCTCATTTTTCGTAATTTTCAAAGGGGTTAGCCTTCTCGGAATTCTGGGCGCATTTTTCGAAATTTTCAAAGGGGTTAGCCTTCTCGGAATTCTGGGCGCATTTTTTCGAAATTTTCAAAGGGGTTAGCCTTCTCGGAATTCTGGGCGCATTTTTCGAAATTTTCAAAGAGGTTAGCCTTCTCGGAATTCTGGTTGAATTTTTCGAAATTTTCAAAGGGGTTAGCCTTCTCGGAATTCTGGGCGCATTTTTCGAAATTTTCAAAGGGGTTAGCCTTCTCGGAATTCTGGGCGCATTTTTCGAAATTTTCAAAGGGGTTAGCCTTCTCGGAATTCTGGGCGCATTTTTCGAAATTTTCAAAGGGGTTAACCTTCTCGGAATTCTGGGCGCATTTTTCGAAATTTTCAAAGGGGTTAGCCTTCTCGGAATTCTGGGTGAATTTTTCGAAATTTTCAAAGGGGTTAGCCTTCTCGGAATTCTGGGAGCATTTTTCTAAAGTTACTTTGACCTTGAAGTTACTTTGTGAATTTGAAGTTACTTTGAAATTACTTTCAAATTACTTTGAAATTAATGTGAAGTTACTTTGACTTTGAAGTTGCTTTCAAGTTACTTTGAAGTTACTTTGTAGTTACTTACAAGTTACTTTGTAGTTACTTACAAGTTACATTGAAGATACTTTGAAGTTACTTTCAAGTTACTTTGAAGTTACTTTTATAGTTTCTTTCAAGTTACTGTGAAGTTACTTTGTAGTTAATTTCAAGTTACTTTGACTTTGAACTTACTTTGTAGTTACCTCGAAGTTACTTTGAAAAAAGTTACTTTGAAATAGTTACTTTGAAAAAAGTTACTATGAAAAAAGATACTTTGAAAAAAGTTACTTTCAAAAAAGTTACTTTGAAAAAAGTTGAAACTACAATTTCAAAGTTGAATCTAGTTTCAAAGTAACTTGAAAGTAACTTGAAAGTAACTTCACAGTAACTTGAATGTAACGTGAAAGTAACTTCAAAGTATCTTGAATCTAGTTTCAAAGTAACTTGAAAGTAACTTCACAGTAACGTGAAAGTAACTTCAAAGTATCTTGAAAGTAACTTCAAAGTATTTCAAAGTAACTTGAAAGTCACTACAAAATAACTTCAAGGTGACTTCGAAGTAACTACAAAGTCAAAGTAACTTGAAAGTAACTTCAAAGTAACTTGAAAGTATCTTCAAAGTAACTTCAAAGAAACTTGAAAGTAACTACAAAGTAACTTGAAAGTAACTTCACAGTAAACTGAAAGTAACCTCAAAGTATCTTGAAAGTATTTTCAAAGTAATTACACAGTAACTTGAAAGTAACTACAAAGTAACTTCACAGTAAATTGAAAGTAAATTCACAGTAACTTGAAAGTAACTTCAGAGTAACTTGAAAATAACTTCTAAGTAACTTCGAGGTAACTACAAAGTAAGTTCAAATTCAAAGTAACTTGAAATTAACTTGAAAGTAACTACAAAGTAACTTCACAGTAACTTGAAAGTAAGTAAACAGTAACTCCAAAGTAACTTCAAAGTATCTTCAAAGTAACTTGTAAGTAACTTCAAAGTAACTTGAAAGCACCTTCAAAGTCAAAGTAACTTCACATTAATTTCAAAGTAACTTGAAAGTAATTTCAAAGTAACTACAAAGTAACTTCTAATACACAAAGTAACTTCAAAGTCAAAGTAACTTGAAAATAACTTCAAAGTCATAGCAACTTCAAAGTAACGTCAAATTAACTTGAAAGTAACTTCAAAGTCAAAGTAACTTTAAAGTAACTTCAAAGTAACTTGAAAGTATCTTGAAAGTAACTTGAAATTAACTTCAAAGTAACTTCACAGTAACTTGAAAGTAACTACAAAGTAACTTCAAAGTAACATGAAATTTTCAAAGGGGTTAGCCTTCTCGGAATTCTGGGCGCATGTTTCGAAATTTTCAAAGGGGTTAAAGTAACTTGAAAGCAACTTCAAAGTCAAAGTGACTTCACATTAATTTCAAAGTAACTTGAAAGTAATTTCAAAGTAACTTCAAATTCACAAAGTAACTTCAAATTCACAAAGTAACTTCAAAGTCATAGTAACTTGAAAGTAACTTTAAAGTCAGAGCAACTTCAAAGTAACGTCAAATTAACTTGAAAGTAACTTCAAAGTCAAAGTAACTTGAAAGTATCTGGAAATTAACTTGAAAGTAACTTCACAGTAACTGGAAAGTAACTACAAAGTAACTTCAAAGTAACATGCCTTCACGGAATTCTGGGCGCATTTTTCGAAATTTTCAAAGAGGTTAGCCTTCTCGGATTTCTGGGCGCATTTTTCGAAATTTTCAAAGGGGTTAGCCTTCTCGGAATTCTGGGCGCATTTTTCGAAATTTTCAAAGGGGTTAGCCTTCTCGGAATTCTGGGCGCATTTTTCGAAATTTTCAAAGGGGTTTGCCTTCTCGGAATTCTGGGCTCATTTTTCGAAATTTTCAAAGGGGTTAGCCTTCTCGGAATTCTGGGCGCATTTTTCGAAATTTTCAAAGGGGTTAGCCTTCTCGGAATTCTGGGCGCATTTTTCGAAATTTTCAAAGGGGTTAGCCTTCTCGGAATTCTGGGCGCATTTCTCGAAATTTTCAAAGCGGTTAGCCTTCTCCGAATTGTGGGTGCATTTTTCGAAATTTTGAAAGAGGTTACTCTCAAGTTACTTTGGGTTACTTTGGGTTACTTTCAAGTTACTTTCAAGTTACTTTGGGTTACTTTCAAGTTACTATCAAGTTACTTTGGGTTACTTTCAAGTTACTTTGGGTTACTTTCAAGTTACTTTGGGTTACTTTCAAGTTACTTTGGGTTGCATTCAAGTTACTTTGTGTTACTTTCAAGTTACTTTGGGTTACTTTTAAGTTACTTTGGGTTGCTTTCAAGTTACTTTGGGTTGCTTTCAAGTTACTCTCCGTTGCTTTCAAGTTACATTGGGTTACTATCAAGTTACTTTCAAGTTACTTTGGGTTACTTTCAAGTTACTTTGGGTTACATTCAAGTTACTTTCAAGTTACTTTGGGTTACTTCATAGTTACTTTGGGTTACTTCAGAGTTTCTTTGGGTTACTTTCAAGTTACTTCGGGTTACTTTCAAGTTACTTCGGGTTACATTCAAGTTACTTTGGGTTACTTTCAAGTTACTTTGGGTTATTTTCAAGTTACTTTGGGTTGCTTTGTGTTACCCTCAAGTTACTTTGGGTTACATTCAAGTTACTTTGGGTTACATTCAAGTTACTTTGGGTTACATTCAAGTTACTTTGGGTTACTTTCAAGTTATTTTGGGGTACTTTCAAGTTACTTTGGGTTACTTTCAAGTTACTTTGGGTTATTTTCAAGTTTCTTTGGGTTACTTTCAAGTTACTTTGGGTTATTTTAAAGTTTCTTTGGGTTACTTTCAAGTTACTTTGGGTTACTTTCAAGTTACTTTGGGTTACTTTGGGATACTTTCAAGTTACGTTGGGTTACTTTCAAGTTTCCTTTGGGTTACTTTCAAATTACTTTTGGTTACTTTTAAGTTACTTTGGGTTACTTTTAAGTTACTTTGGGTTACTTTCAAGTTACTTTGGGTTACTTTCAAGTTACTTTGGGTTACTTTCAAGTTACTTTGGGTTACTTTCAAGTTACTTTGGGTTACTTTCAAGTTACTTTGGGTTACTTTCAAGTTACTTTGGGTTACTTTCAAGTTACTTTGGGTTACTTTCAAGTTACTTTGGGTTACTTTCAAGTTACTTTGGGTTACTTTCAAGTTACTTTGGGTTACTTTCAAGTTACTTTGGGTTACTTTCAAGTTACTTTGGGTTACTTTCAAGTTACTTTCAAGTTGCTTTGGGTTACTTTCAAGTTGCTTTGGGTTACTTTCAAGTTGCTTTTGGTTACTTTCAAGTTACTTTGGGCTAATGTGTGTTACTTTGGGTCAGTTTCAAGTTACTTTGGGTTCCTTTCAATTTACTTTGAGTTATGTAACAGTTACTTTGGGTTACTTTCAGGTTACTTTGGTTTACCTTCAAGTTACTTTGGAATATTTTCAAGTTACTTTGGATTACTGTCAAGTTACTTTGGATTACTTTCAAGTTACTTTGGGTTACTGTCAAGTTACTTTGGATTACTTTCAAGTTACTTTGGGTTACTTTCAAGTTATTTTCAAGTTACTTGTGTCACTTTGATGTTACTTTGATGCTACTTTCATGCTACCTTCATGCTACCTTGATGTTACTTGAAGTTGCTTTGAATTTACTATAAAGTTATTTTGAAGATACTTCGAAGTAATTTTAAAGCTAGTTACCTTCAAGTTATTATGAAGTTACTTTGAAGTAACTCTAAAGTTACTTTCAAGTTACTTATAGTTACTCTAAGTTACTTATAGTTACTTTAAAGTTACTTTCAACTTTTACTTTGAAGTTACTTTGAAGGTACTTTAAAGTTACTTTAATGTCACTTTGAAGTCACTTTGAAGTTACTTTGAGGATACTTTCAGGTTACTTTCAGGTTACCTTCAAGTTACTTTGAGGTTAGTTTCAAGTTATTTACAAGTTACTTTGAAGTTATTTTGAAGTTATTTTTAGCTTTCTTTGAAGTTTCTTTGAGGTTACTTTTAGGTTACTTTCAGGTTACTTTGAAGTTGCTTTGAGGTTACTTTGAGGTTACATTGAGGTTACTTTGAGGTTACTTTGAAGTTACTCTCAAGTTACTTTGAAGTTACTTTGAAGTTACTTTGAAGTTACTCTCAAGTTACTTTGAAGTTACTCTCAAGTTACTTTGAAGTTACTTTGAAGTTACTTTGAAGTTACTTTCAAGTTACTTTGAAGTTACTTTCAAGTTACTTTCAAGTTACTTTCAAGTTACTTTCAAGTTACTTTCAAGTTACTTTCAAGTTACTTTCAAGTTACTTTCAAGTTACTTTCAAGTTACTCTCAAGTTACTCTCAAGTTACTTTGAAGTTACTTTGAAGTTACTTTCAAGTTACTTTCAAGTTACTTTCAAGTTACTTTGAAGTTACTTTGAAGTTACTTTAAAGTTACTTTGAAGTTACTTTGAAGTTACTTTGAAGTTACTTTCAAGTTACTCTCAAGTTACTCTCAAGTTACTTTCAAGTTACTTTCAAGTTACTTTCAAGTTACTTTCAAGTTACTTTCAAGTTACTTTCAAGTTACTTTCAAGTTACTTTCAAGTTACTTTCAAGTTACTTTCAAGTTACTTTCAAGTTACTTTCAAGTTACTTTCAAGTTACTTTCAAGTTACTTTCAAGTTACTTTCAAGTTACTTTCAAGTTACTTTCAAGTTACTTTCAAGTTACTTTCAAGTTACTTTCAAGTTACTTTCAAGTTACTTTCAAGTTACTTTCAAGTTACTTTCAAGTTACTTTCAAGTTACTTTCAAGTTACTTTCAAGTTACTTTCAAGTTACTTTCAAGTTACTTTCAAGTTACTTTCAAGTTACTTTCAAGTTACTTTCAAGTTACATTCAAGTTACTTTCAAGTTACTTTCAAGTTACTTTCAAGTTACTTTCAAGTTACTTTCAAGTTACTTTCAAGTTACTTTCAAGTTACTTTCAAGTTACTTTCAAGTTACTTTCAAGTTACTTTCAAGTTACTTTCAAGTTACTTTCAAGTTACTTTCAAGTTACTTTCAAGTTACTTTCAAGTTACTTTCAAGTTACTTTCAAGTTACTTTCAAGTTACTTCTGGGTGCATTTTTTTACGGTGTCTGAAACTCTGGGTGCATTTTCTTACGGGGTCTGAAACTCTGGGTGCATTTTCTTACGGGGTCTGAAACTCGATCCATTTTTTTTCGGGGTCTGAAACTCTGGGTGCATTTTCTTACGGGGTCTGAAACTC
This sequence comes from Ectobius pallidus, assembly GCA_964059195.1. NCBI lineage: Eukaryota > Metazoa > Arthropoda > Insecta > Blattodea > Ectobiidae > Ectobius > Ectobius pallidus. The sequence continues at coordinate 19,716,222 of CAXKWD010000002.1, read as the reverse complement.
TGGGTCTATTTTTTACGGGGTCTGAAACTCTGGGTGCATTATTTTACGGGGTCTGAAACTCTGGGTGCATTATTTTACGGGGTCTGAAACTCTGGGTGCATTTTTTTACGGGGTCTGAAACTCTGGGTGCATTTTTTACGGGGTCTGAAACTCTGGGTGCATTTTTTTACGGGGTCTGAAACTCTGGGTGCATTTTTTTACGGGGTCTGAAACTCTGGGTGCATTTTTTTACGGGGTCTGAAACTCTGGGTGCATTATTTTACGGGGTCTGAAACTCTGGGTGCATTTTTTTACGGGGTCTGAAACTCTGGGTGCGTTTTTTTTACGGGGTCTGAAACTCTGGGTGCATTTTTTACGGGGTCTGAAACTCTGGGTGCATTTTTTTACGGGGTCTGAAACTCTGGGTGCATTTTTTACGGGGTCTGAAACTCTGGGTGCATTTTTTACGGGGTCTGAAACTCTGGGCGCATTTTTTTACGGGGTCTGAAACTCTCGGTGCATTTTTTACTAGGGTCTGAAACGCTGAATGCATTTTTTACGGGGTCTGAAACTCTGGGTGCATTTTTTACGAGGTCTGAAATTCTGGGTGCATTTTTTTACGGGGTCTGAAACTCTGAATGCATTTCTTTTTACAAGGTCTGAAACTCTGGGTGCATTATTTTACGGGGTCTGAAACTGTGTGCATTTTTTACGGGGTCTGTCAGAGTTTCAGACCCCGAAAAAAAAGAACCTTAGAGTTTCAGACCCCGTAAAAAAAATGAACTTAGAGTTTCAGACCCCGTAAAAAAAATGAACTTAGAGTTTCAGACCCCGTAAAAAAATGAACCCAGAGTTTCAGACCCCGTAAAAAATGCACCCAAAGTTGCAGAATAAATAAAAAATGCGTTCCGAGTTTCAGACCCCGTAAAAAGACGCGTGCAGAGTTTCAGACCCCGTAAAAAAATGCACCCAGAGTTTCAGACCCCGTAAAAAATGCACCCAGAGTTTCAGACCCCGTAAAAAAATGCACCCAGAAGTAACTTCAAAGTAACTTCAAAGTAACTTCAAAGTAACTTCAAAGTAACTTCAAAGTAACTTCAAAGTAACTTCAAAGTAACTTCAAAGTAACTTCAAAGTAACTTCAAAGTAACTTCAAAGTAACTTCAAAGTAACTTCAAAGTAACTTCAAAGTAACTTCAAAGTAACTTCAAAGTAACTTCAAAGTAACTTCAAAGTAACTTCAAAGAAACTTCAAAGAAACTTCAAAGAAACTTCAAAGAAACTTCAAAGTAACTTCAAAGTAACTTCAAAGAAACTTCAAAGTAACTTCAAAGTAACTTCAAAGTAACTTCAAAGTAACTTCAAAGTAACTTCAAAGTAACTTCAAAGTAACTTCAAAGTAACTTCAAAGTAACTTCAAAGTAACTTCAAAGTAACTTCAAAGTAACTTCAAAGTAACTTCAAAGTAACTTCAAAGTAACTTCAAAGTAACTTCAAAGTAACTTCAAAGTAACTTCAAAGTAACTTCAAAGTAACTTCAAAGTAACTTCAAAGTAACTTCAAAGTAACTTCAAAGTAACTTCAAAGTAACTTCAAAGTAACTTCAAAGTAACTTCAAAGTAACTTCAAAGTAACTTCAAAGTAACTTCAAAGTAACTTCAAAGTAACTTCAAAGTAACTTCAAAGTAACTTCAAAGTAACTTCAAAGTAACTTCAAAGTAACTTCAAAGTAACTTCAAAGTAACTTCAAAGTAACTTCAAAGTAACTCCAAAGTAACTCCAAAGTAACTCCAAAGTAACTCCAAAGTAACTCCAAAGTAACTCCAAAGTAACTCCAAAGTTACTTCAAAGTTACTTCAAAGTTACTTCAAAGTAACTTCAAAGTAACTTCAAAGTTACTTCAAAGTTACTTCAAAGTAACTACAAAGTAACTTCAAAGTAACTTCAAAGTAACTTCAAAGTAACTTCAAAGTAACTTCAAAGTAACTTCAAAGTAACTTCAAAGTAACTTCAAAGTAACTTCAAAGTAACTTCAAAGTAACTTCAAAGTAACTTCAATGTAACTTCAATGTAACTTCAATGTAACTTCAAAGTAACTTCAAAGTAACTTCAAAGTAACTTCAAAGTAACTTCAAAGTAACTTCAAAGTAACTTCAAAGTAACTTCAAAGAAACTTCAAAGAAACTTCAAAGAAACTACAAAGTAACTTGAAAGTATCTTGAAAGTATCTTGAAAGTAACTTGAAATTAACTTGAAATTAACTTCAAATTAACTTCAAAGTAACTTCACAGTAACTTGAAAGTAACTACAAAGTAACTTCAAGTAACATGAAATTTTCAAAGGGGTTAGCCTTCTCGGAATTCTGGGCGCATGTTTCGAAATTTTCAAAGGGGTTAAAGTAACTTGAAAGCAACTTCAAAGTCAAACTGACTTCACATTAATTTCAAAGTAACTTGAAAGTAATTTCAAAGTAACTTCAAATTCACAAAGTAACTTCAAATTCACAAAGTAACTTCAAAGTCATAGTAACTTGAAAGTAACTTTAAAGTCAGAGCAACTTCAAAGTAACGTCAAATTAACTTGAAAGTAACTTCAAAGTCAAAGTAACTTGAAAGTATCTTGAAATTAACTTGAAAGTAACTTCAAGGTAACTTCACAGTAACTTGAAAGCAACTACAAAGTAACTTCAAAGTAACATGCCTTCTCGGAATTCTGGGCGCATTTTTCGAAATTTTCAAAGGGGTTAGCCTTCTCGGAATTCTGGGCTCATTTTTCGAAATTTTCAAAGGGTTAGCCTTCTCGGAATTCTGGGCGCATTTTTCGAAATTTTCAAAGGGGTTAGCCTTCTCGGAATTCTGGGCGCATTTTTCGAAATTTTCAAAGGGATTAGCCTTCTCGGAATTCTGGGCGAATGTTTCGAAATTTTCAAAGGGGTTAAAGTAACTTGAAAGCAACTTCAAAGTCAAAGTAACTTCACATTAATTTCAAAGTAACTTGAAAGTAATTTAAAGTAACTTCAAATTCACAAAGTAACTTCAAAGTCAAAGTAACTTCAAAGTCAAAGTAACTTGAAAGTAACTTTAAAGTCAGAGCAACTTCAAAGTAAGGTCAAATTAACTTGAAAGTAACTTCAAAGTCAAAGTAACTTGAAAGTATCTTGAAATTAACTAGAAAGTAACTTGAAAGTAACTTCACAGTAACTTGAATGTAACTTCAAAGTAACATGCCTACACGGAATTCTGGGCGCATTTTTCGAAATTTTCAAAGAGGTTAGCCTTCTCGGATTTCTGGGCGCATTTTTCGAAATTTTCAAAGAAGTTAGCCTTCTCGGATTTCTGGGCGCATTTTTCGAAATTTTCAAAGGGGTTAGCCTTCTCGGAATTCTGGGCGCATTTTTCGAAATTTTCAAAGGGATTAGCCTTCTCGGAATTCTGGGCGCATTTTTCGAAATTTTCAAAGGGGTTAAGCCTTCTCGGAATTCTGGGCGCATTTTTCGAAATTTTCAAAGGTGTTAGCCTTCTCGGAATTCTTGGCGCATTTCTCGAAATTTTCAAAGGGTTTAGCCTTCTCGAAATTTTCAAAGGGGTTAGCATTCTCGGAATTCTGGGCGCATTTTTCGAAATTTTCAAAGGGGTTAGCCTTCTCGGAATTCTGGGCGCATTTTTCGAAATTTTCAAAGGGGTTAGCCTTCTCGGAATTCTGGGCGCATTTTTCGAAATTTTCAAAGGGGTTAGGATTTCGGAATTCCTGGCGCATTTTTCGAAATTTTCAAAGGGGTTAGCCTTCTCGGAATTCTGGGCGCATTTTTCGAAATTTTCAAAGGGGTTAGCCTTCTCGGAATTCTGGGCTCATTTTTCGAAATTTTCAAAGGGGTTAGCGTTCTCGGAATTCTGGGCGCATTTTTCGAAATTTTCAAAGGGGTTAGCCTTCTCGGAATTCTGGGCGCATTTTTCGAAATTTTCAAAGGGGTTAGCCTTCTCGGAATTCTGGGCGCATTTTTCGAAATTTTCAAAGGGGTTAGCCTTCTCGGAATTCTGGGCGCATTTTTCGAAATTTTCAAAGGGGTTAGCCTTCTCGGAATTCTGGGCGCATTTTTCGAAATTTTCAAAGGGGTTAGCCTTCTCGGAATTTTGGGCGCATTTTTCGAAATTTTCAAAGGGGTTAGCCTTCTCGGAATTCTGGGCGCATTTTTCAAAATATTCAAAGGGGTTAGCCTTCTCGGAATTCTGGGCGCATTTTTCGAAATTTTCAAAGGGGTTAGCCTTCTCGGAATTCTGGGCGCATTTTTCGATATTTTCAATGGGGTTAGCCTTCTCGGAATTCTGGGCGCATTTTTCGAAATTTTCAAAGGGGTTAGCATTTCAGAATTCTGTGCGCATTTTTCGAAATTTTCAAAGGGGTTAGCCTTCTCGGAATTCTGGGCGCATTTTTCGAAATTTTCAAAGGGGTTAGCCTTCTCGGAATTCTGGGCTCATTTTTCGAAATTTTCAAAGGGGTTAGCCTTCTCGGAATTCTGGGCGCATTTTTCGAAATTTTCAAAGGGTTTAGCCTTCTCGGAATTCTGGGCGCATTTTTCGAAATTTTCAAAGGGGTTAGCCTTCTCGGAATTCTGGGCGCATTTTTCGAAATTTTCAAAGGGGTTAGCCTTCTCGGAATTTTGGGCGCATTTTTCGAAATTTTCAAAGGGGTTAGCCTTCTCGGAATTCTGGGCGCATTTTTCGAAATTTTCAAAGGGGTTAGCCTTCTCGGAATTCTGGGCGCATTTTTCGAAATTTTCAAAGGGGTTAGCCTTCTCGGAATTCTGGGCGCATTTCTCGAAATTTTCAAAGGGGTTAGCCTTCTCGGAATTCTGGGCGCATTTTTCGAAATTTTCAAAGGGGTTAGCCTTCTCGGAATTCTGGGCGCATTTTTCGAAATTTTCAAAGGGGTTAGCCTTCTCGGAATTCTGGGCGCATTTTTCGAAATTTTCAAAGGGTTTAGCTTTCTCGGAATTCTGGGCGCATTTTTCGAAATTTTCAAAGGGGTTAGCCTTCTCGGAATTCTGGGCGCATTTTTCGAAATTTTCAAAGGGGTTAGCCTTCTCGGAATTCTGGGCGCATTTTTCGAAATTTTCAAAGGCGTTAGCCTTCTCGGATTTCTGGGCGCATTTCTCGAAATTTTCAAAGGGGTTAGCCTTCTCGGAATTCTGGGCGCATTTTTCGAAATTTTCAAAGGGGTTAGCCTTCTCGGAATTCTGGGCGCATTTTTCGAAATTTTCAAAGGGGTTAGCCTTCTCGGAATTCTGGGCTCATTTTTCGTAATTTTCAAAGGGGTTAGCCTTCTCGGAATTCTGGGCGCATTTTTCGAAATTTTCAAAGGGGTTAGCCTTCTCGGAATTCTGGGCGCATTTTTCGAAATTTTCAAAGGGGTTAGCCTTCTCGGAATTCTGGGCTCATTTTTCGAAATTTTCAAAGGGGTTAGCCTTCTCGGAATTCTGGGCGCATTTTTCGAAATTTTCAAAGGGTTTAGCCTTCTCGGAATTCTGGGCGCATTTTTCGAAATTTTCAAAGGGGTTAGCCTTCTCGGAATTCTGGGCGCATTTTTCGAAATTTTCAAAGGGGTTAGCCTTCTCGGAATTTTGGGCGCATTTTTCGAAATTTTCAAAGGGGTTAGCCTTCTCGGAATTTTGGGCGCATTTTTCGAAATTTTCAAAGGGGTTAGCCTTCTCGGAATTCTGGGCGCATTTTTCGAAATTTTCAAAGGGGTTAGCCTTCTCGGAATTCTGGGCGCATTTCTCGAAATTTTCAAAGGGGTTAGCCTTCTCGGAATTCTGGGCGCATTTTTCGAAATTTTCAAAGGGGTTAGCCTTCTCGGAATTCTGGGCGCATTTTTCGAAATTTTCAAAGGGGTTAGCCTTCTCGGAATTCTGGGCGCATTTTTCGAAATTTTCAAAGGCGTTAGCCTTCTCGGATTTCTGGGCGCATTTCTCGAAATTTTCAAAGGGGTTAGCCTTCTCGGAATTCTGGGCGCATTTTTCGAAATTTTCAAAGGGGTTAGCCTTCTCGGAATTCTGGGCGCATTTTTCGAAATTTTCAAAGGGGTTAGCCTTCTCGGAATTCTGGGCTCATTTTTCGTAATTTTCAAAGGGGTTAGCCTTCTCGGAATTCTGGGCGCATTTTTCGAAATTTTCAAAGGGGTTAGCCTTCTCGGAATTCTGGGCGCATTTTTCGAAATTTTCAAAGGGGTTAGCCTTCTCGGAATTCTGGGCGCATTTTTCGAAATTTTCAAAGGGGTTAGCCTTCTCGGAATTCTGGGCTCATTTTTCGTAATTTTCAAAGGGGTTAGCCTTCTCGGAATTCTGGGCGCATTTTTCGAAATTTTCAAAGGGGTTAGCCTTCTCGGAATTCTGGGCGCATTTTTTCGAAATTTTCAAAGGGGTTAGCCTTCTCGGAATTCTGGGCGCATTTTTCGAAATTTTCAAAGAGGTTAGCCTTCTCGGAATTCTGGTTGAATTTTTCGAAATTTTCAAAGGGGTTAGCCTTCTCGGAATTCTGGGCGCATTTTTCGAAATTTTCAAAGGGGTTAGCCTTCTCGGAATTCTGGGCGCATTTTTCGAAATTTTCAAAGGGGTTAGCCTTCTCGGAATTCTGGGCGCATTTTTCGAAATTTTCAAAGGGGTTAGCCTTCTCGGAATTCTGGGCGCATTTTTCGAAATTTTCAAAGGGGTTAGCCTTCTCGGAATTCTGGGTGAATTTTTCGAAATTTTCAAAGGGGTTAGCCTTCTCGGAATTCTGGGAGCATTTTTCTAAAGTTACTTTGACCTTGAAGTTACTTTGTGAATTTGAAGTTACTTTGAAGTTACTTTGAAATTACTTTCAAATTACTTTGAAATTAATGTGAAGTTACTTTGACTTTGAAGTTGCTTTCAAGTTACTTTGAAGTTACTTTCAAGTTACTTTCAAGTTACTTTCAAGTTACATTCAAGTTACTTTCAAGTTACTTTCAAGTTACTTTCAAGTTACTTTCAAGTTACTTTCAAGTTACTTTCAAGTTACTTTCAAGTTACTTTCAAGTTACTTTCAAGTTACTTTCAAGTTACTTTCAAGTTACTTTCAAGTTACTTTCAAGTTACTTTCAAGTTACTTTCAAGTTACTTTCAAGTTACTTTCAAGTTACTTTCAAGTTACTTTCAAGTTACTTTCAAGTTACTTTCAAGTTACTTTCAAGTTACTTTCAAGTTACTTCTGGGTGCATTTTTTTACGGTGTCTGAAACTCTGGGTGCATTTTCTTACGGGGTCTGAAACTCTGGGTGCATTTTCTTACGGGGTCTGAAACTCGGTCCATTTTTTTTCGGGGTCTGAAACTCTGGGTGCATTTTCTTACGGGGTCTGTAACTCTGGGTCTATTTTTTACGGGGTCTGAAACTCTGGGTGCATTATTTTACGGGGTCTGAAACTCTGGGTGCATTATTTTACGGGGTCTGAAACTCTGGGTGCATTTTTTTACGGGGTCTGAAACTCTGGGTGCATTTTTTAAGGGTCTGAAACTCTGGGTGCATTTTTTACGGGGTCTGAAACTCTGGGTGCATTTTTTTACGGGGTCTGAAACTCTGGGTGCATTTTTTTACGGGGTCTGAAACTCTGGGTGCATTATTTTACGGGGTCTGAAACTCTGGGTGCATTATTTTACGGGGTCTGAAACTCTGGGTGCATTTTTTTACGGGGTCTGAAACTCCGGGTGCATTTTTTTTACGGGGTCTGAAACTCTGGGTGCATTTTTTACGGGGTCTGAAACTCTGGGTGCATTTTTTTACGGGGTCTGAAACTCTGGGTGCATTTTTTACGGGGTCTGAAACTCTGGGTGCATTTTTTACGGGGTCTGAAACTCTGGGCGCATTTTTTTACGGGGTCTGAAACTCTCGGTGCATTTTTTACTAGGGTCTGAAACGCTGAATGCATTTTTTACGGGGTCTGAAACTATGGGTGCATTTTTTTACGAGGTCTGAAATTCTGGGTGCATTTTTTTTACGGGGTCTGAAACTCTGAATGCATTTCTTTTTACAAGGTCTGAAACTCTGGGTGCATTATTTTACGGGGTCTGAAACTGTGTGCATTTTTTTACGGGGTCTGTCAGAGTTTCAGACCCCGAAAAAAAAGAACCTTAGAGTTTCAGACCCCGTAAAAAAATGAACCCAGAGTTTCAGACCCCGTAAAAAAATGAACCCAGAGTTTCAGACCCCGTAAAAAATGCACCCAAAGTTGCAGAATAAATAAAAAATGCGTTCCGAGTTTCAGACCCCGTAAAAAGACGCGTACAGAGTTTCAGACCCCGTAAAAAAATGCACCCAGAGTTTCAGACCCCGTAAAAAATGCACCCAGAGTTTCAGACCCCGTAAAAAAATGCACCCAGAAGTAACTTCAAAGTAACTTCAAAGTAACTTCAAAGTAACTTCAAAGTAACTTCAAAGTAACTTCAAAGTAACTTCAAAGTAACTTCAAAGTAACTTCAAAGTAACTTCAAAGTAACTTCAAAGTAACTTCAAAGTAACTTCAAAGTAACTTCAAAGTAACTTCAAAGTAACTTCAAAGTAACTTCAAAGTAACTTCAAAGTAACTTCAAAGAAACTTCAAAGAAACTTCAAAGAAACTTCAAAGAAACTTCAAAGAAACTTCAAAGAAACTTCAAAGAAACTTCAAAGTAACTTCAAAGAAACTTCAAAGAAACTTCAAAGAAACTTCAAAGTAACTTCAAAGTAACTTCAAAGTAACTTCAAAGTAACTTCAAAGTAACTTCAAAGTAACTTCAAAGTAACTTCAAAGTAACTTCAAAGTAACTTCAAAGTAACTTCAAAGTAACTTCAAAGTAACTTCAAAGTAACTTCAAAGTAACTTCAAAGTAACTTCAAAGTAACTTCAAAGTAACTTCAAAGTAACTTCAAAGTAACTTCAAAGTAACTTCAAAGTAACTTCAAAGTAACTTCAAAGTAACTTCAAAGTAACTTCAAAGTAACTTCAAAGTAACTTCAAAGTAACTTCAAAGTAACTTCAAAGTAACTTCAAAGTAACTTCAAAGTAACTTCAAAGTAACTTCAAAGTAACTTCAAAGTAACTCCAAAGTAACTCCAAAGTAACTCCAAAGTAACTCCAAAGTAACTCCAAAGTAACTCCAAAGTAACTCCAAAGTAACTCCAAAGTTACTTCAAAGTTACTTCAAAGTAACTTCAAAGTTACTTCAAAGTAACTTCAAAGTAACTTCAAAGTTACTTCAAAGTAACTTCAAAGTAACTACAAAGTAACTTCAAAGTAACTTCAAAGTAACTTCAAAGTAACTTCAAAGTAACTTCAAAGTAACTTCAAAGTAACTTCAAAGTAACTTCAAAGTAACTTCAAAGTAACTTCAAAGTAACTTCAAAGTAACTTCAATGTAACTTCAATGTAACTTCAATGTAACTTCAAAGTAACTTCAAAGTAACTTCAAAGTAACTTCAAAGTAACTTCAAAGTAACTTCAAAGTAACTTCAAAGAAACTTCAAAGAAACTTCAAAGAAACTTCAAAGAAACTACAAAGTAACTTGAAAGTATCTTGAAAGTATCTTGAAAGTAACTTGAAATTAACTTGAAATTAACTTCAAATTAACTTCAAAGTAACTTCACAGTAACTTGAAAGTAACTACAAAGTAACTTCAAGTAACATGAAATTTTCAAAGGGGTTAGCCTTCTCGGAATTCTGGGCGCATGTTTCGAAATTTTCAAAGGGGTTAAAGTAACTTGAAAGCAACTTCAAAGTCAAACTGACTTCACATTAATTTCAAAGTAACTTGAAAGTAATTTCAAAGTAACTTCAAATTCACAAAGTAACTTCAAATTCACAAAGTAACTTCAAAGTCATAGTAACTTGAAAGTAACTTTAAAGTCAGAGCAACTTCAAAGTAACGTCAAATTAACTTGAAAGTAACTTCAAAGTCAAAGTAACTTGAAAGTATCTTGAAATTAACTTGAAAGTAACTTCAAGGTAACTTCACAGTAACTTGAAAGCAACTACAAAGTAACTTCAAAGTAACATGCCTTCTCGGAATTCTGGGCGCATTTTTCGAAATTTTCAAAGGGGTTAGCCTTCTCGGAATTCTGGGCTCATTTTTCGAAATTTTCAAAGGGTTAGCCTTCTCGGAATTCTGGGCGCATTTTTCGAAATTTTCAAAGGGGTTAGCCTTCTCGGAATTCTGGGCGCATTTTTCGAAATTTTCAAAGGGGTTAGCCTTCTCGGAATTCTGGGCGCATTTTTCGAAATTTTCAAAGGGGTTAGCCTTCTCGGAATTCTGGGTGAATTTTTCGAAATTTTCAAAGGGGTTAGCCTTCTCGGAATTCTAGCGCATTTTTCGAAATTTACAAAGGGGTTAGCCTTCTCGGAATTCTGGGCGCATTTTTCGACATTTTCAAAGGGGTTAGCATTTCGGAATTCTGGGCGCATTTTTCGAAATTTTTAAAGGGTTTAGCCTTCTCGGAATTCTGGGCGCATTTTTCGAAATTTTCAAAGGGGTTAGCCTTCTCTGAATTCTGGGCGCATTTTTCGAAATTTTCAAAGGGGTTAGCCTTCTCGGAATTCTGGGCTCATTTTTCGAAATTTTCAAAGGGGTTAGCCTTCTCGGAATTCTGGGCGCATTTTTCGAAATTTTCAAAGGGTTTAGCCTTCTCGGCATTGTGGGCGCATTTTTCGAAATTTTCAAAGGGGTTAGCCTTCTCGGAATTCTGGGCGCATTTTTCGAAATTTTCAAAGGGGCTGGCCTTCTCGGAATTCTGGGCGCATTTTTCGAAATTTTCAAAGGTGTTAGCCTTCTCGGAATTCTGGGCGCATTTCTCGAAATTTTCAAAGGGGTTAGCCTTCTCGCAATTCTGGGCGCATTTTTCGAAATTTTCAAAGGGGTTAGCCTTCTCTGAATTCTGGGCGCATTTTTCGAAATTTTCAAAGGGGTTAGCCTTCTCGGAATTCTGGGCGCATTTTTCGAAATTTTCAAAGGGGTTAGCCTTCTCGGAACTCTGGGCGCATTTTTCGAAATTTTCAAAGGGGTTAGCATTTCGGAATTCTGGGCGCATTTTTCGAAATTTTTAAAGGGTTTAGCGTTCTCGGAATTCTGGGCGCATTTTTCGAAATTTTCAAAGGGGTTAGCCTTCTCGGAATTCTGGGCGCATTTTTCGAAATTTTCAAAGGGGTTAGCCTTCTCGGAATTCTGGGCGCATTTTTCGAAATTTTCAAAGGGGTTAGCCTTCTCGGAATTCTGGGCGCATTATTCGAAATTTTCAAAGGGGTTAGCCTTCTCGGAATTCTGGGCTCATTTTTCGAAATTTTCAAAGGGGTTATCCTTCTCGGAATTCTGGGTGAATTTTTTGAAATTTTCAAAGGGGTTAGCCTTCTCGGAATTCTGGGAGCATTTTTCTAAAGTTACTTTGACTTTGAAGTTACTTTGTGAATTTGAAGTTACTTTGTAGTTACTTTGAAATTACTTTCAAATTACTTTGAAATTAATGTGAAGTTACTTTGACTTTGAAGTTGCTTTCAAGTTACTTTGAAGTTACTTTGTAGTTACTTACAAGTTACATTGAAGATACTTTGAAGTTACTTTCAAGTTACTTTGAAGTTACTTTTTTAGTTTCTTTCAAGTTACTGTGAAGTTACTTTGTAGTTAATTTCAAGTTACTTTGACTTTGAACTTACTTTGTAGTTACCTCGAAGTTACTTTGAAAAAAGTTACTTTGAAATAGTTACTTTGAAATAGTTACTTTGAATAAAAGTTACTTTGAAAAAAGTTAGTTTGAAAAAAGTTACTTTGAAAAAAGTTACTTTCAAAAAAGTTACTTTGAAAAAAGTTACTTTGAAAAAAGTTGAAACTATAATTTCAAAGTTGAATCTAGTTTCAAAGTAACTTGAAAGTAACTTGAAAGTAACTTCACAGTAACTTGAATGTAACGTGAAAGTAACTTCAAAGTATCTTGAATCTAGTTTCAAAGTAACTTGAAAGTAACTTCACAGTAACGTGAAAGTAACTTCAAAGTATCTTGAAAGTAACTTCAAAGTATTTCAAAGTAACTTGAAATTCACTACAAAATAACTTCAAGGTGACTTCGAAGTAACTACAAAGTCAAAGTAACTTCAAAGTAACTTCAAAGTAACTTCAATGTATCTTCAAAGTAACTTCAAAGAAACTACAAAGTAACTTGAAAGTAACTACAAAGTAACTTGAAAGTAACTTCACAGTAAACTGAAAGTAACCTCAAAGTATCTTGAAAGTATCTTCAAAGTAATTTCACAGTAACTTGAAAGTAACTACAAAGTAACTTCACAGTAAATTGAAAGTAAATTCACAGTAACTTGAAAGTAACTTCAGAGTAACTTGAAAGTAACTTCTAAGTAACTTCGAGGTAACTACAAAGTAAGTTCAAAGTCAAAGTAACTTGAAATTAACTTGAAAGTAACTACAAAGTAACTTCACAGTAACTTGAAAGTAAGTAAACAGTAACTCCAAAGTAACTTCAAAGTATCTTCAAAGTAACTTGTAAGTAACTACAAAGTAACTTCAAAGTAACTTGAAAGCACCTTCAAAGTCAAAGTAACTTCACATTAATTTCAATGTAACTTGAAAGTAATTTCAAAGTAACTACAAAGTAACTTCTAATACACAAAGTAACTTCAAAGTCAAAGTAACTTGAAAATAACTTCAAAGTCATAGCAACTTCAAAGTAACGTCAAATTAACTTGAAAGTAACTTCAAAGTCAAAGTAACTTTAAAGTAACTTCAAAGTAACTTGAACGTATCTTGAAAGTAACTTGAAACTAACTTGAAATTAACTTCAAAGTAACTTCACAGTAACTTGAAAGTAACTACAAAGTAACTTCAAAGTAACATGAAATTTTCAAAGGGGTTAGCCTTCTCGGAATTCTGGGCGCATGTTTCGAAATTTTCAAAGGGGTTAAAGTAACTTGAAAGCAACTTCAAAGTCAAAGTGACTTCACATTAATTTCAAAGTAACTTGAAAGTAATTTCAAAGTAACTTCAAATTCACAAAGTAACTTCAAAGTCATAGTAACTTGAAAGTAACTTTAAAGTCAGAGCAACTTCAAAGTAACGTCAAATTAACTTGAATGTAACTTCAAAGTCAAAGTAACTTGAAAGTATCTTGAAAGTAACTTGAAAGTAACTACAAAGTAACTTCAAAGTAACATGCCTTCACGGAATTCTGGGCGGATTTTTCGAAATTTTCAAAGAGGTTAGCCTTCTCGGATTTCTGGGCGCATTTTTCGAAATTTTCAAAGGGGTTAGCCTTCTCGGAATTCTGGGCGCATTTTTCGAAATTTTCAAAGGGGTTAGCCTTCTCGGAATTCTGGGCGCATTTCTCGAAATTTTTAAAGGGGTTAGCCTTCTCGGAATTCTGGGCGCATTTCTCAAAATTTTCAAAGGGGTTAGCCTTCTCGGAATTCTGGGCGCATTTCTCGAAATTTTCAAAGGGGTTAGCCTTCTCGGAATTCTGGGCGCATTTTTCGAAATTTTCAAAGGGGTTAGCCTTCTCGGAATTCTGGGCGCATTTTTCGAAATTTTCAAAGGGTTTAGCCTTCTCGGCATTGTGGGCGCATTTTTCGAAATTTTCAAAGGGGTTAGCCTTCTCGGAATTCTGGGCGCATTTCTCGAAATTTTCAAAGGGGTTAGCCTTCTCGCAATTCTGGGCGCATTTTTCGAAATTTTCAAAGGGGTTAGCCTTCTCTGAATTCTGGGCGCATTTTTCGAAATTTTCAAAGGGGTTAGCCTTCTCGGAATTCTGGGCGCATTTTTCGAAATTTTCAAAGGGGTTAGCCTTCTCGGAATTCTGGGCGCATTTTTCGAAATTTTCAAAGGGGTTAGCATTTCGGAATTCTGGGCGTATTTTTCGAAATTTTTAAAGGGTTTAGCGTTCTCGGAATTCTGGGCGCATTTTTCGAAATTTTCAAAGGGGTTAGCCTTCTCGGAATTCTGGGCGCATTTTTCGAAATTTTCAAAGGGGTTAGCCTTCTCGGAATTCTGGGCGCATTTTTCGAAATTTTCAAAGGGGTTAGCCTTCTCGGAATTCTGGGCGCATTTTTCGAAATTTTCAAAGGGGTTATCCTTCTCGGAATTCTGGGTGAATTTTTTGAAATTTTCAAAGGGGTTAGCCTTCTCGGAATTCTGGGAGCATTTTTCTAAAGTTACTTTGACTTTGAAGTTACTTTGTGAATTTGAAGTTACTTTGTAGTTACTTTGAAATTACTTTCAAATTACTTTGAAATTAATGTGAAGTTACTTTGACTTTGAAGTTGCTTTCAAGTTACTTTGAAGTTACTTTGTAGTTACTTACAAGTTACATTGAAGATACTTTGAAGTTACTTTCAAGTTACTTTGAAGTTACTTTTTTAGTTTCTTTCAAGTTACTGTGAAGTTACTTTGTAGTTAATTTCAAGTTACTTTGACTTTGAACTTACTTTGTAGTTACCTCGAAGTTACTTTGAAAAAAGTTACTTTGAAATAGTTACTTTGAAATAGTTACTTTGAATAAAAGTTACTTTGAAAAAAGTTAGTTTGAAAAAAGTTACTTTGAAAAAAGTTACTTTGAAAAAAGTTACTTTCAAAAAAGTTACTTTGAAAAAAGTTACTTTGAAAAAAGTTGAAACTATAATTTCAAAGTTGAATCTAGTTTCAAAGTAACTTGAAAGTAACTTGAAAGTAACTTCACAGTAACTTGAATGTAACGTGAAAGTAACTTCAAAGTATCTTGAATCTAGTTTCAAAGTAACTTGAAAGTAACTTCACAGTAACGTGAAAGTAACTTCAAAGTATCTTGAAAGTAACTTCAAAGTATTTCAAAGTAACTTGAAATTCACTACAAAATAACTTCAAGGTGACTTCGAAGTAACTACAAAGTCAAAGTAACTTCAAAGTAACTTCAATGTATCTTCAAAGTAACTTGAAAGTAACTACAAAGTAACTTGAAAGTAACTTCACAGTAAACTGAAAGTAACCTCAAAGTATCTTGAAAGTATCTTCAAAGTAATTTCACAGTAACTTGAAAGTAACTACAAAGTAACTTCACAGTAAATTGAAAGTAAATTGAAAGTAAATTCACAGTAACTTGAAAGTAACTTCAGAGTAACTTGAAAGTAACTTCTAAGTAACTTCGAGGTAACTACAAAGTAAGTTCAAAGTCAAAGTAACTTGAAATTAACTTGAAAGTAACTACAAAGTAACTTCACAGTAACTTGAAAGTAAGTAAACAGTAACTCCAAAGTAACTTCAAAGTATCTTCAAAGTAACTTGTAAGTAACTACAAAGTAACTTGAAAGCACCTTCAAAGTCAAAGTAACTTCACATTAATTTCAATGTAACTTGAAAGTAATTTCAAAGTAACTACAAAGTAACTTCTAATACACAAAGTAACTTCAAAGTCAAAGTAACTTGAAAATAACTTCAAAGTCATAGCAACTTCAAAGTAACGTCAAATTAACTTGAAAGTAACTTCAAAGTCAAAGTAACTTTAAAGTAACTTCAAAGTAACTTGAACGTATCTTGAAAGTAACTTGAAATTAACTTGAAATTAACTTCAAAGTAACTTCACAGTAACTTGAAAGTAACTACAAAGTAACTTCAAAGTAACATGAAATTTTCAAAGGGGTTAGCCTTCTCGGAATTCTGGGCGCATGTTTCGAAATTTTCAAAGGGGTTAAAGTAAATTGAAAGCAACTTCAAAGTCAAAGTGACTTCACATTAATTTCAAAGTAACTTGAAAGTAATTTCAAAGTAACTTCAAATTCACAAAGTAACTTCAAAGTCATAGTAACTTGAAAGTAACTTTAAAGTCAGAGCAACTTCAAAGTAACGTCAAATTAACTTGAATGTAACTTCAAAGTCAAAGTAACTTGAAAGTATCTTGAAAGTAACTTGAAAGTAACTACAAAGTAACTTCAAAGTAACATGCCTTCACGGAATTCTGGGCGGATTTTTCGAAATTTTCAAAGAGGTTAGCCTTCTCGGATTTCTGGGCGCATTTTTCGAAATTTTCAAAGGGGTTAGCCTTCTCGGAATTCTGGGCGCATTTTTCGAAATTTTCAAAGGGGTTTGCCTTCTCGGAATTCTGGGCGCATTTTTCGAAATTTTCAAAGGGGTTTGCCTTCTCGGAATTCTGGGCTCATTTTTCGAAATTTTCAAAGGGGTTAGCCTTCTCGGAATTCTGGGCGCATTTTTCGAAATTTTCAAAGGGGTTAGCCTTCTCGGAATTCTGGGCGCATTTCTCGAAATTTTCAAAGGGGTTAGCCTTCTCGGAATTCTGGGCGCATTTCTCGAAATTTTCAAAGGGGTTAGCCTTCTCGGAATTCTGGGCGCATTTCTCGAAATTTTCAAAGGGGTTAGCCTTCTCGGAATTCTGGGCGCATTTTTCGAAATTTTCAAAGGGGTTAGCCTTCTCGGAATTCTGGGCGCATTTTTCGAAATTTTCAAAGGGTTTAGCCTTCTCGGAATTCTGGGCGCATATTTCGAAATTTTCAAAGGGGTTAGCCTTCTCGGAATTCTGGGCGCATTTTTCGAAATTTTCAAAGGGGTTAGCCTTCTCGGAATTCTGGGCGCATTTTTCGAAATTTTCAAAGGGGTTAGCCTTCTCGGAATTCTGGGCGCATTTTTCGAAATTTTCAAAGGGGTTAGCCTTCTCGGAATTCTGGGCGCATTTTTCGAAATTTTCAAAGGGGTTAGCCTTCTCGGAATTCTGGGCGTATTTTTCGAAATTTTCAAAGGGGTTAGCATTTCGGAATACTGGGCGCATTTTTCGAAATTTTTAAAGGGTTTAGCGTTCTCGGAATTCTGGGCGCATTTTTCGAAATTTTCAAAGGGGTTAGCCTTCTCGGAATTCTGGGCGCATTTTTCGAAATTTTCAAAGGGGTTAGCCTTCTCGGAATTCTGGGCTCATTTTTCGAAATATTCAAAGGGGTTAGCCTTCTCGGAATTCTGGGCGCATTTTTCGAAATTTTCAAAGGGGTTAGCCTTCACGGAATTATGGGCGCATTTTTCGAAATTTGCAAAGGGGTTAGCCTTCTCGGAATTCTGGGCGCATTTTTCGAAATTTTCAAAGAGGTTAGCCTTCTCGGAATTCTGGGTGAATTTTTCGAAATTTTCAAAGGGGTTAGCCTTCTCGGAATTCTGGGCGCATTTTTCGAAATTTTCAAAGGGGTTAGCCTTCTCGGAATTCTGGGCGCATTTTTCGAAATTTTCAAAGGGGTTAGCCTTCTCGGAATTCTGGGCGCATTTTTCGTAATTTTCAAAGGGGTTAGCATTTCGGAATTCTGGGCGCATTTTTCGAAATTTTTAAAGGGTTTAGCCTTCTCGGAATTCTGGGCGCATTTTTCGAAATTTTCAAAGGGGTTAGCCTTCTCGGAATTCTGGGCGCATTTTTCGAAATTTTCAAAGGGATTAGCCTTCTCGGAATTCTGGGTGAATTTTTCGAAATTTACAAAGGGGTTAGCCTTCTCGGAATTCTGGGAGCATTTTTCTAAAGTTACTTTGACTTTGAAGTTACTTTGTGAATTTGAAGTTACTTTGTAGTTACTTTGAAATTATTTTCAAATTACTTTGAAATTACTTTCAAATTACTTTGAAATTAATGTGAAGTTACTTTGACTTTGAAGTTGTTTTCAAGTTACTTTGAAGTTGCTTTCAAGTTACTTTGAAGTTACTTTGTAGTTACTTACAAGTTACATTGAAGATACTTTGAAGTTACTTTCAAGTTACTTTGAAGTTACTTTTTTAGTTTCTTTCAAGTTACTGTGAAGTTACTTTGTAGTTAATTTCAAGTTACTTTGACTTTGAACTTACTTTGTAGTTACCTCGAAGTTACTTTGAAAAAAGTTACTTTGAAATAGTTACTTTGAAAAATGTTACTATGAAAAAAGATACTTTGAAAAAAGATACTTTGAAAAAAGTTACTTTGAAAAAAGTTACTGTGAAAAAAGTTACTTTCAAAAAAGTTACTTTCAAAAAAGTTACTTTGAAAAAAGTTACTTTGAAAAAAGTTGAAACTACAATTTCAAAGTTGAATCTAGTTTCAAAGTAACTTGAAAGTAACTTCACAGTAACTTGAATGTAACGTGAAAGTAACTTCAAAGTATCTTGAATCTAGTTTCAAAGTAACTTGAAAGTAACTTCACAGTAACGTGAAAGTAACTTCAAAGTATCTTGAAAGTAACTTCAAAGTATTTCAAAGTAACTTGAAAGTCACTACAAAATAACTTCAAGGTGACTTCGAAGTAACTACAAAGTCAAAGTAACTTGAAAGTAACTTCAAAGTAACTTGAAAGTATCTTCAAAGTAACTTCAAAGAAACTTGAAAGTAACTACAAAGTAACTTGAAAGTAACTTCACAGTAAACTGAAAGTAACCTCAAAGTATCTTGAAAGTATCTTCAAAGTAATTACACAGTAACTTGAAAGTAACTACAAAGTAACTTCACAGTAAATTGAAAGTAAATTCACAGTAACTTGAAAGTAACTTCAGAGTAACTTGAAAATAACTTCTAAGTAACTTCGAGGTAACTACAAAGTAAGTTCAAAGTCAAAGTAACTTGAAATTAACTTGAAAGTAACTACAAAGTAACTTCACAGTAACTTGAAAGTAAGTAAACAGTAACTCCAAAGTAACTTCAAAGTATCTTCAAAGTAACTTGTAAGTAACTACAAAGTAACTACAAAGTAACTTCAAAGTAACTTGAAAGCACCTTCAAAGTCAAAGTAACTTCACATTAATTTCAAAGTAACTTGAAAGTAATTTCAAAGTAACTACAAAGTAACTTCTAATACACAAAGTAACTCCAAAGTCAAAGTAACTTGAAAATAACTTCAAAGTCATAGCAACTTCAAAGTAACGTCAAATTAACTTGAAAGTAACTTCAAAGTCAAAGTAACTTGAAAGTATCTTGAAAGTAACTTGAAAGTAACTTCAAAGTAACATGCCTTCACGGAATTCTGGGCGGATTTTTCGAAATTTTCAAAGAGGTTAGCCTTCTCGGATTTCTGGGCGCATTTTTCGAAATTTTCAAAGGGGTTAGCCTTCTCGGAATTCTGGGCGCATTTTTCGAAATTTTCAAAGGGGTTTGCCTTCTCGGAATTCTGGGCGCATTTTTTGAAATTTTCAAAGGGGTTTGCCTTCTCGGAATTCTGGGCTCATTTTTCGAAATTTTCAAAGGGGTTAGCCTTCTCGGAATTCTGGGCGCATTTTTCGAAATTTTCAAAGGGGTTAGCCTTCTCGGAATTCTGGGCGCATTTCTCGAAATTTTCAAAGGGGTTAGCCTTCTCGGAATTCTGGGCGCATTTCTCGAAATTTTCAAAGGGGTTAGCCTTCTCGGAATTCTGGGCGCATTTCTCGAAATTTTCAAAGGGGTTAGCCTTCTCGGAATTCTGGGCGCATTTCTCGAAATTTTCAAAGGGGTTAGCCTTCTCGGAATTCTGGGCGCATTTTTCGAAATTTTCAAAGGGGTTAGCCTTCTCGGAATTCTGGGCGCATTTTTCGAAATTTTCAAAGGGGTTAGCCTTCTCGGAATTCTGGGCGCATTTTTCGAAATTTTCAAAGGGTTTAGCCTTCTCGGAATTCTGGGCGCATTTTTCGAAATTTTCAAAGGGGTTAGCCTTCTCGGAATTCTGGGCGCATTTTTCGAAATTTTCAAAGGGGTTAGCCTTCTCGGAATTCTGGGCGCATTTTTCGAAATTTTCAAAGGGGTTAGCCTTCTCGGAATTCTGGGCGCATTTCTCGAAATTTTCAAAGGGGTTAGCCTTCTCGGAATTCTGGGCGCATTTCTCGAAATTTTCAAAGGGGTTAGCCTTCTCGGAATTCTGGGCGCATTTTTCGAAATTTTCAAAGGGGTTAGCCTTCTCGGAATTCTGGGCGCATTTTTCGAAATTTTCAAAGGGGTTAGCATTTCGGAATACTGGGCGCATTTTTCGAAATTTTTAAAGGGTTTAGCGTTCTCGGAATTCTGGGCGCATTTTTCGAAATTTTCAAAGGGGTTAGCCTTCTCGGAATTCTGGGCGCATTTTTCGAAATTTTCAAAGGGGTTAGCCTTCTCGGAATTCTGGGCTCATTTTTCGAAATTTTCAAAGGGGTTAGCCTTCTCGGAATTCTGGGCGCATTTTTCGAAATTTTCAAAGGGGTTAGCCTTCTCGGAATTATGGGCGCATTTTTCGAAATTTGCAAAGGGGTTAGCCTTCTCGGAATTCTGGGCGCATTTTTCGAAATTTTTAAAGGGTTTAGCCTTCTCGGAATTCTGGGCGCATTTTTCGAAATTTTCAAAGGGGTTAGCCTTCTCGGAATTCTGGGCGCATTTTTCGAAATTTTCAAAGGGGTTAGCCTTCTCGGAATTCTGGGCGCATTTTTCGAAATTTTCAAAGGGGTTAGCCTTCTCGGAATTCTGGGCGCATTTTTCGAAATTTTCAAAGGGATTAGCCTTCTCGGAATTCTGGGTGAATTTTTCGAAATTTTCAAAGGGGTTAGCCTTCTCGGAATTCTGGGAGCATTTTTCTAAAGTTACTTTGACTTTGAAGTTACTTTGTGAATTTGAAGTTACTTTGTAGTTACTTTGAAATTATTTTCAAATTACTTTGAAATTACTTTCAAATTACTTTGAAATTAATGTGAAGTTACTTTGACTTTGAAGTTGTTTTCAAGTTACTTTGAAGTTGCTTTCAAGTTACTTTGAAGTTACTTTGTAGTTACTTACAAGTTACATTGAAGATACTTTGAAGTTACTTTCAAGTTACTTTGAAGTTACTTTTTTAGTTTCTTTCAAGTTACTGTGAAGTTACTTTGTAGTTAATTTCAAGTTACTTTGACTTTGAACTTACTTTGTAGTTACCTCGAAGTTACTTTGAAATAGTTACTTTGAAAAATGTTACTATGAAAAAAGATACTTTGAAAAAAGTTACTTTGAAAAAAGTTACTGTGAAAAAAGTTACTTTGAAAAAAGTTACTTTCAAAAAAGTTACTTTGAAAAAAGTTACTTTGAAAAAAGTTGAAACTACAATTTCAAAGTTGAATCTAGTTTCAAAGTAACTTGAAAGTAACTTGAAAGTAACTTGAAAGTAACTTCACAGTAACTTGAATGTAACGTGAAAGTAACTTCAAAGTATCTTGAATCTAGTTTCAAAGTAACTTGAAAGTAACTTCACAGTAACGTGAAAGTAACTTCAAAGTATCTTGAAAGTAACTTCAAAGTATTTCAAAGTAACTTGAAAGTCACTACAAAATAACTTCAAGGTGACTTCGAAGTAACTACAAAGTCAAAGTAACTTGAAAGTAACTTCAAAGTAACTTGAAAGTATCTTCAAAGTAACTTCAAAGAAACTTGAAAGTAACTACAAAGTAACTTGAAAGTAACTTCACAGTAAACTGAAAGTAACCTCAAAGTATCTTGAAAGTATCTTCAAAGTAATTACACAGTAACTTGAAAGTAACTACAAAGTAACTTCACAGTAAATTGAAAGTAAATTCACAGTAACTTGAAAGTAACTTCAGAGTAACTTGAAAATAACTTCTAAGTAACTTCGAGGTAACTACAAAGTAAGTTCAAAGTCAAAGTAACTTGAAATTAACTTGAAAGTAACTACAAAGTAACTTCACAGTAACTTGAAAGTAAGTAAACAGTAACTCCAAAGTAACTTCAAAGTATCTTCAAAGTAACTTGTAAGTAACTACAAAGTAACTACAAAGTAACTTCAAAGTAACTTGAAAGCACCTTCAAAGTCAAAGTAACTTCACATTAATTTCAAAGTAACTTGAAAGTAATTTCAAAGTAACTACAAAGTAACTTCTAATACACAAAGTAACTCCAAAGTCAAAGTAACTTGAAAATAACTTCAAAGTCATAGCAACTTCAAAGTTATGTCAAATTAACTTGAAAGTAACTTCAAAGTCAAAGTAACTTTAAAGTAACTTCAAAGTAACTTGAAAGTATCTTGAAAGTAACTTGAAATTAACTTGAAATTAACTTCAAAGTAACTTCACAGTAACTTGAAAGTAACTACAAAGTAACTTCAAAGTAACATGAAATTTTCAAAGGGGTTTGCCTTCTCGGAATTCTGGGCGCATGTTTCGAAATTTTCAAAGGGGTTAAAGTAACTTGAAAGCAACTTCAAAGTCAAAGTGACTTCACATTAATTTCAAAGTAACTTGAAAGTAATTTCAAAGTAACTACAAATTCACAAAGTAACTTCAAAGTCATAGTAACTTGAAAGTAACTTAAGTCAGAGCAACTTCAAAGTAACGTCAAATTAACTTGAAAGTAACTTCAAAGTCAAAGTAACTTGAAAGTATCTTGAAATTAACTTGAAAGTAACTTCGCAGTAACTTGAAAGTAACTACAAAGTAACTTCAAAGTAACATGCCTTCTCGGAATTCTGGGCGCATTTTTCGAAATTTTCAAAGGGGTTAGCTTTCTCGGAATTCTGGGCGCATTTTTCGAAATTTTCAAAGGGGTTAGCATTTCGGAATTCTGGACGCATTTGACGAAATTTTCAAAGGGGTTAGCCTTCTCGGAATTCTGGGCTCATTTTTCGAAATTTTCTAAGGGGTTAGCCTTCTCGGAATTTTGGGCGCATATTTCGAAATTTTCAAAGGTGTTAGCCTTCTCGGAATTCTGGGCGCATTTCTCGAAATTTTCAAAGGGGTTAGCCTTCTCGGAATTCTGGGCTCATTTTTCGAAATTTTCAAAGGGGTTAGCCTTCTCGGAATTCTGGGCGCATTTTTCGAAATTTTCAAAGGGGTTAGCCTTCTCGGAATTCTGGGCGCATTTTTCGAAATTTTCAAAGAGGTTAGCCTTCTCGGAATTCTGGGCGCATTTTTCGAAATTTTCAAAGGGGTTAGCCTTCTCGGAATTCTGGGCGCATTTTTCGAAATTTTCAAAGGGGTTAGCATTTCGGAATACTGGGCGCATTTTTCGAAATTTTTAAAGGGTTTAGCGTTCTCGGAATTCTGGGCGCATTTTTCGAAATTTTCAAAGGGGTTAGCCTTCTCGGAATTCTGGGCTCATTTTTCGAAATTTTCAAAGGGGTTAGCCTTCTCGGAATTCTGGCGGATTTTTCGAAATTTTCAAAGGGGTTAGCCTTTTCGGAATTCTGTGCGCATTTTTCGAAATTTTCAAAGGGGTTAGCCTTCTCGGAATTCTGGGCGCATTTTTCGAAATTTTCAAAGGGGTTAGCCTTCTCGGAATTCTGGGTGAATTTTTCGAAATTTTCAAAGGGGTTAGCCTTCTCGGAATTCTGGGCGCATTTTTCGAAATTTTCAAAGGGTTTAGCCTTCTCGGCATTCTGGGCGCATTTTTCGAAATTTTCAAAGGGGTTAGCCTTCTCGGAATTCTGGGCGCATTTTTCGAAATTTTCAAAGGGGTTAGCCTTCTCGGAATTCTGGGCTCATTTTTCGAAATTTTCAAAGGGGTTAGCCTTCTCGGAATTCTGGGCGCATTTTTCGAAATTTTCAAAGGGTTTAGCCTTCTCGGGATTCTGGGCGCATTTTTCGAAATTTTCAAAGGGGTTAGCCTTCTCGGAATTCTGGGCGCATTTTTCGGAGTTTTCAAAGGGGCTAGCCTTCTCGGAATTCTGGGCGCATTTTTCGAAATTTTCAAAGGTGTTAGACTTCTCGGAATTCTGGGCGCATTTCTCGAAATTTTCAAAGGGGTTAGCCTTCTCGGAATTCTGGGCGCATTTTTTGAAATTTTCAAAGGGGTTAGCCTTCTCTGAATTCTGGGCGCATTTTTCGAAATTTTCAAAGGGGTTAGCCTTCTCGGAATTCTGGGCGTATTTTTCGAAATTTTCAAAGGGGTTAGCCTTCTCGGAATTCTGGGCGCATTTTTCGAAATTTTCAAAGGGGTTAGCCTTCTCGGAATTCTGGGCGCATTTTTCGAAATTTTCAAAGGGGTTAGCATTTCGGAATTCTGGGCGCATTTTTCGAAATTTTTAAAGTGTTTAGCGTTCTCGGAATTCTGGGCGCATTTTTCGAAATTTTCAAAGGGGTTAGCCTTCTCGGAATTCTGGGCGCATTTTTCGAAATTTTCAAAGGGGTTAGCCTTCTCGGAATTCTGGGCGCATTTTTCGAAATTTTCAAAGGGGTTAGCCTTCTCGGAATTCTGGGCGCATTTTTCGAAATTTTCAAACGGGTTAGCCTTCTCGGAATTCTGGGCGCATTTTTCGAAATTTTCAAAGGGGTTAGCCTTCTCGGAATTCTGGGCGCATTTTTCGAAATTTTCAAAGGGGTTAGCCTTCTCGGAATTCTGGGCGCATTTTTCGAAATTTTCAAAGGGGTTAGCATTTCGGAATTCTGGGCGCATTTTTCGAAATTTTTAAAGGGTTTAGCGTTCTCGGAATTCTGGGCTCATTTTTCGAAATTTTCAAAGGGGTTAGCCTTCTCGGAATTCTGGCGGATTTTTCGAAATTTTCAAAGGGGTTAGCCTTTTCGGAATTCTGTGCGCATTTTTCGAAATTTTCAAAGGGGTTAGCCTTCTCGGAATTCTGGGCGCATTTTTCGAAATTTTCAAAGGGGTTAGCCTTCTCGGAATTCTGGGTGAATTTTTCGAAATTTTCAAAGGGGTTAGCCTTCTCGGAATTCTGGGCGCATTTTTCGAAATTTTCAAAGGGTTTAGCCTTCTCGGCATTCTGGGCGCATTTTTCGAAATTTTCAAAGGGGTTAGCCTTCTCGGAATTCTGGGCGCATTTTTCGAAATTTTCAAAGGGGTTAGCCTTCTCGGAATTCTGGGCTCATTTTTCGAAATTTTCAAAGGGGTTAGCCTTCTCGGAATTCTGGGCGCATTTTTCGAAATTTTCAAAGGGTTTAGCCTTCTCGGCATTCTGGGCGCATTTTTCGAAATTTTCAAAGGGGCTAGCCTTCTCGGAATTCTGGGCGCATTTTTCGAAATTTTCAAAGGTGTTAGCCTTCTCGGAATTCTGGGCGCATTTCTCGAAATTTTTAAAGGGGTTAGCCTTCTCGGAATTCTGGGCGCATTTTTTGAAATTTTCAAAGGGGTTAGCCTTCTCTGAATTCTGGGCGCATTTTTCGAAATTTTCAAAGTGGTTAGCCTTCTCGGAATTCTGGGCGTATTTTTCGAAATTTTCAAAGGGGTTAGCCTTCTCGGAATTCTGGGCGCATTTTTCGAAATTTTCAAAGGGGTTAGCCTTCTCGGAATTCTGGGCGCATTTTTCGAAATTTTCAAAGGGGTTAGCATTTCGGAATTCTGGGCGCATTTTTCGAAATTTTTAAAGGGTTTAGCGTTCTCGGAATTCTGGGCGCATTTTTCGAAATTTTCAAAGGGGTTAGCCTTCTCGGAATTCTGGGCGCATTTTTCGAAATTTTCAAAGGGGTTAGCCTTCTCGGAATTCTGGGCGCATTTTTCGAAATTTTCAAAGGGGTTAGCCTTCTCGGAATTCTGGGCGCATTTTTCGAAATTTTCAAAGGGGTTAGCCTTCTCGGAATTCTGGGCGCATTTTTCGAAATTTTCAAAGGGGTTAGCCTTCTCGGAATTCTGGGTGAATTTTTCGAAATTTTCAAAGGGGTTAGCCTTCTCGGAATTCTGGGAGCAGTTTTCTAAAGTTACTTTGACTTTGAAGTTACTTTGTGAATTTGAAGTTACTTTGTAGTTACTTTGAAATTACTTTCAAATTACTTTGAAATTAATGTGAAGTTACTTTGACTTTGAAGTTGCTTTCAAGTTACTTTGAAGTTGCTTTCAAGTTACTTTAAAGTTACTTTGAAGTTACTTACAAGTTACATTGAAAATACTTTGAAGTTACTTTCAAGTTACTTTGATGTTACTTTTTTAGTTTCTTTCAAGTTACTGTGAAGTTACTTTGTAGTTAATTTCAAGTTACTTTGACTTTGAACTTACTTTGTAGTTACCTCGAAGTTACTTTGAAAAAAGTTACTTTGAAATAGTTACTTTGAAAAAAGTTACTTTGAAAAAAGTTACTTTGAAAAAAGTTACTTTGAAAAAAGTTACTTTCAAAAAAGTTACTTTGAAAAAAGTTACTTTGAAAAAAGTTACTTTCAAAAAAGTTACTTTGAAAAAAGTTACTTTGAAAAAAGTTGAAACTACAATTTCAAAGTTGAATCTAGTTTCAAAGTAACTTGAAAGTAACTTGAAAGTAACTTCACAGTAACTTGAATGTAACGTGAAAGTAACTTCAAAGTATCTTGAATCTAGTTTCAAAGTAACTTGAAAGTAACGTGAAAGTAACTTCAAAGTATCTTGAAAGTAACTTCAAAGTATTTCAAAGTAACTTGAAATTCACTACAAAATAACTTCAAGGTGACTTCGAAGTAACTACAAAGTCAAAGTAACTTGAAAGTAACTTGAAAGTAACTTCAAAGTATCTTCAAAGTAACTTCAAAGAAACTACAAAGTAACTTGAAAGTAACTACAAAGTAACTTGAAAGTAACTTCACAGTAAACTGAAAGTAACCTCAAAGTATCTTGAAAGTATCTTCAAAGTAATTTCACAGTAACTTGAAAGTAACTACAAAGTAACTTCACAGTAAATTGAAAGTAAATTGAAAGTAAATTCACAGTAACTTGAAAGTAACTTCAGAGTAACTTGAAAGTAACTTCAGAGTAACTTGAAAGTAACTTCTAAGTAACTTCGAGGTAACTACAAAGTAAGTTCAAAGTCAAAGTAACTTGAAATTAACTTGAAAGTAACTACAAAGTAACTTCACAGTAACTTGAAAGTAAGTAAACAGTAACTCCAAAGTAACTTCAAAGTATCTTCAAAGTAACTTGTAAGTAACTACAAAGTAACTTCAAAGTAACTTGAAAGCACCTTCAAAGTCAAAGTAACTTCACATTAATTTCAAAGTAACTTGAAAGTAATTTCAAAGTAACTACAAAGTAACTTCTAATAAACAAAGTAACTTCAAAGTCAAAGTAACTTGAAAATAACTTCAAAGTCATAGCAACTTCAAAGTAACGTCAAATTAACTTGAAAGTAACTTCAAAGTCAAAGTAACTTTAAAGTAACTTCAAAGTAACTTGAAAGTATCTTGAAAGTAACTTGAAATTAACTTGAAATTAACTTCAAAGTAACTTCACAGTAACTTGAAAGTAACTACAAAGTAACTTCAAAGTAACATGAAATTAATAACTTCACAGTAACTTGAAAGTAACTACAAAGTAACTTCAAAGTAACATGCCTTCACGGAATTCTGGGCGCATTTTTCGAAATTTTCAAAGAGGTTAGCCTTCTCGGAATTCTGGGCGCATGTTTCGAAATTTTCAAAGGGGTTAAAGTAACTTGAAAGCAACTTCAAAGTCAAAGTGACTTCACATTAATTTCAAAGTAACTTGAAAGTAATTTCAAAGTAACTTCAAATTCACAAAGTAACTTCAAAGTCATAGTAACTTGAAAGTAACTTTAAAGTCAGAGCAACTTCAAAGTAACGTCAAATTAACTTGAAAGTAACTTCAAAGTCAAAGTAACTTGAAAGTATCTTGAAATTAACTTGAAAGTAACTTCACAGTAACTTGAAAGTAACTACAAAGTAACTTCAAAGTAACATGCCTTCACGGAATTCTGGGCGCATTTTTCGAAATTTTCAAAGAGGTTAGCCTTCTCGGATTTCTGGGCGCATTTTTCGAAATTTTCAAAGGGGTTAGCCTTCTCGGAATTCTGGGCGCATTTTTCGAAATTTTCAAAGGGGTTTGCCTTCTCGGAATTCTGGGCTCATTTTTCGAAATTTTCAAAGGGGTTAGCCTTCTCGGAATTCTGGGCGCATTTTTCGAAATTTTCAAAGGGGTTAGCCTTCTCGGAATTCTGGGCGCATTTTTCGAAATTTTCAAAGGGGTTAGGCTTCTCGGAATTCTGGGCGCATTTTTCGAAATTTTCAAAGGGGTTAGCCTTCTCGGAATTCTGGGCGCATTTTTCGAAATTTTCAAAGGGGTTAGCCTTCTCGGAATTCTGGGCGCATTTTTCGAAATTTTCAAAGGGGTTAGCATTTCGGAATTTGGGCGCATTTTTCGAAATTTTCAAAGGGGTTAGCCTTCTCGGAATTCTGGGCGCATTTTTCGAAATTTTCAAAGGGGTTAGCCTTCTCGGAATTCTGGGCTCATTTTTCGAAATTTTCAAAGGGGTTAGCCTTCTCGGAATTCTGGGCGCATTTTTCGAAATTTTCAAAGGGTTTAGTCTTCTCGGAATTCTGGGCGCATTTTTCGAAATTTTCAAAGGGGTTAGCCTTCTCGGAATTCTGGGCGCATTTTTCGAAATTTTCAAAGGGGTTAGCCTTCTCGGAATTCTGGGCGCATTTTTCGAAATTTTCAAAGGGGTTAGCCTTCTCGGAATTCTGGGCGCATTTTTCGAAATTTTCAAAGGGGTTAGCCTTCTCGGAATTCTGGGCGCGTTTATCGTAATTTTCAAAGGGGTTAGCCTTCTCGGAATTCTGGGCGCATTTTTCGAAATTTTCAAAGGGGTTAGCATTTCGGAATACTGGGCGCATTTTTCGAAATTTTTAAAGGGTTTAGCGTTCTCGGAATTCTGGGCGCATTTTTCGAAATTTTCAAAGGGGTTAGCCTTCTCGGAATTCTGGGCGCATTTTTCGAAATTTTCAAAGGGGTTAGCCTTCTCGGAATTCTGGGCTCATTTTTCGAAATTTTCAAAGGGGTTAGCCTTCTCGGAATTCTGGGCGCATTTTTCGAAATTTTCAAAGGGGTTAGCCTTCTCGGAATTCTGGGCGCATTTTTCGAAATTTTCAAAGGGGTTAGCCTTCTCGGAATTCTGGGCGCATTTTTCGAAATTTTCAAAGGGGTTAGCCTTCTCGGAATTCTGGGCGCATTTTTCGAAATTTTCAAAGGGGTTAGCCTTCTCGGAATTCTGGGTGAATTTTTCGAAATTTTCAAAGGGGTTAGCCTTCTCGGAATTCTGGGAGCATTTTTCTAAAGTTACTTTGACTTTGAAGTTACTTTGTGAATTTGAAGTTGCTTTGTAGTTACTTTGAAATTACTTTCAAATTACTTTGAAGTTAATGTGAAGTTACTTTGACTTTGAAGTTGCTTTCAAGTTACTTTGAAGTTATTTCAAGTTACTTTTAAGTTACTTTGTAGTTACTTACAAGTTACATTGAAGATACTTTAAAGTTACTTTCAAGTTACTTTGAAGTTACTTTTTTAGTTTCTTTCAAGTTACTGTGAAGTTACTTTGTAGTTAATTTCAAGTTACTTTGACTTTGAACTTACTTTGTAGTTACCTCGAAGTACCTTGAAAAACGTTACTTTGAAATAGTTACTTTGAAAAAAGTTACTTTGAAAAAAGTTACTTTCAAAAAAGTTACTTTGAAAAAAGTTACTTTCAAAAAAGTTACTTTGAAAAAAGTTGAAACTACAATTTCAAAGTTGAATCTAGATTCAAAGTAACTTGAAAGTAACTTCACAGTAACTTGAAAGTAACTTCAAAGTATCTTGAAAGTAACTTCAAAGTATTTCAAAGTAACTTGAAAGTCACTACAAAATAACTTCAAGGTGATTTCGAAGTAACTACAAAGTCAAAGTAACTTGAAAGTAACTTCAAAGTAACTTCAAAGTATCTTCAAAGTAACTTCAAAGAAACTACAAAGTAACTTGAAGTAACTACAAAGTAACTTGAAAGTAACTACAAAGTAACTTGAAAGTAACCTCAAAGTATCTTGAAAGTATCTTCAAAGTAATTTCACAGTAACTTGAAAGTAACTACAAAGTAACTTCACAGTAAATTGAAAGTAAATTCACAGTAACTTGAAAGTAACTTAAGAGTAACTTGAAAGTAACTTCTAAGTAACTTCGAGGTAACTACAAAGTAAGTTCAAAGTCAAAGTAACTTGAAATTAACTTGAAAGTAACTACAAAGTAAGTTGCAAGTTACCTCAAAGTAACTTCACAGTAACTTGAAAGTGATTTGAAAGTAACTTCAAAGTTGAAAGTAACTAAGTAACTTCACAGTAACTTCAAAGTTACTTCAAAGTAACTACAAGTAACTTGAAGGTAACTTCACAGTAACTTGAAAGTAACTTGCAGGTAACTTCAAAGCAACTTGAAAGTAAATGGAAAGTAACTAAGTAACTTCACAGTAACTTGAAAGTGATTTGAAAGTAACTTCAAAGCAACTTGCAAGTAACTTCAAAGTAACTTGAAAGTGACTTCAAAGTAACTTGAAAGTAACTTCATAGTAACTTGATAGTAACTTCACAGTAACTTGAAAGTAACTTCAAAGTAACTTGAAAGTAATTCAAAGTAACTTCACAGTAACTGGAAAGTGACTTGAAAGTAACCTCAAAGTTACTTCAAAGTAACTTGAAAGTAACTTCAAAGTAACTTGAAATTACTCAAAGTAACTTCGCAGTAACTTGAAAGTGATTTGAAAGTAACTCTTAAGTTACTTCAAAGTAACTTGCAAGTAACTTCAAAGTAACTACAACACTAAAGAAACTTCAAAGTAACACTAAAGTAACTTTAAATAACACTAGAGTAACTTGAAATTAACTTCAAAGTAACACTAAAGTAACTTGAAAGTAACACTTAAGTACCTTGAAAGTAACTTCACAGTAACTTCAAAGTAACTTCACAGGACCTTGAAAATAACTTCAAAGTAACTTGAAAGTAACTTCAAAGTAACACTCAAGTAACTTGAAAGTAACTTGAAAGTAACTTCCAAGAAACTTGAAAGTACTTCAAAGTAACTTTAAAGAAACTTGAAGTAACTTCAAAGTAACACTAAAGTAACTTGAAAGTAACTTCACAATAACTTGCTAGTAACTTGAAAGTAACTTGCAAGTAACTCGCAAGTAACTTCAAAGTAACTTGAAAGTGATTTGAAAGTAACTTCAAAGTAACCTGAAAGTAACTCAAAGTAACTTCACAGTAACTTGAAAGTGATTGAAAGTAACTTCTAAGTTACTTCAAAGTAACTTGAAAGTAACTTCACAGTAAATTCAAAGTAACACTTAAGTAACTTGGAAGTAACTTCTCAGTAACTTCAAAGTAATACTAAAGTAACTTGAATGTAACTTCAAAGTAACTTGAAAGTATCTTCATAGTAACTTGAAAGTAACTTGAAAGTAAATTCAAAGTAACTTAAAGTAACTGAAAGTAACTTCACATTAACTTCAAAGTAGGTTTAAAGTAACTTCAAAGTAACTTGAAATTAACTTGAAATTAACTTCAAAGTAAGTTCAAAGTAACTACAAAGTAACTTCAGAAGTAACTTCATAGTCATAGTAACTTCAAAGTCAAAGTAACAATTTGAAAGTAATTCAAAGTCAAAGTAACTTGAAAGTAACTTAAGATGGCCATGTGGAACATCTCCTGATATCCTCCTGCTAAAAACTGGCACTGGCAACGGACAGTGAAATTCATTTTTTCAATCATTCGATTGGGAGGCCCAGGGCCGTGGAAATAAAGCAAGGACCACAGGGACAAATTTTCCCGGGCCCCCGTCAAATATTGAATTCTCTCTGCCCTTTATAATGTATGCAACAAAAAGATTATGTAATGATATTAGGCCTACATAATTATTAAGTTCCAGAATGGTACCGGTACTTTATGAGATTGTTTGATAGACAGGAAAATATCTGTCCGTGTGCCTGTAAGCGCGATAACTCAAAATAGCTTTATCGGACTTTTATAAAACTTCGCCCATGGGACGAAGCGTATTGATTTTGGACCAAGTCAGTTAACTGATGCTGGGCACGAAACGGAAAAATACATTAAAATGTTCTAATTAGGAACAATTTTATCTGTATGTACCAGTTTAATCTTTTTGAAAATTATGATTTTAAATGCCGAACGTAAGTGAGGCCTACTGTTTAGTCCAAAAGGATCGGGGATCGGCTTTTCAAAAATAAGTTTCAGATTAACTGATTAATTTCGTCTCACCGTTATACGACAGGACAATGCAGATAAAATAAACACATAAAACATAACTTAATCTGTTTATTGACTTTAACCAATTTTATTTTAGAGTAAATTTACAAAGTAAACAATAAAACCTGGTCGGCCGGGCCCCCTTTTTGGCCCCGGCTGCCCCTCCCTCTCGTCGGGCCTGGGGAGGCCTTCTTGATTGTGGAGTCCAGAGCTCAAGAAAAAGTGTATGACCCTTATACAAATACTACTGTACCTGTGCTTTGAATTTTCCCTGGTGCTGGTAATATATGATATTTTCCCGGGCTACTAACCAGGTGGTGAAGGCCCACATTGAAGCCTCAGTTTGGCTTCGAAACGTCGGAATTAATCCATTTCACCACCTGGTTAGTAGCCCGGGAAAATATCATATACTACTGTACCTACTTAATACAGACAATATACATTTATAAGTAGGGTTCGGATGTTTACGACAATTCATATTTTTATCTTGACCTACATTCTTGCTGTAAATACAAATTAAACATTTGTTATCCTGATCGGACCATTTTTATTTTGCATATAAAGTCATATTTTGTTCATTTTTTTGTCTTGGTCATATTTGTAATTTAATGTCATATTTCAGTTATAAATTCCGTAAAAAAGCACAATTATGCAGCAAGTGCACTAAATTGTCTATTTAATTTATTTTTTCCCCAAAAAAGTCACGAATATTTTGGTTTTACTGTAACTGAAATTTGAAGGGGCAATAACAAGTAATAAATATATAACCAATATTAGAAATTAAAACGAATTGTACAACGGTGGATGCTTTTAAAACACTATAAAACACAACGTTTCAGCCCTGTTCCTGTGGGCCTTCCTCAGGTCCACAGGAACAGGGCTGAAACGTTGTGTTTTATAGTGTTTTAAAAGCATCCACCGTTGTACAATTCGTTTTAATTTTTAATATTGGTTATATATTTTAGCATTCACGGTGGAAATCAGGACCACAATATGTCTAATTGTATTAATAACAAGTAATAGCACAATTACCTCTTTCTCCTCATTAACTTCCAATCAAGGGTCCCCATACAATATTTTCTGGGGGGGGGGGGCGGGGGCAATTTTTTTAATTAATTTACTTTTTGTCGCTTTAACTACTTGCGCTATTAATAGGCTATTAATAATATAACAAATGCAACAATGACATAGTCAGAAAATAATCTCGGGGAGGGTCCACCCCCGGAAAATTTGTAAATACTGACCAATGAAAATCACATTTTACACTATTTTAGCACTGAAAAACTAGTTAGAAAATTTGTTTACCATACTCTAAGACATGTAAACGTAAACAAGAAATTGTTACTGACGTTATAATTAGGGACCGGATTTTTAGGTGTTTAAAAACACTGTTTTAGGTTTTCCATTAGGTGAAATAGGTTTTTTTAGGTTTTTTGTCCAAAATATCGTTTTCGGGTAGAATAATTGGTTTAATGAATTTGAATATGCTACATAGGATTCAATACATAATTAACACGTCTTCTTAAAACAGTGTGACCACTCAGTGTGAATAACAAGACAGTACTAAAGGCAAACAAACGCTTTAAAACACAGAATTCTATATCCTTGTTCATACACGGCAACAATGGTTGTTCGTACGAATATTTTAAAAGGAATACGCCGATACTCTACACTTCCTCTCTTGATACTGTCCATCCTAGACGACAATGGATTGAACGAAACGCTGGTTGTATTAATTTCAACCCGACAAAAATTCTCTCTCCGCAAAATATCGATTATTCAACTGGCAAACAAAAAATACAAAAAAGTAGCCTAAATTAGATATTTTAGGTTTTATATCCCGTTTAGGTATAATTAGGTTTTTATACCCCATTTAGGTATTTTTAGGTGCCACAGAATTAATGTGGGTGAATCCTGTGGACATGATTCGAAAAAGTGTATGAGCGCTTTTTGTTTTGGAAGCAAGGAAAAAAAATAGGTAAAAACCTAAGAATCCGGTCCCTAGTTATAATATTTATTACTATTTATAAGAAAAGTTATATAACATACGAAACAATGGAAATAATAGCCTACACATTATGTTATAAAAACAAAATAATTGCTTTATCATATTTGACATACCAACAAAACTTGTTTAATTTAAATATTTTTTTTTTAAATACAAAAATTGAATTTTAGGTTTTGATTTCTGGGGGTCTGGACTCTCTGGACCCCCCTTTCCTAATCTACTGTGGATTCTGCATCCATATTGTCAATTTGGTAAAACTTCTGCAAACTTTTTATGTCTCTACTGACTTTTAAATACCGTATTTTACAGACCCTAAGACAGACTTTTTAACCTTGAAAACAGACCTTTAGAAGTTGGGTGCATCTATTGGTCCGAAGTATACTAAAAAAAGTAAAATTATGGTAAATAAAGCCGGAATACCATAGATATACACAAGATGTTGTTAACAATAAGACAGTTACAGATTTTAACATAGACTGTACATCACTGCACTTGTCGAATTGTAAAATAAGGGTAGCTGGAAGCCAGGTTACAATGCAAAAAGAAAAGAATGTTGAGTTCTTTTATACAAAAAGAGTGTCTTTGCCAGGTGGTTTAAATGAATGCAATGACCTCTAAAAAGCCTTGTCCCGTTATACTTGCCATGTGCTGGATTGAGGGTTAGAGGGTGTAAAAAGTATTTTCAGTCTTTCATGAGAAATCATTTCAGTTGATAAAATTTACCCGAGAAGAGATTTACATAAAATGCAGATTTTAAGTTAGAAGTGATTGCCACCGATTCCATTGTTCAAGGTTTTAATTTGTTTATGTAATGACATGTACCAGATACAGATTATGGTCTGTAAAATACAGTAATTATTTTAAAAGAAAAACACCAACCTATGATTATTAATATACATTTTTTCCTTTCCCTGAGAGCTAGGGGGGGCAGGTATGGGTGCCTAGGCTTACAATAGACATGTTTTAAAAATATTTTCAGTTCAGATTTGCAGTGGTATCTGGAAAGATTAACAGATTAGAAGTTTTAGTGATTATCTGATTGAATTAATTTGATGTAATAATTTAGTGTTGTTAAAAGTCTTAAATTGGAACAATTATTTTTAGAAAATACATTCATTTAAGAGGTCATATTTAGTCATTTTTAAGGTAATATTTTCCACTTTTTACTTCCTCTGCCCATACCATACGTAGAGGAAGTATTGTTTTCGACCCCAAAATTCGAAGTTGAGTTTTTAGCATATATACACGTTTCAAGGCCCCCTGGATCCAAAAATACTATTTTTGGAAACATGTCTGTGTGTCAGTGTGGAATATCTGTGAACAGGCTAGCTCGAAAATGGAAAATCGTATGAAAACAAAATTTCGTATTTGGAAGATATTTCTGAAGATGTGAGATGAAGATTGGCGACAAGTTTCTCTTATTTCTAAGGGGACTTTACATGAAGAGTTTTTCGTTTTTCGCGATTTTCTCGAAAACGGCTCTAACGATTTTCTTTTAATTTTGCACTTGGGTTGCTTATACTAAGAGCTAAAACTTTTATTGGAAACATTTTTTCGAACAAATTCTCTGAAGGGTAGTTATAAGCCACCCACTGTGAATACACTCTCTTTGCAATACGGCCTCATATAACAAAAAGTCGTACGAAAACAAAATTTTGTATTTGGGTTAGGTACCTTCTGAGGCTGTGACACGAAGCGTGGCGACAACTTTCCCTTACTTTTAAGGGGACTTTACACGAATAAATTTTCGTTTGTAACGATTTTCTCAAAAACGGCTCTAACGATTTCCTTTAAATTTTGTACATGGAGTGCTTATACCAAGAGCTAAAACTTTTATTTGAAACTTTTTTCAAAAAAAATTATCTGAAGGGTGGTTGTAAACTACCCATTGTTTGTAGATACTCTGTCTTGCCTGGTGAACAACTCAATACGCGGACATACACGGCCTCTTATTCTATATAAGTACATGAAGTGAGAAAGATGTATTGTTGGCCATGCTTACAGTAAAGAAATATCTGAGGGGAATATTCGATAAATTTCGGAAATTATTCTGAATTACGGAAAGTTCAATAAACGTTTGCAGTCACTTGTTTCTTCTTTTTTTTTACTTTGTTCATAGCCTGTGTTTTTAGTCGCAACATTCAAATGAGGGGAAATAAGGTATTTATAGCATAATTTGCGTAATATTGTGTCTTGCGATTCTGTACAAGGATATGTGAATACTGCTAACTTTTATTTGACTTTCACATCAGATTTTTTTGGTCACAAACATCCGAACCCTATTTATAAGACTTCCACAAACAAAGTGGAAAACACTGAAACACAACTCTTAATAACAAACGCTAATGCTAATACTACTGGTATTTATATAAATTCAATTTTATAAACTATGAAAAGGGTTTTAACACTTATTGTTATCACTAGGGCCCAGATTTGAAGGTTTTAACCTATTTTTTTCCCCAGCTTCCTAATTAGAACATTTTAACGTATTTTTCCATTTCATGCCCCTTGCTTCCAGATATATTAATCTTATCGAACCTAAAAAGGGCTAAATTGGACTAAAGGTCCTAAAAGGAGCTAAAGAGGACTTTAGCTGAAAAACTAGGGGCTAAAGAGGACGTTTGCAGAAAAACACAATTTTTAAATAGATTTTCCAATTAATGCAAGGGAAAATAAATATGTGAATTATTGCATTTTAAGAAAATACATAAAATAAATTTATACATCGCACTGAAATTAACAATGTATATGTCACTTGTCTTTATAACTCGAAAATGTTTCGCCTCGCCGTCTGCAATACCGGTACTTTGAAATCTGAATCTAATCCATTGTTGTATAAATTTTCAAATAACAAGTTGCTGACCGACGACAGAGGTGTATTAAAGGAACAAATTCAGTCTACTTATTTTTATAGATCGGAAGTAAAGTTCCATGGTGTATTGAATTATTGTATTAATAAAGGGTAAATATCTCAATTGTTTATGCTATAATGTGCTGATATAAGGAACAGTTACTTGTTTATTTTCTAAAAAAAACTAGAATAACTGTGTCAAAATTATAGTACAATTTCTGGTGTTAATATTGGTGTTCATTATTATATGTCATTAAGACGGCTAAAATGGTTTGTTTAAAAAGCCTAAAAAAGGCTATTCTACAAACAAACAAAAAAAGAGTGCGCGGAAAGCCACGCGACAGAAGTAAAACTTTATTTTATTTTTTTAATTTTTGATTATTGGATTTTTTCAATTTTGCATTATTGGACTTTTTAATATTGGGTTTTTGGACTTTTTTAATTTTGGATTTTGGACTTTTTAATTTTGGATCTTTGAATTTTTAATTTTGGATTTTTAAATTTTTTTATTTTATTATTTATTAAATTTTGGATTTTTGAATGTTATAATTTTTAATTTTGTTTTTTTAAATTTTGGAAATTTGTATTTTTTAATTTTGGATTTGGTCGGTAATGAACCTCCGGGTTCCATAAAATAGATAATATACCTTTAGATTGCTTAGAAATTGTCTATTGCCATTGAAGAAGTAAGGTCTGAAAAATTTCCTTTGATTACTCCTAATCAATGAGTTAATTGTTTTCTGTGCAGTCCGCACCGAAACAAGTAAGAGTGTGACTGATTTTCCAGATTTACCCTCTACCGCCACCATAGGCGTAACCAGGCCGACCATAAGGGGGGGGTTATAACATTCAGGGAGAGGGGGGTCCGGGGGTCCTCCCCCGGAAAATTTTAAAAGTTAAGATGCAAAATAACGATTTTTAAGCTTCCGGGGGTCTCCCCCGGAAAATTTTAAAAATTAAGACGCAAAATAACGAGTTTTAAGCTTCCCACGCTTTATACTTGTATTAAGTAATTTATGGGCAGACTGTAAAAAATCATACAATTTTCCTTTTTTTAATCAATGGGGGGGGGGGGTTCAAACCCCCAAAAACCCCCTCTCGCTACGCCTATGACCGCCACTAAAGAAGTTTTACTTCAAAAAGGCTAAAATACCTTTTATAAAAGCCTAATAATCTGGGCCCTAGTTATCACATCATACAATACCACAAAATGTTTTGTAGTATCACACTTCCCATAAAGGTAACCATCACCAGCTCTCATAAAACTAAAACATTATCACAACCATTACTAATTTACATTTCAATCATAACCAATTTTCATGAAAATAATCTTATCTTACAGTTTCACAGCGTTCTACGTATCACACATTTGCTGCCAACAGCTTTCTGGTTTGTACATCTGCTTCACCGATATGACCTGGAAACATAGAAGAACGCCATGAATTACTTTTGTGTTATGGAGATATATGATATTTAATTTATACCCATACTTACATAACACCGGTACTGACATCTGAAGCAAAGCCACAAATTAATAATACAAGGAAATAAAAGAATAGTAACTTTAAAACCTGTAGTCAAGGCAACATCTCCTTGTAGAATTCCTAATGTAAAAAGAAATAATCATATAATTTTTTATTTCCATCCTTGAATCTGAACATGAAGATGGAGAGATGTATATTATCAATAAAAGTATCAACTGTTTGCGAGCAGAATATGGACAAATCCATGGGTGACAGCTTGAAGTCTAAATTTATTCTTTCATTTCACAGTTAACGCATTGTTCTTTTTACTGTACAGCAAACTCCCGGGAAAAACCAAATATAAGGTGCATCGTCGCATGAGGCATAACCCACCCTGACCCACCCCCAGCAAAGCACTTTCTTTTATACCACGATCTAGCGAATTCTTCGAGGATAAACAAGCTGTCAAACCTTTGGGTACAAGGAAAACCTGAGGGTACTCTCAAATTTTTAATATCTGGTACAAGGGGCACTCTCAAATTATTAATATTAGGTACAAGAGCCACTCCCGCAGTTTTAATATTTGGTACAAGGGGCACACTCGCATTTTTAATATTTGGTATGGTCGGGAGTGTCGGCGACAATATACAAGGATAGTTTGGTCACCCTGTTCACTGAGAAACAAAATGCGAATATCGAGTGGGCGGAGCCTATTTGGCACCTTATATTTGGTTATCTGTGTTAACTGGGACTGTGACAAGGCACCAATAAAATAAAATAAATAAATAAAACATGGATAAACTAAACCAGGTGCGAGACTTAGAATTTCCCACACTTAATTATGAATCTCCTGCATTATTGCCATATTACGCATATATGACAAAATTAAGTGCAATAAATTCAAAATCTAACAAAATTAAGTAAGGGAGATTCAAAATGGTATGCGGAAAATCTGAAGTTAAGTGCGAGAAATTCAAATTACTGCAAATGGATAATCCGCAAACCAGATAATCAGGAGTTAGCTAAGTGAAAAGCCAGTTTGTTTTAGTAATCACCAGACAGGGCGAAAAGACTGTAAAACAAAAAACCAGACACCTTATAGAAAACAGTACAATATTTTAAACTTTTTGAGTGTGTTCTTTATTTCAGCACATTATTCTTATCAAAGAAGGCATTCAAATTTTTTACAATTAGAAAAATAAGCTGTGTGAAAACAGCCACTGGCCATTTGTTTTGACTGAATGTAGATGTCTGATATCTGGGTTTCCTTATGAAATTTTAAATTATTATTGGCTGATATTCAGGCAGAGATTAGATTTGAAAATCTTTACAAGTCCAAAATAAAAATAATGCTTGTAACTTATGCTCCTGCCAATATCATTTTTTCCTGCTATTCTTACCGAACATAAACATAAATATACAGTAGAAGCCCAAAATAGCGTGGAATCGGATGTAACTTGGGGGAAAGTATGTCCCCCAATAAAAATATACCGTAGTTTTATAAATAATTCTTTTATTTTGGAAATTGAGTTAAAACAGTAAAAATTCTGCAAAGAGCAGTTCTGCAGTACATTTTCTTTTACAGTTACACCCCCTATTCACCATCGCATTCCAAAGGATTTAGCAGAAGTAAAAAAAATCTGCACCTGGCAGAAATTCTTAAAACCTAGGAAAGTTGAAATATGATTTTAGTTTGAACCAAGCATTTGGACTGTAAAGTTGCGAGTTCGGAATACAAAATGTCGCAGAAGCGGAAAGCATATTCAGTAAGAAATAAACTGAAAATTATTGATCGTGTAAAAACCGGGGAAATGGGAATATTATACCTGAATGTTACAGTGTATGTTTTAAATGTTGTACGTTACTCTCGGGAATTAGAAAAATTCTCGCGCCTCATCTGCGAAAGAAGAGTCGTAAATTGAGATCAGTTACAGGACTGGATTAAAGTAATTTTTAAAAC
The DNA here is from genome assembly GCA_964059195.1 of Ectobius pallidus. Classification (NCBI taxonomy): domain Eukaryota; kingdom Metazoa; phylum Arthropoda; class Insecta; order Blattodea; family Ectobiidae; genus Ectobius; species Ectobius pallidus. Next base: position 19,676,089 of record CAXKWD010000002.1, on the reverse strand, counting down.
TACTGTATTTTATATTGCTGTACAACATTGTTATTAGTAAGCCAATGTTCCCCTCCGCGGGGTCGATTTTTGTCACTTCTTCGGTCACATTTCGATATACCGTGGTAAGGTTACAACATGGGGGTAAAGCATGTCCCCCATCAACCACGTTATATCGGGCTTCTACTGTACTAATAAGCATAAATATACCTCTATTCTTAATAATTAGATAGCATTAAAAAGTCACTTCCATTGATCAGTTAGAACTCAAAAAAAGAGTTCTTACAATCGTTAAAAAAAATCCCTCGGTAGATCTCAACGTTTCTTTGTTGAATATCTAATTTTAACAACTTAATGTAAGCATTTATTTATTATACGTCCATACCAACATTAATGATTATAATCTTCAAAAATGAAGAAACAAAGAGAATTCTTAATATTTCTTCTTTAGACAAAATAATATTCTGCAAGATGCTGACCTGTAAATATGCAAGAAACAAAGGAACTGAATGCTTAGATATAAATCTGAAACATAGACAGCATGGTTAGAATTATATTTCTTATGACAATATTCCACCAGTTGACACTGAACATAGAAACAATTTTTGTGATTCACAAAGATGAATGTGCACAAGTACAAACTACGAAGATCACATATCAACTCTACACACAACGAAGACCTGTGATGGACAGAGCAACAGAAAGCAGGTACGTTACATGTAACAAGCAGTAGGTCGAGTGTGCAAGCAACGCTTACCTTTCAGCAATCCACATCAGCATTACTCAGTAACAAATTTAGCGTAATTCACTGATATAACACAGTGGAAGTTAGTTAATTTGAATAAATATTCATTTCCCTTCAAATTCCTAAGTTATAAATGTAGATGTTGAAAAACTGAAATTAATTTGAATTCTTTAAGCTTAAATTTGGATAAATCGAAGTCAAAATTTTATTTCCAGTTAACTTTGTAAGGCCACAAGAATTCAAGACTTCAATGAATTCCAAATAATTTATTTTACTATAGAACCCTAGTTATTGGTGGGTAGTGTACACTATTTTTAACAGTAGTTACCCTGTAAGTCAAGAATAGGGGATGGGACTGACCACCAAGTTTGTTCACTGACATGCGACCTTTATGCCGGTTGTCGACCAAGAGCTAAGTTAGTTTAGCTTAGCTCACATACAATGCGGGATTTCATATGTAGTTGTGCCGACAAAACTACATATGAAATCCGGCATAACTATATATATGAAATCCCTCACTGTACGTGAGCTAAGCTAAGCTAAATTAGCTTAGCTCTTGGTCGACAACCGGCATTACCCTATCCACTTGATGGGTCAATAATCTTGTAGTAGAGCACTGTTGTGAAAATTTTATCTTAGTGACTACTTGAATCTCACAATGTTAATGTGACTTGAAAATGTAAAAGCATGGTGCACACCCTAATTTAATGCTTATGAAAAAACACAATTAAAAGACTATTTAAAAAAATATTTGTAAAACAATGGTTAAAGGTTAAAACACAAGGCACATCGACTCTTCCACAGAGTCTTCCTCAGGTGATACACCACACTGGACTGGTCATAATTCAGGACCAATATGGACGTTTTATGGAATCTTCCTGACATATTTGGCACCTGTATCACCTGAGGAAGACTCTGTGGAAGAGTCAAAACATCTGTGTTTTAACCTTTATCCACTGTTTTAGGAATATTTTTTTTAAAGTCTTTTAATTTTGTTTGACACAGTGGAATTCAGGACCAATATGGATGTTTTATTTTATGAAAAAAGTTGAAACATTAAGAGAGATGGACAGAGGGGTAAGAAAAAAAGGGGAATTGCAAGAATATGGCATCATGAATAACATGTAGGTGGCAATTATGATGGGAGTCAGTTATAGAGGTGGTTTTATAAAGGTTGAACTCTCCAAGTTCATGCCTTGACAAATATTAGACACCCAAACCATATGGTCAATTGCTATTTTTGGAATTTGCACTCAACATACTTTAGGGAAAGTGATAAGAATTTGCATAAACATAAAAAGAAACTATATAAGATTTGAATTTTTCTCGGCGAATAATATATAAAAGTTCTTCACAGGCTGACAGCCGAGTCAAGGGTTTGATAAACTCCGAGCTTTCGGACTCCATATCTCTGAGTCCTTCATCTGGGAAAGTGGCGAGAAGGCGGAAGGGGCCGCCTTCTCGCCACTTTCCCAGATGAAGGACTCAGAGATATGGAGTCCGAAAGCTAGGAGTTTATCAAACCCTTGACTCGGCTGTCAGCCTGTGAAGAACTTTTATATAAAAAGAAACTGTTCGTTTCAGTTACATCATTTACAAGTTATAATTTCTTTAAGCTTTGTCCTCAAGGTAAGGTTGCTTTGACTCAGTAATGTGCACATGTGTATACAAGTGTGTCTTACAGACACATGCAGAAGATTCTCACCCTCTTCACAGCCTAGCGAGTGTGTATCAATGTTGCCTCGAAAAAGAGATGAAAATCTGGTAGTAGTTAAAATTGCTTTTAACGAGTTCACTCATCGTCGTCATGCAGTGAAACCAGGCTCCCGAATGGATTCCTTTTTGTGTCATCGTGTGGGGCAGGGTGTTTTGTGATTGGACTTTGTCGGAGACTTCCAGGAGAAGAGTCTAAATACTCGTTATCTGGAAAAGGACCACTCCGCATTGGTAGCAGGGCAGAGTCAGCGCTCATGCTTTGAGTCATTCTCCGCTTGTTAGCGTTACTTATGTTAGAGGTTGGAGTCGATATTGGGGATGATTTTGTAGGTGCATCCGCATCTGTGGCAGATGCGTTGCTGTCAAAAGATTCAAAGACAGACGAATAAGAGTCGATTTGTCCTTGTATTGGATTATTCTTGTCTTGTAAGACAGAGGATGTGAGTTTTTCAGCACCTGAGATCCTTGACAATGAAGATGGTCTCCGCTGTGTGTTCAGCTCTGGCAATGGAGACGTTTCTGTTCCAAGTGGTGCCGTTGCTGTTCTCTGAAGTTTGCGTGTACTGCCATCTTCATTGCTGTTTAACAATGTAACAGTGTAAATGAGGATAACTCCCACTTATTTTGAATGTGTATCAGACAAGAAATAAGTTACAATGAGTTGGTGAATACTTTCTAATACTTCAATACTGTGCACACCTAAGTTTAACAAGGATAGATTCTGAGACATGGGGGGGGGGGGGGGGTTGACATAGGTTAGACCCATTTGTATGGCGTTGTACATCAATTATTATCTTTCAAAATATTTGACGAATTTCAATCAGATTTTAACTAGGCCTAGTAATCAACGAGTGACAAGTCCACTTACATGTGTAGTTTGGTAATGGAATTGATATTATTTTTGAATAATTTATTTATTGGATATCATGTAGCCTATATCAATGAAGAAAGTTTCTTTTTTCTCAGAACATGAGCAGTGATGATATAAAAGTTTCATAGTTTGAAGTCAAGGCAATAGTAAATCACTGAAAGATTTGGAACATAGCCAAGTAGATCTATTTATTTATAATTATAAGGAAAATGACTTTTAATTTTTTTCAGAATTGTAAGTTCAGATGTTAACAGTATTCACAAAAAAGTCATGTAAATCCACTGAATAGTTTTTTTAGAAAAATAAAATTTTATACATGAAAATGTAAATGTGATTTACTTGCAACATGTAGGCCTACATTAAAAATGAAAAGTTGAGAGCACTGTGTAATACCAGCTAAATTAATTAAGTGGGCATATTTAATGAGAGAAAATTTAATATCATCAGTAGCCTATATTTATTTTTAAACTCTACATAAACTTTTTAAAACTAAATGTTTGACAGGAAACAAAACAATTAAGATTCTCTTCTGTTTGGATTTTATAAGTAGGAAAGTCTTTATTTATGACTAGATAAAAGTCACAGAGTGGTTTTCTTCATTTCATGGAGAAATAGAAGTATTTACTATATTATTTAGTAGACTACTGAAAGCAGAAAGAGGTACCGCATTTCTTAAATTACCAAAGTATTGAAAAAGCACTGAATAAGTTTACTGAAGTATCGCTCGATGCCAATACCATGCAAGTATCGGAGAGTATCGAGGTATCGAAAGTACCGAGGACCCATCCTTACCGAAAACTGATACTTCGATAGCTTAAAAGTTCACTCTTTCTGCCAGTTTTTCACTCGTAACTCATGAGCAAAAGCTAAAATTAAAAATCCGGCTTCGAGGTGCATTCGACCACCCTTCAGTTCATCTGTTAAAATGTCAGATCTCTGTGTGTAGTAGGTTTTGCTGGGCATCGTGCACAGACAGACAAACAGATTTAACACTTCCTGTTATTATAAATAATTACACTGAATATCAGGGTTGCATAAAAAAAGGTTTTCTTCATGATATGTAGTATATGTGTAAAAAATGAAAGCATCATTCCATGCAAGATAGGTCAGAAACCCTCATGATCACAATTTTTTCATTTTAATATAATAATTCAAATGTCTATACAGAAGTAATAATTTTGATACGGGGTTTGAAGTATTTAGGTGATTTGCATTAACCTCATTTTGTATTTATTTTTTCCTGACTTCACCATAGTTCAGACTGTACTTTTTACTCTGGATTTCCACAGTCACTTTCAGTAGAGGGCAGATGATGATTATTACTGCAATACATCTTTCTGTGTAGCCTATATTTAAAAGTCAAAACGCTCTTGTCCACATTAATCTTACAAACTGCACAAATACAAATCAAACTCTGACAACACATGATTTATTACTGACGACATAGTAACAAAAATAACTGAAATTATGTAAACACCTAAACGTTTTGCAATCTTCAACCACAAACTAACAGAGAAACTGAATTATCACAAACGTGTAGGTTACGCATGAAACAAACGCAAAATCACTCCATGTAAAATGTGCTGTAACGAAGAAAAGAAGACAGGAAAGATACATGAAGAACTCAAGACATGATAATGACACATCATATATTCAATGAAGTATCAGAAATTACAACTACTATTAAATTTTTATAGGAAAATTAAATCAGATGATAAGAAAAATTACAGCATACTCTGAGAAGGCATACAAAGCAGCCATTTCATAAATACGGGTGGGACATTCTAGTGTATTATGACACCTACTTTTGTTCATTACATGTCATAAATAATGAATTAGAACTGGTTCTGCACATTCTGTAAAATCATCCACAAAATTTTTGGGACCACTTTTGTTAGGGCAAGAAAAATACCGTATTTACTTATGTAATTCACGTACTTACTTATGCTAATTTTGTAATCTAAAATAGAATGCATGATTTATGCAAAAATTGTTTAAACTTGATTTAGCCTATTTGAATAAAAACAAGGATAGAACACTATCTCCATAGCATTATGGTTTTAAGCGAAGCAGGATGACCAACTGTCCTTCTTGCATTAAGGTAAGCAGTGGCAGGTAGATTCTATTTTAAAGGCAGTTAGGTTAGGTTAGGTTAGGTTATGAACAGTGATATTAGTTTTGTAGGGCAATGAAAATGTGCCATATATCTCCTGTGAGGTTTGTCGTGTTGGTCAACCTGTTTACCCACATAAGATGGCCGTCAGTTATATGTTATTATCATGAATTAGGCTACGTATTTTAAGGTAAGAGAATTACAGGATGTATTCTTATATATGAACAATTTTGGGTCTAATTATAATCCTTGCAACTAGGGACACATTTTTAACGTTTTGTTCAGTAAAAATTAAAACTGTAATGCTAAGGAAATAGGGCTGGACCACAGATATATAGAGATAGATCGGCAATGGTGTATGCTGTACTATTGGCGGCAGTGAAGCCACGTTGATGCACGGACCGCCATATTACTACACTGTAGCAGCTGATCGAGTACAAGCCACAAGAGCGTTACAGCGATGTGAATTTTAGCATTTTAGCTAATATTGTAATCGGACTGAGGAGTATAAATACATTTTCTAAAATGGTGAATACCTGTGTGGTATTCGGGTATAATTTTTCATACTACGACAGAAAGAAACAAGGAAAGGAACACGTTTCAATACATTCGTAAGTAGGCCTTTCATTATTATTGTTAGCCCACAGGGGGGGGGGGTTAAGACGCAGACTGCGTCATTGAAATTTCTAGGGGGGGGGGCAAAATATGATCATTTATGAATTTTCTGGGGGGGGGGGGGTTGAAAATTGTTGCAAAATTAGAGTTTTATATGTTAAAAATAAACACAGTCAAGTTCTATAACTTCAAAAGGTCTCTTCTAATTCTTTATAAAGATAAAGATGAAGAATTTCGACAGCCACGGGCGCCCATACCCGGGGCCGGGGGGGGGGGGCGCAAGGAAAAAATGTATATTAATAATTATTATAGTCAGGTGTTTTTCTTTTAAGACAATTATTTGAATTGCAGAAGTTTTACCAAATCAACAACATGGAAGCAGTGGATTAGGAGTTCGACCCCCAAAAGTCAAAACCTAAAATTCTATATTTGTATTTTAAAAAATTATTTAATTAAACAAGTTTTGTTGGTGTGTCAAATATGATATAGCAGTTATTTTCTTTTCATAACATAATGAGTAGGCCTAGTATGTCCACTGTTCCATGTGTTATTCAACTTTTCTTATAAATAGTAATAAGTATTATAACTTAGGTAACAACTTATTGTTTAAGTTGCCATGTCTTAGAGTATAGTAAACAAATTTGCTAACTAGTTTTACAGTGTTAAAATAGCGTAAAATGTGATTTTCATTAGTTCAACATTTTAAAATTTCCTGGGGGTGGACACTCGACTTAGGTAACATTTTCTTGTTTACATTGGCATGTCTTAGAGTATGGTAAACAAATTTTCTAACTAGTTTTTGAGTCCTAAAATAGCGTAAAATGTGATTTTCATTAGTTCAATATTTAAAAATGTTCTGGGGATGGACCCCCGACCCCCTTTTTGGGGGTATTCCAAACCCCCCGGCATTTCCGACCCTCCTCGCAATTATTTTATGGCTACATCATTGTTGCACTTATTATATTATTAATATAACGTTACAAAGTGGCCAAGAAGTTAAAGCGACAAAAAATTAATTAATTAAAAAATTTGCCCCCTCTAGAAAATATAATATGGGCGCCCTTGTCGACAGCCAATTGGGTTGAGGGTGAGCAATGAAGTTTGGGGGGTGAGCAGTGAAGTTTGGGGGGGTGAGTCATGACGTTTGGGGGTGGACACCCCTGGTTAGCCATTTCATGCATTATACATGCTTTAGTTTCTAGGAATGTATTATATGGTTGTAAATAACCATAACCTAATATTGTTAACTATTTCATACACTGTAAATAGTCATATATTACTTTAGCATTTAGAAATTGCAAATAAACTTAACCTCAATTTATGCGTATTTTTTGCATTGTAAATAATATTATGCTTTAGTTACGAGGAATGTTTTATATTTTTATAAGTAACTGTAAGCTTACATTGATAGCTATTTGTTGTATTATTCATACTTCCTTACGAGTTTTATTAAATTTTGGATTTTTTATTTTGTATCTCTACATTTTTTATTTTTTTGGTTTTTTTAAATTTTGGATATTTTGATTTTTTACTTTGGATTATTTTTTAAAATTTGGATTTTCTAAATTTTGTATCTTTGAATTTTTTAATTTTGGAATTTTTATTTTTAATTTTATATTTTTAATTTATTTTTATTTTTTAATTTCGGAGTTTTAGACTTAAAATTTTGTATTTTCAATTTTTTAATTTGAATTCTTTGTTTTTTTAAATTTTGGAATTTTCGGTTTTATTAAATTTTGGATAAGCCTAATTATTGAGTTAATTGTTTTCTGTGCAGTCCGTTCGGTCACACCAAACGAATTTCGTGACGATTTTGTCCGTAACGATTTTGTCTGTAACGCAAGCTCTGGATTTAATCCTACCGCGGCTAAAGAAGTTTCACATCAAAAACCTAATTTTTAGCAAGTAATAGGAACCAATACTTGAGAAAAATAGCAAGAGGACGTGCTTTTTCAATGTGGTTTCAGTGTGTTCACTAGTGGATACAAAATTTCGAATTGAAAATTGTGAAAATAGACTTTAATCTAAGTTCTCGTGATAGTTTCCCATTGAATTACGTGTAGTTCAATGAGTGTCTTCAGGTGAGGCAAGATGGCGGCATAGCGCAAGGCTAGGCTTCACCGCCGTGACCCAGATTGCCGGGCTGTGGGCTGGACCTTAAAAACAACCTAACAGTGCTCCATTATTGATCTTCCTCAGGACTATAGTCTTCTTCAGATTCATTCTGCTTATTCAATCACTCTTAATTACGGGTGGGACTTTCTAGCATATTACAACTATTTTGGTTCATTACATGTCGTAAATAATTAATTAGAACTGGTTTTGCACATTCTGTAAAATCTTCTATGTGTTTTTCTTCATACTACATGGAAAGCATTATTTAAAATTTGTTTTTCAATATCTATTACGGGTGGGACATAATTTGGACAATGATTTTAATGATGTAAAACAGAAGTTAATTTGCTTTTCTGCTACCGGTATTAAAGTTAGAGTCTTAATGTTATTATTAGTGAAAGTATGAGGGATTAAATAAAATTATAAACTGTTTCAAGATTGTCAGAACATTTACTTAACTCTTACAATAATATTTAACAAAACTATCACCAAAACTCACTTGGGACAAAACTCACTTTTTGCTACTTTACATAGTAATTAACAATACGCACTTTTTGAAGTCAATCTTATACCAAATTATAATTTAAGATGTATATTTTCTCAAATCAAACAGGACATAGCTGATTATCCTTGACTACTTAGTTTTAATGAGTGTTAAAATCATGCTAAAAATGCCAAAAAAAATTAACTAAAATGCAATGAACAAGTAAACAGACAGATTTTACACATGAATCAACTTCAAATACACATAATTCCTGAATATTCAGTGAAATCTAGGTTTCAGACTTTTATTTGACTTCCCAATTGCACTAGTTTTATAACATCTCTCTTCGAGGGAAAAGTTCCCATATTTTATGAAATGGCTGTTAGGGTAACTTTATTTAATAACTTAGTTCTAATTTCTTTTTCAGTTTATTGTAACTTTTATATCCATGTAGCATGGGATTCGCTATAACAAAGAATCTATGTACAGGAAGATTTTAGTGTTTATGTATGATCTTATCACTTCTCATTGTAACTTCGAAAATTGAAATCCGCATGCACAGAGAAAAGTGGGCATTGGTATGTATAGATTTTAAAAGAAAAGTCTAGATGACTCTCTAGGCCTATAACAGGGTTTTCAACTTCAAGAGGTCAGAGTGCCACTATCACACTACATGATAACTTTTGAGCGACTTGGATAGCCTATAAAAAGGCACGTCAATACGGTTTCTCTTTCTAGTGTTGTGAGAATGTAAATTCCGTCTAAGTTGTTAGCAAAATAACACTGAAATTAACCTAAATTTTGTACCGAAATTTACCATTTTTATTCACCGTAAAATAGGATCCATAACTATCATTATTATAGAACACTCTAAGTAAGCCTATAACAAGCATTATGACAAATTCAGTGGAATTTGACCCTGTTAAAATCGTGTAGCTCACAACAACGTCTGAAGCTAAAACAGTAATAACCTACTGTACCATTCGGATTATCAGGTATTTAATTTATTATTCATGCATATCAAAATCCCAATCAGCTTGGATAATAAGGAATTTGCTGTACTTAATAGCACGCTGGATGCTTTGAAATGAAAATAGAGACATGTGGTACTTACTCAACAATTTTATTTCTCCGTCTGGAAGAGGCACTATCAGCTGACCCTGTAGAGCCATGCGTCGCTTTGCTGTTATCCCATGAGTTATGTCTTCTATGACTCTTCTCTCTGTATGACTCGGCTATGTTCATCATGCTGCAAATATAAAAGGATCATCATGAGATCTGAGAGAACATCTGTATAAAGAAGTGGCAAATAATCAGTATAAGTGCACTTTAGCTAAGTTTACGATTTATACGAAAACCAAATTTTTTATGGATCCGAAAAACCACTCAAATTGTTCAGGAATTTTCACAGAATTTTTTCACACTTCACACGCCTTTGTATCTGTCATGAAAGCCTCAAAAAATAATTAAAGTCGTGATTTTCCCCATATAAAGTCATAGTAATCTCTACCACAGCCATGCGATGATTAAACCAAAATCTGACTTGAGAGCAATAGCAATGTATTGACAGCTAGTAACACACTGTAGTTACACAAATTAGAATGTAAGCTTTTGTTTTGTATTATTTTCGGTAGGGATGAACAATAGGAACTTCCACAATCATCAGTTGTGTTTAAAATAATTAGGTCTAAGGGCATATGATGGTAATTTGCAGAATATGTTGGTATTAGAATGTAAGCTTTTGTTTTTTATAATTTTCGGTCGAGATAAAAAGTAGGAAATTTACAATAATCAGTAATGTTTAAAATAGTTAGGCCAAAGTGTATACGATGTCCAATTGCAGAATATATCGTTTAAGGCTGCAGAAATTATAAATGTTAATAATAATGTGGGAGAAAAAGCTTTCACATGGGGTATCTGTAAGAAAACTTTCACCACACAATTGCTTTCCTTTTGATTTGTCATTACATTCATATGAGTGTCAACGCATCCCGCTCTATTGAATGTTATTTTCCACATAAGTAAGGTAAAAGTAATACAACATTAATATGGAAAAACCACGAGTATGTGTATGACAAAATGGATATCCGAACTAAATCCAACTCCACGGAACAAGTTTCAGAGGTTTATTTGGAGGGTTGGCAAAGCTCGTAACAACTGGGCCATTACAAAAGGCATCATGGCTGACAAAATGATTTTTAGGGCAAAATTCATGCACCTATTTCATTTTATTTTAATTTACGAAGCATTTATAAAGCCATGTTACATATGAAAAAATTCTGTGAAAATTCTTGAACAATTTGAGTGGTTTTTCAGATTCATAAAAAATTTGGTTTGCATATAAACCGTAAACTTAGCTAAAGTGCACTTATATCGAACATCTGTATAAATAAGTGGCAAATAATCCATGCCTTAAAGGAGCTTCGAGTATGGTAGCCTAATTATTATAAAGAGTGTGGTAAGTATAGGCCTATAACTTGTTGGATGGTATGCATATAGGCCTATATAAAGCAATTGGTAGCAATGGATAAGTCTGAGTAGGAAGTTTAACCACAGTATAAGTATTAATACAGTAAAGAAACTGTGTGTTAAAAGTCCTATGACAACATGTTGACTGGACGACACTAGCGCTCCATGCGGAGATTGAGTAAAGCTACATTCTCATCATATGAAATGGCTTGGGAAAATACATAAACAAATCGCAAAATATGTTATGTTAAAAGAGATAAATACAGAATATTTTTATTTAATGCAAATCTAATTTTAAATTTAAGAAGTAATAAAACAGATAATGTATTATATTCTAGTTAAGAAGAGGTAAACAATACCTAAATAGGCTACTGTTAAGGACTGTACCTAAGCCTAGTATTTTTTCTTTAAAATGATTACCCTTAATATAATTTATAATTCAAATTATGATAATAAATAGCCTACATATTAATTACGCAAATTATATTATAGGTCTGTCACGTTGTTCATCCTGCACGTCATTGTTGACAGTGTATTTTGATTCTTTGCCTTATATGGCAATATACGACTTCTATTTATTGTAGGTCTATGTAGCGTCAATTACTGCAGGATGAACTTCATTAAACAAAACAAAAAATTCAGGAGCATTTGGAATTGAAGACACCGTCGGTACAGCAGTTTTAATTAACGAGTTTTTATAGGAATTCATAAACTGTCTGTTTTCGGCGTGTGTCAAGCATAGACGGTAATTTTCACTCAAGTATTTTACATATTTTGTTACTAGGTTTTCTTGTCGACCATTAATGACCTATTTTATACACCATAAATCATTACAACAGAATAAAATATAAAAATATTACATTAAAGTAACTTGAAACATAACCACGAGTAAGCCAGTAGACCTACAATAAATATTACTTATTTTCGTTCTTACCTTTCTGGATGTTTCAAGAAAGTGAAGAAATGCAATTCAGGATTTTGTCTTTTATTATTACTGAAATTTACAGCAGAATAATAAGGTCCTTTCGAATATAGCGTGTTCTGATAAATACAACACTCCTATTTATTTACATACTTCCCGGAGTAGTTTCTGTAGTCTTACATAATGGCCGCTACGATCGCTAGTAAATGCGCGCGCATGCTCGGCTGGCAGAAAAACGGGCTGAGTTTCTGTACTGTATTAATACTTATACTGTGGTTTAACCGAGAAGCAAGATCATCGGCAGCCAATGGAAGAGTTGGTAGCCAACCCACAGGCTGAACAACTGCTTGAGACTACTCACGTAGAAATCCAGCAGAGTATCGACTAAACCCAGTAGCTCGACACAAGGCAAAGTTTGTGATATTTGACATGAAGTGACTTACAGGCTAAGTTAGGTTAGTGAAGAGTAGTTTTGGGAAAAACCAAGAAGAGGTCATCCCTTAAGCTCCTCCCAGTCAACTCACTATCATGCTTGCTAATAGTTCCACCATAGTCACCTAGATGTCTCTTGTTGTTTAGCAGTGTTGAAAATTTGGAATCTTTTTCCCCCTCTTCTTCTTTTTTTTCCCTCTTCCTACTATTCAATCCCTTCTCTCGTTAACCCTACCTACCCATATGGAACCTATTCTTATCCTACAAATCTTCGCACCTAACATGATTCGAACGTGGGACCGCTAGCATGATAGCCAGTCGTCTTAACCACTACACCATCGAATGATCATTGCAGTATGAAGCGAGAATTCATCTATTTAGGTTTAAACAGCTGCATGATATAGCAGAGATTGATAATTTCCTATTAATTGCAATTGTGAAATCCTTTTGGTTCAAGGGTCGTTTTGGTTTTACTAATTAACTCCTCTTGAGAGTGGCATACCATTGAAATCTAAAACTCTATTTCCCAAATCAACCTCTACCGTCTGTCATGTGATAGGTCACCACAGTAACTCAACGGGGTGACCTGATCTTGGTTTTTGCCATAGTTTTAGCGACATCCCCACTGTCGAGATTCCTGCACTGCTTCACGATGAAACCGATTGCGCGCAACATTCCCCTGCCTTCCTCGCCAGAGTAAAGCTCCATCCACAATGTGCAGTCTGTAGTTGAAGTATAACGTGTGGTGAGTAAAGGATGCCATTCACAATGTGCAATTGCAGTCGACAGCAGGCAGTTGGTAGTCTGGAAATTCATCTTGGACTACCGACTGCAAGTAATATAGCCTATTACGAGAATGAAAATGATTTACTAGTTCAATTACACAGATTAGCATACTACGAGAAAGCAAGATGTGTTTATTACATATATTATGCAATTATAAAGCGATTCCTCCAAATTTTTTTATACTGTAAAATGTTTCCCTAACCTCAATGTCGACTGCATATTGTGGACGACTCGAGTGCTGCTCCCACGTGGCCGACTGCAACTGCCAACTGCATATTGTGGATAGATTCTAAAAAATATTACCTCAAATATGGTCGTTCTTAGTGTTAGCCAACAAAAAAAAATATATATATATATATCGTAGAATCTTAAGTTTGAATAAGGTATAGCTGAGTATACAATAAAGTGACTCTTATGTAAAATATGGGCTTGTTTAAAGAAGAATCTAACGAATGCCGGTACCAGTGTATTATCGCCTCACTCATAACGTTGACGGGCGGCTCGCTTTGTTCTCATATTACAATGCTTGTTGTTTCTGTAAAAGGTTTTCTCAAAAGAAACCGCTGACTGAATCCGTATTGCCAATTCTCTCATTGCTCAATGTCATTGCCACGTAACTTAAGTGTTTTGCTGCATCTACATCTTCCCGCTCTGTTTACTAACACTGTGCAGTATGGCAACTACTCCAAGCGGCAGCGACTTCTTTGATGTTAACTGTCAACGAATTGAGTGCGGCGATAATACAACTGAACGTTTGAACCATGAGGTTATGCAATGAAGTACCTTACCTTTATATTATGTGGGTAACCTTGTATATCACAAATAATACATTCAACGGCGTCCTTTCTTCTTATTTCACACAGCTAATCACTTTTAATGTCTAAAAAATACTTATATTTGTGTAATTCACTTTATTCATAAGCACTACACACTTCCACTATTCGAGAGAAAACCGTCGGTCAGGGTAGCCAACATTTTGCAACAACTTTCCTATCATAAGAGATTTTTCCCGCTGAAGGTATTAAATTTCCCTAATTTGTCACAAAATTCCCATTTTTAAAATTGAATATCATTTGTTAAGTATTTTATTGCCATATTAATTTTGCGATCGTATTATTATAATTATGACTAATAAAATATATTGGCGGCTTTCAGCGAATAGTCAGAGTAAACATTTGACTACCGGAATTTTTTGTAAAAATATTAATAATCTATTATTTTCACTACCAGTACCTCTGTCCATACCAAGGTACCAAATTAGAGTTCGACCCCGAAATTCGTAGTTGAGTTTTTAACGTAAGTACACGTTTTGAGGTTCTCTGAATACAGAAATACTATTTTCAGAAATATGTATGTGTGTTTCTGTTAACAACCTAACAACCTTGCTCCAGAACGCAAAATCGTACGAAAACAAAATTTCAGATTTTATTTCAGTTTTGTACCCTTCGGGGGTTGCAATGTGATGTCGTAATGACACTCTCTTCATTTTTACAACCAATTTACACAAAGCGAATGTCATACGTAATATATTATACTAAGAGGCAAAACTTGCTTTTGGTCAGAGGAAGTTATAAGTTTCGATTTTTAAATATATACAGAGTGCTTCAAAAAAATGTATACACACTTTGCACACTTTGAAGTGTCATAGAAAATCTATTTTCCATTCTATAAGGATAAATTTCTGGAAATGGAAAGCTTAAAGTCCAATTTGAAAAATAAATTACTTTCAGATGAAAATGTGATTAATGTTCAAATGTTCAAAATGGTGGCCTTCAGCATCAATACATTTCTGATTTCACCACTGATTCCGTACATCGTACCAAAGTGTCCAATGAGATTACTGCACACACCGCTCGAATCTCATTCCAAAGTGTGTCTAGGTCACGTGGTTTACATTTGTACACAACTTTTACTGTGCCCCATAAGAAGAAATCTAGCCGTGTAAGGTCTGGAGAGCGTGCAGGAAACTCGACACATATATGGTTTTGGTACCAAATTTTTAGGGATTCTGTACTTTATAACAGTGGTGATATTCAAACAGTTTAACAACCGGTTCTCATCAGGGCATTTGATGTTGATTCAAAATAGCTTATTATGCTATTTTGTCTTCTCATACTCATACTAAACAACCAGTTCTCATCACTATCAGGGTATTTGATGTTGATTCAAAATAGCCCAATCTGCTATTTTGTCCAGTGGCGCCAACTTATAGGGGCCCGTGGGGCTCAAGTGCACCCAATAATTTGCTGTGAATTATCTTAAATATTTATTATAATAATTATTAGGCCTATTATTACTAAAAAAATCATGTTTAGTCGGTGCAAAACCAAAATCAGGCTAGCCTATAGGTTTATACAAGCGTTGACACAAGTAACATGACCTCCCTTGTTTCAATTAACTTAGCCTACGGTACGATCGCGATCGTTTGAAATTGTTTCTGAATCTTTCAAATGTATAGCCTACGACAAATTTACTCTGTTAATGCCAGTTTTCCCAGCATTTTCCAAAATAATTTTTTTTCGCTTTGAAAAGCCTGAAGACATTATTACGTTCGACAATATTATAGAGAAGAGTTAATTTCACACATTGCTGTTCTAAGTGTAACCCTATATACGGATAACGGGGAAAAGTTGGTTTTCGATTTTGCTTGTTGAAGAATTTATAGGGAAAAGTACTGTATATGTAGGCCTACAAAATGCAGTGCTACTCAATGGTTATTGCATGTTTTACTTTATTTTAATTTATTTCAATTTATTTTAGTTGTTACCTGATATCTTTTCTCCAAAGGTCCCCATAATTATAAACTTTGAAGAATTAAATTAGAGTCCCACCCGGGAGGTGTTGGTAGCACGGTTGCCTTTCACCTTGTCGGCCAGTGGTTAAAAATTTCCAACTTAACCGCACGCCCGCTACCTATGGTGGTAGTCCACCGCTAGCGAACATAAATGGCATGTTTGGGTTCTAGCAAATTCATATCACTGTTGTGGATTGGCGTGAATCTGATTTTGGAAAAAGGAAATCACTCATTGTGAAACTACCGGTTCGGAGAACCTACAAGATATTTAACAAGGTTCTCGCGAACCGGTGCGAATCGGCTGAATATCACCACTGCTTTATAAGAATATCACAAAAATCAATTTTAAAAATTCAACATATGATCCCATTTAATTTCTCATTCAAAAATTCAAGGTATAAAAAGTACATTACCTATTGCCAATACTTCTTTTGTCCATTTCCTTCTGTATAGCCTCTGGGAGTTCATGAGCACCTTTCGCAGATTTCCTGCCCTCCAATATGTCACTCTGCAAATAAAATTCGCTGATTACTAACACATCATTTTAACCTACAGTGGTACCTCGAGATACAAGTGCCCTAACATACGAGTTATTTGAGATACGAGCTGTCGAGCGATCGAAGTTTTGTTTTGAAATACGAGCGACATTTGAGATACGAGGAACGGCCAGCTGCGACGCTGTACACGGCCCACCAGTTTACTGCGTCTCGCGCATTATCCCACGTAGTGCTTGTTTACCTCGCTGTCGAAGCATCTTTGCTAAGTTTTTCTAGGGCTTTGTGCTTTTCGTGCATTTACATGCAGGAGGTTATCTCTACAAGTGAGATAAAAGAGATCTTGGGAATGTGAGAGAGAGTTTCAAAGTTCGTGGAAAAGAAACACCTCTCTTTTATTATGTTTTTATACAATATTTGTCATTTATAAATACATTTTTCATATTCAAAAACACGTAACAAAAACAATTGGGGGTAGCATTTTTGGGGCTGGAACGTATTAATGGCATTTCAATTAATTTCAATGGGGAAAATTGCTGTGAGATACGAGCAAATTGACATACGAGCAAGGTTACGGAACGAATTAAACTCGTATCTCGAGGTATCACTGTATTTGCTTACCTGAGAAAAATTTTATTAGTATCTACCATATAAAAACCATCCTTCACAATTATATCTGTCATGAACGCATAGTCAATGCCCTATTAACAAAACAGTATTCAATTGTGAGATCTTTTAGCTACCGGAAAAAAAGAGCATTGAATAGGACTTGGACAAAACTCCTTTGCAGGGGTTTTTTGAGCTAGGGAACTCGAATCTGAGGTCGTATTTTTTCCCCTGCATCGCACTTTAATTGTGAAATGTACATTGAAACCGGGATTTTAGTTTTTTAATTATCAATTGTTTTAATTGTTTATGCATGCTTTGGTTAAGATTCATGAATCTGTGGTATGTTTTTGTCATTTCAAATCTTTATGCCCATAAGGAAGCACAAGATCTGTTCTATTCATTTAATTATTTGTATTTGTTATGGAAAAAAAATATGTAATTCATGCAATTTATGTAAAAAGATATAAATGTTAATAAATATATTGTTATAATTATTTTTCTGTTAAATAAATTACTAAAAAAAATCTGCAGTTGAGTAAATAATTGTGGGTAAAGCCATGGGCACATGCTTGTAAAAAATAAAATATAAAATATCCAAATGATTAATACTCCAGTGAATAATCTAGCAGTTGAAAATGTGGGCAAAGCGCATGAAACGTACGTTCTGCAAAATGTAAGTAAAAGTGAAGTCTAAAGTATTTAAATGTCAACCATCTCCCGTAATTAACAGAATAATCCAGAGTTTACTATATTTCTATACAATGGATTATATTTCACATATATGGAGATTCCCTTTGAGAGGCATTTGAGAAAATATAATATTTTGTTGGCAACGTCTTTTCAAAAGAGTTCTGTCTTTACCTTGAATCGAGGACCAGGCAGAATACTGTTCGTGGAGCCCCCCAGAGTGCTGGTGAGACTACCGTTGAGAGGATTTGTCCATATGTTGGTGGTTGCATCGAAGTCTCCGTTCATGGAAAAGCTGAGCATCTCGGCAGAATAAGTCGGTCTTGCTGGGATGATAGGAGATCTACAGCATACTCTGTAACAGATCAGCGTTATCAATATTATACAAGCTTAGATGTTATCCTATCAACTTAACCACTTTCTAGCTTTCTGCATCCTTAATCCAGCCTTCCCTCTGAAATAGGAAATCTATAATGTTGAGAGCTGACGAGATGATCCGTAATTTGGTGGTGGCATGCAGGGGGAAGACGGTGTTGTGCTATAACTGCATGTGTAGGGAAAGCGCTGCTATTGGCTGCAGATAAGAGGTCTACAGTCAGGCCAGGGATCATCTTGTCAGCTCCCAATAGTAGTTAATTTGTGACCATTTGTACAGTTTGTGCTATTGAAGATGTTTCACCCAAGAAGTAGGTGCTACAAATGAAGACGATTGTACACAGAGTGGAATTTTTTAACATGATTTTAACAGGGGTGTCTTAGGTCCTTGTGATTCCTTTAAACACAGGTTATGCTATACTACTTTATATGAAATAAAATCAAAATATACCACAAAGATTTATTTTGGTGTATTTTTTTTACCTCTTTTTTGTTAATGCAGTACTAACGTACTCTCTCAACACCCATGCTTGCCATTATACTGATTATTTTACATGGGCTCCCCCATACTATGTCACTGACTAAATTTTGACTGTAACTACATATAGTCTTGTTAAGGTGGAACTTCCTTAGTAATAAAATACAGAATATCATAGTTTCTTTTTCAACCAGATTGGATTTTCATAATAAGAGGATAGCTTGCAATAAGTATGAACAAAATATTGTAAGTGTGGGAAGTACAATTTATAATAAATTACCAAAAGCCATAAAGGAATATGATTAGTAAAACTATTACCATAATGAATAGAATGAGAAAGTGTGATGACTTCGCCGCTAATACAATGGTGGGTATAGGGAGAGCGGCGGTCCACCGAAACACTGGCAGCACCTTCGTTTGCGTTTCAACTTCTCAATGCTGCATCATGATAGTTTGGCATCTTATGTTAAACTCGCAATCTTTAATTAACCTTTGGTCCTATTTCTGTGAAATTTGTGCAGAAATAATCTGCACAACACAGTCCTTCTGATGGTTAAAACAGAGATTTAAAAAATGCGGACATAAATGTTTTTATTTCATTATATAAACATCACCAATTACATAAAATTCATGGAGGGTGAAACGGAATTTGACTATGCGACAATTTTTTTCATTTTTGTGTCCCGTAAAAACTTCAAGCGAGAAAGTTTTAGTGGAATATTTCAACTTTATTTTAAATTCAGTACCACCTTTATATCTTGAATGGTTTACGAGTAATTGAGTGGTAATTATTCCTGGCGCACAGCCGTCTGAATGATGTGGGACGATCGTGAAATGTTGAGGGTGAAGCAAATTTGACTATGCGACATTTATTACTTTATTTTTGTGTCCAGAAAGAGATCAAGCATGAAAGGTTTAGTGAAATATTTGGATCTTATTATAAATCGAGTACCACCTATATATTTATAATGGTTAACGAGTAATAGTAATTACTCGATATGCAAACTGAAAATGATACATTGGGAAACCAAGTGACCCCTGTGATAGTAGTAAACAGGTAAATAAAACTACGCTTAGAATGCTACATCAGAATGTCCAGTACATCTCAAATAAAATTGATATAATAGGTAGTGTTCTTAGTGATATAAATCCAGACATCATTGTTCTAACTGAACATGGTTTGACTGAACAGCAATTAATGAGTAGGCCTAATTTAGATTTGGATGGCTATAAATTAATATCTAGGTATTGTCGTAAGACTCATAAAAGTGGAGGTGTTTTAATACTTGCTAAGCTAGGAATAAAATGTGACAGATTGGAAAATGTTGAAAGCTCTTCTATTGATATGTTGATTGAAACAGCTGGTATTAGAGTACATACTGAATTAGGCCTCATCACAGTATTGGGAGTTTACAGGTCCCCAAATGCTAAAACAGCTGATTTTTTTATAAATTTTGATAAAATTTTAAAAAGGTATGCCAAAATCAATCATAAATCTGTAATTTTAGGTGATTTTAATATTAATTTTGAAAATGATGGGCTTTATGATCTTTTAAACTCATATAATTTATATGATGTTGACTTAGGGCCTACTAGGATTACTAGTCATTGTAGCTCGGCGATTGACCATATTATAACAAACTTAGAAAGAACAGAATTTTCAACTATAAATAGGGACTTCCATATATCAGACCACTCATCTCAAATGATTGATATTTTTAATTGTTCTAATATAAAGAATAATGAAGTAATAAATCTTAGAAGGGATACTAGGCATAGTAGATTAGCCCAGCTACAAGAATGTCTGGCACAAGAAGATTGGCAAACAATCTATAGTGCAACTAATAGTGAGGACAAATGGAAGGTATTCTTGCAGACTGTTATGCATAATATAGATAGCTCGTGTCCAATTGTGAAGATGCCAGTTAGAAATAAAAATTTTATGAAACCTAAGATCCCATATCAGGTTAGAGTTCTACGTAATAAAATGAAGGACATGTTTGAATATTTCCATAGTACTAAGTCTGAAATATACAATAAGCTATATAAACAATATAAGAAACAGTACATACAGGCCTTGAGACAGGTTAAAATTAACCTTTGCTCAAGCAAAATTTCTAACTCAGATAATAAAACGAAAGAAATGTGGAAAATTGTAAATTCAGGGACTAAGGGGCAAGAAAAGGAAACAAAAAATATCCTTCTATATCAGGATGAGAGAAAAATAGAAAATCCGATTGAAATTAGTAACATTTTTAATAATCACTTTATTAATTGTAGTACAAACTTAGAAACTCATATAGCAACAAATTCAGAGAGGTCTAAAATAAATAAAATTGCTAATTCACTATACTTACAGGATACAAATAGCAGTGAAATAACAAATATAATTATGGGTTTTAAAAATAAGAGTTCGAGTGGATGGGATGGTATGTCAACCATTATGCTTAAAAAATGCATAAATTCACTTGTTAGCATACTGGTTTACCTTATAAATTGCTCATTGCATGAGGGAATATTTCCTGAAGTGCTGAAAATCAGTATAGTTAGACCAGTCTTTAAGAAAGGTAGTGTGTCTGATGTAGCAAATTATAGACCGATAACCCTAACATCTATCTTTGGTAAGATTATTGAAAAAGTTCTAACAGCACGTATAAATTGTTTCATGAATTATAACAACATACTTATAAATGCACAACATGGCTTTCGTAAAGGATTTTCAACTGCGACTGCAGTTACTGAGTTTATTCATGAACTATTACTTAACCTCGAAAATGACCATAAAACAGCCGGTGTCTTTTTAGACTTGAGTAAGGCTTTTGATACCGTATGTCATGAACTACTTTTAGATAAACTTGAGTGTTATGGTCTTAGAGGAAAAATACATGATATTTTAAAATCTTTCTTAATTAACCGGAAACAATGTTGCGAAATATATTGGAAAGATGGTAACTGTATGAATACAATAAAATCTAGATATGAGATTGTGAAAGCAGGGGTACCCCAAGGGTCGGTGTTGGGTCCCTTACTTTTCCTCATTTATGTTAATGACTATCCACAGTCACCAAATTATAAATTAACAACATATGCTGATGACACATCTCTGATATGTACTGGTAGGGATTTTGCAACACTTGAAGTAACTATCAATAATTCATTAAATGATATATCTACATTTCTCACACACAATTACCTACATTTGAATGTGGATAAAACAAAATTAGTATTATTTCAGCACTGTAAAAAACAAAATAATAACTGGTTAAATATTACCCTAAATGGCAATCAGATTGAATGGGTTCCAAACATCAAATTCTTAGGTATTTACCTTGACCAAAACCTAACATATCAAAATCATGTCGATAATATATGTAAGAAACTTAGTTCTAACATCTACCTGATTAGACACCTCCGTGCATTCTTATGTCCTGAACTACTACGGTGTATTTACTTTGGGGTGATACAATCACATTTAGAATATTGTATTGAGATCTGGGGAGCTACAGGAATCAGTAACTTAAATAGAGTTTTGGTTTTGCAAAAGAGGAGCTTAAGATGCATTTATGGTTTAAACAATAGGCAATCATGTAGAGATGTATTTAGAAGTAAAAAAATATTAACAGTAGTTGGCATGTACATATATAAATTAATCCTATGTATTAGAAACCTGAAGCAACCTCTGTCCCTAAATAATGATATTCATGAGCACTGTACAAGAGGTCAATTTGACTATCACAGGGTGTCTACAAATAAAACGTCTACCGGTAAAGATCCATTACTTAAGGGTGGCCTATTATATAATAAGTTACCACATGAAATAAAAGAAAAAAAGGGTAGACAATTTATTACATCTGTAAAAAATTATTTAATCTTAAAATGCCCTTATAGACTAGATGAATTTTAAATAATTGTAATTTTGTAAATTGTTTCTTTTGTATATAAGTGTATTTTTGTAAATAATTTTATTTTTATTGTCAACTAAATTCTGACGATGCTTGATACTTTTTATGTAAAAGTCTATAGGCAAATAAATTATTATTATTATTATTATTATTATTACTCTAAAGCTAAAGCTATCAGAATGGTATTGAGGTATTAGCAGGCATCTTTTCCATAAAATACCAGCAATAACGTAAAATTTTTACATAATTTATTCGTGGACTCAATAATAATACTATATTAACTGACTACTTGTACCCATACTGCAAGATTGACCCGTTGGGGAAAAGGAGCGAATGAAGCTTTTTTCTAACTTAGTAAATCTGCACTACTTTTATTTATGCATTTATTGGATTATTTATCATATTTTCTGTTCACTTATGTTAGTAATTTTTATGTATAATTATTACAGCAAATGTCTTATTAGTTTAATATCTTGATCCTTTTTTTAATAATATAATTTAACAACATAAGACGTACCGTACATCAGTTACAGCGAACGGCGAATGGTCGAGGGTTTGAGCAAATAGCGGGCTGTAGTTAAGGCAAGAGGATTTAATTTTTTTATGAAAAAATCAGGGAAAATGCTTTGAAATATTGTGTGATATATGTAGAATGCATTGCAAAACAATTTTTGCGTATGTGCGTCTTTATCGGATGTTGAGACGCCAATTTTAAAGATCACGCGCCCTATTTTTGTAGTGCTGCTTATGAAATTTTCCATGCCCTGCAATTCACAAACCATCCCTTAGTTTATATTATCTCTGTTCACATAATTTGTACACAGATCTACACTTTTGACCGGGTTTCACCTACATAACTTACCCCATACAGCCAGGAGAAAATTAATATTAATATAAATAATATTACTATTAATACAATATTAATAAAAATTAATAGCCTACTCAGTAATATTCTATACAATGTAATATTAATATTAATTTATAAAATATCCCTTAACTGTTTTCTACCCTAATTATACGTTGTTATTTCTATACAAATGTATATTCTTTAAAAAAATTCTCATCATATTATACTAACATACCCTCTACCCTATTTTCTAGGCAACAAAATATTAGATCAAATCATCCCGTAGCTGTTTCATACCTATATTATATAATTGTTCATTGCTTGTGAACATCTTCGATTTTTGGAAAGATGTGGAACGAAATATTATGGTCAAGCTTCTTGCAATCTGAGAAATTACTGTTACAAACGGCCATGTTTATTTATGGAGATGAGATCTTCCAAGACGTGTAAAGCAGCCCGAAAATTGTCAAAAGTATCTAACAATTCAATTTAGATAAGGTGAGTCATTTTGAAATAGATTAATGTATTATTTTGTTTAAGAATGTTTGCAATTTTTCCTATACCGCCCGTAGTAATCTTGCTCCCGCGAATCTCAAGCAGAGAAACTGCTACCTAGCGGCGGAACCAGTGAACTACCTCAGTCATCACACTTTCTCCTCTATTCATTATGCTATTACTTTAATTTTCAGAGCTAAGAATTTGTACTTACGAATTGACATCTTCCAATTTCTTGAGAAGCCGTTCGTTCTCCCGACACACCATCTCCTGGTCCCTTAGAATCAACTCCCGTGTGGTGAACAGCTCAGAATTCTCCTTTCGCAACGCTTCATTCTCTGTCATGTAATGACGCACAAGTTCTGTCAACTCTGTTCCTTCCATTTCTGCAAGTTTTTCCAAGTCTACCTGAGGAGGCGTCTTCAGCATGAGACGTCCTGCAACAAACAAAACGGCACCATTCAGATAAAGAAGTTATCAATAATAGTAAAAAAATCTTTGTGAAAATTAATATTTTGTGGTTTTATATTTGAATAATGGTTTCTCAGGCTCCCAACTGAACCAGCTTTTTCTCTGAGAAGATGGCAGCAGTGCAAGCTATCAAAACTTGGAAGCAATCCTATTCACCTGAATGGAACCCCAATGGGAAAGCCTAAAAATCAGTTTTATATCTATCTATATCTATATTAATAAAAATGAATTTACAAAAGGGTTGTTGCCGCATCACTTGAGAACGGCTCGACCGATTTGGCTGATTCTTTTTTTGTTGTGTTCATAATTGTCAGGACAAGGTTTGTATGAAAGAAAATTTTTGGAAAATCCACGGCAAAAGTCGGAAATGTGATGAAATGAGGCAAGTCAGAGAGTTCTGATGTTGAAAACGTCCTCCCTATATATTATGCATACTTTCATTCTGTATTATCAGGGGGGATAATATTTTGGGGAAATACAGCAGGAGCTCAAACTATTTTCAAGCTACAGAAAAGGGCTGTTCGGTCTATGCTTAAACTAAAGAAAACAACCAGCTGCAGAACATTTTTCAAAGATCTAAATATATTGCCTCTGCCTTGTATTTATATCTACGAAATAGTGACATTTGTCAAATCAAATTTAAACATGTATACCATCAACTCACAAATACACTCCCATAACACAAGAAACAGAGAAGAACTTAGGATAATTCCGCATAACACAAGCTTGTTTGAAAAGAGTTTTATATATACTGGCCTCCAGCTTTATAATGGCCTACCACAATATCTAAAGGAAATCTCTGTACTGCATAAATTCAAATCCTGTGTAAAAAAGTTTCTAATAGAGCACTGTTTTTATAGCTTAGAAGAATTTTTTGAAACTGTTAGATATAAGTAAATTAGGTTACAAGTTATAAAATAAGTTAGTAGCTATAAGCACTTTGTAAATATTAATTTTAACTTATAGGTAATATTTTCAGCATTTGCAATTTTAAATTTAAGAACTAGCATTGTATACTTTAGTAATTATGTTATTTAATAATTAATATAGTCATGTAAGAATCTGACGTGTCCGATATCATGTAAAATGATCAAAGGATGAATAAACATACATACATACATACAATTGTTTACATAACGAAAGTGTTGTTTACGGTGTTCACATAGAGCTTTGGAATTATAATACTGGGACTATAATACCATACTGGAACTATATATAGCTATATTATATTATATTATATATAACTATTTTATATAGTTATAATACTGGAACTATATTATAATACTGGGCTTTAACAAATTCTGATACTATCGATGTAATTAATACATTTGTGAAAATAATTCTTGAAGAATAAAATTCACGAAAATAAAGCAGTCACATAACTTTCTCTACCTTCGACATGGAAAATATTTTCCCACTTCACATTTTGATGTAGAATAAGCGGTCGTATTGCAGGGACAGGGATGTAATGTGTGCCAATGAGTAGCCTATGCTATATCGGAAGTCGGTAACAAATCCAATCCACTGATACGTCACTCATAGCTGTAGGGTTTGTATTAGTTGAGAAATAGGCCTAGGGATGTTTATCAGAAGCCCTAAGCATCTAAAAGAAGACAAAATGGGATGGAACATTTTCAGTCCTATGCGCGCAGTATATTTGTCCCAGGTTTTGGGAAGGAAAGTATTAAAGTGATATTGAATTTCTTTTTTACTTCTGCCCTGAAACGGTTGTATGGTAATATGAGAGTGAGAAATACAATTTTCTGTCAAGACAATACAATCTTATGTAACCGGAATTTCCTTTTCTTCTTATTTGCACTTCTCCCGGGCATGGTGTGTAGAAGCAATGGAATGCAACATTCAACATCCTCTATGAGCCATAAAAAGCTATATCTAGCGTTTTCTGAGAGAATAGTCTGAGTGTCATATGTCGTTCTTCCTCATTTCTAATTCTACGTACATATTATATAAGGACCTAGAGTTTCAACATCGAAAGTCCTCCATAAATTAATTTCATATTACAAAATACAAAACCCGGGCGACGCCGGGCCTTTTAAGCTAGTTTGTTATAAAAGTACCGGTACTTTGTACTAAAAGTGAAAATAACATATTCAATGAAATCTCAGTATAAACTATATCAGAAACACTATAATAAAATATATATTAATGTTTATTTACATTCAGCTTCCCTTAGTGAAGGGTTGCCCTAAGACAAAGCGTAATATAAAAGAAAATGATTTGTACCACAAAGAAGTGTTTACAAGCATTTACAATAAACATTAAGAAAAACTCACATATATCAAGAAAACTTATGAAACAAGAAAAAAAACAAATAACATTGAAAACAAATATATACAATTTAGGAATATAAGTGATTCCTGAGTATTGAGAGGGAACCTTTCAAGGGCTGTCAGAGACACTTCTTTTATTAAAAAGCTGTTCAGACGGAAGAATCTGCAGAAATCTACAAAGAATGAAGGAATTGTCCCTCTTGCACCCACCATCAGGCCAAAGATGGTAATAGAAGAAAGGGAGTATTTTTCTTTGTAGTATGCGATGGTGGGTTCGTAGATACGACATTTTTCAGCATGAACTTCTGCAGGTTGGGTGCTACTTGTTTCAAACCTGACTGTAGGATCGATTACATATCCATTGGTTGAGCCTGGTGGAATGGCGATGATGTCAATTCTTCTGGAGGAGCCACCTTCAGAAACGCCGTAGACCTCTTCAACTACTTGATGATGATTTTCCCGCAAAGCATTTGCAATTAAAGTTCGGATCTTGTGATGGCGACTGTTCCTCAGCACTTCACCATAAGGACAAGCACCCAAGACGTGAGCAAGAGTTTCTTACTCACTGCCGCAACAACGGCAATGGTGACCGTCTTGGGATCTGCCTGGTAGAGCACGAACTGGACATACATTCGCTGTCATCTTAATTGCATCCTTCCACTCACTACTCGTCAATCCTTTGGGCTTACTAAGCCATTTATTACATGGCGTTATTTATACTTTATTCTGAAAAGTATACGAAGAATCAACAGTCGCAAATGTCATGACGTCAGTGGGTGTATTCTTTAAAGTTTTAATAGTTTCCCACCAAATGCCACTGATCTTGTACCCATATTACCTGTTTATATTATGAAGATGCTTAATAATTTCTACATATGACACTGGCCGTGGAAGCCTATGACCTTACTTAATTGTCTTGTTTATTTGAATTCTGTTTCTAAGGTTGGATAGAGAATATTGTTACCTTGCATGAAGGATTGACTTGCTGGATCAGAACCTGCTGTGCCCGGTGGTTTGTCCTGAGCAAAGTGGATAGCTCCCCTCAGGTGGTCATTCTCACTCTGAAGTGCATTCACCTCGCGCTTCAAACTGAGGATCAGAGCCTCTCGAGGATCCTGCAAAACAAGACATCAAATATTATATATAGGGTTCGGATGTTTATGATATGTCATATTTTTATTCTGATCTCCATTCTCGCCACAAACACAAATTAAACACGAATTCTATCCTAGTTATCCTAATCGGACAGTTTTTATTTTGCATATCAAGTCATATTTTGGTCATATTTTCGTCATAATTGTAATTTAAGATCATATTTTAGTTATAAATTCGGTAAAGGAGTACTATTATACAGTGTATGTACTACATGGTCGAGTTAAATTTGAAATTTATTTCATTAATATATTGTTTGTACCAAATTAATAGGTAACTTATATTTTTAATTGATGCAACTGTTCATATTTTATACGGAGACACAAGGTCTACAAAACATTAAGAGTATTTGAGGGGGTCAGCGCAACAGTGGTCTAACCTCTCCGACATGGAAAATTAGTTAGTGATGCTATTTGCATGGCTTGGAGGTAAACTTTATTCTTATATAGAGGTTGGACAAATTAAGTTTGTTGTAGGTAGTTTTGAAGTCAATAATCTGTTCCCTGAAACAGAATTCCTCTTGTGTAAGGGCAAACAAAAATTTTGAAACCAAGATAAATAAATCCAAAATAACTAGAGACTATTAACGGTCTTCAGAAATATGTACCGTTCATTTATAATTAATTTCATGATAATCTGATTTCTGTAAATGAGGTAAGTGTTGAAGAAACTGGGGAGAATGGTAGTGAGCTTTTTCATTTATTTCATCGTATGTAGAACTCAATAATCATTGGAATTTATAAATAAAAT
Source organism: Ectobius pallidus (assembly GCA_964059195.1). Taxonomy (NCBI): domain Eukaryota; kingdom Metazoa; phylum Arthropoda; class Insecta; order Blattodea; family Ectobiidae; genus Ectobius; species Ectobius pallidus. Next base: position 19,647,497 of record CAXKWD010000002.1, on the reverse strand, counting down.
TAATACAACTCCTTTCCTCTTAAAATAATGTTTTAATGCATGTAAAAATCCAATATTTATTGAAATAATTTTCTTCTCCTCTGTCAAGTTGAAATAAATGTCAGTGCAACAGTGGTCTAACCAAGAAAACAGTGTTGCAGCGTCTCATAAAATTGATATCTCTGAACACTCTGAACAGTAGACTATGTAACATTGCAGTTAAGTTGACCAAGCATCATAGAACACTCCACTACCAATAAAACTGCATTTTTAAAATTGTACGAAAAACTACAATGTATAACTTGAACTTGCTTTTTTCTCTAAACTATAAAAAGGTAGGATAGACCACTGTTGCGCTGACCCCCTCATTTGGAGCAGATGAAGCGAGCAAAAAGGAGCAAATTCTTTAAAAAAAGAAGTTCACTACAAGTAAAACTGTAAATCACCAAAATTGTTTAAAAAAGTTAATACCTAATTGAATTCATATGATGTAAGAATTTAGTGTCTTTAAACGTTTTAAATTGGAACATTTTTTAAAATTGCGTTATTTTATGAGGTCATATTTAGGGGTTTTGAGTCATATTTATTCATTTTTAAGGGCATATTTGTAGTCATATTTTCCACTTTCTTAGGTCATAAATATCTGAACCCTAATTATATATAACCTTACATTTTAAGGGGTTATGCTACTGAGTTTTTATTTTCTAGAGTTTTCAATGTATCCTCATGACATTTTTATGTGAAGTAGATACTGTTAAAATACGCGTTCACGATTATTTTGAAATGTTTATATAGACTATTCCACTCATATGCCACATCTTTGATATTGACCAATAACATTTAGCAATTCCTCGGATATAGACCAATCACGATCGTTTATCTTATAAAATGCTTGCTATTAATATGAGGAAGGGATTTTTACCTGATAAAACGCCATTTTGCCATTAAGCAGCACGTAGACAGATTATTTTATACTACACAAAGTGTTTGGAAATTGAAATAATATAAATGTACATTGATTAAAAATACAATTTCAATTCGGTGCAAGCCAGTTCATGTGCTTTTATTCTGTTCTGGTGTTAGCTTCCCGGAATTAGGTTAAGTATGTCTTATATGCACCATTGGTAGCACTGGTCACAACATGGCAACTCGAATCGATTCATGGATGGTTGATTCATAGCAAGCCGTGATCTCGCAGCTGTTAGTTTTGTTTTATGTAACAAATCACGAAAATAATAATTATTTGTATAATCCGTTACATTTTTATTCATGGAATAGAATTAATAGATACAACTAGAGTTGACGAGTTTCATCAGATAAATACTTTTTCAAGGTGCCCAGACGTCCTATAGCTTAATGAATTTACCTCTATTGGATTAAAGAGAATGTCCTTAATAGCAGTGATTTCTGCTGTACTCACCATGACTACAATGGGTTTGGTGCGGATCTTCTTGGCTCTCGCAGCGTACCTCAGTGTGTTGATTGTCTCGCTGACATTGGATCTTGCTGGCGAGATGCAAGCAATCTGTGACACACAAACATAGAGTTGAGGTTTTTGCCTCATTTTGTCCATTAAACATTGTCCATTATATTTTATCCTTATCCCATTATTATTTTTCATTTGATCGAGTTACATGTTTAAATCGGTCTCATGCCAGTCTGTACATCAATTCTGGACAAATGAATGTAGAAACCACGGCCTCAGTAGGCTTATTCCATTCTTGTTATTGAATAGGGAAGGCCTTGACTACATTGCAGTCAGATGTTTGTAAACATTTAACAGGGAATGCACCTATATTCATTTTAAAATATTAAGGCGGAAGCGAGTAGGCCAACACATACTGTCTCCACATATTTAACAGAAATATATATATATATATATTTTTGAAATTACAATTTTATTATTATTATTATTACTAATTACAAAATTACAAATTATTACAAATACAAATATAAATAATATAAACACAATTAGTACAATTTCAAAAGAGTATTATTTGCCCTGCATGAGCATAGCCACTGCCTTCTAAATCTTACAAGCCATGCTGCTTGAAATCTGGCAACACAGGAGGTAGTCCTATCTGTGGTGGTCTGTGGGAAGCATTTGAATACGTTTATATTGCAGATAATTTTCTTCATCACAAATACTGACTTTATTTAGGCCAAATCAGTAGGCCTATATTACATAGCCTATAATTGTGATGTGCATAATAACGTAACGTGCGGTGACTCCACATATCTGAAGGAATTCGTAGTTTTCTGTGTCTCCTCATTATATGTTATGATGTCGCGTTTTTTCTTATTTTATTGGTAATAACCTCACTTATCCTGTTAGACCTACGAGCTCTGTTATTTGACCCACAGCAGAGTCATATTTTATTAAGCTACTGCACTTCTCTGGGTCATTTTGTACCACCACTGAACTAGTTTTCTCAGGTAGGCTATAATATAACCTATAACACTGATATCTATCTTCTTGTCACATGCACTTTGTGGAAGACTGTGCCCATGACTGTCACTGAAAAGAATAACTTTGCCTGATTCCTTGGAAGCACTCGGCTTTCCGTTATTTGCTGACAAAAAATCATCCATTCGTTATCCTTGGCTCCAGTGGTGAACTGTGTTGATTCGCCAGGTTAAGGTTTGAATCCCGTTCATTGGCTTCACCAAACTGTAGGAAAACGCTGAATCGATTTTCTAGTAGTAATAGGCCTACTGTGAGCAGCTTGATATTTTGATAAAAGTTCATACCAGTAAAAGTGACTATATTTCTCTTCAATTCTTCTTTAATACCAGCCAATTCTTCCTGAAGGACACTAATATCATACCGTACCTCTTTCTTGTATTTGTTTGTAGATGGTAATAGCTGATGAACATGAAAATATTCTATGAAAAACTATTCTCTGGTGTACTCAATTAGAGGTGACGGTGTATATAAATAACTCATTTTGTACACGGTTTTTACCTTCTCTATGCTCTCCACTTGCTCTTCAGGTGTGTCCAGATGTTCTCTAAACCATAGGCGATGATGACTGGGATTACTTTAAGCTGAAATATGCTTAATTTGCGATGATTCTGATTGAGTTCATTGCTTTATTTACGGCATGTTGATAGCCGATAGGACTACCGATGCGATGTTTCCAGATTTAACAACATGGCTTGTAAGAAATAAAGAAGGCAGTGGCATAGCTCGTGTTCGGGGTCAGTTCAGTCATACTAAAATTATATTTTGAACATTATATCAAAAACATACATATTATAGTTTTAGGCAAGCCTGGTAGGGGTTCAAATAAGAAGAAACACAAATTGCGGTAACATAAAATTGTATTGTCTTTGCGGAATATTTTATTTCTCACTCTCATGTTACCATACAACCGTTTTGGGGATGCAATTAAAAAGAAATTCAATATCATTTTCATTTTTCCCTCCCCAAAAACCTGCGATATAATAATATAAGTCACATATTACCATACCTCGTATTGTTTTCTCTATGTCCAGGGTAGAGAAAGTTATGTGACTGCATTATTTTAGAGGATTTCATTCCTTAATATTTATTTACAACATGAATTATATTGATAGCTTTTCTATTTTGTGAAAGTTCCACTTCAATTATTTCCAAACCCATCTGAGACCACTGGAAACAATATGTTGCCATGCCAACTGTGATTTGGATTTGATAATTCTGTGTAAAAAGGATTAAGTATACTAAAAAACATTGGGTTTTTGGTATTTAAAATCAAAATGTTGCAACATCCTTTCTTAGTGAGCACTTACGTTATGAAACGAAGGTACTGTCAAAATTCCAAGTCTCTGCCTATTATAGTTTAGGCTCTACGTTGATTCCTGTCAGTCAGTCAGGACAAAGCCTTTTATATATATAGAGATTGTTTACAAAAAGCCATTCATATATTATGCATCTATACCGCACTTCGTATTGTTGCGGTTCATTGTTGTTCTGCCATTCTGGTGGCTGCGAGAATATGACGTTAACAAATGGCTGACTATACCTTTAATTATAATTAATTATTATACGGTATTTTTATTTTATTTTATTTCATATAATTTAGAGAACTTTTACTAAAACATATTGTATGCACCACTTACGCAAAAGCTTTTTCTGACTCATCCAATATTTCGGTCTCGGCCGCTATGTTAGATTCGTCCGCTAAAGCGTTATTTTGCGTACTTGATACATAAATAGCTATAAAAACACTATTTTATCATTTCGTGACGAGTCAAAAGAAGTAGGGTACCGGTAGTATTAGAATGGAATGGGTAAGGAAATACTGGCGGAGGGATGAAAGCCAGGCCCGACGAGAGGGAGGGGCAGCCGGGACTGCAGCCCCGGGGCCCGGCCGAACAGGTTATATTTTTTACATTCTAAATTTACTCTAAAGTAAAATTTGTTATAAGTCAATAAACAGTTTAAGTTATGTTTTTTTGTTTATTTTACCTGCATTGTCCTGTCGTATACCGGAATTAATCAATTAATCTGAAACGGATTATTCTTGAAGAAAATTTGTTATTTTTTTAAAAGTAGAAGCAGAATCCTTTTGGACTCAATAGTAGGCCTCACTAACGTTTGACATTTAAAATCATAATTTTCCAAAGATTAAACTGGTACATACAGATAAAATTGTTTCTAATTAGAACATTTTAATGTATTTTTCCGTTTCGTGCCCGGCATCAGTTAACCATTTTGGTGCAAAATCAATAGGCTTCGTCCCATGGGCGTTATAAATGGTATACCAAGTTTTATGAAAATCCGATAAAGCGTATTTGAGATATCGCGCTTACAGACACACGGACAGACAGACAGTACTGTCTACCAGACAATCTCATAAAGTACCGGTGCCATTCTGGCACTTAATAATTATGTAATATCATTACATAATCTTTTTGTTGCATCTCTATATATATAAACGGCTTTGTCCTGACTGACAGGAATCAACGTAGAGCCTAAACTATAACGGGTAGAGACTTGGAATTTTGACAGTACCTTCGTTTCATAGTGTAGGTGCTCACTAAGAAAGGATTTTGAAAAATTCTGATTTTAAATGCCAAAAACCAAATGTTTTTGAGAATACTTAATCCCTTCTTACACAGAATTATCGAATCCGAATCACATTTGACATTAAAACATATTGTTGCCAGTTGGTTTCAGATGGGCTTGGAATTAAATTAAATGGAAGTTTGACAATTACAGTTGACTTTGTCTATTTTTGTCATACCTTGAAATTAAACTTTCGCGATCGCTTGAATGTTGTAAGCCCTAATATGGTCAAACATCGTTCGATTTGGACGAAACTCACTATACAGGGGTTTTCTGGACCAAGGAACTCGAATCAGAGGTCGCTTTTACCAGGTGACGCTATCTAATCGTGGTATGTAGTCCACGTGATTTAGGTGTTAATAAATATAATGATTTAACTATTATGCTCTTAATTTTTAATTTTTGAAATAATTATCGCGGGCGAAGTTGCGGGCAAATGATAGTACATTATAAAGGGCGAGTTGGGTAGTGAATTTAATATTTGACGGGGGCCCGCGGAAAATTTCTCCCTGGGGCCCTTGCTTTCTTTCCACGGCCCTGATGAAAGCACTGGTGTTCTTTTTATGCCAAAGCGTAATTTCGTTCCCAGCCTCCGATCCTATGTATCTGTTACATTCTGTACAGGAATTTCCATAATAATGTACTTACTTTGACACGCATTATGGGTAGAACTCTACTGTGACCTCTCCTTCACACCTCCTGCTTCAATGTGACATTAGGCAAGCTATTCCCTTAAACGGTATCGACTTCGTGACATTCGCATTGCGCAAATACATGTTATATTTTCTCTACATGTTACAATGTTATTTAATCCTTCTTCTGTAGAATAAATGAGAATAAGCCATTCAATTACGTTCGGGCCAGTGCCGTTGCCAGAAAATAATTTCGGGAGGTTCAAAAGTGCCGGAGTATTCGCAGGGCCGTATTTCTAAATAGGCTAAGTAGGCTGCAGTCTAGAGCGGCAAATTTTCAGGGGCGGCAGTTTTGCAATTTATTCAAAATGAAGTATTTCAGATGTTAATAATATTTTTCGTACGAATTTAAGAAAACATGTTACTTAAAAATATGTTTTAGTCCTTCTACATAGCCTACTATCTAAAACTATAACATAGTACAAATTCACAGCACGTGATCTTGTGTAATTTCATTCCACCGTATAGGACAACTTAATTCAAATTGAACACACTTCTTCAGTTAGGCCTACGCAAAAGATAGTCATTAGTAGACTTCGGATTTTAGGTAAAAACCTATTTTAATCCTTAAGGGATATATGGACGAAAACTTGTATATGCATGTTTCATAAGTGACCATAGGCGTAGCGAGGGGGGGTTTCGGGGGTTTGAACCCCCCCCCCATTGATTAAAAAAAGGAAAATTGTATAATAATAATAATAATAATAAAGTGATTGTAGTAGCATAGTGATGGTGGTGGTGGCAGTAATTCGTTCACTGGCCCCCCTTGACAAAATTTCTGATTCGCAGGGCCGTATTTCTAAATAGGCTAAGTAGGCTGCAGCCTAGAGCGGCAAATTTTCAGGGGGCGGCAGTTTATTCAAAAGTTAAAATGAAGTATTTCAGACGTTAATAATATTTTCCGTACGAATTTAATATTACATGTTACTTAAAAATATGTTTTAGTCCTTCTACATAGACTACTTTTTAAAACTATAACATAATACAAATTCACAGCGTTAAGAAATCTCGTAAGAAAGCTATGCAAATTTGAACATGAAGATTACGTGGGTTGAGTTGTTTTAGAGAAGTTTGTATATTTTCAACAAGTAAACCAGTAATTAACTACATTTTGTGTAATTTCATTTCACCGTGTAGGACAACTTAATTCAAATTGAACACATTTCTTCAATTACGCAAAAGGTAGTCATTAGCATTAAAATATAAAAATATGTTTAAAATAGTGATCACTGTCTCCAAGAACAAATTAATTTATTAATTTCAAAACCCATTTCATTTTTTAACGAATCTTAAAAGAAGTAAGTAAGAAAAAAGTAGATAACTAACTAATTTGATTATATCATTTATTATGTAAACCATTAAAATTGTAGTTTTATCTAAACTAATTGAATTTTATGAACTCTATCCTTTTGTTGTATAAAACAAATGTATTAAGCAAATATGAACTATAGAGTGGGCGGCAAATGGACTTTAGCCTATAAGTGGCATATCCTTAAATCCGACCCTGGGTGTTTGGGCGGTAGGCCTATGGAATACTGAACTAATGAGAATCACATTTTACGCTATTTTAGCACTGAAAAACTAGTTAGCAAATTTGTTTACTATACTCTAAGACAATGCCAACACAAACAAGAAATCGTTGCCTAAGTTATAACACTTATTACTATTTAGAAGAAAAGTTAAATAACACTAGTCATTACGCTGTGAAAAAATTATTGCAAAATAATACTTGATACACCAACAAGACTGGTATAATTTAATAAATATTTAAATAATAACACAAAACTAGAATTTTTTGTTTTGATTTTGGGGGATTCCCCATCCCAACGCCACTGGTTCGAGTAGGCCACTATCATGTTTGAGATCAGGGGTTCCCAATTTCAACAGTTTCGAGGGTCAATATTGTGTCCACGAGTAGACGTAATTCATGCAATTTATGTAAAAACGATGCTGCAAAGATTGCTGCCGAAAGCTTGGAACCAAACCTCCAACTCACCCGGTTGGAAGTCCGAGAAACAATAATACATTCTCAACACCGGGAAAGCCTCCAGTCACAATAAATATGTTATAATTTTTTTTCTGTTAAATAAATTATTTAAATGAAACATCTAGCAGTTGAGTAAGTAATCGCGGGTATATGCAGGGCCATAGCGTGATTTTTTGGCGCCCGGGGCAAGATTTCGTCAGGCGCCCCCCCCCCAAAAAAAAACTTAATCCCACGTGCACCCACCCGACATTCCACCTATCTGTAAGGATTCAAACACAAACACACAGCGAGCGACGTGACGCGACACTATCAAATACATATAAACATAATGGGGTTAAACACGCATTATTATTAGGTTATTATTATTAACAGTATACAAGCAAATCCAGCTGTTCAATTTTGAGCAAATATTTATTTTGGGGTAACTTAGAAAATATAAAGTTATTAGTGTCAAATATTTATTTGTTCAATAAATACAAACAACGTAATATTCAAAATTCAGTTATACTTAACTTTAAAAAATACGTTATGTACATCTAACATATTATTTCAAATTTTGTTGTTTTATTTTTGCCGTTACCACGGCGCCTCCCTGGTCGCGGCGCCCGGGGCGATCGCCCCGGTCGCCCTGCCCACGCGACGGCCCTGGGTATATGCTCATTTAACTGATAATCTGAAATTCTTAGCTAACATTTAATTTATTAATATTAATGTACTGATATTAATGAAGTAAAGAATAAAACCAGAAATTACGGAGATGTACAAGTACCAAAAATAATTTTATAGAGTACCAAAAAAAAATAGCCCTGGCAGTATTATAACAATCTTAAAAAGGTTATGTTTTTAATTAGTGTCTTTTACAGTTTCAAAAATTGTTCTTTTCGTAACGTTGAATGATTCACTGATATATTTTTAATGTTGGCAGTTTCTAGTTGTTACTTAAGAGGGGGGGGGGGGGGCATACAGCTTTCGATGCTGAAAAATAGGCGAAGTTCATTTTTTTCTCAGCAATGAATTGTTCTGTAGTCTTGTAATCTGGCATGCACTATATTGACTATTTCTACAATTGCATACAATTTTAAGAATTAATTTAACTATTGCAGTTATTGGTACTTATCATTACAAAATGGCAATCAAATTTTGTGCACTGAAGTGCCGTTTCCCTGATAATTTTCATAAATACCAATATTTCTGAGTGATTATTTTTTCTATCCATTTGTAAATATCATATGAACAACATAATATAGAATCTTTGGATTGTCTGCAGTATAAATATTTTTAAACAATAATTCATTACTTGTTATTTTTTTACAAATTTTTAAATCATAAATATTTTTTAAAAAAATTAACTATTACAGTTACATCATTGATTCTAGATATTGTTGTTTAATAATATCAAATACACTTTAATGCAAAATTTATCTGCAATATGTTAATAAATGCTTGAGTTACGAGGGAAACGACATTTCAGTGCACAAAATTTGGCTGCCATTTTGTAATGATAATTACCCATAACTGTAATAGATTAATTAATTATGAAAATAGTATGCAATTATAGAACTAGTCAATATATAGCATGCCAGACTACAAGGCTACAGAACAATTAATTGCTGAGATAAAAAAATAATTAACTTCACCTATTTTTCAGCATCGAAAACTGTATGTCCCCCCTTAAAAGCAATTTAAGTGGACAAAAATTTTCTAAATTTGTAGCGGCCTGAAGCCGTTCATGCAGTATGGCAATCCTTTACCAGTTAGAACATTTTGAAATAAATTCTCTTCGTTGAATACTGTTTTTATTTTCTGATCAATACATTCTTTTATAGATTCAGTGTGTGAAACATGTAGGCCTAGGCTTTGATGTAAATGTTAAGGTGTCAAGGATAAGCTATTATATTCCTGTCCAATGATATGAGTCAATAGATCCATAACAAAGTTCACGCTTTTCTATCGACCAAGTGTTTTCTACTGTATAGTAAGGCTATACTAAATTAATACGCCTTTTAAATTCTTGTATGTTAGGCTGACCAGATTTTCTTAGCCCAACAAGGGACAAAGCCAATTTCAAGAATAAATATCGATGGCTTGGTTCCAGATGTAGCTATCTGCAAAATTTTCAATTTTGGGATTTTTGCACCAACTGACTCGCAATAAGATTATCTCTAAGTTCCCAATGTTTCAAACTGATATGTTTAATAATGGAGCCACTAACCAACCAAAGTACCAAAGTAGTTATGTGAAAAATGTTGATTTGATATTTATTTCTGAACTTTACTTGTATCGCAACTTCCAAAGCCGTAGGCCTATATGAACTCTGTAAAACAATACGTTGTCATGAGAACTGATTTGCATTTGATAAATTCTTTCTAATATATTACCATAAAATAGGTGCTAAATTGGGCATTACTCCGGTACCGGTCAACCAATTTGATCCAAAATCAATAGGCTTCTTCCCATGGACATTATAAATGCGTATACCAAGTTTCATGAAAATCCGATAAAGCGTATTTGAGTTATCGCGCGTACAGATACATGGACAGACGGACATTTTCCCGTCTACCACATAATCTCATAAAGTAATTATCTGGCACTTAATAATAATAATAATAAAAATAATAATAATAATAATAATAATAATAATAATAATCGAAGGCTACAAAAGGCAGCCTTACAACACCTTAAGGAGGCAGGTATAGCTTCATTTTTATTGAAGTAATAGATTTACTCAATTTTTGTGTTAGTAGGCTACACATGGCTCATACAGAACAGCAAATTAATAGCCTGCACCGAAAATCCAGACCCGACACTTCTGGTTTTCCTATTTTTTTTCCATTTCACTATTATTATTATTATTATTATTATTATTATTATTATTATTATTATTATTATTATTATTAATATTATTATTATTATTATTAGTATTATTATTATTATTATTATTCCTTCCTTGTTTCCTGTATTGACTTACCATGAGGGTGACTCCATTACCGGCCAGAGAGTCCGCCAGCAGCTTTGTGAGTTTGCTGTCTCTGTACGGGATGTGGCCTCCCTTCTTGCGGGCGTCGCTCAGAGAGGCTATACAGTACCCTGCAATATCGACAATAAATTTATTAACACATGTTTAGACGAACAATATCACTGGGATGTGTTAGAAAGCAGTAGTGATGGGAGTTATCGAGTAATAGTAAAAGCAACTTTTATTAGGAGATTTTTGCTCTGTGACGTAAAATGTGCGTGGTACAGGGCATTAAAGGCATTACAATTTGGCGCTCTAAGTCAATAATGAAGCGAAATAGGGTTAAAATTTTCATTAAATTGACTTCACGCCTTCTTAGTGATCGATAAAAACCCGATTCTTAATAATTCATCAAATGCTATATTATAAGTTAGTGTTTCCATAATCAGCAAAATTTATAGGCTAATCACATGACTGGTCGCCACTGTCATAGTTTGTTTAATCATTACTCCAGTGTTAACAACGAAGTTCCTTTGTTTTGCATTTTTTCAAGTGTTAGAAGTCAGTGGCTGCCATATCCTGGGTGATTCTATGCTGTAACAAGAAAAATTGAATCCGTGGAGCAAAAATCTCCTGATAATAGTTGCTTGTCTATTTACCCTCTATACACAGGTAAAATATTTCGGTGTTACTTATTAACACAATGTATAAAAATTTAATAATTCATCTATGTCTATTCCGATTTATCGCAAATCTACTAACCTGATGGAGGAGAAATTTTGTATGAACGTAGTTTCTATACCCGGAAAGGTTATAGGACTATAGGCCTAGTGATTGAATCATTCTCTATGCTCCATCAATATTACAATAACTAAAATTCAATATCAGGTAACATAAACATTTTCCATTACTGAATAACAAGACAAACAGATGAAAATCAATATTCGTGGCCTACTGGTAAACATGTAAATATGTTTTTACACTCCTTAGCTAGTAAGTGGTACTTACGAACGTTGTTTACATGGATCGTAAGTTGACATTCCCACACAGTCTTGTTGCTAAGGGCGGTTGCGACGAGGTTAAATTACTTACGGTCCAAGCGCTACGTCATAATTCATTACGATACACTTCATAATACAAGCCTTTATGGGCACGGCCCCCAGGACAAATATTCGGTTCCCATAACAACAAACACATGCGAATCACTTTCTGAAATAAACATCTATTTTCAAGAATGTATTTACATAATATTTTCAGGTAATATCACAATTAATATAATTAAATTGATATAAATAATCATCGTGCAAAAAATAGCATGCAACACACGGGCCGTAAAGGCATTTACGGGTCTCGAAAACTGCGCCTCGGGTTTTCAATCTGTTTCCTCGACCCGTAAACGTGCCTTACGGCACTTGTATCGCAATATACTATTTGGAGCACTTTTACGAGGTTAATGGAACTATTAAATAATATTTTACCATGTAAACTTATAACCTTAGGGGCTGAATTTTGTAAAATTCTTTCTTAGTGAGTTTCCACATTATATAATACAATTACTAACTATATTTTATGTTTATAGCTTCGGCTATGAATCCTCACTCAGGACAAATTAATTTATGTAATATATAGCCGGTAGGCTTACGCGGTAAACATAGAAATTTACCTTAAGAACATATAGAGCACGAAGTCTGAAGGAGTCTCCAACACAATGGTCGCCATACCAACTTCGCATGCTTGTCTTGACGACTGAAGATGTCGGAATGAAATGGCCAATCCAGTGCAGAGTTCACATTAAATTTTCAGCAGCCAAGATCAATCCTTGCGCAACTAACAGTCATCTGTCAGTAACTGTGCCACGTAGGCTATCTTTCCGCCGACACCAATAAATTAACTTAAGGGCAACGGATAGAGTTATATGTTGAAAAAATTGAGTTGTTTGTGGATATAGTACAGTGAAACCCATGTATAAAGAAGATCGATATAACGATAAACCCGCATATAGCGATAATTTTGTTTGGTCCCGGCGAATTTCCTTTCGTAATAATGTTAAATGTAACTAACTATAACGATGAAGATATTTTAGGAACACACTTTTATAACGATATTTGGAGGTTGAACTGTTACTGCAAACCAGTAGCTTAGCCCCATGGCATCAGATCGGTTGCGTGCACATTGGCACACGTGCACATCGGCACAATCGCATTTTCGTGCACATTGGCATATTATTTTTATCTTGCAATATCATCGTGCTCATCGCCACTCACCCTTCGTAGGGGTGGACATAGAGACAAAGTTGGAATTACATTATCGTATTGAATGCAATGGAGTTCACAGTAACTGCTAGATAGAGGGTCAATCCATTAGAAATGAACCAAATTTAATAAAATTTGTTGATCGAAATTTTTGATTTTCCTAATTTTTTTACCAGTTATTTCCCAACTAAAGGTGAGTTCAAAACTATGGTAAAAAAATTTTTGGGCTCATACTTTTTTTTTGGCGGCCATTTTAAGTTTGCTTTTTAACCATATTCCAGTCGAAAACATGTTTTGCACAAATGTATGTAACTCTGTTAATTTTATAGATAACAAGACAAAATAAACACCAAAATTATCAGAATGAAATGCTCTACATTTTTGTTTTAACACAATATTACCTAAGTAGTGAGGAAAGTGAAGAAAAAAATTCAAATCTACAAATTGAAAATTGACTTAAAACGGGAGTTTTAGTGCCGCAAAATTATTAGAAGGAAGAAAGACTCGCCCTTAATTTTTTTTCTGGTGTAGATCTACTATAGGACTATTCGCTGTACAAGTTTAAAGCTTGAGAACTTTGCGGTTTTTTTTATACAGTTTTTCAAAAATGCCCAAACCCATATTTTGGCAATATTTCAAGTAGAATATCTCAAAAGGGACTGAGTGAAAAATTATGAAATTTACATAGATAACACCTCTTTATGATATAAAGATGTGATATAAATTTGATGACTGAGACTCAACTGGTTCCCGAGTTATAGTGCATCGAAGTTGGCCATAACTGCAAACTATGCACACTCTTCAAAGGTTTGAGGAAACCAAAAATTTATCATGTTAACTGATGAAATGTAGCCTACATATACAACTCTTTTTTGTAACAAACTTAGGCTCAGAAAAATTTTATATTTAAAATTACAAAGTGAATTTTTACTATTAAATTACCGTTAAATTTCGTGTGCCTATAACGCAATTTTTGGCCAAATTCAAAGCAGTGTTACTCTGGAACCAGTTGAGTCTCAGTCACCAAATTTATATCACATCTTTATATCGTAAAGAGGTGTTATCTGTATAAATTTAATAATTTTTCACTCAGTCCCTTTTGAGATAATCTACTTCAAATATTGCCAAAATACGATTTCGGCCGAAAAACTGTTACAAAGAAAACTTAAAATGGCCGCCAAGAAAAAAGTATGAGCCTAAAAAATGTTTTGAACTCACCTGATATTGGGGAGTAACTGGTAAAAAAATTAATAAAATAAAAAATGTTGAGCAAAAAATTTTATTCAATTTGGTTCATTTCTAATGGATTGACCCTATTTTGGCACTGTTTGAAGTAGAATATCTCAGAAGGGCCTGAGTGAAAATTATGAAATTTATACACATAACACCTCCTTACGATATAAAGATGTGATAATAATTTGGTGACTGAGACTGAACTGGTTCCAGAGTTACAGTGCATCGAAGTTGGCCAAAAATTGCAAACTATGCACCGAAATTTCAACGCTCTTCAAAGCTTTGAGGAAATTATAAATTTGTCATGCTAACTGATGAAATGTAGCCTACATGTACAACTCTTTTGTGTAACATACTTAGGCTCACTAAAATTTTGCATTTAAAATTACAATGTGGATTTTTACTATTAAATTACCGTTAAAATTCGTGTGCGTATAATGGCATTTTTGGCCAAATTCGATGTAACTTGGGAACCAGTTGAATCTCAGTCACCAAATTTATATCACATCTTTATATCATAAAGAGGTGTTATCTGTATAAATTTCATAATTTTTCACTCAGTCCCTTTTGAGATATTCTACTTCAAATATTGTCAAAATACGGTTTTGGGCATTTTTGAAAAATTGTATAAAAAAAACCACAAAGTTCTCAAGCTTTAAACTTCTACAGCGAGTAGTCCTATAGTAGATCTACACCAGAAAAAAAAATTAAGGGCGTGTCTTTCTTCCTTCTAATAATTTTGCGGCACTAAATCTCCCGTTTTAAGTCAATTTTCAATTTGTAGTTTTGAATTTTTTTCTTTACTTCCCTCACTTCTTAGATAATATTGTGTTAAAACAAAAATGTAGAGCATTTCATTCTGATAATTTTGGTGTTTATTTTGTCTTGATATCTATAAAATTAACAGAGTTACATACATTTGTGCAAAACATGTTTTCGACTGAAATATGATTAAAAAGTAAACTTTAAAAGGCCGCCAAAAAAAAAAGTATGAGCCCAAAATTTTTTTTACCATAGTTTTGAACTCACCTTTAGTTGGGAAATAACTGGTAAAAAAATTAGGAAAATCAAAAATGTCAAGCAACTTGGCCTGGTTCATTTCTAATGGATTGACCCTAGACAGAAAGACAAACACTTTCTTTTATTATTATAGATACATACTGTGTACATTAATATTATAATTGAATTGTTTAGAAATCATTCATAAAGTATCTGCCTGCGATTGAATGAGACCTTGAATTAACCTAACCTAACCTAACCTAACCTAACCTAACCTAACCTAACCTAACCTAACCTAACCTAACCTAACCAAACCAAACCTAACCTAACCTAACCTAACCTAAACTAACCTAACCTAACCTAAACTAACCTAAACTAACCTAACCTAAACCAACGTGAGGTAGCTTTACGTAACGTGAGGTTACGTAGCTTGACGTAACGTAACTTGACGTATATTTACGTACCTTGACGTATATTGACGTACCTTGACGTAAATTGACGTAATTGACGTACCTTGACGTAAATTGACGTACCTTGACGCAAATTGACGTACCTTGACGTATATTGACGTACCTTGACGTAAATTTACGTAGCTTGACGTAAACTTACGTACCTTGACGTATCTTCACGTAAATTTACGTATCTTGACGTATATTTACGTATCTTGACGAGAATTTACGTACGTTGAGGTAAATTTCGGTACCTTGACGTAAATTTACGTACCCTGACTTACAATTACATACCCTGACGTAAATTGACGTAAATTGACGTACCCTGACGTAAATTGACGTACCCTGACGTATATTGACGTACCCTGACGTAAATTCACGTACCCTGACGTAAATTGACGTACCCTGACGTAAATTTACGTACTCTGACGTATATTGACGTACCTTGACGTAAATTTACGTATATTGGCGTTAATTTACGTACCTTGACGTAAATTTACGTACCTCGACGTAAATTTCGTACCTTGACGTATCTTGCCGTATCTTGACGTAAATTTACGTATCTTGACGTAAAGTAACGTATCTTGACGTATATTTACGTATCTTGACGTAAATTTACGTACCAAGACGTAAATTTCCGTACCTTGACGTAAATTTACGTACCTTGACGTAAATGTACGTACCTTGACGTAAATTTACGTACCCTGACGTAATTTTACATACCCTGACGTATATTTACGTACCTTAACGTATATTTACGTACCCTGACGTATATTGACGTACCGGGACGTAAATTTACGTACCTTGATGTATATTTACGTACCTTGACGTAAATTTATACCCTTACGTATATTTACGTACCCTGACGTAAATTTACGTACCCTAACGTAATTTGACGTACCCTGACGTATATTGACGTTCCCTGACGTATATCGACGTACCCTGACGTAAAATGACGTAAATTAACGTACCTTGACGTAAAGTTATGTAGCCTGACTAATATTTATGTACCCTGACGTATATTTACGTACCCTGACGTAAATTGATGTACCCTGCGGTAAATTGACGTACCCTGATTTAAATTGACGTACCCTGACGTAAATTTACGTACACTGACGTATATTGACGTATATTGACGTATTGGCGTTAATTTACGTACCTTGACGTAAATTTACGTACCTCGACGTAAATTTCGTACCTTGACGTATCTTTCCTTATCTTGACGTAAATTTACGTATCTTGACGTAAAGTAACGTATTTTGACGTATATTTACGTATCTTGACGTATCTTGACGTATCTTGACGTATCTTGACGTAAATTTACGTACCAAGACGTAAATTTCCGTACCTTGACGTAACTATACGTACCTTGACGTAAATGTACATTCCTTGACGTAAATTTACGTACCTTGACGTACCTTGACGTAAATTTACGTACCCTGACGTAATTTTACATACCCTGACGTATATTTACGTACCTTTACGTATATTTACGTACCCTGACGTATATTGACGTACCGGGACGTAAATTTACGTACCTTGACGTATATTTACGTATCTTGACGTAAATTTACATACCCGTACGTATATTTGCGTACCCTGACGTAAATTTACGTACCCTGACGTAATTTGACGTACCCTGACGTATATTTACGTACCCTGACGTATATTGACGAAACCTGACGTTAATTTACGTATCTTGACGTAAATTTACGTACCCTGACGTACCCTGACCTAAATTGACGCACCCTGACGTAAATTGACGTACCATGACGTAAATTGACATACCCTCACGTAAATTGACGTACCCTGACGTAAATTTATGTACCTTGACGTATATTTACGTACCTTGACGTCTCTTGACGTACCTTGACGTAAATTTACGTACGATGACGTAAATTTACGTACTATGACGTAAATTTACGTACCCTGACATAAATTTACGTATCTTGACGTATGTTTACGTATCTTGACGAGAATTTACGTACTTTGACGTATATTGACGTACATTCACGTAAATTTAGAGACCTTGACGTAAATTTACGTACCCTGACGTATATAGACGTTCCCTGACGTATATCGACGTACCCTGACGTAAAATGACGTAAATTAACGTACCTTGACGTAAATTTACGTATCTTGACGTAAATATACGTACCTTGACGTAAATTTATGTAGCCTGACTAATATTTATGTACCCTGACGTATATTTACGTACCCTGACGTAAATTGATGTACCCTGACGTAAATTGACGTACCCTGATTTAAATTGACGTACCCTGACGTAAATTTACGTACTCTGACGTATATTGACGTACCTTGACGTATATTGACGTACCTTGACATAAATTATATACCTTGACGTAAATTTACGTATATTGGCGTTAATTTACGTACCTTGACGTAAATTTACGTACCTTGACGTATCTTGCACTATCTTGACGTACATTTACGTATCTTGACGTAAAGTAACGTATCTTGACGTATATTTACGTATCTTGACGTAAATTTACGTACCATGACGTAAATTTCCGCACCTTGACGTAAATTTACGTACCTTGACGTAAATGTACATACCTTGAAGTGAATTTACGTACCTTGACGTAAATTTACGTACCCTGATGTATATTTACGTACCTTGACGTATATTTACGCACCCTGACGTATATTGACGTACCGGGACGTAAATTTACGTGCCTTGACGTAAATTTACATACCCTTAAGTATATTTACGTACCCTGACGTATATTTACGTACCCTGACGTAATTTGACGTATTCTGACGTATATTGACGTACCCTGACGAAAATTTAGGTACCTTGACATTTATTTACGTACCTTAACGTCTCTTGACGTAAATTTACGTATCTTGACGTATGTTTACGTATCTTGACGAGAATTTACGTACTTTGACGTATATTGCCGTACCTTGACGTATATAGACGTACCTTAACGTAAATTGACGTACCTTGACGTAAATTGACGTACCCTGGCGTAAATTTACGTATCTGACGTAAATTGACGTACCTTGACGTATATTGACGTACCTTGACGTAAATTACATACCTTGACGTAAATTTACGTATATTGGCATTAATTTACGTACCTTGACGTATCTTGCACTATCTTGACGTAAATTTACGTATCTTGACGTAAAGTAACGTATCTTGACGAATATTTACGTATCTTGACGTAAATTTCCGCACCTTGCCATAAATTTACGTACCTTGACGTAAATGTACATACCTTGACGCAATTTTACGTACCCTGACGTATATTTACGTACCTTGACGTATATTTACGTACCCTGACGTATATTGACCTACCGGGACGTAAATTTACGTACCTTGACGTATATTTACGTACTTTGACGTAAATTTACATACCCTTACGTATATTTACGTACCCTGACGTAAATTTACGTACCCTGACGTATATTGACGTACCGGGACGTAAATTTACGTACCTTGACGTATATTTACGTACCTTGACGTAAATTTACATACCCTTACGTATATTTACGTACCCTGACGTAAATTTACGTACCCTGACGTAATTTGACGTACCCTGACGTATATTGACGTTCCCTGACGTATATTGACGTACCGGGACGTAAATTTACGTACCTTGACGTATATTTACGTACCTTGAAGTAAATTTACATACCCTTACGTATATTTACGTACCCTGACGTAAATTTACGTACCCTGACGTAATTTGACGTACCCTGACGTATATTGACGTTCCCTGACGTATATCGACGTACCCTGGCGTAAAATGACGTAAATTAACGTACCTTGACGTAAAGTTATGTAGCCTGACTAATATTTATGTACCCTGACGTATATTTACGTACCCTGACGTAAATTGATGTACCCTGCGGTAAATTGACGTACCCTGATTTAAATTGACGTACCCTGACGTAAATTTACGTACACTGACGTATATTGACGTATATTGACGTACCTTGACATAAATTACATACCTTGACGTAAATTTACGTATATTGGCGTTAATTTACGTACCTTGACGTAAATTTCGTACCTTGACGTATCTTTCCTTATCTTGACGTAAATTTACGTATCTTGACGTAAAGTAACGTATTTTGACGTATATTTACGTATCTTGACGTAAATTTACGTACCAAGACGTAAATTTCCGTACCTTGACGTAAATATACGTACCTTGACGTAAATGTACATTCCTTGACGTAAATTTACGTACCTTGACGTAAATTTACGTACCCTGACGTAATTTTACATACCCTGACGTATATTTACGTACCTTGACGTATATTTACGTACCCTGACGTATATTGACGTACCGGGACGTAAATTTACGTACCTTGACGTATATTTACGTACCTTGACGTAAATTTACATACCCGTACGTATATTTGCGTACCCTGACGTAAATTTACGTACCCTGACGTAATTTGACGTACCCTGACGTATATTTACGTACCCTGACGTATATTGACGAAACCTGACGTTAATTTACGTATCTTGACGTAAATTTACGTACCCTGACGTACCCTGACCTAAATTGACGCACCCTGACGTAAATTGACGTACCATGACGTAAATTGACATACCCTCACGTAAATTGACGTACCCTGACGTAAATTTATATACCTTGACGTATATTTACGTACCTTGACGTCTCTTGACGTACCTTGACGTAAATTTACGTACGATGACGTAAATTTACGTACTATGACGTAAATTTACGTACCCTGACATAAATTTACGTATCTTGACGTATGTTTACGTATCTTGACGAGAATTTACGTACTTTGACGTATATTGACGTACATTCACGTAAATTTAGATACCTTGACGTAAATTTGCGTACCCTGACGTATATAGACGTTCCCTGACGTATATCGACGTACCCTGACGTAAAATGACGTAAATTAACGTACCTTGACGTAAATTTACGTATCTTGACGTAAATATACGTACCTTGACGTAAATTTATGTAGCCTGACTAATATTTATGTACCCTGACGTATATTTACGTACCCTGACGTAAATTGATGTACCCTGACGTAAATTGACGTACCCTGATTTAAATTGACGTACCCTGACGTAAATTTACGTACTCTGACGTATATTGACGTACCTTGACGTATACTGACGTACCTTGACGTAAATTTACGTACCTTGACGTAAATTTACGTACCTTGACGTATCTTGCACTATCTTGACGTACATTTACGTATCTTGACGTAAAGTAACGTATCTTGACGTATATTTACGTACCTTGACGTAAATGTACATACCTTGAAGTGAATTTACGTACCTTGACGTAAATTTACGTACCCTGACGTAATTTTACGTACCCTGATGTATATTTACGTACCTTGACGTATATTTACGCACCCTGACGTATATTGACGTACCGGGACGTAAATATACGTGCCTTGACGTAAATTTACATACCCTTAAGTATATTTACGTACCCTGACGTATATTTACGTACCCTGACGTAATTTGACGTATTCTGACGTATATTGACGTACCCTGACGAAAATTTAGGTACCTTGACATTTATTTACGTACCTTTACGTCTCTTGACGTAAATTTACGTATCTTGACGTATGTTTACGTATCTTGACGAGAATTTACGTACTTTGACGTATATTGCCGTACCTTGACGTATATAGACGTACCTTGACGTAAATTGACGTACCTTGACGTAAATTGACGTACCCTGGCGTAAATTTACGTATCTGACGTAAATTGACGTACCTTGACGTATATTGACGTACCTTGACGTAAATTACATACCTTGACGTAAATTTACGTATATTGGCATTAATTTACGTACCTTGACGTATCTTGCACTATCTTGACGTAAATTTACGTATCTTGACGTAAAGTAACGTATCTTGACGAATATTTACGTATCTTGACGTAAATTTCCGCACCTTGCCATAAATTTACGTACCTTGACGTAAATGTACATACCTTGACGCAATTCTACGTACCCTGACGTATATTTACGTACCTTGACGTATATTTACGTACCCTGACGTATATTGACCTACCGGGACGTAAATTTACGTACCTTGACGTATATTTACGTACTTTGACGTAAATTTACATACCCTTACGTATATTTACGTACCCTGACGTAAATTTACGTAACCTGACGTATATTGACGTACCGGGACGTAAATTTACGTACCTTGACGTATATTTACGTACCTTGACGTAAATTTACATACCCTTACGTATATTTACGTACCCTGACGTAATTTGACGTACCCTGACGTATATTGACGTTCCCTGACGTATATCGACGTACCCTGACGTAAAATGACGTAAATTAACGTACCTTGACGTAAAGTTATGTAGCCTGACTATTATTTATGTACCCTGACGTATATTTACGTACCCTGACGTAAATTGATATACCCTGCGGTAAATTGACGTACCCTGATTTAAATTGACGTACCCTGACGTAAATATACGTACACTGACGTATATTGCCGTATATTGACGTACCTTGACATAAATTACATACCTTGACGTAAATTTACGTATATTGGCGTTAATTTACGTACCTTGACGTAAATTTACGTACCTCGACGTAAATTTCGTACCTTGACGTATCTTTCCTTATCTTGACGTAAATTTACGTATCTTGACGTAAAGTAACGTATTTTGACGTAAATTTACGTACCAAGACGTAAATTTCCGTACCTTGACGTAAATATACGTACCTTGACGTAAATGTACATTCCTTGACGTAAATTTACGTACCTTGACGTAAATTTACGTACCCTGACGTAATTTTACATACCCTGACGTATATTTACGTACCTTGACGTTTATTTACGTACCCTGACGTATATTGACGTACCGGGACGTAAATTTACGTACCTTGACGTATATTTACGTACCTTGACGTAAATTTACATACCCGTACGTATATTTACGTACCCTGACGTAAATTTACGTACCCTGACGTAATTTGACGTACCCTGACGTATATTGACGTACCCTGACGTATATTTACGTACCCTGACGTATATTGACGAAACCTGACGTTAATTTACGTATCTTGACGTAAATTTACGTACCCTGACGTACCCTGACCTAAATTGACGCACCCTGACGTAAATTGACGTACCCTGACGTAAATTTATGTACCTTGACGTATATTTACGTACCTTGACGTCTCTTGACGTACCTTGACGTACGATGACGTAAATTTACGTACTATGACGTAAATTTACGTATCTTGACGTATGTTTACGTATCTTGACGAGAATTTACGTACTTTGACGTATATTGACGAACATTCACGTAAATTTAGATACCTTGACGTAAATTTACGTACCCTGACGTAAAATGACGTAAATTAACGTACCTTGACGTAAATTTACGTATCTTGACGTAAATATACGTACCTTGACGTAAATTTATGTTGCCTGACTAATATTTATGTACCCTGACGTATATTTACGTACCCTGACGTAAATTGATGTACCCTGACGTAAATTGACGTACCCTGATTTAAATTGACGTACCCTGACGTAAATTTACGTACTCTGACGTATATTGACGTACCTTGACGTATATTGACGTACCTTGACATAAATTATACACCTTGAAGTAAATTTACGTATATTGGCGTTAATTTACGTACCTTGACGTAAATTTACGTACCTTGACGTATCTTGCACTATCTTGACGTACATTTACGTATCTTGACGTAAAGTAACGTATCTTGACGTATATTTACGTATCTTGACGTAAATTTACGTACCATGACGTAAATTTCCGCACCTTGACGTAAATTTACGTAACTTGACGTAAATGTACATACCTTGAAGTGAATTTACGTACCTTGACGTAAATTTACGTACCCTGACGTAATTTTACGTACCCTGATGTATATTTACGTACCTTGACGTATATTTACGTACCCTGACGTATATTTACGTACCCTGACGTATATTGACGTACCGGGACGTAAATTTACGTACCTTGACGTAAATTTACATACCCTTAAGTATATTTACGTACCCTGACGTAAATTTACGTACCCTGACGTAAATTTACGTACCCTGACGTAATTTGACGTATTCTGACGTATATTGACGTACCCTGACGAAAATTTAGGTACCTTGACATTTATTTACGTACCTTAACGTCTCTTGACGTAAATTTACGTATCTTGACGTATGTTTACGTATCTTGACGAGAATTTACGTACTTTGACGTATATTGCCGTACCTTGACGTATATAGACGTACCTTGACGTAAATTGACGTACCTTGACGCAAATTGACGTACCCTGGCGTAAATTTACGTATCTGACGTAAATTGACGTACCTTGACGTATATTGACGTACCTTGACGTAAATTACATACCTTGACGTAAATTTACGTATATTGGCATTAATTTACGTACCTTGACGTATCTTGCACTATCTTGACGTAAATTTACGTATCTTGACGTAAAGTAACTTATCTTGACGAATATTTACGTATCTTGACGTAAATTTCCGCACCTTGCCGTAAATTTACGTACCTTGACGTAAATGTACATACCTTGACGCAATTTTACGTACCCTGACGTATATTTACGTACCTTAACGTATATTTACGTACCCTGACGTATATTGATATACCGGGACGTAAATTTACGTACCTTGACGTATATTTCCGTACTTTGACGTAAATTTACATACCCTTACGTATATTTACGTACCCTGACGTAAATTTACGTAACCTGACGTATTTTGACGTACCCTGACGTATATTGACCTACCCTGACGTATATTGACGTACCTTGACGTATATTTACGTAACCTGACGTATTTTGACGTACCCTGACGTATATTGACCTACCCTGACGTATATTGACGTACCCTGACGTATATTTACGTACCCTGACGTATATTGACGTACCCTGGCGTAAATTTACGTATCTGACGTAAATTGCCGTACCTTGACGTATATTGACGTACCTTGACGTAAATTACATACCTTGACGTAAATTTACGTATATTGGCATTAATTTACGTACCTTGACGTATCTTGCACTATCTTGACGTAAATTTACGTATCTTGACGTAAAGTAACGTATCTTGACGAATATTTACGTATCTTGACGTAAATTTACGTAACATGACGTAAATTTCCGCACCTTGCCGTAAATTTACGTACCTTGACGTAAATGTACATACCTTGACGCAATTTTACGTACCCTGACGTATATATACGTACCTTGACGTATATTTACGTACCCTGACGTATATTGACGTACCGGGACGTAAATTTACGTACCTTGACGTATATTTACGTACTTTGACGTAAATTTACATACCCTTACGTATATTTACGTACCCTGACGTAAATTTACGTAACCTGACGTATTTTGACGTACCCTGACGTATATTGACCTACCCTGACGTATATTGACGTACCCTGACGTATATTTACGTACCCTGACGTATATTGACGTACCCTGACGTAAATTTACGTAAATTTACGTACCCTGACGTATATTGACGTACCCTGACCTAAATTGACGCACCCTGACGTAAATTGACGTACCATAACGTAAATTGACGTACCCTCACGTAAATTGACGTACCCTCACGTAAATTGACGTACCCTGACGTAAATTTAGGTACCTTGACGTATATTTACGTACCTTGACGTCTCGACGTAAATTTACGTACCTTGACGTAAATTTACCTATCTTGACCTATGTTTACGTATCTTGACGAGAATTTACGTACTTTGACGTATATTGACGTACCTTGACGTATATAGACGTACCTTGACGTAAATTGACGTACCTTGACGTAAATTGACGTACTTTGACGTAAATTGACGTACCTTGACGAACATTGACGTATCTTGACGTACCTTGACGTAAATTGACGTACCTTCACGTAAATTGACGTACCTTGACGTAATTGACGTACCTTGACGTAAATTGACGTACCTTGATGTGTATTGACGTATTTTGACGTAAATTTACGTGCCTTGACGTAAAGTTTACGTACCTTGACATAAATTTTTTCGTACCTTGAAGTAATTTCACGTACCTTGACGTATATTTACGTATCTTCACGTAAATTAGGTACCTTGACGTAAATTTACGTACCTTGACGTAAATTTACGTACCCTGACGTATACTGACGTGCCCTGACGTACATCGACGTACCCTGACGTAAAATGACGTACCCTGACGTAAATTAACGTACCTTGACAAAAATTCACGTATCGTGACGTAAATTTACGTACCTTGACGTAAATTTACGTAGCCTGACTTATATTTATGTACCCTGACGTGTATTTTAGTACCCTGACGTAAATTGACGTACCCAGACGTAAATTACGTACCTTGACGTAAATTTACGTACCTTGACGTAAATTTACTTACCTTGACGTATATTTACGTACCTCGACATAAATTGAAGTACTTTGACGTAAATTGACGTACATTGACGTAAATTTACGTACTTTGACGTAAATGTACGTATCTTGACGTAAAGTAACGTATCTTGACGTAAATTTACGTATCTTTACATCACGTAAATTTACGTATCTTTACGTAACGTAAATTTACGTATCTTTACGTAACGTAAATTTACGTACCCTGACGTACCCAGACGTGAATTTACGTACATTGACGTAAATTGACGTACCTTTACGTAAATTTACGTATCTTGACGTAAATGTACGTTTCTTGACGTAACTTTACGTAACGTAAAATGACGTAACTTAACGTAACGTAACACAACGTAACGTAACTTAACGTAAAATACCTTGACGTAACGTAACTTGACGTAACTTAACTTGACGTACCTTAACGTAACGTAACTTGACTAACATCACGTAACGTAACTTGATGTAACGTAACTTGACGTAACGTAACTTGACGTAACGTAACTTGACGTAACGTAACTTGACGTAACGTAACTTTACGTAACGTAACTTGACGTAACGTATAATTGCATAACATTACGTAACATTACGTAACGTAAAATTGCGTAACTTTTCGTAACGACACCTTACGTAACGTGTCTTTACGTATTGTAACTTTACGTACCTTGTCTTTACGTAACGTAACTTTGCGTAACGTTTTGTAACTTTACGTATCTTTTCCTAACGTAACTTTAAGTAAAGTACCTTTACGTAACGTAACCTTTCGTAATTTCACGTAACGAACCTTTACTAACGTAACTTTACGTAACATAACTTAATGTAACTTTACGTAACGTAACTTTACGTATCTTTATGTAACGTAACGTAACTTTACGTAACGTAACGTAACCTAACCTAACCTATCTTTACGTAATGTAACCTAACCTAACTTTACGTAACGTAACGCAACCTAACCTCTCCTTTCGTTAGTTAACCTAACGTAACGTGAGTTAACGTGAGGTTACGTAGCTTTACGTAACGTAACTTTACGTAACGTAACATTACATTACGTAACGTCACTTTACGTAACTTAACGTAACGTAACTTAACGTAACGTAACTTTACGTAACTTTACATAACGTAACTATTCGTAATTTCAAGTAACGTAACTTTACTTATTTTTCCTAACGTAACTTTGCGTAACATTACGTAACGTAACTTTGTGTATCTTTACGTAACGTAACGTAATGTAACTGTACGTAACGTAACGTAACTGTACGTAAAGTAACGTAACCTAACCTTACCTTACCTAACCTAACCTTACCTTACCTAACCTAACCTAACCTAACCTAACCTAACCTTACCCTACCTTACCTAACCTAACCTTACCCTACCTTACCTAACCTAACCTTACCCTACCTTACCTAACCTAACCTAACCTAACCTGACAACCTATCTACGATATCAACGGTCGGTTCCTTAGCCGCGGTAGCTACGGGGTGCTGCCTTGGAGCCGTGGCGAATGAGGCCGTAGGTTTGAGTCTTATATAACTTCTTCTTTTTTTTTATTGTGTTTTGAGTCTCTATGTCCATCCCTGCCCCCAACGTGGTGTGTGGCGATGAGCACGATAACCATTACAAGATAAAAATACTATGCCGATGTGCACGAAAATGCGACTGTGCCAATGTGCACGACACCTATAGGCCCAGTGTAGGTTTCTCTGATGAATCGGTGAAATCACAATTGTACGCTCAAACAACATCATCTCGTTTTCACCCATAATAACGCCACTGATGTAAACACACATTGATTTCTACCCTTCTAGTTCTTTCTTACAGACCGCACTGTGTTCTTCATCTTCTCCAGATAATGAACTCATCAGTGCTGCCTCTCTCCAGAGAGGCTTCTTCTTCCTCCATCTTTATATACCTTAGCCAACAAACGCACCAAAGCGGCTATTGTGACTGGCGTCTTCAATTCACAAATGTTTATGTCTAATACATTGATGTCTTCCAGGAAATCACATTGTGCAATAACACTCAGCTCCGCCGGGATTTCAAAAGGAGCTTTTCCTAGGAAATGTATAATTCAGCTTTTCTTCCTTTTGTTGCCACTAATACCGTGAGTGCTATGTATTTATTGCATAGGCCTAAAGTCAAAGGATAAAATACAGACTGCATATTATGCATAATGTATATTCGTATATTATACATACAGACTGAAAGAGGCATTAATTAAAAGTGGTAATAACCGAGCGAGGTGGCCGAGATGGTAACGTCTTGGACTCGGGAGGTCCCTGGTTCAAATCCCGTGGCCGGTCAATTTTACATGGGGTTTTTCATGGTTTCCCCAGTCGTAAAAGCAAAAATGCCGAATTTGATATTTACATACCATGATTCATCTTCTACATTTCACCCTATAACATATTCATTTAAATTAATATCAGTTGAAATTTACTCCATACAACGATAATAGAAATAATAAAATCAGGTAAACTGATGTAACAAAGTGCCAGTATGTTTTTGTTTAATCAGTTATGACTGCAATTATGATATGCAGAATATGTTTTTTTTTTTTTAAATTCATTTCCAAGTTAAGCTCCAGATTTATTCATTAAGCAGGGCTTACGGAAGATGAAAGGTCTACCATCTCGGCCACCTGGGCCATTTTAACGGTCTAGTTGGATAAGCGCATGTAAATCAATATGTTTTTTGTCATAGCTACCTGTATTTTAATTTCCAAGGCCTTATAAGATCACAGTAAAACAATAGGCTATGTTGTCAAGATAACTGATTTTCATTTTTTTAAATAAATTCTTTCGAATACGTATATTACCATAAAATAGGCACTAAATTGAGCATTACTCCGAAACAGGTCAACCGATTGTATCCATTATGAATAGACGTCTTCCCATGGGCATTATAAATGTGTATACCAAGTTTCATAAAAACCCGGTAAAGCGTATTTGAGTTACCGCGTCTTTAAAATATACACAAAATTGGGTTTTACTCCGGTACCGGTCTACCGATTTGGTCCAATATCAGTAGACGTCTTTCCACGTACATTATAAATGGGTATACAAAATTTCAGGAAAATCCAATAAAGCATATTTGAGTTATCGCGACTTATTATATATTAACATAAAAACACTAAATTGGGCATTATTCCGGTACTGGCCAACCGATTTGGTCCAATATCAATAAACGTCTTCCCATGAACATTATAAATGCGTATACGAAGTTTCATAAATATCCGATAAAGCCTATTTGAGTTATTGCGCTTTTAAAGTAGACACTAAATTGGGTTTTACGCCGGTACCGGTCAACAGATTAGGTTCAAATTCAATAGGGCACTTCTCATGGACGTCATAAATGGGTATACCAAGTTTCATGGAAATCCGATACAGCGTATTTGAGTGATGGCGCCTTTCTATTAGAAAGGCGCCATAATCTATTAAAATAGGCACTAAATTGGGCATTACTCCGGTAGCGGTGAACCGATTTGGTTCAATATCAATAAGGTTCTTCCCATGGACATTATAAATGTGTTTTCCAAGTTTCATGAAAATCCGAAAAAGCGTATTTGAGTTATGGTGCGTACAGACACACGGACAGACAGACGGACAGACGGACAGACAGACGGACAGACATTTTTTCGTCCACCACACAATCTCATAAAGTACCATACTGGCACTTAATAAAAATCCTTTCTTAGTGAGCACCTACATTATGAAACGGTGGTACCGTCAAAATTCCAAGTCTCTACCTGTTATAGTTTAGGCTCTACGTTGATTCCTGTCAGTCAGTCAGTCAATCATTCATTCAGTC
The DNA here is from genome assembly GCA_964059195.1 of Ectobius pallidus. Lineage (NCBI taxonomy): Eukaryota > Metazoa > Arthropoda > Insecta > Blattodea > Ectobiidae > Ectobius > Ectobius pallidus. Next base: position 19,617,673 of record CAXKWD010000002.1, on the reverse strand, counting down.
AGTCAGTCAGGACAAAGCCTCTTATATAATATATAGAGATGAGTTAAATGGTACTTAATAGTGCATCCTTTTCATGTTCTATGTTAATGAAATTTATATAGGCTATTACGCAATAATAAGACATTATGTACTAGTAAGTTGTGCAATATTTACTCGCTAGTTTGTCAATAACATGATAATTATTATTAAATTATTACTAAAAGTATTGAGTCAATGTGTTTTAGGCTGTAGCTTTTAAGGTTTTTTGTTTAATTTAATTGTTTTTGTATCATTTAATGTAGGCTATTTTGTAACATTCAGTATGTTATGTGTCATTTAATGTATTATCATTTCCTAGAAACTGGAAGAAAAGACCTTATATTCTTAACTTTCACACAGTTAAATAAACTATTATTATTATTAATATTAATATTATTGGGCTATTTTAACGGCAAAAGCCAAATACAAGGTGAAATTTAAGCACTGCCCACTCGATATTAACATTTTGTTTCTCAGAGAAGCAGGGTGACCAACTACCCTTGTATATTGTCGCCGACACTCCCGACCGTACCAAATATTAAAACTACGAGAGTATGTGCCTTGCACCCACAGGTTTCCCTTGTACCCAACAGTTTGTCAGTCTGTTCATTCAGAATAAACTAAATAGGTCTATTAAAAATAGTTTTGGTGTGACGGCATGATATCGCGACATTTTGAAATTTACTGGCAACAGGATTCACCCTTTTCTCAGTCCAGCCAATCAGCGACGAGGGCGGTTTCCAGCGCCCCGACGTCCCTCCCCATGCGTCACCTCATACGATCACGTGATGTGGCATTAAATGGCACAAAGAGTAAAAGGACCTTTAGTCTAAAATGTCATGGCGACCCAGAAATAGTTCTGTATGTTTAATTTCCTTCAGTTAAAATGTTGAAGACAAAATAGTAGACTAGATACTTCCGAATAAATGAGGGAATTTAAATTCCCAAGTTTAGTCCAGTCAAATTAGATTTTTTGCTGCATTAAATCATGTAGTTCCAAATGTTTCAGGAATGTGTAGTGGGAGGTCCCCTTAAGAACGCCTAATGTTTTCCCGCCAATTTCAGGTGCCGCGGGGGGTGGGGGGGAGGCTCAAAGGTCCCTTTTTTCAGTTTTTGGCGCAAATCTCGAAAACAGTGCATCGTACAGAAAATGTTATGGTATTCAAAATTAAAGCTTATTAAATTCCCGACAAAACGGTATATTCATATTTATCTTTATATGTTACCGTCTCCGAGAATGAGCCGACGAAAATGGAAAACATGCAGAAAAATTTGTAGCGCCTCACGTTTTTCGTCGAACTCGCCTTCCAATTCTTTAGTTTTCCATTTTACAAGAAACTTGTAAGAAAAGAAGTTGTAGAGAATTACAGGTTCTTCAAGAATATACATACATTTGATAATTTATCTTCATGTAGTCAAAAGTTAGACAGTTTTTAAATTTCGGGGTCGATTTTGAGATTCCGCTAGTAAACTGCCCATCATTTTATTTCCGTTTTCAAATGCTTTAACTCTCTTTATCACTTTATGTATTGTTTATGTAAACATAAATGGTATTTATTACCCATATAACTAATATATACATATATATATATATATATATGTATATATAATAGCTAATAATGCAAAAGTAATAAAAGAGGCTTACACAACCCAATTTCCGCTCACCCTTCCATCCTGTCACACATTTAAAGCTGTTCATACTCATATTCCTCATCGTACAACTCTTCCAAGTCCTCTTGAATGGGAGCATTGTTAGTGCAATCACCGTGGCAATTGTCACAGACAGGTAGCAGTGGATGCCGGAAAGCCGGCATCCACATCTCATACCGCAGCCTGTGGCACAATGACAAAATATGGAGTTGAGCACGCTGTCAGGTGCAATAGGGGCCTTTGTCTTAATAGGAGTCAGATATCCCCATCTTCTCTTGTCCAACCCCAACGTTCAGGTTCTAGAGATTCATTTCCAAACCACTGCTGGACCTGTAGAAACACTCTGCACGAGTGATGTAGAGCAGCATCTTTTGTAGGTGGCAATGAAGACAAGTTCGCTTTCATCTTGGCTGAAGATTTGATGAAGCACATGTACCTGTGGATAAAACACAATAGAATAGAATAGAATATTTATTTATCAAACAGCATGATTCAATGAAGTTAGTACATGCAATACAAAATGAAATGTACCTGTGATGATTGAGGTCATGCTCGTTGGGCGGAGCCTGATACATCAGTAGGAACTTTTGTTCCCCAGCTTCAGCAATATCTCCTGGCGTGGATGTGGAGTCGTAAAACACTTCAGCGATGTTTTTGGTTTCGTTAGGAAACCGCTGGAAACATTTAAGTATGGCTGCTTTACTTTTTCCATAAATCGCAGAAGTGGTATCGCATCCAGTGAAGCAATGGATAAACATAATGTATGGGCTGAATGGCTGTCTTCTGTGTTGCCTCGTCCAGGCTTCATAAAAAACAAATTCGTGTCTCGTGGTGTGAGTGCCACGAGTAAGACGAGCTGGTCTATGTCTTCGCCAACTACCACCACAGTTGAATGAGAGGTATTTTCCAGTCCACACCTAACAATGCTGCAGTCAGCGTCTCCTTTGTCTATGATGACTTGTACACCTTTTGCGCCCAAGGCCTGCGCTAACATACATATCAGCTTGGTTTTGTTCCTTTCGTTGGAAAGGAAGTTTTCCTGCTGAACAGTAGCCACCATGTTCTCATCAAAGTCTATAACCACTGTTCGATGTTGTTCGGCTCTTTTCGTGGAATTCGTGTCTTCGTAACCGTCAAAAACCACAACAGAGTTGTAGCCGTAACGGTTGATCATGTAAGACACATATTGATCGCAGATGGAGGCGAACTTGGTGTTGTTGTTCCACTTTACTCTATGAAAGAGGAAGCCGCCATAGATTACCGTGAAACTGTTCTTCAAGTTAACCATTTTATTGCTTGAAGGAAAGGCATCGTAGAGAGCTGACTTTTTCGTTTTCCTCATGATCCCTTCGTCGAAAAGAGTCATGGGGTATGGGGCTAACTCACACTTCAACAGCTCCTCTACGTCCTCTTTAGTTTTCTGGGTAATTATGGTCCTCTGGAAAATCATTAAAGGCTCAATCACCACCACTCCGTTGTCCAGTTTGACAGTGTTGCTCATAGCAGCCAATGGGACTACTGCGTTCTTACACTGCTTCATTTCTGCGAAGTTCATTCTAACAAAAGTTTCCATTGTACGGGTTCCGATTTCCATTGCTCGGTAACAGTTGATGTTATTGGTTCCTATTACTCCGGTTGAAAGGGACATCAAAGAATCGCGTACAGAAAATGGCGGGTGATCAGCCAACCACTGAGCAAGTTTCCTTCTGTCTTGGTCATTTCTGCTAACTCGTGATGCTCGAAAGTCGACATGCTGTTCTCCACTCACAGAATGGACTAACTAACTATGTATACTACGTCGATTATGTAAACAATAAATAACGTACATAAAAGTTCACATTTTATACATACTGGTATAAAGGCTCACATGCATTTATATATATATATATATATATATATATGTATATATTAGTTATATGGGTAATAAATACCATTTATGTTTACATAAACAATACATAAAGTGATAAAGAGAGTTAAAGCACTTGAAAACGGAAATAAAATGATGGGCAGTTTACTAGCGGAATCTCAAAATCGACCCCGAAATTTAAAAACTGTCTAACTTTTGACTACATGAAGATAAATTATGAAATGTATGTATATTCTTGAAGAACATGTAATTCTCTACAACTTCTTTTCTTACAAGTTTCTTGTAAAATGGAAAACTAAAGAATTGGAAGGGCGAGTTCGACGAAAAACGTGAGGCGCTACAAATTTTTCTGCAGTTTTTCCATTTTCGCCGGCTCATTCTCGGAGACGGTAAAATATAAAGATAAATATTAATATACCGTTTTGTCGGGAATTTAATAAGCTTTAATTTTGAATACCATAACATTTTCTGTACGATGCACTGTTTTCGAGATTTGCGCCAAAAACTGAAAAAAGGGACCTTTGAGCCACCCCCCACCCCCCGCGGCACCTGAAATTGGCGGGAAAACATTAGGCGTTGTTCAGGGGACCTCCCACTACACATTCCTGAAACATTTGGAACTACATGATTTTTTGCAGCAAAACCATCTTTTTTTATCTAATTTGACTGGGCTAGTTAACTTAAGCAACTAGTAGTAGGCTATTTGAAATAGTAGTCATTATTTCTCAGGAAATAAGAAATCTAAATATCTCCCCTCAATATATATAAGCGGCTTTGTCTCCTGACTGACTGACTGACAGAGAATCAACGTAGAGCCTAAACTGTAATACACTGACCGGCAAAAAAATAAAAAAATAAAAAATAAAACACTTAAAGAAATTAAAAAAAAAATAAGTTTAAATAAAAATTATGTAGTAGGCCTAGTGCTTGAAATAAAATTACTGCAATTGTATACGCTTTTAAGATTAAAATTTAATGACACATTTCACACTTAATTCCCCATGTTGCCTCTTGCACCGTGGTGAATGGTGAGCCTAAGGTTACAGCGGCATAACGAAGGCTGCATCCATCATCAATTAGAGCAACAGCTTTGGCAACGTCTTCGAGACTGAGAGGTGTAATTTCAACTAAACTTACTGACAGAATCACTTCGATGCGAAGGGAGACAGTTTCCGTTCAGTTTGGAAGGAAATGACGCAATACAACAATGAAACACCTTGCAATGTGTTGCAGATAATCACATCGGAAACGGCCTATCGCGATGTTTTTTTGTTTTGTTTGGCGATAAAGTGATGAGATATTAAGAAAGCGGATGTGCTGTGTCTATAGCTAATGGTCCAATAAAAATAATAATTCATCCTCACCAACAACAATGTATAAACATCCAACCAATTTATGTTTAATCTTAAAATTACAACAAATTTTACAGTGATCGGGTTTTTTTTGCCGGTCAATGATAGATAGAGACTTGGAATTTTGGCAATACCTTCGTTTCATAATGTAAGTGCTCACTAAGAAAGGATTTTGCAAAATTTTGATTTCTAATGGCAAAAATCAAATGTTTTCGAGGGGACGAATACCTTCCATAAGAAAAAGACGAGCAATTCAATGTTGCGGAAAACAGTATTCAATTGTAAAATTAATTCAAGATGGCCTTGCTCGGTTGCCATCTTGATTCATTTGTTTACAATTCGCAGAGACCTGATTTTTTTAAACAATGGTTGACAGAAGGCGAGAATGAGTGCACGCCTTAATGGGCAAATATTAAGTAATTTGAATGAAACACGGTATGAGTTTTTTTTTTTTTTTTTTTTTTTTTTTTGGGCTAGGGAACTTGAATTTGACGTCTTTCCCCCCCCCCCCCCGGGCGGCACACTTCATTCGTAAAAATCACCACGAAACCGGGTTTAGCAATTGTTTATGCATGATTTGCGTAAGGTTCATGAATCTATGGTTCATTTTAATCGATTCATTTCGAATTTGTATGCCCATATGGTAGCATAAGATTCATTTTGTTCGTTTATTTATATATTTTAACGTTAAATTACGTAATTACGTATTCCTCCAATTTATGAAAAAACGATATCAGTGTTAATAAATATAATGTTTTAATTATTTTTCAGTTAAATAAATGATTGAAGCACAATACCTAGCAGTTGAATAAGTAATCGCGGGCGAAGCCGCGGGCACCTGCTAGTTTTAATATAAAAACACTGTTAATATCAAAGAAAACCTAAACCTCAATTTGAAAATAAACTAAGTGTTGGAATTATTTTCAGACGAATGAACTACTTAAAAAATAATTACATCATAAGATCTAGTATCAAAAGCAAAATACATAATAGGCCTGGGGCCTACTAAAATGTTTAACACATTAATATAGGTAAAAGTATTTTTTTTCGAATAGTTGAACCACTTTCATCTCAATAATAACGTACATTTTAGTTTTTATTGTTATATCTTTCCATACTGTTCATGTTAACATACTCTGTCAATAACAAACGTGTTAATTAAAGAACGTTGCATGACTGCTTTTTGTTTGTAGACACATAGGCGTACCGAGGGGGGGTTTTGGGGGTTTGAACCCCCCCCCCCCCCCATTGAATAAAAAAAGGAAAATTGTATAATTTTTTAAAGTCTGCCCATAAATTACTTAATACAAGTATAAAGCGTGGGAAGCTTAAAACTCGTTATTTTGCGTCTTAATTTTTAAAATTTTCCGGGGGAAGGCCCCCGGAAGCTTAAAACTCGTTATTTTGCGTCTTAACTTTTAAAATTTTCCGGGGGCGGGCCCCCGGAAGCTTAAAACTCGTTATTTTGCATCTTAATTTTTAAAATTTTCCGGGGGAGGACCCCCGGACCCCCCTCTTCCTGGGGACCCCGCGGATGTTATAACCCCCCCATATGGTCGGCCTGGTTACGCCTATGTGTAGACAATCGGCATAATACTATAGATAGTTCACGTGCAGTAATTTTTAATAACCTGAAAGATTTCTTCCATTAACGTGGAATTTTTATTGCTTGATAAATTGCACCAGTCTATCTAGCCACCGCCCTGTCTAGGAGAGAGAGTCATTAATGTCGAACACAGATCCTGTGGAAACGTGCCATCACTTCCAGTGGCTTCACCAGGTGATAGTTTAGTTTAGTTTTTTAAGGGCATAATTCACAAGGAAATAACTAGATTGCGTTTTCCACGCTCATAACAAGAAAAAAAACACATTCGATATGCGGCAACTACTTCACCACCGGTGTATTACGTGTTGTCTAGTCGCGCATCTGCAGGCGCATTGAATTCTCTAATGTACAAAGAATAAGGCTAGGAAGTTAATGCCTATCAGAAGACGAAATATATATGCAAGTAATGCTGTAAATTTATAAAATAGGCTCCGGAGTCAATGAAGAATGCTATTTCATTTTAGTAATTTTAATATTTTACGTCGTTGTTGTATAACTTTTTCTACGGGAAAGGGAATGATAACCATCAATTAGAGACCGGGTTCTTCATACATAGGAGAATTAATTCAGCCATTAGTGTGTTCGAAAACAGGGTGTTTAGGAAAATACTTGGGCCTAAGAGAGATGAAAATGGGACTGGAAAAACAAACTAGAAATTGAATAACGCTGCGGAAGAGGACAAGATACTTACAACACGGTGTTTCTAAACATTGTCACCATCCCACCGATTCCCCGCCTCTAGGAGCAGGGCCCTCCAATACTGAACAATTTTTTTTTCTGCAAACTGTTTATTATCTCTATATACAGGGTGTTAATGAATAACACCGAAATATTTTACCTGTGTATAGAGGGGACATAGACAAGCAACTTTTATTAGGAAATTTTTACTCTATGACGTAAAATGTGTATGCTACAGGGCATTAAAGTCCTTAAAATTTGGTGCTCATAACTCAATAATTGAGCGAAATAGGGTTAAAATTTTCATTAAATTGACTTCATACCTTCTCAGTGATCGATAAAAACCTGGTTCTTAATAATTCATCAACAGCTATACCATAATTTAGAATTTTCATAATCTGCAAAATTTACTGACTAATCACATGATTGCCCGCCACTGCATTATGTTTTTATTCCCAATTCCAGACCTAAAAAAAAATTTCGTTTGTCTTTTTTTCCCTCAGAGTTGAAAGATATCGATCGTCATTTTTTACAATTTTCCCGACCACTACACAATATTCACTGTTCCTTTGTTTCCTATCATTTAAAGTATTAGAAGTCAGTGGCGTGCATATCCTTGGGAGATTTTATGTTTTAACAGGAAGAATTGAATTCATAGAGCAAAATCTCCTAATAAAAGTTGCTTGTCTATGTCCCCTCTATACACAGGTAAAATATTTCGGTGTTATTCATTAACACCCTGTATATAAGAGGCTTTGTCCTGACTGACTGACTGACTGACAGAGAATCAACGTAGAGCCTAAACTATAATAGGTAGAGACTTGGAATTTTGACAGTACCTTCGTTTCATAATGTAGGTGCTCACTAAAAAGGATTTTGAATTTTTTTATTTTAAATGCCAAAAATCAAATTTTTTGAGAATACTTAATCCCTTCTATACAGAATTATCAAATCCAAATTACAGTTCACATGACAACAGTGTATTGTTGGCAATCTTTACATAAGGCTTTGGAAATAAATAAAACAAGACTTTGAAAATTAGAAAAGGTATTAAAATTTATATTTGAGTAAATTGTGTATCTCAAAATTTTGTAGATGATGTAAAATAATCAGTAAATTCAACCTTTTAATCGAAATGTTCGAATTAATCAATATGTTCTTTACAGCTTACAAGTTTCGCGGGCAAAGCCGTAATGGGAAAACATGCAATGATTTGGACGAAAAACACTATGCGGGGTTTTTTTAGCTAGGGAACTCTAATCTGAGGTCTTTTTTTCCCCAGGTGGCGCACTTTGATCGTAAAATGCACCTCGAAACCAGGTTTTTAGTTTTTTTTTTAAATTATCAATCGTTATAATAAAATTGTTTATGCATGATTTTGGTAAGGTTCATGAATCTATGGTTCATTTTAATAGTTTCATTTGGAATTTGTATGCCCATATGGCAGCATAAGATTCTTTTAATTACTTATATTCTTAACGTTAAACAATATAATTAAGAATAAAATTATGTAATTCCTGCAATTTATGTAAAAACGATGCCAGTGTTAATAAATGTAATGTTTTTATTATTTTACTTTTAAATAAATTATTTAAACAAAGCGGTCAAAGCAATACTGGGGAACAATTAGTTTATGAACTCACGTGTAAGCTTTAATAAATATAATGTTTTAATTGTTATGCTTTTAATTTGTAATCTTTGAGTTAATTATCGTGGGCGAAGGCACGGGCACCTGCTAGTATAAGAAAAATCTGATGTGAAAGTCACATAACTTCCTCTGCTCAAATAAAAGTTAGCAGTATTCACATATCCTTGTACAGAATCGCAAGACACAATTTTACGCTGATTATCCTATAAATGCCTCTTCTTCGAATGATGCTACTAAAAGCGCAGGATATATAACAAAAAAAAGTGACTGCAGACGTTTATTGGACTTTCCGCCGTAAAGAATAATTTCCGAAATTGATCGAATATTTCCCTCAGATACTTCTTTACTCTATACATGGCATACAATACATCGTTCTCACTTCACATTCTTATATAGAATAAGAGGCCGTGAAAGAGCGCGTATTCAGTTGTTCACCACGCAAGACGAACTTTCTACAAACAGTGGGTGAACAGAGGGTGGCTTGTAACTACCCTCAGAGAATTTTTTCGAAAAAAAGTTTCAAATAAAAGTTTTAGCTCTCAGTATAAGGAACACATATGTAAATTTTAAAGAAAATCGTTAGAGCCGTTTTCGAGAAAATCGCGAAGGTACGGGCAGAGGAAGTAATAAAGGCTGGATATGAAATCTCTATATATATAAAAGGCTTTGTCCTGACTGACTGAATGACTGACTGAATGACAGGAATCAACGTACAGCCTAAACTATAATAGGTAGAGACTTGGAATTTTGACAGTATCTTCGTTTCACAATGTAAGTGCTCACTAAGAAAGGATTTTGAAAAATTCAGATTTTAAATGCCAAAAATCAAATGTTTTTGAGAATACTTAATCCCTTCTTACACAGAATTATCGAATCCAAATCACATTTGACATTAAAACATATTGTTACCAGCGAGTCTCAGATGGCCTTGGAAAAGAAATGAAAGTAGAATAAATTTGACAAATGAGAGAAACAAATGAGAGAACTATCAATATCCACGAAAATAATGCAGTCACATAACTTTCTTTACCCTGGACATAGAGAAAACAATACGAGGTATGGTAATATATATATTATTATATCACAGAATGAAATTCACGAAAATAATGCAGTCACATAACTTCCTCTAGCCTGGAAATAGAGAAAACAATACGAGGTAAGGTAATATGTTTTGGGAAGAGATGTATGAAAGTGATATTGTATTTCTGTTTAATTTCATTCCGAAAACGGTTTTATAGTAACATGAGAGTGAGAAACAAAATTTTCAGCCACGATAATACAATTTTATGTTACCGGAATTTCTGTTTCTTCTTATTAGAACCCCTCCCAGGCTTACTGTGTACTGTACAAGCGATGGGATGCAAAATTTTACATATAGCCATAAAAGCTATTTCAAACATTTTCTTAGGGGATAGTTTGAGTGTGATAAGTCGTTCTTCCTACTTCAAATTATAAATACCTATATAAGGACCTAGAATTTATAAATCTAAAGTCCTTCATAAGTTAATTTCCAATTACAAAATAAAACACCCGGGCGACGCCGGGCCTTTTAAGCTAGTAAAAAATAAATGCTTCGCAAAACAATAAATAGTGAACAGGAATAAAACAATCCATGTCAATACTGGCATATTGCTTGTGTACTCACCTAGCACCATAAGACTCTTGTTGATGTTGTTGGCTTCCTCCAGGGTTTTCCCCTCGCTGTGGGTCTTCTTCGTCATCTCACTCCCCGCGAGATCCACGAAGTTGATTTTCCCTTGCTTGGAAATGAATACGCCATCTTCTCCCATCTGAAAATTAAAAAAGAAAAGTCAAAATATGGAAAATATTCTTTGCTAGATTTCAAGTACCGTATTTTACGGACCATAAGACGCACCTTGATTTTAGGATAGAAATTTAAAGGAAACGAAATTTAATGCGATTCTAAACGACAAATTTTAAAGGGAATAATACACTAATGGCCGGTTTCTATAAACTCGCGACTTACCTATGGGTAAATTATCCAATGGACAGAATTTAAACAAAAATAACACCAAACCAACACAAATAATTTAAAGATAGCAATCACATACACTTGTGGCGAGATTCTAGATAAATGTCCTCTGGGTAAATATGAAAATGACAGAAAAAATGTTCCTACAAACTCGGGCTAGATCTTTCCAAGGGTAAATCTTCGGGTTAATTTATCCTTTCATGGATGGCTGGATAAAATTTAACCTTTCATAGGATCAATAGTAATATTTAAGCAATGAGAATCAAAGCCTTCTGAATTAAATTAACTGTACAACTCCAAGGCCTTGCTCATTATATCATTGTAGGTTAAATGGAACTAATTTGTCCATGGATAATTTACCCATAGGTAATTCACTAGTTTGTAGAAACCGGGCATTAATTGCATAAATAAATGAATGGAATCAGAGTAAATCACTTGTAACTCACAAACCTGCGTTGTACAAAAACCTCTTTTGTACAGGTGACATCGCCTAAATTCGAACTACCGAACTGATTTCTCATTGGAGACTGAATATACATTTAGGTCATTGCCTTCATTTAAAACACCCGACGAAGACAACTCCTTTCGTATAAAAGAACTCAACATTCCTTTCTTTTCGCATTGTATACCTGACTTCCATCTGCCCTAATTTTACGATTGTGACAAGTCCACTAATGTACAGCCTGGGCGAAAATTTGTAACAATCTTATAGTTTCTAACACCTTGTTTATAACTATGGTATTGTGGCAATATTTACCACATTTTAAATTTTTTGTGTACTTCGGACCATTAGACGCACCCAACTTTCAAGGCACTGTTTCCAAGGTAAAAAAAGTGCGTCCTATGGTCCGTAAAATACGGTACTTAGAAAGATGCCTACTGCACCAAGGAGCTTAGTTCACAAATTGCAATGCCCAAGGTGGCCATGAATGGGTCTAGCCAATCAGAAGACGTTTCTCCATTGTCTATATTCTTTAATATCAGTGTTACTGTTAGTGCAGTAATCTTGTGTTAGTTAATCGAAACCAGCAATATATAGCCCCGGTATCTGTGATTCACGCAGAATTCATTAGCATAAAGATAACATAAATATTCAAACGAAGCCCCGTCATGCAACACTAGGCCTATGCGTGACCCTAGGTCAAGGTCTAACACCCTCTCAGCACCCCTTCAAGGTCACTGCGCGCTAAGCATTTCTACTATAAATAACGATTTTACACTTAAAAATACTGTGAGATTTTAACACTGTATTCTTGAAATAAACTCATGTGTTCTTTCGCGCATTTGTTGTGGTGTTTGTGTTGTTTTTTATTTTATTTACTCGAAACTGCCAACTTTACTGAACTCCCACAAAGGGATAGTTTATTCCCTATTATTTCCTCTGCTGATATGAAATGAAAAAAAAACTTAACCCTTTTAGACCTTAATTTGAATATAGGCAATCACCAAGTAAAATCATCAGTGGGTTCTAAGCTAAGAATCGAAGAGGGCAATTTTAGTAGAAGCGTTGGTGTTCGTAAACGACAGTAATTATAAGATGAAAAAAATCCTCAGGTTGTACATAAAACAATAGTCTATTAATCGTATATCTCTGCTTTTATACAACAATTTTGGATGACGAATTTATACGCCAGTAATAGTGAAAAGTTAAATTTAAATATACTTATTTATTTAGCCTGGTAATAATAAGACCAACTTACAGGTATTCTCTTCCTCTCTAACAGGTTCCCAAGAATTAGGATTACAATACCCAAATAATTAGTCTATAAGAACAATACAGCAAGGAAAAGAAAATAGCATTGCCACTAAAATGAAGATATAAAAAAGTAATAATAACAATAACAATAATAATAATAATAATAATAATAATAATAATAATAATAATAATAATAATAATAACAACCACACACTAATACAAAAAGGAACATAGCAATTATGATTTTTATGATTTAAATACATAGTTAAAGCTAATACTTTATGTACCAGTATAAGTACCACTAAATAATAAAGTACTAAATAAGTACCCGTAGCACTAAATAATAAAGCGTACACACTTCAGAAATGTGGTATTGGAATTTTTGGTATGTTTCTACCGAAGGAATACGCTGTTGATCTGCGCAATTATATTCCTTCCACCCTCAATTATTATTATTATTATTATTATTATTATTATTATTATTGTTATTATTATTATTATTATTATTATTATTATTATTACTATTGTTATGTTATTATTCTGGAGAAAACTGCATACCGACGAGCTTCAAAACCTGTACTCTTCACCGAATACAATAAAGGTACCGGTAATTAAATCACGGAGGATGAAATAGACTGGACATGTTGCGGGCATGGGGGAGGAAAGACATATCTAAAAAAATATTAACTGGGAGACCCGAAGGGAAGAGACCACTTGGAAGACCTAGACGTAGGTGGGAGGAAAATATTAGGATAGATTTAAGAGAAGTAGGATTTGCAAGGGATGGTTGGATGGAGTTAGCACAGAATAGGGTTGAATGGCGGGCTCAGGCAAGCGCGGCAACGAACCTGCGGGTTCCATGAAATAGATAATATTCCTTTAACTTGCCTAGGAATTGTCTTTTGCCATTGAGTAAATATTATTATTATTATTATTATTATTATTATTATTATTATTATTATTATTATTATAGTATGAGACTCCACCGTGAGTGGACGTGTTGTGTGTTCTCTCTGCTATAGTGGTGACCTACTTACTATTTCATTGACAGTGCTTCGATTTTTCAATGGCGCCTAGTGCCGACCTATGCCCTTTGTGTAACAAGGGATTTCAAGGTAGGCAAAAACATTTATACTGTAGTGGGAACTGTAAGGCCCGCTTTCATTTAGTTTGTCTAAATATAACTGATATAGAGGCTACACTCTACCACAAGGATGGTGAGAGCACCTACGTTTGTGATAAGTGCACTCAATTAAGGAAAGCCCTCAGGAATGATGATACTCCTGTTAGATCTAGATCTAATTCAGTTCCTGATGAGAGTATATCTGCAGCTCACATTCACCCAGGGAGGTGTAACACCTTGGATAGCAAACTTGAAGCCATTATTGAGGCTAATAAATCTTCATCAGTAGCAGTGTCAGCTATTACTGAACTGCTGACAAAAATCCTCTCCGAGGTCTCTGACCTAAGAGAGGAAAACAAAAATCTACGGAAAGAGATCTATGGCCTCCGAGATCTCCTAAACGAATCTTCACCACGAGTCCAACAAGGAGCTAGTTCAAGTGGTACCAATATTCCCCAGCAGCCTAGCAAGAAAGTTGCAAATATCATCCAACCGGCTAAATACTCTGAAGTGGTGGCTGCCATCAATAGAGAAACTACCTCTGCCAACAGTGGAAATCCTACCTATACCAGTAATGGTTCAGGTGGTGTTTCAGCTTCCTCAAGCCGCAGTGTCAAACTGCCAGTGCCCAATCGGGCCACTACAAGTGCCAGTTCCAGTGCCAGTGTGTCTAGTGCCATTAATTCTAATCTCGCAGTGCCCACTGCACTCAGTGTCCCGGAATCCGATAGAGGTGACTCCAATGACGGCTTCACAGTTGTATCTAAAAAACCTAGGGTTAAGAAGGCCCCGCTAATAGGAGTTAGGAATTCTTCCTCACTACCAGTAGTTGCCAAACCAACTAGAGGTAAAGCCTTATTCGTGTCACGCTATGGTAACACTGTAAACGCGGAAGATATTGCAGAATCCTTACGTACCCAGGTAAATCTCAAAACATTTGCAGTAACAAAGCTGAAAACTAAATTTAATTCTTATGCCAGTTTTCATATTTCTGTTTGTGAGGAAGATTTCCCTCTTATTAATAATGTAGATATCTGGCCTACAGGGGTGCTGTTTTTTCCATTCCGTGGCCGCCTACAAAAGGAACAAATCGCGCCCATCAGTCCTGACCCAGTTGTATGTAACCCTACAACGAAGTCGCAGGGTAAACCTCCTGAAAAAACTCCTGAAAAATCCAGTAGATCTTCCCCTAGGAAGATTATGGATACACTGCTAGCCAGAACATCTTCTAAAAGCAGCCTTGGAGGGGGCTCTCCTTAACCCTAAATGGCAAATAGTTGTGATCATATGGATCAGTCTATGTTTAGTAACAGCAATTTAGGCACTGAAATTTATTACCAAAATGTTCGTGGTTTAAGAACTAAATCCACGGACCTTTTCGACAATATTAACACAAATGAACCCATCATCATTTGTCTTACTGAAACATGGTTAAATGATGACCATTATGATCACAATTATTTTCCTGAAATATATCAGGTGTACAGATCTGACAGAAAATATACACTAGTTAGCCAAACTCGGGGAGGAGGGTCTTTAATTGCCATCAGCAACAGTGTCAGGCATAAACGTAGACCTGAATTAGAACAGACAGATGAATGTGTGTGGATTGAGTTAACTCTCAAAAATGCTCAGCCTATTTTAATTGGATGCCATTATTTTGCGCCCAATACGAGTATTGCTGCATTTCAGCAGTATTTTAATTTTCTCGAAAATAATTTAGATTGTAACAACTTTCAGGTCATTTTACTCGGTGATTTTAATATCCCTGGTTTCAATTGGCTGGCAGGTGTTGCACCTAACTTATATCACTATCATAAAATTAAAGGTGAAATTGTACACCAAACATGCTCTTTCCTAAATTTGTCTCAAATCAATGACACTGTCCCTAGTAAAAATTTATTAGACTTAGTTTTTACAAGTCTGGATGAGATCACTGTATCAATACCGGATTATGCACTGGTGAATATTGATAACTATCATCCCCCTATTGTTATGAATTTAATTAGCCAAGTGAGTGAAGGTACTCAGTTCCCAACAGAAAGTTTATGCTATCACAAAGGTGACTATTATAAACTATACAACACATTGGCTTCATCTGACTGGTCCGCAGTGTATAATCAAAAATCACCTGACACTGCTGTTGAAAATCTTGCATATTTAGTTAGTGATGCAATTAATAAGTCAATCCCTAAAACATTTGCTGTTAAACCAAAATATCCGGCTTGGTTTTCAAGAGAGCTTAAATTATATATAAGGAAAAAGAAACATTATCATCGACTTTTTAAAAAACACTCGACTGATTTGTATTATCAATGTTTCTCAGATTACCGAAGATTGGTAAAAGTAACTATTAAAACTGATAGGCAAAAATGGTACAAATCAGTCGATCAAGATTTAAAGTCAAACCCTGCTAAATTTTGGAGTTATGTTTCGAAGTTACGAAATAAAAACGATCCCGTATTGCATGTTAAAATTAACAATACCATTGTTTCAGAACCATCAAAGCTAGTGAATATTTTCGCAGAGCATTTTCAGATTATAAATACGCCCACTAATGAAGTACCTGGGCCCTATGCTCAAACTGTCACATCTGAATGCCTACATGTTCCAACTATCGTAGATTCCGATGTCTTGGTAGCTATTCGACACTTGAAACCATCTAAGAGTTCGGGACTCGACCAGATACCAAGCTTTATTGTTAAGGGGTGTGCCCCAATACTGACACCTGTACTTACATATGTGTATAACCTTTCGCTGGAAACAGAAACTTTTCCTTCAATTTGGAAAATTTCTGCTATCAGACCGGTACACAAGAAAGGCAAAAGCAAAGAATTGGCAAATTTTAGGCCCATAGCCATATTAAATACATTTTCAAAAATTTTTGAAACCATCATTCATAAACATATTTCATTTTTCAGTAAAAATAAATTAAATGATTTCCAGCATGGTTTTACCAAGGACATGTCCACAGCAACCAATATTATCACTTTTCTCAATGACATACTTAAAGAAAATTGCTCACAATCGCAATCAGATGCCATATTTTTTGACTTGAGCAGAGCATTTGATGTAGTAAATCACGAACTTCTTGCTAAAAAATTGAGTAATTTAGGTCTACATAACAAGTATGTCAATTGGTTTTCAAGTTATTTAAGAAACAGATCTGCTCGAGTCAGAATATCTAACTATTTTTCAGAGCCTTTTTACATACCAGATGGTGTACCCCAGGGGTCAGTGTTGGGTCCCTTCTTGTTCTTAGTTTTTATTAACGACATATCTAATATGCTAACATGTAAGAAAATAGCATACGCAGACGACCTATGTAGGAATAAAATATCTACGGCTTCGGACTGCAAATTACTGCAAAGGAATATCGATTACATACACCAGTGGTGTAAATCAAATTTAATGATAATTAACACCAGTAAGACCCAGAGTATGATATTTAGTAGAAAAACTAACCAAATAATATACAATTATCGTCTTGGCCAAAACATAATAGCACGTTCAGAAAATATAAAATACCTTGGAGTTTATCTTGACTCAAAATTATATTTTCATGTCCATATTGACCATATTTTCACACAGGCTTTAAAACCTCTTGGATTAGTTCGTTTAATTTCTCAAAATTTAAAAAGCATAGAGTCATTACTTACTCTTTACAAATTTTTAATTCGCAGTGGCTTAGAATATTGTAGTGTTGCTTATAACAGCATTACAATATCTGACAGTAATAAGCTGGAACGAATACAAAGAAAATTTGTTTCCCTTATACGTAATAAGTTTAACAGAAATTTGGACTATGATGATATACTTAAGTTATTAAATTTGGAAACATTATATAATAGGCGTGTTTCTGCAGATGCTAATTTCATAGCTAAAGTCTTTCGTGGGGAAATACATTGCAAATCAATTTTAGATAGCATAGGGCTATCTGTACCCCTTACACGAGGAACAAGAAATCGTACAATTTTTGCGGTTCAACAACCGTATGCAATCCCTGTCAACAGAATGGCTATTGCTTGCAATGCCTTATTTAAAAATTCTGATATATTCCACAAGCAGTGATTATTATTATTATTTTTATTATTAATTGGTATTATTGTTATTATTATTACTATTATTATTATTATTATTATATTCACACAAGACTGACAAGGGTTCATAACACAGTCATATGTTGCTAATAAGAAATGGCAAAATCATATAATTACAAAATATGACCTGCTTTTCAAGTACAAACAAACTTTCTGTGTCTGCAATGAAATAACAACTCTTGAATGTGCTGACTATACAGTGTTCATGCCATTGACATAGCAGACTTATGCAAGCTAACCAGAAATGCTATGACCACACACTCAATTAGGTTAAAACTGCAGAATGACAGTCAGATTTTTAATTATGCATTAATATGTAATTCCGGTTGTATATCACTAATAATATCAGTATCATTATCATACACATAATCATAAGCAACAATTCATCAATTCATCAATTCATCATACATCATTAGAAGCCTACTGTCTAAAATTTGTAAAAATTGTTTGTAGCTTCTTTAAATAAATAATTGAATTGAATTGAATTGAATTATTATTATTGTTATTATTATTAATTCTCTCCAGTGTCGGAGTATTGGCACGGATGATCGAGTGCCGCGCTGAGTACACACTGGTGCGCATTTGTCACGATGACGCAGTGCTGAATAATATATGACAGTGGTGTGAGGTCGCCAAAGCCATCTGTGTAGGCTACTGCTCACATTGCATGAAAAACTCCATCGATAGAAATGCTTGACACTCCATGCTATAGAATTGGCTGTCTCCTTTGTAGCTTTTCTCAAAGGAAAGTTACATTCAAGTTAAGTCTTTGAACTTTTCAAAGCTTTGGAAAACTTGACAGAAGGACAGGCAACATAGAGAAATGACAGAGAGAGAGAGAAGCCAGGATCTTTATCAACAGATCATTCCTGAATCTGACATTATGTGTTGGACAAACACATCCCGAGTTATCCTAGTAATCCGGACCCCGGACATCCGGAGAAACGAACAATCAATAGGCTAAATTTTTAAGGGGTACATACAGTTTTCAATGCTGAAAAATAGGTGAAGTTAATTTTTTTAGCAATGAATTGTTCTGTAACCTTATAATCTGGCATGCTCTATATTGACTAGTTCTACAATTGCATACTATTTTCAGAATTCTTTTAACTATTACTAGGGACCGGACTTTTAGGTTTTCCATTAGGTGAAATAGTTTTTTTTTAGGTTTTTTGTCCAAAATATAGTTTTCTGGTAGAATAATTGGTTTCATGAATTTGAATGTGCTACATAGGATTCAATACATAATACTTGTAAAGTTTAACTTAACAAAATTGACTTAAATTTGTGTAAACTTGCTTTACGACAATATTATACAATTGAATAAAGAAAACATAAACAATCAAAAGAAGCAGTGAAAATAAGATTGCCTCACATTTCCTGGTTACAGTAATAAATATCTTTCAAGATTCTCAACTGTGAAGTTCTTCCTGTTATCTCTTAGTTAACAGTTAATACTGTATCTAGACACTACCCTTCTCAGGATTCGAATCCGATGCTTCTAATTTAGAGAGTAAAATATGGTTGGATGTGGATAATGTGAAACTGATTATTTTCCTTTCTTCGGTTGTTACGCATGCTAACCGCGCAACAAATCAACTAGGGACGAAAACTTCTCCTTTTCTAGAAAGGTAAATAATACGTGTTTCTGGCAGGCTTTGACAAAATATTACTTTGCCATCTGTAGTGAAATTCAGGTCGTCGCCAATCCACTGCCGTAATAAACTCGATTTCATTTGTTTCGGCATAATTAACACGTCTTCTTAAAACTCACAGTGTGACCACCCAGTATAAATAACAGGGAAGTACTAAAGGCAAACAAAAAAACAAGCGCTTTAAAACACTGAAATCTATATCCTTGTTCATACACGGCAACAATGGTTGTTCTTACGAATATTTTAAAACGAATACGCCGGTACTCTTACACTTCCTCTCTAGATACTGTCCTTCCTAGACTACAATGGGTTGAACGAAACGCTGGTGGTATTAATTTCAACCCGATAAAAATTGTCTCTCCGTAAAATATAGATTTCTCAACTGACAAACAAAAAAGACAAAAAAGTAGCCTAAATTAGAGATTTTAGGTTTTATGCCCCGTTTAGGTATATTTAGGTTTATACCCCATTTAGGTATTTTTAGGTGCCACAGAATTAATGTGGGTGAATCCTATGGACATGATTTGAAAAAGTGTATGAGCGCTTTTTGTTTTGGAAGTAAGGAAAAAATAGGTAAAAACCTAAGAATCCGGTCCCTGTAGTTAATGGGTAATTGTCGTTACAAAATGGCAGTCAAATTTTGTGCACTGAAGTGCCGTTTCCCTCATAATTCATACATTTATTAACATATTGCAGTGAAATTTTGCATGCAAGTATATTTGATAGCAGTGAATAACACTGTCAAGAATCATTGATGTAACTTTAATAGTTTTTTTTTAATATTTCTGATGCAAAAATTTGTAAAAAAAAATTAACAAGTGATAAATTATTTTTAAAAACATTTATACTGCAGATAATCCAAAGTTTCTACAGTAGATTATGTTGTTCATATGATATTTACAAATGGAATGAACAATATTATAACAACAGCGTTTAATTATTCGACGGCTAGATATGTTTTAAATAGTTTATTTATTTATATTTATTTATATTATTTATTTATTTATTTAGATAAGCATATATGAAATAATAATTCGGATAACAACAGAACGAAATTACAAAAAATGCCTCACATAAAGCAAGGCGTGGTATAATAAATTTACAAACATCTGACTGCAATGAAGTCAAGGCCCTCAGTGATTAGCAATGCGGATTTGTAGTATAGTCATGATTTCCCATTTAAAAAGCATGTGATCTTTAATTAGTCGTTACTCCGGCACCGGTCAAACAATATGATCCCAAATTAATAGACTTCTTCCCATGGACGATGATTTTCCCCCGGTGGATTGGATATTTATGATTCCTCATCGCTATTTCACCGAATATCAGAATCATTAAAACTGATCATCTCTATATATATAAAAGGCTTTGTCCTGACTGACTGACTGAATGAATGAATGACTGACTGATTGACTGAATGACAGGAATCAACGTACAGCCTAAACTATAACAGGTAGAGACTTGGAATTTTGACAGTACCTTCGTTTCATAATGTAGGTGCTCACTAAGAGAGGATTTTGAAAAATTCTGATTTTAAATGCCAAAAATTAAATGTTTTTGAAAATACTTAATCCCTTTTTACATAGAATTATCAATTCCAAATCACAGAATATATTGTTGCCAAATGGTATCAGGTGGGCTTGGAAAAAACAAATGAAATGCACTTTTGGCAATTAAGAGAAGTTATCAAAATAATTCATGTTATAAATAAATACTACAGAATGAAATCCACTAAAATAATGGAATCACATAACTTTCTCTACCCTGGACATAGAGAAAACAAAACGAGGTATGGTAATGTGTATATTATTATATTATATCGCAGGTTTTTGGAGAGAAAAGTATGAAAGTGATAATGCTTTCTGTTTAATTTCACATCCAAAACGGCTTTATGGTAACATAAGAGTGGGAAATTTCCCGCCTCGATATTACAATTTTATGTTACAGGAATTTCTGTTTCTTCTTATTTAAACCTCTACCAGGCTTGCTGTGCACTGTACAAGCGATGGGATGCAAAATTCTAGATCCTCTATGAGCCACAAAAAACTATATCAAGCGTTTTCTGAGGGAATAGTTTGAGTGTAATAAGTCTTTCTTCCTATTTCAAATTATAAATGCCTATATAAGGACCTAGAATTTAAAATTGAAAATCCTTCATAAGCTAATTTCCAATTACAAAATACAAAACCCGGGCGACGCCGGGTCTTTTAAGCTAGAAAGAAAAAAGGAAAAGAAGATATAACATATCGGCTATAGAAACAGTTGCACATCAATAATAACACGGCCTACTGTTACAGTCAAACATAATAAACACGTGATGCAGTAAAGCCAAATAAAAACTATGTATTCTTGCTATGGCAAGTAGATTTATGGGCTGAAGAGTCCAGACAATAGAATAACGTATTAACGTTGTTAATCACTCTGAAGAGCAAACTTCTGCACTTCATTAACACACGTGATGTGTTTACAGAGCGTCATAAGTCACGTGTCTTGCACTCATCGCAATGTCCACAGTTCAATACTCAATTACAGTGCCATTTTAGATGACCACGTGTTTTTACTTCATCTACTTCATAGGTTCAACGACCAAATTCAGCGTCGCTATTTCATAGTTTTGTGAAATGAACAAGTTTTAGGAAATAATTGTTCTGAAAGAATGTATTCAATGAGTGCAATTTGTCCCTCCCATTTAATGAATTGCATGTAAGTTCGGCAAGGCTATTTATTTGGAAAGATTAGGAGGGCAACACGGGGTATTCAATTAAAAATATAAAAAGAAAGAAAGAAAGAAAGAAAGAAAGAAAGAAAGAAAGAAAGAAAGAAAGGAAGAAAGATAGAAACAAAGAAATATGAAAAGGGACATATTAAGTAAATAGTAAAATCAGAAAAAACTGATATAAACTAAGTGCCAGAATGCTTTTGTTGAATCAATTATAACTGCAATTATGATATGCAGAAAATATGTTAATTTTTTTAATCAGATTAAAATCGTCCAGCATCACCAGAACTTTACAGATTTGTGATATCTTGATAATCGCACACTCACATAAAAATTAAAAAAAAGTCAAATTAGCCGGCTATGTGATATGAACCAGGGACCTCCAGAAAGCGATTCCAAGACACTACCATCTCGGCCATCTCGCTCAGTTTAACAGCCTAATTTGATAGGCATATGTGAAGGAATAGTGTTATATATCTTAGCTAACTCTATTACAATTTCCAAAGCCGTATATGAACAGTGTAAAACAATATGTTGTCATGATAACTGATTTCCATCTTTCTAATATATTGCCATAAAATAGGCACTAAATTGGGCTTTACTCTGGTACCGGTCAACTAATTAGGTTAAAATTCAATAGGCTTCTTTCCATGGATTTCATAAATGTGTATACCAAGTTTCATGAAATCCCGATTGAGTCATCGCGCGTTTCTAATATATTCCCCTAAAACTAGGCACTAAATTGGGCATTACTCCGGTACCGGTCAACCGATTTGGTCCAGTATCAATAGGCTTCTTCCTATGGACCTTATAAATGTGTATACCAAGTCTCATTAAAATCCGATAAAGCGTGTTTGAGTTATCGCGCGTACAGACATTTTCCCGTCCCCATACACAATCTCATAAAGTATTATACTGGCACATAATAACAAGCGGGGAGACGAATAGCCCAAGGTTATGAGCACAATAGCGAGAAAATAAAAGGTACTTACATAGCTTTTTATTCGGAAACTTGGCACACATTCCGTTCAAACTCAAAGTTCTGAAAACAAACAGTTCTTATCGATTTATTTTGAGATTGTGCCTATCACCCGACTGTCTGCCACATTCACTTTCTATATTCTGCACATGAAAGTGCAAGCAAATACAAGAATTACTAATCTTTTGTGTGTAATAATCAATCTGTTTGCTGGTTGAATCCACTTATCTCTGGACTGTCTATTCAATCTTACCGATATCGGATCTACGTTCACTGTCAAAGACAAGGAAACAAAAAAGGAAAGTCCTAGAAGGATAGCTTCAAAACAAATATGATTTATGTATACAGGTATGTGCTTTTTAATATAATTACATCTAATTCTGCTTAAGGGGCGAGGACAGTACAGTGAACCCTCGATATAATGCCACCATCCGTTCTCTAACAAAAGCGAGGCACAAAGCGAGGGTGGCACTAAAACGAAATTTAATTTTTAAAATAAAAACGGTATAATACAGTGCTGTATTAATTTATTGTACTGTATTAAGAAATAAAATTAAATAAAACGCAAATAGAGAATTTTAGCCCAAAATAAAATACTGTAACATAACTCAATTTATTACAGTATATGTCCAGTGCTACAGTACACAAAGGGGTTGAAAATCATGTTGGGTTCATGTAAGTGATTAACTGTGACTGAATAACTGTAGTGTAGTGTTTAGATCTGAATGGACAATGGACTAAAAGAAGTGAAAGTTTGGAATATCTCATTGTATGAAGGGCTTATGCGGGTAGTGTTATTTGTCAAAGCTAACTGTATTGCAACTTCCAAAGCCGTATATAAACACTGTAAAACAATATGTTGTCATGAGAACTGATTTGCATTTGATAAATTCTTTCTAATATATTACCATAAAATAGGATCTAAATTGGGCATTACTCCGGTACCGGTCAACCGATTTCGTCCAATATCAACAGGCTTTTTCCCATGGACGTTATAAATGTGTATACCAAGTTTCATGAAAATCTGATAAAGCGTATTTGAGTTATATCGCATACAGGCAGGGACAGACATTTTGACGTCCCCTCATAATCTCATAAAGTTCCATTCTGGCACTTAATAAATTATATTCAAAAAGTTGTAATATAAAGCTTACCTGCTGCTCAGACGTGATGTGAACGGTGAGGATGGTGTGGCTTCTACTGGAGTAGTCGTTCATGTTGTGTCGACCCACAGATCTGTTCCTCATGCCTGGAAATAATTCAGAATTCACCAATCAGGACACACAGACATAATATGTTAATTTTTTAAAGGGGGACATACAGCTTTCAATGAAATTCATAAGTGAGAAATACGTGAACTTCATTATTTTTTGCTCAGCAATGAATTGCTCTACAATTTTGTATTCATTGGAATATCTACCTACAGTAGACATTGTTTTATAGATTCAAATTTTCCTGTTACAGCATAAAACCTCCCATCGCAAGGCCACCACTGACTTCTAACATTAGAGAAAAATGCAAAACAAAGGAACTTCGTTATTAACACTGGAGTATTGATTAAATAAAATATTGCAGTGGCGACCAGTCATGTGATTAATCTGTAAATTTTGGAGGTTATGAAAACTCTAAATTATGATAAAGCTGTTGATGAATGATTAAGAATCAGGATTTTATCGATTACTAAGAAGGTACGAAGTAAATTTAATGAACATTTTAACCCTATTTCGCGTAATTATTGATTTATGAGCACCAAATTATAACGACTTTATTGCCCTGTAGCATACACATTTTACGTCATAGAGCAAAACTTTCCTAATAAAAGTTGCTTGTCTATGTCCCCTCTATACACAAGTAAAATATTTCGGTGTTGTTCATTAACACCTGTATATATGTTATATGTTTTAAGTATAAAATAAATATAAATTATATATAACTTATATATCCTATTACTATGTTTTAAGTATAAAATAACTTAGTCAGAAATGGTTTCATTAGGCCTACCTTCTTCAAGAACAGCCAGAAGATCGTCCAATTCCTCGCAGTCTACAGTGAAGAGATTTTCTACGAAGAATCCGCGCGACTTTTTTGACCACCGCACAGCCAGAGGTTTGCGTGCGGAGCCTGGGTTTAGGAGGTCAATCACCTATTAAGCAAAACAAATGTTTAGTTTGCAAACATAAACAAATGAGTGCTAAATTTAAGATTTAAGGGGGTATGGAATGACTTTTGGACAAAAATTTCATTTTTCACCTTTTAAAGTAAAAAATAAGTTGATAGATTACATCAAATGCAGTATCATGCACTTTCCCAAGCCATTGCCATCTAGACTGAATTCTCTGTGTGAGTTATACTGTAAGCTTTCCAAAAATTATGTACCGATATATGAAAATTTAAAACAAAATGTTTAGGTCTCTTAATATAAATTGGGTGTGCTATGCCAGAAATCACAATAAAAAACTATTAAGTGAAAATGTATTCATTACTGTAGGCTTTGTATTAGTTGATGAAAAAGGTTGTCGACAACAAGAGAATATATATATGTATATATATACAGTACATACAATATATAATAGGCCTATTCATAAGCAAAGTAGTAAAAACGAATGTTTGACCCGGAAGTTGTTCTTCCCCTCGGTATAGCCTTATGATCAACTGAAATATTATATTACTAGCTTAGAAGGCTCGGGTTTTGTATTTTGTAATTCGAAATTAACTTATGAAGGACTTTCGATTTTCAAATTCAAGGTCCTTATACAGGTATTTAGAATTTGAAATGAGGAAGAACGACTTATCACACTCAAACTACCTCTCAGGAAACGCTTGATATAGCTTTTTACGGCTCTTAGAGGATGTAGAATTTTGCACCCCATTGCTTCTACACAGGGGTTGAAATAAGAAGAAACGGAAATTTCGGTAACGTAAAATTGTATTATCTTTACAGAATATTTTATTTCTCACTCATATGTTACCATACAACCGTTTCGGGGCTGAAATCAAAAAGAAATTCGATATCATTTTCATACTTCGTTCCCCAAAAACCTGGGATGTAAGCCTAATAATATACTGCGCGCGATTATTTAAAATTTGTCTTTACTCAGTAAACCTAAGATTACCCGGGTAAAACTAGAAATGCATATTTTATTTTAACCCAGTGCTCTTGGATAATGTGCACTTTACCCGGGTAAAGCTACCCAATTCCCAGCTTTATACGTAACATATAAATACTGAAAATTTAATATCGAAAATGAAGGTCTAATACAATACATAAGCCGATGGACAGAAACGAAACAAGACGCAACAATGAAAAATAGATCAGAAGATTAGGAAGAGACGTAAACAGAAATAATTCAGTGTGACTGACAGCAGCTGATTGGATTCTGCTTGTAAAATGTCACAACAGACATTAGTATTAACATGGCCGTGATCTTGCTATTTCCGTTTATTGCTAAAGGCCATGGCCTCCTTGAAATGAATTATTTAAAATGCCCAATATTATGGCAAGCTGCATTTTAAAAGCTTTCCTTAGAATTAATGTAGTTACTATGACAACAAAATGTTACTTTCTCAACCCCTAGGATGCATATTCTGTATTATGTATACATTTTCTTAAGGGGGGATATACAGCTATCGATGCTGAAAAACAGGTGAAGTTTCATTAATTTTTTTCTCAGCAATGTATTGTTCTGTAGCTTTGCAATCTGTCATACTCTATATTGACTAGTTATACAATTGCATACTATTTTTCATAATTAATTTAACTATTACAGTTAAAGGGTAATTATCATTACAAAATGGCAGCCAAATTTTGTGCACTGATGTGCCGTTTCCCTGATAATTTTCATAAATAGGCTACCAATATTTCTGAGTTATTTTTTTCTATTTATTTGTAGATATCATATGAACAACATAATCTAGAATCTTTGGATTATCTGCTATATAAATATTAACAAAAAAAAATTATCACTTGTTATTTTGTTATTAGAAAATTTTACATCAGAAATATTAAAAAGAAATTAACTATTAAAGTTACATCAATGATTCTAGATCGTGTTGTTCACTAATATCAAATATACTTGCATGCAAAATTTCACTAAACTAAACTAAACTCCGTGGCACTACATCCCTGGAGGGACTTGGCCTACCACCCGACCGCTGCGTCATCTCCCGTAGGCAGATGGCAGGATTGGGGGGCATGTGGTCAGCATGCCGACGCCCACGGCCGTTAATGGTGGTTTTCTTGACCGGAGCCGCTACTTCTCTATCAAGTAGCTCCTCAATTTGGAATCACGAGGCTGAGTGCACCCCTACCAGACCTCCCTACCTCAGAAAAATCCGAGGAGGTACCGGGAATCGAACCCGGGCCGACGGATCTGTAGTCAGCGATGCTAACCACAAGACCACGCCGGCGGACAAAATTTCACAGCAACATGTTAATAAATGTTCGAATTATTTGTATTTAATTCTGTATTTAATTGTGTAATAATTCTGTATTGTAAATAACTGAACTGTACCCAAACACGAGCAATTGCTCATTCGGATAATCTTGTGTTATATAAAATTATACAGGGTGTTGATAACATAGGCGTAACGAGGGGGGGGGGGTTTGGGGGTTTGAACCCCCCCCCCCCCCCCATTGACTAAAAAAAAGGAAAATTGTATAATTTTTTTAATTCTGCCCAT
The DNA here is from genome assembly GCA_964059195.1 of Ectobius pallidus. Classification (NCBI taxonomy): domain Eukaryota; kingdom Metazoa; phylum Arthropoda; class Insecta; order Blattodea; family Ectobiidae; genus Ectobius; species Ectobius pallidus. Next base: position 19,589,909 of record CAXKWD010000002.1, on the reverse strand, counting down.
AAATTACTTAATGCGTGGGAAGCTTAAAACTCGTTATTTTGAGTCTTAATGTTTTAAATTTTCCGGGGAAGGACCCCTGGATGCTTAAAACTGGTTATTTTGCATCTTAATTTTTAAAATTTTCCGGGGGGGACCACCGGAACCCCCTCTCCCAGGGGGGTATTATAATCCCCCCAGATGTTATAACCCCCCCCCATATGGTCGGCCTGGTTACGCCTATGGTTGATAACAACGAAATATTTAACCTGTGTATAGAGGGGACATAGACAAGTAACTTTTATTAGGAGATTTTTGCTCTATGACGTAAAATTTGTATGCTACAGAGCATCCAAGTCATTACAGTGCTCATAAGTCAATAATGAAGCGAAATGTGGTTAATATTTTCATTAAATTGACTTCATGACTTCCTAATGATCCATAAAAACCTGATTCTTAATCATTCATCAACAGCTACTTCATAATTTAGTGTTTCCATAATCTGCAAAATTTACAGACTAATCACATGACTGCCCTCCAATGCCTTAGTTATTTTATTCCTAACTACGGTGTTAAGAACGAAGTTCCTTTGTTTTGAATTTTTTTATAATGTTAGAAGCCAGTGGCGGCCATGCCCTGGGAGATTTTATGCTGTAACATGAAAAATTGAATCCAAAGAGCAAAAATCTCCTAATAAAAGTTGCTTGTCTATGTCCCCTCTATATACAGGTAACATATTTCGGAGTTATTCATTAACATCCTGTATATAAAATTAAAGGGTAAAAAAAATATGGCCGAAAAAACAGACGTAGGCCAATGCAAGTTGTCTATAATGATAATTATGACGAGCGTTTCATTAATATATTCGCAACTTAATAACTGTCATGATGCATAATATCTAATTTAGCCAAGTGTTACATACTAGCACAACAGTGTAAACATTGAGGTTCAATGTTTGTTCAGATCTATCATCTCTCCTGTACGATTCTAAGGACCTGTGTAAATAATGGAATGCTCATGCGAAGGCCACGTTATCGCTTTTAGGCCTCCTCGTGTTGACCACATCAAACATTCATGACCTCCTCAAAGGTCACCACCTCAATACTACATCATAAATGTATTATGAAGTATGCGGTTTACTCAGTTCCATAGAACAGCGGTTCCTAAATCGGGGTGCCTGAACCCCCAGAACTTAAAACTAAACTCCGTGGCGCTACATCCCTGGAGGGACTTGGCCTACCACCCGGCCGCTGCATCATCTCCCGTAGGCAGATGGCAGGATTGGGGGGCATGTGGTCAGCATGCCGGCACCCACGGCCGTTAATGGTGGTTTTCTGGACCGGAGCCGCTACTTTTCTATCAAGTAGCTCCTCAATTTGGAATCACGAGGCTGAGTGCACCCCTGCCAGACCTCTCTACCTCAGAAAAATCCGAGGAGGTACCGGGAATCAAACCCGGGCCGACGGATCTGTAGTCAGCGACGCTAACCACAAGACCACGCCGGCGGACTACCCCCAGAACTTGCTAATAATATTACTTACTTACTTACTTATTTAGCTACTCAGTGACAATAGACAATTCCTAAGCAAGCTAAAGGAATATTATCTAATTTATGGAACCCGAAGGTTCATTGCCGTGCTTACATGAGCCCACCATTCAACCAGGGCCGGATTTAAGAGTACGCCGCCCATAGGCTGAAGTCCATTTGCCGCTCCCTCTATAGTTAATATTTGCTTAATATATTTGTTTTATACAACAAGAGGATAGAGTTCATTGGTGTTTTCATCTTTTTTAAACATAAAGTTCACTTAATTTAGATAAAACTACAATTGTAATGGTTTACATAATAAATTATATAATCAAATTAGTTATCTACTTGTTTTTTTAAACTGACTTCTTTTAAGATTCGTTAAAAATGAAATGGGCTTTGAAATTAGTTAATTTATTTATTCTTGGAGATCAGTGATCACTATTTTAAACACATTTTTATAAGCCTATTTTAATTTAAGTAACATGTATTCTTAAATGCGTACGTAAAATATTATTAACGTCTGAAATACTTCATTTTAACTTTTAAATAAATAGCCTACAGTCAACCCTACGGCCCTGCATTCAACCCTATTCTGTGGGAACTCCATCCAATCATCCCTCGCAAATCCTACTTCAATCCATCCTAATATTATCCGCCCACCTACATCTAGGACTTCCTAGTGGTCTCTTCCCTTCAGGTCTCCCAATCAATATTTTTGAGATATGTCTTTCCTCTCCATGCGCGCAACATGTCCAGCCCATTTCATCCTCCGTGATGTAATTACCCTTACTATATGCAGTGACGAGTACAAGTCATGAAGTTCGTCGTTATGCAGTTTTCTCCAGTCCCCATTTTCATCTCTCTTAGGTCCGAATATTTTCCTAAGCCCCCTGTTTTCGAACACTCTCAGATTATGTTCTTCCCGAAGAGTAAGCGACCATGTCTCACATCCATATAATGCAACTGGCAGGATAATAGTCTTATAAATCTTTATTTTTAGATTTCTGTACAGAAGACTGGAAGTTTCTGAACTGATTAAAAACAAACATTTCCTAATTTCAGTCGACACTTGACTTCTTCCTTAATATTATTTGTATCTGTAATTATTGCTCCCGGATATTTGAATTTCTCCATTTATTCGAACGATTTACCGGCTATTCTAATATTTTGTAACGCGTTACTTTGACGTTTCATGGCCATATCTTAGTTTTTCTGTATTAATTTCCAATCCAACATTCCCGCAAGCATCGAAAAGACGACTCTGCATTTCTCTCGATTGTGTTTATGTCATCGCCCAATAAGCAAACATCATCTGCATAAGCTAAAATCGGGTGATTGCCATTTAGTTCTAGGCCTACCTTGTTTTCCTGAACTTTCGTAATGGCATATTCCAAAGCGAAATTAAAAAATAAAGGCGATAGTGCATCTCCTTCCTTCAAGCCGCTTCTAATGGCAAACCTATCTGATATAAACTTCCCTACCCTGACTCAGGTTTCATTTAGACACATTTTGATCAGCCTAACTAACTTCTTTGTTATCCCAAACTCAATGAGGATATTGTACAATTTGTCTAGCCTATCTCAATCATATGCTTTTTAATAATCTATATATAACTGGTGATTCCCACTTTTTCTCCAACATTTGGCGAATACAAAATAAATGATCAATGGTTGATCTATTTCGCCTAAATCCACATTGGTGATCTCCAATGATTTCGTCCGCATATGGGGTTAATCGTGAGAGCAGTATATTAGATAGAAATTTGTATGATGTTGATAAAAGGGAGATTCTTCCGCAATTATTACATTCGGCCCTATCTCCCTTTTTATGGATCGGTATAATAATAAATTATTTCAATTCTTTTGGCAATTCTTCCTTTTTCCAAACTATAAGAACGAGTTGATGGGTCTCTGAATTTAATCTATCTGCACCTGCCTCAAATAATTCTGCTGGAACTTAGTGAAGGCCTGGAGATTTTTTGCACTATGTATATTAAGATACAGTTCATTCGGTAGGTCCCAGGATCAAATCCTTTGGCCAATGGACATGGGTTTTTCAATGGATTTCTTAGTTGTAAAGGCAAATGCCGAATTGGATATTTACATACCATGAATCATCCTCACCATTTCATCTTGTATCACAGCCATTTTATATCAGTTGAAATTTATTCCATAAAATCCACCAGCAATAGAAAATAATTTACAATAAAATTAATTATGGCCTTTTTCCACAAAGTCGGTGCAGGAAGAGCTTTATTAATCTTGGTATTACGACTGCATACATTGTTTTTAATTATTAGTGTGTGCAGACACAGATCCCGAACTTCTGATATGGACTCGAAGCTGAAAGGAGTAACTTATAAATACAGCTGATTTATATATATTTAAAAAAATCCAGTTACTCGCAAGTAATTAGTATATTATAGTATGACCGGACAAATATATTACAAAGTATTGAGTGAATATTATGACGTACCTTTTCGTTGTAAATTTCTAGGAAGGAAGCCTTGAGCACAAAGTGGAACTCGCTCCGTTTTTTCAGCATCTCGAACAGGTACATGAAGGAACGGAACACCAAACCGTGGTCTTCTGAGTAGGGATCCGGGTTTTTCTCGAACTGAAATACAATAATTAATAAAATCAGGTAAATTGATATAACAAAGTGCAAGAATGCTTTTGTTTAATCAGTGATAATTGAAGAGCGTTTTTTTAAAAGCCGATATCTACATAAAGTATAGTTTTGAGATATCGGATTTTGATAGAACGCCTTAACCGTAGATATTGGATTTTGCAAAAACTACTGTTTTTCTACTATTTCTGAGTGGAACAGATGTCGGAATATGAAAGAACCACTATAACCATTGGAAAGGCAGCTACTTAAACTATATGAAACAATACATATCTCAATTTCGTCAAAATCTGCAGTTATTGGCTTTTGAAAAAACGCTCCTCAATTGCAATTATGATATGCAGAAAATAATTATTTTTGTTATCGATTTCAGAGTTAAGCTCCAGATCGATTAATTAAGCAGGGCTTATGGAAGAACAAAGGTCTAAAGTTTGATAAGCATATGTGAAGGAATATGTGGGTAGTGTTATTATTTTAGTCATAGCTGACTGTATTACAACTTCCAAAACCGTATATGAACACTGTACAACGATATGTTGTCGTGTTCTGCATTTGATAAATTCTGTCTAACATATTACCATAAAATATGCACTAAATTGAGCATTACTCCGATTCAGGCCAACCGATTTGGTTCAATATCAATGGTCAATATCCATGGACGTCATAAATCCGTAGGCTATAAACTGATACAATATTTGAGCTTGTATTTTCATGTACATCCAACACCACCCATTAACAAGATAGTATTCAATTGTGAAACTAATTGAAAGTGGCCTTGCTCGGTTGCTATCTTGATTAATTTGTTTAGACTCTCAGAAATATGTTATTTTACAAAGGTGGACAGAAGGGGATCTTGAATGCATCCCTAAATGGGAAAACGCTGAATGATTTGGATGAAAATCACTATGCGGGTTTTTTTTCTTTGAGGGGGTAGAGATCTCGAATTTGAGGTCTTTTTTCCCTGAACGGCGCAATTTAATCGTGAAATGCACCTGGAAGCCGGGTTTTTAGCTTTTTGATTAAACGGAGGAAGTTATCACACAATGATTCAAATCCCAGGTGGCAGACTTCTAAGACCCAAATATTCAAAAGTTGGTCCCACGTTATGACAAATGTCTCAATTCCGGTGGCGAATATTAAAAAAAAAAAATAGCTGAACAGTTGCTCTATATGTTGCAATAAATATTTCCATGAAATTATGTTTGGTTTCTTTAATTCCCTATGAGAAAGTTACTTTATGGAGCCGCCTCGTATTTGTGAAGTTCGTGCAACACTTTTGCCCCATTTTTAGGATTCAAACCCTTGGAACATGCAACTATGATCCATGGCTTCTACATACCAGTCCTGGAGGTCCGGTAAGTGTGTGGGTTTTGCCGCTCCCGGTCTGGCCGTAGCAGAAAGCCGTAGTGCTGAAGCCTTCCACTGCCATCTCGATGAGCCGCTTGATACCTGAGAACTGCAGGACGTCCTCCTGCGTGGCACCGGGTTCGAACACCACATTGTAGGAGAATACTTTGGGTCTGGCGTGGCTTGCACCGACTGGACCCACCTAAAACAAAATATAAAATTTATTACTAGGGGGCGGATTTCTATGATCTAAAAAATAGAACATATGCATGCATTTATGACCTAAAAACATTAAAATATGACGAATATAATTTAAAATATGACTTTACCACTTACACATTGTGTGTATTTTTTAAAGTTTCATTACAATTCATTTTATTAAAATATGTTAATTATTTAAAATATCTGTAAATTCTCAAAAAGTATCATTATAATGCAAAATTTACAAAATATGATATGAAACTTCAAAATTTCTTTAATATGCAGACAAATATGCCAAAAATATTACCTAAATGTGCATATTCATACCAAATATGCTACAATAGTTGAAAATTTCCTAAATATGCAGTTAAATGCACAATAAAAGCCGTTCCATTTTCACCAGGATGCTTGGAATCTGGTTTAAATTAGTCGGAAACCTGAATTAATGCAAAGGGGAAAAATATGACATGTCATAGAAATCCGCCCCCTATTTATTACTAATAAATCCTTTTGCTCATAGTAAGTTTGTTGAAACAAGGCTGAACTTTCTTTCTTCTTTCTTCCTTTATCTTAGTTCTACCACAGTATAGTATAACAGTAGCGAAGCTCTAATGAAAGGAAAATGCATCCTTTTAACAGATCGTGCGACACTAGCACCCCAAGCGGCCAGCAGGATGCAACTAGCAAACAGCCATTTCCAGCATTGGAAAGATACGAATATATGGCTGTATTTCTTCTTATTTTTAAAATTACTAGAACGAGATTATTACCGGAAAGGCACTCACCAAATCATAGACTTTATGGTAATATAAAGAAGTTGTAGTTTCAAGATCGATGACATTGTATATCTTATAAAGTATCAGACCGGTTTCCGTCCACCATATAAGCTACATCCTTACGACAAATCTTCAATAATTCAATTGACCTACTACTAACATATACTGTACTTACACTGAAAATTCTGACAAATAAGAAAACTTAATAATTTCAATAAGCCTGTAGTAGTACTAGTTCAGAAATTAGGGGGAAAGTAAAGTTCTATAGGCATATAGCCCGATATGGTCAGTATCAGATGCAATAGCAAAACACTTTTTACAGCCCGGAAGTTGTAAACTCAGTAAACGCCGGCCGTGAAAGCTTAAGCACATACACTTTTATCTTTTTCTTCATTTTGTTAAACACGATAAATTATTAAAAAGTAAAGGATTAAACATGTTATCTTTATTCTCGACAGTTTAATTTTGTTAAATTCAATTATATAGGCCTAACATAACCTCGTGTTAAAACATTTTCAAAATTAGTAGGGTTAGATGGGGTATTTGTAAATAGGCCTATATATTTAGAAACCTTTGCTTCGTTAGGATTTTCATTTATGATATACATATAAAAATAATTAATTGTACATAGCATTTACAAGCCATTTTCTGCTCCTAAAATTAAAAGAAATAGGTGTAAATACACTAGTATGGATGCAAGCATGATAATCACAAATTTGCAATTTAATTTCACAAATAACTGTTTTTGCTTACCTCTCAGGATCTTTAGGGAACCTGAAGAAAGATAAATCGGGAGAATTCCTTTGGCTGTTTGTGCAATTTATAGCACCACAAGCATTTCCATAAAATATTGTTGACATTTTTCTTAATCAACAATGTAACATATTGTGTGATTTCTTGCTCACCGCTACGAGCGCTGCAGTCGCGCCGGTTGAAAAAAACTGTATGGAGCTTCGCTACTGTTAGTAGTAGTAGTAGTGTATTTATTTCTCACAAAAAAATTCTCACATATAAACCACATTATTTACATTAACCGGCGCACGGGTCGGTGTCGACCATACGTGCTCACTGCATACACTTAAATTATTGCCCCATAAAAACCCAATTGAAAAAAAAACTATATTCTATTATTTACATAACCCCAGATACTATACTGTGGTTCTACCTCTCCCTTTTAGGATTTAAGCGACACAAGTCTTTAAGTCAAGCCTCAACTGATTCTTAGATTCACGGGAAGCTCTCCATATTTTACAAACCCGACACGGACTGCAGAGAAAACAATTACCGAAACAACTAGGCCTATAGTATACTTGTTTAGGTTATTCTGCAATTTTACAGCGGACTGGTCAGAAATAATAGGATTCTAAAAGGGATCTTACGACTTAAACCCTCAGCGTATTTTAGAACTTGGTAACAAAAAGCGATCACAGAGCTCCAAGTGGCGAGGCAGTTAAACTATAAGTACGAAAAAATTACGCGCCAAAACACATGTATGAAAATGTATTACGAATTCATTGATCACGTAGCCTTTATGTAAAAATGACTTAAGGGGTAGTTTACTCCTGTCCATTTTCGATTTTTCTAGGCTATTTCCATTAAGGTATAAAATAAAGTCATGAAAACCCAGCAGTGTAAAGTTCCAGAGAGAATTAAAATCAATATTTTTGTCATACACATTTCTTTATAAATTCATCCATTATGTGAGGTCTGTGAGACCGCAGTAAAAACATAAACCGCTGCTACTGACTTGATATCGTCATCACACTACTTTCCTTTCTCAAGACCCTTTATCACCACATTTCTGTCACTTATTCATCAGAAAGGTTCGGATGTTTATGACCTAAAAAAGTGGAAAATATGATTGCAAATATGAACTCAAAAATGATTAAATATGACCCAAAAATTATAAATATGACCTCATAAAAGAATGTATTTTCTAAAAATAAATGTTCCAATTTAAAACTTTTAATGATATTAAATTATTATTTCACATTAATTCAATCAGATAATCGCTTTTTAATCATTTTGCAGGTGATTTACAGTTTTACTTGTAAAGAACTTCTGATCTGTTAATCTTTCCAGATACCATTGCAAATGTGAACTGAATATATTTTAAAACATGTCTATTGGAAGTTGTTAACAACAAAGAGGAACAGGTAATTGTGCTATTACTTGTTATTGTCCCTTCACTTGTTAATGAGTTTATGGTACGTTTAAATCGTTTCATTTTGAATTACAATACAATTAAGAATAAAATTATGTACTTCATGCAATTTATGAAAAAAAGTTGTACTTACTTACTCAATGGCAATAGACAATTCCTCAACAAGCTAAAGGGATATTATCTATTTTTTGAAACCCTGAGGTTCATTGCCGTGCTTACCCGAGCCCGCCATTCAACCCTATTTCTGTGCTAACTCCTTCCAATCATCCCTCTCAAATCCTACATCCCTTAAATCAATCCTAAATTGTCCTCCCACCTACGTCTAGGTCTTCCAGTGGTCTTTTCCCTTCTGGTCTCCCAGTCAATACTTTTGAGATAATATGTCTTTCCTCCCCATGTGCGCAACATGTCCAACCCATTTCATCCTCCGTGATTTAATTACCCTTACTATATCCGGTGAAGAGTACAGGTCATGAATCTCGTCGTTATGCATTTTTCTCCAGTCCCATTTTCATCTCTCTTAGGCCCAAATATTTTCCTAAGCACCCTGTTTTCGAATACTATCAGATTTGGATTTGATAATTCTGTGTAAAAAGGGATTAAGTATTCTCAAAAACATTTGATTTTTGGCATTTAAAATTAAAAAAATTAAAAATCATTTTTAATGAGCACCTACATTATGAAACGAAGGTACTGTCAAAATTCCAAGTCTCTACCTATTATAGTTTAGGCTCTACGTTGATTGTCTGTCAGTCAGTCAGTCAGTCAGGACAAAGCCTCTTATATATATAGAGATAATAAACAGTTTGCAGAAAAAAAAAATTGTTCAGTATTGGAGGGCCCTGCTCCTAGAGGCGGGAAAGCGGTGGGATGGTGACAATGTTTAGAAACACCGTGTTGTAGGTATCTTGTCCTCTTCCGCAGCGTTATTCAATTTGTTGTTTGTTTTTCCAGTCCCATTTTCACCTCTCTTAGGCCCAAATATTTTCCTAAGCACCCTGTTTTCGAACACTCTAATGGCTGAATTAATTCTCATATGTATGAAGAACCCGGTCTCTAATTGATGGTTATCATTCCCTTTCCCGTAGAAAAAGGTATACAACAATAACGTAAATAAAATTACTAAAATGAAAGATCATTCTTCATTGACTCCGGAACCTATTTTATAAATTTACAGCATTATTTACATGCATACTTCGTCTTCTGATAGGCATTAACTCCCTAGCCTTATTCTTTGTACATTAGAGAATTCAGTGCGCCTGCAGATGCGCGACTAGACAACACGCAATACACCGGTGGTGGAGAAGTTGCCGCATATCGAATGTGTTTTTTCATGTTATGAGCGTGGAAAAATCATTGTAGTGTCCTGTGAGTTATCCCCTTTAAGAAAACTATCACCTGGTGAAGCCACTGGAAGTGATGGCACGTTTCCACAGGACCTGTGTTCGACATTAATGACTCTCTCCTAGACAGGACCGTAGCTAGGCGGTGGCGACATGTGCTCCCGCCAAGGGCGCAGGTACAAAGAGGGTGCTAAATTAGCCATGAAAAATCCCGCATTTTTTAGACTGGTGCAATTTATCAAGTAATATAAATTCCACGTTGATGGAAGAAATCTTTCAGGTTATTAAAAATTACTGCACGTGAACTATCTGCAGTATTATTCCGATTGTCTACAAACAAAAAGCAGTCCTAATATTGTCCTCCCACCTACGTCTAGGTCTTCCAAGTGGTCTTTTCCCATCGGGTCTTCCCTTCAGTACCTTCGAGGTACCTTCGAGGTACCTTCTCCTCCATACCCATTTCATCCTCCTGGTTTAATTACCCTTACTATATCCGGTGACGAGTACAGGTTATGAAGCTCGTCGTTATGCAGTTTTCTCCAGACCCCATTTTCATCTCTCTTAGTGCCAAATATTTTTTTTTAAAGTTGTAAGTGTTAATAAATACCGTGTTATAATTATTTATATGTTAAATAAATTTAAATAAAACATGTAGCAGTTGTGTAAATAATCACGGGTGAAGCCGCGGGCACCTGCTTGTAAAGCATATTATATAAGACTAGCTGAAAAGGCCCGGCGTCGCCCGGGCTTTGTATTTTGTAATTTGAAATTAACTTATGGAGGACTTTCGATTTTGAAACTCTAGGTCCTTATATAATATGTACAGTATGTAAAACTTGAAATGAAGAAAAAGATTTATCACACTCAAACTATTCCCTCAGAAAACGCTAGATATAGCTTTTTATGGCTCATAGAGGATGTCGAATGCTGCATTCCGTTGCTTCTACACATCATGCCTGGGAGGGGTTTAAATAAGAAGAAACATAAATTACATAAGATTGTATTGACTTGACAGAAAATTTTATTTCTCATTCTCATGTTACAACCCTTTCGGGCCTGAAATAAAATAGAAATGCAGTATCACTTTCATACTTTCCCCCCCTAAAACCCGGGACATAATATACTGCGAGTATAGGACTCAAAATGTTCCATCCCATGCTTAGGGCCTATGATAAATCTCAACTAATACAAAGCCTACAGCTATGGATAACTGACTATTTACCGACTTCTGATATAGCATACTCACACACTTAAGTTGCTCCTGCAATACGACCTCTTATTCTACATCAAAATGTGAAGTGAGAAAATATTTCTTATGTCGAGGGTAGAGAAAGTTATGTGACTGCATCACACTGTGCTTTATTTTCGTGTAATTCATTTTTCAGTAATTATTTTCGCCAATATATTACATGGAATCATAATTCGTTAAAGTCCAGCATTAGGCTATATAGTTGCCAAGGCCCTATGTAATCACAGTAAACAAATCACTGTTGCCATGTGAACTGAACAACATTTCATTTTTTTCAGTAGAATATTCACAGAAATTATATAATTTTTAAGGGAAGGACTGATTTGTTTCAATTTTAATGTTGACCGCTATACTTTCCGGGCTTAACTGGGTATGTGTGCAAAATTCCGTGTAAATTGGTAAAGAAATGTAGATTTGTATAAGGAACAAACATACATACATACCCACAAACACACATTCGACTTTGTATATTAGATATGTCATTGTAAACATTACAATAATGAGTGATAAAAGTATTGTATAAAGTTTTACTTACTAATATTTGTCCATTTCCTGGGTACTGGATCACTGATTCGTCTCCACTTTTTGTTTCTTTAGCGTTTAGCGGTCTCACTCTGAAACAATCACACATATTATATTAGGCTTTTCCTGCAAAGTTAATGACTGAACACAATGATTGAGTAGGCCTATAAATAAACTGCATGTGAGCAAAAGCATATAAGAAAATAATGTACAATTTTATGTGTGTTGTGAAGCATTATGAACCTTAAATGATATAAAAACTAAACTAAACTCCGTGGCGCTACATCCCTGAAGGAACAAGGCCAACCACCCGATCGCTGCGTCATCTACCATAGGCAGACGGCAGGATTGGGGGGCATGTGGTCAGCATGCCGACACCCACGGCCGTTAATGGTGGTTTCCATGACCGGAGCCGCTACTTCTCTATCAAGTAGCTCCTCAATTTGAATCACGAAGCTGAGTGCACCCCTACCAGACCTCCCTACCTCAGGAAAATCCGAGGAGGTATCGGGGATAGAACCCGAGGCGACAGATCTGTAGTCAGCGACGCTAATCACAAGACCACGCCTTCGGGCCTTAAATAATATTATGAATCTTTAATCTAATAATCTTTATTAATAATATTATTAATCTTTAATAAAAAAAAATACAATATCAATAACATTACATATATTACTACTGTCACCAAAGATAATCTAAAAAGTAAAACAGCTGATCTTAACAAAAACAATTGGTCAGCGCCACCATCGCGATATAGGCCTATCGATTATTTTGCCGTCGGCTATCTAAACGTCTCCTAGTTAGTGTTGGCTATCTAGCTTAACATGGCACAAATAATAATGTGTTTTATTCATGTTAGTGATTTTATATGCATTACATGCTTAATTCTGTAAGTATTCCCTAAATAATCATAATAAACACATCTGGAGGCCCGGATTATCTCAAAATGCATTCATGAGAAACAAAGTTATATTATTTATGAGCAGGGCCCGGATTCTGATGACCTAAAATTGTTTGAAAAATGACCTATAAAATGACCCTAAATTTTAAAGAAAATGACTTAATAATTATAAAAAAAATACCTAAAAACTGAAATTTTATTCCTAAAAAATTATTATTGTATACACAAAGTTATAGACTAGTTTGTACATAATTGTAAAAATTGAAAATAACTGTAATGTTGTGAATGTTCTTTTGTCACGGAAATTTATACTGGCACTGATGAGTCAAAATTCGGCATTTCCTTTTGTGCTCTGCCGGATTATATTGTTGTTTAATTGAGGGTAAACAGTAATTTTCACCCTCAAATCCAAGCAGGTGGCATACTCTGGTGCCAAGTCAATCTAATAACAATAGTAATATAATACAATGTTTTGGCTTTTCTTTGATTCTCATTTCCGACTGAGACATGTCAACACTTTAACGCCGAATTTTTCCCTCTTGCATTAAACTAACAGCACCGCTAGGGACGAAAAAAGTTAATTCACTCAATGCAAATGCATGAAAATGTTTAAATAAGGAAGCAAATGACACGAAAATGACAAAATAATGACGTAAAATTGAAATAAATGCCCTAAAAATATTATATTGCATAAAATGACAAAAAATGACCTAATGAAAATGTATTTATATAATCTAGAGGCCATGATTAGGATTTATCTACAAGAAGGCAATACCTAGGTACCGTATCTATGCAGGATCAATAAAAAGATGACATGTCATTAGAATCCGGGCCCTGTTTATGATCGTAATTATTATTAGTTTGTAAGAAATTAAAGAAAATAGCCGTAATGCTCTATGGCAACGGTTCCCAACCGGTGGGTCGCGGAAGGATTACTGGTGGGTTCGCGACTCGATCCTATAACTATCAGAAACCTTCGAATAAACCATCAGAAAAGATAAGAAAAATCTAAACAAATCAAATTTTACAACATTTTGGATGGAAACGAGGACAGAATATAAAAAAAATATCAGTAACTGCATTGAGGTTTCTGATGGTATTCACCACTACGTACAGTCGGTCAAATAAAAAACGTCGGGCGGTATTTGATTAAGTATCACGAACGAGCATATGCGCATGTACAGGAAGACTTAAGGTTAGGTTCACACACGCCTCTTGTCTATTCATGTATTTTCTTGATTATTTAGTCAGTTTTGTTCCAAAACAAACATGTATAGAAGGCTGTGGCTATATGCCTCAAATCCGCCATATTCTTGGTTGCAAATTTTTATAATATTAATAATTAATAGATTCGCGAGGAATATGTTTATTCAAGGAGCATTTTTTAAAGATTTTATTTTATAATACCGGTACTTCTAGTGCAAAATCAATAACTTACGCTCAACTTCTGCAACCAATCTAGCATCGAAATACGCCACATTCACGTTTCCTATGAAAACTTCCGGTCGCATTATAGTAAAGTTCCCACCTCCGAGCTGCTCTTTCATAAATATGGAACCTTCTCGCTGCTTCAGAGGCCGAAAAATGCAGGTCAATTACAGCCCTAACTACACTTTCTCTCACTTTAGCATTTGTATGTGGCGATGACACAAAGCAAAATTAATTATGACAATAGGCTACATTAAGTTGAATATCGTGTGTTGCGCCCTCCGCGTTGTTCATTTTTTCCCTCGTTGTTCATTTTTTCCCCTCCTGTGGCATGGCCTCATATGTTCCGAAAATGACCTGTATTTTATGTTTTTTATAGGAAACTTGTGAACTAATGCGTAAAAACTTTAATTTTAACTGCATACGAGTCCCGACGTTTTTTATTTGACCGACTGTACATATGTGAACGTACTTTTTTCAACTTTGGTTTTCCTAAAAAACAAATATCGAAATCAACTCAATGTTGAGAGTGACTTAAGATTAAAAACATCTTCATTCAGTCCTGACATTGGCGTGTTAGTTCAATGGAAACAGTCCCAAAAATCTCATTAATATAGTATTCTTACTTAAAAACAGCAATTTTGCCTGATAAATTAAAATGGTCTTTGTGTACTTTTATAATTGTAGTTTTTTATATTCACCTAGGAACACTTGTTAGTGAGTATGAAACCACTTGTTGCATATATCGTATATCTATTGTTAAATAAATGTTTTGCTACAAAGTGCTTATATTTTGTCAACCATTTTCAAATCAGAACACAAATTGTTTATCAATAATCAATCTTTATCTTCAAAAAAGCATATATAAGCTTATATATATATATGTATATATATATATATATATATATATATATATATATATATATATATATATATATATATATATTTGCAATATTTGACCGTAAATTATATATATAAGGAAGGGATACGATACCATGGACCGATGGACCGTGGAGGTATTCCGATAAGGAAAGGTGAGTCGCGAGTTGAAAAAGGTTGGGAACCACTGCTCTATGGAATAACAGGGGTTCTGCGATATAATAAAAATGAGAAAAACTGAATATATTTTTGCATCTCACCTGACCACGACGTTGATGTTATCCTCGGGGGTAAGCGCGTGACTCCGCACTGGGGGGTTGCTACCCTGGTCTAGTCTGTCGGCAGCGCCGTTTCTGCAAAAACACAAAACATAGACATGATAAACATATTGACCAGATCTGGCAGTATTCCTTCAGTTAAAATGAGGAATGTTAAAGTTAACATGTTATTTGCTGCGCCATTCATTTGTCACCAATCTCTATATATATAAAAGGCTTTGTCCTGACTGACTGAATGAATGACTGACTGACTGAATGACAGGAATCAACGTACAGCCTAAACTATAACAGGTAGAGACTTGGAATTTTGACAGTACCTTCGTTTCATAATGTAGGTGCTCACTAAGAAAGGATTTTGCAAAATGTTGATTTTAAATGCCAAAAATTAAACGTTTTTGAGAATACTTAATCCCTTTTTACACAGAATTATCAATTCCAAATCACAGAGTATATTGTTGCCAAATGGTATCAGATGGGTTTGGGGAAAAAAATGACATGCAAGTTTGACAAATAAGAGAAGTTATCAAAATAATTCATGTTATAAATAAATATTACAGAATGAAATCCACGAAAATAATGCAGTTACATAACTTTCTCTACCCTGGACATAGAGAAAACAAAACGAGGTATGGTAATGTGTATATTATTATATTATATCGCAGGTTTTTGGAGAGAGAAGTATGAAAGTGATAATGCTTTCTGTTTAATTTCATCCCCAAAACAGTTTTATGGTAACATGAGAGTGGGAAATAAAATTGTCCACCTCGATATTACAATTTTATGTTACAGGAATTTCTGTTTCTTCTTATTTGAACCCCTACCAGGCTTGCTGTGAAAGCGATGGGATGCAAAATTCTACATCCTCTAAGAGCCATAAAAAACTATATCAAGCGTTTTCTGAGGGAATAGTTTCAGTGTAATAAGTCGTTCTTCCTATTTCAAATTATAAATACCTATGTAAGGACCTAGAATTTAAAAATCGAAAGTTCTTCATAAGTTAATTTCCAACTACAAAATACAAAACACGGGCGATGCCGGGTCTTTTAAGCTAGTTCAATAATATGAACCCTGTTGAAGTTACAGTAGGCCTTGTTATTTCTGTGAACAGAAGATAGATAGGTAGTTTTTCATCGAAGAAACACTTGAGTATATCAAGCGTATTACAATCGTCCAAATCAAATTTAAAATAAAAATCCCTTTAGGCAGGTCTAGAGGCTGAGGTAGATTTCGAAGTGCTTTTGGTTTAATTTATTGTCGCTGCGCAGCACTCTTCTTCTTTAGCCTTGGCATGACAAACAAGCAATAATAACTGCAAAAAAGAGGAAAGAGCACTTTTTAAAACATTCAAATCTCGCCTTATATGAGAACTATCAAGAAACTAGTTATTGATTTGTAGAGTACTCATCAAGAGCTTTTCAACGATACCCCACAAGACGTAGTTTAAAAAATGTCGAATTTCCATCCTCCCACCCCTACCCCCACCCTTACCCCCAAAACCCTCGAATCGTTGGTGGCACTGTGAACTCCATAGGGAGTACTCTAATTTATTCAAACAAAGTTCCCCTCTATACTTCATAGGGGCCGAGATATAATTTTTTTCAAAATTTCAACCCCCGACCCTCCCCTTGGGCCAATTTTGCTCATTAACGAACTTGTCCGAACTGTCGGGCCTAGAAATAGCATAATAAAATTTGGTTCAAATATCTTCACAATTACGGCCGCTAGCGTGTAAATATATTAATATATATAAATATCACAAATTTTTGTTTTGGAACAGGCGGTGGTTTCGTACTTAGGGAAGCATGAAACGTAAAGATATGAAAGAATTTTTCGAAAGTCATGACATGGTATCCATTGCAATAGGTAGATTTTTCTTCGAAATCTACCTAAAAACATAAGTAATCTCACATTAAGCGCACAATATATATATACAAAATATATATATATATATATATATATATATATATATATATATACATACATACATACGATATATAATGGCTGGCAAGTAAATGTTTTATTCTAAGTTTAAATCGATTGAAAGGTAATAATTATATAGATTCAGGAAGTGAATTAATAACTTTTTTGCACGACGTAACTAATTAGTGGTACTTGCGAATATTGTTGCCGTGGATCGTAACTTGACATTCCCGCACGCAATCTGGTTGTTATGAAAACAAAAGAAATCTCAATGCGGTAACAATTACAAAAAGCACAAGTGCCGTAAGTAAAACCATCATAATACAAGCCTTTATGAAAGACCGGAACCAAGGCCCCCGCGTTTGTGGCGACTTTAACAGGACAAATATTTGGTCCCCATAACAACCAACATAATGCGATTCACTTTCTGAAATATAACATCCATCTTCAATAGTGTATAAACATAATATTTTCAGCTAATATCTCAATTAATATAAATAAATTGATATAAATAATCATCGTGCAAAAAATAGCATACAATACTCGTGCTGTAAGCACATAACAGATCTCGGAAATTGAACAGATCTCGGAAATTGAACAGATCTCGCTAGCGCCTCGTTTTTTCAAACTCTTTCCTCGATCCGTATGCACTGCTTACAGCACTTGTATCGCAATATACTATAACAGAATTGTAGTGAAAAGTCTTCTATGTTTTGCATTTAAATGATGCTAAGCTATTTCTGTACCTAGTCTCATTATTGTGTGATATCCCAGCTGTTCATGCTTACAAATGTTTTCTTTCATGCACAAAACATAACCAAGATTAATAAAGCTCTGCCTTCAATGACTTTGTGAAGAAAGGCCATGCATTAATCTTATAGCTTTTTCTGTAGTTTGAAAAGCCTTTTACAGAGGGCTGAGCAAAGTTCCATATAACAACTGACTGTGCAACTGACTGAAATATACAGTTTTTAAAACGTCTAAGATAACACGTGTTCTCAGTCTCTTTAATTAATAAACAAATTCCCGTGCGCATCTTGGTTGCCAATCAATCTATAAGTGTTTGTTCCAGTCAAATCTAGAGGCAATTGAAACGGTGTTGTGCACATTGGCACACGTGCACATCGGTACAGTCGCATTTTCGTGCACATCGGCATAGTATTTTTATCTTGTAATAGTTATAGTGCTCATCGCCACACACCACGTTGGGGGCAGGGGTGGACAAGGAGACACAAACCTACGGCCTCCTTACCACGGCTCCAAGGCAGCACCCCGTAGCTACCGCGGCTAAGGAAACCGACCGTTGATATCGTAGATAGCTTGTCAGGTGAGGTTAGGTTAGGTTAGGTTAGGTAATCCAAATGATTGTGAAAGTTACCGTCCCATCTCAATTCTTCCAGTTGTCTCGAAGATAGTGGAGTCTGTTATGAAAAAACAAATGTGTAAATATTTTGAAACATACAATCTTTTTAATTGTCAACAATTTGGCTTTCGTTACGCAAAGTTACGTAATGTTTCGCAAAGGTACGTTACGTAAAGATACGTAAAGTTATGTTACGAAAAGATACGTTACGTAAAGTTACGTTCCGTAAAGTTAAGTTACGTAAAATTACGTAAAGTTACGAAACGTTACGTAATGTTACGATACGAGAGGTTACGTAATGTTACGTTACGTAAAGTTACGTAAAGACACGAAAAGTTACGTTACGTAAAGTTACGTAAAGTTACGTAAAGATACGTAAAGTAAGGTTACGTAAAGATACGTAAAGTTATATAATCTTACGTAACATAATGTTACGTAAAGTTAAGTTACGTAAAGTTACGTTACGTAAAGTTACGTTACGTAAAGTTACGTTACGTAAAGTTACATTACGCAAAGTTACGTAAAGTTACGTTACATAACTTACGTTACGTAAAGTTACGTTACGTAAAGTTACGTAAAGATACGTAAAGTTACGTTACGTAAAGTTACGTAAAGATACGTAAAGTTACGGTGCGTAAAGTTACGTAAAGTTACGTTACGTAAAGTTACGTCACTTAAATTTACGATACGTAAAGTTACGTCACGACAAGTTTGGTCACAACGAGTTTCGTCACAACTAGTTTCGTCACGACTAGTTTCGTCACGATTAGTGTTTCGTCACGATTAGTGTTTCGTCACAATTAGTGTTTCGTCACAATTAGTGTTTCGTCACGCCATGTTTCGTCACGACGAGTTTCGTCGCGATGAGTTTCGTCACGACGAGTTTCGTCACGTGTTTCGTCACGACGAGTTTCGTCACGAAGAGTTTCGTCACGAAGAGTTTCGCCACGAAGAGTTTCGTCACGAAGAGTTTCGTCACGAAGAGTTTCGTCACGACGAGTTTCGTCACGACGAGTTTCGCCACGTCGAGCTACGTCACTACGAGTTTCGTCACGACGGGTTTCGTCACGACGGGTTTTGTCACGACGAGTTTCGTCACGACGAGATTCGTCACGACGAGTTTCGTCACGACGAGTTTCGTCACGACGAGATTCGTCACGACGAGTTTCGTCACGACGAGATTCGTCACGACGAGCTTCATCACGTAAAGCTTCGTCACGTAAAGTTACGTAACCACACGTTGGGTTGGGTTGGGTTGGGTTAGGTTGGGTTAGGTTAGGTTAGGTTAGGTTAGGTTCGGTTCGGTTCGGTTCGGTCCGGTCCGGTCCGGTTCTGGTTGCGGTTCCGGTTCCGGTCGGGTCGGGTCGGGTCGTGTCGGGTCGGGTCTGGTTTGGTTTGTTTTGGTTAGGAATTCAAAGTCTCATTCAATCGCAGGCAGATACTTCTTGAATGATTTCTAAACAATACAATTATAATATTAATGTACACAGTATGTATCTATAATAATAATAAAAGGAAGTCTTTTGGCCAAGTGCACCGACAATGATTAGTGTAATCAGCGTTTATAATTTCTTCCTAACCTATGATTAGGGAAAGTTATGGAGCATCAACCTCGATTAGTGTCGAAATCGCCGATTACCGTTGATTAAACTTAATCAGTCAAAATCGGGCGGTTACTGAGGCTAAACAATGATTAGCAGTTTGCTGAAATGGCGGGGTCGACTTGGAAACAATAGATGAGACTCTCTTCTTCTCATATTTCTCTTTTCAGACGAATTAGATCTCGATATTAATCTTATTAGTATCATAATACCATTTTTCCGAACTGAACAGTACAATAAATCTATATTAATAAAAGGAAGTGTCTGTCCTCCGTCTGTCTGTCTTCCGTCTGTCTGTCCGCGATGCCCAGCGAAATCTACTCAACGCAGAGATCTGAAATTTTATACATGGGCGGACTAAAGGGTCGGAATGTGCACCTCGAAGCCGGAATTTTAATTTTCGCTTTCGGTCGTGAGTTATGAGTAAAAAACTGGCAGAAAACGTGCATTTTTTTGCGTTTCAGTTTCAGTAATAAATTTCAATATCAAATCACTTACAGATGGCTTTGGCTATTTTTGTCATCATACCTCATACCTTGGAAATAAAAGCAACGCGATCGCTTGATTTTGTTAATCCATCCTAGACGATTCATATGTTTAGAGTGTCAAGGCCCACAGACATATGACATTTTCAACCTACACGGAAGAAGGATAATCAACCCTAAATATGGTCAAACATTGTTCGATTTGAACGAAACTCACTATACAGGGGTTTTCTGGGCCAAGGAACTCGAATCTGAGGTCGCTTTTACCAGGGGACGCTACATAATCGTGGAATTCACTCCACGTGATTTAGGTGTTAATAATTATAATGATTTAACTATGATCTTAATTTTTAGTTTTTAATTTTTGAAATAATTATCGCGGGGGAAGCCGCGGGCACATGCGGGCACATGCTGTTTGTCTGTCTGTCCACGATGCCCATCCGAAATCTACTGAACGCAGAGATCTGAAATTTTAAAGATAGATGGATTGAAAGGTGGGCGAATGCTCCTCGAAGCCGAATTTTTAATTTTAGCTTTCGTTCGCGAGTTATGAGTGAAAAACTGGCAGAAAACGTGATTTTAGCGCTGTCGAAGCATCAGATTTCAGTAATACATTTCAATGTCAAATCAATTGCAGTTGGCTTTGGCTATTTTTGTCATACCGTGGAAATAAAAGCATCGCGATCGCTTGAATGTTGTAAGCCCACGCTGGTCGATTCATTTGTTTAGAATGTCAAGGCCCGTAGACATATGAAATTTTCAACCTACACGGAAGAGGGATAATCAACATAGACCTAAATATGATTAAACATTGTTCGATTTGGACGAAACTCACTGTACAGGGATTTTCTGGGCCAAGGAACTCGAATCTGAGATCGCTTTTACCAGGCGACGCTATCTAATCGTGGTATGTAGTCCACATGATTTAGGTGTTAATAAATATAATGATTTAACTATTATGCTCTTAACTTTTAATTTTTGAAATAATTATCGCGGGCGAAGCCGCGGGCACATGCTAGTATTAGGCCTATATAAACACATCTCATAGACCTAAAAAGACAATTTTAACTTTCGAAGCGCGACACAAGAGAAGCCTGACCGCTTCACATGGCCAACATTCAAGCAATGTTCCTAACATCGTTCGTGGCTGAGTGGTTATATTACTGAACTGTGGTGCAGGAGGTCCCAGGTTCAATCCCCGGTCGCGACTAATTATTTTTTTATCCTAATATTTTTTAAGTTTAATTAGTGTGCCGGTACTGTATGAAATTTTAAGAATTCACTGTCAATAATCATAGTAATAATAATAGTAATATTAAAATTAATAGTAATAGTAATAGTAATAATAACAAACATTAATAACAATAATAATAATTGTTTTAATTTTATTTCGTCCAGGTATCAAATACATATTATTGATGTTGGACATGTCCGAAACTTACAATCTGAATTATTCAATAGAGATACATGCTTTCCATAGTTCTTCTATCCTGTAGAGTGCTTTTTGGCATAGGTATTATTTTATTTTATTGGCGAATTTTGTCCCGGTTCTCTGTTTTATACTGTCTGGTAGTTTGTTATAAAATTTTACCCCGATTACATATGGATCCCTTTCCGATGCTTTTTTGTTGTGCCCTATTGTGTATAAGTTCTTTCTTGATTTTGTGTCGTACTGATGTATTCTTCTATTGTGACATTCATTTTTGATTTTGATTTTACAAGTAAAGCTACCCTGTGTATGTATATATATATATATATAATTATATATAAAAGGATATTACATTTATTACTGCCCTGTATAATTCTTGGTGAATAATTTTTTATGGAATTGACAGAGAATTCATGAAGTTTTATTCAATAGACTGCATTCTGAATCATTATGACAGTTTATTATATTATATAAAGACAGTGGACGTAAATTTTTAAAATATTATACGGTAAACTGTATTTACGTTTTTAAAATATTACAAAAGGAAAAAAATACAGAGACACAAAGCCGTAGCAGCGAATTCTATAAAGTCTTATACGGAACACTGTATTTCAGTTTTTAAAAAATTCTGAAAGCAAAAAAAAATATATATATAAATATATAACGTAGTGGCAGTGAGTCTTAACATGTTAAACGGTACAGTGTATATATGTTTTTAAAATATAAGAAAGCAAAACAAAAGAAAAACAAGGCTAAGGCAGTGTATTTTTGAAATTCAAGTGTTTATAATATTATAAAAGCCAAAGAAAACACAAGGTGCAGATGATGACTTCGAAGAGAGTTATTATATCTGGAATATCTTGAACGGAATGAAAATGAGCGTAGAAATTTAATAGTGCAGCGAACTTTCCGTTAGGAAATTCGTGGAGAGATTTCGCCTGTCTAAACAAATAGTTTCACAGGTACTGCAATTCCCAACAGAAATAAATCATCCTGTTTCTGATATGAATCGACTACTAACTGTATTGAGGTATTATGCTACCTGATCATTCAATATTGTTGTAGGGGACATTGGAAATATGCTCAGAACTGCAGCTCGAATCATACATGATGTAAGTAATGCTATAGTCTCACTGACTCGCCGATACATAATATTCTTGCCTACATCACAGGCAGAGCAGAGCATATCCTCGCTCCTCCATGGTGTCTTCTTGTTGTTAACTTCTTCTTCTTCTTCCTCTAGGTAATAGCTTCGTCAACAAAAGAACGCGTTCATTATACTACGCTCGCTTTCCGATTTTATGCTCTGTGTTTAAACAAGCCGTCAGCTAAACACGGCCCCGTAAACAGAAATTAGGAATGGTGCACCACATTCCTTTTTAATCATGTTTAAAATCTTAAACGTGTGTAAGTAAACACTGTTTAACCAAATCTTAATCAGTGTTGATGCACTTGGCCATAGTCTTTCTGTCTATTTAGCAGTTACTGTGAACTCCATTGCATTCAATACGATAATGTAATTCCAACTTTGCCTACGAATGGTGTCTGGCGATGAGCACGATGATATTGCAAGATAAAAATAAAATGCAATGTGCATGAAAATGCGATTGTGCCGGTGTGCACGTGTGCCAATGTGCATGCAAACATTGAAACGCGAAACTAAAAAAGTCTAGTAAATTAGTTAATGGTGTACTGGTGGAATAATCAATAAATTATACATTGATTGAATCACACTTCCAGAAATTTCCATGTAAATAGAAAAAGTACTGAGTTGGAATCGGATTAAGTTCGGTTTTAATCCCGAATGTAAACGTGGTAAGTGATAAACAAGAAGAGGTAAGATGTATAAATAGAGCCATGGCACCTAGTTTTCCTGAAGTTTCGCGTGTTGCCACCTCTAGAGAGAACTTTAATTTCTCATAGTGTAACGTTTCACATTTGTTTCTTTTTTGTCGAAGTATTGAAACAGCAATTTTTCCATTAATTAATGTGTTCGTGTTTTGTGACAACTACTTGTGCAATTTCCACAGCCTTCTCGTTCTTTGGCAAAGTCTATGAAAATACAAAAATGTCAGCATGTATGAAAAACAAACATAGGAACTGTGCGTGACCGAAAAGCGGGTAGCTGTTTTCTTTTTATAAATTTAGCCGGCCATAGGTCAATTTTCCTGAAATGTGACGTCATTCACATCTACCACAGCCTAATCGTCCACATATTACGAGTATCATTGATGTTTACTCACTTCCAGATGAGCTTGAAACTTCAAATTTGGTAGATTTATAGGTTTTAGCTTTTAACCGATAGCAAACTTCTAGAAAGTTAAAAATTTTAATCCCCCCCCAAAAACAAAATTTTAATTTTTGAGCTTTTTGATTGCGTATTTCTACGGCTTCAGATGTTTTGACAAACATATGGGAACAGGCCTGACGTTGACGTGACAAATTTTGTTGTAAATTCGTTCTGTTAATATTCTAGTTATCCCACTTATTCCTTCACATAATTATGCTTATCAAACTTTTTCAAGAAACCTCCCAAAACATACTAGTCAGTAAAAGTAAGAACAACTGTACTAAACAGGCTTTAAAACTTAGTGCCCGAACCCAGAGAGGGAGTTGATTCCGGTTACCAACAACCTGAGTATAGGGGGTGGAGGGTGATTGCGTAGGCTGATAAGACAGTCATTGATAGTAGTACTGAGAAGTGAATGCGCTTGTGGTACGGTGCCTCTCAAATTGGTCAACAGGGTACCTTGTCATTGTGAGTGTTTAAATTTAAAATACGTGTTCGGCATGCCCAAAGTAAAGTGTTCTAAAACGCAAACATATATTGAAACATTTGGGAGGGACAAACAGGAGAAAGTATCGTTTTGCGTGCTTGTAATGTGAGTTTAGATAATGATAAGTTATTTTGTAGTCTTCCTATATCTGTATTCAAGGTTTGTTTACTATCACGTGAACTAGCATATGGTAGCTAGGGCATACGCCGAGCAAAGTCTGTACAGTTCGGTTGCTGTTAACATATTCGATCGGGCACTAAGTTTTAAAGCCTGCTAATCATTAATAATGCAAAGTAAACATTTATAAGCGTTGAACGATTTCTATTCAACACAGACACCAATATTATTATTATTATTATTATTAGAAGTGAACAGCGCATGACAAAACACGTAAATATCAGGCAAACAACTTATGATCTATTGCTATTGCTATTTTTATCAATCCCTCACACAATTTGTAAACGCGTGCCGGACTGCAAAGAAAACAGCTAACACAATGATTAGTTCATATGGGTTTATAATATTTATATTTCACGAAAGAAAGCTGGCCTCCGCCTGACACTTCAGATGATCATAGAGATACAAAATACAAAAAAATATAAATTGTTTCATAACACTATTTAGGCAAGATTTGTTAAACTAATTCTGTAATTTCACATGAAATTTAATTTTCTTTCAGTTTATTTATAGTCGTTTTATTCCAAATTTAAGACAAACTACCGTATCGAATAGGATACATTAGCAATTTAAGCGTTCATATGGGACTAATAAAGTTCTTGAAATGAAATATTCGTTATATATAGACCTGGGATTTTAAGGCAAATGCCTATTTTATCCTTATGAAATAACATGACATTTTTAAAATATGTTGACACTTCATACATCACATATATTTATAGAGTTTCATAGTACCCTAAAATGCCTATTTGGACCTTTGAAGCCTATTTTTACTATTTAGTGCCTAAAATGCCGATTTTGTACATTTAAAATAAAATTCAACTTCTGTAACTTTTACTATCATTTAAAGAACATCCCTGAACGAACAGCAGAACAGCAGAGGGTGGGATTTTTCACAGAAACTTGATTTTCCCAAACAATTGTCGCCAAAGGAATGCTGACTGACGGGGGAGGATTCGCTCAAAACAACAAGTAGCAGGTATATATAGTAAGAAGGGACATACTGTCAATTTTTCATGTAATCCAAAACTGTTTTTGATAAATGTATTTTTAATTCTGTCTTAATTTTGCAATTATTTCTGTTGAGAATATTTATACCAAGTTTTTTACAGTAAAAAAAGATCACGTTACAGTTTAAAGAGCATATTGTAGTATTTTAATGTCTATTTTCTGTCTATTTACACATTTTTAAAGTTTATTTTAAGTGCCTGTTTTCTCTTTTAAAAGCCAATTTAATTGTTTTAAAAGCCTATTTTAGGTTACTAAAACTAATTTTTTTAGAGCCTAAAATCCCAGGTCAAGCTTATATATTAAGTGAAGACATTCCAAATACATAGCCTTTATACTTTTGAAATGCATCCTTCAATTATGCTTAATGCTTGATGGATTTACAAATTGCACGTAACTCATGACGTTCTTCGTTAAATTTTAATGCTTTGAATAACTCATTGATATCGTAAATGATTGTGTGAACGTCTTGCCTGCCACTTTAAATTGAAGCCGGGACTGTGAAAAGCATTCGTACGAAGGTCGTCATCGCTCACTCTAATTACGAATATCACGCAAAGTGCAATTACAAAGCCGTCTGTAATTGTGTTAACTCCTCTCTTGTCAAGTTCCATTGCTTCGATTTCTCTGCCTCCTGTGTCAACTCTAATCTAGAAAGAACATCTGCCGGCTATTCCCATACATCAAGCCATAAATGACCGAGCGAGGTGGCCGAGAAGGTAACGTCTTGGACTAGCATTCGGGAGGTCCCAGGTTCAAATCCCGTGGCCGGCCAAATTGACATGGGTTTTTTCATGGTTTCCCCAGTCGTAAAGGATAATGCCGAATTGGACATTTACATACCATGAATCATCCTCACCATTTCATCCTGTATCACATCCACTTAAATTAATATCAGTTGAAATTTACTCCATAAAATACACCAACAATAGAAACAATTGACAATCAATAATTCCATGGCTTACCCTACTGTATAGACACAGATCCCAAACTCCTGATATGGCCTCGTAGCTAAAAGGAGTATAAACACAGCTGAATTAATAATTTTTTTTATTAAGGAATATTCCACAATACAATGGTTTTCCTTCATCCCACAACAATCTTTTGCCTCCAAAAGTCCCTGTCCGTAGCATCTTCTTCACTTAATCCTTTTCTCGCCATACTCCTTTTCACCCCATCCATCCAGCACTCTTTGGGCTTCCCTCTTCTTCTTTTTCCTTCTACTTTCCAATCCAAAAATGTCTTTGGTATTCTATCCTCTATCTCATTCTGAGTAGATGTCCATACCATCTCAAGCGTCTTTCTTCTACAGTTTCCAAAATATTCTTTTCAACTTGCATTATTTCCCTTATTCTATTATTCCGAATTTTTTCTTTCCTGGATTTTCTTCCTCAACGCCTCCAAAAATTCATTTCTAATACCATTAATACCATTGATTAATTCATTAATTTCTTTCTTTCTTTCTTTCTCGTAGTTTCACCTCTCCCTGTTAGGATTTAAGCGACCCAAGCCGCCCGGGCCTTACAGGGCCGCGACCTGTCGGGAGAGGGATTATCTTTGGATCACATACATACTTTTTTGACCAGACAAGGACATGGAGGGCCTCCCCGGATGAGCGATCAGCCCAATGCCGGGGCCACCTCCGAGACAACACGAACACATAGGACGAGACACACCATTCACACACACACTCACTCCAAACAAGGCGAGGATGGGATGAAGATGATAATGACGGCCAGATGATATCTGGGGACCACAAGGGCCTAAAGTTACCCGACATTTGTCTCAAAGGTGAGGAAAAACCCCAGAAAAAACCCCACCTAGGTAACTTGTCCCGACCAGGAATCGAACCCGGGCCCGCTGCGTGAGAGGATTGGACACATCCCCTGAGCCACAGCGGTGGACATTAATTCATTAATTAATAATTAATAATTAATAATAATAATAATAATAATAATAATAATAATAATAATAATAATAATAATTTTTTTTTTTTTTTCGTAGATTAATATGTATGGAAGGGTCATTCTATAGTAGAATTTTCCTTCTATGTGACTTGGTAGAAAGTACTGGAAGGAAAACATACTCCATTGTCACTTGAAATCGCACTAGGGTTCGTGAGAAATTAAAGTGGACGAAGATTACATAACTGGAAGTTATAAGAAACTGTCGCTATAAAGTTTATCTTGGTATGTGATGGTGTAGTCTAGTGATGAGTGGATTAGGATGATCTTGAAGAGACATCTCGAACTGCTGCGTTAATCGTGCTATGTGCTGATAAAAGGATTCCATCTGAAGTATTTGATGTAACTGAACATTGGATGTGTGGTAATCCAGATTGGATATAGTTAAGGCCACTTTTCGCTGTATTGCATGAAGTTTACGTAAATGCCGGAAGTGTGCGGTGTGCCATATTGGACAGCCGTATGTCATCTGTGACCTTATTAAGGAGGTGTACAGCTGGAGCTTAATTTTCCTTGTAAGAACTGGAGTTTTATAGAGAGGATAAAGTTGGATAAATCTGGACAGAGCCACATTTCTTGCTGTTTCAATGTGTTTGGCAAAGTTCAGTTTGGAGTCGAGTGTCATTCCGAGGTACTTAACACATTCGGAATATGGAAGTTCCGTACCATGTAGGATGAGTTGCGGTGGTAGTTTCGGTCTTCTACGAGTAAAGATAATTGCTTGCGTTTTCTGTGTGTTTACTTTGATCCTCCAGTTTGTTAACCACATTTCAAGAAGGCGTAATTGCATTTGCATCCTGGTCTGTGCCTTGGTGATGGAGTAGTCGCTGGTATAAAAAGCTGTGTCATCTGCATAAAGACCTAATTCAACCAGTAGGGCAGCTGGAACATCCTGAACATATATATTATATAAATGAGGCGACAAAATAGAGCCTTGTGGAACTCCTGCACCGATGGGTTTTAAGTTTGATATCTTGTTATCCAGTTTGGTGCGAAATGACAAATCTTCTTCTTAGTAGAGGATTACCAGGGTAACGCCTGTTGGTTTTGTTTAGACCATCCGCGTTACACAACCAGTGGAGAAATAGCCGACGGGTAAAGAGAGATTATAAACACAGAACCCAGCACTTGTCAGTGTAGGCCTAATAATTATAACTTTTCTATTTGTTATTAAATGACAGAATGGTACTTTATGAGATTGTGTGGTAGACGGGAAAATGTCTGTCCGTCTGTCTGTCCGTGTGTCTGCACGCGCGATAACTCAAATACGCTTTATCGGATTTTCATGAAACTTGGTATATACATTTATAACGTCCATGGGAAGAAGCCTGTTGATAATGGACCAAATCAGTTAATCGGTACCGAAGTAATGCCCAATTTAGTGCCTATTTTATGGTAATGTATCAGAATGAATTTATCAAATGCAAATCAGTTCTCATGACAGCATATTGTTTTACAGCAGCGTTTCTCAACCTATGGTCCGCGGACCACTGGTGGTTCGGGAAGATGGTGCAGATTGTCCTCAGACATAATTTAAAAATATCATAAAGCAAGTGGAAAGTAAAGATGTAAAATTTTTTCACATATTTCGTTATAATGACCTATAATTAATACCCCAAATATTAAGAATATAGGCCTTCTTTTAAAAACGGGATGTAAAATTAGGGGTCCGTAGATTTTTTTTTAGACATTTTAGAGGTCCTCGGGTTCAAAAAGGTTGAGAAACGCTGTTTTACAGTATTCAAATACGGCTTTGGAAGTTGCAATACAGTTAGCTATGACAAATAAGACTACCCACATATTCCTTCACATATGTTTATCAAACTAGACCTTTGTTCTTCTGTAAGCCTTGCTTAATGAATCGATCTGGAGCTTAGCTTGGAAATCGATTACAAAAATAACTCATTTTCTGCATATCATAATTGCAATTATCACTGAATAAACAAAAGTATTCTGGCACTCTGTTACGTCAGTTTACCTGATTTTATTTTATAGTAATTTGGAGCCGGTCATTGACCCTAGAGTGTAGGGAAATACAAACACTCCACGCTCGTGCAAAGGGGGAAATATTAAGAGGGGAGATTCAACATGTGATATTATAGGTTCATTCATGCTTAACAGTTAAATGTGTACACGCTGCGTTCTTTCAGGACACACTAACCCAGTTTTTTTACACCACAGCTTGCTTTTTGGTTCTTTGTCTGTCTGTCCGTGTATCTGTACATATGATAAGCATCTTCGAAAGCCATATATGAACACTGTAAAACAGTATTGTTGTCATGAGAACTGATTTGCATTTGATGAATATTTTCACAAACTAGGATCCTAATTGGGCATTACTCCGGTACTGGTCAAGCGTTATCATGGACGTTATAAATGCGTATACCAAGTTTCATGAAAATAAGATAAAGCGTATTTGAGTTATTACGCGTACAGACACACGGACGGACGGGCATTTCCTGTCCACCACATAATCTCATAAAGTTCTTGGCACTTAATAACGGAAAATCAATTGAAAGAAAATGAAAAGTCCTGTAAAATTCATAGAATAGGGTACAAGATAAGACTATGAGTATAATAATTGTGTTAAATGTTTTCTTTGCAGTCCGGCATATGCAGTTATAGTTTGCTGGAGAAATTGAGTGAAGTATTCAATATTAGCCTAATAATTACATGCCATGCGGTATTGGTGAAGGAGTTATTACAACTGCCAAATGATATTCCCAATGATATGGTGTATGCTGATACTAAATTCAAGGGCTTAGGACTATTCTGTTCAACATGGGAAGTGCACCTACAGCATATTAATGCATGTAACATAATTATTACAGAAATCTAATGTTCCACTCCTCAATATTACGAGGCATTTCTTCAAGAAATTTCATCAAGTCTAGAAGCCTTAAAAATCACCGAATCTCCTTCCATCTTTGATAAGCATGGTCATGTTGATACTCGGAAAGTACGGCAACAGTTAAGAGAGAGAGCTTTTGAAAACATGGAGCAAGAAAGACCATAAAGGGAAAGGAGTGCTTCTATATAAACAGTACACACCAGCTAATAAGTGGATTAGAGAGCATAAAGGACTAACTTGCAATGAATGGCGAGAAGCAATCAAGATGACAGCGAATATATCATCAGTCCGTGGTGTACCAGGCAGGTCCCAGGACGGTAACCTCTGTAGGCGTTGCCACAGGGAGTTCGAAACCCTTGCTCATGTCCTAGGGGCCTGCCCACATGGTGTTAATTGCTAATGCCTTAAGGGAAAAGGGTTTTTCTGTTTTTGAAGAAGTGCATGGTCTTTCCAATGATGGTAGTACTCGCAGAGTGGATATTATAGCCTTCACTCCTCAGTCATCTGAAGGGCATATAATCGATCCAACCGTAAGATTTGAGTCCCATGAGGATCAGCCGGAGGAGGTGAATGAGGAGAACAGACGAATCTATGAACCCACCATTAAGTATTACAAGGATAAATACCATCTAACATCCAAAACAGTGACAGGATTAACGATTGGAGCACGTGGTACCATCCCAAAACTATTGTTTGACTTCTTCAAAAAATACGGCCTGCACAAAGCCATTGGTGGCATTGAAAGGGTCTATTGCCATATTTCGCAATCATACCTGTGGACCATGACTTCTAATTTTAAGTTGTTATCTATACGAGGAGAGTCGATTCAAAACGCGTTTAGTCCACAAATAATTATTTTTTCAGGAATGACGGAAAACTGTTTGTGGCCAAACTATCAAGCGGATTTGCAATATTTTTTTTCTGATCGGAATCAGTAGTTAATATTATAGTTAAATGCAGTGCTTTAGTTGGGCCGGTACGCACCGGTACTGCGTACCGGTATAAAATTATTTTCCTTCTACCATACCGGGAAAAATATGTGCTCCGGTACGTCGTACTGGTAGTACAGGAACAATATTGTACTAAAATACTTATTAAATGTCTAATTCAATACCAGAGTGTATTTGTTAAAAATGACAAGCACTATTAAATTCGCCACAGATATGCGTTCTAATCTTCACCTTCGTGCGCATTTCTACAGTTACTTTCTCCTTAGATTACATGTTGGCTAGCCACCTTGTTTTCATAAAATGTGTGGAACCACCACTAGACGTTTTTGATCCTGCTCCATACGTCAGATCATGGCTACAAGGGGCAATAGGTCAGCAGAAGAAACTGCATGCAG
Organism: Ectobius pallidus; assembly: GCA_964059195.1. Taxonomy (NCBI): domain Eukaryota; kingdom Metazoa; phylum Arthropoda; class Insecta; order Blattodea; family Ectobiidae; genus Ectobius; species Ectobius pallidus. The sequence goes on along the minus strand of CAXKWD010000002.1, from coordinate 19,557,766 downwards.
AAAATGTCAACCGAAGGATTACATTCAGTATGAGGCGATATGGAAAATTCTGAAGTAAGGTGAGTACCCCCAAAAAATATTTTCCAACTAAAGCACTGGTTAAATGTATTGGGTGTGTCAAATCATTCTTTTCATTTACATCTTTCATTGATAGTTAAAGTTTCAAAAGTAATGGACTTAACGCGTTTTGCCCAACACTATAATAATAATCATGTAAAAAGATGGAAATTAGTATTTTATTTAAGAATTAGAATCACATCTGATTGCACTAATACAAAGTGAACCATTGCCGAAGTACCAAATTGTCAAAATTTAAACAACTTCTGTTTTTTAAGCATGTTAAATCATGGAAAATCCATGCTTCTCTTCTTTTATTATGGACCGCTAATGACATCTTTTTCGGCGTCAGGTGAGTACCGCTATCATTAGAAGAACACCTGCAAAAAATAGACGTCTTAAAGTTCAACCCACCACCTGTTTCGCACGTGATCGCGTCTAAAATGTAGACTCAACGTAATTTGCACCGAACCAAGTTCTGGACTGAACGCGTTTTGCATCGAACCCCACATTTCAGGCTCAATTTTAACGGGGAAAGGTTGCGATTTGGATCAAAAACGTTATGTAGTATCATGCAGAACACCTCAGAGAATGCGAATCCGCAAAAAAACTACATTACGATCGGAAGTGGACTTAACGCGTTTTGAACCGACACTCCTCATATACTAATTGTTAAAGCTTCAATATTGATTTAATCTGTTTTCTTTTACTGTTTACATACATATTTGTTGTTGGTACTCTTTGTCAATGGCAACCTGCAGGTGTTGCGGGAAGAAATAAAATAAATAAAAACAAGCCGTGTTGCAAGGAATCGGCATTCAGTTCTCAGCTTCGATGGAAAAAGACTTTTAAAAGCCTGAGATTATAGATAGAATCGATGGCTGGCAAATAACTAGACCTGGAATTTTAGGCTCTATAAAAATTAGTTTTAGGCACCTAAAATAGGCTTTTAAAACAAGTAAATATTCTTTTAAAGGAGCAAACAGGCACTTAAAATATGCTTTAAAATGCGTAAATAGACAGAAAATAGACTTCAAAGTACGGTACTACAATATGCTCTTAAACTGTAATGTGATTTTTTTTACTGTAAGAAGCGTGGTATACCTATTCTTAACAGAAATTAATGCAAAATTGGACAGTTAAAAAGACATTTATCAAAAAAGTTTTGGATTAGGCCTATATGAAAAATTAGAACAGTACACGCCCACCCTCTGCTGTTCTGCTCTTCATTCAGGGATGTCCATTAAACGATTGTAAAAGTTACAGAAGTTGAATTTTAATTTAAATGTACAAAATAGGCATTTTAGGAACTAAAAGAGTAAAAATAGGCTCCAAAGGCCCAAATAGGCATTTTAGGGCACTATAAAAAATTTTAAATATAAGTGATTTATCATGAAACGTCAACATATTTAAGAACTTTCATGTTATTTCATAAGGAACAAAATAGGCATTTGCCTTAAAATCCCAGGTCTACTAACAACATCCCTTCGGATATCATTTAGAAAAGTGTTTAAAATAAAAGTTTAGCTCTTAGTTTAAGCACCACAGTGTTTAAAATGTAAATAAAAACGCAGAGCCGTTTTCGAGAAAATACGATTTCCTGCGCCATCCACCAACCACCATCCAACCATCCCTCGCAAATCTTATTTCACTTAAATCTGTTCTTATATTATCCTCCCACCTACGTAGAGGTCTCCCAAGTGGTCCTCTTCCCTTCGGGTCTCTCGGTCAATATTATTTTTCCCCGTGCGCGCAACCTGTCCAGCCCATTTCATACTCTGTGATTTAATTACCCTTACTATATCCGGTGAAAAGTACAGGTTATGAAGCTCGTCGTTATGCAGTTTTCTCCAGTCCCCGTTTTCATCTCTCTTAGGCTCAAATATTTTCCTAAGCCCCCTGTTTTCGAATACTCTCAGATTATGTTCTTCCCGAAGAGTAAGCGACCATGTCTCACATCCATATAAGTTAATACAACCGGCAGAATAATAATCTTATAATTTTTTTATTTTTATTCTTAGATTTCTGGATAAAAGACGAGAAGATAAAAGTTTTTTAACTTCATAAAAACAACCATTTCTTGAATTTAATCGACAATTAACTTCTACCTTAAACTTATTTGTATTTTGTACGGGTGAAGAAAATAGGATAAACGTGGACTACATCCAACCTTTCGACGCCAAAATGGGGCAAAGTTTTCATTTTTATCAAAGAATGTAGTTTTGGTATCTCTTGACAGATTAAAGATAAGATAAAAATCAGGTAAACTGATCTAACAAAGTGCCAGTATGTTTTGTTTAATCAGTTATGACTGCAATTATGATATGCAGAATATGATTTTTTACAATTGATTTCCAAGTTAAGCTCCAGATTTATTCATTAAGCAGGGATTACGGAAGAACAAAGGTCTAGTTTTCTTTTTTTTTTTAATTAGATTAAAATCTTCCAGCATCAACTGAACTGTACAGATTTGTGATATAATGACAATTGCACACTCACATAAAAATACCAAACAAATTCAAATTGGCCGGTTTCGGGTTATGAGCCATGGACTCCAGAATGTGAGGCCAAAGCGTTACCATCTCGGCCACCGGGGTCATTTTAACGGTCTAGTTGGATAAGCGCATGTAAATCAATAGTGTTTTTTGACATAGCTACCTGTATTTTAATTTCCAAGGCCTTATAAGATCACAGTAAAACAATAGGTAGTGTTGTCAAGATAACTGATTTTCATTTTTTTAATAAATTCTTTCGAATACGTATATTACCATAAAATAGGCACTAAATTGAGCATTACTCCGAATCAGGTCAACCGATTTTATCCATTATAAATAGAAGTCTTCCCATGGACATTATAAATGCGTATACGAAGTTTCATAAATATACGATAAAGCGTATTTGAGTTATTGCGCCTTTAAAGTAGACACTAAATTGGGGTTCACTCCGGTACCGGTCAACAGATTAGGTTCAAATTCAATAGGGCACTTCTCATGAACGTCATAAATGAGTATATAAATAGAAATATAAAACATCCTTCGACTCTAAAAACTGTTAATCGTAACTCAAAGGTGCCCAAAGAAGTTCCCGGTCGTGGTGTACTACAAACAACGTCTCTAAAAGTTATCAATAAACCTCATGATAAGAAGGCTCTCTTTGTATCACGTTTCGATCCAAGTACAACTCCAGACGAAATTGAGGCTTATGTAAAGGACACAACGAAAACCTCGGATGTAAAGTGCACCAAGCTAGTGACCAAATACAATTCCTATTCATCTTTTCATATTGAGGTAAACAGTGATGATTATAACAAAATTGCTGTTCCAAATGTATGGCCGTCCGGTTGTATATTCAAACAATTTTATGGTCAATTGCGGGAACAAAGTACGGCAATAGACAACAAAGCAGACGAGTGACTAGAAATAGAATCGTCCAGTTTCACACTAAACAACTTACAACTTAGTAAACAAACATTGGGAAACGATGATAAGACATTATCTGTTATACATCTAAATATTCAATGCCTAAGTAACAAAGTAGATGAGTTAGAGGTATATCTGGCAGATAATCCCTACGATATAGTATGTCTAAGTGAGCACTGGTTGACAAAAGAAAATATAGATCTAATAAACATTCACGACTATCGCATGGCTAACAGTTTTTGCAGAAGTAAACATATACATGGTGGTGTCTGTGTTTTAATATCAAATAATCATAGCTGCAGTGGATTAGACTGTGACTCTCTTTCAGTGGAACTTGATTTAGAAATTACTGCTATATTCCTTAATATGCTCGGCATAATCATCGTTGTCATATATAGATCTCCATCTGGTAATATTGAGGAGTTTTACTTAAGATTGGATAAACTATTTTGTTTTCTGTCTTGTAAAAAGCCAAAATACAGGATATTCATATGTGGTGATTTTAACATCAATATGTTACAAGATGATGCTAAAACTGATGAATTTAATAATTTTTTAAGATCGTTTGGTTATTGTATAACCATTAAAGAACCTACGAGAGGGCTCACATGCCTTGACAATATTATACTAGAAGAAAATTTAAGGGGATATGAGACAGGAGTTACTAATCCCAATCTTTCGGATCACTCTGCAGTATGGCTTAAGTTACCCATAGAAACCAAATCAATATCAACTGAAAAGGTAAATAATAAGAAAGATTTTATATATAAACGTGTTTTCTCAGAGCAATCTATGTTCAGTTTTACTTCAGAACTCACCAGCACTAATTGGGAATTGTTTATAAGTAACTTGAATTCAAAAATTATTGTAAATTCTTTTTTTGAATATTTTTTAGAACTGTTTAATTATTCTTTTCCAATAAGGAAATGCAATAATAGTATAATAAAAAACACGAAAAAGACTCCTTTAAAATGGTACAATGACGAACTGTCAAAAAAGAAAGACCATGTCATGGCACTGAAAACTGTGTACACTTTATCACCTACACCAGAAAACAAACAAGCTTATTGCATGTACAACAAAATATATAAGAATGCACTAGTTGAAGCAAAGTATAATGCCAACTGCAATTTTATTAATTCAGCAAATAACAAATGCAAAGCCTCCTGGACTTTAATTAATAACTTAAAAAATGCAAATTATATTAAGAAAGACATAAAAATCACACCAGAAAATTTTAATGAATATTTTGTGCAAACAGTATCTAATGTAGCTGAAGTGGCACATACAACTCCTGAAATAAGAGGTGAACCAATAATAAATCATGACACCCCTCTTGTTGATTTTAAGTGGCGGCCAGTGGAAGAAAAGGAAATTTTAGAAATAGTATCAAATTTTAAAGTTTCAAATAGTAAAGATTATTATACTATGTCTAATAATTTTATCAAAAGGATAATTGTATTTATTTTAAAGCCTATAACGCAATGTATCAATTTATGTTTGTATGATGGAATATTTCCACAATATTTTAAGACTGCTAAGGTGACACCCATCTATAAGAAAGGTGATCTTGACTGTCCTGGTAGCTACAGACCCATATCAGTCATACCAGTGTTTGGGAAGATTTTAGAAGCAGCTGTAAAAACTCAAATATGTGATTATTTTGAAACTAATAATCTTTTTAGTAATAGCCAGTTGGCTTCAGACGAGGTAGGTGTACAACAGATGCTATCAGTGAAGTCGTGAATTATGTGACCAGAGCATTTGAAAACAAAAATGTTACGAGAGCCATATTATGCGACCTGAGTAAGGCTTTTGATACCGTTCCGCATGAATTACTTCTTGAGAAGCTACACTACTATGGTATAAAAGGAAAGGAACATGATTTTTTTAAGACATACTTGAAGGAACGCTATCAAGTTGTCGAGGTGAATGGCCGGCAATCAAATACAAAAAATATCATAAGTGGAGTTCCTCAGGGATCTATTCTGGGTCCTGTACTATTCATAATTTACATAAATGATATTGTTAATTTCTTAAGTGTCAAATCAATAATATACGCAGACGACACAACTCTGCTTAGTTCTCAAAGCAGCCTTAACGATCTCGAGAATATTTCATTTATTAGTCTAAATGATACAAAACGGTGGTGCGCAGCAAATGGTCTACTATTGAACAACGATAAAACGCAGATAATTACCTTCACACTAACAGATCATATTATAGAAGATTGTAATAATAGACCTGTAAAATTACTGGGTATATTTCTGGATTCCAAGCTTACTTGGGAAACTCATATCAGTTATATATGTAGCAAACTGTCAAGAGTGTTATTCTTGCTTAGGAATTTGAAAAACTATATTCCATTCTCGTATGTTAAAGGAGCATATTTCGCCTTTTTTCAAAGTTTAATTAGATATGGTCTAATTTTGTATGGTAATAGCTCACACATAAACAAAATACTGATGATACAAAAGAAAGCAGTAAGAATATTAAATAATTCCTCAGCAAGAGAACACTGTCGACCTTTATTTATTAAGTTGTCTATACTTACTGTTATAAATCTTTTTATTTTTGACTTGGTAATTTTTACCCTAAGTAAGAACTCAATGTACAACAACAGAGATCAGATTCATAACCATAACACTCGTTTTAAGCACCAAATAGACATACCACGTTGCTGACTACAAAAAACTATGAAAAGTTACGAATACTTGGGACAAAAGCTTGTTAATAAAGTACCTCGTACTGTATTGGAACTTCCACTGAAAGTACTGAAAAAAAGATTTTATACATGGTTAATGAAAACTCCATTTTATAATATTGACGAATTTCTCTCACTTCATAACAGTGATTTCTCAATATAACTTTGAAAGAATATGGCTGTAACAATTGTAATCGAAATTACATTTATATAATAAGATTGACACTGTCTATTACAGTTTTTACTGTTAAATGACAATAAATTATTATTATTATTATTATTATTATTATTATTATTATACCAAGTTTCATGGAAATCCGATACAGCGTATTTCAGTTATGGTGCCTTTCTAATATAATACTATTAAAATAGGCACTAAATTGGGCATTACTCCGGTACCGGTGAACCGATTTGGTTCAATAACAATAGGGTTCTTCCCATCGACATTATGAATGTTTATACCAAGTTTCATGAAAATGCGAAAAAGCGTACTTGAGTTATGGTGCGTACAGACGCACGGACAGACGGACAGACAGACGGACAGACATTTTTTCGTCCCCCACACAATCTCATAAAGTACCATACTGGCACTTAATAAAAAACAGGCGTACATAATTCTATTTTGCTGTAATGGAAATGTTTGATTAGAATAAAAGCAATACCATTAACAGCTCGATAGATAGTTGAAATGCTATAGCTACCAGGTACTTCCGCATCCTGTCAAAAGGTGTGACAACCAGGAAGTTAAATAAAAAAGCAGCACATTTTCTTAACTTGGTGATAGGCATTACTGATGTTATGTTTGATAGATTTTTACTATCGAGCCAGATAACACAGGAGGCTCTGGAAACCACAAAAGGTTTTTTGTACAGAAGGCCTGGCAGTGCTTGTCAGCGCCCTCTCCATTCAAACAGGTTCTCCACATTATTTTGTGTGTGAATGAAGTCGGCCATGGATCTGAAAGGGGTTATTCACATTATCTCTTCCGGGGCTGCAACCTCGTGTGTTACACTCACATAACCTTCTCTACCTTAATCAGGGCAATAGAATTTTCTTATTTTACATTCTGATAACCAGCGTGCCATAATGTTTGTGCTAGATTTATCTATAATAATAAAAGGAAGTCTTTGTCTTTCTGTCTGCCTGTCTGACTGTGCGCGATGCCCAGCGAAATCTACTCAGCGCAGAGATTTGAAATTTTAAACTTAGATGGACTGAAGGGTGGACGAATGCACTTCGAAGCCGGATTTTTAATTTTCGCTTTCGTTCGCAAGTTATGAGTGAAACACTGGTAGAAAACAGGTCAACCATATGATTTTTTTCGAAGCATCAGTTTTCAGTAATACATTTCATTTGTCAAATCAATTGCAGGAGGCTTTGTCTTTTTTTGTCGTAACTTGGAAATAAAAGCATCGCGATTTTTTTTATATCCCATGGAATTAAAAGGGAGAGGTAAAACTACGGCAAAGAAAGAAGGAAAGAAAGAAAGAAATAAAAGGAATTATCAGTAGCTTCGATTTTGCCGGTATCCTTAGCCGCGTCTCGGTATAAGTAGGAAAAGAGATTGTATTACACTATTTATCTACACTATTGGCAAAATAGCTGTAAAGAACTTTTTTTAGCTGTATATATACTCCTTTGAGCTTCGAACACATCAGGAGTTCGGGATCTGTCTATATACAGTAGGGGGCAATGGAACTATTGATTGTCAATTGTTTCTATTATTGGTGGTACTTTTATGGAGTAAATTTCAACTGTGGGATGGATATGATACAGGATGAAATGGTGAGTATGATTCATGGTATGTAAAAATGTAATTCGGAATTTGCCTTTACGACTGGGGAAACCATGAGAAAACCCATGTCAAATTGGCCGGCCACGTGATTTGAACCTGGGAAATCCGAGAATTTATTGTGAACCCTTTATTTGGCCAGATTCAATTCCTCACACAATATAATACTCCTGGCGGACTGCAAAGAAAGCAGTTAAAACAATGATTAAGCCATAGTTTTGCCTTGTTTCCTAGTTATATTTATTTACAGTTATATTTATTTACAGAACATCAACAATGGTGTTGATAATAATGAAGAAGAATGAAGTACATTTGCGATATTACATTATAATGGTTTTCTATATTTAAGTCAGTATTGTGTAAATAATTCTGCGATTTACATATATATGTATATATGAAATTTAATATTTTCTTCCATTTCTTGTCAGTCTTTTTATTACAAATTTACCACAAACGATTGCATCTTATAGAATGCATTATCAATTTAAGGGTTAAAATCTACAAGAAAAGCCTACAATTCAAGGTGTTTCAAGGTGTTTGATTTCTTGTAGAACATGCAACATTTTGCACCACATAACCCGTAAATCTATTTCATTTTAAGCCGAAATAACTGAAATTGTATGCAAAGTAATATCGAAATTTATCCAAATTTTGTACCGAAACTTAAAATTTTTATTAGCTGTAAAATAACATCCCTACTAATACAATTTCATCACAAATAATAGATAGGGTGTTTTCTAGCTTCAAAATATCTCTCAACTACGAGACATCTGTTTTACAACGTTTGATTAATTTATCCAGAAGCGTGAAAGAAGATCTATCAAAGTCTAGTATTGATTAATGATTCTCACCGATGTATATCTACATTTTCAGTACGAGCCTCCCTTGGAAATTATTTGTTAAGAGAGTGACAAATGACTGTGACAACAATAAATCGCTCACAGTTTCTAAGCAGGAGGCCATGAATACAGCGATGCCAATGACCGGATATTCACAGTTCTTAAGTGCCAGAATGGCAATTTATGAGATGGTGTGGGGAACGAGAAAATGTCTGTCCATCTGTCTGTCTTTGCGCGCGATAACTCAAATACGCTTTACCGGATTTTCATGAAACTTGCTATACGCATTTATAACGTCCATGGCAAGAAGCCTATTGATTTTGGACAAAATCGTTTGACCGGTACCGGAGTAATGCCCACTTTAGCGCCTATTTTATGGTAATATACTAGAAAGAATTTATCAAATGCAAATTAGTTTTCATGACAACATATTATTGTACAGTGTTCATATACGGCTTTTGAAGTTGCAATACAGTTAGCATTGACATATAACACCACCCACATAGGCTATTCCTTCACACATCCGTAAGCCCTGCTTAATGAATCGATCTGGAGCTAACTCGGAAATCTTTCTTTCATTCGTTCTTTATCTTAGTTTTACATCTCCCTTTTATGATGCTAAGCGACCAAAGCCGCCCGCGCCTTACAGAGCCGCGACCTGTCGGGAGAGGGATTATCTTTGGATCACATACTTACTTTTTTGACCAGACAAGGACATGGAGGGCCTCCCCGGATGAGTGATCAGCCCAATGCCGGGGCCACCTCCGAAACAACAGAACTCATAGGACGAAACACACCATTCACACACACACACACTCATTCCAAACAAGTCGAGGATGGGATGAAGATGATAATGACGGCCAGATGATATCTGGGGACTACAAGGGCCTAAAGTTACCCGACATTTGTCTCACAGGTGAGAAAAAACCCCACCTGGGTAAGTTGTCCCGACCAGGAATCGAACCCGGGCCGCAGCGGTGGAGTATATAGCATATATAGTATATAATTATATAGCATATAGGCCTATATAGCATACATATAATATTTATATATAGTATATACTACAGGGTGATCCATAACGTTCTACCGACACGTAAGGAGAGCGTTCATGAGATTATATACAGCAAAAAAGTAAATAAAAATGGCGCCCGACTGATATTAATTCGTATTCCCCTTTCAAGAGCTCACAATACTAGGAAAGACAGAATAATACGTTATGTTTATTATTGTTCTGGCATCGTGCTCCACAGATACATAATATACGCTCTGCTAAGTCGATTCGTTCAATCAGGTCATAAATTACACTGCTGTCTGACGCATTTTATGTCATTACATTTTACTTTGATGAAAGTGCCATCGGTTGCTTGGCAACGAGTTGATTATGAATTAGCAACATGAGGTAAGTCACGTGAGGCTGGAGGCTTCTACTCTCAAGAGACACATTCAGGCCTGCCAACGGCTATTAATCTTCCTTCTAATACCAGAAAAAAAGCCTCCTAAACATGAAACCGAAAGGTAATAATGAATGGAAATTAATCTAACTTAAAGGTTGTTAAACACAGAGTACCTCAGGGATCAATACTAGGATCTCATTTTTTTTTCAATTTTGCCACATAACTTAAGGGACGAATAAAAAATATTGCATATAGCCAGGGCCCGGATTCTAATGACATCTTTTTATCTTATCATATTTTTATTGATGCTGCATAGACATTGCCAACTTGTGGATAAATCCTAATCACGGCCTCTAGATTATAGAAATGCATTTTTATTAGGTCATTTTTTGTCATTTTATATTTTTAGGGCATTTATTTCAATTTTAGGTCATTATTTTGTCATTTTCGTGTCATTTGCTTCCTTATTAAGTCATTTTCATGTATTTGCATTGAGTGTATTAACTTTTTTCGTCGCTAGCGGTATTGTCTTTGAAGTGTTGTTTGTTTAATGCAAGAAGGAAAAATTTGGCGTTAAAGTGTTGTCATGTGTGACGGAAATGAGAATCAAAGAAACGCCAAAATTGTGTATTATATTACTATTGTTATTAGATTGACTTGGCACCAGAGTATGCCACCTGCTTGGATTTGAGAATGCAAACTACTGTTTACCCTCAATAAACAACAATATAATCCGGCAGACTACAAAAGGAAATACCGAATTTTGACTCGCCAGTACCTCAGTGCCAGTATAAATTTCCGTGCGAAAAGAACATTCACAACATTCCAGTTATTTATAGTTTTTACAATTATGCACAAACTAGTCTACAACTTTGTGTGCACAATAATAATTTTTTATAAATAAAATATAAGTTTTTAGGTCTTTTTTGTAGTTATTAAGTCATTTTCTTTCAAATTTAGGGTCATTTTTCAAATAATTTTAGGTAATCAGAATCCGGGCCCTGCTTATAGCGAATGATACTAGTATAATATGAAAATCACGAGAACAGTTATCTAGAGTAGCTAAAAAAGATTTTCACGAAATAAAAAGACGGTTTCAGGCTAACAAAATGACAATCAGTATTGAAAAGGCCTACTTAATATTTGTTTTATAGTGAAGTATTTTGTTTCAAACCCTGTTACGGTTGGTATGACTGGTCACTGCCATCAGGATTTTTCAGTTGCCATGACGACTTTACCGGCCTAGTACGGCAAAAGTTACTTAACCGGCCTAGGTTGGTAAAGAGCTACTTTTCGGCGTGTTTTCGGTCAATTATGTACCAGCTCAACTAGAAAATGAAAGCAATCCAAATCCAATATTTGTTTTTATCTTTGTTCAACATTACAATCTGTTCTACGATGAACAATAGCCTAAGTAATAAGGATACAAGAATGAACACGTTACAAATATAGCCCAGTGGCTAATACTTGCACAGCATAACAAATCTGTTTGACGTATTAACTAAATCTGTAGATCAAATCCAATACTCTATTTCTATTGAGCCTACACGTGTTTGTCCCATTGTTCAGGAGATTCACTGCATATGAACTGGGGTGTTTGTTTAGACGATTCTGGTAGGCCATACTGTATTTAGTTATTTCCTGTTTTACTATTGGTATTTCAAGATCTTGATCACGGAGACGCCGTGCTTGCGGTGTTGTATGGGAAACAGATGAAGCCAATGACCACGCCCCCTTAGAGTACCAAAACGGAGGCTTGCTATATACAATAGCACACAAATACTCCGAAGTTTCACGGGTTATAACAACGTAACGGTAGGGAAAATATGTAATATCCCAATTTAATATATTAACCACATACTCTGACATCATAAAAATCCCGGTAGTAAGCATTAACCTATCTCAGAAGAGCCAAAAATGTAACTTTCAAATGAGCAACTTTACATGTGCGAGTATAAATAAGGAGTCAGAAAATAAATAAGTGACCGTGCGACTATGATAATTCAGAACGAGAAAAATATTCTGGACAGTTATATAGCTACACCATGTGGTTATTGACTCTATTAAACGCAATAAATGACAACTAATATAAATATTGGAAATCTAAAGCAATAAATTACTTAGTATAACTAATAATTCAGATAAATGCACTTTATTTGATTAACTACAAGTAGCCTAAGGCAGTTATAAAGAAAATACATCAATAATTAGCAGCCTAGTGTAAAATACAAGTAAATTATGCTTAGCAATTATACCCATATTCATTCATCCCAAAAATTGACTATTTTCAGTACCTAAATTTTACAAAATTATTAATTTTTAAGGTAAGTTCATAGAATGTCCACCGCTGTGGCTCAGGGGATGCGTTCAATCCTCTCACGCAGCGGGCCCGGGTTCGATTCCTAGTCGGGACAAGTTACCTAGGTGGGGTTTTTTCTGGGGTTTTTCCTCACCTTTGAGACAAATGTCGGGTAACTTTAGGCCCTTGTGGTCCCCAGATATCATCTGGCCGTCATTATCATCTTCATCCCATCCTCGCCTTGTTTGGAGTGAGTGTGTGTGTGAATGGTGTGTCTCACCCTGTGTGTTCGTGTTGTCTCGGAGGTGGCTCCGGCATTGGGCTGATCACTCATCCGGGGAGGCCCTCCATGTCCTTGTCTGGTCAAAAAAGTATGTATGTTATCCAAAGATAATCCCTCTCCCGACAGGTCGCGGCCCTGTAAGGCCCGGGCGGCTTGGGTCGCTTAAATCCTAAAAGGGAGAGGTTAAACTAGGAGAAAGAAAGAAAGAAAGAAGAAAGTTCATAGAATAGTGCACAACATGCACTCATTTTCACTTCTGAATTGTTCAAAACAAAGAAACAAAGACGAGTAACCACACTATCCGTGCACGCTATAAACATATAAACTCAGTGACACGCCCCCTTAGAGTACCAAACGCTCGGACAGTTGGCTTCACGCTTGCTGTCTCAGGGCATCTCCGTGTTTTCTTTCCTCCGTGATCTTGATAAATATATTTGTTACTGATGTACAAGGGAATTTTACCAATAATACGTATCGTTTTGGATTGGAAACGTTCTGGAATAAATCCAATAATGAAACTGTAATTTTTTTTTGTCCCAAGCATTCATCCTGGATCCAACTTTGCAATCTTTTTATCCCTTTAGACTCATAAAGTTATTAACGTGAGGCAAGCACAAATAATATAGTAAGGCATGTGGTAATATTGATGTGGTACAGTCTGTTACAAAAGTGAATGAGAGCGTGACCAACTACAATTTACTTAATCGTGATTGTGCACACCACTTAATGCTTTGCTTCTGTGGGATTTAATTCTATTTTATACCTCAGTCTTTTCATGCTTGGTCATTTTATTTTTTTTTATTTTAATGTAATTTCAATCTAATAGCGACTTTGTAATACAAACAATTTTTAGAGCCTTAGACGATTTTATTATATCGGGTTCAAATAATTCAGTTGACCCACAGCAGACAATGTTATGCAATTTTAAACTATTTCTTGTGCTTTTTCGTCACCGAACAAGGTTTTTCAGGCAGAAATTTCGTCAACTTAGGCCAGGGGTTCAAATTACCTAATCCGAAATCTATAAGATTAAATTTTGAAATCGTAATTCTTTTTTTTTTATATTTGAATTTTCCCTTTGAAAATTTTAATTTAAATGTACATATTCACTAAGGTAGCCTATGTAGATTTTAAAAACAAAGTATGGTAGGTTGTTTATTAGAATATCTTTGAAGATAAAGTCTTTCGTTATATTACCTATGGTTATTTTCATATTTCAATTGAATATTTGCAAAGCGACTTATTTGCGAACTCAAAAGTTCACAAAAATGATTTTAAAATAATTCAGTCTGATATGAATACAAAAACTATATTTTTGGCAGATGCCTTTTTCTATTCCTTGGAACTATAAAGATGTATGAATAAAAATTCAGAACCATGGAAGTAACCCTGTAGCAGAAGAATAAGAGGAATCTGGGTGCGTAGAGTACGATTACTTCCACAAAGTCTCTGGCCTTGAAGACTTAACCCAGCCAGCGAGCGAATAGATCAGTGAGCTACTGTTGAGTGCAATACAAATACAAGTGAGTGAAGTATTCTCGGGCAGTCAGCCAGGTGTTTACGTCATCAATAAACGAACAAGACATTGGAAATCTAACACCTTGGAGCTTAATCTAAAAAATGAAGTTAAATTGACTTTCCTGTATGTAATCGATTGAACAGTCCAAAAAAACGACCCTCTCGTGAATTGTGTTTTGTACTTTCACATTCCGCTGTTTTCTTTAGCTACGTACACATCTTGGATCAAGTATAATACTTAGAGTACGATTACTTCCACAAAGTCTCTGGCCTTGAAGACTTAACCCAGCCAGCGAGCTTTCGCGTTACAGCTTGCGCAGACTCGCATGCGCGTAGATCAGTGAGCTACTGTTGAGCATAGAGTGAAGATCGCGCTGGCAACACAAATACTATAATAGTTGAGTGGAGGGATAATGCCGCGTCGAGACAGAGACATACAACATGTGGAGTGGGATAGAAGAGCTGAGCCAATCAGGGTGCAGCTACCTCCCCTAGACAAGAACTCCAGGTACGGTGACACTCGCTCCTAAGGTATACACGTAAAAACCCAGAGACTTTGTTGAAGTAATCGTACTTTAAGATGTCACCTCTGCTGGAGAATTTCGGCAACACGGCTGAACTTATGTTAAAAAAAAGCATAAAACACGCAGTGAATCCTCGAGATATAACGATATCACTTATAAATAGGGACCGGATTTTTAGGTTTTTAAAAAAACTGTTTTAGGTTTTCCATTAGGTGAAATAGTTTTTTTTAGGTTTTTTGACCAAAATATCGTTTTCGGGTAGAATAATTGGTTTAATGAATTTGAATGTGCTACATGGGATTCAATACATAATACTTGCAAAGTTTAACTTAACAAAATTGACTTAAATTCGTGTAAACTTGCTTTAGGACAGGGCAGACGTAGAAACCCGCGGGGTGCAACGCCATAAAATAACCTCAGAAGACGAAGAAGAAGAAGAAGAAGAAGGGGGGGGAGATGAAATTCAGGTCATCGCCAATCCACTGCCGTATTAAACTAGATTTCATTTGTTTCGGCATAATTAACACGTCTTCTTAAAACTCACAGTGTGACTACTCAGTATGAATAACAGGGAAGTACTAAAGGCAAACAAGCGCTTTAAAACACAGAAATCTATATCCTTGTTCATACACGGCAACAATGGTTGTTCACAAGAATATTTTAAAAGGAATACGCCGGTACTCTTACACTTCGTCTCTTGATACTTTCCATCCTAGACGACAACGGGTTGAACGAAACCCTGGTGGTATTAATTTCAATGCGACAAAGTTATTGTCTCTCCTCAAAATATCGATGTCTCAGCTGACAAACAAAAAAGACAAAAAAGTAGGTTAAATTAGATATTTTAGGTTTTATATCCCGTTTAGGTATATTTAGGTTTTTATACCCCATTTAGGTATTTTTAGGTGCCACAGAATTAATGTGGGTGAATCCTATGGACATGATTCGAAAAAGTGTATGAGCGCTTTTTGTTTTGGAAGTAAGGAAAAAAAATAGGTAAAAACCTAAAAATCCGGTCCCTACTTATAAACCATGTTTACTGTGGTTACAAACAAAAGACTTCTGCTGATCGAATGAAGGACAAGCTGTATTGTGACTTGAAAGATAAAATATTATTTACATGTTCTTACGGAATAAAATTGTTCACAATAAAAAGAAGAGATAAAGCCGTTTTCTTATCTCACAGCCTTGGTGTCTTTGTACGTGGAAGGAGCTAAAGATATTGGATTAGATAAGGTTATGAAATAAAATTATACAATCATAAACACTTCCCATATAGAAATGCTCTAGAAAATCATACACAATGTTACACCTTTTAGATGTACTTTATAGCTTTTCGACTCGCCATTGTGATAATATGTTGTATTCTAGATTCTAGAATAACATCTTTATCTCTATATATATAAAAGGCTTTGTCCTGACTGACTGAATGAATGACTGACTGACTGATTGACTGAATGACAGGAATCAACGTACAGCCTAAACTATAACAGGTAGAGACTTGGAATTTTGACAGTACCTTCGTTTCATAATGTAGGTGCTCACTAAGAAAGGATTTTGAAAAATTCTGATTCTAAATGCCAAAAATTAAATGTTTTTGAAAATACTTAATCCCTTTTTACATAGAATTATCAATTCCAAATCACAGAATATATTGTTGCCAAATGGTATCAGGTGGGCTTGGAAAAAACAATTGAAATGCACTTTTGACAAATAAGAGAAGTTATGAAAATAATTCATGTTATAAATAAATATTACAGAATGAAATCCACTAAAATAATGGAATCACATAACTTTCTCTACCCTGGACATAGAGAAAACAAAACGAGGTATGGTAATGTGTATATTATTATATTATATCGCAGGTTTTTGGAGAGAAAAGTATGAAAGTGATAATGCTTTATGGTAACATAAGAGTGGGAAATTTCCCGCCTCGATATTACAATTTTATGTTACAGGAATTTCTGTTTCTTCTTATTTAAACCTCTACCAGGCTTGCTGTGCACTGTACAAGCGATGGGATGCAAAATTCTAGATCCTCTATGAGCCATAAAAAACTATATCAAGCGTTTTCTGAGGGAATAGTTTGAGTGTAATAAGTCGTTCTTCCTATTTCAAATTATAAATGCCTATATAAGGACCTAGAATTTAAAATTGAAAATCCTTCATAAGCTAATTTCCAATTACAAAATACAAAACCCGGGCGACGCCGGGTCTTTTAAGCTAGTCTGTTATAATCTACTGGGTTTCTATACTCAAGGTCGCGGATTCGATCCCTGCCCCAAGTCGATAAGTTATGTGTGCATGAATGCTATATGTAATTTATAGACATGAGAAAAATTTGCGTTGGACAAAATTCCGGCACACCGAAGAAGTTGCAGGAATGATAGAATTGTTTACTTACCATGATTTAATAAAAACATCTACTAGCAGTTGAGTAAATAATCGCGGTCAAAGCCACGAGACCTGCTAGTATTGTATATGACATAAATGTCTCTCACTGATCGGTCGACAATTCAGGTTAATCACTATATTCATCTGAATATATTTTAAAAAGTATGAACAAAAACATATATATCCAATTTGAGGACCTTCGTATTGCTCTAGCAATGGTACAACAACTGGTTGATTTATATGTTATCTCGGAGAATTTCGTTCGCGAGTCTTTCAGCATTATTTTTCTGTAGCTAATTTATTACTTAAGCAAAGAAATTTCTACTATTACCAAACATAATGCAATAATTACCACCACATAACATAATACTTAAATATCTAGGCTCGTATCATTAGGCCTATAAAGAACACAAAATTGCAATGACTGTGCTGTTGTGAAATGAGACATTGTGAACTGGATTTTGCGGTGTAGTGTACAGCTGCAGAGGAATTGTCTAATATAATGCCATTGAGTAAGTAAGTGATATGAAGTCTCAACGGGCACCTGCTAGTAGATGTGTAAGACTCAGTGGCGTTCCTAGGGTGGGGCTGTCCGCCGCGAGCCCCACTTACTATGGGGGCCCCCATTGATGCCCCACCCTAGTATAAAAATTAATGTTCCACCTGATTTTGTAAAACGTGGCAGTGATTTTTTCCAAAACAAACACGGCCCTTTTGATTCAACACAGAAATCAGGAGAAAAGTTTGTTTTTAACTATTTACATTTCTCTTTATAAACTTTTGAAATAAGTTTTTCAAAACTGAAATTAGTCAAAAATTGTTTGCGCTCAACAATAAGCCAAATCAGACTAAATGGACTAGCAATGTTATACAATTTGGCTATGAAAATAAACTTTCATGAGACAATTAGACATTTTCCTAATGTAAAAGCTATAAAAAGACAATTTTAAACGTGACTATTACATATTCAGAATCAATATAACCCATTCATAATAAAATCAGGTACATAGTAAAAATGCTAATTTTGACGGCAATGGTGAATATTGCCCTCTTTAATCAATAAAAATTATGCCTATGGTTTGCAGGATAAATAGGTCAATATAATTTTTATTTCAAACTCACCTTATTGAGTGGACAGAAAACCAAAGTCTTTGCTATAACCAAAGTACCAGCCAATAAATTAGACCACTCTGTATTGGAAGATAAAACTGGGGAACACGCTGTATAGGCTAGCTGGGAGGCACAAAAATGAACTTTTTTATTATATGATTCTCCGAATAAATTAAACTGATGTTTGCTACCTTAAAATTTCGTTAACTTTGTGATATTTAAACATAACTTTCTTTTTCCATTTCATTACTTTGTAATTATGTACACATTTAGGCTATATTTTGCTAATCAGTTAACTTAATATTATTGTACTAATGTAATAATAAATAAGCACATTAAGTACTGCATGAGTTCGCTCCCTTATTCTATTATTTTTTCGTTAGATTAGCCCATGGAGACGAACTGAAAGACAAAAAAGCTAGCCATAGAAAAAGACGTTAATAATAGCCGTTTTCGTAGCTTTTTCTGGGGGGGGGGAGGGGGCCTCAAAATAAATCCGCCCCGGGCCCCAAGTGGTCCAGTTACGCCACTGGTGTAACCTCATTGTTTTCTTAGATTTCGTCTAATTTTCATTGCTATATTGCTTTCAGAGAGGCTGTCAGGCAGCAGTGTTAGAATATATTATTAGAAAGAATTTATCAAATGAAAATTTCCGCAGAAAAGACGATAGTCGTATCATGAAAATGGGCTCCGAAAATTCGGGGTAGTGTTATAGGACTATACGGAAATTTATATATAAAAATGTTATTAAAAAAATTGTATATAAAATTTATATACAAAAACCATTATAACATGAAATATTCGGATGTCAAAATTATATTTTCTTGATATATTAAGATCTTAGATACCATTTGCGGGCATATGTAGCCCCGAAGTAACGGGAATTTCGTAAATAATACCACAAACGCCATAATCCGCGAAATAAAACCTATTTATTTTATTTCTTATTTTTTTCCTTTTCCTTATATCTATGGCTTGGTTCTAAAAGGGCTAAAGTCATAAAACTTGCTTTTGAGATAACAGACTTGAAAGCCTTTAGGCCTATAGAAGTAACATTTTTTGCTGAGAACTCCCGATATTGGTTCTAAGGTTTCTGTATTATGCAACAGACATTGGCACTTTTATTATACAGGGTACGGCAGAGAAACCTGACGGTTTTTAAATTGAAATTACGACAAAACTGTTTCGTTTGCGCACATTATTTTATTTCAGAATTA
This sequence comes from Ectobius pallidus, assembly GCA_964059195.1. Taxonomy (NCBI): domain Eukaryota; kingdom Metazoa; phylum Arthropoda; class Insecta; order Blattodea; family Ectobiidae; genus Ectobius; species Ectobius pallidus. The sequence goes on along the minus strand of CAXKWD010000002.1, from coordinate 19,538,216 downwards.
CAATAAATCTCAAAGTATTTTACCTACATCAATTACTTTTTGAAAATTGTGTTCCTACTTCAATCCACAAAGCTAAATAAGCTCATTAGATCAAAATTATTATTATGGTTTCGTGAAAAGTTGGAATCAGCCGAAACTGCGTAGTGTTGTAACTCATTGTTACGCTTGCGCATTCGAGTAAAAAACAATTGCGAAACTTAGTTATGTAACCTACGTGTAAACAAGATTGTATCAGTTTCCCCGCCATTTGAACACTCATCAAAATGAGAATATTCCATGTCGGAATACCATACTGTTGTGGGTGGCAATTGTTTATTTACTTGAATGCGCAAGCGCTAGATGTAGGCCTACTGGCGACAACGAGTTACGACACTACGCAGTTTCAGCTGATTCCAATTTTTCACGAAACCATAGTAATAATTTTGATGTAATGGGCTTATTTAGCTTTGTGGATTGAAGTAGGAACACAATTTTAAAAAAATAATTGATGTAGGTAAAATACTTTGAGATGTATTGTAGGCCTAATTCTAAAATAAAATAATGTATGCAAACGATACAGTTTAGTCGTAATTTCAATTTAAAAACCGTCAGGTTTCTCTGCCGGACCCTGTACGAAAGATAAAGACTAGGCGAGCTCAATGACGCATAGATCTCATTTTTGCAAGAAATTAACATTGGCCCTTTTAGAGCCAAGCCACAATATACTTAAATCTTGTCCTTTGTAAATTATTATTTATTATTATACTACAGTATATTCCCTTTTTAATGCCCGGTTTCTATAAACTCGTGAAATACCTATGGGCAAATTGGTTCCTAATAACCCACAATGATATAATGAGGAAGGCCTTGGAGTTGTACAGTTAATTTAATTCAGAAGGCTTTGATTCTCATTGTTTAAATTATTATTGATCCTATGAGAGGTTAAATTTTATCCAGCTATCCATGAAAGGATAAATTAACCCGACGATTTACCCTTGGAAAGATCTGGCCCGAGTTTGTAGGAACATTTTTTCTGTCATTTTCATATTTACCCAGAGGACATTTATCTAGAAACTCGCCACAAGTTTATGTGATTGTTACCTTTAAATTATTTGAGTTTGTAAAAGTTATTATTGTGTAAATTCTGTCCATTGGATAATTTACCCATAGGTATTTCGCGAGTTTATAGAAACCGGGCATAAATAGGCTACATATTTAGAAAATACTTCGTTATGGGACAAAAAGCAAGCTGTGGTGTAAAATAACTGGGTCAGTGTGTCCTGAAAGAACGCAGCGTGTACACATTTAACTGTTAAGCATGAATGAACTTATATCACATGTTGAATCTCCCCTCTTAATATTTCCCCCTTTGCACGAGCGTGGAGTGTTTGTATTTCCCTACACTCTAGGGTCAATGACCGGGTCCAAATTACTATAAAATAAAATCAGGTAAACTGATGTAACAAAATACCATAATCATTTTGTTTAATCAGTGATAATTGCAATTATGATATGCAGAAATAGGTTATTTTTGTAATCGATTTCCGAGTTAAGCTCCAGATGGATTCATTCAACAGGGCTTACGGAAGAACAAAGGTCTAGTTTGATAAACATATCTGAAGGAATATGTTATTTGTCAAAGCTACCTGTATTGCAACTTCCAAAGCCGTATATGAACACTGTGAAGCAATATGTTGTCTTGAGAACTGATTTGCAATTGATAAATTATTTCTAATATATTACCATAAAATAGGCAATAAATTGGCATTACTCCGGTACCGATCAACCGATTTGGTCCAATGTCAATAGGCTTCTTTCCATGAACCTTATAAATGCGTATACCAAGTTTTATGAAAATCCAATAAAGAGTATTTGAGTTATTGCGCGTACTGACAGAAGGACAGACATTTTACCCTCCACCACACTATTTAAGAAAGTACAATTCTGGCACTTAATAACAATAAATAAGGGAAGGAAGATATGATCAGTGAAATATTATGAACCCTTTGAGAGTTTAATTTGTATATTTATATAAGTACTAGATTAAAAGGCCACCCGTCGCCCGGGGTTTATATTTTGTAATTGGAAATTAACTTATGAAGGACTTCAGATTTTTAAATTATAGGTCCTTATATAGGTATTTATAATCTGAAATAGGAAGAACGACTTATCACACTCAAACTATTCCCTCAGAAAACGCTTGATATAGTTTTTTTATGGCTCATAGAGGATGTAGAATTTTGCATCCCATCGCTTGTACAGCCTGGTAGGGGTTCAAATAAGAAGAAACAGAAATTCCGGTAACAAAATTGCATTGTCTTTGCGGAATATTTATTTCTCACTCTCATATTACCATAAAACCGTGTTGGGGATGCAATATCACTTTCATACATCTCTCCCCAAAAACCTGCGATATAATAATATACATAGGCCTATTACCATATCTCGTATTGTTTTCTCTATGTCCAGGGTAGAGAAAGTTATGTGACTGCATTATTTTCGTGGATTTCATTCTTTAATATCTATTTATATCATGAATTATATTGATAGCTTCTCTAATTTATCAAACTCCCATTTCATTTATTTCCAAACCCATCTGAGACCATTGGCAACAATAGGCCTATATGTTGTCATGTGAACTGTGAATTGGATTTGGTAATTCTGTGTAAAAAGGGATTAAATATTCTCAAAAACATTTAATTTTTGGCATTTAAAATAAAAATTTTGCAAATTTTTTTCTTAGTGAGCACATAGGCCTACATTATGAAACGAAGGTACAGTCGGTCAAATAAAAAACGTCGGGACTCGTATGCAGTTAAAATTAAAGTTTTAACGCATTAGTTCACAAGTTTCCTATAAAAACCATAAAATACAGGACATTCTCGGAACATATGAGGCCATGCGACAGGACGGAAAAAAATGAACAACGAGGGAAAAAATGAACTACGCGGAAAGCGCAACACACGATATTCAACTTAATGTATTGTCATAATTCATTTTGCTGTGTCTCATCGCGCCACATAGACCTACAAATGCTAGCTTGAAAGAAAGTGTAGTTAGGGCTGTAACTGACCTGCATTTTTCGGCCTCTGAAGCATCGAGAAGGTTCCATATTTCTTAAAGACCATATTTCTTAATGCGACCGGAAGTTTTCATAGGAATCGTGGATCTGGCCAGCCGCGTATTGGTTGCAGAAGTTGAATGTAAGTTATTGATTTTGCACTACAAGTACCGGTATTATAAAATAAAATCTTTAAAAAATGCTCCTTGAATAATCATATTCCTTGCGACTTTATTAATTATTAATATTATAAGAATTTGCAACCAAGAATATGGCGGATGTGAGACATATAGCCACAGCCTCCTATACATGTTCGTTTTGGAACAAAACTGACTAAATAATCAAGAAAATACATGGATAGACAAGAGGCGTGTGTGAACCTAACCTTAAGTCTTCCTGTACATGCGCATATGCTCGTTCGTGATACTTAATCAAATATCGCCCGACGTTTTTTATTTGACCGACTGTACTGTCAAAATTCCAAGTCCCTACCTATTATAGTCTAGGCTCTACGTTGATTCTCTGTCATTAAGGCAGTCAGTCAATCAAGACAAAGCCCTTTTATATATATATATATATATATATATATATATATATATATATATATATATATATATATATATATATATATATATATATATAGATTGAAGTGAAATCACCAATACGCAAGCTTAGAATCGGCAAGGACCATTTTAGTAGAGGAGTTTAAATCCGAGAATGACAATATCCTCACATTTTACATAATCAATACTGTATTAATCGTATACCTCAGCTATTATGCAATATTTTTAATTGAAGAATTTATACATCAGTAACAGTGATCATTTTAATGCAGTTAAAGGATATTGGCGATGGTGGTATTTTCATTCCAGTTTTTTTTACGCTACCGATAGCCTATAAGTCATAATATCTTATTAATGTACGAATTATTAATTATTAACAGGTTCTATGAATTATTAACAGCTTTCTTTTTAGCTTGTATACTGACTAACATAGATACCATGATAGTAGCCATGTACATCAGTTAATATTTTCGCCACAAAAGTGCATTAAGGAAAAATTATCACATTAATAGTCTAATGATTTGTTAAACTATGAGGTTTTTTATTCACATTCATGGAAACGAACTTTCCACTGAAATTATTCTCATCGATTTGAAACTTATAACCCACTAATAATTTTACTTGAATGCTTAAATCAATATGTACATTCAGCTCTGAAATATATACCACTCACTTTCTTGTAAGCGAAATACAGAAATTAAAACCTTAAAAATTTTCGTAAAACAGTTTCTGCAAAGTAAATAGTAGGCCTATATTGCGATACTAGTTCCGTAAGCGGTGCTATATGGATCGAGGAAAGAGTTTCCGAGATCCGTTATGCGCTTACGGAACGAGTATTGCATTTTTTTTTTGCACGATGATATTTATATCAATTTAATTATATTAATTGAGAAACTAGCTGAAAATATTATGTATATACATTATTGTAAATAGATGTTATGTTTTAGAAAGTGATTCGCATGTGTTAGTTGTTATGGGGACGGAATGTTTGTCCTGTTAAAGTCGCCACAAACTGGGGGGCCTCCGGTCTTCGATAAAGGCTTGTATTATGATGGTTTTACTTACGGCACGTGTGTTTTTTGTCATTTTTACAGCACTGAGATTTCTTTTGTTTTCATAGCAACCAGATTGCGTGTGGGAATGTCAAGTTACGATCCACGGCAACAATATTCGTAAGTATCACTAATTAGTTACGTCGTGCAAAAATAATATTATCCTTTCACATGAAACTTAAGGAGTGTACCTAGATTAGCGAACCCTTAAAAACGCCTGTATACTACAAAGAACAACACACTCTTGGTGTTAACATCGCTGGTGCTAAGTGATATTCTAAGCATGCACCTCAATTTTCAAACCTATTTTGCGATCCTTCATTTTTACTATGCACGTGTATATTTAAAAATTCGTGAACATTATAGAAAACCCTCTGAATTAGCCAATCAGAGATAAGACTTTTTAATATCTTTCTACCCCATTGATTGGAAACTTTGGTATCTATTTTTGTGGCAATTCCTGAGAAATTGCTTAGTGTATTATTTAGCCTACATCTGGGTGCTTCAAAGTGAAATTGATGCCTAATATCCTAAGTATGAGAGATTGTTCTCACCGGAATGACAGTCAAATTATCCTTTACGAACGAAACAGCATCTAAGATATATAGGCTAGCCAAAGTCATTATAGCGTTGAAAAAATAACAGAATTACAATATCAAAATTTAATCTGGAAGATTTGCCGATTAGGTAATTTCAAACCCTGAACTAAGCTGACGATATTACCGCCTAAACTGCCGTATTTTACGGACTATAAGACGCTCCGGATCATAAGATGCACCTTAATCACAATATCAATAATGGTACAACCATTTTAATTATTAAAACAACTATACAAGCTAATTCCCTTCTATTAACGTTTAACTCTTCCCCCTTTAAATGATTTAATTTATTCGAAGGATATAATTTTGGAGACGGTTTCTTTAAATAATGTAAATATTTTTGTTTTTTGTTTTATTTTATTTAAACTTTAATAGAAGGGAATTAGCTTGTATAGTTGTTTTAATAATTAAAATGGTTGTACCATTATTGATATTGTGATTAAGGAATGAATTTTAGGATGAAAATTTCAAGGAAAATAAATTTGATGTGATTCTAAACAAAACAAAAATTTAAAGGGAACAAATTATAACCTTGTAGGCTACAATGGAATAAGTGTAAATCACTTCTAACTTAAAACCTGCGCTGTACGAAAATCGTGTAAATTTTAACAACTCAACTGATTTCTCATGAAAGTCTGAAACTATTTGTATACCCTCTAAAAGTCAATTCAGCATATTGTAAATTTAACGGGACAATGCTGTTTAGAGGTCATTGCTTTCATTTAAACCACCAGGCGGAGACAACCCCTTTCCTATAAAAGAACTCAACATTCCTTCTTTTCGCACTGTAGACCTATGCCTGGCTTCAGGCTACCCTCATTTTATGTTTGTGACAAGTGCATTTCTGTACAGTCTGTGCTGAAATTTGTAACTATCTTATCGTTTACAACACCTTATTTATAACTGTGGTATTCTGACAATATTTATAGTAATTTAAATTTTTTGTGTAGGCTTACTTCGGACCATTAGATGCACCCAACTTACAAGGCTGTGTTTTCAAGGTAAGAAGTGAGTCTTATGGTCCGTAGAATACGGTACCTCATTCGGTGACGAAAAAGCACAGGAAATCTAAAATTTTAGATACAGTAGAACCCCGATAATTCGAGCTAATGGGGGCTGAGGCTACCTCGAATTAAAAAAAAACTCGGATTAAACGGAAACATCACTAAATTAATGGGTAAATCATAAATAAATGTTTAATGAGCACAATAATGGTTAAAAAATAAATAAAGAAACAATATAGTAGGCCTACATATCTTTAATATGCCTGTATGTATATTGGCAAACATTTCCAATTTGCTACATCGCCATCCTTTAAGGATTAAGTCATTGTCTGACTCTTAATGGAGTGGAACGGGAAAGCGGCGCTACTAGGAAAACACTTTTATTTACCATTGTTGCTGAGTAGGAATTACTGTAACAATACAGTATTGTTTTCTGAAAGGATGGTATGCACTGTATGCACCGTATGATTAACACGAGGTCCCGACACCTTACGGTTTCTGTCAATCTATAATAGAAATGCATTAGCAGTCTGTGTATTAGGAACGAAAATCTAGTTTTTACCTGCATTTTTATACATGGAAAAATTGAAAGAAAACTCAAAATGTAACACATTCGGAAGTGCCTAAAACTTGCATGCGGACACCGTATAAAAACGGGATTTTACTCTTGGTTTCTGGAAAATTTTAATTTCCTTAAGACCAGTTCGAATTACACGGAACCTCGAAATACCGGGGCTCGAATTACCGAGGCTTTACTGTATTGTCTGCTGTGGGTCAACTGGGTTTAACGCCCTACTGTTCTTCTCTAAAGTAAGTAATGTAAAGAAGCTTAAGTGAATTTCTCTCACAAATAATGACTAGAATTTTGTGGGAGGTAAAAATACTAGTAAAGTGACAGGTTGGTAGTTCTGTGTGTCATGTTAATAATTCACAGGAATCGATATGTCCGAGTTTCACTCTCAAAGCCTGCTTGCTTATTCATATGAGGCACATTTACAACATAGGAAACCTACGTCGGAAATTGTGTTAAAATTACAATTAATAGATATCAGAGGTATCTCATCTCCTCTCAGCTTTTGGCACCCCTGCGTGAGAAACAATGTTTGCATTTTCCGCCACCCTCTGTGGTAAGCTAAGTTCAATGACCTCAATGTACAGGAAATAAAGGCATTGCATTACTGACGAAGGGAAATTATAACTTGATCCAAGATGTGTACGGAGCAACTGTTCCCTGTCATTTCATTAGTTTTTGCCCTCCTTAACTAATTAGTGGTACTTACGAATATTGTTGCCGTGGATCGTAAGTTGACATTCCCGCACGCAATCTTGTTGCTATGTGCAGTAAGAGTTTCCGTGCGGGAAGAATTTACTTACGCCACACATAATAATACAAGCCTTTATAGACAAGGCCCCCCAGGACAAATATTCGCTTCCCATAACAACAAACACATGCGAATCACTTTCTGAAATATAACAGCTATCTTCAATAATGTATATACATAATATTTTGAGGTAATATCTCAATTAATATAATTAAATTGATATAAATAATCATCGTGCAAAAAATAGCATGCAATACTCGTGCCGTAGGCGCATAACGGATCTCGGAAAATTGAAAAAACTCGGCGCGAGCTCCTCGTTTTTTCAAACTATTTCCTCGATCCGTATGCATCGCTTACGGCACTTGTATCACAATATACTATAATCGCACCACGATAGTGCGACCAACCAGATGTTTAGGCCTACTAGACTAAATACTAATTTACTCCTATCAGAACCCAAATGTCTCACCTCGGCAGGATCAAAACATAGCATTGATTTTGGTCCACGGTTCTATATTCTCAATGATCAGAAAGTATCCTGATCTCTCAGCATTCTCCACTGTAAAATTTAATATATATGTGAAGTATTTTCTGTAATTTTTTAGGTGTTTAAGATATTTTTATTTCATTCCATATATGTTTAACATATTTTACTTTCTCTATTAGTTAATCAGAATTTTGTATACACTCTGTTTCTTTGTCTGTCCTCTTTCTTCGCTTTGATATTTTTGAAACTGCACCCGAGCACGAGCAGTCTAGCTCACGGGTGTATTACTAAATGTTAATATTTCTTGTGCTAGAATATTTCTTAATAAATGTAAGATTAGCCAACTTATCTTTTCCTCTTTTTAAGTAGCAGTTGTAGTTTTTTTTTTTTAATTTGTACTTTTTCTGCTTTACTTTATTTGTATAAATATGTATTTGTATTTGTAAAAATAAATAAAATAAAATATAAAATAAAATCCCGTACACAACGTACAATTATTTTATCTTATGCAATTGCGAAAACATAAGTTCTGTTAAGTTGCTTGCTTTCGTATTTATATCATAAGCTTACATGTTTTACAATAATTTGTCTAGCAAAAAAAAATTCATTTGTTTTTTATTGAAGCCTTGGAAAATTTGTTGATTCTGAAAAAAATGACATAAGTTACTAAATACAAGAAGTAATCTATATTAATTCCTTGTACTTTTCATTTACATATTGTAAGTAAACGTAATAGGCATAGGCTCTAATAATAATTTGTATTGTAGAAGAAAATTGCGAGCCAGGGCCTTCAGAACTTACGTCACCAATAAAGAAACGTGCGAAGGAAAGATTTGTCCAGCGGCGAGAAGATACAGATTGTAAATATACGAAACTCTATATAAATATATATTATATACTTTATATATATGAGGTATCCGTGCAAGAAGTAGGAGTAAAAGTGGCGTCATCCGTGGGAGTGGTTTCAAGTACGGTTTTCAAAGTCCTAAAAGAATACAGATCTACAGAAGGTGTCAAGTAACTGGTCAAAATTACATCAAAATCAATTATAGAAAAATCACTTTGCAGAATTGGGAATCGTCCCTTGGCGTTCGACTTTACTGTATGTAATCGACTAAACAGACTCTGCTCAGTTATAAGAAAAGACCTGTGAGACTGCACATTCATTATACTTCATAACATTCCATACAGGCGTAAGGCACACTTCCTATGTGTTACTGAGGTGTGTTTATGAACAGTTTTTATTTTCTGCAGTGCTTCCATACAATTGGCAAACATGCAATTTTCACTTTATAATACAGGTTTTTACTAAAAAAAAAAAGTAAAAAGGAATAATATGATACAAAGTAAAAAGATTTTGCTAGTGTAAAAGTACTTCATTTTTTGTTTAACATGTTTAGGTACCTCTATAGTTGTAAAAAATCCCAATACACTCTACTTTGTAAATATGCAGAGCACTAATTTAGCCTGTCCTTCAAAAATATATGTCATAAAATTAAACTTAAAACCACCTACTTTTGAGTGGTAACACTGTTTAAAAACATCAAGATTTTCGAAACTATGTCCTTGTGCCTTACGCCCTTATGGAAATAGGCCCTTCATTTTTTTTAAATGCGCTTTATCTTAATCAGTAAATGGCCGCACTTGGTTCGTATAGTAATTTTAATTATTCATTTACGACATCTAACAAAATAATTAAAAATAAAATCAGGTGAACTAATGTAACAAAGTGCTAGAATGTTTTTGTTTAATCAGTGAAAATTGCAATTATGATATGCAGAAAATAAGTTATTTTTGTTGTCTATCTCCGAGTTAAGCTCCAGGTTTATTCATTAACAAGGGGTTACGGAAAAATAAAGGGCTAAAGTTTGATAATCATATGTGAAAGAATATGTGGGTAGTGCTATTTGTCAAAGCTACCTGTATTGCAACTTCCAAAACCGTATATGAACACTGTAAAACAATATGTTGTCATGAGAACTAATTTGCATTTGATAAATTATAATATATTGCCATAAAGTAGGCACCAAATTGGGCATTACTCCGGTACCATTCAACCGATTTGGTCCAATATCAATAGGCTTCTTCCCATGGACGTTATAAATGTGTATAACAAGTTTCATGAAAATTCGATAAAGCGTATTTGAGTTATCGCGCTTTTCTCATATATTACCATAAAAGTAGGCACTAAATTGGGCATTACTCCAGTACCGGTCAACCGATTAGGTTCAATATCAACAAGCTTCTTCCCATGGAAGTTATAAATGTCTGTACCAAGTTTCATGAAAATCCGATAAAGCGTATTTGAGTTATCGCGCGTGCAGACACACGGACGGACGGACGGACAGACATTTCCCGTCCCCACACACAATCTCATAAAGTACGGTATCATTATGGGACTTAATAAAACTTGCATTGCATTCTTATAACAGTAGGGAAATCATCTTTCCAAAGCCACCTTTGCAAACAAAAGTTTCAGACAAATGAACTGATACAACGATTTCCGCGGTGGATTTAATTGCTGCTGGAGGATTTAATAGTAAGAATGACGTAGCTTGGAATCGATGTGAGATGTTTGCTGGTTTGCATAATGTAAGGAGTTAGAATTAAGGTTCCGTGCCCGGAAGTCCGCCACTCCGTGTTTTGCATATCGTAACATCTCGGTAGGTCAACGTTCCTTACTGTTGGCAAAGGGCATGACCCGCCGACACAGATTGCCGAACTCTTCGTAATAACCTCTTCTTAATATTTACGTCTATAATTCAACTTTCCTTTGCTTTCCATTGTATTCAGCTCCAGGTTAGAAAAAAAATTTACTGCAGGAAAATATTACATGACGTATGTATATGCAAATAACGTCGACCAGCGTTTCTCAACCTTTTTGAAGCCGAGAACTTCTAAAATGTCTAAAACATTTTACGGACCCCTAATTTTACATCCCATTTTTAAAAGAAGGCCTATATTTTAATTAGTAATGAATTTCATCGTCAGACAGGGTTAAAATAGTTTTAAAATAGAGAGATTGTCCACCTTAGAACCCTTGTCGTTGCACTTATCTGGGGCCTTTTATAAAATAGCACACGTTAAAAACACTGTTGTCATATTATTAAAACTTCTTCTTGGCCCCAGATAAATGCAACGACAAGGGTTCTAAGGTGGACAATCTCTCTATTTTAAAACTATATTTTAATATTTGGGGTATTAATTATAGGTCGGTATAACGAAATATGTGAAAAAATTTTACTTCTTTACTTTCCACTTGCTTTATGATTTTTTAAAGTATGTCTGTGGACTATCTGCACCATCTTCGTGGACCACCAGTGGTCCATGAACCACAGGTTGAGAAACGCTGTGTTAGACAATGGTTTTCTTTCCCCAAGTTCGCGTATCTATCTGTAAGTGCCTGTGCATCTACTGAGATATGAAAGAAACCTCCTACGGTACTAAGGAAGGTCGCGGGTTCGATTCCCGATGAGGTGATTTTTCAACTGGCCCAATCCTTCTGGCGGCACTATGACCCTGGGGTTGAGTCAGCCTCTAACAGAAATGAGTACCTGAAGTATTATTGGGGGGAAAATAACGGCCGGTGCGTAGACTCCCAGTTTATGTAATTCTAGAGTGTTGTAAATATTCGCCCTACATGAACTCATCATTCACCTCTTCGTCATCTTCTACATATATACTGATTGCTTCTGATTTATTGCCATTGTACCATGTTGTAAATATTCACCCTTCGCTAATTCATCACTCACATCATCATCATTTACATCTAGCCTATACCGAAGTCTTGAAACCAAGATAGCAAACTGTATAATAATATTAGTCAATGTATTATCTGTATTCTACTCAGTAGTGAAGCCTCCGGCTGTGGGACTCTGGGTCAACTATGGTCAAATAAAAAAATAAATAAGAAAATAAAAAAAATAATAATAAAAAAAAGGGCTGACAACCTTCGTGTGCCGTCTGTCAAAATCTTGGTGCCTTAACCTCCTGGAAATCGCTTTACCTTTACCTGCGGTAGGCCTACTAAGTACGACGGTTAGTACTGGCACAATATTCGTTAAATAAGTTAGTCATAACCAGGGCCCGGATTTTGATGACCTAAAATACTTTTAAAAACTAGTTATAAAATGAAGGTATGAATACAAAAAATTACCCCAGAAACTAAACTAAAAGCCCCTAAATTTATATGAAATTACTAGTTTACTCATCAAATTTGTCTATTCTACATTTATCTGACTGGCCCAATTTTAGGTTTGTAATTAGATATCTACATACGGTTAAATGCAAACAGCCAACACCGTCTTTCTACATACAAATTAAAATTATAACAAGATTTATTTATTTATGCTTATTTAGAGTTCCGATAGTAGGCTATTGATTGTGAGTAAATTCACTAACAACTCTATATAATGCAAGAAACAACACAAAATGAGAAGACAATGACTTTCAATTTTAAAAAAACTCAAAATTGAAAATTGATCTGTCAATCTACCATTCTTTGTCGTTCACTGTCATTTCTTAAGGGGTAGGAAAATATTAAAATCTCTGGGTGCGTGGTCCGAGCTGTAGGGTGGAGGTTTCAACACCTCCCTGCAAGTCTCCTGCAAACGTTCGGCTACGAGATGTCTCAACATCCACCCTACAGCCTGGACCTCGCGCCCAGTGATTTCCATCTTTTGCCACACCTCAATAAAGCGGAGATGGTTGTCACAGTGGTTCAAGTCCCAGGCGGCAGACTTCTACGACACAATTGTTCAAAAGTTGGTCCCACGGTAAGACAAATGTCTCAATTCCTGTGGCGAATATGTTGAAAAATAGCTGAACACTTGTTGTAGGCTAATATCAGTTGCAATAAATATTTCCGTGAAATTTTGTTTTGTTTCTGTAAACGGCCCTAGGGAAACTTAGGCCTACTTTGTGGACGGTCCTCGTATATACATCCTCTATTGATTGTCGAAGAGAAATAAAATAAAGATTAATTTGTATACGTTGAGTTAAGTAAAACACTTCATAGTCATTCGCCCAAGTTCCGGCTCTTCAAAACAAGGAACTGATGATGGCGTAGCTATATTGCGCCGAAATGCATTTTCAATATAAAAACAACACCGCACCACACTGGGCATTTATATAATATCAACTAGTGAATCCTGCAAGAACTTCGTATAACAATCAAGAGAGGAACACTTTACGCCTATGAAGATTTGGACACTATCATCATATGTATGGTGCAAAAACTCCCAATAATAGGGAAATTCATTTTATATATACATTTTAGTGTTTTACAGCATAGACCTGAGTGTAATTTGTGATTAATTTTAATCTGTATATATATTTTTAATGGTCCTTTAATGCTTTACACACAATCTTACTAAGATGTTATAAGACACTCCAAATATATCTGTGTCATGTGTTTATTTCTATTATTAGAGGGTATAAGGAGGCACCTCTCACGCAGCGGGCCCGGGTTCGATTCCTGGTCGGGACAAGTTACCTAGGTGAGGTTTTTCCAGGGTTTTCCCTCACATGTGAGACAAATGTCAGGTAACTTTAGGCCCTTGTGGTCCCCATATATCATCTGGCCGTCATTGTCATCTTCATCCCCATCCTCGCCTTGTTCTGAATGAGTGTGTGTGTGAATGGTGTGTCTCGTCCTAAGTGTTTGTGTTGTCTCGGAGGTAGCCCCGGCATTGGGTTGTTCACTCATCCGGGGAGGCCCTCTATGTCCTTGTCCGGTTAAAAAAATATGTATGTGATCCAAAGATAATCTCTCTCCCGAAAGGTCGCGGCCCTGTAAGGCCCGGGCGGCTTGGGTCGCTTAAATCCTAAAAGGGAGAGGTAAAACTACGACAAAGAAAGAAAGAAAGAAAGAAAGAAAGAAAGAAATAAGGAGGAAAATACTGTCTAAAACTAATATAGTATGTATCTTAAATAATATATTCCATGTAAAATAATAAATAAAAGTTTGTACCCCAAGCACCTTAGTGCAAGTTAAAAAATGATCCTACTGGATGGTTAGAAAGGAAGTTGTAACAAGGCAGAGACGATAAGATTCAAAGTTGTTGAAAGGTCTCCTTTAGATTGGTGTTTTAATAATAAATACAGAGGGTAAGGTTACGTGTTAGCTCAGGCATTTTTATCAGAGGTCAGTGATTACCTCTCGTGTCGCGTCTACTTCTGCATTTGCATAACTAGGAAGCTTGAAACACTTCCTTAAACAATGTTATTCTTGTGAGCCTGTTAAGCTCTAATAACTTTCGAACATCGTACGACATTTTATGTTATTTTTCTTATATAGTGGAATTCATGCTCTTTTGGTGGGCAACAATTTGTTTAAAAATAATTAACTGTTAGAAACGGTTGAACGTAGGCCTACCAGAAAAAAATTGCCTTGAAAATTAACGTATTTGTACAGAAATGTAGCCTACAGGTAATTTATATTACAAGTTTTGTATTAGACTTTTATCCCATGATGATTTTAAAATAATTTAAATAATAGCATTAGAATAATTATACAATTATTGTAGTAAATGAGCACAGGTTAAATATTGTGTAGGCTATATTGGAAACAATAGAATCTTGTCAATTGGAAAATGAAAATAATTGAAATAAAATCAGGTAAACTGATGTAAAAAAGTGCCAGTATGTTTTTTTAATCAGTTATGACTGCAATTATGATATGCAGAATATGCTTTTTTAATTGATTTACAAGTTAAGCTCCAGATTTATTCATTAAGCAGGGCTTAGGGAAGAACAAAGGTCTAGTTTTCTTTTTAATCAGATTAAAATCTTCCAGCATCAGCTGAACTGTACAGATTTTTGATATCTTGACAATCGCACACTCACATAAAAATACGAAAAAGAAAGTGAAATTGGCTGGTTTCGGGATTTGAACCATGGAACTACATAACGTGAGGCCAAAACGTTACCATCTCGGTCACCTGGGTCAGTTTAACGGTCTAGTTGTAAGTTATAAGCGCATGTAAAACAATAGTGTTTTTGGTCATAGCTACCTCTATTTTAATTTCCAAAGCGTAAAATATCACAGTAAAACAATTGACTATGTTGTCATGATAAATGATTTGCTTTTTTTTATATAAATTCTTTCGAATACGTATATTATCATAAAATAGGCACCAAATTGAGCATTACTCCGAAACAGGTGAACCGATTTCATCCAGTATCAGTAGACCTCTTCCCATGAACACTATAAATGTGTATACCAAATTCCATAAAAATCCGGTAAAGCGTATTTGAGTTACCGTGCTTAAAATAGACACTAAATTGGGTTTTACTCCGGTACCGGACAACCGATTTGGTCCAATATCGGTAGACGTCTTCCCATGTACATTATAAATGGGTATACAAAGTTTCAGGAAAATCCAATAAAGCATATTTGAGTTATCGCGACTTCTCATATATTAACATAAAAGGCAATAAATTGGGCATTATTCCGGTACTGGCCAACCGATTTGGTTGAACATCAACAGACGTCTTTCCATGGATAGTATAAATGCGTATACGAAGTTTCATAAATATCCGATAAGGCGTATTTGAGCTATTGCGCCTTTAAAATATACACTAAATTGGGTTTTACTCCGGTACCGGTCAACAGATTAGGTTCAAATTTAACAGAGTACTTTTCATGGATGTCATAAATGCGTATACCAAGTTTAATGGAAATCCGATACAGCGTATTTGAATTATGGCGCCTTTCTATTAGAAAGGCGCCATAATCTATTAAAATAGGCACTAAATTGGGCATTACTCCGGTACCGGTGAACCGATTTGGTTCAATATCAATAGGGTTCTTCCCATTGACATTATAAATGTGTAGTCCAAGTTTCATGAAAATCCGAAAAAGCGTATTTGAGTTAGAGCGCGTACAGACACACGGACGGACGGACAGACAGACAGACAGACGGACAGACATTTTTCGTCCCCCACACAATCTCATAAAGTACCATACTGGCACTTAATAAATCATTTTTGCATCTAGAGCTAGTACACAAAGCTCAAGTCAAATGGGTATTATAATGTCACTGCATGAGAAGAAAGTTTCTTCTATATTAATAAAAGGAAGTGTTTGTCTGCCTGTGCGCGATGCCCAGCGAAATCTACTGAACACAGAGATCTGAAATTTGAAACGTAGATGGACCGAAGGGTGGGCAAATGCACCTCCAAGCCGGATTTTTAATTTTCGCTTTCGTTCGCCAGTTATGTGTGAAAAAGGGGCACAAAACGTGCATTTTTTCCGCTTTCGAAGCATCAGTTTTCAGTAATACATTTCAATTGTCAAATCAATTGCAGGTGGCTTTGCCTACTTTTGTCATACCTTGGAAATAAAAGCATCGCGATCGCTTGAATTTTGTAAACCCACGCTGGTCGATTCATTTGTTTATAATGTCAAGGCACGCAGACATCTGAAATTTTCAACATAGACGGAAAAGGGACGATGAATAGCCTATAGGCCTAAATGGGCAAATATTGTTCGATGTGGACGAAACATAGTAGGCCTATGGTTTTCTGAGTCAGGGAACTAGAATCTGAGGTTGTTTTTCCCATTCTGCTCTTTCTAATCGAGGAATTCATTTCAAAGCCGGATTTTAGCTGTTTCATTAATCTTATTAATCGTTTAGTTTAGACTTCTGAATGTTTCGCGTGCAAATGTTAATAAATATAATGTTTTAACTATTTCCTCTTAATTTTTAATCTTAAAACAAATTATCGTGGGCGAAGCCGCGGGGATCTGCTAGCTATTAATGTAGCAAAGCTTTTTCGTCAAATAATTATGCAGCGATAGTAGAATAAAGAGGTATGTTTAGAAATATTCATATTTTTGTCGTCTAAATTAAATCAATAGAATAAGGGAACAAATTTGTAGGCCTATCTTGCTTACTGTTGCTAGTACATTCATCAGAGAAAATATAGCTTTTTTTTTTAAATTTTGTCATTTTGTACCCCATTGTCACAATAACCGAAACCCCCGGTTACTTTAAAAGCAAATTAAATATATTCTTAAAAAAGCTTACACTTCGTGTTAACTCGCAGTGTTTTTCCAGCAAGACGCCAAAAGTAAAGTATTTTAAAGTTGACAATTAATTGAAAAATTTTCTTGTCGAGTTCATGTGCTGGTATTGAAAATGGCAAGGTTAATTCTCATTTTAATTGTCTTCTATAAAGTGTGAAAAATTAAGCAAAAACTGTTCCTATAGTTTTTTTTTTTGGTTTGTTTGTTCAGAGCAATGAAAATCCTAAGTAAAAATGAAATTAATTATTTTATTTGTTTGAATGAGTTTATTCTTCTTAATAAACTGAAACAAAACAAACAAAAAACTTTCTGAAAATTGTAAAGAAACTAAAAATGCTATTTTAATATGTTTAAAAAACTAACACAGGGTTTATGATACTCCCAAAATCTGGGCCCTGGTTATTATATTATCATTAAGATAAAAGGAAATTTAAGTTTCGTAATACTATTTATGAAACAGATGAAGGATCCAGCCATCATTATTCTATCTAAAGTAGGCTACACTTCTTTTCATTCATTGCAAATTTGTGTCAATTATAGTCTATAGTTACCTATTAGTTTCAATATATGAGAATATTCTGGTGTTACACGATGGAAATTAATATACTATATTCGGATGATTGTACCCTTTTTCAAAACTTTAAAAAATAAATTGGCTGCAGATCATACCACCCCTAAAATTCGCCAACAAAATTATCCGAAGCAATATACAAATTACGCTGACAGAATACAATTGCTATAAGCAATACGAACATTGATTCAATATATTTGGGGAATACGAAAACTGCTGAAAGCGACCGTACATCAATAAAATAGATAAATAATTAATTATACGGCAATATGTTTTACTGGAAACAGTGGTTTTCTCACTCAATATTGTTGTTCCTACCATCTTAGATTTCTCTATTGCACATTGATCACTGTATAGTTTTTTCTTAACCCAGATATGCCTGAATATACTTCCCCCGTATTTAAACGTTATTACTTCCTCTGCACGTACCACAGGTACTACAGGTAGAGGAAGTATTGTTTTCGACTTCCGAATTCGAAGTTGAATTTTAAAAATAAATACACGTTTTAAGGTTCCCTGAATCCAAAATAGTATATTGCGATACAAGTGCCGTAAGGCACGTTTACGGGTCGAGGAAACAGATTGAAAACCCGAGGCGCAGCCGAGGGTTTTTAAGTTTTCGAGACCCGTAAATGTTGCATGCTATTTTTTGCACGATGATTATTTATATCAATTTAATTATATTAATTGTGATATTACCTGAAAATAATATGTAAATACATTCTTGAAAATAGATGTTTATTTCAGAAAGTGATTCGCATGTGTTTGTTGTTATGGGAACCGAATATTTGTCCTGGGGGCCGTGTCCATAAAGGCTTGTATTATGAAGTGTATCGTAATGAATTATGACGTGGCGCTTGGGCCGTAAGTAATTTAACCTCATCGCAACGCCCTTAGCAACACGATTGTGTGGGAATGTCAACTTACGATCCATGTTAACAACTTTCGTAAGTAACACTTACTAGCTAAGGAGTGCAAAAATACTATTTTCGAAAGCATGTCTTTGTGTGTGTCTGTGTGGATGTGTGTGAATAGCCTAGCTACAGAACGGAAAACTGTATGGAAACAAAATGTTGTATTTGGGTCAGGTACCTTTCTGAAGATGTGACTCGAAGATTGACTACTAGTTTTCTTACTTTTAAGGGGACTTGACATGAATAAATATTCGTTTCTCGCGATTTTATAGAAAACGGCGCTAACGATTCCCTTGGATTGCTTATACAAAGTGATAACGCTCTTACTTGAAACATTTTGTCGAAAAATTATCTGAAGGGTAGTTATAAGTAGGGGCGGATTTCAATGACCAAAAAAATGGGATATATGCATGCATTTATGACCTAAAAAACATTAAAATATGACAAATAAAATTTAAAATATAACTTTACCACTTACACATTGTTTTAAGTTTTAAGTTTTAAGTTTCATTACAGTACATTTTATTAAAATATAGTGTTAATTATTTAAAATAACTGTAAATTCTCAAAAAGATCATTATAAATGCTAAATTTACAAAATATGATATGAAACTTCAAAATTTCTTTAATATGCTCACAAATATGCCAAAAATATGACCTAAGTATGCATATTCATACTAAATATGCTACAATAGTTGAAAATTTCCTAAATATGCAGTTATGATGATGAGTGTTCTGCCCGAAGGCAGGTCTAGACTCGGGACGAAGCCATGGGGTGATGACCACGACTCGTCCGAGGCGATTCAGGCAAGGATGATACCGCGGAGATTTGCCATTGCCTCTCGCGGGATGGGAATGAAAGGACACAACACAACACCCAGTCCTGAACCCAGGAAGGAAATTTTCCACCACTGAAAAATCCCCGAACCGGCCGGGAATCGAACCCGGGCCGCCAGGGTGAAAGGTAGTCACGCTACAACAGTTCTATTTTCAACAGGATGCTTGGAATCGGGTTTAAATTAGTCGGAAACCTGAAATAATGCAAAGGGGGAAAATATGACATGTCATAGAAATCCCCCCAAGTTATACCTCCTGTAACGGAAAAATGGACAAAAACAAAATTTTGTATTTGAGTTAGGTACCAAGATTGGCAATAAGTTTCTCATATTTTTAAGGGGACTTTACATGAAGAAAATTTCGTTTGTCGCGAATTTCTCGAAAACAGCTCTTATGATTTTTTTTTTTTTTTTTTTTTTTTACACACGGGGTGCTTATTTTAAGAGCCAAGACTTATTTGAAACATTTTCTTGAAAAAAAAATATCTGAAGGATAGGTATAAGCTACCCACTCTGAATACGCGCTCTTTGCAATATGGCCTCTTGTTCTATGTCAGAATGTGAAGTGAAAAAAACGTATTGGCCATGCTTAAAGTAAAGAAAGTTATGAGAGTACATTAATCAGATTTTATTTGGGTTATATATCCTTCGGGGATGCGATGCGATGTGGTAACGACAGTCTTCTCACTTTTACAATCAATTTACATGAAGTGAATGTCATACATAATTATATTATACTAAGAGGGTAACTTTTATTTGATGTGAATTTCACATCAGATTTTTATTATTATTATGTTGCTGCATAAAAAAAGGCCAAGAAAGCATTTATGAAGAAGAGAACTCTGCTAACTAGTAGTCTGAACCTAGAGCTACGTAAAAACCTGGTGAAGTGTTATATTTGGAGTATTGCTTTGTATGGATCAGAGCCCTGGACTTTGAGGAAATTAGAGAAGAAATATTTAGAAAGTTTTGAAATGTGGTGCTGGAGACAGATAGAAAATATAAAGTGGATGGACATGGTGACAAACGAAGAGGTTCTGAGTAGAGTGGGTGAGAAGAAGTCAATCATACACACAATTCGTCAGAGGAAAGCAAACTGGATTGGGCTGCTTATTACATGATGTCGTAGAAGGAAGATTGGAGGGTACAACTAGACTTGGAAGAAGAAGAATTCAGCTGTTGGACGATTCAAGGGAAAAGCGGAAATATTGGATGCTGAAGGAGGAAGCAGAGGATAGACAGTTTTGGAAAACAAAATTCGCGTACCAAGTTTGAAAACCTGCCGGAAGTACTACTACTACTACTACTACTATAAAAAAGAAAAACTCTGAACTTCGATAGAAATAAAGGTTATGTTTATTTTTCTGTTAAATAAATTATATAGGCTAAGGGGAGACATACAGCATTCGGTGAAATTCATAGGTGGGAAATACAGGTAGAAGAATTTCATTATTTTCTTTCTCAGAATTGAATTTCTCCACAATCTTGAAATCTAGCATACTCTTCTAGAATTGCATATTATTTTCAAAATTAATAAAACTTTTACAGTTATGGATACTTATTGTTACAAAATGGCAGCCACGTTTCGTGCACTAAAATGCCGTTTCCGTATTAATTTCCATTAATGACAATATTTTTGAGTGATTCTTTTTTCTATCTACTGTACTTGCAAGCATCATATGCAAAAAAATCTACAATCTTTGGAATATCTATAGTATAAGACATTTTTTTTAAATCAATTTTTTTAAATGTTCTTTTTCATTAAAATATATACAAATATTTATTTTAAAAATAAACCATTATTGTTAAATTAATGATTGTAGATAGTATTGTTTGTATGATATTAAACATAGGCCTACACAGAAAAATAACCACTTAGAAATATATATATATATATATATATATATATATATATATATTTATTTGCGGAAGTTATCAAGGAAACGGCATTTCAATACATGAAACGTGGCTGCCATTTTGTAACGACAATTACCCGTAAATGTAAAAGTTTTATTAATTTTGAAAATAGTATGCAATTGTAGAAGTAGTCAGTAAAGAGTATGTCAGATTGCAAGATCGTAGAGCAATTCATTGCTGAGGGAAAAAATAAATAAATTCACCTATTTCTCACCAATGAATTCCATCGAAAGCTGAATGCCCCCCCTTAAATACAACATCTAGCAGTTTATTAAAAATAATCGTGGATTTGTTTCTGCATGAAATCCAAGATCTGCCTACGGTAAATGAAAATATTATTGGAATTAAGGGACAGGATAAGAAATGAGGAGTTAAGAAAAAGAAGTGAACTGGAAAACGCAGCGATTGTTGTAAGAAAAACCAAATGGAATTGGGGAGGTCACGTCATCAGAATGAATCAAGAAAGATGGGCGTATGCAACAACTGTTTGGGACCAGAGGAAGGGTAAAAGAAGCAGAGGCAGACCTCGACGCAGATGGGAGGACGAATTTAGGGAGGAGTTAGGAACGAGATGGACAAGACAGGCCAAAGAAAGAGTGTACTGGAAACAAGTGATAAAACATTTAAATCATTAGGAAAACAGTGATCTAGGAAAGGAAGACGAGTTCAGGGAGGAGGCAGAAACGAGATGTTCAGGATAGGTCACAGAAAAAGTGAAGTGGAAACAAGTGATAGAACATTTAATTCATTAGGAAAACAGTGTCCTAGGAAAGTGTTGTTAATACACTAGGAGGTGCCCGTGGCTTCGCCCACGATAATTCATTTAAAAATTAAAAATTAAGAGTATAATAATTATTAAATCATTATATTTATTAACACTTGCACGCGAATCATTCATAAACTAAGCCATTAATAATATTAATGAAACAGCTAAAATTCAGGCTTCAGAGTACATTCTACGATTAGAAAGCGCCCCCTGGGAAAACTATATCAGAATCGATTATGCAGTTCCAAAGGAACCTGTGAACACATAATACGTATTGTTTCTCAACTGTTTATTGACATGAATATGATGTAATTTTATTTGATCAATTCAGTGTAATTTTCAGAAATTATATAATGTTTCAAGGGAAGGAATGGTTTGTTTGAATTATTATTATCAGCGATATTTCAAGAGTTAAACCATCAATATTTTACTCCTGGTGCCCCCGGCTTCGCCCGCCATTATTCATTGACTCCAGGATTTTTAAGAAATTTACACTGGTAGATTATTAAAAATGTTTGTGGTTCAGAGCTATGAAAATTGTAAGTAAAAATAAAATTAGAATATTTGTTCATTGTGTTCATTTCACTTAGGCCTTATATATTAAAGAAACGGTTTTCCTAATTTTGTAGTCGTCATGAAAGTTTAGACTGCGAGAGACGAACATCGCCGAGTATACCCGATGTCTCACGAAGCGGGCGAGCGAGCAAGCACGCTATTTAGGGCCGTTGAATTGTATAAGAGTAGATAGGTCTTAACCCACCAGGAGGCAAAAACCCAACTCTCCAAGGAAATAGCTCACCTTAGGAGAGTAAAACAGAGCTAGCCCTACCATGGTAGGAGGCCCTTGCCCTATAAGGGATTGTGTCGGGCTTATTTATTTATTTATTGGAATTGGAAGTGTAACGCCTGCAGAGTTTGTTTAGACTACCACGCACAACAAAACTAAAAGCCTGCACTTGTTCACTAGTGCATATTTTACCCCAACACAACGAGTGCACATTGCGTTTTATGCCAAAACAAATGATAAGCAGAAGATTTGCATAGAGTGTTTGCGTAACTTGCTGTTATCGCTAATCTGAGCTGAGAGTATGAATTTTTTGTTAGGTCATTTACGTAAGAAGGAAGAAAGATCGATAAGTGTAGACCGTGACGTTTATCAGGTCAGGACCTTCCAATTTGGTAGAGAGATGATATCAATAAATTGTTAAGATGACGACTGTGACATTTCCCACAGACAAGCAGTAGTGGGCGGACGTTGCTCATTATAGACATACCAGCAAAAACAAAAGCTAGGGATTTCTATCTAACATCGCGTATTAATAATTGTGTCACAGGCCAACATCAAATTGGGATTGCTGTGGAAACGGAATCCGTTCATTTTTTATTTGCTTTTCACTTTATTTGCAGTACATTATACAGAATGTTAATGAATAACACCGAAATATTTTACCTGTGTATAAAGGGGACATATACAAGCAACTTTTACTCTAAGATTTTTGCTCTATGGGTTCAATTTTTCCTGTTATATCATAAAATCTAACAAGGGTATGAACGCCACTGACTTCTAACATTTGAAAAAATAAAAAAATAAAAAAGACTCCTTTATTAACACTGAAGTTATGAATTAAAAAAAAAAAACTAATGCAGTGGCGACCAGTCAAGTGATTAATCTGTAAATTTTGCAGATTATGGAAACACTAAATTACGATATAGCTGTTGATGAATGATTAAGAATAAGGTTTTTATCGATCACTAAGAAGGCATGAAGTCAATTTAATGAAAATTTCGCTTCATAACTGAGGACCGTTTTGACAAAATTCAACAACTACATTTTTTGTAAAATTCGTTGTTTAATGGTATTAGGTGCTTTGTAAGGAGCTCTTTAAGATGGTGAAAAAAGAACAAAAGAAAAGTCAACTTAACCAAAATAATTAAATCATAAAATCTAGTATCAAAAGTAAAGTACATAATAGGCCTGAGGCCTACTAAAATTTTTAACACATTAATATAGGTAAAAGTATCTTTTTCGAATAGAGACTTTTTAAAACAGCTTCTGCAACATGAAATGAGAAAATGAAAAAATGCATTTAACAGTTAAATCGATCTGTAGGCCCGGGTTCGATCCCCGGTAGCAACAACATTCGTAAGTACCACTAATTAGTTAAGTCGTGCGAAAAAATATAAATACTTTGGCGCACATGCCCAACAAAGTTTCTTAAACGTTCAGTACTAAAACATCAAGTTTAAAACGTGCGTTCCTATAGCCTATAACGCTTTCTCATAACTGGCTTCATTACACAGTTCGTTACATTCACTTGACAACATGTTGTGTTAATGTAAGTCGGGCTCATAACATGACGTAAGACAAACATGACGCTGTGGCAATAGAATCGTAATTAAAGCATCAGACCTTGACTCTGTACAGTCGATAAGAATATCGCGTACATTTATCGACCCTCTTGACACACTGTGTTGTGTTGGTTCTCCTACGCAAATTGCCGCTTCGCTTACTCGCTCACTGACAAAAGTGGAAAAACTACCCATTGTCTTGGAGGAATCAATTCCTATAATAATACTTTAATCGTACTGATAACAGTAGGCGAAGGAATTAAATGAAGGTTATTTATTCATATGTAAGATAATACACTACAAAACAGAATTTAAAATATTTATTCATAAAACTAGCTTAAAAGGCCCGGCATCGCCCGGGTTTTTTATTTTGTAATTTGAAATTAACTTATGAAGGACTATCGATTTTCAAACTCTAGGGCCTTGTATAATATGTAGGCCTACATAGAACTTGAAGTGAGCAAGAATGATTTGTCACTAGACTTCGGACTTTTAGGTCGCTAAAAATGCTGTTTTAGGTACCTAAAATAGGCTCTAAAAATTGTAAAATAGGTTGTAAAAATCGTAAAATAGTCTGTTATAGGTAGAATCGTTAAGTTGCCAATTTTCTGAAATAGCCTATCTCAATTGCAATGCAGGATAGCCTATTATATTTATTGAAGTCACCATTAATCAATAATCAAGATAAAACACAGATATAGGCCTATGGTACACAGAATTTTATAGACCTATTACTAGGGCCTGTATTACTACCATAACAGTGAAAACCTAATCCCTGCGCCCAGAAGCTACGCACGCTAGCATATTCAACCCCTTGTATCCCTCAGTGATTCATAGAACTACTTTTTTTTTTTCCTGGATGTGGGAGCCGGGAGAAAAACACTACATTTTCTTAGGAATTCCAAGGAATTTTTCTACTGAATACGAAACATTCCTTATTATTTAACCACGTCACAAATGTGCCATGTACTGCACTTTTCCGAGCTGAAAATTTAGTACGAACTGAAAATATATAAACAAAAAATAACTTATTTTGAGCTTTAGGCGAAAAACAATTAAAAAGGCAATATTAGGCCCTAACGTAAAAATAGGCTGTTTTAGGTCCTATAAAAGTATCAGTTTTAGGCATAGTCCTTAAAAAACATGCATATACAAGTTTTCGTCCATATATCACTTAAGGATTAAAATAGATTTTTACCTAAAATCCGAAGTCTACTTATCACATTCAAACTATTCCCTCAGAAAACGCTAGATATAACTTTTTATGGCTCACAGAGGATGTCGAATGTTGCATTCCGTTGCTTCTACACACCATGCCTGGGAAGGGTTGAAATAAGAAGAAACATAAATTCCGATTACATAAGATTGTATTGTCTTTACGGAAATTTTTATTTCTCACTCTCATGTTACCAGTACAACCGTTTCGGAGCAGAAATAAAACAAAATCACCGCGTTACTTCCCAGGCTTAACTGGATATGTGTGCAAAATTTCGTGAAAATTGGTCAAGAAATGTAGATTTGTATACGGAAGATACATACCCACATACATACATACATACATACATACATACATACATACATACATACATACACACTTTCGATTTGGCTTGGTTGCAAGACTCACACTTTTTTGTTTGTTTGTTATGAAAACATGTGACAGCGGAACTCTCAAACCGTGAATATGTCACACTTCTTTTGTCACACTTCAATTTTTTTAATCTTTTATTTTGTTACGTAAACAATTGACAGCAGAAATCTCTAACTTTGCCTCATTTCACGTTTTCGACTTTTCCCGTTGATTTTCAAAAAAAATTATTTCATACAAACCTTGTCCTGACTATTACGAACAAAAAAAACAAACAAACAAACAAACAAACAAATCGGTCGAGCCGTTCTCAAGTGATACGGCAACACACATTTGGAAATTCATTTTTAATTAATATAGATAATACGTAACTGTGAATCATCGAACCACAGTAATATAGTAATAAACTGGAAGCAACTACTTTTTAACCAGTAACAAAATTTTTAATTGCTTTTAATTTCCTTTAGGAGTCCATTAACCAATACTCCATACTCAATAATGAGTTACGAGTGTTTTTGAAAGTCTATAGTGGTCTGTGGTGAACACCGCGTAGCTTAACTGTGGAGTGAAATATGTTTTATTGCTTAAAAGAGAAAGTTAGGTAATGTCCAGGCTTTAAAACTTAGTGCCCGAACCCACAGAGGGAGTTGATTCCGGTTACCAACAACTTGAGTATAGGGGGTGGAGGGTGATTGCGTAGGCTGATAAGACAGTCATTGATAGTAGTACCGAGAAGTGAATGCTCTCGTAGTACGGTGCCTCTCAAATTGGTCAACAGTGTACCTTGTCATTGTGCGTGTTTAAATTTATAATACGTGTTCGGCATGCCGAAAGTGAAGTGTTCTAAAACGCAAACATATATTGAAACATATGGGAGGGACTATTATACACAAACAGGAGAAAGTAGTATCGTTTTGCATGCTTGTAATGTGAGTTTAGATAATGAGAAGTTATTTTGTGGTCTTCCTATATCTGTATTGCGGTTTGTTTACTATCATGTGAACTAGCATATGGTAGCTAGGGCATACGCCGAGCAAAGTCTGTACAGTACGGTTGCTGTTAACATATTCGATCGGGCACTAAGTTTTAAAGCCTGGTAATGTCATCCCCTCGAACTGGTCATCCTGCGAGCTGGGAACAGAACTGCTCCTCCATACTTCGAAACGAAACCGTTAAAAATGAAATTTTGAATTATGTACAGTACTTTGAAATAAAGCCGCCAAAAGGAAAATGTGATAACATAAACCGAATCTTTGGTCACAATGAACACCAATTTTTCAATGTATCAGTATTAATCCGTATTAATCAGTATTAAGTTATAACATTACCCGATTGATATTCGCGATTACATTAAGCGGCGTTCACTATATATTATAAGTTTTATTGTGATTTACTATTGCTAAGGATAATGAAATGGGCTGGATATGTTGTGCGCATGGGGGGGGGAAATATTGATGAGGAAACCCGAAGGGAGAAGGTCACTTGGAAGACCTAGACATAAGTGGGAGGACAATATTAGGATAGGTGCTAGGGACAGTTTGATGGAGTTAGCACAGAATAAGTATGAATGGCTGGCTCATGTAAGCGCGGCAATGAACCTCAGGGTTCAATGAATTTGATAATATTCCTTTAGCTTGCTTAGGAGTTGTCTATCGACATTGAGTATGGAAGTAAGTAACGGGAAATAAGTAGGTATGCCCCAAGCCTACTGAATACTGTTATTTAAAAAATAACTTACGTATGATTGCATACATTTGAGTGGTTTTTGTAAAAGGTCTAAAATGTTTACTCACTTCTCTGAATGGCCTTTCAATTCCTACAAGGTTAATGCTTTTATCATCGATTTCCCATAATGTCGTGTTTCTGATTTCCAATTTCTTACACCTCGAGACTCATTTGAACAGTCCTCTTCACATATGTGTATCAGAAAAGCGTCAATTTTTTAGAGTGTACTGGAAAGTCTTTTTTTTTTTTTTATGAGATCAATATTTTCAAATAACCATTAGTGTTCCATTGCGTAGGCCTACCAAGTAGCCTTTTCTTTGCTTGTTCTTTGACTTTTAGAAAATCGAAGTTGTCTCATGTAGCCTCATGTGTTGAGAAACTTGGCGACTATATAGAAAACTAGACAAAAGATGTCCCTTCATGTGTGCATTTGTTTATGTACCTATTAAACTTTTTGTAAAAGAAATCATTGTGAGTTACTTTTCGATCTATCCTCGTAGGTATGCAGGAATTAGGGCCGATTTGAATTTTATTCTGTAGTAGTCAATGTCGAGGTACAATGTCTAATACATGTAAACGCCTAACGACAATAAAATAAATACGAAGTGTTAACAGCCATTGTCATAGGCTAACATTTTCTCGTGTAACCACTGCTTTGGTAAGTTGGGAAAAAATATTTGCGGGGACTCACCGTTACCATAGTACCCATAAAGATGGGTACTGCAGAAAATGAAAATTTTGGGAGAGTTTATACATGATTAAGTAATTTCTGCAAAAAACCTTGTCCTGACAATTACGAACACACACAAAAAAAAAAAAAAAAAAAAAAAAAAAAAAAAAAAAAAAAAAAAATCAGCCAAATCGATCGTGCCGTTCTCAATGGATACGGCATACATACATTTGGAAATTCATTTTTAATTAATATAGATAATAGGTAACTGTGAATCATCGAACCACAGTAATAGAGTAATAAACTGGAAGCAACTATTTTTTAACCAGTAACAAAATTTTTAATTACTTTTAATTATGTTTAGGAGTTCATTAACCAATACCCCATACTCCATAGTGGTTTTGGAGTGCTGATCTGTAGTGAACACCGCGTAGCTAAACTGTGGAGTGAAACATGTTTTATTGCTTAAAAGAGAAAGTTAGGTAATGCCCGGTAATGCCACCCCCTCGAACTGGTCATCCTGTGAGCTGGGAACAGAATTGCTACCTCCAGTACAACACAATAAAGTTGACTTAGAAACGAAACCCTTAAAAATGAAATTTTGAATGGCGTGCAATACTTTGAAATAAAGCCGCAAAAAGGAAAAATGTGATAACGTAAAACGAATCTTTGATCACAATAAACAGCATTTTTTCAATGTATCGGTATTAATCCGTACGGAACTTCATAAAAGTGATAACATTACCCAATTGATAACATTATCTGCGATAACATTAAGCAGCATTCACTGTATAGGCCTAAGTTTTACTGTGCTTTACTATTGCTAAGGATAAATAAATGACGGAGAATGAAAAGGGCTGGATATATTGTGTGCATGGGGGAGGATATACCAAAAATATTGACGAGGAAACCCGAAGGAAGAAGGTCACTTGGAAGACCCAGACATAAGTGGGAGGACAATATTAGAATAGGTGCTAGGGACAGTTTGATGGAGTTAGCACAGAATAGGGTTGAATGGCTGGCTCAGGTAAGCGCGGCAATGAACCTCCGGGTTCCATGAAATTGATAATATTCCTTTAGCTTGCTTAGGAGTTGTCTATCAACATTGAGTATGCAAGTAAGTAACGGGAAATAAGTAAGTATGCCGCAAGCCTACTGAATACTGTTATTTAAAAACTACTTACGTATGATTGCATACATTTGAGTGGTTTTTGTAAAAGATCTAAAATGTTTACTCACTTCTCTGAATGGCCTTTCAATTCCTACAAGGTTAATGCTTTTATCATCGATTTCCCATAATGTCGTGTTTCTGATTACCAATTTCTTACACCTAGAGACATATTTGAACAGTCCTCTACACATATGTGTATCAGAAAAACGTCAATTTTTTAGAGTGTACTGGAAAGTCTTTTTTTTATGAGATCAATATTTTCAAATAACCATTAGTGTTCCATTGCGTACCAAGTAGCCTTTTCTTTGCTCGTTATTTGACTTTTAGAAAATCGAAGTTGTTTCATGTACGAAGATTCTTTGGTTTTAAATGTGTGTGTTTTTTTTTTTTTTTTAATTACCGGATTTTTCGATAACATAGGCTAAACTTTAACAATGAAAACTATAACTTAAAACATAAATTCCAATTACCTCAAAATCCAGGTTTTTCAAGTAACTAATAGGCCTAGAAAGGTAGAGTAAAGCTGAAAAATTCAATGCCATAGCCGGGATTCTTGGGTTGTAGGCCTAGATGTTTTGCTTTTCACGTGCACTTCCATTTTTTTTCTCAAAACAGATCGTTGGATCTACGATATATCCTTTATCGCTGTCTAGAGATATAGCAACCATCTCTTTATATATAAAAGGCTTTGTCCAGACTGACTGACTGACTGACTGACAGACAATCAACGTAAAGCCTAAACTATAATAGGTAGAGACTTGGAATTTTGACAGTACCTTCGTTTCATAATGTAGATGCTCACTAAGAAAGGATTTTGAAGAATTTTGATTTTAAATGCTAAAAACCAAAATACTTAATACCTTTTTATACAGAATTATCAGATCCAAATCACAGTTCACATGACAACAGTGTATTGTTGACAGTGGTCTCAGGTAGGTTTGGAAATAAATGATAAGGGACTTTGACAAATTGGAGAAGCTATCGATATAATTCATTGCTGTAAATAAATATTGAAGATGAAATGCACGAAAATAATGCACAATGTGATGCAGCCACATAACTTTCCCTACCCTGGACATGGCGATTACTGTACGTGGTACGGTAATATGTATATTATTACATCGCAGGTTTTGGGGAGGGAAGTATGAAAGTGAAATAGAATTACCTTTTAATTTAATCCCCGAAACGGTTGTATGGTAACATGAGAGTGAGGAATAAAATATTCCGCAAAGACAATACAATTTTATGTTAGCGGAATTTCTGATTCTTGTTATTTTAACCCCTACCAGGGTTGGTGCGTAGAAGCGATGGGATGCAAAATTCTACATCCTTTGTGAGCCATAAAGAGCTATATCAAGCGTTTTCTGCGGGAAGGTCCTCCATCAGTTAATTTTTAATTACAAAATATAAAACCCGGGCGACGCCGGGCCTTTTATGCTAGTATAATACGGTATATTCTTCTAGTGCTGCCTTCGGACGCTAGGCCGTGAACTTCCTCCTAGATCTGGAAGTTTGATGATTATGCGTATGATGGCTTTTTACATTGTACTGCGGTGAACACTACGAGGGACAAGAGGAATTTTTATACTTTTATCAAGTGCCAGAATGGTACTTTATGAGATTGTGTGGGGGACGGGAAAATGTCTGTCCGTCTATCCGTGTGTCTGTACGCGCGATAACTCAAATATGCTTTATCGGATTTTCATGAAACTGTATACGCAGTTATAACGTCTATTGGAAAAGGCCTATTGATATTGGACCAAATCGGTTGACTGGTATCGGAGAAAAGCCCAATTTAGTGCCTATTTTATGGTAATACATTAGACAGAATTTATCAAATGCAAATCAGTTCTCATGACAACATGTTGTTTTACACTGTTCATATACGGCTTTGGAAGTTGCAATACAGTTAGCTTTGACAAATAACACTACCCACATATTCCTTCACGTAAGCTTATCAAACTTTAGAACTTTGTTCTTCCGTAAGCCCTGCTTAACGGATCAATCTGGAGCTTAACTTGGAAATCGATTAGAAAAATAACTTATTTTCTGCATATCATAATTGCAATTATCACTTATTAATGCCCGGTTTCTATAAACTCGTGAAGTACCTATGGGTAAATTATCCATGGACAAATTAGTTCCCACTCACCCACAATTATTTAATGATCAAGGCCTTGGAGTTGTACAGTTAATTTAATTCAGAAGGCTTTGATTCTCATTGTTTAAATTATTAATGATCCTACGAGAGGTTAAATTTTATCCAGCCATCCATGAAAGGTTAAATTAACCCGACGATTTACCCTTGGAAAGATCTGGCCCGAGTTTGTAGGAACATTTTTTCTGTCATTTTCATATTTACCCAGTGGACATTTATCTAGAAACTGCTATCTTTAAATTATTTGTGTTTGTGTGGTGTTTTTCCTGTGTAAATTCTGTCCATTGGATAATTTACCCATAGGTAATTCGCGAGTTTATAGAAACCGGCCATAAACAAAGGATTCTGGCACTTTGTTATATCAGATTACCTGATTTTTTGTTATTATTTATAATAGTACTAGCATGTGCCCGCGGCTTCGCCCGCGATAATTATTTCAAAAATTAAAAATTAAGAGCATAATAGTTAAATCATTATATTTATTAACACCTAAATCACGTGGACAACATACCACGATTAGATAGCGTCGCCTGGTAAAAGCGACCTCAGATTCGAGGTCCTTGGCCCAGAAACCCCCTGTATAGTGAGTTTCGTCCAAATAATACAATGTTTGACCATATTTAGGGCTTACAACATTCAAGCGATCGCGAAAGTTTCATTTCCAAGGTATGACAAAAATAGACAAAGCCAACTGTAATTGTCAAACTTCCATTTAATTCAATTCCAAACCCATCTGAAACCCCCTGGCAACAATATGTTTTAATGTCAAATGTGATTCGGATTCGATAATTCTGTGTAAGAAGGGATTAAGTATTCTCAAAAACATTTGATTTTTGGCATTTAAAATCAGAATTTTTCAAAATCCTTTCTTAGTGAGCACCTACATTATGAAACGAAGGTACTGTCAAAATTCCAAGTCTCTACCTGTTATAGTTTAGGCTGTACGTTGATTCCTGTCAGTCAGGACAAAGCCTTTTATATATATAGAGATTTTATGTTAACGACGCATAAGCTAATTTTAGTTTTTAAGTTCTTGACTGTGTACGAAACCTACGTATAAAATATTGTATTAACTTGATAAGTTTTTTGTTCGATAATACTATATTACACTTAATACGTGCGATGTAACGTTATCTTAATGGTATTTATTTCGAAACTGTTTTTCATCGGTGTGGTATCGATTACTATCGAAGATTGAACGATCTTGAGTAGAAGCTGAAATCTGCGTAATACTCGTACACAGCCTGTATCTATAATAAAATCAATTCTTTTCGTGTTAATTGTAACAACACACTGAAATTAATACGTTTCGTGTTCTCAAAATCCGCTGGTTTCAAGAAAACTACCAAAAAAAGTTTCTACTTGACCGACGCCATGAGCTGCCATCTGTCGCAGAACCAGCTGATTCGAAAGACAGCTGAGGAGTTTGTTTGAGTAAATCTAAAATCTCAGAACTTAAACATTTAGACTAATAAAATTACGGTCGAAGAAAAAAAGGTGCTTGCCTATAATGGCAATTAAGATACTCGTACGAAAATTATGAAACTCGCTTTGCTTGTTTCATAAACATACTCGCGTGTTAATAAATGCCATTATAGGCTCGTTTCAAAATGCACTATTATGTAAGTACTAGCTTAAAAGGCCCGGCGTCGCCCGGGTTTTTTATTTTGTAATTGGAAATTAACTTTTGAAGGACTTTAGATTTATAAATTCTAGGTCCTTATATAGGTATTTATAATTTGAAGTAGAAAGAACGACTTATCACACTCAAACTATCCCCTAAGAAAATGTTTGAAATAGCTTTTATGGCTATATGTAGAATTTTGCATCCCATCGCTTGTACAGTACACAGTAAGCCCGGGAGGGGTTCTAATAAGAAGAAACAGAAATTCCCGTAACATAAAATTGTATTATCGTGGCTGAAAATTTTGTTTCTCACTGTCATGTTACCATAAAACCGTTTTCGGAATGAAATTAAACAGAAATACAATATCACTTTCATACATCTCTTCCCAAAACATATTACCTTACCTCGTATTGTTTTCTCTATTTCCAGGCTAGAGGAAGTAATGTGACTGCATTATTTTCGTGAATTTCATTCTATGATATAATAATATATATATTACCATACCTCGTATTGTTTTCTCTATGTCCAGGGTAAAGAAAGTTATGTGACTGCATTATTTTCGTGGATATTGATAGTTCTCTCATTTGTTTCTCTCATTTGTCAAATTTATTCTACTTTCATTTTTTTTCCAAGGCCGCTGGTAACAATATGTTTTAATGTCAAATGTGATTCGGATTCGATAATTCTGTGTAAGAAGGGATTAAGTATTCTCAAAAACATTTGATTTTTGGCATTTAGAATCTGAATTTTTCAAAATCCTTTCTTAGTGAGCACCTACATTATGAAACGAAGGTACTGTCAAAATTCCAAGTCTCTACCTGTTATAGTTTAGGCTGTACGTTGATTCCTGTCATTCAGTCAGTCATTCAGTCAGTCAGGACAAACCCTTTTATATATATAGAGATTATTAATTAAGACAGTTTTATATACGAAGGTATAAGATTCTATATGAAAACAATAACAGTAGGCCTAGATGTTCTGAGTTTATGACGCCATCACTATAAATGTGCCTAATCATTGTGTTAACTGTTTTCTATGCAGTCGGCCATGGATTTGTATATTGAGTGAGAAATTGAATCTGGCATTTTAGGGTTATGAGGTCTTCATAGTCTTTTCAGGTAGTTTTCGACGAAAAATCGATACCATGTCATGACTTTCGAAAAATTCTTTCATATCTTTACGTTTCATGCCTCCCTAAGTGCGAAACCACCGTCTGTTCAAAATTTTCTTTTTGTGATATTTATATATATATATATATCTTTACACGTTAGCGGCCGTAATTTTGAAGATATTTGAACCAAATTTTATTATGTTATTTCTAGGCCCAATAGTTCGGACAAGTTCGTTAATGAGCAAAATTGGCCAAAGGGGGTGGTCGGGGGGGGGGGTTGAAATTTTTAAAACATTTATATCTCGGCCCCTATTAAGTATAGAGGGAAAGTTTGTTTTAATAAATTATAGTACTCCCTACGGAGTTCACAGTGACACCAACGATTCAGGGGTTTTGGGGGTACGAATGGTGGTGGGGGTGGGGGGATGGAAATTCGAAATTTTTGTGGGGTATTGTTGAAAAGCTCTTGATGAGTACCTTACAAATCAATAACTAGTTTCTTGATAGTTCTCATATAAGGCGAGATTTGAATGTTTGAAAAAGTGCTCTTTCCTCTTTTTTGCAGTTATTATTGCGGGTTTGTCATACCAAGGCTAAAGATGAAGAGTGCTGCGCACCGACAGTAAATTAAACCAAAAGCACTTCGAAATCTACCTCAGCCTGTAGGCTTGCCTAAAGGAATTTTTTCATTTTTATTTTAAGACACTACTGCCTATCACTGAAAGTTGGCTCTTGCGTCTCTCGGCGCTTCAAGCGGCTGGCGATATTCTGGTGGTGTAATGGCACATGCAGGGTTAAATTTTCATTTTTTATTTAATTATGTAACGGAAAAGGTTTTTGCAATGTGTATGGATGGTCTGTATAATAAGCTGTCCATTTTTATAGGTCCTTGTGGACCATGTCGATCAGTGGCGGACGCAGAGGGGGGGATAGGGGGGTTATATCCCCCCCCGAAATTTGAAAAAAGGCTATATATGTACAGTTTTATAATCTAATTATGTATGTAAGTTAATTAATTTTTTTTAGTATTCTTTCTACCAATTCAAATCCCCCCCCCCCGAAAAAAATTCTGCGTCCGCCACTGATGTCGATATACCATCTTGAAGAAAGTGGTAATATGTGGTCGACGATATTCACATCCAAAAAACATATGTTCTATCGTTCCCACCTGTCCACACTCACACGGTAGGGCGTGGGGGAATGTTTAAGGGTATATAGGTCTACGAGGATAGATCGAAAAGAAACGCACAATATATATTTTTTTTATTTTTATTTTTTTTTACAAAAGTACAATAGATACAAACAAATGCATATTCGTACAGGAAAGGACATCTTTTGTCTATTTTTCTATATAGTCGCCAAATTTCTCGTGATACCAGTTTAAAAATACCCTGTTCATATAAGTACGTTCGGTTGGGGTATAGGCACCTGTGGATTGCTGTTTTCACTTCTGCATCTGACGCAAAGTGTTTACCGGACAGGAATTTCTTCAGCGAGGTGTAGTGCGATTTGTGCTAAAGGTCATAACTAGACTGAAATTCACAGGGACGTACATGGCGTGTGTGGGGACGACTGTATGGACCGTAGCAATATCTCCATGTGGTGTGCATTCTTCGAAGATGGCCGTGATAACCTTTCATTTGTTTGGTCCCATGAAGAAATTCCTGACCGGAAAACGCTTTGCGTCAGATGAAGAAGTGAAAACAGCAATCCGCAGATGGCTACACTCCAACCGAACGGACTTCCATGAACAGGGTATTTTGAAACTGGTATCACGATGGACGAAATGTGTTGAGAAACTTGGCGACTTTTCGAAAAATAAACAAAATATGTCCCTTCATGTGTGCATTTGTTCGTGTACCTATTAAACTTATTGTAAATAGAAATATATTGTGCGTTAGTTTTCGATCCGCCCACATAGATATGCGGGAACTACCTAGAGGATTTGAATTTTAATCTCTAGTAGTCAATGTTGAGGTACAATGTCTAATACAATATGTAAACGCCTAACGACGATAAATTAACTACGAATTGTGAACAACCATTGTCATAGCTAGGGACCGGATTTTTTTTTTAAAAAACACTGTTTTAGGTTTTCCATTAGGTGAAATAGTTTTTTTTTTAGGTTTTTGTCAAAAATATAGTTTTCGGGTAGAATAATTGGTTTAATGAATTTGAATGTGCTACATAGGATTGAGTACATAATACTTGTAAAGTTTAACTAAACAAAATTGACTTAAATTTGTGTAATCTTGCTTTAGGACAATATTATAGACAATTGAAGAAAGCATAAACAATCAAAAGAAGCAGTAATAAACTCGATTTCATTTGTTTCAGCATAATTAACACGTCTACTTAAAACTCACAGTGTGACCACTCAGTATGAATAACAGGGAAGTACTAAATGCAAACAAGCGCTTTAAAACACAGAAATCTATATCCTTGTTCATACACGGCAACAATGGTTGTTCGTACGAATATTTGAAAAGGAATACGCCGATACTCTTACACTTTCTCTCTTGATACTGTCCATCCTAGACGACAATGGGTTGAACGAAACGCTGGTGGTATTCATTTCAACCTGACAAAAATTGTCTCTCCGCAAAATATCGATTTCTCAACTGAGAAATTTAACAAAAAAGACAAAAAGTAGCCTAAATTAGATATTTTAGGTTATATATCCCGTTTAGGTATATTTATGTTTTTATACCCCATTTAGGTATTTTTAGGTGCCACAGAATTAATGTGGGTGAATCCTACGGACATATTTCGAAAAAAGTGTATGAGCGCTTTTTGTTTTGGAAGCAAGGAAAAAATAGGTAAAAACCTAAGAATCCGATCCCTAGTCATAGCCTACAATTTTCTCGTGTAACCACTGCTTTGGTTGGTTGGGAAAACATATTTGGGGGGACTCACCGCTACCATGGTACCCATAAAGAAGGGTAGCCTACTGCAGAGAATGAAAATTTTGGGAGAGTTTGTAATTTCGGTAAAAAAAAGTTTTCGTAAATGATATGGAATTATAATGTAGTGTTTAAATAGTAGATTGCGATACTATTTCCGTAAGCGGTGCATACGGATCAAGGAAAGATTTTAAAAATACGAGGCGCTTGTGCTGAGTTTTTTTCAATTTCCGAGATCCGTTATGCGCTTACGGAACGAGTATTGCATGCTATTTTTTGCACGATGATTATTTATATAAATTTAATTATATTAACTGAGATATTAGCTGAAAATATTATGTATATACATTATTGAATATGGACGTTATATTTTAGAAAGTGATTCGCATGTGTTGGTTGTTATGGGGAGTGAATATTTGTCCTGTTAAAGTCGCCACAAACTGGGGGCTTTGGATCCGGCCTTCGATAAAGGCTTGTGATGGTTTTACTTACGGCACTAGAGCTTTTGGTAATTTTTACAGCACTGAGATTTCTTTTGTTTTCATAGCAACTAGATTGCGTGTGGGAATGTCAAGTTACGATCCACGGCAACAATATTCGTAAGTACCGCTAATTAGTTACATCGTGCAAAAAACTTTAAACTTCACATATTTTGGGCGTCTCCCGCCAATTAAAGCACTGCGTGTAACATTCCATACATGTATAGGAATTCAATCAAACTAAGGAAGAAACAGAACTGTTCCGCTATCTTAAAATAAATACGTACGAAAAATGCCAATTACGGAGTCTGTTTGATACACGAATGACTGTCGGATTTGCCCGTTTACAGAATATTTTATAGCAATTAATTTTACATCTGTGGCGTCCTTGGAATCATGGCCTCCTCTATCGATTTCGTACTTCCGACTTATAAATCAAAGTGAAACGATTCACAGTAAACTCATTTTTAATGCAAAAACGGGAAAAACGCACATTAGACCTTGGGGTTCTCGGATAGGCACTAAATTATGCGAATTTCACAATATCTTTTTACTTTCTCTACCTGTACTACAGAGTGATCTTGAGACCTAAGAGTATCAGCGGAAAACACCATAATAAATGGCCTGCAACTATAATAAAAAAAGGAAGTGACTGTCTGACTGTCCGCGATGCCCAACGAAATCTACTCAACGCAGAGATCTGAAATTTTAAACATAGGTGGACTGAGGGTCGGAAAATGCACCTCGAAGCCGGAATTTTAATTTTCGCTTTCGTTCGTGAGTTATGAGTGAAAAACGGCCATAAAAACGTGCATTTTTTTGCGTTTCCGAAGCATCAGTTTTCAGTAATACATTTCAATGTCAAATCAATTACAGTTGGCTTTGGCTATTTTTGTCATACCTTGCAAATAAAACTTTCGCGATCGCTTGAATGTTGTAGCTCACGCTGGTCGATTCATTTGTTTATAATGTCAAGGCACGCAGACATATGAAATTTTCAACGTACACCGAAGAGGATTATTATTATTATTATAATTATAAGAGGGATAATCAATATAGGCCTAAATATGGTAAAACGTTGTTCGATTTGGACTAAACTCACTATACAGGGGTTTTCTGGGCCAAGGACCTCGTATCTTAGGTCGCTTTTACCAGGCGACGCTATCTAATCGTGGTATGTAATTCACGTGATTTAGGTGTTAATAAATGTAATGATTTAACTATTATGCTCTTAATTTTTAATTTTTCAAATAATTATCGCGGGCGAAGCCGCGGGCACATGCTAGTATATATTAATAAAAGGAAGCGTCTGTCTTTCCTTCTGTCTGTCTGTCCGCGATGCCCAGCTAAATCTACTCAACGCAGAGATCTGAAATTTTAAACATAGATGGACTGAAGGGTCGGAAAATGCACCTCGAATCCGGAATTTTAAATTTCGCCTTCGTTCGTGAGTTATGAGTGAAGAAAGGACCGCCTCCAAAAGTCCATCTCAGTTGCCATTAATCTTTTTATTAATTGGGATTTACCTGCCCATACATCTGATCCATATGTCATAATGCTTCTCAATAATGATAATAATAATAATAATATTATTATTTCTTACAATATTTGTTTTGTTATTAACATGTGGCATGATAGGCCTACTGGATAG
Organism: Ectobius pallidus; assembly: GCA_964059195.1. Lineage (NCBI taxonomy): Eukaryota > Metazoa > Arthropoda > Insecta > Blattodea > Ectobiidae > Ectobius > Ectobius pallidus. The sequence goes on along the minus strand of CAXKWD010000002.1, from coordinate 19,498,685 downwards.
AACGAACGAGCCAGATTTGTCTTGCCTATGTCTGATGGAACTAAATCCTGCCTGTACTGAGCTTATCGAGACGAAAAGTAATCTGGAATATATCCAAACCGGATAAAATCTGTGAATACAATAATAATGAGGGGGATAAATAAACTGCGGACAGATATCGACTGGGCACACCTCCCTAGCGTGTCCGATTACGTTTGTACGAGATTGACGGACGGATAAACACGGCGAATATTGTGCAACACGCACCTTGCAACGTTTCTGGAATACTGTACGTCTCATATTAGTAGTTTATTTTGTATGCTGCAATTAAATGCTGTACACTGTTCCCCAATATCGTGAATATGATTCTAACTAACTCCGTGGCGCTAACATCCCAGAAGGGACAAGGCCTACCACCCGACCGCTCCGGAATTTCAATTATTTTCATTTTCCAATTGAGCAGATTCTACTGTTTCCAACATATTCAATATTCCACCTGTGCTCAGTTAATACAATAATTGTATAATTATATACATTTCTTTCTTTCTTTCTTTCTTTCTTTTTCGCAGTTTCACCTCCCCCTTTTTAGGATTTAAGCGACCCAAGCCGCCCGGGCCTTACAGGGCCGCGACCTGTCGGGAGAGGGATTATCTTTGGATCACATACATACTTTTTTGACCAGACAAGGACATGGAGGGCCTCCCCGGATGAGTGATCAGCCCATCGCGGGGCCACCTCCGAGACAACACGAACACATAGGACGATACACACCATTCACACACACACTCACTCCAAACAAGGCGAGGATGGGGATGAAGATGAAAATGACGGCCAGATGATATCCGGGGACCACAAGGGCCTAAAGTTACCTGACATTTGTCTCACAGGTGAGGGAAAACCCCGGAAAAAACCTCACCTAACATTTCTTTCTTAATTATATAAATTTCTTTCTAGTATCTTTTCTTAAATTTAAATGGTGGAAAATAAATAGGAAGAAATATTTCAAATCCTTGTAAAATCACAGATTATGGCCGGTTTCTGTAAACTCGCGAATTACCTATGGGTAAATTACCCAATGGACAGAATTTACACAAGAATAACACCACACAAACACAAATAATTTAAAGATAGCAATCACTTACACTTGTGACGAGTTTCTAGATAAATGTCCTCTGGGTAAATATGAAAATGACAGAAGAAATGTTCATACAAACTCAGGCTAGATCTTTCCAAGGGTAAATCGTCGGGTTAATTTATCCTTTCATGGATGGCTGGATAAAATTTAACCTCTTTGTAGGATTTAAACAATGAGAATCAAAGCCTTCTGAATTAAATTAGCTGTACAACTCCAAGGCCTTGCTCATTATATCATTGTGGTTGAAATGGGACTAATTTATCCATGGGTAATTTACCCATAGGTAATTCACAAGTTTGTAGAAACCGGGCATGAAGTAAACAAGAAATAAAGTATGGATCTAACCATTATGCTTCAACTCCATTATGTTTACTGTTTTCTTTGCAGTCCGGCATGGGTTTGTATATTATGTGAGAAAATGAGTTTCGCACATTTTGATTTCTTTCTGTCACTAAAGATTGTAAACACAAAGAATACCATTTCAATTAAACAAACAGGAAAAAATCCACAGTAGAATGATATGTAGTACAACGAAATGAAACAAAATAAAACAGTATGCAAACTGTGAAACATATGAAAGCATTAATCCTAAAAAACACATGCTACAAGGAAATGAAATAAAGTATATCGTTCAAATATAGCCTACATTATGTAGGAGAGTGATCATATAAATGGTTACGCATGATCTGTACAGAGTCCCTCAATACGAGAAGATTTATTTCATGATACAGATGTTGATTTAGGCAGAACGATCTGCAGAAGTCCATGAACATCTTTGTGATAGTTCCACGGATAACAATCATCAGTCCAATTTTATATAACTTACATTTTTTTGTGCACGCTCTCTAAAACAGCTGCTTGTCGGACTGGCAACACGCCAAAAAATTGCATTTTAGCAACCAAGGCCGCTAAAATTGCATAAAACTGCATTAAAAATGCATTTAAAATACTATAAACAAAACTCAGATGGGATTGACCAGTCACACTAACTTTAACATGGACTTAAGCATACACTTGGTCATAAAACAACAAATTTAAGCCAACATGTTTCTTTATGATAATCGGAAACTTTACCAGGGTTTTTCGCATAACAGGGTAGCCTTCTTCATCATATAACAACAAATATGAGCCAAAAATTTTTCACATCTTCGTTCACAAGAGAATCATTGCTTACCATGAATGTACCAGCATTTAATTGCAATTATTCCTTCTCATAGTCTACTGCTGCCGTGATATTGCTGGCAGCAGCTCCAATTCAATGTTTCTAGCTTGGTTTGAAATTTCTTCGGTATTATCATTCATATTTTCACAAGCTTTTCATAAATATTAGTTCGTATGCATTGTTGTTTACAAAAAGCGACTCATAATTAGGGACCGGATTTTTAGGTTTTTAAAAACACTGTTTTAGGTTTTCCATTAGGTGAAATAGTTTTTTTTTAGGTTTTTTTCCTCCAAAATATCGTTTTCGGGTAGAATAATTGGTTTAATGAATTTGAATGTGCTACATAGGATTGAGTACATAATACTTGTAAAGTTTAACTAAACAAAATTGACTTAAATTTGTGTAAACTTGCTTTAAGACAATATTATACAATTCAAGAAAGAAAGCATAAACAATCAAAAGAAGCAGTGAAAATAAGATTGCCTCACATTTTCTAGTTACAGTATATCACTAAATATCTTTCAAGATTCTCAACTGTGAAGATATTCCTTTTCTAGAAAGGTAAACAATACGTGTTTCTGGCAGGATTGACAAAATATTACTTTACCATCTGTAGTGAAATTCAGATCGTCGCCAATCCACTGTCGTAATAAACTCGATTTCATTTGCTTCGACATAATTAACACCTCTTCTTAAAACTCACAGCGTGACCACTCAGTATGAATAACAGGGAAGTAATAAAGGCAAACAAGCGCTTTAAAACACAGAAATCTATATCCTAATATTCTCATGTAATGTCCAACAGAGACAATAATCTGTGGTTCATGAAAGCTCATATATCTATCTATATCCTTGTTCAGACACGGCAACAATGGTTGTTCGTACGAATATTTTAAAAGGAATACGCCGGTATTCTTTTCCTCTCTTGATACTGTCCATCCTAGACGACAATGGGTTGAATGAACCGCTGGTGGTATTAATTCTACCCGACAAAAATTATTCTCTCCCCGCAAAATATCAATTTCTCAACTGACAAAGAAAAACGACAAAAAAGGAGCCTAAATTATATACTTTAGGTTTTATATCCCGTTTAGGTATATTTAGGTTTTTATACCCCATTTAGGTATTTTTAGGTGCCACAGAATTAATGTGGGTGAATTCTATGGACATGATTCGAAAAAAGTGTATGAGCGCTTTTTGTTTTGGAAGTAAGGAAAAAAATAGGTAAAAACCTAAGAATCCGGTCCCTACTCATAATGCATCTATACCGCATTTCCTATTGGTACGTACGGTTCATTGTTGTTTTCCTATTTAGGTGGCTGTGGGAATAGGCCTATGACGCGAACAAATGACTGACTACCTTTTATTATAATTGTTTATAAGGTATTTTTGTTTCATTTCATATAATTTAGAGAGCTTTTACTAAAAAAATATTGTATGCACCACGTACGCAAAACTTTATCGGATTCATCCATTATTATACCATTCATAATCTATACTAGATTCGTCCACTAAAGCTTTATTTTGAGTACTTGATACATAAATAGTCATTTTAATTTGTTATCAGTTTGACTCTTATGTGAACACACATAAGTTTATGTTTTTTAGACAAGTAATGTATATTACAATTTATGTATAGGCCTATGGCTTTTATCTCATGATGATTTTAAAATAATTTATATAATAACAATAGAATAATTATTATACAATTATTCTATTAATTGAGCACAGGTGAAATATTGAATATACTGGTTCAGAAAACTTCCCTATACTGAGAGCTATTTTACTCTGAGGCATATTATTACTATTTAACCCTTAAATTCAAAATATATCCTGCCGCAAACAGTAGTTTTTCTTAAATTTGTAATAAAATGGTGGAAAAGAAATATGAAGAAATATTTAAATTCTATGTATAATAAAATCAGGTAAACTGATATAACCAAGTGCCAGTATGTTTTTTTTTAATCAGTGATACACGCAATTATGGTAGGCCCATGCATAAAAGTTATTTTTGTAATAGATGTCCGAGTTAACTCCAAAAACAAAATGTGCCGGCAATAATAATAATGATGCAATAGATCTACGATTCGCTGATATCTCTGTTTCAATTTAAAGCAGCCTTAAAGGTTATGAATGAATAATAAGCATATGAAATCTATCTGTCAGGAATTACATTAGGTATATTGCTGCACAGGAACGATAAGAAAAATACTCACAGTAAAATATAGCCTAATGTAAATATCGGTAGTCTACATAACCATAGAATACACATTATAATATCAATATTCAACGGCTAGTTGTTATAAATCGTTTATTTAAGTTATTATTTGGCCACACTGACATCGTTATGAAGAAACAAATCAATGAAGGCTGCTAACAATATGAATAAACGATTGGCAATTTGTTAAGTTTTTTTAATAAGCTTACATTGTGGGCCTTGAAAGAATATTGATTACAAAATTAATATTGATATACGCGTTACTTCGGTACCGATCAACCGATTTGGCCCTAATTCAATAGGCTTGTACCCAAAAACGTCATAAATTCGTATACCAAGTTTCAAGAAAATCCGATAAAGCGTATTTGAGTTATCCACGCCTTTGTGATATATTACCATAAAAAGGCACTAAATTGGGCATTATTCCGGTACCGCCCAACCGATCTGGTCCAATATCAATAGACATCTTCCCATGGACATTATAAATAGGTATTCCAAGTTTCATGAAAATCCGATAAAGCGTATGTGAGTTATGGCGCCTTTAAAATATACACTAAATTGGGTTTTACTCCGGTACCGGTGAACCGATTTGGTCCAATTTCAATAGGGTTCTTCCCATGGACATTATAAACGCGTATACCAAGTTTCATTAAAATTCGATAAAGCGTATTTGAGTTAGAGCGCGTACAGACACACGGACGGACGGACGGACGGACAGACGGACAGACATTTTTCGTCCCCACACAATCTCATAAAGTACCATACTGGCACTTAATAAAAAATTAAAGTATACAAGAAATAAACTATGGACCTAATCATTGTGTTTATTGTTTTCTTCGCAGTCCGGCATGGGTATGTATATTGTTGAGAAAGTGAGTGTCGCGCATTTAGCCGTTTATACAATGAAATTCTTTTAGTCTATAGATTCTTCTTCTTCTCCTTAATTTTATATCTCCTGTTTGTCTCGCTCTTTAGTATACGAGGAATGTGCTAGAGTGAGACAGACTTATTTGTATTTCTTATTCTGTACACTAAAATGCCGTTTCCTTGATAATTTCCACAAATGGAAATATTTTTGAGTTATCCTTTTTTTCTATCTCTTTGCAAACATCATACGAACAACATCACAACAACAATCTTTGGAACATCTACAATATAGTATTTTTTAAAAAATCATTTTTAAAATTTTCTTTTTAATTAAAATATATATTTAAAAAATAAACTATTAATGTTAAATGCATGATTGTAGATAGTGTTGTTCATATGATATTAAAAAAATACACAGATAAAGAATCATTCAAAGATATTGTCATTTGTGGAAGTTATCAAGGAAACGGCATTTCAGTCCATGAAACGTGGCTGCCATTTTGAAACGATAATTAACCTTAACTGTAATATTTTGATTAATTTTGAAAATAGTATGCAATTGTAGAAGTAGTCAATAAAGAGTATGTCAGATTGACAAATTGTAAAGGAATTCATTGCTGAAGAAAATAATGAAATTCCCCTATTTCTCACCTATGAATTTCATCCAAAGCTGTATGTCCCCCTTAAATAGTTAAAACGCCATAAAATGGATACAACTGAAGAAAAAGATAACTTTATCAATGGTAATCCCAATTCGTGAATCCGGCACGCAAGAAATCTTGATAGGCATACCCCTTCCTTACTTGCTCAAGGGCAATAGACGATTCCTCAGCAAACTAAAGGAATATCTATTTTATGGAACCCGAAAGTTCATTGCCGCGCTTACCTGAGCCCGCCATTCAACCCTATTCTGTGCTAAGTCTATCCAATCATCCCTTGCAAATTCTACTCCCCTTAAATCTATCCTAATATTGTCCTCCCACCTACGCCTAGGTATTCCACGTGGTCTTTTCCCTTCGGGTCTCCCAGTAAATACTTTTAAGATATGTCTTTCCTCCCCATGCGTGCAGCATGTCCAGCCCATTTCATCCTCCGTGATTTATTTACCTTTACTATATCCGGTGAAGAGTAAAGATTGTTATGCAGTTTTCTGCCTACCCCTAGTAATAAACAAATTAATTGTGTAAGCATATAATGTTCGTTACAAGTTTGAGTCGTTCTATATTCAAATTGTCTGCTGGTATGCAAGGCCGTAGCAAGGTCCTTCTGCGCCTTTGGCGAGTTTGACAAATCTGCGCCCTCCAATACTGGGAGGTCTGAACAATTTGTTTTAATTTCTGTAAAATTGTCTATTATTTTAATATAAAAACACTGTTATTATCAAGGAAAACCTAAACCTCAATTTGAAAATGAACTAAGTGTTGGACTTTCAAGGTACTAAAATCTTATTTTCAGACGATTGAATTACTTAAAAAATAATTAAATCATAAAATCTAGTATCAGAAGTAAAATACATAAAAGGCCTGACTGCTTTTTGTTTGTAGACTATCGGCATAATACTACAGATAGTTCACGTGCAGTAATTTTTAATAACCTGAAAGATTTCTTCCATTAACGTGGATTTTTTATTGCTTGATAAATTGCACTAGTCTAAAAAAAGGCGGGATTTTTCATGGTTAATTTTGCGCCCTCTCCGTATCTGCGCCCTTGGCGGGGGCCCATCTCGCCACCCCGTAGCTACGGCCCTGCTGGCATGTATTTTGAATATATGAAACGTGATAAATGTTACTTTGTGTTAAGGTAAACACACGAAAATAAACCTATAATATTTGTGCTCAAAACCAAGGAGAAGTAAAGAACGAATCGGATCAATGCGAAATATTTCCAGGAGAAGTTTTGAGAGTCATCACATAAATTTTCCAGACGGTCAGTTCGAGTTGTCACAATAATATGAATAAAAGAGGATCGATATTTCGTGCACACTAATTGAGCAACACGCAGCCGCCATTTTGTTAACGTGAACCAAGGCCTTCTATAACCTCAACGCCGTAATGGATTGGAACATTTTATTGCTATGATGTACATTCATAGGGTTATTCTCTGACGATAATATGGAAAAATATGAAGTAATAGAAATATCTCATGATAAAGATATATTCCTAGGCATGGAGAATGCGCTTTTGGATTGTCCCAGTCTCAAGCAAAGGAGTTTTGATCAAGATTGGGTTCGTGGAAGAGGTGGCTAGCTTCCCCTAAAAATTCTTTCAATCAATGCGCAAATAAAAATTCATGTCTTGATGCATGCAGCCAGTGTTCTAATTTCAAATAAAATATTAAGTTATTTCAGTAACACAGCCTAACAAAAATGAACTTTTTGTTTGGTGTCTCAGATGTTTTACAGGATTTTAGCTATACTTAGTGTGCTTATTCCAAATATGTAAACAGTTTTTCTCTACCAGCTCTACTTTTAAATAGAGTGCCAATAACTTATAACCTCTTTCGCTTATTCTTTGTAAGATTTATTGTGCCCTGCTAAGTATTTCAAACACTTCATTGTCTAATTCTACCGTACCAGGGGAAAAGATTTGCTATCCTTCTTTTCCCAGGAAAACAATCTTGTGATCTGTCACGAATATAAACATCGATGGATATTTTGTGTGGACTAAATAGTACACTAAATTTCTTCTTTGGTTAGCAAAGAGACTACTCTAAGAATCCTTGTTTGTTGAGCTTCTGGAACAGGAGAAGATGAATAGACCCTGGTTAAGAAGACAGTGGTCTGTGAGAAAGAACATGGTTGTTGAGGGAAGGGGATTTTATTCGTGAACTCTTAGTCTAGCGAAACAAAATCTTGCTTGATAATATAGGTAGTGAAGGTTTTTGACCATACTTTGGACCCGTAGGACGAAAACTGTACGAAGTAGGCTACAGAAAAACTAAAAGCTGGATTATTTTTTTGCCCTCAAATTGACAGGTCATAAGTCATAAACGACCGTACAATATGTGATAATATAAATTTAAAAAAAAAGTTATATTGTTAATGTAATGTTAGTGTGTTACTTTTTTCTTCACATGATTTAGAAGCTAAAAATATCAAACGTAAATTAGGATAATATGCATAATGGTAATACCATATCTCACAAAAGTAAAGCTCATAGGCAGGGCCGTATTTTTAAATAGGCTAAGTAGGCTGCAGCCTAGAGCGGCAAATTTTCAGGGGCGGCAGTTTGGCAATTTATTCAAAAGTTAAAAGTTTGTATATTTTTCAACAAATAAACCAGTAATTAACTACATTTTGTGAAATTTCATTTCACAGTGTAGGACAACTTAGGCTAATTCAAATTGAACACAGTTCTTCAATTACGCAAAAGATGGTCATTAGCATTAAGATATAAAAATATGTTTAAAATTGTGATCATTGATCTCAAGAACAAATTAATTATTTTCGAAACCCATTTCATTTTTAACGAATCTTAAAAGAAGTAAAAAAGAAGTAGATAACTAATTCGATTATATTATAATTTATGTAAACCATTAAAATTGTAGTTTTATCTGAACTAAATGAACTTTATGTTTAAAAAAGATGAAAACACCAATGAACTCCATCCTTTTGTTGTATAAAACAAATGTATTAAGCTAATATGAACTATAGAGGGGGCGGTAAATGGACTTTAGCCTATAGGCAGCATACTCTTAAATCCGGTCCTGCTCATAGGCCAAAACTAATGACACATTTGGCATCAGTGACCTAAATATACCCAAGAATAAGTATAAATGCTATGGCACCAAAATGACTGTTGATCTGTGTTATCTTTATTTCTGTAATTTCATGAACATGTAGTTTGGCTATCTCAATGGGCTACATTTTCGTGATTTCAATTATTCAGTAGGCCTACAGCATATGCTTAATTATAATTAGTCACGATAAATAGGCCTATAACTCAAAATTCGAATTCTCTAAGATAAATTCCGGACCTATCCTTATATTATTACTTATGATAAAACAGTCAAAAGTTTGAACTGAGGATCGTGATCTAAAATAGTCTTTCTTTCTTTCTTTCTTTATCTTAGTTTAACCTCTCGCTTATAGGATTTAAGCGACCCAAGCCGCCCGGGCCTTACAGTGCCGCGACCTATCGGGAGAGGGAATATTTTTGGATCACATACATACTTTTTTGACCAGACAAGGACATGGAGGGCCTCCCTGGATGAGTGATCAGCCCAATGCCGGGGACACCTCCAAGACAACACGAACACATAGTGTTAATAAATTTCATGTTATTTATCTCCTACGAGGGATTTGTATGTCGTGTATAAAATAATTCCACCTATTCCCTCGTATAAAATGTTTTTGTTAAAATATCAGCTCATAGCTGTAGCTCATTATCTTATAAAATTGACAGATATAATTTTTAATTATGTTTTATAATATTGACAAATATAAATTTTAGATTTGACATAGCTATGAGCTGATATTTTAACAAAAACTTTTATACGAGGGAATAGGTGGAATTATTTTATACACGACGAACACATAGGACGAGACACACCATTCACACACACACACTCACTCACTCCAAACAAGGCGAGGATGGGAGGAAGATGATAATGACGGCCAGATGATATCTGGGGACCACAAGGGCCTAAAGTTACCCGGCAATTGTCTCACAGGTGATGAAAAACCCCAGTTAAAAACCCCACCTAGGTAACTTGTCCCAACCAGGAATCGAACCCGGACCCGCTACATGAGAGGAGCGAACGCCACAGTGGTGGACTCTAAAATAGTCAAATACAGGAATGTCTGAAAACCATGTCACTGCCCTAGTTTCGTCGTAAATATATTTGTTCATAAAGAGAACGTTTTGAATAATGCATCTACTTTCGTCCCGGTTCTGAATATGTCAATAAGCCCTCATTTCCATACAGTTACATGACAGTTCGGCAACTTTCTTTGCTAATACATGGCCTACAATATTAATACAGTCGCTGTTTCCGTTTTACCAGTTGGGTAACTTACATTTCTAGCTTCTTTATAAGACACTAGCTTAAAAGGCCCGGCGTCGCCAGCGTTTTTTATTTTGTAATTGGAAATTATCTTATGAAGGACTTCCGACTTTTTAATTATAGGTCATTACATAGGTATTTAGAATTTGAAATAGGAAGAACGATTTATCACACTCAAACTATTCCATCAGAAAACGCTTGGTATAGCTTTTTATGGCTCATAGAGGATGTAGAATTTTGCATCCCACCGCTTGTACACAGCAAGCCTGGTAGGGGTTCAAATAAGAAGAAACAGAAATTCCGGTAACATAAAATTGTATTGTCTTTGCGGAATATTTTATTTCTCACTCTCATGTTACCGTAAAACCGTTTTGGGGATGAAATTAAACAGAAATGTAATATCACTTTCATACTTCTCTCTCCAAAAACCTGCGATATAATGATATACACATTACTATATCTCGTATTGTTTTCTGTATGTCCAGGGTAGAGAAAGTTATGTGACTGCATTATTTTCGTGGATTTCATTCTTTAATATTTATTTCTAACATGGATTATATTGATAGTTCTCTAATTTGTCAAGTCTTGTTTCATTTATTTCCAAAGCCATTTTTGACATTTAAAATCAAAATTTTTCAAAATCCTTTCTTAGGGAGCACCTACATTATGAAACGAAGGTACTGTCAAAATTCCAAGTCTCTACCTGTTATAGTTTAGGCTTTACGTTGATTCCTGTCAGTCAGTCAGTCAGGACAAAGCTTTATATATATATATATATATATATATATATATCACACATACCTCGCGGTGGAGATGGTCCGCAGACATAATTTAAAAATATCATAAAGCAAGTGGAAAGTAAAGAAGTAAAAATATTTCACATAAAATGGACACTAGATGTCAAAGTTTTTAAATTCATCGAAAATACAGGTCCTATTGCAAGTTTCTTTGCTTTTGCAGTTACAAACAACAGTTTGAAATCCCTGATGCACTGACATCTATGGTTCCCTCTTTCATTCAAAACCCTGAAAAATAAGATTTGTCGGAATTTGTTATTAGAGGCGTCTCTTAACAAGGGTTTTATGTATTTAGATTTATTTGTTATATTGACCTATAATTAATACCCCAAATATTAAGAATATAGGCCTACTTATAGCCTAGTTTTAAAAATGGGATATAAAATTGGGGATCCCTAAACGTTTTTAGACATTTTAGAGGTCCTCGGGTTCAAAAAGGTTGAGAAACACTGGTATAGATCATATAGCATTCTGAATGTAGTCTTCGTACTCTGTGGTATATCACTGACTCACAATACAACAATAACTCTCATAAGAGAGAGAATTACTTTATTCAAGTCATCTGCCTGGCAATCCTTGTCAGATCCAGAACAAAGAAAAATACATCTTACATTATATAATTACTTGAATTTTGGACGAAAGTTCCAATAGTATATTGCGATACAAGTGCCGTAAGGCACGTTTACTGGTCGAGGAAACAGATTGAAAACCCGAGGTGCAGCCGAGGGTTTTTAAGTTTTCGAGACCCGTAAATGCCTTTACGGCCCGTGTGTTGCATGCTATTTTTTGCACGACGGTTACTTATATCAATTTAATTATATTAATTGTGATATTACCTGAAAATATTATGTGTATACATTCTTGAAGAGAGATGTTTATTTCACAGAAAGTGATTCGCATGTGTTTGTTGTTATGGGAACCGAATATTTGTCCTGGGGGCCTTGTTCATAAAGGCATGTATTATGAAGTGTATCGTAATGAATTATGACGTAGCGCAAGGACCGTAAGTAATTTAACCTCATCGCAACGGCCATAGCAACAATACTGTGTGGGAATGTCAACTTACGATCCATGTAAACAACTTTCGTAAGTAACACTTACTAGCTAAGGAGTGCAAAAAAGAAAAATACCTACTAACAAAAGAGTGTGCTAAGAGACTTACCTCGATATTTGGGACTACTTATGTGTGTGAATCTCTGTACTTAAAGCCTATGTTCATAAAATCAAAATATAGATCTGAACTAACTGATGAACATTTAAGTGAATTCGTGCGAACTGCGCTTAGCAATTATCAGCCAGATTTCAAACAACTAACAGCAAAATTGAACACTCGAAAAAGCACTTCTCAAAAGTAAAATCTTATTTCTTGTTGTGTAATTGAACAATAATGTTTATGTGTACAGTAAAAACAATGTGGTTCGCTTCGAACAACTTCATAAATTTGCGGCTCCCTGTATTGTGCAAATAGAAGTGTCTTAAACTGTCATACTTCCTCATAGTGAGTTTAGGGAGACAACAGAGAGTATAAATTAACAAGAGAGGAATGTATGTGCATTATTTGAAAGTGATTTTATGTCCCGTGCGTGCAATGACACGAAGCACGCTGACCTCATTGGTATCCCTCGATCAATGCTGGCCAACACGACTGTGAAAATGTCCCATGCACTAATTTACCAGAAACGTAAACAAAGGAACCATATAATTAGTGAATAATAGCTTTTGGATTGGAGAATATATTTTGAAAATATTCGTAACGTTACTAAATTTTACAAAACTGCACGAATCGAAGTTTACTTGACTCGTTCAGAAAGAGGACCAAGTCTGATACTGTAGTTAAAGTTGTTGTTGTTATTATTATTATTATTATTATTATTATTATTATTATTATTATTATTATTATTAAGTGCCAGTATGGTACTTTATGAGATTGTGTGGGGGACGAAAAAATGTCTGTCCGTCTGTCCGTGCGTCTGTACGCACCATAACTCAAATAGGCCCTACGCTTTTTCGCATTTTCATGAAACTTGGTATAAACATTCATAATGTCGATGGGAAGAACCCTATTGTTATTGAACCAAATCGGTTCACCGGTACCGGAGTAATGCCCAATTTAGTGCCTATTTTAATAGTATTATATTAGAAAGGCACCATAACTGAAATATGCTGTATCGGATTTCCATGAAACTTGGTATACTCATTTATGACGTTCATTAGAAGTACCCTATTGAATTTGAACCTAATCTGTTGACCGGTACCGGAGTAAACCCCAATTTAGTGTCTACTTTAAAGGCGCAATAACTCAAATACGCTTTATCGTATATTTATGAAACTTCGTATACGCATTTATAATGTCCATGGGAAGACGTCTATTTATAATGGATAAAATCGGTTGACCTGTTTCGGAGTAATGCTCAATTTAGTGCCTATTTTATTGTAATATACGTATTCGAAAGAATTGATTAAAAAAATGAAAATCAGTTATCTTGACAACACTGCCTATTGTTTTACTGTGATCTTATAAGGCCTTGGAAATTAAAATACAGGTAGCTGTGACAAAAAAACACTATTGATTTACATGCGCTTATCCAACTAGACCGTTAAAATGACCCCGGTGGCCGAGATGGTAACGCTTTGGCCTCACATTCTGGAGTCCATGGTTCAAAACCCGAAACTGGCCAATTTGAATTTTTTTGGTATTTTTATGTGAGTGTGCGATTGTCATGATATCACAAATCTGTACAGTTCAGGTGATGCTGGAAGATTTTAATCTCATTAAAAAAACTAGACCTTTGTTCTTCCGTAATCCCTGCTTAATGAATAAATCTGGAGCTTAACTTGGAAATCAATTATTAAAAGAAAAACATATTCTGCATATCATAATAAATTGCAGTCATAACTGATTAAACAAAAACATACTGGCACTTTGTTACATCAGTTTACCTGATTTTATTATTATTATTACTATTATTGGTGTTCTTCAATCTAAAGGAACGGTGGTTCCTTAAAGGTCTTTGAAATTACTGTCCCAATAGCTCTTCCCTAGCCACTGAAGTCGTAAACTCATGCACAGAACTGTACCGAACTGTAGCACGTTTCCTACTATGGGGGCCGTCCATAAAGTAACTTTCCCTGGAACGTTTACAGAAAGAAAACACAATTTCATGGAAATGCTTATTGCAACAGATACAGCAAGTGTTCAGCTATTTTCAACATATTTTTCTCAACAATTGAGATATTTTTCTTTCCGTGGGACCAACGTTTGAATACCTGTATCGGAGAAGTCTGCTGCCTGGGATTTGAACCACTGTGTGACAACAATCTCCGCTTCTCCGTCATTCTGTCATTTATTGAGGTGTGGGGAAAGATGGAAAACACCTCCCAGTCGAACTTCTGAGGGAGATTTGCTGGAAGGTGTTTAAAAATCCACCCTACAGCGTATTATTATTATTATTATTATTATTATTATTATTATTTTTTTTTTTTTTTTTTATTTTATTATTTTTTTTTTTTTTTTTTGTTTTTTGTTTTTTTTTTTTTGTTCGCGCCTGAGCTCATGTAGGACTACGCAAGGTACTTAAGAGGCGTTTCTGTGTTTTCCTTTGACTCCATATTGCTTTCATCCTTTGGCTGTGAGCTTCCTTCCTCTCGTTTGTCCATGTTGTTCCAGATTTTTTTTTCTTAGGTCTGTCCTCTTGGTCAACTTCCCACTTATGCACCTTGATTCTACAGCTATCTCTTTTCAAAATATCTTCTGGAGTAATTTCTGCCAGTTTTAAGTCATTTTTTACTTCACCAATCCATTTCATAGTATCTACTTTTGCTTTACTTCTACTTTCATAGAATTCCAATATTTGCTTTGTGAGCCTATTTGAATTCATTCGTTTAATATGTCCATACAATTTTAACCTTCGTTTTCTGATATCACTATGAATGTCTGTATATGTTTTTATTTCCTTTTTACTCCTAAGTCTGTATTCTTCACCTACGCTTCGTGGACCTAAAATTTTTCTTATAATTTTGGACTCTTTTTTTATTAAGTGCCAGTATGGTACTTTATGAGATTGTGTGGGGGACGAAAAAATGTCTGTCCGTGTGTCTGTACGCATCATAACTCAAGTACGCTTTTTCGGATTTTCATGAAACTTGGTATAAACATTCATAATGTCGATGGGAAGAACCCTATTGATATTGAACCAAATCGGTTCACCGGTACCGGAGTAATGCCCAATTTAGTGACTATTTTAATAGAGAAAGGCGCCATCACTCAAATACGCTGTAACGGATTTCCATGAAACTTGGTATACCCATTTATGACGTCCATGAGAAGTGCCCTATTGAATTTGAACCTAATCTGTTGACCGGTACCGGAGTAAAACCCAATTTAGTGTATATTTTAAAGACGCGGTAACTCAAATACGCTTTACCGGATTTTTATGAAACTTGGTATACACATTTACAATGTCCGTGGGAAGACGTCTATTCATAATGGATAAAATCGGTTGATCTGTTTCGGAGTAATGCTCAATTTAGTGCCTATTTTATGGCAATATACGTATTCGGAAGAATTTATTAAAAAAATGAAAATCAGTTATCTTGACAACATAGCCTATTGTTTTACTGTGATCTTATAAGGCCCTGGAAATTAAAATACAGGTAGCTATGACAAAAAACACCATTGTTTTACATGCACTTATCCAACTAGACCGTTAAAATGACCCAGGTGGCCGAGATGGTAGACCTTTCTTCTTCCGTAAGCCCTGCTTAATGAATAAATCTGGAGCTTAACTTGGAAATCAATTTAAAAAATATATATATATATATTCTGCATATCATAATTGCAGTCATGACTGATTAAACAAAAACATACTGGCACTTTTTTACATCAGTTTACCTGGTTTTATTATATTTTCTACATCTGTTTTTCTGTTCAAAATTAGAGTTTCGGCTCCATAAAGGCACTCGGAGTTAATTACAGTGTTATAGTGTCTCAATTTTGTATATTTACACATGCACTTCTTCTTCTTCTTCTTCTTCTTCTTCTTATTATTATTATTATTATTATTATTGTTGTTGTTATTGTTAATACGCTTTGGTTATAGCTAATATAAGCGCTCAGTTTATTTTAGTACATGAAAGTTCGCGTGACATAGCATTTAAATTCTTTGCCGGATAAAGTGTCTGATTTCTGTAAATTATTTTTATAAATTTAGCATTGTCGAGTATCATCATCTAAGTTTAGTTTCATCTCGGAATCTCATTTTTCTTCTTTCTTGAAGTATTTCTATCTTTAAACGTAAACCTACAATATTCATGAAAATATCGATTGCCGTGTTCCACAGAAAAAAAAAAAAGTTTTATCGTCATTACCAGCTGATGTGTGTTTTCTTTCCTGTGTCTGTGGCTATTTTCCTTTTACCATATTGAATCTTATTTGTTCAATACATGTTTGTTTTAGATTTACCTAGTCTGAAAGAAAATACTTAAAATTCTCGGGTATGAATGTCGAAATATGATGAAATAAATTATGCTCGGAAGTCTAATCCATGGTTACGTAGCCTCGATTAATATTAACAATTGGCATTCTTAAATAAATGTTTTATCTACTCTTATACAATTCAACGGCCCTAAATAGCGTGCTTGCTCGCCCGCTTCGTGAGACATCGGGTATACTCGGCGATGTTCGTCTCTCGCAGTCTAAACTTTCATGACGACTACAAAATTAGGAAGGAAAACCGTTTCTTTATTATATAAGGCCTAAGTGAAATGAACACAATGAACAAATATTCTAATTTTATTTTTACTTACAATTTTCATAGCTCTGAACCACAAACATTTTTAATAATCTACCAGTGTAATTTTCTTAAAAATCCTGGAGTCAATGAATAATGGCGGGCGAAGCCGGGGGCAACAGCTGTAAAATATTGATGGTTTTATCTCTTGAAATATCGCTGATAATAATAATCCAAACAAACCATTCCTTCCCTTGAAACATTATATAATTTCTGAAAATTACACTGAATTGATAAAATAAAATTCACATCATATTCATGTCAATAAACAGCTGAGAAACAATACGTATTATGTGTTCACAGGTTCTTTGGAACTGCATAATCGATTCTGATATAGTTTTCCCAGAGGGCGCTTTCATGTCGTGGAATGTACTCTAAAGCAGGAATTTTAGCTGTTTCATTAATTATTAATGGCTTAGTTTATGAATGATTCGCGTGCAAGTGTTAATAAATATAATGCTTTAATAATTATTATACTCTTAATTTTTAATTTTTAAAAGAATTATCGTGGCGAAGCCACGGGCACCTCCTAGTATTATTACAAATCTTCATGAGAAGTTACTGTTTATATCGGAAAATACGACGTCACAGTAATTAGACCTTCGTGTATGCAGTTATATACGAAATTTAAACAAAATCGTTGCAGTGATTTTCGATTAAGTCGCGAAAAGCTTACAGGTAGGCCCATAGGCGTAACCAGGCCGACCATATGGGGGGGTTATAACATCCAGGGAGAGGGGGGTCCGGGGGTCCTCCCCAGAGGTGTACAAATCTCGATTTTAGCTTGCCCAAACCCGCTTGAACGCCAGGCAAGCAAGTTGCCAGCGTCATAGCTAGGAAGCAGGCAGGTTTCTTTATGCCTGATGGGTCAGGTCAAACCCAGCCTAGGCAAGTCAGAATAAGCTTGCGACATTCCTACCAGCTAAACAACTGTAGTTTCTGAGTGTAGGTAATACTTTCTTGCTTTTCTACATGCTGGTAGAAGAAATTCACCATGCAGATAAATAAAAGGTGGATAAAGTATTAAAAATCGTTTTAGCGTCTTAACACAATTATTATTTTTATTATTAGGTAGATTTCGAAGAAAAATCTACCTAATGACTTTCAAAAAATTCGTTCATATCGTTACGTTTCATGCCTCCCTAAGTACGAAACCACCGCCTGTTAAAAAAATTGTGATATTTATATTTATATACAGTATATGTATATATATATATATATATATATATATATATATATATATATGCCTATATATCTTTACACGCTAGCGGCCGTAATTTTCAAGATATTTGAATCAAATTTTATTATGTTATTTCTAGGCCCAATAGTTCAGACAAGTTCGTTAATGAGCAAAATTGGCCTAAGGGGGTGGTCGGGGGAGGGGGTTGAAATTTTAAAACATTTATATCTCGGCCCCTATGAACTAAAGAGGGAAACTTTGATTGAATAAATTAGAGTACTCCTTATGGAGTTCACAGTGACACCAACGATTCGGGGATTTTGGGAGTACGAGTGGGGGTGGGGGTATGGGGATGGAAATTCGAAATTTTCTAAACTAAGTCTTGTGGGGTATCGTTGAAAAGCTCTTGATGAGTACTCTACAAATCAATAACTAGTTTCTTGATAGTTCTCATATAAGGCGAGATTTGAATGTTTGAAAAAAGTTATCTTTCCTCTTTTTTGCAGTTATTATTGCGGGTTTGTCATGCCAAGACTAAAGAAGAAGAATGCTACGCAGCGACAGTAAATTAAAACAAAAGCACTTCGAAATCTACCTCAGCTTGTAGGCTTGCCTAAATGGATTTTTGTTATTGTTATTAATGATTTTATGATGTTTTCTCGAAAATGTTTGAAAATTTTTCCCATGCCGGACTAGTACTACCTTTGTTCATTGATAATTCAAACTGTCCACATTTTAGTTTCTCCTCGGCTTCCTTCAGGGTAAAATTCTCTAAACACATCTGAAGTTCCTCAACTACGTAACTGCACGACTCACCAGTGCACTGCTATACCCAGTTTCATATTCTTTCCGCCAGGCCTTGCAGTTTCCTTAGGTCCTGTGCAACCCATCAGGTTATGAAGAGCTTATGACTCATAGCGACAGCATTTCTTATCATCGTTGTAATCTGGCTTGCTTTCAAGTCAAGCAAGTTAAAAGCTGTGACTGGTTGCAGAATTTCAAAGGGGCAGGCAAGCTAAAATCAGAATATGTACACCTCTGGTCCTCCCCCGAAAAAATTTTAAAAACTAACATGCAAAATAACGAGTTTTAAGCTTCCGGGGGTCGTCCCCCGGAAAATTTTAAAAATCAAGACACAAAATAACGAGTTTTAAGCTTCCGGGGGATTACTCCCGGAAAATTTTAAAAATCAAGACACAAAATAACGAGTTTTAAGCTTCCGGGGGTCTCCCCCTGAAAATTTTAAAAATCAAGACACAAAATAACGAGTTTTAAGCTTCCGGGGGTTCATCCCCGGAAAATTTTAAAAATTAAGACGCAAAATAACGAGTTTTAAGCTTCCGGGGTCCTCCCCCGGAAAATTTTAAAAATCAAGACGCAAAATAACGAGTTTTAAGCTTCCCACGCTTTATACTCGTATTAAGTAATTTATGGGCAGACTTAAAAAAATTATACAATTTTCCTTTTTTTAATCAATGGGGGGGGGGGTTCAACCCCCCCCCCTCGGTACGCCTATGGGTAGGCCTAACATATGATGAACAACTAGAAAACAGATGGTTTGGTCCACAAAAAATAGAGTTTTGCATTACAAATTTATAACTAGCACAACCAGTTTGGAATAGCTAATTTCATTTATGTGATTTTGTCCAGGAAACAAATCGATATCATCAGAAAACTATGAGTAGGCTAGGATAAGTCTAGAATGACCAACATGACCATATGCTGTCCGCAGAAAAAAAAGGGCGCTAGAGATTAGAAAAAAGGAAACTAACAAAAACTATCAAAATTATTCCTATAGATATTCTAACCGTTTGGGGCTCCCTAAGCGTCTAGGCCCCTACGTTCGGGTCTGATTCAAGAGTAAGCTGGTCTCCTTAGCCCCGGTTTCAGGAGACTGAGGGTTAGAGTCCCTCCTCGGCCATGGGTGTTTGTGTGTGATAGAGAAAACAGGATAAAAAAAGCTGTAAAACAAGACAAACAATTAAGGAAAATTGGCCTAAGGCCTGCTAAATTTAATAATTAAAAAAAGAGCTGAAAACTAAGTTGCTTGGAGATCCGTGGTTTGAATCCCGATGGGGTCGAATGTTTTTTTAATATCTTCATGGAGGCCTGTAGAGCGTGGAGTGCCACAAGGATCAATGCTGGGGCCATTACTGTCAGATATTTTCTGCTATAACTTTTAACGGGGTATTTATGAAATCATTGAAATTATAGCAAAAAAGTATGTAAAAATGTAGATTCATTTGTTAAAACCCGCATTATAATTGGACGCTGAGCAGCCAATTACAAATAGCCATGCATACGGAAAACTAAATCGCGGCTGAATTTCTTTCCCTACTCGTGAACAAAATTGTTTAAAATTTTCAGTATTCGGGGTAAAATAAAATATTATTGAATATCACTCAATGAAATTTATAGGACATCTTTGCGATTTACTGATGAACTATTTCACCGATTTTTTTTCAAACTTACACCAATCACTTAACACTGAAATACCATCAGTCCAAGTAGCTAATAACGTCGGTATAGCGATATTTGTGGCCCCTGGCAGTCTCTTATTATTTCTAAAGAATGTTGATAGAATATGTACTAAGGTTTTAGAAGATTTATTATATTTGTTACACAATCATTTATATACTACTTGGAGTTATTATGTTCGGTTCCAATTCAGTTCAAGTAATTATAAAATGTGTGAATTTAATTCAATCATAATAATTTATAATAAGAAAATAACTTATTGTGAACTTTAGACGAAAAACAAACAAAAAGGCAATATTAGGCTCAAACGTAAAAATAGGCTGTTTTAGGTCCTATAAAAGCATCAGTTTTAGGCATAGTCACTTACGAAACATGCATATACAAGTTTTCGTCCATATATCACTTAGGCCCGGTATTATAAACAAAGTTGATCTTTATATTAAGTTAAACCTATTCTAAAGTTTAACTGTAGCTGCCGTTTTATAATGTTCTGGTTAAGTTAAACCGTAGTGGAAGGTATTGGTAGACCTGCAGGCTGAGAAAATATGATGTTTGATCGTTGTTTACCCACAAACAAAAGAAGAGCGATTGCATTTGGAGTAGCAAAAATGGCTGGCACTAACCAAACGAATGCTAAACGCTGTGTTAATTTTTGTACCAAAGAAACAGAACTTCTCGTGAATGTTGTAAAAAAAAGTACAGTGCAATAAATGAGTGTAGAAAACCCGATTAAACAACATGTAGTTAGATCTATTCTTACACTGGTTATCAAAATGGCGCATTCAGTTAAACCCCCAGAAAAGTCAACTGAAAATATTTACACTGAGAAGGCCTGAAGTTCCCCCTGATATCAAGATGTATGATTCATCAGTAACCTGGCTTTCTTCAGACAAATCTGTTAAGTACCTGGGACTACATTTAGATCGACGACTGACTTGGCACACCCATATAAACACAAAACTAAATGAAGCTTATGCCCGACTGATGAAGTTATACCCAATTATGAATAGGAAATCGTCTCTCAGAATGGATTATACTATTTTGCTTTATAAAGGCATACTCCGGCCTCTGCTGCTATATGCATGTCCAATATGGTGTAGTGCATCAAAAACAAAAATCCAGCGTCTCCAAATATTCCAGAACAAGGTTCTAAGAATGTCAGTGAACTCTCCTTGGTTTATTCGAAACAACCAATTACACAGTGAACTCGGTGTACAGTATATTCATGAACACATCTCTAATTTGACTAAACATTTTCTTAATAATCTAGAACATGTTTCAGGGGCACAGTATTATGGCCTCGGACAAAAGTCCCACAATGCACGGCGACTTAAACCTCGTTTGCCTCAAGATATAGTTCTTTGATTAAGTTCAAGCCTGTGACCATAATTAGCCTATGTCAGATAACTTTAAAGCGTAATTTTGAGTGAGGGGTCAAACATTGACTCACCTCTATAGCGAGAATACTAATAGGCCTACTGTTACAAATCTCCAATGGTTATCACCAATCTGACATAGCAATGTAATGCTGAACGATTGAAATTAAATAAAAAAAAAATTAAAAAAAAAACAACAACAACAACAACATGTAGACAAAAGGAAGATGCGTGGGATAAACTTTGTGTGGACTTCAATAGCGCTAGTGGCACGATTATGAGAAACAATGCCTTAACCTCTAGTTAAACCGAAGATGAGTTCCAGTAAAGTTAAACTGAAGATTAACTTAAGGTTAAGCTTTATAATACGCAATAACATGAAAAACTCAAGTTTAAACCTAAACCAGAGTTAAACTTTCTTTATAATACCGAGCCTTAAGGATTAAAATAGGTTTTTACCTAAAATCCGAAGTCTAGTTATCAGGCCTGCTGGTAGCTGGAAAGTCTCTAATCTTATACAAGCTACATACATAGGGCTAAGCTACTGGTTTGCAGTAACAATCTAACCTCAAAATATTGATATAAAAAGGTGTTTCTAAAGTAAATTTTTTCGTTGTGACGAGTGACATTTAACATCCTAAAGATAGGAAATTTGCCAGGACGAAATAGAAATATCGCTAAATGCGGATTTATTGTTATATCGATCTTCGTTATACGGAGGTTCAACCGTATAACCAACTCTATTGCTGATGGAATTTATCATCTACTTACTATTTTACTGGAAGAATGTTAGTGTTCAAAATCAGCAAATCCACTTACCTAGAAAAAAGAAAAAAGACAATTAGAAAATACTGTAATCAGATTTTATAACAAGCATTCCTATTAAAAAAAAAAAAAAAATTACAAGTAGTTTGTGCATGAAACAGTGATCAAACCGGTGTAGTTTAAGAACAATGTAAATTTAAACCACTGCTGCCTTACTGACTGACTGACAAACTGACAGAGAATTAACGCAGAGCCTAAACTATAATAGGTAGGGACTTGGAATTTTGACAGTACCTTCGTTTCATAATGTAAGCGCTCACTAAGAAAGGATTTTGCAAAATTTTGATTTTAAATGCCAAAAATTAAATGTTTTTGAGAATACTTAGTCCCTTTTTACACAGAATTATCAAATCCAAATCACAGTTCACGTGACAACATATTGTTGCCAGTGGTCTCAGATGGGTTTGGAAATAAATGAAACGGGAGTTTTAACAAATTATTATAGAGAAGTTATCAATATATTTCATGTTATAAATAAGTATTAAAGAATGAAATCCACGTAAATAATGCAGTCACATAACTTTCTCTACCCTAGCAGTAGAGAAAACAAAACGAGGTGTGGTAATACGTATATTATTATATCAGGTTTTTGGGGAGAGAAGTATGAAAGTGATATTGCATTTCTGTTTAATTTCATCCCCAAAACGGTTTTATGGCAACATGAGAGTGAGAAATAAATATTCCGCAAAGATATTACAATTTTATGTTACAGGAATTTCTGTTTCTTCTTATTTAAACCTCTACCAGGCTTGCTGTGCACTGTACAAGAGATGGGATGCAAAATTCGACATCCTCTATGAGCCTTAAAAAGCTATATAAAAAAGCGTTTTCTCAGGGAATAGTTTGAGTGTGATGAGTCGTTCTTCCTCATTTCAAATTATAAATACCTATATAAGAACCTAGAATTTAAAAATTGAAAGTCCTTCATAAGTTAATTTCCAATTACAAAATAAAAAACCCGGGCGACGCCGGGCCTTTTAAGCTAGTATAGGCCTATTTAAAACCTGTAGTTCAGCCACCCCATCAAAATGTATTTAAATATATACCGGCAGAACTTCCAGTTTATTATTATTATTATTATTATTATTATTATTATTATTATTATTATTATTATTTAATGATTCACACTCCAATATTGCAAGTGAAACAAAGTAAAAATTGTAAAAAGCAGAACATTTTTAAAACTTGCTGTTTTTAGAAGTAAAACAGTAGAAGTATTTAAAAAGCAGTAAATCTCCTGCACAGCCAGTATATTTTGCAACACTGTGTATTTAAGTACTGCTATTAAATTTATGAAACTTGCAGTATTATTTTTTCTTCAGAAAGTGACTGTAAAGAACAGAGATCTATATTTGAGCTATAAACTATTAACCATAAAGCGTCTATTTCCCATTCGATGTTGATAAGATAATCTTAATTGTGCTCAAATAATTGCCGCACTTCGTTAATGGAGAACATTGGCTGGCCATCAAAATGCCCCAACCATAGACGTAGGATTTTTTTTCTTTCTTATGACAAGAAGAATATCACCAGATGCAAGTGGTATAAAAAATATATCTGGGTCTTCATATATGAAGAAAATATATATATTTTTATTATATAAAAAATATTGACTGGGAGACCCGAAGGGAAAAGACAACTTGGAAGACCTAGACGTAGGTGGGATTGGGATAGATTTAAGGGAAGTAGGATTTGCAAGGGATGGTTGGATGGAGTTAGCACAGAATAGGGTTGAATGGCGGGCTCAGGTAAGCGCGGCAATGAACCTCCGGGTTCTATAAAATAAATTATATTCCTTTAGTTTGCTTAGGAATTGTCTATTATCATTGAGTAAGTAAACAAGTTTGTCCCTCTTGTGGTTTTTGTAATTTTTAGTGCTTCCAGTTCGGATAGTGTTATCGTTCGGACAATGTTATCGTTCGAATATTGTAACCGTTCGGTTAAAAAATTATTTTATTGGTTTATATACGACCAAACTTGTAGATATCTCAAAATCCGTTACTGGTGGTGTGATACGACTTGCCTTTTATCTACTGTAAGCCATCAAAGGTCTACATATTTCATATTTATTTGTTAGACCTTTAGGCAGTACAAGCTGCAATCGATCATGTAAGCTATTTACATTAATACTTATCAACAACATTAATACTTACATTAATACTTATCAACAACAACCTAAGCTATGCTAATTCAATCTATAATTATTTACAATCTTATAAACATATAATTATATGAGTGAATTGTTATACAAAGTTATACTAATACTATAACCTAAGTGACACTAAATGAACAAAATATACTCGTACTTACAGATTACACTAATTTCTTACCTTTTTACATCATGTAATTATTTGCACTAAGTTGTTCTATTCTATTTGTATGTCTGATTCTAGGTATTCTTGAATATTATAAAAAGTATAGTTTTGAAGCCAGGAATATAGATTTTCTGTAAATAAATTTGGGGACATTTCTTGAAGTTTATCTGGTAATTTGTTATATAATGTTATTCCAATATTGTTATGATATCCTTTTGTTTTGTTTATCCTACACCTAATTAGATCAAGTTTATTATGATTTCTAGTCTGATATGTATGTACTTGACTTTGTGTTTGATAGTTTTCTATTTTGTTTTTTTACTAATGACAAGACATCAAAAATGTATAAGTTTATTATTGTTAGTATACCTGTCTCTATAAATAGTGGCTTGCAGTGCTCTAATTTTTTAGCATTGGTTATTATTCTAATTGCTTTTTTCTGGATAACTAATACTTGATTACAAGTATTTTTCAAATGAGAAGCCATTTCCTTCACCGCCAATCACGTGTACGAGCTAAAGGAGCACCGCTAGCAGGAAGAGTCTTCCCTCCGTCTCGCCATCTCTGATTGGACCGCGTATCTAAGCAGGAGAATGAACAAACGGCTTGTCATCTACAAAACACTGTAATTCCTACCCCATTACCCCATACTACTAGACCATACCTTATTATACTCTGAAAAAATGCATAATAGGCCGTCTTTACATAATTTAAAGATACACATTTCTTTAATCTACTTATTAAATAGATTACACGTGAGAGCCTTTTACAAACCACTTCTGTGTACACGTACAGTACACAGACCTTAAATTTGCGTCTGACATTTTCAATGCTTCTCTTTTACAAATTTTAAAATTTGAATTTTTCGATATATTTCCGTTGGTTACATGCTACATCGCTATAAGTTATAACTTATAAGTATGCCAAATTTCAAGTTTCTGGCTTATCTGGAAGGGGTTATGATATCAGTGAATAAGTTAGCCATGCGACTTTATGGTATACTGATGGTTTGCTATTTAAAAAAGCATGCGACCGCTAGTTGGGCAATACGCCGGTAACGGTCAAGCGGTTTGATCCCAAATCAATAGGATTCTACCTATGGGCTTTATAGGTATGTAACTGAATTCAAATAAAACCGAAAATATTATTTTTAACCTCAATGTTATAAATGAAGAAAATAAATGTGTGAAACTACTTGGAATACACATAGACCAAAAACTGATCTGGACAAATCATATTGAAACTCTATGTAAAAAGCTGGCTAGAGTTTTTTTTTTTGCATTTTTTTTTCAATAGACTCAGAGACAATGTCAGTGAAAACTTAATTCTATTTTCATACTTTGCCTTCTTTCATTCCCATTTGATATATGGCATTCTACTGTGGGGAAATGCAACTAATACCACACTAGTATTTAAGTGGCAGAAAAGATCACTTAGATGCATTTTGGGATTAAACCCAACCAGGTCCGACGAGAGGGAGGGGCAGCCGGGGCTGCAGCCCCGGGGCCCGGACCCCGAAAGGGGGCCCGGCAGACCAGGTTTTATTTTTTATCTTCTAAATTTACTCTAAAATAAAATTGGTTAAAAGTCAATAAGCAACTTATTCGGATTTTGAAATCGAAATTTAAAATTCTTTTACTAACATGCATATGAGGTTTAAATGAAGTTGACTTTTTCATGAACACGTTATTATTTTTAATTATTGTCATCTTCTTAGTGTTCGTTCGTTGAATTACAGACTTTTCATTAAAATACTATAAAAAGAAAGAATAATTGTATAATTAAAGGGTAAATATCTCAATTGTTTATGCCATTTTTCGAGTGCCGATATAAGAAATAGTTACTTGTTTATTTTCTAAAAAAATCTAGAATAACTGTGTCAAAATAATAATACAATTTTCGGTATTAATATTAGGGTTTTATTTAGGGCGGTAAAATCTTTTGTTTAAAACCTAAAACGGGCTATTCCACTAAAATGAAAAGCTAAAATACCTTCTATAAGTGCCTAAAACTCAGACCCTACATATTCCCATAAAATAGGCGCTAAATTGAGCTTTACTCCGGCATCAGTCAACCGATTTGATCCAAAATCAATAGTCTTCGTCCCATGGGCGTTATAAATGCGTATACCAAGTTTTATGACAATCCGATAAAGCGTATTTGAGTTATCGCGCTTACAGGCACACGGATAGACGCACTTACAGGCACACGGATAGACGGACAGATATTTTCCCGTCTACCACGCAATCTCATAAAGTAACGGTACCATTTTGGCACATAATAATTATACGATAATATCATTACGTAATCTTTTTGTTACTCAGCCTCTAACAGAAATGAGTACCAGGAGCAATCCTGGGGGTAAAGGCGGCCGGTGCGTAAGGCTGACAACCTTACCACCTCCATGTGCCGATGTCTAAAAATCTGGGAGCCTCAACCTCCTTGAACCCTCTGGGCCTCCATGGCCTGTAATAGGGAACACTTTACTTTAATCTTTTTGTTGCATACATTATAAAGGACGAGGTTGGGTTTCAGTGGTGAATTTAATATTTGAAGGGGGCCCGGAAAAATTTGTCCCTGGGGCCCTTGCTTTCTCTCCACGGCCCTGAACCCAACAGAGTCATGTAGAGAGCATTTTGATAATCTGAATATAATGACTGTGCCAGGACTATATATTTTTAATTGTCTAGTTTACGTAAAGGAAAACCTCTCAGCATTCTCCCATAGGACATCTGTACATTCATATGACAGTAGAAACAGTTACAATGATTGATCTTCCCTATTCCAGACTATCCAAAACACATAATAGTCATCTTTATTTAAGCCTTCAACTATTTAATAAACTCTCTAAGAGTTCACACTCAGTAACATTGAACAAATTTAAAACTGTTCTAGAATCCTGGATTAAGGGTAAAGCATTTTATTCACTTGAAGAGTTTAACAACTGTAATATGTCCAATTTATTATTCTGACTGGTATTTTTACCTATAGAATAGCTCAATTTGTATCTGCATACCTTCTTAAATTCTCTTTTAAGATCTTTCACTATTGCATTACTCTGATGCAAATGTGTAGTAGAAATATAACCGTGTAGTAGAATCTTAGTGTTCCAGTTAATGTATGTTATTTTTAAATTGTGTATGGACAGGAAATCCAAAGAATTGTGAGTGTTAAAGCAATTTGTATCAGGTCGTATCATGCTGTCCATTAATAATAATAATAATAATAATACTATTTTATTGTCATGGAGCAGTGCTATAGACAACGTCATGATGTATATATGTTTACAGAGTTTACAATTAAATTAATAATAAAAAATGTAATAAACATATGCATTAATAAAAGCTTATCCTTACAATATGTACATAAGAAGGGTGAAGTTAAGTAATGTTGTATATACTAACACTAGAAACCTTCCTTATCCTAGATAAATTAAGTTACTGTAAAATAGTAAAATTCCTACAATGTGTACATGTCAAGGTTAATATAATTATATGATTAGTAGTTAATTAAATGGCTGGTCAAGTAACCAAAATTAAAACATACATTTTCCTAACTAAGTTAAATTACCATAAAAACAATAATGTCAACATAGACAACATAAGACAATAAAAACAACAATACAGACAGAGTCCATGTGATTGTATATGTTACAATATAGCAGTGTTCGTTCCAAATTTGTCTTTATCATAAAAAATTCTTTCATTTCATAATACGGTGTGATAATCAACCAGTTATATAGAGTCTTTTTATTCTTGAGAAGGGTAGCTGTGTAAGTTCTAGAGGTAAACTGTTGTACATTTTTATTCCCATCACAATTCCCTATGACTGTTACAGACATAATTGTAAATAATTTTAATTATATTGTAAATACTGTAACTTATAAAACAATGGCGAAGCCAATTGTACCATGTATTAAACGGCAAATAAAGATTCTTATCTTATCTTATCTAAGTTTCATGAAAATCTGATAAAGCGTATTCGAGTTATCAGGCATACATGCACATGGACAGACAGTTTTCCCGTCCACCAAATAACATTAGAAAGTGCCATTCTGGCATTTAATAAATATTGCCAGCCGTCTTTCAATGAAAATTTCCTAGTCACTAAAAACTCTGTTTTAAATTTTCAAAACTGAAACTGCGTCTACCGTCTCTTAGTAGCATAATATAGGCTACATTTACTCTGTTCCTAATAGCTTTATGACAGCTTCAAATTTTATATTTCCGTGCGAAAGTACCTGCAAACAAGAAAGCTGTATAATTTAGCTACCATAAAGTTCCTCCTCCTATACTGTTGATCAGATAACATTTATGGCCTAAGCTTGTCGCTATTAACATTGCCACTAAAGTAAAACCAACTCTCATTGGACGAAGATGGCAGTACATTAACATTTTTCGAAGATACCTTAAAGCAGATTAACACTCAGAATTCCGAAGTTTACTTAATAGTATATTGCGACACAAGGGCGGAAAGGCACGTTTACGGGTCGAGGAAACAGATTGAAAACCCGAGGCGCAGCCGAGGGTTTTTAAGTTTTCGAGACCCGTAAATGCCTTTACGGTCCGTGTGTTGCATGCTATTTTTTGCACGACGGTTACTTATATCAATTTAATTATATTAATTGTGATATTACCTGAAAATATTATGTAAATACAGACTTGAAGAATGGTGCTTATTTCAGAAAGGGATTCGCATTTGTTATTGTTTATGGCAACCGAATATTTATAAAGCGGGGAGGCCTTGGTCATTTCTGCTCGCAAATAAGCATTTGCGGGCGGTAAAGTAACTTTCCGCCCGTCGCCCCTAGCAACAATTCACTTTCCGCCCGTCGCCCCTAGCAACAAGATTGCGTGTGGTAATGTCAAGTTACAAGCCATGTAAACAACTGTCGTAAGAAACACTTACTAGCTAAGGAGTGCAAAAAGGCTTTCTCGTTAGCTCCCATACTTCGATGCAACTTCTATGTGC
Organism: Ectobius pallidus; assembly: GCA_964059195.1. NCBI lineage: Eukaryota > Metazoa > Arthropoda > Insecta > Blattodea > Ectobiidae > Ectobius > Ectobius pallidus. The sequence goes on along the minus strand of CAXKWD010000002.1, from coordinate 19,468,589 downwards.
GATAGTTGTTCACAATCCATGCTAATATCGGCGGTAACCATCGATGTGACGAAAATATCGACCTGAAAACATCGATGTATTTTGACGGAAAACATCATTTTTAAAAAGTCTCTCTCTGTAGTCATCAGTTTACAACTGGTTTGATGCAGTTCTCCAGTTCTTCCTACTTTGAGCCAGTCTCTTCATGTCTACATATTTTTTACAACCAAAATCGCCAATAATCTGTTTTGCATATTCTAATCGTGGTCTTAACTTACATTTTTTCCCCTCTATTGTTCCTTCTAACATAGTGTTGACCAAGCCTGGATGCCTCATAATGTGCCCCACTAGTCTGGCCCTTCTTCTAATGACTGTCGTCCATAGACTTCTTTGCTCCTCTATTCTTTCTAAGACCTCTTCGTTAGATATTCTGTCAGTCTACCTGATTTTCAACATTCGTCTATAGCACCACATCTCAAAAGCTTTTAGTTTTCTAAATTCATAAGTAACCTGAAATATTTCCATGAAAACTATCAATGTAAAAAATGGATTTTTTAGAAATTAGACTGCTGTAAACAAAATTATATCTCAAGGACCAAAGTAGGCGGGGCATTCCATGAAAAACAGGACATATTATGATTTTTCAATTTTTTTTTTTTTTCCTTCAAGTTAAATTGGTGTAACATGTTACCTAAAACCCTCAGCTAACTACAATCACAAAGGGATTTTTTAGTTTTTAATTTTAAAGTGTGGTATTACTTTTATTTTAGTATTGTAAATATTTAAAAACATCGACGTCGGAGAGAAACATAGAAGTAGCAAAAACATCGGTTCTTTTCCATCGCTGTAGAAAACAGTGATAATCGAAATGAAACATCGGCCAGCGATGCTGAACCCTACTATTGTCTGTAGCCTTACATACATGTAATAGAGCCCCTGCGGGATAAAATTCTACAGGCCCAACGACGACAGTTGGATGTTTAAGAAGTTGCCCACAGCCGTAAGTAAATAATCATACCAATCATACAGAAAAATAAATTGAAGTTAATTGTGCATGTACTGAAAAATTAAAGTTTGTAAATGCCCACCATTTCCCTTGTATTAGTTTTTTTCTTTATTTTAGGGTTGAAATATAGTTACTTAAAAGGGAATTATTATAAGTACAAACGATTAGTGTTTAGTCTAGTTTTATTATTATTATTATTTTTATTTTTTATTTCAGCTGTGTTCATATTTCTTTTAATTACGAGGCCATATCAGGAGTTCGGGATCTGTGTCTATACAGTAGGGTAGGCCATGGAACTATTGGTTACCAATTGTTTCTATTGTTTGTGTATTTCATGGAGTAAATTTTAACTGAAATTAATTTAAATGAATATGATAGAATATGAAATGGTGAGGATGATTCATGGTATGTAAATATCCAATTCGGCATTTGTCTTTAAGACTGGGGAAACCATGAAAAAACTCACGTCAAATTGCCCGACCACGGGATTAGTTCTTGTATTATCTAACATCGAGATGATTAAAATTTCTTATGAAAAGTGTATAATTTTTCACGAGTTGATCTTGTGATCATCTTCAAACCAAGGAAGTTATAGGTTTATGTTTATTATAATTTTAATTGTTAAGTTTTATTCCGTTGACGATTCTATCTGTACATGGCAAAGAGATTATAAATAAATTGAAATTGAAATATGCAATAACAGCTGATCGAGTGCAACGATGCTAGCCTGTATAAAGAAGGCCGAGGTATAACGGAACAAGCATACAGCAGAAGGCCGAGGAAACGGTTACCATAGCAACATTCACGCAATTGATTATATACGCAACTTGAGGAAGTAATATAAAAACAAAGGATGTTTACATTGAAGTCTTTATTGAGGCACTGAACTTGACTCAAGGCTGGGGGCGTGTTCATATTCTCCCACGCGATTTCAACTGTTGCACCCGATCATCTTCACTATCACGCCACTTCTTCACTTGAGATGTGCGATTTATTTCCGCCAAGACATACAGAGTGTTTCAAAAATACTTTTACAAACTTCGGGCATGGGTTCCTTACACCAAAAAAAATGAAAAAAAGTTCATATGAACAGTCGGTCAAATAAAAAACGCCGGGCGGTATTTGATTAAGTATCACGAACGAGCATATGCGCCTGTACAGGAAGACTTAAGGTTAGGTTCACACAAGCCTCTTGTCTATCCATGTATTTTCTTGATTATTTAGTCAGTTTTGTTCCAAAACAAACATGTATAGAAGGCTGTGGCTATATGTCTTACATCCGTCATATTCTTGGTTGCAAATTCTTATAATATTAATAATTAATAAATTCGCAAAGAATATGATTATTCAAGGAGCATTTTTTAAAGATTTTATTTTATAATACCGGTACTTGTAGTGCAAAACCAATAACTTACGTTCAACTTCTGCAACCAATCTAGCATCGAAATACGCGGCCGGTCAGATCCACGATTCCTATGAAAACTTCCGGTTGCATTAAGAAATATGGTCTTTAAGAAATATGGAAACTTCTCGATGCTTCAGAGGCCGAAAAATGCAGGTCAGTTACAGCCCTAACTACACTTTCTTTCAAGCTAGCATTTGTAGGCCTATGTGGCGCGATGACACACAGCAAAATGAATTATGACAATACATTAAGTTGAATATCGTGTGTTGCGCTTTCCGCGTTGTTCATTTTTTCCCTCGTCCATTTTTTTCCCTCCTGTCGCATGGCCTCATATGTTCCGAGAATGTCCTGTATTTTACGTTTTTTTTATAGGAAACTTGTGAATTAATGCGTTAAAACTTTAATTTTAACTGCATACGAATCCCGACGTTTTTTATTTGACCGATTGAACATATATCCCATAATCCTTGTTTTCTCGTTCGGAACTGTTCAACACATTGGTACACTCATAACACGTCAACACACAAAACTCATAAGTCATAACAAATGCTCGAAATGTCCTCCCCTTGCTTCTAGACATGCATGCAGGACATTTCGAGCATTTGTTATGACTTATGAGTTTTATGTGTTGACGTGTTATGAGTGTACCAAAGTGTTGAACAGTTCCTAACGAGAAAACAAAGGAATATGGTACATATGTTCATATGAACTTTTTTCCTTCTTTTGGTTAAGGAACCCATGCCCTAAGTTTCTAAAAGTATTTTTGAAACACCCTGTATAATGGTCTGAGACTATTTTCAGGTTCACTGCTATGCAAACTGAACTTGAACGAATCTCCTTCTCCAAAACAAAAATTTATGTAATTCACTCACACGACAATCAATACCTTAACCATAGACAACGAGATTCTTTCGCTTCATATCTAATATAATATTAGAGCTGATGTTTCCGTGTAGACCGTATTCAACTGTGAAATTAATTGAAGGTGACCATAGCAACCGGGAAAAAAGACCATCGCTAAAATACATTTTTTGCAATATAACACATAAATTTGTCGAAGGCTTCGATTTTGTTTACCCGCTCTACTTGATTCATTTGTTTATAACATTACGACACGCAGAGATCTGTTATTTCTAGGTGGTAAGAGGATCATAAATGCACGCCTAAACGGGAAATTATTGGATGATTTGGGGGAAACTCACTGTTCGGGTTTTTTGTGCATGGGAACTCGAATCCGAGGTCGTCTTTACCCCGGGCAGGGCCGTGGAAAGAACGCAAGGGCCCCAGGGGCAAATTTTCTCGGGCCCCCGTCAAATGTTAAATTCACTACCCAACTCGTCCTTTATAATGTATGCAACAAAAGTATTATGTAATGATATTACATAATTATTAAGTGCCTGAATGGTACCGGTATTTTATGACGTTGTCTGGTAGACAGAACTGTCTGACTGTCTGTCTGTCTGTCCGTGTGTCTGTAAGCGCGATAACTCAAATACGCTTTATCGGATTTTCATAAAACCTCGTAAGCCATTTATAACGCCCGCCCATGGGACGAAGCCTATTGATATTGGACCAAATCGGTTAACTGATGTCATGCACGAAACGGAAAAATACATTAAAATGTCCTAATTAGGAACAATTTTATCTGTATATACCAGTTTAATCTTTTGAAAATTATGATTTAAATGCCGAACGTTAGTGAGGTCTACTGTTGAGTCCAAAAGGATATCTGCTTCTACTTTTAAAAAATAGGCCTATCAATTTTTCTTCAAGAATAATCCGTTTCAGATTAACTGATAAATTCCCTGCTACCGTTATACGACAGGACAATGCAGAAAAAATAAACGCATAAATCATAACTTCAGCTGTTTATTGACTTATAACATATTTTATTTTAGAGTAAATTTAGAAAGTAAAAAATAAAACTTGATCGGCCGGGCCCCCTTTTGGGGTCCAGGCCCCGGGGCTGCAGCCCCGGCTGCCCCTCCATCTCGTCGGGCCCGACCCCGGGCAGCGCACTTTAGACATGAAATGCACCTCCAAGCTGGGGTTTTAGTTTTTTAATTATCAATCATTTTAATTGTTTAACTATATCAGTGTTAATAAATAAAATGTTTAAATGATTTTCCGTTAAGTAAATTATTTAAATTATACATCTAGGAATTAAGCAAATAATAGCGGCAGAAGCCTCGAGCATCTGCTAGTTCCCACACATTGAATATGACTGCTTTCCAGAATACTCGTAATATTTTTAGACATTGCATGTCCCCGTAAAATACGAACAATTTTATTGAATTAATTTTACAATGTAAGTTACCTATTAATCTGGCATAAACATTAAATTAATGAAATAAATTTCAAATTTAACTCGACAATGTAGTACATACAATGTTTAATTATGGTCCTTCACCGAATTTATAACTGAAATATGACGTTAAATTACAAATATGAACAAAATATGACCAAGGCCACAAAATTACCAAATTATTTATTTATATTTCCCTCTGGTGTAGTTAGGGCCTTCGCTTCCACTAACCAGAGGTGATACATTCAAACATTACCAAATAATCTAATTAAGAATACATAAGAGAGATATATAATTATATTATATAAATGTAAATTATGTAAAAATTATTTAAATATTTTATAAATGACCAAAATATGACTTTATATGCAAAATAAATACAGTCCGATTAGGATAATAAGCGTGCAATTCGTGTTTAATTTGTGTTTGTGGCGAGAATGGAGGTCAGGATAAAAATATGACATGTCATAAACATCCGAACCCTAATCATGAGAAAACTGAAAGTAGAAATAGAGGATACAGAAGTTTCGCAGCTAACATATCTTCCATTCATATGGATCCTTTCATAGGCCATGGTTTCTTCTCCATATTATTACAGACTTTGAGAAATTGTTAATGAATAACACCGAAATATTTTACCTGTGTATAGAGGGGTCATAGACAAGCAACTTTTATTAGGAGATTTTTGCTCTATGACGTAAAATGTGTATGCTGCAGGGCATTAAGGTCATTACAATTTAATGCACATAAGTCAATAATTCCGGGGTGCGCGGGCAAAGAGAGTTAAGTCCACCATCCTAAAAAATTGAGATATGTCCATAGAGTTATAGATAAAAATGTTCCCTACATTTGTGTTAAGTCCAGTAAGTCATAATCAAAATTGTAAGGTAGTTATGGATGTGTGCCTCATGGGTTTATCCATCTCTAAAGCTATGTTGGGCTGGTATAGTGTGTTAAGTCACTCTAATTCTCAGTAACAAGAAAGTGAACTTAACTCTCTTTGCCCGCGCACCCCGGAATTATGCAAAATAGGGTTAAAATTTTCATTAAATTGACTTCACGCCTTCTTAGTGATCGATAAAAACCTGGTTCTTAATCATTCATCAACAGCTATATCATAATTTAGAGTTTTCACAATCTGCAAAATTTACAAACTAATCACATGACTGGCCGCCTTTGCTTAGTTTTTTTATTCATAACTCCGGTGTTAACAACGAAGTTCCTTTGTTTTTCTTTCTTCCTTTCTTTCTTCAAATGTTTGAAGTCAGTGGCGGCCATGCCCAGGGAGATTTTATGCTGTAACGGGAAAAATTGAACCCATAGACCAAAAGTCTCTTAATAAAAGTTGCTTGTCTATGTCCCCTCTATACACAGGTAAAATATTTCTGTGTTATTCATTAACACCCTGTATAATGTGAATGTGGTGAAAGAGATCTCGTTCGAAGTAACACGTTCGTTGAGAATAACAACAGCTGCTTACAAACATAAATAATTGACCTTAAAACACATTGCCCTTGAAACTTTGAAATCATTACACATAAATAATTCCACTTCTGTGTTTCTATTCTTAGTGGAATGCGAACGAAGCCGCTCTCACGTTAATGTTCAGGAGAATATTTTATTATACATTTCTAGGGAAGAGGCAGAGCTAGGCATTATTTGAACATTTATATCTAGGTTATTATAATGTAACACTAAGCAGGTGTCCGCGATTATTTACTCAACTGCTAGATGTTTTGTTTAAATCATTTACTTAACAGAAAAATAATTAAAACATTTATTAACACTGACGTCGCTTTTTGCAGGAATTGCATTTTCCGCCTGAATTATATTGTTTTACGTAAAAATTACGAGTAATTGAAAGAACAAACCGAATCTTATGCTGCCGTATGGGCATACAAATTCGAAATAAAACAATTAAAATGAACCATATATTCATCAACCTTTCCCAATCATGCAAAAACAATTTTATTACAACGATTGATAATTAAAGAAACTAAAAACCCGAACAAAGTCCGCCACCCGGGAAAAAAAAAGACCTCAGATTCGAGTTACCTAGCCTCCCCCCCCCCCAAAAAAAAAAACACGCATAGTGTGTTTCGTTCAAATCTTATGTTTTCCCACTAAGGCGGGCTTTCGTTCTCCCTTTTGTCCACCTATGTTTAAAAAAAATCAGATCTCTGCGAATCGAAACAAATGAATCAAGATAGCAACGGAGGTTCTTGAATTAATTTCACAAATGAATACAGTTTTCCAAACAATCGAATTGCTCGTGTGTTTCTTATGTAAGGTATTTCGTCTCCTCAAAAAACATTTGAATTTTGGCATTAAAAATCAAAATTTTGCAAAATCCTTTCTTATTGTGCACTTACATTATGAAACGAAGGTACTGTCTGACTGCGAGCTGAATGCCGAGCTAGCGTTCCCCCACTACCTTACCATGCACTTGCATTTACTGTCTATGTCTTTCCCCCACTATACCACCAGCTCGGCCTTCAGCTTACAGTCAGACAGTACTGTCAGAATTCCAAGTCTCTAACTATTATAGTTCAGGCTCTACGTTGATTCTCAGTCAGTCAGGACAAAGCTACTTATATAGAAAGAGGTAGAGATTAGTCCGGGGTAAAGATTCCAATTATTATAATACAGTAGTTTTAAAGTTACAAACGAAAGCTATAAGATCAATTTGTGTCAGAGGTCATTGTAAACCATCGCTTAAATAGGATTAGCAGATGCAAAAAAAAAATGAAAAGCAGGACATTTTCTCTATAATAAAAAAAAGGGTTCATAAAAAAAAGCCGGACACAACACTTTTTTTTTTAAAAAATACATACGGTACAGAGTTAATATAAATTGTAAAAATAAAGTCAGACTGAAAAATGCAAAGCCATAGCCAGGATTTGAGCCAAAGATCTTCGGGTCTCCGTGCCACTACTCTGCCACTTGAACTACCATGGCAACATGCCGGTACAACATTCAATTGTCTATCTGACTCACATATCCCAATATACCACCAGGCATTCTCAATATTGAGATGACAACCCAGTGGAGACTTACAACCTGTAAGATCTGAGTTTTATAGTAAACCCCTAGTAGGTCACAATGGAATTACATTCTTAATATAATAATTCTTTATTGCAACCAAATGGAAATACTATGACGAATGGAGCAACAGTAGAATGATATATGGCAAGGGAAACAGAAGCCCCCCGAGAAAACCTGCCCTGACCTCATTTTGTCCAGCACAAATTCCATATGGATCCACTGAAATTTGATCCTGGGCCACAGCAGTGGAAGGCGAGCAGTTCAACCACTCAGCCAAAGGAGCGCCTTCAACCACTCAGCCATAGGAGCGCCTTAACTGTCAAACGTAGCATCTAACACTAATGTGAAATTAGTGATTTTACCCGAGGGGGAATGCCTAATAGATTCACTACAAGAATTAAGATTTTAAATATGTGCCGGTACACCATGTGATTGTTCAAACCAGAAGAAGGGATCCTTCATCCCTTACAATGGTAATGATTATGGTATAGGAAGAATGAGCCATGGTAAATAAATATCTAATTTTGCATTTGCCTTTACGATTGGGGAAACCATGAAAAAACACAAGTCTGGTTGGCCAAGGGGTCTGAACCAAAGATCTCCCGAATGCAAGTTCAATATAGGCTACAAATTTACAGACAAATGAAATGCCGATAAGTTAAAATAGGACATCGCTTCACTCGGTCAACAATTACATGAAGACTTAGTATAACGTAATGTAACCTACTCAATCTAACAATGTAATTCAACCTAACCTAACATAAGTAACTCATGCAATGTAATGTGACCTAACCCATGTTTATTTGTGCCTAGCCTGTGACAATATGTACATTTTTTGTTTTCAAATTGCCACCCCTGCAAAAGTTGTAGGTTGACATCTAAGTATGTGGAAGGAACCGGTCACACGAAACATTAAATGGCCACATCAATTACTTAGCTTCCATGCAGAATTCAAAATAATCTTAATTCAATTCTGGTTTTCATGTGTTTTCTGGTAGGGTAATGCAAGCAGAGAGAGAAAATCTTTAGGTTGCAATGGTCACATACATGAGGACCGTTGAAACGTGCACATAAGTGTCTTGAAATTGGTTTGAATTCCAAAAGATGTTTATCTCTTTATTGTTGTGAGGCACTCTAGTATTGTTGTTGTTTAACATTATGGTCACAAAATCACTAAATTAGAAGGCCTATATCTCACAGAACTGTATACGACATAAATGACTTTCAGTGAGGTTGTCCATTAATAGTAATCATAGAGAAAGATCCTATCTCACTCCTTGAATCGAACTTTGGCTAACTCAGTTGTTAGAGCATCAGCATGGAAGCTGAACGTCACCAAGAAATTTTTCTCCTGAGATATTACTGTGCAATTTTTGACAGAATATTCTGTAGAGGAGAGAGGTTCCATCTGCCGCTGTGAATCGAATTCTGGCTAGCTCAGTTGGTAATATTCTCATGAAGTGTCTAATGCATATATCCAATATTCTGTAGGTTCATGAATATAAGTAGGCCTACTCATACCTACATATTCATTTTTATGTTATTGTCTTCCTGAAAATACAGGCTGTCAAACTAACAAGGATTAAGCCATAAATTAACAAAGGTACAATATACTGATTACCAGTTCGATGACATTATTTACTTGTTATGATAATTTCAGTGCATTTTTTTCTAAAAAACTATTTAAGGGGTACTCTCGCTTTTGACTTGACAGAACATTGCCAGACTGACTCACATATTTAGAATAAATGTCAATTCTACCCCTAAGCTGCAATTTAGTCTACAATAGGCTCACAGGGTTTCTTGCACCTTAAACCAGAAGACGCTAAATTTAAAATGAAAAGGAGCTGTACCTCTATTTTCGAGAGTTGGAGCATGATAGGTTTGCGACCAATCTCGAAACTACTGCAGGATATTGCTGATCGTCTGACATGTATATAAGCGGAGTCATTTTTCACAAGGGGACAGACATAACCTATAATTTAACACATGATAAACAACTGTAGAATAGCCAGAGACAGAATGACATGTACTCATGGGCGTCGGCATGGGGGGGCAACTGCCCCCCTCTGGATTGCCTTATGGATACATTTATTTGTGGTACTCTTTGTCAACCTTCAGTTGTAGCCAGTGCTTTCGTTGGAAAATATTTTATGGGGGTACTCACCTTACTTCAAAATTTTCCATCTCGGCTCATACAAAAGAGTTTTAAAAAACCGAGCACCTTATCAGGATGGCCAACATGTAATCTAAGGAGAAAGTAATTATTGTAGAAATGCGCACGAAGGTGAAGATTAGAACGCATATCTATTGCGAATTTAATAGTGTTTGTCATTATTAACAAATACACTCTTGTATTGAATTGGACATTTTATAAGTATTTTAGGACAATATCGTTCCTGTACTGCCAGTACGACGTACCGGAGCACATATTTTTCCCGGTATGGTAGAAGGAAAATAATTTTATACCGGTACGCAGTACCGGTGCGTACCGGCCCAACTAAAGCACTGGATGGAGAATAAAAAAAAATAGAATTACTTTATAATGAGTTTAGCAAGTATTAACTAATTATAACTATAATATGTATTTATAATAATATCTCACCAAGGCCATTGCTCAAAAGAGCGTATTCTGTTAACTTAAAAAACTTTGTAGCCTCGTCCAATTCAGTTTGGGTTCAAAATAACGATCCGGTTAACTAAGTGAATATTAATGTGTTTAGCCTAATCATTTGAAATTGAGGTCCGAAATTGATTTTGCCCCCCTTAATAAAATTCCTGGCGACGCTGCTGCATGTACTGCAACATTAATGCAAATAAATGCAATTTGAAGCCAAGAGAAAAGGGATACAACAAACTCTAATGCTGAATGAGTAACATCGGCAATGTGGTCTTCATTATCCTTGCAATGGTGTTGTAGCACTGATTTGTTTTCCTTATCGCAGTGCTAATGTCAGTCCTCACCTCTCGAAAATCATGAGATAGATATCGAGCATAACACTAAAAATGCTGCTTTAATGCAAACGATGCGTATAATCGCTTTTGTTATTTTGTTTGGAACAGATTTCTCCAGATTTCAAAATTCTGGAAATTAATGATTTTCTCCTATATGAAACTGGAAAATCTTTAAGGGGTATGCATACCCCCATGTAACCCCAGGAAAAAAAAAGCACTGGATAAGTTCAAGTATTCGTATCATGGATAGTTGCTAAGCTTGCTACATACAAATGGCTTTTAATATAAAGGGGAAACCTCTTAATGTGTGGGGTGCTGTTTCTTTAAAAACTTGACAAAAGATTCTTTCTCAGATTCTACAGTTTTCAATGGTATGCTGCCTCTGGGACCTATCAAAAGACCTCTCACATCAATACCATGAAGATTATACTTGGTCTTTATAAAAGGAAACTATTGGAATATAAAAGTGTTTCTTCTCTTCATCCACCTTGACTGGTTGACTTCCGTGAGTCTCAATGCTTCAGTTGGAGGGTTCTATTCACAAACCCGGCAATCTCCATTCTGAGAAAAGATAGAGGCTACTAGAAGTTATCACTGCAGGGGGTGGAAGAGGACAGAATGGTGTGATCAAGAAGATTAGCATAAAATTTGATATATGATAGAAATGTGCAAAAAAAATATGAAAAATTATAGGAATTATAAAAAGCAAGGCTAAGAAACTAACTTTTTCTGAGCTATAAATTTCTGAGAAAGTAAGAAATATTGGAAACTCCTTTACAATAAGGGAGCCAGCCAACAGCGAGGTCAGATCAGTAAGACAGGCAATTATGGTCTGGGCTCAAAAAGAGCACCAGAAGTACTGGAACTCCACGGAAGGTTGCAGACATTCCAAGGTACTAATTGCTGACCTTGATAAAAGCAGGGCAAAGTACCTATTAAAACTCAATAGGAGAAAGCTTTCATGGGTAACAGGATTCATTACGGGACACTGTGCCCTGAAATACAACCTCCATAGGATGGGATTGCTTGACAACCCAACCTGCACTAGATGCCTGCAAGGAGATGAGTCTGTAACTCATCTATTATGTGATTGCCCGGCTCTTGCTAAATCGAGAGCAGAATGTTTTGGCAATCATTTTCCAAGGATAGATGAACTATCACATGTCCCGGTCAGCAGTCTGATTAGGTTCATTTCGAACAATAGACTGCTTGACTGAAAGCAAAAGGATGGGGATGCGCAATAGATCTGAAAAGGTCGCAGTGCTAGGGCTGATATCAGACCCCCCCTTCAAAGTCAAGTCAAGTCAACAGCGAGGTATGCTCCGCCACTACTGTCCATGCCTCTTCGAGCCAAGGAAAACAAAATAGGAATGTTTGTCACTATGGTAAAATTTCCCATTGCAGAAGAGATTCAATATGACACATACCAAACCCCACACCATCCAGTGTACTGTTACTAAACTAATATAACAGTCCTAATCTAACATAACCTGTCACTAACCTAGAGCTTAGCTTTCTTTAGCCTTCCACGCCTTTTGTAAAACATTGTTACATTAAGGTATTATGCAGGGGTGCCCACCCCCCCCCCCCAACTTCATGACTCACCCCCCCCCCAACTTCATTGCTCACTCCCCCCCAGCCTGATTGGCTGTCGACAAGGGCGCCCATATGATATTTTCTAGTGGGGCAATTTTTATTAATTAATTAATTTTTCTTCTCTTTAACTTCTTGGGCCACTTTGTAACATTATATTAATAATATAATAAGTGCAACAATGACGTAACCAGAAAATAATTGCGGGGAGGGTCGAAAGTGTCGGGGGTCCATCCCCAGAAAATGTTTAAATATTGAACTAATGAAAATCACATTTTATGCTATTTTAGCACAGGAAAACTAGTTAGGAAATTTGTTTAGCATACTCTTAAGACATGCCAATGTAAATAAGAAATCATTAGGCCTGCCTAAGTGGGGGGGGGTACACCCCCGGAAATTTTTTAAATACTGAACTAATGAAAATCACATATTACGCTATTTTAGCACTCAAAAACTAATTAGGAAATTTGTTTACCATACTCCAAGACATACCAATGTAAACAAGAAATTGTTACAAGTCGGGTGTCCACCCCCGGGAAATTTTTAAATATGGAACTAATGAAAATCACATTTTACGCTATTTAGCACTCAAAAACTAGTTAGCTTGACAGTTTTTAATTTTAGCATATAAAACGCTAATTTTGCAACAATTTTCACCCCCCCAGAAAATTCTTAAAACGCTAATATTTTGCCCCCCCCCCTGTGGGCACCCCTGTATTATGTATTTATTACTTGAACCAAAAAATGTTACAACTGCTGGAGCTAAGCACTGTTCAAGTTTTGGCCCAAGACTATTCAATTCATTTATTACCAACCATCCTGATCTAAATAGCTTAAACAACAAACAATTTAGGTCTAAAATTGGAAAATTTATATAATTATTACTTCTGTTATCTATTACTGTTATAACATTTTCATATTAAACTTTAAAATTTGAATAGAACTTAATTTCTTTGCTTTTTATTAAAATTTGAACAAATAAATTATTGTATTACCTCGTACCTTTGTATTGTAAATAGAACATGTTCTAACCTTTTATACATAATATTTTGTCATACTTCTCCAAATTATGTATTGTTTTAAGTAATTATTTAGTATAAGTTTTTCTAATATATATAACTGAACCACCCCCGAACACAAGCTCTGCTTCTTCGGGTGGTGTATCAACTTTTGTATGTATTTTTCGTGTAATTTGGAACAATAAATTGTAATTGTAATTGTAATTAAGAAGTACAATGGCTTTGTTTGTAATAACATCTTAAGGTAATTCCTACTAATACTGATTTTATTCAGCATCATGTATTTACCATCGTATTATCGCATACGAAACAATACTCTAGCATGTTGTGACATGTAAAATCCATAAATTACTCAACCATCTGCTGAGTTCATTCAGCAAGTGGAAATGTTCGTAATATTGGCGACATTGTACACTTCGTCTCACTCAGTACCGCCCAACTGAGAAGGCAATCACACAGTAAGGGGGAACCTAACCTTTTTCTCACCGAGAAATGTGTGAAAGGTATCAGAAACTGTAGGAATTTTAAATAGTATAAGGGGTGGCGTAACCATTTAGTAACCAAGAAATGTGAAAGAAGTATGAAAAACTGTCGCAACTATAAAGAATAATGCTTTTATAATAATAATTAAAACGAAGTAATATACACAGTGGAGCACATGAATAACTGAACTAGTTAAATATTATATTAACACTTAATGCTTCACTTACGTCGCTGTTTATGAGCAGGACATGTTTCGGGATTCTTATCCCATCTTCGGCTGCTGGTCAACTGGCAATTGGCGATCATGGTTAGTGGTCTTCCAAGAGAAGAGAGGGCAGCACTGGACAAACCATAAAGACCACTAACCATGATCGCCAATTGCCAGTTGACCAGCAGCCGAAGATGGGATAAGAATCCCGAAACATGTCCTGCTCATAAACAGCGACGTAAGTGAAGCATTAAGTGTTAATATAATATTTAACTAGTTCAGTTAATAATGCTTTTGTTTAATCAGTGACAATTGCAATTATGATATGGAGAAAATAAGTTATTTTTTAATCTTATCTCAAAGTTAAGATCCAGATCGATTCGTTAAGCAGAGCTTACGGAAGAACAAAGGTCTAAAGTTTGATAAGAATATGTGAAGGAATATATGGGTATTTGTTAAAGCTAACTGTATTGCAACTTCCAAAGCAGTACATGAACACCGAAAAACAATTTGTGGTCATGAGAACTGATTTGCATTTGATAAATGAGGATGAGGATGAGGATGAAGTGTACGGCCCGGAGGCCAGTCCTGCCCTGGGACAGAACCATGGGAGGGAGGCCCAATGTCCGACCGAGGGACACTAGGCCTGTTGATACCGCGTAGGGTGGCCAGTTCCTTTTGCAAGATGGGAATGAGGACAAAACATCCAGTCCTGACCTAGGAAGGAAACTTTACATCTCTGTAAAATCCCCGACCCAGCCCAGGTGGCTGGCAGTCACACTACCAACTCACCCATGGTACCACAAAATTTAAGCTAAATTGGAGTTTACTCTGGCACCAGTCAACCGATTTGTTTCAGTACCAATAGGATTTGTCCCATGAACGTTATAAATGTGTATATTAAGTTTCATGAAAATCTAATAAAGCATAGTCGAGTTATCATGCAAACAGACATGCGGACAGACATTTTCCATCTACCACACAATCTCATAAAGTACCATTCTGGCACTTAATAAAGAACCCAACCTTATAACATCTACGCAAGTCAAGCTTGACACCAGCAATGAGATTGCTAGGAGACAACCTATGGGCTGTTTAACTAATTTCCTGATAACAAAAATGCACAGGTAATCATTACCAATAATCTACCTGCAGGACAAAGAAACATCAAATACTAATATACAAATAGGGTCTGGTTTCATTCATTAGGAAAGTTTGCCCACTTCTGGTTTTGTTCACACTGCACTACGTACCAAGTCGCGTCGGAGCTATGCTTGTTGTTAATGATTTGCATTGGCTGACACAGATATGGCATCTCATTGGTTTCCTGTTATTAGCACTGCCACTGCATTTTTGTGCCGTGAATTAGTGGGCACTTACATAACATAAAATGGTGTAATTCATACTGGTTAGAACACAAAATTGCAGGTAGAACTTTTTCCATTGTACGTGCAATAAAACTTAAACACAAAACAATATAAAATTCACAATGGATATCACTAAAATATTAATATTACGATGTTTCGGCCCAAACCACTAGGCCTTCATCAGGTATGAAGGAATGAAAGTTCCAACTCATTTGGAGTGGAACTTTCATTCCTTCTGATTTAGATGTACCTGATGAAGGCCTAGTGGTTTGGGCCGAAACATCGTAATATTAATATTTTAGTGATATCCATTGTGAATTTTATATTGTTTTGTGTTTTAAGTTTTATCATACTGGTTAATTCAAAAGATTAGTCAGGTGGTCATGACATGGGGAATAGTGTGCACAATCAGGAAAAAATAGTTTTATGCCACGCACTAGGCTCCTCCCACCAACACTCTTAATGGATCCAGCCTGGGAAGGAGGGATTTAGGATTTTGAACGTCTCCTATTAGATGGCGTTGCTAGTAATGCAGAAGGTGAAACTTATTTTTCCTTTATTCCCTTTCTGTCTTCCTTTTCTTCCCTCTTCCTCCCTTTCTCTTACCTTCTCCTCGCCCTACCTACCTATTTGGGATCTATTTCTAACAGTAAATTTTGGATTGACAGGGATTCGAACTTGCGCCAACTACTGTCTGACTGCAAGCTGAAGGCCGAGCTAGCGTTCCCCCACTACCTTACCATGCGCTTGCATTTACTGTCTATGTCTTTCCCCCACTATGCCACCAGCTCGGCCTTCAGCTCACAGTCAGACAGTAGCACCATAACCAGGAGCCTTAACCACTACACCACGAGCGATTGCTGAGCAGTGAAGGGAGAATTCATCATTTTAAGCCATGAAAAACAGCTGGTACAATAGTAAAATTTCCCGCCGTAGAAGAGATTCAATGTGAAACATAATAAACCTCACGCTATTCAGTATATTAATCCTAAACTAACATAAAGTTCCTAACCTAACATAACCTGTCACTGACCTAGAATTTACCTATCATTATTTAACTAAATGCAGAAGCGCCATGGTACAATAGGGAGGTGCGCATGCAAGCTCAGAAGCGAGGGGAAGCAGCCAGCAGGCAGAGCTTGGCTGGTACGTGGCACAAATCTATCTTTTGCCGAACAAATCAATCATAGCCAGTTGTGGAAAATGTACGTGTTCTTAACTCATGTCACATCATTCAAATTTTATGTACAGTCGGTCAAAAAAAAACGTCGGGCAGTATTTGATTAAGTATCACGAACGAGCATATGCGCATGTACAGGAAGACTTAAGGTTAGGTGCACACGCATCTTGTCTCTCTATGTATTTTCTTGGTTATTTAGTCAGTTTTGTTCCAAAACAAACATGTATAGAAGGCTGTGGCTATATGCCTCACGTCCGCCATATTTTTGCATGGAAATTCTTATAATAATAATGAATAAATTCGCGAGGAATATGTTTATTCAAGGAGCATTTCTTAAAGATTTTATTTTATAATAGCGGTACTTGTAGTGCAAAATCAATAACTTACGTTCAACTTCTGCAAGCAATCTAGCATCGAAGTACGCGGCTGGCCAGTCCTATGAAAACTTCCGGTCAGCTGCTCTTTAAGAAATATGGAACCTTCTCGCTGCTTCAGAGGCCGAAAAATGCAGGTCAATTACAATATGATTGTAAAACTACCACCAGACTACGGCCTAACTGTAGTAAAAATAAACATTCATACATTACAGCCCTAACTACACTTTCTCTGAAGCTAGCATTTGGATGTGACCCGATGACACAAAGCAAAATGAATTATGACAATACATTAAGTTGAATATAGTGTGTTGCGCTTTTCTCGTAGTTAATTTTTTTCCCTCCTGTCGCATGGCCTCATATGTTCCGAGAATGACCTGTATTTTATGTTTTTTATAGGAAACTTGTGAACTAATGCGTTAAAACTTTAATTTTAACTGCATACGAGTCCCGACGTTTTTTATTTGACCGACTGTAGATTGTCGAAGAAAACCCTTGCATTCTTAAACTTCAGAAGAATGTCAGGGACATTGAAAAGTATTTCCTCTTGATAATTCTTAGATAAGGCTAAAAACCATGCAAAATACTTTCTCACCCAATACGAAGGACAGGTAACCAGCTAGTAATCAAGAGACCTATATAAAGCTGCTAAAAATACAAGGATTCATAACAATGGAATCTTATGAAAAGTAATTTTAATTCAGTATTGAGTACTTGAATTTATTGTTATCCATATCACCCAAAACTACATCAGATCCTGCAAAGCTTAACTACCTCCTGTATGCAACAATGCAATTCACCTTCTCTTATTCCGACTTGATAGATTTGTCCTTCATGTTCCGATAAGACCAGATTAAAAAGCCTATATTGTAATTTTTATAGATCTCCCTCGCATAGGACATAATTCTCATTTAATCAGCTTCTCTGTCCTTGTTTTATAAACAGAAATTTTACAGTAGTAACACACTCATAAACACACTGTCTTTCTTATAAAATAAACAGGCAGTTTATTGGTGAAATGTTTTCAAAAGCCTGGAAACCTCACAACGTCTGATTAATTTCATTCGTGAAATCTCACATAGCAACTAACAACTCATTTTTTAATTTAGAATTAAAACCCCTCAAGCCAGGAACCCATGTGTGTTCTTGCATTCTGAATGCTAGGTTACCTGCGGCAACCCAATATTATAATCGATATTCTACCTAGAAAAATCTAACTATTTGAGCAAAGGAAATTTGAAAGCATTAACCTTATCTTTACTGTTAAAACCATGGGCTGTAACATAAAACTGTTTTGGCCTTAGGGCCTTGAACGGTTCACGTTCAGCTTCCTCTATTTCAGACCTAATTGTACAGATGGTCACTTTTGATTGAAACATAATCTTCAAAAGTGATTAGATTTGGGATCAAGTGTACAAGACTAATAATGTTTCAAGAAGAAAAAAAAATTATAGGAAGACATGAACCACTGAACTTGGAAGCACTTTTAGAATCATTCAAATTATTTTTTCACATGACTATAAATAAAACTTATACGGTAAGTTTAATTAATTTTATTTAGGCTATAAAGAAATAGGACAATTTTTAAAAAGTTGAAAAATCTGAACTTAAGTTGGACAGCCTACTTAATAAAATATGGCAGATTTCGTAAAAGTCTGCTTACAACAGGAAGGATGGCCATTTAAATACTGCCGAAGGTTAAAATTAATAATAATAAGAAAACACGAACGTTAAAATTAGTGGGCATTTAAATCCCGGCTTGAAGGTTTAAAAGAAGTAGGGAACATTACACACATAACAAACACTTATACCCGGAAACACTCCTAGGAAAAAGCTTGTGCCTTGTGCTTCATGTTGCGATCAACGCAACATTAAAAATTAAAAATACAAATCCTAACACACCACTAAACAGGCACTGCAGTGCAATTGCGAAGTAAGAATTTGCTGAACGGCAATTGCTTGAATATGTACAATTTCTTTGGCATATTCCTCTCCCTACAAGCTACAGGCAGAGTAATACAATATTTTACAATAATAGCACCTATAATTTCCTCTACACCCAACACCAAACACCCTGGTTCCTGCGTTGACAAGGCAGCATTTCAGAGTGAAGATTCTGTGTAGACTGGCTAGTAGACGTTGATGATGGACTCGCGACTTTTGCCTACACCAATCCACTTCACAGGCACCTGGATCTTCTCCTCGATCAATTCGATGTACTTCTTTGCATTGTCTGGAAGTTTTTCAAAATCTCGCACATCTTCTATACTCGTTTGCCAACCAGACAGCGTCACATATTCAACCTCTACAGCTGCAAGTTCAGCTGCGCTGGCAGGAAAATAATTTATCTGCTGACCTTTGCTCTTATATGCAATGCCCACCTTTATCTCTGGAAGTGTATCTAATATGTCGAGCTTCGTGATACATAAGGCAGTGTAACCATTCACCATAGCAGTGTATTGCAGTAATGCCAGGTCGAGCCAACCGCAACGCCTTTTCCTCTTGGTGGTGACACCTATTTCGCTTCCACGCTTCTGCAGAAATTCTCCAGTATCGTCTTGTAGCTCAGTGGGGAATGGACCATCGCCTACTCTTGTAGTATAGGCTTTCACTACTCCAATGACATCACCGATTCGGCTGGGTGGCAAACCGAGACCTGTGCAGACACCTCCTATACTGCAGTTTGATGACGTCACGTATGGATACGTGCCAAAGTCAATATCAAGCATGGCAGCGTTAGCTCCTTCCACTAGCACTTTAAGTCCCTTGTTTATAGAACCATGCAAGTATGATACAGACTCAACAACGTAAGGCCTAATCCGGTCAGCAAATGCTTTGTATCTTTCAAGCTCTGCATCAACATCGACCTGCAATTCTGGAAACATTCTATGGTACATCGAAGCCAATCCCTTAAACTTCTCAATAAACTGGCTAAAATCTCCAAGCAGATCTGCAACTCTTATCCCATTACGAGTAGCTTTTGATGAATAAGCTGGACCGATACCCTTTTTAGTAGTGCCTAGGGATTTCTTTCCTTTCTCTAGCTCTTGAAGACCATCAACTTGCTGATGGAAATCAAACACAAGATGTGCCCTGTCGGATACAAGAAGTCGATCTTTCCAGTCAGTAAGACCTTTGGCTTCATTTTTTTCCAATTCTTCAAATAGGCCAGGCAGATGTATGACGACCCCATTGCCTATGATGCTTTTACACTTCGGGTTGATTATACCACTAGGAAGTAAATGGAAATCATATTCACGATCTTCTACTACAACTGTGTGCCCAGCGTTATTACCACCCTGGCATCTGCAAACAATATCAACGTTGGTGGCCAACATATCCACAACTTTACCTTTTCCTTCATCGCCCCATTGTGCACCTAGCACGACTGTCACCAATGACAGGCCATCGCGACTTGGTCTTCTCCTTGGACTTATCGGTGCTTTACCGTTTACTTCTACGTACCCTGCCATCTTGAATTACTTCAACAATATAACGAGGTGATTTAAAACAAAATAATTCTGAAGAATTCTCCTCTCTAAACGCTGCTTTATCAATCCTTAGGAACTCGACGGGGTTTAGTATCACATCGCAGTGACTACAACTGCGGGGCATACGAACATGCTTACGATCGATGAGTGACGCAGACGCAGTGACGGGAAAAAATAAAGGTTGCCTTTATCTACGCTCGCATTTCCTAATAACAGGGTCACAATGGAGTTTACGATAGTAAAAATTAATTAATTTTAATACTTCACGCACGTTAATAATGCATCTCTTTCTCCATGTGATTATTCAGTGTAGAATTAATTCAATAGAAGTGGAGTTTTATGCTGTTAAGTTTAACACAGTGGTATGCAGGCGCCAAAAATAGCGTCATTGGTAACCAATCGTCATTTTTTCACGTGTTGTATTCTTTTTATTCCCAACCTCGTGATTGGGGAGAGGGCTTTCGGTAGGTGGCAAAGGAGCCGACTTGAAAATATAATAATAATCAGGGCCCTGATTTTGATGACATGCCATTTTTTAACTGGAACATCATGGACGTTGCCCACAAGCGCAGTTATTCTGATCATGACTCCTAGATTATAAAAATGGCGATTTTTAATGTAATTTTTTGTTCAATTTCACCCATTTTTTATTTTCAGGCCTTTTCTTAAATTCATTGTCATTACTAGTCATTTTACGGTCTTGTTTTTTTCCCCAAATTTCACAGTTTTAGGTAATTTTCAAAGTACAAAGTCATTATTTTCTTATTTTGTGTTGTTTCTCGCATTATATAGAGTTTTTTGTGCATTTACTTACATTGAATATTATCAGAACTCTAAACAAGCATAAATAAATAAATCGTAATGTAATTATAATCTGGATACAGAAAGACAGTGTTTGCTGTATGCATTTAACTGTATGCATAAATGGGTCAACAACATAAATTGAAAATAGATACAAATCTGATGAATAAACTAGTATTTTCACACAAAATTCTGGATAATTAATTTTAATTTTTGGGTCTTTTTTTTTATTTTTTTTTTATTTTTGCAGTCATTTTATAGTTCATTTTTAAAGTATTTTTACGTCATCAAAATCCGGGCCCTGATAATAATAATTCTCTATTCGCCGTATTCTTTATTAGGGGTGGCATCATTTAGATTAAAAAAGAATAAACTGAAATTTGCAATACGACATGAAAATAAATAATAATAATAATAATTTATTTATTGCGTAAGAGTAAAAAGTAGTTTCTTGTTTAATGTAAATATAAAAAGTTATAACCATTTCAATTAAATGTATTCTTTTCAAACCCAGTACTATCTAGATATGTTATAACGTCTTCATAAATACAAGCCTTTCTCAAATTCGTCCAATTCAAATGAATTTTATTTAACAACTTAGGCCTACCAATACATACACATATATATATATACATACATATGTATGTTATGCTAATGCATACTACAAGTCATAAATAAAAGTTATAGTCTGTTTATATTCCAAGCCTCTGATACGTCGTGGTGTTGTTTTGAGTATATACTAGTACAGAGGCGGAAAATTAATTAAATTTATTAAAACGATGTACTAGTGGAAATTTCATAAGCTTCAGAATGAAGTTCATTAATGAAAATGACTCTCATAAAACAATACAATCTGCTAGCGGCAGGCCCGACGAGAGGGAGGGGCAGACCAGTTTTTTTTTTTTTTTTTATCTTGTAAATTTACTCTAAAATAAAATTGGTTTAAAGTGAATAAGCAACTTATTCGGATTTTGAACTCGAAATTTAAAGTTCTTTTACTAGCATGAGGTTTAAATGAAGTTGAGATTTTTCATGAACACATTATTTTTTAATTATTGTCATCTTCTTAGTGTTCGTTCGTTGAATTACATACTTTTCATTAAAGTGCTATAAAAAGAAAGAATATTTGTATAATTAAAGGGTAAATATCTCAATTGTTTATGCAATTTTTCTAGTGCCGATATAAGGAATAGTTATTTGTTTATTTTCTGAAAAATCTAGAATAACTGTGTCAAAATAATAACACAATTTTCGGTATTGATATTAGTGTTTTATTAAGGGAGTAAAATCTTTCGTTTAAAACCTAAAACGGGCTATTCCACTAAAATAAAAAGCTAAAATACCTTTTATAAAAGTCTAAAAGTCCGGACCCTACATATTATAAAATAAGAGCTACAGTAGGCATTACTACGATTCCGGTCAACCGATTTGATCCAAAATCAATAGGCTTCGTCCCATGGGTGTTATAAATGCGTATACCAAGTTTCATGAAAATCCAATAAAGCGTATTTGAGTTATCGCGCACACGGACAGACAGACAGACATATTTTCCCGCCTACCACACAATCTCATAAAGTAACGGTACCATTCTGGCACTTAATAATTATACGAGTATAATATCATTACATAATTTTTTGTTGCGTACATTACAAAAGACGAGGTTGGGTTTCAGTGGTGAATTTAATAATTGAAGGGGGCCCGAGAAAATTTGTCCCTGGGGCCATTGCTTTCTATCCACGGCCCTGGCTAGCGGCAGCAAATATCGTTAGGCCTATACGGAGGTTTGACTGTATTTGGTAACGTTTGAATGTATCCACTTCCGGTTAGTGAAAGAGAAGGCCTTAAGGCCTTAACTACACCAAACAGAAATATAAATAAATAAATAAATAAATAAACAAGACATATGTGGGAAATGTCGTTTAAGCTCCTGGTATTCTTGTATTGTAGTAATTTAGTTCTCAATTTGTATTGAACAAGCTCCTGTTTTTATTCACAAAAGTTAAGGTATTGCGGGAGCAAGATTTGGATTGTTAATAGTTATAACATGCTGAAAGTTAAATATTGGGGGCACCGAGCACCTTCCCCCCCCCCCCAAAGCCGGGGCCTATGGGGAGGGGGAGGGTAAGGCACAATCTGATGAATCGGGGAAAAAAGAATATATCAAATTACAAGAAACAAAGCAGGGAAATAGATTTTTCTTTTTACTTTTCACTTTTTCGCATACAAATAGAAACAGAAGGTAAATGATTCTGAAAAAATTGAAATGGAGATAACACTGAAAAACATGTCCTCCAATATGGTATCATTGGCTGGGGGGGAAGTGGCACATCTGTATTGACTCCTTTGATTCTAATACAGAAGAGAATTATAAAAATTTGTTTAAAAAAGCCTATAGAATATCCAACAGAATTGATATTTCCTGAATTTAATGTGATGACTGTAGAACAAATTTATAAGCTCACACTTTTAAAATACTTTCAAAAATACCGCAACGTACATGTATCGGATCCTCATAACTACAATACTAGAAGAAATAAAACATTGCCTTTAATAGAACCAAAATACTTCACCTCTTCTGGCTCTAAACATAGCATTTATTATGGTCCAAGACTCTATAACTCTATAATTAGGTCACATCCAGAAATAGTACATATGAACAACAAAAAATTCCATAAGTTTATCAAAAATCTTATTTCATAGTTCAAAAGTTACTTCACTCTGTACTTAGTAGACAATTAAGGAACGATTTTATTTGTAATAACTCAGGGTTTCAATTTTTGTTCTTACTACTTTTCCTTTTTTACTTTTCTGTTCTTTCTTTATTATTATTATTTTTTAGGTTTTGATTTAATTATATTTTCTTTATGTATTTTGTAATTTGTATTTTGTAATGTAAATGGCTGAACTGTGCCCGAGCACGAGCGCTTGCTCATTCGGGTGGACTTGTTTTGTTTTGTATAAATATAAATAAATAAATAAATAAAAAATGCACACATATTCCCATTATAATTTTGTAGACGGTTAGAAAATAATTCACTAAACACAAAATAGTTTTCCAGCGATGGCATTAAAATCGTACAATTTTGTGCTGATGAATTTAAAAAAAATACTGTATTACCTTTATTTAAAAGAGTTGTCAGATTAACTTTTATATCAAACCCTCTTTACATTCACGAATTCTCTTAAAACAGATTATGCTATACTACCAGGGTAAAATCCTACTACAGTAACTACTGTTTTATGAAACAGGCCCCTGGTCAGTGGATTGTAGATGACCGACCGACCATTCAATATATTGACTTCTCTTCCTTGACATATATATAGGCTACAGAGGAAATCAATGACAATACGCGCCTAAGGTCTAAGCAATCACATTATGTATATGAACTCATTCTTGAACAGGGGTTTATAATTTGAAGAAGTCCGAGCCACACATTGTTTGGTGATAAAATTATAAATTTATTATAAACGATGAGCTAGACTCTTTAAAAAAATCTTGAATTTCTTGTTTGCTTATACGGTATCATGTACCAGTATTGCACACGAAATTCTCAGTTACATACTTGAACCACACCTGAATTTATAAAATTAGGCGGAAAAACTATGGAATTACAAATTAAAATTAAATACTTAAAATTTAAGTAAAATGTAATATACATTGCTGATAGAATATAGCCTATTGAAATTAAGAGCATATTAAATAAATAAACAGACTTCGTAGAAAAGAGTCGTAGGTGCTTCTAGAACTATTTTTTCTCCACTAATTTTGTTCAAGAAAGTATTATTATTATTTGCTTGTCTAAACCTATGGATCTCACCTATCCTCTTACATAAGGCCCTAATATTTTCCATTTAAATGTACTTGGTATCTGTCAAATTTATAGATAATATTATAGGAGAAAAATTCCTCCGGAACTGGGACTTGAACCCAGGACCTTTTTGCATATGACATAACTTGTCTGTCTGTGAGGTAGACCATTAGGGCAATCAATCATAGGAGAGAAGTTCCATCTGGCGCTGTGAATTGAGCTCCGGCTTAGCTCAGTTGGTAGAGCATTGGCGCGAATAGCCAAAAAAGGTCCTGGGTTCAAGTCCCAGTGCCGGAGGAATTTTTCTCCTATAATATTCTCATGTAGTGTCCAACAGAGACAATAATCTGTGGCTCATGAATGCTTATATATCTATTTATAGATAAATTTAAGTATTAATCACATCTACTATACAACACGAAACGAAGCAAATCCTTTAATTGAAAGTAAATGTGCTGGTGCCTCTAATCCAAAGCCTAGGCGAACAGTAAAATCATTTTCCTCCTCTTTGCATTTTGTTGTTAGTCTTTTGTCTCAGTCTTCTTGTTGTTGAAAAGTGTGAATGTAACCATATCTATTATATAAAAACCAAACTTAGTATGTCATGACAGCCAACGCCACCTATTAACAAGACAGTATTTAATTGTGAGATTAATAGCCATAGCAACCGGGAAAAAAGAGCATTGAATGACTTGGACGAAACTCACTATGTAGGGTTTTATGGGCTAGGGAACTCGAATCTGAGGTCTTCCCCCCCCCCCCCCGGGCATCGCACTTTAATTAATCGCGAAATATACATCGAAACCGGGATTTTAGTTTTTTTTTAATTATAAATTGTTTTAATTGTTTATGCATGATTTGGGTAAGGCTCACGAATCTGTAGGACGCTTTAATACGAGGGGTATTCCGAAAGTAAGTTTCGTCAATGGATGACAGGAGCGGCGTGTTCACCAGGGGAACCAAACAAACGCCAGACGAATCCTCACCCGTGGCTGGTTCCACGACGGAAGTGGCGTCAGCGGAGGAGGCATGACGCAGGCGCACTGCGCCGTAGAAGAGCGAGTCGCAGCAGACTGGCGTGCCCGCGGGTATTAGTGTACCGCTCACGATGGCACGAGAGATTTGGCGCCACTGCCATGTACCGCTATCTCCCCTCTTTCAAACGAGCCATTGCTGCAGCCGCTGAACCTTTTATAGTCCGAGATAGAGCTGTTTGAAATTGATCTCCCGATTTCCGTCCCCGCAAAGTGCGGCCTCCACGAACCCATCTCGCAAAAACCTTATGGAACATCAATTTGTCACTCAAAATGGTCTGTATGGAACCTTTAGTAATGTCAGGAAGCTGAGGTGGAGCAGGCTGTGCGCCAATTCATTGCATCGCTGGGCACAGAGTTTTACCACAGTGGGTTCTTCAAACTGATCGCACGCTACGACAAATGTCTCAATGTCACTGGCGACTATGTCGAAAAATAGTGCACGGTGTATAGTTCATGCTGCCATGCTGTATTGCCTTTGGGTCAATAAAGTGTCCGTGTGACAAACTGACGAAACTTACTTTCGGAATACCCCTCGTAGTTTCATTTCAAATCTTTATGCCCATACGGAAGCACAAGATTCGCTCTATTCGTTTAATTATTCATGTTTGTTACGGAAAAAAATATAATTAAGAATAAAAGTATGTAATTCATGCAATTAGTGTAAAAAAGACGTAAGTGCTAATATAAATAATGTTGTAATTATTTTTCTGTTCAATAAATTATTTAAATAAAACGCCTAGCTTGTTCAATAAATTATCTTCTTTCCAAAACTTGATCAGTAGGCTAAATATTGTGGGATTAAAGTCTCGAATCAGTTAAAAAAACCTTCGTTACAATGTTTTACGACTGCAAGTTCAAGACACAACTCTAGTTTTGGTCCCTAATTGAAGCGTTTACTTTTATAAGGGTCTAAGTGCCAAAACCATGATTTTTCAGCTGATAATTTTAAATGGATCTATGCACCAAGACCAATGCATTTCAGAAGGGTCCAAGATCCAAGGAAAGTCACGTTAGTAGCAATAAATTCCAAAATATAGCGCTGGGTCTATCTCCGACACGTCTTTGTTTGAGTCTATATCTTGTTTTCTACACAATCATGATTTTGGCACTTAGACCCTTATAAAAGTAAACGCTTCAATTATTCATTCTATTTTTAAAATAACCCTGAACGACTAGTTCTTAGTCTGAATGCACAAGACATTTCACGTACCCTGCCCCATACACCCTACCCGCCCCCTAGTTATTATTTTAAAAAGAAAATAATAACTAGGGGGCGGATTTCTATGACATGCCATATTTTTCTCTTTGCATTATTTCAGGTTTCCGACTAATTTAAACCCGATTCCAAGCATCCTGGTGAAAATGGAATGGCTTTTCTTGTGCATATAACTGCATATTTCGGAAAATTTCAACTATTGTAGCATATTTAGTATGAATATGCATATTTGGGTCATATTTTTTTTTGCATATTTGTGTGCATATCATATTTTGTAAATTTTGCATTATAATGATGATACTTTTTTGAGAATTGACAGATATTTTAAATAATGAACACTATATTTTAATAAAATGTATTGTAATGAAACTTTTAAAAAATATACACAATGTGTAAGGGGTAAAGTCATATTTTAAATTTTATTGGTCACATTTTAATGTTTTTTTAGGTCATAAATGCATGCATATATCCTATATTTTAGGTCATAAAAATCCGCCCCTTAATAAAAACAAATTCAGTGTAGTGACCCCTTAACAAGGCGTGGATGCTCTCAATTGAATGCATGTATTCACAAATGAATTTTTGAACGCTTCTGTTAGGATTAGGCCTAAATAAAATATAATAATGAACTCACTCGCTTCCCCTGGAGTGCTTCAATGTGGTGGTACCGGAGAACTTCTCTCCTCCAGGACTTGTCCCCCGCAGTTTCCTGATGCCGCCAGCTCCATTGTGAATAATTGTGGTTCTGGAAAACTTGTCTCCGGGGCTGGAACCTCTGGAGCGCGGCTTCCGGGTCTCCACGAGAACTTCCGGACTCTTGGGAAGCGAACCCGGTCTCATGACCATCATGCCGACGTCACTTGGCATCTGGTAACATCATCTGCAACAATGAATATACCTCAAGGTGCCATACTTGGAACTGTGAACGCTCATAACAACATAAATAACTAATGACTCAGGAATTCTAGCCCTAAAAGATGTTGGTATAAAAATAGTAGTAATAACTAAAAAACTGGTTAGACGCTAATTTGCAGGCTTTAAAACTTAGTGCCCGATCGAATATGTTAACAGCAACCGTACTGTACAGACTTTGCTCGGCGTATGCCCTAGCTACCATATGCTAGTTCACGTGATAGTAAGCAAACCGAAATACAGATATAGGAAGACCACAAAATAACTTCTCATTATCTAAACTCACATTACAAGCATGCAAAACGATACTTTCTCCTTTTTGTGTATAATAGTCCCTCCCAAATGTTTCAATATAATATGTTTGCGTTTTAGAACACTTTACTTTCGGCATGCCGAACACGTATTATAAATTTAAACACGCACAATGACAAGGTACACTGTTGACCAATTTGAGAGGCACCGTACCACAAGCGCATTCACTTCTCGGTACTATTATCAATGACTGTCTTATCAGCCTACGCAATCACCCTCCACCCCCTATACTCAGGTTGTTGGTAACCGGAATCAACTCCCTCTGTGGGTTCGGGCACTAAGTTTTAAAGCCTGCTAATTTGTTATCGCTAAATGTAAATAAAACAACTTTAGTGTCTTTTTCTTTAACAGCCTCTGGTATGCGTCAGTTAGAAACACTCAACTATCTAAAATTAACAATTCATAACCCTATTTGTAGTCACTCGGCCTCATGTAATTTCCCTTATCTTAAAGAATCTACAGAGGTGAAATATTTTGGAATCATTATAGATCAATACTTAAAATGGAACAAACATATATCATATTTATGTACAAGGATCCGCAAAACAATTTATAAATTTGTAAGCCTACGTCATTACTGGCCTACCTCTGTTTTAAGGCTTGTATATCTAGCTATAGTTGAATCGGTAATCCAATATGGCATATGTGGGTGGGGAGGTACTGCAAAAACTACTATTGAGCCACTGATCATATTGCAAAAACGTATAATTAAAATATGCCTGAATAAACGAATTGATTATCCCACTAACCGGATATATAACGAATTTAAAGTATTAAATATTGAGCAAATTTATAAACACACTATATTGAATTTCTACCATAAAAATCGAAAAAAATATCAAAAGCATCCTCATGATTACACTACAAGACGCAATCAAATACCTACTCTAATTGAACCTAAATGTTTCACATCGGCAGGATTATTACACAGCTCAAACTCTGGTCCACGGCTATACAACTCAATAATGAAACTTCACCCTGAATTAGCCATGTACAAGGATTTCATTTTCAAATCCAGAATTAAAAAACTAATATAAGACACATTAATATTAACCACATTTCACACTTTCCCTTTTATAATGATTTATATGTTCTTCTTTCCCTTTTCTGAATAGTACTAGTATCACTATATTTTATTGTATTTTTAGTTTAATTTGATTGTAATGCACCTGTATTCATTTACATGTTATTTGTATTTTGTATTTGTATTTTTTTTTTTTTTAACTGATGTAATTTAAAAGGAACTAACCCCAAACACGAGCTTTGCTCCTTTGGGGTAACTTATGTAATTCTTTCTGTATTAATTTAAAAGAGTAAATAAATATAAATAAATATAAAACTAATAAACGTTATTCCACAAAGTCGGAGATTCCATGAATGCCATAGAAAATTATTTAAAAGCTCAGGGAGAGATGGATGAAAGTTTGTCGTTTTGGTTACCATATTGCCACAGTATAGCCTACTGTGGTATTACCTTTTTTTCTAAAAAGGACAGACAGTAAAGGATAGACAGTAAAGTGCGCATTTATAAAACAATATTAAGACCAATCTTAACATATGCAGCAGAAACGAGAGCAGACACAAACAAAACTAAACAGATATTAAGCACATGTGAAATGAAGGTGCTTAAGAACAATTCAGGAGAAAACTTGATTAGATAAGATACACAATACAGAAATTAGGGACAAATGCCAAATTCAGGACATAACTAAATTTACCAATGACAGAAGAAAATTTTGTAAAGAACACGTTGATAGAATGGAAAACAATCGCCTAGCAAAAAAAGCTCAAGAACCAGACCAGACGGAAAAAGATTAAGAGGAAGACCTGCTACGAGATGGAAAGACAGTACACATGACTCATCTGAGGAATAAAGGGGAAATAAACAGGATGCCATCCTACATCACAAAAATAAGAAGAGAGAAGAAGAAGACTGTATATGAATTCTACAGGTTGAGAACAGCAATTTGAGTTTCATTAAGGGGAAATGGTGGCAGAAATCATGACAATATCACATTTTATTTCGTTTTTTATTGGGATTATTATCCCAAAGTTTTATTTTGAAATTCAAACTAGAAATGGTATTAAAAGTTATTAAAAAAAACATACTAAAAGTCTCGTTTTACAATGCATCATAGAGGAAAAGTTACTATAAAGAAAATTCAAGCTGATACAAATTCCTACAAACATTGTCACTAAGTTATACTTTTTTTCTATTCCCAATAGCTTTCGAGATATCTGCATTTTTCTTAAATTTAACATTTTCATGATTTAGAAAGACGTTTCTCAGGAACTACTGGGAGGATTTTGATGAAATTTGGCAAACTTGTTTCTTGACCTTAAAACGTGTATTTACATTATAATCTCAACATCCAATTTGGGGGGTCGAAAACACTTCCTCTACCTATAGTACCTATGATACTGACAGAGGAAGTAATAACATTTAAATACGGGGAAAGTATATTCAGGCATATTTGGCTTAAGAAAAAGCTATACAATGGTCAATGTGCAATATAGAAATCTGAAAGAAGATGGTAGGAACAACAATATTGAGTGAGAAAACATACTGCCGTGTAATTAAAGTGTCTGTTTGTTATCTATTTTATTTATTAGGCCTATGTAACGCTTTTAGCAGTTCTTCTATTTTATGTGACGTTCCTGCAGGGTTGCCAGATCAGAAACGTAGAACAGTCGTACCAACCATTGAAAATAGTCGTACGATAGTTAAAATCGTCGTACACTTTGCGAATTGTCAGGATAATGATGATGATAATAATAAGAATAATAACGGTAATAATAATATAATAATAATGACTGCCAAGTGAGGTAAGTTACTTTATACAGACATTTTTTTCTATAAATGCAAGATTGGTGGTTAAAATATGCTTTTGTAAGTTCTATAACGTTCCACTGCTCCACTCACGCATGCTGACCTGTTCACCCCTGTTGGTCTGATTGGTCTCTAGTAACTGTATACATATACCCATTGTTGTTGGTACTCTTTGTCATCGGCTATCTGCAGATGTTGCAGGAAGAAATTGGATAATAATAATAATAATAATAGTAATAATAATAATAATAATAATAATAATAATAATAATAATAATAAAATATTAATACAGTAAATCACAAACCATAAGAAAGTAATATTTATAAATATTATTTAAAGAAAAGTATAGAGCCACTTTTGATATGCACGTGTCAACATATACTAAGTTAATAATAATAACACTGATATGATATTTATGTTTGGTCAAAATAAAAGAAAAACAGTAAGACCAACTGCTCTTTATCGGAATGATTTCTTTAGAGGTTTGGATTGCTTCGTTTTGCACACGTACGGCTAAAATATAAATGCTGGAGAAGAATAATGAGAGAAGTAGCAATAACAATACAACAATACAACTTAAGCGAAATGCGGCACCTGTAAGAAATAAAGGGATTGAATTTTATTTGACAATGGCTATTATAACATAAGAAAAAAACTTCATGTTTATCAAAATTGAAAATATTCTGCAGTAGATTGCTAAAAAATAAACAGAAAATGGTAGTATAAAATGCTAATATTAAAAATAGTCGTATGAATCGGCATACGACACATGGTTGCGTCGTACGTCGTACAAATATATGAAATAGTCGTACGTATG
The DNA here is from genome assembly GCA_964059195.1 of Ectobius pallidus. Lineage (NCBI taxonomy): Eukaryota > Metazoa > Arthropoda > Insecta > Blattodea > Ectobiidae > Ectobius > Ectobius pallidus. The sequence continues at coordinate 19,436,445 of CAXKWD010000002.1, read as the reverse complement.
GCAAAACTGCGTTCTTGTTGTTGTAAAGTATTATGTCAGTGTAATTTGTATGTATTCAGGGTTGCCAGATCAGAAAAGTAAAACCGTCGTACCAACAACTGAAAATAGTCGTACGCTAGTTAAAATCGTCGTACACTTTGCGAATTGTCAGGACGAAGAAGATGATGATGATAATAATAATAATATAATTATAATGATTGCCAAGTGAGGTACTCTATACAGACATTGGCATAAACCCAATGGCGCGGACCAGTTCACGCGATATTCACATTTCCACGGACTGTGTGATGTTTTTTGTTTCTGAGCGAGGCAGAGTGACCAACTGTCCTTCTTGTATATAGTGATAGCAGATGGTTCTCGCAGCAGACGACAAATTCAGTAGCCTACAATGGCAGGTGCGCTGTGTGCCGGTCGCAATATCAGTTTTTACAATTTTATTGTGCGATTTGAATGCGAATTACTTCCATTGATCACTTTCTATCAAAACCATTTCTTACGAGCAGCTAGTGCCTTGTATTATACCCACCTCTGCATTAAGCTAAGTTGTCTACAGATAGCCTAAATAATGCATAACACTAACCACATAGTTAAGTGCGCGAAGCGGAGGCGGCAGCCGTAGCGAAGCGCCCTTGCATTTTCGAATAAGATACGGTTTTTCTATAAATGCAAGCTTGGTGGTTATAATAATATGCTTTTGTAAGTTCTATAACGTGCCACTACTTCACCCACGCATGCTGACTTTGCTGTTTACCGCTACTACTCAGCTGATTGGTCTCTCCTACTGTATACATATACTCATTGTTGTTGGTACTCTTTGTCATCGGCAACCTGCAGGTGTTGCAGGAAGAAATCTAATAATAATAATAATAATAATAATAATAATAATAATAATAATAATAATAAAATATTAATACATTACAATCCATAAGAAAGTAAGATTTCTAAATGTCATTTATACAGCCACTTTTGATATGCACGTGTCAACATTTGCTATTAATAGTAACAATACCCTATGATTATTATGTTTGGTCAAAATAAAATAAAAGCAATAAGACCAGCTGCTCTTTATCGGTATAATTTCTTTAGAGATTTGGATTGCTTCGTTTTGCACACGTGCGGCTAAAATATAAAATGTTTGGAAAAGAATAATGAGAGAAGTAGCAATAACAATACAACAATACAACTTAAGCAAGGTGCGGCACCGGCCCGTGAAAGCCTGTAATAAATAAATGGACTGAGTTTTATTTGACAATGGCTATTATAACATTCCGCCATTCATTTAGTGACATACAAAATAAACTACGAAAAAACAAAAAAACTTCATGTTTATCTAAATTGAAATTCTGCAGTAGATTGCTAAAAAAATAAACAGAACGGTAGTATAAATTGCTAATATTAAAAATAGTCGTATGAATAGGCATACGACACATGGTTGCGTCGTACGTCGTACAAATCTATGAAATAGTCGTATGTGTACGACTATAGTCGTACGTATGGCAACACTGTATGTATTTGTCAGTGTAATTTGTATAGTTCTTCGGATAATTCCGTTAGCGAATTTTAGGCGTTGTGTGATCTGCAGTTAATTTATTATTTAAACTTTTGAAAAATTGTATAATTATCCAAATATAGTATATTAATTCCCATGGTGTAACGTCGGCAATTCTCAAAAATTTAAACTAATAGGTAACTATAGACTATAATTGACACAAAATTGCAATGAATGAAAAAAGTTGTACTTTCAATAGAATCACGATAGCCATGGTGTTTCGTAAGAGAGTGTTTACAATTTCCTTTGTGGAAGTTTTATTTTAATACGTGCCAGAATGATACTTTATGAGTAGGGCATCTTTTTTATATGAAGGTTAAAATATAGCTTGAATATATATAAATGTGTATCACGAAATAATTGATTAAATAAGGGCAATTTGATTTGGCATGTTTTTGCTTTATTTATACATTTTTTGCCATTTTCAAGAGATAGGTCATTTTTTGGCAATTTTTAGGTCATTTTTGTAATTTTTAACTCATTTTTGTAATTTTTATGTCATTTTTGTAATTTTTATGTCTTTTTCGGCATTTTAGGTCATGTTTCGGTGGAGGTAGAGAGGAGCTTTTCCATGTACAAATCGTTACTTTTAGACAACAGACAATCGTTTTTATTTGAGAATCTCCGCCAAGTGTTCATATTTAATTTTAATTCAGGTTTATTGTAAACGCCATAACAGTTTGTCTTGTAGCAATAAATACTTTTTCTTTCTTTTTAAATGTCACATATTTGCTAAGGGCAATTTGATGGGCATGCCAGTTCAGAAAGTTTTTTTTTTTCGCTAGGGGTGCCCAAGTAGTATAAGTAGTACTTCTTTAGTAATAAAATGAGTGTGTTTTATATTTGTTGAATTAATATATAACGCACTGACATCCTTTTAGTGATTCATTACTTTAAAAAACTAAATTTAAATAATAATGGAAAATTTATTGGTCATTTTTTAAAAATGTTGTGTCATTTTTTCACTATTTTTAATTCATAAATTCATTTTTTATTTTTTTAAAACTATTTTATGGTCATTAAATGTCTTGCCCTATTATTGAGATTGTGTGGGGGACGGGAAAAATACCTGACCGTCTGTCCGTATGTCGAGGTCTGTACATTAGTCTTCCGCTCGTCTCAGGTGATGTTTTACCACAGAGTTGCTAGGTTGCTGGTCAGTAAATGCCGAATGTCGCGTCGCACCATTGTAATAAGCCTGTACATTAGCATAAAAGTTACTTAAAATTGGACGCATGTTTTCATCACATTGTACATACAACAAAAACTTCAATGTTCATACACCAGGGCGCACTGTAAACACGCTAGTAATTACCTCAGCTCCAATACCGGCATTCATACGTTGGTGTTCCTATACCTTCACATTTAATTATACACGATCACAATTCAATACAGTGATATCCAAGTCACAGTTAAAACTAAATATTGCTACAGTCATATGTTTCACGGCCTACTGATAACACCCAACATGTTCCTCGCCACCCGTATGTGGCAACTAACAGCTTTCCCGTTATATGGGGGCGCGCATTATTGTCACCGCAACTGGATAACATAACAATACACTGATATTCACAGGTGGGCTTAGAAATCCAACTCTTTTATCAAAATCGAATTATCTTGTAAACAACTCAACTTTTTCTGACTCTGCTCTAGATTTTTAACCAGTACGTTCCCCTAGCGTATAGCGGTCCTTATCGAATCAAAATGACATTTCTAGGGCAATATTTCTGTCACATCAACAAGCAGGGCGTTGCAGTGTTAGGTGCTGGTAAAAATGACATTTGAGTCTTGCTTCCAGCAACATTATTTGTGTGTGTGTGTGCATAGGCGTAGCGAGGGGGGGGTTTTGGGGGTTTGAACCCCCCCCATTGAATAAAAAATGGAAAATTGTATAATTTTTTTAAGTCTGCCCATAAATTGCTTAATACAAGTATAAAGCGTGGGAAGCTTAAAACTCGTTATTTTGCGTCTTAATTTTTAAAATTTTCCGGGGAAGGACCCCCGGAAGCTTAAAACTTGTTATTTTGCATCTTAATTTTTAAAATTTTCCGTAGGAGAACCCCCGGAAGCTTAAAACTCGTTATTTTGCATCTTAATTTTTAAAATTTTCCGGGGGAGGGCCCCCGGACCCCCCTCTCCTTCCATACTCGCCAGACCCCGCGGATGTTATAACCCCCCCCCATATGGTCGGCCTGGCTACGCCTATGTGTGTGTGTGTGTGTATTTTTAAGCTTTTTTATACTCCTTTGAGCATCGAAGCCATATCAGGAGTTCAAGTTCTGTGTGTATACAGTAGGCCATGCAACTAATGTATTTTTATGGCGTCAAGAATTTCAGCTGATATTAATTTCAACGAATATGAATACAGGGTGAAATAGCGAGGATGAGTCATGGTAAATATATATCCAATTCGGCATTTGTTTTTACAACTGCGGAAACCATTTAAAAAAACCCTTTTTAAATTGGCCGGCTAAGAGATTTGAAACTGGGACTTCGTGAATGCGAATCCAAGACGTTGCCAACTCGGCCACCTCCCTCGGTCGTTTGTGGTATTATCTATCCTGTGTTAATCCTTTAGTTTCAAGGAAAGATCCCTAAGTGTGTGTACATTAAAATTCATCACGTTTATATAACAATCTCTTATATATATAAAAGGCTTTGTCCTGACTGACTGACTGACAGGAATCAACGTACAGCCTAAACTATAACAGGTAGAGACTTGGAATTTTGACAGTAACTTCATTTCATAATGTAGGTGCTCACTAAGAAAGGATTTTGAAAAATTCTGATTCTAAATGACAAAAATTAAATGTTTTTGAGAATACTTAATCCCTTTTTACACAGAATTATCGAAACAAAATCACAGAAAATATTGTTGCCAGTTTTATCAGATGGGTTTGGATTAAATGAAATGGAAGTTTGACAAATTAGAGAAGGTATCAATACACGGCCTCCTTTATTGTACGCCTCCTTTTGGAGGCCTTGATCAAAATAATTCATAATTTTTAATTCTTGAAATAATTATCGCGGGCGAAGCCGCGGGCACATGCTAGTTACTTTATATACGAGGGATGGGGCGGTAGTCATGGCAAGTATTTTCTTTTATTCTGGGACCATTTAAAACAAAACAAACAAACAAAATGAAAGGGCAGGGTATGGAATGTATGTATAATGCAAATTACGGGCACTAGATGTAGGATAGTGAAGGAAACAGTCACCCATAAACATCCATACGCGACAGCATCGTGCCACTCTAATGTATTACGGTAGTTGGAAGCATGAACGCACACGTACCCACTCCATGTTCCCTTAAAATCCTCATTATTCCTCAAAGCTTCCATCAGTTCCTTGTAATCTCTGACATTTCTCCCTCGCATAGTTACTATTTTGATGTAGACTAAGAATGATGTTTACATCTTGTCATATACATTCTGCACGGCGACTGACTCATGACTCATGACTCTATTCTATAACCGTACATCATAATGCTGCCAGTGATGTGTCCATATACTACAGATGTCCCACTCTTTCGTGACATACAATATTTCATGGTATCATCGCTTTACTTTGAGAAAAAATAGCTATCATACCTTACGCTCCATCCCTCGTAGAAAAAGAGATTAAAGCAGATAGAAATATTTTAGCTGCCTAGGCATACATCGCGATAACTGATAACTGCTTGTCTTTATGACATTTTGAAGCACATGTTCATCGAATTTTGACACGTGATTGCAGAGGACAGCTCTAAGAAGTGGATTTACACTCCAGGGAAGTGAGGTTTAATATTTGCAGATGATATCGTTATTAATAAAAATCGACCAAGCAGCATTACTGAATACTCCACCAGAACCCGAAGCATTTCAAGTCATTTCTAAAGCTATGAATTAATACAGAAGGCCATGGGAACAAAAATGACTTTATCTCTGGCAATATAAATAGGAATTACTTTTAAAAAGTGTACAGAAATCAGACTAAAGCAGATCAAAATATTTTAGTTACCTACGTCGCAATAATTGATAAGTTATTGCTTCTCTTTATGAAATTGTTAACACATGTTCATCGAATTGAAGGCAGCTCTATGATGTGAATTTGCATTCTAGAGAAGTGAGGTCTAATATTTGCAGATGATATCAAGATTAATAAAAGACAACCACGCGGCGATGCTGAATTTCTCCACCAGAACTTGAAGCCTGTAAACTCATTTCTAAAGTTATAAATTAATACAGAAGGCCATGGAAATAGAAAAGATATTATCTCTGACAACATATAGGAATTACTTTTAAAAAGTGTACAAAAATCAGACTAAAACATATGGAAATATTTTAGCTGCCTCGTCGCAATAATTGAGATTTGCTTCTCTTTATGAAACTGTTAACACATGTTCATCGAATCTTGAAGGCAGCTCTATGATGTGAATTTACATTCTATAGAAGTGAGGTCTAATATTTGCAGATGATATCAAAACTAATAAAAGACAACCATGCGGCGTTGCTGAATTTCTCCACCAGAACTTGAAGCCTGTAAACTCATTTCTAAAGTTATAAATTAATATAGAAGGCCATGGAACTGAAAACATGTAATCTGTGGGGTTATTCTTGTGTCAACACACTTTACTTGATTATGTGCGCTCTAATAGATAACTTCCGTCCTCCTATTATTTATAACTTATAAGAGTAGGCATATAATTTCTTACTTTCGAACGAATTGTCGACCTAAGGTTGCGGTTTCGATCCCGGTCCAGGTCGATGGAATTTATATGTGCATAAATGTGACAGGCCCATGTCAGTAGATTTGATGGCCATGTAAAAGAACTCCTGCGGAACAAAATTCCGGCACACCGGCGACGGTCACAGGCCTAAGTTGCAGTACATTCCCGTCGTTAAATAACCATATAACCAACCAACTAACGAATTGTCGGGGGAGCTATATCAAGACATTTTTCTTGGGGCTAATTTTTTGGAATAGAAAAATACTAAGTTACGAAAAGGATAATACCGAAGTTTCGTAGCAATTTTATGGAAAGAAGTCAAATGAAGGATACAGGTTGGTTGGTATATGGTTAGGCCTATTTAAAGACGGGGATGTATGGCGATTTTGGCCTTTGACCGTCACTGGTGTGCAGGAATTTTGTTCCGCAGGAGTTCCTTTGTATTCCGGTAAGCCTATCACATTTATGTACACATAAATACCATCGACCTGCGCCGGGATCGAATCCACAACCTTAGGCACAAAAAGCCAGCGCGATACTAACTGAGTCACCCAGGACGATTTATAAAAGAAGGATTGGAGAGAATTAACATGTATATTCTGAATTCTTTTATTTAGGAGGGTATCTTTCTGCTTTGTACGTTAGATTGTTTTAGTCGAAGAAGCGCTTAAATTCAGAATTAAATAGCAGGCCTAATACGAGAATCTTTAGTCAGGGCCGTAGCAAGGTCCTTCTGCGCCCTTGGCAAGTTTGACAAATCTGCGCCCTCCAATACTGGGGGGTCTGGTGAACAATTTTTTAAAATTTCTGTAAAATTGTTTATTATTTTAATATAAAAACACTGTTATTATCAAAGAAAACCTAAACCTCTATTTGAAAATTAACTAAGTGTTGGACTTTCAAGGTACTAAAACCTTATTTTCAGACGAATGGATACTTAAAAAAGAATTAAATAATAAAATCTAGTATCAAAAGTAAATTATATAATAGGCCCGAGGCCTACTAAAATGTTTAACACATTAATATAGGTAATAGTATATTGCGATACAAGTGCCGTAAGGCATGATTACGGATCGAGGAAATAGTTTGAAAACAAGAGGCGCTTGCGCCGAGTGTTTTCAACTTTCCGAGATCCGTAATGCGCTTACGGCACGTGTATTGCATGCTATTTTTGCACGATGATTATTTATATCAATTTAATTATATTAATTGTGATATTTCCTGAAAATATTATGTATATACATTCTTGAAGACAGATGTTTATTTCAGAAAGTGATTCGCATGTGTTTGTTGTTATGGGAACCGAATATTTGTCCTGGGGGCTTTGTCCATAAAGACTTGTATTATGAAGTGTATCGTAATGAATTATGACGTAGCGCAAGCACCGTAAGTAATTTAACCGCATCGCAACGCCCTTAGCAAAAAGATTGTGTGGGAATGTCAACTTACGATCCACGGCAACAACGTTCGTAAGCACCACTAATTGTGCAAAAAAGTATTTTTTTCGAATAGTTGAACCACTTTCATCTGAATAATAACGCACATTTTAATTTTTATTGTTATATCATTTCATACTGTTCATGATTTATGTTATACTCTGTCAATAAAAAAAGTGTTAATTAAAGAACGTTTTATACCTGCTTTTTGTTTGTAGACAATCGGTATAATACTACAGATAGTTCACGTGCAGTAATTTTTAATAACCTGAAAGATTTCGTCCATTAACGTGGAATTTTTATTGCTTGATAAATTGCACCAGTCTAAAAAAAAAAGGCGGGATTTTCATGGTTAATTTTGCGCCCTCTCTGTACCTGAGCCCTTGACGGGGGGCCCATCTCGCCACCGCCTAGCTATACCAACACACGTGAAAAAAAGCTGGTTTCATGCAGCAAATTCTCACGACACTTTTTTTTTGTGTAATGCCATGTCTCGTCAATAAATATGGCGGCACAGGAATGCATGACGTGATTTTCTGTTATATTGATTATTCACGCCAAGGCTTGCATTTTTCTACGCTTCACTGTAGGTGTGAGTCGACTATATTAATTGATGGGTTAATATCTATTGTATTATTAATCTTTCTCTGAGTTTTGTCTTCCCCGTTTATGCGACCCGGACCTTACAGGATCAAAACACTTTTTCGACCAGACAAAGAAATGAATGTGATCAGCCCAATGCCGGGGCCACCTCCACGACAACACGAACACATAGGATGAGACACACCAGTCACACACATCGTGCCGAACAAGTATCAGATGGGGTAAAGATGATGACGGCCAGATGATATCCGGAGATTATAAGGGCCTAAGTAGCCCGACATTCGTCTCATAGCTGAGGAAAAACGCCGGAAAAACACGACCTAGTAAACTTGTACCTACCAGGAATCGAACCCCTTAAAGAAAAGGGCTTGAGCTCCATTTTGGGATCATATCCCCTACTTTTTCCTAAGACATGTCTAAAATTGCTTTTTTAGACAGCTTGAATTAAAATTAGAATTTCTGACACAAAAGACACGAAATAAAAATTGCAATCTGACGCAATTGCGTTAAAAAAGTCCAGGTTTCAATCACATGGAAAATACGTACTCTTTTAGTCAGCATATTAATTTGAATAAATAAATACAATGAAATTATTAAATAGACTCAGTGTGATAAAAATTGAAAATTTTAAAATTTATTACGTTTTTTTAAATGTTAAATTTCTCAAGGTGGTTGCAAAATTGTCAGACTTTGTGGTTGATAAGCGTTGTCGACTGCATTCCTTATGTTGGCAGCCGTGCACCAGAAAATCTTTAACTCTGTTTGCGCATGTAATGTGTATATGTAGGCCTACCAGTAGTCTTAGCCTACTCCGTTCTTAAATCTTATCAAATAACCGTATTGATCAATCCTTAGGATTAATATAAGAGCTGATTTATGGATTAAATATATATAAAATTATATACAGTTAAAATACCTAAATATATTAACAATGAACGGCTAGGAATCCGAACGAGTAACATTTAGCCTAATTTCCTCTACCCTCATTATAAACTAACTTAAAATACACGGCCTATATTGCAGTAGTGCGCTTTCAGTTGTCTAAGGCTTGTCCAAAGTCGCATTATTCGCGCAGACAGTTTTTAAAACCAAAGTTTGCGAATGAAATGAATGGCTTATAACTACTCTTCAGAAAACTTCTTGAGATCAAGTTTTTAAAGAACTTTTAGCTAAGAATGTAATAATATAACATCGTTTTAGAGCATACAGGTAGGCCTACATACAGACATATTTATGAAAATGACGTTTTTGGAATTAGCGGACCTCAAAATGTGTATTTTGTTGAATTTTGGGATCGCAATTAATTCTTCCTCTATCTACAGTATCTATGGTGTGGATAGTAAAATTCTAATTATTCATTGCTAATTTCTAATATGAAAATGCACTTATTCAAACCATTACGAGCTGAGATGAAATGTGATATACTGCAAATAGGCTATTTTCAGTAGGCCTATGGACAGATATTTTAAATAATTAACACTCTATTTTAATAAAATGCATTGTAATAAAACTTTTAAAAAAATATACACAATGTGTAAGTGGTAAAGTCATATTTTGAATTTTATTCGTCATATTTTAATGTTTTTTTTTAGGTTATAAATGCATGCATATATCCTATTTTTTAGGTCATAGAAATCCGCCCCCTAGTTATCTCTATATTCGTGGGAGAAAGTAGATTTTGAATGTGGCGAAATATCTTGGAAATTGAAACGGAGAAAACGGGCAGTTAAAGTTCGCAGGCAGTGGCAGTTGGAAGCGCAATGAGGTTTAAAAATGGTGTTAGCAGCAACTGTTCCATGTGTCATAACTAGACTTCGGATTTTTATGTCACTAAAAATGCTGTTTTAGGTACCTAAAATAGGCTCTAAAAATTGGAAAATAGGTTCTAAAAATCGTAAAATAGTCTCTTATAAAATCGTTAAGTTGCCGATTTTCTGAAATATCTCAATTGCAATGCAGAATTATATAATTATTGGACACCATTAATCAGTAATCATGATAAAACACAGATATAGGCCTATGGTATACAGAATTATGTAAACCTATTACTAGGGCCTGTATTACTACCATAACAGTGAAAACCTAATCCCTGCACCCAGAAGCTACGCACGCTGGCATATTCATCCCCTAGTATACCTCAGTGATTCAGAAAACTACGTTTTTTTTTTCTTTTTTGTTACTGGATGTAGGAGTTGGGAGAAAAACACTACATTTTCTTGGGAATTCCAATACTGAAGACAAAACATTCCTTACTATTTAACCACATCACAAATGTGTCATGTACTGCACGTTCCGGGCTAAAAATTTAGTGCGAACTGAAAATAAATGCTAGAATTTATAACAAAAAAAAAGTCTTATTTTTATAACTTTAGAGGAAAAACAAGCAAAAAGGCAATACTAGGCTCTAACGTAAAAAATAGGCTGTTTTAGGTCCTATAAAAGTATCAGTTTTATATTTTAAGTATTTTATAAAAGTATGCATATACAAGATTTTGTCCATATATCAATTAAGAATTAAAATAGGGTTTTACCTAAAATCCGAAGTCTAGTCATAACATAAAATTTTACACAGTGATATTTTAGAGTATGCTTAATTTTTTACAATAAAACAAAATATTAGCTTTTTTTTATCAAACAGGCTAAATCAACACTTCTGACCCAGGTTCAAATCCCGTGGCCGGCCAATTTGACATGGGTTTCTCCATGGTTTCTCCAGTCGTAAAGACAAATGCCGAATTGGATATTTACATTCCATGAATCATCCTCACCATTTCATCCTATATCATATCCATTTAAATTAATATCAGTTGAAATTTACTACATAAAAATACACTAACAATAAGAAATAATTGACAATCAATAGTTGCATGGCCTACTGTATAGACACAGATCCCGAACACTTAAGGAGTAAGCACAGCTGAATTAAAACAAAAAACAAAAGCACTTCTGCGCCATTCCTTAATAGAAGGTTCTGACAAAATCATAGGTATTTCTTAAAAGAAGGTTCTGACAAAATCATAGGTATTTCTTCCCCGCTTTACAGTAGGTCTACGCGAACGGCAATTCAAACCTACATACTTCATGAACATTGCGTGCCTTTTCTAGGAAGATTACATGCAAGACACGGATAACATAGGCTAACGCTAACCCAACGCAGATAGAATCACTTTTGAAATAATTAACAAATGCGGGTAATCACCCAGAGTACTGTGTCACGTAGCGAGAAGTTTTGGAATGTGATTAACTACTCACCCCGGCTGTAGGTTCGTCTCATGAGGGCGCCTCGGCGTGACTGCCCACTCATCGCAACAACACTAACCCCACCCCTCTCCCACTAGGTGACGTCATGGCAATCGAACTTCTTCCCGCTTGTATTCCAATGCCAAAGTTATTGAACAAGAACTTGAATTAAATGGAGATTTTTTTTTAATCAAGATTTACTAGTTGTTCTGTAGACCTCTCATACACACACACCCAAAAAAAAAAAAAAAAAAAAAAAAAACCTGTAAAGGTTTAGTCAATATATACGAGGGAGAATCAAATGAAAAGCGCAATTAATTTTTTTTCCACTATTTTACTGCAGGAAGAATGCTTTCTTGTACATTATTTTTCCACACAGTCCCCTCCCAGTTCAATGAACTTGCGCCATTGGATAGGAAGTGTTTTGATACCGCGTGGGAAAAATTATTTCGGTTGCCGCTGTAGCCACTCGTGCACATAAGATTGGACGCCTTAATCAGATTTGAACTTCTGCCCTTCAAGGAGATCCTTTAACGGACCAAAGAAGTGGAAGTCTGATGGTGACAAAGCGAAGGGGAATGCTGAGTGCAGGTGTTTTGCTTCTGCATGATAATGCCCGTCCTCATGCTGCTCGTTCAACCATGAAAACCATCGATGACATTCGCTTCTAGTCCCTCCCACATCCGCCATACTCGCCAGATTTGTCACCATCAGATTTCCACATCTTTGGTCCATTAAAGGAGCACCTTGGAGGGCAGAAGTTCAAGTCCGATGAAGATGTCCAATAGGCGGTGCACGAGTGGCTACAGCGTCAACGAAAAGAATTTTTCTCACGCGGTATCGAAGCACTTATGTATTTATATGTGTTACTTTACCAATGTGTCTCTTATGGTGCTGTAACCACTGTGGATTCCTATTTAATTTTTTATTTTTATTTTTATTTTTTAATATGAATCAACAAAATTTACTTATATTTATTAATTGCATTAGGCCAGACTCTATAAACTACGAAAATACTGAATTAGTTGTATCAGGAATTGGTTTCTTAAACGTAAGGTTTATTAAGAATATTTTAGGAGAAAAAAAGTTCTTGACGCCGGGTTTCATTCCCGTGACTTCGGCTTTCAATGCCAAGCTCCCCCAACTGAGTTAGCCAGACTTCGTTATTACCATGTATTATTCAACAGAAACTATATTCTGTAGTTTCATGAATACATATTTACATCTTAAATGTAACTGTATAATAACAGGTCACAAAATCACTAATTAGTGTGACTCACAATACTGCATATGACGTAAATATCTCTCAGTGAATTAGACCAATAGGAAGGATGATGATAGGAGAGAGATTCCATCTGACGCCGTGAATCGAACTCTGGCTAGGCTTAATTGGTAAAGCATCGGCAAGGAAACCAAAGGATCACGGGTTTAAATCCTAGTGTCAGAGGAAATTTTGTGCTAAAATATTCTCATGTAATTAGTTCAACAAAAACAATATGTTGTGGTTTTGTGAATGCTAAGCTTTATTATTTAAGTGCGAGGTGTAAGCCTATTGCTTGTGGGTATTAAATCGTGCAAGTTTCAATGTGACATATGCCTTACAGATACTAGCTACAGTTGTGAAAATATTTAACATATGCAATCCTGTTCAGGTGGAACAGCAATTGCCGTTTTGGTTGATCCGTTCGATTAGAATCTCCGTTCCATTTACAATAACCTCCAGAATCTTCTTCTTAATTTTTAGCCCAATGCATAACAGTCTTTTCATAAAGCATCCATCCATTTCAGGTTTATTTCCAGGGCTTGGTTCATTTCCAGGGCATGGTCTACTTTCAGGGCATGGTCTACTTTCAGGGCATGGTTTATTTCCAGGCCATGGGTTACTTCCAGGCCATGGGTTACTTCCAGGCCATGGGTTACTACCAGGCCATGGGTTACTACCAGGCCATGGGTTACTTCCAGGCCATGGGTTACTTCCAGGCCATGGGTTACTTCCAGGCAATGGGTTACTTCCAGGCCATGGGTTACTTCCAGGCCATGGGTTACTTCCAGGCCATGGGTTACTTCCAGGCCATGGCTTACTTCCAGGCCATGGTTTATTTCCAGGCCATGGGTTACTTCCAGGCAATGGTTTATTTCCAGGCAATGGGTTATTTCCAGGCCATGGGTTAGTTCCAGGCCATGGTTTATTTCCAGGCCATGGTACATGTACCCAAGTTTTAAATGAGTTTTTTATTATGTCAGCTCCCAGCTTCTTCGGAATGTCAGTAATCCGGTTGCCATTCTGATAGTAAGTACTTCCCAAATGTCCATTATTAAGGGCATTTCTTAAAACTCCGTCGAACGTTGGAATGTTGTATTTGGAACCTCTCTGAGGTAAACGTTTATCTCCAAAGATGCCTTCACTACCATTGCGGACAGCAACTCCAAGAAAATCGCTGATTCCAAGTGAGGAGATTTCATCTTCTGTCAACAAAAATAATAATCTCATTCATTAGACAATCCCAATTTAACCGTAAGACTCTGTGGTTTCTTTCCGTCTCACGGGCTCCGAAGGGTAGGTTAATCGAATTTAATAAACCTTTCCGGCTTCAAGTTGAGACCAAACAATCTCAAAATGAGACCGAACAATTTCCAAATGAGTAAAAATTATCAAAATGAGACCAATTATATCGACGACTGACTGTTGCCTGGTTTCTATATACTCGCGAAATACCTATGGGTAAATCATCCAATGGACAGAATTTACACAAGAATAACTTTTACAAACTCAAATAATTTAAAGGTAAGTTTCTAGATAAATGTCCTCGGGGTAATTATGAAAATGACAGAAAAAATGTTATGACAAACCCGGGCTAGATCTTCCCAAGGGTAAATCGTCGGGTTAATTTATCCATTCATGGATAAAATTTAACCTCTTTGTAGGATCAATAATAATTTAAACAATGAGAATCAAAGCCATCTGAATTAAATTAACTGTACAACTCCAAGGCCTTCCTCATTATATCATTGTGGGTGGTTAGGAACTAATTTCCCCATGGATAATTTACTAGGGATGGGTCGATACCAGATTTTCTCGATACTCGATACCGATACATGATTTTTTCCTCGATACTCGATACTTCGACACTCGATACCGTCAACATTTCCACTTTCAATAAATAGGTACATTAAAAATTAAAAGTTGAGAGAACTGTGTAATACCAACTAAATTAAGTATGCATAGGCTATTTAATGAGACAAAATTTAATATCATCAGTACGCTATAATTATTTTTAAACTCTACATTAAAACTAAAATTAGTTTTTGAAACAGTCCACTTACAAGTTTTTGTTCAAAAATAGAAGTATTTGCTATATTTAGTAGACTACTAAAAGCAGAAAGAGATACCGTATTTCCTTAAATTGCAGAATTACCAAATATCGAAAAAGTACTGAGTGAGTTCTTTGAAGTATCGCTCGCTGCCGATACCAAGCAAGTATCGAGAGTATCGAGGTATCGAAAGTATCGAAGACCCATCCCTATAACTTACCTATAGGTATTTCAGGAGTTTATAGAAACCGAGCATGAATTTAGTTTTTTAGGAACTGAAAATTCCAAAGTATGTGGCGAAATGCATAAATTTGCGCACATGGTTTCGAGAGAATGAACATATCACAACTAGGAGATACTTGAAGAAGATAGCCAAAAAAATAGAACCACTAGAAGAGTGAAACTATAGCCAGTGATTTTTTTTAACTTTTATTACAGCTATTAACACTAAACATTCTGATATGACGACTTGGGCTCAATTTTATATTGTGAAAGGACAGTGTAAATAACTTATTAGGGTTCGGATGTTTATGACATGTCATATTTTTATCCTGACCTCTGTTCTCGCCACAAACACAAATTAAACACAAATTTCACGCTTATTATTCTAATCGGACCGTTTTTATTTTGCATATAAAGTCATATTTTGTGCTTTTTTGGTCTTTGTCATTATTTTAGGAATATTTCTAATTTAACGTCATATTTCAGTTATAAATTGAGTAAAAAGCACAATTATACAGTGCATGTACTACATGGACATGTTAAATTTGAAATTTATTTCATTAATTTAATGTTTATGCTAAATTAATAGGTAACTCAAATTTTAAAATTAATGCAATTTTTCATATTTTATAGGGACACGCAAGATCTACAATAGTATATTGCGACACAAGGGCGGAAAGGCACGTTTACGGGTCGAGGAAACAGATTGAAAACCCGAGGCGCAGCCGAGGGTTTTTAAGTTTTCGAGACCCGTAAATGCCTTTACGGTCCGTGTGTTGCATGCTATTTTTTGCACGACGGTTACTTATATCAATTTAATTATATTAATTGTGATATTACCTGAAAATATTATGTAAATACAGACTTGAAGAATGGTGCTTATTTCAGAAAGGGATTCGCATTTGTTATTGTTTATGGCAACCGAATATTTATAAAGCGGGGAGGCCTTGGTCATTTCTGCTCGCAAATAAGCATTTGCGGGCGGTAAAGTAACTTTCCGCCCGTCGCCCCTAGCAACAATTCACTTTCCGCCCGTCGCCCCTAGCAACAAGATTGCGTGTGGTAATGTCAAGTTACGAGCCATGTAAACAACTGTCGTAAGAAACACTTCTAGCTAAGGAGTGCAAAAAATATTATGAGTATTTGGAGCTGATGACGCGAGCAAACAGGAGAAAATCCTTTAAAAAATGTTCATTACAAGTTAAACTGTAAATAACCAAAATTGTTAAAAAGTGATCATCTGATTCAATCATGGGATGTCAGAATTTAGTGTCTTTAAACGATTTAAATTGGAACATTTATTTTTTGAAAATACGTTATTTTATCAGGTCATATTTAGGATTTTTGGGTCTTATTTCGTCATTTTTAAGGGCATATTTTCACTCATATTTTCCACTTTTTTAGGTCATAAAAATCCGATCCCTACTTATTATAATTTAATATGTCTAGAGAATTAATGTATAGTGACATTTTATTTAGTGTATATAGTTTTTTAAATGTTAAATTTTAATTTTTGGAACCAATATTTATAAAAGGTGTAGATTTAAAATTATCTATTGGACTTGTTAGATTATACTAACTTGACATTATTGAATTTATTATAGTGAAGTTCAGATTAATGTGCACACCTTTTAAAATTTAAATTATAGTTTTGTGTACATAATAGACTTTAAACCAATATTAATAATAGGACTAGATTTTAACTTGTTTTATTTTGACACAATAAAGGGTGTTTCAAAAATACTTTTAGAAAGTTCGGGCATGGGTTCCTTACACCAAAAGAAGGAAAAAAGTTCATATGAACATATGTCCCATAATCCTTGTTTTCTCATTAAGAACTGTTCAATACATTGGTACATTCATAACACGTCAACACACAAAACTCATAACTTGTGGCGGATTTCTATGAACTAAAAAATAGGATGCATTTATGACCCGAAAAAACATTAAAATATGACCAATAAAATTTAAAATATGACTTTACTACTTACACATTATGTATGTATATTTTTTAAGTTTCATTACAATTAATTTCATTAAAACATAATGTTGATTATTTAAAATATCTGTGAATTCTCGAAAAGTATCATTATAATACAAAATTTACAAAATATGATATGAAACTTCAACATTTCTTTAATATGCACATAAATATGCCAAAAATATGACCTAAATATGCTACAATAGTTAAAAATTTCCTAATTATGCAGTTATATGCACAATAAAAGCCGTTCCATTTTCACCAGGATGCTTGGAATCGGGTTTAAATTAGTCGGAAACCTGAAATAATGCAAAGGGTAAAAATACGACATGTCATAGAAATCCGCCCCCTACTCATAAAAAATGCTCGAAATGTCCTCCTCTTGCTTCTAAGACATGCATGCACTCGTAGAATCATGAACTGTCGCACACTTTCAAATACTCCGGGATAGTGTCGAATGGTTTCGCAGGCTTCCATGACACGTCGATGAAAAGTTTCTTCTTCCGGGATGTCTGCTCCTTAAACCTATAGTTTAAGGTTCCCAGAGATAAAAATCCAAAGGATTGAGTTCGGGGGAACGTGAAGGCCATGGAACTGGTCCTCCTCTGCCTATCCATTATTATCAGGGCCCGGATTCTAATGACATGTCATCTTTTTATTGATGCTGCATATACATTGCCAATTTGTGGATAAATCCTAATCGTGGCCTCTAGATTATAGAAATACATTTTTATTAGGGCATTTTTTGTCATTTTATGTTTTTATCTTTTTTATTTTTAGGGAATTTATTTCAATTTTAGGTCATTTTTTTGTCATTTTCGTGTCATTTGCTTCCTTATTTAGTCATTTTCGTGTATTTGCATTGAGTTTCTTAACTTTTTTCGTCGCTAGCGGTGCTGTCTTTGAAGTGATGTTTGTTTAATGCAAGAAGGAAAAATTCGGCATTAAAGTGTTGACATGTCTCAGTCGGAAATGATAATCAAAGAAAGCCAAAATTTTGTATTATATTACTATTGTTATTAGATTGACATGGCACCAGAGTCTGCCACCTGCTTGGATTTGAGAGTGCAAACAACTGTTTACCCTCAATAAACAACAATATAATCCGGCAGACCACAAAAGGATGTGCCGAATTTTGACTCACCAGTGCCTCACCAGTAAATTTCCGTGAGAAAATAATATTCACAACATTACAGTTATTTACAGTTTTTACAATTATGTACAAACTAGTCTATAACTTTGTGTGTACAATAATAATTTTTTATAAATAAAATATCAATTTTTAGGTCATTTTTTTATAATTATTAAGTGATTTTATTTAAAATTTAGGGTCATTTTACATGTCATTTTTTAAACAATTTTAGGTCATCAGAATCCGGGACCTGATTATTATGGATTATGGGACATGTTCCTATGAACATTGTGTAAGGAACCCATGCCCGAAGTTTGTAAAAGTATTTTTGAAACACCCAATATAATTGAAGTATAGTGCAGTTACTCATTGGATGGCCAGTCGGCTTCAAAGGTTTCGGTGTTTCTTTATGGTAACTGATCTGACTAAATCGGTCCGCTTTCCAAAACAAAACCAACGTTGCAATATTCTCTCATTGTTATCACTGACCTCAGTTCTTCCTTCGCTTTATTCAATTCACACGTGTTACTGTTTACTGTAACTTGATCTTGCAACCACGCATTTCACTCCACGCGGAGTAGACGAGTAGCTGTCAAAATCGCCACAGGACATTCTTAGATTTTGATTGGCTGGGGTAACTAGCTGATTGGTGCGGTAAAACAAAGAACATGGGTTGAACTGTCGGCAAACTTTTCCTCCGAACGAAAGGAAGCCGCCTGGGTATGCAATGAGTAACTGGACTATACTCTGCTGTTCATTTCTAAAAAAAAACCTAATTCGCTAATATCAGTTACAATTTAAACTGTTTGATGGAATAAGCTGGCACCTACTGATTGCTTTATTATAAACTGCCCTCAAAGGATCAACATGAAATTCATCAATCCAAATTATAAAGCTTTTATTCACAGGATTCCTAGTTCTAAGTTACTTACCAAAGCAGTTTGCTTGTTGCAAACACCCGAAGCTTGTCAGCAAAGTTAAGACAATTAGCAACATGTCTGCTGCAGACAAAGTGATTTATGGTTGAGAAGAAACGCATAGCCTTATTTATACAAAATCCGTGGAAATTTCTGGCTATGTGGAAAAAGTACCGATCGATTTGATCAATATTAAATTACGATAAGTTAATTAAGTTGTTCTAATAAATCCCGATTAGATATCACTTCCCGCAAATATAGTATCTCAAAACTGTAAATCGTAAATTTAGTTTTTATCTTTACGAGTTATAGAACACAATAGCTGAATACGACTGCTATGATAAGCAAGTAGTTAAGAGAATAAGGTACTCTGCGATGAAAAAAGGGAATAAGGTACTCCAAGATTGGAAAAAAGAAGCATTTAGTTTGTTAAAATCTGTATCTGTATCCATAGGCGTACCGAGGGGGGGGTTTTGGGGGTTTGAACCCCCCCATTGATTAAAAAAAAAGGAAAATTGTATAATTTTTTAAAGTCTGCCCATAAATTACTTAATGCAAGTATAAAGCGTGGGAAGCTTAAAACTCGTTATTTTGAGTCTTAATTTTTTAAATTTTCCGGGGGACCCCCGGAAGCTTAAAACTCGTTATTTTGCATCTTAATTTTTAAAATTTTCCGTGGGAGGACCCCCGGACCCCCCCCCCCTCTCTCCATACCCCCAAAACCCCGCGGATATTATAACCCCCCCATATGGTCGGCCTGGTTACGCCTATGTCTGTATCTGGTACCCTATGATCCCCAGGTGGGGCGAAGGGGCCTCCAATGGAGGTTTCATTACCTATACTAATTTTGATATGCTTATTTTCCGAGAGAGGGTAGAGGGCCAGGTGGTAAGCCCATCGCCTCGCAACCCCCCTCTGGAAACCATAGGCGTACCGAGGGGGAGGTTTTGGGGGTTTGAACCCCCCCCCCATTGATTAAAAAAGGGAAAATTGTACTATTTATTTAATTATTGTGATATGTCACCTTTTTTAAAAATCTGCTTATAAATTACTTAATATGAGATTAAAGCATGGGAAGCTTAAAACTCGTTATTGTGCATCTTAATTTTTAAAATTTTCCGCGGGGAGGACCCCGGAACCCCCCTCTCCAGATGTTATAACCCCCCCTATATGGTCGGCCTGGTTACGCCTATGCTGGAAACTAAGTATTTCTTGGACGTGAAAGGGCCGAGAAATTTAGTCCAAAGGCTCTAATTTAGGCTTGGAGTTCTTTTACGTGCCGTAAATCTACGACACGGGCCCCCCAGCTTAAAGTCCCTCCCGGAGGACTCCGTGCCCAGGATTTTTACTTCCTGAAAAATCCATCGACCGCGGCCGGGTTTGATCCCGCGCCCTGCGGATCTAGAGGCGGGCACGCTACCTCTAGACCACCGCGGCCGACTTGTTAAAATCTAGATATAAAAATTTATAAGACAATAAACATCCTGCCGGTTATACTATATGGATGTGAGACATGGTCGTTTACTCTTCGAGAAGAACATAATCTGAGAGTGTTCGAAAACAGGGGGGCTTAGGAAAATATTCGGACCTAAGATAGTTGAAAACAGGACTGGAAAAAACTGTATAATGACGAGCTTCATAACCTGTACTCGTCACCGGATATAGCCTATTAAGGCTAATTAAATCACGGAGGATGAAATGGGCTGGACATGTTGCGCGCATGGGGGAATGAAAGACATATATCAAAATTATTGACTGGGAGACCCGAAGGTAATAGACCACTAGGAATACCAAGATAGAGGTGGGATAACAATGTCAGAATAGATTTAATGGAAGTAGGATTTGCAAGGCATGGTTGGATGGAGTTAACACAGAATAGAGTTGAATAGCGGGTTCGATTAACCACGGCAAAGGACCTCCGGGTTCCATAAAATAGATAATATTCCTTTAGTTTCCTGAGGAATTGTCTACTGTCATTGGGTAACTAAGTAAGTACCGAAAAATTGAACAAGAATATCTTGTAGGCCTATACACTTTTATAGTGTTATGCAATATTTTGCTTGGGCCCTACTTCAAAATAGGCCTACATTTAAATTGAATTTGCATACCTTTAAAATCATGAAAAGCATTTTAAATGATCGAAAAGAACTGCATCTAGCATTTATAAGGAGCTGTCCAGGAAAGTACAAAGGAAGCTAGGATCAAGAAAAGGCGATGCGAGAGAAAGAAAGAGGGAGAGAAAGAAGATAATAATAATCATAAAAAAATTGTATCGCAAACATCTCAAAACTACATTTTCATATACGTTTGTACCCTCATCTCAGAATTATTAGAGCTAGAGTGCTGAAATCTTGCTTATGCTTACCACTTTAGCATAGGGTAATGAAGAACTGGTAACAGAATTACTTTGATTCTACGTTTATTTTTTAAGTTCTAAATTTCACTATTTTTTGTGTGATAGATTTTATACATTTGTTATATTTTTTCTTTAAATTGATGAAATGAAGATAGATTCATATTTATGCTACAAGGGTTAGTTAAGTATAATACTTAATAATAATAATAATAATAATAATAATAATAATAATAATAATAATAATAATAATAGTAATAGTAATATATTTACTGCAGCCAAACTGGCCATTTAGTGTGTGAAATACAGAGTTTTGCAACTTGTGTTTGCCATATTCTCTTATAATGTAAAGAATTAGTTAGCCTACTACAGAATTTCACCAGCGACTCCGATCTCATCCTAAGGTATCTCTCACACTGCTCACCACATCTTGCACACATACAGTTAAGTAAAAGATCCCGCACGAAATCTGTGCCGATTGCCTAAATCATTGCATTATGTTTTCATGGGGACTGTAGCGTCGATTGGCCTGCTACCTATGTCTCTCGCACAACAGTACCTTCCTTTTTATTTGTAAAGGCCAAATTACCTCTCTCTCTCGCACAATAGCATGTCTCTCTCTAGCGAGTAACTGTCTCATCGGCACAGATATCGTGCGAGAACTTTATATGGAGGATATACATAGAAAGATTCGAGTCTGTGTTTCTTTATTATTATTATTATTATTATTATTATTATTATTATTATTATTATTATTATTATTATTTATTAAGCAAATCAACAGCATGCCCCGTTACAGTGTAACACTGCATGCATTCTTTACAAAAGACAGTAGTAACTCTACATGCATTCTTTATCAGATACAGTATTTGTATGAACCACTTATTTGTGTTTTGCTATATAGCCTTCTTATTCTAGCATTTTTCATTCCAGTATAATATATCCTCTACATGTTTCTTCCTAAGATGTATGTTACCTATGTTAATGTACCCAAATTAATTGTATTATTAAAATTAGATCGTTTTCCATACATTATTATTTACAATTGCTAAACTTAAAGTAGTTTCATCGGTCTGGGTGTATAAACTTGTCCATTCTTTTTACATGTTTTCCTTCCTTTCTTATTTAAAATATAGTTTTTAATTCTAAGAGATGAAAGAAGTGTTGATTTAGAGCTTTTCATTATGTCATTTATGGCATAGAGATTATGGCATTTATTAAGATACGATACGATGCCATGGTAGCTCAATGGTAGAGCAGCGGTACGGATAGGTGAAGATCCTGGTTTAAATCTCGGCTATGACATTTTCCAGTCTGACTCAATCTTTCTACTTGCTTTTTCATTTTGCGACGAGTCAAACAAGTAGGATGGCTATAGTATTACAAGACAATGGGCGAGGAATCACTTCACTTCACTTCACTTTTATTTATCGACGTCACACCATGTAAGGTTTCAACGTCCGTAGAGGTTGTAAACAAATTTTCCTGTGTGTATACAAAAAGTAGTTGTCCTAAATTGTTAGATCATATCTTCATTTTACATCGGTATAAGAATCGTTTTAAAATTCTAGCTGCTTTGTGTGGTTGATCCGTAGTTAAGGCTGGTATATTCCATGGGCTATATCCATACTCTGTGCGTAGGTCGTTATAAAAGTCATGGTCACTTGTATTTAGATTTGGACACGAGAAAAGTACGTGATTTAAATTTCCTATCTGTCCACAGGAACAGAGTGGATTGTCCCTTTTTTTAATTCTGTGTAGGTAATGGGGGGTGATGGCCGTTTGGAATTTAACTTTATATATAAGAGATATTTCAGCTCTGGATGCTGGTGTTGTGATAAACTAGGGTTTATTCTTCTGCATTGCGTTAGATCTATGTATCCGGATCCTGTGTGTGATATAATCTTGTATTGGTAGTAAGAATTTGTCTTGGGAAGGATGCGCTGACGCCTGTTTTGCCAATTGATCAGCGATTTCATTGCCCCTGATGTTACGATGTCCCGGGATGCAGATGAATGTAACTGAATTACTTTCTTGCAGTGTGTGAATTATCTGCATTTTGAGCGGATGGAGGAGCCGGTGTTCTTTGAATGCTAGAACCCGACCTCCCGGAAAACCTTATGAATTGTTATTTCATACTAGCGTGTGCCCGCGGCTTCGCCCGCGATAATTATTTCAAAAATTAAAAATTAAGATCATAATAGTTAAATCATTATATTTATTAACACCTAAATCACATGGACTACATACTACGATTAGATAGCGTCGCCTGGTAAAAGCGACCTCAGATTAGAGTTCCCTGGCCCAGAAAACCCCTTCATAGTGAGTTTCGTCCAGGTCGAACAATGTTTGACCATATTTAGGGCTATATTGAATATCCCTCTTCCGTGTAGGTTGAAAATTTCATACGTGTGCGGGCCTTGATATTCTAAACAAATAAATCGTCCAGAATGGACTTACAAAATCAAGCGATCCTCCGCGATAATTATTTCAAAAATTAAAAATTAAGAGCATAATATTTAAATCATTATATTTATTAACACCTAAATCACGTGAATTACATACCACGATTAGATAGCGTCGCCTGGTAAAAGCGATCTCAGATTCGAGGTCCTTGGCCCAGAAAACCCCTTTATAGTGAGTTTCGTCCAAATCGAACATTTGACCATATTTAGGCCTATATTGATTATCCCTCTTATAATAATAATAATAATAATAATAATAATAATAATAATAGTAGTAGTAGTAATAATAATAATAATAATAATAATAATAATAATAATAATAATATAACGGATCTCGGAAATTGAAAAAACTCTTTCCTCGATCCTTAAGCACCGCTTACGGAACTAGTATCGCAATATACTGTTTTGTATGTTTGTTTGTAAGCCTAAAGTTGAAGTAAGTTACTTCCGCCAGTTTTACATTTTGTTAAAACAGTTTAATTTTAATGAACCTAGATCGATTTCTTCAATATTATATTAAGATTGATAACAAATAAATTAAGTTGTGCTATTAAATGCAGATGAGATATGACTTATCATACATGTATATGAGAACTATAAATCGTACAATTAGTTTTTATCTTTATGAGTTATGAAAGACGATAGCTGAATATGACTGGTATGATAACCACATAGTTCAGGTAGGCCTACTCGGAGATGGAAAGAAAATACAACACTATTTTGTTGAAATTTAAAACAACAATCTATAAGACAATAATTCCGGGATGCGCGGGCAAAGAGAGTTAAGAGAATATTATAGGAGAAAAATTCCTCCGACACTGGGACTTGAACCCAGGACCTTTGGCTGTTCGCGCCAATGCTCTACCAACTGAGCTAAGCCGGAGTTCAATTCACAACGCCAGATGGAACTTCTCTCCTATGACTAATTGCCCTAATGGTCTACCTCACAGACAGACAAGTTATGTCATATGCAGTACTGTGAGGCACACTATTTAGTGATTTTAGTGACCGGGCTCCAACTGTTATTGTACAGTTAACATACAAGATAGATAAGTAAGCTTTCATGAACGACGATTATTGTCTCTGTTGGACAAAGGTCCTGGGTTCAAGTCCCAGTGTCGGAGGAATTTTTCTCCTATAATATTCTCATGTAATGTCCAACAGAGACAATAATCTGTGGTTCATGAAAGCTTACTTAAAGAGAGTTAAGTCCACCATCCTAAAAAAATTGAGATATGTCCATAGAGTTATAGATAAAAATGTTCTCTACATTTGTGTTAAGTCCAGTAAGTCATATTCAAAATTGTACGGTAGTTATGGATGTGTGCCTCATGGGTTTATCCATCTCTAAAGCTATGTTGGCCTGGTGTAGTGTGTTAAGTCACTCTAATTCTTAGTATCAAGAAAGTGGACTTAACTCTCTTTGCTCGCGCACCCCGATTATCCAGCCGCTTAAATTATATGGATGTGAGATATAGTACCGTAATCTTCGGGAAGAACATAATCTGAGAGTGTTCGAAAATAGGAAAACATTCGGGCCTAAGAGAGATGAAAACGGGACTGGAAAAAACTATATAATGAAGAGCTTCATAACCTGTACTCTTCACAGAATATAGTAAGGGTAATTAGATCACGGAAGATGAAATGGGCTGGACGTGATGCGCGCATGGGGGAGGAAAGACAAATCTAAAAAAATATTGACCGGGAGACCCGAAGGTAAAACACCACTTGTTATACCTAGACGTAAGGAAGAGAACAATATTAGAATAGACAGATATATAAGCTTTAATGAACCACAGATTATTGTCTCTGTTGGACATTACATGAGAATATTATAGGATAAAAATTCCTCCGACACTGGGACTTGAACCCAGGACCTTTGGCTATTCGCGCCAATGCTCTACCAACTGAGCTAAGCCGGAGTTCAATTCACAGCGCCGGATGGAACCTCGGCTTAGCTCAGTTGGTAGAGCATTGGCGCGAATAGCCAAAGGTCCTGGGTTCAAGTCCCAGTGTCGGAGGAATTTTTCTCCTATAATATTCTCTAATATTAGAATAGATTTAAGAGAAGTAGGGTTTGAGAGGGATGGTTGGATGGAGTTAGCACAGAATAGGTTGAATGGCGGGTTCATGTGATCGCGGTAATGAACCTCCGGGTTCCATAAAATATATAATATTTCTTTTCCTTGCTTAGGAATTTTCATTTGCCTCGCCGTTTGTTTGAGTAAATCTAAAATCTCAAAAATTAAACATTTAATATTGGTCCTTCAAAACCAGAAGTATGCAACTTGATTTTAATGGAACTTAAAGTACTTGTATGGAAATTATAAAACTAGCTTTCCTCGTTTATAAATATATTCGTATCTTAATAAATGTCATTATAGTCTCGTTAAATAAGGTACAATTGAACTTCAAATTAGCTCTCCTGAAACAAATGTAAGGTTTGGCGTTCTCTCTTTTCATTCTGTGATCTTCATATGCACATTAGATTATTTGGAGGTTATCCAAATATAGATATCTTTATTATGCTTCGACACAATTTTTAATGTATAACCTTTCCTTTTAATGTTTGTAGATATTTAATTAACAACATACTTATCATAAAAGTCGTGTTAAGCTATCGTCTTTTATTCTCGTAAAGATAAATTTTAAAGTACGATTTATAGGTTTGAGATTACATTTACGAGAATTCAGATCTAATCGGGATTTATAGCCCAATTTAATTAATTTATTATCAATCGTATTGTAATGAATAAATCGATTGGTTCTATTCCACGTAGCCAATAAATTCCAAGGGTTTTGTATAAATAAGCATGTCCTATGCGTTTATTCTCAGAAATAGCCTACACCAGTTTCGAACAGTAGCCAGCAACATGATGCTAATGGTCTTTACTTTGCTGACAAGCATTGTCTGTCTGCAACAAGCCAATTGCTTTGGTAAGTAACATAGGCTATCTAGTTTTCGTGAGAGATGGTTTCACTGGTTGCAGTTATAACCAATAATAAAGAAAACAAATTTTATTCAAAACTCTTCTTCGCACACACGCCGTAATATTATGTTATACCGAAAAAATACATAGAGTAAAATTGTTTTTTAACGAAATTTTAGTTTAAAGGGAAATACAGAATTTTAGAAAATAATTTTATTAAAAGGACTTAAGTAATAGGTTGCCTGAATATATCTGTACATTTATACAAATAAATACTCAATAATCCAATCCATTTTCTTCATGACGGCACGGAATCCTCCGGAAGGGACTTTAACCTAGGGCCCGGATATTTTGTAGCGCAATAATTTGATGATTTCATGACCATAAAAGGAGTATAAGAAATACATATATATATAAATTTAAAAGCAACATAAATAATGTGCATGAAAATTGTGCATTTCAGATGGCTGAGAATGACATGAAAGTGTCAAAAAGGGCTAGGTAGCATGTAATAAGGTTCTTGAGCTGATGGTTTTAAGTATACAATTTATATTATTCTATTTTATTTTATCTTAATGTACTATATCATGTGGCACATGAGAAGCCAAAACTTAAAGGAAAATTGCAAACATTTCAGCAACGTCTTCCAAAATATGTTTATAATACTCGATGTTAAATTTCTTCACGAAAATATTAATTACGATGTAAGGCTGTTTCTATGACCTTAACAGGTCGAACATCGTACAACGCGTTCTTATTTTGATTCGTATATTATTTTACAATGAAAATAATTTCAGCTCGCTTGTGCTTAGAATATCAATCTAAAACCTTTTTGGTAATTTCCGTGTTGTAGCGGAATTCAGGCTCTATTGGTTGGCAACAATTTGTTTGGAAATAAATCACTGTTCGAAACTGCTGAACATACCAGAAACATCTGCGTATATTAACTTGTGATCTATTTGTAAAGAAATTTTAACTCTTTTCAAATTATACGAAAGGCAAATAATAAACCAATATTCAAAAATACTTCGCTATGAGAAGAAGTTGTGGATTTTGAACAATTGTAAAAAAATTAAGTTCGTAAGTAATGTTTTGAGCGAAACTAAACATCTTCTTGGCTTACGTTTGTACTTTATGAGAAACGTAACTGCCGGTATCTACGTTGTGGACCGAATTTTCACTGCTCTAATACTTATTTATGTTATTTTGAATGTTGTAAATTTTTAATACGTACACGATAACACAGACCAACAGCCATTTTGGTGCCTTAGAATTTATACTTATTCTTGGGCATATTTAGGTCGCTGATGCCAAATGTGCCATTAGTTTTGCCCTATGAGCTTTAGTTTTTGGGATATGGTATTACCATTATGCATATTATCCCATTTTACGTTTGATATAAATAAAAAACAGTGCCTGTTTTTAGCTTCTAAATCATGTGAAGAAAAAAGCAACACACTAACATTATATTAATATTACAATAACAATATAACATGGGGTCTAAAAAAATTGATACTATCACATATTGTACGGTCGTTTATGACTGTCAATTTGAGGGCCAAAAATAATCCAGCTTTTAGTTTTTCTGTACTTCGTACAGTTTTCGTCCTACGTGTCCAAAGTATGGTCAAGAACCTTCACTAGCTATATTATCAAGATTTTGTTTCGCTAGACTAAGATTTCACGAATATAATCTATAAAAAAGTAGAGCTGGTAGAGAAAAACTGTTTACATATTTGGAATCAGCGCACTAAGTAGAGCCAAAATCCGGTAAAACATTTGAGACAACATCCAAAAAGTCCTTTTTCGTTGGGCTGTGTAATAATAGTAGTAGGAATAATAGTATTTGTAGTGGTTAAAATGAAGGAAATGGATAGTGATTTATTTGTACTAAAAGCAAGAGAATAAAGGGTAAATAGAGGATGCACGTATAGGGCGGGTTGATTTCCTCTATAATCTCTGTAACGTGCTTGCACATTTCTTTATCTTAAAGGACTCAGTTCATAAAATTTACATAGGAGAGAGTTCAATTAAAAATGTTTACTATTCAAAGTAACGTAAAGTCATTTTACTTAGTAGGTTCGATGAATCCAACCATTCAGAGTCCGTGAGACGAAAAGGAACCGTAAAGGGAGCATTTACACCGAAGTAGCGTAGCAAGCGAGTCGCAATAGTTGGATGCAGATTGTGCGCTATTCATTTTAAAACCCTAATAAACAAGTTCAAGTCTTCACACCGAAGTAGCGTGGCAATAATGAATCTCGCAGAGTGTGACATTCATTTCTTCAGATAGATCTGTACTTATTTCATGAGACGCTACTCGGAATGACGCATGCATACAGTTGCCTTTTCAACTGTTTTCTAATTGTTAAGAAAATTCAACACATATTCGCTTGTGTAGCGGTACATTATGGCAAAGATGTCAGGAAAACTGCTGGAAAGAGAGCTACAATTTGTACATGCGTAGGCAATACGATATGGCAATCGAAACTAGTATGAAATAATCCCTTTAGGCAGGCCTACAGGCGGAGGTAGATTTCGAAGTGCTTTTAGTTTAATTTATTGTCGCTGCATAGCACTCATCTTCTTTAGCCTTGGCATGGTAAACCTGCAGTAATAAGAACTGAATTCGGTAAAGAGGAAGAGCCTACAATCATTTGTTTTGACAACAAGAATAGGATATGATATTCTGGGAGGCCGTGCGCAAGATCAGCAATGAATAAAATTAGCAAAGCCGCTAAACAAGACAAAATTATGATATTATAATAATTCTTTTTAGTGTTATTATTTTCAAACATTAAAATCTCGCGTCATATGAGAGCTATCAAGAAACTATTTATTGATTTGTAGAGTACTCATCAAGAGCTTTTCAACGATACCCACAAGACGTGGTTTCAAAAGGTTCGAATTTTCATCCCCCACCCCCACCCTCACTCGAACCCCCGAATCGTTGGTGTCACTGTGAACTCCATAGGGAGTACTCTAATTTATTCAAACAAAGTTTCCCCCTATACTTCATAGGGGCCGAGATAAAAATGTTTTAAAATTTCAACCCCCTCCCCCGACCACCCCCTTGGGCCAATTTTGCTCATTAACGAACTTGTCCGAACTATTGGGCCTAGAAATAACATATTAAAATTTGGTTCAAATATCTTCAAAATTACGGCCGCTATCGTGTATAGATATATATATCACAAAAAAAATTTTTTAACGGGCGGTGGTTTCGTACTTAGGGGAGCATGAAACGTAAAGATATGAAAGAATTTTTCGAAAATCATGACATGGTATCCATTGCAATAGGTAGATTTTTCTTCGAAATCTACCTAAAAAGCCTGGATTAAAATTGCTGGAACTATATCATTTTTAGGTAAAGTACATTATTTTAAATGGGTTTCTCAATAGTTCAAGTGAAAATATATAATTTACGTTAAACTGCAGATCGCATTCCCTACTGCTCACTTAGTCTCAAGTTAAATTATCTAACGATACTGTTTTTTTTGTTGACAGAAAATGAAGTCTCTGCGCTTGGAATCAGCGATTTTCTTGGAGTTGCTGACCGAAATGGTAATGAAGGCATCTTTAGACATAAACGTTCACCTCTGAAGGGTTATGCATACAACATTCCAACGTACGACGGAATTTTAAGAGATGCCAAAAATAACAAACATCTGGGAAGTTCCGATCAGCATGGCAAAGGGGTTGTTGATGATTTGACCGACATATTAGGACACTTAGTTAACTTAATTAACGATGAGGAACATGATGCATACATTATGGAAAAATTAAAGAAAAACTGTGATGAAAGCGTTATGAAAAAGGCGCCGTGCTATCTGCTGAAAACTAAGCAGAAGATTCTAGAAGGAATTGTAAAAATACTACGGAAGCAGCCGATAGTGCCGGTTATTGTAAAAATACTGGATGAAATAATTGATGATATGGAGCAAAGCAGCAAATGCTGAAAAAAATTAACAGAATTGCATGTATTAATAATTTTCACAACTGTAGCTAGTATCTGTAAGACATAGCACATTGAAACTTGCACTATGTACTACCCACAAGCAATAGGCTTACACCTCGCACTTAAATAATAAAGCTTAGCATTCATAAAACCACAAAATATTGTTTCTCTTGAATTAATTACATGAGAATATTTCAGGAGAAAATTTCCTCTGACACTAGGATTTAAACCCGTGACCCTTATGTTTCCTTATCGATGCTCTATCAACTAAGCTAGCCAGAGTTGGATTCACGGCGTCAGATGGAATCTCTCTCCTATCATCATCCTTCCTAATAATTAGACCTGGGATTTTAAGGCAAATGCCTATTTTGTTCCTTATGAAATAACATGAAAATGTTTAAATATGTGGACGTTTCATGATAAATCATTTACATTTATAGAGCTTCATAGTGCCCTAAAATGCCTATTTGGACCTTTAGAGCCTATTTTACTATTTTAGTGCCTAAAATGCCTATTTTGTACATTTAAAATAAAATTCAACTTCTGTAATTTTTACAATCTTATAATGGACATCCCTCAATGAAAAGCAGAACAGCAGAGGTGGGGTTTTCAGTGAAATTTGATTATTCCATACAATTGTCGCTAAAGGAATGCAGACTGACGGGGGAGGGGGAGGATTAAGGGGGAAGGACTACTGTGTCAAGTCACCAGTGAAAGAACATCTGTTTCAGTGAATATGGTTCGTGATGCATAATTTTGCAGTTAATTCTTTTAAGAATAGGTATACCACGTTTTTTGCAGTAAAAAAAAAAGACCATGTTACATTTTAAGTGTATATTGTAATATTTTTAAGTCTATTTTCTGTCTATCTACACATTTTTAAAGCATATTTTAAGTGCCTATTTTCTAGTTTAAAAGCCTATTTACTTGTTTTAAAAGCCTATTTTAGGTGCCTAAAACTAATTTTTTTAGAGCCTAAAATCCCAGGTCTACTAATAATCTACCTCACTGAGAGATATTTACGTGATATGCAGTATTGTGAGCCACACTAACTAGTGATTTTGTGGCCTTTTATTGTACAGTAACAATTAAGATGTAAATATGTATTCATGAAAAACAGAATATTTATTTTGTTGATATGGTAATATCAAACACTGGCTAATTCAATTGGCAGAACTTGGCATGGAAAGCCAAAGTCACAGGTAGGCTATTAATCTCGGTGTCAGGAATTTTCCTCCTAAAATATTCCTAATTATCCTTACCAACTTCCAAGTTTGGTTTACGAAACCAACTTCTTATCATAGGTAATCTCACAAGAGATACGAGTTTAGGTTTAGCCTACACTCATGTTGTAAATATTTGAAGAAAGGTAGATTTGAAGAAAGAAAAAAAAATCTTCAATTACAAAAAAAGTGTACGACTTAAACATCGAAATAATAAATTTTATACAAGAGATTAAAAGTGTGTAACAGTGCTATTATTTATATTTTTTATAATCAAGCTGATGTTTTGTTTATGTTTCTCACGCCGATTAGAAAACAGCAAACTTATCTTCTTCTTCTTCTTCTAGTCCAAGTAACACACGAAAAATAAAAAAAACAAAAAAATCGTGTGGTTTTGAAATTTCGCAGAGTTGTCGGAGGCAGTGTCCTGAAACACATACTAAAAGTCCCCGAAGGTGGGGGGGGGGGGTGAGCGGGGAGCAGGAGGGCCCGCAGAAGGTCCCGGTTTTAGGTTTTTTGCTTACATCTAAATAATGGTGCATCGTAGAGGAAAGGTTGCTATGTACAAAATTCAATCTGATAAAATTTACTACAAAAGTTTGACCCTACACATTTCTTTCTAGTCCCAATAGTTTTCGAGATATCCGCCAGCGAAAATAACAAATTTTCGAAAGAAGCTCTTTCGCCTCGCGCTTTTCGACACACATTTCATTCTAGCGCTTTAGCCCTTAAGTATACAGCAATGTTCTTATGAAAGAAGTTGTAGGTAACTAATGAGTAGTCATTTGTTATTTTGTCTTCAAATGGTGAAAAGTTATAACAATTTTAAGTTTCGGTCAAATTTCGAGATTTCGAAAGAAAACCGTACATCGCACTTTCTCTATATTTAGGGGTTATATCTCTGTATATAAGCTATATATTGTGTATTTACATCATGAAGCAAGGGGAGAAATGTCACACAACCATTAAAGTTGAATTTATTAAAAATCCGATCACGGTACAAGCACAGTAGGGCCTACATGTAATGGAAAATGCATATATTCCAGGCAAGAAAGGAAAAATAGGGCCAAAAAAAATCATGTAGTTTTGAAATTTGGCAGGTGGGGGAAGGTGTCCTAAACAACATAATAAAAGTCACCATGGATAGGGGATGATCGGGGGGTGGGGGGGCACTTTCAAATGTCATTTCCATCAGTTTTCCCAAATCCACAAAAAAGTATGGGTTCTAGCATAAAACAGTTTATGCACAAAAATAAACTACATAAAAGTTCTTATAAAATTGATCTGAATGATATTTCTGTAGAATAATAGTTCAGGAAATAGAAGGATATGAAGTATGACATAGTTCTGGAAAATCTGTTTTACATACACCTATCTCTATATATATAAAAGGCTTTGTCCTGACTGACTGAATGACTGAATGACAGGAATCAACGTACAGCCTAAACTATAACAGGTAGAGACTTGGAATTTTGACAGTACCTTCGTTTCATAATGTAGGTGCTCACTAAGAAAGGATTTTGAAAAATTCAGATTCTAAATGCCAAAAATCAAATGTTTTTGAGAATACTTAATCACTTCTTACACAGAATTATCGAATCCGAATCACATTTGACATTAAAACATATTGTTACCAGCGGGGTCTCAGACGGCCTTGGAAAAAAAATGAAAGTAGAATAAATTTGACAAATGAGAGAAACAAATGAGAGAACTATCAATATCCACGAAAATAATGCAGTCACATAACTTTATTTACCCTGGACATAGAGAAAACAATACGAGGTATGGTAATATATATATTATTATATCATAGAATGAAATTCACGAAAATAATGCAGTCACATTACTTCCTCTAGCCTGGAAATAGAGAAAACAATACGAGGTAAGGTAATATGTTTTGGGAAGAGATGTATGAAAGTGATATTGTATTTCTGTTTAATTTCATTCCGAAAACGGTTTTATGGTAACATGACAGTGAGAAACAAAATTTTCAGCCACGATAATACAATTTTATGTTACAGGAATTTCGGTTTCTTCTTATTAGAACCCCTCCCGGGCTTACTGTGTACTGTACAAGCGATGGGATGCAAAATTCTACATATAGCCATAAAAGCTATTTCAAACATTTTCTTAGGGGATAGTTTGAGTGTGATAAGTCGTTCTTTCTACTTCAAATTATAAATACCTATATAAGGACCTAGAATTTATAAATCTAAAGTCCTTCATAAGTTAATTTCCAATTACAAAATAAAAAACCCGGGCGACGCCGGGCCTTTTAAGCTAGTATATTATATTTTTTAACAAAAAAGAATTCAGATGATAATTAAATTAAATTTAAATAGTTTAATTAATAGACTTAATTAACTATATAGTGTTAGTCCTTTTGAAATTCCGTCTCACAGGGTAGAAGTATTATCGGAAGCTTACTGGTTACAGTTAGCCTCAATCGCTTAATACTTTATATTAATATGTTAATTTGTATTTAATTCCTACTGACTTATTCCTAAACACATTTTAACAGAACTCTCTCCGTCTAACTAAATATTCATTTTACGGGCAGGGCCCGTTAAGAGTAAGGAAATTTTTTCTGCACTTTTAGGGTGAGAGTCAAAACATGAATGTCTTTTTTTTTTTCCATTCACATCACTCAAGGGTCTCACTTAGATGTCTGTCTAATCAAAGATGCGTTCCAAGAGTCCCAACATTGGATCGTTTACACATTGATTATAAATTGATATTAAGTCATAGTTGAAACGGTTTAGGTGTCCTATGTTTAGTGTAAATCTTAGGATTGGTATTGTCCAAGTTCCTTAATAACATCAATGTCACTTTTAGAAATATTCTCAAGCTAGCATGCTTTAACGATTATTGAGAATACCACCAGATGTCACTGTCGGTCTCTTCCATTTCTGCAATGAAAATTTGGTCCATAAACTAGATATCGGCAGTTTATATGTTTTATCATGGCAAATGAAATGTCAATATCAGTTCGTCGATTGCCTTTTGTATAACTTCAAGTCAGATATACATTTATTTATAAATAAGTCAATGTTTTATGAAAATGTTTCAGCGAAGTTAAACCGTTAGAAACAGTCATTGCTTTCAAAGAAATTGCTGCCAACCAAAAGAGCCTGTTTCAAGAAAACAACCAAGAAGAAGCATCGAATAAACCGAACGCCCTCGGCTGGCATCTATCGTAGAACTACGAGACCAGTTGATTGTAAAGAGCAGCCTCTCCTTTTGATTGAGTAAATCTAAAATCTCAAAACTTAAGACATTTAATATTGGTCGGACAAAACCAGTCTTATGCAACTTAACTTTAATGGAACTTAAGATACTTGTATGGAAATTATAAAAGTAGCTTTCCTCGTTTATAAATATAGTCGTATCTTAATAAATGCCTGTATAGGCTCGTTAAATAAGGTACAATTGAACTTCAAATTAGCTATTCTGAAACAAATGTAGATTTTGGCGTCCTCCCTTTCCTTTATGTGATCTTCAAATGCACATTAGATTATTTGGAGGTTATCCAAATATTGATATCTTTATTATGCTTGGACACAATTTCTAATGTATAGCCTTTGCTTTTAATGTTACCAGATATTTAATTAACCACATATTTATCACAGAAGTCGTGTTAAGCTATCGTCTTTTATTCTCGTAAAGATAAATTTTAAAGTACGATTTATAGGTTTGAGATTACATTTACGAGAACTCAGACCTAATCGGGATTTATAGCACAATTTAATTAATTTATTATCAATCGTATTGTAATAAATAAATCGATTGGTTCTATTCCACGTACCCAATAAATTCCCAGGGTTTTGTATAAATAAGCATGTCCTTATGAGTTTATTCTCAGAAATAGCCCACATCAGTTTCAAGCAGTAGCCAGCAACATGATGCTAATGGTCTTTACATTGCTGGCAAGCTTTGTCTGTCTGCAACAAGCCAATTGCTTTGGTAAGTAAGATGGGCTACCTAGTGTTCGTGAGAGTTGGTTCCACTGTTTGTAGTTATAACCAAAAATAAAGAGAACATATTTTATTGAAAACACTTCTTCACACACACGCCGCAATATTATAGCGAAAAAATACATTTCTTGTCTTGACGATATGTTCATAATTGGGGCAAAATTGTCGTCTTTTAAGGAAACTTTAGTTTTTTAAGGAAAAAAACAATTTAAAAAAAAAAAATTTATAAAAAGGCCGGCAGTAATAGGTTATTGGAAGTTGTCAATACATTTTCTATATCACATGTTAATTAACCACGTGAAAAATGTTAGTAGCAGTGGCGGCAATGCCCTGGGAGATTTTATGTTGTAACAGGAAAAATTGAATTCACAGAACAAACATATCTTAATCAAAGTTGCTTGTCTATGTCCTCTCTATACACAGGTAAAATATTTCGGTGTTATTCATTAACACCCTGAATAACGTGCTTGCACGTTTTTTTTATCTTAACGCACTCAGTAGGCCTACATAAAATGTACATAGAAGGAGAGAGTTATATTAAACAATGTTTACGATCTAAAGTAACATAATAGCTATTTATGTATCAAGTACGCAAAATAACGATTTAGCGGACGAATCTAGTATAGCGGCCGAGGCGAAAGCCGAGGCTGAAATACTGGATGAGTCCGCTAAAGTTTTTGCGTACGTGGTGCATACAATATTTTTTTCAGTAAAAGTTCTATAAATGATATGAAATAAAACAAAAATACCGTATAATTAATTATAATGAAAGGCAGTCAGTCATTTCTTTAAGTTATCTGGTCATGGTCATCTAGATCATAAAACAACAATGACCGTACGTAGCAATAACAAATGTGGTAGTATAGATGCATAATATATGAGTTCCTTGTTTGTAAACAATAGGGTAAATCCGGGTGAGATGGCCACGCTTTTTTAAATGCTCAATAAATTGAAGGATTTTCAAGATAATTCGTGTGCAAAATGTTCAGTCAGGTCCCTGGGTGTCACATTTTCATAACAAAATGTTTTATGGAGAAAAAAAGTAATTTAGGGTGAGAAATCCCAACATTTTAAAAAACGGTACGTTGGCCATCTCACCCGAGGTGTCAGGGGGAGATTGCCATAGGACATAGGGACAGTCGGTCACACCATTTTCGAAGAGTAACAAAGTAGAAAGACTATAAATATATACAAACAAAATAAACTTAAGTGCTAAAATAAGTTATCACAAAGTAAAAATAAACATAATTTTGGAAAACAGAATCAATTCCGAGTAACTGAAAAGTTCTTATACATTTCTGAAAAGATAACTAAACTCTACTGCATGCTATTACATCCAATGGAGGGGAAGGGCACACCATCTAACCTCTACATCATTTATCTGCATCTTTCGACTTCGTTAGTTGATGACAGGATCGAGAGCACCTGGTCGGCATGCCGACTTCCATGACCGCTTTAAGTAAATAAATAAATAATTTTGAAAATGAATTGAAGAATTTATTTAATTAGGGGTACACTGTCAAAGTCGTATCTATTTACATACATCTTTCTGGATTGGATTTTCAAAATTGTTTCATTAAGGTGTACGTATTAATATGTTCGTTTATGTAATTTCCCTAGCAATAAAAATAAATAAGTAATTGAAAATCGATGGAAATTAGTCTTAAGTGAAAATTTTTACATTTCGTGTTAGAAAAAATCAGAAGATCTTGAAAATATGGCTCTTAAGTTGTTGGCCAACTCTCCCGGAAAAACAGTGGGCCATCTCTCCTATTTGTAAAGGTGAGATGACCATAGTCAGTAGTTAAAAATGGAAATGTTTAGAACAGAACACGCAATGCAAGTGAAATATATAAGGTTCGCTCTTTTCACACAGTAAGTATCGTTTAACTGTTAGTAATAATGTCGGACTTCTGCTTATTTCATTCAATATACAAAAAATAAATGACCAGTTAGAAAACAATAATGTTACATAAATCGCGAATTTCTAAATATAAACAGCGCAGGTGTTCAACAATCGACTCTTAGTACCAAAAGCTTGCCGCCTACCAAGTTACGTTCAAATATGTTTATAGGCCTTGAAATCAGAGCGATTGGTCGTCTCCCCCGCGTGGCCGTCTCTCCCGGAATTACCCTATTGCATACCAACTAGTATTTATGAAAAGCTTGTGAAAATATAAATGATAATACCGAGGAAATTTCAATCCAAGCCAGAAACATTGAATTGGAGCTGCTGCCAGCAACTTCACGGCAAAAATAGGCTATGAGAAGGGATATATTACAGCATTTAAATGCTGTTCGTCCATGGTAAAGCTCTATCCACAATGCGCAGTCGGCAGTTGTTAGTCGGTAGACGGTAGTTTGTAGTCGAAGTATAACGTGTGGTGATCAATGGACGCCATTCACAATGTGCAGTTGCAGACGACAGCAGACAATCGTCAGTTGGTAGACAGTAGTCGGCAGACGAGAAATTCATCTCTGACTACGAACTGAACGAATGCAAGTAACATATTACGCGAATGAAAATTATTTACTAGTGCAAATACACAGATTAGCATACTACGAGAAAGCAAGATGTGATTATAACATATATTATCCAATTATAAAGCGATTCCTCCACCTTTCTTATTCTGTAAAATGTTTCCCTAACCTCAATGTCGACAGCATATAGTAGACGACTCGAGTGCTGCTCCCAAGCGGCCGATTGCAACAGCAAACTGCCGACTTCTGACCAACAACTGCCGACTGCGCATTGTGGATAGAGCTTAAGGAATGTTTTTCAAGTGAACCAATATGTGAAAAGTTGTTGGCTTATATTTGTTGTCATGTGATGAAGTGGGCTACCGTGTTTTGCGAAAAATCCTGGTAAAGTTTCTGAATATCATAAAGAAACGTGTTGGGTAAAATTTGTTGTTTTATGACCAATTATATGCGTAAATCCATGTTAAAGTTGGTGTGACTGGTCAATGCCTTCTGGGTTTTGTTTATAGATTGCCATGACGACTTTAAAGGACAAGGCCGCTAAAATTGCATTTTGAATGCAGTTTGAATGCCCTTTTATGCAATTTTAGCGAATTTGTCCTTTAAAGTGCAGCTTTTCGGCGTGTTACCAGTCCGATAAGCAGCTGTTTTAGAGAGCGTGTACTAAAAAGTCATTTTACTTAGTAGATTCGATGAATCCAACCATTCGGAGTCCGTGAGACGAAAAGAAAATGCAAGTCTCGGGTTAAAATGATATAGGCCTATATGTAACGAGATTGTTATTTTTCTTGACAGATGATGAACTCTCTGCGCTTGGAATCAGCGATTTTCTTGGAGTTGCTGACCACAACGGCAATGAAGGCATCTTTAGAGATAAACGTTCACCTCAGAAGGGTTATGCATACAACATTCCAACGTACGACGGAATTTTAAGAGATGCCCAAAATTACGGACATTTGGGAAGTAGTTCCGATCTGGATACTAAAATTCAGAACATAATAGACGCAATAGTAAACATAATTATGGATGAGACACATAATTCAGACATTTTGGAAAAAATAGGGAGTAAGTGTGATGAAAGCGTTAAGAAAAAGGTGCATTGCAATCTGCTGAAAATTAAGCATAGGATTATGGGGGGTATTATAAAAATACTGGGGAAACAGGAGGATCTGCAGTTCATTGTAGATATACTGGGGAATGTAATTAAAAAGATGAATCTAAACGGTGAATGCTGATAGAAATTAAAATAATTGAATATATTAATTATTTTCACAACTGTAGCTAGTATCTGTAAGACATAGCACATTGAAACTTGCACTATGTACTACTCACAAGCAATAGGCTTACACCTCGCACTTAAATAATAAAGCTTAGCATTCATAAAACCACAAAATATTGTTTCTCTTGAACTAATTACTTGAGAATATTTTAGAAGAAAATATCCTCTGACACTAGGATTTAAACCCGTTCCCTTGCCGATGCTCTACCAACTAAGGTAGCCAGAGTTCGATTCACGGCGTCAGATGGAATCTCTCTCCTATGTCATTCTTCCTATTGGTCTAATTCACTGAGAGATATTTACGTCATATGCAGTATTGTGAGCCATACTAATTAGTTGATTCTTGACCTGTTATTTACAGTAACATTTAAGATGTAAATATATATTCATGATACCATAGAATGTTCTTTCTATAGTAATAGAAATGGCCTACTCAATTGGGAGAACTTGGCGTGGAAAGCCGAAGTCAAGGGAATGAATCCCGGTGTCAGGAATGTTCCTTCTAAAATATTTTTAATTATCCTTACCAACTTCCAACTTTGGTTTAAGATACCAACTTCTTATCATAGGTAATCCACGAGAAATTACGAGTTTATCGATATTTTTGCGAGAACGTAGTTCGTAATCTTGAGTAGGATTTATTAAGAAAACTCTACGAACAAACTCTAACGGATTTCGTATATAATAATTATTTTCTTACTTTGTTGCCAATATTTTGTCAGCCGTAAGATCACGGCTTACTGGATGAATGAACAGTCCACGATTCGAGTATCCAAGATCACAAGATGGAGGGCGTCGTGGTAGTTGCTTACATCAAAAGTAGCTATAAAAGCACACGAACTGGTTTGCATCGAATCGAAATTGTGTTTCTGATCAATGTACATTTCTTTTATTTGAATTTCCAAACAAGTTATATTGTATAAAATAATGAGTCTTCAATCTGCTCACTTGCAGCATGTGGCGCATTAATCACCGCACGTTGATGCCTTTCGTGTCCAGTAACGAGCTGAAGTTTTATCAGATAAAATCACATCCTCATATTAATGGAAAGTATTTTATAAGTCGATCGTGATTGGTCTGTATCAGAGAAATTGCTAAACGTTATTGGTCAATATCAAACACGCGACGTATGAGTGGAATAGTCCAACTATTTCAGTATTTTCCAAGTTCAAGATCAGTGGCCTAATGCAGTTAATTATATAAATATTATTTTTTCACTTACATTAAAACAACTTTTTAGTATACGTTCTATAAAACAACTGTTGTCAGACTGATAACACGCCAAAAAATTGCATTTCAGCAACCTAGGCTGCTAAAATTGCCTAAAACTGCACTTAAACTGCATTTAAATTGCATCTAAAATGCAGTTTTATCGGCTTTGGGCGCTAAAGTCGTCATGGCAATCTATAAACAAAATCCGGATGGCATTTACCAGTCACACAGTCTTTAACATGGATTTAAGAATATCTGGTCATAAAACAACATGTTTCTTTATGATAATTAGAAACTTTACCAGGGTTTCTCGCGAAACATGGTAGCCTACTACTTCATCATATAACAACAAATATAAGCCAGCAACTTTTCACTTCTTCGTTCACAAAAGAAACATTGCTTACCACGGATGCACCAGCATTTAATTGCAATCATATATTCCTTCTCAGAGTCTACATCTGCCGAGATTTTACTGGCACCAGCTCTGACATGGATTGAAATTTCGTCGGGATTATCAGTCATATTTTCACAAGAATTTCGTATGCATTATTGTTTACAAACAAGCGACTCATATATTATGCAATCCTCAATAACAAAAAATGTGTAATTTTGAAATATCCAAATAAAAGTTTTTAGACAAGAGTTTAAAAGTGTGTGTCAGTGTTATTATTTATATTTTATAACTATGCTCATGTTTTGAGGAACCTAAAATCTCAAATCTTTAACATTTAATTATGGTCAAACATAATGCAACTTACGCTTAATGGTAGTTAAGATACACGTATGGAAATTATAAAACTAGCTTTCCTCGTTTATAAATATCCTCGTATCTTAATAAATACCATTATAGGCTCATTAAATGAGGTACAATTGAACTTCAAATTAGCTCTCATGAAACAAATGTAGATTTTGGCGTTCTCCGGTTTTCTTAGTATGATCTTCAAATGTTCATTAGATTATTTGGAGGTTATCCAAATATAGATATCTTTATTATGCTTCGACACAATTTCTAATGTATAACCTTTGCTTTTAATGTTACCAGATATTTAATTAACCACGAACATATCACAGAAGTCGTGTTAAGCTATCGTCTTTTATTCTCATAAAGATAAAATTTTAAAGTACGATTTATTGCTTTGAGATTACATTTACGAGAATTCAGATCTAATTGGGATTTGTAGCACCATTTAATTAATTTATTATCAATCGTATTGTAATGAATACGTAGCCAATAAATTCCAAGGGTTTTGTATAAATAAGCATGTCCTATGCGTTTATTCTTAGAAATAGCCTACATCATCAGTTTCGAACAGTAGCCAGCAACATGATGCTAATGGTCTTTACTTTGCTGGCAAGCTTTGTCTGTCTGCAACAAGCCAGCTGCTTTGGTAAGTAAGATAGGATACCTACATAGTATTCGTGAGAGATGGTTCCACTGGTTGTAGTTATAACCAATAATAAAGAGAACAAATTATTGAAAACACTTCTTCACACACATGCCGCAATATTATAGCTAAAACATACATTTCTTGTCTCTACGATTTGTTCGTATTTAGAGCAAAATGTCGTTTTTTAAGAAATTTTAGTTTCAAAGGGAAATACACAATTTTAGAAAATAATTTTATTAAAAGGACTGCAGAAATAGGT
Source organism: Ectobius pallidus (assembly GCA_964059195.1). Lineage (NCBI taxonomy): Eukaryota > Metazoa > Arthropoda > Insecta > Blattodea > Ectobiidae > Ectobius > Ectobius pallidus. The sequence continues at coordinate 19,393,823 of CAXKWD010000002.1, read as the reverse complement.
TATTGGAAGGTGCCAATACATTTTCCATAGGCTATGACGTAAAATTATTTCCACGGAGTCCTCCGGGAGGGACTATAACATTTACGACACGCCAAAGAATTCCAAGCCTAAATAAGGAACTGTGGATGAAATTCCTCGGTCTTTTGACGTTCAAGTAGCATACCAGAAACATCTGCGTACATTTAATTGTTATCAATTTGTAAAGAGATTTATACTTACTTGAAATTAATCAAAAGTCTAATAAAAAACTAATATCTACCAATCATTCGCTATGATAAGACGTTGCAGACTTTGAATGATTGGAGTGAAATTAAGTTCGTAAGTAATGTATTGAGCAGAACTAAATATCGTCTTGGCATACGTTTGTACTTCATCAGAAACGTAATTGCCGGTATCTACGCTGTGGACCTAATTTTAACTGCCCTATATATTTTTAATACGTACATGATAATAGTAGTAGTAGGAATAATAGTATTTGCAGTGGTTAAAATGAAGGAAATGGATGATCATTCATTTGTACGAAAGACAAAAGAACGTCAAAGGATAAATAGACGATGCTGGCGGGCTGATAATCTTTACAAGGCGTTAATGCATAACACCTATATATTTTACCTGTGTATAGAGGGAACATAGACAAACAACTTTTATTAAGAAATTTTTGCTTTATGACATAAAATGTGTTTGCTACAGGGCATTAAAGTCATTACAATTAGGTACTCATAAATCAATAATGAAGCATAATAAAGTTATAATTTTCGTTAAAATGACTTCATGCCTTCTTAGTAATCGTCTAAAACCAGATTCTTAATCATCCATCAACAGCTATACCATAATTTAGTGTTTCTATAATCTCAAAATTTACAGACTAATCACATGACTGGTCACCAGTGCATTAGTTATTCTAATCATTAATCCAGTGTTAACAAAGAAGTTCCTTTGTTTTGAACTTTTTTTCAAATGTTAGAAGGAGTGGTGGCAATTCTCTGGGAGATTTTATGTTGTAACAGAAATAATTGAATCCATAGAGCAAAAATCTCCTAATAAAAGTTGATTGCCTATGTCTCCCCTATACACAGGTAAAGTATTGCGGTATTATTCATTAACACCCTGTATAACGTGTTTGCACTTTTTTTTTTATCTTAACGCAGTCAGCTCATAAAACGCACATATCAGAGAGTTCAATTAAAGAATGTTTACGATTCTAAGTACCATAGAGTCTTTTTACTTAGTAGGTTCGATGAATCAAACCATTCGGAGTCCGTGAGACGAAAAGAAACCGTAAGTCTCGGGTTAAATGAGATATCTAATAAGATTGATATTTTTGTTGACAGAAAATGAAGTCTCTGCGCTTGGAATCAGCGATTCTCTTGGAGTTGCTGACCAAAATGGTAATGAAGGCATCTTTAGAGAAAAACGTTCACCTCAGAGAGGTTATGCATACAACATTCCAATTTTAAGAGATTCCAAAAATAACAGACATCTGGAAAGTAGTTTGGATGAGGATAGCTATGGGAATACTAAAATTCCGCACATAATAGACGCAATAGTAAACATAGTTATGGATGATAAGTATAATGCAGAGATTTATGAAAAATTGGCAAAGAAGTGTGATGAAAGCGTTATGAAAAAGGTGCATTGCCATCTACTGAAAATTAAGCATAGGATTATGGGGGGTATTATAAAAATACTGGGGAAACAGGAGGATCTGCAGTTTATTGTAGATATACTGGGGAATGTAATTAAAAAGATGAATCTAAACGGCGAATGCTGATAGAAATTAAAAGAATTGAATATATTAATTATTTTCACAACTGTAGCTAGTATCTGTAAGACATAGCACATTGAAACTTGCACTATGTACTACTCACAAGCAATAGGCTTACACCTCGCACTTAAATAATAAAGCTTAGCATTCATAAAACCACAAAATATTGTTTCTCTTGAACTAATTACTTGAGAATATTTTAGAAGAAAATATCCTCTGACACTAGGATTTAAACCCGTTCCCTTGCCGATGCTCTACCAACTAACCTAGCCAGAGTTGGATTCACGGTGTTAGATGGAATCTCTCTCCTATGATCATCCTTCCTAAAAATCTACCTCACTGAGAGATATTTACGTCATATGCAGTATTGTGAGCCAGACTAATTAGTGGTTTCGTGACCTGTTATTTACAGTAACATTTAAGATGTAAATATCAAACACTGGCTAACTCAATTGGGAGAACTTGGCATAGAAACCAAAGTCACGGGAATGAATCCCGGTGTCAGGATTGTTCCTCCTAAAATAGTCTTAATTATCCTTACCCAGGGCCGGATTTAAGAGTATGCCGCCTATAGGCTAAAGTCCATTTTCCGCCCCCTCTATAGTTCATATTTTTGTTTTATACAATAAAAGGATAGAGTTCATTGGTGTTTTCATCTTTTTTAAACATAAAGTTCAATTGTTTTATAGATAAAACTATAATTTTAATGGTTTACATAATAAATTATATATTCAAATTAGTTATCTACTTTCTTTTTTACTTACTTCTTTTAAGATTCGTTAAAAATGAAATGGGTTTCGAAGTTAATTAATTAATTTGTTCTTGGAGATCAGTGATCACAATTTTTAAACATATTTTTATTCATTCTTGTGTCCGACTTTAGCGTTGTGTACAAATATTTGAATAAAAACACTTTCTTAACGCACTTTATTTTACCTTAGTAAACTTCTGGACGGCCGTTTCGCAGGTGGTGTTCCTGCATCATCAGCAGAGTGCCAACTCTGTGATGGCACAGAGGGCAGATGCCAACAGAGTTGGCACTCTGCTGATGATGCAGGAACACCACCTGCGAAACGGCCGTCCAGAAGTTTACTAAGGTAAAATAAAGTGCGTTAAGAAAGTGTTTTTATTCACATATTTTTATATTTTAATGCTAATGACTAATATGTTTTGTGTAATTGAAGAACTGTGTTCAATTTGAATTAAGTTGTCCTACATGGTGAAATGAAATTACACAAAATGTAGTTAATTAATGGTTTATTTGTTGAAAATATACAAACTACTGTAAAAAACTCACCCCATGTAATCTTCATGTTTAAATTTTCATATCTTTCTTACGAGAATTCTGAATGGCAAACTTGTCATATGAAAGTGTTTTGTTGTATTTGCCTCAATACAAAGTAATGAAAGTGAGTTTAACTGTATTTCAGAACTACTTGTTCTTAACTTTTCTAAGGCAGGAAAAATTTAAGTAACATGTATTCTTAAATTCCCTTGCCATTCTCCTCAATTCTCCCATTCCTTTCCCCCTTCTTCTTGCCATCCCCTCGATATTGTCTAAATATGTCGTTCTGGGCCTTCCTCTTCCTCTCCTTCCCTCCTTTCTTGCTTCCATCACCTGTTTTGGCTTTCTCTCCTCTCCCATTCTTAACAAATGTCCGAACCATTTCATCTGCCTTTCCCTTAGTCTCTCCTCCACTGATTTCTGCTTCAGCTCGTCTCTGATCCTCTCATTCCGTATTCTATCCCTTCTTGTCTTTCCTACTATTCTTCGGTAGCATTTCATTTCTATTGCAGTAATGTTACTTATTCTCTCATTTGTAACTGGCCAACTTTCGCTCCCATACAACAGGGTTGGTTCTATGACTGTTTTATATACCTGTAATTTTGTTCTGGCTTGTATTTCTTTCTTCCCAAATATTATGTTGCTTAATAGCCTTCTTCGTTCTATTAAGTATTTCTTCCTTTATTATCCCATGGAGGAAATGGATCGAGGCAGACCCGACGCCGTGAGGCACAAGGGGAAGAGAAAGAAGAAGAAGAAGTATTCTTAAATTCGTACGGAAAATATTATTGTCTGAAATACTTCATTTTAACTTCTGAAGAAATTGCCAAACTGCCGACCCTGAAAATTTGCCGCTCTAGGCTGCAGCCTACTTAGCCTATTTAGAAATACGGCCCTGTCCTTACAAACTTCCAACTTTGGTTTAAGAAACCAACTTCTTATCATAGGTAATCCACGACAGATTACGAATTTATCGATAGGGTAAGGTGGTACATTTTCGAACACTTAACAAATATTCTTATTTTATGAACACAATAAACATAAGACAAGTCCAACTGTATTGTATTCACAAAGTTGGCAATGTAGTTGACCCTTCACAAAAATATCAAAGTCATACAGCTGTAATATTGGTCATGGGAATCGATCTTTCATTTCCAGAATATCGTTCGAAAATGTACCGCAGTAGGTAGGCCTACAATTCTAAACACCAGTGGGTACTATTTCGAACAGTGGCATTTTCAACGAACAAAGTGCTTTCTTCCAAATATGATTTTCTATTATTATTATTTATCAGTAATATGAGCGTAATAATGATGTGTCACGTTTTGAATAGGCAGATGACCGGAATGGGGCATGTGGTCAGCATGCCGACTCCTACGACAGTTATTGATGGCTTACTGAACCGGAGCCGCTACTTCTTTATGAATTAGCTCTTCGGTTGGTGTCAGGAGGCTGAATGCACCCCGTTCCAGATCACCCTACCTCAGAAAAATCCGAGGAGGTACCGGTGATCGAACCCAGTCAGGGTTCAGTGATCGTAGTCAGGAACCACTAGACCATACAGACGGTCTGTTATAACATCAAGAGCAATAATAAAAATACTTAACAGCTGCATGCTATTGTGTATTGCATAAAATGCTGAGATGTAATAACATTGCAGAGGAAGTCTTAGTTTATAACTCTTCGTTGAAATAATACCATTGTTGAAAGATGTATGAATACCATCCTTTTATATTTGACTTGCACAGTTAATAATAATAAACATGCAGAATGCTGTGATAGCAAAACAGCTTTTCCATGCAAGACTTAAGCAAGCGATCGCGGGTTAAAGTACTGTTCGAAATTGCACCTAAAATTTGTTCGTATTTGTACCTCGAGCTAGTTTTTCTAAATTACTTCATTGTTGAAATTCCGCTCACGAATGACTATTGTTGTGCCAATGACTTACGTATTAAAGACTACGCTATTTGTTGGTATGAGTTAAAAATTGGTCCTCAAAAATATATTCCAGTAACACAACGTGGAATTATAAGCAATTTTATAACGTCCCATTTTTCAAGCATGGAGTTCTTACCTTCGATTGGAAAATAATTTTTTATGGCCGAATGAGACAAGTCAAAACATCATTCTCGCGGATACAGGTCAACAAAACAATCAGTATGGACGCTATATAATTAAAAACAGGTTGGCTAACTTTTGAAACCCAAAAATGGATACGAATCTTAGTCCGTTAAGAATTGTACCATGTTCGAAAATGTACCACCTTACCCTATATTGGCGAGAAGACAGTTCGCAATCTCGAGTAAGATTTAATAAGAAAACTCCACTAATAAACTGTAACGGATTTCGTAAATAATAATTATTTTCTTAATTTTTGTCAATACGCTATCAGCCGTAAGATCACGGCATACTAGATGAATGAACTGTCCATAAATACTACAGAGACATTTTGACAATGGAAAAATGGGAAGCAATGGAAAGGTTTTGCAGCACTCCATAATTATGTAAAAGCACCTTTCACTATTGACTTGTATACTTGTATTTTTACTTCTCTATTTACAGGGTGTCCATGAAATGAATGTAGATTTATCGTTTGTTTTTATAGAAAACATTCATACGAATATTTTAATACAATGAATGTTGGGAAGGAATCGCGTTGTTATGGTGTAAACAGAAAAAGTGTTTCACATTGTTGAACACAATATGTAGTTTATTGCGTTAAATGTAAGAAAAACCAAACCTATTACATGTTGCTTTGGAGCAAAATTTTTTAACACAAAATTTTGTTTAGTATGTTCATTGTAAGAAAGCAGCATAAGACGCACTTTACGTTGAAGACAGAGCCTTGAAAGTTGGGTGAGTCTTATGGGCCATTCAGATAGAAAACGTAAACGTAAGAACGTAAACTTAAACGCAAACGTTAGCACGGCATTGAGCATTCGCAAAGAAAACATAAAATCAGGTAAACTGATGTAACCAAGTGCCAGTATGTTTTGGTTTAATCAGTTATGACTGCAATTATGATATGCAGAATATGTTTTTTTTTAAATTGATTTCCAAGTTAAGCTCCAGATTTATTCATTAAGCAGGGCTTACGGAAGAAGAAAGGTCTACCATCTCGGCCACCTGGGTCATTTTAATGGTCTAGTTGGATAAGCGAATGTAAATCAATATGTTTTTTGTCATAGCTACCTGTATTTTAATTTCCAAGGCCTTACAAGATCACAGTAAAACAATAGGCTATGTTGTCAAGATAACTGATTTTCATTTTTTTAATAAATTCTTTCGAATACGTATATTACCATAAAATAGGCACTAAATTGAGCATTACTCCGAAACAGGTCAACCGATTTTATCCATTATGAATAGATGTCTTCCCATGGACATTATAAATGTGTATACCAAGTTTCATAAAAATCCGGTAAAGCGTATTTGAGTTACCGCGTCTTTAAAATATACACTAAATTGGGTTTTACTCCGGTACCGGTCTACCGATTTGGTCCAATATCAGTAGACGTCTTTCCACGTACATTATAAATGGGTATACAAAATTTCAGGAAAATCCAATAAAGCATATTTGAGTTATCGCGACTTCTTATATATTAACATAAAAGCACTAAATTGGGCATTATTCCGGTATTGGCCAACCGATTTGGTCCAATATCAATAAACGTCTTCCCATGAACATTATAAATGCGTATACGAAGTTTCATAAATATCCGATAAAGCGTATTTGAGTTATTGCGCCTTTAAAGTAGACACTAAATTGGGTTTTACTCCGGTACCGGTCAACAGATTAGGTTCAAATTCAATAGGGCACTTCTCATGGACGTCATAAATGGGTACTAAATTGGGCATTACTCCGGTACCGGTGAACCGATTTGGTTCAATATCAATAGGGTTCTTCCCATGGACATTTTAAATGTGTTTTCCAAGTTTCATGAAAATCCGAAAAAGCGTATTTGAGTTATGGTGCGTACAGACACACGGACAGACGGACAGACAGACGGACAGACATTTTTTCGTCCACCACACAATCTCATAAAGTACCATACTGGCACTTAATAAACGTAGGTAACAACCAATCACAAACGAGAACGTGAACAACTGATAAAATGGCTGTAGCAAACGAAAATAATTTCATGTTTCTATTAAACATATGTAGGCCATTAAAAATTGAAATCATACAAGCGTATACAGGCACATAAAAATTAACATAATATTATATGGGGTGTAGTTCATTTCTTGGGAACTAATTTTCATATATTTTCCTTCAATGCCGCATCTTTATATAATGGATGCCCTTTATCATAACGAGGAGTTTCTCATTAATAGAATACTTCTTGGCTACTTCCACTTCCGTCTCCTGTTCTGTTCTCTGATTGGTTGCATCGTTATTGTTCGCATAAACGTAACGCAGAAGCTTGGTGTTTGCAAGCTTCTACGTTACGTTTAATTTTACGTTTAGGTTTCACGTTTACGTGATACATTGTGAATGGTCACAATGAAAAACATGGCCCCAAACTTTTATGTTTACGTTACGTTTACGGTTAATTTTCTATCTGAATGGCCCATAATGGTCCGAAGTGCCATGGTAAACAATGGTAAACAAAAAATATTAAAATTACGGTAAATATTGCCTGTAATACATACCATAATCGTAAAGTAGGTGTGTTAAGGAGAAGTTAGTTGCAAATTTTGGCACAGACTCTACAACAATCGGTAAAATGAGGTTACAGTGTGTCCAACTGAAAAGTTTTAAAACAAAGGACAGACACACCGGGTGAAAAGGGGGGTGTGAAGCTAAATACAACACATTATACTAATATACCTTTAATAACAATATGGTACAGTTTGGAGTTTGGAGTTTGTTTTTATCACTGCTTTCATCTGTAGCAACTGAAAACGGACCTTGAATAAGAGTCTGAACAATCTGAAAACTTGCTGAGTTCTTTGGAGGAAAAGTTCAGCTTAAATTTAGGTTTTTTAACGTATTATCTATTACATTCTTTTTTTCAAAATGACCTCCTCTTCACCCCTCATAGCCGTTCCGTTCCTCCCACAGTTTTAATTCTTTACTTTTTCTTTTTATAAGTTTACTTTCTGTTTCTACATTTATAATTGATTGTACGCATTATACAATAACATAAGAATACAAAACTCTGGATGTTTTCAGCTTAAATCTGTTCTCAACTCGCTGAAAAAAAAGGACAGCACTAAAAAAAAGGACAATTAAAGGACTTTTTTAATCAGGGTGTCCACCAAGTAATGCTGAAGAAATTCCCGACTTATTCCCTGATTTTCATTGATCATTTCCGAAATTCCCGACCAAAATATGATTATGAAGCACTTTCTAATAACTGTATAAGAAAAGTTATAGGATTATACATACTTTAAATAAGAAAAAGTTTTAGTAACAAAGTAATTTCAAACAATAATTACTTAGGGTATAACAGATACAAAAGTAAGGAACAGTAAAATCAATAAAATATACCTTCATATAGGCCTATTATTGTCTGGAAGTCTTTTTGATACCATTTATTTTTTCTTGAGCAACTTAATTTGTTCATCTAGACCAGCTGCAGCTTTTTCGGACTGTTAAGAGCAGTTTTCTTTTCTTCTCTTCTAGTTCTTATCTTCAGCTTTGCAATTTTTCGAATTTTCCCGGATATCTTAACAAATTCATTGGCTTTTCCCTGATTTTCCCGACCATACGAAATTCCCGGATTCCCGGATTTTCCCGACCAGTGGACACCCTGTTAATAGACACCATTTTAAAGGATAGTCCTTAAAAAAAGGATTGTTGGACTCACTGAGGTTAGCAGGAAGCCAGGTATACAATGCAAAGAGAAAGGAACGTTGGATTCTTTCCTACAAAAGGAGTTCTCTGTGAGGTGGTCTGAATGAAAAGGCAATGACCTCTAAAACGCCTGACATTGAGCAGTGAAAGCGATTTGCACTGAATCCATTGTAGAAAATCATGATTTGTGTATGCAATGAAGTATATTGCAGTAACAACAACCAATGTTTGTTAGGTTACACCGGGGTTCAATCCCCTGACTTCGGCTTTCCATGCCAAGTTCTCCCAACTGAGTTAGCCAGAGTTCGATAACACCATGTATTATTCAAAAGAAACAATATTTTGTGGTTTCATGAATAGATATTTACATCTTAAAAGTTACTGTACAATAACAGGTTACAAAATCACTAATTAGTGTGACTCACAATACTGCATATGACGTAAATGTCTCTCAGTGAGGTAGATTATTAGGAAGGATTATCATAGGAGAGAGATTCCATCTGGCGCCGTGGCTAGGTTAGTTGGTAGAGCATCGGCAAGGAAACGGTTTAAATCCTAGTGTCAGAGGATACTTTCTTCTAAAATATTCTCAAATAATTAGTTCAAGAGAAGCAATATATTGTGGTTTATTGAATGATAACCTTTATTATTTAAGTGCGAGATGTAAGCCTATTGCTTGTGGGTAGTACATAGTGCAAGTTTCAATGTGCTATGTCTTACAGATACTAGCTACAGTTGTGAAAATATTTAACATATGCAATCCTATTAAGTTCTATCAGCATTCATCCTTTAGATTCATCTTCTTAATAACATTAGCCAGAATATCTACAATAAACTGCAGATCTTCCTGCTTCCCCAGTATTTTTACAATACCCCCCATAATCCTATGCTTAATTTTCAGTAGATTGCAATGCACCTTTTTCATAACGCTTCCATCACACTTCTTCCCTAATTTTTCAATAATGTATGCAGCATGTTTCTCATCGTTGATTACGTTTTCTACTATGTCAATAAAATTATACAGAATTTCAGTATCCCCATCGCTATGCAGATCGGAACTACTTCCCAAATGTCCGTAATTTTTGGCATCTCTTAAAATTCCGTCGTACGTTGGAATGTTGTATGCATAACCCTTCTGAGGTGAACGTTTATGTCTAAAGATGCCTTCATTGCCATTTTGGTCAGCAACTCCAAGAAAATCGCTGATTCCAAGCGAAGAGACTTCATTTTCTGTCAACAAAAATAACAACCTCATTAGCAGGCTTTAAAACTTAGTGCCCGAACCCACAGAGGGAGTTGATTCCGGTTACCAACAACCTGAGTATAGGGGGTGGAGGGTGATTGCGTAGGCTGATAAGACAGTCATTGATAGTAGTACTGAGAAGTGAATGCTCTCGTAGTACGGTGCCTCTCAAATTGGTCAACAGTGTATCTTGTCATTGTGCGTGTTTATAAATTTATAATACGTGTTCGGCACGCCGAAAGTAAAGTGTTCTAAAACGCAAACATATATTGAAACATTTGGGAGGGACTATTATACACAAACAGGAGAAAGTATCGTTTTTCATGCTTGTAATGTGAGTTTAGATAATGAGAAGTTATTTTGTGGTCTTCCTATATCTGTATTGCCGGTTTGTTTACTATCGCGTGAACTAGCATATGGTAGCTAGGGCATACGCCGAGCAAAGTCTTTACAGTACGGTTGCTGTTAACATATTCGATCGGGCACTAAGTTTTAAAGCCTGCTCATTAGGTATCTCAATTTAACCCGAGACTTACGGTTTCTTTTCGTCTCACGGACTCTGAATGACTGGATTCATCGAACCTACTAAGCAAAATTACTTTACGTTACTTGGAATCGTAAACACTGTTTAATAGAACTGTCTCCGTCTATATAAATTTTATGAGCTGAGTCCGTTAAAATAAAAAAGTCCAAGCACGTTATACAGATCAAGCATTATATATTATACAGATCTTCAGGATACCATTCAATTCCAAACAACAAATATCATTTATATATGTTACAAATAGCAAAGGCCCAAGTACAGACCCCTGAGGGACTCCTAGTTACATTCGCTACACTACTTTTAATATTGTTAATTTTTGTTGTATTGTTTTCTATTGGAAAGGTAACTTCTGAAGTAATCTACACCATTTCAACCTCAATTTCGGAAAAGGTAATTTCAATTTCGGAAAAAGTAATTTCAAATTCGGAAAAAGTCATCTCAATTTCGGAAAAAGTAACTTCAATTTCGGAAATACGAGGGCTATGTTTTAAAACATTCGATGGGGCATAAAATGAAAACCACAGTGAAAATCAAAACTGTTTTATTTGGAACATTTAGGTACACCTTCTAGCTACTTCTCTACATAATCTCGCTCCGATTGAGTCATTTGTCCTAGCGTGGTACCAACTTTACTATACCCTCTTCATATCCCTCGTATTTCCGAAATTGAAGTTACTTTTTCCGAAATTGAAATTACTTTTTCCGAAATTGGAATTACGTTTTCCGAAATTGGAATTACTTTTTCCGAAATTGAAATTACTTTTTCCGAAATTGAGGTTGAAAAGGTGTAGACAAATGCCTCTAACTTAATTTATGCAACAATCACAAGTGATTAACAGTATCAAATGCTTTCTGTAGATCAATAAACATCAACGTATAATCTGTTGATCTGTAGATCAAGATTCTGGTTGGATTCATCGAACCTACTAAGTAAAATGACTTTATGTTACTTGGAATCGTAAACATTCTTTAATAGAACTGTCTCCTTCTATGTAAATTTTATGAGCTGAGTCCGTTAAGATAAAAAAGTGCAGACACGTTATACAGGGTGTTAATGAAAAATATCGAAATACTTTACCTGTGTATAAAGGGGACTTTTTTTTTTTAACCGCCTTCCACCTCTGGATTACCGAGCCATAGGCTATATCTCCGGGCCAACAACCGATTTCGCATTTGTTCTAAGATCGTCGCGTCACCTTCTCTTGATCATAAAACACAGGGAAACTGTTTGATGAATTGACTGTAGACTTAGACAAGGACCTAGACAAGCAACCTTTATTACGAGATTTTTGCTCTATGGATTCAATTTTTCCTGTTTTAACATATAATCCCCCAGAGCATGGCCGCCACTGGTTCTAACATTTGAAAAAATATTCAGAACAAACTAACTTCTTTGTTAACATTGGAGTAGTCATTAAAATAACTAATGCAGTGGCGGCCAGTCATGTGATTAGTCTGTAAATTTTGTAGATTATGGAAACACTAATTCATGATATAGCTGTTGATGGATAATTAAGAATCAAGTTTTTGCCGATCACTATGAAGGCATGAAGTCAATTTAACGAAAATGTTACTCCTTTTAAGCTTCATTATTGACTTATGAGTACCAAATAGTAATGACTTTAATGCCCTGTAGCATATACATTTTACGTCATAGAGCAAAATCTCTTAATACAAGTTGTTTGTCTATGTCCCCTCTATAAACAGGTAAAATATTTCGGTGTTATTCATTAACACCCTGTAAATATTATCAACCCGCCAGCATTCCCTATTTAACCTTTGTCGTTCTCTTGTCTTTCGTATAAATGAATAATTATCCATTTCCTTCACTACAAGTACTATTATTCCTACTACTATCATGTACGTATCAAAAATTTACAATATTAAAAATAACAGCAATAACTATTCGGGCAGTAAACATTCTTTCCACAACGTAGATACCGGCAATTACTTTTCTGATAAAGTACAAACGTATGCCAAGACAATATTTAGTTTTGCTTAAAACATTACTTACGAACTTAATTTCTGCCCATTTATTCATTTCTAGAACTCTTTAACATAGCGAAGGACTGTTAAAATTTAATATTAGCTTATTAATTGACTTCTGTATAATTTTAAGGGAGTTTTAAATTTCTTTAAAATTATATCACAATTAAATGTAAGCAGATGTTTCTGGCATGTTACTTGAACGTCAAAAGGATGAGGAATTTCATCCACAGGCCCTAATTTAGGATTGGAATTCTTTAGCATGCCATGAATGTACGACAAAGGCCCCCAGGTTAAAGTCCCTCCCGGAAGACTCCGTGCACGAACTTTTACGTCATGAAGAAAATGGGATTGGCAACTTTCAATAACCTAGGACTGAAGTCCGTTTAATAAAATTTTTTTCTACAATTCTGTATATCCCTTTAAAACTGAAATTTCCATAAAAAATAACCATTTTGTTCTAAAAACGAAAATATCGTAAAGACAAGAAATGCATTTTTTTCGCTATAATTTTGCGGCGTGTGTGCGAAGATGAGTTTTGAATAAAATGTGTTCTCTTTATTAATTGATATAACTACAACCAGTGGAACCATCTCTCACGAATACTAGGTATCCTATCTTACTTACCAAAGCAATTGGCTTGTTGCAGACAGACAATACTTGCCAGCAATGTAAAGACCATTAGCATCATGTTGCTGGCTACTGTTCGAAACTGGTGTAGGCTATTTCTGAGAATAAACGCATAGGACATGCTTATTTATACAAAACACTTGGAATTTATTGGCTAATTGGAATAGAACCAATCGATTTATTCTTTACAATACGATTGATGATAAATTAATTAAATTGAGCTATAAATCCCGATTAGATCTGAATTCTCGTAAATGTAATCTCAAACCTATAAATCGTACTTTAAAATTTATCTTTACGAGAATAAAAGACGATAGCTTAACACGACTTCCATGATAAGTATGTTGTTAATTAAATATCTAGAAACATTAAAAGGAAAGGTTATACATTAAAAATTGTGTCGAAGCATAATAAAGATATCTATATTTGGATAACCTCCAAATAATCTAATGTGCATATGAAGATCACAGAATGAAAAGAGAGAACGCCAAACCTTACATTTGTTTCAGGAGAGCTAATTTGAAGTTCAATTGTACCTTATTTAACGAGACTATAATGACATTTATTAAGATACGAATATATTTATAAACGAGAAAAGCTAGTTTTATAATTTTCATACAAGTACCTTAAGTTCCATTAAAATCAAGTTGCATACGATTGGTTTTGATCGACCAATATTAAATGTTTAATTTTTGAGATTTTAGATTTACTCAAACAAACGGCGAGGCAATAGAAAATTCCTAAGCAAGCTAAAGAAATATTATATATTTTATGGAACCCGGAGGTTCATTACCGCGATCACATGAACCCGCCATTCAACCCTATTCTGTGCTAACTCCATCCAGCCATCCCTCTCAAACCCTACTTCCCTTAAAATCCATCCTATTATTGTCCTCTCACCTACGTCTAGGTCTTTCAAGTAGTCTTTTCTCTTCGGGTCTCCCAGTCAATACTTTTGAGATATGTCTTTCCTCCCCCATGTGCGCAACATGTCCAGCCCATATCATCCTCCGTGATTTAATTACCCTTTCTATATTCGGTGACGAGTACAGGTTATGAAGCTCATCGTTATGCAGTTTTCTGCAGTCCCCATTTTAACTCTTTTAGGCCCAAATATTTTCCTAAGGCCCCTGTTTTCGAACACTCTCAGATTATGTTCTTCCCGAAGAGTAAGCGACCATGTCTCACATCCATATGGTATAACCGGCTGTGTCATTATTGTCTTATAAATTTTTATTTTTACAATTAAAGAAAAAACGTGTTAGTTTTTCCCCCACCTCACAGTACCTTATTCCCTTAACTACGTGGTTACAATAGAAGTCGTATTCAGCTATCGTCTTTCATAACGCATAAAGATAAAGATTAAATCTACGATTTATAGCTTTTAGTTAAATTTACGACGATTCATAATTATTATCTAATCTGCATTTCATAGCACAGCTTAATTTATTTGTTATCAATCGCAATTAATATTGAAGTAATCGATCTAGGTTCATTAAAATTAAACTGTTTTAACAAAATGTAAAACTGACGGAAGTAACTTACTTCAATTTTGGGCTTACAACAAACAAACAAGAAATAGTTTTAAAAGCAGATGTATTAGAACTGGAAAAAGTAGCCCTTATTGGAGAGATATTAGCCTAGTAGTGGGCCGTTTTCTTAAAATAGATGTTACTTTAGTATTTGGGTGGCCAAGTAGTGTAACATTCTATAAAACCTTTGCATACACTATTATACACTATTAACAGTGTAGGAGCCAAAAGTGCTTTTCTACAACAACAAAAGCTGTCAGAATAATGAAAAATTGTGATTCTCGTCAACACTGTCAACCTATTTTTAATGAATTTGGAATTTTAACTGTGGCGTGTCTGTAGTTTTAGCAAGTTACTTTTTGTACATGTGCATCACAGAAATGAGCTTTTATCTGATATTATACACTCCCACGATACACAGGGAAGAAATAATTTTGGGAAAAGGTAATCTGCGCCACTTCTACCTTTTCCCCAACCTACACGATGTAAACTGCGCCACCGACATTTAAATGGCGTCACCGTCATACTAACGCACTAGCATTTTCCTTTCCACTTCACCAAACTTAGGAATGGCTATGAAATTGCATAGATGTGGTTAAAAATGTTAGTCTTCGTAGCTTTGTCATTTTTAAATATGTTAAAAACAATACCCTAATTTCTTATGCATGAACGCTTCGTCACTTTTAAAATTCTTAAAAACACTACCCTAATTTTTTTACATGAGCACTTTGTTCTCATATGACGCCTTCTTAATACAATCAAAACGGGATATTTCATTGTTTATATACTCGTATTGTTCTCTCCACTTGAGTAGACGAGAATACTTGCCATTTATTTTAGCTGTTTTTCTTACAGGTATCCCTTATTCAATATTTCTCAGTTTTATGTAGGCACTTGTTTGGAACTGGAGAAGTGCATCTAACACAAGGAAGATGTTGGGAGAAGCGTGGTAGAACATCGAATTATATTACCTACATATAATTACCTACATATTTCCGTGGCGCAGTTTACATATCTGTGTGTCGCAGTTTACATATCTAATTTTTATTCTATTTCAAATCTCTTGATTCTCACTTATATTTTGATGTGAAACTGTATAATAAATTACCTTTAGATTTAAGACGAAATGACAATTTGAATGATTTTAAATACAGAGTTTAAAATATTATCAAACAGCTAAACTTTTATACTGAACAGGAATATTTAGAGACTCATTTTTTTTATGACTAGCTGACGAAAACTATTGCATTATATGCTTAATGGTTAAATAAATAAAAGAGGTGTGGATTTGCCTTCCTTTGTACCCTTATCTCTTTCATCCTATTACTGTGGGCTTCCTTTCTCTCTTTAGATCACGTTGTTCCAGTCTTCCTCTTTGGCTTTTCCTCTTTGTCAACTTGCCATTTGTAAATTTTGGTCCTGAAGATTTTCCGGTTTTGAACATCTGTTTTTAATGTGCTAGTTTCAGATCGGTTTTGATTTCGCCGATCCACTTCATAGTGTCTATTTTCGCTTTACTCCTGTTTTCGTAGAATTAGACTATTTGTTTTGTAAGTCTGTCTGGGTTCATTTTTTTAATGTGCCCGTAGAACAGACATGGGCAAACCCCTATCCATTGACACGCAACCCGCAAACTTTTGTCAACTTACACATAGTTCGAAAAGAACGGGTAGATGGAGACACAAACAGACAATAAGTGCAGTGGCGGTTGCTCATTCTTAGGGAAACACTAATTTCACTTTATAATGTACACTACAAGAAACAAATAATACAAACAATTTTGTATTTTTAATTATTCTTTTACGTGTGCAATTATTTCATTATACAAAGGCTTAGAATGTGCCATAACGCCTTTCAATCGGAACTGTGTCGCGACCCGTCACTGCTTGCAAAGAGATTATGACTCGTACATGGGAATAATCCACCACGTACACCGAATGTCCACAATGCCATCTTGTGTGTTATGCGGGAAGGTGAAGAACCACAAGTGGTTCGAGAACCAGTAAATGCCCATGTATGCCGTAGAATTTCAATCTGCGTTTTCTAATGTCACTGTGAATATTTGTATATTGTTTGATTTCCTGTTTGCCTCTGAGTCGGTACTGTTCGTCTGCGAGTTTTGGGCCTAAATTTTTCTTATGATTTTGCTTTCATTTTTCTCAAAGTTTTCAATAATAATAATTATTATTATTGTTAATATTATTAATAATAATAATTATTATTATTAGTATTAATATTATTAATAATTATTATTATTGTTATTATTATCATCATCATCATCATCATTACCTTTCAACTCTCTCGAAAGTAAGAGCGAGACAGAAAGTTTCTGTACTAGACACGTTGTAATCTTTTGGAATTGTGAATCGTATGAAATAACTATTCATAAGGTTTTCCGGGAGGTCGGGTTCTAGCATTCAAAGAAAACCGCTCAAAATTATTCTTCACCTATTCACCCATTCTGCTGTATTACTATAGCCATCCTACAAGTTTGACTCGTTGCAAAATGAAAAAGTAGAAAGGTTGAGTGAGACTGAAAAAAATCAATGCCATAGCCGAGATTTAAACCAGGATCTCCACCTATCCGTACCGCTGCTCTACCATTGAGCTACCATGGCACCGTGCCGGTTCGACATTAAATTCTCTAACTGACTCACATATCCCAGTAGTTGTTTTATCTTCCGCCATACTACAATAAGCTTATTATAATACGAGGCGCGTCCATAAAATAAGTTTCCCTGAGACCGATTACAGAAACAAGAGAGTTTATTGCAACATATATAGCAAGTGTTCAGCTATTTTTCAACATTTTCGCCACCGGAATTGAGACATTTTCATACCGTGGGATCAACGTTTGAATACCTGTGTTGGAGAACCATTTCCGCCTCTCTCTCATTCTCTGTAATTTCTTGAGGTGTAGGAAAATATGGAAATCACTGGTAGCGAAGTCCGGGCTGTAGGGTTGATGTTTCAACACCTCCTAGCAAGTCTCCGGCAAAAGTTCGTCTGGAAGGTGTATCGTATCTTAATAAATGACAACACTTCTTTCATTCCTAAACATTAAAAAATATCATCTAATATATAAAATCGAAAGTGTGTATGTATGTATGTATGTTTGTTCCTTATACAAATCTACATTTCTTTACCAATTTACACGACATTTTGCACACATACCCAGTTAAGCCCGGGAAGTATAGCTGTCAACATTAAAATTGAAACAAATCAGTCCTTCCCTTGAAAATTATATAATTTCTGAGAATATTATGCAAAAAAAATGAAATCCCATTCAGTTGTCAAGACAACAGTGTATTGTTTACACAGTTCACATGGGGCTCTGGACACTACATAATAATTTATTGGACTTTAACGAATTCTGATGCTAACGTTTTGTGAAAATAATTCTTGAATAAAATCCACGAGAATAAAGCACATTGTAATGCAGTCACATAACTTTCTCTACCCTCGACACAAGAAATATTTTCTCACTTCACATTTTGATGTAGAATAAGAGGTCGTATTGCTGGGATAACTTAAGTGTGTGAGTATGCTATATCAGAAGTAGGTAAACAATCCTTTCCGCTTATACGTTATCCATAGCTGTATGCTTTGTATTAGTTGAGAAATAAGGATGTTTATCATAGGCCCTAAGCATGGGATGGAACATTTTGAGTCCTATGCTCGCAGTATTTTATGTCCCGGGTTTTAGGGGAGGAAAGTATGAAAGTGATACTGCATTTCTCTTATTTCAGAACCGAAACGGTTGTATGGTAACATGAGAATGAGAAATAAAATTTTCCGTCAAGTCAATACAATCTTATTTAATTTATGTTTCTTCTTATTTCAAATCCTCCCAAGCATGATGTGTAGAAGCAACGGAATGCAGCTTTCGACATCCTCTATGAGCCATAAAAAGCTATATCTAGCGTTTTCTGATGGAATAGTTTGAGTGTGATAAATCTTTTTCTTCATTTCAAGTTTTACATACATATTATATAAGCACCTAGAGTTTCAAAATCGAAAGTCCTCCAAAAGTTAATTTCAAATTACAAAATACAAAGCCCGGGCGACGCCGGGCCTTTTCAGCTAGTATCTTATATAAGAAAGGAAGGAAAACTTTTAAAAAGAATTGGCAAGTTTATAAACCCAGACCTATGAAACTATTTTAAACGGAGGCTTGAAAATTTCTACGTATATCCTCCATATGCTTAACCAACCCTTGTAGTATATTTATGAATCTAGTTTCATTTCATCAGTTTAAAGAAAAATATAACAAATGTATAAAATCTATCACACAAAAAATAGTGAAATTTAGAATATAAAAAATAAATGTAGAATCAAAGTAATTCTATCAGTTCTTCATTGCCATATGTTTAAACGGTAAGCAAGATTTCAGCACTCTAGCTCTAATAATAATTGTGAGTTGAGCGTACAAACGTACATGAAAATGTAGTTTTGAGATATTTGCGATACAATTTTTTTTTATGATTGTTATTATTATCTTCTTTCTCTGCCTCTTTCTTTCTCTCGCATTGCCTTTTCTTGATCCTAGCTTCCTTTGTACTTTCCTGGACAGCTCCTTATGCCTACTGGATGCAGTTCTTGTCGATCATTTGAAATTCTTTTCCTGATTTTAAAGGAATGCAAATTCCATTTAAATGTAGCCCTATTTTTAAGTAAGCACAATATTGCATAACCCTATAAAAGTGTAGGTCTATATAAGATAGGGCTATTCTTGTTCAATTATTCGTTACTTAGTTAGCTACCCAATGACAATAGACAATTCCTCAGCAAACTTTTTTATGGAACCCAAAGGTTCATTGCCGCTTTCACATGTGTCCGCCATTCAACCCTATCCTGTGCTAACCCCATACGACCATCCCTCGCAAATCTTACTTCCCTTAAATCTATCCTAATATTGTCCTCTCTCTTCTGTCTTGGTATTCCTAGTGGTCTATTACCTTCGGGTCTCTCAATCAATATTATTGAGATATGTCTTTCCTACCCCATGTACGCAACATATCCAGCCCACTTCATCCTCCGTGATTTAATTACCCTTACTATATCCGGTAACAAGTACAGGTTATGAAGCTCGTCGTTATGCAGTTTTATCCAGTCCACATGTCCACCTCTCTTAAGCCCAAATATTTTCCTAAGCCCCCTGTTTTCGAACACTCTCAGATTATGTTATTCCTGAAGAGTAAATGACCATGTCTCATATTCATCTCTATCTCTTCTCTATATATATAAAAGGCTTTGTCCTGACTGACTGACTGACTGACAGGAATCAACGTACAGCCTAAACTATAACAGGTACAGACTTGCAATTTTGATAGTACCTTCGTTTCATAATGTAGATGCTCACTAAGAAAGGACTTTGAAAAATTCTGATTCTAAATGTCAAAAATTAAATGTTTTTGAAAATACTTAATCCCTTTTTACATAGAATTGTCAATTCCAAATCACAGAATATATTGTTGCCAAATGGTATCAGATGGGCTTGGAAAAAACAAATGAAATGCACTTTGACAAATAAGAGAAGTTATCAAAATAATTCATGTTATAAATAAATATTACAGAATGAAATACACTAAAATAATGGAATCACATAACTTTCTCTACCCTGGACATAGAGAAAACAAAACGAGGTATGGTAATGTGTATATTATTATATTATATCGCAGGTTTTTGGAGAGAAAAGTATGAAAGTGATAATGCTTTCTGTTTAATTTCATCCCTAAAACGCGTTTATGGTAACATAAGAGTGGGAAATTTCCCGCCTCGATATTACAATTTTATGTTACAGGAATTTATGTTTCTTCTTATTTAAACCTCTACCAGGCTTGCTGTGCACTGTACAAGCGATGGGATGCAAAATTCTAGATCCTCTATGAGCCATAAAAAATTATATCAAGCGTTTTCTGAGGGAATAGTTTGAGTGTTTGAGTGTTCGTCGTTCTTCCTATTTCAAATTATAAATGCCTATATAAGGACCTAGAATTTAAAATTGAAAATCCTTCGTAAATTAATTTCCAATTACAAAATACAAAACCTGGGCGACGCCGGGTCTTTTAAGCTAGTATATATATAAGAGGCTTTGTCCTGACTGACTGAATGACTGACTGACTGACAGAGAATCAACGTACAGCCTAAACTATAACAGGTGGAGACTTGGAATTTTGACAGCACCTTCGTTTCATAATGTAGGTGCTCACTAAGAAAGGATTTTGAAAAATTTTGATTTTAAATGCCAAAAATCAAATATTTTTGAGAATACTTAATCCCTTTTTACACAGAATTATCCAGTCCAAATCACATTTGACATTAAAACATATTGTTGCCAGTGGGTCTCAGATGGGTTTGGAAAAAAATGAAAGTAGAATAAATTTGACAAATGAGAAAGACAAATGAGAGAACTATCAATATCCACGAAAATAATGCAGTCACATAACTTTCTTTACCCTGGACATAGAGAAAACAATACGAGGTATGGTAATATATATATTGTATCACAGAATGAAATCCACGAAAATAATGCATTCACATAACTTCCTCTAGCCTGGAAATAGAGAAAACAATACGAGGTAAGGTAATATGTTTTGAGAAGAGAAGTATGAAAATGAAATTGCATTTCTGTTTAATTTCATCCCCAAAACGGTTTTATGGTAACATGACAGTGAGAAACAAAACTTTCAGCCACGATAATACAATTTTATGTTACCGGAATTTCTGTTTCTTCTTATTAGAACCCCTACCGGGCTTGCTGTGTACTGTACCTGTACAAGCGATGGAATGCAAAATTCAACATCCCAAAATTCTACATATAGCCATATAAGCTATATCAAGCATTTTCTTAGGGGATAGTTTGAGTGTGATAAGTCGTTCTTCCTATTTCAAATTATAAATACCTATATAAGGACCTAGAATTTAAAAATCTAAAGTCCTACATAAGTTAATTTCCAATTACAAAATAAAAAACCCGGTCGACGCCGGGCATTTTAAGCTAGTATAGTATAACCGGCAGGTTGTTTATTGCCTTATAAATTTTTATTTCTAGATTTCAACAAACAAAAATGTGTTTTTTTTCCCCATCTCAGAGGACCTTATGCCTTCTTTCACCTCGGAATACCTTATTCCCTTAACTACGTACTTATCATAGCAGTCGTATTCAGTTATCGTCTTTCATAGCTCGTAAAGATAAAAACTAAATGTGCGATTTATAGTTTTACGCGAATTTAGATCTGATCGGGATTTAATAGCAAAACTTAATTAACTTATCAATCATAACTTAATGCTGAAAAATCGATCGGTACTTTTCCACACAGCCAGAAATTTCCACGGGTTTTGTATAAATAAGGTATGCGTTTCTTCTCAACCACAGATCAATTTCTTGTCTATAGCAAACATGCTGCTAATTGTATTAACTTTGCTGGCAAGCTTCGGCTGTCTGCAACAAGCAAACTGCTTTGGTAAGTGACCTACAACTAGGAATCCTGCGAATAAAAACTTTTTGCACTCCTTAGCTAGTAAGTGGTACTTACGAACGTTGTTTACATGGCTCGTAAGTTGACATTCCCACACAGTCTTGTTGCTAAGGCCGGTTGCGATGAGGTTAAATTACTTACGGTCCAAGCGATACGTCATAATTCATTACGATACACTTCATAATACAAGCCTTTATGGGCACGGCCCCCAGGACAAATATTCGGTTCCCATAACAACAAACACATGCGAATCACTTTCTGAAATAAACATCTATTTTCAAGAATGTATTTACATAACATTTTCAGGTAATATCACAATTAATATAATTAAATTGATATAAATAATCATCGTGCAAAAAATAGCATGCAACACACGGGCCGTAAAGGCATTTACGGGTCTCGAAACCTTAAAAACCCTCGGCTGCGCCTCGGGTTTTCAATCTGTTTCCTCGACCCGTAAACGTGCCTTACGGCACTTGTATCGCAATATACTATTAAAGTCTTACATTTTGCAAATCTTAATCATTCTTACTACAGTGTCTTTCACGTACGATTTGGCCAATCATGCGGGTTTCTGCGTCGCTGCTGCCACAGCTCAACTCCCGAGCGATCGGGTGAAATATGTACACAAATAAAGCCGCTAACGGTGTAACTATACAGGTTCTCACATTTACAGTTGGAATTACAATGAAAATAACCACAAACCTCATCACAAGAGATGTTGATAATGTTCTCTTCTTACATACACACATCACTGGCACCTTTTTGAGGAAATTTTGTTTCACGCGGCGGTATCAAACCCGACCGCAGTCGATGGGTTTTTCAGGACGTAAAAATCCTGGCCACGGAGTCCTCCGGGAGGGACATTAAGCTGGGGGTCCCGTGTCGTAGATTTACGGCACGTAAAAGAACTCCAAGCCTAAATTAGAGCCTCTGGACAAAATTTATCGGCCCTTTCACGTCACGTCCTGAGGGGGGGTTGAGAGGCGACGGGCTTACCATCTGTCCCTCTGCCCTCTCTCGGAAAATAAGCGTAACAAACTTCATAGGCTATAGGTAACAGAAACCTCCACTTGGAGGCCCCTTCGCCCCTACATAGGGGGCTATAGGGTTTCAGTCAGGTAGTCAGTTGTTTCACGCGCATAAGTTCAGCTTCCGAGATACAGTTAATCTCTCTTGTGATATTGTCTTTAAGTTCTTTTAATGTATGGGGTTTGAACTATAACCTGTATTTTTCAAGTTCCCCCATAAATTATAGTCATATACTGTTAGCATGGTCCAGTTTGAAAGCTGCTGTTACATGTAATTTGTCTGTACAATTGTCACAGATTTTAGAAATACAGGGAAACTTTATCACAAACAGAATATCGTCTTCACCAGCTACAGAACAGTATGACTAAGAATCTACATGTTACAATGTTAACACCATATTTTCAGTGACACTTCCGCGAGATACGTAGTTCATGACGCCTTTAACTTGAACGATATGCCTATATAAGTGACAAACTTGTCCTAACTGCAACAATTTCAATTGTAAACACTACAATGTGTAAATTGCATTATTATGTAAATATATATCTTGTTAAATGTAGCCAGATACAATAAAAAGTATATAAAAGTGCTACTAATTTGTATTTAAATAATTTTCTATTTAAGATTCATTATTCTCAATTTGAAATTGTTTTGTCTCAACTTGAAATTGTTTGGGCTCAATTTGAAATTATTTGGCCTCATTTGGAAATTGTTTGTCTCATTTTGAGACTGTTTGTTCTCATTTTGAGATTGTTTGATCTCATTTTGAGATTGTTTGATCTCATTTTGAAATTGTTTTACTCATTTGGAAATTGTATGGTCTCATTTTGAGGTTGTTTGGACTCAATTTTAATTTTTTTTTACCTTATTTAAAAATTGTTTGGTCTCATTTTGAGATTGTTTGGTCTCATTTTGAGATTGTTTGACCTCATTTTGAGATTGTTTGACCTCATTTTGAGATTGTTTGATCTCATTTTGAAATAGTTTGGTCTCATTTTGAAAATTTTTACTCATTTGGAAATTGTTCGGTCTGATTTTAAGATTGTTTGGCATCAACTTAAAGCCCGAAAGATATAGTAAATTCGATGAACCTACACTTCGAAGTCCGTGAGACGGAAAGAAACCACATACTCTTACGGTTAAATTGAGATAGTCTAATGAATTAGATTATTATTTTTGTTGACAGAAGATGAAATCTCCTCGCTTGGAATCAGCGATTTTTTTGGAATTGCTGACCCCAGTGGTAATGAAGACATCTTTGGAGATAAACTTTTACCTCAGATGGGTTCCAAATACATCATTCCTACGTTCGACGGAATTTTAAGAAATGTCCTTAATAATACTTCGGAAGATAAACCAAGACCTGAAGATAAACCAAGCCCTGGAAGTAAACCTGAAAAGGATGAATGCTTTATGAAAAGACTGTTATGCATTGGGCTAAAAATTCAGAAGGAGATTCTGGAGGTTATTATAAAAGTAATGGGGGTTATAATCGAACGGATCAACCAAAACGGCAATTGCTGTTCCATCTGAACAGGATTGCATATATTAATTATTTTCACAACTGTATCTGTAAGGCATATGTCACATTGAAACTTGCACGATTTAATACCCACAAGCAATAGGCTTACACCTCGCACTTAAATAATAAAGCTTAGCATTCACAAAACCACAACATATTGTTTTTGTTGAACTAATTACATGAGAATATTTTAGCACAAAATTTCCTCTGACACT
This sequence comes from Ectobius pallidus, assembly GCA_964059195.1. Lineage (NCBI taxonomy): Eukaryota > Metazoa > Arthropoda > Insecta > Blattodea > Ectobiidae > Ectobius > Ectobius pallidus. Next base: position 19,368,788 of record CAXKWD010000002.1, on the reverse strand, counting down.
AGGATTTAAACCCGTGATCCTTTGGTTTCCTTGCCGATGCTTTACCAATTAAGCCTAGCCAGAGTTCGATTCACGGCGTCAGATGGAATCTCTCTCCTATCATCATCCTTCCTATTGGTCTAATTCACTGAGAGATATTTACGTCATATGCAGTATTGTGAGTCACACTAATTAGTGATTTTGTGGCCTTTTATTGCACAGTAACATTTAAGATGTAAATATGTATTCATGAAACAACATAATATTTATTTTGTTGAATCTTATGTGGTAATAACCGGGGTGCGCGGGCAAAGAGAGTTAAGTCCACTATCCTAAAAAATTGAGATATGTCCATAGAGTTATAGATAAAAATGTTCTCTACATTTGTGTTTATTATAGTAAGTCATATTCAAAATTGTACGGTAGTTATGGATGTGTGCCTCATGGGTTTATCCATATCTAAAGCTATGTTGGGCTGGTATAGTGGGTTAAGTCACTCCAATTCTCAGTAACAAGAAAGTGGACTTAACTCTCTTTGCCCGCGCACCCCGGATTATCATACACTGGCTAATTCAATTGGGAGAACTTGCCATGGAAAGCCAAAGTCACAGGTAGGCTATTAATCTCGGTGTCAGGAATTTTCCTCCTAAAATATTCCAATTATCCTTACCAACTTCCAAGTTTGGCTTAAGAAACCAACTTCTTATCATAGGTAATCTACGAGAGATACGAGTTTATGGATCCTATATTAGCGAGAACGTAGTTCGTAACCTCGAGTAGGATTTTAAAAGAAAACTCCACTAATAAACTGTAACGGATTTCGTAAATAATAATTATTTTCTTACTTTGTTGTCGATACTCGTCAGCCGTAAGATCACGGCATACTAGATGAATGAACAGTCAACAAATCGATTCGATGAATCGATCCGAATTCCCAATGTTACCAATAGTGCGCATCATAAAATTGAGGGCGTCGTGGTAGTTGCTTACATCAAAAAGCTATAAAAGCACACAAACTGGCTTGCACCGAATCAAACTTGTGCTTCTAATAAATGTACATTTATATTATTTCAATTTCCATACAAGTTATGTTGTATATAACAATGCTTTTGTGCTACTTAATGGCAGCATGTGACGTAGTAATTTACCGCACATTGATGCCTTATGTGTCCAGTAACGATAATCCGTTTTATCAGATAACATTGCATCCTTGCGATGCATGGATGAATATTATAACGTGATTGGTCTATATCCGAGGAATTGCTAAAAATTAATGGTCAATATCAAACACGCGGCGTACGAGTAGAATGATCCAACTAATTTAGTATTTTCGGATTTTAATGGAATTAATTATATAAATATTATTTGTTCATTTGCATTAAAGAAAACTGTAAGTTGGAATCCACATGGGTTATAGCAATTTATGAAATATGTTGATAAAAGTAAATGAGCCCATATAAATATATAAAATTATGACAGAAATTTTGGTTGTACAATACACAATTCAATAGCATGAACGTTTCTACGTCTGAACAACTTAAGTGGGAAATATTTTGAATATTTCATTTATTAAGTGCCAGAATGGTACTTGATGAGATTGTGAAGTGAACAGGAAAATGTATGTTCATCTGTCTGTCCGTGTGTCTCTACGCGCGAAAATTCAAATACGCGTATTAGGATTTTCATGAAATTTCATATACCCATTTATAACGTCCATGGGAAGAAGTCTATTGATAATAGATTAAATCGGTTGACCGGTACCGGAGTAATGCCCAATTTAGTCCTATTGGTAATATATTAGATAGAATTGATCAAATGCAAATCAGTTCTCATGACAACATATTGTTTTATTGTTTTACATTGTTCATACGTGACCTTGGATAGTTGCAATACAGTTACCTTTGACAAATAAAACTACTTACATATTCCTTCACATATTCTTATCAAACTTTAGACCTTTGTTCTTCCGTATGCCCTGCTTAATTAATCGACCTGGAGCTTAACTCGGAAATCGATTACAAAAATAGCTTATTTTCATCATATCATAATTGCAATTGTCACTGATTAAACTAAAGCATTCTGGCACTTTGATATATCAGTTTACATAATTTTATTATGATGATGATTATTATTATTATTATTATTATTATTATTATTAATATTATTATGTTTATTATTATTGTTATCATCATTGCAATTTTCCATCTCATCTATTGTTTATAACAAATTTCATATTAGATTTTTAACACATCACAATACTTTTGAAATACAGAACATAGTTATCAGTATATATTACCAGTATCAGTACCCATATGCCAAATCACAACAGAAAGTGCTTGCCGACAGTATTAGCTTGCGTTTGTTTACAAAGCAATCGTATGTAGTGCGTAAGCAGCAAACGAGAGTTCAGTCAGCTGATTGAATGACGGAGAATTTAACATAGGTTTTTGGTTGGTTGGTATGTGGTTATTTAACGACGAGGACGTACTGCTACTTAGGCATGTGACCGTCGCCGGTGTGCCGGAATTTTGTCCCGCAGGAGTTATTTTACATGCACATTTATGCAAACATAAATATCATCGACCTGGGCCGGGATCAAACCCGCAACCTTGGGCACAGAAAGCCAGCACGATACCAACTGCACCACCCAGGCCGACAGCATTGGTTTGGTTGTTGTTACTGCAGTAGGCCTAATATACACAAGTAAACATACCAAATTGTTTGACTTCGTGAAGGCTTGAAATTATTGCTATTTAAGGGCTCCCTAAACGATCAATAATACTGTCAATACCTTTCCCTTCAATATTGACGCTCTATATTGAAGCGCGCATCAATATTCTCACCAATATTTATTCTGGCAAAAATATTCGTGCTGTATGATCGAGGCTGTTTGAGTGATTTTTTTTAAATTTATAAATGTTTTCCAGTTCGGATTTGGATTTTCTAGCATTGACTCTTACGCTGTGCGGAAAAGAACAATCAAAGAGAGAAATACACTTGTCCAAAGAGTGGTACAAGCTGAAAACCGTCTACACACGAACATTTGCTTAATTTTTTGTGTTCTACAGGACCGAATGACTACAAAAAATAACTTTGGTGTCTCACAAACAACAGAAAATATTGCTAATAAACCTCCTAGACGTTGAAACGGGGTTTCAATATTGACAGAAAGTTTAATTTTCTATCAATATCTGTCAATATTGATATGACGCTTCAATACGCTCCTGGACGATCAATATTTCCATCAATATGATCCAAAGAGTGGTACAAGCTGAAAACCGTTTTACACACGAACATTTGCTTAATTTTTTGTGTTCTACAGAACCGGATGACTACAAAAAATAACTTTGGTGTCTCACAAACAACAGGAAATACTGCTAATAAACCTCCTAGACGTTGAAACGGGGTTTCAATATTGACAGAAATTTTAATTTTCTATCAATATCTGTCAATATTGATATGACGCTTCAATACGCTCCTGGACGATCAATATTTCCATCAATATGATCTTCCGTCAATATTGTAGAGAATATTGACAATATTATTGATCGTCTAGGGGCTACTTAACAGAATATTTTACACTATTCTGCCATTATGAATTCTGCAGCAAAATTTGGACTAGATTCGGCGAATGTAAAGCGACGCTGAAAACTAACACATTTGAACTCGTTATGGAATTTTTGTTACGTACGGCGAAAACTAATTATTAGGGCAAGGCATTTCATGACCATAAAATAGCGAAAAAATGCAAAATAAAAAATGCATCTATGACCTAAAAATAGTGAAAAATGACAAAGAATTAAAAAAAAAAATTACCAATAAATTTCCCAATATTACTTATATTTAGTTTTTTTTAATAATGAATTGCTAAAAGCAATTTAATTAATGACAGTGCGTTATATATGAATTTTCAACATAAAACATTATTATTTTATTGCTAAAAAGTAAGTAATTCTATATTACCTGGACACCCTTAGCGAGAATTGTACAATAAACCTGAATTAAAATGAACTATAATTAATTTGGAGGATATTCTCAAATAAAAACGTTTGTCTATTTTCTGAAAATAACGATTTGTACTTAGAAAAGTTCCTCTCTACCTCCACTAAAACATGACCTAACATGACCTACAATGCCTATAAAGGCCTAAAAACGCCAAAAATGACCTAAATATGCAGAAAATTACCTAAAAATTTCCTATAAATGACCTATCTCTTGAAAATGTTGAAAAATGCAAAATAAAGCAAAAAAACGCAAAAACAACTTTTCCTTATTTAATAAATTATTTCATGATACACATTTATATATATTCGAGCTATCTTTTAACCTTCATATAAAAAAGATGCAAAATCATCAAATGCCTTGCCCTACTTATTATTAATCCAATCAACAATTTAAAACATTGTACCGGTACGTAGATCATTTTAAACTTCAACAGTTGGTCACTCTGCTACCAGATTAATTTACTGTCTAATATGAGTCCCAGATATTTTACAGAATCGATCCGACGTACATGCCCTTAAAATGACTAAATACGACCCTAAAACCCTAAACATGACCTAATAAAATAATTTTTTAATTAATATTTCAATTTAAAACGTTGAAAGACACTAAATTCTTACACCACATGAATTCAAACACAATTTTTTACAATTTTGGTGATTTACAGTTTTACATCAAATGAAATTTCATTTTTAAAGAATTTGCTCCTTTTTGCCCGCTTCATCAGCTGCAAATACTCCTAATATTTTGCAGACCTTCCATGTCCTTACAAAATATGAGCAATTGCATTAATTTTAACATTTAAGTTACCTAACCTAACCTAACCTAACCTAACCTAACCTAACCTAACCTAACCTAACCTAACCTAACCTAACCTAACCTAACCTACCTATTAATTTGGCGAAAACATTAAATGAATGGAATAAATTGCAAATTTAACTCGACCATGTAGTACATACACTGTGTAATTGTGCTCCTTTACCGCATTTATAACTGAAATATGACGTTAAATTACAAATATGGCTTCAATATGACCAACACCACAAAAATGACCGAAATATAACTTTATATGAAAATAAGAAAGGTCGGATTAGGATAACAAGCGTGCAATTAGTGTTTAATTTTTGTTTGCGGCTATAACGGAGGTCAGGATAAAAATATGACATGTCATAACTAGACCTGGGATTTTAAGGCAAATGCCTATTTTGTTCCTTCTGAAATAACATGAAAATTTTTAAATATGTGGACGTTTCATGATAAATAACTTATTTATAGAGATTTATAGTGCCCTAAAATGGCTATTTGGACCTTTAGAGCCTATTTTACTATTTTAGTGCCTAAAATGCCTATTTTGAACGTTTAAAATAAAATTCAACTTCTGTAATTTTTACAATCTTATAATGGACATCCCTCAATGAAAAGCAGAACAGCAGAAGTGGGGTTTTCACAGAAACATGATTATTCCAAACAATCGTCGTTAAAGGAATGCTGACTGACGGGGGAGGGGGAGGATTAAAGGGGAAGGACTACTGTGTCAAGTCACCTGTTTAAGTGAATATAGTTCGTGATGCCTAATTTTGCAGTTAATTCTGTTAACAATAAGTATACCACGTTTCTTGCAGTAAAAAAAGACCATGTTACAGTTTAAGTGTGTATTGTAATATTTTAAAGTCTATTTTCTTTCTATTTACACCTTTTTAAATATATTTTAAGTGCCTATTTTCTCTTTTGGGGTACGCCGTAGCGTAGTGGTTGAGGCGCTGCGCTACAAACCGGAAGGTCGCGGGTTCGATTCCCGATGAGGTCGTTGAGATTTCTCAATTGGCCTAATCCTTCTGGTGGCATTATGGCCCTGGGGTCGACTCAGCCTCTAACAGAAATGAGTACCAGGAGCAATCCTAGGGGTAGAAGCGGCTGGTGCGTAAGGCTGACAACCTTACCACCTACATGTGCCGAATGTCCAAAATCTGGGAGCCTCAACCTTCTGGAACCCTCTGGGCCTCCATGGCCTGTATAGGGATCACTTTACCTTTACCTTTACCTTTATTTTCTCTTTTAGAAGCCTATTTACTTGTTTTAAAAGCCTATTTTAGGTGCCTAAAACTAATTTTTTAGAGCCTAAAATCCCAGGTCTAGTCATAACTTCCGAACCCTAATTATGAACCTTAAATTAGCTCTCCTGAAAAATATATAAATCTTGACAGTCCCCTTTTTCTTCCTGTGGTCTTCATATCTGCGCTTTCAAATACTTGGACGCAAAGATTTATGTATAACCTTCGCTTTTATTGATAGTTAATATTTAATTAGTCATGTTTATCATAGAAGTGTTGGGCTATCGTCTTTTATTCTCGTACAAATAAAATTGAAATGTGAGATTTATGGTTTTGTGATATGAAATGTACGATAAGTCAGACCTAATCAGCATTTAATAGAACAACTAAATCCCTTTCTTTTATCAATCGTAAAATAAATGTACGAAAATTCATATGTAATCGGGATTTATAGCAGAACTTATTCCATTTATCATCAATTGTATTGTACTGAATAAATCGATCGGTTCTATTCCACGTAGCCAATAATTCCACGGGTTTTGTATAAATAAAGCTATGCGTTTATTCTCAACCATAATCACTTTCTTGTCTGTAGCAAACATGTTGCTAATTGTCTTAACATTGCTGGCAAGCTTCGGCTGTTTGCAACGGGCAAACTGCTTTGGTAAGTAACTTAGTCAAGGTTTCAAATCTAATGCGTCTAAAACGACATTTTTCTTACATTTAACATAATAAACTACATTTTGTGTTGAACAATTTGGAATGCTTTTTAGGTAGATTTCGAAGAAAAATCTACCTATTGCAATCGATACCATGTCATGACTTTCGAAAAATTCTTTCATCCCTTTAAGTTTCATGCCTCCCTAAGTACGAAACCACCGCCGGTTCAAAAAATAAAAATAAAAATTGTGGTATTTATGTATATATCTTTACACGCTAGCGGCCGTAATTTTGAAGATATTTGAACCAAATTGTATTATGTTATTTATAGTCCCAATAGTTCGGACAAGTTCGTTAATGAGCAAAATTGGCCCAACGGGGGTCGGGGGTTGAAATTTTGAAAAATTTATATCTCGGCCCCTATTCAATAAAGAGGAAAACTTTGTTTGAATAAATTAGAGTACTCCCAATGGAGTTCACAGTGACATATCATTCGGGGGTTTTGGAGGTACGAGTAGGGGTGGGGATTGGGGGATGGAAATTCGAAATTATTGAAACCACGTCTTGTGGGGTATCGTTGAAAAGCTCTTGATGGGTACTCTACAAATCAATAACTAGTTTATCGAAAGTTCTCACATAAGGCGAGATTTGAATGTTTGAAAAGTGCTCTTTCCTCTTTTTTGCAGTTATTATTGCGGGTTTGTATGCCAAGGCTAAAGAAGAAGAGTGCTGCGCAGCGACAATAAATTAAACCAAAAGCACTTCAAAATCTACCTCAGCCTATAGGCCTGCCTAAAGGGATTTTTTTTTTCTGTTTACACCCATAAGAACGCAAAGTCTACTCTATTAAAATACTCGGATGAATGTACTGGGGTAGGAGCTGCTATTGCGGCTGGCAACCATGAAGAAAAAGGAATCTTATTGTTAGCTCTCCTAGTTAAAGGTGCAATTATAATCAAGATCAAAATAATCTCCATTTCCGTTCTACACTTTAGACATTTGAAATAAAAAATATAATTCCACCTCCCAAAATGTAATATTCATGCAATAACTATTTAAAGCAACATCACCTACATGCTTAGACAATGCAGTTAATATACCAGCATTATAAAAAAACTAAACTCCGTAGCGCTACATCCCTGGAGGGATTTGGCCTTCCACCCAACCGCTGCGTCATCTACCACAGGCAGATGGCAGGATTGGGGGCATGTGGTTAGCATGCCGACACCCACGGCCGTTAATGGTAGTTTTCATGACCGGAGCCGCTACTTCTCTATCAAGTAGCTCCTCAATTTTAATCACGAGGCTGAGTGCACCCCTACCAGACCTCCCTACCTCAGAAAAATCCGAGGAGGTACCGGGGATCGAACCCAGGCCGACGGATTTGTAGTCAGCGACGTTAACTACAAGACCAAGCATTATATGATCTTACCATATATATTTATTTGGGTGCGCGGTACTTTACCGCGTTCTCGTTATGATAAATTGATGTATTTGGCATGGAAGGGATTTTTACTTTTATCTTTAAATTATTTATTATTTTTGGGGGGATTAAGGATTTTGTTTCTTTCTCTTTTCGTTTAGTGAATTGTAATGAATATAATTTTAAATTTTAAACTATCTAAGCATTTTATATCCATAAAACAATAAATTCCCCCATCAAGATTAACAAATTTAAAGGAAATCAATTAAAAAAATAATAACAAATATTCACGCACAAACCCCAATTAACAAGAAAAAACACCAGAATAATTATTACCACTTTCAATTATAATTGGTATAAAGCTATTGCTCCACAAATTTCTGAACATTTCCTACCGCCACACTAAAAAGCTGCACTCATTTCATGGACACTCTGTATATTTAGACTTCTAATGAGACTATTATTTTTATTGACAGAAGATGAAGACTCGCAGTATGGATTCATACATGGCGATCTTCTTGAGCCTCCAACTATTTTCGATAACAACGACGCTTTTCTTGGAGCTCCTGATCACAGTGGTTATGAAGACAGCTTTGGAGACATCCAGTCTCGGATACATTATGATTATTATGACTACCATCCAGGATACCAACACTAGTAGAATTCGTAGAGTTAATCCATCTGCTACGGAAGCTCTCAATAATATATACAACCCGAATGTGTGAAGAGGATACTTAATATGGAAAATGACCTAATAGAAAACGCACTTGAAGAAGGGAAATTTAATGCACACATTCTTGAAAAAGCAAAGAAAAAAATAAACTTCATTTTGTGTCCAATGAGGGTTTATTATATTAAGTAAGATATACTTTTACCATCTTATACCCTCATTTAAAATAACAATGCTCGGATAGTTTGCCCTACATTCCTCAAGTATTTATTCTTTGACATAAAATAATACATTGATAAATAATAATAATAATAAATAATAATAAAATAAGCCTATCATGTCCCATGTAGGGCAAAGGCCTCCTAAGAAGGGTTTAGCTCCTCTTATCTAGCACGGCGAGCTACTCCGCGCTAGTGAAGTTGTTCGTGATTTTGAGCGTCATGTACACTTGAACTTTAACACTTGGTCTTGAGCACTTAGTCTTGCGTATTGTTCAGGGTTTTCCCCAGTTCTTTCCACTCGTTTCTTCTTTTGGCTACCCTGGTCCATTGTTGGCCCACTTTATCCTTGAAAAGGTCCTCCCATCTCCTTTTTGGTCTTCCGCGCAGCCTTCTTCCTTGTCTGGGGTCCCATAAGGTACTCCTGTATGTCCATCTATCGTCCACCAACCTTGAAACATGGCCACCCCATCTCCATTTAGTGCTTTCTGCTAGGTGAGCGATATCTGTCGTTTTTGCTGACTGGATTAGTGTAGTATTGGGGATTCTGTCCCTCAATGTGATGAATACATTGATACTTAGGTTAAAATTGTCAAGGTAAATTTTTTTAGGCCTATTTCTTTTGTAGCAAAGAATTAGAATTACAATAAAATCCTGTTACCCTGTCAAAATTAATCTTATGATTAAAAACAATATAACATCTAAACAGAGATAGTAATTTGATAAGAGAACAAGTATTGCTTTAAAAATGTGTGTTATCCGTGTTGTTTTAGTAGTAATATCAATATTACCGGCCAAAAGTTATTAAAAATAGACTGCATAAGCACCTAGTATTGCAATGTCTATATTAGTTGTTTCACTTGCTGTGGATCTTGTTGCAGATTGTGTCGTTTTTCTTTTTTCTTGTAGGAAGTTAGGCGGCAAAACGTTCAAGTATTATTTATAGTAGGTATCCATTTCGGTTTTTAAAAAAACCATCTTCAGCCTATTAATACAAAAGAAATAGGCCTAAAAACTTTTACCTTGACAATTTTAACCTAGGTATCAATGTATTATTTTATGTCAAAGAATAAATACTTGAGGAATTTAGGGAAAACTATCCAAACATTGTTATTTTAAATGAGGGTAAGGTGGTAAAAGTATATCTTACTAATGGCCGGTTTCTATAAACTCGCGAATTACCTATGGGTAAATTATCCAATGGATAGAATTTACACAAAAATAACACCACACAAACACAAATAATTTAAAGATAGCAATCACATACACTTGTGGCGAGTTTCTAGATAAATGTCCTCTGGGTAAATATGAAAATGACAGAAAAAATGTTCCTACAAACTCGGGCTAGATATTTCCAAGGGTAAATCTTCGGGTTAATTTATCCTTTCATGGATGGCTGGATAAAATTTAACCTTTCATAGGATCAATAGTAATATTTAAACAATGAGAATCAAAGCCTTCTGAATTAAATTAACTGTACCACTCCAAGGCCTTGCTCATTATATCTTTGTAGGTTAAATGGAACTAATTTGTCCATGGATAATTTACCCATAGGTAATTCACTAGTTTGTAGAAACCGGGCATAAATAAAGGAAAAAACAATTGAACTTCATACCGTTTGTGATGAAATATAATATGGTAAAACAGCAAATGAACTTCTGTTTTGCATCATTCAATAAATTTTAAATAATGCTTTTCATGTAGAATGAAGAAGAAGGCATAGTAGATTTTACAGAATGTGCAGAACCAGTTCTAATTTATTATTTATGACATGTAATGAACAAAAGAGCTAGAATGTCCCACTCGTAATTATGAAATGGCTGCTTATCTTGTGTCCACCTGTACAGCAATCTGATTATTCACCGCTCAAAGCACGCTTATTTAATCTCCTACTGGTTGTTTAATTTTAATTATGCTGAGCAATAGCCTATTTTTTTTTCTTAAAAATTGATCTTGGTTTCAATTTACCTTTTAGTAGCCCATGGCTCCCAAGGCTCCTCAGCTACCACGGCTAAGGCGAATGACTAACTACTTGAAAAACTTGCCGCACAAACCTGCAAAAGAATAATAATAATAATAATCTTCGTCGTCATTGTTTGATCTGGGACAAATTTCTGATGTAGTCAGTTATAAATTTCTCGTGTTATTACACGCTTCTGATGTTCATATTACAATATAACAATATAAATAAAATGGTAATATAATAAAAATATTAATAAAATCAGCTAAGCTGATGTAACAAAGTACCAGAATGGTTTTGTTTAATCAGTGATAATTGCAATTATAATATGCGGGAAAATAAGTTTTCTTTTGGTCGATTTCCGACCCATGAAGCAGGGCTTACGGAGGAACAAAGTTCTAGTTTGATAAGCATATGTGAAGAAATATGTCGGTAGTGTTATTTGTCATAGCTAACCATAGGCGTACCGAGGGGGGGTTTGGGGGTTTGAACCCCCCCCCCCCCCCATTGATTAAAAAAAGGAAAATTGTATAATTTTTTAAGTCTGCCCATAAATTACTTAATAGGCCTACAAGTATAAAGCGTGGGAAGCTTAAAACTGCGTCTTCATTTTTAAAATTTTCCGGGGGAGCCCCCCGGAAGCTTAAAACTTGTTATTTTGCGTCTTAATTTTTAAAATTTTCCGGGGGTGGCCCCCGGAAGCTTAAAACTCGTTATTTTGCATCTTCATTTTTTAAATTTTCCGGGGGAGGACCCCCGGGCCCCACTCTACCCTGGGGGTATTCCATACCCCCAGACCCCGCGGATGTTATAACCCCCCCCCCCATATGGTCGGCCTGGTTACGCCTATGTAGCTAACTGTATTGCAACTTCCAAAGCCCTATATGAACACTGTAAAACAATATTTTGTCATGGGAATTGATTTGAATTTGATAGATTCAGTTTAATATATTACCATAAAATAGGCACTAAATTGGGCATTACTCCGGTACCGGTCAATCGATTTGGTACCAAAATAAGTAGGCTTCTTCCCATGGTCATAATAAATGAAAATGAAAATCTGATAAAGCGCGTACAGACGCACGGACGGACATTTTCCCGTCCACCACACAATCTCATAAAGTACCATTTTGGCATTTAATAATTAAAAGGTGTATGGCTAATTACTTTATTGTTCACACAACACGTAAATTTGTGTCACATTGTAATTTTCTGAAGTTTATAAAAGTTCTTGATTATGTAATTCTGATACTGGCCACGAGGGCATCCCATGCGTGGTACGAATATAGGTTAACCCTTTCAGAGCTAATTTTTATATTTATAGAAGCAATCATCGAGTAAAAGCGTTTAGTATCAGATTTAAGTATTAAACCGATGAGGATAATTTTAGCAAAAGAGCTGGTATCAGTGAATGGCAATCGTAACAAGAGTGGGGTGGGCGACAATCCTCACATTCTATAACTTACAAAACGATGTCCTACTAATCTTACAATATCTCTCATTTTATACATTTTTAGAAAACTAATTGCGTCAGTAGCAATGAAAAGGTTCAATTTAGGAGAGTAATATTCATTTACCTGGGCTTACGGGAGAAGGCAACAGCAAAACACTATTAAACTTCTTAAGTTACAAATCTATCAAACTCCAGATTCCACACTTACATCACAGTAATACTTATACTGTGCTTACATCTTAAAACTCGTCCCAATAGATATCACTGCCCCTAGGATATTACCGGTGATACGGTAACTGAACATACATGCAAGGCTTACCAGGGGGCTTTGGCTTAGGAGACTACATCCTTTCCTAGTTTGACATGATGAATTTCTAGAGATAAGATGAAAAAATCATGCTTGTCTTTGTGTCAAATTATTTAACACAGACTATTTTAGAGTATTGCATCTCGGTCCAGATCTCTGTAAATAATTCAAACGCGGGGTACGTGAAACAAGGAGGGTTATTGTAAGGAATGGAGTACCCTCCCACGGAAGAACCGGAAGAATATCAGTATGTCAAATTAGAATGTGTGAAAACTGAAATTAACGATGGTATTGATGAATCAGACACAACCAAGGAGTGTACACAAAACAATGAAGACTATACAAAATCGAAAGGGGAGGAAAATGAAATGCGTGAATCGATTCAGACTTTTGGGATAAAAGTAGAGAACATTGCCCTACATGACTATTTAGAACCGCCGAGAGAATACAACAAGCTTAATGTGAATGCTAACTCATCAGACATTTTCTCTTCATGTAATGAATATCCTAAGAAAGTAAAAGAAAAACCTTTTATGTGTCACATTTGTTTTAAGACGTTTCCTAAAAACTATAATCTCCAGAACCATCTCATTGCTCATACGGGAGCCAAACCTTATACATGTGACGTGTGTTCTAAGGCATTTACAGAAAAACGTCTTCTAAAGCAACATCTTGTTATTCATTCTGGGCAGAAACCGTTTTCATGTCACACTTGCCCCAGAACCTTTACTCGTAAATATGATCTGAAATGTCACCTCCTTGCACATGCGGGAGAAAAAACTTACTCATGCGTTATATGTCCCAAATCATTTACCCATCATTCTAATTTCAAGCAACATTTGCTTACCCATACACGAGAAAGAATGTATTCGTGCGAAATCTGTTCTAAGGCTTATCCCTACCGAAAAAATCTTAAAGAACACATTCTCACGCACACAAATGTAAAACAGTTCGCATGTGATAAATGTAAGAAAACATTCACTCGAAAATATAAACTGGACCAGCACTTTCAGATCCATGCCTAAAATGACGAGTATTTCTTATGTCGTTCTTGTACGTAAATGCAGGCTTGAACCCCCTTCCAACTCATGTGGATTAAATGATGTAATACAAAGAAGCATTGGGGAAGTGTATTTTTCCTGTGGAGTGTTCCAATAAATTGAGTGAAGATTTCCACACATGCAAGCTAAATTATAAAGACAATTTGTCCACATAACTCTATTCCAACTTCTATAAATTATCGACACAACATGAAACGAGCTTCTTTCAACATATGTTGGTGAACGGCCTTTTGAATGCCAGAGAGTTCCAAGACTTTTATTCACCTTGAAAGGAACTCGACTCTTCGTAATATTTTAACAGTTGTCCATTTAAAGCATATAATCTAAGACTGTTGTACAACTATAATGAAGATATACGTTTAATGTGCTCACTTTGCTAAAGACATGAATTGATTGGCAAAAATAGTTTTAGAGATAGATTGCATGTTCTCACCTCATAACTACGTACCACTGCTAAATTCATGCAAAGTCAACCTAAGTTAAACTAAACCAAATGATATGTTGCTATAAAGTCTCCTCCCCCCCACAGAAAATAGTAATCCACTCTTCTGCAATTGAAAAAAATTAATAATAATAATCTGAAAGATATGCGAATTGAAGCAGAGATAAGATATTTGTCGAGGTAGTAGATTATCACTTTAAAAAAAAAAAAAAGTTAATCCAGTTATGGAACATGTGTTGGTCATGAACATCCGAACCCTAGACATGACCATTTAAACATGCAGAAGACATTTCAACAGTGCACTCTTTTTCGCTATGTCATTAATAATGTCATGGTTAAGGTTTCCTAGAACTTCCTTTTCAATGGACATCACTAACAACAGCATAAAAGATTGCATTTCAGTTGAATACAAATTGCATCTCAATCTGTACACACAGCTTCAAAATTTCTGCACATGTAAATATCATTCAAGTCAAGCAAGTAGTGCTGTTTTCAATATTTTGGGATTATCTTATTGAAGACTGCATTAAGTTTTACTTTTTCAACAATAACTTTTCTTGTATCCATTAAATTGCTTTCATTGTTGAGATTCCTTGTTGTAAACTAAAAAATGTGATATGAAATAATAAAATATGGATCATCCTCCAGTTCAGGTCACTTTGTTATTCATATTTTTACCTCTTCACAGTCTTCCTCTCATCATCCTGCCTAATGATACATGAAGTGCAATGTAAAATTGTAACACTTTTACAGGAAGGTTGCTTGAAGTTCTCTATTTACTGTCTTAACAATACATTGTAGATGATTAAGGTATTTCCAGATTTCTCTAGACTGTTCTCTTATGTAGGCCCTGATTTATAAATAAGCAGATTGGGCACTTGCCCAGGGTAGCAAATTTTTTAGGGGAGAATTTTTAAGTAAAACTTCTTTAGCCATGGTAGGGGTAAATCGAGAGCTTGTGTAACACTCAAAATCGTCACGAAATTAGTGAGGTGTAAAGGAACGGACTGCACAGAAAACAATCAACTCAATGATTAGGATTATCCAAAATTTAAAAAATTCAAAATTAAAAAATCGAAAATCCAAAAAATAAAAATAAATAAAAAATCCCGAAATTGAAAAGTCCAAAAATCCAAAATTAAAAAATCAAAATATTTAAGATTAAAAAAATTCAAAATAAAATACTTCAAAAATCTAAAATTAAAAAATTAAAAAATACGAAAAATAAAAAATTCAAAGATCTAAAAATTTAAAAATTCCAAAATTAAAAGAATTAAAAGATCAAAAATTTAAAAAATCCAAAATTAAAAATGTAAAAAGTCCAAAAATCCAATAATCCAAAATTGAAAAAAATCCAAAAATTAAACAAGTTTCACTTCTGTCACGTGGCGTCCCACGCACACTTTTTTTATAATATTACTTATTGTGATCACGTTGGGATGCAGCTAATCTGATAATATTATCCGATTGATAACAGTAGCCGAAGATATTAAGTGAAGGTTATTTATTCATAATACACTACAAAACAGAATTAAAAGATATTTATTCATAAAATAACTGTGAATCACTGAACCATTCATAGTCTAATACAGCAACAGACTGTAAAGAACTATTTTTTCAACCAATAATAAAGTTTTTAATTGTTTTCACTTTCCTTTAGAAGTCCATACTCCATACTCAGTTACGAGTTACGAGTGTTTTTGGAAGCCTATACTATCTGTGGTGAACACCACGTAGCAAAACATCTGACGCCTGTCGGTTCAAGTCTGTTCATTTTACACTAGCCATTACCGCATATCAGCACTGTTATCTTCATAAAGCAAAAGCTCAGCTCAACTATGGGGTGTTGTTAGAAAAACCTAACAATTGTGGATATCTTTTAATACCTCCCTTGTGTTTTCCATGAGAATGCTGTTTTGCTAATGCATTCTACAACATTTGTGGTTTATTAAGTGCCAGTATGGTACTTTATGAGATTGTGTGGGGGACGAAAAAATGTCTGTCCGTGCGTCTGTACGCACCATAACTCAAGTACGCTTTTTCGCATTTTCATGAAACTTGGTATAAACATTCATAATGTCGATGGGAAGAACCCTATTGTTATTGAACCAATTCGGTTCACCGGTACCGGAGTAATGCCCAATTTAGTGCCTATTTTAATAGTATTATATTAGAAAGGCACCATAACTGAAATACGCTGTATCGGATTTCCATGAAACTTGGTATACTCATTTATGACGTTCATGAGAAGTGCCCTATTGAATTTGAACCTAATCTGTTGACCGGTACCGGAGTAAACCCCAATTTAGTGTCTACTTTAAAGGCGCAATAACTCAAATACGCTTTATCGTATATTTATGAAACTTCGTATACGCATTTATAATGTCCTTGGGAAGACGTCTATTTATAATGGATAAAATCGGTTGACCTGTTTCGGAGTAATGCTCAAATTAGTGCCTATTTTATGGTAATATACGTATTCGAAAGAATTTATAAAAAAAAATGAAAATCAATTATCTTGACAACACTGCCTATTGTTTTACTGTGATCTTATAAGGCCTTGGAAATTAAAATACAGGTAGCTATGACAAAAAACACTATTGATTTACATGCGCTTATCCAACTAGACCGTTAAAATGACCCCGGTGGCCGAGATCGTAAGGCTTTGGCCTCACATTCTGGAGTCCATGGTTCAAAACCCGAAACCCGCCAATTTGAATTTTTTTGGTATGTTTATGTGAGTGTGCGATTGTCATGATATCACAAATCTGTACAGTTCAGTTGATGCTGGAAGATTTTAATCTAATTAAAAAAAACTAGACCTTTGTTCTTCCGTAATCCCTGCTTAATGAATAAATCTGGAGCTTAACTTGGAAATCAATTTAAAAAAATCATATTCTGCATATCATAATTGCAGTCATACCTGATTAAACAAAAACATACTGGCACTTTGTTACATCAGTTTACCTGATTTTTATTATCTCTGCAACTCAGTTGTAAAATGGTACCTTACATCTGTCAACAGTATTATTATTTCAATGTGGTGCAGGGTGTTAGAACAGGAATGATGGCATTATTCTGGTGTATTGTTATTTTAACAAATCGGCAACTCTCGTGATACAAACTTGTCCAAATCAATTGTACAAACAAGTTCTGGTGTGGTTAATGTGAAGTTCTGTTCAGCATTTATATTACTGGTGGTGGCTTTCTTTAATTTCATCCTGTCTAAGAAGTTAAGGTTCTTGAATAATATTATACTTTTATACATATTATATATAATATATATTATATACAGAGTGTTAATGAACAACAGTGCAATATTTTACCGGTGTATAGAGGGGTTATAGACAAGCAACTTTTATTGGAGATTTTTGCTCTGTGGATTCAATTTTTCCTGTTACAGCATAAAATCTCTCAGGGCACGGACACCACTGATTAGAAAAAATGCAAAACAAAGGACCTTCATTGTTAACACTGTAGTCGACGCCACTGACTTCTAACATTAGAAAAAAACGCAAAACAAAGGACCTTCATTGTTAACACTGTAGTCAGTAGTTATGAATAAAAAATAAATAAACAAAGACTAATGCAGTGGCGACCAGTCATGTGATTAGTCTGTAAATTTTGCAGATTATGGAAACACTAAATTAGGATAGCTGTTGATGATTGATCAAGAGTCAGATTTTTATCGATCACTAGGAAGGCATGAAGTCAATTTAATGAACATTTTTACCCTATTTCGCGTAATTATTGATTTATGAGCATCAAATTATAATGACATTAATGCCCTGTAGCATACACATTTTACGTCATAGAGCAAAGATAAAAGTTGCTTGTCTAAGTCCCCTCTATATGCAGGTAAAACATTTCGGTGTTATTTATTAACACCCTATATATAGGTTATTTATCAAAAATATATTGCTTCATTATTATCTCTACATTACTATATTATTGTGTCTAAAATCTACAGTACATGTTTATTCAAAATGTGCTACTTCATCATTATGCTTAAATTATGGGATATTTTTTTCTAATATTGATTTTAACAAATAATATTTGAAATATTTTATTTGTAATATAATTCACTTTTTTAAAAGGCCATTTATTTTTAAATGTTTTTTAAAAAGAAAATATAACAGTATTTGCTTTTACAAAATGGTTACATAGAATCTTACTGTAAGTTTAATCCATGCATTTGAATTGAATTTAATTGTATAAAAAAGCATGTCAGATAAATCTAACATGCAAGTGATGGCTTCACGGTCATATAAGTGACAGATGCCGAGTAAAATGCAGACAACAAACATCATTTTTCCAAAAAGAGTTCATAACCCTTTACAATGGAAAATGTTCAAACTTTCAAGAGGTGAATCAGTTTCTGCTGATGCACGACCCAGCTCGGCATACTAGATAGTTTAATAGCGCAGTTGCTTTGCCTTGAATGGGGAATTCCCTAAATACAATTTATAGGGTATGATTCATCTATTTTTTTCGCATGCGTTCGAAGGTGCGTCTTGAGCGTATCACGTCGAGTAAATGTTTTGGAACATATGTCGCAGGGAAATGGCTTTTCTCCAGCGTGATTTAAAAGGTGTGCATCCAAGTTATGCCGACCAGTGAACGCCTTAGGGCACATATAACATGAAAAGTGTTTTTCCCCTGTATGAGTAAGAAAATGCTTCTTTAGATTAGACCTTTGAGTGAATGATTTACAACACTTCTCACAAACGTAAGGTCTCTCGCCTGTATGAACAAGAAGGTGGTTTTTAAGATGATGGATATACTTAAAGGTTTTATGGCATACATTACACTGTAACACTTTCCCTGTTTGGTTATCTTGATTATGTGGATCTCGTGTATGAGTTAGCAGGTGCTGCTTGAAATGAGCTTTTTGGTTAAATCCCTTAGCACATACATCACAGGAATAAGGTTTTTCCTCCGTGTGAATAGGGCGATGATTCTCTAGATGATGTTTTTGAGTGAACGCTTTAGAACATATGTCACATATAAATTGTTTTTGTCCTGTGTGTATAAGGAGGTGCTGCTTGAGATGGCAGTTCTGAGTAAATCCTTTTGAACATATCTCACACGTGTAACGTCTGTCTCCAGTATGAAGAAGAAGGTGTACTTTCAGATCGTATCTGCGAGAAAACGTTTTGGAACATAAATCACAAGAGAAATGTTTACCTTTGTTTTCAGAAAGATGGTCCTTACTGTTGGATTTACGAACAATTATTTTATGCGTAATTGTTGATTGATTTGTTGAAGCTGTGATAGCTTCAGCTGCCTCAAGACCTTTGGGTGGCTCCAACAATTCATCAGCAAAGTCCGGTTTTGATTCAACCGTTTTTGCCTCTCTGTCTGAACTTGTAGTTTCTTTCCATTGTGAATGTTTGCTGTCAAATTCTTTTGGAGGAACATCCTCATTAATTTCGGTTTTCACACAATCCAAATTGACATACGCATATTCTTCCGAAGATTCCATAATTACTACGTAAGCAAGGTAGTAGCCTTGTACGCCTAAGAAACGAAAGGTAGCACACGAATAAAGTTTCACCATTTCTTAAAATATTCTTTCTAAAAATTGCATTTTCCATTAGTGCAAATATATGTATTTAACATCAGTGCAAACGTACGGACATTGCTTGACTGCAAACGTCCACTAAGCACGGGAGAAGGCAATGGCAAACCACTCCTGTATTAATTTTAAATGCCTAGTAAATCCAAATAAGGATCAGCAGGAGTCTAAACCCAGACTCGAAGGACTACTACTACTACTACTGCAAGAGAAAAATATCATCTGAAACCATGAATACAATACAGTACTATACTGCCCAACAATAAACCATACCTAATCATTGCCCATCGGATACTCGAGACTATTGTTTGTGTTCTTTCAAGAGTTCCGCTTCCTGATTTAGAACCAAGCGAAAATGAATAGCATTTACCTGACAAATTCGCCCATTAGCAGATCCTATTATAGGAACACCGAAATCTAATTAGCTTATATAAACGCTACCTCAACGCTGTCAGACGGCTGATTTAATCTGTATCAATTAAGCCAGACGTAACAATGGCCTCGGAAGATTATGTCTATGTAAACATAGATTGCGTAAAGACTGAAATTAATGAAGATGTTTTGGGAAAGGAGTGCAACAGCAGAGAGACTTGCATAAAACCAGAAGACAATTTAACGATTCAAGATGAAGTAGCTGACCAATTTTCGGATCCACCCTCAGATCATGAAGAAAGTGAAACTAATTCAACTGAAAAACCTATTGCAGGTGATGCAGTATCTAAAAAAAGAACTCCAAACAATCATGGTAAGAACCCTATTACTGAAAACACAGATAAGCATTTCCGATGTCCCAAATGTACTAAGGTATATTCTCGGAAGCGTAATCTCAAGAGTCATCTTCTTGTTCATAGTGGAGAAATACCTTATTCATGTGAAATCTGCTCCAAAATATTCACCCAGAACTGTCATCTCAAGCAACACCTTCTTATTCATACGGGACAGAAAGAATTTTCATGTGATATATGTTCTAAAGCTTTCACTCAGAAGCACCATCTCGAAACCCATCTTCTTTCTCATACGAGAGAAAAACGATTTTCATGTGATAAATGTGCTAAATCTTACACCTATCGAAAGAATCTTAGGGAGCACATCCTCACTCATACGCAAGAAAAACACTTTACATGCGACATATGTTCCAAGAAATTTACTCGAAACGAGAGACTCAAACAGCACCTTGAAAACCACAAGCGAGATTCACAGAAACCGAACCAGAAAACAGAAAGTGGATTATTACAATGTAATCTATGCTCAAAAACCTTTACCTATCCCCATCACCTTAAAAGTCATCTTCTGATTCATACTGGGGAAAAGCCATATTCATGTGACAAGTGCTCTAAAACGTTTACACAAAGGTCTAATCTGAAGAAGCATTTTCTTATTCATACCGGAGAAAAACGATTCACTTGTGAAGTATGTTCAAAAACTTTTGCTCAAAGTTCTAATCTCAATAAACATGTCCTTATTCATAAAGGGGAAAAAATATATTCATGTAAGTTGTGTCCTAAGGCCTTTACTGGTCGACATAATTTGAATGCGCACCTTCTTAATCATGCAGGATCAAGACCATTTCCGTGTGACATATGCTTCAAGACATTTACTCGACGTGATACTCTGAAAACACACCTACGAACACACAGCAAAGAACCAATCGAATCATCCTGTATAGAATTTAATCAAGAAATTTCCACCAACTAGAAGCAATACCGATTTTAAATATCTATGTGTTATGAACTACTTTTAAATTACCTCTTCCCCATCCCCCAAGAGCTGTATGTACATACTGAACACTGAGAAATTTGTCAGAAGATGTGCATGACATCCTGCAAAAATCAATAAATACTTTTCATCATTAAACCACAATGTTTCATTATTGTCTTGAATAAATGTTAATATTATTAATTGTTTACCATTTTTCCACGTTATTTTTTATTAATACACCACCTGAATGAGCACATACTTGTGGCCAGGAACAGTTTAAAAAATTGATATAAATACATTAAATAAAAATACAGGTTTCTTTAAACAAAAATACAATCCATTACATTCATTTGCAAGATTAATAGGGAGTACAAAAAGAAACATGAAAAATAAATAATTAAATAAAATCAAGTAAACTGATATAACAAAGTGCCAGTATGTTTTTGTTGAATCAATTATAATTGCAATTATGATAAGCAGAAAATAAGTTTTTCTAATCAGATTAAAATCGACCAGCGTCAGCAGAACTACAGATTTGTGATACCTTGACAATCGCGCACTCACATAAAAATAAAAAATTAAATTAAAAAAATTCATGTTAAATCGGCCGGCTCGAGGATTTGATCCGGGGACCTCCAGAATACGATCCAAGACATTACCATTTGGCCAACTCAGTCAGTTTGACGGTGTTGTTTGATAAGCATATGTGAAGGAATAGTGTTAACTGTCAAATTATACCGGTAGACAAAAGTTAAAAAAAAAACATGTGACCTTTAATTAGTTGTTAGTCTGGTACCGGTCAACCGATTAGGTAAAAAATTAGTAGGCTTGTCGCCATGGATGTTATAAATGCTTATACTAAGTTTCATGAAAATCCGATAAAGCATATTTGAGTTATGGGGCCTTTTGTTATATAATACCATAAAAATGCACTAAATTGGGCATTATTCCGGTAGCGGCCAACCGATTTGGTCCAATATTAACAGACGTTTTCCCATGGACATCATAAATGTGTATACCAAGTTTCATGAGAATCCGATAAAGCGTATTTGAGTTATAGCGCTTTTAAGTAAAAACACTAAATTGGGTTTGACGCCGGTTACCGCTGGACCGATTTGGTTCAATATCAATAGGGTTTTTCCCATGGACATTATAAATGCGTATACCAAGTTTCATGAAAATTCGATAAAGCGTATTTGAGTTGTGGCGCGTACAGGGTCAGACAGACGGACAGACATTTTTCCGTCCCCCACACACAATCTCATAAAGTACCATACTGGCACTTAATAATGAACTATATAAATTTCTTAAATTTGTAATTGTTCAGGTTAATTAATTTAGGTTTATTTTTAACAATGGAATTGAATAATCTGGGCCGAAAGCAGAGTGTTTTAGACCTGTAGTTATGAAATGTCTTTAGGTGCAGTTAAACAACTTACTTGGTTTCATATTGTATTCATGACGATGTGGTTCTCATCTACAGCTTGCATTTCGATTAATGTAACTTTAAATAGCATATTGCGATACAAGTGCCGTAAGGCACGTTTACGGGTCGAGGAAACAGATTGAAAACCCGAGGCGCAGCCGAGGGTTTTTAAGTTTTCGAGACCCGTAAATGCCTTTACGGCCCGTGTGTTGCATGCTATTTTTTGCACGATGATTATTTATATCAATTTAATTATATTAATTGTGATATTACCTGAAAATATTATGTAAATACATTCTTGAAAATAGATGTTTATTTCAGAAAGTGATTCGCATGTGTTTGTTGTTATGGGAACCGAATATTTGTCCTGGGGGCCATGCCCATAAAGGCTTGTATTATGAAGTGTATCGTAATGAATTATGACGTAGCGCTTGAACCGTAAGTAATTTAACCTCATCGCAACCGCCCTTAGCAACAAGACTGTGTGGGAATGTCAACTTACGATCCATGTAAACAACGTTCGTAAGTACCACTTACTAGCTAAGGAGTGCAAAAAAATACTTACTCAATGGTAATAGAGCAAGCTGAAGGAATGTCATCTATTTTATGGAAGCCAAAATTTAAAAAATCAAAAAAAGTAAATTAAAGAATTCAAACAATAAAAAAATTGAAAGATCCAAAATTTTAAAAATCCAAAATTAAAAAATTCAAAGATCCAAAATTAAAAAAATTTAGATCCAAAATTTTAAAAATCCAAAATTAAAAGATTCAAAGATCTAAAAATTTAAAAAGTCCAAAAACCCAAAATTAAAAAAAGTTCAACAATCCAAAATTTAAAAAATTCCAATAATCCAAAATTAAAAAAATTAAAAATTTAAAAAATTCAAGGTTCACTTCTGTTGCGTGGCTATAATTTAATATATTTTCTTACTTGTGTTATATTTGTAGAGATGTATGTATATTTCTCATGTCTCATAGCATACTATTTAGTTACTATTTTAAAATTACTATAGCTATAATTAACCAAACATTCCCTGTTAAATTGGTACATCTAAAGCAAAGCATGACAATAAATTTACCAACATAAAGGTAGTACTGTCAAGACCTATTCAATTTCAAGAATGGAATAAGCCTATCTGCCCAAGGCAGACGACTTAGCAGTCAGATGGTAGACACTGTCCCACAAAAATTAAAAATTAAAACATCTAAAAATTAAAAAATCTAAAAATTAAGAAATCTAAAAATTAAAAAATCAAAAAATTAAAAAAAATACGGGAGCGCGCGGGGGAAAGATATCAGGCATTGAGTGGGGGGCCATTATAAAAAATCCAACATTTAAAAAATAAAAAAACCAAAATCAAAAACCCAAAATTAAAAAATTAAAAAATCGAAAAACCAAAATTAAAAAATTTAAAGATCCAAATTTAAAAAATCCAAAATTCAAAGAGCCAAATATAAAAAAACCAAAGCTCCAAAATTTAAAAATCCAAAATTAAAAAAGTCCAATCCAAAATAGAAAAAATCCAATAATCCATGATTTTACGATTATATTGGCATAAGGTCAGTGCTTTTGGACTCAATGCAAGATAAAGATAGGCAGAAGGGAAAATTGTAGAGTTTTTACCTATATCCAAGTTGGCAATGTTCTGAGAGAAAATATAATTGCTACATCATAGAATTTTTAGGAATCTTCTATTTTCCCGTGCTCCAAAGATTAAAATGCTTAATAAAATGTTGGACCAAGCAACACACTCTCCATCAAGGAAGAATGGAGGCTGATATTCCCAAAAACCTTGGGCAAATACTTTTTATCCAAGTGCAAGTGCACGAACTTATTCTGAATAAAATTATCCCAGAAAGCTTTAAAATCATTTATTAAAGTAATTGTTCTTAACATGTACAGCTTTTTATGGAAAAGAAAGTTAATTTCATAATATTGTCTACAATAATTGTTTCATTCCAGATGTGATGGACTGACCTCTCATGACTACAGGATTTGAGGAATGAACAAATCATGGGATTAACTCAGCGTTTCTCAACCTATGGTCCGCGGACAACTGGTGGTCTGCGAATATGGTGCAGATAGTCCTCAGACATAATTAAAAAGTATCATACAGCAAGTGGAAAGTAAAGAAGTAAAATTTTTTTCACATATTTCGTTATAATGACCTATAATTAATACCCCAAATACAGTGGACTCTTAGTAATTCGAACCCCAAGGGGAATCAGAAAAAAATTGAATTATCCAAATTTCGAATTAACCAAAACTGTGACTTTTTAAACGAAAATGCCGTAAAAATGTCAAAAATAAACTCATTGCAATAAATAATAATTATTGTATAGTGAATCTTACCTATGACTGCCATCCTGTTGTTAGGATGTTTAGTGAAACCATTTTTTTCCCACACTAAAACCGTAACCCTAAATTTAGTAAAGGAACTGGTGTATGATCTACGCTTTGACATTTTCAAACACAGTCACACTTGGAGGATAGAATGAACACTAACATTTTCACAGAAGTGTTGAATCCCTCCAAGACTGTAGCGGAGGGGGTGAACTTCGCATTCCATTGAACATCTATTCAGCAGGAGGAAGATAACAGTGGTTAAAAATACATTTTAGTACGGTACCTGCTAGGTGCTACCGACTAGGGTTTTTTCAGCGAAATAGAGAATTCTTGTGGAATTCCTGGAAGCATTGAATTCTTGGATTCCTTACAACATTAACTTGAGACAAATTTTGGCTCCGATTTATCCAAATTAAGCTTTAAAAATTCGAATTAATTGGAATTTTTTAACATATATTTTTACAGGAATTTCAAGGGGATTGAGTATTTATTCGAATTATACAATATTTCGAATTATCCAACGTCGAATTAACCAAATTCGACTGTATTAAGAATATAGGCTTTCTTTTAAAAATGGGATGTAAAATTAGGGGTCCATAAAATTGTTTAGACATTTTAGAGGTCCTCGGGTTCAAAAAGGTTAAGAAACGCTGAATTAATTTACTTTGGAGAGGTACCTGCGTGAATCATAGGCTCACACACAATTATAATATTTTATGGCATAATTCTATTCAAGTGCTGAGTGTTTTAAAAGATGCTGCTTGAGCCTATCACTTCTAATAAATGTCTTGAAGCATTTTTCACATTTGAACGGTTTATCACCTGTATGAGTTAGAAGATGTTCCTTCAGATTGTGTTTATACGTAAAGGCCCTAGAACATACGACACAGGGAAATGATTTTTCACCAGTATGTATCAGTTTGTGCTTCTTTAGGTGAGAACTTTGATTAAATGTCTTTGAACAGACGTCACAAGAATATGTTCCTCCTGTATGAATATTATAGTGTTTCACCAGATTTGATCTTTCTGAAAATGTTTTAGAACATAGCTCACATGCAAAAGGTTTTTCTCCCGTGTGTTTTCTAAGGTGTCTTTTGAGATGATATGGTCCAGGAAAAACTTTAGAACATATGTGGCATAATAAGGGTTCTGGTTTATGGGTAACCTGGTGTTGTCGAAGCCTATATTTTCCAATAAAAGCCTTTGAACATATGTCGCATGTATATTCTTTATCTTCAGTATGAGACAGCATGTGGTCCTTGAGATTTTTTCGATACATATATTTCTTAGAACAAACTTCACACGAAAACCGCTTTTCTCGAGTATGACTAACAAGATGAGAGTTTACTTCATACTTCCGTGTGAACGCTTTAGAACATAAATGGCAAGAATACTTCTTTTGTCCCGTATGAATGACGAGGTGGCTTTTAAGGTTTTGTCTATGAGAAAACTCTTTAGAGCATACATGGCATGATATTTTTTCTCGCGTATGAGCCAGTTGGTGAATTTTCAGATTATGTTCATAAGTAAAAACTTTACAACATATGTGACATGTAAACAGTTTTTCTTTTTTATTATTAATAATTAAGGAATCGCGCACAATGTGCATTATCTTAACCTAAGACTTAACCTACCCAGTCCTGAACCCGGGAAAGGGATTTTTCACTACTGAAAAATCCCCGACCCGGCCGGGATTCGAACCCGGGCCGCCGGAGTGGAAGGCAGGATCTTTTTTATTATTCAGAAGTCGTTTGTTCGAACATTTACTGTCGTTAACCGCTTCAGATGTTAGACTACTTAAGCTGGAATTCTCAGATGAGGAACCATTGCTGGTACAACCAGCCCCAGAAGGCTTTCTGAATGGTCCAATAAATTTATGAACTTTCTCTTTTATTGTATGCCTGTATTCGGGCAGCCCTTGTGATTCTGTAATAGACTCCCTGCATTCTTTGTCCTCGAATTGTGTTGGAAAACTTTCGTCAGAATCTTCACACATTTCAGTTTTTACACTTACATAACAAAAATTTCCTGTTTGCTCCATTTCGTAGATTACATCCTAATATACCAACACTCAGTTTTTAAGTTAAGAGTAAGACCGCAAAAGGGTCATCCAAAATTCCCAATTTGTATGGTGAAACAACCTCTCTGCCTATATAATATAATATCAAATGGATCTTCAACCATTAAGAGTACTTCAGAATAGAGCAATCAGAATTTTACTTGGTGCACATTATTTGACACCAACTCGCATTCTTTATGAACAATCGAAAATCTTGCCGTTTGAGACCTTAGTTAAAGTAAATGCCATTACATATATGCACAAAGTAGTACATGGTAACATCCACAGTAATTTTCCAATAGAATATAACAAAGACATTCATAACTATGAAACAAGGCAAAAACAGAACATATACCTCACACATTCTTCAACTGTAACTTATGGGACAAAGGGATTAAAATATTATTTGATCAAAACATATAATGAATTACCACAAGAACAAAAGAATATATTAAATTATAACAAATTTAAATCACAAATAAAACTCTTTTTAAAATCTAAGATTAATTAAGTTCTTTGATATAGTAATAAATAGATACTGTATATTGATCACTATTATACTATGTAACTATGTTTCCCTTCATCATCTATCATTTCACTTCACTCTTAAAATCAAGTCATTTTGTTTTGTGTTCCTATATTCTGTACCTTGTACCTCTTGTATATATTGCACCTCTTGTATATTTATAAGTTATTTGTAATTGAAAATTTATGTATCACAATGCATGTCATGTTGTATATAGCCCCTTAAGGTGAGCTTTGCTCGTTGGGGTTTTCTTACAATAAATAAATAAAAATAAATAATAAAAATCATGTCATAATTATATAATGTACCTAAAGGTCTATAAAAACTTCAAATACTATCCATACGCAGTGATATCCATAGTTAACCGCCTATTTCAAGCGTGCTTCAAGTCGGCCATGAATGTACTGTACTCAACAATGCGTGAAAAATATGATTGTGAAAAAGTTTACATCGGACAAACAAATAAATGGTGCAAAAATGTTGCATAAACTTTCTCGCATATAGCCTATGTGTTAAAGGCTAGCACAGAAAAAAGTAAATTATAGAGAGAATTAAATTTTATTTATTAAATTTCGTAAAACTAACAAGTATCTAGAATGGGAAAACAACAGGGTCGATCTTTATTTCAATGCTTTACCATGAAATAATAATAATACTAATAATAATAATAACAATAATTTGGGGTTTGCATGGTTTCCTCAATCTCAAAGGCAAAAATGCAGGATATATTGAGATAGAGCCGAACAATAGAAGCAAATGCTGCACGAATGGGTTATTACAAAGAGCCTACTGGTAAATTTGGGTGGCCACGAGGTTTGATTTGAACCCAGGATATCTTCCCTATTACCATATACTACCTCGATCTAATTGATTTTGGTGTGTTCATTACGACTGTGGTAAACTGACTACATTTCACAACAGTATCTACTTAGGCTATAGTATTCTTGTTACTATGGGCAACAAAAGAATATCATTCATATTTTAATCAAAATGCATGTTCTGAAAATCGCATTTAAGTCATGTTATTTCGTCTTTATCTTGATACCTATTAATTTTATAAAGGCATGTAGTTAACAAAAAAATAGTATATTGCGACACAAGGGCGGAAAGGCACGTTTACGGGTCGAGGAAACAGATTGAAAACCCGAGGCGCAGCCGAGGGTTTTTAAGTTTTCGAGACCCGTAAATGCCTTTACGGTCCGTGT
The DNA here is from genome assembly GCA_964059195.1 of Ectobius pallidus. Taxonomy (NCBI): domain Eukaryota; kingdom Metazoa; phylum Arthropoda; class Insecta; order Blattodea; family Ectobiidae; genus Ectobius; species Ectobius pallidus. The sequence continues at coordinate 19,339,723 of CAXKWD010000002.1, read as the reverse complement.
GTTGCATGCTATTTTTTGCACGACGGTTACTTATATCAATTTAATTATATTAATTGTAATATTACCTGAAAATATTATGTAAATACAGACTTGAAGAATCGTGCTTATTTCAGAAAGGGATTCGCATTTGTTATTGTTTATGGCAACCGAATATTTATAAAGCGGGGAGGCCTTGGTCATTTCTGCTCGCAAATAAGCATTTGCGGGCGGTAAAGTAACTTTCCGCCCGTCGCCCCTAGCAACAATTCACTTTCCGCCCGTCGCCCCTAGCAACAAGATTGCGTGTGGTAATGTCAAGTTACGAGCCATGTAAACAACTTACGTAAGTAACACTTACTAGCTAAGGAGTGCAAAAAATATTTTTCATTTACTCTTAATTTCCTAAGTTCCATTTCCCAACAGACCTTCTGCACATAATATGTCGTAAATTGATCTTGTGAACAAGTTGTTTTACTACAGATATGGTAATATTAGCCTACATCAGTGGTTCCCAAACTTTTTCAGCGCAATATCTTCACGGCCCATCGATCCATGGTGGAGTAAAAAATCTTATTTGTATCGTATCCCTTCCTTATGTACATATAATTCACCTCAAATATTGCAAATAATATATATAAGCTTACATATGCTTCTTTAAAGATACAGATTGATTATTGATAAAGAATTTGTGTTCTGATTTGAAAATGGTTGACAAAATATAAGCACTTTGTTAGCAAATCAGTTATTTATTTAACAATAGATATATGTTTGTAATATATGCAACAAGTGGTTTCATACTCACTAACAAGTGTTCCTAGGTGAAGATAATAAAAGTACAATTATAAAAGTACACAAAGACCATTTCAATTTTTCAGGCAAAATTGCTGTTTTTAAGAAAGAATACTATATTAATGAGATTTTTGGGACTGTTTCGATTGAACTAACACGTCAATATCAGGATTGAATGAAGATGTTTTTAATCTTAAGTCACTTTCAGCATTGAGTTGATTTCTGTTTTTTTTTTTTTTTAAAGGAAAACCAAAGTTGAAAAAGTACGTTCACATAATTACGTAGTGGTGAATACCATTTTTGATGGTGCATTCGATGGTTTCTGATAGTTTTAGGATCGAGTCGTGACCCACCTGTAACTCTTCCGCGACCCACTAGTGGGTGCAACAAAAAGATTATGTAATGATATTACATAGTTATTAAGGGCCAGAATGGTACCGGTACTTTATGAGATGGTGTGGTAGACAGGACTGTCTGAGACAGTCTGACTGTCTGTCCGTGTGTCTGTAAGCGCGATAACTCAAGCACGCTTTATCGGATTTTCATAAAACTTGGTATAGACCTACCATTTATAACGCCCATGGGACGAAGCCTATTGATTTTCGTTCAAATCGGTTAACTGATGCCGGGCACGAAACGGAAAAATACATTAAAATGTTCTAATTAGGAACAATTTTATCTGTATGTACCAGTTTAATGTTTTGAAAATTATGATTTGAAATGCCGAACGTTAGTGAGGTCTGCTGTTGAATCCAAAAGGATTTCTGCTTCTACTTTTCAAAATGGACATTTTTCTTCAAGAATAATCCGTTTCAGATTAACTGTTTGAGTTCCGTTTCACCGTTATACGACAGGACAATGCAGATGAAATGAACACATAAAACATAACTTAAGCTGTTTATTGACATATAATCAATTTTATTTTAGAGTAAATTTAGAAAGTAAAAGATAAAACCTGGTCGGCCTGGCCCCCTTTTGGGCCCGGCTGCCCCTCCCTCTCGTCGGGCCTGATTTTGGGATCTTGTATATTGGTGATATTGTGGTTCTGAATAATGACATTGCTGACGAACTTGATTTCCAATAATACTAGTGTACTGGAAAACTACGCATTTTGTTTCAGCTCAATGGTCGTAGCTTTGACACTCACTGCGGATGAGATTGCATCTGCCGTCAGTTTTCAACACAATTTGCAATAATACTCACCAGAGCCACCGTGTAGTTATTGATTTCGACAGGAATATTAATAGTATCGACTATCGAAGGTTGAAAGTCTTGACAGAGTTGTGGGTTCAGGTTTTGGAATGCAGACAATGAAAATAGCTGTTTTATAAGTATTTGTGTATATGAAAAGAAATGTCCTTAAAAACGTGTTTGTAATAGCATAATTTCATGGAATCCAATCATGAATATTCCCACAACAAACTGGATTGTGTGAAAACCGAAATTGATGAAGTTAGTTCCCCTCTAAACTTCCAAAATGTGCACACTGAATACAAAAATACCTTTCCTAAACAAGAAGACGAAGAAAGTTTCAAGTTCGAAACAACAGTAAAACTCGAGGAATATTCTGACAGGGAATTTACCGAGATTGCTAACGAGAAATCGACTGAAGTATATAATCCAAAAAACGTGAGCAAGAACCTCACTAATAAACAATTCTCATGTTGCCAATGCTCTAAGACATTCTCTAGGAAGTATGGATTGACACGTCACATGGTTATTCATAGCGGAGTAAAGCCGTTTGCATGTAACTTATGTACTAAAGCATTTCCTCGAAAATATGATCTGAAGAACCATCTTCTAGAGCATACAGGTGAAAACGTTTACTCATGCGACGTTTGTTCCAAGACATTCACCAACAGACACAATTTTAGACAACATTTTCTTTCTCATGCATCTGAAAAACAGTTCTCATGTGATATATGTTCCAAAGTTTATTGGCATCGAAAAAATCTGAAGGAACATATTTTAAGTCACACACAAGGAAATCGTTATAGGTGTGATCATTGTAGCAAAGGATATAGTCGAAATTACAGATTAAAAAAGCATCTTCTTTCTCATGTACAAACTACGATCAAGTAATCTCATAATACGCGCCCGGTATCAACATGCCACATATGCAAAGACGTTTTAAGACACCTATGTTATAAAACTTTTAATACCCAACATCACCTAGAACCTCATAATATGCGGTTTCATACCGGAGAAAAACCATACACTTGTGATATATGTTCTAAGACATTTACTCAACAATCAACTGTGAAGAAGCAAATTCGTACTCATACTGGTGCAAAACTTTCTCTGTGATATATTCTCGAAGAGCTCTGAACTCAAACAATACTTCCTTATTCATATAGAGAGAAAAAGTTTTTACATGTCAGTTATGTTTCAGGACCTTTACTCATTGAGATATTCTATAAGATCATCTCCTAACTCATACAGCTAAGAGACCACATACATATGTGACTAATATTTAAATTACAAATATTAATGTATTTTTTGGAATTTTACTCCATGCAATATAATTGCCTGCACTTGATATTACTTCCTGAAATGTTAGCTATATTTTAAAATATCTAATTAAAAATTAATAAAATCTCAGTGATTAAATTTTAATACCTTAGGCTATTATTACAATACAATAAAAGAATGTTTTCTGAAAATGTTGGATTTTTATGTAAAAAGGATGTAAGCTAAATGTTAATAAATAAAAAGTTTGGATTTTTATGTAAGAACGATGTAAGCTAAGAGTTAATAAATATAAATTTATATTTCTTTTTCTGTTTAATAAATTAATTAAATAAAGCATCCAGCAATTGAGTAAATAATCATGGGCTAAGCCGTGGGCATCTGCTTGTTATGTTATATTTAATTGTCACTGTGGCAAGATTATACCTGGAATATATAACACATTTAGTTTTTTAATTGTTTTACTGCAAATATAACTATTGAGTTTTGTCCATGCATGTATTTGCCTACGGCAATAAAGAATTGGTATGCAATAATAAATTACATCTTTAATTATATGGATATTTTTTGGCAATCTTGTTTTAAAAAAGTGTGCGTGGAACGTTACGTTACAGAAGTGAAACTCGTTTAAGTATTTGGATTTTTTAAATTTTGGATTGTTGGACTTTTTAATTTTTAATTTTTTTAATTTTTGATCTTTTAATGATGATATTAACAAATGATGACAAGCTCAGAAAGTGTATTGATTCTGTTGAAATGTGATATGTTGATACTTTGTTTTAATTTGTTTGTATTGTTTGGTTGGAGGACAGCCTCTGTATTGAGGGAAAACTCAGAATGTATGTATGTATCTTTTAATGTTTTAATTTTGGAATTTTTAATTTTGGATTTTTAAAATTTTAGATCTTTGAATTGTTTATTTTTTGGATTTTTTAATTTTCTATTTTTGGTTTTTAATTTTGGATTTTTTTAAAATTTAGGATTTTTTAATTTTAATATTTTAAACTTTGGACTTTCTAGTTTTTTAATTTTTGATTTTTTAAATTTTGTATATTGCTTTTTAATTTGGATTTTTATTTTTAAATTTTGGATTTTTGTACTTTTAAATTTTAGATCTTTGAGGTTTATAATTTTGGAATTTTGGTTTTTAATTTTGGATTTTTTTAAATTTTGGATCTTTGAATTTTTTTATTTTTTTGGGTTTTTAATTTTTTGATTTTTTAAATTTTGGATGTGTCTAATCATTGAGTTGATTGTTTTCTGTGCAGTCCGTTTCGTCACACCTCACTAATTTCGTGACGATTTTTAGCGTTACACTAATTTCGTGACGATTTTGAGCGTTACACAAGCTCTCGATTTACCCCTACATCAGCTCGGTCCTGCAGAACAGAGGTATTAAAATAATTTATAACTTAGCATACAATAAATCAACAAAATCCATTTATGCTTACACTAATAACAGACTCGAACTGTCCACAGAGATATTTGCTTATAAACTGCTGCGTAACTCATTCCACTCTATAATAGCAATCTCCCAATGCATGATGACGTCCCAATTATGGCATCAAGGATACCTTTAAAAATACATTATAGAATTACTTAGTTTCAAATCTATCTTTTCTCTGTAAGAATTCTTTGAATAAAATTGGTATTATAAGGATTCTCATAAAGTTTAAAGCGTTACATGTATATACAGTATATTCTTTACTTTATTGGCGTACTTAGTATATAATTCTTTATGGGTTTTATGTATAGGGTTATATGCATTAATTCTGTAAGATTAACGGCAATAAAATTATAATTTTTATTATTACTATTATTATTTATTATGTATTTATTATTATATTATTATTGTATATTGATACTGGCGAAAAAATCATAACTTTCTTCCTGTACATATAAAAAATTCAGTTACCCTCAGAAGCTTCAAGCTTTATTATAAAAACATTAAACACTTTCATAAAAATGCACAGCATTTTGTACAAAAATCAAAATGCAAAAAACTGACTGCAGTGACTTTTCCAAGGAAAGCAGTTTCATCAAACCATTTAATGCCCTTGAAGAACCAGACTACTTGGTAAGAGAAGAGGAATTGAAGAGTATTTTAAATCATGACCTAATACTTAGGCTTAATAATAAAATTATATTATTAATATTATTCTCTTAAATTTTATTTTGGGCGAAAAAAAATTCTATGTTAAACATTATAATCTATAATTGATAAATTAATTATGGGAAAACTGTAGCATCACTAGGATTGTTAGTATTCTCATTAACTTATTGTATTCTGAAATTCACTATTATTAAATTCAAAACAAATTCAGTAATACATTCTCATAATACAAGAGGAAAACTAATTTAGCCTTAATCAGTCACAATATAAAATTATTTGAAAATTCTCTCACACATAATGGGATATGACTCTTCAATAAATTACCTATCAAAATTAAAGAAACTGAAAAGTTTACTAAATTCAAGAATCAATTATCTGCTTTCCTATGTAATGAATCATACTATTCTGTAGATGAATATTTGTGTTGTTAGATGGGTAAACTGTATGTGTATTTATTATATTCATTAAGTGTATTTATTATCATTAAGTTAAACTATTCTATTAGAATTTAATGACGTATCCCATATCATGAATTGATGTAATGGATGAATAAAAGAATTGAAATGAATTGAAACTGAATAATCTGCATTTTCCATTATATGTCTCATATAATGTTGATGTTCTTGTATCTCTCTTTTGGTTCTCTCATTTTATGTCCCTGAGGACGAGTCATGTGTCTCTTTGGGATTTAATTTGAGTAAATAAAATAATTCTTGAAATTAAGTTTGTTCCTACAACAATGACATACACTGCCAATTACCATGACGCGTGCGCACATTGTCACTTCCCTGAAAATGACATTGTGCGCATTCCACGAGCAGCAAAACTGACAATGGATGCAGTGCATGCGGATACATGACATGGTTCGTGGTTGTAGGAACAACCTACTAATAATCGCTCATATAATGTATTATTGTGTTATGAGACTGGTCAGGTATAGTCAATTAAAGAACCAGAATAGTGGCAAAACACTGAAGAATTATAGTGTTGTTAGTAGGCCTACCGTAAGCAGAGGACAGATAGAAAGCCTTTTAGGTTAGTGTACCAATCTTCAACAGTGCCATCCTTAGGTTAGTGGTATACATAAAACGTTTGATGTGCTAAAGGACGGTGTTTGTAAAAGCGTGATTCCATAGACTCAATCCATGGAACCTAATGAACCTTCCCTTATGAACATGGATTGTGTGAAAACTGAAATTCTCGAAGACGGTTCACTTTTACACTTCGAAAATGAGTGCACTGAATACAAAGAGATCTTTTCTACACACGAAGGAGAGGAAAGGGTAAAGTTCGAAACAGCTCATGTCATTCAACAAGAAAGTTCCCCTCTACACATCAAAAACGAACACACTGAATACAAAGGGATCTTTTCTACACATGAAGCAGACGAAAGTTTGAAGTTCGAAGGAATAAAAGAAGACGATAGAAACCAAGCTTCTGATAATGAGAAACCGCCTGAGGTATATACAGCTGAAAACCTCAGTAAGAACCTCACCGATAAATCAATCTCATGTTCCCAATGCCCTAAAACATTCTCCAACATATACGTGTTAAGACGGCATATGGTTATCCATAGCGGAGAAAAACCATTCGAGTGTGATCTATGTACTAAAGCATTTACTAGAAAAGATGAGCTGAAAAGCCATCTTATAGGGCATACAGGAGAGAAAGTTTACTCGTGCGACGTGTGTTCCAAGACGTTCACAAATAGAGGCAGTTTCAGACAGCATATCCTTGCACATGCAAACGAAAAACTTTTTCCGTGTCATCTATGCTCTAAATCTTATACATGTCAAAAGAATCTGAAGAGACATGTCCTATATCACACACAAGGAAAACGTTATAGGTGTGAACTATGTTGCAAACAATTTAATCGAAATTACATATTCCAAAAGCATCTTCTTTCTCATTGTAAGGGACGGCCGGAAAATATATCCGGTCCGAGAGGGCAATGTAAGTCTTTAGGACCAATGTTAGGTTAAGGTACTTCTCAAATAGGAAATAAAACGTTGCTTTTAGGTTTGGAAGGGACTTCAATTGGAAGTGCATAAGATAGGAAAGAGTAGCCACCTCTGAATAGCTAGTGAGGACCAGATTCGAAAGAATCAAAATGAGAGCAATAGACTGTAACCTCAGGACACTGGTATCAGGAATCCACGGACTACTTAAGGAAAACAATCGAAACGTGAAATAATCACAACTTACTAGATTCACACACAATAATTATTTAAACTAATTGAAATAGAAACACTGATACATAAGATGCAAGAGTACGTTATCACACGTGGTTGAAAATATTAATTTCTTGAAAACCTTGACAAATAATATCTTAAAATGCGTAGATTAACTTGCTCTTGAAGTTAATACTAAACTTTTGCATGTAGTTTAGTCGTAAAAGCTGATATAAGCACTGGAACATGTAGCGTTGGTTGCACAACTGTTGCGTAATATCAAACTTCTGTAACTCGGAGAATTCACTCGCGAATTTGATGAATTATATGTAATTATGTATGAATAATTACTGAGAGCCACAATTGCGCACAATTGTGTCTAATTCACCGCTTCCAGAGCAAGTTTAATGAAACTTGGTAGAAAAAGCGGGAATTCCTCGAGCCTACTAGATACACTGTTATCTGCGTGAGGTCTCGTTCAATACTAACTGGCGTGACGCTACACCACCACATATAACAAAAGAAATTAGCAAGTCATGCATGATCCCACAATGCTTTGAGGCGGGAATAAGATGACAATCAAAGCGGGACATTGCAAGCGGACAGTTTGAAACATTCTAAAGTAGAAACATGTTGCTTGCGCGAACATACCGACCCCTTTGAACTATTTAGTTCAACAAAATAGATAAAGAGCAAGCTATAAAAAATACATTCAAATGGACAAATAACATAAGGAAAACACTTATTATATACATCACAATAACACAGTTTATCTCCGAAAAGTAAAACCTTATTGTGTAAGGAGGAAAACCAAATAACACTTATTACAATGTAACGGTTTGTCTACACTATAATTGCTTGTAAAACAATAAAGAGATATGAAATATTAATTGCACTGTATTACACTTATTATTGATCTGGCAATGGACATAATTTCACTACCGGGCGCTTGTATTCACCACTAGGAGTGCGAACTGTCGCCACACGAATTAGACCGTCTTCTCCCGGATGCACCTTGGTGATGACGCCTATCTTCCATTGAAGTGGGGCTACGTTGTCTTCCTTCAGAATGACTAAGATACCTTCTCGCAGATTCTCACTGGACGATGACCATTTTTGTCGCTGCTGAAGTGTATGCAAATACTCGGAAGACCATCTTTTCCATATATGATGCAAATGATTTTGTAGACTTTGCCATTTTTCAAGACATTTCATATCGTAGAAAGGGCCTAACAGGATTTACTCTGTAGTTAGGAAGATTGCCCATTAGCTGTTGAGCAGATTGTGCCTTTAGTTTATAGCAAGTCAGACACTTGCGTAGAACAGATTTCACTAGTCTGCGCACGCAAGGGATCCAATATGCTTGTCTTAACGAGGCTATCGTAAGCTGATGTGACGCATGTAAAAGCTTAAAATGTTCATGCTTTACAATTAGAGCAGTTAGATGGTGCTTGCTTGGCAATATGATCTGATGTTTAGCATCATATGCAAGATGAGATTTATCTATGCGACCACCAACTCGTAAAAGACCATTTTCGTCCAGAAATGGTGTTAATGTATGAATAGAACTTTTCGCAAAAGTTTCTTTCAGATTTTTAAGATCTGCAATTTCACTCTTAAAAGATGAATGCTGAGCACTTTTAACACAAGTTTGTAAAGCTTGTTGAAGCTCTTCAGCTGTAATAGGTCCATGAAATTTTGTTTCATGGCGACATGCAGCAATAAATCTATTCATGTAGCATGTTACTCTTTGCAGGCGTCGGAGATCTGAGAATGTTGTAAGAAAATGTTCTCTCTCCTTTGTTGACACCAGACAGACATTTGCAAGTTGTTCTGATGAATCAGGAACACTTAGTTGTTGTGGTTGTTTTGGCCAGGCTGTCTCTGGTGAAGATAACCAGTTAGGACCGTGCCACCACAAATCGATTTCAGATAACTGCTCACAAGAAATTCCTCTTGAGACAAGATCTGCTGGATTTTCATGTGTGGCAATGTGTCGCCATGTAGCAGTCTCCGAAAGTTCTTGTATCTGCGACACACGATTTGAAACAAAGGTTTTCCACTTTCGTGCATCAGTTTTGAGCCAAGAAAGTACCACTGTAGAATCTGACCACAAACGATTTTGTAAAGGTTGTACCTTGAGGTCACTTAGCACTTTGTTGTATAATTTAGCTAGCAGAAGTGCACCACAGAGTTCAAGGCGTGGAATGGTTTGCTTCTTTAGAGGAGAAACCTTAGATTTTGAACATAATAATTGAACAGTAGTTTCACCTTCACTATTTACAGAACGAATATATATACAAGCTCCATACGCCTTCTCGGAGGCGTCACAGAAACCATGTAATTGAATGTCCTGCACTGTACCAGATGTAAGCACATATCTGGGAATACGCAAGGTGTGAATAGTAGCTAATGTTTCACAGATTTCCAGCCATTTCTCCACCAGATGCACAGGTACGGTTTCATCCCAGTCTAATTTCTCAATCCAGAGAGATTGCATAAAGATTTTAGCATTTATGACAATAGGACTAGCCAATCCTAGCGGATCAAAGATAGATGAAATAAGTGAAAGGATATTTCGTTTGGTTAGTTTACCTTGCACATGGGTTTGGAGTGAAGGATGTGATTGGATCTGAAATTTATCATTAACTGGGTGCCAAAGTAAGCCTAGGGCATGTATGTTTTCATTGTTATCAAGTGCCAGGGGCAATTGAGTTTCTCGATGTGAAGGAGGTACTGATTCCAATAAAGCTTCATGGTTGGAACACCATTTTCGCAGAGGAAATCCACCACAATTGAGCATATCTGTAAGCTCACTTTGCAGTTTCAGGGCTTCTTGGATGTCATTGTGGCCTGCTAAACAGTCATCAACATAAAATGATTCCCGTACTGCCTGAGCAGCAAGCGGATACTTCTCTTCTTCTTCTAGCGCAAGCTGATGTAAAGATCTTATGGCCAAAAATGATGCAGATTTGGTACCATAAGTGACAGTAGTTAGAGCGTAGTCTTGTATGGGTTCATTAGGACTTGAACGCCACACAATTCTTTGAAGATTCTGATCTTCTTTATGCATCCTTACTTGCCTGTACATTTTAGAAATGTCTGCTGAAAATGCATACTTGTAGGTGCGGAACCGAAGTACAATAGATGAAAGATCGTCTTGTATAGTTGGCCCTAGTTTCAAGATGTCGTTCAATGACTTGCCTGAAGACGACTTTGCTGAGGCATCGAATACAACTCGGGTTTTCGTGCTAGTTGAACTAGGCTTTATAACAGCATGATGCGGCAAGTAGTAACATTTCTCTCCAGGCTGAGGAAGCGAAACCTTCTTCATGTGGCCTAGATTTTCATACTCTTCCAGAAATTTGGAATAGTCTTCTTTTAAGCTAGGGTTAGCTTCAAGTTTGCGTTCTAGGTGTCCTAAGCGTTTTATAGCTTGTTGCCTAGATTCGCCCAGAGAATCTACAGGTTGATTCTTGGGGAGCTGCACTACGAATGCACCATCAGTTGCACGAGTGGTGTTTTCTACGTAGTGTTCTTCACATTCACGTTCTTCTTTGGTGTGTACTGCGCTGGGGAAGTCTTCCAGCTCCCAAAATTGCCTTAGTTGCCTGTCCACGTTGTCGACAGTTACAAACAAGTTATGCTGTGATAACGTCACCTTCTTGTTTTTAATGGCAGACTTAGGAACTATACCACTGATTATCCAACCAAGCTCGGTGTTGGTCAGAACAGGCTGATTTGGTTTAACTATTCTTTCGTTTGTGATTAATTGAAAGAATAAGTTGGCACCAATTAGCAATTGTACATCACCAGGTACATGGAATTTAGGGTCAGCTAATGGAAGTTCACTGGGAATATTGAATTTGTAGGGGTCAATTTGGACAGCAGGAAGCTTATTTACAATGTGAGGTAGAACTAGGCAGTTTAGGTTAGCTTGGAAAGCGTGGATCCTGGATCTCATATTAATAGTGATGCTGTGACCACAAGCTGAGGTGCCATTGATACCTCTTATGTGAGTCTCCACTGCGCTAGTTGGTAATTGTAATTTCCTTGCCAAATCTTCCGTGATGAAATTAATCTGACTACCAGAATCAAGCAAAGCTCTGCATTTTACAAGTTTTCCATTTTTGTCTTCTATTTCGACCACTGCAGTTGCAAGAAGAATTTCACATTGGCTAGCCTTTTCTTTTATAGAACAGTAACTAGCTGGAATGTTTGTTGCCGTGCTGGCTGTAGAACTTTCTGAAGAGGGATTCTGTCGAGAAACCTTTTCACTTGACTGTGTGTCATTGTGTAACCATTTACTATGAAAGCCTTTTCCACATTTGCAAAATGATTTTAGCTTGCACTGATCTCTTCTGTGGTTAGGAGAGAAGCAGTTAGCACACAAGCGTTTAGATTTAATGACATTCCATCGTTGTGATACACTTAGTTCTTGGAAGTTCTTGCAATTTAATAAGTTATGATTATCATCGCAGCATGGGCACTTGTCTTCTTTTGTCGCAACATAAGAATGACGAGTGTGTTTCTCTGACTTCTTCTTCGTACTTTGCTCACCTTTGTGCTTAGATGGGCTGGACGTGTTGTTTACATCTGCCAATACTTCAAGGGAATTTGCCTTAGCTTCTAAAAACTTGATGAGGTCTTGAAGTGGTGTGAAGTTCTGAGAATCAATTCTTCCTTCCCACTCTTTTCGTACGCTCTCACAAAGGCTGTCCAAGATTAACTGCATGAGTATAATATCTTGTAATGGTATCTCTACATGTAAAGCTTCCACAGCATATATGTTGCTTTGGAATTTGTTAAGAATACTACGAAGATCATTCACATTTTCACTCTTCATCGTTGGTAAAGAGAGTAGATTACGTACGTGAGCTGTGGCAATAATTCTTGTATTATCGTATCTGGAACATATTAGATTCCATGCTACACTGAAATTTTCACTAGTCACTGGTAGATTTTTTATCAGTGCGTGTGCCTGGCCCTTTAATGATGACAGAAGGTAATGCAATTTCTGTATCGGTTCTAAGGCTGCATTATTGGCTACAAGACTGCCAAACGTGTCTTGGAAATGTTTGAACGTTGTTATGTCCCCAGAGAAGGTTGGAAGCTGTATGGCAGGAAGTTGTATTGGCCTATTGTTGCACTGAGAAACAGCTGAATGACAAGTATGATGTGAATTGGCACTGTTATGAGATCGCTGACTGTTCACAGAGTTTGCACTATGCACTTGCTGCTCGTGATGACATAGGATTGCACTGAGTTTAGCTTTTAACTCGAAGTAACCATTCATCATACCTTCCTTGTATTCTGCATGTTCATCCAAATCTTCTTCTGCTTCCACAAGAGATTCTATTTGTGTTTGAACAATATCAAATTTGTCCCATATTTCATTTATCTTGTCAAATTTAACTTTTAATAAGAACACATCGGTGTCTTGATTTGCAGTTTCACAAGACTTTTGTAGAAAAGTAAGCTCTCGCTTAATAACGCCTCTACGTCTAATTAAGGCTCGTAAATCACCTTCCATGTTGTGTGTGAAATGTGGAAATTACTTGAAATTGACAGTTGAATTCTACCACTGCTGCACGATAATATGTGAGTCAGCTGTTCACTGCTTTCTTGATGTCTTTTGAGCTGTTGTGTTTTCTGTAGTACTGAAGCACTGCCGAATAGATGATACAGAGTTTATGTACTAGAAATCGTAGCTCTTGAATACGCGGATGCCGTCGCGGTTGAGTCTGCATACAATGAACGAGATCGATAAGACGAGACAAACCATATATATGTGTGTGAATAATGAAATTGTTTCTTAGTAGTCCGGTCCGTTGAGGAACCAATGTAAGGGACGGCCGGAAAATATATCCGGTCCGAGAGGGCAATGTAAGTCTTTAGGACCAATGTTAGGTTAAGGTACTTCTCAAATAGGAAATAAAACGTTGCTTTTAGGTTTGGAAGGGACTTCAATTGGAAGTGCATAAGATAGGAAAGAGTAGCCACCTCTGAATAGCTAGTGAGGACCAGATTCGAAAGAATCAAAATGAGAGCAATAGACTGTAACCTCAGGACACTGGTATCAGGAATCCACGGACTACTTAAGGAAAACAATCGAAACGTGAAATAATCACAACTTACTAGATTCACACACAATAATTATTTAAACTAATTGAAATAGAAACACTGATACATAAGATGCAAGAGTACGTTATCACACGTGGTTGAAAATATTAATTTCTTGAAAACCTTGACAAATAATATCTTAAAATGCGTAGATTAACTTGCTCTTGAAGTTAATACTAAACTTTTGCATGTAGTTTAGTCGTAAAAGCTGATATAAGCACTGGAACATGTAGCGTTGGTTGCACAACTGTTGCGTAATATCAAACTTCTGTAACTCGGAGAATTCACTCGCGAATTTGATGAATTATATGTAATTATGTATGAATAATTACTGAGAGCCACAATTGCGCACAATTGTGTCTAATTCACCGCTTCCAGAGCAAGTTTAATGAAACTTGGTAGAAAAAGCGGGAATTCCTCGAGCCTACTAGATACACTGTTATCTGCGTGAGGTCTCGTTCAATACTAACTGGCGTGACGCTACACCACCACATATAACAAAAGAAATTAGCAAGTCATGCATGATCCCACAATGCTTTGAGGCGGGAATAAGATGACAATCAAAGCGGGACATTGCAAGCGGACAGTTTGAAACATTCTAAAGTAGAAACATGTTGCTTGCGCGAACACTCATGTAAAAAATACGAACAAGCGGCCCCCCTAATACTCGTCAGGTCCAATGTATGTTTTAGAGTTAAACCAGACTCGTGCGATATGTATGAAACACAAAGATTTAATAAACCTCGTTTCAGATAAGCTTTTGTCAAAAATATTTCTTGATATCATCAGGGGAATGCCCCCCCCCCCCCAAAAAAAAAGTGTGCATGGAACGCCATGCGACAGAAGTAAAACTTGTTTTTATTTGTTTATTTTTTCAATTTTGGATTATTTGATTTTCTCAATTTTGGATCGTTGGACATTTTAATATTGGGTTTTTGGATTTTTTACTTTTGGATTTTTTAATTTTTTATCTTTTAAATTTTGGAATTTTGATTTTTTAAATTTTAGATCTTTTAATTTTTTATCTCTTGAATTTTTTTATTTTCGATTTTTCATTTTAGATTTTTTATCTTTAAATTTTGGATTTTTTATTTTTTAAATTTTGGATTTTTGAATATTTTTATTTTTTAAATTTTGGATATTTGAATTTTTTAATTTTGGATTTTAGACTTTTTAATTTTGGATCTTTGAATTTTTTAATTTTGGAGGTTTTTTTTTTTAATTTGGGATCTTTGAATTGTTTTATTTTTTGGATTATTTAATTTTGGATTTTTAGATTTTTTAAATTTTGGATTTTCGATTTTTAATATTTCGTTTTTTTAAATTTTGAATATGCCTAATCATTGAGTTGATTGTCTTCTGTGCAGTCCGTTACGTCATACCTCACTAATTTCGTGACGATTTTGAGTGTTACACTAATTTCATGACAATTTTGAGCATTACACAAGCTCTTAATTTACCCCTTACCCTGAAGTTTTACTTCAGAAACTACTAAAAAAAATTATCAGCTCCCATCTGTTAGACAACAAACTGGAATGCATGAGTTAGTGAGTCTGTTTCATGTTATGTGTGTCCTGAAAAAGACATTTAAAATAAGTGGGCTTTGGCTTGGAGCCAGGTTTTGTAGTCTATGTTGGTGACACACAGTTTTCAGACTATAAATCTAAAAAATCTTGTCATCCCAAATTTTTAATGGGAAGAGAGAATGTTGCCAAAGATTCATTTTGTCACGTGACTATTAATACTTAAGTATATATTGCAGTTTACCTTACATTTGTAATAAAATGTACTAAAAATATTTAATAGTTGAAATACAGTTAACCCTCGATATAATGCCACCATCTGTTCTCTAACATTTAGTGGCACAAAGCAAGGGTGGTACTGAAACGAAATTTAATTTTTAAAATAAAACCTATATATATATATGTGTGTGTCTCTTGACATGCTAGCGGCCGTAATTTTGAAGATATTTGAACCCAATTTTATTATATTATTTCTAGGCCCAATAGTTCAGATAAGTTCGTTAATGAGCAAAATTGGCCCAGGGGGGGTCGGGGGAGGGTCTGAAATTTTGAAAAATTTATATCTCGGCCCCTATGAAGTATAGAGGGAAACTTTGTTTGAATAAATTAGAGTACTTCCTATGAAGTTTACAGTGACACCAACGATTTGGGGGTTTTGGGGGTACGGGTGAGGGGATGGAAATTCGAAATTTTTGAAACGTCTTGTGGGGTATCGTTGAAAAGTTCTTGATGAGTACTCTACAAATCAATGAATAGTTTCTCGATAGCTCTCATATAAGGCGAGATATGAATGTTTGAAAAACAATAACACATAAAAATATACCTCAGCCTGAAGGCCTGCCAAAAGGAATGTGTGAGGACCGACTAAGGATAAAATTACCAATGTAATAGAGTTTGAAATATTAAAAATAATACTTGCACACCTTTAGAACGGGTCATTCCATGTCAAGTGAACCAATTTTTTGTCAATTTTGAACATGACCATCTCCGATTTTAGTCATACTTGGTTGTCATGAAGTACCACCTGAGATATGTTAAAGTGCAAAATATCAGATTTTTATGTGTTGTAGTTTTCCAGTTATACCCTTCTGAAATATGGAAAAAAACCAAATTTTCTGCATAAGTGCAATCACAAAATGACGCATAAATCAAGCTGGAATTGACATAGATGAGTGGGAAAAGTATCAAAATGTAGCTTATATTATGAGCTTTAATTTGATACGTCACACGAGTACTTTCGAAAAAAAATATTTTCAAGGTTACCCAAAAAAAATTTGAAAACTGAATTTTTCAAAAACCTATATTTTGAAAATTTTGAAACAATTCTCATAGAAACATACATATTTCAGCATCATGTCCTACAAGTTTTGATAAGGGATCGCAATGGGATCATATTTTTTTACATTTATAACAAATACTATGCACGCTGGGTAAGAATATATGGCACCGTAATCTTGCACTTAATTCTAAAATTTCATTACAATCAAAAAGAAAAACTTACAGAAAACATGTTACCTTCCCTTCTTCAATGACAAAAACGTGAATTTATTGTCTACAGTAATTTTCTAGAGCCATGGTTGCCGCATCCATCTCTTCCTTCGAGAGGTAATAACTACGGCCAGTGGGACATGTAGGTTGCACAAGGGTGAGGATCTGAGAGAGAGGCACAGTCAGTTTATTTGGACAGTCACTTTTGAAAGTAAATGATGGAGAAGGACCTGCAGGGTGCAGAAACACCAGTTCCACTATCTGTGCTGTCTCATTTTTGTCCACAACTACACCAAGCCACCAATGATTGTTGTTCTCACATGTAACATATCCTTTTACTTCTGCTAGCTTCAGCCTCTGTTGCACACGTGGTCCTAACACTGAAAAAGTGGATGACTGTTCACTTCTTGAAAATACCTTTGTCAACAACACTTTATCTGACAATGGGATGAAACTGTGGAACTTCTGTGTGCCTGGTATTGCTTTTGTAGACAGAAATCTGTCTGCAAGTATTTTTTCCTCTTTGTTGTATTGTGCTTCATTGAAGAAGAAGAACTGCATGGAGTCGATGTTTTCCTCACTCCATGTAAACAGCTGTGCTGGTGTCATGATTTGATGCTCGTATGGCCGCTGTAGGCTTGCCTTTCCTGCAAGTCTTTTCACAGTACCACCCAGACCGTCACATACTCCTTTCCCATGGGCTGTTGCATAGAAATGCCACTCTGCCTCAATTCCAAAATCATGAACATGGTGGCATAAGTTTGAAAAGTTTTTTCTGTTTTTAAATTGCGCAGCTGCACCATCTGAGAAGTAGTAAATTTTTTTCAAATCTCTAATTACTTCCAACTTCAAATGAGAGATAAGCCTTTTCTGGAATAAATGAACAGCAGTGGTGTCATGCTGTAGACATTCAGAGATACATACAATACTTTTGTAGTGTATATTATGATCATTGTAGTAGACTGCTATAGGAAAAATAGTTGCTTGATCATTGTTCCAATGAAAAGACTGGGCTTCATCCTGTAGTACAAACGAATAATTTTCTGCAAAGTCCATACATACCACAGCTTCATTTACTCCAATATTCTGCTTCAAGTGATTATAATATTCTGCCTGTCTTCTTGCAATAAAAGAATGTCTCTTCAAAATCAACAACTGTTCACACAAAGTTTCTATAAACTCATCTGCAGTTTTGATGAAGGTTACTAAATTACATCTGTCAACAGAAACCCACTGCTTGTATGTAATGTTGTCCACCAGTTCATTATCTAGCAGCAACTGTAACTCATCTTTCAAATTATCTACACCTGGACATGAAGGACATTCATTAAGGTGGCATGCTGTGCCTGGCTCTTCACACATTAACTTCGCTAAACAGGAATTATAATTACTTATATCTGTGCCATCATTCAGTGTAATTTGTTTGGATTTCAACACTTGTAGCATTAATTTAACATTCTGATGCACTGTACAAACGCATACTGTGTGGGTACCACTTCCTCCAGCCAAGACGCAATGTTTAGGTCGTAAATCAGCAAATTTCGAAAATCCAATCTTATCAGTAGGATTTTTGTTTTTGAACAGCTCGTACACTTCCTTCAAGTTGCCCATCACTAGCCTCTTCTGTACATGAATTCTACTACTGTCACCCGTTTTCACAGAAACAAAATCTTTTTTTCCAGGCATAAGACGGCTGACATCATCACTGTTGTAGAACCCTATTACCTTCTCAATCACAGATTCATTTAAAACCTTTCCTGGTTTAGGATTTGGTGTTGCCAGAATACCCTTCGCTTTCACCAATGCTTTAGCTTTTCTTGCCATTCTGTTGCTAACCTGAAATTCATTTTGTATTTCACTGCATGACCAGCTTTTAGGTAGTACTGTTAAAATTTGCAATTTTTCACTAACACTTATATTTTCTTCTTGAAACTTTTCTTTTAGCTGACAAATGACTTCACATGATTCTGATTTATGGTCAACAGTTTTCTCTGTATTTGTACTTGCTGCTGTTAGTACCTTTTCTGTCAAACATTTTTTTATTTTACTGTATTTTTTATCACAGTATGATTTCATTTGCAACTTCCTCTTAGCAACAGGTGACTCCTCTAGAGAGCTTAGAGACTTATTAAGGTACTCTAAGGTAACATCTAAAGCTACAAATGATTCATCAACATTAGTAGGCCTAGTGGTATTGGCTACTGGTACTAAACAGTCATCTGTTGTATCTGTAACCTGTTTCTGCTTTGATAGTTCTTTCCTACAACTGTCACAAATTTTCATACCTACCACAATGGTGTCAAACATGTCACACATCCAGTCAGTAACAGGCCTCACACTTCTTTTCACACCCTGATGTCTGTCTTTCTTGAAAGGGTTGCAGCAGAAAATCTTTGCTGTTTCACTTACTTTTTCAGCCATACTGGGGAAATACACAATGCCTATTTTAATCACTGAACCCACTACTTTACATGCAGCAATACAGTCTTTGTACAGCCTTTGAAGAAAGGAAGCACACTGCATGAGAGTCAAGGCACAACTGAAGCCAGGTCCAACAGGTTACAACTTGCATTCCCTGGCTGACTCACATGCTTGCAGACTGTGTTTACTCATACCCATTTGACCACTTGCACAAGTTGGTATATGCATGTTGGTAAACAACTCCCTGGACAAAGGAATGGATTTTAGAATTAAGTGCAATATTCCTGTGTCATATATTCTTACCCAGCGTGCATAGTATTTGTTATAAATGTAAAAAAATATGATCCCATTGCGATCCCTTATCAAAACTTGTAGGACATGATGCTGAAATATGTATGTTTCTATGAGAATTGTTTCAAAATTTTCAAAATATAGGTTTTTGAAAAATTCAGTTTTCAAATTTTTTTTGGGTAACCTTGAAAATATTTTTTTTCGAAAGTAGTCGTGTGACGTATCAAATTAAAGCTCATAATATAAGCTACATTTTGATACTTTTCCCACTCATCTATGTCAATTCCAGCTTGATTTATGCGTCATTTTGTGATTGCACTTATGCAGAAAATTTGGTTTTTTTTCCATATTTCAGAAGGGTATAACTGGAAAACTACAACACATAAAAATCTGATATTTTGTACTTCAACATATCTCAGGTGGTACTTCATGACAACCAAGTATGACTAAAATCGGAGGTGGTCACGTTTTTCCATTGGTTCACTTGACATGGAATGACCCGAACAATAATGCATGGCAAAATAAAGATTAAAAAATAACATCAATTTAAAACACAATAAACAACTCTCTTTTTATAAAAAAGATTTCAGATTTATTTATATTTCATATGGTGCATGCATTGTACACTTTGATATTGCTTTCGAAATCTACCTCAGCCTGTAGGCCTGCCTAAAGGGATTTTTTAGATTGGTACATATAGTAAACCTGAGAAGCATCAGTTTTTAGGTATTTAAAACAAATGTGCTTACAAAGAACAGTGTTTGTAATAGCATAATTCTTGATATTGTCTAGATATGTCGTTCTGGGCCTTCCTCTTCCTCACCTTCCCTTTATTCTTGCTTCCATCACCTGTTTTGGCTTTCTCTCCTCTTCCATTCTTATCTCAGGACAACATAACCTGCTTAGTTAAAGAACCTTGGGACCAGACATCACACGAGAATGGTTTATGTCAAGTGAAAGTGGGCACAAATATGTAATTTTAGACATCTTGTGGAGAACATTTCTTGGGACATACATCACATGGGCTGATGTCCAGCGTGAGTGATCTGATGTGTTTTGAGATTCTCTCTTCGGGAAAATGTCTTGGTACATACATGACATAAAAATGGTTTGTATCCAATGTGAGTCAGCATATGTCTTTTGAGAACCTGTCTTCGTGAAAATTTCTTGCTACATACATAACAGGAGAATGATGTCTGTTCATTGTGAATGAGCATATGTGATTTGAGATTCCCTTTTCGAGAAAATTTCTTGGTACATATATGACACGAAAATTGTTTGTGTCCAGTGTGAGTGAGCAAATGTCTGTTGAGATTCCCCCTTTCGGAAAATTTCTTGGCACATACATCACACACGAACGGTTTGTGTCCAGTGTGAGTGAGCAGATGTCTGTTGAGATTCTCCCTTTCGGAAAATTCCTTGGTACATACATTACACGAGAAAGGTTTGTGTCCAGTGTGAGTTTTCACATGTGCTTTGAGACTAATTTTACGGGAAAATTTCTTCGGACATACATCACACAAGAATGGCTTGTCTTCAGTATGTGTTTTAAGATGCTGTTTCTGGGATATTCCATCTGTAGATAAATCACATGATAAATGTTTGTCTCGAGTAAGAGTAGGCTGCTCATTGTTACTAGCAGACGATGTGCTTCTATACACAGCATGCGAATCAGATTGTATTAGCTCTTCCTCTTTCTCTTCACCTCTTTGATAAACTCCAGAAATGTGCTCTACGTTATGAGCGTTGCTCCATGCTGCAGAATCGTCTATATCCTCACCTTTGAATTGCTCTGTCTGTCCTGGATCAAATTTAATGGGTACAAATTCAAATTCATGTACAGTGCTGCAAGCGTCATTGTCATTGTTGCCTGTAGTCTCATGCAAGATTTGCTGTGTTTGTCTTGTGCCAAATTTTATCGGTACAGATTCACTCTTGGGTTGTGTTTGAGAAAACTCACTCTTAATTTCAATTTTAGTATAGTCCAGAATTGTCTCCATTCTGTATAATAAACATTACGTTCACCCCAAAGTAATCCCTAACTGAACAGAAACAAAATGAAACATCATACTTATTTTACAGCTGTACTCGCATCTCATTATCTCACTGGCACTGTATAAGTAGAGTATTCTCTAAGAGGCCTGAGTGCTCCAAAATTCAAACCGTTCTCGAAACCTGCCTATTGCAATCGATACCACGCAGGGCCGCCACATCTCGGGGTCGGGCCCAGGACCAGTACTAGTCGCGGGCCCCTCACCGACCGCCGACCATTCTCATTTAATTGTCTCTTCCCTTCTGCGTGGAACTTCCTTCTCGTTACTCGTGTAACAGAACATTTTATCAAACTATTCCACTTTTCCATAAAATTATACCACATCACCGGGATCCAGCGGGCCCCTTCTGGGACCGGGCCCGGGTCCCTGGGTCCAGCAGCCCCCCCCCCCATGTGGCGGCCCTGAACCACGTCAAGACTTTCGAAAAATTATTTCATATCTTTACGTTTCATGCTTCTCCAAGTGCGAAACCACCGCCCGTTCAAAAAAATTTTCGTAATATATAAATCTTTACACGCTAGGATGTCAGGAAATAGGATATCAGGGGAATGTCTACAACAATAAACTTTACTGTCTTTATCGTTCTCATAATACCGTGAGATTAATTATACGGGCTGAATATTTTTTTTAGCAAAATTTTAATGGGGAGACCAGAAGGAAAATGACCATTAGAGGGACCGAGACGAAGGTGGGAAGATAATGTTAGGATAGATCTAAGAATGACTGACTAGAAATTGGATCTGGGTACAGTTGACTAAGGACTATATTTTCTGTATTATAAAGTCCACTATCCTCTCTTTTCAATTGATGAAAAATAAGCAATTTAAATATTTCCGAAAACGGAAATAAAAAGGTGCGTAAAATTTGCTGTATTGATTCGCATTTATAACCTATTCTTTTTAACTTAATTTTCGGGGGGGGGGGATATATCTCCTCGATCCCCCCTTTGCGTCAGTCACTGGATACAGCTATCTTGGTCTCGTTTGAAAGTGGTAGGGTGAAAGTTTGTGCCAGTAGAGCCCGAAAATACCATAACGAACGGAATTATGATTACTCGCATTTTGCCCTCCAGTAATTTTTACTTCGAATCTCGTTCGGTTGTCATATAACAATGGAGGAACCAGTTGGATGAATGACTCTTGATAGGAGACTAGTAGTTCCTGGATAAAACCTGCAAATGTCGACCTATTTTTGCAATACATTTGTAACAGGGATTAACGGGAAGGAAGTAAGGGATTCTACCACTCAGTCATGTATGGAAATTTTACTGTATGATTTTACTATTCTGCATAAAGGTAATTATTGATTAGAGGATGTTAAACTTTATTTTTGCGACTTTGACACTCACTGCAGATGAGATTCGAACACGATTTCCAATAATACTCTTAGAGACCTGGATACTGTAACTATGAATTTTGTCCTGGATGCATTAACTATGAATTTTATGGATATTGTTAATCTGCATGGTGTTCCCTTATAGTGCACTTATACCCTGGGCCTTCCTCTTTCTTCCTCTCCTTCCCTCCATTCTTGCATCCATCACCTGTTTGGCTTTCTCTCCTCTCCCATTCTTATCTCATGTCAACATAATAATTTTAGACATCTTGTGGAGAACATTTCTTAGGACATACATCACATGGTCTGATGTCCAGCGTGAGTGATCTGATGTGTTTTGAGATTCTCTCTTCGGGAAAATGCCTTGGTACATACATGACATAAAAATGGTTTGTATCCGATGTGAGTCAGCATATGTCTTTTGAGAACCTGTCTTCGTGAAAATTTCTTGTTACATACATAACAGGAGAATGATGTTTGTTCATTGTGAATGAGCAGATGGTCTTTGAGATTACTTTTCTCTGAAAATTTTTTCATACAAACATCGCACGAGAAAGACTTCAATCCAGTGTGAATGAGCATATGTGATTTGAGATTCCCTTTTCGGGAAAATGTCTTGGTACATATATCACATGAAAATTGTTTGTGTCCAGTGTGAGCGAGCAAATGTGTTTTGAGATATTCTTTTTGGGAAAACTCCTTGGCACATACATCACACACGAATGGTTTGTGACCAGTATGAGTGAGCAGATGTCTGTTGAGATTCCCCCTTTCGGAAAATTCCTTGGTACATATATTACACGAGAAAGGTTTGAGTCCAGTGTGAGTTTTCATGTGTGCTTTGAGACTAATTTTACGGGAAAATTTCTTCGTACATATATCACACAAGAATGGCTTGTCTTCAGTATGTGTTTTAAGATGCTGTTTCTGGGATATTCCATCTGTAGATAAATCACATGATAAATGTTTGTCTCCAATAAGAGTAGGCTGCTCATTGTTACTAGCAGACGACGTGCTTCTATACACAGCGTGCGAATCAGATTGTATTAGTTCATCCTCTTTTTCTTCACCTCTTTCATGCACTCCAGAAATGTGCTCTACGTTATGAGTGTTGCTCCATGTTGCGGAATCGTCTATATTCTCACGTTTGATTTGCTCTGTCTGTCCTGGATCAAATTTAATGGGTACAAATTCAAATTCATGAACAGTGCTCCAAGCTGGAGAGTCATTGTTGCCTGTAGTCTCATGCAAGATTTGCTGTGTTTGTCTTGTACCAAATTTTATCGGTACAGATTCACTCTTGGGTTGTGTTTGAGAAAACTCACTCTTAATTTCGATTTTAGTATAGTCCAGTATTGGCTCCATTCTGTATAATAAACACCACGTTCACCTCAAAGTAATCCCTAACAGAACGGAAATAAAATGAAACATCATACTTATTTTACAGCTGTACTCGCATCTCATTATCTCACTGGCACTGTATAAGTAGAGTATTCTCTACAGTATTTTTCAAATGACAAGTCATTTCCTTCACCGCCAATCACGTGTACGGGCTAAAGCAGCGGCGCTAGCAGGAAGAGTCTTCCCTCCGTCTCGCCATCTCTGATTGGACCGCGTATCTAAGCAGGAGAATGAACAAATGACTTGTCATCTGCAAAACACTGTAAGAGGCCTGAGTGCTTCAAAATTCAAACCGTTCCGCATTTTAGGTAGATTTCGAAGAAAAATCTTGACGTTTCATGCCTCCCTAAGTACGAAACCACCGCCTGTTCAAAAAATGTTTGTGTAATATATACTACCCGCGCGCCACTTCTTGGGCGCTGGATTTACGGGGAAGTGAGGGTTGGGGGGAACAAAACATAGCTATAGATCGTCCCAGCCTTAAAAGACAGTATTGAGTTAAATGTAGTATTTGCATCTCACTTGCACTCGTACGTTCTGCAATTAGCTTCGTCCTTTTCTCTCCCGACAATGTTGCCATGTTGCCATGTGATAAATGTAATAATGTGATTGCGAGGTCTTATAGGGAATTTTCCGCCCTTTCTAATGATGTCAATTGTAAAGCCATAAATAATTAATATGAGGCCTATTTTTCATAATTACGTTATTTTGGCGGAAGTCAATATTTTTGCACATTTATAACTTATCACGCGATAGACAGAAAACTAATAATCAAAACAAGTAAAGATTTTTGTCTTGGACTGCCTGATGGTGAAAGAAAGTACTCCCTTTCCGTAGGAAATAATTTTTACATAAGAAGAAAGCTATATATTTTTTTATTAAGTGCTACCTGAAAATTCTCGGACGGCAACACAGAAAAGTTAGGCAGTGAGTAACATACTTTGGTATTGACTTTACATTGGTGACTAAGCGAGAAGAAATATTTATAGATGTCTGAAAAAATTTCTAAAACAAACCAGAGCTCTCTATCATGTAGCATTAATAAATTATCACAGTTTTCCCGAGCTCAGCATTCTCGCGCTCATGACTTGGTTGTTTTGAGATTTTGTGTACTCAGATGTTTCTAAGACTATCATGTCTTCTTCAGAGCTCATTGTTATATAGTAGCTGTGTAGTGAAGTTTAACTTTGTTGTGAAGTGGTTCTTGTGTTTTTTTAAATTAAATTTTATATTTATTAATATTTTATATTAATTATGAATAGAGGAACTAGAAATCTTAGAGTTGACAAATTGCGCAGTAAAGAGCGAATTATAGTACTAAATATACTTAATTATTTCTTGAAGAAAATGAACGTTACCCAGGCAATTAAAGAGAAAGCAGAAGCTACCGGGTGTTCAGAAAGTTTACTGTATAGAATAAGAAAAGAAAAAACGAAAGGCCCTCTGAGAAGGAATAATACCACTCCCTGAGGATAGTGAGCAGGCCTAAAGGTATGTAATGTATTTTAACTATTACTTCCCTTTATAATTATACTCTTAAAAATTATAACACAATAATAGTAATAATAATATCAATAATAATAATAATAATAATAATAATAATAATAATAATAATAATAATAATAATAATAATGAAAAATAATATTATCGAAATGAAATTTAATATTAAATTTAACATTTATAAATTATTAGCTTAAAGGACCCGGCGTCACCTGGTTTTGTATTTTACTTGTACTTCGAAGTCAATTTTGGAGGAAGCCCTTTTAATTTTCAAAATTTAGGCCCTAGAGAAAGCACAACTAGTCACACTCAAGGATCCTATTACTTCTAAAGACCATGGATAGTGGGGTTGAGGTAAGAAGAGACAGAAATTCCTATTAGTCTTTCTTTTCTGTGTGTCAAGTCGTAAAATGAGCCAAAAGAATGTAGATTTAAACGTCATTTAATAGGGATTAAAACATTTAAGGGATTTTTTTTTCCCAAATTTAGTTTTACCTAAGTTTTTCTCCTGGTTCTGTTAGCTCTGTGTAAAGTCTGGTAAAAATTGATCAGATAATTTAGATTTAAATAACATTTATATAATAGGGGTTGCAACAATTAAGGAGTGGTTTCATCCAAATAAACTTTGGTTAAAATTTTCTCTTGATTCAATAGGTTCTTGGTATAAAGTCTGATAAAATTGGTCAAAGGATGTAGATAAATATATATATCACAAAATAGGGGTGAAAGATCTAAAATGTGGTTTGTTCCAAAATTAGTTTTCCTACCATTTTCTCCTGATTCTATACGTTCTGTGTACAAAGTCCGTTAAAAACACGTCAAGAATGTAGATCTAAATTTTGGTGGTGTAATAGGGGTAGAAACATTTAAGGGGTGGCTTCTTCCAAAATTAACTTCGCCTAATTTTTCTCTTGTTTTTATAGGGTCTGTGTGTAAAGTTTGGTAAAAATCGTTCAAAGAATGTAGACTAGTAAAAAGATCACAAAGTAGGGATTGAAAATTTCGCAAGGGGTGTTTTGTTCGAGAATGATTGTCTCGTAGAATTTTTACTTGATTCCACAGGGTACATGTGTAACATTTTGTAGACATTGGTCAGAAAATGTAGATTTGTGGGCCTATAGAGAAAATCTTACTCATGGGGGTTGAAAATAAGGGAAGGAGGGTGTGCCGTCGTCCTATCTGCAGGGCATGATTTACATGAATTATTATGTACAAGAAACAAATTTCGAGGTTTTCACGAGGTTTAAGAGCTTTTTCACATCATGTGCCGGGCCTTGTAATGTGAGTAGATCTGGCATCAGTGCGCTGCATAAGACCAATACTGTTTTTTAAGGTTGGGACGGTCTATAGTCCGCCAGTCTTTCTGCAGTGTTGTCAACCAAAGAAATAACGTTTCAGCAGAATCGCGCGTATGGAATTTAATGTAGTGACTTTAATAAACAACGATTTTAATGCAGTCCAATAATATAATGTGGTGACGGTATTGCGTAACAATTAATTACACGTCATAAGCGTTTGGTTATCAAACAAGAATATTATACATAATATAGGCTCAATATTTTTACACTGAATGACTAATTTTAAGCATAAAGAAGAGTGTTAGCAGAACATGCTTCAGCATTTCGTGTTGTAAAACGTAAGAGAGGTAAGGCATCTAAAAGTGGATAAAACTATAGGCCTAATTTTAAACGTATTTAATACGTTTTGTGAAAAGTTGACTCAACTTTCAGTCCATGAAATTGACATCAGGGTTTACGGGATCGTCAGAAATTAGCACATACGGAATTCTTAAAGAGGTGAGGAAAGTGTTGGATGTACAATGAAGTGTTTGTGAAATCAGCAGTTCGAACAAATTGTATGTTTCCCCATAACTCCATGCGTCAGAAAAGATAATGTCAATAAATAAATAAGAATCCTGAGACAGAATGAAAGCTTAGTATTGAAGCCACTAGATGTCAGGGTGTATAGCGTACTTCGTGTTTCAATGTTGTCAGCTTTACCTACGAAGTTGAACGATGGTGAAACGATCTATATATTATATATCGATTTTTCGCCATATGCTATCTCTGTTAGGCAGGGTTCACACTCAGACGATAAGCGATAAGCGATATATCGTGAGCGATATACGATACGCGACACGCACGGACAGATACTTGAAATCTAAAGGGAGGCGATAAAAAAGGTTCACACTCACGCGATAGCGCAACATATTGCAAGTGATATATCGCTCGAAGTGCAGCATGCTGGTCGCCTGAGCGATTTGTTGCTTACGATATTGTAACTTTTGTAGTGAAGATTGTGTTCCCACCACATTTTAGGTAGATTTCGAAGAAAAATCTACCTATTGCAATCGATGCCATGTCATGACTTTCGAAAAATTCTTTCATATCTTTACGTTTCATGCCTCCAAGTACGAAACCACCGCCCGTTCAAAAAAAAATATGATATATATATATATACCTTTACACGCTAGCAGCCATAATTTTGAAGATATTTGAACCAAATTTTATTATGTTATTTCTAGGCCCAATAGTTCGGACAAGTTCGTTAATGACCAAATTTGGCCCCAGGGGAGGGTCGGGGAGGGGTAGAAATTTTGAAATATGTATATCTCGGCTCCTATGAAGTATAGAGGGAAACTTTGTTTGAATAAATTAGAGAACTCCCTATGGAGTTCACAGTGACACCGACGATTCGGGAGTTTTGGGGGTACGAGTTGGGGTGGTTGGTTGGGGGATGGAAGTTCGAAATTTTTGAAACCACGTCTTATGGGGTATCGTTGAAAAGCGCTTGATGAGTACTCTACAAATCAGTAACTGGTTTCTCGATAGCTCTCATATAAGGCGATATTTAGCACATCGAAATTTACCTCAGCCTGTAGGCCTGCCTAAAGGGAATTTTTATCGCCCAGGTAGCGCCGATTTATCGCTCGCTGTGTGAACCTTCCTAGCAATATATCGCCGCACCAAATTCCTTCCGATAAATCGCTTATCGCTTATCGCCTCAGTGTGAACGCTGCCTTACAATGACACAAATAGCGATGTGTCCTATATTTTTCACAGCTTTTATGGAAATATCCCAATAAAACGTACTTATATATTTGGACTTTATCGTAAACGATAAGTTCAAAAAAATCCCTCTAGGCAGGCCTAGAGGCTGAGGTAGATTTCGAAGCGCTTTTGGTTTAATTTATTGTCGCTGCGCAGCACTCTCCTTCTTTAGCCTTGGCACGGCAAACCCGCAATAATAAGGACTGAATTCGGCAAAGAGCAAAAGACTACAATCATTTGTTTTGAAAACAAGAATAGGATATAATATTCTGGGAGGCCGTGCGCAAGATCAGCAATGAATAAAATTAGCAAAGCCGCTAAACAAGACAAAATTATGATATTATAATAATTCTTTTAAGTGTTATTATTTTCAAACATTAAAATCTCGCGTCATATGAGAGCTGTCAAGAAACTATTTATTGATTTGTAGAGTACTCATCAAGAGCTTTTCAACGATACCCCACAAGACGTGGTTTCAAAAGTTTCGAATTTTCATCCCCCACCCTCACTCGAACCCCCAAATCGTTGGTGTCACTGTGAACTCCATAGGGAGTACTCTAATTTATTCAAACAAAGTTTCCCTCTATACTTCATAGGGGCCGAGATATACATTTTTAAAAATTTCAACCCCCTCCCCCGACCACCCCCTTGGGCCAAATTTGCTCATTAACGAACTTGTCCGAACTATTGGGCCTAGAAATGACATAATAAAATTTGGTTCAAATATCTTCAAAATTACGGCCGCTAGCGTGTAAAGATATATATATATAATATATATATGTAAAGATATATATATATCACAATTTTTTTTTTTTTTTTTGAACGGGCGGTGGTTTCGTACTTAGGGGAGCATGAAACGTAAAGATATGAAAGAATTTTTCGAAAATCATGACATGGTATCCATTGCAATAGGTAGATTTTTCTTCGAAATCTACCTAAAAATAATAATGTAAGGGGGCGGATTTCTATGACCTAAAAAATAGGATTTATGCATGCATTTATGACCTAAAAAACATTAAAATATGACCAATAAAATTTAAAATATGACTTTACCGCTTACACATTGTGTATACTTTTTTAAGTTTCGTTACAATACATTCTATTAAAACAAAGTGTTAACTATTTAAACTATCTCTAAATTCTCAAAAAGTATCATTATAATGCAAAATTTACAAAATATGATATTAAACTTAAAAATTTCTTTAATATGCACATAAATATGCCAAAAATATGATCTAAATATGCATATTCTTACTAAAAATGCTAGAATAGTTGAAAATTTCCTAAATTTGCAGTTATATGCACAATAAAAGCCGTTCCATTTTCACCAGGATGCTTGGAATCGGGTTTTAATTAGTAGGAAACCTGAAATAATGCAAAGGGGAAAAATATGACATGTCATACAAATCCGCCCCCTAGTCATAAACAATATTTTATCGCGCGTTTTTTAAGACTCTTCCGTTCATTAGTGAAACTAAATAAAATGCAATTGATAAGATATGTGAATGCAGCATTCCATTACATTGATTAAATTTAATTGTTTCCTTCGGTGATTTGAACTATCTAGAAAAGCTATAAAATAAGTGTGTGGAATAACCGCTTATGTTACATTTCGTAACAGGAAACCTAGAAAAAGGGCACAGAAAGCAAATAGGCGGTTAATGTACAGGTAGGCCTAATCTTCTTCCATCACATGCAAATTGATAAAAGAATAAGATTTAATTTTCGTCTTATACCCTCAAAAAAATATAATAAGATGCCATAAATACATAGAGTGATGTAGACAACCTTTTACAAAGAAGACTTATATTTATAAGCTTGCTATTTTATTGTGTACTATTTAAGTGGAAAAAAACTGTTGACACATAACACATAACACATTTATTGTATGTATTTGTGTTTAATATTTTTTGTCTCCTTTTTATAAATTTGTCTTTTCATTTTCTAGCTCTGTTTAACATTTTTCACCTTATTTTTTATATGTGTGTCATTCTTTCTCACTTTGTTTTTTGTTTCTCCTCTTTCTCCACTCTGATGTTTTGAAACTACACCCGAGCACGAGCAGTTTGCTCATTCGGGTGTATTTCTAAATAAATATTTGGTTCTTTTCTTTCTTTTTCTTTTCTTAAAAAGTATTGTACTTTAATTTTCAAATTTGTAAATGTTTTTTTGTTTATTTGTGTATTTTTGTATTTGTATTTGATTTAATTAACAATAGGCAGAAATAAAATATGAGGCTATAAAAATATGAGGCTATAAAAATATGAGGCTACATATTCTAATGGTCAGTGAATTTTTTATGGTCTATGTTACTTCAATTAATTAGATTAAAACTGTTAGACAAAAATTTTAAAATGATAAGAAGAAGTTCTTACATATACCATTATTTATATATATATAATGATAAAAAATTGATTATTAGATTATATATACATGAAAACACATACGACTTATATATAAATAAAAGTTGTCCTATAATAGTAGACTAAAATTTCTGCAAGTAGTGTACAGTCGGTCAAATAAAAAACGTCGGGAATCGTATGCAGTTAAAATTAAAGTTTTAAGGCATTAGTTCACAAGTTTCCTATAAAAAACATAAAATACAGGGCATTCTCGGAACATATGAGGCCATGCGACAGGAGGGAAAAAATGAACAACAAGGGAAAAATGAAAAACGCGGAAAGCGCAATACACGATATTCAACTTAATGTATTGTCATAATTCATTTTGCTTTGTGTCATCGCACCAAATAGGCCTACAAATGCTAGCTTGAAAGAAAGTGCAGTTAGGGCTGTAATTGAACTGCATTTTTCGGCCTCTGAAGCAGAGAGAAGGTTCCATATTTCTTAAAGAGGTGGGTACTTCACTATAATGCGACCGGAAGTTTTCATAGGAAACGTGAATCTGATTTCGATGCTAGATTGGTTGCAGAAGTTGAGCGTAAGTTATTGATTTTGCACTACAAGTACCGGTATTATAAAATAAAATCTTTAAAAAATGCTCCTTGAATAAACATATTCCTTGCGAATTTATTAATTATTAATATTATAAGAATTTGCAACCAAGAATATGGCGGATGTGAGACATATAGCCACAGCCTTCTATACATGTTTGTTTTGGAACAAAACTGACTAAATAATCAAAAAAATGCATGGATAGACAAGAGGCAGGTGTGAACCTAACCTTAAGTCTTCCTGTACATGCGCATATGCTCGTTCGTGATACTTTATAAAATAACGCCCGACGTTTTTTATTTGACCGACTGTACTTCCGCGTTGCCTATATTAAAAGTAACACATTTATGTTTATATACAATTAAAAGTTGTCTTAGAGTTATATCCTAAAAATAATCTTACAAGCACTATGCTTGCGTGTAGTTATGTGACTATGTATACCATATGTCTGTTAAATTCACTATGGAATGTCTATCCATGTCATAATCACTGGTCACTATGTGTTTTGCTAATTTATACTTCGTGCTTATATGCTGGTAAGGATGTCCACATTGAATTATGTTGCTGATGAAGATTGGCCTCTTAATTATTTGAGATGTACATTTCGGTATAGTTTTCTTTTTATACCATCTTCAGTCTTTTGGACTGTTGTTAAATTGATGTTTATTGATATGACGTATTACACTAGAAATTGGAAGTGTTGAATATAAATCAATTACTTTCAGAGACATTTTTTAATGAATTTGTACGCAAATTATATTTCAAAAATGTGAATAATGAATTACGCCATGGTTATTAGATAAATGGCCGATTTCTATAAACTCGCGAGTTACCTATGGGTAAATTATCCAATGGACAGAATTTACACAAAAATAACACCACACAAACACAAACAATTTAAAGATAGCAATCACATACACTTGTGGCGAGTTTATAGATAAATGTCCTCTGGGTAAATATGAAAATGACATAAAAAATGTTCCTACAAACTCGGGCTAGATCTTTCCAAGGGTAAATCTTCGGGTTAATTTATCCTTTCATGGATGGCTGGATAAAATTTAACCTTTCATAGGATCAATAGTAATATTTAAACAATAAGAATCAAAGCCTTCTGAATTAAATTAACTGTACAACTCCAAGGCCTTGCTCATTATATCATTGTGGGTTAAATGGAACTAATTTGTCCATGGATAATTTATCCATAGGTAATTCACTAGTTTGTAGAAACCGGGCATGAATCAACTTAATGCTTAGGTATCAATTAAGAGGGTCGTTCGTAAAGTAAGTTTCCACGGGGCCGTATACACAAACAAAACACAATTTGATGGAAATGTTTATTGCAACATATACAAGAAATGTTCAGCTATTTTTCAACATATTCGCCACCGGAACTGTGACATTTGTCATATCGTGCGACCAACTTTTAAATACCATGGAAGTCTGCACCTGGGATTTGAACCACTCTACGACAACCATCTCCGCCTCTCTGTCATTCTCCGTCATTTCTTGAAGTGTGTGCGCCGATTTGGGGGGCAAGGTACTCCATGAGGGGGCGCATAAACTGAATAACTAGTAAAAACCCAATTTGCCACGCTCCAAAGTTATTTTTCAAGTCGGTGCCTCTGGATGTATGAAAAGATGAAAATCACTGGGAGCGAGGTCCGGGCTGTACGAAGGATGTTTAAACACCTCCCAGCCGAACTTCTGGAGGACATTGCACCTCCCAGCACACTTCAAGAAATGACAGAGAATGACAGACGAAAATGGTTGTCACACAGTGGTTCAAATCCCAGACGGCAGACTAAAACAAATCAGGTTTTCAAATGTTTCTCCCATGAAATGATGAATGTCCCCAATTCTGGACTTGATTTAGTTCGTGTATAGTAAAATCTCTATATATATATATATATATAAAAGGCTTTGTCCTGACTGACTGACAGGAATCAACGTAGAGCCTAAACTATAACAGGTAGAGACTTGGAATCTTAACAGTACCTTCCTTTCATAATGTAAGTGCTCACTAAGAAAGGATTTTGAAAAATTTTGATTTTAAATGCCAAAAATTATGTTTTTGAGAATACTTAAACCCTTTTTACACAGAATTATCAAATCCAAATCACAGTTCATTTGACAACAGTATTGTTGGCAGTCTTCACATAAGGCTTTGGAAATAAATGAAACAAGACTTGACAAATTAGAGAACTATCAATATAATCCGTGTTATAAATAAATATTAAATAATTAAATCCACGAAAATAATGCAGTCACATAACTTTCTCTACCCTGGACATAGAGAAAACAATACGAGATATGGTAATGTGTATATTATTATATCGCAGGTTTTTTTAGAGAGAAGTATGAAAGTGATATTACATTTCTGGGGTTTAATTTCATCCCCAAAACGGTTTTATGGTAACATGAGAGTGAGAAATAAAATATTCCGCAAAGACAATACAATTTTATGTTACCGGAATTTATTTTTCTTCTTATTTGAACCCCTACCAGGCTGTACAAGCGATGGGATGCAAAATTTTACATCCTCTATGAGCCATAAAAAGCTATACCAAGGTTTTTCTGAGGGAATAGTTTGAGTGTGATAAATCGTTCTTCCTATTTCAAATTCTAAATACCTATATAATGACCTATAATTTAAAAATCGAAAGTCCTTCATAAGTAACTTCCAATTACAAAATAAAAAACCCGGGCGTCGCCGGGTCTTTTAAGCTAGTCGTTGCATAAATGTGTAACATAAGCCATTATTCCAGACATCTATTTGCTTATTCCGCATACCATTTCGGGATTTTAATGCCAATTACGTAAAATTGCCTTCCACATATTCTATATTGTATCTCGTCAAGACATATTATGACTGATAAATGTTATGGGAGTTTGTATAAATACATAATCCTTTCGAGAAATAAATCACACTATAAATCGTTCTCAACTAGCCGTAGTGAGAACGATGTATCTACTACATTCCTTTGTTTTTATGACGATAGTCACCAGTTGCTATGGTAAGTTTTCACATTTTGTTTCGCTGGTGTGCTGGGACACGAGGAGCATGCTTTATAGTCCCTTCCGGAGGATTTCGTGCCCACGATGTTTACGCAGTGGCGTACCAAGGCCCCAAATTTGATTTATTAATGTTTACCAGACCAGTGAAGAGTCTTTGTTTGAGTGAGTAAACAGTTATATGTTATGAATTTTGTTTTGTTTTTCAATGTTTCAATCCAATTTATTTCTATATATATATATATATATTTTTTTTTTTTTTTTGTAATCTCTATATATATAAAAGGCTTTGTCCTGACTGACAGGAATCAACGTAGAGCCTAAACTATAACAGGTAGAGACTTGGAATTTTGACAGTACCTTCGTTTCATAATGTAGGTGCTCACTAAGAAAGGATTTTGAAAAATTTTGATTTTAAATGCCAAAAATCAAATGTTTTTGAGAATACTTAATCCCTTTTTACACAGAATTATCAAATCCAAATCAAGGAAAACTTGACAATAGTATTTATTGTTGCAAGTGGTATCAGATGGGTTTGGAATTAAATGAAATGAAAGTTTGACAAATTAGAGAAGGTATCAATATAATTAATGATATAAATAAATATTACAGATTGAAATACACGAAAATAATGCAGTCACATAACTTTCTCTAAACTGGACCTACAGAAAACAATACGAGGTAAGGTAATATGTTTTGGGAAGAGAAGTATGAAAGTGATATTGCATTTCTGTTTAATTTCATCCCCAAAACGGTTTTATGGTAACATGAAAGTAAGAAATAAATATTCTCTGCCACGATAATACAATTTTATGTTATCGGAATTTCAGTTTCTTCTTATTTGAACCCCTACCAGGCTTGCTGTATAGGCTACTGTACAAGCGATGGGATGCAAAATTCTACATCCTCTATGAGCCATAAGAAGCTATATCAAGCGTTTTCTGAGGGAATAGTTTGAGTGTGATAAGTCGATCTTCCTATTTCAAATTATAAATACCTATATTAGGACCTAGAATTAAAAAATCGAAAGTCCTTCATAAGTTAATTTCCAATTACAAAATAAAAAACCCGGGCGACGCCGGGCCTTCTAAGCTAGTCTATATATATAAAAATGAATGTATGTGTCTGTGTGTGTGTGTGTCCTTTATGCATTACTACACCATTCATCCGATCGCCATGAAACTTTGGGAAGTTGTTGGGTACATTCCCGGGAAGGTTTCTGTCACACTACATTTTTAATTTTAGCCTTCGTTCGCGAGTTATGAGTGAAAAACGGCAAGAAAACGTGCATTTTTTACGCTTTCGAAGCATCAGTTATTCATTTCAGTTGTCAAATCAATTGCAGAAGGCTTTGTCTATTTTTGTCATACTTTGGAAACAATAGCATCGCAATCGCTTTGGAAGGAAATGGATATCTCATGTTATTATAAACGCCAGAGAAGTTAATGATAAGGTGATGATAAGGTAATATTAAATATTTATTTAACGTGGAATATGCTTCTTATGAAAGATGGTTTACAGAAAATTCCGGGGAAGTTGCTTAGTTCGGGGTCCAGGCTACAACATGTCTATATGTAATCATAAGTAAAATCTCTTATGTAGGGTCGTTAAATCTGCCTGAAATGTAACGGAATTATAAGTCTGGACAAATGAATATAGAAACTATGGCCTCAGTAGGCTTATTCCATTCTTCATCTATATAAATAAAAACGAATATAGGCCTATGTCTGTCTGTCAAATACATTTACACACATTTTTTTCATCGTGAGTTTAATCGATTTCAATTCTCATAATCTTCTGAGATTGCAGCAACGCTCGACGGGTAATCTATATAGATCTTCTATATAGCCTACATAAAAATGAATGTATGTGTGTCTGTCCTTTATGCAATACTATGCCATTCATCCGATCACCATGAAACTTTGGGAAGTTGTTGAATACATTCCCGCAAAGGCATGCTACATTTTTAATTTTAGCTTTCGTTCGCGAGTTATGAGTGAAAACGGAATTGAGACGTACATTTCTTGCGCTTTCGAAACATCAGTTTTCAGTTGTCAAATCAATTGCAGATGACTTTGCCTACTTTCGTCATACCTTGGAAATAAAAGCATCGCGATCGTTCGAATTTTGTAAGCCCACCATGGCCGAATCATTTGTTTATAATGTCAAGGCACGCAGACAGATAAAATTTTCACCCTAGACGGAAGAAGAATAGTGAATATAGCCCTAAATGAACAAACATTATGCAGGGGTTTTTTAGGCCAGGGAACTCGAATCTGAGGTTATTTTTCCCATGCTGCGCTTTCTAATCGTGGAATTCACTTCAAAGCCAGATTTACAGTTGTTTCATTAATTAGGCCTATCAATCGTTTAATTTAGACCTATGAATGTTTCGTGTGCAAAGTGTTAGTAAATATAATAGTTTAATTATTTTGCTCTTAATTTATAATCTTCCTATTAAATATTGTGGGCGAAGCCTCGGGGATCTGCTATAAGCTATAATAAGCTGAAGCTTATCTAGCGTTTTCTGAGGAAATAGTTTGTGTGTGATAAGTCGTTCTTCCCCATTTCAAATTCTAAATACCTATATAAAGACCTTAAAGACCTCGAGTTTGAAAATCGAAAGTCCTTCATAAGTTATTTTCGCATTTACAAAATACAAAACCCGAGCGACGCCGGGCCTTTTAAGCTAGTTCTATATAAACGACTCGTTAATATGCAAAATTGTTTTACATACATTGTACTCGTGCATTTATAATTTTCGTTTGGAGTATACTGTGTATTGATGTATAATTGGATTTATATTGGTCTATTATACTACTAATCACGAGCTTTGCTCATCTAGGGGTAGCCTATAGGCTACCTTCATTTTGTTATGCTAAATTAGAAATAGTACTTTCTGTTGATTTTTGTTTTTACCTGTAATATAATATTTTAGTAACTTAATAAATTAAAAAATTAAAAAAACACCATTATACGAGGACCATCCATAAAGTAAGTTTCCCCTGGGGCCGTTTACAGAAACAAAATACAATTTCGTGGAAATATTTAAAGCAACAGATACAGCAAGTGTTCAGCTATTTTTCAACATATTCGCCACCAGATTTGAGACATTTGTCATACCGTGGGACCAACTTTTGAACACTTGTGTCGTAGAAGTCTGCAGGCAACAGCTAGTACATAACACAGCCCAACAAAAAAGAACTTTTTGTTTGGCGTCTCAGATGTTTTACCGGATTTTGGCTATACTTAGTGTGATTATTCCAAATATGTAAACAGTTTTTCTCAACCAGCTCTACTTTTATATAGATTTTACTCGTGAACTGTTAGTCTAGCCCTAGCGAAACAAAATCTTGCTTCATAATATAGCTAGTGAAAGTTCTTGACCATACTTTGGACCCGTAGGACGAAAACTGTACGAAGTACAGAAAAACTAAAAGCTGGATTATTTTTTGGCCCTCAAATAATTGACAGCTCATAAGTCATAAACGACCGTACAATATGTGATAATATCAATTTTTTCAAAGACCCCATGTTATATTGTTATTGTAATGTTAATGTATTGTTAGTGAGTTGCTTTTTTCTTCACATGACTTAGAAGCTAAAAATAGGCACTGTTTTTTATTTATATCAAACGTAAAATGGGATAATATGCGTAATGGTAATGCCATATCTCACAAAACTAAAGCTGATAGGGAAAAACTAATGGCATATTTGACATCAGCGACCTAAATATACCCAAGAATAGCTATAAATTCTAAGGCATCAAAATGGCCCTTGGATTGTGTAATATTCCTTTAGCTTGCTTAAAAACTGTCTATTCCCATTGAGTAAGATATCTACTTTCTAGCACCATTCTTCTGTTGACAACTTATGGTTAAGTTGGTTATTCTGGAGTTCTTCTAGACAGTTTTTCTGATAGTATCGATACTGTACCTGGACAAAAACATCAAATATGAAATTAGATATTATATGTTGGTCCTATCATCGTATAATAGGCCTCCCTCTACGCTTTGTAATCAGCCATTTTCTTAGAAATTGCTTTTTACCTTGAAACTGTAAGGCTGTGTTTTTTCACAGTGAGTGCTGGAGTGAACGGTGGAACTGGTGAAGAAGTTCACGAGGTGGAACACAAGGTTGAACGAGATTCCAGTGAATTTCGTCCTAGGATTCCCGTTAGAGCTGGAGTGAACGGTGGAACTGGTGGATTTCACGAGGTGGAACACAAGGTTGAACGAGATTCCAGTCAATTTCGTCCTAGGATTCCCATGAGAGCTGGAGTGAACGGTGGAACTGGTGGATTTCACGAGGTGGAACACAAGGTTGAACGAGATTCCAGTCAATTTCGTCCTAGGATTCCCATGAGAGCTGGAGTGAACGGTGGATCTGGTGAAGAAGTTCACGAGGTGGAACACAAGGTTGAACGAGATTCCAGTGAATTTCGTCCTAGGATTCCCGTGAGAGCTGGAGCGAACGGTGGAACTGGTGGATTTCACGAGGTGGAACACAAGGTTGAACGAGATTCCAGTCAATTTCGTCCTAGGATTCCCATGAGAGCTGGAGTGAACGGTGGAACTGGTGGATTTCACGAGGTGGAACACAAGGTTGAACGAGATTCCAGTCAATTTCGTCATAGGATTCCCATGAGAGCTGGAGTGAACGGTGGATCTGGTGAAGAAGTTCACGAGGTGGAACACAAGGTTGAACGAGATACCAGTCAATTTCGTCCTAGGATTCCCATGAGAGCTGGAGTGAACGGTGGAACTGGTGGATTTCACGAGATGGAACACAAGGTTGAACGAGATTCCAGTCAATTTCGTCCTAGGATTCCCATGAGAGCTGGAGTGAACGGTGGAACTGGTGGATTTCACGAGGTGGAACACAAGGTTGAACGAGATTCCAGTCAATTTCGTCATAGGATTCCCATGAGAGCTGGAGTGAACGGTGGATCTGGTGAAGAAGTTCACGAGGTGGAACACAAGGTTGAACAAGATTACAGTGAATTTCGTCCTAGGATTCCCGTTTTCAGTAAAAACCGTACTCACAGGTATGACAATCATAAATCCATCGCCAATATACGTCCTGATCACCAACCACACTACGGCAACATACACCACACGAACAACTATGAAAACTCTTCCCGTACTGATTATGGACGTGGAAAGCCCAACCACATTGTAAAGGTGCCTGTATTTCAGCCAACAGAGAAATATCATGTACGTGTGACACAGTATAGAGTTCCCAGACCTCAAAATAGGAATGTAGTTTCAAAATTTCCAGCACCCTTGTATCCTGTATTTCAGCCAACGGAGAAATATCATGTACGTGTGACACAGTATGGAGTTCCCAGACCTCAAAATAGGAATGTAGTTTCAAAATATCCAGCACCTTTGTACCCTCAAAATAGAACTGAATCCATCGATGGTGACAGAATTGATCTAATAGACCCGGGATATAGCCCTAATTTATATCCCGTGAAGGAAGATGGTACAGACCTAATAAGCTGGTATTAATATCTTCCAGAATTATTGTAGTAACTGGTAATAAAGTTTTCTGCATTGGACATAATCCTCTTTATAAACCTGTATTCCTCTTCATATTCAAATTTGTAACATCTATCTTTTCATGATTGAGCTGCCGAGAAAGTGATAGATAGTTTGCCATCCATGTTCCTTTCTATTGGTATTTCTTACTTACTTACTCAATGTCAATAGACAATTCCTAATCAAGCTAAAGGAATATTATATATTTTATGGAACACGAAGATTCATTGCCGCGCTTACCTGAGCCCGCCATCAACCCTATTTTGTGCTAACTTCATCCATCCATTCCTCTCCAATCCTATTTCTCTTAAATCTATCCTAATATTGTCCTCCCACCTACATCTAGGTCTTCCAAGAGGTCTTTTCCCTTCTGGTCTCCCAGTCAATATTTTTTAGATATACCGTTCCTCCCCCATGCGCGCAACATGTCCAGCCCATCTACTAGAGAGAGAGAGAGAGAGAGAGAGAGAGAGAGAGAGAGAGAGAGAGAGAGGTACATTATTCATCTATATAAAAATCTCATTTGAAACTCACACAACTTCCTCCGCAAAAAAAAACAAACAAACAAACAAAACAAACAAACAAACAAACAAAAACAAAACAAACAAACAAAAGTTTGGCTCTTAGCATGATTATATCATACTGCAATACACTGTATTATGTATGGCATTCTCTTCATGTAAACTGGTTGTAAGAATTGAAGAGAATGTTGTTACCACATCATATTGCATCCCCGAAGGATGCATAACCCAAATAAAATTTGATTAATGCACTCTCATATCTTTCTTTACTTTAAACATATCTAATACTTTTTTAGTTTACATTCCGATATAGAACAAGAGGCCATATTGCACTATTCAGAGTGGGTAGCTTATAACTGTTTCAAATAAAAGTTTTAGCTCTTGATATAAAGCACCCCACGTACAAAATTGAAGAAAATCTTAAAACCGTTTTCCAGAAAGCACGAAAAACAAAATTTTCTTCAAGTAAAGTCCCCTTAAAAATAAGACAAAATAATATTATTATTATCATCATTATCTTCATCATTATCGTCATTACCATTATTATTATTATTATTATTATTATTATTATTATTATTATTATTATTATTATTATTATTGTTATTATTATTATTATTATTATTATTATTATTATTATTATTATTATTATTATTATTATTATTATACTTAATCTTGTACAAGTTCCAGTCTGTTATTGGGCTTTAACTTATAAACAATTTTAGCACATGCTCTGTAAATTACATGTTGGGCCTATGTCCTACTTTTTCAAACTTTCTGTATTATTGTCGCTATCCTTCGGGGTTTCTCCAGGTTTCGCCTTCTTGTAATGCTCTGCCATCTTGTGAGGAGAATTTAAACGAACATCTCTGCCATCTAGAAGACGAACTAGCAACTACAACGCCGCGAACCGTCAGTTATCAAGAGACTGCCTTGATAAACATTTTCACATCACAACCTAATGATTATCAACAATCATTGAAAGCATAACAGAATTTTACAGCTATGGTTGCATCTTATATTATGAGAGGTCAAAATTGTATAATATTAAGGCAGAAGTTAAGTGCAGACTCAAATCAGGAAATGCCTGCTTTTATGCAGTTCAGAAACTCTTATCTTCTCGTCTTCTGCACAGAAATATAAAAATAAAAATTTATAAGACAGTTA
The DNA here is from genome assembly GCA_964059195.1 of Ectobius pallidus. Classification (NCBI taxonomy): domain Eukaryota; kingdom Metazoa; phylum Arthropoda; class Insecta; order Blattodea; family Ectobiidae; genus Ectobius; species Ectobius pallidus. The sequence continues at coordinate 19,297,822 of CAXKWD010000002.1, read as the reverse complement.
TCCTGCCGATCGTATTTGTACTATATGGATGTGAGACATAGTCGCCTACTGTTCGGGAAGATCATAAGTCTGAAAGTGTTCGAAAACAGGGGGCTTAGGAAAACATTTGGGCCCAAGATAGATGAAAATGGGGACTGGAGAAAACTGCATAACGACGAGCTTCATAACCTGTAATCTTCACCGGATATAGTAAGGGTAATTAAATCACGGAGGATGAAATGGGCTGTACATGTTGCGCGCACGGGGGAGGAAAGACATATGTAAAAAATATTGACTGGGAGACCCGGAGAGAAAAGACCACTTGGAGAGGTGAGAGGACAATATTAGGATGGGTTTAAGAGAAAAAGGATTTGCGACGGATGGCTGGATGGAGTTTGCACAGAATAGGGTTGAATGGCGGGCTCTGGTAAGCACGGCAATGAAACTTCGGGTTCCATAAAATAGATAATATTCCTTTAGCTTGTTGAGGAATTGTCTATCGCCATTGAGTAAGTAAGTAAGTAAGTAAGTAAGTAAGTAAGTAAGTAAGTAAGTAAGGTATCTACAAATATGCAAATTTTAAAAACACAATAAAGCATAAAGTATAAATCATAAATCTTGAAAATAATAATAATAATAATAATAATAATAATAATAATAATAATAATAATAATAATAATAATAATAACATTAATAATTCAAGTAAACTGATATAACAAAGAGTCAGAATGCTTTTGTTTAACCAGTGATAATTACAATTATGATATACAGAAAATAAGTAATCGTTCTCAGAGATGGAAATTCCGCACACAAATAGGTTCTAAGAAAACTCGGACGCTAAGAGAGATGATCTCATAACACTGTCTCTCATACAGGTTTCGTATAACGTATCTACTGAAACAGGTGCAAATTAAGTTGTATGCGAAATGTTTCATTAATAAAAGAAGTGAGTTGGAAAAAATAAAGCTCTCAGTTTCTTTTTTATTGCTATGGTGTTAAAAGTGAAACCTATTGTTGACTGCGAAAATCTGTGAGATGTGAGGAAAGTGTAAGATTAGGCACGAACTATTCTAAAATTTCCCTTGGTAGAATTTTCATTAAACATGGAAAACTTACAAAATATGACAAAACGTTGCTTAAACCAGGCTTTATTAAGTGCCAGAATGGTACTTTATAAGATTGTGTGGGGGACGGAAAATGTCTGTCTGTCTGTCTGTCTGTCCGTGCGTCTGTACGCAATACGCTTTATCGGATTTTCATGAAACTTAGTGTACGCATTTATAACGTCCATGGGAAGAAGCCTATTGATTTTGGACCAAATGGTTGACCGGTACCGGAGTAAAGCACAATTTAGTGAATATTTTACGGTAATATATTAGAAAGAATTTATCAAATGCAAATCAGTTCTCATGACAACATATTGTTTTACAGTGTTTATATACGGCTTTGGAAGTTGCAATACAGTTAGCTTTGACAAATAACACTACCCACATATTCCTTCACATATCCTTATCAAACTACAGCTTTGTTCTTCCGTAAGCTCTGCTTAATGAATCGATCTGGAGGTTAACTGGGAAATCGATTACAAAAATAGCTTATTTTCTGCAAGGTTGCATAACTGCAAAATAACTTAATTTCTGCATAGCCTATCATAATTGCACTGATTAAACAATAGCATTCTGGCACTTTGATGGCAAATGATAGGATTGGGGGCATGTTAGTTTCCTTAATAATTACTTTCCATATTATTAAGACAGTAGAGTCCCGATTGTCAGGACATCCGGCTAATCCGGATGGGATTTTTGTACTGAACATGCAATCTTCTTTTTTTTAAATCACAAATATGTTTTGTTTTGTTAATCTTACATCAGTTCGTATGTTAAAATCTTAGGTTTACGAAGTTACAATAGTATTAAAACTGAAATTAAGTTGTAGGAAAAATTTATATAAGTTAGGTAAATTTAAAGTTTCCTACAACTTAATTTTAAATACAACTTAATTTGTATAAATTTTCCTACGACTTAATTTTAGATGGGTTCAATTTGTAGTATAGTACACTAGGGACTACGTGCATTTTAAGGCAAATTCCGTTTAATCCGAACTTCCGGTGATCCAGAAATAGTCCGGTCCCATCTAGTCCGGATTAGTGGGACTATACTATATGGGGAGATTGCCCCGGTACCGGTCAGGCCTCTTACGGGTCAACAAGGTTTCCTCTCAAATGGCGAGAGATAGCAGCAGAAAACAGTTATGAAGTGGTAGGCAGGAACAAAAGGGACTTTATTCCTCGCATAGAGTCCGTATTTGTATCGCCATTTTAGAGGAAACCTTGATGACCGGTAATGAGGCCTGACCGGTTTCGGGGCAATCTTCCCTACCTATTGATAGTATTTATTTACAGTTAATACCGGCAACCATACTCCAGCAATGATCATTTGGGTGTTAATTTTGTACTGTATTTAACGTAGACGTATCTTATAATTAGACCTGGGATTTTAGGCTCTAAAAAAATTAGCTTTAGGCACCTAAAATAGGCTTTTAAAACAAGTAAATACGTTTTTATAAGAGAAAATATACACTTAAAATATGCTTTAAAAATGTGTAAATAGATAGAAAATATACTTTAAAATAAGTTATCACAATATACACTTAAACTGTAACATGGCCTTTTTTCCCCTGCAAGAAACGCGGAATACCTATTCTTAACAGAATTAACTGCAAAATTAGGCATCACGAACTATATTCACTTAAACAAATGTTCTTTCACTGGTGACTTGACACAGTAGTCCTTCCCCCTTAATCCTCCCCCTCACCCGTGAATCAGCATTCCTTAGCGACAATTGTTTGGAATAATAATGTTTCTGTGAAAAACCCACCCTCTGCTGTTCTGCTTTTCATTGAGGGATGCCCTTTATAAGACTGTTAAAATTACAGAATTTGAATTTTATTTTAAATGTACAAAATAGGCATTTCAGGCACTAAAATAGTAAAATAGGCTCTAAAGGTCAAAATAGGCATTTAAGGGCACCATAAAAATCTATAAATGTAAGTGATTTATCATGAAACGTCCACATATTTAAAAATCTTCATGTTATTTCATAAGGAACAAAATAGGCATTTGCCTTAAAATCCCAGGTCTACTTGTAATTAAATTAATTTGAATAAAATAAAATTGAATTTAATAAAAAAAAACTTTTGAATATTGCAATGTATTTTTAGAGAGCAGACCCCACGTGCACTTTTAGAACTTCTCGTAAAATTTAAGTCTCTTCTCGAAATGGCCTTGAAATGAAGGAGTGGAGTGACTCACTATGCAAGTAAAAATAAAAACTTTTATGTTTATGGTGATGTTTCGGAGTGGAGCCGGGAGCTGGAAGAAGGATTCAGTTGTCCGTGCTGCCTGATCGTGCTCGTTAGAAAGTGCAGTGCAAAGCCGGGATATTTATAAAGTGGTAACGATGTGCATTTTTCCAAGGCCTACTCATAACTAAGGTACAGTAACCAAACCTGCATTTGTTTTGCTTTTTAACGACAAACCCAGTCCGCGCATTATTTACTTCCTCTCATAGGTACTTGGTTGGTATAAATGGTTATTTAACGACGAGGATGTACTGCAACTTAGGCATGTGACTGTCGCCGGCGTGCCGGATTTTGTCCCGCAGGAGTTCTTTTACATGCCAGTAAATATACTGACATGGCCCTGTCACATTTATGCATCGACCTGTGCCGGGATCAAACCCGCTACCTTGGGACAGAAAGCCAGCGCGATACTAACTGCGCCACCCAGGCCGACACCATAGGTACTATAGGTACAGGAAGTTTTGTGATCGACCCCAAAATTCGAAGTTGAGTCCGGAGTTTAAGCTAAATCAGTTTCGATATATATGCATTCATGAACCACAGATTACTTGTCTCTGACACTCCATGAGAATAGTATAGGACAAAAATTCCTCTGACACTCGGACTTCAACCCAGGACCTTTGGCTATCCGTGTCATTGCTCTACCAAATGAGCTAAATCAGAGTTCACTTCACATCAGATGGAACCTCTCTCTTATGACTGATTGCCCTTAATGGTCTACCTTCTGTAGGCCTATATGACATAACTTGTCTGTCAGTGAGGAAGACCATTAAGGGCAATCAGTCATAAGAGAGAGAGAGAGAGAGAGAGAGAGAGAGAGAGAGAGAGAGAGAGAGAGAGAGAGAGAGAGAGAGAGAGGTTCCATCTGGCGCTGTGAAGTGAACTCTGGCTTAGCTCAGTTGGTAGAGCAGTGGTACGGATAGCCAAGGACCTGGGTTGAAATCCCAGTGTCAGAGGAATTTTTCACCTATAATATTCTAAATCAGTTTGTTGAAGCCTATGGTTTGATTAGATAATTTTTAATTTCAGATAATGAAAACAATAACTACGAATATAAAAGATCAATTTTTTCAGGAAAATTCTCCGGCGAATATCTTCAGATAATACCACGGAATATATTTATAAAACTGCAAGAAAAGAGGGCGAAAATAATTGTTCCGGGAGGAATTAATATGAAGGATTTTTTTTTCTAATTGAAAACAATCCTTCGTTAATCTTCCTCGGTGATAAAAATCGTCTTGTCCCACGAAAGATAAATGTCAGGAAGTATTATATCTGGAATAAAAAAAATTGTTAGTTTCTGTCATTTTCCCTGTCTTCACTGCACATCCCTTAATAAAAACTTATTTTCTACAGAATTGTAAAATATGCAGCATTTTTTTTAATATGCAGAATTAAAAATATAAATTCGAATGCAAGATGCTGCACTTTGCAGTAAGCAGCTGTCAGTCACCAGTGGAATGTTTAACCATGGTCCTCTAGTGTGCGGGCTATGGTTTACCGTTCTCTTCCCACGAACTACATTTTTCATAAACGTTTCATTGATAATTAAAATAACTATGAACAGGATGTTATGACTTTTTTTTTTATTTCAGCTGTGTTATGTTCCTTTTAGCTGCGAAGCCATGATATCAGGATTTTGGTATTTGTGTCTATACCGTAGGGTAGGCCATGAACTATTGATTGTCAATTTTTTCTATTGTTACTGTAGTGTATTGTATTGTATTCGGCATTTGTCTTGACGACTGGAGAAACGATGAAAAAACCCATGTCAAATTGGCCAGCCATGGCATTTGAAACAGGGACGTCCCGAGTCCAAGACTTTACCATCTTGGCCACCTCGCTCGGTGAAAAATCTTGTTGCCTTTAAAATAGGAAAAAGTATGAAAAGGTTTAAAATTGATTAGAGTTAAGAGAGAACCACAGAAATATGACACATCAAGTTGCCTATCTGCCATTTTCAATATTTAATATTTAACCCATAATTGCATACTGTATCCCTACTAAAATACAATAGATTGTCTTACATTTGTAAGAAGATAACGGGAAGTATCTCGAAAGAATATTTAAATTCATGTAGAATTTATATTAAAAAAGGGCCATGAAATAAACTATGGGCCTAGTCTTTCTGTTAAGTGTTTTCTCTGCAGTCCGTTACGGATTTATAATACGCGTGAGAAATTGAGTTTCGCGCATTTAGGGGTCATTACAATCAATGATCAAGAGATAATTGGTGTTCTGTGCTTGCATCCTTTTTCTAAATGCACATTTGTGCGTTTTTTCTTCTTATTATTACAATTTGTTATAGCTTCTTTGCCACACATAATTTTGCATTATGTTCATATATCATTTTGCTCATATGCAGCTTATATATTGGCCTACCCCATATTTCCTTTTGATAAAAAAAAGTTACAGGTATGAAGATGTGAGATGTGTATTTGAATCTTGTATCGTACAGGTGAAAGTATGACTTGTTGGTGAGTATTGAAGTATATCTTAATTGTAAAAGACATGGACACACACACACATAATTATGTATATGCATGTACATACATACAGATGATGATGGTGATGATGAAGTGTTCGGTCCGGAGACCGGAACTGCCCTGGGACCGAGGGACACTAGGTCGGATAATACCGCAAAGGGTGGCCAGTTCCTTTCGCGGGATGGGAGTGAGGACAAAACACCCAGTCCTGCCCAGGAAAAAACCTTCACATCTATGTAAAATCCCCGACCCGGCCGGGAATATATACATATATTACCATGTGGAGGTAGAGGGGAGCTATTCCACTTCCAGACAAAAGACACTCGTTTTTATTTGAGAATCTCCGTCAAGTGTTCATAGTTTATTTTAATTCAGGTTAATTGTAAACACCATAGCAGTTTGCCTTGTAGGTTTTCTTTCTGTTTAAATGACACTTATTTGCTATACTCCATTTGAAACGTCGGAGGAGCAAACATAAACACCCTCTCTGTGTCACTCACCTTTTCTTGCTGGCTCTCATTGGATGAGACAGTAACACACCACTGGCAGCACGGTTCACAACCTTTCGCTTGTTCTTGTATTAGTTTGAAGTAAACGCAGTGTCTGGTGGTAGTGTATTTGCGACGTCTTGTTTTCTTTCAGAAGTGAATCTTTGCTTCGTACACGTTTTTATTATTATTATTATTATTATTATTATTATTATTATTATTATCGTTATTCCAATTTTATTATTAATTATTATCGCCATCGTTATTGTTTTTGTTACGGTACCGTTAATGTGATAGTGTTATATTTATCACTATTAGGAGTAGTGAGTGAACTAGAAATTAAGTAAATTAATGAATTTCATATTGTTCCTATGAACGTGATTAGAAATTAAGTAGTTTACTTGTGCTACTAGGCCGCCGGCGTGGTCTTGTGGTTAGCGTCGCTGACTACCCGGGTTCGATCCGCGGTACCTGCTCGGATTTTTCTGAGGTATGGAGGTTTTGTAGGGGTGCACTCAGCCTCGTTCGTGATTCAAATTGAGGATCTACTTGATAGAGAAATAGCGGCTCCGGTCATGGAAACGACCATTAACGGCGTGGGTGTCTGCATGCAAGACCATATGCCCCCAATCCTGCTGTCTGCCGTCTGCCTATGGTAGATGACGCAGCGGTCGGGTGGTAGGCCTTATCCTTTCTGGGATGTTAGCGCCACGGAGTTAAGTTTACTTGTGCTACTTTGCAAAATGGAGGATAATGCTCAACCTGGCAGCTCCAAGATGCAGTCACCGGTGAAAAAAACATCCACGAGGTAAAGCATTAAGTAGTGGTGAAAAAATTCGAATAATCAATTTGTACAAAACTGTACTGCATGATAATCCACATACATCGATTAGAGATATAGGCTACTAAATAAAGTTTCATCATCGACCTTATGGTACAGGCGTTCTAATACTACCACTTTCATTAATCTTTTAAACTTTACATGAAGGTAATTTCGGCAGTGATATTCTATTCTTTTCATCATCATTATTATTATTATTATTATTTTATTATTATAGCGTATCATGGTTATTATTATTGTTATTGTTTATTATTGCGTATTATGGTTATTATTATTATTATTATTATCGTTTTTGTTATTATTATTGTAATTATTATCTTCATATTCTCGTGCTGTCCAAGTGTAAATTCTGTTTTAAAATTGTTATACTAAAAATAATGCTTAATTTGTTGAAATACAACTAATATGTAGACTTATAATGCACAAAAAATATTTTAATTAAAGTGACTGAAATGTTGCTGCGAAATATTGTGAGTTGAGAAGGGTAATAAACATTGGGCATGGAGGAGTTAAGTAGGCTAGCAGTTTATCGATAATTGCGTGGGAAAATGGCGAAAGAAAGGACAAATAAATTTAAACACTGCCAAACCTTCTTCGTTCGACATCTTGTGAACTGCGCTTTTCGCTTCTTCCCTCCCGTGTTTATGTTTGCTCCTCCGACGTTTCAAATGGACTATAGGAGCAATTTGATGGGCATGCCAGTTCAGAAATAATTTCTTTTTCGCTAAGGGCGTCCAAGTAGTATAAATTTACTTTCTTCTTAGGCCTAAGTAACAAAATAAGTGTGTTTTATATTGTAATTTATATATAACGCACTGTAATCGATTAAACTGATTTTAGCAATTCATTACTTAAAAAAAAACTAATCATAAGTAATAATTGTAAATTTATTGGTCATTTTTTTAAATTTTGTGTCATTTTTTCACTATAGGTCATAAATGATTTTTTTTAATTTTGCATTGTTTCACTATTTTATGCTCATTAAATGCTTTGCCCTAAATAAACAAGGATAAATAGGTGAGGAAGGGAGGGGGAAAGAGAGAGGGGAAGACTAACTTGTTACAACGGAAGCAAGAGAGTAAGAATAAAAGAATGAATGATAGAAAGAAAGAAAGAAAGAAAGAAAGAAAGAAAGAAAGAAAGAAAGAAAGAAAGAAAGAAAGAAAGAAAAAAAAAGCAGAGCACGGGAAGAAAGAGTGAATGTATAAATTATGAGGTGGAAAGAAAGGAAAGATGAAAGAAAGAGAAAGGAAAGAAGAAAAGTAAGGAAAGAGAAAATAGGAAAGAAAACGTAAGCTGCTTGTATAACCAAAGCCTCCTGATATCCTGGATACAGAAGAAATTCTGTTGCCATGGTGTTACTTAACAAACAGCTGACTGTCTCCATGACAGCTGCAACACCTCGCCGGTAGAAAGCAAGGTAGAGAAGAAGGGAGGCCGTTATGCAGGTCTTTGTGTTCAGTTTGAATGTGTTCGCCGCGGTAACCGGTCGCGAAGTTGTGTGTGGTGTGCTCAAGTGAAATCTGCAACCATGCGGCTCAAACACAGGGATAAGAACCGGTAAGATTTTCAATTCTTTATACTTTTTCTCATCTCAAGAGGCACGGGTTCGATGATTCGGCTAGCCAAGGTCACATGGGCCAGACAACAAAGAATTAAGTACAACCACTTTTACTTTCTATTTCTTGTAGTTGGAATTTATAAGAAAGCAATAATGTTTTACGGTAATCTGTGTAATAAGTCTATTTGGTAAATTTAATATATAAATTTAATAAATAAATAATATATAAATTTATCACAGCAGTGGTGGACGCAGAATTTTTTCGGGGGGGATTTGATTAGGTAGAAAGAATACTAAAACAAATAATAATTAACTTACATATATAATTAGTTTATAAAACTGACTACTTAGAGTGCATATATAGCCTTTTTTTCATATTTCGGGGGGAGTATATCCCCCCTATCCCCCCTATCCCCCCTACGTCCGCCACTGTATCACAGTTGCCATTCTATAGTATCGTTATTCAATTATGGTAACAATAATGCACTGAGATTTCATTTTACTTAGGTTAAATTCAATTAAAAAAATTAAATAATTTTTAATAAATAATTTCAAACATTCTGCGTTCAATTTGCAGGTATTAGCAGTTTGTAGCCTATCTACAAAAATAGCATAGGTCTGTGATAGTTTTAAAAATCGCAATTTTGACATATTCTGGAAGAATAATATGTGCCGGTATATTATTATATAATTAATGATCATAATTTTATTTTTTAAAAACTTATAATTTCTTTAGAACTTAAATGTAGTACTGAATCACGCCTAAGGCATAGCTCTAATTCTAGCCCAAGAATAGCTTCATTAAACAGAACCCAAAATAATAATAATAAATTATTTAAAAACTATGTATGTACATATATTTATTACGAATTCATAAGGTTTTCCACTAACTTATCAAACAAAATATTGAATAATAATACGCCGAACATAAATTTAAAGATTTAAAATTAAAATAAAATTCATAGCCTATTTAAAAATTATATTGATAAAATCAAAATAAAATGTATAGCCTATTTAAAAATTATATTGTTAAAATCAATAATATCCCTTTAGCTTGCTTGCTTAGGAATTGTCTGATTTCATTGAGTAAGTATTGTCAATTACCATTTGATGATTTTTGTATTTTTTTAAGGTTAAAAGATAGCTAGAAAGAAATAAAAATGTATATAATGGATTAATTGACTGATTAATTAATTTATTAAATTTTAACATAGCTGTAAGGAGACCAACTAAAGTCTAACCTCAATTATAAATTTCTTATGCTAGCTCCTTTCGTGTAAAATTCCTTTAATATCACAAGTAGATTTTTTTTCTTTTTCGATTATTCAATCGGAGTGGTTCATTTTCAAAATTTTAGGATGACGAAGTCTGTATCACAGGGATTTGAGAATAACTTGTTTATCTAAAAACACTCATAGAAAACCACCTAATATTACGAGTAAATATTCGTATTACCTTTGCAGTTTATGAAACAGTTTACTAATAATTAGGAGGCGGATTTTTATGACCTAAAAAATAGGATATATGCATATACTGACCCATCCCTAATTATAACGTTTTTGCTAATAATTTATGAATAATATCAGTGTAAAGGGGCCCGTGTCAGATTATGAAAGTATGATGTTCTTTCACACAAACTTGTGAAGTTTCAAATGCAACCAAAAATACCAGCAATATCGCAGCTTCCAAGCTCATCCATAATGGTTCTGGCTCACGTGGGAGAACAGAAACCAGACATTGTGTTGAATCACCTCTATGACCTCAGGCGAGGGAATTCTCTTCTCAGGTAGAAAAGAATGCACACTCTGGTTGCCATGGTAACAGACACGAGATAGTATGAAGTAAACAAGAGAAGGTGAAATTATATTCAATTTTAAATTAGATTTATTTATTCACTGTCGAATTAAACGTCAGAGATGTAATGGGACTTCGAAGTACAGTTTATAGGGAGCAAGGGCGCCCATATGATATTTTCTAGGGGGGGGGGTGAATTTTTTAAATTAATTTATTTTTTGTCGCTTTAACTTTTTGGCCCACTTTGTAGCAATATAATAACAATATAAGTGCAAAAATGACGTAGCCAGAAAATAATTTCGGGGGGGGGGGTCGAAAGATTGGAGGTTTGTGGATTTGGGGGTATCAAGAAAGGGGGGTCGGGGATCCACCCCCGGAAAATTTTTAAATATTGAACTAATGAAAATAACATTTTACGCTACGTTAGCACTGAAAAGCTAGTTATCAAAATTGTTTACCATACTCTAAGAGAGCGTTTCCCAACCTTTTTGAACCCGAGGACCTCTAAAACGTCTAAAAAAAATGTACGGACCCCTAATTTTATATCCCATTTTTAAAAGAAGGCCTGTATTCTTAATATTTGGGGTATTAAGTATAGGTCATTATAACGAAATATGTGAAAAAATTTTACTTCTTTACTTTCCACTTGCTTGATATTTCTTAATTATGTCTGAGGACCATCTGCAACATCTTCGCGGACCACCATAGGTTGAGAAACGCTGCTCTAACATATGCCAATGTAAAGAATAAATTGTTACTTAAGTTGGGCGTTCACCTCCGGAAAATTTTTAAATATCGAACTAACGAAAATCACATTTTATGCTATTATAGAACTGAAAAACTAGTTAGCAAGTTTGTTTACCGAACTCTAAGACATGCCAACGTAAACAAGCAATCGTTATACACATACAAGCATTCATGAACCACAGACTATTGTCTCTGTTGGACATTACATGAGAATATAATAGGAGAAAAATTCCTCCGACACTGGGACTTGAACCCAGGACCTTTGGCTATTCGCGCCAATGCTCTACCAACTGAGCTAAGCCGGAGTTCAATTCACAGCGCCAGATGGAACCTCTCTCCTATGACTGATGGTCTACCTCACAGACAGACAAGTTATGTCATATGCAGTACTGTGAGGCACACTTAGTAGTGATTTTTGTGACCGGGCTCTGGCGCTACAGGTAGAGGAAGTATTGTTTTCGACCCCCAAATTCGAAGTTGAGTTTTGACATAAATACACATTTTGAGGTTCCCTGAATCAAAAAATACTATTTTCGGAAACATGTCTGCGTGTGTGTGTGTGTCTGTGTCTGTGTGCATGTCTGTGAACAGTCTAGCTCCAGAACGGAAAATTGTATGAAAACGAAATTTTGTATTTATGTCAGATACCTTCTGAAGATGTGACCCTAAGTTTGGCGACAAGTTTCTCTTAATTTTAAGGGGACTTTGCATGAAAAAAATTCGTTTTTCGCAATTTTCTCGAAAATGGCTCTAACGAATTTGTTTAAATTTTGCACATGGGTTGCTTATTAGATTTAAAACTTTTATTTGAATAATTTTTTCGAAAAATTCTCTGAAGGGTAGTTATAAGTCACTCTAAACGCGCTCTTTGCAATACGGCCTCTTGTAACGGAAAATCATATGAAAACAAAATTTTATATTTGGGTTAGGTACCTTTCGGGGATGTGACACGCAGATTGGCGACGACTTTCTCTTATTTTTAAGGGAATTTTATATGAAGAATATTTCGTTTGTAGCGATTTTTTTTCGAAAACGGCTCCATACTAAGAGGCTAACTTTTATTTGGGAAGAGGAAGTTATGTGAATTTCACATCATATTTTTTGTTCTTAGATTGAAAGGAATCGAACTGAGGTCCCGGTGTCTCTTCACTGCAGATGTGTTACAGGGCAGCCTAGTCCCACGACGCGAGGGGATGACAATGACGCATCGACCTAGTTACTGAAACGCATTGCAACCGTATTTTTAGTTTGTACTCAAAATACAATAGTATCCTAGTTACTTCTTCTGCAATGTTTGTGCCAAGGAGCCCTCCAAGCTAAGACCAGGTGACAGTTCATGAGTAGACCTGGGATTTTAGGCACTAAAAAAAATAGTTTTAGGCACCTAAAATAGGCTTTTAAAACAAGTAAATAGGCTTTTAACACAAGTAAATAGGATTTTAAAAGAGAAAATAGGCACTTAAAATATGCTTTAAAAATGTGTAAATAGACAGAAAATAGACTTTCAAATATTACAATATGCACTTAAACTGTAAAATGGTCTATTTTTACTGCAAGAAACGTGGTATACCTATTCTTAACAGAATTAATTGCAAAATTCGGCATCACGAACAACAGATGTTCTTTCACTGGTGACTTGACACAGTAGTCCTTTCCCCTTAATCCTCCCCCTCCCCCGTCAGTCAGTATTCCTTTAGCGACAATTGTTTGGAATAATCAAGTTTCTGTGAAAAACCCACCCTCTGCTGTTCTGCCCTTCATTCAGGGATGTCGATTAAATTACTCTAAAAGTTACAGAAGTTGAATTTTATTTCAAATTTACAAAATAGGCATTTTTAGGCACTAAAAATATTGCATTTTAGGGCACTATAAAACTCTATAAATGAAAGTGATTTATCATGAAACACCCAGATATTGAAAAATGTTCATGTTATTTCATAAGGAACAAAATAGGCATTTGCCTTAAAATCCCAGGTCTATTCATGACACATCAAATTCTTGTAAAACTACAAAACCCAAAATTGTAGGGAAAAAATAGTTCATTGTCTCGAAAATACATATTTGCTATACATACGCCTCTTGGTTTCATAGAATAATATTACCTGTAGGCATAGGATTTAGATGAATATGCCTTTTTTTCTAGTAATATAGAAAAAAGTTGATCGTTTTATGTTAAATGCTGACTTTCAAGGTAGGCCTATATTTGTTACGGCATTTTTAAATCTACCTATTGGGATTGGTACCATGTCATAACTTTCGAAAAATTCTTTCATCTTTACGTTTCATGCCTCCCTAAGTACGAAACCACAAACTGTTCAAAAGTATATATCTTTATACGCTAGCAGAAATAGAAAATTGCAGTGTCGAGAAAGTTGAAAGGGCAAGGAACAAACTGTGCTGTACTAATTTAAATGGGCTTTCTCTCGGATGATGTTACTGCTGGGAATAGCAATCTCTGACTCACCCGGGGTCAAGGATCACCCGCACCCACAATGTCACCCACTTGAAATCAGAACCACTTAGCCCAGCCAAGGACACTCTGATCTTTTTGTGAAACCTTCATTTTCTGTATTCCTCTTTCTTTTCATAAAGCCCGGAGTTTCCAACTGCAAGAGGCTCGAGGGCCAATTTTCAAGGAATTGATTGACGGGCCCTACAATATTTGTTGCCTACGAAGATTTGCTTGAATTTAGACAGAAGTCGTTAGCCTGAAACTATTTTGCTGCTTCCCTGCCCGGGTAAATTTATGTTTTAATTTGAGATGTACTTCTGGAGACGATCTGCCAGGATATCCAGGAAAGATAGAATAAGGAACACAGAAATACGATGTATTATAGAAGTGGAAGAAGAGAGTGCAGTCACAATTGAAAGGAAACTACTTCGATGGTATGGACATGTACGCACAGGCGTAACGAGGGGAGGGTTGGGGGGTCTGAACCCCCCCCCCCCCATTGATTAAAAAAGGGAAAATAGTACTATTTATTTCATTATTGTGATATATCACCTTTTTTTAAAAATCTGCTTATAAATTACTTAATATGAGTTTAAAGTGTGGGAAGCTTAAAACTCGTTATTGTGCACCTTAATTTTTAAAATTTTCCGGGGGGAGGACCCCGGAACTCCCCTCTCCAGATGTTATAACCCCCCCTCATATGGTCGGCCTGGTTACGCCTATGCATGTACGTAGAATGGGAGAAGAAAGAATACCTAGGATCATACAGGAATGGGAAAGTAAGAGGAGAAGAAGAGGAAGAGGACGACCTGCTACTACCTGGATACAGAATGTAGGCTACACATGTCAATGGAAAGATTTGGTTTAGTGGAGGAGGATGTACAAGATAGGGATAAGTGGCGAAATGTACTGAGTAGTGTAGAGCTCTGAATAGTGGTATCAGATTTTGTGTATCGGGATGAGTTGTGTGATAGTGTCTGACTGTTGTATTTGTTTGGTTGGACACAAACCTCTGTTTTGAGGAGATTTCTCATTTAATAATAAGAATTTGAAGAATAGATTTCATGTTTTTGCCCTGGCTGAATGGTAGAGAAGGCCTTATGGCCTTAACTCCGCCAGGTTAAATAAATAAATAAATAAAATAAATATAACTATCTGCCAATATTATTGAAAACCTCAGACGTTTACAGATAAATAAAGATCAAGAAATAATATTGTACCCAAAGTGGAACCCTGTGGCACACTAATTTGAACCATTTCTAACAAATCATCACCAAATTGGTCACTGGAATGGAACAAATAGTTCCTTTTTAACCACAAACCATGAACCCATGCTATCTCTCAAAAACACATGGGTCGCTATCGTCTTAGTTAAGTCGGCTCGCCATGGCCTGGCCGCGTAAACATATTTGCGATGTAGAGAATTCGCAGCCAGGTCACGCATCGAGTGGGCGTAACATATTCAGGAAATGACCATTCAGCACGTCTTGAATGCACGAATTCCAAAACACTAAACACTACACGCAAGCTGTCAAAATATCAGGTTCCTACAAGATATGGCTTCAGTCCAACGACGAAAGAATAGGTGGTCACAGATGGCTGAGGTACAATTTTAACGTTTCTATGTTTAAAACAATTAGCGGTATACAATGCAGTATATGATATATTATAACTAGGGCCCGGATTTTTATGTGCTAAAAAACTTAAAAATATTAATTTTTTATGTGCTAAAAATGTTAAAAATATGTGCTAAAATTTTAAAAATATGTGCTAAAACTAAACAAAAATATTTTTCTGAAAAAGAAACAAAAACACCAGAATGTGTATTGAAACTCACTAATTGCAGCTAAACATCAGATGTAAAATGCTGACTGGAGTTGCAGTGCGCAACAAATGTCATCTCCAGATTATGGATCACAAATCCTTGCCTATTATCCGAGAATAATGCCTTACATTCAGAAAAGGAACGTTCTACATCACACATTGTTAACCTTGCATGGTTGAAGAGGTGTACTGCATATCACTAACACACACACGATCAAGTTCACTTATGTTTTGGCCTTACAAAACTTGAGCGACTTTGCAGAGGGTTTGGTAGCCACCATTTTTCTCAAACATACCTTTAAATTTTGTTCTTAGAACTTCTATTTTCGAACCTGAGATAGTGTTAAGTTGCCTTTCAACATATTGTATTTCTTTAACTGAACTACGCATTGTTGAGATTGGGTTCTGTTCTTCCCCGAAAAGCAAGTGCAAGTGAATCACTCTCACCTCAATGCAAGTGAAGCATTTGTGTTGAATTCATTCGAGATACAAATTGTAGTTGTAAAATATTAAAAGAGAATGAGGAAAAGTACTAAAATATTTATTTATGGAGAAAATATCGAAAATATTTATTCATATAACTTTTTTTGTAAAACATGTATTTTTATGTAAAATAAAATTTAGAATTTGCTGTTTTCGGACCTTGATATGAGCATCAGGAAAAAAAAATTACATAAAAAATCCGGAAAAGTACTAAAATATGTATTTATGGAGAAAATATCGAAAATATTTATTCACATAACTTTTTTTGTAAAATATGTGTTTTTATGTGAAATAAAATTTGGAATTTGCGTATGCCGGACCTCGATTTGGATATAAAACTTTGTTTTAGGAATGTACGCATCAGGAAAAAAAATATTTTTTTACATACAAATCCGGGCCCTAATTATAACATGCTTGTATATTTTGATCGCTTAACACAAGACGTGAATGTACTGTACCCCTACTTCTAAAGGCTTATAAGATTTTTAATTCCCCCATTATGAAAATGGCACAACATGTGTATAATGTACCCTAAAGAATTAAATAGTTCCTCTTAAATCTATATTAATAAAAATGAATTTTCAAAAGGGTTGTTGCCGCATCACTTGAGAACGGCTGAACCGATTTGGCTGAATCTTTTTTTGTTGTGTTCGTAATTGTCAGGAGAAGGTTTGTATGAAAGAAAATTTTTGGAAACTCCACGGGGAAAGTCGGAAATGTGATGAAATGAGGCAAAGTTAGACAAAGTTAGATAGTTCTGCTGTCAATTGTTTACATAAAAAAATTGAAGTGTGACAAAAGAAGTGACATAGGTTGAGAGTTTTGTTTACATAACAACAAAAAAAAGTGCGAGTCTTGCAACCAAACCATTGAAATGTGTAAAAAGAAATATAAGTGCGACATTAGGAATATTGTGTTAATAGTGGTGTGTTAAAAAGATTATTTTGGTGTCTTGGAAAAATGCCGCCAATAAGACGTCTTAATATCGGTCGGCGTACGCGCAAAGCAAGAGAAATGCATGATAGTCGAGTCAGTGAGACTAATGAAGAACATAGACAGCGTTTGGAGGCAAAACGAATAAGACTTTCTCAAGCGCGATCAATTATGACTCCGGAACCACGGATACAGTGGAGTTCGACTCGCTCAGTTGGAGATAACGTAGACAATAATTTGGAACGTAGACAAAACAGACGGCCAAATGTAACAATTCGTCATGAACGTTTGGCGTTCAGATACGATCCATCAATCGATTACGCCGCGGATGTAACGGTGGATTTCGGAACCATGAGCACCGTTTGTCAACATTACAATGCAGTGAGGTTTCGACATGAACCACCAGGATTATGTTGTGCAAGCGGGAAGGTCAAATTACCACAATTGACACTGCCACCAGAGCCACTAGCATCATTGCTTTCTGGCCAAGAACCTCAATCGAAGCATTTTTTGCAGAATATACAAAAATACAACAGTTGCTTCCAAATGACATCCTTTGGAGCGAATATAACTGAAGAACAAGGCTTTAGCCCAACTTTTAAGGTAAATTCATTTTCGACTGCAACACACATCATATACACAATAAAAATCTGTTTTGAAAGTCACATAACTTCCTCTGCCCAAATAAAAGCAGTATTCACATATCCTTGTGCAGAATCGCAAGACGCACTTTACGCTAATTATGCTATAAATAGCCTACCTGATAGCCCCTTCTTTGAATGTTGCGACTAAAAACGCAGGCTATGGGCAAAGAAAGAAAGAAGATAAAATAAGTGGGAAAACTGAAATATAAGTCGCACCTTGGGATGAATCGGTCCCGCCTAACCTACCCTCACCGATGCAGTTTCTTTTATACCACGATCTAGCGAATTCTTCTGTCCTCATATTATGAAGAAACCCGTGACTGGACGTTGGTGTGACGTCATACCGCTAGACGAGAGGTGACAGGCTGACAAACCTCGCGGGAGATATAATATGCCACATTTTCGAAACCTACAAACAGTGTATCGTACATTAGTCGAAAATGCAAGGGCGCCTCGCCACGGCTCCCGCCTTCGCTTCGCGCATTTAACAATGTGGTTAGTGTGAGGCATTATCTAGCTATTTGTAGAGGTGGATACAAGGCACTTGCGACAGTATACAAGGACAGTGGGTACAAGGCAATTGCGAATCTATACACAAAGACAGTTGGTCACTCTGCTTTGCTCAGAAACAAAATACATCACACAGTCCGCACAAATGTGAATATCGAATGAGCGGAGCTTAAGGTGAGACTTATATTTGAATTTTGCCAAACAAGTGACTGCAAACATTTATTGAATTTTCTGCCTTTAAGAATAATTTCCGAAATTTATCGAATATTCCCCTGAGATATTTCTTAACTGTAAGCATGGCCAACAATAATTCTTTCTCACTTCACGTGCTTATATAGAATAAGAGGCCGTGAATGTCCGCGTATTGAGTTGTTCAGGCAAAAGAGAGTTTCTATAAACAGTGGGTAGCTTACAACCACCCTTCAGAGATTTTTTTGGAAAGGTTTCAAATAAAAGTTTTAGCTCTTGGTATATGCACTCCATGTACAAAATTTAAAGGAAATCGTTAAAGCCGTTTTTGAGAAAATCGCAAAAAAACAAATTTTCTTAAGTCCCCTTAAATATAAGAGAAGGTTGTCGCAAATTTTCAAGTCACAGCCTCAGAAGGTACCTAACCCAAATACAAAATTTTGCGTACATTGCAAAGAGCGCGTTTTCACATTGGGTATCTTATAACTACCCTTCAGAGAATTTGTTCGAAAAATTGTTTCAAATAAAAGTTTTAGCTCTTAGTATAAGCAACATAAGTGCAAAATTTAAAGAAAATCGTTAGTGCCGATTTCGAGAAAATCGGGAAAAACAAAAATTTCTTCATGTAAAGTCCCCTTAAAAAATAATTTCCAAACTTTATCGAATATTTCCCTTAGATACTTTTTCTAAATATTTGTAATATTCCAATATGGATTCCCTGCAACCTGGTCTCAACATTACATCCTAATTAAAATAATCTATCTTCTATCTGTATCTATTTTTGTATAAACTGACAGGACAATGACTGTCGGGTCAGCTAGTTTGCAATAAAATAAAATCAGGTAAACTGATGTAACAAAGATGGCCTTGTCCGGTTGCTATCTTGATTCAGTTGTTTACGATTCGCAGGTGGACAGAAGGGGATCATAATGACTTGGACGAAACATATTATGCATTTTTTTTTGGGGGGGGGGGCTAGGGAACTCGAAACTGAGGTCTTTTTCCCCTGTTTATGCATGATATGGGTAAGGTTCATGAATTTATGATTCATTTTAATCGTTTCATTTCAATTTGTATGCCCATATGACAGCATAAGATTAGTTTTCTTCGTTTAGTTATTTATATTTTTAACGTTAAACAATATAACGAAGAATAAAATTATGTAATTCCTGCAATTTATGTAAAAACGACGCCAGTGTTAATAAATATGTTTTAATTATTTTTCTTTAAACGATTAAAGAAAAAATCTAGCAGTTGAATAAATAATCGCGGATGATTCAATTTACTGATTTTAGTATCTCTTTGGCGATGTATAGAGACTGGTTGATTTATACATTATTTCGGTGAATTTCGTTCGCGAGTTTTTAGTGTTATTTTTCTGTAGATAATTTATTGTTTTAGGAAAGGAAGCTCTACCATTACCAAATATAATGTAATAATTACCACTATATAACATAATAATCAAATATCTAGACACGTATCAATAGGCCTGTAATTAACACAGAATTCCAATGACTGTGCTGTTGTGAAATGATACATTTTGAACTGGATTCTGCGGTGTGGTGTCCAGCTAGGTATTTTATGTGTCTTTTGATTTGAATGTTATAATAGCTAAAATGGCGAACAATATATTCTTATCCAATGTCTACAATCTATAATAATAAGAGGAAGTGTTTGTCTGTCTGTCTGTGTGCAATGCCCAGCGAAATTTACTGCACGCAGAGATCTGAAATTTTAAACATAGATCTATCTACTGAAGAGTGGCCGAAGGTACCTCGAAGCCGGATTTTTAATTTTCGCTTTCGTTTGCGAGTTATGAGTGAAAAACGGGCAGAAAACCTGAATTTTTTCCGCTATCGAAGCATCAGTTTCGGGTAATACATTTCAATTGACAAATCAATTGTAGGTGGCTTTGCCTTTTTTTGTCACAACTTTAGAATAAAAGCATCACGATTTTTTAAATATATCACATGGAATTATCAATCGTTTCGGTTCTGGTCGATTGATTTGTTTATAATGTCAACGCACGAAGACATCTGAAATTTCCAACATAGACGGAAGAGCGATAGTGAATATAGGCGTAAATGGGCAAGCATTGATCGATTTGGACAGAACTCACTGTGCAGAGGTTTTCTGGGCTAGGGAACTCGAATCTGAGGTCGTTTTTCCCAAGCAGCGCTTTCTAATCGTGGAATGAACTTCAAAGCCGGATTTTATCTGTTTCATTATAATTATTATTCGTTAAACTTATGAAAGATTCGTGTGTAAGTGTTAATAAATATCATTTTAATTTCTAATTTTCTAATTAATTATCGTGAGCGAAGCCGTGGGCACCTGATAGTACTAGATTAATTTATATTGTACAATATTTTATATCACTTACCGGTACCCTATATCATAGGCGTACCGAGGTGGGGTTTTGGGGGTTTGAACCCCCCATTGATTAAAAAAGGGAAAATTGTACTATTTATTTCATTATTGTGATATGTCACCTTTTTTAAAAATCGGCTTATAAATTACTTAATATGAGTTTAAAGCGTGGGAAGCTTAAAACTCGTTATTGTGCATCTTAATTTTTACAAATTTTCGGGGGGAGGACCCCGGAACCCCCCTCTCCAGATGTTATAACCCCCCCCCCCCATATGGTCGGCCTGGTTACGCCTATGCCCTATATTGCTTAAATTTGTTAATTTCTTAGTTTTAGGTTTCAATTTTAGTGTAGGCCTATATTATATTATTAAATTATGATTATACACACACACCCAATTATATATAATTCTTTAATTTACTTTGTTTTCTCTTTATATTATTGGACGCATTTTTGTTTTATGTTTTAATATAGCCATATCAATTGTAACTTATTATTATTCTATTGCTAGCATCTTGTTACTATTATGTATGGTACCGGTATCTATTTTATTTGTTTTTTTGTAGGTATTCCTTTAATTATTTTTTATTTATCCTGGTTAAGTGGAAGATAAGGCCCTATGGCAAAAAAAACATTATTATTATTATTATTATTATTATTATTATTATTATTATTATTATTATTATTATTATTAATATTATTATTATTAAGTCCCAGTACATCGACCTGTGGAGAACATTTACTTACATCTATCAACTTACAAGTCTCATTTTCTTATTAAAGATTTCTTTATTTGATGAAAGTTCAAGCACGAATGAATTTTAATTTAAATCTTTCAAGCTTAAAAAGCGAACACCGTTAAATATTGTAAATGGGGACAATAACTGATGATACGTTCGGAATAATAAGGAATTATTAGATTTGAATAAGGGAGAAAAGACAATGGAAACGGTATAGCCTATGCCAGACATAACTTCTTCGTTCAACGTGACAATAGTGGAGGTGTGTCCCATTAATTTGTCACGCTAGTCGATTGTTTTCATACCTCGTCCTTCCGCTCTTCTTTGTTTGTCTTTTGTAAGGGTATTGCCCATGAAATTAACAGCTTTAAAATTGCTGTTATAGGTATGTGTCATTTCAAATACCAGTCTTTCCCCAAATGATTTTCGAAACTTTAGCTTATGCAGATGACGTTTGCTTGTTTGGGCGATGACAGAAACACAATCGAGAGAAATGCAGAAAGTCTTTTCGATGCCTGGCAGGAATGTTGGATTGGAAATAATAATACAGAACAAAAGCACTAAGTATATGGTCATGAAATATCAAAATAATGCACTCAGAAATATTAGAATAGCCGGTAAATTTCGAACAAGTGGAGAAATTCAAATATCTGGGAGCAATAATTACAGACACAAATAATATTAAGGCAGAAGTTAAGTGTAGACCCAAATCAGGAAATGCCTGCTTTTATGCAGTTCAGAAACACTTATCTTCTCGTCTTCTGTAAAGAAATCTAAAAATAAACATTTATAAGACTATTATCCTGCCGGTTGTATTATGTGAGACATGGTCGCTTACTCTTCAGAGAGAACATAATCTGACAGTATTCGATAACAGGATGCTTAGGAAAATATTTGGGCCTAAGAGAAATGAAAACGGGGACTGGAGAAAACTGCATAACGACGAGCTTCATAACCTGTACTCGTCACCGGATATAGTAAGGGTAATTAAATCACGGAGGATGAAATGGGCTGGACATGTTGCGTGCATGGAGGAGGAAAGACATACGGTACCTCAAAAGTATTGTCTGGAAGACCCAAAGGGAAAAGACCACTTGGGAGACCTAGAATGAGGTAGGATATATATATATATGCAGTGCACGCACCTTTTGTGATCACTTCGGGACGCAGCTAATCTGACAGTATTAACTGATTGATAACAATAGCCGAAGGAGTTAAATGAACAAGATAATACTCTACAAAACCGCATTAAAGATATTTCTACATAAAATAATATGTAACTGTGAATCACTGAACCACTCATAGGCTAACACAGTAATAGACTGCAAGCAACTATTTTTTCAACCAGTAACTAAGTTTTTAATCTTTTTACTTTCCTTTACGAGTTACGAGTGTTTTTGGAAGTCTTTAATCATCTGTGGTGAACACCGCGTAGCAAAACATCTAACGCGCCTGTCTGTTCGAGTCTTTTCATTTTCGATTAGCCATCGCTGCTTGCCAACACTGCTATCTTCGTAAATCAAAAGCTTCAGCTTAACTGAGGGGTGAAACATGTTTTATTGCTTAAAAGAGGAAGTTAGGTTAACGCCTCCTCCTCGAACTGGTCATCCTGTGATCTGGAAACAGTATTGCCAGTACAACACAATACAAATGAGTTAGAAAGAAACCCTTAAAATGAAATTTTGAATGGTGTACAGTAGTTGGAAATAAAGCCACAAATAGGAAAATGTGATAACATAAACCGAATTTTTGTTCACAATAAACAGCATTTTTTCAATGTACGGGACTTTATAAAAGTGATAACATTACCCGATAGATAACATTATCCGCGATTGCATTAAGCAGCGTTCACTGTATACGTATATATATATATATTAGAGCTGTACCGGTTAATCGATTAATCGATTAAACATTTAATCGTCGATCAATTACATTTTCCGATTAATCGGTTTAGTCGAATTCTGAAAAAAGTTTTTCGAGAAATGAGTCAAATGACCAAACTCCTTTCTCTCGCTTTTCCGGCCTTGGCTCATCATGTGTCATTCAGCCTATTGTGTCCAAACAATTCCCGTTATTCAGAAACCTGAAGGGTAGTTTAGTCAACAAACTCGTGTGTCTCAAGTCTTGGCTGAAAAAGTAACCGGAAATGTAAATTTTGTATATATATTTTCACTAGTTAAGTGATAATGGTATTCGTTAATTCAGGATTTCTTCTGATTATCTGTAGTGTAATAGTTATTAAACGTGTAAAACGATATTAAACGAAACTAGTCGATTAATCGATTAAAGTCAAGCGTTAACTCGATTAGAAATGTTAACCGATTTTCAGCCCTAATATGTATATAGGTTACTGTTGTGCTGACGACGGTCTTGGGGCCCCGCGATCACGAAACGTAAAACTAGTACTAATAAGCGGAAATTCCACCATGATAATGACTTACTTCGAAATCTGCCCAATATAATGTGAGGTCCTTGAAAAGTTTCTATAATATCCTGTTTATTGCATATATGGCATAAATCAATGAATTTATTGTCTCCTGTATCACTTGTTGCGAATGACTCAGTATTAATAAAACCTAATGACTCACAGGTGAGCTCCTGATTCACGCACTGGTCATGCGGACAAGTCATATCATAACATGCGTGCACGCACCCACACCGCACCTTCATAACATGAATTTTATATTGACGAAAAACAATTCTTATGATCAGGGATAGGACTTCTTCTTCTTGTTCTTATTTTCTTCTGCAGGCACTACAACCTTTTTAACATTTGTTGGCCTTCTCAACAAGTTTCTTTCATTGCTTCCTGTCCTGGATTATTGCTGACCAATTTATAAAGTTTAACTCTTTTATATCTTTAATTACATCATCAGTTCATCGTAGTTTGGGTCTTCCATGAGCTCTAGCTTATAAAGGATTCCAGTTGAATAATTTCTTTATTAACATGTCACTTTTCATTTTATTGACATGGCCAAAACATCTTATTAATTGGGATTTAATTAAGTAATGATATGTTATCCTGTATTATTTTATTTAATTCACTGTTTGTTTTATTTTTCCGAGTGCCGTTTGGATCTTTTATCAGTCTATACATTTTCCTTCCAAAAATCATTAGCTTTTGTTTTATTGTTCCCTTTATGACCAAAGTTTCACAGCCGTAAGTACCACTGCACTAGTCTTATTAGTGATGTGTAGATTTTCATTTTGGAGTGTTCTGATGACAATTTACTTTCGAACTGTGAAAGATTTGCTTAATATGCTTTATTTCAAATTCTTCCAACACCATCACCTGTTGTAGCCTAAATCAAAACAATATAACAAATCGCTACGCCAGGAAGAAACAAATGACCCTCACATCCGCGTTGAGTATCCCAGAAACGAAATAAATAAAAAATAATATAATTTTATTAATAACTAGCTTAGAAGGCCCGGCGTCGCCCGGGTTTTTATTTTGTAATTTGAAATTAACTTATGAAGAACTTTCGATTTTCAAACTCTAGGGCCTTGTATAATATGTACGTAGAACTTGAAATGAGGAAGAACGACTTATCACACTCAAACTATTCCCTCAGAAAATGCTAGATACAGCTTTTTATGGCTCAAGGAGGATGTTGAATGTTTGCACGCACTTAACTTGTCCCTGCAATACTTCCGCTTATTCTACATCAAAATGTGAAGTAGGAAATTATATTTTCCATGTCGAGGGTAGAGAAAGTTATGTGACTGCTTCATATTGTGCTTATTTTCGTCGATTTCATTATTCAAGAATTATTTTCACAAATTAGTTAACATCGATATCATTAGAATTTTTTAAAGCGCAGTATTATGTAGTTCCCAACAATACACTGTTGTCATGATAACTTAATTGCATTTCATTTTTCAGTATAATATTTTCAGAAATTGTATATATTTTAAAGGGAAGGAGTGGCTTGTTTGAATTTTAATGTTGACCGCGTTACTTCCCGGGCTTAACTGGGTATGTGTGCAAAATTTCGTGCAGATTGGTCAAGAAATGTAGATTTTTTTTTCCTTAACTGTAAACATGTGACAGAAGAACTCTCAAACTGTGCCTCATTTCACATTTCTGACTTTTTCCGTGGATTTTCCAAAAATTTTCTTTCATATAAACCTTTTCCTGACAATTACGAACACAACAACAAAAATCAGCCAAATCGGTCGACCCGTTCTCAAGCGATGCTGCGACATACATGTGGCACTTGATTTTTATTTATATAGAAGATCTACTATTAATCTACATTCCTACTCGCAAAATAAAATCCTTCTTTTAGCCCTTGATCACAAATAACTATTTAAATATCAAAATTTCAAAATATTTACTGCTACTGTACTAAATTCCTGTTTAAAAGCTTGTTCCTAAGGGTCAACGTCAGGGTAAGGAATTTCAAGTCTGAAGTAGCCAAACGAATACCGGAGCTAAGTCTTAGTAAGTGAATATCTAATTTGGCACTTGGCTTTACGACTGGGGAAATCTTGAAAATACAAATCAAAATGGCTCGGCACGAGGTTTGAATCCGGGACCCCCGGAATGCAATTCGGCCCCCTCGATGTTTATTTTATTTTTTTCCTTTCGATTAGGCCAGTTTAGGACCATGTGAAACAGTTGTCTTCTTCTTGTCTTCCCAAAACTTCATTCTTTCGCGATGTTTTTGGTTCCGTTCATCCGTCCATTTACTTCCCGTTTTCTTCTTGGGTTTCTCTGGAAATTCGTCATCAAATATTGCTTTCCTATACTTTTCTCTGTTTTCAATACCCCCCTTTTTTGATATTGAGTAGTTTCAAATCTTCTTCAATTTCCTTGGAAAATGTTGTTTAGTGTTTTTACTTACATAGTTATCAATATTATTATTATTATTATTATTATTATTATTATTATTATTATTATTATTATTATTATTATTATTATTGTTGTTGTTATTGTTGTTATTATTGTTATTATTATTTCAAGCTAATTCAATGTCAAGTGCTGGGTTTTGCGAATTCAAGTACATAAACAAACTGCCAGTGTAAACACAGCCTAACAAGTGAACGCCAGTTGCGCAAACATTGGAGCATCGCATTGACCCCAAGTCCTACGTAAAGAGGAACAGATAAATTAAACACTTGAACTAACTTCTTGAGAAGCTCTCGCTTTCGTTGATGGTCGAGACGTTTAATGACTCCTGGTTTCAAGAGAGCCTAGAAGCCATTATTTTCCCATGGGTAAAAATCTCTCTCTCTCTCTCTCTCTATATATATATATATATATATATATATAAAAGGCTTTGTCCTGACTGACTGACAAATGTCAGAGAATCAACTTAGAACCTAAACTATAATAGGTAGACACTTGGAATATTGACAGTACCTTCGTTTCATAATGTAAGTGCTCACTAAGAAAGGATTTTGCAATATTATGATTCTAAATGCCAAAAATCAAATGTTTTTTAAAATACTTAATCCCTTTTTTACACTGAATTAAGAAATCCAAATCACAGTTCACATGACAACATAATTGTTGCCAGTGGTCTGAGATGGGTTTGGAAATAAATGAAACGGGACTTGACAAATTAGAGAAGCTATCAATTTAATTTATTTTATAAATAAATATTAAAGAATGAAATCCACTAAAATAATGCAATCACATAACTTTCTCTACCGTGGACATAGAGAAAAAATTCGAGGTATGTTTTGGGGAGAGAAGTATGAAAGTGATATTGCATTTCTGTTTAATTTCATCCCCAAAACGGTTTTATGGTAACATGAGAGTGAGAAATAAAATATTCCGCAAAGACAATACAATTTTATGTTGCCGGAATTTCTGTTTCTTCTTATTTCAACCCCTACCAGGCTCGCTATGTATAGTGCAGTTACTCATTGGATGGCCAGCCGGCTTCAAAGGTTTCGGTGTTTCTTTATGTTAATTGATCTGACTAAATCGGTCTTGGGCTTCCGCTATCCAAAACAAAAGCAACGTTGCAATATTTTCTCATTGTTTTCACTGACCTCAGTTCTTCCTTCGCTTTATTCAATTCACACGTGTTATTGTTTACTGTAACTAGATCTTGCAACTGGGCATTTCACTCCACGCGGAGTAGACGACTTGCTGTCAAAATCGCCACAGGACATTCTTAGATTTTGATTGGCTGGGGTAACTAGCTGATTGGTGCGGTAAAACAAAGAACATGGGTTGAGCTGTCAGTAAACTTTTCCTCCTAACGAAAGGAAGCCGCCTGGGTATGCAATGAATAACTGGACTATACAAGCGATGGGATGAAAAATTCTACGTCCTCTATGAGCCATAAAAAGCTATATCAAGCGTTTTCTGAGGGAATAGTTTAAGTGTGATAAGTCGTTCTTCCTATTTCAATTTATAAATACCTATATTAGGACCTAGAATTTAAAAATCCAAAGTACTTCATATGTTAATTTCCAATTACAAAATAAAAAACCCGGGCGACGCCGGGCTTTTTAAGCTAGTATTTATTATAAGTGAGTGACGTATTCGCGAATTGTGTTCATTCCGATTGAAAAGTGAGTTTTTGTTCGATCATATTACAGTATAATATGCTTATTGCATGTGACTTAATGATATGCATTACTATTCAGATTTTCATTATAATCCAGTTGTAGTATCGATCATTATCAACACGGAACGATGTTGAAACCTTGAAAGTAGCAAATGAAATTGTGTAATAAACAACCTGTATTAAAAATAAAATTAAATCTGTTCGCGTTAATTTGAAATAAAATGTGATAACATGAACCGAATCTTTTTATCACAATAAACAACATTTGTTCAATGTATCAGTATTAATCCGTACGGGACTTCATAAAAGTGATAACTAGGGGGCGAATTTCTATGACATGTCATATTTTTCCCCTTTGCATTATTTCAGGTTTCCGACTAATTTAAACCAGATTTCAAGCATCTTGGTGAAAATGGAACGGCTTTTATTGTGCATGTAACTGCTTATTTAGGAAATTTTCAACTATTGTAGCATATTTAGTATGAATATGCATATTTAGGTCATATTTTTGGCATATTTGTGTGCATATTAAAGAAATTTTGAAGTTTCATATCATATTTTGTAAATTTTGCATTATAACGATACTTTTTGAGAATTTACAGATATTTAAAATAATTAACACTATAGTTTAATAAAATGTATTGTAATGAAACTTAAAAATATATACACAATATGTAAGTGGTAAAGTTATATTTTAAATTTTATTGGTCATATTTTAATGTTTTTTAAGTCATAAATGCATGCATACATCCTATTTTTTTAGGTCATAGAAATCCGCCCCCTAGTGATAACATTCCCCGACTGATAACATTATCCGCGATTGCATTAAGCGGCGTTCACTGTAGAATGAATAAATAATTAGAGAGATACAGATGTTACATTGTTGTAGGAACCTTTCGAAATGGCCGTGCTAATTAACTTATTTTTTATTTTTTTATTTTAATATCGATAACTTTACTATACAAAAGTAAGATATATTACAATTGAGGCAGCAACAGACATAAAATGCACATGTAACTTGTATTGAGGTTGCTATCCATTGATAGTCCTCAGCAGCATTATGTGTGGGCTAATTATGACATGTTTTATTATTATTATTGAAGAGAATCAGCATGTCTTTTGCGTTTTAGTCTTCTCTGATTTCGGGTCACTTGGTTCTGTAAAGGTATGTGATTCAGCAAAACATTGGGATGATGTATGAAGATATTATGAAGCCTGGTATAATTGGTAGTTAGAACAGTTGAGAACAGTTAGAACAGTTGAGTTAATTAACTTATGTTTAATAAATAGACACTTTTGAAATCTAATCTTGAATATTAACGGACTTCAAAGAAAGCGATTACTTACATAGCTCGTCTTGATGATAATAATGCACACGTACAGGAACCACTTTACCTGCAAGAGAAAAGATTATAATTAGAAATTTACAATCACAAGTGGCTCTTCACATTTTAATGTTGATAAATAAGTGTAACTTAAGTTATTTATTTATTTATTTATGGTACTGAGAATATTACAGGCTAATGCCCAATTACAATATTCTCGCTTATATTAATACACCAGATTCTAATATTAAATATTTAAAGTGATATTCAAAATAATTAAGCTAATGCTATAACAATAAGAAAGAAAAACACACAGAAAAGAAAAACATAAACACAAACAATATGACAATTACACAAGGGAACATAATATGAAAAAAACAAATAATAATATAAATAATAATATAATAGTTTTGGAGGAAAATATACATATCAGAAAGATTCAAGTAAAGAAAATGACATGGAGCATATTTTAAATTTTTTTTTTCACATACATTTTTAAACCGCTTATTGTTAGTATTAAAAATATATATATTGTCCATTTTGTGCAATTGAATCTATAGACGGAGCACATTATAAAGAGGAGAATTATTATGAGAGTCAGTGTTTGCTTTTGGGATGAAAAAAAAGATTATGCAATTTATAAGATATATAATGTGGAACAAAAAATATATTTCTTTGAGAATATTAATATCATCTATTTCGTTATCAATTAATTTTTATAAAAACAACAATGCATGAATATTTATATATTAATGCAGGAAATAATAGTGGAATTTCAAACAATTACCGGTGCAGATGGTATTTATATAGGGCCCGAATTCTTAGGTTTTAAACTATTATGTTCCTTGTTAGCTAATTGTGATATTTTAACATTATTATCCATTTCATTGACAGGACAGTCACATAGTTCAATCTTATAAAATCTAAAAATGGTTAAATGAGACGTTAAACTAAAAATGGCTAAAATTGCTTTTCAAGTAAAATACGGATAAAATAACAATAAGAATTATAATAATTAATCGAATTATTATTGTTGTATTAAAAATTACTTTTTTAAATATCTGCCTACATTTTGCACTTTGATAATTCTAGAGTGATAGGGAAAAGGCGAATAAGTCAAAATACCAAAAGTTTTAGGAGAGACAAATAAACGATTTATTTTCACAGCATTTTTACAATATTTAGATCAGTCCACCCAGATAGTTTTACATGGTATAAGATACTGTGTAAAAATATCTGGTGGACTGAACTAAATAGTGTAAGAATGCTGTGGAAATAAATTGTTTTTTGTCATTCCTTAAACTTCGGAATTTTTACTTATTCGCTTTTTCCCTATCACTCTAGAATTGTTACTAGTATATTATTTTGTAAGCTAAAATATAGCACTGTGTTCTGTAATTTTGTCATTTTGTACCCCATTGTCCCGGTAAAGTAAATCTTATGTGAACCGAAATCCCCGGTTTCTTTAAAAACAAATTAATAGCATTCTTAGGAAGCTTACACTTGCAGTTTATTCGCAGTGTTTGCTCCAGCAAAAAGCCGGAAGTAAAGTATTCTAAAAGTTGGTTGATTAATTGAAAAACGATCTTGTTGAGTTTGTGGGTTGGACTTGGAAATTACTGGGTAGTTCTAAAACTAAGCAAAAAGTATTCCTAAAGTTATGTGGATCAGAGCAATGGAAATTTATGTAAAAAATAAAATGAATCAATATATTTTGTCAATGTGTTTATTGTACTCTTAGTAAAGTGAAAGTATTTTAATAAAGTCTGGATAGCATTGGTTTTAGTATGTGTGTGTGATGTTTAGACCTGGGATTTTAAGGCAAGTGCCTATTTTGTTCCTTATGAAATAACATGAACATTTTTACACATGTTGAGTTTCATGACAAATCACTTACATTTATGGAGTTTTATAGTGCCCTAAAATGCCTATTTTAACCTTTAAAGCCTATTTTTACTATTTAGTGCCTAAAATGCCTATTTTGTACATTTAAAATAAAAGTCATCTTCTGTAATTTTTACAGTCACATAATGGAAATTTCTTGAATGAAGAGCAGAACAGCAAAGGGTGGTTTTTCACAGAAACTTGATTTTCCCAAACAATTGTCGCTAAAAGGAATTCTGACTGACGGGGGGAGGAGTAAAATTAGCTCAAAAGGAGCAGGCAGTAAGAATTGACATACTGAGTCAAATCCCTAGTGAAAGAACATCTGTTTAAGTGAATATACTTCGTTATGCTTAATTTTGATGTTTCTTACAGTAAAAAAAAAAATCACGTTACAGTTTAAGTCTATATTGTAATATTTTAAAGTCTATTTTCTGTTTATTTACACATTTTAAAGCATATTTTAAATGCTTATTTTCTTTTTAAAAGCCTATTTAGTTGTTTTAAAAGCCTATTTTAGGTGAATAAAACTATTTTTTTAGAGCCTAAAATCCCAGGTCTAGTCACATTGGCAGGAGATATTCCTAATTGGCATGGAATCTTAACACAAACAGTTTATCAGCTATGTTATGCAAGCAGCTATAAACAGATTTTTATGTGTCAGCTCACAATGGATCGTTATGATCCCTGGCTAATGGATTACACTGTAATGACCACCACACCCTGAAGGCAATGTGGGGCCCGCATGCCACCTCTGTTGCATCATTTTCGTAACCAATGTGGGCTTTCCCAAGGCAGGCAGTTTGATTTACTGGACAAATGCTGTAAGATATGAAATTTATGTCTTTGCAACAGGAAGAGGAAGGTTAATAACTATTCGTGCTTGTTTCGCAAACAATACTTTAAACAATTTTCCTTACAATTTTCATTTTCTGTAACCTCCAATACAGGGTGTTAATGAATAACATCGAAATATTTTACCTGTTTATAGAGGGGACGTAGACAAACTAATTTTATTAGAAGATTTTTTGCTCTATGACGTAAAATGTGTATGCTACAAGGCATTAAAGTAATTACAATTTGGTGCTCATTACAGTGGCACGATGCAGACACGTATGGATGTTTATGGGTGTCTGTTTCCTTCATTATCCTACATCTAGTACCCATAATCTACATTATACATACATTCCATAGCCCCCTTTTATTTGTACATTTCAAAATTTTACATTTTCAAAAGAAGAACTAGTTGCCATGACTACTGTCCCATCCCTCGTATATTGCCATGTATAGGAACATCAATGCCGAATCCACTTTCACGGAATGTCATGTGCATTGCATAACCCATGTGACCCACATACTGCACTATTGAGGTTATGTTGACCTCAGGCTGCAGTGTAAATATTTTATTTCCATTTGCTTCTGTTTATTTAATCCTTCTAACGCATCGCTCTAGCTCTTGTGCTATATCAATTTCGATTCCACGCTGGTAAACAAAAAATCTTCGTTATTTGAGAGGCCATAGTGATAATCGGGTCCCGGATTTTGATGACACGTCATCTTTTAACTGGACATCATGGACGTTGCCCACTGGTTCAAATATTCTGATTACTAGGGCTAGGACTTTTAGGTAAATACATATTTTTTTTGCTATTACTTAACTTTGTCAAAGTTTCGGTTGCGACCTTTGGATTCAAAATACTGAGTTGCATATCACATAAAAAATTTTTTTCGATATTTCTTATTTTAATAAATATTTTTGGTAATTTAATTATTTTTACATATTTTACCACATAATATCAAGTTTAGAAATGAATATTTTGACAGTTTTTGTAATATTTTACCACACATCATGTTTAGAAATGAATATTTTGACAGTTTTTGTAAAATTGCGTCATATTTTCAATGTGTTGCGTTGTTATGTTCAGTCAGAGAATAAATCAGGGCGGATTTGGCCTTCATTAGTGCAAATTTCTGTTTCCTCTTACACTGCATTACTAAGTTGGAAACAACAAAACAATTGTTGACAGAATCAATAAAAAGAAATCAAACACATTGAAAACAAACTTAACAAAATCAGTGGTTCAAAAGCAAACAAAATTAAAGAAAAATTCCTGTCATGCCTAAATAAGAATGAAGGGTTACAAGTGTTGCGCAAGATTTCAGAAATTTTAATAGGTAACAGTGTAGAGAACTTGGAGCAGATGGAACATCTGAGTGTCAGTGTTACAAATATGCAAGATGTTGAACGTACATTTTCAAGATACAAGTCTCTGTTCCGTGAAAATCGTCACAGCTTTAAGATGCACAACTTAAGATCTACTTTTGTCGTTCACTGCAACAGTTCTACACTTGCTGACTAGAATGACTAGATGAGTAGGGCTACTTCTGTAAATATTGGTTAAATAAGTTAATTAAAATATTTTCATATTTTGTAAACATATTTTCGACTTTTTAAAAACATAAAAAATAAATATTTTCGTTTTTATAAGCACCTAAAAGTCCGAGCCCTACTGATTACCATTCCTAGATCATGTAAATGGTAACATTTAAGCCGGTTGTCAACCAAGAGCTAGGTTAGCTTAGCTTAGCTTAGCTTAGCTCACCTCACATACAGCTAACTTAGCTAACTTAGCTTAGTTCTTGGTCGACAACCGGCTTTAGGGTCATTTTTTGTCATTTTGCCCCATATTTCATTTTTAGGTCAATTTTTATGACGTAAAGCCATTGTTTGGTGATTTTTGTGTTATTTTATAATCAATTTTCACATTTCATATTATTAGGAATTCTTTTAATATGGCCTAGTCATTTTCTTATTTTGTGTTGTTTCTCACATTATATAGAGATTTTGTGCATTTAATTACATTGAATATTATCGGAACTACAAATAAGCATAAATAAATAGATCTTGTTATAAAAAGATGTATTTATTTATTCTTATTTATTGTTCCCATAATATTCATTGTAAGTAAATGCACAAAAACTCTATACAATGCAAGAAACAACACAAAATGAGAAAATAATGACGTTAAATAAAAAAAATCCCTTTGGGCAGGCCTACAGGCGGAGGTAGATTTCGAAGTGCTTTTGGTTTAATTTATTCTCTTCTTCTTTAGCCTTGGCATGGCAAACCTGCAGTAATAAGAACTGAATTCGGTTAAGAGGAAGAGCCTACAATCATTTGTTTTGACAACAAGAATAGGATATAATATTCTGGGAGGCCGTGCGCAAGATCAGCAATGAATAAAATTAGCAAAGCCGCTAAACAAGACAAAATTATGATATTATAATAATTCTTTTAAGTGTTATTGTTTTCAAACATTAAAATCTCGCGTCATATGAGAGCTATCAAGAAACTATTTATTGATTTGTAGAGTACTCATCAAGAGCTTTTCAACGATACCCCACAAGACGTGGCTTCAAAAGTTCCGAATTGTCATCCCCCACCCTCACTCGAACCCCCGAATCGTTGGTGTCACTGTGAACTCCATAGGGAGTACTCTAATTTATTCAAACAAAGTTTCCCTCTATACTTCATAGGGGCCGAGATAAAAATGTTTTAAAATTTCAACCCCCTCCTCCGACCACCCCCTTGGGCCAATTTTGCTCATTAACGAACTTGTCCGAACTATTGGGCCTAGAAATAACATATTAAAATTTGGTTCAAATATCTTCAAAATTACGGTCGCTAGCGTGTAAAGATATATATATATATATATATATATATATATATATATATATATATATAAATATCACAATTTTTTTTTTTTTTGGACGGGCGGTGGTTTCGTACTTAGGGGAGCATGAAACGTAAAGATATGAAAGAATTTTTCGAAAATCTTGAAGTGGTATCCATTGCAATAGGTTGATTTTTCTCCCTAAAATCAGCATAAAATATGAATTGTGGGAAAATGACCATAAAATGGCCAAAAAATAATAATCAATTCTGAATATGATGTAAAGGTAAAAAAAATCAGGAAAATGGCCAAAATGCCCTAAAAATTACCATTTTTATAATGTAATCACAACACAAAAACGAGAAAATGACTTTAAATTTTAAATATCAGCCTAAAATATGAAATATGTAAAAATTACCATAAAATGGCAAAATATTATAATGAATTCTAAAAATGACCTAAAAGAAAAAAAAATCAGGAAAATTACCAAAAAGGCCATAAAAATTACCATTTTATAATCTAAACACAAAAACGAGAACATAATTACTTTAAATTTTAAATAACAGCATAAAATATGAAACATGGAAAAATGACCATAAAATGCCGCAAAATGACATTAAATTCTAAGGAAAATTACCAAAAATGACCCTAAAAATTACCATTTTTAAAATCTAAACACAAAAATGAGAAAATAATGACTTTAAATTTAAAAAATCAGCATAAAATATGAAATGCAGAAGAATGGCCAAAAAAAAAAGGCTATAAAAATTGCCATTTTATAATCTAGGAGTCATGATCAGAACATCTCCAGATCTCCATGTTGTATCAGTTAAAAGACGAGGTGTCATTAAAATCCGGGCCCTGATTATTATACAGTTAGCTTATGTAATCCCTTTAAAATAAGGCTACATGGCTGACTCACTGACATTAAGAAACGAAACGAAGAACATGTCCATTATCAGCAGGGCCCGGATTCTAATGGCATGTCATCTTTTTATTGATGCTGCATAGACATTGCCAACTTCTGTATAAATCCTAATCATGACCTCTAGATTATAGAAATGCATTTTTATTAGGTCATTTTTTTATTTTTTGCAATTTTATATTTTTAGGGCATTTATTTCAATTTTAGGTCATTATTTAGTCATTTTCGTGTCATTTGCTTCCTTGTTTAGTCATTTTCATGTATTTACATTGAGCGTATTAACTTTTTTCGTCGCTAGCGGTGCTGTCTTTGAAGTGTTGTTTGTTTAATGCAAGAAGGAAAAATTCGGCGTTAAAGTGTTGACATGTCTCAGTCGGAAGCGAGAATCAAAGAAACGCCAAAATTTTGTATTATATTACTAATGTTATTAGATTGACTTGGCAACAGAGTCTGCCACCTGCTTGGATTTGAGAGTGCAAACTACTGTTTACCCTCAATAAACAACAATATAATCCGGCAGACCACAAAAGGATGCGCCGAATTTTGACTCCTCAGTGCCAGTATAAATTTTCCGTGAAAAAAGTACATTCACAATATTACAGTTCTTTACAGTTTTTACAATTATGTACAAACTAGTCTATAACTTTGTGTGTACTATAATCCTTTTTTATGAATAAAATATCAGTTTTTAGGTCATTTTTTATAATTATTAAGTCATTTTCTTTAAAATTTAGGGTCATTTTATAGGTCTTTTTTCAAACAATTTTAGGTCATCAGAATCCGGGCCCTGATTATCAGCTAGTACGAGACGATTACTTTCACAAATGCCGGAAATTATAGAAACAATTGCTAGCATGCAAACTCTGCATGAGCATGTACGGATATGGTCAAGATCTTGCAGACATTGCTATAATTAGCCTGGCTTGCACTCCCAGGCTTGCAGCCCACGAGTTGCAAACAAAACAACAAAACTGGAGCACGCGCAGTGGGAGTCAGGGCCGGTCACTCCGCATTGTTGTGCTAGACAGTTCTCCGACCTTCGCAACATGGCTTTCAACAGGGTGAGCTCAGAGTTTGTTTCCCACGGGACCCCCGAAATGATACAAGAAATTTATGAGAAAAAAAAAAAAAGAGTGCGTGGAACGCCACGCGACAGAAGTAAAACTTTGTTTAATTTTTTCAATTTTTGATTATTGGATTTTTTCAATTTTGCATTATTGGACTTTTTAATATTGGATTTTTGGGCTTTTTAATTTTGGATCTTTGAATTTTGAATTTTGGATTTTTTAAATTTTCGATCTTTGAATTGTTTATCTTTTTATTTTTTAAATTTTTTATTTTTGGATTTTTAATTTTTTTATTTTATTATTTATTAAATTTTGGATTTTTGGATGTTATAATTTTTAATTTTGTTTTTTTAAATTTTGGAAATTTGTATTTTTTTAATTTTGGATTTGCGCGGTAATGAACCTCCGGGTTCCATAAAATAGATAATTGGAAATTTGTATTTTTTTAATTTTGGATTTGCGCGGAATGAACCTCCGGGTTCCATAAAATAGATAATATACCTTTAGATTGCTTAGGAATTGTCTATTGCCATTGAGGAAGTAAGGTCTAAAAAATTTCCTTTGATTACTCCTAATCATTGAGTTGATTGTTTTCTGTGCAGTCCGCACCGAAGGAAGTAAGTAATTTCGTTCGGTTATCAAAAGTACGTTGCAGATATTCTCAATTCGATTCCGATTCAGATTCCGATTGAGTGTGACTGATTTCGTGACGGTTTTAGTGTGACTGATTGTGACTGATTTCGTGACGGTTTTAGGGTGACTGATTTTCCCGATTTACCCTCTACCGCCACTAAAGAAGTTTTACTTCAAAAAACTGAATAGGTAAATACTAGGGATGGTTCCTCTATACTTTCGATACCTCGGTACTCTCAATAGTTGCATGGTATCGGCATCGAGCGACAGGGCCGTGGAAAGAAAGCAAGGGCCCCAGGGACAAATTTTCCCGGGCCTCCGTCAAATAATAAATTCACTACCCAACTCGCCCTTTATAATGTATGCAAAAAAAGATTATGTAATGATATTACATAATTATTAAGTGCCAGAATGGTACCGGTACGTTATGAGATGGTGTGGTAGACAGAACTGTCTGACTGACTGTCTGTCTGTCCGTGTGTCTGTAAGCGCGATAACTCAAATACGCTCTATCGGATTTTCATAAAACTCGGCATACCATTTATAACGTGCTTGGGAAGAAGCCAATTGATTATGGACCAAACGGAAAATCGAATGAAAACAAAATTTCGTTTTTGGAACAAGTACCTTCTGAAGATGTGAGCCGAAGATTGGCGACCAGTTTCTCTTATTTTTAAGGGGACTTTACTTGAAGAAATTTTCGTTTTTCTCGATTTTCTCGAAAACGGCTCCAACGATTTTCTTTAAATTTTGCACATGGGTTGCTTATACTAAGTGCTAAAACTTTTATTTGAAACATTTTTTTCGAACAAATTCTCTGAAGGTAGTTATAAGCCACCTACTTAGTTATAAGTAACCAACTGGTTACGCGCTCTTTGCAATGTGTCCTTTTATTCTATATCAGAATGAGAAATGAGAAAAATGTATTGCCCATGCTTGTGGTAAAGAAAGTTATGTGAGTACATTAATCACATTTTATTTGGGTTGTATCTCCTTTGAGGATGCGATGCGATGCGGTAACAGCCAATTTACATGAAGAGAATTACATATTACTTAATATAGCCTATTATACTAAAAGACAGAACTTTTATTTGAGCAGAGGAAGTTATGTTTCAGATCAGTTTTTTTTATTTTTTTTATTTATTTTGGATTTCGCTCTATGTAAGGCAGTGTTTTGGATTCTTCCACGTCTAGACTGATACAGGAAAGAATGGAATGTCAAGTGTTGCTGTAGTGAGATAGTAACACCAGTCTGGCCTCATTTTGTGAGGCTTCCCATTCAATACAGGGAAAACACGTGCTTTTAAATCCACTAATGAATGACTGGTTCCATCACTGATTTTGCTGCGGTAAATTTTTTCTGGAGGATTCAAGTCACTGATGAAAAAAAAAACGACTTACTAGCCTAATTAAGGAAGACATGAAGACTGGAATATTACAGAAGCATCTCGATTTCTCTTTTGTTACACAATAAAATTTCCCATGTGAGATGTCACATGTTCGAGTTATTATAGTACTGTATAAGAAACCGCCGTTTCATAGGTTTCCATGGTGATGTAAGCAGTACAATCACCCGGTGTATTTGTGAGGCATTATTTTCAAGTCTTTCCAACGGATAAACAATTTATTAAATTTATCACGATAAAGAAGCAAATTGAGCAAATAATTATTCAAATATCCATTATCTTTTAGCATCTATAGACCTAATAATAAGAGGAAATATTTGTTTGTCTGTCTGTGCGCCATGCCCAGCAAAATCTACTGCACGCAGATATATCAAATTATAAACATAGATGGACTGAAGGGTAGCCGAATGCGCTTCGAAGCCGGAATTTTAATTTTCGCTTTCGTTCGTGAGTTATGAGTGAAAAAGTGGCAGAAGTGGCAGTTTTTATTAATAGGCCTACATTTCAGTTGTCAAGTCAATTGCAGATGGCTTTGCCTATTTTTTGTCTTACCTTGGAAATAAAATCGTCGCGATCGTTTGAAATTTGTAAGCCCACCCTGGTCGATTTATTTGTTTATAATGCCAAGACACGCAGACATCTGATATTTTCAACATAGACGGAAGAGGGAATATAGGCCCAAATGGGCAAACATTGATCGATTTGGACGGGACTCAGTATGCAGGAGTTTTCTGGGCCGGGGAACTCGAATCTGATGTCGTTTTTCTCATGCTGCGCTTTCTAATCCTGGAATTTTTAGCTGTTTCATTAATTATTAATCGTTTAGTTTAGGCCTATGAATGTTTTGCGTTCAAAGTGTTAATAAATACAATGTTTTAATTATTTTGCTCTTAATTTTTAATCTTGATTATCGTGGGCGAAGCCTCGGGGATCAGCTGGTTATAATTAATCAGGGCCCGGATTCTAATGACATGTCATCTTTTCATTGATGCTGCATAGACATTGCCAACTTGTAGATAATTCCTAATCATGGCCTCTAGATTATAGAAATACATTTTTATTAGGTCATTTTTGTGAGTTTACGCAATTTTATATTTTTATGGCATTTATTTCAATTTTAGGTCATTATTTTTTTCATTTTCATGTCATTTGCTTCCTTATTTAGTCATTTTCATGTATTTACATTGAGTGTGTTAACTTTTTTCGTCGCTAGCGGTGCTATCTTTGAAGTGCTGTTTGTTTAATGCAAGAAGGAAAAATTTGGCGTTAAGTGTTGTCATGTCTCAGTCGGAAATGAGAAGCAAAGAAACTAAAAAATGTTGTATTATATTACTATTGTTATTAGATTGACTTGGCACCAGAGTCTGCCACCTGCTTGGATTTGAGAGTGCAAACTACTGTTTACCCTCAATTAAGCAACAATATAATCCGGCAGACCACAAAAGGATGTGCCGAATTTTGACTCAACAGTGCCTCAGTGCCAGTATAAATTTCAGTGACGAAAGAACATTCTCAACATTACAGTTATTTACAGTTTTTACAATTATGTACAAACTAGTCTATAACTTTGTGTGTACAATAACAATATTTTATAAATAAAACATCAGTTTTTAGGTAATTTTCTATAATTATTAAGTCATTTTCTTTAAAATCTAGGGTCATTTTATAGGTCATTTTTCAAACAATTTTAGGTCATCAGAATCCGGGCGCTGGTTATTAGATTGACTTGGCACCTGCTTGGATTTGATAGTGCAAACTACTGTTTACCATAAATAAACAACAATATAATCCGGCAGGCCACAAAAGGAAATGCCGAATTTTGACTCGCCAGTGCCTCAGTGCCAGTATAAATTTCCGTGAGAAAAGAACATTCACAACATCATAGGCGTACCGAGGGGGGGGGGTTGGGGGTTTGAACCCCCCCCCCATTGATTAAAAAAAGGAAAATTGTATAATTTTTTTAAGTCTGCCCATAAATTACTTAATATAAGTAAAAAACTTACGAAGCTTAAAACTCGGTTTTTGCGTCTTAATTTTTAAAAATTTCCGGGGGGATCCCCCGGAAGCTTAAAACTCGTTGTTTTGCGTCTTATTTTTTTTAATTTTCCGGGGGAGGACCCCCGGTAGCTTAAAACTCGTTGTTTGGCGTCTTAATTTTTTTTAATTTTCCGGGGGTGGACCCCCGGACCCCCCTCTCCCTGGGGGGTATTCCTTTATAACCCCCCCCCCCATATGGTCGGCCTGGTTACGCCTATGCACAACATTACAGTTATTTACAGTGTTTACAATTATGTACAAACTAGTCTATAACTTTGTGTGTACAATAATACTTTTTTTATAAATAAAATATTAGTTTTTAGGTCATTTTTTTTAAAATTATTAAGTCATTTTCTTTAAAATTTAGTGTCATTTTATCTTGAAGAACAGAGAGAGTCTTTAGTTGACCTTTCCTGTGGTTTGTACAGGAGGTTGGGCCAGGGTTCCACTAAACTTTCCAAGCAGTCAGTGAATCTCACTCACATATCTACACGGCAATAAATCTCATAACATCCTCGTTTGAGTGTAAAATGCATTCACTTGGCACTTCTCCAACATCTGATTTCCCGCTCTAAACTCATTAAAAAGTTCAACGTGTCACCAGCATTCTAAATCTCAAGAAAAATTTATATTTTAAAAAAACTTAATAAAACACTTTAGATCCACAATTTAATTTAGGTTTTTAAACTGTTCACAAGATAAATATTTCCCGTGGACAAGAGGATCCTGAAATGCATGAGACTCAATTTTTCACATAAACTTAATTATGATCCTTATCGGACTGCAGAGAAAACAGTTAACACAATGATCAAATCCATAGTCTATAGTGAGGGACGCTAACCACAAGACCACAAGACCATGCCGACGGTCAACTAAAAATCGTATAAAAACTATTTTGGGGGGGGGGTCAGATATCATCTGGGGATATGACACTAACATTGGTGATGACTAGGGCAACGCATTTAATGACCACAAAATAGTGAAAAAATGCATTTATGACCTAAAAATAGTGAAAAAATTACACAAAATTTAAAGAAAAATGACCAATACATTTTCTACAATACTTATATTTAGCGTTTTTAAAGTATTGAATAGCTGAAAGCAATTTAACAGATGACAGTGCGTTATATATGAATGTACAATATAAAACACACTTATTTTGTTACTAAAGAAGCAAGTAAATTTATACTACTTGGGCACCCTTAGCGAAAAGTTTGCAATAAACGTGAATTGAAATGAACTATAATTAACTTGACGGATATTCTCAAATAAAAACGTTTGTCTATTGTCTGAAAGTAACGATTCGTAAAGTGGAGACTATTTCTACATATACAACTTTCTTCAAAGCAATGCCGACAGACCCTTATAATCCGCAGTAAATAACTTGAAATGAGGGTGTCTTGGACAATAGAGTTGTATATTCTGGATTTTCAGCGTGTTTTCTTGGGCGTTGAATTTGCCTGACAGCCAATAGAATTTCGTGTGCAACCAATCAGTGCTCATTTCTGAATTTTTGACATTTTAGCTATGACTCCACGTGGGGCACCAGACGATTGCCGTTCAGTCATTACCAACCACTCCTTAAGTGCCAGACAATGGCTTAATCCTCAAAGCATCCCGACTGTCTACATAGGTCTAGCCTCCACTATACATAGAAAAGTTCCTCTCTACCTCCACAGAAACATGACTTAAAATGCCGATAAAGACCTAAAACCGACAAAGTTGATCTATAAATGCAGAAAATGACCTAAAAATTGCCGAAAAATGACCTATCTCTTGAAAATGACGAAAAATGCAAAATAAAGCAAAAAAAATGCAAAAAACAAATTACCCTTATTTAATCAATTATTTCATGATACACATTTATTTATATTCAAGCTATCTTTTAACCTTCATATAAAAAAGATGCAAAATCATCAAATGCCTTGCCCTAGTGATGACTTTTTTTTATTATTTCTATTATCACTTTTACGTGAAATTTAATTTAATTTTTATTTTCTCGAAAAGGCTCGATTTTGTTTAATTTCGTACACGAGGTGCTTATAGCCTATAATAAAACTTTTATTTGAAACATTTTTGCAAAAATTATAACTACAGGGTGCGGCAAAACATCCTCCCTATTTTAAAGTTAAAATAAAAAACACATGGATCAAAATAAAGAAGCTGTATTAACATGAATGATTCTACACAGTGGGAAGTTTTATGTTTTGAACAATGAGTCACTCAAGTGGTGTCCTTCACTATCAATCCATTGTTGAATGCTACTTCGGAAATTCTCCATCGTTCTAACCAACATTTCTTGAGGAATAAGACCAATCTCTTCCAATATTGCATTTCTTAGGGCTGGCAAAGTCCTCGGCCGATGTTTAAACACCTCACCCTTAAGATATCCTCACAGAAAATAATCGCAGGGTGTAAGGTCTGGTGATCGGGCTGGCCAGGATATGTCGCCATGTAAAGAAATTAAGCGCCCGGGAAACAACTGTCTCAGCACTTGGAGAGAAATCCGAGCTGTGTGAGCGGTGGCTCCGTCCTGCTGAAACCATACCTGTTCAGTCAGCAGTGCATTGAGTCTTGGTTTAAAAAAAGTGTTGATCATGTGAGTGTATCTTTCAGAGATTACTCTCAAAAAAGTAAAGACCAATTATCCCGACTCATCCAACTGCGCACCATACAGTAACACGGTTGCTATGCAGAGGTTTTTCATGAAGTTCACGAGGGTTCTGTCCACTCCAATAACGGAAATTTTGTTTATTAACACATCCAGATAAGTGAAAATGTGATCATTGCTAAAAAGGACCACAGCATCTTCTGGTACAGCTTCAAGGATGTTTGCACATGACCTCACACGATTTTCATAATCACGTTGACACAACTGATATGGTGAATCTGGCTATAAGAGCACGGAGACAGGATTAAGGTCTATTGACACTTTGCAGTGAGGTGAACTAATGTATTATTCTGAAAACCCTAAACTCCCACTGTGTAGATACCATTAATATTAAAACAGTTTCTTTATTTCGATCCATGTGTTTTTTATTTGGAATTTAAAATAGGGAGGATGTTTTGCCGCACCCTTTATAAGCCAGACACCGTTTGTACAAACTCAGGCACGCCTATAATATGTTATGTTACCGTATATTAGAATTTGGATTGATCAAATTTAAATAAAATAAAATAAAATATTCAAATAAAATACATAATATTAAATAGCAGTTGAGTAAATAATTGCGGGCGAAGCTCGGTCGAAAAATGAGGTTAATTAGTATTTTATATATATATATATATATATATAAGGCTTTGTCCTGACTGACTGACTGATTGACTGAATTCTGTGTAAAAGGTTTTAAGTATCCTCTAAAACATTTATTTTTTGCATTTAAAATCAATTTTTTTCAAAATCCTTTCTCAGTGAGCACTTACATTATGAAACGTAGGTACTGTCAAAATTCCAAGTCTCTACTTATTAAAGTTTAGGCTCTACGTTGATTCTCTGTCAGTCAGAACAAAGCCTCTTATATAGGCTATAGAGAGAAGATAGATAGAGATGAGATGCTTGAGTGTTCGGTTCTTCCCATGGAATTGCCATGCCTCCCTCAAGACTGTATGAAATACTATAGATATTTTCCGGTTTTCTAATCAGATGGATTTACAATCCGTGCCTTGAAAGTAACAGGTAACTTACTTTCGTGAACT
The DNA here is from genome assembly GCA_964059195.1 of Ectobius pallidus. Taxonomy (NCBI): domain Eukaryota; kingdom Metazoa; phylum Arthropoda; class Insecta; order Blattodea; family Ectobiidae; genus Ectobius; species Ectobius pallidus. The sequence goes on along the minus strand of CAXKWD010000002.1, from coordinate 19,253,246 downwards.
TGAGTGATTGCGAATTTGGAAGTTGTCACGAAGTGACGGGAATGCAAACGCATTTCTGTGACTTCAGAAATTCGTGACCACACTGTTTTCACTTTCCGTTGTCACTGCTATGCAATCCAGAAGTTTACAATTTAAATCTTATTTGTGATTACTTCCTTTTTATTAAGTGCCAGAGTGGTAACTTACTTTATGAAATTGTGTGGGGGACGTGCGATAACTCAAATACGCTTTATTGGATTTTCATGAAACTTGGTATACGCATCTATAACGTCCATGGGAAGAAGCCTATTGATTTTGAACCGGTACCGGAGTAATGCCCAATTTAGCTTCTATTTTATGGTAATATATTAGAAAGAATTTATCAAATCCAAATCAGTTCTCATGACAACATATGGTTTTACGCTGTTCATATACGGCTTTGGAAGTTGCAATACAGGTAGCTTTGACAAATAACACTAACCACATTTTCCTTCACATTTGCTTATCAAACTAAACTTTTATTTCTTCCGTGAGCCCTGCTTAATGAACCGATCTGGGGCTTAACTCGGAAATCGATTAAAAAAAACTTATTTTCTGCACATTATAATTGTAATTATCATTTATTAAACAAAAGCATTCTGGCACTTTGTTATATCAGTTTTCCTGTTTTTTTTTTTTTTTTTTTTTTTTTTTTTTTTTTTTTTTTTTTTTTTTTTTTTTTTGAGGGGGGTTGCCTTGGAAAATTACTTATATCATGGCCAGTCGCAAGTGAAAAAAGGTTGAAGACCACTGTAATAGCATACTCGGCCTAAGCTGATTCATTTTGCAGGACTGCATTGTAGGCGAGTCAAGTTTACATATGGGCACAACCGATGAGTAAGAATTAGTCAGCTGGACATAAGGAGTGGTAACCTCATGGTCACCATAGGTCACACACAATGACAACAACTTAATGTTGTTCGTGATTAGAACCTAGACTTATATGCAAAATAAAATCAGGTAAACTGATGTAACAAAGTACCAAAACGCTTTTGTTTAAACAATGATAGTTGCAATTATGACATGCAGAAAATTAAGCTTTTTTTAAATCTATTTCCGAATTAAACTGTAGTTCGATTCATTAAGCAGGACTTTCGGAAAAACAAAGGTCTAGTTTTTTTTTTATCAGATTAACATTGTTCAGCATCAGCAGAACTATACAGATTTGTGATATCTTGACAACCGCACACTCACATAAAAATACAAAAAAAATTATCAAATTGGCCGGCTACGGGATTTGAACCAAGGTCCTCTAGAATGCGAGCCTAAGACGTTACCATCTCGACCACCTCGCTCAGTTTAATGGGTTAGTTTGATAAGCATATGTGAAGGAATATGTGGGTAGTGTTATTTGTCAAAGCTACCTGTATTGAAAATTCCAAAGCCATTATATGAACACTGTAAATCAATATGTTGTCATGAGATCTGATTTGAATTTGATAAATTCTTTCTAATATATTACCAAAAAATAGGCACTAAATTGGGCATTACTCCAGTACCGGTTAAACAATTTGGTCCAATATGAACAGGCTTCTTCCGATGGACGTTATAAATGCGTATACCAAGTTTTATGATAATCCGAGAAAGCGTATTTGAGTTATCGCGCGTACAGATATCGGACAGACGGACAGGCATTTTCCCATCCCCCATATAATCTCATGAAATACCATTCTGGCACTTACTAAAACAGTAAAACAAGCAAGTAAATTACCATGGAAATTAAGAAATAAGCATCAAAATAAGCAAAAACAAATTACAAGAATAAATGAATGGTTCTTATACGCGGCTGTTGCAGCATGTAAGGAAACTCAAAGTTAAAATTTCTTGTTACAAAATATAATATATCCGCATAAGTTTAGGAGTTTGAAAATGCTTAGAAATCCGGGCTCTAATTAATTACTACATATATATATATATAAATACACACACACACGTACACACCTAGATATATTGACCTATACTTGCAAGAGTGTTTACATTTGATTCCACAGTAGAACTCCAATTATCCGAATTCCAACTATCCGGGTCACTTTGAGGAAGTATTCAAGTGGTTTTTGCTTCAGCGAGCATTGGAAACCCCTCTTTTAGAGCCGATTATTTTCCAAAAAGCAAAACGTTTAGCAGACAAAATCGACAGTTTGTCTGGAACTGACTCTGACCGAGATGTTCAAGTTGTTATACTTTATGAAAGTACAGTATTCTACAGTAGTTTTTTCTCATACAATTATTCGGATATTTGATTTTCCGGATCGGGTCCGGTCCCAATTAATCCGGATAATAGGAGTTCCACTGTACTTCCACAAAGTTTCATCAACAACTGAAGCATTCAGGACACTATTAAAAAAATTAAAGTCACAGGAGGAAATCGCTTTGAAAACATTTTTAATAGGCTACGAAATTTAGGATCAAATTGACCCCTCCAGGCGTTTTAGTATTAAAGAGTACGTAAAATGGGGGAAAGTGGATCCCCTGGGGTAAAGTGGATCACATGTGTATTTCTTTGCTAAATCATTGTCTTCTGGATAATAGAAATGAAATAAATAAAATATAGTGCCAATTCAAGAAAGTCCTGACTTATGGAATGATCATCCTTGCAGTTATCAATCGTGAAAACGTAAGTTGTAACTTTGAATAATTTCTTTTTTCATGTGCTCTGTTTTCAAATTTCTGAAATGACTGAAAACAAACCATTATAGTACCTAAACGTGACTTGTTACATATTAATGAGTAGAGTCATTTTGAAGCACGACAATAAACCTCAAATATAAATGAAGAACGTGTTTCGAAGTTATGTCCTTTTCTAGTTATGACCAAAAAATTATATTTTTTTACATTTCAGGGGTAAAGTGGATCATGCCGCGGACATAATAAAAAGAAGCAAGGTAGAGAAGGAAAGCGTAATTATAATGAAAACTATCTGCACCAAGCAGTAAAGAAAGTTAAGAACGGAGAAATCTCGTTGCGCAAAGCATCTGAATTTTATGCTGTGCCTTATACAACCCTTCAGAGATGGGTGAAAATGGGGAATAAACTGATGAAATATAATAATTAAGGAATCGCGCACAATGTGCATTATCTTAACCTAAGACTTAACCTACTGACAAACACCCAGTCCTGAACCCGGGAAAGGGATTTTTCACTACTGAAAAATCCCCTACCCGGTCGGGAATCGAACCCGGGCCGCCGGAGTGGAAGGCAAACGAACTGATGAAATATGGCAGACAGTGTGTATTTAGTGTAGATGAAGAGAAGTATCTTGTGGAAGGCCTGCTTTTATGTGCACACTGGGGGTTTTCCACCCTTAAGCACGGACATTCGAATCATTGTTCAGCAGTATTTGAATAGAAAGGAAGTAATAGAGTAACGCTTCACAGATAACTTGCCAGGAATGGCTATATTCGCAGTCTTTATCTTTTTTCATGAATTTAGTGTATAGTTATTTTGAAAAATATTTTTAAAAATGTCTATGCTGATCCACTTTTCCCCTGCAAAGGGGTAAAGTGGTTTTTTCATGAAAATATATGAGTGATCCACTTTACCCCACTCTATGAGGTAAAGTGGATCGGTATTTAATAATTTTTATAATTCTAACTGTAAGTCATAAAATTTTAATTTTAATAGCATCTGAAAGGACATCATGTTGGATATTAAATATATTTTTTAGAATTTTTTCTTGATTGATTCAGTTCCTAAATATTAAAGAAAAAGTGAAATTTTGATCCACTTTACCCCATTTTACACCCACCCATAAAACGGTATTAAAAGAGTACGCTTAGAGTAAGCTAGCATTTTCAACGTTCCATATAGTGAATAGAGATTTTTTGAACACGAGATATGAATGAAATGTGTGGAATATCCACAGTTAACATTTAAAAGTTTGGTACAAGGCAAAAGCATGTTGTAGTGAAGGTGAAAGGCTTCTTAATCTTCACGTGGGTGACCCACATATGACACGACTCACCCTTCCGTGTTACTATAAGCCCATCTGCACTACACCACCCACTATAGTAGAGTGACATAAAGGGTGGTAGGGTCACAATCTTGCAAGCCAAAAAAAGAAGTGTGCGTGGAATGCCACGCGACAGAAGTGAAATTTTTAGATTATTGAATTTTTCAATTTTGGATTGCTGGACTTTTTTAATATTGAGGTTTTGGACTTTTTAAATTTTTTGTTTTTGGATTTCTTTTATTTTTAATCTTTTAATTTTTTTAAATTTTGGATCTTTGAGTTTTTTTATTTTTGGATTTATTAATCTTGGATTTTGAGATTTTTTAAATCTTGAATTTTCGATATTTTAATTTTTGATTTTTTTATTCTTTAAATTTTTTATTTTTTTAAATTTTGGATTCTTTATTTTTTTAAATTTGAATTTTTTATATTTTCTAATAATTGAGTTTATTGTTTTCTGTGCAGTCCGTTCCGTCACAGCCCCACTAATTTCGTGACGATTTTGTTCATAACGCAAGTTTGGGTTAGCTCTCGATTTACTCCTACCGCGGCTAAAGAAGTTTCACTTAATAAAAAAAAGCGCGGTCGAATTGTTGTTTTTTTTTTTTTTTTTTAAGGAATTAATGCAAGAATGACGGAAAAAATATAATCTGCCGATGTAGCAAAAATCGTCAATAAAGTTTAGTGCGTGCAGCTGGAGTAAAGCTTGGGGAAATCAGCAGATTATATTTTTTCCGTTATTCTTTCATTATTTCCATCAAAATAAAAAACAATTCGACCGCGCTCGAGAATGTCAAGGTAACTTTTTTTGTTTTGTTTATTTTTTGTTTGTTTTGCAAGATTGTGACCCTTTCACTCCCTTATGTCACGCTCAAATCGTGAGAATTTTGAAATGCACACTTTTCAGCATGTAATTAACCCACCTTGCCTTAATCTGACGCACTCGAGTAAATCCCAAAATCCCCTACAACTACGCAAGTGCGTGATTAATGCTTTGGAACGAGGGGTTCAATGGAAGCATAAGTAGCTTCACTTTTTGCCAAAATTGAATTATTAGTCACCAATAAGAAACAATTTAATATACTAACTTAGTAACAATTTACAACTGCTGGAGTTAAGCACTGTTCAGGTTTTGGCCCAATGATTTTCAATTCATTTATTAGCAATCATTCTGAATTACTGATTTTAAACAAACAATTTAAGTATAAAATTAGAAAATTTATATATTTAGGCCTACTTCCTCAATAACTATTATTTCCTTACTTACGTTATTAATATGACGATATTTTCTGTATTATATTTAAAAATATAGACACTGTATAATTAATTCGTTTTCTCCCAGAATTTACATTAAAATTCTATATAATTAACTTCTTTTCTCCCATAATTTACATTAAAATTCTATATGTTATCTTAGGTAGGCCTATAATATTTTCTGTGTTTGTCATTTCACTTTCTGTAAATCGTAAATGTTTTAGTGTTCCATTGAAATCTGAACCGTCCACGAGCACAAGCTTATTATTCATTATTAAGTGCCAGTATGGTACTTGTGTGGGGGACGAGAAAATGTCTGTCCGTCTGTCTGTCTGTCTGTCCGTTCGTCTGTCCGTGCGTCTGTACGCACCATAACTCAAGTACGCTTTTTCGGATTTTCATGAAACTTGGTATAAACATTCATAATGTCGATGGGAAGAACCCTATTGATATTGAACCAAATCGGTTCACCGGTACCGGAGTAATGCCCAATTTAGTGCCTATTTTATGGCAATATACGTATTCGAAAGAATTTATAAAAAAAATGAAAATCAGTTATCTTGACAACATAGCCTATTGTTTTACTGTGATTTTATAAGGCCTTGGAAATTAAAATACAGGTAGCTATGACAAAAAACACTAATGTTTTACATGCGCTTATCCAACTAGACCGTTAAAATGACCCAGGTGGCCGAGATGGTAGACCTTTCTTCTTCCGTAAGCCCTGCGTAATGAATAAATCTGGAGTTTAACTTGGAAATCAATTTAAAAAAAAAAAAAACATATTCTGCATATCATAATTGCAGTCATAACTGATTAAACAAAAACATACTGGCACTTTTTTACATCAGTTTACCTGATTTTATTAAATGCCGGAATGGTACTAAGATTTATGGTGGAGTGGAAAATGTCCGTGTGTCTGTACGCGCGATAACTCGAATTCGCTTTATCGGATTTTCATGAAATTTGGTAAACCCATTTATAACGTCCATGGGAAGAAGCCTAATGATTTTGGACCAAATCGGTTGACCTGTACCGGAGTAATGCCCAATTTAGCGTTTATTTTATGGTAATATATTAGAAAGAATTTATCAAACGCAAATCAGTTCTCATGATAATATATAGATTGTTTTACAGTGTTCATATACGTCTTCGGAAGTTGCAATACAGATAGCTTTGACAAATAATACTACCCACATATTCCATCACATATGCTTATCAAACTAGACCTTTGTTCTTCCGTAAGTCCTGCTTAATGAATCGATCTGGAGCTTAACTGTGAAATCGATTTAAAAAAATAACTTATTTTCTGCATATTATAATTGCAATTATCACTGATTAAACAAAAGCATTCTGGCACTTTTTTACATCAGTTTACCGCTTATTACACGTATTATTATTATTATTATTATTATTATTATTATTATTATTATTATTTTATTATTATTCCCGTTTCGGCCTGCTGTAGACTATAATTTTAACAGTTTGCATCCTTAAGCTTTAATTCTTCCTCAGTAGGCCTATTCCTACATTCGTTTTCTGTGAACCACCTTTCTATCATCAGTCTACTTCTGGCCTGTTTTCAACTTTAGCTTCGTGCTTTAGTATGCACGAAGTTTTTTTCTTCTTCTTCTTTTATTTTTTTTACTGGAGAGGAAAACGTTCCTGGGTGTCTTAATGTGTGATCCCAATTTTTCAACACTAATTTATTATTATTATTATTATTATTATTATTATTATTATTATTATTATTATTCAGGATGTGGCAAGACTACTTGAGGATAATTGTTTGGAATTTCTTCGTTCAAGGTCTTTGTTAGATTTATTTGTTTTGTGCAGTAAAAACCAGGAAAGAGTTTTCACATCGAGTAACACTTCTTTCCCTCTCTACTCCGTGAGTCGTGGCGAAATTTAACTAGCTACAAGTACTTCCACGTTTGACATTACCAAAAAAAAACGTGCAAAATGATAACGACTTGTTTATGAAGATCCTAACGACCTACTAATATTCTCGAATAGATATTAATTATGGATATACCGGGTGCTTCACGAGTTCAGGAAATGATAACCGACACCATTTCCACTAAAACAAGTTTATATCAACATGTATTCTATTCACAATGGTTACATATGAGTTCAGTCTCGTCTTTGAAGATGATTTTGAACCATGAGTTGTCTTTCCGGTCACTCTGCTTCCGGTATTTCCGCTACAATTTCATAGCGGCACGTCATATCTACAATAATTAATTTAACAATAATAGTTTTTTTTTAATATGATATATTTTAATGAATAGGAAAATTTAAAAAAATGATCTTTTAAAAATACTCTGTAGATCAGCGTTTCTCAACCTTTTTGAACCCGAGGACCTCTAAAATGTCTAAAAAAAGTTTTACGGACCCCTAATTTTACATCCCAGTTTTAAAAGTAGGCTATATGTAGGCCTATATTCTTAATATTTGGGGTATTAATTATAGGTCATTATAACGAAATAAATCTAAATACATTTTTTTAAATTTGACGGAAACACAGTTATTGAATTGGAAGTAAACTATTGACAGTAAAATTATATTTTAAAACGACTTTAATATTTATTAGCAATTTGATAATATAAGTAGGTATTATGTTATTACTCCTTTTAATGAGATGGTTGAGTTTGTCGCCTCTTGCAGATGTCCTGGATATCTGGCTCAATATTAGTCAAATTTAGTCGAAGATCAGGAGATACATTAAGTCGGTTTCTGTATTTTATTTTTAGTTGAACGAGCGATGTAAATCCCTTCTCACAAAGATAGGTTGTTGAAAACTTGCAATAGGACAGCTGTATTTTCGAGATTTTAAAAACTTTGACATCTAGTGTCCATTTTATGTGAAAATTTATTCTTTACTTTCCACTTGCTATATGATATTTTTTAATTATGTCTGCGGACCATCTGCACCATCTTCGCGGACCCCTAGTGGTCCGCGGACCATAGGTTGAGAAACGCTGCTGTAGATGTTCCAAAGGTTGTAGATGATGTTGTTCATAATGATGTTTGCAAATAGATAGAAAAAAAGAATCACTAAAAAATATTGCCATTTGTGGAAATTATTACGGAAACGGCATTTTAGTGCACGAAACGTGGCTGCCATTTTGTAATGATAATTACTCATAGCTGTAACAGTTTAATTAATTTTGAAAACAGTAGGCCCTATGCAATTGTAAAAGTAGTCAATAAAGAGTAAATCAGATTACAAGGTTACAGAACAATTCATTGCAGAGGAGAAACAAAATGAACTTTACCTATTTCTCACCTACGAATTTCATCCAAAGCTGTATGTCCCCCCTTAAAGTAGTTTTTTCCCCTTGAAGATTTGATCATTTTTCACCAAATCTACCGTCTTCTCACCTTAAAGAACTTTTAAAGAGGTCCCCAGTCACTAGGGCAGTAGTTGCTTCCTTGATTAATGACATAGTTGGCCATGATGAGAAGCGAATATAACATGCAATCAGAAGGCCTTGCTATTAATACAATTATGCCTATAATGGCTGTGATCAGAAGTGTTGTCGGTCAGTGGGGCAATCAAACAGACTCCGGTGAAAGGTTGTACGCAGGTGAAAGCTCCTATCAATCCTATTAACTAGCTGCTTATTTACACTTTGCATTTCATACGACCTTGATGCACTTCTCCATTTAATTAATGTCACTTTTATTGTAGCCATATAGAGTAGTCAATTTATTTACTTGTTCCTTGAAGTCTTAGTCAGAGAATGATGCAGGCCGAATGTAATATAACGTTCGTACATTTCTCAGCAAGTTCGAAAATAAAATGTCATGGAAATATTTATTGCAACAGATATAGCAAGTATTCAGCTATTTTTCAACATATTCGCCACTGGAAATGAGACATTTGTCATGCCGTGTAACCAACCTTTGAATACTTGTGTCGAAGAAGTCTGCCGCCTGGGATTTGAACCACTGTGTGACAACCATCTCCGCTTCTCTGTCATTCTCTGTAATTTATTGAGGTGTAGGAAAATATGGAAATCACTGGGAGTGAGGTCCGGGCTGTAGGGTGGATGTTAAAACATCTCCTAGCCGAACTTTTGCAGGAGACTTGTAGGGAGGTGTTGAAGCCTCCCTTTAAAGCTCGGACCGCGTACCCAGAGATTTTCATCTTTTCCTACCCCTCAAGAAATGACAGAGAATGGTAGATATTGACAGAGAAACGGAGGTTATCATACAATGGTTCAAATCCCCGGCGGCAGACTTCTATGGCACAAGTGTTCAAAAATTGGTCCCACGGTATGACAAGTGTCTCAATTCCTTTGGCGAATATGTAATAGGCTATGTATATTATTATATAGCAGGTTTTTGGGGAGGGATGTATGAAAGTGATAATGAATTTCTTTTTAATTTCATCCCCGAAACGGTTGTATGGTAACATGAGAGTGAGAAATAAAATATTCCGCAAAGACAATACAATTATATGTTCCGGAATTTCTGTTTCTTCTTATTTGAACTCCTACCAGGCTTGGTGGATAGAAGCGATGGGATGCAAAATTCTCCATCCTCTATGAGCCATAAAAAGCTATATCAGGCGTTTTCTGAGCGAATAGTTTGAGTGTGATAAGTCTTTTTCTTCATTTCAAATTCTAAATACCTATGTGAGGACTAGTGATGAGCGAGACAAGTCTTGGTCTTGCAGTCTTGGTCTTGGTCTTGCAGAAAATGCAAGACCGAGACCAAGACCAAGACCGCATCACCGTTAGCAAGACCAAGACCAAGACCGACCATGCAAGACCGAGACCAAGACCAAGACCAACCCTGCAAGACTCTGGCAAGAACAATACCTAACTGCAAGACTCTTGCAGTCTTGCTATTTGAAAAAGTTTTATAAAGTCCCGTTGTGTATGCAGCGAGCCAGCGACCACAACTCAAAGGCGCCGCAGAGTCGCTAGCCGGGGTAGTCCCATGGCTGGTAGGCCTATAATGTAGAGGTTTCCTCATCGTGCGATAACCAATGAGAGCACACCCGGTGCTTGACGCTGTCCGTATCCAAAAACGAACGCACCATTCAAATAATACATGTGAACTCCGTACACAACCTCTCTCACCACTACGTTAAAACGAATTACTGCAATGAAAACTTACAATTAATCTGACGTATTTCCCTGAATAGCATTCCATACAGCTAGTTCCTTCAATTGGTGGGAGTTAAATTCACGATAAACACTCCATATTCATTTTAAAAATGTTTAATTGCAATAGTTCTCTAGTATTATGGTACGAAAGACAAACAGATGTAACAAAGGCCCTAAGTCATATACCGGAGTACCCCCAGAAAACCTGCCCCGACCCCACTTTGTCCACCACAAATTCCACATGGATCCATCGAGATCCGATCTCGTGTCCTAGCGGTGGAGGGCGAGCGGTCTAACCACTCAGCCATGGGGCGGCCTATGACTAAGGATTTGAAACTTTTTAACAGTAGCCCCCGTAACTTAAAACGACTATTAACATGTTCAGTAGCCTATTTCATTAACGATTATATTCTTTTTTACACCTATCATTAAAATTCATAGCATACTCTCACATATAGAATCTTTCCTGTCTACTTAAACAAAATATAACATAGCTACTCAGCTCATTCCATTCTCCTTGCAGAAAATAGCAAAATAAAGTGAAGTCTGAAAAACTCAGGTTGTACGCCCGGTATTCTTCATAATTATTCAATAAAACAGAATTAAACCGTAGATTAATTAAAACAGGAACTTATTTGACGGGTATTTGCTAGTTATTACTTTACAATTACGTAGGCCTATCTGATTGTACTGTAGCTATACAGGCCTACATCTTGATGATAGGTAGGACGTCCACTGAAAACCTTTTTTCAATACTACAATTTTGTTATTGACACATAACGGTGGCGGTCTTTAAGTTCTTGCTGCTGATTCATATTAAGGATGCATATCGAATGGGAAAAGATAATAAAAGTAGAAAATGCCTGGTCTAGAAATATGTTTTGCATAAAGAATAGTTATGACTATTTATGACCCAATTAGTTGAAGGCCCGAAACGTGAAAGCAAATAGAAAGTAATTTATGGGGGGTAGCGGAAATATTTGAAGTGCAGAAATGATCTGTTCACAATGTGTTATAAATTAGAACTAGGGTAGGCCTATATGGAAAGAGAAATATTATTTATTGTAGCCTATGGGTTTGGGTATCGAAGGGACATTGTGTGATTTTCTATAGATTGCACAATTTCTTAAGCATCTGCTTCAATGCCGTTATGTTTTGTTACTATTCTATACAGTTTTAAACAGGTCAGATAGAACCTCTCTCCTATGCGGAAATCCTTTAAACAATTCATACACATCCTGTTAATATTACTTCTTGTCTCCATAGCCGTTCAATTTGAAACTTTACAATATAATATTCATAATTTTACACTCTCAAATAGTGTATAGCATCTAGTGGATTTTGGGTTTTAAGTTCTGCAATGGAATAACAGAGAGTATTTAAATTTACACTCAACGTTTACTGTTCTAGCTTATATCACCGTGGACGTTTCGGCAAACAGCGTGGCATCACATTACTGTTTACATGGTCAAAGCAACTAAAAGCAATTAGCTTTCGTTACTTTCGCAAGCAATAACACACATGTAATCGGTGTAACTTTAAATCATGTAAAGGCCACAGATCACAGTAAGATGCATAAAAGAAAACTGCAAGACTCTTGCAACAAGACCAAGACCGAGTATGCAAGACCGAGACCAAGACCAAGACCACTGATGCAAGACCGAGACCAAGACCAAGACCAGGGTTACCTATGCAAGACCAAGACCAAGACTGAGAGTGCAATACCAAGACCAAGACCAAGACCGCCTTGGTCTTGGTCTTGGTCTTGCATTTGCTCATCACTAGTGAGGACCTATAATTTGAAAATCGAAAGTCCTTCATAAGTTAATTTCGTATTACAAAATACAAAACCCGGGCGACGCCGGACCTTTTAAGCCATATAGTATATATATGGGGTACGCCGTAGCGTAGTGGTTGAGGCGCTGCGCTACAAACCGGAAGGTCGTGGGTTCGATCCCCGATGAGGTCGTTGGCGTTTTTCAATTGGCCAAATCCTTCTGGTGGCACTATGGCCCTGGGGTCGACTCAGCCTCTAACGGAAATGAGTACCAGGAACAATCCTGGGAGTAAAGGCGGCCGGTGCGTAAGGCTGACAACCTTACCACCTTCATGTGCCGATGTCTAAAAATCTGGGAGCCTCAACCTCCTGGAACCCTCTGGGCCTCCATGGCCTGTAATAGGGAACACTTTGCTTTGCTTTGCTTTGCTTTGCTTTGCTTTTTATAGTATATATATTATATATACATATATATAAAAGGCTTTGCCCTGACTGACTGACAGAGAATCAACGTAGAGCCTAAACTATAATAGGTAGAGACTTGGAATTTTGACAGTATCTTCGTTTCATAATGTAAGTCTCCACTAAGAAAGGATTTTTAAAAAAATGAAAAAAAATGATTTTAAATGCCAAAAATGAAATATTTTTGAGAATATTTAATCCCTTTTTACACAGAATTATCAAATCCAAATCACATTCCATAACAACAGTGTATTGTTGGCATTGGTCTCAGGTAGGTTTGGAAATAAATTATACGGGACTTTGATAAATTAGAGTTTAAGCTATCGATATAATTCATTGCTGTAAATTAATATTGAAGATGAAATCCTCGAAAATAATACACAATATGATGCAGTCACATAATTTTCTCTACCCTGGACATAGAGAATACCATACGAGGTATGGTAATATGTAAGTTATATTATTATATCGCAGGTTTTTAGGAGATGGAAGTATGAAAGTGATATTGAATATCTTTTTAATTTCACCCCCGAAACGGTTCGAAAGAACCTCACAAGTTAATTTCCAATTACAAAATACAAAACCCGGGCTGTTTTCCCAAGAAGTGACATAACGGACATGGCCCATTATTTTAGTCAAGGGTTTCATTTGTTTTTTTGTGAAGCCCTGCTTTACTTTGCATGCAATTGTTTATATTATTCACTTTTATTATTCAGACTCTACACTACATTGTGTTAATAACATAAGAGCTTGTTTTCACACTGTGTGGTGTTGCAACTGGAAGTGTTCCGCTCCCTGAAGCAGCACGGTTCATGCCCTCGCACATGCACTTGAAGGCTTCAGCCATAGCGAGAAAAATGGGCGTCCGAAACATCTCTTTAGCTGAGTGTGAAAGTAAACGGCGAAATACCATACCGATAATTAGGTCAAAGTTAATCAAGTATTTCGTTACTATTTTTTTGCACGACGTAACTAATTAGTGGTACTTACGAATATTGTTGCCGTGGATCGTAAGTTGACATTCCCGCACGCAATCTGGTTGCTATGAAAGCACAAGTGCCGTAAGTAAAACGATCACAATACAAGCCTTTATGGAAGACCGGAACCAAGGCCCCCAGTTTGTGGCGATTTTAACAGGACAAATATTCGGTCCCCATAACAACCAACATATGCGAATCACTTTTTGAAATATAACATCCATCTTCAATAGTGTATAGGCTATACATAATATTTTCAGCTAATATCTCAATTAATATAAATAAATTGATATAAATAATCTTCGTGCAAAAAAATAGCATGCAATACTCGTGCCGTAAGCGCATAACGGATCTCGGAAATTGAAAAAACTCTTTCCTCGATCCGTATGCACCGCTTACGGCACTTGTATCGCAATATGCTATAATTACTTCCTCTGCCCGTACCATAGTTACTAGCCTATACTTAGAGGAAGTATTATTTTCGACCTCCAAATTCGAAGTTGAGTTTTTTACATAAATACATGTTTTGAGGTCACCTGAATCCAAAAATACTATTTTTGGAAACAAGTCTGTGTGCGTGTCTGTTTGGATGTGTGTCTGTGAACAGCCGAGCTCCAGAACGGAAAATTGTATGAAAACAAAATTTTGTATTTGGGTCAGATATCTTCTGAGGATGTGACGCGAAGATTTTCTCGGAAAAAGCTCTTACGATTTTATTTAAATTTTACACATTGGTCGCTTATACCAAGAGCTAGAACCTTGGGCACATTGATTGAAAGAAAATGCCGTTTGCCAGGCAAAAGAAAACAGTTATTATTATTATTATTATTATTATTATTATTATTATTATTGTTATTATTCTTTAACATGTTAAGTTTAACATTGAAGTGGAGGCAGTTGGTTAAATGGCAAAACCATTTACATGTACACTTCTATATGTTGATGATAAACATTTAACATGTAAATGGCAACATGTAAATGGCAACATGCAAATATTATATGTTAATTAATGGAGACCCAGCTCTAGCAAATATCGCAAACAGCAGGTTTTAATGGCTTTCTCCTTCAATAAATCTTCATTAATCTAAAATCAGTGTAGGCCCTGTTTCTTGTAATGCCATTGCAGTTATCAGGTGGCCTTGATAACAACGCCTACCTGTTGCGGCAACTTATCCGGCATTACTGTTTAGCGGGTTGTCTATTCAAATAGCTGCAGGAGATATAAAATAACTCCTTGGCGATTTGTCCTACGACAGGGCCTACCATCTAACCTCCGGTCTTTCTAATTCGTTAGCAGGTTGGAGGATAGTTTAGAGGCATGTTGTTACCAGACTTCCACGATGATTACTGATGATTTTCTTAACCGGATCTGCAATTTATTTAAACATAAAACTCCTCGGTTGTCTTCACCAGGCTAAGTGCACCACATTCCAGATTCCCTACTCAGCAAAAATCCTATGTGTAGGGAGAAGAACCTGAACGTCCAGAGCAGTTGTCGCTAATCACTGGACGATAAAGCTGGTAAGAAATAATCATATTTAAGAAGAAGAAGAAGAAGAAGAAGAAAAATGGATGGGACATTGGATAAGACAAAATTGTCTGCTGAAGGATGCCATAGAAGGGATGATAAATGTGAAGAAGTTTCGAGGTAGAAGAAGATACTAGGTGATAGACAACATTAACATAAGTTAAATGCAGACACAAAAAGGAAGGCTGAGAGAAGGGAAGAGTGGAGAATGCTGGGTTTGCAGTGAAATACCTGTCCCTGGGCAGAACATTATTAATGAATGAATGCTTGCCAATAATTAATCAAACTGCAAGCAATTATTAATGTTAAATGAATGATTGTAGATAGTGTTCTTCATATGATATTAACAAATACAGAGAAAAGTAATCACTTAGAAATATTGATATTTGTGGAAGTTATCAAGGAAACGGCATTTCAGTGCATGAAAAACGTGGCTGCCATTTTTAAACGATAACTACCCATAACTGTAATAGCTTCATTAATTTTAAATATAGTAAGCAATTGCAGAAGTACGGTAGTCAATCAAGAGTATATCAGATTGCAAGATTGTAGAGCAATTCATTGCTGAGGGGGAAAAAAATAATTTTACCGAAAGCTGTTTGTCCCCATCTTTAAATTTAGCCGATCATAGGCCAATTTTCCTGATTTTCTTGTCTTGTTAGATTTTTCTTCGAAAATCGATCGATACCATGCCATGACTTTTGAAAAATTCTTTCATATCTTTACATTTTATGCCTCCCTAAGTAAGAAACCACCACCCGTTCATTCTTTTTGTGATATTACGCTAGCGGCCGTAATTTTGAAGATATTTGAACCAAATTGTATTATGTTATTTCTAGGCCCAATAGTTCGGACAAGTTCGTTAATGAGCAAAATTGGCCCAAGGGGGTGGTCGGGGGAGGGGGTTGAAATTTTGAAAAAATCGTATCTCGGCCCCTATGAAGTATAGAGGGAAACTTTGTTAGAATAAATTAGAGTACTTCCTGTGGAGTTCACAGTAACACCAACAATTCGGGAGTTTTGGGGGTACGAGTGGGGGTGGGGGGATGGAAATTCTAAATTTTTGAAACCACGTCTTGCGGGGTATCGTTGAAAAGCTCTTGATGAGTACTCTACAAATGAAGAACTAGTTTCTCGATAGCTCTCATATAAGGCGAGATTTGGATGTTTGAAAAAGTGATCTAAATTTCCCCTTTTTTGCAATTATTATTGCGGGTTTGTCATACCAAGGCTGAAGATGAAGAGTGCTACGCACCGACAGTAAATTAAACCAAAAGCACTTCGAAATCTACCTCAGCCTATAGGCCTGCCTAAAGGGATTTTTTTTTTACCATATCACTCACAAACACCCATGCCCAAGATGGGACTCGAACCCACAGTCTCCTTCCACGAGGCTCCAAACCAGCATGTCTCAGCTACCAAGGCTTAAGGAGAACGGCGGTTTGTGTTAGGTAAGAAAGCGAGCTTCCATGTAATTACCCATGTACGGAAGATGAATTTGATCCGCTTCCATAATCGATGGCTATTAGGGTGGCGCCTGAGCTTTTTATCGGCTCGCCGTCATGTCGAGGAGATGATAGATGTTCACACAACTTTCCACCCGGCCCATGTTTACTCACGTGACCTCCACAACAAGAGGTCAGATTTGTCAAATTCACCAACTTTCTTTCTTTCGTTCGCAGATTTATGTAACGAAAATTTCAGAGCGCGTTTCTCCTCATATAAGTCTCCTTTCCTATAAAAAGAATGTAACTTGTTCTAACTTTTCTTCTATCATCTCACATTATTGCAACGTGAATGACCTCGCATACCTTTTTATGGGTCCACCTACCATCATCACTAGGGCCCGAATTTTTAAGTTTTTATAAACCCTGTTTTATATATACCGTATATATATTTTTTTGCACGACTTAACTAATTAGTGGTACTTACGAATATTGTAGCCGTGGATCGTAAGTTGACATTCCCGCACGCAATCTTGTTGCTATGTGCGGTAAGAGTTTCCGTGCGGTAAGAATTTACTTACGCCACACTTCATAATACAAGCCTTCATGGACAAGGCCCCCCAGGACAAATATTCGGTTCCCATTACAACAAACACATGCGAATCACTTTCTGAAATAAACATCCATCTTCAAGAATGTATATACATAATATTTTCAGGTAATATCACAATTAATATAATTAAATTGACATAAATAATCATCGTGCAAAAAACAGCATGCAATACTCGTACCGTAAGCGCATAAGCACCACTTACGGCACTTGTATCGCAATATACTATTAAACATATTAAAATAGTTTTATTTTATTTTTTTTTCCATTTTCAGACTTTTTGAAGTTTTATGATAATAAATAGGGACCGGATTCTTAGGTTTTTACCTATTTTTTTCCTTACTTCCAAAACAAAAAGCGCTTATACACTTTTTCGAATCATGTCCATAGGATTCACCCACATTAATTCTGTGGCACCTAAAAATACCTAAATGGGGTATTAAAACCTAAATATACCTAAACGGGATATAAAACCTAAAATATCTAATTTAGGCTACTTTTTTGTCTTTTTTGTTTGTCAGTTGAGAAATCGATATTTTGCGGAGAGACAACAATTTTTGTCGGGTTGAAATTAATACCACCAGCGTTTCGTTCAACCCATTGTCGTCTAGGATGGACAGTATCTAGAGAGGAAGTCTAAGAGTACCGGCGTATTCCTTTTAAAATATTCGTACGAACAACCATTGTTGCCGTGTATGAACAAGGATATAGATTTCTGTGTTTTAAAGCGCTTATTTGCCTTTATTACTGCCCTGTTATTCATACTTAAAGTGGTAACACTGTGAGTTTTAAGAAGACGTGTTAATTATGCCGAAACAAATCAAATCGGGTTTATTACGGCAGTGGATTGGCAACAACCTGAATTTCACTATAGATGGCAAAGTAATATTTTGTCAAGCCTGCCAGAAACACGTATTATTATTACCTTTCTAGAAAAGGGGGAAGTTTTTGTCCCTAGTTGATCTGTTGTGAGTAACAATCGAAGAAAGGAAAATAATTAGTTTCACATTATCCACATTCAACCATAAAGTATTTTACTCACTAAATTAGAAGCATCGGATTCGAAGCCTGAGAAGGGTAGTGTCTAGATACAGTATTAACTATTAACTAAGAGCTAACAGGAAGAACTTCACAGTTGAGAATCTTGAAAGGTATTTTGTGATATACTGTAACCAGGAAATGTGAAGCAATCTTATTTTCACTGCTTCTTTTGATTGTTTATGCTTTCTTTCTTCAATTGTATAATATTGTCGTAAAGCAAGTTTACACAAATTTAAGTCAATTTTGTTAAGTTAATCTTTACAAGTATTATGTATTGAATCCTATGTAGCAAATTCAAATTCACTAAACCAATTATTCTACCCGAAAACGATATTTTGGACAAAAAACCTATTTCACCTAATGGAAAACCTAAAACAGTGTTTTTAAAAACCTAAAAATCCGGTCCCTAATAATAAACATTGTCATAACTAGGGGGCGGATTTCTATGACCTAAAAAATAGGATATATGCAAGCATTTATGGCCTAAAGAACATTAAAATATGACCAATAAAATATAAAATATGACTCTACCACTTACACATTGTGTATATTTTTTTAAGTTTCATTACAATTCATTTTATTAAAATATCATGTTAATTATTTAAAATATCTGTAAATTTTCAAAAAGTATCATTATAATGCAAAATTTATAAAATATGATCTAAATATGCATATTCATACTAAATATGCTACAATAGATGAAAATTTCCTAAATATGTAGTTATATGCACAATAAAAGCCGTTCCATTTTCACCACGATGCTTGAAATCGGGTTTAAATTAGTCGGAAACCTAAAGTAATGCAAATGGGGAAAATGTGACATGTCATAGAAATCCGTCCCCTATGCCCCCCCCCCCCCCGAAAAAAACACGCATAGTGAGTTTCGTTCAAATCATTCCATGATTTCCCATTTAGGCCTACATTCATGATCCTCTACCACTTATGTAAACAAAAAAATCGGAGATCTGCGTGTCGCAATGTTATAAACAAATGAATCATGCAGACCGGGTTAACAAAATCGAAGTGATCGACAAACAGATGTGCTATGTTGCTGAAAATCGATTTTAGCTAAGCTCTTTTTTCCCGGTTTCTATGGCAACCAAGCCAAGGCCACCTTCAATTAATCTCACAACTTAATACGGTTTACACAGAAACACCAGTGGAAATATTATTTTAGATTTGGAAACTTCTACTGTTATTCTAATACTGTTGTGCTTTCTCTAAATACTTCTAAATATAGAGGAGAAAATACTCTATCGTAAGAAACGTGGGTACATTCTTGCAATTTGCATATAAAGTACTGGGTTTGCCACAATATCTAGGCTGGTGAAATTACAAAAGCGCATTGCAGGCTTCAGATAAAACCTGTTTTCATATACACGGTAACTACATTAAACATTTATACATTCAATTTCAATGGGTAATGAATTCGTAGCTACACCTGGCATTATAGAAATCTGGTACACATGTCAGATTCGTGGTCTGGAATTAAATTATCTGATGTAGAGAAGCTTGGGGACATTTCGAAATCTCAAACAACAGCATTCATCTTTTTGCTTTGCTACATGCCCTCCTTCTTGTCTTATGATTGACATTTCCTGGGTCAGATCAATAATTTTGTCTTCACATTGAAACCCCCAAAAATATGTATGTTTAACATTATGAGTAGGCCAAGGCATTTGATGATTCTGCATATTTTATGTGTGACGGTTAAAAGATAGCTAGAATGTACATAAATTTGTATCATGAATAATTGATTGAATAAGGACAATTTTTTTTGCATTATTTTGCATTTCTCAAAACATAAGTTATGTCATTTTCTGGCGATTTTTAGGTAATTTTCGGAATTTTTAGGCAATTTTCGGAATTTTTGGGTATAGAGAGGTGCTTTTCCATGTATAAATCGTTACTTTCAGAAAACACACAATAGTTTTTATTTGAGAATCTCCGCAAAGTGTTCATAGTTCATTTTAATTCAGGTTTATTGTAAACACCACAGCAGTTTGTCTTGTAGCAATAGAGATTTCTTTTAAAATGGCAAAGATTTGCTAGGGGCAATTTGATGGGCATGCCAGTCAGAAAGAATTTAATTTTCGCTAAGGGTGTCCAAGTAGTATAAATTTACTTACTTCTTTAGTAACAAATTAAGTGTGTTTTATAATGTAAATTCATATAATATAACGCAGTGCCATAAATTGTTCTTAGCAATTCATTACTTAACCAAATTATAACTAATAATGGAAAATTTATTGGTCTTTTTTTAAATTTTGGGTATTTTTTTACTATTTTAGGTCATAAATGCATTTTTTTTTTGCATTTTTACTTCCTCTGCCCGTACCATAGGTACTATAGGTAGAGGAAGTATTGTTTTCGACCCCAAAATTCGAAGTAGAGTTTTTAGCATATATACACGTTTCAAGGCCCCCTGAATCCAAAAATACTATTTTTGGAAACATGTCTGTGTGTCTGTGTGTGTGTGTGTCTGTCTGTCTGTGTGGAAGTTTGTGAACAGGCTAGCTCCGAAACGGAGAATCGTATGAAAACAAAATTTCGTATTTGGGTCAGGTACCTTCTGAAGATGTGATTCGAAGATTGGCGACAAATTTCCCTTATTTTTAAGGGGACTTTACATGAAGAAATTTTCGTTTTTCGCGATTTTATCGAAAACGGCTCTAACGATTTTCTTTAAATTTTGCGCATGGATTGCTTGTACCAAGAGCTAAAACTTTTATTTGAAACATTTTTTCGAGCAAATTCTCTGAAGGGTAGTTATAAGCAACCAACTGTGAATACGTGCTTTTTGCAATACGGCTTCTTGTAAATCGAACGAAAACAAAATTTTGTATTTGGGTTAGGTACCTTCTGAGGCTGTGAAGATTGGCGACAACCTTCTCTTATATTTAAGGGGACTTTACATGAAGAATATTTTGTTTTTTGCTATTTTCTCATAAACGGCTCTAACAATTTCCTTTAAATTTTGTACATGGATTGCTTATAACATTTCAAAAACATTCTCTGAAGGGTGGTTGTAACCCCAAGGCTAAGCCTTGGTTGTAACCTACCAACTTGCCTGGTGAACAACTCAATACGCGGACATTTAAGGCATTTTATTCTATACAAGCACGTGAAGTGAGAAAAATGTACAGTTGGCCCTGCTTACAGTAAAGAAATATCTGAGGGGAATATTTGATAAATTTCGGAAATTATTCTTAACAGCGGAAAGTTCAATAAACGTTTGCAGTCACTTGTTTTTTTCCCCCATAGCCTGCGTTTTTAGTCGCAACATTCAAAGAAGGGACTATAAGATATTTATAGCATAATTAGCGTAAATGCTGCAAACTTTTATTTGGGCAGAGGAAGTTATGTGACTTTCACATCAGATTTTTTTTTATGTTCTCTACTGCATTTCGTTACTAAGTGCCAGAATGGTACTTTCTCAGATTGTGTGAAGGACGGGAAAACGTCCGGCCGTCTGTCTGTCTGTGTGCGCGATATCATAAATACGTTTTATTGAATTTTCATGAAACTTGGTATACACATTCATAACGTCCATGGGAAGAAGCCTATTCATTTTGGACCAAATCGGTTGACCGGTACTGGAGTAATGTCCAATTTAGTGCCCACTCTATAGTCATTTATTAGAATTTATCAAATTTAAATCAGATCTCATGACAACATATCGTTTTTCAGTGTTCATATACGGCTTTGGAAATTTCAATTCAGATTGCTTTGACAAATAACAATACCCTCATATTACTTCACATGTGCTTATCAAAGTAGACCTTTGTTCTTCTGTAAGCCCTGCTTAATGAATCGACCTGGGGGTTAACTCGGAAATCGTTAACAAAAATAACTTTTTTTTTCGCATATCATAATTGCAATTATCACTTTTTAAACAAAAGCATTCTGGCACTTTGTTATATCAGTTAACCTGTTTTTTTTAATTGTATTGCATTACATTATACACTAGGAACCCAATGTGAAAGTTTCGTCCTTTTTTTTTTTTTTTTAAGCAAGAGCCAGAAAATGGAATTTAGCTAAAAAATTAGGTTCAGCTTTATACAGTCGTTTATAATCACATATAAATATGTGCTGATTCTACAGATTTCATATGTATTTTTGTAAGAGGAAATGGCAAAATCTCTCTTAAAATTAATAAATTACCATTTAAAGTTAATGGAATTCATAAGATGTAGGAAATACAGTTTATGAGCATGACATAGCAGTGATAGTAATGGTACAGTAGGCCGTGACTTGTAACCTGTGTGAATATTGCAGTGGGTCATGTCATCATGACCACCTTGCACGCTCTCCTTTCCACGCTTCTTATAAACTAAGTACATTATGGCAGTGAATATCTCTATGAAAAATACTTGGAACCTGTTTCCACTGCGGGGAAATCAGCTGAGCGTTTACAGAGATCATGGCCTCCGTCTGGCTTTTCTCTTGGCGAATTTTTAATGACAACTCTTTTGTTATGGGAAGCATTTTTCTTATTCATGCCTATGCTACGAGTAAAGTCCACAGAAGTGGATTTATTCGGATAAAGCTTGCATTTCTAAAAACGTTGAGTAAGGCTAGACAATAGTATATTGCGACACAAGGGCGGAAAGGCACGTTTACGGGTCGAGGAAACAGATTGAAAACCCGAGGCGCAGCCGAGGGTTTTTAAGTTTCCGAGACCCGTAAAATACCTTTACGGTCCGTGTGTTGCATGCTATTTTTTGCACGACGGTTACTTATATCAATTTAATTATATTAATTGTGATATTACCTGAAAATATTATGTATATACAGTCTTGAAGAATGGTGCTTATTTCAGAAAGGGATTCGCATTTGTTATTGTTTATGGCAACCGAATATTTATAAAGCGGGGAGGCCTTGGTCATTTCTGCTCGCAAATAAGCATTTGCGGGCGATAAAGTAACTTTCCGCCCGTCGCCCCTAGCAACAAGATTGCGTGACGATCCATGTAAACAACTTTCGTAAGTAACACTTACTAGCTAAGGAGTGCAAAATAGTATATTGCGATACAAGTGCCGTAAGGCACGTTTACGGGTCGAGGAAACAGATTGAAAACCCGAGGCGCAGCCGAGGGTTTTTAAGTTTTCGAGACCCGTAAATGCCTTTACGGTCCGTGTGTTGCATGCTATTTTTTGCACGACGGTTGCTTATATCAATTTAATTATATTAACTGTGATATTACCTGAAAATATTATGTGTATACATTCTTGAAGAGAGATGTTTATTTCAGAAAGTGATTCGCATGTGTTTGTTGTTATGGGAACCGAATATTTGTCCTGGGGGCCGTGTCCATAAAGGCATGTATTATGAAGTGTATCGTAACGAATTATGACGTAGCGCAAGGACCGTAAGTAATTTAACCTCATCGCAACCGCCCTTAGCAACAAGACTGTGTGGGAATGTCAACTTTCGATCCATGTAAACAACGTTCGTAAGTACCACTTACTAGCTAAGGAGTGCAAAAAGATCTTTTTATCAAGTTCAAAGAACTGAATTCGCACTTATTCTATGTGAGAATATGAAGTGGAAAAGGTATAATGCCCATGCTTTGAGTAGAGAAAATTATGTGAATGTATCACACGAAGTGTGGCAACGAATTTCTCTTCATTTTCACATTAAGAAAATTCCACTTTTCTCGATTTTCTATTTAAATCAGTCAAACCTCTATATAACGAAGTTCGATATAACGATAAACCCGGATACAGCAATATTTTCTGTTTGGTCCGGGCGAATTTCCTATCTTAATAATGTTAAATGTAATTCACTATAACGATGAAGCTATTTTAGAAACACCTTTTTATAACGATATTATTGGAGGTTGAATTGTTACTGCAAACCAGTAGCTTAGCCCCATGGTATCAGATCAGTATCCTTCCCAGCCACTAATATTGTTTTCTGGGTGGCTGATATCTGTTATGTTTCTTAGAAATTCCAAAAAAGAAAGGTTCATGAGGGGTGGAAAATAGGATCACTGAGGCTAAAATCATCCCTTATATGTGCAAAAACATACTGTGAGTTAGGTTGTTACTTCAACATGTACATAACTATAATAGCAGCCACCCGCGGCTTCGCTCAAGATAATTAATTGAAAAATTAAAAATTAAGAGTATAATAAATATTAAAGCATTATATTTATTAACACTTGCACGCGAATTATTTATCACTAAACCATTAATAATTAATGAAACCGCTAAAATTCCGGCTTTAGAGTACATTCCACGATTAGAAAGCGCCGCCTGGGAAAACGATCTCAGATTCGATTATGCAGTTCCAAAGCTAACTGTGAACACATAATACGTATTGTTTCTCAACTGTTTGTTGACAGATGAATATGATGTGAATTTTATTTGATAAATTCAGTGTAATTTTCAGAAATTATATAATTTTTCAAGGGAAGGAATGGTTTGTTTGGATGTGCAATTAAAACACCGTATAAAGAGCAACTGTTTTAGATTTGCCTTAGCTATGTGTTGAATTCGCTTGTCATTTTTCTTTTCTCTTCCCACCAACTACGAGTTTGAAATTTCTGACACATGGCTAGGCTCAAAGCGTGCCATGATCCGTGACGTTAAACCAATTTGAATACAGTAGTATTATTTTTAGTGTGTGGGTGTAAAGTAGCTGCGGTTACAATTCAAGGGAAGTCAGTAAGTTCAGTGACAAAATTAGCGTTCTACTTCTTTACATGTCCGTTCCATGAATTATCCTGTAGATTACACAGTTTTCTTCATGCAGGCTTTCTAGTATTGTGGTAAATTACAACCCCTCCATACAACAATAACCCTGATATAACAACACAATCTGCTTACTTACTTACTTACTCAATGGCAATAGATAATTCCTAAGCAAGCTAAAGGAAATTATCTAGTTATGGAACCCGAAGGTTCATTGCCATGCTTACCTGAGTCCGCCATTCAACCCAATTCTGTGCTAACTCGTTCCAACATCCTTCGCAAATCAAACTTCCATTAAATTTATCCTAATATTCTCCTCCCACCTAGATCTAGGTCTTCCAAGTGGTATTTTCCCTTCGGGTCTCCCAGTCAATACTTTTGAGATACGTCTTTCCTCCCCCATGCGTGCAACATTTCCAGCCCATTTCATCCTCCGTGATTTAATTACCCTTATTATATCCGGTGAAGAGTAAAGGTCCTGAAGCTCGATGTTATGAAATTTTCTCCAGTTCCCATTTTCATCCCTCTTGGGCCCAAATATTTTTCTAAGTACCCTATTTTCAAACACTCTCAGACTATGTTCTTCCAGCTCAGATTATGTAGGGGCCATGTCTCACATCCATATAATACAACCGGCAGGATAATAGTCTTATAAATCTTAATTTGTAGGTTTCTGGACAGAAGACGAGACCATAAGAGTTTCTGAACTGCATTAAAACAAGCATTTCCCGATTTGGGTCTACACCAATACAATCTGCTAGGGCCCAAAAATATCGCTATACGGAGGTTTGATTGTATACTGTACATAATAATCTATATTATGTCATATCAGGAGTTCGGGATGTGTGTCTATACAGTAGGGTAGGCCATGGAACTATTGATTGTCAATTGTTTCTATTATTGGCGTATTTAATAATCTATATTATTATGTATTGTACTAAGAGGGTAAAACTTTTATTTGAATGCTCACTGCATTAGAAGATTTCCATTCCTTACACACGTGCTGTACACTGAAATATTTCATAGGCCTACAGCCAGTCGAGCGTACCGTGGCCTATCTCGTACATTGCCATCCATTAGGCCAAGGAAAGTGGTGCTCCCACTCGAAATAGAGCCAAAGGTTACAGTACTTTCGTTTGGATCCCATGGAGTGATACAAGGGTATGAGATGTAAAAGGAGGTCGACGGCCCTGATTGCAGGTGTCGTTAAGGTAATGTGGCCAGAGGCAACGCTATTTCTGTTCAAGTGCACGATACACTGACCACTGCACACTTTCATGTCTGATTAAGTTCATCATCTAAATTTAGCTTTCGTCCCATCAGATTGCTGAAATTTTGCTAGATTGAAACTTTCACAGTTTTTTTCCCCTTTAATATGAAGACCTGGGGTGAATTACGATTTTTTTAACTTAACTCTATTTATACTCCTTTTAGCTACGAGGCCATATCAGGAGTTCGGGATCTGTGTCTATACAGTAGGGTAGGCCATGGAACTATAGATTGTCAATTGTTTCTATTGTCAGTGTATTTTTATGGAG
This sequence comes from Ectobius pallidus, assembly GCA_964059195.1. Taxonomy (NCBI): domain Eukaryota; kingdom Metazoa; phylum Arthropoda; class Insecta; order Blattodea; family Ectobiidae; genus Ectobius; species Ectobius pallidus. The sequence continues at coordinate 19,226,826 of CAXKWD010000002.1, read as the reverse complement.
TAAATTTCAACTGACATTAATTTAAATGGACATAATACAAGATTAAATGATGAGGATGATTCTTCGTCTTCTTTCGGATTATTTACGGCTGGTACCGCTTCTCCGCCCCCCCCCTCAGTCAAATGGAGGTGTCTTTACCTATAATAATTTTCTTACGCTTATTTTCCGAGAGAGGGCAGAGGGACAGGTGGTAAGCCCATTGCTTTCTCATCCTTCTTTTATTTATTTGAGCTTTATACACCTTTTAAGCTACGAAGCCATATCAGGAGTTCGGGATGTGTGTCTATACAGTAGGGTAGGCCATGGAACTATTGATTGTCAATTGTTTCTATTATTGGCGTATTTTTATGGAGTAAATTTCAGCTGATATTAATTTAAATGGATTTGATACAAGATGAAATGGTGAGAATGGTTCATGGTTTGCAAATATCCATTTCAGCAATTTGCTTTACGACTGGGGAAACCATCAAAATACCCATCTCAAATTGGCCGGCCATGTCCACGTTAGATATTATCCTTGTTTACATAAAATATAGATAGGATTTCCATGTAAATGCATATTTTTATATAAGCTTGTTGCAGTTCTCAAATTTCATGGTCTATGCTTTCGTGCATATTTAAATGTTTTGATCTTTTTTTATGATTAATTTCATGCTAATGCATTTTTGGAGGTTTTACGTTTGATGAAGCATGCTAATATTATAGGAGAAAAATTCCTCCGACACTGGGATTCGAACCCAGGACCTTCGGCTATCCATGCCGCCCCTTAAACAACTTGGCTAGCCGGAGTTCAATTCACAGCGCACGATGGAACCTCTCTCCTATGACCATTAAGGGACATTTTAAGCGTCCCACGCCGCCCGGGCCTTACAGGGCCGCGACCTGACGGGGGAGGGATTATCTATGGATCACATACATACTTTTTTGACCAGACAAGGACATGGAGGGCCTCCCGGATGAGTGATCAGCCCAATGCCGGGGCCACCTCCGAGACAACACGAACATATAGGACGAGACACACCATTCACACACACACACACTCATTCCGAACACGGCGGGGATGGGAGGAAGATGATAATGGCGGCCGAGACCACAAGGGCCTAAAGTTATCCGTCATTTGTCTTACAGGTGAGGAAAAACCCCGGAAAACCCCACTTAGGTAACTTGTCCCCTAGGTAACTAGTTAGAATGTATCAATATGTAAATTAGCCAATTCAGTTTTATTATTAAATAAATAAACATTGTAAAACATGCCTTCTCTTTATTCCAAACAAGTATCGTCGTTTTTTCGAATGAAAAAACAAACACAAGACAGAAGTGTCACCTTGATATTTATAACGAAGTATAGTGCCATCATTACGTCATCTGAAACTTGACCCCGATTCTAGCGCCATAACTCAAAACAGCTTTCCCCCACTTCACAGGTGGTTTGCTCATAATGTTTACGCCGGTCTGTCTTCCCCTTGTATATATTTTTTTATTATTTTCTTTTACTGAACTTGAAAATATAACCAGACTTCGAACTTTTAGATCGCTAAAATGCTGTTTTAGGTATCTAAAACAGGCTTTAAAAATTGGAAAATAGGTTCTAAAAATCGTAAAATAGTCTCTTATAAAATCGTTAAGTTGCCAATTTTCTGAAATATCTCAATTGCAATGCAGAATATTATATTTACTGAAGTCACCATTAATCAAGAATACTCAATAATAATCAATCATGATAAAACTCAGATATAGGCCTATGGCACACAGAATTATATAGACATAATATTAGGGCCTGTATTCCTACGATAACAATGAAAACATAATCCCTGCGCCCAGAAGCTACGCACGCTACCTTATTCAACCCTTTGTCCCTCAGTGATTCAGAGAACTACTTTTTTTTTTAACTGGGTGTGGGGTTCGGGAGAAATAACTACATTTTTTGGGAATTCCAAGGAATTTTTCTACTGAAGGCGAAACATTCCTTACTATTTAACCACGTCACAAATGTGTCATGTACTGCACATTCCGAGCTAAAAATTTACTACGAACTGAAAATAAATGCTAGAATTTACAGCAAAAAGGAACTTATTTTGAACCTTAGAGGATAAACAAGCAAAAAGGCAATATTAGGCTCTAACGTAAAAATAGGCATAGTCACCAATGAAACATGAATATATAAGTTTTCGTCCATATATCACTTAAGGATTAAAATAGGTTTTTACCTAAAATCCGAAGTCTAAATATAACTATTGTGAATATATTTATATTAGAGTTAATTGTGCATGTACATTGTAATATTTCAGAAGTGCATGATTATAATACTAGAAACAACACAACTTTGAATTTGTTGTCAAGAGATCCCAGGTTCAAATCCCGTGACATGGGTCTTTTCATGGTTTTCCTAGTTTTAAAGGCAAATGCCGAATTGGATTTTTACATACCATGAATCATCTTCACCATTTCATCCTGTATCATATCCATTTAAATTAATATCAGTTGAAATTTACTTCATAAAATACTCAAACAATAGAAACAAGTGACAATCAATAGTTCCATGGTCTACTTTATAGATAAATTCCGAATTCCTTACTTTAAAACGGTTTTAAGTAAGATTTGAATTTTCCATGCTCTGTCATAAATTGAGTCTTATAAAAGTAGGTTCGTAATTCATGGAGTCCAGTCTGTCTTTGGCTGTTTGGAATAAACACTGCCCTTGTCCATTGGCCATTAGAACTGTTTGTCCACTGTAGGTTCCAAATATTTAGCATGTCCTTCTTCAGTTTTCTCTTAACATACGAAAGAGGGCAGATTTCCAACATTAACATCGGTAAATCTAAATAAATGGTGCAAAAATATGTTGCACAAATTTTCTCGCATATACATTAAAAGCTAGCACAGAAAAAAGTAAATTATAGAGACAATTAAATTATATTTATTACATTTTCATAAAAGTATACAAGTATCTAGAACGGAAAATATCAGGGTCGATCTTTATGTTCAATGCTTTTACCGTGAAATATGTTCCGAAATTCGCATTTAAGTCGTATTTATTTAGTTTTTATCTTGATACCTATTAATTATACAAAAAATGGGTTTAACAAAAAATGTTCAATTTAATTTTCTCTACAACTTTACTATGGTAGGTTTTCGTGTATCGCTTACTGCAACGGAGATAATCTAGAATAATTGAAAATAAATACGACTGAAGTATCCCCGAAGTCATTTTCCCAGAAAACGGATATAGCTATTTTAGTAGTAGATAAGAGTTTCCAATTTTACATTTTTATTAAAATCGTTAGAGCCAATTTTTCAAAAATCCAAATTTTTCGAAAAACTTAAGTCCCCTTAATATTTCAGTTATAAAACTCAATTTCTGGGCTGTTTGATAAAATTCCGAAAAAGTCCTTAATTCAAAAAATTAAGTATATACAATGAACCGTTTACCCGCTGTGCTTGTCAACAGACAGACGGACAGACGTCATTCCAAAAACATTTTTTTCGGTTTCTAGGCATCGTGTAAAAGGCTTTCCCGGTGTTATCTCGATTTCGATTTTTTTTTTTTTTAACGTTCACAATACTTTCTCTATACTACGTATAAGCGAGAAAGTAAAACAAAAGCAATCATTATTTTACGTGAATTTTAGGTTCGCTTAATACCGGGAGCTTACGTTAGGTAGGTAAGGTGTTCTGCAATAGCAGGCAAGGTCGTGCATACTAATAAGGATGTGTTAATTGCTAACATCTTCCTCCCACTCAGTCTATAGTGAGTACTGTAACCAGCAGCACGCAGCATGGAGGACGACGAGGACAGGTGAGAAGCGATTAATAGTTATTAATGGTTTATTAGTGCATAATTTTTTTTTATTAACTGAATAAATTGGATATATGTTAGAAAGTACTACGTGACTTACGAAAAAAAAAAAACTTTAAAATGCATGAGGCTTCCCACGCGAATAATATTATAAACCCATGCCTGACCGCAAAGAAAACACTTAGGTCCATCACAATGATTTCTTGTACCATCTTCTGCAAATTTAAATAGTATATTGCGATATTAAGTGCCATAAGGCACGTTTACGGGTCGAGGAAACAGATTGAAAACCCGAGGCGCAGCCGAGGGTTTTTAAGTTTTCGAGACCCGTAAATGCCTTTACGGCCCGTGTGTTGCATGCTATTTTTTGCACGATGATTATTTATATCAATTTAATTATATTAATTGTGATATTACCTGAAAATATTATGTAAATACATTCTTGAAAATAGATGTTTATTTCAGAAAGTGATTCGCATGTGTTTGTTGTTATGGGAACCGAATATTTGTCCTGGGGGCCGTGCCCATAAAGGCTTGTATTATGAAGTGTATCGTAATGAATTATGACGTAGCGCTTGGACCGTAAGTAATTTAACCTCATCGCAACCGCCCTTAGCAACAAGACTGTGTGGGAATATCAACTTACGATCCATGTAAACAACGTTCGTAAGTACCACTTACTAGCTAAGGAGTGCAAAAATGCATTTTAAATTTTCTTCCGAAAATTTACTGTAATCCGTTATTTTACTACAAATTAAGGAACACTATTGCATTCTGCTTGATACATTATGCACTTAACCCTAAGGCAGAAGTTAAGTGTAGACGAAAATCAGGAAATACTTGTTTTTATTCAGATCAGAAAATCTTATCTTCTCGTCTTATGTCCAAAATTTAAAAATAAAAATGTACAAGACAATTATCCTACCGGTTGTATTATACGGATGTGAGAGGTCATGGTCGCTTCGGGAGGAGCATAATCTGAGAGTGTTCGAAAACAGGGGGCATAGGAAAATATTTCCTAAGAGAGTTGAAAACGGGCATTGGAGAAAACTGGAGAAAACTGCATAACAATGAGCTTCAGGACCTGTACTCGTCACCGGATATAGTAAGGGTAATTAAATCTCGGAGGATGAAATGGGCTGGACACATGGGGGAGGAAAGACATTTCTCAAAAGTATTGACTGGGAGACCCGAAGGGGGGAAAAACACTTGGAAGACCTAGACGTAGATGGGAAGACAATATTAGAAAAGATTTAAGGGAAGTTGGATTTCCGAGGGATGGTTGGATGGAGTTAGCACAGAATAGGGTTGAATGGCGGGCTCAGGTAAGCGCGGCAATGAACCTCCGGGTTCCATAAAATAGAAAATATTCCTTTAGCTTGCTGAGGAATTGTCTGTTGCCATTGAGTAAGTAAGTAAGTAAGTTAGAATCTCTATATATATAAAAGGCTTTGTCCTGACTGACTGAATGAATGACTGACTGACTGATTGACTGAATGACAGGAATCAACGTACAGCCTAAACTATAACAGGTAGAGACTTGGAATTTTGACAGTACCTTCGTTTCATAATGTAGGTGCTCACTAAGAAAGGATTTTGAAAAATCCTGATTCTAAATGCCAAAAATTAAATGTTTTTGAAAATACTTAATCCCTTTTTACATAGAATTATCAATTCCAAATCACAGAATATATTGTTGCTAAATAGTATCAGGTGAGCTTGGAAAAAACAATTGAAATGCACTTTTGACAAATAAGAGAAGTTATCAAAATAATTCATGTTATAAATAAATATTACAGAATGAAATCCACTAAAATAATGGAATCACATAACTTTCTCTACCCTGGACATAGAGAAAACAAAACGAGGTAACATAAGAGTGGGAAATTTCCCGCCTCGATATTACAATTTTATGTTACAGGAATTTCTGTTTCTTCTTATTTAAACGTCTACCAGGCTTGCTGTGCACTGTACAAGCGATGGGATGCAACATTCTAGATCCTCTATGAGCCATAAAAAGCTATATCAAGCGTTTTCTGAGGGAATAGTTTGAGTGTAATAAGTCGTTCTTCCTATTTCAAATTATAAATACCTATATAAGGACCTAGAATTTAAAATTGAAAATCCTTCATAAGCTAATTTCCAATTACAAAATACAAAACCCGGGCGACGCCGGGTCTTTTAAACTAGTATAATATAATACAATATAATATAAATATTACGCGAACATTATCATAAAAATACCGGCAGTCACGCGCCTTAGCGGAAGAACGGCACGATATGGAAGGTGTGGAGTTCATGGCTCATTTGCTGGGGTCACAACGCGCAGAGGAAGTGACTTAATATGGGCGCAGTGCATGTGCAGCTATTTCAGCAGCAGAGATTACACATGGAACATTCCGGGTCAAAACTTTATGTTTTATTGTCCTAAATGCATTATAAACACATTTAGATTGATTTAGTCTATTTGATTTATTGATACATTTATTGAATGAATTTAGTAATACAGTAACAGTTATTTATGACGTTCGACTGTTATAAATAGGGCCCGGATTTTTAGGTTTTTATAAAAGGTATTTTAGCCTTTAATTTTCGTGGAATAGCCCTTTTTAGGCTTTAAACAAACGATTTTAGCCGTCTTAATAAAACAAGATTTGTTTTATTCTACGTAATTGTTTACACTTTCCTCACATTCTGTAATTTTTGACACACTTAGACGAGACGCATCACACACAGCTGATGGTATTCAGCGCCTTCCTCATCGTTGGCAAAGATGTGTGGACGCCTTGGGGGATTATTTTGAAGGTTGTTAGCTCGAAAAGATACGAGTATTATGCGTACTGTTTTGTGCATATGTAATAATAAATTGTCAAAGTCCCGCTTCAATTATTTCCAAACCCATCTGAGACCACTGGAAACAATCTCCAGAGGATTATAATTGTATAAAAACTCTTACTCAATGCCAATGTATGTTGCTATTAATAGACGAAATACAGAAACCTTAGTGGCCAATGTCGGAAGTTCTCAGCAAAAAATGTTACTTCTACAAAAGCTTCAAAGTCAGTTATCTCAAACATAGGCGTACCGAGGGGGGGGGGTTTGGGGGTTTGAACCCCCCCCCCCCCCATTGATTAAAAAAAGGAAAATTGTATAATTTTTTAAGTCTGCCCATAAATTACTTAATACAAGAATAAAGTGTGGGAAGCTTAAAACTCGTTATTTTGCGTCTTAATTTTTAAAATTTTCCGGGGGAGGGCCCCCGGAAGCTTAAAACTTGTTATTTTGCGTCTTAATTTTTAAAATGTTCCGGGGGAGGCTTAAAACTCGTTATTTTGCTTCTTAATTTTTTAAATTTTCCGGGAGAGGACCCCCGCGGATGTTATAACCCCCCCCCCCATATGGTCGGCCTGGTTACGCCTATGATCTCAAAAGCAAGTTTTATGACATTGGCCCTTTTAGAACCAAGCCACAGAATTAGTAATCCAAAATTCATTGACTGTTCTTGAGGAGTCGAAGTCGTGACCTCCGTTAAGCTTGCTTAAGGCAAGGAGAACAATCAACTTGCATCCCCATTTATGGCTAAAACTAATTTAACGCCAACAAAACTGTTGGACTAACTTAAAATGTGCAAGCTGTCAAATATTATCTTCATATGTTACGTCATCGCTCATCACTATTCTGACAAACAATGCTATCTTATGCAATAGAAGAGCTGCACTTTAAATGGCAGTGTTTATACTTTAATTCCATTAAAGTGAAGAGCAAACCAGGAAACATATAAGGATTATTCCTGACAGGTGACAAGGAGACATAGGAATGCTAATGGAATTAACAGTCCAAGAGGTCACGCCCCTTTGTCATCTCTCAAATATTCGTCGCTAAAACCAGGCTGTAGATATTAAAAGTTACAATTTTACAGGTGACAGGTATCAATAAATTGTTTTACAGGTTTACATTTTGACAGTTGCTTTTTACATAAAAGCTGACAACTTTACATAAATGTCATGACAATTTTGTAGATTTGTATGACAATTTTACATATTATTGTTTCGCAAAACTTTTGAGTTTACTGGTAAAAGTCTGACAAATGTGTCAAATCTTAGGATACATACCATTTATGAAACATGTACAATTGTCGCTCCTCTCACGCAGCGGGCCCGTGTTCGATTCCTAGTCGAGACAAGTTACCTGGGTGAGGTTTTTCCGGGGGTTTTCCCTCACCTGTGAGACCTTTAGACCCTTGCGGTCCCCGGAATATAGGCCTACATATAGCCTACTTTTAAAAATGGGATGTAAAATTAGGGGCCTGTAATAAAATTTAGACATTTTAGAGGTCCTCGGGTTCAAAAAATCCTTTTAGGCAAGCCTACAGGCTGAGGTAGATTTCAAAGTGCTTTTGGTTTAATTTACTGTCGCTGCGTAGCACTCTTCTTCTTTAGCCTTGGCATGACAAACCCGCAATAATAATTGCAAAAAAGAGGAAAGAGCACTTTTTCAAACATTCAAAACTCGCCTTAATTGAGAGCTATCGAGAAACTAGTTATTGATTTGTAGAGCACTCATCAAGAGCTTTTCAATGATACCCCACAAGACGTGGTTTCAAAAATTTCGAATTTCCATCCCCCACCCCCACCCCCACCCCCACTCGTACCCCCAAAACCCCCGAATCGTTGGTGTCACTGTGAACTCCATAGGGAGTACTCTAATTTATTCAAACAAAGTTTCCCTCTATACTTCATAGGGTCCGAGATAAAAAAAATTTAAAATTTCAACCCCCTCCCCCGACCACCCCCTTGGGACAATTTTGCTCATTAACGAACTTGTCCGAACTATTGGGCCTAGAAATAACATATTAAAATTTGGTTCAAATATCTTCAAAATTACGGCCACTAGCGTGTAAAGGTATATATATCACAAAAAAATTGAACGGGTGGTGGTTTCGTACTTAGGGAGGCATGAAATGTAAAGATATATGAAAGAATTTTTCGAAAATCATGACATGGTATCCATTGCAATAGGTAGACCTAAAAGGTTGAGAAACGCTGGTCTACAGCATTATCACTATCATTGCAGACAGTTTCTTCAGTATCGGTAAGCAGTCTTCCTTATCGCGCAAAAAGACAATAAAAATGACAACATAACTTAGTAAAAACTTTGAAGACACGACCAGTCCCTAGACTCCGGCTTGCTGGCACTTCAGTTCCAGTCAGTTCCTTGCTCTGGAGTTTCAAGGGCTAAATATACTCCGCATTCCAACCGTCCATCAATCAATCTTCCTTTTCTTGTTTTAAATTAAATGGCCCAAGTCGATTTCAAGAGCAGAGAAGAAGAACGTTTCTTCCTGAACTAGAAGAGGATGTAGAAATGAAGATATATTGATGAATGAAAAGGATTGATGAATAGATGCATTGTAATAATATGTAATACATTAATAACAATAATATTTATCATCCTTTACATATTTATATTAAATATATCTATATTTCTCTCTTTCGTAGTTTTACCTCTCCCTTTAGGGACCTTTATGGATCACAACACAGACAAACATACTTTTTTGACCAGACAAGGACACGGAGGGCCTCCCCGGATGAGTGATCAGCCCAATGCCGGGGCACCTCCGAAACAACACGAATACATAGGACGAGACACACCATTCACACACACACACACACACACTCACTCCGAACAAGGCGAGGATGGGGATGAAGATGGTAATGACGGCCATTCTTAATATTTGGGGTATTAATTATAGGTCATTGTAACGAAATAAATCTAAATACATTTTTTAATTCGACGAAAACACAGTTTTTGAATTGGAAGTAAATTATTGACAGTAAAGTTATATTTTGAACAGACTTTAATATTCATTACGAATTTGATAATATAATTAGGAATTATAACACAGATTTACCGGTATCAGACACTCGGGCACCTCCAACAATAAAACCCTTGTTAAGAGAGCGCCTCTAATAACAAATTCCGACAAAGTCTTATTTTTCAGGGTTTTGAATGAAAGAGGGAACCATAAACGTCAGTGCATCAGGGGTTTCAAACTGTGGTTCGTAACTGCAAAAGTAAGGAAACTTGCAATAGGACCTGTATTTTCGAAGATTTTAAAAACTTTGATATCTAGTGTCCATTTTATGTGAGAAATTTTTACTTCTTTACTTGCTTCATGATATTTGTTAATTATGTCTGCGGACCGTCTGCACCATCTTCGCGGACCGTAGGTTGAGAAACGCTGCTGTAGACTATGATAGTAATTGCCGTCTGTAGCCTATACCCAAAGTTGCTTTTTCAATATTATCATAGGCAATGAAACTCCGTGTTTTTTTTTAAATTACCAACAAATTACTTATCGATAATAGTTTGTTGTGCTTTTTCAAAGTAGATGGGCAGAAATCAATACTGATCTAACAATCAGAGCAACCCCATTATGCTCAATATTTTTGATGGTTATGCTTTATTTTGCTTTATTAAGTGCCAGAATGGTACTTTATGAGATTGTGTGGGGGACGGGGAAATGTCTGTCTGTCCGTCCGTCCGTCTGTAAGCGCGATAACTCAAATACACTTTATCGGATTTTCATAAAACTTGGTATACGCATTTGTAACGTTCATTGGAAGAAAGTCTATTGATACTGGACCAAATCGGTTGATCGGTACAGGAGTAAAGCTCAATTTAGTGCCTATTTTATGGTAATATATTAGAAAGAATTTTTCAAATGGAAATCAGTTCTCATGACAACTGTTTTACTTCTTGTTCATATACGGCTTTGGAAACTGCAATACAGTTAGCTATGAGAAATAACACTATTCCTACACATATGCTTATCAAACTATAGACTGTTAAACTGAGTGAAGTGGCCGAGATGGCAACTTCTTGGACAATTCTGGAGGTCGCTGGTTCAAATCACGTATCTGGCCAATTTGACATTCTTTTTTTTGTATGTTAATATTGTAATAAAAGAAAAGAGAGAAAGCAGTTTGTTGACTTGTTTAGTGTGCGGTAGGTTATCATTGCTAGGAAGTGTTTAGTGCTACCTTGGCAAGGGGCGCGGTCGTTCCTCTTTCGAGTTCCGCTCAGCTGTTCACAGAAATAGACTCGTATACTCCAGAATTATCACGCAAGTGCGTGTGTGCGTCACATTCAACCTTCTCCAGTGCTGTGCGTATTTAGCACAACCCTTCAAGTACCAGTGCTTAAGACTTATCACAGGAAGGAATATTATGATTAGGGGCGGATTTCTATGACCAAAAAAATAGGATATACGCATACATTTATGACCTAAAAACATTAAAATATGACCAATAAAATATAAAATATGACTTTACCACTTACACATTGTGTATATTTTCTAAAGTTTCATTACAATTCACTTTATTAAAATATAATGTTAATTATTTAAAATATCTGCAAATTCTCAAAAAGTATCATTATAATGCAAAATTTACAAAATATGCTATGAAACTTCAAAATTTCTTTAATATGCACACAAATATGCCGAAAATATGACCTAAATATGCGTATTCATGCTAAATATGCTACAATAGTTGAAAATTTCCTAAATATGCAGTTATATGCACAATAAAAGCCGTTCCATTTTCACCAGGATGCTTGGAATCGGGTTTAAAATAGTCGGAAACCTGAAATAATGCAAAGGGGGAAAATATGACATGTCATAGAAATCCGCCCCCTAATTATGATATATCAGGGTTTTTAACATCAAGATGTCTCAGGGACAGTATTATGGCCAGGAGTTGAATTACTATTTACATCTGCCCAAGCGTAGCAATTGAGTGGTAGGCTCTATCCCCTAGGATGAATTGCCATATAGTTTATTTTATTACGTGCCAGAATGGTGCGAGATTGTGTGGTGGACGGGAAAAGGACTGGCCGTCTGTATGCGCGATAACTCGAATAGGCTTTAACGGATTTTCATGAAACTTGGTGTTCGCATTTATAACGTCCATGGGAAGAAGCCTATTGATTTTGGACCAAATCGGTTGACTGGTATCGGAGTAATTCCCAATTTAGTGCCTATTTTATGATAAGTTATATTAGAAAGAATTTATCAGATGGAAATCAGTTATCATGACAACATATTGTTTTGCAGTGTTCATATACGGCTTTTTTTTATTTAGCTTCATATTTACAACCTGCGTTTTACCCTGAGGGTATATCGCAGGGTATTTAGTCCAAAAGAATACATAGTATTTACAAAATATTATATGTTGTCTGAGTTAGTGTTCTAGGGAATTACACAAACTAACCATTTTAAATTTTTAAGGTAGTGTCGTGTAGATTTCATATATATACTTGATTTTGAAAGTTACTGTAAATTTAGCTTTGGCAAATAACACTATTCACATATTCCTTCATATATGCTTATCAAACTAGACCTTTGTTCTTCCGTAACCCCTGCTTAATGAATCGATCTGGAGCTTAACTCGGAAATCGATGACAAAAATAACTTATTTTCTGCATATCATAATTGCAATTATCACTGATTAAACAAAAGAATTCTAGCACTTCGTTACATCAGTTTATCTTATCTTATTTTAGTTAGTTATAATTAACCAATAAATTAAATAAACAAAAAAGGTTTTAGAAGCAATTCTAAAACTTGCATAGGTTTCGCTCTATCTGTAGTTATATCTTTTTTTTTTAATTGAGCTGTGTTTAAACTCCTTTTAGCTACTTGGCCATATCAGGAGCTCGGGATCTGTGTCTATAGCCTACAGTAGAACATGCAACTATTGATTGTCAACTATTTTCTATTTTTGGTGTTTTTATGTCAGTAAATATCAACTGACATTTATTGAAATCAATATGATACAGGATGAAATGGCGAGGATGAGTTATGGTATAAACAATTATCAAATTCGGCATTTCCCTTTACGACTGGGGAAACCATAAAAAAAACTGAAATTGGCCGGCCACGGGATTAGAACGTGGGACCTCTCGAATACGAGTCCAAGACCTTACCACTTGGAATTGGGTTGCTATTTTATTCAATAGCATTAATAATATTTCTATTTTCTTTTGTTGCAGGTAAGAATCTGACCTCTTCGATTCTGAGTGAAGTCCATATCCTGAGAGAAAATGCAGTTTTCCTCTTTAACTCCTGGATACTCTTGTTCAGCAAGTCAGTATGTAATAATCTGTATTCTCAGCATTGTAATTGATATAAAAATATCAGAATGGGTTTAGTACACTTTATGTTTCACACGCCAAAATGTACAGTTGTATTTATTTATTTTAACCTATTACTTCAACATTCCCTGAGATTGTGTGTCATTTAGATCCTGTGAATGTAATGGGATTATATTTTCGTCATGGCTTCCTATTGAAAAAAATAGCCGGCCATGCTTAGTTAGAAGACATGGTTAGACCTTGGAACTAATATTATTACTATAGCAACATAATATTAATAAAAGGGTGAATTTCACCAACATTGCATTAAAGCATCTTTAATTAATGGGGTTTATTTAAGCATTCCTATTTCGTTGGTTAGTTGGTATATGGTTATTCAACGACGGGGATGCACTGCAACTTTGGCCTGTGACCGTCTCCGGTGTGCCGGAATTTTGTCCCGCAGGAGTTCTTTTATATGCTAGTAAATCGGGCCTGTCACATTTATGCACACATAAATACCATCTACCATGGGCCGACAGGAAGTGGGAATAAGGGACAAAAGAAGTAAACATAAGGGATAAATTCGAAAAATAAGGGACCCCAAGTTTACTACTTATACAGCATAACGAATAGGCACTTATAGTACTGTATTAATACCCTCTTATTAAGAAACACATAAGGACACGAGTTTAACACTTGAAAGATTACACTGACTTACGATTTTTTAAAATTCAGCTGTGTTTATACTCCTTTTAGCTGCGAAGCCATATCAGGAATTCGGGATGTGTGTCTATACAGTAGGGCAGGCCATGGAACTATTGACTGTCAATTGTTTCTACCATTGATGTATTTTTATGGAGTAAATTTCAGCTGATATTAATTTAAATGGATATGATACAAGATGAAATGATAAGGATGGTTCATGGTATGTAAATATCCAACTCGTCATTTGCCTTTACGACTGGGGAAACCATGAAAAAACTCATGTCAAATTGGCCACCCATGGGATTTGAACTTAGTATCTCCAGAATGCGACTCCAAGACGTTACCATCTCGGCCACCTCGCTCGATAATTTGGGAATTATTATCTTTTGATTTTTTGCTAGTATTTTCTGTATATCTTTGTCAGCTTTTACACCAAACGGAAGTCACAATTGACGAGGGGGGATGAAAATCAAGTGACTAAGAGCATCCAACCAATTACAACTACCAATCACACTTCATATTTGACCATTATAAAAATATTATACCAAAACAAATTTTAAAAGATGAAAGGTGGGAATTCTTTAAATACGGACATCTTTAAAAATACGGGACCCGGAATTTTCGTCCAAATTAAGTGAACATACGGGATTTCCAAGGAAATACGGGATAGTTGGCAACCCTAGCTAGCGCTACCAACTGAATTACGTTTCTTGGCGGATTCTCACCTCCATAAGTGCTGCGGAGCGACTTCTTGAGGACACTATTAGTCTACGGTTAAGGAATTATAGACAACAATATTATTTCTAACAATATGGTACTTACATAGGCTATAGAAGTCAAAGAGCCAACAGACTAACCTGCAAAGAAAAAATAACATGACTTAGATATTGATAATATACACTAAAATCCTTATAGAAACAAAACCTTCATAGCCTTAATTTAATATGGTCACAGTATTTTAAAGAATCACATTTTTATAAGACGAAACATAATCTGAGAGTGTTTGAAAACAGGGTGCTTAGGAAAATATTATGGGCCTAAGAGAGATACAAAAAATGGGGACTGGTGAAAACTGCCTAATCATCCTGTCAACTGTTTTCTCTGCAGTCCGACATGGGTTTGTATATTTTGAGAGAATTTGAGTCTCGTGCATTTAAGGGTTAATTTAGTCGCTTTCAAGGCGGATGGTTCTTTAATAGTTATTAAGTGCCAGTATGGTACTTTATGAGATTGTGTGGTGGACGGGAAAATGTCTGTCCGTCCGTCCGTCCGTCAGTCCGTCCGTCCGTCCGTCCGTGTGTCTGTACGCGCGATAACTCAAAAACGCTTGATCGTATTTTAATGAAACTTGGTACATACATTTATAATGTCCATGGAAAGAACCCTATTGAAATTGGACCAAATCGGTTGTCCAGTACCGGAGTAAAACCCAATTTAGTGTCTATTTTTAAAAAAAGCCAAATCTCAAATACGCTATATCGGATATTCATAAAACTTGGTATACGCATTTTTAATGTCTATGGGAAGACGTCTGTTGATATTGGACCAAATCGGTTGGCCGATACCGGAATAATGCCCAATTTAGTGCCTTTTTATGGTATTATATAGCAAAAGGTGCGATAATTCAAATACGCTTTATCGGATTTTCATGAAAATTGGTATATACATTTATAATGTTCGTGGCAAGAAGCCTACTTATTTTGGGCCAAATCGGTGGACCGGTACCAGAGTAACAACTAATTAAAGGTCACATTTTTTTTAAAAATCATGTCTATACAACAATGTTGCATTTTTAATCATTTGGGGGCTTTGTCTGCAGTGCAGTCAGATGTTTGTTTACTTCGCTGATGTGGTTGTAAATAAGTACTACCAAATACTATACATGAATTCTGTTATATACAGAAGGTACATTACTGTGAAATAATTAGCGGAGTTATATGCCACTGAATTTTGTGAAATGTTGACGTATTTTAAGAATTTCAAGTTGTAATATATTTTGATTTGACAAATAACACTATTTCTTCACATAAGCTTATCAAACTACATTGTCAAATTGACTGAGTTAACCGAATGGTAACATCTTGGATTCAACGAAAGCATACTGGCACTTTGTTATATCAGTTTACCTGATTTTATTTACTATGTAAGACCGTTATACAGAACTCAACAAGCAAGATCGAAGTTAACGACGTTTAGTTATTTTGAACCGTAAATTTTAAAGCGAAAATGATTTGATTTCTCTTGTGCTTAGAATACAAATAAAAAAACATACTTTTTTGGTAATTTCGTACTATAGCGGAATTTACGCTCTTTCGGTTGGTAACAATTTTTCTTGAAACAGTTCAACATCGCAGAAATATTTGCGTAAACGATTAACAGATCTGTATAGCATATTGCGATACAAGTGCCGTAAGCGATGCATACGGATCGAGGAAAGAGTTTGAAAAAACGAGGCGCTCGCGCCGAGTTTTTTCAATTTTCCGAGATCCCTTATGCGCTTACGGCACGAGTATTGCATGCTATTTTTTGCACGATGATTATTTATATCAATTTAATTATATTAATTGAGATATTACCTGAAAATATTATGTATATACATTATTGAAGATAGATGTTTATTTCAGAAAGTGATTCGCATGTGTTTGTTGTTATGGGAACCGAATATTTGTCCTGGGGGGCCTTGTCCATAAGACTTGTATTATGATGTGTGGCGTAAGTAAATTCTTACCGCATGGAAATTTGTTTTATTTCCATAGCAACAAGATTGTGTGCGGGAATGTCAACTTACGATCCACGGCAACAATATTCGTAGGTATCACTAATTAGTTAAGTCGTGCAAAAAAAAATGTATATCTCTCTTGAAGTTACAGAAAAATCCATCGCTATGATAAGGAATTGCAGAATTCGAATGAAATGTTTTGAGCTAAACTGAATATTGTATTGGCTTTCGTGTTGGATTTATCAAAAACATTTAGGCCAGCCTGACGGTATTTAGTTTATTTAGTTTATGTTTACTACCGAAATAGTTATGTTCTTTGGAACTGTAAATGATGTACACAATAATAATAGTAATAACATAGCCTATTTGTAGTGGTTAAAATGAAGGAAAATATAGATAATTATTAAGTGCCAGTATGGTATTTTATAAGATTGTGTAGATAACGGGAAAATGTATGTGTCTATCTGGCCGTGTGTGACTACGCGCAATAACTCAAATACGCTTTATCGGATTTTCAAGAAACATGCTATACGAATTTATAATGTCCATGGGAAGAAGCCTATTGATATTGAACCCAATCGGTTGACCGGTACCGGAGTAATGCCCAATTTAGTGCCTATTTTATGGTAATATATTAGAAAGAATTTATCAAATGCAAATTAGTTATCATGACAACACGTTGTGTTACAGTATTCACATACGGCTTTGGAAGTTGCAGTACAGTTAGCTATGACAAATAACACTATTATTTCGTCATATGCTTATGAAAACCGATCCTTAAACTGAGCGAGGTGGCCGAGATGGTAACATCTTGGACTCGCATTCTGAGGTCCCTGGTTCAAATCCCGTAGCCGGCCATTTTGATAAATTTTTTTGTATTTTTATGTGAGTGTGCGAGTGTCAAGATATCACAAATCTGTATTGTTCTGCTGATACTGGACAATGTTAATCTAATTTTTTTGTATATTTGTTTGTTTGTATGTTTGTTTGTTTGTTTGTTTGTTTGTTTGTTTGTTTTTTTTTTAAGCTAGACTTTTGTTCTTCCTTAAGTCTTCCAATGAATCAATCTGGACCTTAACTTGGAAATCGATTAAATTACATTTTTAAAAAACTTCATTCTCAGCATATCTGCATATAATTGCAGTTATAACTGACTAAGCAAAAGCATTCTGGCACTTTGTTATATCAGTTTAGAGGGAAAGAGTTCTGTGAAATAACGTTTACGATTCAAAATAACAATATCTACTCTTATACAGAAGAAGAAGATTGGGCCTATTATCTAATTTCGAGTTCCCCGACCAGAGGCCAGACTCGTTGGTAGTTCTCAATTTTTACGCTTCATCTGATTCTTACTTTAACTTTCTGAACATGGTTGCTTTTTCAGGCAAATGATTATTCAACTGATTTGTTTCTATAGACATCTGAGGTGCTTTTCCACCTTCCTTCTGATTTGTTTGAACTCTCTCGTTTTTCTTTCTGTATTGGTTGTTTCTTGAAGCTTTCTGATCACAATTCAACGGCCCTAAATAGCGTGCTTGCTCGTTCGCCCGCTTCGTGTGACATCGGGTGGGTATACTCGGCGATGTTCGTCTCTCGCAGTCTAAACTTTCATGACGACTACAAAATTAGGAAAACCGTTTCTTTATTATATAAGGCCTAAGTGAAATGAACACAATGAACAAATATTCTAATTTTATTTTTACTTACAATTTTCATAGCTCTGAACCACAAACATTTTTAATAATCTACCAGTGTAAATTTCTTAAAAATCCTGGAGTCAATGAATAATGGCGGGCGAAGCCGGGGGCAACAGCAGTAAAATATTGATGGTTTAAATCTTGAAATATCGCTGATAATAATAATCCAAACAAACCACTCCTTCCATTGAAAAATTACATAATTTCTGAAAATTACATTGAATGATCAAATAAAATTCACATCATATTCATGTCAATAAACAGTTGAGAAACAATACGTATTATATGTTCACAGGTTCCTTTGGAACTGCATAGGCTAATCGATTCTGAAGTAGTTTTCCCAGGGGGCGCTTTCTAATCGTAGAATGTACTCTGAAGCCGGAATTTTAGCTGTTTCATTAATATTATTAATGGCTTATTTTATGAATGATTCGCGTGCAAGTGTTAATAAATATAATGCTTTAATAATTATTATACTCTTAATTTTTAATTTTTAAATGAATTATAGTGGGCGAAGCCGCGGGCACCAGCTAGTTGTCTCTACAAGAAAGGCAAGCAATTGGTATAGCCTATTGGCGTGTTGGAGTCGTGCTTCCTCCACAGTTCGCGAAAGCTGAGATTATTCTCAGATTGGAATGCTGTGCCCACAGCTCCTAATATGGATCACACTGCACCCACCCACTCCATTTCAATGCGCCTTCAGTTCCACAGGGATACTCAACTACACGCATCCGGGTTCCTCTTTATCACGATGCTATCTGCACTAATCAAATCTAGAGTGACAGGGAAAAAAGCGAATAAGTCAAAATGCCAAAGTTTCAGAAAAGATAAAAAACAATTTATTTTCACAGCATTGTTACAGCATTTAGATCAGCCCACCCACATATTTTTACATAGTATAAGATACTGATAAGATAAGATATTTTTACAGACCTTATAAGTAGACCTGGGATTTTAAGGAAATGCCTATTTTGTTCCTTATGAAGTAACAAGAAATTGTTTGAATATGTTGACGTTTCATGATAAATCACTTACATTTATAGTTTTATAGTGCCCTAAAATGCCTATTTGGACCTTTAGAGCCTATTTTACTGTTTTAGTGCCTAAAATGCCTATTTTGTACACTTAAAATAAAATTCAACTTCTGTAATTTTTACAATTTTATAAAGGACATCCCTCAATGAAAAGCAGAACAGCAGAGGTGGGTTTTCTACAGAAACATGATTATTCTAAACAAATGACGCTAAAGGAATGCTAACTGACGGGGGAGGGGGAGGTTTAAGTGAATATAGTTCGTGATGCGTAATTTTTTAGTTCTCTTAAGAATAGGTATACCAAGTTTCTTGCAGTAAAAAAAAAAGACCATGTTACAGTTTAAGTGTACAGTATATTGTAATATTTTAAAGTCTATTTTCTATCTACTTACACATTTTTAAAGCATATTTTAACTGCCTATTTTCTCTATTAAAAGCCTATTTACTTGTTTTAAAAGCCTATTTTAGGTGCCTATTTACTTTTTGTTAAAAGCCTATTTTAGGTGCCTAAAACTATTTTTTTTAGAGCATAAAATCCCAGGTCTAAGTATAAGATACTGTGTAAAAATATCTGGTGGGTTAAACTAAATATTGTAACAAAGCTGTGGATATGAATTGTCATTTTGACTTATTCGCTTTTTCCCTATCACTCTAGAAATTATGAAATATCTTTACTTCCTCTGCCCGTACCATTGGTACTATAGGTAGAGGAAGTATTGTTTTCGAACCTGAAATTAGAAGTTGAGTTTTTAATATACATATGGGTTTTGAATCCAAAAATGCTATTTTAAGAAATTATGTATGTATGTGTGTCTGAACAGCCTAGCTGCAGAAAGGAAAAATGTATGAAAACAAAATTTTGTATTTAGGTTAGGTATCTTATGGAGATGTAACACAAAGATTGGCGGTGACATCGCGCACAGACAGACAAACACTTATTATTATTATTATTATTATTATTATTATTATTATTATTATTATTATTATTATTATTATTATTATTATTATTATTATTATTATTATTACTATTATTATTATTTTCCCTTTCGATTAGGCCAGCTTAGGACCACGTGAAACAGATGCCTTCTTGTCTTCCCAAAACTTTTTCATTCTTTCGCGATGTTGCTATTTCCGTTCTTCCGTCCATTTACTTCCCGTTTTCTTCTTGGGTTTCTCTGGAAATTCGCCATCAAATATTGCTTTCCTAAACTTTTCTCTGTTTGCAATATCCTCCTTTTTTATATTGAGTAATTTCAAATCTTCTACAATTTCCTTGAAAAATGCTGGTTTAGTTTTTTTTACTTACATAGTGATCAAAAATTTGTTTGGTAAGTCGGTCTCTTTCCATTCTGAAAATGTGACCATAGAATCTTAATATTCTTTTCCTGAAAGTTTGGCCTATTTTTTCTGTTTGTTTGTATAACTCCTTTTCTGGCCTCAGTTTGTATGATATTCTCCCAAATTGATCCCATAATTTTCCTTAAGGTTCTCTTCTCTGTTTTGCTTATTCTTCTATCTGAGAAGGTGTTTATACACTATGTTGCGTACAGAGCTTCTGGTAAGATTACAGTTTTATAATGTCTCAATTTAGCATTTTTGGATATTGATTTTTTGTTATATACTGTATATTCATTGCTGCATGGTATGCTTTTTCCATTTTGTAAACTTTCTTTCATGCCCTCCTTTTGTATCGCTGTTGCCGTTATTAATTCACCAAGGTATTTGAATTTGTTAACCCTCTTGATTATTTTATTTTGAGATATTGTAATTTCTGCAGGTGCATTTTTGATATTGGTGATCCATTCTGTTTTTTCATAAGATACTTGTAACTCAATTTTTGCAGCCCTTTTTTCAAGTTCTTCTAGTTAGATCTTTACTTCTTCCGGATTTTTAGCAAGTATCACTAGATCATCAGCAAAGGCTAAGTGATTTGATCCATTATTATTATTATTATTATTATTATTATTATTATTATTATTATTATTATTATTATTATTATTATTATTATTATTATAGATTTACTTCATGAAAGCAAAATTACAATTTTTGCCATGAGATTTCTCCTTGACTAGGAACTGCTTTCCTCGTGTATTTAATAACGTCACTTAAAAAGAATGACAGACATTGCAGAAGTTCCTACTTTCGTGTCATAATGCCTGATGTAACAGCGCCTCTGCCGGAAATGAAAGACGAAACAATTGCACTCCGATTTATTGAAACAAAAGAAAGTAATTTGCGAGCTCACTTGCACCGTTTGCTCACTCAGCCGAGCATCGTTGTTTGTTGCGAAGTTAAGTGGGCTAAGAAGAGAGCATCCTTTCCTTCCATTGATAACCATCGTAACTGCATTTCGGTTTCAATGATCCAATCTCTTACAATTGAATAGCAAACATACAATTCTTTAAGGTTCACTGCAATTGCTTCCTCCGATTCAGCTGTTAGATTATTTTGTTTTCTTTTCTCCCACATTTGGGGATAAATTTTCCGTTAAATTTGAACATTATTTTTGAACATTATATTAAAAAAAACATACATATTATAGTTTTAGGCAACAAATAAGAATAAAAATAAATAAGATTGCTTATATGAAATAAATACATGAACAAAGAGACGAAAAAATAAATTACAATAACATAACAGAGTTACAAACAAAATACCTAATGTTAAAATTTAAAAATTTACAGTTGAGAATGAATAACGGAAAAAAGCGAGTAAAAGTACCATTACAAGTTAGTTTTAATCAATTCGAGTACTTGTTTTTTAAACTATTTATTGTTTAGTGGTATCAGATTAGGGTTTCTTCTAGTAAAATTGTTGTATAGCCTAGGTCCGAAATTTATACCATGCCTTAGCCTACTTCTGTAGCACACTTCTGCAAATCTCATTATACGCCATTAGCAGTGTGTCAAACAGTTCTTTTTTTAAAGGACTGTCCTTTAAAATGGTGACTATTAAAAAAGTCCTTTGTCCTTTTTAGTGCTGTCCTTTTTTTCAGCGAGTTGAGAACATTTAAGCAGAGCTTTGTATTCTTCTGTTATTGTATAATGTGCACAATCAATTATAAAAGTAGAAAATAAACTTATAAAAATAAAAAATAAAGAATTAAAACTGTGGGAGGAACGGAACGGCTATGAGGGGTGAAGAGGAGGTCATTTTGAAAAAAAGAATGTAATAGATAATACGTTAAAAAACCTAAATTTAAGCTGAACTTTTCCTCCAAAGAACTCTTGCAGGTTTTCAGGTTGTTCAGACTCTTATTCAAGGCCCGTTTTCAGTTGCTACAGATGAAAGCAGTGATAAAAACAAACCCCAAACTGTACCATATTGTTATTAACGGCCCCCCACACCCCTGTTCTTATTTCAAAAATTTTCAGTTGGACACACTGCATTAGGCTATGTGTAGTTACAGTACGCGGTATAATGGTATTAAAAAAAATTCCTCTGGTCAAATAAAAATTTTGCCTCCTAGTATAATAGGCCTATATTATGCATGACATTCTCTTCTTGTAAATTGGTTCTAAACACGAAGAGAACGTCGTTAACACATCGCATCCCCGAAGGATACACAACCCAAATAAACTCTGATTTCTTTCTTTAACCTAAGCATCTTTCTCCCTTCACATTCTGATATAAAATCTAGAGTGATAGGGAAAAAGCGAGTAAGTCAAAATTCCAAGGTTTCAGCAATGAGAAAAAACTATTTATTTCCACACCAGATAATTTTACACAGTAGGCCTATCTTATGCTATGTAAAAATATCTGGGTGGACTGAACTAAATATTGTAAAAATTATGTGAAAATAAAATCGTTATTTGCTTCTCCTAAAACTTTGATATTTTGACTTATTCGCTTTTCCCTATCACTCTAGAAATAAGAGACCGTATTGCAATAAGGGCAAATTCAATTATTGTTTCAACCTGATGCAACGCTTTATTGTTCACCAGGCAAGGCTGAGTTTCTACAAACTACCCTTCAGAACATTTTTGCGAAAAATTAAAAAATCATATAAAAGTTCTAGCTCTTAGTAAAAGCACTTGCATAGGCCTACAAAGTTTAAACAAAATCGTTGGAACCGCTTTCGATAAAATCAGGAAAAACGAAATTTTCTTCATGTAAAATTGTATTAAAAGTTTGAAAAAGTAGTCGCCAATTTTCATTTCTGAAAATAGTTTTTTTTCGGATTCTGGGTACCTGGGTAGGGTACCTCTGGGTATGTTAAAAACTAACTACGAATTTCGGGGTAGAATACAATGCTTCCTCTACTTATAATAGCGGTACGTTTGGTACGAGCAGTGGAAGTAAAAACATAGTTTTTAAGTACGAATCTAGGATAGTAAAAGTAGCTTAAGTCTTCTCCTGATGGACTTTCCAAGTTTTGACAAAAGAAGGCAAAGCCACCTGCAATTGATTTGACAAATGAAATGTATTACCGAAAACCGATGCTTAGGTAGTGCAAAATATTCACGTTTCCTGCCAGTTCTTCACTCATAACTCGCCAACGAAAGCGAAAATTAAAAATCCAGCTTCGAGATCCATTCGGTCACCCTTCGGTCCATCTATGTTTAAAATTTCAGATCACTGCGTGCAATAGATTTCGCTAGGCATCGTTTTACTATAAATTTAAGAAACTGTTGTATCCATTATTCATTTAAGAGTTTAAAAAAATAATGATGTGGATGAATAGTATAACAGTTTCGATAATAGTCGATAACGTCTGAAATAAAAGAAAATCATAATAGGAAGAAAGAAACATCTCAAATGCGGTGGAATGTTCTCACTGATGTTGGGAGATCCAAAAATAACGATTTCACAGGAATTATTCGTGATTCCGTTGCCGATGCCCTCGCGTGCGGTTCACCGCCGCTCGTGCCGATGCGTTTGGCTGCACTCAGCTGGTCCTGTCTAGCGCATGTCGCTTGTCACTTGACATTCGCATTGCAGTTTCCGTTAGTCACTTCACAGGTCTTCATTTGTTCCTGTCATATCTGAACTAAGTAGGGCTTGCCATCAACTTCCCGACATTTTAATTAATGATGACTCCACAAAATCGAATATAATTTTAATTACACTTTCTTGGCCTTTCACTGTCTGTCGTGTATAAAATAATTCCACCTATTCCCTTGTATAAAACTAGGAGGTGCCCGTGGCTTCGCCCACGATAATTCATTTAAAAATTAAGAGTATAATAATTATTAAAGCATTATGTTTATTAACACTTGCACGCGAATCATTCATAAACTAAGCCATTAATAATATTAATGAAACAGCTAAAATTCCTGCTTTATAGTACATTCCACGAAATGAAAGCGCCCCCTGGGAAAGCTATATCAGAATCGATTATGCAGTTCCAAAGAAACCTGTGAACACATAATGGCCTACGTATTGTTTCTCGACTGTTTATTGACATGAATATGATGTGAATTTTATTTTATCAATTCAGTGTAATTTTCAGAAATTATATAATGTTTCAAGGGAAGGAATGGTTTGTTTGGATTATTATCAGCGATATTTCAAGAGTTAAACCATCAATATTTTACTGCTGGTGCCCCCCGGTGCTTCGCCCGCCATGATTCATTGACTCCAAGATTTTTAAGAAATTTACACTGGTAGATTATTAAAAATTTTGTGGTTCAGAGCTATGAAAATAGTAAGTAAAAATAAAATTAGAATATTTGTTAATTGTGTTCATTTCACTTAGGCCTTATATAATAGCGGTTTACCTAATTTTGTAGTCGTCATGAAAGTTTACACTGCGAGAGACGAACATCGCCGAGTATATCCGATGTCTCACGAAGCGGGCGAGCGAGCAAGCACGCTATTTAGGGCCGTTGAATTGTATAAGAGTAGATAGATGTTTTTGTTAAAATATCAGCTCATAGTTTTGTCAAATCTAAAATTTACACATGTCAGTATTATAAAACATAATTAAAAATTATAGTTGTCAACTTTCGTATATTGTGGACAATATATTTTGGCTATTCAGCCATCTTCAGGTCCTTTTTCGTTCTCCAGGTGATCTTATTATGTTGGTTAATCCATTACAATCCATCAGTTGTAATGGTTGTTGGTTAATCCATTACAATCCATCAGTTGTAATTGTTGTTGGTTAATCCATTACAATCCATCAGTTGTAATGGTTGTTGGTTAATCCATTACAATCCATCAGTGGTAATGGTTGTTGGTTAATCCATTACAATCCATCAGCTGTAATGGTTGTTGGTTAATCCATTACAATCCATCAGCTGTGATGGTTGTTGCTTAATCCATTACAATCCATCAGTTGTAATGGATTAACGAACAGAATAAGATCACCTGGAGAAAGAAGATGGCTGAATAGCCGAAATATATTGTCCACAAAATACGAAAATTGTCTTATAAAATTGACAGATATAATTTTTAATTATGTTTTATAATATTGACAAGTATAAATTTTAGATATGACAAAGCTATGAGCTGATATTTTAACAAAAACATTTTATACGAGGGAATAGGTGGAATTATTTTATACACGACATACAAATCCCTCGTAGGAGATAAACAACATGAAATTTATCAACACTTTCACTGTCTATTTATTGACTAGAATATTAGTAAGCGTATGTCTTTCCGATTAAAACGTACCATAGATTCATGAACCTTATCATATATTGCACAAACAATTAAAACGACTGTTAAATAAAAAGCTAAAAACCCGGCTTCAAGGTCCATTTCAGGATTACAGTGCGCCGCCCGGGGAAAAATGACCTCAGATTCGAGTTTTCCAAGCCCAAAAACACCCGCATAGTAGGTTTCGTCCAAATCATTCAATGTTTTCCCATTTAGGCGTGCATTCATGATTCCCTTCTGTCCACCTATGTATAAAAAAATAATAAAAGATCTCTGCAAACCGAGCGAGTTGGCAGAGATGGTAATGTCTTGGACTCGCATTCGGGAGGTCCAAGGTTCAAATCCCGTGGCCGGCCAATTTGACATGGGGTTTTT
This sequence comes from Ectobius pallidus, assembly GCA_964059195.1. NCBI lineage: Eukaryota > Metazoa > Arthropoda > Insecta > Blattodea > Ectobiidae > Ectobius > Ectobius pallidus. Next base: position 19,200,756 of record CAXKWD010000002.1, on the reverse strand, counting down.
CATGGTTCCCACTCGTAAAGGCAAGTGCCGTATTGGATATTTACATACCATTAATCATCCTCACCATTTCATCTTCTATCAAATCCATTTAAATTAATATCAGTTGAAATTTACCCCATAAAAATACACCAACAATAGAAACAATTGACAATCCATAGTTCCATGGCCTACAGAATTTGTAGCTAGAGAAAGAACACAATCTGTGTAAGCTACTTTACCAGCCGCCACTGGAATATCATTGAAATTAATTCGCAGAACAAGAAATTTAATGCTTGACCTATAAGAAGGCGATAAGATTACAAAGATAAGAAAAAAAGAAAAACCATTAAGCCAAACACAATATTGCACTTGAAGACTCTTATTGATATGAGGTATTATCACATCTACAAAAATCAATACTTTTACTGCAAACTACAATAGGAACTTCCAGACTATTACTGCAGCAACTGAGTAATAAATTCGTCTTAATGTTCTAAGATTAAATCAAATTAAGATTGAATCAAATTAAATTGCTCCTGATTCAGCAGCCATAGTCACTAACATTCTGAATGACTCTCATTAGGTCATTAACAAACATTATTTTATGATTACAGACGAGTGTCTTATTACTAGGGACCGGATTCTTAGGTTTTTACCTATTTTTTTCCTTGCTTCCAAAACAAAAAGCGCTCATACACTTTTTCGAATCATGTCCATAGGATTCACCCACATTAATTCTGTGGCACCTAAAAATACCTAAATGGGGTATAAAAACCTAAATATACCTAAAGGGGATATAAAACCTAAAATATCTCATTTAGGCTACTTTTTTGTCTTTTTTTGTTTGTCACTTGAGGAATCGATATTTTGCGGAGAGACAATAATTTTTGTCGGATTGAAATTAATACCACCAGCGTTTCGTTCAACCCATTGTCGTCTAGGATGGACAGTATCAAGAGAGGAAATGTAGAGTAAAATATTCGTACGAACAACAATTGTTGCCGTGTATGAACAAGGGTATAGAATTTTGTGTTTTAAAGCGTTTGTTTGCCTTTAGTACTTTCTTCTTATTCACACTGAGTAGTCACACTGTGTTTTAAGAAGACGTGTTAATGATGTATTGAATCCTATGTAGCACATTCAAATTCATTAAACCAATTATTCTACCCGAAAACGATATTTTGGATAAAAAACCTAAAAAGAACTATTTCACCTAATGGAAAACCTAAAACAGTGTTTTAAAAACCTAAAAATCCGGTCCCTATTTATTACATATTTATTCAAATTCATTTAACCAATTTATTCTACCCGAAAACGATATTTTGGGGGAAAAACCTAAAAAAAACTATTTCACCTAATGGAAAACCTAAAACAGTGTTTTAAAAACCTAAAAATCCGGTCCCTACTTATTACCGTTATAGGTAATTTGCGCACGACTGTTCTTGTTCGACCATAATTAAATGTCTCAGGTTTTTTAAATTTTTTTATTACTATTATTTTTTAAATAGAATACCTGTGACTGATGAAGCAAGCGAACTCTCAGTGATCGACTGTTAGTAGGTTTCGTATTTTGCGATATACAGGGTGTTTCAAAACTTCGGGCACCAAAAGAAGGAAAAAAGTTCATATGAAGATAGGTCCCATAATCCTTTGTTTTCTCGTTAGGAACTGTTCAACACATTGGTACCTTCATAACACGTCAACACACAAAACTCATAACTAGGGGGCGGATTTCTATGACATGTCATATTTTCCCCTTTGCATTATTTCAGGTTTCCGACTAATTTAAACCCGATTCCAAGCATCCTGGTGAAAATGTAACGGCTTTTATCGTGCATATAACTGCATATAGAGGAATTTAACTATTGTAGCATATTTAGTATGAATATGTGTGCATATTAAAGAATTTTGAAGTTTCATATCATATTTTGTAAATTTTGCATTATAATGATACTTTTTGAGAATTTACATATATTTTAAATAATTAACATTATATTTTAATAAAATTAATTGTAATGAAACTTAAAAAATATATACATAATGTGTAAGTGGGAAAGCCATATTTTAATGTTTTTAGGTCATACATAAATGCATGCATATATCCTATTCTTTATGTCATAAAAATCCGCCTCCTATTTATGACTTCAAAATGTGGAAAATATGACTGCAAATATGCCCTTAAAAGTGACCAAATATGACTGAACAATCTTAAATATGACCTAATAAAAGAACTATTTTCTAAAAATAAATTTTACTATTTGAATCGTTTAATAATAATAATAATATTTATTGTCAAGCAAAAATTTACATACATTAGTACTCGCATCCCTGATGTAGCGTAGGCTATTTACAGGGATGTTTGTACGTCTCAAATGAAGACAAGAAACAAACCCAAGCATAAAACAAACAAGAAACTAAACACAACAAAACAAAATAAAACAGAATAAAATTCCACTAAAACCTAGTAGCAAGTGGCCCAGATTAGGCACTCTTGACGGATCCCTCCCATATTGTTTTCACTCGGAAAAGGTATTTTCCTATTTCTCTGAGGATTTCAGCCTTGTCTGTATTAATAATTGTTAAAAAGCAATATCTTTATTAATGTTACTATCCCTTAATTTTAAAATTAAGTCCCCTATTAATTGGGCATGAACATTAAATTAATTAAATAAATTTGAAATTTAACTCGATCATTTAGTGCATTTAGACCATTTTAAGTTATAATTGTGCACCTTTACAGGAGTTATAACTGAAATATGACGTTAAATTATAAATATGAAAAAATATGACTTTATATGCAAAATAAAAACGGTCCGATTAGGACAATAAGCGTACAATTCGAGTTTAATTTGTGTGTTGCGGCGAGAATGGAGATCAGGATAAAAATATATGTCATAAACATCCGAACCCTATTCATAAGCAACACTAAAAGACTGCACAGCTACCAGATGGGCTTGATAACTCAATTTTCGATTTTGGTTTTCCTTCCCCCTTCTTACCCTGTACCCTTCATATGCAACTGATAATATAACAATCTTCTTGCTAAGTTAGGTTATCTCTTATTGAAGATATGGTAAAGTCTCTCTATACCGATAAATAAATTGTTGAGTCAGAGTTTTTAATGGGTCCATATCTGTAAGGAACGTTCTTTGATGATAAGGTGCCGTACGCTTCTGCTAGAGAAGAACTTCAACGTTTTCTTAAGCGGGGGTGGGGGGCATATAGGTTTGGGTACTGAGAAATAGGTGAACATTTTTATCAGCAACGAATTGCTCTACAATCTCGTAATCTGACATGCTCTACAATTGCATATAATTATTTTCAGAATTAATCAAACTATTACAGTTTCGAGTATTTATCATAGGTTGACGAGTTTATCTGATGTAACTCGTCAACTCGAGTTTGATTTATTAAGACTATTCCATGAATAAAAAATCCCTTTAGGCAGGCCTACAGGCGGAGGTAGATTTCGAAGTGCTTTTGGTTTAATTTATTGTCGCTGCATAGCACTCTTCTTCTTTAGCCTTGGCATGGTTAACCTGCAGTAATAAGAACTGAATTCGGTAAAGAGGAAGAGCCTACAATCATTTGTTTTGACAACAAGAATAGGATATAATATTCTGGGAGGCCGTGCGCAAGATCAGCAATGAATAAAATTAGCAAAGCCGCTAAACAAGACAAAATTATGATATTATAATAATTCTTTTAAGTGTTATTATTTTCAAACATTAAAATCTCGCGTCATATGAGAGCTATCAAGAAACTATTTATTGATTTGTAGAGTACTCATCAAGAGCTTTTCAACGATACCCCACAAGACGTGGTTTCAAAAGTTTCGAATTTTCATCCCCCACCCCCACCTCCACCCCCACCCTCACTCGAACCCCCGAATCGTTGGTGTCACTGTGAACTCCATAGGGAGTACTCTAATTTATTCAAACAAAGTTTCCCTCTATACTTCATAGGGGCCGAGATATACATTTTTAAAAATTTCAACCCCCTCCCCCGACCACCCCCTTGGGCCAATTTTGCCCATTAACGAACTTGTCTGAACTATTGGGCCTAGAAATAACATAATAAAATTTGGTTCAAATATCTTCAAAATTACGGCCGCTATCGTGTAAAGATATATATAAATATATATATATATATAAATATCACAAAATTTTTTTTTGAACGGATGGTGGTTTCGTACTTAGGGGAGCATGAAACGTAAAGATATGAAAGAATTTTTCGAAAATCATAAAGTGGTATCCATTGCAATAGGTAGATTTTTCTTCGAAAATCTACCTAAAATTCAACGAACGGATTATAAAAATAATAATTACTTTCGTGCTTTGGTATAAAAACAAAACTAACAGCTGCGAGATCACAGCATACTATGAATCAACCATCCATGAATCGAATCGAGTTACCATGTTTATGTTGTGACCAGTGCTACGATTCGAGTTACCATGTCCATGATGGACACTGATGCTTTCGTGTCTAGTAACGAGCAGACCATTTTACCCGATAAAATACCCTCCTCGCGATTCCTACAAGATTGTTGTAAGATAAACGGCCGTGATTGGTCTATATCCGAGTAATTGCTAAACGTTATTGGTCAATATCAAACACGCGGTATATGAGTGGAATAGTCGTAATAACTAGGATTCGAATGTTCATGACATAAAAAGTGGAAAATATAGGCTTAACTGCCCTTAAAATGACTAAATATGATCCCAAAACGCTAAAAATGACTTAATAAAGTTACGTATTTTCATAAAATAAATGTTCCAATTTAAAACGTTTAAAGGCACTAAATTCTTACAGCACATGAATTCAATCAAGTAATCACTTTTTAACATTTTTGGTGATTTACAGTTTTACTTGTAAAGAACTTCTGTTTTTTTAAGAATGTGCTCCTCTTTGCTTGCTTCATCATCTCAAAATACTCGTAATATTTTGTAGACCATGCGTGTCCCTATAAAATATGAACAACTGCATTAATTTTAAAATTTATTTGCCTATTAATTTAGCATAAACATTAAATTAATTAAATATATTTCAAATTTAACTTGACCATGTAGAGCATACACTTTATAATTGTGCTCTTTTACCAAACTTATAACTGAAATATGACGTTAAATTACAAATACGGCCAAAATATGACCAATGCCACAAAAGTGACCAAAATATGACTTCATATGCAAAATAAAAACGGTCCGATTAGGGTAACAAGCATGGAATTCGTGTTTAACTTGTGTTTGCGTCGAGAACGGAGTCATAAACAACCGAATCCCAATTGAGGACCGTTTTGACAAAACTCAACACATGCCAAAACATAAATTGTTCAGGAGAAGGTTTCTTTAGTTTTTATTTAATATTGAGGCTTCAAAATGAATTGGTTATGTTGACTTCACTTATGATCTTAAATATCTCATTTCAAAGCACCTAATACCATTAAGGGCCAGTTGTATAAACATGTAAACTGTAGTTATCATGCAAAATTAACTTTCAGTTACATTTAACTGCCTTTTTTTGTTGTATAAACATTAATCCAAGTTTATCTCATCCTAACAAACATTTTAATATAACTGGTGAATTTTTGCAAGTTAAAACATTAACTGATGATTTGGAAATTTTAAATACATTTCAAACAGTGAAAAAGACACTAGAAATCAATTTTATAAGTACAGTGTGAGTTATTATTATTTTCATATCATTTAGATTCTGTTTGATTTCATTTTGTCTAATGACATTAAAAATACAGACACCGGTACCTTGGCTTTGTTGTTGGTTATGGTAGCCCCACATTACAAAATAGCAACATTTATTTCTAGATTTCTGATTATTCTGATAACCTATCTGGTGATGCAATAAAAACCCATCATGCATCTCTTGAATGTCATAATATTTTATTAGTAGCCTACTGCATGACATGCTACCAAAATTTGGGCAGAACAACTATATAGAGGTTATGTCTCCCTCCCATTACAATCAAGTACAAAGCAAATTCATGATATGTTTATGATATTCAGAGTCAGCCCTGAGGTCCTTTGCGAATTATTGTGATTGGAAGCTTACAAATAGTTACTGAGGACAAAGAACAGCCATTAGAACCATTCATAAATTGACAAGAGAAAATTATACTTTAAGGTCTCGGTTTATTTGAATTCCAACTAAGGACAGTGTCTTAAGAAAACAATATTAGATATCTACAATATTCGTAACCTTCCAGGAATTATAGGTACTGTAGGTTGCGTTTACACACCTAAACACCTCTATAGACAGGTTAAAGCAGTTTGAAGCAAAAATATACATGGCCTCAATGAAATGATGTTAAAAAAATTATTAAAAAAAACTCATCTCTATTAAGCAATTGAAATAAATACCAAAGACATATGTGTAACATGGTGCTTTGTCTTTAATTAAACAACTGAAAACCAAAGACCAAAGATATAAACATAATACTCCCTGCAAATTTCCCTCAACTTTTGCACTGTTGCCAGATGTTTTATTATTTTCTCCAGTTATTTAAAACTGTGAGTTACACAATCTACGGTTATTTTTATACAACATAAGTAGCTAGTTATTTTCAAACTTTCAGTTAAAAACAACCATCAGTTTGTGAGTTTTATACAACTGGCCCTAAAAAAACTAATTTGGCCAAAGATGGAAATGATGAGTTTTGTCAACGGTCCTCAATTATTGCTATGGTGTCTTCATACTGTATAATTTTGAGACTCAAATTAAGAAGTAACGAAAATTTAAACTCTATGGAAGCGATTGAGTTTAAGAGCTCTTGTTACTTCAGGTGTTTATGTACTCGTGAGTTTTGTTATCTACACAAAGGTTGCTTTGTTATCTCGCTCGGCCTTGAGTAGCATGTAGAGCAACAGGTGAAGATAGCTTCAGCATCCGATACACACAGTGGCGCCAATTTATATGGGCCCGTGAGACTCAAGCCCACCCAAGCTCCTGTATTATCATAATTAATTACTGCTATTAATAAAATTCTGTTTCGCTGTTGAAGAAAAACCAGGCTCGCATTCGGGAGGTCCCAGGTTCAAATCCCGTGGATTTCTATTTCCATGGTTTCCCCAGTCGTAAAGGCAAATGCCGAATTGGATATTCACATACCATGAATCATTCTCACCTGAATGAATCCTGTATTATATTCATTTAAGGGGAGGTTTTAAGCTGTATCTCCGCCATGTTAAATGATTGATGTTCATGTTCCTTTTTCTCAAAAAGTATTTGATCAATTGAACAAAATTTGGTAGACTAAAATATCTGTATCTTTTCTTTAAACGATGTTTTTTAAAGCTTTGTTAGCATAATATAATACATACATACATATTGTACATACATACATACATACATACATACATACATATATACATACATACATATTATGTTCAAAACAGAGTTCAGAAAAAATACCGATTATTGTTATACAAAGAAGAAATAGAGACAATCATAAAGCCTAAGCTTGATGAAAACGCCTGAAACCAAATTGGAATGAAAGCTGGCACTTAATTTATGCCTTAACAAGTCAATACAACATTCATATTATTCATGAAATTCGCCTATTCCGGATTCCTTCTAAACCGAACGGTATTTGGTCCCAATTAGTTCGGAATAGCGGGACTTTACTGTACAGTATTTATGGATTCAGGGAACCTTAAAACTTTTACTTATATTAAAAATTTAATTTCGAATTTCGGGGTCGAAAACAATAGTACAGTCGGTCAAATAAAAAACGTCGGGCGGTATTTGATAAAGTATCACGAACGAGCATATGCGCATGTACAGGAAGACTTAAGGTTAGGTTCACACCTGCCTCTTGTCTGTCCATGTATTTTCTTGATTATTTAGTCAGGTTTGTTCCAAAACAAACATGTATAGATGGCTGTGGCTATATGCCTCACGTCCGCCATATTCTTGCATGGAAGTTCTTATAATAATAATGAATAAATTTGCGAGCAATATGTTTATTCAAGGAGCATTTTTTAAAGATTTTATTTTACAATACCGGTACTTGTAGTGCAAAATCAATAACTTACGTTCAACTTCTGCAACCAATCTAGCATCGAAATACGCGGCCGGCCAGACCCACGTTTCCTATGAAAACTTCCGGTCGCATTATAGTGAAGTACCCATCTCTGAGCTGCTGTTTAAGAAATATGGAAAATTCTGGCTGATTCAGACGCAGGTCAATTACAGCCGTAACTACACTTTCTTTCAAGCTACCATTTGTAGGACTATGTGGCGCGATGACACAAAGCAAAATGAATTATGACAATACATTAAGTTGAATATCGTGTGTTGCGCTTTCCGCGTTGTTCATTTTTCCCTCGTTGTTCATTTTTTCCCTCCTGTCGCATGGCCTCACATGTTCCAAGAATGACCTGTATTTTATGTTTATTACCGGTATAGGAAATTTGTGAACTAATGCGTTAAAACTTTGTTTTTAAGTGCATACGAGTCCCGACTTTTTTATTTGACCGACTGTGCCTATGGTACTGGAAAAGGAAGTAAAATTTATTTTTAGTCTAAGAACTAGCAATAAGTCAAGCACTATTATAAGTAGTATGAAGTGGCCTACGTGCTTAGGGTCGTTCCCAACCCGCCTCTCCCCGCCTCAAAAGAGTGTCATTTCCTTTGTAGCCTTTGGACGCGGCCACTATACTAGTACCAGTAATGGCTTTCAGTAGCTACATACAAGTACTAGTTTTTACATAATAGAGCACAATGTGATAGCATGGCAGACTGTATTTGTTGACTTTTGTTTGAAACTGTCTCAATTTCACGAGAAACCTCACGCAGTATTTTTCTTCTCCTTCTTGATCATTCTGCGCATGTGCAGTACCGTATTGACTGGGAAGTATGAAACCTGCAGCGTCCGGTTCTTGAACCCGGTGTATTTGCTTAAAGAGCTTGTGCAACAGTAACAGTATTTCTTTACCAACACACACTGGATTTGTTACAGTTAATTTCTGTAAAACTGGAGCGGAAAATGTATCTCTTGTTTGACCCGATTGTCATAACCCTCCCAGTTCAAGGTTAAAAAGCTCCAGATCTTATGACATAACTTGTCTGTTAGTGAGGTAGACCATTAGCAGAGAGGTTCCATCTGGCGCTTTGAAGTGAACTCTGGCTTAGCTAGGTTGGTGGAGCATTGACACGGACCCAAAGGTCCTGGGTTTAAATCTCAGTGTCAGGGGAATTTTTCTCCTATAATATTCTCATATTTGAACATGTTGTGAAATCCACCGAAACAGAGAGGACCAATTTTTCAGTGATCAGCCAATCTATAGAAAGAAAATATTAAACCAGTAGTTCTGTGTACAATATCCCTCGCATCCAAAAATCTAAGCTCTGTTCTTTATCTTGAAGCGGAATACAAAAAATTAAAATCCTTATACATACGTATATTGTTTCTTTTAACATACACAGTGGCGCCAACTTATGGGCCCTTGGGGCTCAAGCCCATCCAATAATTTTGCATGTTTTATTATAGTTATTTATCGCTACTGTATTATTAAAAATCGTGTTTCCTTGTTGAATCGCTGTACTGTAAAAATCAGGCTATTGTGGACGTACATAGTAGGCGTACGATATCGGCTTATTACAATTATCGCGAGATCGGTTTGAAATCGTTTCTAAATTCATTAAATTTTTACGTCTTATTCTGTCAATGTAGTTTCCACAGCCACCGGCAAAATATTTATTAATTCCCAGAATGGTACTTTATGAGCTTGTGTGGGGGACGGGAAAATGTCAAAAGCTCTAGTGAGATTACGTTTATTTTACTTTCCATTTCCTTGATCCTTTTTACTTCCATTGCCCATACCATAGGTAGTCCTACTATAGGTAGAGAAACCTATTGTTTTCGACCCCCAAATTCGAAGTTGAGTTTTTAACATAAATACATGATATGAGTTTCCCTGAATCCAAAAACACTATTTTCGGAAACACGTCTGTGTGTGTGTGATTGTCTGTGAACTGTCCAGCTCCAGAACGGAAAATCGTATGAAAACAAAATTTTGTATTTTGGTCAGGTACCTTCTGAAGATGTGATCCGAAGATTGGCGACAAGTTTTTCTTATTTTTAAGGGGACTTTACATCAAGAAATTTTCGTTTTTCGCGATTTTCTCGAAACGGCTCTAACTATTTTCTTTACATTTTGCACATGGGTTGCTTATAGGCCTACTAAGACCTAACAGTTTTATTTTAAATATTTTTTTTCGAAAAAATTCTCTCGCCACTCACTCTCAATACCCTCTCTTTGCAATATGGCCTCTTGTAACGGAAAATCGTACGAAAACAACATTTTACATTTGGGTTTAAGTACCTTTTGGGGATGTGACGACGATCTCTCTGTCTGCAGCCTTGGCGGGCCACCCCGACAGTACGGCCCTGTTAACAAAGTCGGGGAAAGTGGAGAAAAATTGGGAATGAATGGGACCCTAATATTTAGAGACACTACTTTTAAAAACTTCACTGATCTAGGTTAGCAGCAACAGATAGCGCATGTAAGGAACGGTGCCAGTAAAGGAATCAATAACAATGATATGAAGAGATATCAGAGATACAGCATCAGTTCTCATTGTGACTCAGGTGTGATATGGCGAATCTGCAAGTAAGCAGGAACCCAGTGCCCGCCCGATCCAGGTAACTCTAGAATTTAGTTAGTCTGTTTTGCTGCTGTTGGTTCAAGTTAAGTCAGTTGAAACTTTCCCGAAATATTTAGCTTGTTTGAAGATTTTTTTTTACAGATTAGTTGGTGTCATGCAAAATAAGAAACAAGTAATTCGTATTTTTTTACTTCCTCTGCCCGTACCATAGATACTATAGGCAAGGGAGTATTGTTTTCGGCCCCCAAATTCGAAGTTAAGTTTTTAACATAAATACACGTTAATAATAATAATAATAATAATAATAATAATAATAATAATAATAATAATAATAATAATAATGTGCAGAGGAAGTTACGCGAGTTTCACATTAGATTTTTTAATAGAGGAGTAGTTCAATTGAACTTCATTATAGGCCTATATGTATTTATTTGACTTTGCATATTTAAAAGCGATGTATGCTGTAATGATTTAAGATCTCTTCATAATTCCCAATGGCTGTAATGTAAAATTTAACAAGAATTACAATTATTGGATTGGCTACTGTCTTCTTGCCCTGATATGGTATGGGAGAAACCCGTATTTGAAACTACTCCTACGGATGACGCCACCTTCACTCCTACATCTTGCACAGATACTTCAGGGTTTTCTTTTAAAGTGTTGTATATATATATATATATATATATATATATACATATATGTAATCTATAGCTTCTCGCCGCTTGACAAACCTTTTCCGCGCACATTTCTTTATTGGTGACGTAAGTTCTGAAGACACTGGCTCGCAATTTTCTTCTATAATACAAATTATTAGAGGTTATGCCTATTACTTTTACTTACATTAGCCTATGTGGTGTACTCCATCACGCATTATGTAAATGAAATTACAACGAATTAATTACGTTATAAAATGCGTCTTATATTTAGCAACTTATGTCACTTGTTTTTGTTCAGAATCAACAAATTTGCCAAGGCAACGATAAAAACAAATAAAATCTTATTTGTAGATACATGTTGTAAGCCTATGATATAAATACAAAAGCAAGCAGCTCACTTAACAGAACTTATGCTTTCACAATTATATAAGATATAAATAATTGTACGATGTGTGCGGAATGGAAGTAAACACTATCGTGAAATATGCGCTGGTGCGATTAACCAATGAATCGACAAGACACAGTTAGTCAAGGCAAGTCTGTTGTTTACTTTTGCTCCGTACACATCTTGGATCAAGTATAGTGTAAAAATACTTTCATCGTCAAGGAGAAGTAGTTTTCAGAGTTTTAAATCCCTTAAAAATTTGCCCAAAAATTACTCTATAAAATTTCCATTTATGCTAAGATCTCAAATTGCCCTAAGTTGGCAATACTGCAATGAAACAAGCATGATGTAAAGCTTCAAGTTCCTCGTTAAAATGATATATTAGAAACGTGTGTGCTGTAATACCTCATGATACCCGTGTTTCATAATAATAATAATCTGCGGCGTGATCACAAGAAACGCATTGTCTTGATTGCATGACTTTCTCCAGGCAGGCGATTCATTCAACCTGTTACTATCACTTTCAATGCATTGTTCCTAACGGTGTTACGATGCAAATGTCCCAATGACAGAGTTTCTCAAACCATTGGGGAACCCACTGCTTTCCATAATTTGGATTAATTGGGACCGATCCGGACAGGGCCGTAGCTAGGCGGTGGCGAGATGGGCCCCCGCCAAGGGCGCAGGTACAGAGAGGGCGCAAAATTAACCATGAAAAATCCCACCTTTTTTAGACTGGTGCAATTTATCAAGCAATAAAAATTCCACGTTAATGGAAGAAATCTTTCAGGTTGTTAAAAATCACTGCACGTGAACTATCTGTAGTATTATGCCGATTGTCTACAAACAAAAAGCAGTCATGCAACGTTCTTTAATTAACACGTTTTTTATTGACAGAGTATAACATAAATCATGAACAGTATGGAATGATATAACAATAAAAATTAAAATGTACGTTATTATTGAGATGAAAGTGGTTAAACTATTCGAAAAAAAAATACTTTTACCTATACTAATGTGTTAAACATTTTAGTAGGCCTCAGGCCTATTATGTAATTTACTTTTGATACTAGATTTTATTATTTAATTATTTTTTAAGTAGTTCAGTCGCCTGAAAATAAGGTTTTAGTACCTTAAAAGTCCAACACTTAGTTCATTTTCAAATTGACGTTTAGGTTTTCTTTGATAATAACAGTGTTTTTATATTAAAATAATAAACAATTTTACAGAAATTTAAAAAAAAATTGTTCAGACCCCCCCCCCCCCCAGTATTGGAGGGTGCAGATTTTTCAGATTCGCGAAGGGCGCAGAAGGACCTTGCTAAGGCCCTGGATCCGGATAATCAAATATCAGGATAACTGGAGAAGTAATGACAAATTTAATTTCATCAAAAATTGTACAGTACAGTATAACTCGATCGGTAAGATCTGAGCCAAGGCAAATTGCTATTATTGATTAAAATAAACCTGCATTAAAACGAACTATGAACAGTTGGCGGAGATTCTAAAATAAAAACGATTGTCTGTTGTCTGAAAGTATTGATTTGTATTGGAAAGACTCCTCTCTACCCCCATTGAAACATGGTCTAAAAATACCGGAAATGACCTTAAAATTGCCAAAAAAAGACATATCTCTTGAAAATGACGAAATATGCAAAATAAAGTAAGTAAAAACAAAATAAACAAAAAAACAAAAATAAAAAAATAAAATAAAAAACAAAAACAAAAACAAAAACAAAATTAAACTGCCCTCATTTAATAAATTATTTCATGCTACACACTTATAGGGTTCGGATGTTTATGACCTAAAAAAAAGTAGAAAATATGACTGTAAATATGACCTTAAAATTACTAAATATGACCCAAAAATCCTAAATATGACCTCATAAACAAACGTATTTTCTAATGATAAACGACCCAATATAAAACGTTGAATGACACTAAATCATTACATCACATTAATTCAATCACATTATCACCTTTTAACGATGTTACAGGTGATTTACAGTTTTACTTGTAAAGAACTTCTAATCTGTTAATGTTTCCAGATACCAATGCAAATATGTTAAAACATGTCTATTGGAAGTTGTTAACAACAAGGAGGAAGAGGTAATTGTGCTATTACTTGTTATTGTCCCTTCACATTTCAATTACAGTAAAACCATAATATTCGTGACTCTCTTTTTCGAAAAAATAAATTATGTCGACAATTTAGTGCACATACTGTATAATTGTGCTCCTTTAGGGCCTATCGAATTTATAACTGAAATCTGGGGTTAAATTACAAATATGACCGAAATATGATCAAGATCATGAAAATGAGCAAAATATGACTTTATTTACAACATAAAAACGGTCCGATTAGGATAACAAGCGTGCAATTCGTGTTTAATTTGTTCTTTGCGGCGAGAATGGAGATCAGGATAAAAATATGACATGTTATAAACATCCGAACCCTACTTATATAAAGGGTGTTAATAAATAACACCGAAATAGTTTACCTGTGTATAGAGGGGACATAGACAAGCAACTTTTATAAGGAGATTTTTGCTCTATGGATTCAATTTTTCCTGTTACAGCATAAAATCTCCCTAGGCATGGCCGCCACTGACTTCTAACATTAGAAAAAAAGTAAAACAAAGGAACTCCGTTGTTAACACTGTAGTGAGTAGTTATGAATAAAAAAAAAACTAATGCAGTGGCGACCAGTCATATGATTAGTCTGTAAATTTTGCAGATTATGGAAACACTAAATTATGATATAGCTGTTGACGATTCATTAAGAGTCAGGATTTTATCGATCACTAGGAAGGTATGAAGTCAATTTAATGAAAATTTTAACCCTACTTCGCTTCATTATTGACTTATGAGCACCAAATTGTAAAGTCTTTAATGTCCTGTAGCATACATATTTTACGTCTTAGAGCAAAAGTCTCCTAATAAAAGTTGCTTGTCTAAGTCCCCTCTATATACAGGTAAAATGTTTCGGTGTTATTTATTAACACCCTGTATATATTCGAGCTATCTTTTAATCTTCATAATAAAAAAGATGCAAAATAATGAAATGCCTTGACCTTATTATTATTATTATTATTATTATTATTATTATTATTATTACATATAATAAATAGTGGATCTACCCCTGTGATATTTCTTGGCCCTGCGCTAAGCTCTGTTAAACCTATGAGGACTCGTGTAGGATTATGAACATGGTTCAAACAATGCAGTCAATTGAATAAAACCGCTAATGAGTGGCAATGGCAAACCGCAATGAGCAGTTTCCACGAGACATTTAGCGTACGTGATGAGAGTTCTTACAGGCTTGAGTGTTACAGTTACAAGCTGCTGTAACACAGGTTCCGTTGTACTGCTGTCAACCAGGGTAGCCAGATCAGAAACGTAGAACAGTCGTATCAATATTCGAAAATAGTCGTATGCTAGTTAAAACTGTGGTATACTTTGTGATTTTGCAGTGTAATGAACGTATTGCGTTAATAATAATAATAATAATAATAATAATTATTATTATTATTATTATTATTATTATTATTAATTATTATTATTTTCATTTCATTTCATTTATTTAAAGATGCTACAAACAATTTAATAATAATAATATTAATAATAAATCATCGGTATTATGCACCTTAGGCCTACATTTACATACTGTATGTCATGTAATTGTTAATAAATCATCTTATTTGTAGATGATTAGACTTTTTCAACATCTTCCGATGTGCTAAATTTGATTAAATACAATAAAATTAAATAAAAGGTAGACCTAGTTGCCACAATGATGTAATTACTGTAATTATTTCCAATCATATTGATTTTAGCAGCATGCTTACAATAAAAAACATGAGAAAACAAAAAGCTGGATACATATCAAAATTTAGAATTCGTCAGTAGATTGATTTAAAAAATATAAAACGCCATGTTAAAAATAGTCGTACAAATAGGCGTACTATAGTCGTACTTATGGCAACCCTGCTGACAACTTCCAACTTGTCTCTCCTCTTGATGAAGTACAATGTTATATTATGGGGGATATACAGGTTTGGGTGGTGAGAAATAGGTAACTTTCCCCCCCCCCCCTCAGAAATGAATAGCTCAACAACCTTGTAATCTGATATGCTTTTTATAGACTACTTTAACAATTGCATGTTTTTTTTTCAAAATTATTCAAACTTTTAAAATTACGGGTAATTATCGTTACAAAATGGCAGCCACGTTTTGTGCACTGAAATTACATTTCCATGATAATATTATAGGAGAAAAATTCCTCCGGCACTGGGACTTGAACCCAGGACCTTTGGCTATTCGCGCCAATGCTCTACCAACAGTGCCGGAGGAATTTTTCTCCTATAATATTATCATGTAGTGTCCAACAGAGACAATAATCTGTGGCTCATGAATGCTTATATATCTGTCTTGAATGTTAACTGTACAATAACAGTGGGAGCCCGGTCACAAAAATCACTACTTAGTGTGCCTCACAGTACTGCATATGACATAACTTGTCTGTCTGTGAGGTAGACCATTCAGGGCATTCATTCATAGGAGGAAGGTTCCATCTGGCGCTGTGAATTGAACTCCGGCTTAGCTCAGTTGGTAGAGCATTGGCGCGAATAGCCAAAGGTCCTGGGTTCAAGTCCCAGTGCCGGAGGAATTTTTCTCCTATAATATTATCATGTAGTGTCCAACAGAGACAATAATCTGTGGCTCATGAATGCTTTTACATTTCCATGTTAATTTCCACAAATATCAATATTTCTGAGCGATTCTTTTTTCTATCTATTTGCTAATATATGAACAAAACTATCCACAATCAACGATTTAATATTAATAGATTATTCTTTAACAAACATTTTTTTGTAAAATAAAATTTAAAAAAAAGTTACTCTTCGTGGATTATTTTTTAAAAAATCACTTATAAGCACTTATAAGTTACTATAGATATTACAAAGATTGGAGATATTTTTTTTAAATTCAGCTGTGTTTATACTCCTTTTAGCTGCGAGGCCATATCAGGAGTTCGGGATGTGTGTCTATACAGTAGGCCATGCAACTATTGATTGTCAATTGTTTCTATTATTGGTGTATTTTATGGAGTAAACTTCAACTGACATTAATTTAAATGGATATGATACAGGATGAAATTAGGAGGATGATTCGTGGTATGTAAATATCCATTTCGACATTTGCTTTTAAGACTGAAGAAACCATGAACAAACCCATGACAAATTGGCCGGCCACGGGATTTGAACCTAGGACCTCCCGAATGAATCTGTATTATGGTTATTATTATTAAGCTATTATTAGTTTTATTATTAGGTTAATCTAACACTAGGCTATTTTTATTAATGGACTATTATTATTATTATTATTATTATTATTATTATTATTATTATTTTCAATGCCATAACCGTGATTTGAACCAGAATCTTCGGTTCTTCGTGCCGCTGCTCTTACCAATTGAGCTACAATGGCAACGTGCCGGTAAATCATTACATTCTCCAACTGACCAGCGGCAAGGAGAGCCAAAGGTCCTGGTTCAAATCCCGGCTATGGCATTTTTTTCAGTCTATCTCTACCTTTCCACCTTTTCCTACACACGGCCAGTGTGAAAGAATGGACTTTCAACTAATGTAATAATAATAAAAATCAGGTAAACTGATGTAACAAAGTGCCAGTATGATTTTGTTTATACAGTTATGACTGCAATTATGATATGCAGAATGTTTTTTTTTTTTTTAAATTGGTTTCCATTTTAAGCTCCAGATTTATTCATTAAGCAGGGCTTATTACGGAAGAACAAACGTCTAGTTTTTTTTTAAAATCAGATTAAAAACTTCCAGCATCAGTTGAACTGTGCAGATTTGTGATATCATGACAATCGCACACTCACATAAAAATACAAAAAAAAATTCAAATTGGCCAGTTTCGGGTTTTGGACCATTGAACTCCAGAATGTGAGGCCAAGACGTTACCATCTCGGCCACCTGGGTCAGTTTAACGGTCTAGTTGGATAAGCGCATGTAAACAATAGCGTTTTTTGTCATAGCTAACTGTATTTTAATTGCCAAAGCCTTATAAGATCACAGTAAAACAATTGACTTTGTTGTCATGATAACTGATTTGGATTTCATAAATTATTTCGAATACGTAGCCTATATTACCATAAAATAGGCAATAAATTGAGCATTACTCCGAAACAGGTCAACCGATTTTATTCAAAAACGTCTTCCCATGGACATTATAAATGTGTACACCAAGTTTCATAAAAATCCGGTAAAGTATAGGCCTATGAGTTACCGCGTCTTTAAAATAGACACTAAATTGGGTTTTACTCCGGTACCGGTCTACCGATTTGGTCCAATATCAGTAGACGTCATCCCATGTGCACTATAAATGGGTAGGCCTATACAAAGTTTCAGGAAAATCCAATAAAGCATATTTGAGTTATCGTGACTTCTTATATATTAACATAAAATGCACTAAATTGGGCATTATTCCGGTACTGGCCTACCGATTTGGTCGAATATCAACAGATGTCTTCCCATGGACATTATAAATGCGTATACGAAGTTTCATAAAAATCCGATAAAGCGTATTTGAGTTATTGCGCCTTTAAAATAGACACTAAATTGGGTTTTACTCCGGTACCGGTCTACAGATTGGGTTCAAATTCAACAGGGCACTTTTCATGGGCGTCATAAATGCGTATACCAAGTTTCATGGAAATCCGATACAGCGTATTTGAGCTATGGCCCCTTTCTAATATAATCTATTAAAATAGGCACTAAATTGGGCATTACTCCGGTTACGGTGAACCGATTTGGTTCAATATCAATAGGGTTATGGACATTATAAATGTGTTTTCCAAGTTTCATGAAAATCCGAAAATGTGTATTTGAGTTATGGTGCTTACAGACACACATACGGACAGACGGACGGACAGAAATTGTTTCGTCCCCCACACAATCTCATAAAGTACCATACTGGCACTTAATAATAATAATAATAATAATAATAATAATAATAATAATAATAATAATAATAAGAATAAGAATAATAAGAATAAGAATAAGAAGAATAATAATAATAATATGGTAGGCCTACTTGATGAGGTTGTGTGCGGGACGGGATAATGTCTGTCCGTCTGTCTGTACGCGCGATAACTCAAATACGCTTTGTCGGACTTTCATGAAACTTGGTATACGCATTTATAATGTCCATGGCAAGAAGCCTATTTATTCTGGACCAAATAGGTTGACCGGTACCGGAGTAAATGACTAATTAAAGGTCACATGCTTTTTAAATTGTAAATCATGACTATACTACAATGCCGCGTTGCTAATCATTGAGAGCCTTGACTCCAATGCAGTCACGTGTTTACTTCGTTGATCAAGTTGAAATACTGTTATATACAGAAGGTATATTACTGTGAAATAATTAGGCCTCCGTACATTACGCGGAGTTATTTGTCAGTGCATTTTGTGAAATTTTGACATATTTTAAGAATTTCTCATATCAGTGTATACAAGTATGAATTAAGGATAAGTATCAAACTTTAGACCTTTCTTCTTGATCGTATACAAAAATAACTTATTTTCTGTATATCATAATTGCAATTATGACAGTCTGCAGTAATAATGGGTGTCATTTTTAATCTCTTCGGAACAGAAGGGTTTCGCATTTGGGTGTGGCATAATTCTTTAGTGAAATAAACCTTAAATGCATAATGTATCTACGGGATACAGTATTGTGTCTTAAATTTGTAATAAAATTATGGGAAAGAAATCGGAAGAAAAATTCTATTCTCCTTTAAAATTACAGAATAAGGTGCAAGAAATAAACGATGGGCCTAATCATTGTGTCAACTGTTTTCTGTGCAGTCCGGCATGGGCTTGTATATTGTGTGAGAAATTGAGTCTCATGTATTAAAAAGTTAAAAATGTGTTCCAGGATTGAGACTTCATTGTTTCAACTAGTAAATATTTAACGCTTCTATAAAAATTATTTTTTATTAAGTGCCAGAATAATACTTTCTATGATTGCATAGTGGATGGGGAAAATGTCTGTCTCTCTGTCTGTACGCGCGATAACTCGAATAGGCCTATGCATAATCAGATTTTCATGAAACTTGGTATACGGCTACGCATTTATAAGGTCCATGGGACGAAGCCTATTGACTTCAGGTCAAATCGATTGACCCATACCGGAGTAACGCCCTATTAGGAGCCTAATTTCTGAAAATATTATTCATTAAATGCAAGTCAGTTCTCATGATAACAATATTGTTTACAGCGTTCATATACAGCTTTGGAAATTGCAACACAGGTAGCTTTAACAAATAACACTACCCACATATTCTTTCACATGTGCTTATCAAACTAGAACTTTGTTCTTCCGTAAGACCTGCTTAGTGAATCGATCTGGAGCTTAACTCGGAAATCGATTACAAAAATAACTTATTTTCTTCATATCATAATTGCAATTGACACTGATTAAACAAAAGCATTCTGGCACTTCGTTAGATCAGTTTACTTGATTTTATTATTATTATTATCATCATTATCATTATCATCATTGTCATTATCACTATTATTATCATCATCATTACCATTACCATTACCATTATTATTATTATTATTATTATTATTATTATTATTATTATTATTATTATCATTATTACACCTAGCATTGCACTTGGAAAAAGTGCAAGTTCCTTTTCCCCAGCGTGGAATTATGGTTTCCATGTCTGTGGATTTGGCAGACTCGGTGTCTCGGTGGCCGTGAGATTTCTGTCGCCATGAGCAGCTTCCAGAATAATAAATTTCGCTCGGCAAGTGTGCAAAATGTTCACAACTTAAAATAAAACATTATTTCCGTCAAGCAGATCTAAGCTATATTCAAAACAAACAGCTGAAGGGGAAAATTAAGTTGCTGGCTTTTTATTTACCAGAAGGCCATGAAATAGTGACGGGCTCTGTTTATACTGTTATTGTATCCTGGCTTGTGTTTATTTTAACTTATATTCAATTACTAGCAGGTGCCCGCGGCTTCGCCCACGGTAATTAATTCAAACATTAAAAATTAAGAGCATAATAATTACAACATTAGCCTATATTTACTAACACCTACACGCGAATCACGTGGAGTACATTCCACGATTAGAAAGCGCCGCCAGGAAAAAACGACCTCAGATTCGAGTCCCAGAAAACCCCTGCATAGTGAGTTCCGTCTAAATCGATCAATGTTTGCCCATTTAGGCTACATTCATTAACCCTCTTTTGTCTATGTTGAAAATTTCAGATGTCGAATCGACCAGGGTGGGCTTACAAAACTGACAAAATAATGAAATGTATTACTGAAAACTTACGCTTCGATAGCGCAAAAAAATCACGTTTTCTGCCAGTTTTTCGCTCATAATTCGCGAACGAAAGGTAAAATTAAAAATCCGGCTTTGAGGCGCATTCGGCCACCCTTCAGTCCATCTATGTTTAAATTTTCAGATCTCTGCGTATAGTAGATTTTGCTGGGCATCGCTTACAGTCAGACAGACAGACAGACAAACACTTCCTCCTATTAATATAGATAATGTTTATGGTATAAGGGGAAAATAGCAAATATGAGTCAACGACTATAGTCTTTGCAATTTTTACTGAGTTCTCTAGATGAGCCACGATGTGTACGGGGCAAAAGTAAACAACCTAATGTGAAAGTACAAAGCACAGTTCACAAGAGTTCGTTTTTGAGACTGTTTAGTCCATTACATGCGGTAAAGTAAATTGACCTTTCTTTTTTAGATTAAGAGCCAATGGTCCCGGGTTCGATTCCAAATGTTTTGTATATGTTTACAGTCTGTATTTTCTCGTCGCTGGACAAACCATTTCCTCGCGTGTTTTTTTAATGGTGACGTAAGTTCAGAAGGCCCTGGCTCGCAAAGATGTTGTTTAGGCTAAGTTAATACAAATTTTTAGAGGTTTTGACTATTACCTTTCTTACAATATGGAGTGTACTTCATCACACATTATGTAAATAAAAAGCACAACGAATTAACCAATCTATATATATATATGAATGTATGTGTGTGTGTGTGTGTCTGTCCTTTATGCATTACTACACCATTCATCCGATCGCCATGAAACTTTGGGAAGTTGTTGAGTGCATTCCCGGGAAGGTTTCTGGCATACTACATTTTTAATTTTTCCTTTCGTTCGTGAGTTATGAGTGAAAAACGGGCAAAAAACGTGTATTTTTTGCGTTTTCGAAGCATTAGTTTTCAGTAATACCATTCAATGTCAAATCAATTACAGTAGGCTTTGGCTATTTTTGTCATTCCTTGGACATAAAACTATCGCGATCGCTTGAATGTTGTAGCTCACGCTGATCGATTCACTTGTTTATAGGCCCTAATGTCAAGGCACGCAGACATATGAAATTTTCAACCTACACCGAAGAGGATTATTATTATTATTATTATTATTATTATTATTATTATTATTATTATTATTATTATTATAAAAGGGATAATCAATAGAGGCCTCAATATGGTCAAACGTTGTTCGATTTGGACGAAACTCACTATACAGGGGTTTTCTGGGCCAAGGACCTCGAATCTGAGGTCGCTTTTACCAGGCGACGCTATCTAATCGTGGTATGTAATTCACGTGATTTAGGTGTTAATAAATATAATGATTTAACTATTATGCTCTTAATTTTTAATTTTTGAAATAATTATCGCGGGCGATCGCTTGATTTTGTAAGTCCATCCTTGACGATTCATTTGTTTAGAATGTCAAGGCCCGCAGACGTATGAAATTTTCAACCTACACGGAAGAGGGATATTCAATATAGGCCTAAATATGGTCAAACATTGTTCGACTTGGACGAAACTCACTATGCAGGGGTTTTCTCGACCAGGGAACTCTAATCTGAGGTCGCTTTTACCAGGCGACACTATCTAATCGTGGTATGTAGTCTACGTGATTTAGGTGTTAATAAATATAATGATTTAACTATTATGCTCTTAATTTTTAATTTTTGAAATAATTATCGCGTGCGAAGCCGCGGGCACACGCTAGTTATGTTATAAAATATCTTGTATTTAGTAGCTTATGTCACTTGTTTTTTCAGAATAAACAAATCAACAATAAAAACAAACGAAATCTTATTTGCTAGATATACAAAACTGGAGTTCCTAAAATCTACAATTCTCAGATGATCAAATTAAACAGCTCGGCGGGCCGCGGGTTGAAAACCCATGGTCTAAATCTTTCAGAAATTTGCACACATACTGCTTGACCTTTTCAGTGAAGTTCTAGACTCAGTAATTATAGAATGTCCGCAGCGAACTGTGTTCATCGTCGTGAGATTTCTTAATCCGTGCAAGGGTTCCAGTTCGTTACCCCACAGAAGCACTGTTTAAGGTCAGATGAGTGGATCGAATAGACCGGGAGTAGCTATGTTTAATCTGGTAGCGTATTTTAACGCAATATAATGGTGTGTTGGTACCGCCCAGTAGTTAAAACATCTGAGCATCGTGAATTTTAATCACCATGGTGATGAAAGTCAAGTTATGAAATGCATGACTTGCTCATTTGTACAACCACTAGTAGGTGCCTGAGACTTCGCCTCTGATTATGATAAATGCAATTATGATATGCAGAAAATAAGTTTTTTGTGGATTTTCGAGTTAAGTTCCTGATTGATTCATTAAGCAGGGCTTACGGAAGAACAAAGGTCTGTTTTTTTTTTCGGATTAAAATTGCCCAGCATCAGCAGAACTATACATATTTCTGATATCTTGACAATCGCACACTCACATAAAAATACAACAAAAAATGTCGAATTGGCCGGCTTCGAGGATGAACCAGGGACCTCCACAACACGACTCCATCTTGGCCACCTCGCTCAGTTAACGGTCTACTTTGATAAGCGTGTGTGAAGGAATAGTTTTATTTGTCATAGCTAACTGTATTGCAATTTCCAAAGCCGTTTACGTACACTGTAAAATAATATGTTGTCATGATAACTGCTTTGCATTTGACATATTCTTTCTAATATATTACCGTAAAATAGGCACTAAATTGGCCATTACTCCGGTACCGGTCAACCGATTCGGTCCAATATCAATAGACTTCTTCCCATGGACGTTATAAATGCGTATACCAAGTTTTATGAAAATCCGATAAAGCGTATTTTAGTTATCGCGCGTACAGACACACAGACAGACTTACATTTTCCCGTCTCCCACACATTCCCTAAAGTACCATTCTGACACTTAATTTGATAAATAATTTATATTTATTGTAGCAAGAAACAAGTATGGGCCTAATCATTGTGTCATCATTCGCAGTCCGACTTGTTTTACATACTCGTATTGAGTAAGAAATTGAGTCTCGCTAAAAGGGTTAAAACGAATTTACATTAAGCGTATCACTTCTGTATCTGGTACCCTATGATCCCCAGGTGGGGCGAAGGTAATGGAGGTTTCATTACCTATACTAATTTTGATATGCTTATTTTCCGAGAGAGGGTAGAGGTACAGGGGGTAAGCTCATCGCCTCTCAACCCCCCTCAGGGGGTATTACTTGGACTAATACTAAGGTATTACTTGGACGTGAAAGGGCCGAGAAATTTTGTCCAGAGGCTCTAATTTAGGCTTGGAGTTCTTTTACGTGCCGTAAATCTACGACACGGGACCCTCCCTCCCGGAGGACTCCGTGCCCAGGATTTTTACGTCCTGAAAAATCCGTCGATCGCGGCCGGGTTTGATCCCGCGCCCTGCGGATCTAGAGACGGGCACGCTACCTCTAGACCACCGCGGCCGACAACCGTATCATTTAGAGCTGAATTTATACATTGGTATCTGTTTTTATACAATTTTTGAAACTACGAATATATAGGCTACGCCATTAGCAGTGAAAAAGTTTAGAAAAAAGAAGTTTATGTTACTTGGCATTGGGACAGACATAAAATAACATTAGTAAAACTGCTTTTAAATAAGAAAGAGTTTGCAAAACATTGGCCGTCAGAAAAACAGACCCGTTAACAGTGGAAACAGCTGTAGTTCTGTTCCGCTATGAGTTGGATCTCTTCATAAACAACATTAACCCAGACAGTGTGAATTAAGCATTTTAACGCAATGCTGCCAATGACGTCAGTGATTTCACCATGGCGACGTATTGCATTTCACGGGGCTTTTATGGTAAATATACAGAAATGGTCTGTCCCCATTGGCGTAGAGACAGGCCCGAGGAGAGGGAGGGGCAGCCGGGGTTGCAGCCCCGGGGCCCGGGCCCCAAAAGGGGGCCCCCTGAAGACCAGGTCTTATTTTCTGCTTTCTAAATTTACTCTAAAATAAAATTGGTTATAAGTCAACAAACAGCTTAAGTTATGTTTTATGTGTTTATTTTATCTGCATTGTCCTGTCGTATAACGGTGACTCGGAATTATCAGTTAATCTGAAACGGATTATCTTTAAGAAAAATTGCAATTTTGAAAAGTAGAAGCAGAACTCCTTTTGGACTCAACAGTAGGCCTCACTAACGTTTGGCATTTAAAATAATAATTTTCAAAAGATTAAACTGGTATATAGAGATAAAATTGTTCCTAATTAGAACATTTTAATGTATTTTTCCGTTTCCTTCCCGGCATCAGTTAACCGATTTGGTCCAAAATCAATAGGCTTCATCCAATGGGCGTTATAAATTATAGGCCTATACAAGTTTTATGAAAATCCGATAAAGCGCATTTGAGTTATCGCGCTTACAGACACACGGACAGACAGACAGTCCTGCCTACCAGACAATCTCATAAAGTACCGGTACCATTCTGGCACTTAATAATCATGTAATATTATTACATAATCTTTTTGTTGCATATATTATAAAGGGCGAGTTAGGTGTGAATTTAATATTTGATTGGGGCCCTTGCTTTCTTTCCACGGCCCTGCGTAGAGAAGGGGGGTCCATGGGTCCGGACCTACCCCGAAATCAAAACCTAAAATTTACTCAAGTTATTTAAGCTCTACTTGCTAAACTAGTAAATGTAGTTTGATGTTATGAATATAAAGTCCACCGAAGTTCAGTATGTAAGAACATTTTTATACACCTAACATATTTTAAAAATCATAATTTATCCTATGACAATGACAATGTTATAGGATAAATTATGATTTTTAAAATATGTTAGGTGGACTTTATATTCATAAAATCAAATTACACAGCTCAGGAGGAAGATGAAAATAATTGAAATATCGTAAACGTAGGCCTATTATTTCCATTATGTCATGTGTTATTTAACTTTTCTTAAAAATAGTAGGCTCTAGTAAGTGTTATAATTTAGGTAACGATTTTTTTGTTTAAGTTGGCAAGTCTTCGAGTATAGGCCTAGTAAACAAATTTGCTAAGTAATTTTTCAGTGCTAAAATAGCGTAAAATGTATTTTTCATTAGTCAATATTTAAAAAAAATTCCGGGGGTGAGGACACTGACTGTAGCATTTATGCTTAAACATAAACGTCACCGACGTGGATCGGAATCGAACCCGTGATCATGTGGCATCAGACAGCCAGAGCCTAACCAACTACAGTAGAACACCGCTTATCCAGATTAATTGTGACCAGACCCGATCCGGATGATATAATAAATCATGACAATAGTATTTATTTTAATGTTATTTACATTCAGCTACCCTCAGTTAAGGGTTGCCCTACGACAAAGCGTAATAGAAAAAAGAAATAATTTGCACCACAAAGAAGTGTTTACAAGCACTTACAATAAACATTAAGAAAAACTAACAATTACCACTAAGGCCTAAATCAAGAAAACTGAAACAACAAGAACAAAAACTAGAAGACAAAATATATAACAAATTGTTGTTTACATTTTGCACAGTACTGTACTTATATACAGTATCACATTGAATACAGTATATCGGTCAGAGTCAGTTTGTTTTGCTGACAAATTGAAGATTTTATCGGCTAAAAGTTTTCGTTCTATCAATATATATTCGACTTTTCTAAAATCCTGCGCGATTTTCATCTCCAAGAAACAATAATATTGTTATTATATTAATAATATAATCTTAAATATGTCTTGTGTTTCCAAGGAAATATATATGTTTATATGCTAAAGGAAGTTAAAACTGTTTTATATATATATGGATATTATAGCCTTCAATCCTCAGTCATCTGAAGGGCGTATAATCGATCCAACCGTAAGATTTTAGTCCCATGAGGATCAGCCGGAGGAGGTGAATGAGGCGAAGAGACGAATCTATGAACCCACCATTAAGTATTACAAGGATAAATACCATCTAACATCCATAACAGTGACAGGATTAATGATTGGAGCAAGTGGTACCATCCCAAAACTATTGTTTGACTTCTTCAAAAAATAAGGCCTGCACAAAGCCATTGGTGGCATTGAAAGGGTCTATTGCCATATTTCGCAATCATACCTGTGGACCATGACTTCTAATTTTAAGTTGTTATCTATATAATAATTGTTAAAGCTTCAATATGAATTTAATATGTTTTCTTTTACTGTTTACATATATATTTGTTGTTGGTACTCTGTCAATGGCAACCTGCAGGTGTTGCAGGAAGAAATAAAATAAATAAATAGGTTCAATTCTCGCTTCTGCAAAAGCTATTTGAATACGACCTAAAAGCGATCCGATTAATTGGCGATCCGGATAATTGGGGTTCTACCATATTCCATCCAGGTCGACTATCTTTGTACATAAATTTCACAATTCTCGAACACACGTTTTTTCAGTGCAGTTTCCGATAGCAGCAATTGCAGGAACTCATAAAATTAAATGCATTTGATTAGTTTATTACATCGCTATAAAACAATATAAGCTGTTTATCTTATTGTGGAACTATCAGTGTGTGTAGTAATTGTTTAATTTTATCAGATTGCCTCATCGTCGTAATAGGTTTAATACAATTTTCCTATAATGAATGTTATCTCGCCGAAGTATTCAATATCAGACATTACATTTCTCTTTCGCAATTTTTCGGCGATGAAGTACCGAAGATAAGTACGAGATGGTCTTGTGGTAATGCGATCAACGCAAGATCAAAGATGCCTATTTTTAATAGGATTAACTGCAAAATTAGGCATTACGAACTATATTCACTTAAACAGATGATCTTTCACTGTTGACTTGACACAGTAGTCCTTCCCCCTTAATCCTCCCCCTCCCCCGTCAGTCAGCATTCCTTTAACGACAATTGTTTGGAATAATCAAGTTTCTGTGAAAAACCCACCTCTGCTGTTCTGCTTTTCATTGAGGGATGTCCATTATAAGATTGTAAAAATTACAGAAGTTGAATTTTATTTTAAATGTACAAAATAGGCATTTTAGGCACTAAAATATTAAAATAGGCTCTAAAGGTCTAAATAGACATTTTAGGGCACTATAAAACTCTGTAAATGTAAGTGATTTATCATGAATAGTCCACATATTTAAAAAAATTAATGTTATTTCATAAGGAACCAAATAGGCATTTGCCTTAAAATTCCAGGTCTACTAATGAAGCATCACAAGGAACCTTATCATTTAGGCCCACTTAGTTTTCAGTAGGGTTCGGATGTTTATGACATGTCATATTTTTATTCTGACCTCCGTTCTCGCCGCAAAAACAAATTAAACAAGAATTGCACGATTGTGACAGTTTTTATTTTGCATATAAAGTCATAGTTTGGTCATTTTCATGGGCTTGGTCATATTTCGGTTATATTTGTAAACAACGTCATATTTCAGTTATAAATTCTTTTTAAAAAAACACAATTATGCAGTATGCAATATTTTTTCCGGAAAAGAGTCAGTAATATTTTGGTTTTACTGTAACTGAAATGTGAAGGGGCCAGGGGCGTATCCAAGATTTCTTTTCGGGAGGGGCTCAAAAGTTGATGATCTAAAAATCCCTGAAAAATGACCTTTAATATGACCTTAAATTTATGGAAATATGACATGAAAAATTGAAAATATGAGTTAAGATTTCTGAATACAGATTTTAAAACAGGAATATACACTAGTATATTAAAAATTCCTTTAGGCAGGCCTACAGGCGGAGGTAGATTTCGAAGTGCTTTTGGTTTAATTTATTGTCGCTGCATAGCCTTCTTTAGTAGTAGCATAGTCTTCCTTAGCCTTGGCATGGTAAACCTGCAGTAATAAGAACTGAATTCGGTAAAGAGGAAGAGCCTACAATCATTTGTTTTGACAACAAGAATAGGATATAATATTCTGGGAGGCCGTGCGCAAGATCAGCAATGAATAAAATTAGCAAAGCCGCTAAACAAGACAAAATTATGATATTATAATAATTCTTTTAAGTGTTATTATTTTCAAACATTAAAATCTTGCGTAATATGAGAGCTATCAAGAAACTATTTATTGATTTGTAGAGTACTCATCAAGAGCTTTTCAACGATACCCCACAAGACGTGGTTTCAAAAGTTTCGAATTTTCATCCCCCACCCCCACCTCCACCCCCACCCTCACTCGAACCCCCGAATCGTTGGTGTCACTGTGAACTCCATAGGGAGTACTCTAATTTATTCAAACAAAGTTTCCCTCTATACTTCATAGGGGCCGAGATATACATTTTTAAAAATTTCAACCCCCTCCCCCGACCACCCCCTTGGGCCAATTTTGCCCATTAACGAACTTGTCCGAACTATTGGGCCTAGAAATAACATAATAAAATTTGGTTCAAATATCTTCAAAATTACGGCCGCTATCGTGTAAAGATATATATAAATATATATATATATAAATATATATATATAAATATATATATATATAAATATCACAAAATTTTTTTTTGAACGGGCGGTGGTTTCGTACTTAGGGGAGCATGAAACGTAAAGATATGAAAGAATTTTTCGAAAATCATAAAGTGGTATCCATTGCAATAGGTAGAATTTTCTTCGAAAATCTACCTAATTAATAATAATAAACAAAGGGCAAGATTTAAGTATTTTATATTACTACTTTTATTATTTTATTTTATTGTTATGTTTTATATTATTGTTATGAGAAATTAAAGTGGCCTTATGTGCAACATATTAGCATTACTTAACTTTTCGGCCCCCCTCTGAATAAGAATTACCTCTCCCTCCTTAAAGCTGTAAATCACCTGTAAAATTGTTAAAAAGTGATTATCTGATTGAATTAATGTGAGATAATTTAGTATCATTAAAAGTTTTAAATTTGAACATTTATTTTTAGAAAATACGTTCTTTTATGAGGTCATATTTAGTGATTTTTAAGGTTATATTTGCAGTCATATTTTCAACTTTTTAAGGTCATAAACATCCGAGCCCTAGTAATCAGTATACTTAATCAGATTCTGTTATCTCAGCACAGTATATTAATCTTTTCCAATTCATCTTGTACAACTACGCCCTCTATTGGGTTTTCGTTACTTTATCAATTCTTGTTTATGAATATAGATAGCGGCACCTGTATTAAGTTTGCCAAAGTCGTACTGTAGAATTAGTAAATGATTTAGTATTCCTGGCAGAGCTAAGACATCGGCATTTTCTTCCACTCAAACGCGTTATAAAAATCTGATGTGACACTCACATAACTTCCCCTGCACAAATAAAAGTTTCCTTCTTAATATAATATATATGTATGACATTCTCTTTATGTAAATTGGTTATAAAAATGAAGAGAAAATCTTATTAATGCACTCATGTAACTTTCTTTATCCTAAGCATGGACAATGTTTTTTATTCTTTTATCTAATGCCCGGTTTCTACAAACTTCTGAATTACCTATGGGTAAATTATCCATGGACAAATTAGTTCCATTTCACCCACAATGATATAATGAGGAAGGCCTTGGAGTTGTTCAGTTAATTTAATTCAGAAGGCTTTGATTCTCATTGTTTAAATTATTATTGATCCTACAAAGAGGTTAAATTTTATCCAGCCATCCATGAAAGGAAAAATTAACCCGACGATTTACCCTTGGAAAGATCTAGCCCGAGTTTGTAGGAACATTTTTTCCGTCATTTTCATATTTACCCAGAGGACGTTTATCTAGAAACTCGCCACCAAAACGTTACCTGCTTTACCAATAGTCTAATCATTCTTTTTAGTTAAATGGTAGATATAAATTTCTTTGCAGAATATTTAGGACCCTCTGAATACCAAGAGGCTAATTTTTTTAAACTATGTGGGATGAAATTTTAAATATTCATTGGAATTGACAAAGAATTTACAAATAATTCAGGAATAGTGCCTCTGGCACCTACCGTAAGCCTTATCATTCGGAGGCTGTATTATATGTAGAATTAAAATAATTTACAGTTATTCTAAAGTCTGGCCTTTGTAAGAAGGAAACCTGAAATAAACAAAAACCAGTATGTCTGTCTCACTTTAGCACATTACTCATATGACTAAAGAGTGAGATAGATATACTGGTTTTTGTTTACTTCAGGTTTCCTTCTTAGCTCGTCTCGGGTATAGTAAAATCATGCTTAGTAGACATTTCTCACCTTTTTTTCGATGAGAGAATTGCTGGTCTTCTGGTGTTCAGTGGCCTCGGTTTGCACCAAGACCGCTCTTCACCTCTAAAAAGAGGCCCCTATCTATGCTCCTTTCTAAATACTGCTTTCGTTAATACCTTGAGGTGTCCAGCAGCATTAGGAATGAAGCATACACTGACCACACTTCAAAATTCCATGCCGAAGCACAGAATTATGAAGTGGAGGTCTGAATCTTAGTGTTGTCTTCCTCAGCATGTTCTTGATTTAGGAAAGTTTTTTCCTTTATGTCACAATCACTAAATAAAAACACAATCACCATCTTCTAGTCTTCTTGTTTTCTTGATATAGGAAAGTTTGTACACACGTCACTATTTATACCGATGAACACCGAGAAAGTAAAGTTCGATATCAATGCTGGGTACTCCATGATGGCTTCGGCAACATCTGCAATTAGAGAAAGCTCTATATATATAAAAGGCTTTGTCCTGACTGACTGAATGAATGACTGACTGACTGATTGACTGAATGACAGGAATCAACGTACAGCCTAAACTATAACAGGTAGAGACTTGGAATTTTGACAGTACCTTCGTTTCATAATGTAGGTGCTCACTAAGAAAGGATTTTGAAAAATTCTGATTCTAAATGCCAAAAATTAAATGTTTTTGAAAATACTTAATCCCTTTTTACATAGAATTATCCATTCCAAATCACCGAATATATTGTTGCCAAATGGTATCAGGTGGGCTTGGAAAAATACAAATGAAATGCACTTTTGACAAATAAGAGAAGTTATCAAAATAATTCATGTTATAAATAAATATTACAGAATGAAATCCACTAAAATAATGGAATCACATAACTTTCTCTACCCTGGACATAGAGAAAACAAAACGAGGTATGGTAATGTGTATATTATTATATTATATCGCAGGTTTTTGGAGAGAAAAGTATGAAAGTGATAATGCTTTATGGTAACATAAGAGTGGGAAATTTCCCGCCTCGATATTACAATTTTATGTTACAGGAATTTCTGTTTCTTCTTATTTAAACCTCTACCAGGCTTGCTGTGCACTGTACAAACGATGGGATGCAAAATTCTAGATCCTCTATGAGCCATAAATAACTATATCAAGCGTTTCCTGAGGGAATAGTTTGAGTGTAATAAGTCGTTCTTCCTATTTCAAATTATAAATGCCTATATAAGGACCTAGAATTTAAAATTGAAAATCCTTCATAAGCTAATTTCCAATTACAAAATACAAAACCCGGGCGACGCCGGGTCTTTTAAGCTAGTATTTTGTATATACCAACTGTAAATTCAAAGCAAAAGAGATACACTGAGGGATATATTTAATCATAATCATATTCACTGAGACCTTTAGATATAGTACAGTTGGCCAGGGCATAGATTAAGATAATTAATCAACAAGACATAAACTCAAATAGTGCTAAGTCTAAATTAAAAACTCTTCAAGATTATACAGAGGATTGCAAATAAGCATATTTTTCAATGTTGTCCTAAATTAATTAACAGAAGCATTTACAATTCTTTCAGGAAGTGCATTGATGAGTCTAATATCCACATAATTGAAACTTGTAGCAGTCTTGGACGGTCTGTGTATGGGGAGATCCAGCAGATGAGCATTTCTAGTTGGATATGAGTGAATAGATTATCTGATAACCTCAGAATTATAATTTAGTTTCATGTTCAGAAGTAATTCAAAGATGTAAAGATTAAAAACTGTTATAATTCGTAATTGCTTAAATTTTGGTATACAGTGGGCAGTACTTTCAGCACCTTTAAAGACGCGCACAGCTCTTTTTTGAATTAGATAACCAGTAATCATTCAGTCCCTCTCCCCTCTAAAAAATAATGATTTGGTATTTTGTTGGTTTGTTGAAATTAAGTAGGCCTATCTAACGAGATGTGCACAGAAAATGAGTTATTTCTGTAATCGATTTCCGAGTTAAGCTCCAGATCGATTCACTAAGAAGGGCTTACGGAAAAACAGAGGTCTAAAGTTTGATCATCATATGCGAAGGAATATTTGGGTAGTGTTATTTGTCAAAGCTTACTGTATTGCAACTTCCAAAGCCGTATATGAACACTGTGAAACAACATGTTGTCATGAGAACTGATTTGCATTTGTTAAATTCTGTCTAATATATTGCCATAAAATAGGCACTACATTGGGCATTACTCCGGTACCAATCAACCGATTTGGTTCAAAATCAACAGGCTTTGTCTCATGAACGTTATAAAAGCGTGTGCAAACTTTCATGAAAATACAATAAAGCGTGTTTGAGTTATTGTGCGTACAGACACACGGACAGACATTTCCCGTCCACTACACATAGGCGTACCGAGGGGGGGGGGGGGTTTGGGGGTTTGAACCCCCCCCCCCATTGATTAAAAAAAGGAAAATTGTATAATTTTTTTAAGTCTGCCCATAAATTACTTAATACAAGTATAAAGCGTGGGAATCTTAAAACTCGCTATTTTGCGCCTTAATTTTTAAAATTTTCCGGGGAAGGACCCCAGGTATTCCATACCCCCCAGACCCCGTGGATGTTATAACCCCCCCCCATATGGTTGGCCTGGTTACGCCTATGCCACTACACATTCTCATAAAGTACCATTCTATTCTGGAAATTAATCAGAATAATTACGTATATGGTAATTTCACTAGAAGTATGATTTTTTCAGGTAGGTTGTATGATCTAATTGCCGTGAGCTCATAACCTAAGCGGAGAATTACCATTTAACTACTACAGAAGGTAGAAATGTCGGCGAAGTGATTATTGTTTAATGTGTCTGGGAATTATGTACGGCTTCATTGTATCGTTACACAACCTGCTAATTACAATGAAAGTAAGAGTAGGTTATAAACCAGATTGCATTCCACTAGCTGCATGCCACACACTCGAGATTCCATTATCTTCGTCTAGATGTGTTATCTGAGTTGATTAATGAAAACCATGTTACATGTTGTGAAAAATTAAGTAATAGACCCACTATATTTTTATTTCCTATACCGGTAAGAATGGTACTGTATGTAATAGACCCACTATATTTTTATTTCCTATACCGGTAAGAATGGTACTGTATGGACCAATGATTTATGGCCGGTTTCTATAAACTCGCGAATTACCTATGAGTAAATTACCCAATGGACAGAATTTACACAAGAAACCACACAAACACAAATAATTTAAAGATAGCAATCACTTACACTTGTGGCGAGTTTCTAGATAAATGTCCTGTGGGTAAATATGAAAATGACAGAAAAAATGTTCCTACAAACTCGGGCTAGATCTTTCCAAGGGTAAATCGTCGGGTTAATTTATCCTTTCATGGATGGCTGGATAAAATTTAACCTTTTTGTAGGATCAGTAATAATTTAAACAATGAGAATCAAAGCCTTCTGAATTAAATTAACTGTACAACTCCAAGGCCTTGCTCATTATATCATTGTGGGTGAAATGGAACTAATTTGCCCAATGATAATTATTACCCATAGGTAATTCACAAGTTTGTAGAAACCGGGCATTAATGATATAGGCTACTTGAAATGGAATGTCGTTCCGGAAGATATTTTCCCCTTCAGCCTTTTCATAAAATATGGGAATTTTTCCCTAAAAAGAGAGATGTCATAAAACCAGTGTAATCGGATTTTTAAAACAATTGCCTATACTGTAGCCAACCCGGTTAACACAATCTCCACGACCTTAAATATCGAAGTGCTTTGACTATTGGGCTCCAAAATACAGCTATTTATATTTTAATATGAAACATCTACTCTTATACAATTCAACGGCCCTAAATAGCGTGCTTGCTCGCCCGCTTCGTGAGACATCGGGTATACTCGGCGATGTTCGTCTCTCGCAGTGTAAACTTTCATGACGACTACAAAATTAGGAAGGAAACCCGTTTCTTTATTATATAAGGCCTAAGTGAAATGAACACAATGAACAAATATTCTAATTTTATTTTTACTTACAATTTTCATAGCTCTGAACCACAAACATTTTTAATAATCTACCAGTGTAATTTTCTTAAAAATCCTGGAGTCAATTAATAATGGCGGGCGAAGCCGGGGGCAACAGCTGTAAAATATTGTTGGTTTTATCTCTTGAAATATCGCTGATAATAATAATCCAAACAAACCATTCCTTCCCTTGAAACATTATATGATTTCTGAAATTTACACTGAATTGATCAAATAAAATTCACATCATATTCATGTCAATAAACAGCTGAGAAACAATATGTATTATGTGTTCACAGGTTCTTTGGAACTGCATAATCGATTCTGATATAGTTTTCCCAGGGGGCGCTTTCATGTCGTGGAATGTACTCTAAACCAGGAATTTTAGCTGTTTGATTAATTATTAATGGCTTAGTTTATGAATGATTCGCGTGCAAGTGTTAATAAATATAATGCTTTAATAATGATTATACTCTTAATTTTTAATTTTTAAAAGAATTATCGTGGCGAAGCCACGGGCACCTCCTAGTAAAATACATTCCATAGCTTAGTGCTCAATTAATGTATGCTATAGAAGATAATCAATTTGCATTAACATATTTCCTTTAAAAAAAAATACTTCCCAAAACTAGCGATTTCCCTTGAAAAATAAAATTTCGTTCAATAAATGTTTCCTTTAAAAACGAAAATTTCGAGAGAAAGAAAAAAAACAGAAAATGACGTGTTTTTCGCGAGTGTAAAACAAAATTTAGGCTTAGAAGTGTTTGAAGCAAAAGGTAATAACTACACTTCGTGGATCCGCCACTCACGAAAACTAGACAGGTCTATCTGTAATTTATTCAGATTTGGCATCGTTCTCTTAAGTTACCAACCTAAGCCTTTTCGTAAAATATGGGAATTTTCCCTCAAAGAGAGATGTCATAAAACCAGTGTAATCAGGTAGTCAAATAAAAGTTTAAAACCTCAAATTCACTGAATACTAAGGAATTATATGTATCTGAAGTTGTTTCATGTGCAAAATCTGTCGATCACGTATTTATTATGTTGCAGTTTTAAGTAGTCAAGAGTAATCAGCTATGTCCTTTTTTATTTGAGAAAATATATGTCTTAAGGTACAATTTGGCATAAGATTAACTTCAAAAAGTAGGCCTATGTGTGGTTAATTACTATGTAAAATAGCAAACAATGACATTTTGTCCCACCCGTAATGGTGATAGTTTCGTTAAATTATTATTGTAAGCGTTAAATAAATGTTCTGACAATCTTGAAACAGTTTATAATTTTTATTTCATCCCTCATACCTTCATTAATAATAACATTAAGTCTCTAACAGTAATAGCAGAAAAGCAAATGAACTGCCAAATTATGTTCCACCCGTAACAGATTTTGAAAAATAAGTTTTAAATATTTAAAATCAATTTTAAATCATGTTTTCCATGTAGTATGGAGGAGAAGGCATACTAAATTTCACAGAATGGGAAGAAGAGTTCTAGTGGTGGTTAAGAAAATATTTGAATGTAAGAGAGATGAAAATGGGAACTGGAGAAAACTGCATAACGATGAGCTTCATAACCTGTACACTTCACCGGATATAGTAAGGGTAATTAAATCACGGAGGATGAAATAGGCTGAACACGTTGCACGCATGGGGGACGAAAGACATATCTCAATCATATTGACTGGGAAACCAGAAGGTAATAGACCACTAGGAATACCAAGACAGCGGTGGGAGGACAATATTAGGATAGATTTAAGAGAAGTAGGATTTGCGAGGGATGATTGGATGGAGTTAGCACAGAACAGGGTTGAATGGCGGGCTCAGGTAGGCGCAGCAACGAACCTCCGGGTTCCATAATATAGATAATATTCCTTTAGCTTGCTGAGGAATTATCTATTGCAGCGTTTCTCAACCTATGGTCCACGGACCACTGGTGGTCCGCGAAGATGGTGCAGATGGTCCGCAGACATAATTTAAAAATATCATAAAGCAAGTGGAAAGTACAGAAGTAAAATTTTTTCACATATTTCGTTATAATGACCTATAATTAATACTCTAAATCAGGTATGGGCAACCTTTGGAAAGATGAGGGCTAAACTTTACGATATTTATGAAGTCGCGGGCCGTAGATAATAGGTAGTTGTGAAAAAATAATCATGATACGGTTTTTTATGTTCATAAAGTATAATGTCAAAGATACCTGAATGAGAACAATATCGAACTGATTAGGTGTTTACTTACAATCAGAAGAAATTAATGAGAAGCTTGAGCTTTAACCTGAGAAACAAGATAATCAATGTTGGCATAAATCCCACTAATACACAAGCGCAGAGTGTTTTCCAAATTTTCATCTGTAAGGCTGGTTCGATACTTTGATTTAGGCCTATTGCAGCATTTTTTTTATTGCTGACCGGAAGGAACACCCTCGTAGTTCAGGCTTTTGTTTCCCCCCTCTCACTCTCTTGTTGGCGAGAACCGAAAATATTTACTTCTTCGAGCGCGATTTTAAAATGTTCCGCGGGCCGGATCAAAACTCGGGGTGGACCACATCCGGCCCACGGGCCGGACGTTGCCCATATATGCTCTAAATATTAAAAATATGGATTAAAATTGATGTAAAATTAGGGGTGCGTAAAATTTTTTGACATTTTAGAGGTCTTGGGTTCAAAAAGGTTGAGAAACGCTATTATATTGCCATTGAGTAAGTATTTCTATTAACTATCGAATTAAATGTGTCCGTATGTGCAACGTATTAGCATGTCTCAGTATTTCAGCCCCCTCAATCCCCCCCTCTGAATACGCCCCTGCTTCCGGTCCCAGTTAGTTCTACTGTATGCTCTTTTCTACACGTTTCACATGTGAACTGAAATGGATGTTTTAACGTACGGTAAAGTTCTTGCAGTGAGAATTGCAGTTTTCTCTTGTTTTCCTGCTGAGCGGAACGAGTGATAGAAACATTAGAGTGACGTTTTGGGTCTTCTTATCAAACTAGGGGTGTACTAAACACAAATGCCATTCACCTATAAAGAATAAACGTAGGTCTAATTCTGTTATATTATTACTAGCATGTGCCCGCGGCTTCGCCCGCGATAATTATTTCAAAAATTAAAAATCAAGAGCATAATAGTTATATCATTATATTTATTAACTCCTAAATCACGTGGACTACATACCACGATTAGATAGTATCGTCTGGTAAAAGCGTCCTCAGATTCGAGGTCCTTGGCCCAGAAAACCCCTGTACAGTGAGTTTCGTCCAAATCGAACAACGTTTGACCATATTTAGGCCTATGTTGATTATCCCACTTATAATAATAAGAAGAATAATCCTCTTCGGGATTAGGTTGAAAATTTCATATGTATGCGTGCCTTGACATTAAAAACAAATGAATCGACCAGCGTGAGCTACAACATTCAAGCGATCGCGAAAGTTTCATTTCCAAGGTTTGACAAAAATAGCCAAAGCCAGCAGTAATTGATTTGACATTGAAATATATTACGCTTCGGAAACGCAAAAAATGCACGTTTTCTGCCCGTTTTTCACTCATTTTTGGCATTTAGAATCAGAATTTTCAAAATCCTTTCTTAGTGAGCATCTACATTAGGAAACGAAGGCACTGTCCAAATTCCAAGTCTCTACCTGTTATAGTTTAGGCTGTACGTTGATTCCTGTCATTCAGTCAGTCAGTCATTCATTCAGTCAGTCAGGACAAAGCCTTTTATATATATAGAGATTTATTATTTATTGAATTTCCCAAAAAAAACTGAACCCTATTTTACCAGCTGGCATATTAGGGTTATAAAGAGTAAAATAAAGTGTTCTCTATACAGGCCATGGAGGCCCAAAGGGTTCCAGGAGGTTGAGGATCCCAGATTTTGGACATTCGGCACATGAAGGTGGTAAGGTTGTAAGCTTTACGCACCGGCTCCCTTTACCCCGAGGGTTGCTCCCGGTACTCATTCCTGTTAGAGCCTGAGTCGACCCCAGGGCCATAGTGCCACCAGAAGGATTAGGCCAATTGAAAAATCTCAACGACCTCATCGGGAATCGAACCCGCGACCTTCCGGTGTGTAGCGCAGCGCCTCTACCCACTTAAAATAACACTAATTAAAGCGGGTCTATTTCATATACTGTATTACCCTTGATTT
The DNA here is from genome assembly GCA_964059195.1 of Ectobius pallidus. Taxonomy (NCBI): domain Eukaryota; kingdom Metazoa; phylum Arthropoda; class Insecta; order Blattodea; family Ectobiidae; genus Ectobius; species Ectobius pallidus. The sequence continues at coordinate 19,161,451 of CAXKWD010000002.1, read as the reverse complement.
TATTTTATTTGCACCATTTATGATATATTTTCTTGACATAGAAAATCCAAATCTATTGGATAATTGAAGCAATTATTATTTATTCAGTTAATGTATGTGATGCTATAAGGAGAATAATATATGAAAAATTCGGTGTGATCCCTAACCTGGAGGTTCATACTTTTTAATGGTACATCATGAAAATACAAAGTATCAGCAGACATAAACGCACACACAGACATGTGTCTGAAAATATAATTTTTGGATTCAGGGATTCTCAAAACCTGTATTTATGCTGAAAAATTAAAATAATAGTCTTGAGTCCAGGGCCCGGATTCTGATGACCTAAAATTGTTTGAAAAATGACCTATAAAATGACCCTAAATTTGAGAGAAAATAACTTAACAATTATAAAAAATGACCTAAACACTGATATTTTATTTATGAATAAAAAATTATTATTGTACACACAAAGTTATAGACTAGTTTAAACATAATTGTAAAAACTGTAAATAATTGTACTGTTGTCAATGTTCTTTTCTCACGGAAATGTATACTGGCACTAAGGCACTGGTAAGTCAAAATTCCGCACATCCTTTTGTGGTCTGCTGGATTATATTGTTGTTTATTGAGGGTAAACACTAGTTTGCACTCTCAAATCCAAGCAGGTGGCAGACTCTGGTGCCAAGTCAATCTAATAACAATAGTAATGTAATACAAAATTTTGGCGTTTCTTTGATTCTCACTTCCGACTGACACACGTCAACACTTTAACGCCAAATTTTTCCCTCTTGCATTAAACTAACAGCACCGCTAGCGTCAAAAAAAAAAAAGTTAATGCACTCAATGTAAATACATGGAAATGACTAAATAAGCAAGCAAATTACAAGAAAATGACAAAATAATGACCTAAAATTGAAATAAATGCCCTAAAAATATAAAATTGCATAAGATGACAAAAAATGACCTAATAAAAATGCATTTCTATAATCTAGAGGCCATGATTATGATTTATCTACAAGTTGGCAATGTCTATGCAGCATCAATAAAAAGAAGACATGTCATTAGAATCCGGGCCCTGGTCATGACTTTTGCGGTAATCCTCGAATTAATTACGGCAACGAGAGAATGCAAAAAAAAATGTGTACAGTACATCCCTGATAAAGTCGGTAAGTTATCAGTGGACAGACAGGTTGCCTATCAGAGTGGCATTAGTGCGGGCCACCTACATTAGCCTGACAGCGCGTGCGAGCGGCGGAGGTTTTAGTGCAGCACTTACAGGTATTGTAAAGGTACAGTGTCATACTTTGTATTATAGTGTTTTTGTGATTGCAGTTTTAAATAAGAAAGCCTCAATTTAATGTGGGTGATTTCTTTTTACGAGAGTCATTTCAAAAGTTCTGCACACTGTAAGATACAATTAAAGAAAATAATTTATTTTACAAAATACCTTTACAGGCCTTCAATATAATCTTCATTCTTGATTATGACAGCTTCCCAATTTTTTTATTCTGGATAGGGCACCTTCATTGTTGATATATCTGATTACTCAGGTCACCTCAAGGGAAGCTTCATCAATTGTAATAAAACGTTTTCCACTGAGCGGTTCCTTCAATTTGAGAAACAAATGAAGTCTGGTGGGCTCAAATCAGGAGTGTATGATGGGTGGGAAAGTCTTTCCCATCCATAGACTTGGAAAATGTTTTGTTACAATTGATGAAGCTTCAAGTGAGGTGACCTGAGTAATCAGACAGCTCAACAATGAAGGTGCCCTATCCGGAATAAAAAAAATTGCCAAAACGTTGGGAAGCTGACATAAGCAAAAATGAAGATTATATTGAAGGCCTGTGAAGGTATTTTGCAAAATAAATTATTTTCTTCCGTTCTATCTTACAGTGTGCAGAACTTTTGAAATGATCCTCGTAATTTACACTGCCTTGTGATATTTTTCAAATTGAAAGGGTCAATCATGCATTACACTCATCATTCATCATGATCTAAGCCAGTGGTCTAATGGCGTGTGTCCATATGATTTTTATATAAAAAATAACTTTTTGAAAATATAGGGAAAACCCCGTGACAATTAAAGAAAAAGGGGGACAAAAACTTCATCAACAAAATTTAGTGAAAAATTAAACTTGATTTTGTCTCATACTTACAAATTATCTAGGATGAAATGGTGAGGATGATTCATGGTATGTAAATATCCAATTCTGCATTTGCCTTTACGACTGGGAAAACCATGAAAAACCCCTTGTCAAATTGGCCGGCCACGGGATTTGAACCTGAGACCTCCCGAATAAGACGTTATCATCTCGGACACCTTTCTCCTCAGGTAAACATCAAAATCGTTTGTTCAACACCATTTAATATCCCAACACAATTCTACATTAAACTCCAGATATAAAGCAGACATTTAACACCAGGGGAAACAGGCGTTTTTGTTAAGTATCGCATCTTCAACATATAGCAGCATCTTTACGTATTTCAAAGATATATGATACAGATTTTTATTTTCTTTATTTATAAACAACTAGCTTAAAAAGGCCCGGCGTCGCCCGGGTTTTTTATTTCATAATTGGAAATTATCTTATGAAGGACTTTCGATTTTTAAATTCTAGGTCCTAATATAGGTATTTATAATTTGAAATAGGAAGAACGATTTATCACACTCAAACTATTTCCTCAGAAAACGCTTGGTATAGCTTTTTATGGCTCATAGAGGATGTAGAATTTTGCATACCATCGCTTGTACACATCAAGCCTGGTAGGGGTTCAAATAAGAAGAAACATAAATTCCGGTAACACAAAATTGTATTGTCTTTGCGGAATATTTTATTTCTCACTCTCATGTTACCATAAAACCGTTTTGGGGATGAAATTAAACAGAAATGTAATATCACTTTCATACTTCTCTCTCCAAAAACCTGCGATATAATAATATACACATTACCATACCTCGTATTGTGTTCTCTATGTCCAGGGTAGAGAGAGTTACGTGACTGCATTATTTTCGTGGATTTCATTCTTTAATATTGATTTATAACATGGATTATATTGATAGTTCGTTATTTGTCAAGTCTCGTTTCATTTATTTCCAAAGCCTTATGTGAAGACTGCCAACAATACTGTTGTCAAGTGAACTGTGATTTGGATTTGATAATTCTGTGTAAAAAGGGATTAAGTATTCTCAAAAACATTTAATTTTTGGCATTTACAATCAAAACTTTTCAAAATCCTTTTTTAGTGAGCACCTACATTATGAAACGAAGGTACTGTCAAAATTCCAAGTCTCTACCTGTTATAGTTTAGGCTCTACGTTGATTCTCTGTCAGTCAGGACAAAGCCTTTTATATATAGAGAGAAGAGATATAATGAACATTTGGTATCATTATGAGCAAAATTATTTGTTTAACATCTGATGTGAAACACATAGCTTCCTCTGCCGAAATAAAAGTTTTGCCTCTTAAATACATTATGTAGGCCTATGACATTCTCTTTAGCATATGCAAGTTTGTTGCAAAAATGAAGAGAATGTCGTTACCACATCGTATCGCATCCCCGAAGGATACATAACCCAAATAAAATCTTATTAATGCACTCACATAACTTTCTTTGCTCTAAGCATGGCCAACAATACATCTTTCTCACTTCATGTTCTGTTATAGAATAGGAGGCCGTGAAAGAACGGGTATTCAGTTGTTTCAAACCTGATGCAAAGCTTCATCGTTCACCAGGCAAGACTGAGTTTCCCCGAAAACAGGGATGGCTCATAACTACCCTTCAGAGAATTTTAAAATGTTTCAAATAAAAGATTTTATATTGGTTTTAATTTATATAAATTTCAATCTTTTTTTTATCTGTCCCATAAGACGATTTTCGGGGCCTTTTTTTTATGATTCAACTATCGTCTTATCTACCGAAATATATGGCAATTCAATTTCAATACATTTTGTTAATAAAAAGTCACGAAGGAATTTATCGGCGATTTCCACGCCACTCGTGGCATTATCTATGATAAATACGTGGTACTATGCACATTGCATGTGACAGCCGGGATGACTGATGTCTACGATAAGATAAAACATTCACCTCTGCTATTAAGTATGCAAATAACGACTATATTATCTGAAAATGCATAGAAGCTGGAAAGAAAGCTGTTTTCTTTTGTACTGTAGAAGATTTTTTCATTAATCTATTACAGTCAACCCTCGATATAATGCCACCATCCGTTCTCTAACATTTAATGGCACAAAGCGAGGGTGGCACTAAAACGAAATTTAATTTTTAAAATAAAAACGGCATAATACAGTGCTGTATTAATTTATTGCACGGTATTAGAAAGGAAAATTAAATAAAAGACAAATAGAGTACTTTAGCACAAAATAAAATACTGTAAAGTAAATCAATTATTACAGTATATGTCCAGTGGCTACAGTACACAAAGGGGTTGAAAACCATGTGGGTCCATGTAAGTGATTAACTGTAACTGGTTAACTGCAGTGTAGTGTAATGAAGTGAAAGTTTGAAATGTCTCATTGTATGAAGGTTTTTTTCTAACTGCTCCACCCTCACGCAGGTTGTCTGTCCGACTTCTTAATATAGCGTCATTGCACCGCACTACATTTACACACACTTCTTGGAAAACAGTACAGTATGTTTCTTAAATAATCTTCATAACATTCACGTCAGTTTTAAAAGAATTATGCAACTGAAAAAAATCACTGCAAGATAAATGTTGTAAAAAATCTTGTCTTATATTCACTGGTACTAAATGAATTGACACTGTAACGAGGTTTCTTGTGTATTTTATATGGGAGAAGATCCATTCACTTGCATTTATTGGCTCAGTGTGAGGTGACACTGTAAATAGGAGCATTATATTGAGGGTTGACTGCATAGGCGTAACGAGGGGGGGGTTTTGGGGGTTTGAACCCCCCCCCCCATTGATTAAAAAAAGGAAAATTGTATAATTTTTTTAAGTCTGCCCATAAATTACTTAATACAAGTATAAAGTGTGGGAAGCTTAAAACTCGTTATTTTGCGTGTTAATTTTAAAAATTTTCCGGGGATGGACCCCGGAAGCTTAAAACTCGTTATTTTGCGTCTTGATTTTTTAAATTTTCCGGGGGAGGACCCCCAGAAGCTTAAAACTCGTTATTTTACATCTTAATTTTTAAAATTTTCCGGGGGAGGACCCCCGGACCCCCCTCTCCCTGGGGGATATTCCATACCCCCCAGACCCTGCGGATGTTATAACCCCCCCCATATGGTCGGCCTGGTTACGCCTATGGTTGACTGTATTATTAATCCTTCTGACACTGTTCATTTAAAATGGTATCAGTGGCTGTAGGGTATCTGGCGTAAGCCATGCAATTTTCTTTATATTTGCCACTTCATAATCATTTCTGTTATCCCGACTATTTGATTGAAATAATATTCTTTAAATTGAGATCCGCCAATGTAGCCTACAGTCGAGTACACAGAATGACTATAGGAAGATTACATGAATCCGATATCGAAAGAAAAATTACTAGAAAGTTATAAACTAAAATGCATAATAATTGGGGTATCTAGCACACCAGGGCACAAAATTTCAACTTTGTAGCCAATCAAGAATCAAGTAGCAAAATCAAGAATTTTAGTCATCATTATTGTTACACAAGATACAGCATTACAGCCTTTTGGAATTATGAAGAACTACTCCTCCCCTATTTGTTCTTTAAATATAACATATTACAGCCTGCATCCCTTTTAAATATGAAATTCAAATAAATAAATAAATAAATAAACAACACATTTTATTCAAACTATCTACCCCAAATTGAAAAGACTAAATACTAACTTGTATTTGTTGCATGGCACTAACTAACTTATAACAAAATAGTCAACTTACTTACTTACTCAATGGCAATAGACAATTTCTCAGAAAGCTAAAGGAATATTATCTACTTTATTTAACCCGAAGGTACATTGCCGCGTTTACTTGAGCCCGCCATTCAACCCTATTCTGTGCTAACTCCATCCAACCGTCCCCCGCAAATCCTACTTCCCTTGAATCTAGTATAATATTGTCCTCCCACCTATGTCTAGGTTTTCAAAGTGGTCTTTTCCCTTCGGGTCTCCCAGTCAATACTCTTGAGATATATCTTTCCTCCCTCATGCACGCAACATGTCCAGCCCATTTCATCCTCCGTGATTTATTTACCTTTACTATATCCGGTGAACTAAGTAGCCTGAATAATTTGGAAGTAATGTAAACTTAGAGGAAGTAAAGCCGCAAATGGATTATGGATCTAACTTACAGGTTTGCGGATTTTTTAATGTCGATGTTTTTACTCATTATTCTATCGGAAGGACCTCATGAGGGTTTTCTGTTTTGGAATAAACTATAGTTGCTTGCTTCTCAGGGGGTAATAAATTTAAACTAGGGATGGGTCGATACTAGATTTTCTCGATACTCGATACGTCAACATTTCCAGTTTCAATAAATAGGTACATTAAAAGTTAAAAGTTGAGAGAACTGTGTAATACCAACTAAATTAATTAAGTGTGCATATTTAATGAGGCAAAATTTAATATCATCAGTAGCCTATAATTATTTTTAAACTCTACATTAAAATTAAAATTAGTTTTTGGAACAGTCCACTTACAAGTTTTTGTTCAAAAATTACAATGGGGTTTGGACAGTCAGCTTGTTTGTTATTGAAACGTTTGACAGGAAACGAAACAATTAAGGATATCTTCAATTTGGATTTTAAAAGCCGGAAAGTCTTTATTTATGACTAGTCTAGTTAGACAAAAGTTACAGAGTGGTTTTCTCCATTTCAAGGAGAAATAGAAGTACGATTTACTGTATTTAGTAGACTTACTAAAAGCAGACAGAGATACCGCATTTCCAACCCTTTCAGACCCCATGTCCATCTCAATGGACATAACTTTTACGTCCTAATATTTTATTTCTGAGAAGGCATCTCTATAAAAAAGTGAATAAACCTATTTGCAGAGTTCCTGATAGTTTTATTGTGCTTAGAACACCCATTTTAACTCCTTAACATGCACCAATAATTTTTTTGAGCTCTAGAAAAGAAAAATGTCAGAAAAAATTCAGGTCTGAAAGGGTTAAATTGCAGTTACCAAAGTATCGAGCGAGTTGCCTGAAGTATCGTTCGATGCCGATACCATGCAAGTATCGAGAGTATCGAGGCATCGTAAGTATCGAGGACCCATCCCTAATTTAAACCCATTTGAATTCATCCTCATCATTACTACCTCCCTATGTGTCATTATCATAAACTATTGTGTAGTCTTCCAGACGGGAGTCATGGCTGTTTTTAGAACTGCAAGGATCGAATCCACCATCTTATGCTTACGAATGTATGCATTACGATGAGAAACTGCCATTAGGATTCAGAAGGCTCTGACAATTACGCGATTCAGTTGTTCCCAGGCGTAGCGACCTTCATTTGATAATAATGCAAATGAGCTATGAGTCATTCATTTGTCTTTCAAATTGCAAGAATTCCAAACCATAGAGTTCAAAGACCAGGGTCAAACCTGTCAACCTCTCAGTTCACTGCTTAACGAATCTACAGTGAGGACAGCTACCATTAATTTACATTTGAATAGCTCTTTTTCAAAAGAAGAAAACACTGTATATTGAATTTATATTCTTCCTTTGTTTTATTGTTAAAACATGCCAATTCTGGAAACGATTATATTGGCAATATATTAAAATGTACAGTCTATTTATTAACCCTTGAATGGTTCGACTTAAATGCATAACGTATCATAGGATACAGCTTGCCTTAAATTTATAATAAAATAACGTAAGATATCTAGAAATAAAATTTAAAATACATATCAAATTTACAGACTAGAGTACAAGAAATTAACTATGAACCTAATCACAATGTTTAATGTTTTCTATGCAGTCCGGCAAGGATTTTTAATTTGCAGTCTCTTGAAATATTATTTATTTATTTACTTAAAGGTGACTAGAGACAAATAGAGCGTGGGCTACTGTATACCCCCCATCCCCCCGTGGGATTTTCCGACTCATATATTTTTTTGTTGGTATTGACATGTAGTTTCATATTTTAGTTGTTTTCCCCTTATCAATTTACAGCATTTACCCGGAAACCCCGGAAAACTACGGAAATCCGGAGAAAATGACTTTGTTCAAATTTTTTAAAATCTTAGTTCTTTGCCCTAGTATTCAAAGGGACTTGGTGACTCATATAGTTTTGTGTTGGTATTGCCATCTAAATTAAGGTTTCAGTTGTTTGCCCCTTATCAATTACAGCATTTCCCCAGAAAACTCTGAAAACCACGGAAATCCGGAGAAAATTACTTTGTTTATTTTTTTAATCTATGTTTTTTCCTCCTAGTATTCAAAGGGAATTGGTGACTTATATGTTTTTGTATTGGTATTCCCATCTAGATTAAGGTTTCAGTTGTTTGCCCCCTATCAATTATAGCATTTCCCCAGAAAACTCGGAAAACCACGGAAATCCGGAGAAAATTACTTTGTTTTAATTTTTTTAATCTTAGTTATTTTCTCTTAGTATTCAAAGGGACTTAGTGACTCATACGGTTTTGTGTTGGTATTGCCATCTAAATTAAGGTTTCAGTTGTTTGCCCCTTATCAATTACAGCATTTCCCCAGAAAACTCTGAAAACCACGGAAATCCGGAGAAAATTACTTTGTTTTAATTTTTTTAATCTTAGTTATTTGCTCTTAGTATTCAAAGGGACTTTGTGACTCATATGGTTTTGTGTTGGTGTTGCCATCTAAATTAAGGTTTCAGTTGTTTGCCCCTTATCAATTACAGCATTTCCCCAGAAAACTCTGAAAACCACGGAAATCCGGAGAAAATTACTTTGTTTATTTTTTTTAATCTAAGTTTTTTCCTCCTAGTATTCAAAGAGAATTGGTGACTTATATGTTTTTGTATTGGTATTCCCATCTAGATTAAGGTTTCAGTTGTTTTCCCCCTATCAAATACAGCATTTCCCCAGAAAACTCGGAAAACCACGGAAATCCGGAGAAAATTACTTTGTTTATTTTTTTTAATCTAGTTTTTTCCTCCTAGTATTCAAAGAGAATTGGTGACTTATATGTTTTTGTATTGGTATTCCCATCTAGATTAAGGTTTCAGTTGTTTTCCCCCTATCAAAGACAGCATTTCCCAGAAAACTCGGAAAACCACGGAAATCCGGAGAAAATTACTTTGTTTTAATTTTTTTAATCTTAGTTATTTGCTCTTAGTATTCAAAGGGAATTGGTGACTTATATGTTTTTGTATTGGTATTGCCATCTAGATTAAGGTATCAGTTGTTTTCCCCTTATCAATTACAGCATATCCCCGGAAAACTCCGAAAACTACGAAAATTCGCAGAAAATGAGTTCGTTTTAATTTATTAAAAATCTTTGTTCTTTGATCCTAATATTCACAGGGAATTTCTGACTCACATATTTTTGTTCGTATTGCCATCTAGTTTAAGGTTTCAGTTGTTTGCCCCTTACAAATAGTTTTAATTTTTTATTGTTCTTTGCCCCTAATATTCCCAGGGAATTTCTGACACATATTTTTGTTCACATTAGAATATGAAGGGTGTGCTGCCAGGTTTTCAATCGCTTTCATCCCTTCAGCATCATTATATTTTGTCATGCTGTAATTGGTAAGGGGAAAACAACTGATACCTTACTAGTTGGCACTTCCAACACAAAAGCATATGAGTCAGGAATTCTCTTCGAATATTAGGAGTAAAGAACAAGGATTTAAAAAGAAAACATAGTCATTTTCTCCGTATATACGTGGTTTTCCGGGGATATGCTGTAATTGGTAAGGGGAAAACAACTGAAACCTTAATCTAGATGGCAATACCAACACAAAAACATATGATTTACCAATTCCCTTTGAATACTAGTAGCAAAGAACAAAGATTTTCAAAAATTCAAACGAAGTCAATTTTTTCGGATTTCCTTGGTTTTCGGAGTTTTCCGGGGATATGCTGTAATTGATAAGGGGCAAACAACTGAAATCTTAATCTAGATGGTAATGGCAACAAAAAAAAATATGAGTCAGAAATTCCCTTTGAATATTAGGGGCAAAGAACAAAGATTTAAAAACCAAAACATAGTAATTTTCTCCGTATATACGTGGCTTTCCGGGTTTTCCGGGGATATGTTGTAATTTGTAAGGGGCAAACAACTGAAACCTTAAACTAGATGGCAATACGAACAAAAATATGTGAGTCAGAAATTCTCTGGGAATATTAGGGGCAAAGAACAATAAAAAATTAAAACAAACCCATTTTCTCCGGATTTCCGTGGTTTCCGGGTAAATGCTGTAATTGATAAGGGGCAAACAACTAAAATCTTAAACTAGACGACAATATCAACAAAAAAATATGTGTGCCAGAAAATCCCAGGGGGGGGGGAGGGTTTGCTATTGGTAGCCCATGGTCTAAAAGTATACTTTTTACACATCTAGTCTTTATAATCTGGTGTTACAAAACTATAAAGTAACAACTAATAGGAAATAAGTAGTTTTCAGATTTCACAAGCATTAAAATGTATAACAATTAGCAGAACACTGAAAGAATGGTGTCTGTAAATATGTAGTGATCCTTCAAGCGCTAAAAGAACTATATTCTTTAGCTTATGTACCGTAGGTCTACTAGCTTAAATTTTAGCAAACTCTTTGACAAGTTCTTTTACGTCCATTTGAGTGATATAATGAACTGAATTTATTTATATAATTTTCTGTCCTTTTTACCCTACTCTACTTGTTTTTTTTAACTAGCTTAAAAGGCCCGGCGTAGCTCGGGTTTTTATTTTGTAATTTGAAATTAACTTACGAAGGACTTTCGATTTTCAAACTCTAGGGCCTTGTATAATATGTACGTAGAACTTGAAATGAGGAAGAACGACTTATCACACTCAAACTATTCCCTCAGAAAACACAAGATATAGCTTTTTATGGCTCATACAGGATGTCGAATGTTGGCATACATTTAAACTGTCCCTGCAATACGATCGCTTATTCTACATCAAAATGTGAAGTGAGAAAATGATATTTTCCATTTCGGGGGTAGAGAAAGTTATGTGACTGCTTCATATTGTGCTTATTTTCGTGGATTTCATTCTTCAAGAATTATTTTCACAAAATGTGTTAACATCGATAGCATCAGAATTTGTTAAAGCCCATTTTCCCAAAGCCCTATGTGAACACTGTAAACAATACACTGCTGTCATGATAACTTAATTGCATTTCATTTTTTTCACTACAATATTTTCAGAAATTATATAAATTTTCAAGGGAAAGAGTGGCTTGTTTTAATTTTAATGTTGACCGCTTTACTTCCTGGGCTTAACTGGGTACGTGTGCAAAATTTTGTGCAAATTGGTCAAGAAAATACGTAGATTTTTTCTTATGTAAACATGTGACAGCAGAACTCTCAAACTGTGCCTCATTTCACATTTCCGACTTTTCCCGTGGATTTTCCAAAAACTTTCTTTCATACAAATCTTGTCCTGACAATTACGAACAAAACAAACAAACAAACAAACAAACAAAAAACGGCCAAATCGGTCTAGTCGTTCTCAAGTGATGCTGCGACATACATGTGGCAATTGATTTTTAATTTCAATGTCTCCTTGGAAATTTCATCTTTCTAAATATTTATTCTAAAAATGTCCCGACCCGGTTGCCTATTTCGCTTATATGACCCTGTGTATCGTGAATATTTTCTCTAATCTTGATTTCTAGCGGTTGGTTTCTTCTTTTGTGAGCTTAAATTATTTAAAAATCAGACAACAGTTATTGGAATACATTCTACTATTGACACCGACCAGTAACAATGCATTGTTAAGAGTGGAAGTGTTATAACGGCTTCTGTCAGTCACTTGTTTGTCTAACTCTTGGTGTCAAGAAGTGTCACATCACAAAACATAAGAACATAGATGAATGACGTCATTATGTGAGTATAACCAGTAGCAAATATCTTCTTTGTCTGTCTATCTGTACGGAATTCATTGCATGCTTTTCATTCATGTGTACGTTCTGGAATTATGTTAAGTTTATATTTTGTTCTAAGTAGAAGCTCCGATCGTGGAAACCACCGTTAACGGCCATGAGTGTCGACTTGCTGACCATATGTCCCCCCCATGGTAGATGACGCAGCGGTAGGCCTATCCTTTCAGGGATGTAGCGCCACGGACTTTAATATATTTTATTCAGTAACCATTAATAAGGATGGTGGTTTTTCTCAATTTCGAGAAAACGCGATATCTCTCAAAAGCAGGGTTGTTTGTTAAGTGCCAGAATGGTACTTTGTAAGATTGTATGGTGGTCGGGAGATTGTATGGTGATCGGGAAAATGTCTGTCCATGTGTCTGTACGCACGGTAACTCGAATACGCTATGAGATTTTCATAAACTTGGTATACGCATTTATAACGTCCATAGGATGAAACCTGTTGGACCAAATCGGTTGACTGGTACCGCAGTAATCACCAATTTAGTGCCTATTTTAAGGTTTTACATTAGAAAGAATTTATCATATGCAAATCAGTTCTCATGACAACATATTATTTTACAGTGTTCATATACGGCTTTGGAAGTTGCTTTGACAAATAACACTAGACCTTTGTTCTTCCGTAAGCTCTGCTTAATGAATCGATCTGGAGCTTAACTCGGAAATCGATTACAAAAATAACTTATTTTCTGCATATCATAATTGCAATTATCACTGATTAAACAAAATCATTCTGGCATCTTGTTACATCAGTTTACCTGATTTTATTAACAAGAATTTTTTAGAAACCACAATCACTATTACAAAACAGCTGATAGTAATTCGACAATAAACGTAGGCAACTTTCCGCGAGCCACTCAAAATACACCTGCGAGCTACCGGTAGCACGCGATCGACGGTCTGGCGACCCCTGGCCTAGAGTGATGGAAACCCCTGCAAGACCTCATTGAGATTGGGTGGGAATGGCTATAAAGTTGAACTTTTTCAAGCAGGGCTATTCTAGCAAAAGTTTTGAATCCCGAAAATTCAACCTTTTTTAATATGAGTTTTCATGTTGTTGCAGGTCAGGGACCGCGACAGGGGCCATGGAGAGGGACCTGCACGCCAGGGACCGGGTTGGAGTCCAAGACTTTGTCCTGCTGGAGAAATTCCAGAGCGAAGACGCGTTCGTGGACAACCTGAGGAAACGCTTCAAGGAGAACCTGATATATGTAAGTAGTGTACTGATAACTAAAAATGTAACAAGGCCAGCTTGCGATATTAGATGGTTCCACGGTGAACAAAATGCATTCTTGTCCACAAACGTAACTAGAACTATTCATTAGAGTGTGCCAATATTAGCCTTTTTTCCCCAACAGTAGGGTCTTTACCCACATTCACTACAAAAGATCAATTTTATTGCAACATAAATTAATTTAACTTTACTTCACAATACAGAATAGAAACCACCTCTTACTTTTACAACAGTCTTGTCAATCGTGAACGAACGAATCATGATTCAGTTGAAATAATGAATCGATTTATTTGTGAATCAATTATCAAAGCCATGATTCGGTTCAAGAAATGAATCGAATCCTCGACCGCGCTGATTCAGTGATTCCTTTTTTCCCCTTCTTTCTTTTTAGGGTTTCGAATCATTGTTCACTCCTTTCTATTGCTTCAGCACGGGATGGGGTGTACCCTGGGGTGTTTGTTAATAAGATTATCACTTTTAATAGACAAACAATTACAGGTAAAGTCCAATTGTAAAGGACCCGTATTTTAAAACAGAGATTCTCTTCATAAAACACCTAATATTACACGTATTTAGTTACAGATAGCTTTGTTACAGATTTGGTCCAACCCGCCCGTCCTAAATGATACGCTTTCTTTTATATCACGATCTAGCGAAAACTAACGAGATTTCCGCCATATTCCCTCCCTTCTGTAAAGTCAATATGACTGAAACATCGCTATTTTTCGCCACTTCGTACTACGCGGCGCGTCCATAAAGTAAGTTTCCCTAGGTCCGTTTACAGAAACAAAACACAATTTCAAGTAAATAGTTATTGCAACAGACACAGCAAGTGTTCACCTATTTTTCAACATTTTCGCCACCGGAATTGAAACATTTGTCATACCGTGGTCCCAACTTTTGAATACCTGTGTCGTACAAGTCTGCCGCGAGGGATTTGAACCACTGTGTGACAACCATCCTCGCCTCTCTGTCATTATTTGTCATTTCGTGAGGTGTAGGAAAAGATGGAAATCACTGGGAGCGAGGTCCAGGCTTTAGGGTGGATGTTTAAACATCTCCCAGCCGAACTTCTGCAGAAGACTCGCTAGGAGGTGTTTAAACATCCACCATACAGCCCGGACCTCGCTCCCAGTACTTTTCCTACACCTCAAGAAATGACAGAGAATGACGGAGAGGTGAAGATGGTTGTCACAGTGGTGGTTATAATCCTTGGCGGCAGTCTTGTGCGATACAGGTATTCAAATGTTGGCTCTACGGTATGACAATTGTTTGAATTCCGGTGGCGAATATGTTGGAAAATAGCCGAACACTTGCCGTATCTGTTGGAATATATATGTCCATTAAATTGTGTTTTGTTTCCTTTAATGGCTTGTGGGAAAGTTACTATATGGGCGTGCCTCGTATAAAGTAAAGTGTAGTAAGCATGAACATGATTTTTGTTTGTTTGTTGCAGACGTACATCGGGCAGGTGCTGGTCTCAGTGAACCCCTATAAGAACCTCAATATCTACACTCCAGAAGACATCAAGGAATACCGCAACACACATTTCTTCGAAGCACCTCCACATATGTAAGTCAGAATGGACTTTCCAATTTGGGTTAGATGTCAGCTATAATTAGGCTTTGACCGGGACAGTCCCGGTTTTCAGACAAAATCCCGATGTCCCGGCCGGTTTACTTCACGTCCCGGTAAAAATTAAAGTTGATTTTCTAGATGACCAAAAAAGTCTAAAAAAAGTGTGCGTGGAACGCCACGCTACAGAAGTGAAACTTGTTTCAATTTTTGGATTTTTTCAATTTTGGATTATTGGATTTTTCAATTTTGGATTGTTGGACTTAATATTGGGTTTTTGGACTTTTTTAATTTTGGATTTTTTATATTTTTTATCTTCTAATTGTTTTATTTATTTTGGATTTTTTTAAATTTTAGATCTTTGTATTCTTTATTTTTTGGATTTTTAAATTTTGGAGTTTTTTAGTTTTTAAATCATGGATTTTTTAATTTTTTAATTCTGAATTTTTTGATTTTTTTAAATTTTGGGTACTTGGATTTTTTATTTTGGATTTTTAATTTATTTATTTTTTTACTTTTTAATTTTGAATTCTTTTATTTTTTAAATTTTGGTTATTTAAATTTTTATTTTTTGAATTTTCGATTTTTTAATTTTGAATTTTTTTATTTTTTAAATTTTGGATAAGCCTAATCATTGAGTTACTTAAGTAACTTTTAAATATTAACACGTCAGAAATAAAATATTTAAATTTATATGCTTATGTCATTTATTACTGCCCCTGGTTTAGGTTTCTAATCAGTAACCATTAATTCATAGCATTGAGAATAAACTACCCTCTAAAACACCCTAAAAACCCGCCAAGGGTGTGTACCCTTGAATACCCGCGACGCTGGGGGGCATTCCTGTGTCCTGGTTGAACATTATAGAAATCTGGCAAGCCTACCTATGCTCCATCCATCGCGTAAAAGTAATTCACCTGGGTTGGGATCGAACTCGGGAACAGAACGCTAGTGCCTAACTAAATGTTCCAGCCAGGTTGATGTGTGTGTACGTAATACTGATGAAAAGTCGACATCAAATATCATGATCGAACGCAATACGTAATATTCTTCCTTTATCCATAGTGTCTGTCGTACATTGTAATTTGTAGGTCTTTTATAATCTACCTGTTCATTGCTACTTTGTACTCACAGCTAACCTACAAAGGAGGAAATCAGAACTCTGCCACAGCTCAAATGGGAGCAACTCAGAAGATAGGTTAGGTTGGCAAGGCTCAAGATGGAACAATCCTGTCCACAAGTTTCACGCCAAAGAAAAAACAGTACAATTAGAATATTTCTAATAGAATTACTACTTGAAATATGTAAGATCTGTAAGAATGTGCAAAGACCTATCCTGATACAGTAAGTAATAAGGTAGGCATCCCATAGTCCATAAGACTACAAAGCTACCCTCACCATTATCAGAACATCGCTACTACGATGTATGATTTTTACTCACGTTTGTAGCCAAGTTGTCGAAATAGCTTGATGAATTCTTCTGACACCAACAACACATAATAATGATCACATACACACAATAAAATATACATCACTCCCTATTCTCACGTCCATAAAGCACAAAAAAATACACGTCTTGTCCATTAGATCGACTTATCAACCAAACCACCTGGCACTACAGCGCCCTCTATGAAAAATTAGCAGGGCAAACAAATGAAACATGATACTTGTCTTGGCGTTGTTTGACAAGAGATTTGTAGCCTTCGCTTGTTAAAACAAAACCATTAATTTCTAGTTTTTAATACAATTTTAAATTAATTGTCCTAAACTTGCAATAATTATTAATGCATTACCATAATGATCACAAAGTGTGAATGCGTACTGCTAACATTTTTATTTTTTTGCTTGAACACAGTCTTCAGGTTTCATTCTCTCTGTTTCCGTTTTACCTATTTCTTCTCCTTCCTCATCAAAGTCAGATTGGGTGGCGCAGTTAGTATCGCGCTGGCTTTTTTTGTGCCAAAGGGTTCGATCCCAGCCAGTGGCGTAGTGAATAGGGGGGGGGTACATGGGGTCCGGATCCCCCCCCCCCCAAAATAAAAACCTAATATTCTATTTTTTTATTAGATTAGTACTGTAGTTATTTAAGCTCATTTTGTCAAATATTTAATTATTTTACTTAATAAATACTGAATTTGTAAATGTAATTATTGTATTGTATTGTATTGTAATTAATGTTTGTAATTTGTATTTGTAATTATTTCCACGGAACCATGTGTTACTTTACTTTCCTTATAAATGTAATAAGGGTTGTAACTTAACTAACGGTTGCTTGTTTAAGTTGGCATGTCTTAGAATACAGTAAATACATTTTCTAATTAGTTTTACAGTGCTAAAATAGCATAAAATCTTATTTTCATTGGTTCAATTTTTAAAATTTACACCACTGATCCCGGCCCAGGTTGATGGCATTTATGTGTGCATAAATGTGACAGGCCCATGTCAGTAGATTTACTGGCATGTAAAAGAACTCCTGTGGGACAAAATTCCGGCACAACGGCAACGGTCACAGGCCGAAGTTGTAGTACATCCCCATCGTTAAATAACCACATACCAACCAATTCTTCCTCACCCATCTTTTCTATACCAAGACCAGTGCTTTAGTTGGGCCGGTACGCACCGGTACTGCGTACTGGCATAAAATTATTTTCCTTCTATCATACCGGGAAAAATATGTGCTCCGGTACGTCGTACTGGCAGTACAGGAACGATATTGTCCTAAAATACTTATTAAATGTCCAATTCACGAGAGTGTATTTGTTAATAATGACAAACACTATTAAATTCGCAATAGATATGCGTTCTAATCTTCACCTTCGTGCGCATTTCTACAATAATTACTTTCTCCTTAGATTACATGTTGGCTATCCTGATAAGATGCTCGGTTTTTTAAAACTCTTTTTTTTAATTAGTAGTCATTAACATCAAGCAAGATGTTCTGGACATTGTCAAGATAAAATACAATACAAATTCCAATACAGTATGCTAGAATTACAATAAAAAATTAAAAGATATTTAAAATACCAGAACAGCATTCAAAGTACTCATTAACATTGTAAAATGGGTTTTGAGCCAGCCATTTAAACACTTCATCTTTAAAATAACTGAAAGATACAGTATTTGCCCTTTGGGGCAGTTTATTAAATAATGACACAGCCATCTGATCAAAAGAGTTCTTGGATTTTGTTAATCTGACAGGAGGCCCAAGAAGCAAGTGATTGTTTCTTGTAGAGTAATTGTGTATCTGGGTCCTGTTTACATGGTTTATAAGATTTTTCTTTACTCTTAGAAGACAATAATAAATATACACATTAATAACAGTTAAAATATTTTCACTTATAAACAGTGGTCTACAGTGAGCAAGGTAAGCAGACCCGGTCATTATGCGCAAAGCCATTTTTTGTAGCTTAAGTACCTTAGGTACAGCATTACTGTTACCCCAGATACAAATACCATAGGTTAAAACACTGTGGAAAAATGCATAGTATGCATATTTCAAGTATATCTTTGGAATCTGAGTCTTTAGATGTCTAAGTAGATATATCACCCGTGAGAGTTTAGCACAGATGTTGTCAATATGGGCTGACCATGTCAACTTAGAATCGAGCATTATTCCCAGCAGCTTAGCATTACTTAAATCATTTTGATTGTTGTTATTATTACATAATGAAAACAGTATGTGCTGAGTTTTGTTCTCATTGAGGCGGAAACCATTGGCTTTAAACCATTCAGAGGCCTGCATTGTATGAGGCGATATGGAAAATTTTGAAGTAAGGTGAGTACCCCCATAAAATATTTTCCAACTAAAGCACTGACCAAGACATCTATAATCAAACCGAGTAGTGTAACGCAGCGGTTCCCAACTGGTGGGTCGCGACCCACTAGTGGATCGTGGAAGTGTTACAGGTGGGTCACGACTCGATCCTAAAACTATCAGAAACCATCGAATAAACCATCAGAAAAGATAACAAAACGTGAACGTACTTTTTCAACTTTGGTTTTTCTAAAAAACAAATACAGAAATAAACTCAATGTTGAAAGTGACTTAAGATTTAAAACATCTTCATTCAGTCCTGACATTGATGTGTTAGTTCAATCAAAACAGTCCCAAAAATCTCATTAATATAGTATTCTTACTTAAAAACAGCAATTTTGCCTGAAAAATTAAAATGGTCTGTGTACTTTTATAATTGTAGTTTTTATCTTCACCTAGGAACACTTGTCAGTGAGTATGAAATCACTTGTTGCATTATTGCAAACATATATCTATTGTTAAATAAATAACTGTTTTGCTACAAAGTGCTTATATTTTGTCAACCATTTTAAAATCAGAACACAAATTGTTTATCAGTGATCAATCTGTATCTTCAAAAAAGCATATATAGGCCTAAGCTTATATATATTTGCAATATTTGATGGTAAATTATATATACATAAGGAAGGGATACGATACAAATAAGGTTTTTTACTCCACCATGGACCAATGGACCGTGGAGGTATTCCGATAAGGAAAGGTAGGTCGCCAGCTGAAAAAGGTTGGGAACCACTGGTGTAACGATTAAAACTTGAGATTTATTATTTTAGAAGTACAATAAAATATACACACACATAGTGAATACGAAAGAGTAATTTTACATTAAGCAACCAGAAGAGATTTCAGTAGTGTATTCTTTTTTTTCGTTACCTCATTATGTTGTTTTTCTAAAATCTCTTTTTCAATGGATATCAACACACAAGATTCAGATTTCTGTTGACGTTCAGCTTTCACCAGAGGCGTAGCCAGAAAATAATTTCAGGGAGGGTTGAAAGTGCTGGAGGGGTTTGGGGGTTCTCGCCCAGGAAATTTTTAAATATTAAACTAATGAAAATCACATTTTACCCTGTTTTAGCACTGAAAAACTAGTTACCAAATTTGTTTACTATACTCGAAGACATGCCAACTTAAACAAGAAATAGTTAAGTTATTTATTTATTTATTTAACCTCGCGGAGTTAAGGTATAAGGCCTTCTCTACCACTCAGCCAGGGCAAAAACATGAAATACATCGTAATAATAATAATAAATTAAAACAAGAAATGATATACTTGAATACAAGAAATGTACGTTAAGTACAAAGAAAAAAATTCAAACATTAAGTACTTGAATAATATATAATACAAATGACTAAAATAAAGAAATGAAAAAAAAATGTTGAAAGACTAAACTAATACATTCTTAGTTATTACAAAATATGACTTATTATAAGTTATAACACTTATTACTATTTATAAGAAAACTTAAGTAAAACATGGAACAGTTGAAATAATAGGTGTACTTTTACAAGGTCAGTATTTTCTTTAAAAATTTTAATAAAATGTTAGGGTTTTGATCTTGGGGAAGACCCGGACCCCCTGGAACACCTCTTCCCTACGCCACTGGCTTTCACCCCTCTATTTTCAACTTCTAAAACAAATTTTAAAAACTGGCCAACCAGCACCTTTCAACGAAAATTAGGGCGTCGCAGCGCACTGGGTAATTGACCGAATGTCCCTGCCCAGCCCAGTCATGGTGTTGATGTTTTACATGTTTTTCCATATTTTGTATGCATTGAACTCACCCTGCTCTTCAAAAAAAAAAAAAATAATAATAATAACAATAATAATAATAATAATAATAATAATAATAATAATAATAATAATAATAATAACAACAATAATAATACTGAAAAACTCTCGGACTCAATGAGGAAAAGAAGAATTGATTTTTATGGACACATCCTCAGAATGGACCCAAATAGACTGACCAAAAAAATCTTTGAATATTTTCGCAACAAAAAGACCAAACCAAATTGGTTTAAGGAAATGGAGAAGGACTTAAAAGAACTCAAAATCACAGAAATAATGCTTATAGATAAAACTGCAAAAAAAAATAACCAAAGTCAAGAAAGTGAGGTTTCAAGTCAAAACCAAACGAATGTTTCAGATCAGTGAAGACGAGAGAAAAGAAATAATGAAGAAATACTGGGCTAAAATTAAAACACAAAACATTAAGAAGTGATTGATTCAACGTACCCCAAAGTTGGGTGAAACGGATAAGAAGAAGAAGAAGAAGAAGAAGAAGAAGAAGAAGAAGAAGAAGAAAACACTGGTACCATAGGAAATATTTTCCAAAATAATTTTACTATTGCCTGAAGAATTTTCACAGCCCTGACTTATCGTGATAGACTCAACTGTAAGTTACATCAGTCCTTATCAGCTGATAATCTTGAGAGCTGACACCGCGTAACAGATTATTCATTATCTGAAAATGGAGGAGTAATTTGCTTGCGGAGGGGGGGGATTACAGTTATCATACCTAATGCATTTACTATTAAATAGAGTATGGGAAATGTCAAGATAAGCCACTTTTGCATGTTGAAATAATTGTTATCTATTATTATCTTATGTTCTTTGCACCTTCAGGAGATATAAAAGCAGAAAGCCTCGTATGGAAATTTATCTGAGCCACCAATGCAGGAAAAAACTGTCCTTAAGAATATTCTAGAAACATCATTACCGGTAATTTATCTGTTTCCATAGTAACAAATAACTAAGCACGCAATGCATAATTGATCAGTATCTTTTATTAAAGCATGGCCCAAATTACAATTTTTTACTTTCTCTACTTGTATCGAAGCTCTTTCAGACCCGAATGTTGCATTACGTTAGATAAAAAAGTTTTATCATAGGTCAATACAAAGATTTGAAGGACCTCAAATGAATAGTTTCTTATTTTTTCGTATGTGTTACGATAAACACTCCAAAATGTATCTGCTTCATTCCTTGAAAATAGCTTTTACCTCTTTTTTACCCCTACTGACGTATAAATCCATTCTCAAAAAAATTAATAAAAGCTAAAATATACAATTAGATTACAGTATCTATTATTTTAAAAAAACAGAAGTTATTTAATCCATTATATTGGGCACAGAGTTAGAAAGGGATTCTTTGGAGAGAGAAAAAATGTGAAAAAGAATTAACTAGGTTCTTCCTATTTTCGTTGTGCTTAGCCTGCCCTGTTTCTATAAAATTTTACATATTTAAAAGGAATATTTGCTGTCATATTTATATGCAAAGAACAAATAGCGGAGGGGGTAGTTCATAACTTGTAAAAAGGCTACAATTTCCTATCCTATTCTAAATAGATAATGAATTGATGTTATAGTGATTACTAATCTGGAATTCGCCTTTACATAGAGAAACCCCCAAAAATCCCGCACTAGCATTGAGCATCCCGGAATATGAAACTACGGCCTCCGTTATCGCTCTGGCCAACCCACCAGCTCAGTTCCAACATAATGTCGTTGATACTGCAATACGTCGTATGTAAAAAAATTGCCATTTTAATTTTAGTGCTTTTGTGATTAAAATGAAGAGACCTACATTCGTGTAAGAAGGTAGGTCTGATCATTTTGAACACAAAAGCACTAAAATTAAAATGACAATTCTGTTTTACATACGACGTATTGCAGTATCAACAACGATAAATGATGGAATTTCCATGCTAAGCTTTCTCACGTGTTGTCCCTGGGCAAAGTGATGAGTCAACCTGCTATCACTTGTCTCTCTGCCATAAATCATACTCAAACCTTGTCTGTCTCTCTCATTACCACTTGTCCACACCTACCACAATGTACAGAGTGTTGGAAAAGAAATGTCACAGCAATCTCACCATATACCGGTACTACCTTATATCTGCTAAAGAAAAATAAAAATGAGCCTGGTAACGTCTTGGACTCACATTTGGGAGGTCCCAAGTTCAAACCCCATGGCCGGCCAATTTGACAAGGTTTTTTCGTGGTTTCCCCATTTTTTCCCCAGTCATAAAGGCAAATGACGAATTGCATATTCACATACCATGAATCAACCTCACCATTTCATCCTGTATCATATCCATTTAAAGTAATATCAGGTGAAATTTACTCCATAAAATACACAATAGAAACAACTGGCAAACAACAGTTCCATGGCCTACCCTACTGTACAGACACAGATCCCGAACTCATGATATGGCCTCGCAGCTAAAAGGAGTATCTGTAAAGTAAAGCGATCCCTATAAAGGCTATAGAGGCCCAGAGGGTTCCAGGAGGTTGAGGCTCCCAGATTTTGGACATTCGGCACATGAAGGTGGTGAGGTTATCAGCTGCTTTTACCCCCAGGACTGATCCTGGTACTCATTTCTGTTAGGTGCTGAGTCGACCCCAGGGCCATGGTGCCACCAGAAGGATTAGACAAATTGAAAAATCTCAACGACCTCATCGGGAATCGAACCCGAAAAGGAGTATAAACACAGCTGAATAAATAAATAAATAAATAAATAAATAAATAAATAAATATAAAAAAAGGTAGCCTAGAGCAATTTGGTCAGCACTCAGCAAAAGGAAGTGTGTAGATTCATTACGGATAGAAAAACCAAGCAAAACAAGAGAATATGATCACTATGGCTAAGATTTTTATGAGACTGCATATCTTTTCCAATAACATAAAAACATAGCTGTTTTCGTATTTGCAAGTTTTATGTTATGCAGTCTTATTAGACATATTTCTTAGGGCAATTTTTTTCTTTTTGCATTTTTCTCTCTTAAGAAATAAGAGCATTTTTTTTATTCAATTTGTCATTTTTAGTGCACTTTAGTTACATTTTGCGCTAAAACCCCTAACAATATTATTTTGTGTGTATTTAATAGTTCTTTGATATTTTAATCTTTTCATTTTTGCCATCAAAATCTATTTTTTACTCACATTTTAATCATTTTTCCATAATAATGCAATTATCGTTGTTGATAATTGCATTATTGAAGCCTAATTAATTATTATTGAAAATTTATTAAAATATGAGTAAAAAATAGATTTTGATGGCAAATGAAAAGCTTAAAATATCAAAGAACTATTAAAAACACACAAAATACTTAATACTTAAATTTTACTGTTCTCAGGTGAGGCTAGCCTGAAACGTTCCTTCACGAGTCAGCTCCCCTGGTATGCCAGGAGGCACTTCCCGCTATGGGATGCTTGAGGGCTAATTCTAATTCTAATAATTCTAATCCAATTATTAATGTAAATTGCAGTAGTAACAAAAAATTTAAACCCTCTTTTAGGTAGATTTCAAAGAAAATTCTACCTATTGCAATCGATACCATGTCATGACTTTCGAAAAATTCTTTCATATCTTTACGTTTCATGCCTCCCTAAGTATGAAACCACCACCCGTTCAAAACATTTTTTTGTGATATTTTTTATATATATATATATATCTTTACATGCTAGCAGCCGTAATTTTGAAGATATTTGAACCAAATTTTATTATGTTATTTTTAGGCCCAATAGTTCGGACAAGTTCATTAATGAGCAAAATTGGCCCAATTCCCTCTATGAAGTATAGAGGGAAACTTTGTTTGAATAAATTAGAGTACTCCCTATGGAGTTCACAGTGACACCAACGATTCGGGGTTTTTGGGGGTGGTTGGTGGGGGATGGAAATTCGAAATTTTTTTAACGTCTTATGGGGTATTGTTGAAAAGCTCTTGATGAG
This sequence comes from Ectobius pallidus, assembly GCA_964059195.1. Taxonomy (NCBI): domain Eukaryota; kingdom Metazoa; phylum Arthropoda; class Insecta; order Blattodea; family Ectobiidae; genus Ectobius; species Ectobius pallidus. The sequence goes on along the minus strand of CAXKWD010000002.1, from coordinate 19,137,070 downwards.
TACTCTAGAAATCAATAACTGGTTTTTCGATAGCTCTCATATAAGGCGAGATTTAGCACTTTGAAATCTACCTCAGCCTGTAGGCCTGCCTAAAGGGAATTTTTTCAATAGGTACATTTAGAATAAATGTGTTCTGTCTAGATAAAAACAAGAATTATTCTGTATTTATTTGTATTGTTATTATTTCAGATTTGCAGTGTCTGACACAGCGTACAAATCACTTACAGAAGAGAACAGAGGACAATGCATCCTTATATCAGGTATGTATGCCATAACTATTGATACAAAATCAAAAATAAGCATTATAGGTTTATATATCATTCCACATTTGGAAGAAATAAAATAATACTGGCTTCTACAGTGCCATCAATAAGTCTCTCTGCAGGTGTGGTTATGTTTCGCCACTGAGACGAATGTTGGTATAATTTCTCCCTATGTTCCTTTCAGACTTATAGAAGGCCACATAACAATTCCTGTGCATTTATTTTCTATTGTTGATGTGTTTATGCAGTGTGATAACCAACTCATACTCAATTATAACACCAGCATGAATCAGAAACAGTTGGCGGAATCATTACGAATCCCTTCTTCAATGCTTAGAACAATAGTGCAAAATCGTGAAGTGGTTTACGTATTGTACTACAGGCCTGTAATGTAGTTGTTCTTACTTTTTTCTGAAAGGAAAGAATATAAAATACCCCTCAGCATAATTACTGTATTTAATCCATAATTTGATTCAACAAATGTTTATTTTGATACATATCTTGGTGTTAAGATTTTTATAATATCTAAAAAAGACCCACTCTCGCTAATACACGGTCCTATGTAATACGCTTATTTTTATGTGGCCCCTTGAAGAGCATCTTGCGGAGGTTTCACTGTACAGTAGAGCCTTGGTAATTCGAGCCCCGGTATTTTGAGGTTCCGTGTAATTCGAGCTGGTCTTAAGAAAATTAAAAATTTTCATAAAACTAGAGTAAAATCCCGTTTTTATACAGTGTACGCATGTAAGTATTACGCACTTCCGAATGTGTTACATTTTGAGCTTTCTTTCAATTTTTCCATGTACAAAAATGCAGAAATAATCTTGGCTTCAGACTGCTAATACATTTCTATTACAGATTGTCAGAAACCGTTAGGTTCGATCTTTCATTGTCGGGACCTTGTGTCATTCATACGGTTCATACAGTGCATACCATCCTTTCAGAAAAGAATACTGTATTGTTACAGTAATCCCTACTCAGCAACAATGGTATTTAAAAGTGTTTTCCTAGTAGTGCCGCTCTCCCGTTCCACTCCATTAAGAGTCAGACAATGACTTAATCCTTAAAGGATGCCGATGTAGCAAATTGGAAATGTTTGCCAATATACATACAGGCCTATTAAAGATATGTGTGCCTACTATATTGTTTATTTATTTATTTATTTTTTAAACCATTATTGTGCTCATTAAACATTTATTTATGATTTACCCATTGATTTAGTGATGTTTCCGTATAATCCGAGTTTTTTGTAATTCGAGGTAGCCTCAGCCCCAATTAGATCGAATTATCGGGGTTCTACTGTACTTCTAATTATGAAACTGAAAACATACTGATCCTAAATCTGTTTACAGGGGAGTCTGGCTCAGGAAAGACAGAGGCATCCAAGAAAGTCCTGCAGTTCATTGCAGCCGCCACAGGGCATCAGTCACAAGTAGAGAGTGTCAAAGACAAGTTACTGCAGTCCAACCCTGTGCTGGAGGCATTCGGCAATGCAAAGACAAACCGCAACGACAACTCAAGTCGATTCGGAAAATACATGGACATTTCTTTTGACCCTTTGGTAAGTACCGATGTGTAAAAATAATTATTTGAAGCAACAAAAATAAATTGTCCTATTTTACCTTAGTACTGTATTTTATAGGGGTACGCTATAGCATAGTGGTTGAGGCGCTGTGCTACATACCGGAAGGTCGCGGGTTCGATTCCCGATGAGGTCGTTGAGATTTTTTAATTGGCCTAATCCTTCTGGTGGCACTATGGCCCTGGGGTCGACTCAGCCTCTAACAGAAATGAGTACCAGGAGCAATCCTGGGGGTAAAGGCGGGCGGTACGTAAGGCTGACAACCTTACCACCTTCATGTGCCGAATGTCCAAAAATCTGGGAGCCTCAACCTCCTGGAACCCTCTGAGCCTCCATGGCCTGTATAGGGATTGCTTTACCTTTCTACTGTATTTTATGGATTATAAGACACTCCATAAGAGTCAAGGGAAAAGCGGAAATATTGGATGCTGAAGGAGGAAGCAGAGGATAGACAGTTTTGGAAAACAAAATTCGTGTACCAAGTTTGAAAACCTGCCGGAAGGCAGAATACTTACTACTACTACTACTAAGACACTCCAGACCATAAGACGCAGAGATAGAGTTAATTTCTCTTGTGATATTATCTGTAAGTTCTTCTAACAGTATGTGACTATTATTTACATGGGAACTTGAAAAATAAAGTGTATAAGTCAATTCCTTATACATCAGAAGAACTTAAAGAAAATTTCACAAAACTGGTTGTAATTCTCTGTTTCAGGGAAGTCCTGTAGGTGGAAACATCCTCAACTACTTGCTGGAGAAATCCAGAGTAATTCATCAAAACCAGAGGGAACGCAACTTCCACATTTTCTACCAGCTGCTGGCAGGTGCTGATGATGAAACCCTTGGAAAACTGCAGCTGAAAAGAAACTTAGAGACTTACTATTACTTCACCCATGGGGTAAACCATTTTTTGCACTCCTTAACTAATTAGTGATACTTACGAATGTTGTTGCCGTGGATCGTAAGTTGACATTCCCGCACGCAATCTTGTTGCTATGGAAACAAAACAAATTTCCATGCGGTATGAATTTACTTACGCCACACATCATAATGCAAGCCTGGCCCCCCAGGACAAATATTCGGTTCCCATAACAAAAACCACATGCGAATCACTTTATGAAATAAACATCTATCTTCAATAATGTATATACATAATATTTTCAGGTAATATCTCAATTAATATAATTAAATTGATATAAATAATCATTGTGCAAAAAATAGCATGCAATACTCGTGCCGTAAGCGCATAACGGATCTCGGAAAATTGAAGAAACTTGGCGCCTCGTTTTTTCAAACTCTTTCCTCGATCCGTATGCATCGCTTACGGCACTTGTATCGCAATATACTATTATTGCATTCGCATGTTGTTTGATAACAAACCTGTTGTTCTGACTTCAAGTTCACCTTGAGTACACTGTATGATTCACTCGACTGATAAAATCATTCTTCACTTGTTTTCAACTATTAAGTTTGAAGAGCATTTAAAAGTCATGTAAATAACAGTTCATTTTATGCTTGCTTACTTACTCACTCAATGGCAATAGACAATTCCTCACCAAGCTAAAGGAATATTATCTATTTTATGAAACCCGAAGGTCCATTGCCACGCTTACCTGAGCCTGCCATTCAACCCTATTCTGTGCTAACTCCATCCAACCATCCCTCACAAATCCTACATCTCTTAAATCTATCCTAATATTGTCCTCCCACCTACGTCTAGGTTTTCCAAGTGGTCTTTTTCCTTCGGGTCTCCCAGTCAATATTTTTGAGATATGTCTCTCCTCCGTCATGTGCGCAACATGTCCAGCCCATTTCATCCTCCGTGATTTAATTACCCTTACTATATCCGGTGATGAGTACAGGTTATGAAGCTCGTCATTATGCAGTTTTCTCCAGTCCCCATTTTCATCTCTCTTAGGTCCAAACATTTCCCTAAGCATCCTGTTTTCGAACAAACTCAGATTATGTTCTTCCCTAAGAGTAAGCGATCATGTCTCACACTAAAACCGACATTTTTTAAAAGTCAAAAGTCATTAAAAGTGATTTCACCTCCTAGACATGAGAGATCGATTGCAGTAGAAGCTCAAAATAGCACACCTCGAAATATTGCGGATTCAGATATAACTAATAATTATAATACCTCTTGTTATGCACTGATTACAGAATCAGGGGCGAGTAAACACAATAGACGATGCCCAGCAGTTCCAGCAAGTGAAGAACGCCATGTCGGTCATCGAGCTGTCACAGCAGGAACAAGACGACATCTTCTCCATTGTTGCCAGTGTTCTTCACATGGGCAACGTGGGCTTCACTGAAGAGGAAGGCAAGGCCCAGGTTCTCAAACCAGAGTGTGTGGAAGCAATTTCAAAGGTAACTACACAAAACTGGCTGCGATGTCGTCACACAGCATCACTGCTAATGTTGGTAACAATGGATAATGCCCTATAAAAAAAGAAACCAAAATTCATCATAGATTAGACATATAGAGTGGCCCAAAACTCCCGCTTCTCAGTTGCAAATCTACAGGGTGACCAACCATCCCGCATTTCATGGTTTTATGTAATTGTCCCACAACTTATTATTGATAAATTTCATCTTGGTGCCTTTGAGGGAGAATTTTACAAAGTATAAGAGTTAATTTTTCATCTTATACCCTCAAAAAAAATAATAAGATGCCATAAATATATAGAGTGATGTGGACAACCTTTTACAATGAAGACAAACATTTATAAGTTTGCTATTTTTATTGTGTAATAATTAAGTGGACAGATTGTTGATATATTCTAATGGTCAGTGAATTTATATGGTCTATGTTACTTCAATTAATTGGATTAAAACTGTTAGACAAAATTTTAAAATGATAAAAAACAGTTTTTACATAGACAATTATATATACATAAAATGATAAAAAATATTCTTATAAGAATATTTTAGTCTACTATTACAGGACAATTTTTATTTGTATATAAGTATATATGTGTTCTTATAATCTTATAATACTATAATGGCAGAATTGAATCCTTATGTTATTTCTAGTTCTTGGGTTATGTTCATGGATTTCACTATTTATAATAAAATTGCCTTTCTTTGAGTGCATAAACACAAGCACAGATAGAAATGAAAGGACCTTCAATTTTTGTAAATTTCTGAATCCCGTCAATTGATGGGATTAACATCAAAGTGTTAAATGTTGTTGTTGATTACTAATGCTCAGGAATTCCTCCATTCTCCTTCGGGCGTTCCAATAGTAATGTGTGAGCTGGGTTGGTAGATCAGCATCAATCTTCTTGATTGCCGGGCAAGTCAGTAGGTGTTCTCCATTCATTATTGAAGCTGGATCGTTGCACAGGGTACATTGTGGTGAAGGATAGATGTTGATTCTATGAAGATGTGAAGCTAAGGAGTCATGACCTGTAGTTATGCGGAAAAGAGCAACTGTTTGTCTTCTGGGTAGATCAGGAATGGCTGATTTATTCCTCAGTAAGGAATTCCATGACTTCTTGTGGCTGTCTTTTTCATTTTTCTCTTTACATATTTGATTAATCTTATATTGGGTCCAGATCTTAGCATTGTTAAAAGGTATGCTACAATATGGAGTCTGTTTAATGTTTGTTCCTTTCTTTGCAAGGAAGTCAGCAGCTTCATTTCCCATAATTTGACAGTGGGCAGGTATCCATTGAAATGCAATGTCTTTTTTGAGACTTTGAAGTATTCTTGTTGTTGTATGTATTTCTCTTACTTTTTTGCTTTCTGGGTATGGTGATGCAATTGCTTGCAATGCAGTCTTTGAGTCCGTGAGGATTACCACTTTGTTAAATTTAGTTATATGGTTTAAAAGTTGCTGGAGAGCTGTGCTTATTGCTTGTACCTCTCCATCATAGTGTGTTGACAAGGGTCCGAGTGATATGTAGAATTTGAAAATGTCACTATAGATTCCTGTGCCGGCATTGCTGTGTTTGTCCAGTAACGACCCATCTGTATATATATGTACCCATTCTGGATTTGGGTAGCGTGTATGTATAGTTTCTAGAGCTAACAGTTTCAGTGTATTTAAGTTCATATCCTGTTTAGCAGCAATGTGTTCTATTAGGTTGTTAAATAAAGATGCTATTAATGCCACTTACAATTGTGATAAACTTGAAAATGTTGTCAGTGTGTGAATGTCGCCCTAAAGACATTTTTGTTTGTGTGCAGTTGCTGGGATGCAAGTCGAACAAGCTGGACCGTGCCTTCACTAACAGAACTATTGATGCCAGAGGAGACGTGGTTACCTCCCCACTCACAAGAGAGATGGCAATCTATGCACGAGATGCGCTGGCCAAGGCAGTGTACGACCGGCTCTTCACATGGCTCGTTGTGAGGCTCAACACTTCCCTCCAGCCACAGCAGTCCTGCAAGAAAGAAGTCATGGGCATCTTAGACATCTATGGCTTCGAGATCTTTGAAAGAAACAGGTAATGGTGTTTTTTGTTTAAAGATACGTATAGATAGATACAAGGCGTGTTCATGTAAACAATGAAATTCATCAGTACTCAACTAGAACAAAGGATAAATTACCGGTACACTTGAACAGCATTAGAACTACTACAATACACTCAACCATACTACATAAGGGAATTATTTTTTATAACCTCATTACGAACATAGTTAGTAGCAAGTTACCTCACTCGTTATTCAAACGAGATGTCAAACATTTTCTTATATATAACAGCTTTTATAGTACTGATGAATACATTGAATATTTTAAAGGGCAAATCTAAGTATGTTGACATTTATAATTTATAACTTTACTTTTATATTTCATTTGCATTAGGGTATTTACATTTATAGCTCATAACTTCAATTTCATGTTTCATCATTATTTATGTTATTGTATTATTTTTATGTATTGTACTTGTATTTGTATTTGTATGACGTTTCCTATGTCACTGTACCATGTATGACTTGAAGGAATAAATGAAATGAAATGAAGTAAGTTTCCCTTACTTTACTGGCGCTGTGAAGTGAACTCTGGCTTAGCTCAGTTGGTAGAGCAGTGGCATGGATAGCCAAAGGTTCTGGGTTCAAATCCCAGTGTCAGAGGAATTTTTATCTTATAATATTCTCAAGTAATGTCCAATAGAGGCAATAATCTATTGTTCATGAATGCATATATCCATAAAAACAGCTGTCTGTTCATCATAGAAGTCTAGGCAATAAATACAGTAAAACTTGTTCAAAGCGGCACGTATATAATCCGGAAATCTGTCCAAAGCGTACAAATATTTCGGTCCCGACGCACGAAATACATTTTTAAATGTCAATATTTTGTATAAAGCGGAACGTGCTTAACGCGGAAACGGAATGCAAATTTTAAGATTTAAGTAGCAATTTATTCTATAATGCGGAAAAGCAGCATTGTATGTTCTACTGCATTACAATATACATTTTGTTATTCACGTCTTTGTGAACACATTACTTCTTAGCACGAATATTGTACAGCCCTGAGAGTTCCGTTAGAGTATACACGGCGGTGGCTTTTATGTTTCGGCCTACGATGGAATTTACTCAGTAGTCAAGAAATCTGCTACCTGCTTTGTGTTCTATTTTCCGCCAGGCTTCAGTTTCAGTTCGCTTGTACTGCTTGTAGCATCATGTCGAACAAAAAGTACGCATCGCTCACGCTCAATGAAAAAATGAAGGTGATCGACGGGAGTGAGAGAGACAAACTTTCTGTGCGCGAAATAATTTTGCATTTCAAATGCGGTAAAACACAAATTTACAAAACTTTAAAGAACAAAGATAAGATAAGGGAGGAGTAGATCAAGGGGAACGGACAAATGAAGAGAAAAGCAAAGAAGATGGGAAATGAAGAAATTAATGAATAGTGTGGGAATGGTTTGTAAATGCGCGGGCTAAAAACTTGTCTTTGTCCGGGCCCATGTCCCGATATGTGGCAACAAAGGTGAAATAAACCTAGGGATAATGAGGCAAGAAAACAGTTAGCTTACAGTAATTGCATAATTATACTGTGTTAGTGTTATTAATTATTAGTAATAGTGAATTTTACTGTATATAAAAATAAAGTTAAGAATATCTGCTGTACAGGAATTAAGTATTACAAATTCACATTTGTGGCGCATGGTATAGTAATTGGTAACATTTATGTAGTCTAGTGTATTTTGTGTAATCCGGAAACTTGTCCAATTTGGAAAATTCTTTTGGTCCCATACGATTCCGCTTTGAACAAGTTTTACTGTATAATGATTTGGATACAGTATAGCTAGTGACTCAAGGATATTTCACCAAAAAAAAATCTGAGGTTGTACTACTCTTCATAACTTGAAGAATTCATAATATACAAAATCAGTTTGTTTCTAGATATCTAACTAAAATCACTTATCACTGAAAGTATAATACAATAAATTTTAACAAATACTAATAGGAAATCTGTTATGGTCAACAGCTTTGAACAGTTCTGCATCAATTTCTGTAATGAGAAGCTTCAGCAACTGTTCATTGAGCTGACCCTCAAGTCAGAGCAAGAGGAGTACAGAAAGGAAGGCATCGAGTGGGAGCATGTCGAGTACTTCAACAACAAAGTCATCTGCGACCTCATTGAGGAAAAGCATAAAGGTGAGCTACAGACACTTGAAAACCGGCATTTGTTCTGCTTCACAAAAATATGTTTAAATGACAAGTTAACTATGAGGGCTATTTTTCTTTCAACCTCCGATAGGGCATAACATGAAAACCACAGTGAAAATCAAAACTGTTTTATTTGGAACATTTAGGTACCACCTTGTAGTTACTTCTCTACTTAGTCGTGCTCCAATTGAGACATTTGTTCTAGTGTCGTACCGAATTTTCAATACCCTCTTCATAGAAGCTTCCGGCAACATATTGAGAAGAGTCTTCACGGCATTTTGAAGTGTTTTGAAATTCTTTGTTAGTGTGGAAGCCAGATCTTGGGTTTGTTTGGGAAATTTGTGTGTATCCATTGTTTAAATTGTTCTTTTGATTCTGGGATTGTCGTATCGAATCCACATTTCATCTCCTGTCATGATGGATTTCAAAAACTCGTTTCTGTGCCGAGTGACTTTTATCTTTTTCAGCAGCTGAAGAAAGATCTGGGAGGACAGCGCTTCCACACTAACGAAGAGCTTCAAAACACTTCAAAATGCCATGCAGACCCTTCTCAATATGCTGGCAGCAAGCTTCTATGAAGAGGGTATAGGAAAGTTGGTACCACGCTATGACAAATGTATCGATCGGAGCACGACTGTGTAGAGTAGTAGCTAGAAGGTGTATCTAAATGTTCCAAATAAAACAGTTTTGATTTTCACTAGGTATGGGTCCTCGATACTTTCGATACCTCGATACTCTCGATACTTGCATGGTATCGGCATCGAGCGATACTTCAGAAAACTGGCTCGGTACTTTTTTGATACTTCGGTAACTCTACAATTTAAGGAAAATGCTGTATCTCTTTCTGCTTTTAGTAGTCTACTAAATATAGTAAATACTTCTATTTCTCCTTGAAATGGAGAAAACCACTCGGTGACTTTTGTCGAGTCATAAATACTTTTCCGACTTTTAAAATCCAATCAGAAGAGATTCTTAATTGTGACTTTTTCGGTGACTATTGTCTAGTCATAAATACTTTCCCGACTTTTAAAATCCATTCAGAAGAGATTCTTAATTGTTTCGTTTCCTGTCAAACGTTTCAATGACAACCAACAAGCAAGCTGACTGTCCAGACCCCATTGTAATTTTAAAAAAAAAAAAAAAAAACTTATAAGTGGACTTTCAAAAACTAAGTTTAGTTTTAATGTAGAGTTTGAAAATAATCATAGTATACTGATGATATTAAATTTTGTCTCATTAAATATGTACACTTAATTTAGTTGGTATTACACAGTTCTCTCACTTTTAATTTTTAATGTACATATTTATTGAAACTCGAAATGTTGAATGGTATCGAGTATCGAAGTATCGAGTATCGAGGGAAAAATCATGTATCGGTATCGAGTATCGAGAAAATCTGGTATCGACCCATCCCTAATTTTCACTATAGTTTTCATTTTATGTGCCCTCGTAGTTGCTTTATCCAACAAGTTTGATTGTTACAGAATTTCTGTTTTCTCAATTTACATAGGTATCATTTCATTGTTGGACGAGGAATGTCTTCGACCCGGTGAGCCAACAGACAAAAGCTTCCTTGCCAAGATGAATGAAAACCTCTCAAACCATCATCACTACATCAGCCACAGGAAAGCCAGCAAGGAACTGCAGAAAACTATGACTCGAGAGGTTAGTCTAACATTCATGCCTAAAGCTTATATCAAAACACAGCACTAGACGAAATAAAACTAGTACATTAGTAGAACCCAAATATTTGACTTCTGCCAGTCCATCACATAGCTCTAGTTTCGATCATCGTCTGTATAATTCTAAAATCACATTACATCCAGATTTAGCCATATGTAGTTATGGAGTCTTTAAATATAAAATTAAAAAAATATATTAAAAAAACAAACAAACAAACAAAAAAGAAAAACTCATATAACTTAGATTTTTATCCTTTTTAAAATAGGTTTATTATTCGTACCTACTATTAGCATGATAATTTATTTTTAATTATTATAGAAGAAGAAATCATTTATTATAAAAATGAAGCTGCTTGAATACACAAGTTGCCCTAAGACACAGCTTACCATTCAAGCCATGAAGGCCAATGGATAACAATTCAAACACAATTTTTGTTTTTGCTTTGAGTTAAATTGACAAGTAGAGATAAGCAGAGATTCAATGCATGTTCCCATAAATATGATGATGTATTATTCCAACAGAGTCGGATATTATAGTTTCTGAGATAGTTATCAGGTGGCGCTTATCAATTCCAAGTTGTTTTAGGAAGTCAGCTACAAACTGATAGAATGTACCCCGTGCTCCAAATAGAAGTCCTTGCACGATGTAATTGCGGTTTCCATATCTACTGAATCACGCCTTTACTCTCAGCTTTTGTCTTTTCCCCTAGTACTACTTCACAATATTTTGTCTATTTAGTTTTAAGGTAATTTTAGGTTAAGATTACATTTCAATAATGTAAAACATGTAAATATAAGCACGGAACTGCCCCTGAGCACGAGCTCCTGCTCTTTCAGGGTTTCAGGACCTTATATACTATCTATGTATTCATGTAATTTTAAAATAAAAAAATAAAATAGATGAAAAAATTAAAAATTAAAATAAATAAAAAAGATAGTTATTGATTCTTAAAAGAATTTAAATTAAATTTGTGTGTTCATAGCCTTCAATTTGCTTGCAGTTTGCAATAAGCAATAAACAGATACTTAAAATCGATTGAGTTAATTGAGAAAACATTGTGAAGATCTACTGACAAGAAAACTACTCATCGGTAGATCTCAGTTGATGATGGAGACCCCCCCAAAAAAGAAAAGAAAGAAAGAAAAAAAAAACCTTTGAAACATAATAATATGTTCTAATTTGGTACAATTTTACTTACAATAACAATAATAAAAACAATAGCAACATCAATAATAATAATAATAATAATAATAATAATAATAATAATAATAATAATAATAATCACTGGTTAACCGGTGTCTTTCAATGGAAATCAGTGCTGCACAGCACACCAGGCATTTGCCCAAATGCCCATATAACCACTCCGACCCCGGGTATATATTATGTACTAAAAGTGTGTATTTTTTAAATTAATTTGATATATTTTATATTAATTTTATATATTTTATTTTATTTCGGATGACCACTGGACATGATTGTTTGGCAGCTCATCTACACAGAATAAATATATTTGAATCCCCAGCTTGCATACTTTGTAAAGATCCAGTATCCACAATGAACAGAGACCACCTGCTCCAATGTAAAGCCCTTACATCAACTAGTGAAGAACCTTCATCACAGCTAGTCAGAAGATACTGGGAAGCCAGAAGGAAAATGGAGATCCTCCAACTCCTAGAGCATTAGCAACCAACCAACCATATATCAAGCTCTATGCTGTTCTACAACACAATATGTAATGTCATCGTTTGATTCCTACTTGAGAATATTATAGGATAAAAATTCCTCTAACTCTGGGATTTGAACCCAGAACCTTTGGCTATCCATGCCTCTGCTCTACCAACTAAGCTAAGCCAGAGTTCGGATAGCCAAAGGTCCTGGGTTCAAATCCCAGTGCTCGAGGAATTTTTCTCCTACAATATTCTCAGGTAATGTCCAACAGGGACCATAATTTGTGGTTCATGAACGCAAATATATATCCATCTTGATTCTTACTGTTATATTTCCTCATTTCCAGGAATTCTGTCTAAAGCACTATGCAGGTGATGTGATATACAACGTTGAGGGTTTCCTAGACAAAAATAATGATCTCTTGTTCCGAGATTTGAGAGAAGTTATGTCAGAAACCACAAACACTATCACAAAAGTAAGTACGATGATACAGTATACAGTACAGTCCCGCTATTCCGAAAATCCGCCTATTCCGAACAGAGTTCAGAGAAAATACCGATTTTTAAAAATTAAAAACAGGATAAATTAAAAAGATGTTCGTCACAAAACATACATTTATTGTTATACAAAGAAGTTCAATAGAGATATACATAGAGCCTAAGCTTGATAAAAATGCCTGAAACCAAATCGGAATGAAAGCTGGCACTTAATTTACGCCTTAGCTAGTCAATACGTTGATGTTATTAATGAAATCAGCCTATTCCAAATTCCTGCTAAACCGTTTGGTTTTCGGTCCCAATTAGTTCGGAATAGCGGGACTCTACTGTATTCAATATTGCATGTGGGAGTCGCATGCTGACCACATGCCCCCCAATCCTACCATCTACCTAGGAGATTAGTCCCATGAGGGATACAGCACCACTTTTTTTTTATTTTAAGAAAGCTTTTAGAGATACATGCATGAAACTAGGTTCATGCACTAGGTTCTAACTTTATCAGACTAAATAATAAATTAAATTGAATTGAATTGAATTGAATTGAATTGAAAACTTGTTAGATTGTAGATCACGGTTTGTAGAAGTGTGACTGGAGTTGCTAGCACTTACATACTTCTCTTCCATAGGCTGTGTTCCCTGCTAGTGACGTGACGACCAAGAGGAGGCCTGAGACGGCTGCTACACAGTTCAAAAACAGTCTCAACCAACTCATGGACATCCTCATGAACAAAGAACCATCCTACATCCGCTGCATCAAGCCAAACGATGACCAGAGGTCTGGTATGTACTGGTTAACATTCTGCAACATAAATTTAGCATATCATTTTATTTATCCATTACACTGTTAAAAAACTTCAGTTAATGAATATTTCCAAATGTAATATCTTGGTCATTTATAATAATAAGAGGAAGTTCTTTGTCTGTCTGTCTGTCTGTCTGTCTATCTGTCTGCGTGTGGTGCCCAGTGAAATCTACTGCATGCAGAGATCTGAAATTTTAAACATAAACAGACTGAAGGGTGGCCGAATGCACCTCAAAGTCAAATTTTTAATTTTTGCTTTTGTTGCGAGTTATGAGTGAAAAACTGGCATAAAACGTGAATTTTTTGCACTATCAAAGCATCAGTTTTCGCTATTGCATTTCAATTGTCAAATCAATTGCAGGTGGCTTTGCCTTTTTTTTTTTTTTTTTTTTTTTTTTCATAACTTGAAAATAAAGGCATCGTGATATTTTCAACATATCACATGGAATTATCGATCACTTAAATTCTGTGAGCCCACCCTGGTCCAATTCATTTGTTTATAATGTCAAGGCATGCAAACATCTGAAATTTTCAACTTAGACAAAAGAGGGGTAATGAATATAGGCCTAAATGAGCAAACATTGATCGATTTGGGTGAACCTCACAATGCAGGGTTTTTCTGGGCCAGGGAACTGAAATCTCGGTCTATTCTTCCTAAAGATTAAGTGAAATAATAATAATAATAATAATAATAATAATAATAATAATAATAATAATAATAATCATCATCATCATCATCATCACCACCACCATCACCATCACCATCACCATCATCATCACAAAATTAAAATATCATTTGCATCCATATTGTTTTTTAAAGTGGTTAATGAATGGGGATAAGGAAACTGTTAACTATTTGAAAATGAACATACAAAACAAATAACAAACTAGGATTTTTACAGCCTCCATTAATAATAGTTTCTATTTTGTTTGAAAGGTATCTTTAATGAGAAGATAGTCGTGCACCAAGTCAAGTACCTGGGTTTGATGGAGAACCTTCGAGTAAGACGAGCTGGCTTTGCTTATCGTCGTCCATATGAAATGTTCCTACAACGCTACAAGTGCCTGAGCCCCAAGACCTGGCCTAATTATGTGGGGCCTGCCAAAGACGGAGTGCAAGAGATTGTGTGTCAGCTGCACTTCGAGAAGGACGAGTACAGGATGGGCAAGTGAGTGCAGTCTCTTAGTTTACGTTAATATCACAGTACAGTGGTTTAGAAAAAAGAACATAAAGAATACCTTACATTAAAAGACTCTGTCAAAAAAAAAGCACTTAAGTTATAGAGTCTGTTTCAGTAATGATGAAATTAAAACACACATTTCACAACATTTTTACAACAATGTCAAGTGTTTTCTGTTTTAACACTTTTGCACCATTTCCAAGTAGCAATGTCATGTCATAGTCTGAACAGCAAGTTGTTTGTCGGGGTCATGTCAGCTCCTTGCTATGGTTCATCAGCAGTACAGTATCATAGGTTAAGATGCGAGACCTGAAATTTCCAAATTGCCAAAAGAGACCAAAAAAGTATTATTTTGGCCTAATTCAGAGATCCAGAGATCTCTCTTCTTCTTAACCTTGTCACATCCTTGTCAGTGTCTAGCTGTATAAGGTGCTCACACAATGAAAACCAGGGCCGCCACATCTCGGGGTCACCGCCGACCATCCTCATTCAGACAGTTGTCTCTTCCCTTCTCCGTGGAGCTCCCTTCTCGTTACTCGTGTAACAGAACATTTTATCAAACTTTTCCAGTTTTCCGTAAAATTATATCACATCACCGGGATCCAGCCAGGTCCATTGAGTCCAGCAGCATCCCCCATGTGGTGGCCCTGATGAAAACTTACAATTTTTAATGTATTACTGTTTCTCAGGCTTCCAATCGCGTGAGTTGGAGGTTTGGTTCCAAGCTTTCAGCAGCTATCTCCACTGCTACAGACTATTCCTATTAATTTCACTGTACTATTCCCTATTAATTTTATTAATGTTTCATATTATGTTGTTTCACTTTAGCACAAAGATCTTCATCCGATCACCAAAAACACTTTTTGCCACTGAAGATGCATTCCAGCTGAAGAAGCATGACATTGCAACAATCATCCAGAAGATATGGAAGGGGAAATTGCAGAGGGAGAGGTACCTGAGAATGAAGGCAGCGGCCATTGTGATGGAGAAGTGGGTACGAAGGTTCCTCGCAAAGAAGGAGGCTGAGAGAAGACAACGAGCTGCCAATGTCATTAGGAAGTAAGTTTTATGTCCCAAAGTATTTCACACCACATCATTTCAGCAACAAAACTTTTGCATTATTGTCTTTGCCTGTTTTGTTTAGATTTAACGCTGTCCACGAGTAATGATAACTAGTGGATAGTAGGCAACAACAATAACTAAAAACAATTTTCTCCTTGCAGCTTCGTCAAAGGATTCATCACCCGCAACGGAGAAGTGACAGATGTGAACAGGGCATTCCTAGAGCTTGCCAAAGCTCAGTATCTGATCCGGCTCTCAAAGAGCTTACCCACTAAGATCCTGGATCGATCATGGCCATCTCATCCTGTCGTTTGTGGAGAAGTAAGAATAACATCCTTGGTGATGTGCTTTGTAAGAAATCGAAAAGAAGTACGAAATACAGAATTGCAATGTGGTTGATTTGTTCTTTGGTGTTAGTGGAGTTATTTCAAAATTGACAGTGAATATTTTCAGAAAACTTGGTGTTAGTTATTGTTCCTTTTTACAATCTCTAGCTCCATAGTTATTTACGATGTAAGACCATTATACAGAACTTAACAGACAAGATTGAGGTTAACAAAACGAGTGGTAGCTTTTTTTTTACTTTGGCTACAGCTGTTTCTAGTCGGCTGCAGTGGTTTAGAGGTAGCATGCCCACCTCTAGATCCGAAGGTCGCGGGGTCAAACCCAGTCTCAGTCGATGGGTTTTTCAGGACGTAAAAATCCTGGGCATGGAGTCCTCTGAGAGGGACTTTAAGCTGGGGGGCCTGTGTCTTAGATTTATGGCACATGAAAGAACTCCAAGCCTAAATTAGAG
The DNA here is from genome assembly GCA_964059195.1 of Ectobius pallidus. Lineage (NCBI taxonomy): Eukaryota > Metazoa > Arthropoda > Insecta > Blattodea > Ectobiidae > Ectobius > Ectobius pallidus. Next base: position 19,120,906 of record CAXKWD010000002.1, on the reverse strand, counting down.
CCTCTGGACAAAATTTCTTGGCCCTTTCACATCCAAGTGATTCCTTAGTTTCCGGAGGGGAGTTAAGGGGCGATTTGGTTTACCACCTGTCCCTCTGCCCTCTCTAGGGAAATAAACATAACAAAATTCACCTCAGTAAACAGAAACCTCCACTTGGAGGGCCTTCACCCCAACATGGGGGCACAGGATTCTAGAGAGAGAGAGAGATAGCTGTTTCTACTTCTGTTAGGGTCGGGCTTAGCAACCAACGGCTCTGCTGTGAATATTTCGCTTTCTACACTTTGGACATCTCCATGTACAATTAATAACTCATTAAACAAACTTTGTGACAAAAGCTTACATTTACATCAAACTTAAATTAACTTAATGTGTTTTTTTATTATTTTAGGCCTCAGCCCACCTATATAGGCTTCACAGAACATGGCTGTCAAGGAAATATCGTCTGGCCCTCACTCCTGAACAGAAGAAACAGTTTGAGCTCAAAGTTCTTGCAGAATCCCTCTTCAAAGGTACTTATTTTTACTGTCCGAGACTGTACTCTTAATGTCTATTCAGCTCATGAATTCGGAATAAGAATATGTGGAATTTCAACCAATCATATGTGTGTATCATCATAATTTTATCACTATCATTTCATCACACCTATATGCACATGTATCCTTATGTAAATTCACAAGAACTGAACACTAAAACATGTTCATACCTGTAGCTTATTTGATCAAAAACAATTATTAATCACTGAACACAGTGATCAGGTATACAGGGTGTTTCAGGAGGAATAGTAAATATTGTAGGAGGTGGCAGCAGAGACGAACTGCAATACAAAAGTTCATATAACATGTGGCCCATTTGTACCGAGTGCAGAGATACAGCAGTTGGTATTTAACCCAGCGCAGTGTTCGTTTTGTGTGTTGGTACACCAGTTGCTATGGGCGTATTTAACGATTGTCAACAGTAGTGTGTTGATATGCAGGTTGTGAAGTTGTGTGTTAGTTCACATGGAATGTTTTCAACTGACATTGTGATTTGTTGGCCAAGTCTAATGTACGGTATCGTTTAAACATGCCGCACGTATTTACACATGTTGAGTATGCCGATGTGGTATTTGTGTATGAGTTTAGTAATGGAAACACTGATGCTGCTTGTAGAAAATACGGCAGACGATTTCCTAACTGCAGACGACCAGATTCAGATTCAGAAAATCAACTTTGAATGTCCTCATGTGCCTTTGCGTTACATTTGTTGGGATTAACTTCTAACAGCTGTATCTCTGTACTCGGTACAAATGGGCCACATGTTATATTAACTTTTGTATTGCAATTCGTCTGTGCTACCACCTCCTACAATATTTACTATTCCTCCTGAAACACCCTGTATATAAGCTGCATTTGAGCAAAAGGAGATATGAAGATAAATTACAATTTTATGTGTGGTGAAACATTATAAATCTCACATATTTAATAAATACAACATTAATAGCACTAGATATTATTAGTGACACCAGAGAATTTAATACAAAATTAAACGCCTGATCTTAACGCAAAGCATTGGTAATAACCACACACAATATGAGCATCATAGCATATAGATTGTCTTGTCATTAGCTATTGCTTACAGTGACTCAAACAGAGATACGGTTTATTCATTTTATGGTTTTGAGTTATTCATTACATGCTTAAAACTATAAGTATTTTTGCTAAATAGACACAATAGTCAGCCGCGATGGTATAGAGATAACGTGCCCGCCTCTAGAACCTCAGGTTGCAGAATCAAACCCGGCCATGGTCAATGGATTTTTCAGGACATAAAAATCCTGGGCACGGAGTCCTCTGGGAGGGACTTTAAGCTGGGGGGCCCATGTCGTAGATTTCCAGCATGTAAAAGAACTCCAAACCTAAATTAGAGCCTCTGGACAAAATTTCTCAGTCCTTTCACGTCCAAGAAATAACTTACTTTCCAGAGGGGGGTTGAGAGGCGATGGGCTTACGACCTGTCCCTCTGCCCTCTCTCGGAAAATAAGCGTAATAAAATTAGTATAGGTAACGAAACCTCCACTTGGAGTCCCTATGCCCCACCATAAGGGTTACAGAAACGAGTCAGTCAGTCAGTCAGTCAGTCAGTCAAATAGTCACAATAAATATAACTCAAAGTTCAGATTATCTCAACATAAATTCTGGACGTCTCGTTACATTACCTATGAGAAATAATATTGAAAGCAATCAAAATGTTTGTTTTACATTGTTTGAATATGTGTACAGAGACTGTGTAGGAAATAATATCACCAGAGTTGTCATTTGTTCAACACTTCTGATGTACAGATATCTTGATAAAGAATGTGGAAATTACAATTTTGTTTCTAGACAAGAAGAAGTCCTACCAACAGAGCATAGGTCCTCGCTTTATAGACGACAGACTGACAGAAGAACAGAGGGCGCTCAGACAAACCTTCCAACAGCAGCACCTCAACGGGGACAAGATCATGGTGAGTTATTACATGTCTTGCACTCAATTCCCTATTTAATCCATCTTCTTACTATTTATACATGGACCTTAGAAACATCTCTCTATATACAGGTATATATTAATGGAACCATAGAATATTTTAAAAGACCTCATCGGGGATCAAACCCATGACCTTCTGATTTGTAGTGCAGTTACATGATATCATTAAAATGGGTTATAAACAAGCCATCTGCATAAGATGCATTTATAATCGTTAAAATTAACATACTGAACATTAAGTGCTAATTTATTAAACGGAAATGGACGTACACTTATACTGTACTATTATTAAATCAAAAATCTCATCAATAATAATAAAATAGGCTAATTTATTATTTTTCTTGTGTTCCAGTATTCCACATATGTGACGAAATATGATCGCCATGGCTACAAGCCCCGTGAGCGAGCCTTGCTGCTCACCAACAAGCACATATATGTGTTGGACGGCAAGACATTCAAGATCAAGCACAGCCTGGGATTCGACATTGTGCAGGAGATGGTTGTCACAACTGAATCCGATAACCTCCTTCTCTTGAGGATACCACCCGAGTACAAGAAAGACAAGGTGTTTAAAACTCTCATTACCTTAACACAGGATACACTGTTCAGAGATTTTTTTAAATGTTTCAAATACAGTGAACGCCGCTTATTGTGATCACTTCAGGACGCAGCTAATCTGATAATATTAACCAACTGATAACAGTAGCCAAAGGAATTAAATGAAGGTTATTTATTCATATATATAAGATAATACACTACAAAACAAAATTTAAAATATTTATTTATGCATAAAATAGTACGTAACTGGAAATCAATGAACTACTCATAGGCTAATAGGTAAAAGACTGCAAGCAACTATTTTTTCAATCAGTAACAAAGTTTTAAATTGTTCTTACTTTCCTTTAGGATACCAGGAGTCCATTAACCAATACCCCATACTAAGATGTGAGTTACGAGTATTTTTGGAAGTCTACTGATCTGTGGTGAACACAGCGCGTAGCAAAACATGTTAACGCCTATCTGTTCAAGTCGCTGCAGTTTAACTGTGGGGTAAAACATATTTTACTGCTTAAAAGAGAAAGTTAGGTAATGCCACCCCCTCAAACTGGTCATCCTGTGAGCTTGGAATAGTATTGCTACCTCCAGTACAACACAAGACAGTTGAGTTAGACACCAAACCCTTATAAACGAAGTTTTGAATGACGTACAGTACTTTGAAATAAAGCCGCAAAAAGGAAAATGTGATAACATAAACTGAATCTTTGATCACAATAAACAGCATTTTTTTCAATGTATGAGTATTAATCCATACAGGATTTCATAAAAGTGATAACATTACCAGATTGATAACATTATCTGCAATTACATTAAGTGGCGTTCACTGTATTATAAAAGTTATAGCTCTTAATGTAAGCATCTCGTGTACAAAATATAAATAAAATTGTTAAGAGCCATTTTCGAGAAAATCGTAAGAAACAACATTTTCTTCATATACTTTGCCATTAAGAACAAGAGATCATCATCGCTAATCTTTGTGTCATATCCCCAAAAGGTAGACCTATTGTTTGGCTCATGAATCAGTGACCAAACTGGCCTAAGGATATAATTATAATATTTCAACCAATCACTGCTGCCTATCACCTTATTGTTTAGAGTTTACTAAGTGCCAGAATGATACTTTCTAAGATTGTATGGGGGAGGGAAAAATGTCTGTCCATCTGTCTGTATGCACAACTCGAAACTTGGTATATGCATTTATAACGTCTTTGGGAAGTAGCCTATTGATTTTTGATCACATCGGTTGACTGGTACCGGAGTAAAGTCCAATTTATTGCCTATTTTATGGTAATATAATAGACTAAATTTATCAAATCAGTTCTCATGGCAACGTAGTGTTTAAAGGCTAATTTACACAATGAAATTAGGTTTCGTAACTGAGTTTTGCAACTGTTTTTTACTTGAATGCCCGAGCACGAGATGTACTGGCAACAATGAGTTACAACACTACGCAGTTTTGGCTGATTCCAACTTTTCATGAAACTATAATAGTAAGCTTATTTACTTTGTTTGCATTTTGTAAAATGAAGTGGGAAGTGAGGAAACTCTGAAATAAGATGAAACGTGCGGTTGCCCTAGAATTAGTTTTGAAGAAAATGGATGTAATTAGTTTCCCGAACTCACTTTCATGAAAGTAGATACGAAACCTAGTGTCATCGTGTAAACTAGCCTTTACAATGTTCATATATGGCTTTTGAAGTTGCAATGCAGGTAGCTATGACAAATAACACTACCCACATATTCCTTCACATATGCTTATCAAACTAGACCTTTGCTCTTCCATAAGCTCTGCTTAATGAATCGATCTGGGAGCTTAACTCAGAAACTTATTAAAAAAAATTACTTATTTTCTGCATATTATAATTGCAATTATTACTGATTAAACAAAAGCATTCTGGCACTTTGGCACATCAGTTTACCTGATTTTATTTTTATGGTATTTCTTATTTTTCTAGGGAGATCTAATTCTGGAGGTAAACAACCTGATTGAAGCCGTCACGAGGATAGTAGACGTAACCAAGAAACCAAACAGTGTCAAAGTTTTGGAGGCAGGAATGTAAGTCATATTTTGATTTACCGAACTGTGTTTCCGTTTTCTTAAGATAAAATAGTGAACATATTTTGTTATTCTTCTGCAGGATTCAACACAATCTGATTGGTGGAAAGCAAGGTGTGATTGATATCACAACAGGGACAAATCCAGCCATCACAAAAGGGAAGACCGGGCACCTGATCGTGGTATGTAACACTGATTCTCCACCCTCATCTTCGTCATACTGATTTCTCAACAAAAATATTTTTCTCTACTAATTGTAAAAAGCAAATTTAAAACTCTAACTTGGAAATCCGGGGTGTGCGGGCAAAGAGAGTTAAGTCTACCATCCTAAAAAATTGAGATATGTCAATAGAGTTATAGATAAAAATGTTCTCTACATTTGTGTTAAGTCCAGTAAGTAATATTCAAAATTGTACGGTAGTTATGGATGTGTGCCTCATGGGTTTATCCATCTCTAAAGCAATGTTGGGCTGGTATAGTGTGTTAAGTCACTCTAATTCTCAGTAACAAGAAAGTGGACTTAACTCTCTTTGCCCGCGCACCCCGGAAATATGAGAAAATATTATACGAGAAAAATTCCTCCGACACTGGGACTTGAACCCAGGACCTTTGGCTATTTGCGCCAATGCTCTACCAACTGAGCTAAGCCGGAGTTCAATTCACAGCGTCAGATGGAATCTTTCTCCTATGACTATTGCCCTAATGGTCTACCTCACAGACAGACAGACAAGTTATGTCATAATCTGTGGTTCATGAATGCTTATATATCTATCTAACTTGGAAATGCAGTTTATCAGGGAAGAGATGTACTGTTCTTACCCAAATTTAGGGGAGAGGATGGTCTTTTTTTAAAAGGTTTTTCTTATTTGGTGTAAAATATTAACTTTTCATGTAGAGAGCTCATAGGTATTGCAGATTTACCAAAAAAAAAAAAAAGAAATCTGAAAAAAATTAACTGGGACCTAGATTTTGAAAACAAAGGGCCCAAAATATGATTTTACTAAAATTGATAAGCCCTTTTTAAAATTAAATTCAAACATTTTTAGCATTTTACGTGTAAAAGCATACTCTAGAAATTGTCTAAAACAAAATTTTCATATTAGTGTCGATAAATTCTAAAATACCGTAAACAATTTAAGTACACATTTTTTACTTCTCTTTTTAGAAACAGAGATGCATATTTTTGCAACAAAATAAATTAGCAAAATTCTTTTTACTACCAATTTAAACTGGCAATTTTGCAAAAAAAAATGAAGTTATGGGTACAACGATCAAAGTTTAGCATGCATTTCAGGAGTCTTGCTTCAGAACTTAAGATTTTCCTTCTAAGCTGTTGCCCTCATTTTTCACTTTTGGCAACATGGTGTATAGAATTTGCTTTCTTTATTTCTACTCATATCTCTCCATAAACCATTTTTCATTGAAAGTGAATTAGTACTTTGCAGGGCACAAATTGTAATGCAATGTATTCCACAAAGAAGACAGATTATTTAAAAGCACTTTTCTCTCCCAAATATACTGTCCTCTCCCCTTTATTGAGCAACGTAAAACTATTTTTTTTTTTTTTAGTACAGAAATTAGATTTTACAGTTTACTTAGACTGCAATATTTGAAAGTAACTTTAACCTGCAGTATTTTTGAAAGCACTAATTAATCTGCAAGTTATGAATTTGAAATTTTTAAAGCAGTTTTCCCTATATCTATTAGGGTATACATATTTCATATGATTACTGTTCAGTCATACATCGAGCTAGCTGCTTGATTGAAGATTTTCTGAAGTTTCATGTAATTCACCCGATACACAAGAATAAAATCAGTGTACTGTGGATGAAAACAGTGGCATCCAAGAACTTATTCACATATCACTTTTCTTTCCTTTAACTTCCATTACTATTTGTAGGAATCCAGAAAAACTAATTTTTATCTCCTTTTTTCTTTCAACCTATCTTCCTCTTTTTATCTTTTTTGTTTATTATTTATCGGATCTGTGTTTTCTCTTCTACTCCCCATCCTGTACTGGTACTAGGAAGAGATAACAAGCAAAAATCAAAATTTTTCTCCTTGCGTGAGAAAGTATAACTTGAATATGATGCTTCAGTTGCCAGTGGAGAATTTAGAGTATTAATCACCACAGTTCAGAAACAAGCTGACATTTTATCATAGATAATCCCATGAGAGTTGGCGAGTTTATTGATAGATTCGCAACTGCACAGCAGGAGTGAATTTATCTGATGAAACTCGTCAACTCTAGTTGGATTTATTAAGACAATTCCATGAATAAAAATGTAACGGATTATACAAATAATAATTACTTTTGTGCTTTGTTGTATAAAAACAAAACTAACAGCTGCAAGATCACGGCATCCATGAATAAATTCGAGTTACCCTGTTGTAATCAGGGCTACCAATGGTGCATATGAGACAAAGTTAACTTCATTCAGATAAGCTAACAGCAGAACAGAATAAAAGCACACCAACTGGCTTACACCGAATCGAAATTTGTTTTTAAGCAATGTACATTTCTATTATTTCAATTTCCAAACAAGTTATGTTGTACAAAATAATCTGTTTTCGTGCCGCGTAGTGGCAACATCTGACTATTAATCACTGCACACTGATACTTACGTCTCCAGTAACGAGCAGACAATTTTACCCCGATAAAATGGCATCCTCAGGATTCCTACAAGAATATTGTAAGAGAAACAGCTGTGATTGGTCTATATCCGAAGAATTGCTAAATGTTATTGGTCAATATAATGTTGATAAATATAATGACTTTTCTGTTAAACATAAATCATTTGTTGACTAAATAATCACAGGCGAAGCCATAAGCCCATGCCTGTAGATAGATAAAACCCTTCTCGTTAATGAAGGTGATTAACACGTCTCCTATCTAGAATGTTGCCAGTAAGTAGAATAAAAACACATTATTTTTTATAACAGTATAAATTATTTGGAAATCGAAATATGCACTATTTTGATTAGGAGCAAGTTACTTCATGTCAGCGAGCTTAGGGTTACCTCCGGGTAAGTTTTAGAGAATATATGACTGTAGGCAATTCTTCCAGTCAGATTTGCATTGTTCCCAACTTTTCTTGACAACTCAAGTTTCATTTCCTGCGACGGTGAGGCAGCACATTTTTTAGTTACAAAGACAAGCGACAAAGCGTCATATACATTGTTAATTTAAGCGTTGTTTAAATTTATTTTTATTATGTCTTTTCACAAATTCACATATTTATTTTACTTTGCATTAATTGGAAAATCTATTTAAAAATCGTGTTTTTCTGTAGCTCCTAGTTTTTCAGCAAAAGCCCTCCTTAGCCCCTTTTAGGCCCTTCAGTCCGATTTAGCCCTTTTTAGGTTCTATAAGATTCATATATTCAGAAACAAGGGGCACGAAATGGAAAAGTACGTTAAAATGGTATAATTAGGAAGCTGGAGAAAAAATAGGTTAAAATCTTCAAATCCAGGCCCTAGTAATAATGCAGGGACTTCAAACTTTATCCTCTTAAGTGGGAGCACTAAATTAGGGTTTTACTATAGAATTCTAACATTAATGTCATGTCTGCAAACAAGCTACATTACAGCAGTTTTAGAAACGCTTTGTCCCTCAACCAAGCGACATCGAGGATTGTAAACACTGGAACTACACAAGGCAAGTGCAAATAACAAACAGGAATTTGTGACTGCACATTTTGTTTTCTTTGTTTATCCAACAAGAAGCGCACAAAATGCTAACATATGTTAGGAGAGCACACATGTTTTCCAGCACTACTAACTTACTATGTGTTGCAGTAGCTAAACTTTCATTCACTATATTTCACTAACAAATCATGCATTTCACTTACATATATGCTGTTGAAAGGACTGTGACTACTATTTTAATTTTCCCCCAGTTATGTCACAGGTTCCATAACTGCTAAATTGCTAGTTTGTTGCTAGTGTTGGGTGGGCTTGAAACTCATGGGCCCATGTAAGTCGATGCCACTGTTACAGTCAAATCTCTGTATAATAAAGATCAATATAATGATAAACCCGCATATACTCATAGCAATATTTTTCTTTGGTGCTGGCAAATAGTTTATCTTAATAACGTCAAATGTAACTCATTACAATGATGAAGCTATTTTAGAAACACCCTTTTATAATAATATTTTGATGTTCAGTTTTTATTGAAAACCAATAGCTGATATCAGATTAGTGTCCTTTCCAACCACCAGTGTGCAATCTGCCATAAATAGGGTTCGGATGTTTATGACCTAAAAAGTGTAAAATATGATTGCAAATATGTCTTTGAAAATCACTAAATATGACCAAAAAACCCTAAATATGACCTTATAAAATAACTTAATTTCAAAAATTAAATGTTCCAATTTAAAACGTTAAAAGACACCAAATTCTTACATCACACAAATTCAATCATTTTAATTTTGGTGATTTAGGCATAACTTACAGTTTTACTTGCAATGAACTTCTATTTTTAAAGAATTTCCTCCTGTTTGCTAGTTTAATCAGCTCAAAATACTCCTCATATTTTGTAGACCTTGCATATCAATATAAAATATGAACAATTGCATTAATTTTAAAATGTAAGTTACCTATTAATTTAGCATAGCCTAAACTTGACTTTAAGGAAATAAATTTCAAATTTAACTTGACCATGTAGTACATACACTGTATAATTATGCTTTTTTACCAAATTTATGACTGGAATATGACTTTAAATTACAAATATGTCCAAAATATGACCAAGACCAGAAAAATTACCAAAATATAACTTTATATGCAAAATAATAACAGTCTAATTAGGATAACAAGTGTAAAATTCGTGTTTAATTTCTTTTTGCGGCGAGAACGGTGGTCAGGATAAAAATATGACATGTCATAAACATCCAAACCCTAGCCATAAGTATATAAAGCAGAGGAATTCACATGAGTTATATAAGGACCTGAACTTCCAGCAGATAGGCATATCGATATCCTGTTTGGGTAATCTTTGAATAAACGTACTTCACTGGCACATCGCCAGTCACTTCAGTCTTTGTTTGTATTTCCTCAAATGATCACATGAGTGCGCCACCATAGTGAAGGGAAGGATGTTTTTAATTATTTGTAAGTCGGTCACTGCTAGCTTCCTGTCTGTTCATGTTCAGTAAGTCTGTAGTAGTGAAATAAGATGATGGTGTTTTGTTTGTGATCTGTGTTGTAAGAAATTGCTTTGTGGGACTGTAATACCCAGCCTGTCCGCTTGTGTAAGTTTTCTGTCTTATATGATTTTATTCTAATTTTTCACTTATTAGGTTTATAAAAGGTAAATTCCGAACTTAAGAGCGAGATTCTTCCTTCATTATTTTGTAGGTGGAGTAAATTATTTCTTTACAGGTCTAAGAGAAAATGATATAGGCCTCAGTATTAATGAATTTCATTTCCACTAAGGTATCTCGATATTAAAACCTTAAAAACATACAATATATTCCACCTTAAACCCTTACTAAAAGCTTTTCTGTGACCAGAACTCAAACACTTCGCAAACATAATTAAAACATATCACACATACACATTAGTGGTAGTAACAATATTTAAAATCGCATTTGGGAGGTCCCAGGTTCAAATCCAGCCAGTTTAGACATGGGTTTTTTCATGGTTTCCCCAGTCGTAAAAGCAAATGCCGAATTAGATATTTACATACCATGAATCATCCTCACCGTTTCATTCTGTATCATATCCATTTGAATTAATATCAGCTGAAATTTACTCCACGGTGGTCCAAAACAGGCAAAGAAAGGCTTTAACCCTTAGAATTGGTATCGGAAGCCAAAACAGGCAAAATAAACCGGCTCTAAAAAACTAAACTCCGTGGCGCAACATCCCTGAAGGGACAAGGCCTACCACCCGACCGCTGCTTCATCTACCATAGGCAGACGGCAGGATTGTGGGGGGCATGTGGTCAGCATGCTGACACCCACGGCCGTTAATGGTGGTTTCCATGATGCCCCCCCAAAAAAAGACACTACTGTCCTCAAATGTATGGAAAAATGTTGAAGTCTCCTTTTCTCCTTAATATATCCATCCAAATACAAAAGGTGTTTTACTCTACTCATAATTTATAAAGAACCCAGCATTTAGTATTATGTGACATGTCTCTAACAAACTCCTGTCTGTTTCAGGTCGCCTCTCCCTGAGATCAGCACAAACCTACAAGCTGCACAAATGCGAACGTGTTTGAATGGCTGGATTTCAGAACATGGTGTCCCTGTTAAGGCCTCTGAAAGCTGTCGCTCTGACTCTCAGCTTCTAGTCCATTAACTTCATTCTTTTTCAGCTTTTTCTGTCCTATCAGAAATTGAAAACATTATGAACAGAGCCATACTCAGTTATATTCTTATAATTGTAAATAGAACATGTGCTGAGTAGTAATTTATTTTGTTATTAATCAAATATAACCTATTTCTCAATAAGCAATAAGTAGCTTGTATATCATGGCAACAAATTATACTAAATTCCAGCAATTATGCATAAAATAGAACTGATCATATGAAGGGCATGCACAGATATTTTAAAATAAAATGGATCATGAAGTTCTATTTTTAACCTAGCAAGAATTTTGTTTTGTGAAACTAATCTAAAAATAAGTTACAAATATTTGCTAATATTTTTGCAGTAATTTCAGTATGAATATAAAGACATATTTTATATAATTTTATATCTTTTTATATTTATACCCCAGGGTAATTTTTTACAATCATATTCAGCACCCTAAAATGTTCTACTGCAGACCATAGTCAATATTAATCACAGCGTTTATAGAATTTGTATGCACGATTTGATTGCTAGGTACACCAAACTCTCAATTATCCAGGGTAATCACCAGATAAACCAGCATGGATAATAAAAAACACGAATAATCCTAAATATTTTCCAGTAGTGTTGCTAGAGCACAAAAAACTAGAATGTAGCAAATAGTTTAACAGACAATACTAACAACTAATAATGATTTGGCTATTAAGCCTGTTCTTTTACTCATGAATGCATAATTTGAAGAAGAAATTGAAAATATACTTAGACATTCACTATTACATAAACTATTCACGTAACAATAATAAACCATTCTACATTGTGGTAAAAATATGTCACTCATTATTTTGTGGAACACAGTAGGCCTAGTCTGTAATGTTTCATTGCTTCCTGGATGCATTCAGATGTTTCCTTATTTCACAACAGTCATTTCTAATTCTCATTATTGTGATTGAAACCATAATACCATTTCTCCACATAACCTGACAGTGAGTCAACCTGTTATAGTGCGGCACAATGAGCCATGCAGGCTTCATCTTCCTTGCCCCTATCTTGCTTCAGTCATTCCACGTGTACCAGCGCTGATATCTCATCATCAGTCAACACAAAAGCTCAATTTCAAACGTCTAAATTCGTCCAGTCTTCAACATTCTAGTGTTACACAGGGCCGTGGAAAGAAAGCAAGGGCCCCAGGGAAAAATTTTCCCGGGCCCCCGTCAAATATTAAATTCACTACCAAACTTGGCCTTTATAATAATGTATGCAACAAAAAGATTATGTAATGATATTGCATCATTATTAATTGCCAGAATGGTACCGTTACTTTATGAGATTGTATGGTAGACAGGACTGTGTGACTCTCTGTCTGTCCGTGTGTCTGTAAGCGGGAAAACTAAAATACGCTTTATCGGATTTTCATAAAACTTGGTATACCATTTGTAACGCCCATGGGACGAAGCCTATTGATTTTGGACCAAATCGGTTAACTGATGCCGGGCAGGGTATTAAAATGTTCTAATTAGGAATAATTTTATCTGTATGTACCAGTTTAATCTTTTGAAAATTATGATTTTAAATGCCGAACGTTAGTGAGGCCTACTGTTGAGCCGAAAGGATTTGTGCTTCTACTTTTCACAGATAGCAATTTTTTTTGTCAAGAGTAATCCGTTTCAGATTAACTGATAATTCCGTGTTACCGTTATACGACAGGACAATGCAGATAAAATAAACATATAGAACATAAGTTAAGCTGTTTATTGACTTATAACCAATTTTATTTTAGAATAAATTTAGAAAGTATAAAATAAAACCTGGTCGGCCGGGCCCCCTTTTGGGCCCGGGCCCCGGGGCTGCAGTCCCGGCTGCCCCTCCCTCTCGTCGGGCCTGGTGTTACATACTGGAAATAGCAATCTTGCTCTATCTCTTTCTTCCTACACTCACTGCAAGGTTCAATTGTTTTAGAAGCACACTATGCTCAGAAGTATTAATAAGTGGTCCCCGAGCTGGGGCAATGTTTACGAGTATGTAAGCTCACTTCAAACACTTTCAGAAATCATGAGTAAAAGCTTTTTATTTATTTTTATTTATTATTTTTTTAAAGAAAGAAATAAAAGGACAAAACTGCAATCAGACATACTGCCCGCAAATAATCAAGAGTCTATTGTATGAATATATATTTTTGTTGCCATGAGCTCACCTCTAAACTCAAGTATTGAGATAATTCTGAAGTCCAGCCACGAGATTGCCATGGAGAGATACGTGCCATCTACATGTATAGTATAGCTAGTACAGTACTTAATGCAGCTGGCTATTTTATTATATTATGTAAATATTCAATAAATATACAACAAAATCGTGTTATTTTTCTCATTTCTTGCTCCTATACAATGTCCAGTTTGAAGATGCAAGTGGGTGAAGCTTAACACATTAGAAAGATTGATTTTTCAAAATACTTTTTAAAAACATGCAGCTATTTTTTCACCTTCATCATGCATATGCGCCTTATTAATGTAACACAAGTGCATAGGTGGTGTATTCTTTACATCTCACAAAACTGCCAAAAACGGAAAAGATAGATTTATTACGCTTATATATAAACAAATAACCTTCATTTAATTCCTTCGGCTACTGTTATCAATTGGTTAATATTATCAGATTAGCTGTGTCCCAAAGTGATCACAATAAGTGGAGTGGACTGTACTGGTAATAGAAATAATATATTCAGTTAAGGTGGCGTATTTTATACACCAACGCATGTACTTAAAAGTTTCTAAGTTAATTTTGGTGCAAAAAATAAAGGAGAACAAATTAGCATCCAGCATGAGTTAATGCTGATGGAGAGCAATTTGCTCATAGACATATGGCCACTTTATGTCTATGTACAGAGTTTAAACTTCATCACTCAAAGAAGTTTTCTAGAAAGTGGCAAGAAAATTACCTTCACCTAAAGTAGTAACAACCTTGGTGAAGTTAGTTCAGGCACTGTGCTACAAACTGGAAAATCCTGAGTTAAATCCCCAATGAAGGTCTTTTCAATTTTCAGTTGGCCTAACCCTGCTGGTGGTACTAAGGTGCTGAAGTTGACTTAGACACTAACAGAAATTCTTGTGGTAAACCTGACTGACACATATGAATCACAGCTATACCACCACCCACCTATTCAATAACATCCACAGATTTTTCTTTAAATATATCCCTGAACATTTGTCTCCAGATTTACAATTTTACATATTTTCTTAGCCTTGAATTTTTAAAAATAATTTCAAACCCTAATGACCATCTCATTGCCTTCCGAACGGACAAAGAGGTAATGGGATGTCATTTCTTAGACTATCGATATATAAATACTGTATGTTCTGCTCATTTGTCTTAAAGCATCTTTAATTACTTTTTTAGTACAAGCTCCACAAAGTGGCTGTTTCAAGGACTGCCGGAAAGTAGCTAGTACAGTAAAGTAATTTTACCATACAAGGCCGGTAAAGTGCCATGGTAACTTCTAGTGGATGTAGTTCCAACTGTGGCTCCTAGATGCCTCTACAGTCTCTCCCCGTTAAAGTTCAATTTTATATGTTACGAGTTTTATTGTTCACTAGCTTAAAAGGCCCGGCGTCGCCCGGGTTTTTTATTTTGTAATTGGAAATTAACTTATGAAGGACTTTAGATTTATAAATTCTAGGTCCTTATATAGGTATTTATAATTTGAAGTAGAAAGAACAACTTATCACACTCAAACTATCCCCTAAGAAAATGTTTGAAATAGCTTTTATGGCTATATGTAGAATTTTGCATCCCATCGCTTGTACAGTACACAGTAAGCCCAGAAGGGGTTCTAATAAGAAGAAACCGAAATTCCGGTAACATAAAATTGTATTATCGTGGCTGAAAATTTTGTTTCTCACTGTCATGTTACCATAAAACCGTTTTCGGAATGAAATTAAACAGAAATACAATATCACTTTCATACATCTCTTCCCAAAACATATTACCTTACCTCGTATTGTTTTCTCTATGTCCAGGGTAAAAAAAGTTATGTGACTGCATTATTTTCGTGGATATTGATAGTTCTCTCATTTGTTTCTCTCATTTGTCAAATTTATTCTACTTTCATTTTTTTTCCATGGCCATCTGAGACTCGCTGGTAACAATATGTTTTAATGTCAAATGTGATTTGGATTCGATAATTCTGTGTAAGAAGGGATTAAGTATTCTCAAAAACATTTGATTTTTGGCATTTAGAATCTGAATTTTTCAAAATCCTTTCTTAGTGAGCACCTACATTATGAAACGAAGGTACTGTCAAAATTCCAAGTATCTACCTATTATAGTTTAGGCTGTACGTTGATTCCTGTCATTCAGTCAGTCAGGACAAAGCCTTTTATATATATAGAGAAGAGATTGTCTATTAACAAGCATAGTAAACCTTGTCATTTAGAAATCTTGAATTTAAGAAATAAATTCGATAATATTAACTTTTTTTAAGAATGTTATGACTTTGGATGCACTCGAATGCACGAAATTTGCATTACTGCACCATGGTTTTAATCTGCTAGACCACCAGTCCTAGTTGAAAGGAACTGCTTCAGATGAGTCTCTTGTAAGATTGCTTTGTTTCACAAGGCATACGGTTTCGTTGCAGAAAATATGGTAAAATGACATGTAATTTCATTTGAGGTAAATATATTTAGTTTAATTAATTGGCATTTTTATCTTAACAATGTCAAAGTTTTTTTAAGGAAATGAAACAATCCACAGCAAGCGAAGTAAGCACTAGGCCTACTAATATAATTGCCATTATCTTTGCTTTCTTAATGCAGAATCATTGAAAATGAGTGAAAACTGAGCTCATTAGTAGTAAAATTACAGAACTTTTATTAAAAAATATTGTATGCACCCAGGGCCGTAGTTAGGCGGTGGCGAGATGGGCCCCCGCCAAGGGTGCAGGTAAAGAGAGTGCGCAAAATTAACCATGAAAAATTCCACTTTTTTTTTTTTTTTTAGACTGGTGCAATTTATCAAGCAATAAAAGTTCCACGTTAATGGAAGAAATCTTTCTGGTTATTAAAAATTACTGCACGTGAACTACCTATAGTATTATGCCGATTGTCTACAAACAAAAAGCAGTCATGCAACGTTCTTTAATTAACACGTTTTTTATTGACAGAGTATAACATAAATCATGAACAGTATGGAATGCTACGTTATTATTGAGATGAAAGTGGTTCAACTATTCAAAAAAAATACTTTGACCTATATTAATATGTTAAACATTTTAATAGGCCTCAGGCCTATTATGTAATTTACTTTTGATACTAGATTTTATTATTTAATTCTTTTTTAAGTAGTTGATCGTCTGAAAATAAGGTTTTAGTACCTTGAAAGTCCAACACTTAGTTCACTTTCAAATTGAGGTTTAGGTTTTCTTTGATAATAACAGTGTTTTTATGATAAAATAATAAACAATTTTACAGAAATTTAAAAAAATTGTTCAGACCCCCCCCCCCCCCCCCCCAGATTTGTCAAACTTGCCAAGGGCTCAGAAGGACCTTGCTACGGCCCTGTATGCACCACGTATGCAAAAACTTTAAGAGGACTCATCCAGTATTCAGTCTCGGCTGCAATATTAGATTCGTCCACTAAAGCCTTATTTTACTAACTTGATACATAAATAGCTATTTGTTAGCTTAGTGGTATTTCACTAAACAAAAGTGAACTGAAGTAAAGTGTTGATTATTAACACAGAAATCTGAAAATGTGTTGTTAGTAATTTACAGTAATTAATGAACATTGATTTTCATCTGATCTTCCAATATGATCTCCCATAACATACAATACCATGTAAAAAGAAATTGGAAGATACTGTCAGATGTTTGTTCTATTTAAAATTAAAACAGCCTATGTCCAGTAGGTCTATTAATTAAGACCTAAACTGCTAATTATTGTATTAAGTGGAGCATAATTAAGGCTGTCAAAAAATTACTCCCATAAGATTTCCAATGTGTTCGTGGTTTCTTTGAAAAAATCTAAAAACCTTAATCTTCAACAGCTGATTGTCAAAAATTCTGGAGCCCCAAACCCTAAAGATCCCACACTGTAGCACAGCAATCAAACAAAAATTGAAGTACTTCGGACATGCCGTGAGAAAAACAACTTTTTAGGCAATGATATTTATGCAGTGCCTTTGGTATGTAGTCAAAAGGTAAAGATTCACTATGTACAAATTATACTTACACTAGCCTATATGCAATTATTAAAAATACCTGGGCTCATACAAGCATGAAGTGAATTATCTTCAAACACAAAGATTGAAGAAGGCTGAAATGCATGCATATCTATCTACATAAGAAGGATCTAACCAACCTTATCAAGATTTTACTTACTCCGTGGCGCTACATCCCTGAAGGGATAAGGCCTACTACCCAACCATTGCATCATCTACCATAGGCAGATGGCAAGATTGGGGGGTCACGTGTTCAGCATGCCGACACCCACGGCCGTTACTGGTGGTTTCCATAATCGAAGCCGCTACTTCTCTATCAAGTAGCTCCTCAATTTGAATCACGAGGCTGAGTGCACCCCGTTCCAGACATCCCTACCTCAGAAAAATTCGAGGTACCGGGGATCGAACCCTGGCGTGCGGACCAGTAGTCAGCGACGCTAACCATAAGACCACGATTTTACAATGTTTAATTAAAGTTTTTACCAAAGAACTCAGAACTGAAGAAACTGTGCAACAGAAAATGTGAAATTGAAGTTTAGAGAAAGGAAAAGTTTCTTATCTTTTGAGATAATTGCCATAAATTACACTTTTTGATAAATTAAGTTTCAAAAGTAATATCTTTATTTTTTGGGAATTTTCAGAATTTAGTGCTGAAGTTGAATCCATTCAAATCAGAAAATTTATTTTTCCGACTTAAAACGGTTGGGTTTCATAATGGAAGGCAAAGTATAGTAGGCCTAAGCAAAGATCTGTCTTCTAAAAGTTCAAGTCTTTTTGGTAGGATGTCAGTGAATGAGGCCAAATAACATTCATAATAGGACAGTTGGTCTATAAATTTTTACACATAAATAGGCAAGTCTAAGTACTTCAACCGACTGGAAATTTAAATTGAGATGTTAACCTATTAACATTAACATGAGTACGGCATTCCAGCTGAGACACGATCAATTAATCGATCAATTAAAAGTTTTAACACTCTCCACCTTAATTGATCCTACAGTAAGGCACTCTTGGAGACCTATATTTAAGATTTATTTGATGTAATTTGTACGATTTAAATTACGACTGATTTTTTTATTTTTATTTTTTTAAATTATTGTCAATTCCATTTTCGGGAGCGTTAGATTTAAACCGTTCCGAATGACACAATGATTTAATTGGTGCAAAAGGTCTGGCGACAATGGACATTGTCTCCTACAGCGACTGCGACAATGTGTTGCCAATGTCAACAATTTCGAATTTGTTTGGAAGACAGTGTAAAAGAATTGTGAGTAGCAAAAGAGATATTCGTACTGTTAATAATTTGGCAATAATTGCATCTAATTTACTTCAAGGATTCAAGGGAGCTGTAAGGTAAGTGATAAATTTCAGAGAATTCATATAAAAAACATTTTTGTTGGGTTATCTATTAAAATATCTACCAAAATAATCGTAAAACATGGCTATAGCTTTCATGGCTTTTATGCATAGCGTTACACCAGGATAATTAGGCATATTTTATGTAGATTTATGTAAATGGGTAAGACCGGAAAATTAGAAGTAAAATTAAATTAGTAATATAAATAGTCCGACCAATAGTCCATCCGAGTCCGGTAGAAGAGAAGCCGTGGGGAAAAAATGGGCCGAAATTTGGAATTCGCCAAACCGCTAAAAACGCAAATTAATCGCATGGAATGATACTTTTCTGGTTA
Organism: Ectobius pallidus; assembly: GCA_964059195.1. Taxonomy (NCBI): domain Eukaryota; kingdom Metazoa; phylum Arthropoda; class Insecta; order Blattodea; family Ectobiidae; genus Ectobius; species Ectobius pallidus. Next base: position 19,101,585 of record CAXKWD010000002.1, on the reverse strand, counting down.
CAAGCCGTGTGGCAGCCTACGTTAGGATAAAGCGCAAAACTTTTCAGTTCAATGATCAACTGAATATAAGTAATGTTTGGTGATAATTCGAATCTTCCTCAACAATGCGCTATGTGCTGCTGTAAGTAAAATATACAGTCTGGTAGTCGTCATTTTTAAAAGATATACCGGTATGAAATAAAGAAAAGCGATAGTATAAAATTCCGTGACGCACAGAAGCGTTACGAGTAGCCTGCCTAATCGCAGCCCATGATTCTTGGAGTTTTCTGGGATAGGGTGATCGAAGCGGAGTGCACTAGGCTTCGCGAACCTAATGAGTTATCTAAAGTAGAACTAGTGATTCCGGTCAAGAAAATCATCAGTAACGGCTATGGGGTCGACATGTTGACCACAAGCCAACTCCTCATCCTGCTGTCCAACAATGAAGTCGAAAGACGGAAGGTAATGACTAGACCTGGGATTTTAGGCTCTAAAAAAATAGTTTTAGGCACCTAAAATAGGCTTTTAAAACAAGTAAATAGGCTTTTGAAAGAGAGAATATGCACTTAAAATATGCTTTAAAAATGTGTAAATGGATAGAAAATATACTTTAAAATATAACAAGGTACCTAAACTGTAACATGGTCTTTTTGTTTGTTTACTGCAAGAAACGTGGTATACCTATTCTTAACAGAATTAACTGCAAAATTAGGCATCACAAACTAAGATGTTCTTTCACTGGTGACTTGACATACAGTAGTAGTCCTTCCTCCTTAATCCTCCCCCTCCCCCGTCAGTCAGCATTCCTTTAGCAACAATTGTTTGGAATAATCAAGTTTCTGTGAAAAACCCACCCTCTGCTGTTCTGCTTTTCATTGAGGGATGTCCATTATAAGATTGTAAAAATTACAGAAGTTGAATTTTATTTTAAATGTACAGAATAGGCAATTTAGGCACTAAAATAGTAAAATAGGCTCTAAAGGTCCAAATAGGCATTTTAGGGCACTATAAAACTCTTTAAATGTACGGTACATGAATTATCATGAAACGTCCACATATTTAAAAATTTTCATATTATTTCATTAGGAACAAAATAGGCATTTGCCTTAAAATCCCAGGTCTACTAATGACTCACAGTCGGGTGGTATGTCCTAAATCTTCTGGGAAGTAACGGATGTTTTGCTATGATCCATTGAACAGTTTTACATATAGGCCTATGTAACTTCACATCACACCTAAATTTTATACTGCATTGCATTTCCCCGAAAATATGTGGGTCTACATAACCATATCTTAACCATGACAGGCTACTTTAGGTAGCCTACTACAGATAGAGACAGTACTGTTCTACTCTCAAATTCCACGTTCAGTTTTCACCATTAAATAATTAATCATTAATACACGTTTTTGGAAATCCTATGAATATCCTCCCCCCCCCCCCCAAACACCACAATTTTTATAAACATGTGTGAGCTGGGTCTATATGCTGCAAGTGGCTGCAAAGAGAGACAGAACATATCCTTGAGATTGGGCCATGTGGTCTAATGCATCACTCACAGCTGGCTCAGAACGCACTAATATGCCTGTGATATAGTAGAATATGGGAGGGCCAATGTAAAATAAGCGGTGTATGGCAACTGATGAGTTTCATGGCTTTAGTAGTGTGATCAAATGTGAAAAATGGTAAAATGTTTTCCGCCTAATCACCACTAAACGTTTATAAATACAACTTCAAACAAGGCACGTCGAGGAATTTATAAATTAATATTTTGAGTGGTATTTATTATCGGAGTTGTTGAGAAAACAGAAAATTACAAAAAACATATGTACGGTACACATTAATTACAGTATTAATATACTAAGTTTAATTGAAGAGCGTTTTTTCAAAAGCCGATATCTACATAAAATATAGTTTTGAGATATCGGATTTTGATAGAACGCCTTAATCGTAGATATTGGATTTTGCAAAAACTACTGTTTCTACCATTTCTGAGTGGAACAGATGTCAGAATATGAAAGAACCAGTATAACCATTGGAAAGGCAGCTACTTAAACTATACAAAACAATATATATCTCAATTTCGTCAAAACCTGCAGTTATCGGCTTTTGAAAAAACGCTCCTCAATTAAATGATGTTTCATTATTCAATTAAACAATAGCCTATGTGAAAGGTTAGGTACATATAGTTGTTTTAGAAACATGAAAAATTAATCAAAACACATCACACTATAATAAAAGTTTGTCAGATTCTATAAAATTAATGTAGTGTGGGCCTATAATGTTCTCAAAATATAAAATTACCTACAAGCGTATGGCAAGCGTGGACCTTGACAGGGTGCATTAGAATTGCACTGACTAAAAATTATTCTGCTATAGGTGAAAAAAAATCACACTGAAATTTTTTTGGTTACACTATAACTTAACTTATTTCTGTTTTATTGCATATAAATAGTTGTAGACCTACATGTCATAAAGTAATAGAATCCTAGAATAAGTTGACAGCCAATTTAATCAGTTTAGAACCCCAAAGTAGAACCCATTTGATAAATATATGTTCGTATTGACGCCATATTGCATGTGCAGTAGCGAATGCGAATAACACTAAACATTAGGGTTGATATGTTTATGTCTGTTATTTTTAAACAAGTGTTATAGACTCCGTTCAATCAAGAAACAATACGTGATGGAAGACGATGAACCCATCCCCCTTGCCTCTCGCGGGAAGTTGCAAACTGATGATAAGCCCTTGGTGAGAACTAGAGGACGTGCTCGAGGTCGCAGTCGCATGGCAAGCGGTTCCACCCATCGTCCAGGAGAATCGGCATCACTGACTTCTACTAGCATCAGTCCTCAGGTATTGCAATTTTACAGGATTCAGTCGAGGTTAAGCTGAGTAAAGGAGGTTCTAAGATTCTATTAGATTAGATTAGAACAGATTAGATTACATTTTATTTAGTCCGACTGAACATAACCATGTTATGGGACTCGTCAAATGACTGATGAACATCAGTGCTGAACTTAAAAGTATGGGCCACCTAAAACTCATAAGTACCAGATACAGAACAGATCCACTGCATATCCTCATCTCATCATACTCAAGATAACACTAAATTAATTTTCCTAGTACCATTGGGGACAGCATGATCCCAGAAGCACATTTAAAATAACAATTTCTGCAGTTTTTAAAACTATAATTTTCAAAATGTATGACTTTATCCCTCTTAATCATCTATATCCAATGATATTTTATTAATTTTTATGTTTTCAATAGGAACACATTAAATGTATTAGTTGTTTTTGCGCCGAGTACCATTGGTATATGACTCCATTGAAAATTAGGTGTTTTCTTTGAATGTACCGGTAACATGTGTAGAAAAGCTTACATACCGGTACAGGTAGGCCTATATAGGGTTTCTATTACCAAGGTAAAAATGTATGTTTTTATGCCATTTCATTTAAACAACTGCAATAGTACTGTTTTATCCCATATAAATTTGTTGGACAAACAGACCAAAATATCAAAGCACGATACACTGAACACATCAGAGCCCTCAAACAAAACATAGATTCTGCCTAAGCAAACCACATAATGAACACAGACATCAGTACACACATTGGAAATCCTACACAATGACCACAAAGGTCATACCCTCAACACATTGTAACAATATGAAATGTACTAGCACGCCATATAAGTCAACACAAACAACAACTACAGTTCAAATCACATTCACTATAATATGACAAAATGCAACTATAGTTGAAAACAAACTGGATTTTTTATTGTTATGTTGACAGCCCTGCAGTTCGAGTGGCGTGAGCACCACCTCCTTATCAAGAGATGTGGAGAGACTGACAAGCTCAATGTCAAAAAGTCTCAGCTTGGGTAAGTACTGCCATAAAATAATATCTTCCGGGGTCGCAAACACTCAAATATGCAGTATCTTACTCCATTCAGTTTAAGTCGGACTAAGGACATTTTGTTAAAAGATTTTCTTTATTATTATTATTATTATTATTATTATTATTATTATTATTATTATTATTATTATTATTATTATTATTATTATTATTATTTATTTATTTATTTTTTTTTTTTTTATATAATCGGAGGGATGAAAGATGTGTTCAGACTGAAATATAATTTGGGTCAACAGAAATTTGAATCATTTATTCTCATGTCCGCTGAAAAAGAGTGCATTGTGGAAATCTCTTCTGGCTGTTTAATGTAAATATACTAGGAGGTGCCCGTGGCTTCACCACGATAATTCTTTTAAAAATTAAAAATTAAGAGTATAATAATTATTAAAGCATTATATTTATTAACACTTGCACGCGAATCATTCATAAACTAAGCCATTAATAATTAATGAAATAGCTAAAATTCCTGCTTTAGAGTACATTCCACGACATGAAAGCGCCCCCTAGGAACACTTATATCAGAATCGATTATGCAGTTCCAAAGAACCTGTGAACGCATAATACGTATTGTCTCTCAGCTGTTTATTGACATGAATATGATGTGAATTTTATTTGATCAATTCAGTGTAATTTTCAGAAATTATATAATGTTTCAAGGGAAGGAATGGTTTGTTTGGATTATTATTATCAGCGATATTTCAAGAGATAAAACCATCAATATTTTACAGCTGTTGCCCCCGGCTTCGCCCGCCATTATTCATTGACTCCAGGATTTTTAAGAAAATTACACTGGTAGATTATTAAAAATGTTTTTGGTTCAGAGCTATGAAAATTGTAAGTAAAAATAAAATTAGAATATTTGTTCATTGTGTTCATTTCACTTAGGCCTTATATAATAAAGAAACGGTTTTCCTTCCTAATTTTGTAGTCGTCATGAAAGTTTACACTGCGAGAGACGAACATCGCCGAGTATACCCGATGTCTCACGAAGCGGGCGAGCGAGCAAGCACGCTATTTAGGGCCGTTGAATTGTATAAGAGTAGATACAGTACTACAGTATTCATTAGATATGAGTTTTTTTATTGTATTTTTAAAATAATAAACCTGGCAGTTTAATCATTAGACTACACGGTTTCACAGGGTGTCCATAGAAATTTCAAGATAAGTTTCCGTGACTTTTTCCTTACTTTCCATGACCAGAAACCTTCCTTTCCCTGACCACAAGAATCAACTTATTCAGAGTCCTTTGTAAACAAAACAAACAAAAAATCCAGCCTCCTCCATCCCCATAACAAAAATAAGAAATGATCAACTCAAATATTAAAAACAAAATTGCTTCCACAGTCTGGGTTACAGCCTCTCACATTTTCCCTGACTTTTCCATATTATTTTACAAATTTCCCTGGCTTTGTCCTTTACTTTACAAAATTCCCTGACTTTCCTGATTATGGACACTGTGGGTATGACTACAGTTGTTTTTGCGTTGAAAACTCTTCACTATATTGGTAATTTTGCTCTACATAGACAAAAAAATGATATGAAATCACAGGGTCTTTAGAAATTTTACTGTACAACGTACAAAATAAGTACAAAAATATCAAGTATACTTCTTCTTGCAGTTATCTATTAACATGTTTAAAAACATAAATTGAAAATGATTAAAAAACACATTATTGTTCTGCGAGAAGTCAAAAGAAGTAGGCTGACAGTAGTGTTAGAATGGAATGGGTAAGGAAATACTGGTGGTGGGATGGAAGCACCAGTGTTCTCTAGATGCCAGAACCGAATTTTACATCAAGTCCAGCCCTGATTCCATTCCTCTCGCCATCATAACTATAGCAAGGAAAATGTAGGGGTTGCTTATTGAAAAAAGAATCTGCTCAAATTGAAAGTTAAGGCTAGTTTACACGATGACACTAGGTTTCGTAACCACTTTCATGAAAGTGATTTCGTGAAACTAATTACACACATTTTCTTTCCAATGCAACCACACATTTCATGTTATTTCTGAAGTTCAAGTTATTAAAATCCCATATCAATGTTTGAAACACGTATGAATACAGGCATTTCACAATTTCCTCACTTCCCCATTTCATTTTACGAAACGCGAACAAGCTAAATAAGCGTAAAATATCAACATTACTATTATAGTTTCGTGAAAAGTTGGAATCAGCCGAAACTGCGTAGTTTCGTAACTCATTGTCGCCAGTACATCTTGCGCTTGCGTATTCAAGCAAAAAAAGTTGCGAAACTTACTTACGAAACCCAATTTCGTCGTGTAAACTACCCTTTACCTACTTGTATTCAGTAATCTGAAACTTCACCTTGTACATGCTAGATAAAATAAACAATGAAATAATTTTTAAAAATGAAATGATGATTTCCAAAAAGTAAATTCTGTTACTTACTTATTCAATGGCAAGCTAAAGGAATATTATCTATTTTATGGAACCCAAAGGTTCATTGCCGTGCTTACCTGAGTCCACCATTCAACCCTATAACCCTATAACTCCATCCAACCATCCTTCGCAAATCAAATTTTGTTACTCAGGTATAATTTAGTTATGAAGTAAGAAACAATAATGGGTAATTATGAGGTAAAAAAAATTAACTGAAGCGACCTTATGTAATTAAAAAAGAATCTATACTTATTTATTAGTTGTTGAAAGAAAAGGAGGATCTAAATTTCTTGACTGAAATAAATGGAGAATTACAATTTTTCTTAAAACTATGCTACTATAAGTGCCCAGGTTGGTAGCACTAGTGCTAAGCACAAATCACTGTCTGGTAAGCATCCGTCATACATGGAAATTGCTGATTTGGCGATCCTAGCCAGTAATGTGCATCCGGGGCTCTAGAGAGTGGAATCATGGCTGGGATATAATACATAGGCAGACGAGAAGAGAGGCAGTATCTGTTATCAGTGAAGGAAGTAGGAAAATCCAGAGGTGGTATGCTACACCAAGGTTTTTTTCCTATCATACCTCAATTTACAAAAAGCATACCCCCTCCCTAACAACATAATTATTGTGAAGTATGCAGGAAATATTGTTCTATACACTCTGGTTGTTCTTAATTAACTTCCTCCATTAATATAGATGACTGACAAACAGGACAGAAAAGTCACAAACATCATATAGAACTTTACTTATTTCAATAAGTATTTAATACCTGTTGAAACAATATCAAAGTTACAATATAGTTTAATAGACACATCTTTCTATACTGGCAATAGGTCTGGTGAAAGTGTACCAGTGGATGAATGATCATAAAAGTAATTATATTATGACTCAAACAGATAGAATCAACTCTCTATTACAAAAGAAAGTTAACACATTTTTAAGATCCTGTGATTTTCAGTGGTGGTATTCTATCTGACTACTAAAACCAGTGCCTGTATGCTTTTGGACCTTTAAAACCAGTGGTGGTATTCCATACCGGCGCATACCACCTCACTTCCCTCACTGTCTGCTATATATAGCCTAGTGAAATAGTGATGCTTGTAGATAGTAGAAATCATAGGCGTAACAAGGGGGGGGGGTTTGAGGGTTTGAACCCCCCCCCCCAATTGATTAAAAAAGGGAAAATAGTACTATTTATTTCATTATTGTGATATATCACCTTTTTTAAAAATCTGCTTATAAATTACTTAATATGAGTTTAAAGCATGGGAAGCTTAAAACTCGTTACTGTGCACCTTAATTTTTAAAATTTTCCGGGGGGAGGACCCCGGAACTCCCCTCTCCAGATGTTATAACCCCCCCCATATGGTTGGCCTGGTTACGCCTATGGAGAAATATATAGAATAAAGGGGAACAGTCATTGGGAATCTACAGGAATATCATTTAGCATAACCTAGTCACAACATCTGCCTAAATGAAGAACGCAACTTAAGGGAAGGGGGGAACGACTCGTGTTCTACCCTGTGGGAGCATTTGGAGCAGCGAGGATGATGCCAAGACATCTGGATGGCAGTCCGAGAAGACTACAGGTAGGCGAGGGTAGTGCTCTGAGTCCGGTGTGCTACACTACTCAATTTTCAATTTTACAAAATTCACATTGCAGTACTGTGGAAGAATTGTCACACAGAATCAAAGTCATTGGGGTTTGCATATCACCTGCGAACTGCAGACTGTGCAATTACAGTAAAACCCACCCCTCTTAGGCATAGCCTATTCTTAAGAAGCACTTATATCTGGTTAAAATTTTTGCCAGATTTCATAAATTTGTTATAGTCATTTCAGCACATCTTTTGCTTTTTTCATTTAATGAAAAATTTCAATATTTTTGTTAGGATTTTTAAGGTAAAAAGCTTCAGCAAACAATAATTTTAAATGATGTAGCTTTGGTACATTGGAAGAATGCAAATAAATTTTTGTAGGTCATGAAATCAGTAATTGAAACATAAACTTTCAATTTTTATTGTCACATTTCCCCCTTGATGATCGAATCGTAATGGCTACCTTCTGAGATTGTAACCTTCAAATTAATATTGCAAAAATCTGACATTTACCGTAATACCTAAGTTTAAAAATGCAATCAATCCACACACTCAACATTTTCGCGATTTTCCTCAGTGGGCAGAGTCATTTTCTGAGAGTAAATATCTGAAAGTGGCTGGTACAATGACACTATTCACCATCAGTTTACTACAGCATTCATCATTATGTGCATACCACCTCAGTTTATTATCTAATGTTATACCTAAATATTTTATGTTGTATACAGTTTTTCCTTTCCTATGACTTCGTTGGTAAAAAAGCAGCACAAACATTAGTCTTTGGTCAGGGAGAGGGGTGATCTTTTAATGGAGGTACAAACTGCATTGACGGTATGGATTTTAATGTTGGTTAAAAAAAATCAATTTTTGGGGGGTGGGCTTTAATACAGATTTTACTGTGTATAAATAAAATAATTAATCAAAGTTAATCTTGAGTTCTTGGCAGGTAAAACTGAATTTACAATAGAATCAAAAGAAAAGCCTACAAAAAAAATAGCACTTTTACACAATATGTAATTTTCAACTTTTCCTATTGAGATTAATTTAATTGTTTATAGTATCTGAATTTCCGACAATGCCAGTAACATGTGTTAATTGTTTTTATATTACCGGTACCTCAAGACATTGTACTTTGCTGTAATGAAAGCAACTTCAATGGTGGACTGAGATTTAAATAATTGTAAATGTCATGAATTGGTACCTTAAATTCACGATTATTAGTACCCTAGACCTCAGAAATCCAAACCCCTTTAATCCAAACAATTTTTCTCTTTTTTTAATTAAAAATGAAGGAAATATAATATATAAGAATCAGAAACAAAGCGAATGTTTATTCCTGACTTAAAATAAACATTTGAATTCCTATTTAAGAATGAATACAGCATCTTAATTAGTAGAAAAGAAATTGATGATCTTCTTTTCACTTTTTTGTAGCGCTTTCCCTACTATTTCACACAAGTCAATACTCTACTGCATTTGTTATATCAAGAGAATTTTACCGAATTTCCCAGATAATTCTAATTTTCTGGAATCCAAAGAGAGGTCAGCTCAATTAGTTTGGATTCTCGAGGTTCCACTGTAACAACTTTAAGCTACTGAAAGTATACTATTTATTTTAATTAAGCTGTGTTAATTGCACACCTCCTTGAACTTGTAATGACATTTGCCATAGCTTGAGTATGTATTTCTATTTCAGACAATGCCAGTGGCGACAAACTAGCTGCAAAGCTGGAGATTGGGAAACCAAAAAATGCAGCCAAGAGGAAAGAGATGGATATGCTCTTCACAAAGCCAACAGCTCTCATCTCAAAGCAAGGTATCATAATCTGTTAACTAATAACACCAAAAAAAAAAAAAAAAAAAACAGCATTTATTTACTGCATTTACATGAATCTAATTTGCATCCCAATTTTGAAACTTTAAATTATAAAGGAAGAGTTTGTTGGCGAATGTAATATGTATCAAAGATAAGATAATTTATTTTGTATTTTGTCTTTTTATGGAGTATACTACAATGGATTTGTGAATGCCGATGAATAATGGTCGGTTTAATGGTTTAGGTGGGATAGAACCCGCCATCTTTCAACATGTTTGGTGTTAAGTTTGAGTGTCAAAATAATACATAATGTCAGCTCACGTTTGTGTGTACTAGTAATAGGCTAACAATAAATGTAACAAATAATAACTAGCTCTAAGAAATGAATAAATCTGCCAGGCACTTATTCAAGATATCAGTAGGCTTATGTACTAAAATCTAACCTCAAATCCTAAAAACTTATGACAAAAATTCCTTTGATAGCGTATGTAAGCTTTTTCTAAATTGATAATTAAATCAGAGTGATTCATTTTCCACAAATTTAAGATCACAAAATTTGATTTACACTTACAGAAAAATACCTAATATTATCAGTAAATTTGATTAGTTCTCCAGTCTATGAAACAGTTTATTAATAATGTTAGCAATATTTACTAATAATTTAGTCACGAACTCATATCTAATATTATTAGAAAATATTCTTATGATGAAACAGAAGACATTAATAACAACCAATATTATGATGTATTTGCTAATAATATCAGTGTAAAAGTTCTATGAAACACGGCCCAGGAGTAGACAAGTTAAAAGCAAGTTTCATAAGGGTTAATGAATCAGAAAATTATGTTGATACAACAGGTTCAATAATAAACCTTCCAGTTTGTAGCAACATGCCTCAAACATCTTCACCAAGGCATATTCTCAATTATACTATGTGGTTAACAATTTGTTTAAACAGAAAGTGAGTTTTGCTTTGATTAGCATATTAGACAGCATATTGACATAACCTCGAGAATCCATGTGGACATATTGATAGTATCACTGTAATGAAGAGGAGTTTTACAACATCATACTGCACAGGACGAAGGCAATGAATTATGAAACTCACTGTCAAAATTTTGAAGGAAGATAGTTTTGAAAAAATTAAAATAAATAAGTAGATACATAAAAGTCGTCAATAAATTATATATATTTTTAATGTGTTTCTGAACAAAGTAAATGGAGCGAGAATGGATCTCGATATGTTACAGGTACAACTGGAGAGCCAATCCAACTGCGAGCTAACTATTTCTCTCTTCCCACTGTCCCAAACTGGGGGCTTAACCAATACAGAGTGGACTTTTCTCCTGAGGAAGACAGGAATGCAGTGAAAGCTCAGATGCTCAAGGAACACAAGGATGCTCTGGCTGGCGGCTACATATTTGATGGCACCGTCATGTTCACACCGTACAGATATGAGAAAGATGTGAGTCTTGCTTCTTATGAGAATATTATAACTACTAAGCTTAACAATCTGTTTTATTGTACTGTACAATGTTTCTTATGTTGACAGCCGCTTGTGTTCCACTCCACACGACGCTCAGACAATGCTGTGATTCAGATAACTATCAGATTGGTGGGCAGCTTGCAGTTTGGAGATTACCACTATGTACACTTCTTCAACCTGGTCATGCGACGTTGCCTACAAAACCTCAAACTGCAATTGGTGAGTTTACTAAAACTTAGAATAAATATAACAACACTGAAGACGATGTCCTGTGATCCAGTTTTTTGGTTCAATAAAAGGTATGATTAGCTTTCTACACAGTTATTTCTGGCTGTGCACAGGAGAGTGCATTTTGGTTCGATATACTACCATCTGTTGGAAACGAAAACTGATAGTTAATACAATCAACATGGCAGTCGTTATGTATACACTGTCCTTGTTATCTGCTGAGTATTTTTCATAGTTTTCAGAGCACCCTTACGTTTATGTCGGTTGTAATAATGGTTACAGGTAGTACTGTTCAAATTTAAAGTCTGCCTTACTATTTGTTATTTTCTTGACTTCAATTTTTCTTTATTTTGTTGGTTAATGTTTGCATGATCTCACTGCTGGCAGAGAAACAGCTGTTCAGAGAAAGCTTCAGTGTTTCTACATCATGCAGTGGAAATGATGCTCATTAGTTGATTTCATATTTTTGGATAGAAAATTAAAAAGGTTTCTATTCTGACAGAAAATTTGAAACTTTCATGTTCCTTTTGTATTCAATAGAAGAAAATACAATGCAAAATTGTGTGCAATGGCAGTCATCTATGTCACATGATCCAATTTGATGTTTTGTAGACCAAGAATTTCAATTGTGGGACTTAGACTTACTTAACATGAACAAACTTGCTAAGTGATGAAACAATGGAGGAAGAAGAAACTGAAATGTTTCACAAATAAATATAGAGTTGCGTTCCCTAACACTACATCATTCTGTTTTTTACTTATTATTCCAAACAATAATTAGATGGTCCTGCTGAAAACATAGCTGAGTGAAAAGCTCAATAATATGGATTTCATACCAACATCCATTGCTTGTTTCCAGTGATGACCAAAACTCAACTACAATTATAATACATCAACCACTGACTGTTTTAAAATATGACAAATATTAACGAAAAATAAGTTAAATTCAAGAATTAATCATATTGAAAATTTGTAAATAACACAACTTCGTTAAAGCCTTCACACTGGTAAACTTGATTATGTACCAGATTACAATACGGTAGTCTACATACAGATTCTTATACAGTAATTGCCTTAGACAGCATATCAAGAATAGTAAGCCTACTACCCGCGCGTCATAACTTGGGCGCTGGATTTACGGGGAAGTGAGGGTCGGGGGGAACAAAACATAGCTAGTCCGCCAGTCTTTCTGCAGTGTTGTCAACCAAAGAAATCACATTTCAGCAGATTCGCGCTTATGGTAAGCGCACGTGAACAGCGTACATGTGGATGCCGAATTGGATAATTATTTCCGATGAATCATCCTCGCTATTTTATGTAGTGACATTTAATAGACAACGATTTTAATGCAATCCAATAATATAATGTGGTGACGGTATTGCATAATAATTAATAATACGTCATAAGGCTTTAGTTATCAAATAAATCATTTTCCTCCGGGAAGAGAATATTATACAAATAGGCTCAATATTTTTACACTGGATGACTAGTTTTAAGCATAAAGAAGAGTCTTAGCAGAACATGCTTCAGCATTTCGTGTTGTAAAACATAAGAGAGGTAAGGCATCTAAAAGTGGAGAAAACTATAGGCCTAATTTTAAACGTATTTAATACGTTTTGTGAAAAGTTCACTCAACTTTCAGTCCATGAAATTGACATCAGAGTTCACGGGAGTATCAGAAATTAGCACATACGAAATTCTTAAAGAGTTGAGGAAAGTGTTGGATGTACAATGACGTGTTTGTGAAATAAGCAATTCGAAAAATTGTATTTTTCCCCATAACTCCATGCGTCAGAAAAGATAATGTCAATAAATAAATAAGGATCCTGAGACAGAATGAAAGCTTAGTATTGAAGCCAATAGATGTCAGGGTGTATAGCGTACTTTGTGTTTCAATGTTGTCAGCTCTACCTACGAAGTTGAACGAAACCTACCGAATGAGGACTAGGGAGCCGAGCGCTCAATAAATCGCGCGTGCGTAGTACATTATGCAACAAGCCTATAATGGCATTCATTAAGACTTGAGTATGTTTTTATGATATGAGCAAAGTGAGTTTCAGAATTTTCATATGAGTATCTTAATTACCATTAGAGGCAAGTTGCATATGACTCTTTTTGTTCGATCATAATTAAATGCTTAATTTTTTGTTTTTGTTTTTAGAATACTTCATAATTATTAAGCAAGCAGACGACTCTTGCCATAAGCTGCTGTAGTTCTTGTCTTTTCTGATAGATGGTAAGGCATGCAGACGTCTATGTCACACAATATTGTAACTAGCCTATACCTCTATTTTCGAGAGTTGGGGCTTGACAGGTTTGCGACTAACCTCAGAACTACTGGAGGATATTGCTGATCACCTGACATGTATATAAGCGGAGTCATTTTTCACAAGGGGACAGACATAACCTATAATTTAACACATGATAAACAACTGTAAAATAGCCAGATACAGAACAACACGTGCAACAACATTAATGCAAATAAATGCAATTTGAAGCCAAGATGAAAGGAATACAACAAACTAATCTTGAATCAGTAACATAGGCAATGTGATCTTCGTTACCATTGCAATGGCGCTCACTTGTTTTCCCGATCGCCGTATTAATGTCAGACCCCACCTCTTGAAAATCGTGGAATAGATATCGAACATAACACTAAAAATAGCTACTTTAATGCAAACGATGGGTATAATCACTTTTGTTATTTTGTTTGACGCAGATTTCTCCAGATTTCAAAATTGTGTAAATTAATGATTTTCTCCTATATGAAACTGGAAAAATCTTTTAAGAGATGTGCATACCCCAGAAAAGAAGAAGAGCTACTACATAGATAAAAAGGATGTTTTATAGGCGGTGGAACTCAATAATTAATAACCAAACCCATTTCCAAGTAACTAATATTTCTATTTTCACCAAGTCCATGTAAGTAATGGTTATTCAACTTTAAAAACAGCTGAAACTCAAAAGTTTTTGAACTTAGTGACTTCTACCAGAACAATGTCGAATGTCTAAAGTGTTCCTTTCTACTTGTATTCAAATTCTTCTTAGTCTGGCCTATGTAACACTTATCACCAGGGCCCGGATTCTAGTGACCTAAAATTGTTTGAAAAATGACCTATAAAATGACCCTAAAATTTGAAGAAAATTACTTAATTCTAAAAAATGACCTAAAAAGTGATATTTCATTTATAAAAAATTATTATTGTACACACAAAGTTATAGACTAGTTTGTACATAATTGTAAAAAATTTAAATAACCGTAATGTTGTGAATGTTCTTTTCTCACGGAAATTTATACTGCCACTGGCGAGTCAAAATTCGGCATTTCCATTTGTGGTCTGCCGGATTATAGTCTATTGTTGTGTGTTGAGGGTAAACAGTAGTTTGCACTCTAAATCCAATCAGGAGGCAGACTCTGGTGTAATAACAATAGTAATAATACAACATTTTGGCGTTTCTTTGTTTCTCATTTCCGACTGAGACATCACAACACTTGACGCCGAATTGTTCCTTCTTGCATTAAACAAACACCACTCCGAAAGACAGCACCACTAGCGACGAAAAAAATTAATACACTCAATATACACGGAAATGACTAAATAAGGAAGCAAATGACACGAAAATGACAAAACAATGACCTAAAATTGAAATAAATGTCCTAAAAATATAAAATTGCATAAAATGACAAAAAATGACCTAATAAAAATGCATTTCTATAATCTAGAGGCCATGATTAGGATTTATCCACAAGTTGGCAATGTCTATGCAGCATCAATAAAAAGATGACATGTCATTAGAATCCGGGCCCTGCTTATCACAATCTTTTCAGGTGATTTTGCATGCTCCAGATTTATTATATTTCCCTAGTAATATTTATATACACACAATTCCTTTACACAAAAAGATAATTAAGAATAATTTAAATACCCAGAAATTACAATAAATACCCCAATAAGTAGTGATGTGTTACACAATCTTTATGTAGTTTAAATCTCAGTTTTTACATAAAAATGCATTCCTCTGTTTAATGTCATTTATTTGACTGTAATAAGTAAAAATCTCTATCTATATAAGTGCTTTGTCCTGCCTGACTGACTGACAGAGAATCGACAAAGAGCCTAAATTATAATAGGTAGAGTCCTGGAATTTTGATAGTACCTTCATTTCTTAATGTAAGTGCACACTAAGAAAGAATTTTGCAAAATTTAGATTTTAAATGCCAAAAATCAAATTTTTTCGAGGAGATGAAATACCTTCCATAAAAAAAACACATGAGCAATTCGATTGTTATGGAAAGACAGTATTCAAGGCTCGGTTGCTATCTTGATCATTTGTTTACGATTTGCAGAGATCTGTTTTTTTACATAGGCGGACAGAAGGGAAGAATGATTTGGACAGAACACACTATGCAGGTTTTTTTGGGCTAGGCAACTCGAATCAGAGGTCTTTTTTCCCCTCGGGTGGCGCACTTTGTTCGTGAAATGCACCTCAAAGCCAGGTTTTTAGTTACTTTAATTATCAATCATTATAATAAAATTGTTTATGCATGATTTGGGTAAGGTTCATGAATGTACAGTTGGTCAAATAAAAAACGTCGGGCGGTATTTGATTAAGTATCACGAACGAGCATATGCGCATGTACAGGAAGACTTAAGGTTAGGTTCACACACGCCTCTTGTCTATCCATGTATTTTCTTGATTATTTAGTCAGTTTTGTTCCAAAACAAACATGTATAGAAGGCTGTGGCTATATGCCTCAAATCTGCCATATTCTTGGTTGCACATTTTTATAATATTAATAATTAATAGATTCGCGAGGAATATGTTTATTCAAGGAGCATTTTTTTAAGATTATATTTTATAATACCGGTACTTCTAGTGCAAAATCAATTACTTACGCTCAAATTCTGCAACCAATCTATATAGCATCGAAATACGCGGCCTTCCGCAGATCCACGTTTGCTATGAAAACTTCCGGTCGCATTATAGTGACGTTCCTACTTCTGAGCTGCTCTTTCATAAATATGGAACCTTCTCGCTGCTTCAGAGGCCGAAAAATGCAGGTCAATTACAGCCCTAACTAAACTTTCTCTCACTTTAGCATTTGTATGTGGCGATGACACAAAGCAAAATGAATTATGACAATACATTAAGTTGAATATCGTGTGTTGAGCTTTCCGCGTTGTTCATTTTTTCCCTCCTGTCGCATGGCCTCATATGTTCCGAAAATGACCTGTATTTTAGGTTTTTTATAGGAAACTTGTGAACTAATGCGCTAAAACTTTAATTTTAACTGCATACGAGTCCCGACGTTTTTTATTTGACCGACTGTACATGGTTCATTTTAATTGTTTCATTTTGAATTTGTATGCTCGTATGGAAGCATAAGATTTACTTTCTTCATTTAGTTATTCATATTTTTAACGTTAACAAAATAATTAAGAATAAAATTACGCAATTCTTGCAATTTATGTAAAAACAATGTCAGTGTTAATAAATATTATGTTTTAATTATTTTTCTGTTAAATAAATTATTTAAACAAAACATCTAGCAGTTGAGTAAACAATCGTGGGGAAAGCCAGGCACCTGCTAGTATTAGTACAAGTTGGACAGATCCAAAATGAGAAAAACAAAAACCAAATAAGAAGAGTACAACAATTTGAACAACATGTTCCAAAGGTCACTAATTGTTTAAAATGAACATAATAATTAAGTGTTCACTTTCATCGCTAAAAATCATTTCATCTCATGTTCTATGAATCCCCTACTTCAGATTCCATGACAAAGAAAAATCCTCAGAGTCCTGGGGTTATTTGTGATTGCAGGTGGGACGTCACTACTTTGATGCCATGGCAAGGCAGAGCATCAAGGAGTATCGCCTGGAGTTGTGGCCAGGCTACATCACCTCCATCAGACAGCATGAGCGCGAGCTGCTGCTGTGTGCAGAGATTACACACAAGGTGATGCGACAGGAGACGGTGTACGACTTGCTGGAAGACTGTGTCACTCGCAACCCCACCAACTACAAGGTACAGTGCAGGGGAAAATCACACATTTAAAATGGTGTGATGCTGATTAGACATGGGGAATACAATTGTTAGTATATTTTTCTACAATACAAAACACGTTTTTAAGAGGTGACAGAAGTGTTGATATAGCCATTTTGAATTTTTTTTAAATTATATTTTTGGATTTTAATGTTGAAAAATCTAGCCAGCCCGAAAGTGTAACTCTGTAAATGTTTATGACATTTGAACGCTTGGAATGGTGTTGTCGATGCCCACTGCACCGTGGCAGTGCATGCAAACTTCAATTGCTTATTTTCTCATTTTCAATTTTCAAGTTAAATTCTAAATCTAAGTTCTCTCACTCTCAAAAAAAAGATATTAATCTGATATTTCTCCACAGTGTATGCAATAAAAGAACATATCAGATTTGTTGTATAGATCTCAGTTATCTATTTTAACACAAAAGCTTTAAACAAGACAAAAAAATCTGTAAGTGATTTTGTACAGCAAACATCAAAGAATGTTACATAAAAAATTAAAGTTGACAGTTTAATATTGATCAGGAGAATGATTTCAATTTTTATTTTAAAAAATCAATAAAATGTATGAATATCGTAGAAACAAACTGAGATGTTAAACCAAAATTTGAAGCTATACTTTTTGTTCAGGTTTTAATCATATCAATAGTTTAGAAAATCACCCTCAACACATTGGCAAGGTGTTACTGAGATCTTACCTTATACAGCCAGAGGTAGACAACATTTCTCAGAGATTGCCAAGCTATGTAAGGCATTGCTTTATCATGTTTTAATTTGATATTGATGTTTCAGTTGTTAAAATATGGTCATTTACTGCTGGATAAAAATTGTTAGTTATCCTTTGGCGCTGTGAAGTGAACTCTGGCTTAGCTCAGTTTTTAGAGCATTGGCACGGATTTTCAAAGGTCCTGGGTTCAAATCCCAGTGTCAGAGGAATTTTTCTTCTATAATATTATCAATATTATGAATATTAGCAAGCGGTAACTTTCAAATCACTGAGGAAAATTTCAGTACAACTATTGTGTTTCATGAATTACTTCTTTAATACATGGATAAAATTCTACAGCTATTAACATAAAATATTAAAAATCTAATAATATATTTTGAAATTTTAGCACCTATGATGTCATAATTGACAGATTTTGAGTTGATGGATATACATGGCTGTAGCAGTGAAAGGGTTACAGCAAAGATACGTGAATGTTTGGTCTGCTGGGGATGGTCAGCTGTCAGTCGCCATTGTATTAACAGAAATCATGTAGTGAATAGTTATAGCTTGCTGTCCTGTAAGATAATCTTTAATTAAAGGCTAGTTTACACGACAAAATTAGGATTCGTAACTAAGTTGCAACTGTTTTTTACTTGAATGCATATGCACGATGTATACTGGTGACACTGATTTATGACATTGCAGAGCTCCAGCTGATTCCAACTGTTTTTTTTTAAGACTATTCTGCAATAAACTAGAATTAGGATGGTTATCAGGGGGTCAACCTGTATTTTATGAATATGTTACAGATTATCTTCAAGAAGGCAATAATTGGCAGCATAGTTCTGACTGACTACAACAACAGAACTTATCGCATAGATGATGTGGATTTTACTACAAGTCCTGCTTCTGGGTTCGACCGTAATGGGGAATCTGTTTCATACCAGCAGTACTTCGTTCAGGTATATACCTTGCAATGCTATAGCGTGGGGCTGGCAAGCCTGGAATAGCTGGCCATATGATCATGAAGAAAATCAATTGCACATATTCTAGTACGAAATGCCCCCCCCCCACTGGTAGGGTTAGCAACATTGTCATTAATCTGAATCTGAATTTTGGTATAAATACACTCAAAAACACAAATACATTTTTAATCTTTTGAAAAACCCTATTACTAAACAAGCTTCTACACATTTTCAATAAATTACATGTTTTAAAGTTTTTAGCATGTTGTTATTCTTTGTTATGATTACATGTTTAGATAAAAACAAACATTAATTAATGTAATTAATCCTTGAGAAGTCATGTGGGCGGTCATGCTACAACTTGATTTAGCTCTTTTTAGGTTCTATAAGATTCATATTATATTCGGAAGCAAAAGACATGTAACGGAAAAGTACATTAAAATGATCTAATCAGGAAGCTGGGGGAAAATAGGTTAAAACCTTCAAATCCAGGCCCTACTGGCATGTGCTAACCTCTTGTTTTACATTTATTTGGTTTGAAGAAATACGAAATTAAGATCAAGAGTCCAAACCAACCTATGCTGGTAACAATGCCGAAACAGCGAGAACGTAAGCGAGGACTGGACACGCCCATCTACCTGGTTCCTGAACTCTGTCGCATGACAGGTCTGACTGACGAGATGCGTACCAACTTTGACTTGATGAGGAAGCTGGCAGATGCCACAAGACTTGGACCATCACAGCGTATGGAACGGCTGCAGTACTTCAACAGACGCCTCCACACAAATGAATTGGTAAGTAATTAATAAAGGAAATTCCCTCTCAGAAATTAACGACCCATGGCTTGCTTTTACCAGTTGCCCACAGATGCACCAAAAAGATGTGAATGCTGCTGGTGACCACCTTATTCATGTGAAAATTGCAGTGGAAAACCGATAAGTCTCATTTTATCTCATTTTTTAAAAGAAAATTTAGTTGAAAAACACTTCAGATCACAATATTTTGAGCTCTGAAAACAGGTCACCCCAAGCAAGTCAGTTTAACTTTCTCCCCCAAAATCTAGATTTTTTGTGATTGATATTATTATTAATAATATTAATGATGATAATAATAGTATTAATATTATTATTATCATCAACTTCACCATCATCATTATTAATCGCTAAGAGAGAATAAGGGACTTTTTTTTTAATAAAATGGCTGATTTCGAAGTTGAATTCCTTCTATTTTGTGATATAAAATATTTTACACAATTATACTGCATTGGACACTGATAAATTTTATGGGGATGCTACGACACTCTGCACGTTGTGTTCTTTTTTAAAACCTTAAAAATGGCCAAATTTGAGGTTGAAATGTTCTTTAGTACCTATAGAATTCATATATAAACTCAGTTTGTTGCTAAAAGAAATATGCAAAACGAAAGAAAAATCTTATAGAAATGGGCACTTACATAATCTAAAATATTCGGCTGCAAACAAGTGTGCCAACTACTATGGATAAAATAGGAAATCTGTTGAATCTACCGCAATCTAACATAGGCATCCCAAATTCGGCACAGAGGTAGAAAAGGAGTGATTGTGATCACTGAATAGCGTACATTTCTCAGACTTTGCTGTAATCAATCACAAGTATTGATAACTTCACGGCAGCCACAGAAATTACCAACATGGAAACATGCTATAAGAAATTAAAAAATCACACTAAAACAAAATATTACGATTTTAAATCAAATTTTGTACACATTTCTCAATTTATGTATGGAATGGGGGTATTTTGCTCATAATTCACACTTATTTAGACATTTCACACAATCTAATATATTTTGCAATATTTTGTGGATTCAATTTGTTTAACATTGGTATTTTATGCACATATAAGGCTAAATATAGCAAAGGAAAGCTGTTTTGTAAAATTTTGTTCTTACTGCTGTTACCAAAAAATACAGTCTCTAGGAATAGCGCATTTTAAGATGCAAAGAATATGTTAGCCTAGATATAAACCATAATAATTAATACAATATTAAAGTATCAGATGAGTGTTATGGTGACTTTAATAGGCTTTCTGCCCTCCCCTGATCCGTCCTCCATGTCACAGAGGACCAATACGTAACACTGACTAATTTTCAAAGACAGAGAGTGCTTCACATCTGGATATTGCAATGCTGTTTAAATGCATGTGGACTTGTAATTAGTAAGATAATATTAAATTACATTTGAAAATGTTAACAGACTACAATATTTGTCAAGAAAGTTATTGCAGCTGTTGACTACACCTTTATACTAAAGACCGCAATACACACAGTATAAAGATTACAGCCAAACTGGATAACCATCAGTTCTTTTTGAAGCAATCCATTTTAAACAACACACCTGCTAAGACACAAATGTAAACATTAGCTTCCTGTGTATGGCTGCTATATTAAAAACCAGAACCACATGGCTATGATAAAACACGCTACAATGAAAATACTCAACAACAAATTTCAAGAATTAAAAGTACAGTGCTGATATCCAAACTATGAAATCTAGTAAGGTCTACAGATATAACTACAAGTGTACGTTGTATTCTCGTGCTTATTCCTAGTTTTTAAAAAACAGGACAATTTATTTTTGGAATACTGATGGGGACACACCTAGAAACAGGACTATCCAGTCAAAATGGGACCTTGCTTCTGTGCAAAACTCTCAACTCGAACCATGCTCTACCTGTTTTTGAATTTTTATTATAAATGGATATATATGGTTCTTGACCCAAGATGTTTTAATTTTCCTATAGTATTGTAATGAAATCTTGAGAAAGATTTAGGGTACTGTTAAAGAACAAAATAATTGGAGAATAGGTAGTAACTTAGATTTGGAACAACTATATAAGAAACCCAACATAGTAACCTTGATTAAGATTAGAAGACGTGAATGGGCAGGTCACTTAATTAGAAAGAAGGATGAAAGAATGGTGAAGAAGATTTTCACTGGTAGAATAGATGGAAGGAGAGACAGAGGTCGCCCCAGATTGAGATGGTTAGACTGCATAGCAAAAGACTTGAAGAAAATGGGTATAAGGAGACGGAGGAAGAGGGCAGAGGATAGATGCGAATTGGCTATTGTTTTGAAGGAGGCTTTAGCAAAACTTTGAGTGCTGTATGCCAAGAGAAGAAGAAGATAGTTTTGTAGTGAAGATTTGTCATTTATACAGCTGAACATATGTTGTTTTTCTAAAACATTACATCTCTGTCTTGTTGTGTTTATTGGTATTATTTCCATTACTGTTATCATCTTTCCACAGGTAGCCAATTCGTCCTTTCTCCAGTTCATGCTTTAATGTAGAGGCCCAATTTATTTTATTTAAGTCAGTTTCCACAAATTATAGAATCCCTTCAACAGTTATGCCTATGCAAACGAAGATACATCCACTGTCTCATTCTACTCTACAAGTTTCGAAACTGGCACTGAAGGGATCTGTCTCATTATTGCGCCATCACTTGTATAATTGATTTTTTTTAAAGTTATGCATTATCTACTTCAATTATGATACAATTATTGAATTCGTAATATCTGGTAACTTCTAACTTTAAGTTGAATTTTTCTCAAACTGTAGGGTGTGTTATACTTCATTGTTAATAGAAGCACAGTAAGCTTTGTCATTTAGGCAATCTTGTAATCAAGAAAGCAAATAAAAATAAAAAAATCCTGCATACCTCAACATTTAGCAATTTTCCAGTTGTTTTCATTACCTACAATTCTATCAAAACTTGTGCACGCACTCTCAGCTTGATCCCTTCTACCCATGCCTCTGTACTGAACTTTACACTGCTCTGATTCCTTTATAGCAACGGCTACTCGCTTCTGGAACTCATTGCCTAGCTTTCTCAGGATATCAGAGTTCAAGTGTAATTTAATCAAGTTAGTATACAGGAACAATTAGCAGGTTAAGAGTGATATTAATAAGAAAATATTTTAGCACTTTTTCAACACTGTATTGATTTTTATTATAATTTCATGTATTATTTAGTTTTTCTTTTTCCTTTATATTTGACGTAATTGTAATCTCTTTATAATTAACTTGTATAATTGTTGTATAAATCTTATAGTCCATGCATTTCCCCCTGGCTGTGTGGTAGAGAAGGCCTTAACTCTGCCAAGTTCAATTAATAATTAAAATAATTAAATTAAGTAAATCTGTGACAGATTTTAAACAATTCATCTTCCTCCATTTTTAAAATTCAGAGCCAGTATTCACAATTCTTTTCTGCTACTGCATTTACCAAGTCCCAACATTGCTATTTTCTTCGGCACTGAATTGGGAAGTGTTAAAACTTGTTTACAGCATTTATTTACTATCATAACTAATTGCTCCCAACTGTTTTTCTCCAGATCTCAATTCCATAAAACGTTCTGAATTCAACCAAGAAAATTAAAAATGCTTTTTAGTGCTTCTATTTGCATGTTTGGTATTTTAGTTAGACACATGTGTATTGCCTGCAATCCTGTCCTGCTCCCCCTCTTCTCAACATGTGTCAACCATCATCTGATTTCAACCGGTAATTGAATTACGGTATTCTGTTAACTGAGTTTTTTGTCAGCATCTGACTG
Source organism: Ectobius pallidus (assembly GCA_964059195.1). NCBI lineage: Eukaryota > Metazoa > Arthropoda > Insecta > Blattodea > Ectobiidae > Ectobius > Ectobius pallidus. The sequence goes on along the minus strand of CAXKWD010000002.1, from coordinate 19,077,841 downwards.
TAATGCATTTGTTTGTCATTAGAACAAGCAGGAGCTGGAGTCTTGGCAAATGAGCCTGAGCACTAACCTCGTTCAACTGCCCGGTCGCATCTTGCCCACCGAGAAGATCATCCTGGGACCAGTGGGAGGAAATCCCATGAAATGTGACGCAGGACCAAAAAGTGATTGGACAGGAGCACTCAAGTGTAAGTTCGCAGCTACCTTACATTTCCTTACTTTATTTCTAAGTACTACTTACAGAATCATAAACCTAAATTATTCACTTTGGAACTTTTCAAAACCCATGACTCCAAAATCCAAGTTCTTTTGAGGAGGGGATGACGGATGGATCGTAAGAGTGTATTTTATACAACAGATTTACAATTTTTCCTCTACCGGAAAAATGTCAAATTCTATAGCCACCTAATAGTCGATGCCTTTTATGTCATTGTTTAGCTTCAGTTTAGTTGTATTAGAGCGATCGTAGCATCAACAGGTCAAGAGTTACAATGCATTTTTTCTTGGACCTGCAAGAGAGGATTATCGTCTACACTACACAGCCGGCCATGGACATATTCTGGTAGGGACAAACAAACAGAGTAGAGTAAAACTGATATGCATAAAAACATCTCATGCATCATCAGAAAAATATTATAAAATTTATGTTTGCAAAAATCACTCCCCAATAGCAGTCCTTTGCAGGAAATGCAGTGTGTACTCACATGAGGTTGAAATGGATAAATTTCCAATTTGTAACCAGTTAGCATATATAAATGATTTATGAAACTATTGTTCTGCTTTAGCTTAGATGTTACTTGTAATCAAAGAATAGTGTAATGTAAATTAAAGTGAAGGAATATCTGCACCATGTACAGAATACAGAATACACTGCACACTTGTGCACATAATATTACAGAGCGTGCCCACTCTAGGGTTCACATATAGTTGGGAGACCTGCCTGCTGGGGATGGGGCCACAAGGAACCAGGAAAAGGTTGGCCTACCCCCACCAGGTCATTTTCATCACAATACACAAGCGAATTAGAGGATAAATTGTTTTTCTTTTATTTCCAAGGCCACTTTGTCTTCCATTCTCAGCCAATAAGTTTGTTTGTTTGTTTCTTTTGCAACATTGTTACATTGTAACATTGTTACAATTGTTACAAAATTACAATATAAGTGTAACTTATATAAATATGGTTTATTGTTTATAGTTTACCAATACCAATCCTCGGTCTAACTTAACCAGAACATTATAAAGTGGCACACACAGTTAAACTTTACATTTGGTTTAACCCTAACCTCGAAGTCAAACTATATACTGTATATATATATGAACAAGCATTAACGTTTTTATAGAAAAGTTTGATAGATTCTGTTAAAAATATCTAAATCAAGACTAATTTGTATCAAAGAAATTTGTTCTGAAATTACAGCATAACTTTTTCCTCCACCCAACAAATTAAATAATTAAAAAAAGGGTCAGAGTGACATGAATGAAATTAAATTTTTAGCACATATATAAATATCCTAGCAGGAATAAGTATGCCAGAAATTAACCACTTAAAAATAGATGTGTACGTAAAACATGATGAGAATTTGAATTTCATTTATCATCCCCCTTTATAATGAAAAGCGCTGTTTCAAACAAGTTCTGAAGTTCCTGCAGAACATATCACTTTATTTCCATATATTTATTTCAGCGAAACCTATGCTGGCATCTGACTCTGTGGATTCATGGATGGTAATAGTGCCTCGAACACTCAAGTACGATGCACAGCAATTTGTATCTCAGTTGCGAAAATCTGCAGCGCAGATGGAATGGCGCATGAGTGAGCCGACATACAGAGATCTCGATGATGACAAGGTGCAAAGCTTTGTGGAGGCAATTGGCAATGGACTCGTCACATGTAACCCCAAATTCATTCTTGTAGTCCTCCCCACTAACAGGCAAGATCGCTACAGCGCTATCAAGAAGAAGTGCTGCGTCGAATGTGCTGTTCCGACCCAAATTATCTTGAGGAAGAATCTCACGAGCAAGAATATGGCTTCCATCGCTACCAAAGTAGCAATTCAGCTCAACTGCAAAGTGGGAGGTGCCCCATGGACTGTCGAGATTCCCATGAAAGGCCTCATGGTCGTTGGCTTTGACGTTTACCATGATTCTCTACAGAAAGGCTTGTCTATTGGCGCTCTGGTGGCATCGCTGGACAAGGCTATGTCAAGATATTTCTCTGCTGTCAGCTATCACAAGACAGGAGAAGAACTAAGCAACGAATTGTCTGCAAACATGTGCAAGGCTCTGCACAAATTCAAGCAGTACAACAACGCCCTCCCATCTCGCATCGTCATCTACAGGGATGGAGTGGGAGAAGGGCAGCTCCAGTATGTGTACCAACACGAAGTTGCTCTTCTTGAGGTAATGTTTCTATTTTACTTCCTCCAACTCTCTTAACATTAGACTCACAATTTAATTTATTTACCTAAACCTTGAATGTATTTAGAGTTCATTAATTTTTACAAATAGGAAACCAATCTCGTTTACTGCCGTTAGTATAACTGTAATTCCAGCTTCCCAAAGAAAGACTTTTTTACCAAACAGGAGGAGAACACAAAATGGAGTCTGCCACTAACATAAGGAGATATCAGAAACTCACAATCAACAAGTCCCGAGTTGTGGTTATAATGTTGACATAATTTACAGGACACACTCAAGAAGATGTATGGCGGTGCTAGTGTGCAAATGGCATTCATTGTGGTCACCAAGAGAATCCACACTCGACTCTTCTGCGATGGCACAAACCCGCCTCCAGGAACTGTTGTCGATGATATCATCACTCTTCCTGAGAGGTCAGTTCCAAGTTTGAACAAAAAATTAAATAAAATTAGTATAATTCCATAGATTAATTAATATCCCGTATAATTGAATTAGGGGTACACCATGGTGAAGTGGTTAAGGCACTGCACTACAACCCAGGAGGTTGCGGGTTCGATTCCCGATGAGGTTGGCCTAATCCTTCTGGTGGCACTATGGCCTCTAACAGAAATGAGTACCAGGAGTTATTCCTGGGGGGTAAAAAGCAGCCGGTGCATAGGGCTGACAACCTTACCACCTTCATGTGCTGAATGTCTCATTCTGGGAGCCTCAATCACCCAGAATCCTAATGGGTCTCCATGACCTATACAGGGATCACTTAACTTTTTATTTATTTATTTTTTATAATCACTGAAAATGAAACACAATCAACATATACATTAAGATATATTAAGGTATGCAGTATTTTTTTAATTCAAAACACAAATAATGCTTATTTTGACAAAAAATTGTGAAAATTACCCCTTTAACAGAAGCAATCAATCGATATTTAATTTGCTGTAAGCATCAAGAAAGATGCTATTGAGTTTCTAAGAATCCATGTTATTTCTTTTCACAGCAAGTTTATGGAATCTGGAAACAAAATGGAAAGGATTTATATTTTTGTTTCAGATATGATTTCTTCCTAGTGTCGCAATCAGTGCGACAGGGCACAGTGAGTCCAACATGCTACAATGTCATATACGACACTCTTGGACTGGACCCAGACAAACTGCAAAGGCTTACATACAAACTCACTCATCTGTACTTCAACTGGAGTGTAAGTATCGTAATATTCACTCTGCAATTTTTAGGAGTATAATATCATCTTCAATAAATAAAAAACATTGCCCTGTTATTTATTATATTTTGTTACATAACACATCATTATTGAAAAATCTTGTAGCCCTAAATTTTTATTTCTCATTCATTAATGATTTCATACTCTCGTAATTTATTTAATAATGTGTGCATACTTAATCTTAATAAGCAAATGGTCTGAAATAACTTCTACTGCAGAGGAAAGTATAATCCTACTGTTATTAAATAACTTATTTCGGGAGGAATTTCAACCCCCTCAACCCCCCACTGTACTCCCATGATTACCATGATACAGTTTGACATTGTATATAAAGCCTAGGTGAATTTATGCAATGTGTAGGAAAAGTGTAAAACACTTTTTTAAAACATACATAATTCTATTAACTTAGCCAAAAATTGTCCAGTATTTTATACAATTCCTAGGTATTTTATACAATGCCTGAATTTCAAACTTTGCCGGTAACACGAACACCAAGACATCAGTCTTTCAATTTACACATTTTTCTTTGAAATTCTCTGAAGGGTATCAGTAGTGTTTTTTTCGCCAACAAATGGCTTTGCATGAGGCTGAGACACCTGCAATGTAACCTGAGTGATCACATCAGATTTTTTTTATTTTTGTTTCAGGGCACAGTGCGAGTTCCTGCACCAGTGCAATACGCACACAAGCTGGCATTCCTCGTGGGGCAGGCCCTGCACAAGATCCCATGCAGCCATCTCAATGAGATCCTCTACTTCCTGTAATGCTATACTCTGCGTGTAGCAATGACTGGGGAGAAGGTTCTACTTTTTTTATTTCTTTAATTGTACCAGTATTGTGTTGAGTTCTGTAGCTTAAATAATGGCTTATGTCCATTATTAGTTTCTATTTCATGGGTAATGTTTCTGAATTATATTTGTGGATTATATTTTTTGTTAAGAGGGTACAGGGATAAATCATGACACGGATTTATTAACATCGAATAGAATACAACACATACATAAGTATGAGATCCTAAGCAGTCAGCTCTGCTTCCTTTAATGCTATACTTGGTGTGTAGCATTGACTGAGAAGGATGATATACTTTTTTTATTTCTTTAACTGTGTCAGTGTTGTTTGTTGAAGTCTGTATGTTTCATAATAATGTATTGCAGTTATTAGTTTCTATTTCGGGAGTAATATTTCTGAATTATATTTACGGATCATATTTTACATTAAGAAGGAACAAGGTAAATCATGGCACAGTTTTATTTTGAATGAGCTGAGATATAATTTGTGGATTATATTTTACATTAACAAGGTACAGGGGTAAATCATGGGACAGTTTTATTAATTTAAATGAACTGAGTTTTAATGTATGAATATTTTGGACTATATTTCATGTTAATGGAGTACACGGATAAATCATGGCATAGTTTTATTAATGTTGAATAATGTGTACTGAGCTGAAATTTAACGTGTTGAAAATAAATATTTAATATTGAAACTGGTCTTGTTTGTACTAATACATGAATGCGTAAGGTCTAAAAACAAGCATCGCAACAGGCTAAACAAGGAGCTAGGCATCACAAACTGACAGGCACACCAATCTCACTGGAAACACCGGTGATTTGTAATACCTCAGCCCTAGATTAAGGTTTAAAATATTAAATTTTAGTTATTTCACAACACAGCTAATATAATACCACTCAATGTTTGTGAACTTCGTATAAACAGGGAATGCTGTTTCCGATTAAATTAATCAGGAAAACATTGTGAAATGTCAATATTATACATCAAACTTTAAAACATACAACTTTACATAATTATTGTAATTAAAAACTTACCAAATTAGATCGAAGGAACTTTTTTTGCCTCCATCAACAGCTGAGATCTACTAATGGATTTGTTCCTGTGTCCACCAGTTGTTCTTCAGGTTGTCTGAATTTGGAAATTAGGTTATTGCCCTTAGAAGTGTCAAAACATGTCTGTTTTGTTTAATTCAGCGTTATTTATACTCGGACTTCGAACATTGCGCTCTTATCAGGAGTAAGGTTCTGTATGTATACCAGTAGGCCATATAACTATTGACGTGTATCTCTTTTCTACTGTTGACATGTTTATGGCATTAGTTAATTTCAAATGATGTTCAGTTTTATTGAAAATAATGCAGGATGAAAATAGTGGTAATGTGTCAAGGTGTAAGTAAATAATCATTTTGGCATCTGCTTTTACCACGGGGAAACCATAAAAAGCTCATAAAATTGACCAGCCATGGGGTTTGAACTTGCGACCTGCAAATGCATCTCGGCCATCTCCCTTGATAAGTCTTTCTTTCAGAATTTAAGACTTACAGACCTACAGACTCATTGTCTATAAATATATGATCTCATTTCCAAATTCATACAACCCTGAGGACATCTGGTGGACAGAGAAACAAGCTCGTCAGTAGATCTCAGTTGATGAAAAAGCCTTTGAATCATAGGTTCTAGTTTGGTTAAGTTTTTACTTAGAATAATTATGTGAAGTTTAAGTTAATGATGTGTTATTTTATTATCACTTCACAATATTTCATACATGTACAAATACTTATTGTTTACTGTTTAAACAAAGGAAATGGAAATGAAAAAATCTGCAACTATAAGTCATGTTCAATTCCTTATAGATCACACATAATTCATAATTTTTAAGTTGCAGCATTGTAAAAACAATTAAAAATTCTAACTCCTTGAAGAGCTTCACTTCTTGTCAGTACATTCACTTTAATTATCACTTCTGTTGAAACAATGCTTTGTCTATGCCACTATATTGTAACTGCTGTGTGCAAACTCAAGTTCTCAGAAAACAGTTTCGCCAGGCCTTTTAATCCCCCTGGTTGCTAACTTGGACATATACACTATTGTCTGTAAACGGTTATTGGCAAAAGAAATCATGGGTGTTTGGAAGCCAGTATTCCCTAGCAACCTGTCACTAATGACTTTTCTCACCTTTCACCTAGACCAGTGGTTCCCAACCCTTTTCAGCTGACGCCCCTCTTCGAATATCATGAAATCCAGTGATGGGAAGTAATTGAGTAAAAGTAATCGGATTACAGTAACGATTCCTTTTTTGGTCCCATTTACTTGTAATCGTTACTTTTTTTTTAAATGTAATTTTTACTCGTAATTTACTTCTGGAAATAAAACTGTAATCGTTACATTTGAGTAATCGTTACATTTTAGTAATCGAAAAGTATCGAATTGAGAATTTGGCAATGTTTCTTTCTTCTACTCACTGGCAGCGGCTGCAGCGGCGGTGAACGTTGCGTTATTTTTAAAGCGCTTTACAACTGTTGCAGCATCGCTGTATGGTCGCTGCAGCGGTGGTGAAGCGAAGTCAGATCTGGCTTTACGGGTTTTGCTGCATGGACTATCAGCCGTTTTTTTAAACTTTAGTTTGCTTGAAGCGAAACTGTAGCAATTTAAGCAGCAACACGACATTCAACATGGCAATGCGACATCAGCTGAGATGAGCGGAAGTCGAATGTATTTTTTTTTTCAATGGCAACCACAGCCAGAGCAATTTACGGGGAGCGATACTACATTTAGGCCTAATTAGATTTCTGTATGGTTTCCATTTATTGCAAGACGTGTTCTAGAAATTAAAATTGCTGTTCTCAGCATACAAAATTTATTTGTTTCCCTTTCTTTGAAAAGAAGGTTATGTGTTCCACAGAATAAAACTAACCTCAAACTAACCTCAACTTCAAAGTTAATTACCGAGCATTAGAGCACAGTATAAGTATTAATACAGTAAAGAAACTGTGTGTTAAAATAGATATATAAGCATTCATGAGCCATAGATTATTGTCTCTGTTGGACACTACATGAGAATATTATAGGAGAAAAATTCCTCCGGCACTGGGACTTGAACCCAGGACCTTTAGATTTTTGTGACCGGGCTCCCACTGTTATTGTACAGTTAACATTCAAGATAGATATATAAGCATTCATGAGCCACAGTTATTGTCTCTGTTGGACACTACATGAGAATATTATAGGAGAAAAATTCCTCCGGCACTGGGTTCCTGGGTTCAAGTCCCAGTGCCGGAGGAATTTTTCTCCTATAATATTCTCATGTAGTGTCCAACAGAGACAATAATCTGTGGCTCATGAATGCTTATATATCTATCTTGAATGTTAACTGTACAATAACAGTGGGAGCCCGGTCACAAAAATCACTACTTAGTGTGCCTCACAGTACTGCATATGACATAACTTGTCTGTCTGTGAGGTAGACCATTAGGGCAATCAGTCATAGGAGAGACGTTCCATCTGGCACTGTGAATTGAGCTCCGGTTTAGCTCAGTTGGTAGAGCATTGGCGCGAATAGCCAAAGGTCCTGGGTTCAAGTCCCAGTGCCGGAGGAATTTTTCTCCTATAATATTCTCTTGTGTGTTAAAAGTCCTATGACATGTTGGCTGGACGACACTAGCGCTCCATGCGGAGATTAAGTAAAGCTACATTCTCATCATATGAAATGGCTTGGGAAAATACATAAACACATCGCAAAATATGTTATGTTAAAAGAGAAAAATACAGAATATTTTTATTTAATGCAAATCTAATTTTAAATTTAAGAAATAATAAAACAGATAATGTATTATATTCTAGTTAAGAAGAGGTAAACAATACCTAAATAGGCTACTGTTAAGGACTGTACCTAGGCCTAGTACTTTTCCTTCAAAATCATTGCCCTTTAATATAATTTATAATTCAAATTATGATAATAAATAGCCTACATATTAATTACGTAAATTATATTATAGGTCTGTCACGTTGTTCATCCTGCACGTCATTGTTGACAGTGTATTTTGATTCTTTGCCTTATATGGCAATATACGAATTCAATTTATTGTAGGTCTATGTAGCGTCATTTACTGCAGGATGGACTCCATTAAACAAAACAAAAAATTCTGGAGCATTTGGAATTGAAGACACCGTCGGTACAGCAGTTTTAATTAACGAGTTTTTATAGGAATTCATAAACTGTCTGTTTCCGGCGTGTGTCAAGCATAGACGGTAATTTTCACTCAAATATTTTACATATTTTGTTACTAGGTTTTCTTGTCGACCATTAATGACCTATTTTATACACCAGAAATCATTACAACAGAATAAAATATAAAAATATTACATTAAAGTAACTTGAAACATAACCACACCGAATCACGAGTAAGCCAGTAGACCTACAATAAATATTACTTATTTTCGTTCTTACCTTTCTGGATGTTTCAAGAAAGTGAAGAAATGCAATTCAGGATTTTGTCTTTTATTATTACTGAAATTTACAGCAGAATAATAAGGTCCTTTCGAATATAGCGTACATACTTCCCGGAGTAGTTTCTGTAGTCTTACTTTATGGCCGCTACGATCGCTAGTAAATGCGCACGCATGCTCGGCTGGCAGAAAAACGGGCTGAGTTTCTGTACTGTATTAATACTTATACTGTGATTAGAGGCTCTGCTGAAAATACTGCTTCTGGCATTGACAATTCATGTATGCTGTATGAAGAGCAACTAGGTGACATTCACATATAATTCTGATAATAGGATTCTGGATCCCGGTATTCGTCATTTTCTAATTTGAATCAAATCTAATCTATTGTGATACAGCAATATCACGCCGCGTGTTGCGGGGTTTTCACTATTGTAAATGTCACTTTATGGGTTTTGCTACATGAACTGTCATGGCCTTTTTTTAACCCTTGTTTGCTGCAGTGAAGCTGAAGCGATTTACAGATTCGGTTCGAAAAGGAACGCACAGAAAGCACTATGCTCAGACAGAACGGGGTTCGTTATGCAATAACATAAGACATTTTTAAAATGGCATTGGAATAACTATGTATATCTTCATTATTTGATGTTTAAAGATTATGCGTAATATTGTAAGCCGTGGGAAAATAAATAACTATCTATTTCTTCCCATTTAAAACTTTCTCAGTTAAATGTTTTCAGTAAGAACATTTTGTAATCAATTATATTTTGAAACTTGCTTCTCATTCTCCATTGCTATAGGCTAACATTGTCATTACTGTTATCACAACTAATATCCAGGTTGGAGGTAATATTAACAAAAGTTAACTTACTCAATGTGCCAATGTGTATGGAAATATTGGTATTGATGTGTTTTGTTTGTTTGTTTGTTTGTTTGTTCATTTTGAGACTTTGTAACATCCCAAGCAGCTGAATGTCTCAATAGTTTCTGCCCTTGTGCCCCCCCCCCCCAAAAGAAGGAATTTTTAGGTACTGCCATTTTGTAAAGTAATTGTAATTGTAATTTTACTGCTTACTTTTTGTGCCCCCCCCCCAAAAAAGAAGGAATTTTTAGGTACTGCCATTTTGTAAAGTAATTGTAATTTTACTGATTACTTTTTCAAAAAGTAATTTGTAATTGTAATTAAGTAAAATGTTTCTCAAGTAATTGTAATTCAGCCCAATTACTATTTTTTTGTAATTTTCCCATCACTGATGAAATCCTCACGCCCCCTTTGTTAGTAATGGGGAGAAGAAGGGCTATAAACGTGATTGTCAGTACTTTTGTACTTTAAAAGATCCCTATAATACTTGTAAAAATAAAATTAACATTGCTCACATCTTTTATTATTCTTATTTATCCTGTGATGCTTTTGCTGTCACACACACACACACATACATACATACAAAACACGAAAATGCATACGTAATTATTGTGAATCTTATTTGAGTCTCAGTCCAGTTCATAAAAAAGTTAACTGTAGAAACAGAAATGTCTAATGTAGAGTTAAAAACTAAATATTAGTGAGATGATTGGTACTGTTTTGCTTTCACCAGCTCTGAGATATTAGGTTTTATGTTTGATAGAGCACATCTGCGTTTGATAGAGATATCTCGTATTTGGATTTCCAAATTATTATAAACGTGTTGAGGACAAGATATGACTATTTAATATGACAGGGAAAATATCGTTACAATTTATAAGGTTATAACATGTAAATTCACACTGTTCTGTTATTCTTGTTAAATACGGTATGTGTCTATGTATTTGTTTGGTTAAGTTAACCGATTTAAAATTCTTGTCATCTGACAAGCCAACAACACTAAATCAAAATAAGAATTTCAAATTGTTGCATGCCCCCCTAAGAAGAGCCTCACGCTCACCTGGTTGGGAACCCCTGACCTAGACAATAAGTCTTGGTCATTGGGTAGAATAGAAACACTTGACTCTGTTGAAAAGGAATATACACCACTGCAAATGTCATACTGGAACTAAGAAAGGAAAAATTGTATTCAGAGTGAAGAAGGGAGCGATTTATACCAAGGTTTTTTATGAGAAATTAATAGGTACCACTGAATATTTGACGTTATAGATGAGACGTCGCAAAAACTGAGGATGTAATAACAAAATTCTATTATATTACTGTACTTGGAGAGGCTGAGAATAGACCTTCTCGAAAGATTTGTTAAAGCTTCCTAATTCAGCAGCCATGGATACAAATGTTCTGTGCAAACCTTGGGTGGATGTGTAAAGAGAGGTTATTCCAAAAACTTAATTTCGTGACAAATTAATTTTAACCTTTTCTCTAACACACTGTGCATTGAAAATAAATGTTCTTTCATTATTGATTATAATATTTGTATGTACTGTATTGTGAAATTGTAGCTTATGTTTTTCCGAAAAAATAATGTGATTAGCAGGGCCCGGATTCTAATGACATGTCATCTTTTTATTGATGCTGCATAGACATTGCCAACTTGTGGATAAATCCTAATCATGGCCTCTAGATTATAGAAATGCATTTTTATTAGGTCATTTTTTGTCATTCTTTGCAATTTTATATTTTTAGGGCATTTATTTCAATTTTAGGTCATTATTTTGTCATTTTCGTGTCATTTGCTTCCCTATTAAGTCATTTTCATGTATTTACATTGAGTGTATTAATTTTTTTTTTCGTCACTAGCGGTGCTGTCTTTGAAGTGTTGTTTGTTTAATGCAAGAAGGAAAAATTAGGCGTTAAAGTGTTAACATATCTCAGTCGGAAGTGAGAATCAAAGGAACGCCAAAGTTTTGTATTATATTACTATTGTTATTAGATTGACTTGGCACCAGAGTCTGCCACCTGCTTAGATTTGAGAGTGCAAACTACTGTTTACCCTCAATAAACAACAATATAATACACGTCAGACCACAAAAGGATGTGCCGAATTTTGACTCACCAGTGCCTCAGTGCCAGTATAAATTTCCGTGAGAAAAGAACATTGACAACAGTACAGTTATTTACAGTTCTTACAATTATGTTTAAACTAGTCTATAACTTTGTGTGTACAATAATATTTTTTTTATAAATAAAATATCAGTTTTTAGGTCATTTTTTAAAATTATTAAGTCATTTTCTTTAAAATTTAGGGTCATTTTATAGGTCATTTTTCAAACAATTTTAGGTCATCAGAATCTGGGCCCTGGTGATTAGTATTGCTGATACTAAAAATTAAACAAAGGTTGTTATTTTAATCACTACTCATTAAGCACTAAAATTAATGGTAGTGAAAAGAGAGGTACCTCTTAAAACTTCAGTGCATAAAGAGATACTGGTATAGCGAGACAAGTTAAGGAAGAATGTGTGCAGAAACACAAGCAGAAGGGAGTCTGGGGCAGCACCCTCTTTTCCTTGCTTAGCTACCCCACCATGACGGCGGCTCAAGTGTTTCTCAGTCTCATTAGTCATTAGTAGGGTTTGAATTTTTATGGCCTAAAAGTGGAAAAATATGACTGCAAATATGACCTTAAAAATGACTAAATATGACCCAAAATCTTTAATATGACCTCATAAAAAAGTATTTTCTAAAAATAAAGATCCAATTAAAAATATTTAATGATGCTAAATTATTATATTACATTAATTCAATCAGAAAATCATTTTTGACAATTTTGCAGGTGATTTACAGTTTAACTTGTAAAGAACTTCTGAACGGTTAATGTTTCCAGATATCACTGCAAATGTGAACTGAAAATATTTTTAAAACATGTCTATTGGAAGTTGTTAACAACGAGGAAGAGGTAATTCTTATTGCCCCTTCACATTTCAGTTACAGTAAAACCAAAATATTCGTGACTCTTTCTCTGAAAAAATTTAAGTTGGCAATTTAGTGCACATACTGCATAATTGTGCTCCTTTACCGAATTTATAACTGAAATACAACATTAAATTACAAATATGACCGAAATATGATCAAGACCATGAAAATGATCAAAATATGACTTTATATGCAAAATAATAACCAGGGCCCGGATTCTAATGACATGTCATCTTTTTATCGATGCTGCATAGACATTGCCAACTTGTAGATAAATCGTAATTATGGCCTCTAGATTAAATAAATACATTTTATTAGGTCATTTTTTGTCATTTTATATTTTTAGGGCATTTATTTCAATTTTAGGTCATTATTTTGTCATTTTCGTGTCATTTGCTTCCTTATTTAGTCATTTTCATGTATTTTCATTAAGTGTATTGACTTTTTTTTGTCGCTAGCGGTGGTGTCTTTGAATTGTTGTTTGTTTAATGCAAGAAGAAAAAAATTTGGCATTAAGTGTTGTCATGTCTCAGTCAGAAATGAGAATCAAAGAAACGCCAAAATTTTTTACTAATTACTATTGTTATTAGATTCACTTGGTACCAGAGTCTGCCACTTGCTTGAATTTGAGAGTGCATACTAATGTTTACCCTCAATTAAACAACAATATAATCTGGCAGACCACAAAAGGAAATTCCGAATTTTGACTCGCCAGTGCACCAGTGCCAGTATAAATTTCCGTGAGAAAAGAACATTCTCAACATTACAGTTATTTACAGTTTTTACAATTATGTACAAAGTAGTCTATAACTCTGTGTGTACAATAATAATTTTTTATAAATAAAATATCAGTTTTTAGGTCATTTTATAGGTCATTTTTCAAACAATTTTAGGTCATCAGAATCCGGGCCCTGATAATAACGGTTCGATTAGGATAACAATTGTGCAATTCAAGTTTAATTTGTGTTTGCGGCAAGAATGGAGGTCAGGATAAAAATAAGACATGTCATAAAAATCAGAACCCTAATCATTAGCATCTATTGCTAAAGTAAGAGCAGAAGAAGGCATTGAGTAATATTAGCACTAGAATCTCAGAAAACTGCAAATGTTACATAAATAATTAAATTCATGAGAAGGAGATACAACATAATTATTATGCTGTTTGTATATGCTGATGGCTGGTTCTCGATCACAACCCCCTAGGCCATGGCACCAACGAAGTCCTGTAATCAGGCAGTTTCGCTCATTGATTAGGCGTTCGGTCTGTTTCTTGGAGTAGAGGGGAGGAGTGGAAGTAGAGCCAAAGGTACGGTCGATGCACAGCCCGAATATTCACATGCTTCATAAAGGTTTCCCGGGTTGTCAGCCAGGTTTGTAGGTCAATAATGTCCGACGTTTCGGAGACGAACGCTGCCTCCATTCTCAAGGTTGCTTGTTATTTAACTTGTCATACGATAAGTCATGAATAACTCTATATCTCTCTTTACACAATGAAACCAGTGTTGCATTTCACATGCCACTGTTATATCCTATGTTGTTGAAAGAACATTTTTACTTTACAAATGGACGGACACAAGAGCTTCAAAGAAGAAAATCTGCGGATGACTTTTCTTGCAAATTGTAACAGCTGTGAATAAGGTGAGATTTTTATAAATACAATAATTTATTTGATTTTTGTGTAATTTGATTTTGCTTATTTTGGTGCTCATTTCTTACATTTTTCGTGCTTAATTGCTTGCTTATTTTACTGTTTTACTTTGGTTATAAATCTGGGCTCTATGAGATGTCCAAGCCTATTTGTGGACAACTGGATAAAAAAAGAGTACCCCACAAAAAGGAGGACATCTGGTGACCCCAGCTGTATATTCCTGTTGCAGCCTCATGTTATTGTCTGCCATACAAGACTTTGAGCCTGAAATTGTACAAAATATGGCTGCCTTATGATTTTCAGAGAATTTTTGGGACAAAATGTTTCAAATTGAAGTTTTAGCTCTTGGCAAAACATTGCCATGTACAACATTAAACAAAATTGTTGGTGCTGTTTTGGAGAAAACTGCAAAAAAATCAAATGTTCTTAGTGTAAAGGGGAATTAAAAATAAGAGAAGGTCATCGCCAGTCTTCGTGTCACATCCCAGAAGATAATTAGACATGATTATAAAAACTGTAACCCGGCCGCAGTTGATGGGTTTTTTAGGACGTAAAAATCCTGGGCACAGAGTCCTCCGGGAGGGACTGTAAGTTGGGGGGGAGCGTGTCGTAGATTTACGGCACGTAAAAGAACTCCAAGCCTAAATTAGAACCTCTGAACAAAATTTCTCGGCCCTTTCACGTCCACATAATACCTTAGTTTCCTGAGGAGGGTAGAGAGGCGATGGGCTTACCACCTGTCCCTCTGCCCTCTCTCGGAATATAAATGTAATAAAATTCATATAGGTAACAGAAACCTCCACTTGGAGGCCCCTTCGCCCCAACATAGGGGGCTATAAGGCTCCAGACAGACAGATGAAAGCTGTATTTTTGGATTAGGAGACCTCAAAACATGTATTTATGTTGAAAACTCAACATCGAATTTTAGGGTTTGATACAAAATTTTCTCTACTACGATAATGGTAAAGGAAATAAAAACATTGGTGCCTATTAAGGCAGTCTGGAATAAAGGCAAACAGATATAAGAAAGGAATATAATTGTAGTTTCCACTTCATACCAAGTTGCGTTAGATATGTTATGCAGGCCATAGCTTGTTTCTCATCATTTTCATTGGGTCATTCAGATCTGGGATCTCATTGGTTCACCATCATCAATGTCAATGCATTTTTTGTGCAGTGATTCAAAGTGCGAGTTTCCTGCTGTAAACAAGCTTTCCAATAAGTAACTCAATACTTGCGTTAAGTATTAATATGAAAACAAATCCTGTAGGTTTAAAAAAAACATAAGCTAAAATATGACCATTTTTCGTATCCCTTAAGACTAAATAAACAATATACAGCACCATGGACACCATAATATATGGATCAAATTGAGAACCCCAATTAGGTAGATTTCGAAGAAAAATCTACCTATTGGGATCGGTACCATGTCATGACTTTCAAAAAATTCTTTCATATCTTTACGTTTCATGCCTCTTTTAAGTACAAAACTACTGCCCGTTCATTTTTTAAAATATATAGATATACTGTGTATATCTCTCTATATATATATATATATATATATATATATATATATCTTTCACGCTAGCGGCCGTAAATGTGAAGATATTTGAACCATATTTTATTATGTTATTTCTAGGCCCAATGGTTCGGACAAGTTCGTTAATGAGCAAAATTGGCCCAATGGGGGGGGGGGGTTGAAATTTTGAAAAATTTATATCTCGGCCCCTATGAAGTATAGAGGGAAACTTTGTTGGAATAAATTAGAGTACTCCCTACGGAGTTTACAGTGACACAGACGATTCGGGGGTTTTGGGGGTACGGGTGGGGGATGGAAATTCGTAATTTCTGAAACCACATCTTATGGGGTATCGTTGAAAAGCTCTTGATGAGTACTCTACAAATCAATAGTTTCTCGATAGCTCTCATATAAGGCGAGATTTGAATGTTTGAAAAGTGCTCTTTCCTCTTTTTTTAAGTTATTATTGCGGGTTTGTCATGCCAAGGCTAAAGAAGAAGAGTGCTGCGCAGAGACAACAAATTAAACCAAAAGCACTTCGAAATCTATCTCAGCCTGTAGGCCTGCCTAAAGGGATTTTTTTTTCACTCCTCTGCCCATACCACAGGTTCTATAGGTAGAGGAAGACAGTATTGTGTCCCATACCACCACCACCCAGATTCACTGATTGTTTTTGAGAACAGAGATTGAGCTACTTTTGAATTGTATTTGAAATCACTGTCAGTCACTGATGTTTCCACCCCAAAATTCGAAGGTGACCATAAATCCACGTTTTGAGATCCCATAAATCTAAAAATACTATTTTCAGAAATATGTCTGAGTGTGTGTGTGAACATCCTAGGATGAGAACAAATCATATAAAAACCAAATTTTATATTTGGGTTAAGTGCCTTCCGAGGATCTTACAGTTACAAATACAGTTCTATATTTTGGTAGCAAGATTTTCTAATTCCCATTACAATAATTAAGTGGCAAGAAGATTGGCAACTACTAATTTCTCTTCCTTTTAATGCCACTTTATATAAAGAAAATTCTGTTTTTGCGATTTTTTAGAAAACGGCTCAAACAATTTTGTTTAAATTTTGTATATGAGGTGCTTATACCAAGAGCTAAAACTTTTATTTGAAACATTTTTTCGTAAAAAGTTTCCGAAGCTATCATATACACAAACTCGACTCACGAATAAGGAGTCCTTGAATGAGGCTGAGACAACTGAATGCGTACTACGGCAATGCAAATCGTGTACTTTACACTGGGATGTTAAGGGCAGAGGAAGTTATGTGGTTCACATCTGGCGATTTTTTAATAATGCGAAATTCCATGAACCTAATAAAAAATGCGCTTGTCAGCTGTATGGGGGTTTATTGGCTAATGGCTATAACAAGAATTCAAACAGCAGAAAAATAAGTCTTAATTTATCATTTTATACCATGGGTATAGTACAGATTCTCTATAATACCCTGAGCATAATGCTTAAAATGGGACAAGGGAACCCACTCTTAAAATAATATAACCACGACCTGCGTCGTGATATAACCCATTATCCAATAATTTATGTCATATGGTTAATATTGTGCGAAGAGGTCAGGGGAAAAGTTGTTTTTGCTACGCAATAATTAAATAGTTTACTCGGTCGATTTTTAAGAAATAAAAATAAATCCCATTTATTGTTTGCGATTTATTTATTTATAATAATAATATTAATTAATATTAATTGTATTATTTATAATATAATATATATAATTATATTACTGGAATTAAGTTATGTTTAAATTGGTAGTTATTTACTTGAAGGCGGTGGTATAATAGTTATTCCAGGCGGCAATACCGGGAATTACGTGATTGGTGGAGAGCGACAATGTATTCATTATTGCAACAGAAATCGTTTGGAGCGTCGGTCTCTCTCTTCCTGTGAAAGGCCTGGTCGCTGCAAGTTGCTTGGTAAGTTCGCTCTGTGTTAATTTTCATTTACTTGCAATTTTAATGTAATTTCGGTGCTAATCAAAGCCTACCCTGCTACAATTAATTCAATTGCAATAAATTAACTTAAAAAGTCCACATTATAATGGAATTATATTAATTAGTGTTAAAATATTTTTGGGTGATAGCTTACAGCATGGATGCGGTACGAGTCTGCTTTATAAAATATACCAATGACGAATAATCATGAAATAAAATGCAGAACTAGTTGCTTTGGCATTATAATAATTCTTATAATGCGTAATTACTATTGCCAAACTTGTAATCAAGAATGTTCTATACCCCCCCCCCCCACGCGTAGCGAGAATGAATCGTCATTTCAATCCTAGCGTCCAGGATACATTTTTGGCCTTCGTATACTTAGTATTTTGCAGGCAATTTTTATTATTATTACCGGTATTAGTTTTTAATTTCGAGGTTTATTTCTAAATTTCCGGAGGTCGGGCATGTTACATTAAGTGGTGCGTCGTTAATCTCCGTCTGTCGACAACATTGGTAGATGGCACGACTGGAACTTGCCATGGCCGTTAATTACGGATTTCATCACTTCTTTAATTTATTTGCCATTCTGACGCCCCAATCTATCCAAATTCAGTCTGGTACAAAGCTTAAATCTTTTTCACAACTTATTTTTTTTCGCAATTTTCCGATATTATAAGCCAGTAGACCTACGTTTTTTCTACCATCGCCTAATATGCAGGAAATTAAATATTCAAGCTATATTCATGCAATGCAGTTTAAATCTGTCTGCATGTGTGGCGGTACAGACTTTCTGTTTCCAAGATCACGGGTTCAATCCCAGCCCAAGTCGATGGTGGCCTACTTATGTGTGCGTAATTGCAACAGATCTAAGTCTTACGAATAGCTCACAATGTGCTTATTAGTTACTCTGGTGAAACCAGGACTTGATAAATTAGACTACTCGATTTCTGAATTTCAATGAGTCTATGAATTAAACATTAGGGTTATTATATATATTTTTTTTTTATGTTCCAGGAAATTCCTAAATAATGATGGAAGATGATGAACCAATACCTCTTGCTTCCCGAGGGAAGCCGCTGCAAGCTGAGGAGACACCCCTGGTGAAAGCTAGGGGACGAGCTCGAGGTCGCAGTCGCGTGGGAAGCAGTTCCAGCCGTCCAGGAGAATCAAAGATGACTACCAGCAGCACTAGTGCTGATGAGGTAACACTCAACAATAATAATATTAGTTAAAAGGGTCGCCCGAGAGGGCATTAGGGTTGAAGAGTTTTCACTCATTGCTGTAGTCGTTCAGAGATCTTTGATTCTTTGAACACTTCACATGGAATCTTTTAGTTTGACATTTTTTATAGTGGAAGCCACGCACTGCCTATCTCGTTATGACATTTCTTTGATCCTGGTTCCCTTTTCTCCAATTCCTGTCCAGCATAGCACCCGTGGCACACAATTCCGGACTTATCTGGTTCCTCTTGTTTTTCCTTGATTCCAATAGTTCTATACAGCCTATGGTTCGGTAGGTGGTAGTAGCATTTGCAACCTTATGTGATATAGAATGTCTCCCCGGCTAGTTTGTATGCCAATCATGATGGTGCAGTTCTTCCGATTCTCAGAATATACTTCAGAAACCTTGCCTTTACTTTTTCAATTCTCAACAATGCACAAATAAAATAAATAACCTAGTTTTCATCTCGAGGGCAGAACACTCCCGATGAACTTGGATATTTCATATAAAATTCTCTTATGAATGAATAGAAAAATGCGCACATGTGCATTGGTTTCTTTTTCAATTCAGTTTTCTGCGGTGCAGAACTTTGTCAATGATTCGTGCCTTTGCTTGCAATACATTACATGGTATCTGTCACACGGTTCACCACAACGCTTGCACTCGCAGTCTCTTATTCTCTTATTTGTATCACTGCTAAAGTACAGGAATCAGTTTAATATTTTGATATGAGCTGGCCACCAGTAACCACCACTGTAGCTTTAACTTTCCAGTCATAACAAAACATAACACCATCGGTGCATTTCCTTGCAGGAATTATGTTAATTTCACAACAGTTCCGCTGTGTTAAAGGTTAAGTCTGATATCCACCAGAGAGTTCTTTTTAATGTAGCCATATAATAAGCTAAAAATGAACTCGATTAATAATAATATTAAAATGAACATGAACAGAATTGATTTCATTTTAAATATAGTTTTCAAGCCTTGAAAATTGGGTAAAATTCAATTGTAGAGGACTCATATTTTAAAATTTAAAACAGAGATTCTCTTCATAAAACACCTAATATCACACGTATTTAGTTATAGCCTACATAGGTTCTGTGAAGAGGAGATGTTGTCTTGGCAAGTGATTTGGTCCAACCCACCCGCCCTAAAGTATACATTTTCCTTTATAACACGATCTAGCAAAAAGTAGTGAGATTTCTGCCATATTTTAGTCCTCCAATCATGAAGAAGCTTGTGATTGGATGTTAGAGGTGTGACATCATGCCGCCAGAGCAGCTAGAATTGTGTGGACCGACAAACCTAGCTGGAGATATAATATGGTACATTTTAAAAATGCGAGAAGTCAGTACCGGTATAGCCTACTCTACGAAACTAATACCACTGTTCATAACCTAACGAACCTAACATAACCTAACTGCCACTAAAGTAGAATCTACATGCCACTACTTTTCAATGTGCAAGGACAGTTCCGCTCAGAACCCCCCCCCCCCTCAAAAAACAAAACAAAACAAAAACAAAAAACAAAAAATTGCAAATGTGCATAACTTATTGCGTGAATGGGTCCTCTACAATTGGACTATGCTGAAAATTGTTTACAGTACAGTAATAATCAATATGATGCTTCCAAGGCTTGAAGATTGCTCATCGTATGAGATTAATCGATATTGGATATGATTAGTTGGAAATCAATAGCTGGAATAACAGTCTTTTAATAAACGCCCGTACTTTAATGTATGTTATTAAGATACTGTAACATGTAAAGTATGGTTGAACAAAGAATATGTTACAAAATGAAGATTCTTAATTTCTAAATAGGCTATCTTGAACGTTCCGTGTGAATTAGAATTAACAAATTTTGTTATTTTTCCTGAAGGGCCTAAATCTACCCTCCTTTAACACATGGCCCTTAACCCCCCCATATTGCACGATGATCAATTTATATTTAATTTCACTGTTGATACTGCCAATGTCCCCTGTTCAAGCTTTCCAATTCAGAAAAATTAGTATTGTATGTTAAATTCAGTTCTTCAAATTGCCTGTCCGTCCACTATCAGACCAGAAAAATCTGGTCAGCCTACTGCAATGCACCTGCCAATTCAGTACCTTTTCAGTGACCCTTTGAGGATAAACCACTGAAAAGGAATGGTTGTCCATTTATAATGTAGAAACACAGCAGGGTTTTATGCAAATAATTTTTCATTATAAACAAAGCAGATGAAAAAAAGTGGATTTTCTACCTTGTTATGTTGACAGGTCCGCAGTTCCAGCGGCGTAAGCAGCATGTCAAGCTGCCGAGAAGTGGAATCGCTGTCATACTCGCTGCAGACAAATCTCAGCCTGGGTAAGCACTCAACTTCCTGTTCTTTACTTAGGTCATGACGCATAGCTACAACAAGGAAAATTTAAGGATCTCTCATTAGAATACTCTTAATTAAATAAATGCTTATGCAGCAAATTCCCTAATTTCCGTATGCAGATTATCACGTTTACAGATTATCCAAACTAGGTTATTCCTCCCTTTTAACCCTTTGCAAGCAGAATATGGATGTAACAAGGTGAGAGATTTTTAATTTCTCACAATTTATTTCATCATATTGTGCATAGTCAACGTTATACAGTTTCCAAAGAAGCAGAGTAACATTCTTTATGCGCAACATGGCAAGAATAAAGGCAGAAAAATCAAAATTAAGTGCAAGAAATTCAAAATCTTGCACACAGTTATATCTGTTTTGCACTAACATTCAGATTATCCGTGTTCTTCAATTATTTGTGCATGTCACGGTGCCAATTAACACTGATAATTGGGAGTTTGCTGTATTCAGTAATTTAAAATAAAGCCTTATACGATAAAACGTTGTGTAAAATTAAGATAGTAATACAACATTATAGCCTATTTCAGGTTTGATGATGGATGTAGGCCTAAGTCAAAGGCATCCTAATCTAAGTTTAAGATAAACAAGTTACAAGCGAAAGATTAAAAAGTATAAAAGAAAATAGTCAAACATATAGAACAAATATATTTTAGAGAATTCGCTTACTGAGTAGATGCAGCGATAAAGTAAACATGCCATTAACTCTGATCTGAATTTTGCAGTTTTCTATTGTTTTATCAGTGCTTTTTTTCTAACAAAAAAAGGTGGCAGTACTCAACGTAACTTTTAACTGAATCTCATGGGAGCTCCAACTCTTCTCCCAGAAGTCATTTTTCTGAGTTAACGTCCAACAATTGGGCCAGAATTGTTTCTCCCCTGAATTGCAGTAAAACTACCGGTACTTGCAACATTCTCTTCAGATTAATTTTATTCACTGTTTGCAGGTTTTTGAGATACAGTAAAACCCCGATAATTCGAGCTAATTGGGGCTGAGGCTACCTCGAATTACAAAAAACTCGGATTATACGGGAATATCACTAAATCAATGGGTAAATCATAAATAAATATTTAATGTGCACAGTAATGTTTTAAAAAATACATAAAAAACAATATAATAGGCCTACATAGGCCAACCTGTGTTACGCTTGTAGCCTATGTATATTGGCAAACATTTAAAATAATTTCTGTGTATTATGAACGAAACCCTAAGTGGGACAGTTTTACCTGCATTTTTGTACATGGAAAAATTGAAAGAAAGCTCAAAATGTAACACATTCGGAAGTGCGTAAAACTTACTTGCGGACACCGTATAAAAACGGGATTTTACTCTAGTTTTATGGAAAATTTTAATTTTCTTAAGACCAGCTCGAATTACACGGAACCTCGAAATACCGGGGCTCAAATTACCGAGGCTATACTGTACTTCAAAAACATCGTCATGCTTTCCATTATTATGTACTGATACAAAATAATTACTTATTTTACTCTATTCACTTCTCTACTTGTGAACCACGTGAACCCCTTGTTCCTACACTCGTACTAACAACTATGAATTCACTTGCCTATGCAACACAAACCAAGGTTCCCCCCCCCCCTCTAATTGTACGTAAGCAATGAATGCAGTTAAATTTAAACAACTCTCTTTCAGTCCAGTAGCCATGACATTTTACAAAAACTATCACGTGCTCGTATGTAGGCTATTGTGTATGTTGAAATCTAACAAAACCAACAAACAAACTTGATTTTAAGTAATAAGCCATAATTTTATAGGAATTGTGATAGGAATATTCCAAGAAATATCCAAATTTTATTTTTTACAAAAAAAAAAAAAGTGCCGGTATTGCATACCATCACAAAAAAGCACTGGTTTTTGTAGTGCTATAGAGCCTTGGTTTGTGCACAAGGCTAGCTTAATGGGTAGCTGCTTGGCAGCGAGAAGCATGCTATTTGCCAGAGGAGTCTTGCATTAAATTCAAGAGCATAAATTTCTTATGCAAATAAAAACTATGCAATAACCACATACATTCGTCATTATCGTGTGGCTGCAATTATTGAACTACAGTTATCTTATAGGGTTTTAATTTTAATAGTTTGGTGGCATTCCAAGCCGAGGTTTGTGAAATTCCTGATTCCTGTGCAAGAGATTTCTTTTGACTTAATTCTAACTTTTTGTCTGAATTCATTGAGATTTTCCTTGTAACAACGCAGTGATGTACTCTCGGTTTCTTATCAAGAACAGATCCCATTTCACTAAATCTATTCATAAAATTACGAATCTTTTCTCTGTGAGGCATGCATAGCCATCTCACTTCTCTATAATTCCTATTAACTTTTGTACAGCACACGACATGTACAGGTAGGGGCAAAAAAAAAAGCAGACCGACTCTTGTAGCTGATTTCAGAGCCTTGTGATTTGTAAATAAATGTAAGAGATGTAACGGAAACATTTGTTTTCACAAGCAATGCAAATTACGTGACATTATTTCTCAATTCAAGCAATTTATCGGCTGTAGAACAAATTTCAATACATTCCCTGCTATCGTGTGAATGCTGCTAGGCATGCGCAGTGACTCATATCGGCAACTTGGATATTTTAGTCTATCTGCTTTTTTTCCCCTACCTGCACAAAGAGAAGGGATAGGGCAGGGAGAACAAAACCAGTTAGAAGCAGCGCCAGGCAACCAGATCACCATTAATTCAACTACACGTCGAAACGTAGGATCTGTAGTTGGTGAAAGAAATAGTGTGTGTTGGTTAGATGAGACCTACATTTATGTATTATTAAAATAAAAGGAGTGCCTAAATTTTCAAATTTAAATAGAGTAAAATGGTTTTTCTTAAATTACGTTAACCCACGTCTCAAAATCAACTGACAAGGGAAATGATACAAATTGTCACATGAAAAACTAAGCTCAAATTTAAATTGTTACATCAAAAACTAAGCTCAAATTTAGCACAGAAATAGGTCTTCACTGATATTGATATTTTACCACATGACTGTGTGATTCCCGTTCAATAGTTATACGTTATACCGTATGTAGTAATGCAGTAGTTGCATTATGTGCTGCAATGGTTGTTCATAAATTTGTGTTCATATACAACTAGCTGACCCATCAATGCTTCGCATTGTTAGATTTATGTATATAAGGTTAAGTGAACACAGTTATAAGTCGATTCGATGTACTTCTATAAATCATCAGCCGTCCAGCCAACATGGTGGACGTATTTATATTCCACGTAGGCCTACTCCTCCACCCGTAGTTTAGCATACTCAGATTATGTCTTAAAAAATGTAATCGTTTCAATTTTGGCAAACATACAGTAAATAGCTGGGCGTAGGGGATGCGTTCTCTCCTCCCACGAATACTGGTCGGGACAAGTTACCTAGGTAGGGTTTTCCGGGATTTTTCCTCACCGGTGAGACAAATGTCTGGTAACTTTAGGCCCTAGTAGTCCCCGTATATCATTTGGCAGCCATTATCATCCTCATCTCATCCTCGCCTTGTTCAGAGTGAATGTGTGAATGGTGTATCTCGTCCTATGTGATTGTGTTGTATCGGAGGTGGCCCGGCATTGGACTGATCACTCATCCGAGAGGCCCTCCATGTCCTTGTCTGGTCAATAAATTATGTATGTGATCCATAGATAATCCCCCTCCCGACAGGTCGCGGCCCTCTAAGGCCCGGGCAACGTGGGTCGCTTAAAAGAACCCAAAATGGAGAGGTAAACTCTAAGGTAAAGATAGAGAGATAATATGGTAAATGGAAATTAATCAGGAAATTATATCTATTAATACTGTATGAACTATCTTTCGCAATACAGTCCTAGGGTAACTATAAGAAAAGAGTTCAATTCTTAATAATAGAACCCAGGACCTTCTAAATTTACTTCGTGTCACAAAATAGTTAATAATAATTTATAGGAATTCTATTGATAGCCTTTCTCATAACTTTATATCTATTAGGTCTACATGAAATCACACTGTCATGCCAAGCCACCTGTGTAGTTAAAAAAAAAATTATGTTGTCATGGGGATTGTATACATGCAGTATGAATTCCTTTTGGTGAATTTCATAACTTTACAACCCTATTTTGGCCCTTAGAGACCCTTAGAGGCCAAAGATGTTGAAATCCTTTCTTAGTGCGCATCTAGGGCCTAGGAGCAATATGTGTACCAAGTTTCACGTTCCTAGGCTGTATAGTTTTTGAGAAACTGTGATCAGTCAGTGAGTCAGTGGGTTTTGGCTTTTATATATAGAGATAAGTAGAGACCATATTTTTTTATAAAATAAAATGGCCGATTTTGGTGTTAACTTCCTTCTATTTTGTGGGTATTTTGCGATATAAGATATTTTATACAATTATCCTTTTCGAAAAACTATATAGCACTATGCTAGGCTGTGTTCTTTTTTAGAACCATGAAAAATAGCCATATTTGAGGTTATAACGTTCTTTAAAACCTATAGAATTCACATATAAACTCAGTTTGTTGCTAAATAAAAAAAAAAAGTGAAATGGGCATTTATATGTAACCTAAAATGGCATAATTCAGACACACAAAAGTGCCAACTACTGTTGCATGTAGGCCTACACTCTTTGCCGCAATCTAATATAGGCATCCCAAACTCAGCACATTTCTTTGAATAATACCTAACACCCTGGTTTCATTTTCATTATTCATCTCCTTCCAGAGATAGTAGCAGGAGTGTATTGTGATCACTGGATAGTGTACGAGTATATTCCTCAGTCTTAGCTGTGATCAGTGACAAGTATCAATAGCTTCTCGGCAGCCATACAAATAGCAGAAAAGGAAGCATGCTAATGAGAAATGAAGGAAAAACAAAATGTTACAATTTTGAATCAAATTTTTATATATAGGCTATATGCATTTCTCAGATTAAGTATGGAAGGAGTGTATTTTGTGCTTCTTTAGACATTTTACACAATCAAACAAATTTTGCGATATTTTGTGGGTTCAATTTGCTTATTAGTGGTATTGTACGCCATGCACAAAGCTAAGCTGTTTTGTAAAATGTTGCACTTATCACTATTAAAAAAAAATACGGTCCCTGACAATAAGTTGAACGAAAATGCAGACAAGTTCTTTGAATAATACCTAACATCCTGGTTTCATTTTAGTTATTTATCTTATTCCAGTTTTCTCTCACAACAGCTAATGTTGGTGATATCCAGGAATCCCTCCTCTTATCCAGGTTTTACAATCAAGTTCCTTGATATAGGATATTTTTTAACTTCCAAAATAACTAATTCACTGTTTAAATAATCCATTATTAATTGAAATTCAAAATGATACTAAGGACTGAACAAATGCCAGACAACGAAGCTGCGCGAAGAACACAAGTGTGACCATTAGTTAGACAACAAATGAACACCAGCCCAGCTACCGAGCAGAAGAGGAACTTCATTGAGCTGAATGACTAGGATTATCAGATTATTTTATGTAGGGACAGTAGCGGTCTTAAATGTAGGGCATACAGAAAAATGTTAAGTGTAGGAAAATTAAACCCCAAAACTAAATTACTACTCAAACATGTATGCATAGGTTTTATACCAGGGATGGAGCATAAGTCATGGTGCAACAATTTTTTTCTCAAACAAGACGACGGTAGAGGGAGGTGTTATATGTCGAGGGAGAGTGTAGCATCTCTAGTATATGAACACATCATTTGGTAGCATTGTGATGAGTGATTGTACAAATAGAGGCAACAGCAATTTAGCTGTGAGTCAACTGCCATGCAGCATGGATATGTGAACAGCATTCATATGTCAAAATAGTCACTATCCGAGGCAGAAATTCCAGAGAATACCTTAAGGAGCTGACAGAAGCTTTGGGGAATAATGGAGTGAGTATGTATGCTTTCATAGATCAGAGTGGCAAGATGCAGTTGCATGTGGATGTTTCCTTCACTATCCTACATCTAGTACCCATAAACTGATAATATACATTCCATATGGTGCCATTTAATTTGTATTCCGGTATTTCATAGTTTTAAAATGGTCCATATTTTCAAAATAAAAAATAACTTGGTTGTCATGGCTTATGCCCCAACCCTTGTCATTGTTACAACAATAGGTAAGAAAACTGTAGCCTTTGGCGATAATCAATATTATAATGGCAAAAGCAACATATTTTTCTAATCTTTCCTGAGTTGCTAATCTGTTTCAAACTAAGGAATGTTACATTCCAAACTTTTCAGAAATTCCCTTGGACATCAGATATAAGGTTCAAATGTAAGGCAAGTCTATGCTTTTCCGGAAGTATGGTAACCCTATGAATAACATAAGCATAAAAAATAAACACAAATGTCTTGAACACAGGGGTTTAACGGCATTCTAAACTAATATCACTTTAAACTACTGGAAGAATATTTTAATTTCACTGAAGCTGAAGGGTTAGTGACACACAGAGCATGATATCCTTATATGATGAGCTAGTCCATGCCTTGTGTTTCCATTTCAGATGGCAGTGGTGATCGTGAAGCTAGGAAGACAAGTGCTGCACCTCTTTTCTCAAAACCAGGTATGACAAGCCTCAATAACTAAAATGTAGTTCTGAGTTCTTTGTAGACTATTTTGATTAAGTATCTTTTATGTCACTTTTACACTGATGTTGTATAATGTATCCAAACAACCTTAACCCTTCAAGCCAGAAATTTAAGTACCACAGAGCCAACTGTGGGTTTACCCAAGACTAGTCAACAATAAAACTTACCCCGTCCGATGGGTTGTGGCAAGCAGGCGTGATGTGTGACGAAATGACTACGATTGAGAGCAAGTTCGGTCACTGTTTATCTTCTTTTACTACAAAAGTTACTAGTATCACAGTATAGGTATTAATACAATAGAGAAACTGTGCATTAAAAGTCCTATGACAACAAGTTAACTGAATGACACTAGTGCTCCATGCAGCGAGTAACTAAAACTACATTCTCATCATATCAAATTACTTGGGAAAATACATGAACACATCACAAAATATGTTATATTAAGAGAGAAAAATGCACAATATTCTTCTTTATTGCAATAGCTACTGTGGCTAAGAAGACCGGCAGAATTACCACGATCAATAATACCATGCGATATATTGAAAAAATTGCGATGCATTTATTTTCAAGTTATAACAAAAAACGGCAAAGCCACCAGCAATTAATTTGAGAAAGCATTACTGAAAACTGATGCTTCGGCAACGTAAAAAAAAATAACATTTTCTGCCAGTTTTTTACTCATAACTCGCAAATGAAAGTGAAAATTAGAAATCCAGCTTCGAGATGCATTCTGTCATCCTTCAGTCCATCTACGTTTAAAATTTCAGAACTCTGCATGCAGTAGATTTTGCTGGGCATCACACACAGACAGACAGACAAACACTTCCTCTTATTATTATACACTTCATAAAAGATTATAGCAGAACATTATAATCATTCCGTTTCTGAACGGATTCTCACCTGCACAAATGCTGTGGTGACTTTTTTATGGCACTGTATAACTTAACTATATATAGGGTGTCAGAACACCGCACCTAGTCCTGAAGGTTCACTTGGTGTGCTTGTATTTCAGATACTGGCAGTGGTGATCCTGGAGCAGCACGTGTAGCTTTGAAACCGATAGGCAAGAAATCAAAAAAGGACCAAAGTGAAGGAATGCTCTTCACAAAGCCAACTGCTCTTATTTCTAAACAAGGTATCTATTATTTAATGTTAGCTAATGACTAGAGTGCAGATTTATATGCACTAAAAATCAAGGCAATACTTGCATGAAAATATGCCAAACAAATTTGGAAAATGTGCACTGAAATTTGAAAATATACTATAACTGTAGATCACTCTTTATTCTAAAGCAGTAATTTTTCTTCACATTTTAAAGGATGTACATTCTTTTTACAGTACAGGCTACAATACAACAGTATATTTCTCTAAAGTTCTGCCGGTAAAACTTTTTCAACCGTCAGCAAATATATCCTTACAAACAGAAAATGTAGGCTAAGTTCTACTTCACTTTACATTTACTTCAAGTGTATTTATACACGTTTCAACAGCAAAGTCATATCAGTATGCAGTGCAACTGTTGATGTATGTTTGTTTTTTTTATTAATGGTGAGTTCTGGCTTCTAATAATCTTGACTGATTTTTCAATTTTTAGGATTTTAATATAGGAAGAAACAGTGACAATGAGCCAAGATAAGTGAATATCCAATCCAGCATTTGCTTTTATGGAATTATTGTACAACAAAGCACAAGGATTAAGGAATTAGAAAATATGGAACACCTTCAGAATAGCATAGCCGGCCATGCTCTGCCATTAGTGACCGTGCCCCTCCGAGCCATGGGGAACAAAAGAGAAACGATCGGTGCAAGGGTAAAATTTCCCGTCACAGAAAATATTCAATGTGAGACATAATAAACCTTGCGCTATTCAGTATATTGCTCCTAAACTAATACAAATGTTCTTAACTTAACATAACTTGTCACTGACCTAGAATTTGGCTGTCACTACTTCTAGAAGCCTTATTTACCCTTCCACGCCTTTCGTAAAACATCGTTACATGGCACGAACCCCGCGCTATGCAGAATACTGCTGCTAAACTAACATGACTGTTCTTAACCTAACATAACCTGTCACGGACCTAGAATTCTTAATGCAGAAGCTTTTTTTACCCTTCCACATCTTTCATAAAACATCGCTACAACAGTCGTTTATCTGCCGAATTCAATCGGCATGTAATCATGTTCGTAATATTGGCGACATTGTAGATTTGGTCCCACTCGGTACGGCCCGGTTGTGACGGCGGTCACCTTATTCTCAAGTTTAGCAGAAAATATATTACATTGATACAGCAGACCGTGTGTAACAGGATCTGCACAAGGGAATATCCTCAACATTCTGTGTGGTTAACAATTTTTACAAGAAGTGCATTTTTTAGTATATTAGATTAAAAGTTTCAACTACTAGAGTCATTATAAGGAAGCAAGGTTACAAAATCTTGTTGCATAGAATGAAGGCATAGAGTCGTTTTGTTAAAAAATGAAGATAGATAGTTTATAAAAAAAAAAGTCTTCAATGAATCATACATCTATTTTAGTTCTGATCAAAGTAAATGTTCTACAGGTACAACTGGACAGCCAATCCGACTACGAGCGAACTACTTCTCTCTTCCCACTGTCACTAACTGGGGGCTTAACCAATACAGAGTGGACTTTTCCCCTGAGGAAGACAGGAATGCGGTGAAAGCTCAGATGCTCAAGGAACATAAGGAGGCTTTGTTAGGGGGCTACATATTTGATGGCACCGTCATGTTCACCCCCTACAGATATGATAAGGATGTGAGTATCAAAGGATAGTCATAGAAAACAGTAATTTTTAAGTTAACTTATAGAAATGAATCTGTCAATTACAAAAACATTCGATGAAAATTTTAGAGTCATAACTTCGTAACATTATCCTGATGTTACATATTGGATGTTAGGCTAAACACTTGCTGCCGTATCTATGAACCACTCCCAGGTATGCATTGCATTCTCTGCCAGCTACCTGGCAAATGATCTATAAAGGGCTGCCGTGTCCCAAGCCTCACCTACAAATGTCATTTGAAACAGACCGGTTTAAGACGTTTCCTCTAATCTTTGCCAAAGGCATTCTTGGCTCATAACACATCACTATTGCCAAAATCCACTTTAAATAATACAATGTTTTTATGCGTATTACTATTAAGAAAGTGTTTTTAAAAAAATACAAGTGAAAATTTAAATTGACTTTTCCCTGTCGTGTTGATCATTATGATGTGGCCAGTTTAGCCTGACATCATTTATCTATGCAGGTGCCACATTGCTAAAAAAAAATCCCTTTGCTAATTTATTATTGACAGGATATTATTAATTCCATCCTACTGCAGCCAGCTAGGTGTGGGTACGCTGCTATACCTGACAAGTGATTATAGTGTCCTCGGTTATTATAGTAAGACTCTCATTTAACAGTAATTGGTGGTAGAAAATCCACAAATAATTTTAAAAAAACTACAGATAAACTGCAAAACAGGCAAAAGGTAATATTGTTTTATAACAATTTTTATTTCAGATATGACCTACACATACAATGACTTCATAAATTGAAGTTTCTGTGTATCTTGAGTAGGCTACTTGTTCAAAAAAAAAAGGCAACTTTAGTTTTTCTGGTGTTAAAACATCTCTTCCAAAACAATGTCCTAAAAATCTAGAGAGAAAAGAAATGTATTTTATTCATACCCACAGCTATCTTTAAAATTACTTATACAAGCTCCTGTATTAGTATTAGCTTATAGCATAGTGCCTATTTATATAATATAGTGCCTATAAACGGTTTTTACCTGATATCGGTTGATCAGCAACTGCTATAACATAAATAATGGCCCTAAAATTTAATGTTTGGCTACTGCCTGTAATGTTGAAATTTAAAGATTGATATTAAGGTCCTGTTTCCACTTGTATATAAATATCAAAAAACAATATGTCCAAGAATAAAAAAGTGGATCTTGATTAAATATTGTTTTTTGACATTAACGTTGAAATTTCTTGTCCTGTGTTATTTGCTATGTGATGATCTAGTGAATGCTTCTTATGTTGACAGCCGCTTGTGTTCCACTCCACACGACGCTCAGACAATTCCGTGATTCAGATAACTATCAGACTGGTGGGTAGCTTGCGGTTCGGAGAGTACCATTATGTACACTTCTTCAACCTACTCATGCGACGGTGCTTACAAAACCTCAAACTTCAGTTGGTGAGTTTACTAAAACTTCTACAGAATAATAATATAATAACACTAAGTAACCGCTTAACATTTTGTCCTAAGCTTTCTCAGGATTTAAAATTTTACAACAGTTTTAGCGCCATAAATTTATGTAGGACGACAATGACTCCTTCTTAACTTTAAAACCAAAAGAATTGCTTTTCTGCGTTAGTTACACATATGGCCACAACAGAGCTCACATACGTATTTTCGAAAAGCTGCATCCATATGTTGCAAAGGAAGGGAATTCCTGCTGATCTCAAGATTAGTAGTGTACAACATAAAGGTGCCACATTCTGTATGAATTCATTCAAATTATTTATTTATTCTGATGAATTTCATTACAAAATTTGGTGGTTTCAAAATTGACTTTACTAATAGTGATGATCAATATTCAGATGGTGAAAGTAATTCAGGTATTCACATTGTTACAATGTAGGTAACTACAATCACTGAACATTTACGGAAGTGCCTGATTGAAAATGTCCACTTATATAAAATATGTAATCCAGTGTATGACTTTGACCTTTTTCTGACATACCCTTACAGTGGGATTCCAATTGGAGGTTTCAGTGTCTAGATTAATTTTGTTATGCTTAATTTCCGAGAGGGCAGAGGACAGGTGGTAAGCCCATTGCCTCACAAACCCCTTCCAGAAACTAAGGTATCCAACATATAGAAAACAAGTATATTCGGAATTAAGTACAGCATCTTGCATTTAAACTCGTAACTTAAAAAATAAGATATATATTTAAATAAGTTTTACACCAAAATGAACTTTAAAAAGTGCTGCACAGCTTTAAAATTACTTTGAAAAACCAATCCTTCCCCTCTTAAGTGGAAACACAGCCTAAAATATATTAATGTAAACAGAAAAATTAGGTTAAAACATTTTGATACGTTATTTTGTTTTAGTACTTTCAACGGTTCCCCGTACATACAGACAGGAGTACTGCACTGTGGCTAGGTCATTGCTTTGCAGTGTTACAGCTGCTATTAACTGTGATTGCAGGTGGGACGTCACTACTTTGATGCCATGGCGAGGCAGAGCATCAAGGAGTATCGCCTGGAGTTGTGGCCAGGCTACATCACCTCCATCAGACAGCACGAGCACGAGCTGCTTCTGTGTGCAGAGATCACACACAAGGTGATGCGACAGGAGACAGTGTATGACTTGCTCGAGGACTGTGTCACTCGCAACCCCACTAGCTACAAGGTACAGTACATCTAAATGCAATGTTGACACATATTGCTTTTCTTATGATATAAACGTGTAATGTGAAATGCGTAAAGAATAGAAATCTTTTATGTATCTAGTGGATCTATGAGCTATGTTTAGTTTTAGTAATTTGGAACTACAGTATTTTGTAAATTTGGTTCTTTTTTTTTAAATCCTAGGGTATTTTTTATATAGGCCTAGGCCTATTTTGCAAATGTATACAAGCAATGTATTTTATTTTGCATTTCTGTATATATTTGAGATGTATCCAATGTCATTCGTAATGACTTAGTCGAATGAATAAATAAATACTACTACTACTACTACTACTACATATAAAATGGTGTGATAGTGGGGGGCACACTCTTAATATAGGCCTACAGGGTGCATCAGGTAAAACTGCTCAGATTTTAACAGCCTATTCCTTGGGTAGAAACAAAAAAATTCAAGAGTGAATATTATATTCAGAAAAATAGTTTTGTCCCTAAACTTTTAATGCTGCTTTAGTCTAAATGAATTATATACAGTGAGTCCTACGCAAGAGTTGACCATTCATGCGGGTTTGTGTCCCAGCGGCCTCTGCTCTAACTTCCGAGGGATCGGGTGAAATATCTATGCAAATAAAACACAAATGGTGTAATGGCTCAGATTCTCACATTTACGGTTCAAATTACAATGAAAATAACCATGTACCTCGTCACAAGAGATGTTGGAAATGTCCTCCTCTTGCTTCTACACAACACTGGCATTATTTATTATTTTATGACTATTATTAAGGAGAAACTTGAAAAATAACATGTATAGGTCAATTTCCCATGCATTAGAAGAACTTGAAGACATTATCACAAGAGAAATTAACTCTATCTCAGAAGCTGAAGTTAGGAACTGTAAATATCACTGTGATCTTTACACACAACGTTAGAGGAATGAATAAGGAGTGTTTTAACTCTTTGCAGTTTTTCCATACAATTGATGGTTTTCCTGCAAATTGAATACAAACTGTATTATATGAAACAGCATACCATAGTTATCTGTTTTTATATTCATGACAGGTAATTGCCACCAGGAACAGCTATCTGTCAGTACACTGTTGCAAGTCTATGAAACCTTTCGACTTAATTATTTCATAAACAATAAATATATTCACAAATATGTAAAACGCAGAATAGGTTTACAGCCCCCTTGAATCTGCACAGTTATAGTCCTTGCACTCTGTATTCCAACAAAAAATAAAATCAGGTAAACTGATGTAACAAAGTGCCAGTATGTTTTTGTTTAATCAGTTATGACTGCACTTTTGATATGCAGAATATGTTTTTTTTTTTAATTGATTTCCAAGTTAAGCTCCAGATTTATTCATTAAGCAGAGCTTACGGAAGAAGAAAGGTCTACCATCTCGGCCACCTGGGTCATTTTAACGGTCTAGTTGGATAAGCGCATGTAAATCAATAGTGTTTTTTGTCAAAGCTACCTGTATTTTAATTTCCAAGGCCTTATAAGATCACAGTAAAACAATAGGCTATGTTGTCAAGATAACTGATTTTCATTTTTTTTATTAAATTCTTTCGAATACGTATATTACCATAAAATAGGCACTAAATTGAGCATTACTCCGAAAAAGGTCAACCGATTTTATCCATTATGAATAGACGTCTTCCCATGGACATTATAAATGTGTATACCAAGTTTCATAAAAATCCGGTAAAGCGTATTTGAGTTACCGCGTCCTTAAAATATACACTAAATTGGGTTTTACTCCGGTACCGGTCTACCGATTTGGTCCAATATCAGTAGACGTCTTTCCACGTACATTATAAATGGGTATACAAAATTTCAGGAAAATCCAATAAAGCATATTTGAGTTATCGCGACTTCTTATATATTAACATAAAAACACTAAATTGGGCATTATTCCGGTACTGGCCAACCGATTTGGTCCAATATCAATAAACGTCTTCCCATGGACATTATAAATGCGTATACGAAGTTTCATAAATATCCGATAAAGCGTATTTGAGTTATTGCACCTTTAAAGTAGACACTAAATTGGGTTTTACTCCGGCACCGGTCAACAGATTAAGTTCAAATTCAATAGGGTACTTCTCATGGACGTCATAAATGGGTATACCAAGTTTCATGGAAATTCGATACAATCTATTAAAATAGGCACTAAATTGGGCATTACTCCGGTACCGGTGAACCGATTTGGTTCAATATCAATAGGGTTCTTCCCATTGACATTATAAATGTGTTTTCCAATTTTCATGAAAATCCGAAAAAGCGTATTTGAGTTATGGCGCGTACAGACACACGGACGGACAGACATTTTTCGTCCCCACACACAATCTCATAAAGTACCATACTGGCACTTAATAAACATTTGTATTGCAGTAGTGAGCACTTATCTTCATCCACAATATAAAACTTATACATGCTATTTTATTAAAGATCACACATCCTGTAAAGGTATGGATAAATTAGGCGTATAATATTTTTTTTCTTTCATACACATGCATAATGATATTATTATTGCTGTAACTTATGTTTATATATTAAAGTTATAATAGACCTATATACTGTTGATAATGCCAATAATCTATATACTGTATATAAGGGAATGTCAGACTAGAATGCAGCTCAGCTAATGTTTTGGCTGTTACTACTGCACAGAAAGACACAGAACTAGAATGCTTCTTGGTTCATGCGCATCCAATTACAATCTGCATTCCAAACTAATACTGCTACTAGTGAGGAAGTGAAGGGAAGAACCCCACCCTTACTGTGCTTCTTGGTTCACGCACATCCAGCTCCAAGCTGCCTTCCGAGATGTGTTTAACTCTAGTATGTGTGTCCTTCATAGACTAAAAAACTACTAGACTGATGTACTGATGCAAAATGATCCGCATTGTCCGGAAACGGTTTAACTATATTGAAATCCTCGATGTGACCAGTAGAAAGAAAGTTAGGGAACTAAATGTTTTACTTAAATATTACAATGATCATCTAATTTGTGTATATTTTGTAACTTGGGTGTGTAAATATGTTGTGAAGGATCAAGGAGTAAACTGGATGTAGGACTTGATCCTTCACAACATATTTACACACTCAAGTTACAAAATATGACCGCCGGAGTGGTCTTGTGGTTAGCGTCGCTGACTACGGATCTGTCGGCCCGGGTTCGATCCCCGGTACCTCCTCGGATTTTTCTGAGGTAGGGAGGTCTGGTAGGGGTGCACTCAGCCTCGTGATTAAAATTGAGGAGCTACTTGATAGAGAAGTAGCGGCTCCGGTCATGGAAACCACCATTAACGGCCGTGGGTGTCGGTATGCTGACCACATGCCCCCAATCCTGCCATCTGCCTATAGGTAGATGAAGCAGCGGTCGGGTGGTAGGCCTTGTCCCTTCGGGGATATCGTGCCACGGAGTTTAGTTTTAGTTACAAAATATAAACAAATTTTAATGAATTATTTATAAACAAATTCAAATGAATGAATTATAACTATTTTACTTATATTATGATGATTTTGTATGTTTAAGTTTTTTGTAAACATTCTGTTTCTAAGCCTTAAAGAAGTTTTCAATTCTTTTTTCTTTAATCAGAACATTCCTGAATTAGTAGGGTTTACTATTAATTATTAAATTAAGAAAAGCTTTACAATGCTGCATTTTATTTCTACAATGATCTTTGCACACAAAACAATAGGGCACAGTTTTTATACATCAAGTACGGTATATGTGCTTAAAATTTGATATATTTTGGGAATAAACTAGAGTTAGGATGGTTATCACTTATCAGAGAGTTAACCTGCATTTTATGAATATGTTACAGATTATCTTCAAGAAGGCAATAATTGGCAGCATAGTTCTGACTGACTACAACAACAGAACTTATCGCATAGATGATGTGGATTTTACTACAAGTCCTGCTTCTGGGTTCGACCGTAATGGGGAAGCTGTTTCATACCAGCAGTACTTCGTTCAGGTATATACCTTGCAATGCTATAGCGTGGGGCTGGCAAGCCTGGTATAGCTGGCCAAATGATCATGAAGAAAATCAATGAAATGGAAGCAACTATAGGTTATCATTGATATAGTTTGATAATTTATTAGGTCACATTTTTGTATAGGCCTAAATATATTCAAATCATAAAAAATAGGACATTTTAAAATCTTATTAACATATTGGTTTACTGAATATCCTCCACATATTTTAAGTTCATAAGAATGAGTACATTTTTAATTCAATTCACTTGCTTTGATACGTATAGGGGACAGGATTTTCAACATCTACTTTAAGATAGGTGAATTAAATACTGAAATTCTCCTTTTCATTTGAGTATTCTCTTACTTGAATCTTCATCAACAGCAGTTTTTAATCCTTAGAGTCAGTTTGACATGCTAAGGAAGCAGTGGATTATTATTATTATTATTATTATTATTATTATTATTATTATTATTATTATTATTATTATTATTATTATTATTATCACTATTATTATTATTATTATTATTATTATTATTATTATTACTATTGTCATCATCATCATCATCTGCCATTAAG
Organism: Ectobius pallidus; assembly: GCA_964059195.1. NCBI lineage: Eukaryota > Metazoa > Arthropoda > Insecta > Blattodea > Ectobiidae > Ectobius > Ectobius pallidus. The sequence goes on along the minus strand of CAXKWD010000002.1, from coordinate 19,039,846 downwards.
TGTCAAACAATAGGCATCATCAATTACTGTATATATCCGAAACCTAATAATAATACCTGCACCCAAATTTTTCGAAAGGAAATTTGAAAAAAAAAATCTATAGGCCCATGTATAAAATTATTTTTCCAGTTTTATTCTTAAATAAACAGTTATAATTAACATTAAATATCATAAAAGGATTAAATATGGTAGGATAAAATGTAATTATAAAAATAATGTGCATGGTAACAGCCAGCTGAAATCTCGCTGTCTTATGTGCAGCGTAACACTTTTAACAACAACACTCTTCATTCGTGAATCCAGCTGTTCTGCGGGAATCACACATAATGACGTGCGTCTGACCCAAGGTCAAAGTTGTGTGAAAATTCGCTGAACTTTTCCCGAAATAGTGGTTCTGTTTGTACTGCACTGTTTTCTTGGCATCTCTAAGTGGACCATGTGCATAAGAAAGAATCTTCTTTGTTCCATTTTCCATTCATTACAGCTTCGCTACTGTTATACTATACTGTGATGCTACTACAAAGCATTGTCATATATTGAGCCGATAGGGCACAAAATTGTCAAAATTCAGATGGGAAAAGTCCAGTATTCAAATAATACCTGCATCCCAGTTTTTTTGTTTGTGATTTTTGAAAAAAATATGCGGTTAGTATTCGAGTATATACGGTAATGTTAAAAAATGAAACATACAGTAATACACAAGAGCGCTACACACAGACCAAATATAAAACCATCACAGTCCGTTCTAACAATTAACATTATAGTATTCACTTATTATAATGTGTTCTATGCTGCAGCAGTAAGATGTTCCAAGAACGCATTAAGCAAGCAAGTCTCTTAATTCAAACATCTCAGTCATGCATTGACAATTTTGAAATTGTTTGCGTAAGAATGAACCTAGATCCTCAGTCCTCAAATGGAAATTTTTTTTGTTCCGCTAACTGTAAATTTTAGGAGGGGAAACAGTCACAATAGAGAAGGAATTCTCATATTAACTCCACGAACTAGTTATTCAAATTGATGAACTTCATTTTTGTCTAATGATGGATTAAGTATATTACAGGATAGTGGTCTTCAACCTGTGGTCCATGGCTTTTTTTTGGCGTCCTGCAAACAAGTACTAAATTTAACTAAAAGGGAAAATAGTTTTCTTTGAAAACTATTCTGAAACCACTCTTCAGTATGTTAGGAGGGTATAATGTTAAGTAATCCCTAGTTAAACACATTATCTTAAAGAGCACTCTCTACTTCATTAAATTGACTACTTACTAGTGCATATTTATGCTATGTAAGTATCATGATATTAATAAATCAATGGTCCTTTAGTTTAAAATTAAACACTGAAGACCACTATTATAGGAGAGAAAAAACACCTTATACCCTTGATATAAAAAGTACTAGAGAGAGTTTGCCATAAATTATCAACAATTTATTATATTCAAGTAATCAATCATGTAGATGTACACATATCTATCTATATTTTATTTGAAGCTTAAATTTTTTTTAATAGGTCTATATCATGTGTATATGGCCTTGGTCCGATATGTATATGTAATTAAAAGTCAATCATTTAAAAAAATATATAAGATTGGGAATTATTTCATTCAATAGCAATAGGTTTAGAGGTATTTCACACAGATTTAAAATTATGGTTTAAATGTTTTTTAGGTAGATTTCGAAGAAAAATCTACCTATTGCAATGGATACCATGTCATGATTTTCGAAAAATTCTTTCATATCTTTACGTTTCATGCTCCCCAAAGTACGAAACCACCGCCCGTTCAAAAAAAAATTTTGTGATATATATATATATATATATATCTTTACATGATAGCGGCCGTCATTTTGAAGATATTTGAACCAAATTTTAATATGTTATTTCTAGGCCCAATAGTTCGGACAAGTTCGTTAATGAGCAAAATTGGCCCAAGGGGGTGGTCGGGGGAGGGGGTTGAAATTTTTAAAAATGTATATCTCGGCCCCTATGAAGTATAGAGGGAAACTTTGTTTGAATAAATTAGAGTACTCCCTATGGAGTTCACAGTGACACCAACGATTCGGGGGTTCGAGTGAAGGTGGGGGTGGGGTGGGGGATGAAAATTCGAAACTTTTGAAACCACGTCTTGTGGGGTATCGTTGAAAAGCTCTTGATGAGTACTCTACAAATCAATAAATAGTTTCTTGATAGCTCTCATATGACGCGAGATTTTAATGTTTGAAAATAATAACACTTAAAAGAATTATTATAATATCATAATTTTGTCTTGTTTAGCGGCTTTGCTAATTTTATTCATTGCTGATCTTGCGCACGGCCTCCCAGAATATTATATCCTATTCTTGTTGTCAAAACAAATGATTGTAGGCTTTTCCTCTTTACCGAATTCAGTTCTTATTACTGCGGGTTTGCCATGCCAAGGCTAAAAAAGAAGAGTGCTGAGCAGCAATAATAAATTAAACCAAAAGCACTTTGAAATCTACCTCAGCCTGTAGGCCTGCCTATAGGGATTTTATTTATCACTAAATAATAACTGGTAAAATGTTTCAAGTTGACAGTTAAGTCAGTTTGAATGGTTTTAGTCATAGAGTATTTAAATGAAAGTCTCCCATATAACAGTCGTTCAAACTCCAACTAATGACTTCCCTTTTCAATAGATCTGGGAGGACAGTAAAATCTCGCAAACAGGTCAGCCTTCCATAAATCTTTCGCATAACTCACCTTACAGAGAAGACATTTTATGGAAAAAACCACAAAAGTGATGTATGCCACATGGGATTGCGTACTGATACCTCTTCAAGGTCTTCCACACCACTGAAAATTTCTACATTAATTCAGCTATAATGGTTAAGTTATGAGACAAAAATGGTGTTACAGCTGTGTATGGCATTTGAATACCAGATTAGGGTAAACCCACATGAGACTCGGCGACATTTAAATGTCTGGCTTAAGAGTTTAAATAGAGGTTCTACAGTACAATGAAATGTGATCAGCCTAATAAAAACCTTGCTTTCATTCATGTCTGTTAGTGAACAAAAGTTTGTTAGGTTAGGTTAACAAGGTGACAGAACCTACATCAGAAACACTTTAACTACAATCGGTTTTGTACTGCTTGCTTCTAACATCTTTTACGTTTGTTTGGTTTAAAGAAATATGAAATAAAGATCAAGAATTCAAACCAACCCATGCTGGTATCAATGCCGAAACAGCGAGAACGCAAGCGAGGGCAGGACACGCCCGTCTACCTGGTTCCTGAACTCTGTCGCATGACAGGTCTGACTGACGAGATGCGTTCCAACTTTGACTTGATGAGGAAGTTGGCAGATGCCACAAGGCTTGGACCATCACAGCGTATGGAACGGCTGCAGTACTTCAATAGGAGACTTCACACAAACGAACTGGTAAGTAATTAAGAAAGGAAATTCCGTCTCAGAAATTAATGACCCACGGCTAGAGATACCTATTTTTCATGAATGACAGATTTATGAATTGTGGTTATTACCATTTATAAAGAGATCTCTTTTAAAACACTTCTATGCCAAAAATATTATTTAAAATCGAATTCTTGTTTGATTGCTTTTGTGATAAGTGTAGTGGCTGCTGGCAATTAAGGGCCTTTTTCAGTTCGCCTGATATGTGCTAGATTCTGTTACTTATGTTGATTACACTCACATTTTTGTGTTAACTGAGTTTTCGATTAGCTTCTTATCGTAATGTGTTTGTTTGTCATTAGAACAAGCAAGAGCTGGAGTCTTGGCAAATGAGCCTGAGCACTAACCTCGTTCAACTGCCCGGTCGCATCTTGCCCACCGAGAAGATCATCCTAGGATCACTTGGAGGAAATCCTATCAAACGTGATGCAGGACCAAAAAGTGACTGGACAGCAGAACTGAAGTGTAAGTTCACAGCTACTTTACATTTCCTTATTTTATTCCTATGAACTACTTACAGAATTAGTAATCTGAATTATCCAGAATTCTTAAGGGATGTAATTTTTGTCAAAAATAGCTTTTTTTACTTTATTAAAAATATATCTGTACCTTGGAGATAGTGTCCTATATGTCACTTTTAGTCAATTTTAGAAGAGAGCAGTTTGAACAGTATTGCCATCTTCCCCTCTTGCACTTTTAATTTTACATATTTTAATAGATAAACTTTCTGTTTGTCAACATCCTTCTTCCTTTTAATAAGAGGAGAGATTGCTGAATCTTTTTGTCGAACAGTGCACTGAGACTTAGAAAATCAATGTCCAAATAGTGTTACATTCCTCTTAATAGAAGTAGATTTGGTGTAATTTTAAAAGCATGTACCTCCCCCAATTATTAAGTGCCAGAATGGTATTTTATGAGATTGTGTGGTGGACGGAAAAATGTCTGGCCATCTGTTCGTTTGTCTTTAGGAGTGATAACTCAAATACGCTTTACCGGATTTTCAAGAAACTTGGTACACACATTTATAACGTCCATGGGAAGAAGCCTATCAATATTAGACCAAATGGATTGACCAGTACCGGAGTAAAGCCCAATTTAGTGCCTATTTTATGGTAATATACAAAAAAGAATTTATCAAATGCAAATCAATTCTCATGACAACATACTGTTTTACATACAGCTTTGGAAGTTGCAATACAGTTGACAAATAACATTACCCACATATTCCTTCTCATATGCTTATCAAACTCTACCTTTGTTCTTCTGTAAGCCCTGCTTAATGAATCGATCTGGAGCTTAACTCGGAAATCGATTGCAATAATTTATTTTCTGCATATCACAATTGCAATTCAAGAGCGTTTTTTCAAAAGCCGATATCTACATGGATGGCTCAGTGCTAGAGGTGACCAAGTGCCATCAAGAAAAGTACTAATATTTGTATGTATTGACCAGCAAAGATCGTATTTTATCTACGCCAAACATGACTAGCAGCCATTACTGTGTCTGTAACTGATACAGCAAGGCTGTTTGTCATGTTTGGCTTAGATAGAACACGATCTTTGCTGGTCAATACACACAAATATTAGCACTTTTCTTGATGGCACTGAGCCATCCATGTAGATATCGGCTTTTGAAAAAACACTATTCAATTATCACTGATTAAACAAAAGCATTCTGGCACTTTGTTACATCAGTTGTAGGACATAGCATTCTATACCTCTGGTGGGGGGGGGGGGGGACATGGGTGTGTAATTATCCCATTTTGTTATTTTAAAAAAATGGACATAGCGTCATACAGCCTACCTCTGACGTACAGACTGTATAGGCCTACAGTATATGTTTAGACTCTTATCTACAACCTCCAAAATTTCAGACCTTGTCATGCTTGGAACAAAAGTGCAAAATAGTGATATAGTGTTTATTAAGTTAGGCAAAATCATACCATGTAGATGATTTTTTCTGCAAATTCTATTAAGTTTGTTTAACACAGTAAAGTATTAAAATTTTAACACTTAACGCCTACTTTTAAAAAATTTTAAAAATTGTAGAAAAGTAGGTATCAGAAAAAACAAAAATTAAGTTTTGGAAATACAATTCTTTCTCTATCATCAGGGCAATTGAAATGTCTCCTCCGAGTTTTTATAGAACAGTACAAGATTGTGTAAAGCACCTACAATTTGTACAAGGATAGAGATTTTGAAGGAGGGCAATTCTGTGTATTGACAGCTGTCTACAAAATGTAGAGGACCAAAATAATCCAGTATTTAATAATAAAAACTACACTTTAGAATTTAAAAAAAATTGTACCCTATACAAATTTGAAATGGTACTTAAAATGTGGTTTCTCGCTATATGAAGACTTCCTTTACACTTTTTTAAAAACTCTTCGTTGTTCAAAATAAATAGTCTTGGAATTCTGGTTTTCCTTTTAGCTGCACTTTTTATTTTCACAAACATGTTGCAATATTTAAATACATTAAGGGCCGATTGTCTAAACAGTTTGATCTGATATCAGAGGTGAAAATTATCTCAGTTCACACTGAACTCGGAAATTTTTGTTGTATAAATGTCGATCTTAGATCAATTCGCACTGAGCCAGGATCAATTTTGACTGAAGAAATTTCTCTGATCAAATTTGTTGATTTCAGTTGAAGGGGCTGTTTTCTTATTTGAGACACAAGATCAGCTCATTATAAACATATATTAGGCCTACCTGTATGGTTACGAACATATCAAGAACATACACAAAAACCTAGCTTCATACATTTCTAGCTATGCCTATAGTAGTTGTTGTGCATATATAGGCTATGTTAGGCTCTTTATAATGCAGTGTAACATAATTCTACATCATAACCTCTATAAATTGCTTACGTTATTATTATCATCTCATTCCAGTTTTACTCATATATGGTCATTTTGTGTAATGTGATTACCTTGTCTAGAGCAAATGTTTTCTTTGTTCTGTTTTTTTATGTGACCGATTAACCCTTTCAGAACTGATATTTAATGGAATAAGGCTGTCATCAGGTAAAAACATCAGTGGGCTCTTACGTTTAAAATTGATAGAGAAAATTTCAGCATTATACATGGTTTCCATGAATGACGAACATATTGTAACAGATAAATAAAATTCCTCACGTTTTACATAGGCAAAAGCATTACTCTATTAATCTCACATAGAGACGAAGCATTTATATGTCAGTAGCAGTGAAAATGTTAAGTCGATTTATATTGGCAGAACTGAAACCTGAGGCAACATTTTTCCACTCATTTTGCTTTTGCACGGTTGTTATCGCATCTGTCTTTTAGGATTCCATAACGGAAATGTCCTCTTGCATCCGCACAACACTGGCACCATTTTAGGAAATTTTCTTTCATGCGCATAAGTTCAGCTTCCGAGATAGAATTAATTTCTCTTGTGATATTGTCGAAGTTCTTCTAATGTATGGGGGTATGACCTATACACTTTATTTTTAAAGGCAATTCACATATGGAAGCTGAACTTATGTAAGTGAAAGAAAATTTCCAAAAAAGATGCCAGTGTCGTGTGAATGCAAGAGGAGAATATTTCCAACATCTCTTGTGATGAGGTACGTGGTTTTTTTATTGTAATTGTGACAACCTGAATCATTGCACCGTTAGCTGCTTTATTTGCATAGACATTTCAACCGATCGCTCGGGAGTTAAAGCTGTGGCCGCCGCGTTGCAGAAACCCACATGATTGCCCAACTGCAAAACACACTGTAGGTTGAGGTTATGTTCTACTTCTAGTACATATTTTGTAAAGTTTAGCTATGGAAGCACGTTATGGATTGTCCTCATCGTATTTATTCCTTATTGCCAACACAACAATGAACATAACAGACTGAGGTTTATTATCAATACGAAGATTCTTGTTTCTTTCTTTTTTTTCCCCAGTATTCATGCCTTACCGTAAAGCTTCATGCTAATCTTTCAAAAGTAATGTGTAACCTTATAAAATATAGTTTTCGAGAAACTGACACATTCACAAATCATCAGTCACCCGATGTTAGCATTTATGGTAACTTAAGGTGAGCTGGGCAAAAACTCTCTTCTATTATTATTTTTGTAAGACAAATTTACTTTACCGTCACAAAAAAAAATTCATTTAAGGTACAGAATGAGTTTGTATGCATTTGTATGAAATAAAGCATAATCATCAGAAAGATAAAGCATAATTATAAAAAAATAAAGCATAATATGGGTTGCTCTGATAATAATCAACAAAGACAGATAATATAAAGCCGTGAATTTAAATTTTTCATGTGTTAAAAGTAATAAAATAGTATTGCTTGAAATGAAAAATTATTTTGATTAAATAAGTTTCTTTATAAATTGCTATGAAGCCGTGAATTTAAATTTTTCATGTGTTAAAAGTAATAAAATAGTATTGCTTGAAATGAAAAATTATTTTGATTAAACAAGTTTCTTTATAAATTGCTATGACATAAGTTATATAATTTTTATCCTTTTTACACAAATCACATGTTTAAAAATTCTACTTACAGTATAATGCAGAAAAGGAATAGCATATAAAACAAAATTAGTATTAAAAATGATCAATAAGTATTGAAAAAATGGTAGAAAATGAAGAGCGAGGAATCCTTCACTGTGTAACCTTTCTACTAGCCTGTAACTAAGGGTTAAACACTTTCTTTCAAGTAGATTACATAATTCAAACTGAGAAGTTAAACATTCCCTGATATTTATTTCAGCAAAACCTATGCTGGCATCCGACCCTGTTGATTCATGGATGGTAATAGTGCCTCGAACACTGAAGCACGATGCACAACAATTTGTGAATCAGTTGCAAAGATCTGCAGGCCAGATGGATTGGCGCCTGTGCGAGCCAACATACAGAGATCTCGATGACGACAAGGTGCAAAGCTTTGTGGAGGCAATTGGCAACGGACTCGTCACATGTAACCCCAAGTTCATTCTTGTAGTCCTCCCCACTAACAGGCAAGATCGCTACAGCGCTATCAAGAAGAAGTGCTGCGTCGAATGTGCTGTTCCGACCCAAATTATCTTGAGGAAGAATCTCACGAGCAAGAATGTGGCTTCCATTGCTACCAAAGTAGCAATTCAGCTCAACTGCAAAGTGGGAGGTGCCCCATGGACTGTCGAGATTCCCATGAAAGGCCTCATGGTCGTTGGCTTTGACGTTTACCATGATTCTCTACAGAAAGGCTTGTCTATTGGTGCTCTGGTGGCATCGCTGGACAAAGCTATGTCAAGATATTTCTCTGCTGTCAGCTATCACAAGACAGGAGAAGAACTAAGCAACGAATTGTCTGCAAACATGTGCAAGGCTCTGCACAAATTCAAACAGTACAACAATGCCCTCCCATCACGCATCGTCATCTACAGGGATGGAGTGGGGGAAGGGCAGCTCGAGTATGTGTACCAACACGAAGTTGCTCTTCTTGAGGTAATGTTTCTTTTTTATATCACAGCAATAATTCTATCTTACTAACACAAGGGTATATCAGAAATATGAGCAATGAGCCCTGAGTTGTGGTTATAATGTTGACATAATTTGCAGGATACGCTCAAGAAGATGTATGGTGGCGCTAGTGTGCAAATGGCATTCATTGTGGTCACCAAGAGACTCAACACTCGACTCTTCTGCGATGGCACAAACCCTCCTCCAGGAACTGTTGTCGATGATGTCATCACACTTCCTGAGAGGTGAGTTCCAAGTTTGAACAAACAATTAAATGTCACCAAAAATTAAAGAGAATTAGTATAATTCCTTAGGTCAATTAATATCTAGTATAATCAAATTGAGTTCCTAACAATCTGTGTTTCGTCTTTGTGATATCAAATTGGTGGAATTCGAAACAAAATTGGGAAGATTAATTCATTTCATTAACGTATAATATATAAAAATACACTCACTTTTCTTTATGACTTATCATTTACAAGTAACATGTTTTTTTGAGAGGTCTTCCTATCATATTAAACCATGTTAAACTTCTTTCTTTTACTCTCCTGTGGTACAAGACAAGAGTTTGGCAGTTGAACAAAGCTGAAGATGAGAGGAAGACCTCTTGAAAACTTGTTTCTAGCAAGTGGTGATGAAACAGCGAGTGTGATTTTATAAATTATTATGTTAATCAATGTGTCCCACTTCACTCCTTTTTCCTTTACACGTAAATTTAAAATTTCTACTTTTGTTTCAGATATGATTTCTTCCTAGTGTCGCAATCAGTGCGACAGGGCACAGTGAGTCCAACATGCTACAATGTCATATATGACACTCTTGGACTGGACCCGGACAAACTGCAAAGGCTTACATACAAACTCACACATCTGTACTTCAACTGGAGTGTAAGTATCGCAATTTTCAGTCTAAATTAAGTAACTAATCTGAGGGAATTTTTCATATTGCAGACCACGCCTCTATTTGAGGTTCGAATATGTATTACAACCCAAATTGCATTTTTAGTGATTCTTTATACCACACATGGGCATTTACTGGTTCGCGAACCACTTTTGGTTCTTGACCTTCCCGCATAACACACAAGATGGCATTGCGGATTTCGGTGCACGTGGTAGATTATTCCCATGCATGAGTCACAATTTCTTTGCAAGCAGTGACGGGTGGCGACACAGTTCCGATTGGAAAGGCGTTATGACACAATCTAAGCCTTTGTATAATGAAATAATTGCACACGTAAAAGAATAATTAAAAATACAAGATTGTTTGTATTATTTGTTTCTTGTAGTGTACATTTTAAAGTGAAATTAGTGTTTCCCTAAGAATGAGCAACCGCCACTGCACTTATTGTCTGCTTGTGTCTCCATCTATCCGTTCTTTTCGAACTACGTGTAAGTTGACAAAAGTTTGCGGGTTGCGTGTCAATGGATAGGGGTTTGCCCATGTCTGCTTTATACTGTTAAGTTACTTTCTCTACTAGGGTTGCCAACTCTTGAAAATGGAATTAAGGGATAATAGTGAATAACATAAGTGAAAATAAGGGACCCAGAAGTTTACTACTCATGCAGCATAATGAATGGTCACTTACAGTAATGTAATAATATTCTCTATTAAAAATAAAACATTATATATGCCTATCACTCTACACTAACAATACAAACACTCCTGCCAATACGAAAATACAAGACTTGAGAGATTATAGTACTTTGTAAAGTGCTCTCTTTTAAATTCTTGCTGGTATTTGACAACAGATTGTGTCTCTTTTATATTTTATCAGAATGGCGGGAATTCTGGATATATTGCGATATATCTTGAAAAAATACATGACCTGGGATTTTCGTCCAAATAAAGTGAAAATATAGGTATAATTACCAAGACTTTCACGGCCGGCGTTCAATGATATTTCCATTTCCGGGCTGTGTGGCTGTGGTCTGTCTGTTAATATTGCTGACGTTTCGCCACGAACTGCGTCTGGCATCTTCAGAGCTCGTTACAGCTAGGTGGTCGGCTGCGAACCACAGCAAGACTTGAGAGAACCGCAGCCAACCACCTAGCTGTAACGAGCTCTGTAGATACCAGACGCAGTTCGTGGCGAAACGTCAGCAATATTAACAGACAGACCACGGCCACACAGCCCAGAAATGGAAATATCAATGAAAATGCAGGATTTCCTAGGATATATGGGATAATTGCTAACCCTATTCTCTAACCACAACATATGTAATTTACTATAGGTAGAAGTATTGTGTTCCACCCTGAAATACATTCGAGTACAAAAGTACTATTTTCAGACATGTAAGCCTGTGTGTCTGAACAGAGTAGCTCAAAAACAAACAAAGGATTATTAAAAATGTAAATAAATGCTAAACTCTAGAATTTTTTAACCGCCGGGCACCGATTCGTATTAAAAGCATACAATGTCACTAAACATCACTACATGCAGGCAGAACTTAGTAGATGGATGAGTAGTCTACAGATTATAAAACGTGTTATTTATTATGGGATAATATGATGGTAAATACAGAATGACCAATAAAATCAGTGTTAGTAGAAGTTACTTTATAAAATTTTTAGAAACAAAGGCATCAGACTTCCTATTGTAACAAAGTTTTGCAATGTAGTGGCAGCTACACCGACAGGCAAAAAAAATCGATCGCTGTAAAATTTGTTGTAATTTTAAGATTAAACATAAATTGGTTGGATGTTTATACATTGTTGTTGGTGAGGATGAATTATTATTTTTATTGGACCAGTAGCTATAGATGCAGCATATCCGCTTTCTTAATATCTTTACTTTATCACCAAAAACAAAAAAACATTGCGATAGGCTGTTTCCGATCTGATTATCTGCACTAGCTTGTCATACACATTGCAAGATGTTTCATTGTTGTATTGTGTCATTTCCTTCCAAACTGAAAGGAAACTGTCTCTCTTTGCATCAAAGTGATTCTGTCTGCAAGTTTAGTTGAAATTATGTCTCTCAGTCCTGAAAACATTACCAAAGCTGTTGCTCTAATTGATGATAGATTCAGCCTCCGTTATGCCGCTGCAACCTTAGGCTCACCGTACATAGGGTGCAAGAGGCAACATGGGGAATTAAGTGTGAAATGTGTCATTAAATTTTAATCTTAAGCACATATACAATTGAGGAGCATTTTTTCAAAAGCCGATAACTGCAGGCTGTGACGAAATTGAGATACATATTGTTTCGTATAGTTTAAATGGCTGCCTTTCCAATGGCTATAGTGGTTCTTTCATATTCCGACACCTGTTCCACTCAGAAATGGTAGAAAAACAGTAGTTTCTGCAAAATCCGATATCTACGGTTAAGGCGTACTATCAAAATCCGATATCTCAAAACTATACTTTATGTAGATATCGGCCTTTGAAAAAACGCTCTTCAATTGCAGTAATTTTATTCCAAGCACTACTACATAATTTTTATTTAAACTTAATTGTTTTAAATTTCTTTAAGTGATCAAATTTTTTGCCTGTCAGTGTAGTATTGAAAAAGTATAGAGCTAATCTACAGTAGTAGTATAATTCAATATTGATACCCCTCATGTACTGAGGTATCTAATGGCTAGTTTACATGATGGCACTAGGTTTCGTCTCTACTTTCATGAAGCAGCCATTTCATAAAATATGGGAATTTTTCCCTCAAAGAGAGAAGTTATAAAATTATTGTAATTGGATGGTCAAACATAAGTTTAAAACCTCAAATTATCTGAATTTTAAGGACTTGGGTATATTTGAAGTGGTTTCATGTATTTTTTTTTTTTTTTTTTTTTATTAAAGATATATACAGACGGCACATTCCATTACAATGATGTAATACTACATGCCTTTCCCTCTATTATAAGTCTTTTCTATAATCTAACTATTATTATTTTCTTGTTCACTTTCATACTATGGCTTTTTGACTAATTGGTTTCATGTATAAAATCTGAAGATTTACTTATTTATAGTGTTGAGTTACTTTTTTTTGCCATTTTTAGCATGATTTTAACACTCTTTAATACCAAGTAGTCAAGAATAATCAGCTATGTCCATTTTCATTTGAGAAAATATACATCTTAAGGTACAATTTGGTATAAGATTTACTTAAAAAAATGTGTGGTTAATTACTATGTAAAATAACAAACAAGGGAATTTTTGTCCCACCCGTAACAGTGATAGTTTTGTTAAATTATTATTGATGAGTTAAATAAATGTTCTGACAGCCTGGAAACAGTTTATAATTTGTATTGAATCCCTCATACCTTCATTAATAACAACATAAAGACCCTAACAGTAATAGCAGAACAGAAAATGAGCTTTTGTTTTGCATCTTTAAAATCAGTGTCCAAATCATGTCCCACCCGTAACACATTTTGAAAAACAAATTTAAAATAAGTTTTAAGTAATTCTTTGCATGCAGTGTGGAGGAGAAGGCATTGTAAATTTTACAAAATGTGAAGAACCAATTCTAGTTTATTATTTATGATATGTAATAAACAAAAATAATTCATATAATTTGCTAGAATTTCCCACCGGTATTTATGAAATGGCTGGAAAGTGATTTTGTGAAACTAATATCACATCCATTTTCTTCAAAACTAATTTCAGCACAACCGCATGTTTTACCTTATTTCTGAAGTTCAAGTCACTGAAATCCCACGTATACATTTGAAACACGTATGAATCCATGCATTTCATGATTTCCTCACTTCCCAACTTCATTTTACAAAACGTGAACAAGCTAAATACATGTATAACCTGAAAATTACTATTACAGTTTTGTGAAAAGTTGGAATCAACCGAGTCTGCTTAGTGTCGTAACTTATTGTCACGTACAGTTCACACTTTTGCATTCAAGTGAAAGACCATTGCGAAACTTAGTTACGAAACCTAACTTTGTCATTTAAACAAGCCTTAAAGTATTGGGAACTCATGTCTAGTTGTTTGTGATTTTCTTGAAAATGGCTTGAACAGTTTTATTTAATTGTACTTTTAATGTTTCAAACTTCGCTGGTAACACAAACACCAAGACATAAATCTTTTAATTTACACTTTTTTTTTAATTTAATTTTTTTTTTAATTCTCTGAATGGTATCAGTAGTGTTTTTAGGTAGATTTCGAAGAAAAATCTACCTATTGCAATGGATACCATGTCATGATTTTCGAAAAAAATTTTCATATCTTTACGTTTCATGCTCCCCTAAGTACGAAACCACCGCCCGTTCAAAATATTTTTTTGTGATATTTATATATATATATCTTTACACGATAGCGGCCGTAATTTTGAAGATATTTGAACCAAATTTTATTATGTTATTTCTAGGCCCAATAGTTCGGACAAGTTCGTTAATGGGCAAAATTGGCCCAAGGGGGTGGTCGGGGGAGGGGGTTGAAATTTTAAAACATTTATATCTCGGCCCCTATGAAGTATAGATGGAAACTTTGTTTGAATAAATTAGAGTACTCCCTATGGAGTTCACAGTGACACCAACGATTCGGGGGTTCGAGTGAGGGTGGGGGTGGGGGATGAAAATTCGAAACTTTTGAAACCACGTCTTGTGGGGTATCGTTGAAAAGCTCTTGATGAGTACTCTACAAATCAATAACTAGTTTCTTGATAGCTCTCATATGACGCGAGATTTTATTGTTTTAAAATAATAACACTTAAAAGAATTATTATAATATCATAATTTTGTCTTATTTAGCGGCTTTGCTAATTTTATTCATTGCTGATCTTGCGCACGGCCTCCCAGAATATTATATCCTATTCTTATTGTCAAAACAAATGATTGTAGGCTCTTCCTCTTTACCGAATTCAGTTCTTATTACTGCGGGTTTGCCATGCCAAGGCTAAAAAAGAAGAGTGCTGCGCAGCGATAATAAATTAAACCAAAAGCACTTTGAAATCTACCTCAGCCTGTAGGCCTGCCTAAAGGGATTTTTTTCCATGATCTCAGGTTTTTTCGCTTTGCATGAGGCTGAATGCATATAACCTGCAATGAAATCTGAGTGATCACATCAGATTTTTTTTATTTTTGTTTCAGGGCACAGTGCGAGTTCCTGCACCAGTGCAATACGCACACAAGCTGGCATTCCTCGTGGGGCAGGCCCTGCACAAGATCCCATGCAGCCATCTCAACGAGATCCTCTACTTCCTGTAAAGCTATACTCTGTGTATAGCATTGTGCTAAACTCTGGATAGCATTTGAAATGAGGTTTTTAATTTTTCTTTCCTTTAATTCTAATATAGTATTATGTTAAATGCATTTAGTTCAATTCTGTTAACACTCAGGTATATGAGTTATGTCAATTTCTGTTTGAGAAGGAACCCTGCAGCAGGTTCGCATATTCACTACACATACATTCACGTGAATATTATTTTCTAATTGTAAGTTCATGCAAGTTTTGCATTGTTACTAATATTTTTAACACTATTGCACTTAACACAACATTAAAGTCAAATGAAATCAGTACAGAAACAAACAAAAAGAAGGCTTTCAATATTGTCATATGCACTGCATACTTTATTATTGGCCACTGACAACTTTTTGTCATGTAATTGATCAATCAGTTGATTGTAATGAAACCGTATTTCACATTTTACTATGCAACTTGCACAAACAATAGTCCGTACAAAAAAAATAAATAAATAAATACCAAAAGTTTCAATTTAGTTCTTTGTTGTAACGATGAAACGCATATTTTTTTAAAGTCAGTGAATGTTATGCTCCAGAGTTCCTATATTTCATGTATGTTTAAGAGATATTCTTATATTCTATAACCAGATAGTTTTATCTATTTAATTCTTTTATGCAGAAGTTGAAAAAAAATGTGATACTACAGTAATTACTTAATTTTCAGTTATCTAATGCTATCTAGTTTAAGTATTAATGGAACAGATATTCTTATGTTCTATAACCAGATAGTTTTATCTATTTAATTATTTTATGCAGAAGTTGAAAAAAAATAATGTGATGCTATAGTAACTACTTAACTTTCAGTTATCTAATGCTATCTAGTTTAAGTATTAATGGAACAATCTTTATGTTAAATGCGTACAGCATGTCATAGTTTTAATAATGTTGAAAAATGTTATTTTTAGTTGAGATTTAATGTGTTTGAGTTACATGATTACGATAACAATGACTTGGAAATACAAAATACATCGCCATCTGCTGTTCCCCACTAACAGACAGTGCAAAGCCACTATTTCACAGCCATTTACACAGTTTCAAATACAGGTAGTTCTCTAGCTCTCCTATGGGCAGAGAACTACATTGATATAGCATTATATATCAGCGTTAATGTTATCATAGAGTATTTTTAATACAAAAATATAAAAATGTTGCATAGAGAACATGTATGATGTTATTAATACTAAACTTCACTTACGAACAAGTTTCAGAAACCGTCACTTCCATTTACAACATATATACCATAAGTAAAATTTAGCTCCCTATATAATTCTTTAGAATTAAACCTGTTAACAATATACCATTCTCTCTGCCATTTTACTACCAAACCACTGATAAATTTTCCCAACAAAACTTAATTTTTATATAGCATTGAAAACTAAGCATTGATTGCAACATGAAAAATGCTTCTGCTACTAGACTTGATTACACAGTTTTTTTTACAAGCATGAGACTGATGGGTGAATACACCATTATCACTCAACAATTTCAACTGTTCTCTTCAACGTGCAAGGAATATTTTGTTTCTAAACCTGCCCGCTACTTGTACAGTAAAACCCCTTTTTAATGAAATTTGTTTCATTCTATTAATAACAGAATTTATTGAACTAATAGTGCCTCTACACAACATTTTTTTGCTGAAGCAGATTTTTTTTTGTAAGTGGGAATTAAATAACTTAAATAGAGAGAGAGACTTAATTTTTTCCCTTAAAAATGGGAACAAAACGATATTTCAAACACTGGAATGTTAAAACAGGGTTTTACTGAATTCTTAAGAATAGCCTGATATATTATTTTTCAACAGAAATATCCATATTTATGTCTTTATGTAAAACCAGTGACTCATGCACCCTGGATTTAAAATGAATATAAATTGTGAAATGTTGATTTGAGTCTTGAATAAATATTAATATTTTGGTGGATCAGGTCTTTCTAATCACTTCAGTCCATGTAACCTACACTTTAATTAGGGGTACCTTTTTTCGCAAAGTGCAAAATGCTAATTTTTTCACACAAAAAAATCCAATAAAAATGCATAATTATTCACTTTTCAGAAGGATCACGAATTAATTGACAAATAAAATGAATTAGATTCGAAACAATTTAATGGTGGCATAGGCGTAACCAGGCCGACCATATGGGGGGGGTCCGGGGGCCCTCCCCCGGAAAATTTTAAAAATTAAGATGCAAAATAACGAGTTTTAAGCTTCCGGGGGTCACCCCCGGAAAATTTAAAAAATCAAGACACAAAATAACGTGTTTTAAGCTTCCGGGGATTCTCCCGGAAAATTTTAAAAATTAAGACGCAAAATAACGAGTTTTAAGCTTCCGGGGTCCTCCCCCGGAAAATTTTAAAAATTAAGACGCAAAATAACGAGTTTTAAGCTTCCCACGCTTTATACTCGTATTAAGTAATTTATGGGCAGACTTTAAAAAATTATACAATTTTCCTTTTTTTAATCAATGGGGGGGTTCAAACCCCAAACCCCCCCCCCCCCTCGGTACGGCTATGAATGGTGGCAACAATAGATGATTGTGACTATCACTGAGGGTGAACTGTGACAGTAAAATCAATTAACCATTGTATGGAAGTTTACACAGTGAAGCTATATTATAATTTAATACTACTGAGTTGGGTTTAGCACTATGCTTCACTTATTTTATAAATACCTGAACTAGTTTCGAAGACCCTCGTCATTCATAATCATTAGGTTAACACCAAATGCCGGCTGGGTAAAATCAATATTTGATGTTTCAACTGCATTTTGAAACTGAAACCAAGTCACACATTAAAATTCGTGTTTTTCAAACTTTTAATCCTTCAAAATTCTAATAAAAATAGTGAAATTGTTGATTAAATAATTTACATAATCTGGCAAACATTTTCAGCAAAAATAGGTACTTCTAATATTATTCAGTAACAAAACAAAGAACTGTGGATTGGTCACTAAATGTACGTTTTTAAATAGGGGAACATGCAAAAGAGGTTGGTATGGGGGGGGGGGAGAATATCAATCATGGTGTCCACATTCTGCAAAGTCAGGGAGAGTCAGGGAATTTTGTAAAATAAAGGAAAAAGTCAGGGCTTTTATTCAAAGGATAATATTTTGGAATACTCAGGGAAAATAACTAGCCCCAGAAAGTGAAATGTGAGGCACACGTGTTTTGCTCCAATCTGCCATGACCGACTGTGTAAGCAGTTGTCGTTTCAGTACTTGAACTAATAATTTCTTACTTTTTGTTATGGGGATGAAGGAGACTAGACTTTTTTGTTTTCTTTTGTTTACAAATAACCCTGAAAACACCGATTCTTGTGGTCAGGGAAATGTAAGTTTCTGGTCATGGAAAGTCAGAAAAGAATAAGAACAGCACTTGAGACAGAGTTAGTGTGCTATTTGGAGTGAAAGGATGAATTTTGAAATACTTTTGTCAACTTTTTAAAGCATTTCAGTATATCTTCAAGAACACAAACAATGAAGATTCTACAGGACTCTCTTCAAATTGTACACATTCTCAAATCATCTATATAATATGAGGAAGTGTTGTCTGTCTGTCTGTAATTGCGCGATGCCCAGCGAAATCTACTGAACGCAGAGCTCTGAAATTTAAAACAAAGATGTACTGAAGGGTGGGTGATTCACCTGAAGCCAGATTTTTAATTTTCGCTTTCGTTCATGAGTTATGAGTGAAAATGGGCAGAAAACGTGCATTTTTTGCACTTTCGAAGCATCAGTTTTCAGTAATATATTTCAATTGTCAAATAAATTGCAGGTGGCTTTGTCTATTTTTGTCACACCTTGGAAATAAAACATTGCGATGGCTTGAATTTTGTAAGCCCACCCTGGTCAATTCATTTGTTTATGTCAAGGCATGCAGAAATCTGAAATTTTCAACCTAGACGGACGAGGGATAATAAATATAGGCCTCAAAATGTGCAATCAACTTAATCTTAAATTACAGGGTGGAACACAAGACTTCCATTTACCCATAAAACCTATGGTACAGATAGAGAAGTAATAAAAACCATTTGGTTCAAAATTTGGAACAAGACAAATACTAACTTGACCAAAGGGAGCATTTACACCGAAGTAGCGTAGCAAGCCAGTCGCAATAGTTGGATGTAGGTTGTGCGCTACTCATTTTAAATCCCAAATAAACAAGTTCAAGAAATCATACCCCAGTAGCGTGGCAATAATGAATCTCAATTTTCAGATAGATCTGGACTTATTTTATGTGATGCTACTCGGGATGACGCATGCGTACAATTGCCTGTCCAGCTGTTTTCTAATTGTTAAGAAAATTCAACACATATTCGCTTGTGTAGCGGTAGATTATGGCAAAGATGTCATGAAAACTGCTGGAAAGAGAACTACAATTTGTACATGCACAGGCTATATGATATGGCAATCAAAACTAGTAGGAAAAAAGCCTAGATTAAAATAGCCGAAACTATATATGGGTCAATCTACAGAAAACCTGCATTTTAATGTCACAGGACAATATATTGGAAACTAATTATAATATTTGCAATTTTTCAAAATCAGATATTAAAATACAATATTATCTATTAGTTAGTACTTTACTTTGGGGAAATTTTTAAAAAATTAGCTGTAAAAAGTTGTCCACAGAAGGTGATTTCTCACTTCCGTGGACTGTCACAACCCTCAGGTAGAGAACTTCCAAAGATCACAGATACTGTACTTCTTAACATTTTCACTTAAAAAGTATAGTATCTAGTCAGAAAACACTTCAATTGAGCATAATGATGAATGAAATATTTTTTTTTTGTCCCCACTGTCAATATTTTTCAACCTGAGTTCATGTCACAAGGTTTGCCATCACTTCTGAGGACACTCAAAAAATGCCTAAAATATTCACCAGTGTGTGTTAGTTACCTTTTTCTGAGAGTCAGCTGAAGAGGAAGGGCACCCATTTTGCAGAGTGGAGTGTCTTTGTTCTTCTGGATTGGATTTTTTTCATGTATGTATCAAGTTTCTATTCACTTTTTGCATGTGGCATAGCTCATCCAGTCACTTCTGTGGTCTTTATTAAAGTTTAGTTTTTAAGTTAAAAAATAATTTTTAGTACACATGACTTTTAGAACGTGATAATCTCAATAACCTGAAGAGCTTTTGTTTCTGACCTCACAATGCAAGGCAGTTTGCAAAGAAACATAACTTTTTATCACTTCCGTGGACATCACTTCTGTGGACATGTGGATTCCACAGAAGTGATTTGATTCATTATTTTTAAAACTACGCACTTGCTGTGATGTATCCAGTTGACCACTAACATTAAATTTTATAACAACATGCCGAATAAAAAAAATATTTATTAATATTTTAGTTCCTTACCAGTATTGTAACATTTTATCTTTCATAAATAGTTAAGTCTTATTCAATGAGTACACTATCATTGAATTGTAATTTTATTAATTAATATTTTACATTAGGCCTCTAGTGCCTCCTGAAATAGGTCTACTCCTGCCCATCATAATTAATGGGATGGCTTGGGGAGGCTACTTACTATATTATATCTTGAACGGTAGGTTACTTATTATTTTCAAAACAAATTATAGTATCATGTATTTGTAACAGCAGGGTTTAGAAGATTTCATGACTAATATCACTATAATATATATTATACTAGCTGAAAAGGCCCGGCGTCGCCCGGGCTTTGTATTTTTTAATTTGAAATTAACTTATGAAGGACTTTATGTATGTAGAACTTGAAATGAAGAAAAAGATTTATCACACTCAAACTATTGCATCAGAAAACGCTGGATATAGCTTTTTATGGCTCATAGAGGATGTCGAAAGCTGCATTCCGTTGCTTCTACACATCATGCTTGGGAGGGGTTGAAATAAGAAGAAACACAAATTACATAAGATTGTACTGACTTGACGGAAAATTTTATTTCTCATTCTCATGTTACTATACAATCGTTTCGGAGCTGAAATAAAAGAGAAATGCAGTATCACTTTCATACTTTCCTCCCCTAGAACCCGGGACATAATATACTGCGAGCATAGGACTCAAAATGTTCCATCCCATGCTTAGGGCCTATGATAAACATCCCTATTTCTCAACTAATACAAAGCCTACAGGTATGGATAACTTATCAGCGGAAAGGATTATTTATAGACTTTTGATATAGCATACTCACACACTTAAGTTGTCCCTCTTATTCTACATCAAAATGTGAAGTGAGTAAATATTTCTTATGTCGAGGGTAGAGAAAGTTATGTGACTACATCACACTGTGCTTTATTTTCGTGGATTTCATTTTCAGTCATTATTTTCGCCAATATATTACATCGATGGAATCATAATTCGTTAAAGCATTAGGCTATATACTTGCCAAGGCCCTATGTAATCATAGTAAACAATTTACTGTTGCCATGTGAACTAAACAGCAATTCATTTTTTCAGTATAAAATTCTCAGAAATTATATAATTTTCAAGGGAAGGAGTATTTTGTTTGAATTTTAATGTCGACAGCTATACTTCCCGGGCTTAACTGGGTATGTGTGCAAAATGTCGTGTAAATTGGTATAGAAATGTAGATTTGTATAAGGAACAAACATACATACATACATACATACATACATACACACTTTCGATTTTATATATTAGATTACCATGGACAAGTCTAATGTTCATTTTTAAAGCATAGATTAAAAATTGTTGATATTTGTACCAGAATGGCAAGAGTAAAGAAAAATTATTTGAGGAAGAGAAGCAAACGAAACAAAGGAAGTATGAGAAGAGCTTGAGTAAAAATGTAACAGGATTCAGCGAAGCATGAAGAAGAGAAAAGAAAAGATAGGGAGCGATACCAAAGGGGGAAAAAAGCAGGAAAGGAAACCTGTGTCACAGCTGACACACAGGGAAAGAAGGAAAGTTCGAAAAGAGTGGAGAAAACGTTCAACGAATTACAGACAGTCGAAAGAGCAAAATAATCATACTAGTTGATTTCACTGAGAGTCATACTCCACCTGCCAGTCCAGAAATTCAAGAACCGATGCCAGGCTCCACTACTACTCCTGATTTCGTTCAGTCACACGATAAGAGCCCTTTACATTTACCAGTTATAAAATTGAGGATCAAGTAGAAGAGAAAGGGGTGAGAAGATAGTAAAAATACAAGACAAGAGATTACTTGAAATTACAGAAAGGAAAAATGTGAAGCTTTGGCAGCAGAACCATTGTTTAAAAAAGCGGAAGAAAGGTAAAGAAGCTTTTAAGTGGTGCAAAAAATTTTCCAAAGTTGTGAGGAAAAAGCTAATTTATGCAGAAGTGCTACAATCACAGATTAAGTCAAAATACACACAATAAAAACTGTAAAGGAAAAGAGAATATTGAAATTATTTACATGTGGAAATTTTTTTAAAAAATATCATTGCCAAGGTTATTTTATGTCACCTCACAATGGAGAACTACGCTATCAAATGGGCAAACTTTGAGAAAAATGAAACTGAAAAAGATAAGAGAAGATGTGATAAGATTCTTAGAAAAAGATGAATCTAGCAGACGTTAACTGCAATAACTGTTCACTGAAAGTGACAAATTGTTTTCGTTTCCTGACATGCCTAAGATTTTGTTTTATTTTTTAGTGACATCTTTTTTTATGGCATCTTGTGTATGTTATACAAGTGGTTACTCTGTGGCAGTAAATTAATTTCTTGAATAATAAACCTAAATCTGTTTTTCCTTTAGAAAAAATAGTGCCACAAGCATAATTTATAACAAAAGTCCATTATTATAACCAAAAGTCACTTCTGTGGACATGCAAGACTAATAAATTAGAAGTCACAGGTAGTTTAAAAAAATCCTGCTGTGAATAGCATTCGAAATAGTTCAAAATTGTAACATTTTTTCTCGCAGTTAGCTGTTTATATGGACAAATATTTTGGGACAAGTCAAAAGAAGTAGGATAGTGGTAGTATCAGAACGGAATATAGGTTAGGGATTATTCGTAGGGGGGTTGAATGTTCTCTGAATACCATAACCTAATTTTATTTCGAGCCCGACCCTGGCTAAAACCCTCCACCATAGAACCATAAAAAGGGGGAGGAATTATTCCCACCCACAGATATAGAGGAATAGATCGGCAGCGTAAGGGGAGGGACTGAAGCCAACGCGTTCGCTGCGTCGCCATATTGCGATCACCAACAATCTGACGAAAGGAAGGGAAGCCGGCGGGGGAATCAAACAAGAAATGCTTTTTAAAGCTGTTTTAATTGGAATTTCACAATCCAGTAAATAAATTAATAAATACAGTTTTATTGTCATTTGGCCATTACAGCACTAGACGTCACACTTATAATAAAATCAGGTAAACTGATATAACTAAAGGGCCAAAGTGCATGTAGTACCATAGTCTTAAGTCTGTATACAGAAGATGCTTCTATAGGATAAATGTTAATGTTGTTAATGTTAATTTATAGTCACATATATTTTACATTTATTCAGCTTTGGCTGGTAAACTGGTGACTCACTAGGAATATTATTCTAGCTTAGGCCTACACTATATTACTTGTAAATCACGATTACAAATAAGGAAAATCTAACACTAATGTAATTATTTTTCTAATGCTATTAATGAGTGCTTGAAAATGGAATGATTTCTTTTACTATTTTTTGAAGTGAAACTTCTTTAGCCGCGGTAGGAGTAAATCGAGAGCTAACCCCAAGTTACGTGACGGACAAAATAAAAAAATTCAAAGATCCAAAATTCCAAAATTTAAAAATTCAAAGATTTAAAATTCCAAAATTTAAAAATTCAAAGATTCAAAATTTAAAAAATAAAAAAACCAAATTCCAAAATTTAAAAAGTCAAAAAATTAAAAATTAAAAATCGAGAATCCAAAATTTAAAAAATCTAAAAATCCAAAATTATAAAAGAAAAAAAGATTTATAATTTAAAAAATCAAAAACAAAAAAATCCAAAATTCCAAATTAAAAAATATAAAAATTCCAAAAATCCAAAATTAAAGAAGTCCAAAAACCACATATTAAAAATGTCCAACAATCCAAAATTGAAAATCTAATAATCCAAAATTTAAAAAATAAAAAAATCTAAAATTTAAAAATAAAATAATAATAAAAAATCCAAAATTTAAAAATGCTAAATAAAAAATTGAAGAATTAAAATTTAAAAAATTAAAAAATCCAAAAAATAAAAATGATCCAAAATTTAAAAAATAATAAACAAAAAATTCCTAAATTCCAAATGAAAAAAATTAAAAGATCAAAAATTAAAAAATTCCATAAATCCAAAATTTTAAAAGTCCAAGAACCCAATATTAATAAAGTCCAACAATCCAAAATTGAGTAATCTAATAATCCAAAATTGTAAAATCCAAAAATTAATTCCCCGCACACTTTTTTTTTAAATTTATTATAATTATATGATTGAATAATATGTTCTTTGCAAAAACAAGTTTTTAATTCTAATTTTGAATTGTCTGCTATTTAATGCTTTTGTTTCATTTGACATTTTATTGTATGTTTTTATGCCCATGTATTGTGGTGTATGCTCTAGGAGGGTTAATCTATGGGAACAGAATTTTAACAACTCTGTTTCTTGTGTTGTGTTCGTGAGTATTTTGTGTGTCCTATTGGTCAACATTAATGTGCAGTAGGAAGAAAAACAATTTTCCGTAATGAATACGTTGTACTTAGCGGACACGTTGGTGATACCAATATGGCGTCGCCTCTGCTTCCCTTGCCCCTCTTCGCCCCTGACTCGGCTTCACCGCCACCTGCAGTTAAGGATACGACGCTGCCGATCTATTCCTCTATATCTGTGTTCCCACCGGATGAGATTAATGAGCCACTGACCTCCACATGAGTTGGTTGACATGGTCCTAAAAGTCCCATCATTTCACCTTCATATTCGTACTTTTATTTTTAAGCGAGAATAGGCCTTTAACTGCAGTTATATGTGCTTTTCCTTTAGAAAAAGAAAGTTGGATTTACATTTCGCATGCGGTCGCGAGAGCGCCCACGTGCCACTACAGTCAGCTGTTTCCAGAGCTTTCGGGTTGCCATGGAAACGACCTCGGACAGGGTACAAACGTAATGGGATGAATCTTGCTTGATGCATTATTTTGAAGTTATTGAATTATTATGATGCAGTCGAGTTTTAAAACGATCAGTCAAATACAAAGCTACATTTCTGTTGTCCTAGAATATCTCCCACAACAGCAATAGGCCTATTATATGACATCAGCGCATGGAAAATTCGAGACACCGTAATTCTTCGAATTCCATAAGTTTACGTTTTTTAAAATACCATGTTACTTTTTCAATTGACAATATATTTACTTCAAATGCAGCAAAGCCTTCCCCTTGGGAATAAGTTTAGAGTAGGTCTACTGATAACTTATTCCACTGTAAGAGGGGTACGGTACTTTTCATGAAACTGGGAGGAGGTGAATCATGAAGCTGAGGGGGTTGGGCACCCCTGTGTTAAATGACACACTAACTAATAATGCACCAAACAGAAGTGTTGCTGTAATATATAGCTTTCAATTTGCAATGAATTATTATTATTATTATTTTTTAATATTTCTGGAATCAACTACTGGGAATCGGATTTTAAACAGAGAGAGGCGATATATGCGTGGAAGAAGGGCATAAGGACGAGATCGCTAAACTTGACCACGTTCCACGCCAGCGCGTTGGTAGAGAAAAAGTCCGGTATTATTAAATTCTAGACGGTTCGCGAAACGCAGAAAGAGAAAGACACATGCAGATCTGAGCGCTACAGAAAGAGATAGTGTGTTTCCAATGCTTTTCCGGTTGCCATGGAGATGACACGCTAGCCAATAATAGCGCTTAGAAAGAGACAGACGACTATTCTCGCAGCTTCTCGAATGAACCGCGCTGGCAGCGAGAACGTATATAAGCGAGGCTACGCGCGGGAGACGGCAGTAATATTCAAAGCAAACTGAAAGTGAAACTAAACTTAGCAAGCGAGAGATATAAGAGAAATGGCTCCGAAAACACCAGCTATTGGTATTGATCTGGGCACCACGTATTCTTGCGTGGGAGTCTGGCAACAAGGCAAGGTGGAGATCATTGCAAATGATCAAGGAAACCGAACCACACCTAGCTACGTGGCGTTCACCGACACCGAACGTCTCATCGGAGATGCTGCCAAGAACCAAGTGGCAATGAACCCAAAGAACACCGTGTTCGATGCCAAGCGGCTCATCGGCAGACGCTTCGACGACCCAAAGATCCAGAGCGACATGAAGCACTGGCCCTTCAAGGTAGTGAACGACTGTGGAAAGCCTAAGATCCAAGTGGAGTACAAGGGCGAAATAAAAACATTTTCCCCTGAAGAAGTCAGCTCTATGGTCCTCACCAAGATGAAGGAGACTGCAGAGTCTTTCCTGGGCAGCACAGTACACGACGCAGTGATCACAGTACCAGCCTACTTCAACGATTCCCAACGACAAGCCACGAAAGATGCTGGTGCTATTGCTGGACTCAACGTGCTGCGAATCATCAATGAGCCTACAGCTGCTGCTTTGGCGTATGGCCTAGATAAGAACCTGAAAGGCGAGCGCAATGTTCTGATATTTGACTTAGGTGGAGGTACATTTGATGTTTCCATCCTCACCATTGATGAGGGCTCGCTGTTCGAAGTTAGGGCGACAGCAGGAGACACCCATCTTGGAGGTGAAGACTTTGACAACCGTCTGGTGAGTCACCTGGCAGACGAGTTCAAGAGAAAGTATAAGAAAGATGTGAAGAGTAATCCTAGAGCACTAAGGCGCTTGCGAACTGCAGCTGAGAGAGCAAAGCGAACCCTGTCCTCCAGCACAGAGGCCAACATCGAGATAGATGCACTAGTCGATGGCATTGACTTCTACTCTAAGGTGTCACGGGCTAGATTCGAGGAACTGTGTGCAGATCTGTTCCGTTCCACACTCCATCCTGTGGAGAAGGCACTCAACGATGCCAAGCTTGACAAGAGCACCATCCATGACGTCGTGCTGGTGGGTGGATCCACACGAATTCCCAAAATCCAAAGCCTCCTGCAGAACTTCTTCTGTGGTAAAACACTGAACCTCTCCATCAACCCTGACGAGGCTGTAGCATACGGAGCAGCTGTGCAGGCTGCCATCTTGAGTGGAGACACTAGCTCACAAATCCAGGACGTCTTGTTGGTGGATGTCACTCCACTGTCCCTGGGCATAGAGACTGCTGGTGGCGTGATGACTAAAATCATTGAGCGCAATGCCCGCATTCCATGCAAGCAGACTCAAACATTCACCACTTACTCTGACAACCAGCCAGCTGTCACCATACAGGTATTCGAGGGCGAGCGAGCTATGACCAGAGACAACAACCTCCTGGGCACGTTTGACCTCACTGGCATCCCTCCAGCACCCAGAGGCATCCCCAAGATAGAGGTCACTTTTGACCTGGATGCTAATGGCATTCTCAACGTATCTGCTAAAGACACCAGTTCTGGCAACTCTAAGAACATCACAATACGTAACGACAAGGGCAGGCTATCCAAGGAAGAGATCGATAAGATGCTGTCAGAAGCTGAGAAGTACAAAGAAGAAGATGACAAGCACAGGGAGCGGGTGGCAGCCAGGAACCAAGTGGAGGCTTATGCCTTCAGTGTCAAGCAGGCGGTGGATGAGGCAGGGAACAAGCTGAGCGACCAGGACAAAGAGAGCGTGCGGTCACAGTGTGACGGCATCCTGCAATGGCTCGACAACAACACCCTCGCTGAGAAGGACGAGTTGGAGCACAAACTGCAGGAGTTGCAGAAATTCTGCAGTCCCATCATGACTAGAATGCACCAGGGAGCAGCAGGCGAACCTCAGCACAACTCGACACAAAGTCAGGGACGAGGCCCCACCATCGAGGAGGTTGACTAACAGTTTAAAACTTCCAATCTCATGTGTAAATATTAAGTGTGACTGAAATACCATGGTACAGTATGAAAGTAATTTATTTGTGTAAGTGTTTTGTTATATTTGTAAATAAAATCTGTTTTATCTTTTAAAAACGTGTTTTTAGTTGGTCGGTTTTGAGTTTACTACAGTGTGAAAGGAATGGCCCTTCAGTGGGGGGGGGGGTTGTGTACTCTACAGTACATCACAGGAAAGCTGGGACATTTTGCTAGCGGTACGTGCAGCCAACATAACATGTAAGTTTTTTTTTCTTTCTACTGCAGGGTCTTCTTTCCTTTTGCACTGTAATTACCACTAATTAACACCTTGGACCTTGTTTTCCTCCAAAAGTCTATTTACTTACTCATCTGGCAATCCTTCATCCCTCTTAAAATACTATATTCTAAATGCATAAACTTAAAGATTGAAGTTTAGTAAAAAATGTCCACCTTATACCCTCAGTGTAGAGGTAGAAACCCAGAGTTTTGTCATAAAATTTCTTGTTTAATCATCATCATCATCTTCATTCCATGGTTTGGGCAACGTTGCCCGTTCCGGCTTCATAGGTTTCTCCAGCGTCTCCTGGGTCTTCCTCTTTCTCTTCTTCCTTTTGGACTGTAATTTAATACTGCATTTGGATATCTAGTATCTTCCATTCTTAAAACATGTTCTTGCCATTGCTGCCTACGTCCTGATATTTTATTTCTTATTGGCTCAATTTCTAATTCTTTCCTGATTTCTTCATTTTTTAATTTATCTAGTATTGTGCAGCCTTTTACTCCTCTTAAAAATTTCATTTCTGTGGTCTGTATTTTGTTTAAGTCCTTTTGTGTTGGTACCCAAGTTTCGCATCCATATAATAGCGTTGGTATTGCCATTACTTTATACATTTTCATTTTTGTATCTCTTCTCACTCTATTCTTAAATGTTCTTTGTATAGTCCCACATATCATTCTGAACTTGTTTACTTTTTCTTCTATATCTGTGCTATATTTAAAACTTATGTTATATCCTAAATATTTGAAATCTGATATCTGTTCTAAGATTTCGTTCTCTAAAACGATTTTTGATCTGACTGGGTAATGCCCTTTAAAGGCCATAATTTTTGTTTTTTCTTTTGATATTTTAAAATTGTAATTTTGAATAATATTATTTAAGACATACAAAGATTTTTGCAGTTTGTCTTCACTTTGGTATATCAATATTTGATCATCTGCGAACAGCAGGGTGTTAATACAAACATTTTCTTTTATTATGATTCCTGGATCCACTAAAATCTTCCATTTATTTAAAATATCGTCCATGTAAATATTAAATAAAGTGGGTGATAAGCTGCACCCTTGTCTAAGTCCAATATTAGTAAAAATTTTTCTACTTAGTCTATTTCCAGTATCAATTATTATGTTTGTCTTTGTATATAGACTTTTGATAGTCTTAATGATATGTGGTGGGTAGCCCTTATTTTCTAATATTTGCCATAACTGTGTTCTATTTATTCTATCAAAGGCCTTTTCCAAATCGATGAAGGCAATATGGGTTTCTAAATTTTTTTCTCTTCGTTGTTCAATTATTTGATTGAGAATAAATATATTATCTGTACAGGATCGGCCTTTACGAAATCCGCTCTGCTCTTCCCCTATAATGCATTCTGTGATATTTTTCAGTCTATTGTTTATTATTTTCGTGTAAATTTTGTAACTTGCATTCATTAGACTTATTCCTCTATAGTTACCACATTTTCTCCGATCTCCTTTTTTGAATATATTTTTAATTAGAGCTGTTGTCCATGATTCAGGTATTTTACAATTTTGCCAGCAATTATTTATAAAATGTAATATTCTTAATTTGCACATTATTCCACTGTATTTTATGAGTTCAGCATTCATTCCATCTAATCCTGGAGCTTTTCGATTTTTTATTGTTTTCAGTACAGCATCCAGTTCCGCAAGGGTTATTGGGTCTACTTCATTTAGTTTTGTTTCCACCTCTAAAGTGTTTTTTCTTGATTCAAACTCTGTGTTGCTAAAATACAGACTGGTATAATGCTCTATCCATTGATTTTCAGGTATTATGTTTAATTTTGCTACATCTTTCTCCGTTTTATTCAAATGTTTAATTAACTTATACCCTATTAACTGTCTTCCATGTATGTCATGCTCTATTTCACTAATAAATTTATTCCACGACTCTTCATGTGCTTGTCGTGTTATTCTTTTAGCTTCTTTTCTCTTTTCTTTATATATCTCATATGCTTGTTCTGTTTTCAGCTGTAAAAATGCTTTATAAGCTTGTTGTTTATCTTCTATTGCTTTTTTAATTTCCGGATTCCAAATTCTTAGGCCTCTCTTGTTTCTTAATTTTCTCTTTTTTCCCAGCACTTCACTTGCTGTTTTGTTGATTATTTTTGTAATATTTTCCCATTCCAAATTTATATCTTCCTCTGTTGGTAATTCTAGAATATTTCTTACCATCCGATTTTCATATAATGTTCTTATGCTTTCATCTTGCAATAAATAAACTTTATACACATCTTCATTTTTTTGTTTTTGATTTACTTTCGATTTATGCCATCTTGCTATCACTTTAATTTTAGATATTACCAGATAGTGATCTGAATATATATCGCTGCCTCTGTGGACAGTTACGTCTTGAACATGTGAGCATAATTTATCATTAACAATTGTATAATCTATCAATGACCTATATCCTCGACTACTCCATGTGTATTTGTGTATGTCTTTCTTCCTGAAAAACGTATTTGAAATTTTCAGTTTATTATATGCAGCAAACTCTCTTAATATTTCACCATTAACATTCACAACACTCTCCCCATTATTTCCAACTATATTTGGGATGGTAATATTACCAACTCGTGCGTTCAAATCCCCACTTATAATCAAGTGATCACTTCTAGTATACCTGTCTATAACTGATTGCAATTTTTTATAAAACATGTTTGTTTCCTCTTTTCTACCTTCCTCAGGTGCATAAACAGCTATTATTGTCATATGGCCTCTTTCTATTTTAAATCTTGCTGTGGCAATACGTTCATCTATATAAGAATAACTTTCTAGTTTGTTTTTCCACTTTTTATCAATTAGTATAGCTACTCCACCTTTAGCTCTTTCCTGCTGTTCCACTCCACTATAAATCATTGTATATTGATTCAAGTCTTTGGTTCCTTTTAATTTCCGTTTAGTTTCTGTTATGGTTGCTACATTAATTTCTTTTCTGCTTAATTCTTCTTCTAATTCTTGTTCTTTTGTATTTATACTTCTCACATTCCAGTTTCCTAATTTCAATATGTCCTTTATTCCAGATCGTGTCCTATTAACATGCGTGGGTCGATTTCCAAGATATCCGTCCGGCTGAATCCTATGAGGCTTTCGAGTAATATATTTTTTACAAGGTCGAATTACCAGTCCGACGCTCAACCTCCATTCCTGTTGGACCCGGTTTTATTTTGGAGCTCCTCTCCTAGATGAGTTGTCATCCCTGACTCACGAGTCTCATCTACCCGGGGTATAAAAGTAAAAGTGTTTCTTCCGCCTCTTTGGCCGTTAAGAATTTTTTTTCTTCTTCCGCCCTCCGAGTCGTTGAACACTGTACGCAGGTAAAAGTCTCCCAAGCCTTCTCCCACGTTGGGACTATACTTAGTTTAATTCAAATGTTAAAAACAGATCCAATAAAACTGAAGAGAGCCTATGTTTTAACCTATGAACTACAGACAGATATTAAGCAAGAAAGTCCTTCGAGAATTATTCAGTGTTTATCAACTTCCAACACATGAAGTTTCTTCAACATCGTGTATTCAACGCCAGATTTTATTCAGCAAGACACGACTGGAATCATCAGTGTTGAGTATATTATAGGCCTACTACAGTGAACATCTGTGTTTTTTATGGCAAATATTAGTGCATCATTAATAAGACATCTTATTTCTGACTGATCTCAAAGTATTTTTAATTTATTATTTTTATTTTGAGATTTAATGTTTTAATGTTTTTAAGTCACTTTGGGACTAGGCTTAGTAAGCCAATGATCTATTTTTAACATTTTAATTCCGGGGTGCGCGGGCAACGAGAGTTAAGTACACTTTCTCGTTACTGAGAATTAGAGTGACTTAACACACTATACCAGCCCAACATAGCTTTAGAGATGGAGGCACACATCCATAACTACCATAAGTTTCTGAATATGACTTACTGGACTCAACACAAATGTAGAGAACATTTTTATTTACAACTCTATGGACACATCTCAGTTTTTGAAGATGGTGGACTTAACTCTATTTGTCCGCGCACCCCGGAATTAAACAATACATTTTATGACAAAACTCGGGGTTTCTACCTCTACACTGAGGGAATAAGGTGGACATTTTTTACTAAACTTATAATTCTGACCCTCATTGGAAAATGAAAGTTATTAATACTCTTAAAGTTTGAACCAATGAGGATTGAATTAAGTAAATTGCTTATTAGTACACCTTATACCCTCACTAAACTGAAAGTAAAAACAAGAAGAAGATTGGATGGTCCATGATAAATAGGTAGTGGTCGACATACCTGGAAGATGACAAAAAAGAAGGAATCTCTTAAACAAGATACTTTGCATAAAGGTAAGTTAAATAAAAAAATAATGAAAAAATCTATTGTGAGAGACACAACTTCCATACCCAAGTAAAAGTTTTGTCTCGTAGTATAATATAATGTAAGACATTCTCTACATTAAATTGGTTGTAAAAATGAAGATCTGTCATTACCCCATCGTATGGCAACCCTGAAGGATACACAACCCAAATAAAACCTGATAATGCACTCAAGTAACTTTCTTTAGTTGAATAAAAACACTTTCTTTAACGCACTTTATTTACCTTGGTAAACTTCTGGACGGCCATTTCGCAGGTGGTGTTCCATCAGCAGTTTGGCACTCTGCTGATGATGCAGGAACACCACCTGCGAAACGGCCGTCCAGAAGTTTACCAAGGTAAATAAAGTGTGTTAAAGAAAGTGTTTTTATTCAACTATTTATTACACAATGCTAAAGTCGGACACAAGAATGAATAACTTTCTTTATCCTATGCATGGGCAACATATTTTTCTCGCTTCTTATTCCAATGTAGAATAAGAGGCTGTGAAAGAGCGCATATTCAGTTTCAAATATGATGTGAAACTTTATTGTTCATTAGGCAAGACTTGAGTTTCTACAATTTATAATATAACACATTAATTTGTCTATGTTAACCTGCCTTGTTTCATTCATTTGTTTATAACATTATGACACACAGACTTCTGATTTTTTTTTACATAGGTGGACAGAAGGAGATCATGAATGCAAGCCTAAATGGGAAAACATTGAATGAGGGCTGAATGGCAGGCTCAGACAAGCACGGCAATGAACCTCTGGGTTCCATAAAATAGATAATATTCCTTTAGCTTGCTTAGGATTTGTCTGGATTGAAATTTTGTCAAACGTATAAATGCCATGTCTCGCAAGAGTTGAGTCAGAACAACTGAGTGAAATAAAGAGAAAAATAAGCCTTGAACCTACTGTCACAATCCCAAGAAAATATCTACGCCAAACACAATTTTTTTTTTTTTTTTTTTTTAAGAATTTTTGCCCTTAAAGATGCTGATTATACTACTTTTGAAGAGGTGCATGGTCTCTCTACCACCGGGACTACGAGGCGAATTGATATCATTGCTTTTCAAAGAACCACACGATCCGGATTTATAATTGATCCTACTGTGCGTTTCGAAGTGAATGAGGCACAGCCGCAAGATGTTAACAAGGAAAAGCAAGACATTTATAATCCTACCATCCCTTACTATCGTGATAAATACAATCTCAAAGAACTTGAAGTCATTGGACTCATGGTAGGAGCAAGAGGAACTGTTACAACTTTCATGTTGAACACCTTCAAGAGATTGGGACTTCCTCCATCAGTTATAACTGAAGTTGCTTTAGCAACCCTCAGAGGATCTGTTTCAATACTGAGGAATCACATATATAAATCCTAATCGTAACTGTTAATGATTTTCTATTTTGTATTAATTTTTCCTTAATTTTATTCTCTTTTTCTTTTCAATGTTCTATGTTCAATTACCTTCTTGTTTTTCTTTTCTGGTACTCTTTGTCTGTGTAGGCAACCCATAACTATGGGAAGATTAAATAAATAAATTTGAATTGGTGAATAGAATAGAATTGAATTGAATTGAATACAGGTGACATCGTCATAAAATAACATCAACATAGAACATGAAATACATCAATATAGAACATGAATTTATGTTCTTAAACAAAAAATTACTACCATACATGTGTCTTTAAATAAATAAATAAATAAATACACTAAACAATTAAATTAAATATAACACAATTTTAATAAAATAAAAAATAATACCCTGTCAGAATTACTGTCCTTTCTCTGTTTTTTTTTCTTCTTCTTTCATTTATTTGTTTTATATGTCCTGCCAGTAGGTTATGGAATATTACACTATTGTTTTTTGTACCGCCCTTCTGTTTAATGATCCTCTCAGTACTGTATGGAAATAGTTTTCTTTGTTTCTGGTACAAATGACCGTTAGAGTTAGTTAGTGACCATATCTCGACATATAATTTCCAAGTCATAATTGGCTTTGTGCACTTCTTCCTTCAAGCCTTCAACCTCCTGGGGATCCACTGCCCAATCCTTCAGATTCCCTAATTTTGTCAATTGTGGACAGAGTTCCAAAATGGTATGGACGGAATGCATGGAGAGAAAGAACTTGTCTCTCCCCCCTCGGGGAGAACACAACAGGAAAGATGTGAGAGACTCTGTGTTTACTTTCTTCAAAAAAGTGTCCATCCAGGCATCATCTATGTGATTAGTACTGAGACATAACCTCACAATCTTCAATGCCTGTGTGTGGGCGAGAATGGAGTGAATCAAACAAACAGGTGAATCGAAAGCAAAGGGACATTCAACATGGAGATACAGAGAACTCAAGCATTCAAATCTGAGTGTGCCAATGTGTGTGATATCCACAGATTCTATCTTTAAACACTTCAGCCATAGCTTCTCTATGTTACTGCAGTTAATGGCAAGAATTGGGACCACGTCGCTGATGGGTAAAGTGTAGCAGGATATAGTAACGCTTGTCAGCTGATCTTTATGTAGAGCGAAAACATGTGTGAGGCCAGCAATTGATGGTCGTGTACTCAATTGCAGTTCCAAAGACGTCAGATAGGGAAAATAGTTCATCTCCACGAGGTCATCTCTATCAATACTAATTCTGAGATTACACAGTTCTGGACACAAAGAGTTTAGCATCCATGTATTGGCTGACAATTCCCGCAATGCACTTACATGAGTAAGCTTCAGATGTTCTTTTGAATTGTCTGTGTACAGTAGTCTAAGAGCTGAAGAAAGTTTAGAATGCCCAACCATGTGCAGTTCTCGCAAGTTAGTCAAAAGGAACTTGAGATCACCGACAGCGACTTTAATACACCCGTAGAGGAACAACTGTTCCAGCAAGGAACAGCTCTCTAGGTACTTGATGCCCACGGAGGTGATACCATTATTTGAGACATCCAGGCGTTTGAGGTTGTGACAGTATTTCCCAATCTGTCTCATGGTGCTGTTAGAACACACAGGTAACGTATCCTCACGCTTGTGTCTTCTCAAACAAATTTCCCGCAGATTCTGCAGTTCGCAGAAGGACTTATTCAGTAATGATACAAAACCAGAGCAAGTATGGCTAGGTACACACATCAGACCTGACAGATCCAGGACGGTCATATTCGGTGAAACAATAATTTTAACGAAGCTGAGAGCATTTGGAGGTCTCTCCATTCGGTTATCAACATACAACTTTATGAATTCCGCAGTCCCCAGTGAGACAAGAGTATCCACAAGAAGGCTCGGAACAGATTTCCACAGCTGCATCAGCTGCATGTTTGGCTTCTCCGTTGTGGTGCCAGCACGAACATAGGAAGCCATGTATGCAGACACAGCCATCTCATACAAGGAACGTGGACGTTTTCTGTTCCTCATATTCTACCTCCAAAGCTGATCCCTAAATTTAACAAGGAAATGCATTTCAAACTGTGACAATGATTTCACACATTTGGCATGCTTAAGTGTGTGTATCTGTGAACAGTATAGCTCAAAAATGAAATACAGTAGAGCCTCGGTAATTCGAGCCCCGGTATTTCGAGGTTCCATGTAATTCGAGCTGGTCTTAAGAAAATTTAAATTTTCCATAAAACTAGAGTAAAATCCCGTTTTTATACGGTGTCCGCATGTAAGTTTTACACACTTCCGAATGTGTTACATTTTGAGTTTTCTTTCAATTTTTCCATGCACAAAAATGCAGGTGAAACTGTCCCATTTAGGGTTTCGTTCATAATACACAGAAATTATTTTATATACATAGGCTACAGGCGTAACACAGGTTGGCCTATGTAGGCCTATTATAATGTTTGTTTATGTATTTTTTAAAATATTACTGTGCACATTAAATATTTATTTATGATTTACCCTTTGATTTAGTTATATTCCCGTATAATCCGAGCTTTTTGTAATTCGAGGTAGCCTCAGCCCCAATCAGCTCGAATTATCGGGGTTCTACTGTAATATTGTGATACAAGTGCCGTAAGGGATGCATACGGATCAAGGAAATAGTTTGAAAAAACGAGGCGCTCGCGCCGAGTTTTTTCAATTTTCCGAGATCCGTTATGCGCTTACGGCACAAGTATTGCATGCTGTTTTTTGCACGATGATTATTTATATCAATTTAATTATATTAATTGTGATATTACCTGAAAATATTATGTATATACATTATTGAAGATAGATGTTTATTTCAGAAAGTGATTCGCATTTGTTCTTTATGGGAACCGAATATTTGTGCTGGGGGCCTTGTCCATAAAGGCTTGTATTATGAGGTGTGGCGTAATATTCATAACAGCACGGAAACTCTTACCGCACATAGCAACAAGATTGCGTGTGGGAATGTCAACTTACGATCCACGGCAACAATATTCGTAAGTACCACTAATTAGTTAAGTCGTGCAAAAAATTCTTAAAAAAACAAAATTTTGTGTTTGGCTTAGATATTTTCTGGGGATTGTGACAGTAAGTTCAAGGCTTATTTTTATCTTTATTTCACTGAGTTGTTCTGACTCAACTCTTGCAAGACATAGTAGGCTATTAGGCTATTTATGTGTTTGATAAAATTTCAATCCAAGTTGAGTGTGTAAAAACGGGAAATTACATCATCCAAGATCAAAGAACGGGAAGGCGTAAAGTAGGATGACAGAAGACATGATGGGTAGATGAACTAAGGGCAACTTTCGGCTACAACTGGACCACTACAGCTAAGGACAGAGGAAAATGGCAACTCCTAATCAAGACGGCAATCCAGAGAAACAACACAAGATGACGACAACACAACTACAGCGGAAAAAGGAGCCAGTGCACGATTGAAAATGAAAGACTAAAGTCGCAGTGAAAAGTGTTTAGAAGCACAAATAGGTCATAAGAGATAGACTAAATACTGAACCAGAAGTAACATTAAGAAGATCCCTCCCGGAATGGCTAAAACCAACCCACCTCTCTCAGGAGAGAGGCCCGTGCCCCATGGGGACTTTATGGGCTAATACTAATACTAATACTAACAGTGAATGTGTTTGTATTCTGTGTGAGAACAGTGTGAAACCTACAAATGTGGGCCAAAAGCACAAAATCGCTGGTATATTTCTGGTAGGTGCCCGCGATTATTTACTCAACTGTTAGATGTTTTATTTAAATTACTTATTTAACAGAAAAATAATTAAAACCAGTGCTTTTTTTGTGACGGTACGCAACAGTACGCAGTACCAGCACCTTTTTAAAAAATAAAATTTGGATATTACTCAGAATGTTTCTATCACAATACCCATAAAATTATGTTTTATTTAAAATCAAGCTTGTTTGTTGGTTTTGTTAGATTTCTGCATACATAATAGCCTATATACGAGCACATGATAGTTTCTGTAAATTGCCGTGCCTACTGGACTGCAAGAGGGTTGGGTGGGTTTTCCAGGCCTCAGCAAACTGCTCCTGTGGTCAAGGCCATTCTAACGGTATAAGTATTGCACTTGGTGCAATGCTAATGCTAACGTAGTAACAAACAAGTAGTAAGTAGCTAACTACCATAGTTAATCCGGGGTTAGTGCACGTTTAAATTTAACTGCATTCGTCGCTTACATATAATTTGAAAAGAAAACCCTTGGTTTGTGTTGCACAGACAAGTGAATTCATAATTGTTTAATACGGTTGTAGGAACAAGAGGTGCACGTTGTTCACAAGTAGAGAAGTGAAATGAGTAAAATAAGTAATTATTTCGTACCGGTGCATAATAAAAGAAAGCATGACTATATTTTTGAACTATCTCATCTAAAATCTAAAATTACAAAAGGGCTTTACTTGATAAGAAAGCTACAATTCACTGTAAGCAGGGAGATCTTGATTGCGGTTTATTATGGATATATTCACTCCTATATTTCCTATGGGACTACATTATGGGGGAATAGCTGCCACTCTAAAAGTCTTTTTATTCTTCAAAAACAAGCAATTAGATTAATCTGTAAACTACCCAACAGAGCTCATTGCAGAAATATATTTACTAGACTTAATATTATGTCGCTACCCTGCTTGTATATCTTTCAGTGTCTACTATATATTAAAAACAACCTCAAATATTTTCATTTAAATTCTGATTCACATACTTATTATACTCGACATAGTAATGATATTAAAAAAGACTTCTGCTATTTTTCCACTACTCAAAACAGTTTTAAGTCTACCTCTGCTAAATTATTCAACAAACTACCACCCTCCATCATAACTTTAGAACCAGTGAAATACAGGAGAATCTTAAAGAAACTGCTTACTCGAAATTGCTTCTATACTACAGAAGAGTTCCTGAATTATACTTTCTAGACTGGCTTATAGAATAATTTTGACCTTTTGTACATGTTGTAGTGTCTGTTAAGGTATTTATACACTA
Source organism: Ectobius pallidus (assembly GCA_964059195.1). Classification (NCBI taxonomy): domain Eukaryota; kingdom Metazoa; phylum Arthropoda; class Insecta; order Blattodea; family Ectobiidae; genus Ectobius; species Ectobius pallidus. Next base: position 19,000,804 of record CAXKWD010000002.1, on the reverse strand, counting down.
TTTATTGTATACAGGTTTTATTTTCAACATCTTATGTATGGTAACCTATTGTATATCAATGTATTTTTATATTAATTCTTGTATACTTGTCTATACAAACATTACACTGTAATTGTATTGTGAAAAGACAATAAAATTCTATCATAAAATTCTATCATTCATAAACCTGCCAACTGTGAATAAACTGAATCTGAAGAGTAAGTCGCAAGTACAGGTAATTTTACTGCAATTCAGGAGAGAAACATTTCTGGCCATGATAGGCCCGATTGTTGGACATTAACTCAGAAAAATGACGTCTGGGAGAAGTGTGGGAGCTCCCGTGAGATTCAGTTCATAAGTTTCTGTAAGTACCGCCACCTTTTTAGTTAGAAAAAAAGCACTGATTAAAACATTATATTTATTAACACTGACATCGTTTTTACATAAATGTTCCATCCTATTTTGTCTCCCTTTACATTATTAGGACCTATGATAAGACATCCATATTTCTCAACTAAAAATACAGAGCCTACACCTATGAATAATTTATCAGTGGATAGAATTTTTTACAGACTTCTGATATGGCATACTCGTTGGCACACACTCAGACTGAAACAACTGAAAATGCTGTCCCTGCAATATGAACTCTTTTCTACATCAAAATGTATTCTCTATGTCCAGAGTAGAGAAAGATATGTGACTGCATCACATTGTGCATTATTTTCGAGGATTTCATTATCTATTTACACCAATGAATTATATCGATAGCTTCTCTAATTTGTCAAAGTCCCATATCTTTTTTTTTCCAAAGCTACCTGTGACTACTGCCAACAATACACAGTTGTCATGTGAACTTTACATGGAATGTGATTTGGATTTGATAATTCTATGAAAAAAGGTATTATGTCTCCTCTAAAACATTTGATTTTAGGCATTTAAAATTAAAATTTTTCCAAAATCCTCTCTTAGTGAGCACATTATGAAACGAAGGTACTGTCAAAATTCCAAGTCTCTACCTATTATAGTTTAGGCTCTACATTGATTCTCTGTCAAAGTCAGTCAGTCAGTCAATATCACGAGATAGAATCGAGAAGACAAAGAAAATGCGTCCTGAATGATAACAAACAGTTAATAACTTTTTGCAAGAAAAATAGAAAAAGTTCAATATAGGGATTTTTCAAAATTTTACTACTCAGCTTGTATGTATCATAGAGAGATCTATTATTATTTATATTGTCCCATAAATAAGTAGGGAGTGTTTGAAAATGAAGTCTCGTGATTCAAATTAAGGAGCTACTTGATAGAGAAGTAGCGGCTCCGGTCATGAAAACCACCATTAACGGCCGTGGGTGTCGGCATGCTGACCACATGCCCCCCCAATCCTGCCATCCGCCTTACGGTAGATGACGCAGCGGTCGGGTGGTTGGCCAAGTCCCTCCAGGGATGTAGCGCCATGGAGTTTTAGTTTGAAAATGAAATATAGGCTATTTCAACATAGTTTAATATACATGTTCTACATGAGGATTCAATAAGTACAGAGAGATATTAACAATTCAAATTTATCTTATTTTTAATACTTTCACAGCTGGATTTATATAAACAAGTAAAATCATCAGTGGACTCCAAGTTTGAAATCTATTAAGGAAATTTCATTGGAATAAGCTGGGTTTCATAAATGACAATCATAACACGTAGACAGAAATCCTCGCATATTACATAAGCATTACTTCATTATGCTCGATGGTATTTTCTTAATTGTTCAATATTTTATAACATTCAAATTTTCATAATCATTCGATCGAAATCTTCCTCGAGTAGCAAAATTTGCAAACAAATAAAATTAAGAAGTTCAGTGTTAATATTTCCTGCTAAGATTTTATAAAATACTTACGATGAAACAGAAAATTAACACTAATTTACTTATGTTATAGGATGTCACCATTTCATAGTCTGTGATGTTTTTTACAAGGAGTACATTTTAGTAATTCCATTAGGAAAATCTAGATATTTTGTGATGTTCTCTCCATGCATTAAGACTTCAGTAACAATATAACCCACAACAAACGCAGTATTTGCTGTTACCTAGCTACATGCTCTTACCTATATGTGTGAACTTTGGAGCGAGGTAGTAACACAGGTAATAGTCTTCGTTCGACTGCACTAAGGCAAGCCACTATTTTAATGCAGTGGAATTCGGTTAATTGACATCGGATAATTGCAAATATTGCATCATCTTAATACAGTTCATTCCCTTCAAACCACCATTTTTTTTCCATCTCTAATTTTCGCAATTCCAATTTTCGTAGTGTAATTTGAATAATTCAAAGTTAGAATGTGATAGGAATTCAAAGAATTTATATTTTTACTATAGCTTCATTTTAATTTCTCTTATGGTACCGCTGTTAGCTTGCTTCACAAACGGAAATGCATATATATATATAATATACAGATTATTTATAATAAGAGTAATCATACTGGTTGTAACCTTGTGTTTAATTTTGTTCAGGGTCTTCCAAAGAATGCTGTCTGCTTTCCAGGACTGAATCTACTGCTGATGAACTGAAACATTAAGGGTGATGATGTGTAACATGAATGCAAGCGAAAGGCAGATGAAAAAGTCGTTTACTGCCTTTAGGAGAGGACTGGACGTACTAGACTAGCTGAGTATTGGACAAATATACTTTAGCACTAAGTTCTCGGGCAAGGACCGTATTATAATTAGTTCTGAAAATTTCAGTGCAAACTAAAAGCAGGCTATTTATAATGCGCAATACCGTTTTGACCGATTGATTAGAATTCGAATTCTTGTCTTGTAGTATTGAAAAAAGAGGTGATATGCTAATACATAAAATTCACTAACTTTTACAAAACATGTAATTTGTGTACACGTAAACTTGTGTACACGTAGAAAGTTATGGAATTTGTAACTTGGTTTCTTTGCTTAAAGATGGTCTAAACCTTAGACTAAAGAAGTTCCAATCACTCAGCATTAATAATTTGTGATTATCTTTTCACAGGGTATTCTAAAGAACTGTCCATAAAGAAAGGAGTCTTCTGGCCAGAGTGCGTTGATGAGCTGCAACATTTTGGCATTGCGTGACTTGGTCACACGACAAGGATCCTACTTTATGTGTTAGATGTGGATATTATTAAGACTTACAATTGATACTTATTTAAATAATTAACAATACTAGAATGCAAACTCTAGTGAGGTTGCATAGAATTTTATTAATGCGGATTTTAAATAATGTCTACATGGTTCAAAAAGCTATTTTAAAAATATGCAGTACTTTGTAATGTACACATAATGAGGATTAACCTGTGTCTAATTGATACTGAAATATACAAAATTAAATACAATTTTACCTTAATTGCACCCCACATAAACACTGTCGTAGATACGTGTAATAGTCCAGGCGAAGTAGACTATATGTTTAAAAATCTTTGTGCTCACTTTCATGACACCATAATTAGGAGAAAAATAGAAGGAAATCATTGTATATGTTTTGGGAAAATCTGTATGTAGCATCATAATAAAAAATAATAAAAAAGTAATAATAATAAAAAAAATAAAAAAAAAAAGGTTGTGAAAAGATTCTTTTTTTTCAATTATAAGGTTTCAAAAACAAAAAGAGAAGGGAAAAAATATTACGAGATAGATCTCAAAAAGACAAAGAAAATGCATCTTGAATGATAACAATCGGTTCATAACTGTTTGCAAGATAAATAGAAAACATTCAATATAGGGGTTTTTCAAAATGTCATTACTCGGCGTGTATGTATTGTAGAGAGATCTGCTTGGGCTGAAATTGTATCTATCTGTGCCACCTACGTGTGGTAGAAATGTTTTGCAAAATATTTTTTTAACTTTTTGAAAAAATAGTTTAAATGTGATAACAAATGTTTTGCTACAATTGATCCCACAGTAAAAGTTCAAGTCGCTTTTGTTCGTGAGATGTTGCTCTACAGCCCCATTATTAAAAAATGATATAAAAATCAAATAAAACCTTAAAAACACTCCGGAAACGGACTATTCTGAGTCTCAAGCCGCTGAGCAAGCTAGCAGAGAAGAACAGACAGCGTGAGGGGGGAATGCTATGAGGAAAGTGAGGCTGCCGGTGCTGCCATTTATAAACTTCCCCACAAAGCAGCAGGAAGTGTTTAAAATGAAATATAGTTTAATGTACATGTTCTACATGAGGATTCAATAAGTACAGAGAGATGTTAACATTTCAAATTTATCTTATTTTTAATCCTTTCACAGCTGGATTTATATATTTATATACACACTAGGTTAAAAGACCCGGCGTCGCCCGGGTTTTGTATTTTGTAATTGGAAATTAACTTATGAAGGATTTTCAATTTTAAATTCTAGGTCCTTATATAGGCATTTATAATTTGAAATAGGAAGAACGACTTATTACACTCAAACTATTCCCTCATAAAACGCTTTATATAGTTTTTTATGGCTCATAGAGGATCTAGAATTTTGCATCCCATCGCTTGTACAGTGCACAGCAAGCCTGGTAGATAAAATAAGAAGAAAGAGAAATTCCTGTAACATAAAATTGTAATATCGAGGCGGGAAATTTCCCACTCTTATGTTACCATAAAGTCGTTTTGGGGATGAAATTAAACAGAAAGCATTATCACTTTCATACTTTTCTCTCCAAAAACCTGCGATATAATATAATAATATACACATTACCATACCTCGTTTTGTTTTCTCTATGTTCAGGGTAGAGAAAGTTATGTGATTCCATTATTTTAGTGGATTTCATTCTGTAATATTTATTTATAACATGAATTATTTTGATAACTTCTCTTATTTGTCAAAAGTGCATTTCAATTGTTTTTTCCAAGCCCATCATATACCATTTGGCAACAATATATTCTGTGATTTGGAATTGATAATTCTATGTAAAAAAGGGATTAAGTATTTTCAAAAACATTTAATTTTTGGCATTTAGAATCAGAATTTTTCAAAATCCTTTCTTAGTGAGCACCTACATTATGAAACGAAGGTACTGTCAAAATTCCAAGTCTCTACCTGTTATAGTTTAGGCTGTACGTTGATTCCTGTCATTCAGTCAATCAGTCAGTCAGTCAGGACAAAGCCTTTTATATATATAGAGATTCAAGTAAAATCATCAATGGACTTTAAGGATGGTATTCATAGTTGCAATAAGTCATACTTATATCCAAGTCGAACTTTAATCTCGTCTTAAGTTGAATTTCTGACACAAACAAGTCGGACTTATGACTAGACTTCGGACTTTTAGGTCGCTAAAAATGCTGTTTTAGGTACCTAAAATAGGCTCTAAAAATTGGAAAATAGGTTCTAAAAATCGTAAAATAGTCTCTTATAAAATCTTTAAGTTGCCAATTTTCTGAAATATCTCAATTGCAATGCAGAATATTATAATTATTGAAGTCACCATTAATCAATAATCATGATTAAACACAGAAATAGGCCTACGGTACACAGAATTATATAGACCTATTACTAGGACCTGTATTACTACCATAACAGTGAAAACCTAATCCCTGCGCCCAGAAGCTACGCATATCATACTAGCATATTCAACCCCTTGTATCCCTCAGTGATTCAGAGAACTATGATTTTTTTTTGTTACTGGATGTGGGAGTCGGGAGAAAAACACTACATTTTCTTGGGAATTCCAAATAATTTTTCTACTGAAGATGAAACATTCCTTACTATTTAACCACGTCATGTATTGCACATTCCGAGCTAAAAATTTAGTACTAACTGAAAATAAATGCTATAATTTATAATAAAAAATGACTTATCTTGAGCTTTAGAAGAAAAACAAGCCAAAAAGGCAATATTAGGCTCTAACGTAAAAATAGGCTGTTTTAGGTCCTATAAAAATATCAGTTTTAGGCATAGTGACTTATGAAACATGCATATACAAGTTTTCGTCCATATATCACTTCAGGATTAAAATAGGTTTTTACCTAAAATCCGAAGTCTACTTATGACGTAGTTACTTTATAAAGTCAGACTTGAAAAAGCCAAGCTTATTGGTATTCATAGTCACTAAAGTATGACTTATTTGTCGAAATAAGTCGTATTTTATCAAGTCAAGGGTCCCCCTGACTTATTTCAGTTTAAGCCAGTAACATGGATAGTAATTTTGAGGAACTGAACGAGGTATTAGAAGAAACTCACACCCCTAAGCGTTATTTGAGAAAGATGATGAATCCTTTCAAATTCTACAGTGACAATGAATTTAAAAAGAGATTTCATTTCAAGCAGACATAATTTTGGAGATATGAATCACCTATCTTTCATCGGCATTTCTCTCTGCTGGCATTTCATATCGGCCCAAAGATTCCTAAGCTGTTTTGAATCTCTCTGAAATAATAATTAATATCAAAATAAATACATAAGCATGCCGGTATTAATTCTGAACGATCTCCAAGCTAATATATATACGCAGAATATTCTCAAGAAACTATTAATCAGTTTACTTACACGCTGCATAATATGACTGGATGAACTGAATTCTTTGTATTTTTATATCACATAGCGAAATACGTACTCAGTTGGCTTTGCTTTACATAAAATCTGAAAAAATCTTAAACACGATTGGGTAATTAAATTATTACGGCAGTGAACGCATGATTTTTCATATTATTGAGTTCGACTTTAATATGTAGAATAAGTAGAGCTTTATGAAGTCAGACTTAATAAAGTACGACTTTAAAGAAGAGTATGAATACGGTACGAAAAACATATATAAGTCGACTTGTCAAATAAGTTCAGCTTTATAAAGTCGGTTCTTAAGTCGCTGACTATGAATACCGACCTAAGTTTGAAATCTATTAACCCTGCAGTGCTCGCGCGGCGTCTCACAGACGCCAGACCAAATTCATTTCACCATATCTAGAATACCTATGAGGCCATTGTGCTGACCTTCTATCTACCTTTCGGTCAACTACTCTTAAATAACATAACCAAGCGGCAACCTTCCAGTTTTCGCCTAGCAAGAGTGGAGTGATGTTATTGTTGCAAAAATGTAGATGGCGTCTGTGAGACGCCGTGCGAGCTTTACTGTTACAAGGTAAGTTACAGGTTTAAAATAAATTTCTTGCAGAAACTAGTGATCATAAACCTACAATACCAATCTTTTCTGATAGAAATTATTTATCATTAGGCTTGGCAATGAGTGAAAAGGAGAAAAAATATAATCTTTCTGATCCAAATGATTGGAAGATAGTACAAAGTTGCTAGAAGAAGAAGAAAGAACTTGATTGCGGTAGTGATCCTAAAGAAGACATTGCGGAGTCTAGAAGTGCGTCTGCGGACACTGAACAAGAAGCAGATGATGATAGTGATTATAGTGAATGTGATAGGCCTAAATATTTCGTAGCGCGGGAAAAAGTTTCTAAATGGAATGAGAAGAGATCAGTAACTAGTAGTAAAAGTTGTTATAGCTACACAGTCTTAGGAGAATAATAATTTAAAATTATTTAAAAATTGTTACATGCCTAACAACATTGTTTTATTGTAAATTAATTAAAGTCATAATGTGCTAATATTGATTTGTGTCCAATATGATTACATAAATACTCATTTTCAATAAATTGACTTAATACACCTATTTTTAACGAAGCAATGTATGCAAAACATGTTCAATAATATTAAATAAACTATGACAACCCTCAATAAACAAAATGAACACTCAAAACGACATAAAACAATAGAAATAACGTAAAATACGAACGGCGTCTGTCAGACGCCGCGCGAGCTTCTATGTCCCGATTTAGTGCGCGAGCACTGCAGGGTTAAGAAAATTTCATTGGAATAAGCTGGGTTTCATAAATGACAAACATAACACGTAGGTCTAGTTGTAAAAAGCAGCTGATGATGATGATGATGAAGTGTTCGGCCTGGAGAACGGTCCTGCCCTGGAGGGAAGGCCCATGACCTGACTGAGGGACACTAGGCCGTATGATACCGCGTAGGGTGGACAGTTCCTTCCGCAGGACACAACACCTAGTCCTGATCCAGGAAGGTAACTTTACATCTCTGGGTCATAAAATATATTTCAAAATATTTAATTAATAAACAACTATATAGGGTTACTGAGTTAAATATGTATACATTCTCATTATTCAGTTATAAAACATTGATGTTATTCGTATTTAAAAACTTAATATTAAATGCGCACTCTTGGGTGACATTTATCAGTAAATTTGGCTTAAGCACTATGAAGACTTTATTTTTTTTTAGCTGAGTCCATTGTAAGTCCATTATGAAACTTGGTATATAGGTAGCCTATTAGTATACAAATAACATATATTTTTTTTTTTTAAATTAAAAGGGGTGTTTTTGAGATTTTCAAAAATATATTTTTTAACTTGTTCCAAAAAAATGTAAGTTGATGAAAGACAGTCATGTTATATATCAGGTTAAAGCCCATTAAAATCTGAAGAGAATAAAACAAGTTTGAGCTCTCTAGGCCTAATACTTTTTAAGTTATCGCAGTTTTACTGTATCGAAATTTTGTAAAAAAAAAATATGATTTTTTACGTTTTTTAATGGCTATTACTCAAAAACTAATAGCCCAAAAAATTTAAAATTTTGTATTTTTCATCTGTTCTATGGGTACAACAAGTGTGCCAAAAATTATCAAAATCTGAAATGGTAAGGTTCAGAGCACTGGTTGATTTCACATGGAATGACCCCTCTGTAAAATCCTCAACCCGGCCGGGAATCGAACCCGGGTCGCCCAGATGGCTGGCAGTCATACTACCAACTCACCCATGGTGGCAGACCAAAAAGCAGCTATGTTAGGTAAATCGTATGCACAGTTCATGGTGTAATAACTATGTGCGCAAGGGATACTGGGTTAATTAAGGACAACTGCAATGATTTTGGGGTCCCCATTCTTTGCATTTGTGTGTTATTTCTACAAAGTAAACTTAAATTCCTGCCCGGAACAGGTGGCAACTCTGGACTAGAAACCCAGGGTAGATTCTCCAGTGTTCCAAGAACTGAGTGAGATACACGAATGAGAGAGTTCTTGGGATCAATGGGCTTGTACGAGTACAAGATTTGTGCACGTCATGAGACTCGAGGACTTTATCCATGACTTGGGTGCCTGATGGAAGTTGGCAGGAACGTTGTAGGGTCACTGGAGCATCCCAGCGGGGAAGTCTCCCTCAGACCAATAATGTGAGGAAAGCAGTGGAACAGCCATTTCATAAAATATGGGAATTTTTCCCTCAAAGAGAGAAGATATAAAATTATTGTAATTGGGCGGTCAAAAATAAGTTTAAAACCTCAAATTCTCTGAATATTAAGGATTTAGGTGTATCTGAAGTGGTTTCATGTATAAAATCTATTTACTTATTTATTGCGTTGAGTTAAGTTACCTACTTTTTTTGCCCATTTTTAGCATGATTTTAACACTCTTTAATAATAAGTAGTCAAGAGTAATCAACTATGTCCATTTTCATTTGAGAAAATATACATCTTAAGGTAGGCTACAATTTGGTATAAGATTAACTTCAAAAAATATGTGTAGTTCATTACTACGTAAAATAACAAACAAGGGAATTTTTGTCCCACCCGTAACAGTGATGGTTTTGTTAAATTATTATTGATGAGTTAAATAAATGTTCTGACAACCTGGAAACAGTTTATAATTTGTAATTAATCCCTCATACCTTCATTAATAACATAATTAAGACCCTAACAGTAATAGCAGAACAGAAAATGAACTTTTGTTTTGCATTGATCATTACAATCAGTGTCCAAATTATGTCTCACCCGTAACAGATTTTGAGAAACAAAAGATTTTCAAAAACAAATTTAAAATATATTTTAAAAAATGCTTTGCATGTAGTGTGGAGGAGAAGGCATTGTAAATTTTACAGAATTGTAAGAACCAATTCTAGTTTATTATTTAAGATCTGTAATAAACCAAAATAGTTCTTATAATTTGCTAGAATGTCCCACCCTAATTATGAAACGGCTGGGAAGTCCGAACGGGGCTGAGAGTGAATATCAGCTTGAACATCCTTATGGGTCCTGAATGCTGTCTGCAGCAGCTAAATGCTCTAACACCATCCCTAGTGGGATGGATCCCTAGACGGGACAGGATGACCAATTTAGGTTGGGGGCACCACCTCCCTGGAAACCCTCCAGGGTAAAAGATAGATTTATGCCGTGCACCAGTCAAGCTCCGCAGTTTTGTTAGGTTACGAGCAATATACTGAATAGCACAAGGTTTATTATGTCTCACATTGAATCTCTTCTCCGATGAAACTCTAAACCCCACCTTCCCAGGTGGGTCCCATTAGAGAGTTGGTGGGAGAAGCCTAGTGCTCGGCATAAAACTATTTTTTCCCACCATCCAGGTTTTCTGGGTGGGCCAGGGGTAGCTCCCACTTATTATTATTAATAATAATTAAAGCTTAATATGTAAGAAAAACATAACCTTTAAATATATGGAAAACATGCATAGCCTACCGGAAACACATTCATAAAATGTATAGAATATTAGGCGAAAAACAAATACAAGGTGCACTTTAAGCTACGCCCACTCGATATTCACATTTTATTTCTCAGCGCAGCATGGTGACAAACTATCCTTGTATATTGTCGCAGACACTCCCGACCGTAGCCTTGTACCCACATGTTTGCCTTGTAGGCCTACCCAACGGTTTGTCAGCCTGTTTATCGTCGAAGAATTCGCTAGATTGTGGTATAAAAGAAAGTGCTTCACTGAGGGTGGGATATGTCTCATGCGACGATGCACCTTATATTTGGTCTTTTACCCCACTAAACCCCACCTTCCCAGGCGGGTCCCATTAGAGAGTTGGTGGCAAAAGCCTAGTGCTCGGCATAATTTTTTTTCCCCTACCATCCAGGTTTTATGGGTGAGCCAGGGGTACCTCCCGCTTATTATTATTAATAACTAGCTGAAAAGGCCCGGCGTCGCCCGGGCTTTGTATTTTTTAATTTGAAATTAACTTATGAAGGACTTTATGTATGTAGAACTTGAAATGAAGAAAAAGATTTATCACACTCAAACTATTGCATCAGAAAACGCTGGATATAGCATTTTATGGCTCATAGAGGATGTGGAATGCTGCATTCCGTTGCTTCTACACATCATGCTTGGGAGGGGTTGAAATAAGAAGAAACACAAATTACATAAGATTGTACTGACTTGACGGAAAATTTTATTTCTCATTCTCATGTTACTATACAATCGTTTCGGAGCTGAAATAAAAGAGAAATGCAGTATCACTTTCATACTTTCCTCCCCTAGAACCCGGGACATAATATACTGCGAGCATAGGACTCAAAATGTTCCATCCCATGCTTAGGGCCTATGATAAACATCCCTATTTCTCAACTAATACAAAGCCTACAGGTATGGATAACTTATCAGCGGAAAGGATTATTTATAGACTTTTGATATAGCATACTCACACACTTAAGTTGTCCCTCTTATTCTACATCAAAATGTGAAGTGAGTAAATATTTCTTATGTCGAGGGTAGAGAAAGTTATGTGACTACATCACACTGTGCTTTATTTTCGTGGATTTCATTTTCAGTCATTATTTTCGCCAATATATTACATCGATGGAATCATAATTCGTTAAAGCATTAGGCTATATACTTGCCAAGGCCCTATGTAATCATAGTAAACAATTTACTGTTGCCATGTGAACTAAACAGCAATTCATTTTTTCAGTATAAAATTCTCAGAAATTATATAATTTTCAAGGGAAGGAGTATTTTGTTTGAATTTTAATGTCGACAGCTATACTTCCCGGGCTTAACTGGGTATGTGTGCAAAATGTCGTGTAAATTGGTAAAGAAATGTAGATTTGTATAAGGAACAAACATACATACATACATACATACATACACACTTTCGATTTTATATATTAGATATTTAAAGCGTATTATGTAAGAAAAACATAACCTTCTAGTACATCGAAAACGTGCATAGCATACCGGTAACACATTCATAAAATATATAGAATAATTTTATGTATTAGTAGCATAAATAAAATGCTTTACACTTACCTCATATACACAATATCACAGTTTACGCTGTAAACACTTGTTAATACTTCACAGATATCACTTTGTCAATTTCACAAGTGACACATGCCGCCCACTAGGGTTGAGTATCGATGATCGATGTTTCAGTGTCGATAACATCGATGGAAAAAAAGCGGATATTTTTGCTATATCGATGTTTCTCCCCCGATAGCCATGTTTTCACCTTGGTTCTAAGATGTAATAGCAGAATAATTTTCCGAAACATAGATTGTTTATATCGTTAGTTTTATGCAAATATTTAATTATGAATTTTGCCTAATTTTATGAAACCATTAAATTTTAAATATGCATCGATAGTTCCCGTCAAAATACATAGATGATTTTTAGGTCGGTATTATCGTCACATCGATTACCTCCGATTTTAACTATCGATACTCATCCCCCCCCCCAGATGAGAAAATATGATTATCGCCCCTAGTTGAAATTAAAGCAACAATACAAAGCAGATGTACATAATAATTGTATGGTCTTCTCTGGTTCAGTTTTCCTTTTCCCCAGGGCCTTTTTACACTGGGACACTTGTGACGGTCACTGCTTTTTGCAGTGAACGCACCTGGGTCACTTGTGACAGTCACCGCTAATACTGCCAATAGTAGCTACATGATAAAACAATTCGTAATCGCTTTTGACATCCCAAATGGCAGGTCGACATTCCACTTCATTTATTAAATTTTCAGTATTTAATCAAATATAAACTCATGGCTGGATAACTAGTTTCGCTGAGCTCAATTATACAACTGAATTATGTATATACAACTTGCATTGTTCTCAATCATAATAAAAGTGACCGTGCAATGACAAGTCACAAGTGACCCAGTGTGAATGCTCCCATTTAAACCAATGCTTCTTCGCCAGTGGCCGTCACAAGTGACCAAGTGTGAAGCCAATCAAACATTTCCTTTGCAGTCTGCCAGATTACTGGTATACTATTGTTTGAGGGAGAGCAGTAGATTGCGCTCTCCAAGCAGATGGCAGACTCTGTTGCGAAGTAAATCAAGAACATTACTAATATGATACAAAATTTTAGCATTTGTTTACCTCTCGTTTCCAGCTGACATAATGTAAATACATGTCAACACACATTTACTGATGAGTGTTCCTTCTTGCATTAAAGAAATAATACTTCAAAGATCTCACCACTGGGGACGAGGATAGCAAGGTAACCTGCTGAATCTGAAAGATAGGCAAACACACCAGAGTGTGCCTCTGTACTGGAGAATCTCCAAGTATCACATATGGTCAGTCTGAGAATGAATACAATACAACTATACATCATGGAATCCCAACCAAGACTGGCATCTTGCATTTTTCACAACCCTTTAACATCCACCGTTCGCGTTTTGGGAACCTGTTCATTGTTTTTACTTCCTCTACCCATACCATAAGTATTAGATAGAGGAATTTCTCTTTTTGACCCCCAAATTCGATGTTGCATTTTTAATATTAAATACGAGTTTTGAGGTTTCTGGAATCCAAAATTGCTATTTTCAGAAACATGACTGTAATTCTGGTTTAGGTAGCTTCTGGGAATGTGACAAGAAGATTGATAATGCCTTTGTTTTTCCATGAAGCCACTGGCCATCTTGTCTCACAATGGGATAAACGTATTAACAGTTATGGCGATTACTTTTGAAATAATAAACAGTTTACTTACTTTATTACTTTTGAAATAATAAACAGTTTACTTACTTTATTCCCATCTGTCTCGTTTTCATTTGACTGACCCTAATACGTTCCAGTGCCAATGATTGGATATTTCATGGATTCAGTCTAATGAATAGTAGTATTTTATGCATATACAAAGCTAAGGAAAGCTGTTTTGTAAAAATTTCTCACTCATCGCTGTTACCAAAAAATACAGTCCCTATAAAATTGTAAGTGCAACTTCATAGGCCATATATGAACACTAAAACAATATGTTGTCATAAGAAATGATTTGCATTTGATAAATTCTTTCTAATATATTACCATAAAATAGGTGCTGAATTGGACATTACTCTGGTACCGGTCAACCGATTTGATCCAATATCAATAGGCTTCTTCCCAAGGACGTTATAAATGCATATAACAAGTTTCATGAACATCCGATAAAGTGTATTTGAGTTAATTAAGTGGAGGGAAAGGAAATAGACATTAAATCCGTGGTCTGCCTTGTCTTCTGCATCAGTTGAGGAATTTGATGTCGTACTGGCATGTTGTCATGGTAGCTCAATGGTAGAGCATCGCTGCGTTAAGCCGAAGATCCGTGATCAAATCCCGGTTATGACATAACATTTTTCAAACTGATTCTTACTTGTATGTATTTGAGTTATCGCCCACAAAGACAGATAGACATTTTCCCGTCCACCACACAATCTCATGAAGTACCATTCTGGCACTTAATAAACCCACAGGTTCTTATTTCGATAGGAAGCTAATTCTACTTAGCATATGCCCTAGGGACTTTGTATGAAAGTAAACTTCTAGTTTGTAGTGGAATCACCTTACTGAATCAGCTACGTAAGGACTGAGATTTTGCTGCATAAAGTAAAAACTTAACGTCTACCGGTTTTAAAAATATATTATTTATTAAATCTGAACTAAAGCATATATATGCTTACACAATATCTCTAATATAAAATATAATAACATTGCACAATACTCTATTTGTACTCTCTTTTGTTTAGATAGGAACTCTGTTTACAATAACTATATACTGCTATATCTCATGTTTTAAAATGACTCAAACATTTATGTTTATGTTAAAATTTCCTTTTAGATGAAAATGCTAACTTCTGAGTCACATGACACAGTTAGTACTGGTGTTTACAATGCATCTTTTTGCACCAGATACTATCAAGTGACACTGTAACCTAAAAAATCTACAATGAAATTTAAATCAACACAACTGACTTTAAAGACTGGGTGAATTCAAGCCACACCACTAGTACTGGTGTCTTCTTCAGATACAACTGTGGCAGATTCCACATTTCTGGCAGGGGAGGCAAGAGGGGAATGCTGCCGTAACATCTCCACGTTATTGAAGATGAACTGTGCCCCACCGCCGGCAGTGGGGACTACGTCTGCCTGTGAACATATCAGCACAAACAATCAGTAGAGAAGCTTAGAGGCAAGGGACCAGGAGGAATCAGAAAGGAAGTAGTAAGGGAGCCCAAGAGGGGATTTTGGGATTTATTCGAGTGCGTCAGATTAAGGTAAGGTGGGTTAATTATATGCTGAAAAGTGTGCATTTCAAAATTATTACGATTGAGCATGACATAAGGGATGGAAGGGTCACAATGTAGCCCCCCCCCCAAAAAAAAAAATCGCGGTCGAATTGTTTTTATTTTGAAGGAAATAATGGAAGAACAACGGAAAAAAATATAACCTGTCGATTTCAACAAGCTGAAGTAGCTATAATTGTCAATAAAGTTTAGTGCGTGCAGCTGGAATAAAGCTTGTAGAAATCGGCAGATTATATTTTTTCCGTTATTCTTCCATTATTTCCTTCATAATAAAAAACATTTCGACTGCGCTTGAGAATGTCAAGGTGACTTTTTAAAAAAAATTCAAATTGATTTAATTTACATTTTATTATCTTTGTTCAAACTAAACTGCACCCTAACATGAGTATCTGCTCTTTCCTTTGTTTTTTATTTATGTAAATTAATTAAATAAATAAACAAATTCAGGAAAAGCCTCACTGTATAAGGTTTGTACAGTGCAGCAGATCTGCAGGACATACCTGCCCCTGAATAGTACTCGCACCCAATTTTTTTGAAAGGAAATTTGGAAAAAAAAACTATTATTTGCCAGTTTTATTCTTAACTAATTAAACAGTTATAATTAGCATTACATATATCATAAAAGAATTAAATATGATAGGCTAAAAAGTATTTATAAAAATAACAAGCACGGTAACAGCCGGCCGAAATACCGCAGTCTTAAAACGTGGAGCTTAACATTCAACAACAACAACAACATCACTCTCCAGCTGTGCAGCGGGAATCACATGGGATGATGTGCATTTGACTCAAGGTCAAAGTCGTGCAAAAATTCACCAAACTTTTGCCAAATTAGTGGTTCTACTTGTACTGCACTGTTTGCTTGGCATCTCTATGCGTATAAAGCTTTGTTTCATCCTGTCATGGTGGACCATGCACATAAGAAAGCATTTTGTCTCATTTTCCTTTCATTACAGCTTCGCTACTGTTATACTATAATGTGATGCTATTACAAAGCATCGTGCTATAATGAGCTAATGAGCCGATATGGTACAAAATGTTGAAATTCAGATGAGAGGAGTCCAGTATTCAAACAAAACCCCTACCCCAGTTTTTCGTTCCCAATTTTTTCTAAAAGATGCGGGTAGTATTTGAGTATACAGTAAAACCCCCTTTTTACACTTTTCAAGGGACTGATGCAAAAAAGTGCAAATGGCACAAAAGTGTAAATTGCAGGAAGTGTAAAAGCTGTAATGCTATATATTGCAAAATTTAATACATGAAAATAAAAAGAAGATACCTATGTACACTTACATTACCAGATTAAAATATGGTGCAAAAAGAGTTTCACAAACTATTTGGCATATATGCGTTGTTTTGTAATATTAAGGTAGGGATGGATCGATACCAGATTTTCTCGATACTAGATACCGATACATGATTTTTTCCTCGATACTCGATACCATCAACATTTCCACTTTCAACAAATAAATAGATTAAAAATTAAAAGTCGAGTAAACTGTGTAATAACAGCAAAATTAATTAAGTGTGCATATTTAATGAGGGAAAATTTAATATCATCAGTGGCCTATAATTATTTTTAAACTCTACATTAAAACTGAACGTTTGACAGGAAAAGAAACAATTAAGAAATTTATTTATGACTGGACAAAAGTCACAGAGTGGTTTTCTCCATTTCGAGGAGAAATAGATGTATTTACTATATTTAGTAGACTATTCGGGTATATACGAGTATGCAAATTTTTTCCTGTTTCCTTGCAGAGTGTGGGAATATTACAGTTACGTAGAGTTTAGTATTACTTTATATTTAAAATACTGTAAATTCATTATAATGATCAGTAATCAAGTTTTATCCTTCAAAAATGTGTAAAAAAAGGGGGTGCATCTTATAGGCCAGTGCGTCTTATAGGCCAGCAAATACGGTAAATGGCAGGAAAATGTAAAAAGCAGGAATGTAAAAAGGGGGTTTTACTGTATACTCACAACTTTATACTACACAACAATAAGACCGGTAGTAACTTACGCTAGTAAAAACATAGGTTCTTAAAAGCTCTATCAAACAAAGACTATTAATATTTGAAAGGTCAATACTGAGGAAAATCTTTGGACCAACGAGGGAAAGAGATGGTAATTGGAGAATCAAAAATAACAGTGAATTAAATAAGCTTATAAATAATAGGAATATAATAAATCATATAAGAGCATTAAGATTAGGGTGGTTTGGTCATATAGCTAGAATGCAGGAGCATAGATTGGTTAAAAGAATATACAAGTGGAAACCGCCAATAGAAGATTGGGCAGACCAAAAACTAGATGGGAGGACGATGTAATAAGTGACTTTAAAATGATGAAGGTGAACAACTGGAGTAGGATAATTGAAAACCTAAAAGAATGGAAGAAGGTGGTTGAGAAGGCCAAAACTTTCAATGGAGAGTTGTAGTGCTTGATTAAGAAGAAGGTACTCACAACTTGTCTGGATGAAGAAAGCTGTCCACATACATTTATATACTTTTGGATATGTACCTTATAGAGGACGGTTTCCACATCTCCAGCACCACCAGCCTCTTGAGTGAGGAGACAATACTTCGAAGCCTTGGTGCTCGTCACATTGTCTGCATCAGGCAGCTGTGTGATCTTCTTGCTGTTCTTCAGCTGAGGTTGCATGACTGTGCCGAGCTCAGCCTGTATCAGACCACTGCGATGCTCCAGCCACACATCACGCTGGGTGCCGCTGGTGGCAGGACACCTAGAGCTCGAAACCTGTCAAGCACAACACAACACAAGCTCAACAACTATAAGTTTTAGTGACACCTTTATTATTTATTTATTTATTGTGCTAAGAATATTACAGGCCATTGCCCAATTGCAATATTCTCGCTTATATTAATACACCAGATTCTAATCTCTTCTCTATATATATAAAAGGCTTTGTCCTGACTGACTGACTGGAATCAACGCAGAGCCTAAACTATAACAGGTAGAGACTTGGAATTTTGACAGTAACTTCGTTTCATAATGTAGGTGCTCACTAAGAAAGGATTTTGAAAAATTCTGATTCTAAATGCCAAAAATCAAATGTTTTTGAGAATACTTAATCCCTTTTTACACAGAATTATCGAAACAAAATCACAGAACAAATTGTTTTCAGTTTTATCAGATGGGTTTGGATTAAATGAAATGGAAGTTTGACAAATTAGAGAAGGTATCAATACACGGCCTCCTTTATTGTACGCCTCCTTTAGGAGGCCGTGATCAATATAATTCATGTTATCTATATTAATAAAAGGAACTGTCTGTCTGTCCGCGGTGCCCAGCGAAATGTACTGAACGCAGAGATCTGAAATTTTAAACATAGGTGGGCTGAAGGGTCGGAAAATGCACCTCAAACCGGAATTTTAATTTTAGGTTTCGTTCGTGAGTTATGAGTGAAAAACAGGCAAAAAAGTGCATTTTGTTGCGTTTTCGAAACATCAGTTTTCAGTTATACATTTCAATGTCAAATCAATTACAGTAATTGGCTTTAGCTATTTTTGTCATACCTTGAAAATAAAATTTTCGCGATCGCTTGAATGTTGTAAGCCCTAAATATGGTCAAACACTGTTTTATTTGGACGAAACTCACTATACAGAGGTTTTCTGGGCCAAGGAACTCGAATCTGAGGTCGCTTTTACCAGTCAATGCTATCTAATCGTGGTATGTTTTCCACGCGATTTAGGTGTTAATAAATATAATGATTCAACTAATATGCTCTTAATTTTTAATTCTTGAAATAATTATCGCGGGCGAAGCCGCGGGCACATGCTAGTATTAAATATTTAAAGTGATATTCAAAATAATTAAACTAATACTATAACTAAAAAACACAGAAGAGAAAAGCAAAAACACAAACAATATGACAATTACACAAGGGAACACAATATGAAAAAACATAAATAATAATATAATAGTTTTAGAGGAAATAAATATATATATCAGAAAGATTCAAATAAAGAAAATGACATGGGGCATATTTTAATAATTATTTTTAAATTTTCAATTTTTTTTTTTAAAACATATATTTTTAAACCGCTTATAGTTAGAAATAAAAATATCTATATTGTCCATTAACAAATTTTTCATATAATAATTTCCTTGTAGCATCACACAGATTAAATGAATAAATATTTGCTCCTCTACTTTTCCTCTTTCTGCTATGCAATCCCTGTCCTCCTTTACCCTACCCACCTATTCCTATCCTATAAATTATCAACCTAAGGAGATTCAAACATGGGACCACTAGCATGACAGCCAGTCGTCTTATCCACTACATCATTGAGTGATCATTGCGGTGTAAAGCGAGAATTCATCTATTTAAGTTTAGAGAGCTGCACGATATAGCAGAGACTGATAATTTTGTATTAATTGCAATTGTGAAATGTATTTTTGGTTCAAGGGAAGTTTTAATTGGTACAAAGGTCGTTTTGGTTTTATTAATCGAATTGTCTTGAGGGTGGCGTACCGTTGAAATCTAGTATTCTTGTTCCCAAGTCAACCTCTACTGTCATGTGGTGCGTCCTGAGTAACGCTAAAGAGGCTCTGGTGATGATTTGGTACAAGGGTTATTTTCGTATTGTAGTAATTAGTGCAAATACTTTGGCACGGCACGAAAAGGCTCGTGGCTAGGGGAGCGGGGTAAGAAGGCTGTCGCCATAGCAATACAACGGCTAGAGTGAGCTGAGCTTAAGGGACAACCTGTTCTTGCTGAGACTTTACATACCATGATCAATACAGGCGTTTCTATTTCTCAATGTTTTACAATGTACTTACTTTGTGAACCTGCTGTGGAGCCAGCGTCTGCTGTGGAGCCAGTGTCTGCTGTGGAGGCAGCATCTGCTGTGGAGGCAGCGTCTGCTGTGGAGCTGGCATCTGCTGTGTGTCAGACTGGCAATGGAGAGCTGCTGCTCCCTGCTCGTATGACACTTCAGCATGGCCTGTGTCAGAGGAAGAGTCAGACGTGGAGGACACAGGTTCGTCCATGATGACGCGCTTCACTTTGTCTAGAGGCTTGGTGATCTTGAGTTCACGCTCCCGTAGCTTTGATTCCTGATCTAGGAGAGCACTGCGCTGGTACTCTGCGCTCTTGTTCATCTCCGTCACCAGTTTGCTTGCCATCTTCTCCTTCAGCTGGCGAGTCTCCATCTCTGCCTTCCTCCGCTTCATCCTCACTTCCTCCAACTGCAAGGAATCACTTAACCCCTTAGTATGACTATTCTTTCACTAAAGATGGTCCAAAATTTTCAATTTTTTCCATTAATGAACTTTGAAGTGAATATAGTTTACTGACAAGAATAATAGTTGTACAGTTAATGGGATAATCAGGGGGCCTTAAAAAAGTCTACATCAAAATCTTGAGTATACTCATTTTGCAATAATTTTAAGTAAATATATATACTGTATATATATATATATATATATAAGGGTTAAATATTTATTAAGGCAGAACTTAAATGTAGACTCAAATCAGGAAATGCCTACTTTTATGCACTTCAGAAACTCTTATCTTCTCATCTTCTGTCCAGAAATCTAAAAATAAAAATTTATAAGACAATTATCCTACTGGTTGTGTTATATGGACGTGAGACATGGTCGCTTACTCTTCGGAAAATATATGGGCCTGAGTTTGTTGACAATGGGATAAAGACAGAATCCCGAAACATGTCCAGGTCAGTGTTAAAATCTAGTGAAGTATAGTGTATAAAGCTCCACTCATGTGTTCTCAATGATTAATATTTACATATGTTCTTGTATGTATGAATAAATAACCTTCAATTAATTCTGTTGGCTACTGTTATCAATCGGTTAATATTATCAGATTAGCTGCATCCCTAAGTGATCACAATAAGCGGCATGTACTGTACCAAAAACTCTACTGAAATAAACTGTTGAAAGAAACACTATAAACAGGAGTTTTAAGGGGTCTCAAGTTTTTCAGGGTTAACGCATACTTACCTCCTGTTGCAAGGCTGCCTCTTCGGAGGTGATATTACTCAGCTTGTTGTTCAACTCTTTTGTCTCTTTCCCCTTCTTCTTGAGATTTGATTCTAACACACTGTTCTGAAAACATACATAATCAATCCAGTTAATGAACATGTAAAAAGATTATTATGTTGCTATCTGGGTTGGGCCGTGTCGTGTTTTTAGTACCTAACGTTTCGGACATCGTGTCATGACCTCCTTCGGAGAATGATTCACACTAAAACAAAGTGCCTGTAATGAAGAATCAAGTCACAGTTGTCATGACGTCAGTGGGTGCATTCTTTAAAGTTTTGATAGTTTCCTGCCAGATGTTACTGATCTTTATCCATCTTCCTTGTTTATGTTATGAGGATGCTTAATGATTTCTATGGCTTCTATAACAAGTCTAGGGAATCTTCGGTTTTCATGTTTTAGTAGAGTTATGTCTTCAAAAAGTACTTTGTAGCCCATTTCGTCAGAATGAGATGCTATGAGCAGAGTAGTCAGTGTTGTTTTGTTTCTGATGTCTGTTAAGAAGAAGGGTGATTCGCCTTTTATTCCTAAAAAAATAATTTCTTCTCGAAGGGGCCAAAAGTGTTTTAAAACTTGAAGACAAGAAAGCTAGCAAACTTCATAGTGACATAAGCCTTCAAATTCACTACCTACCAGTATATCACTAATCAAAGTAAAAAATGGTGTTGATTTAGTCCCCTGGAACGAATAAAATTCACTATTTTCTTTACAAATTTCAAAATATGGTCCTTTTTTTTTTTTTGAGCATACTGCTTCCTGGTGAACAATGCATTGCACAGACACTGCACTATATAGGGTTACCAGTTTTTTATGAGATACAGTAAAACCACGATAATACACGCCCGTTTGTTACGCTAACCCGCATTATACGCTCTTTTCTTCCAGTGCCTTGAAATCAATATAAAAAACTATATAAAATCCACCTCTTAATACGCTCTTCGTCCCATTTAATACACTCTTTCGTCTGCTGAAAATTCTAAAAATTGTGCTTTTCAAGATACTGAGAAAATATTTTCCAGACCTCTACATTTACCGTTAGCATCTGCACGTACCATAGAATGGAACGCAACTCTTGAGTTCCTGAAAGACTATTCATAGCATGGATTCAGTCCTCCACGATAATCTTTGCTGCCAGTTTTAAATTGCATTGTGACTTGATCTTCTGTAGAAGTGCGAAGTGATTTGTTAGTGCCAACGTGAGTAAAGGAGTGAAATGGAAAACTTTGTTGATATCGTAGAAATTAGAAATTCTCCGTAACATGATGAAAACACCAGTGTGAATCAGAAATAGTTGGCGAAATCATTACGAATCCCTTCTTCGATGCTTAGAACAATAGAGAAAAACCGTGAAGCAGTTTACGAATTGTACTACAGTACTGTAGTGTATTTGTTCTTACATTTCTCTAAAAGGAAAGAATATAAAATACCCCTCGGCATAATTACGGTATTTAACCCTTAATTTGATTCAACAAATGTTTATTTTGATTCATATTTTGATGTTAAAATATTTTAAGTATAAAAATGACCCAACCTCGCTAATACGCGGTCCTGTGTAATACGCTATTTTTACGCGGCCCCTTGAAGAGCGTCTTGCCGAGGTTTCACTGTACTTGTTTTCTGTAGTGATAGAAAACCAGGTTTTAGCAAATTTTATTTCACATTACATATTTTAGCATACATAATTTATAAATTTTACCTAAAACTTTAGGGGTCCACTTTATAATAATAATAATAATAATAATAATAATTTATTTGCTGTCAATTGACGTGATACAAGTTTCTGACATTGTCAAGCTTACAGACTAAGAGCTAATTTCTACAACCTAGGTCTAAGGATAAAAGATTGATCAAAATGTAATAATGTATAGGCCTATGTGCTAATCAGTTATTACAATTCGTCTAAAGAATATAAACATTTTTCTATTAAGTATTTCTTCAGAAGTGTTTTGAAATTTTTCTTGTCAGCATTCTTAATTTCTACAGGTAGCTTGTTGTATAATATAGTTCCAATTACACTTACGCCCTTAAATATAATTTGCTTTTTGCATGTATATCTATGATAATCTAAGCTACTTCTTGTGCTATAATTATGAATTTCACTATTTTTTGTTAGATTTCTGTTTTGTATATACAGTACTGCTCTATAAACATACAATGAGTACACTGTTAGCATGTTTTGTTTCTTGAACGCAGTTCTACAAGATTCCTTACATTTTAAATCACTAATAATTCTAACACATTTCTTCTGTAATACCATTAGCTTATTCATATGCACCTTTGCAGCACATCCCCAAACCTCAATCCCATAAAGGAGATGTGGGTAGATCACCCCATAGTAGATTGTTTTCAATTCTTCCTTTGGTAATAAATTTTTAAAAAATCTCAAAATGTAAATGGACTTGCTAATTTTGGCAGATGTCTCATCTATATGCTGTGCCCATGTTAGTCTGCTATCTACCCATATCCCTAAGAACTTGTGCGTGTCTACCTTCTCACAATTTTTATTTTCAATCACAAGTCTATCTTCATGATTTTCTTCATTTGAGTAGTGGTACAACATTAATTTTGTTTTATCCATATTACACATAAGATTATTAGACCTAAAATATTCTAATATTTTATTGGTACCTAGGATCATTGTTTCCCTTAGGGTTAGTTTATTTTCCTCCCAGAAATTTACTGTAGTGTCATCCGCATATGATGTTATATATGACTTATCTGGCTGATTAATATCATTTACATATATCAGAAACAACAATGGACCCAGTACTGACCCCTGGGGTACCCCATATCTAACAATTCCATGTAATGACCTAACTTTTAACAAAGTGTTATTCTCTTTATTGTAAATTTCAGTTATCTGTTTTCTTCCCACAAGATAAGATTTACAGATTTCTTGAGCTAATCCCCTTATCCCATGATCTTCTAGTTTACCAAGTAGTAGTTCATGCTTGACACTGTCAAAAGCCTTTGAGAGGTCAAAAAATAATGTACCCACTTTTTTATTCTGTTCAAGTAAGCTAACAACCTGATGAATGAAATCACTAACTGCAGTTTTGGTTGAAAAACCCTTCCTAAATCCATGTTGAAATGTATTAAGCACATTCTCTTTATTGAGAAAATCTAACAATCTGACTAGTAGTAGGGCTACTCTTTCATATATCTTTCCAATCTCTGATGTTAAGGTTACTGGCCTATAATTATTTATATAAAGTTTATCACCTTTCTTGTATATAGGTCTTACAATACTAATCTTTAGGCAATCTGGAAATATACCCTTCTGTATTGAATAATTTATAAGATGTTCTAATGGTTTAGCAATCTCATTCTTACAGTATTTAAGTAGTTTTGGTCTAATTTCATCCCATCCTGAGGTTACTTTGCATGGCAGTAGATTTATTATTTTTATAATTTCATCTATGTCGGTGGGTTTTATGTATATTGTTGATTTAACAGTTATGCTATTTACTTCCCTCCTATTTCCCTTTATTGGCTGTACTACATTCAAATAGAATTGGTTTATATGCTCACAAATTTTTCCTGGATCCTTCTCAATTTCTCCATTTATTTTTAGTTGTAAGTTTTCCATACCAACTTTATTTCCCTTCCTTTGGTTCACAATTTCCCACAGTGTCTTAGAAGTATTACTTGAATTTTGTATTTTTTGCTTATAATATTCCTGCCTATTTACATTCAGTTGATCTAGATACTCCTGTCTATATCGTTTATATTTTAACCTGAATATTTCCAGGGAAGTTGATTTATACAGTAAATAGCAGTCTTTAGCTTTTTCCCTTAGCTCAGTGATATATTTAGGAATTCTGAGTTTAGTATTTCCAACTTTTTCTTTCTTTGTTATTTTTGGGCAAGCCTCATCATAATATGTTTTAAACAATTTATAAAATATGTCCCATTTTTCATCAATGTTGTCAGAATTATAAACATCCTCCCAATTTTCTTGTTTTAACATGTTGGCTAGTGCTCTCATATTGTCTTCATTTAGTTTCCTAAATGTTTTAGTAGTACTCTGATTTGATTCCTTACAAGTGTTACTTATTTCAAGATATTGTGCTGTATGATCTGAAATACATGTATCAATTATACCTGCATCCATTATGTTACCTTTCATATTAGTAGCTATGTGATCAATAATGGTTGCAGTATGCAAAGTAACTCTTGTAGGTTCATAAATAGTGTCAATTATATCAAAACTGTCCATAACATTTTTTAACCTATTGTACATGCTAGTGTCTGCTAAATTAACATTTAGATCTCCTGCAAGAATAATATTTACATTTCTTTTTACATAATCATTTAGTAAGGTATCTAAATATTTAAGAAAATCATTAATAGATGATGCTGGTGCTCTATATAGACCAAATATCAGTATTGAACCCTCATGTGTTTCAACTTTGATTCCTGTGACTTCAAAAACTTTTTCCTCACAATATTTGTCTAATTTTAGTGGCCTAACTTCAATACTATTTCTTGCTAATATCATAACACCTCCACTCTTATATACTGTTCTGCAATAAGAGCCTGCTATCGTATAGTTCACAATATTAAACAGGTTTACTTGATCCTTTTTTAAACCATGCTCAGTAATAACAGCTATCTGTGGACATTGTTCATTTACCAATTGTTCAAGGGCTTCCCTTTTGTTACTGATATACTGGACATTTATATGCAACACTCTAAACACTGTATTTAGATCTTTATATTTACTCATCTTTACCCTAGCATCTTCATAACTTAGGCCTACCTCTAAAGATTTCAGTTCAGTCCTCAACTCTTCCACTTCCACCTTTTCTGTTACCGGTACCTTAGGAATGTTTGCACCGCTCTCTACCACAGCTAGTTTTTTTTATCAAGATGTTCAATTACCCTATTCAGCAGTCTTCCAAATTTCCCTGTCCCCCTTCTGTTTAAATGTACACCATCTCTTCCAAGGTCATTCTCACCTATCCATGAGTTGCCATCCAGAAATATGTTAACTGAGTGGGTCGCATAATAATAACAATAATGATAATAATAATAATCATAATGATAATTGAATTGTGTTATGAATAAGGAAGAAAAATATCCGATACCTTGGTCCTGAGCAATTTGTAAGTCTCCAACAGCCTTGCACCTTCCTGCTTTATGAGTCCATTATTCCTCTCCATTTCCTCCAACTGTGCACGGAAGTCATTCTCTGCACAACAATATGAGCATTAGTTACCTTTAGGCTCTTATTATAATCAATATAATAATAATAATAAAATCAGGTAAACTGATGTAACAAAGTGCCAGTATGTTTTTGTTTAATCAGTTATGATTGCAATTATGATATGCAGAATACAAAAAAAAAGTCAAATTGGCCGGTTTCGGGATTTGAACCATGGAACTCCAGAATGTGAGGCCAAGATGTTGCCATCTCAGCCACCTGGGTCAGTTTAGCGGTCTAGTTGGATAAGCGCATGTAAAGCAATAGTGTTCTTTGTCATAGCTAACTGTATTTTATAAGATCACAGTAAAACAATTGACTATGTTGTCATGATAACTGATTTGCATTTCATAAATTCTTTCGAATATGTATATTGCCATAAAATATGCACTAAATTGAGCATTACTCCGAAACAGGTCACCCGATTTTATCCAATATCAATAGACGTCTTCCCATGGACATTATAAATGTGTATACCAAGTTTCATAAAAATCCAGTAAAGAGTATTTGAGTTACCGCGTCTTTAAAATAGACACTAAATTGGGTTTTACTCCGGTACCGGTCTACCGATTTTGTCCAATATCAGTAGAAGTCTTCCCATGTACATTATAAACGGGTATACAGAGTTTCAGGAAAATCCAATAAAACATATTTGAGTTATCGTGACTTCTTATATATTAACATAAAAGGCACTAAATTGGACATTATTCCGGTACTGGCCAACCGATTTAGTCAATATCAATAGACGTCTTCCCATAGACATTATAAATGCGTATACGAAGTTTCATAAAAATCCGATAAAGTGTATTTGAGTTTTTGCGCTTTAAAATAAACACTAAATTGGGTTTTACTCCGGTACTGGTCAACAGATTAGGTTCAAATTCATTAGGGTACTTTTCATAAATGTATATACCAAGTTTCATGGAAATCCGATACAGCGTATTTCTAATAGAAAGGCGCCATAATCTATTAAAATAGGCACTAAATTGGGCATTACTCTGGTACCGGTGAACTGATTTGGTTCAATATCAATAGGGTTCTTCCCATGGACATTATAAATGTGTTTTCCAAGTTTCATGAAAATCCAAAAAAGCGTATTTCAGTTATGGCGCGTACAGACACACGGACGGATGGACGGACAGACATTTTTCGTCCCCACACACAATCTCATAAAGTACCATACTGGCACTTAATAATAATAATAATAATAATAATAATAATAATAATAAAAATAAATAATAATAATAATAATAATATAATGATAATAGTAACAAAAATAACACAGGTCTGCAAAAAAAAATTTTTTTTTAAAGCTGCATGAGATATTTTTACTAAATTATATGTTTTAAAATGCACTGATTCCAAAAATGGCATCCATTTTCCCCTATCACATAAGGTTTTTTGCAAAACTAAAAGATACACAGTATTGGTAAAAAGCACTCATGTATTAAGATTAATCAAACATATTAATTTTTACAACAAATGAAACATCAATTTGTGACATTTACTCACAATTTTATGTTTATTCATCTTTTTTGTGAAACCTTTTCTTCTTCTCTTTGATGCTTCGCCGGACTAGTTTCCGATTTCCATCTTTGGTTTCCCGCTTCAGCATCCAACAGTAGTCCGCAAGCATATTGACATCCCATCTTCCTTAGTACCGTCTCTCGATATCGCAGACATCCTGGTGAAACCGTTCACCCATTTTTTCACCGTAAGCTCCCAAGTTTTCAGGAAAATGGTCTATATGGGAGTGTAAAAAATGAATCTTTAAGTTCATCTTGCATCCTTGAGCTTTGTATGCTGCCATCATACGATGCACAATGGTTTTGTAGTCAGGATCCCTAGTATTTCCCAAAAATCTTAACACTACACCCTTGAACAATTCCCAAGCTTATCTTTCCTTCTCATTCATACTTTCCACAAAGAGGGAGTCAGATAAAAGTTTTCTTATGTCGGGACCAGTGAAAACTCCCTCTTTCAACTTGGCTTCAGACAGCTTCGGGAATTTAGAACACATATCTAAAACAATTCCCATCCTTTTGCAGTGATTGTACAAACTGTTTCATAAGCCCCAATTTAATGTGAA
The DNA here is from genome assembly GCA_964059195.1 of Ectobius pallidus. Taxonomy (NCBI): domain Eukaryota; kingdom Metazoa; phylum Arthropoda; class Insecta; order Blattodea; family Ectobiidae; genus Ectobius; species Ectobius pallidus. The sequence goes on along the minus strand of CAXKWD010000002.1, from coordinate 18,972,162 downwards.
GAGGGGGCAATAAAACCTTTTCTGGTGGAACCAGAGTCGTATTGATGATGTTTTTCTCGCCGGGTTTTAGGGTTTCTCGCAGTGACCAGTCACTTTTGGTCCAATGCTGCTCTCTGGCTCTACTATCCCACAAGCATAGAAAACATGGGTACTTTGTATAACCTGACTGCTGACCCAAAAACATGGTTAGTATTTTGAAGTCCCCACAAACCATCCATTGATGGTCTTAATATTTGATTTTTTCTAGAATAATGGCCAAATCGTTATAATTTTCTTCTATATGCACCGAGTGTCCCATAGGGAGGGATGCAAAAGTATTTCCATTGTGCAGCAAGACTGCTTTAAGACTAGCTTTGGACGAATCAATGAATAGGCACCATTCAGATGAATCATATTCTACATCAAAGCACTTCATGAGCCCTTGTACATCATTACAAAAAACTAGATGTCCCTCTTTGGAGAAAAAACTGAGTCAATTCTTTCTCTCGGTGCCTATACTACGAAAATGAGGTACCAGATGACAGAAGGTTTTTGTTTTTTAGTCTCGAACCTAGCAATTCGGCTGCATCTTTTGAAAGACCTAAATCTCTTACTAGATCATTGAGCTCACTCTGAGAAAATAGTTCAGGCCCCTCGTCGACAGAAAAATCTGAGCTAGATTCGTCCTGGGGAGGTAATGTGTCTTCGTCCTCTGACTCACTCAGGTATTCATCTAAACTGGAAGGTGGCTGTGGGATTGGTATTTCAGAGCTATGGGGCACTGGACGAATAGCTGAGTCAAGATTAGGATAAGATATGTTCTTTCTATTTTTTGTATTAAATCCCTTTACATATACTGAATAGAAATAGCAATCGGTTGTATGATTTTTCTGCTCACGCCATATCATAGGAATTCCAAAACGAAATGAGTTTTTCTTACCCTTAAACCACAAACGAAGATCTTCCTCACATCTTCTACACATTTGTGAGGGGCCCATGGTTTGTCTTGATCCCCAAGTTTTAATTTGAAGTAAGCAAAATACACCTTCTTCACAAAATCATTAATGTTTCTCTGTTGATGTTTCACAGTGTATTCACCACAAATAAAACAAAAGCTATCAGGAGACATAACACAACCTCTTGGAGCCATGATTAGTTTAGTTTAGTTTATTAGCATCCCATTGATCATTTGGTTACAATTTCCATTGTTACATGATATAGGACTTGTCAATAATTGAATCTAGTCTATTCTACAATAATTCTACTGAGTTTACTAACATTTAAGTTGCAAATTTTATCTTATAGCTATATGACTTATCTTATGGCTTAACTTATTTTAGTACTACACAAATTATCTTATCTTATTCCTATACAGATTGTCTTATTGCTAAATAATGATGCTACTCAACTATGTTACGAAATAGAAACAACAGCACTGTTCAGTTTGAAAGCGATGTGTCTACTGACGGCGGCTCTACTTTCATGTGCGATACTGAAATTCCTTGACTTTTGTCGCCCCCCTTCACCACTCACCCCTAACTGTTAACATTATATATTGTATAGTTAAGCTATAGTTGAATAAATTAATGTAAAGATCAATTGTTTATGAGAATTTGTCAGATGAAATACCGGATTTTCAATAAACCATAAACTTTATGAAAAATAAATATAACCACTTCACTTACACAAAAAATGGACGTGATAGAAGTTTTTTGATATTTTTTTAGGTATTAGGAAGTAAAATTCTGTACAAAAATTAAGAGACATCCTATGCAGTTTTTTAGTTGCAGACCTGTGTAATAATAAAATCATCAACAACATAATTAAATTAACTCTGCAGTGAAACAAATAACTGCCCATTTTCATAAGTAATACAGGCCTGAAATTAGGAGAAAATGGATTTCCTATCTTATTAAGTGCCAGTATGGTACTTTATGAGATTGTGTGGGGGACGAAAAAATGTCTGTCAGTCTGTCTGTCTGTCTGTCCGTCCGTGCATCTGTACGCACCATAACTCAAGTACGCTTTTTCGGATTTTCATGAAACTTGGTATAAACATTCATAATGTCGATGGGAAGAACCCTATTGATATTGAACCAAATCGGTTCACCGGTACCGGAGTAATGCCCAATTTAGTGCCTATTTTAATGGATTATGGCGCCTTTCTATGAGAGAAAGGCGCCATCACTCAAATACGCTGTAATGGATTTCCATGAAACTTGGTATACCCATTTATGACGTCCATGAGAAGTGCCCTATTGAATTTGAACCTAATCTGTTGACCGGTACCGGAGTAAAACCCAATTTAGTGTATATTTTAAAGACGTGGTAACTCAAATACGCTTTACCGGATTTTTATGAAACTTGGTATACACATTTACAATGTCCGTGGGAAGACGTCTATTCATAATGGATAAAATCGGTTGATCTGTTTCGGAGTAATGCTCAATTTAGTGCCTATTTTATGGCAATATACGTATTCGAAAGAATTTATTAAAAAAATGAAAATCAGTTATCTTCACAACATAGCCTATTGTTTTACTGTGATCTTATAAGGCCTTGGAAATTAAAATACAGGTAGCTATGACAAAAAACAAGATTGTTTTACATGCGCTTATCCAACTAGACCGTTAAAATGACCCAGGTGGCCGAGATGGTAGACCTTTCTTCTTCCGTAAGCCCTGCTTAATGAATAAATCTGGAGCTTAACTTGGAAATCAATTTAAAAAAAAAACATATTCTGCATATAATAATTGCAGTCATAACTGATTAAACAAAAACATACTGGCACTTTTTACATCAGTTTACCTGATTTTATTTGAAATGAAATTACATTTTACATTCAAAATCTAAATTACAAGGGCGAAAACTTGTTACAGAGTCAACATTTAAAAAACACTTCTTGCTCCATTTACTTTGAGTTGCAGCAGTTTTTTAAATGTTGACTCTGTAACAAGTTTTACAACATGCTCTACTGTATATATTACTTCAATTCATTATTTTTACACTTGAATTACAAGGGCGAATCAAAAAGTAAGTTACACTTCCAAGTTATGGCCATTTATGAAATAACCCACACATAGGCAACACGGCTATGACAACATACAATATATGTTTACTTTTCCACATAGTCCCCAAGAGACTGTAACATTTCTCGGAACGGTCAACCAACCTTTCGATTCCAGATGTGTAGAAATCACCTCTAGTGCTATGTAAAGACACAGACAGCAAATGAAAGAACAGGAATGAGGGAGAAAGGAGAGGAAATAAGAGATTTAAAGAAAGAACTGAAGGGGTTGTGAGAAGGATTGAGAGAGGAACTGCTGCAGCGATTAGTGGGAGGTATGGCAACATCCTCCATACAGTTCAGACTTAGCGCCATGCGATTATCATGTGTTCGGTAAGCTGAAAAAGGATCTCGGTGGAAGACGATTCTGAAATGATGAGGTGAAAGAAGCGGTCTCCAAGGTCAGATATATAGGACAAATATATGCTGAAACTTTAAAACTTTAATGAAAATTTAGACCTGCAGAAATATATGGTCCTTTTAAAAATGTTGCAAACAAACTGTTTTTATGATTCAAAGTTTTAAAATTGGGGAGCACATTAAATTTGAGTACAGGCATGCCTAGAACCCGCTAAGGCAAGCATAGTGGCTCATATCAGCAACTTAGATATTTTAGTAGGTCTGCTTTTTTTCCCCTACCTGTACATACGATACACACTGGGTGTAACTATTCAACATATACGAGGTGTGTCTAAAAAGTTCGGTGAATGGTCTCATAAGTGGGTATTCAAAGTTTGATAGAAGCATGCGTGCCTGTGTAGACACGTCTGGACATGTCTGGACCTGACCTCTGTCGGTACTAGCGCGAATCTTCTAGCGCAGTGCTTATTGCATTCAGTCTAATTGAGTGTTCCGAGTAGTATGCGTCATGGAGCAACGACACAACATTAAGTTCTGCTTTAAATTGGGTAAAACAGCGACAGAAACCAATGAGATGTTGGTGCAGGTGTACGGGCAGGATGCTGTGAGTAGGAAATGTGTTTATGATTGGTTTGTACGCTTTCGCGCTGGTAAGGAATCTGTGGAGGACGAACCACGTTCAGGCCGGCCATCCACAAGCAGGACACCAGAAAACACTGAACGCGTATGAGAGATGCTAACAAAAGATCGGCGATTGACTCTGCGATTAATAGCAGAAGAATTGGGTATTAGCAAAGACACAGTAAGGACCATCGTCCATGAAGAATTGGGCAAACGCAAGATTTGCTCACGATTTGTGCCGCACATGCTAACAGATGAACAAAAAGCAAGACTTTTTAAGATCTGTGGCGATTTCATCGACATGTGTGACAGGGATCCAACCTTTCTAGGTTCCATTGTTACAGGAGACGAGACTTGGTGTTACCAGTACGACCCCGAAACGAAAAGACAATCGATGGAATGGCGGTCACCTTCTTCCCCGCGACAAAAAAAAAGCCGTGCGGTAAAATCCAAAGTTAAGACCATGTTGATCACATTTTTCGACAAAGAAGGAATCATCCATAAGGAATTCGTTCCTGCTGGCCAAACGGTGAATGCCGCATTCTACTTGGAGGTTCTCAAACGTTTGTTACAGCGCATCCGGCGAGTTAGGCCACAGATGTTCCAGACCGGAAATTGGATGTTACTGCACGACAATGCACCATCGCATACCAGCATCATGGTACGACAATTTTTGACTCAGCGTGGCGTGACAGTTTTGCAACATCCACCGTACTCTCCAGATCTGGCGCCTGCTGACTTTTTTTGTTTCCACGTCTTAAGCAGGCCTTAAAGGGATCACGGTTTGTGGACGTCGAGGAGGTTCAGAACCATGTGACGGCTATTCTGAGAACGATTCCACATCAAGACTTCTCCAACAGTTTTAAAGCGTTATACGAACGTTGTCAGAAGTGTGTTGTGGCTAGTGGAGAGTATTTTGAAGGTCAATAAAGGTATTTACAATTAACATTCTGTTTTTATGTTTTTATCATACCATTCACCGAACTTTTTAGACACACCTCGTACATAACACTGGACCTAACAATCTCCAGAAAAGGCAGTATATCTTCAAGGCCTTTATTGAGGGTTGCCAATTATTCAATAATCCCTACAGTTAAGTGTTAGGGGAGAAGTTTTATCTGGGTAATGTACACATTACCAGAAGTACAGTGGTTTTGACATCAACAAACTAAGCTGAAAAGGCAAATTCAATCCATGCCCTGGACAAATTTCGCTTTATAGAATGTTATATAATTTTTACCTTTGCCCTTAATTGTAGTCCTGATAGATATGACTTGTCCTTCTCTCCTGCTGATTGCCTCCATCAATTCAGACAACACATTTGAGTTCTCTGGAGACTCAAGCTCGAGGCACGGCAATGGAGCAATGGAGCTGCAATGAAGACAACACATAGCTTCATCAACACCATTCTCAATCAGCGTACGAGGAAGAATCATGTGAAAACCACAATTAATTTTATTCCACTATTTTTCTGCAGGAAGAATGTTTGCTCGTACATTATTTTTCTACATAGTCCCCTCCCAGTTCAATGCACTTATGCCATCAGATAGGAAGTGCTTCATAGTCACAGATAGCCGAAACAGGCTAAAAGGAGAGTAATATAATTTCTTCAATGTTAAATTCTTTATGTGTGCTGAATACTGATTTTAAATCCATGTAGGCAAATGCCTACATGTTAGCAGTGCATATATTTTGTGTTCACAATTTTGCATGTTTATATTGCTTTATGCCTACTTATATATATGCTAGGAATTATTGTACTGGAATATAAATACTTGATAACGCACTGAATTTGTAAAACCTAATTTTCCAATAATAAAATTGTTCCATCCCACTTAGCTACAAAATGCTACATTTTAATGTTAAATTTGCTATAAAATGCTAAATTTTATTTTTAAAATGCTAAATCTTTACTTATTAGTTGCTGAAAAACTACCATCCCTAACAATAATAAATCTCTTTAAATTGAGACAGTATGAATGATAGTACTGTATGCTTACCAGCTGATCTCAAAGTTAAGGGCTCGGTTGATCTTTGGTCTCTTTGAATTCTGAGCTCTCTCAGTGGTGTACACCTGGAAGAGAATAATTCATGTAAAAATCACTTCTCCTGGGACCACAGGAAACTCATGTTTACCTGAGTAAGAGGAATATCAAATTAAGCAAAATTAATACTGTGTATTTCCAAATGTAAGACACACCTTTTATCGAATTTTTGGCTACTCAAAAATCACATGCGCATATTTGCATGCGCCTTAAATTTGAATAAAAACTGAACAATCTCAAAATTACAAGTAGAGATTTCGTATATACCCAATTTTGATAACATAATATCTTGGAGAACACTCATTACTTCATTAATATTCATTACTTATTACATGACATGTCATATTTTTCCCCTTTGCATTATTTCAGGTTTCCGACTAATATAAACCCGATTCCAAGCATCCTGGTGAAAATGGAACGGCTTTTATTGTGGATATAACTGCATATTTAGGAAATTTTCAACTATTGTAGCATATTTAGTATGAATATGCAAATTTAGGTCATATTTTTGGCATATTTGTGTGCATATTAAAGAAATTTTGAAGTTTCATATCATATTTTGTAAACTTTGCATTATAATGATACTTTTTGAGAATTTACAGATATTTTAAATAATTGGCATTATATTTTAATAAAATGAATTGTAATGAAACTTAAAAATATATACCGGTACACAATGTGTAAGTGGTAAAGTCATATTTTAAGTTTTATTGGTCATATTTTAATGTTTTTTAGGTTATAAATGCATGCATATATCCTATTTTTTAGGTCATAGAAATCTGCCCCCTACTTATTAGTAACCGGTTTTAGATAGGACCTCCCTGTCATTGTCAGCTACGTCCAACTGCTACACTTCCGTCCTGGTGATGCTGTTGTGGTTTCACAAGTTAGGCCTAATTGGGAAACTCTTAATTGCAATTATTGTAGATAGTATAGTATTTGGTATTACAGACTGACATTAGAAAATCCAATCATAAAAAATCTGGTTCTCTCAGATTTCTGCCATGGATTTCAGAGCGCATTTTCAAATTTATCATGTTGGCATGCCACAGCTTTCTGGAGGTGCCATTTATGTTTTGATGGCGCCATAGCTAACAGATGTTGAGTGCTGCTAGCATCTGCTAACAGGCATTCCTGCTCATTCCTTCATTCATTTATTGCTGCTGTGTAGCCTATTATGGATTCAGCAGAGGTGCAAAAAAACGTGAACATCATGCACTGTCGATTGCATAGAAAGTGGAAATATTAAAATAACTAGACAGCAGTGCATCTGTGCGAACTATCTGTGCTTTTTTTTTTTAACTGGACACTGTCAGGTCTCGAGGTTGCTACAAGTTTTTGTGCAAACATCAGGGTAGCTCATGGTTCATGTAATACGCTGCTAAATGGTAATGGAGACATTTTAGTGGGAAAATTACTAATAAAGAGAGAATATTTACCTGCTTCTTGGTGGAACTCTTGCAGTCTGTCCGTTTGGTTGCAGATCTGGGAACAGAGACTGGCATCGACATTTCCTTTACATCAGAAAACTTGGTCACACTCTGGAACAGTACAGACGAGCCTATAACTCAAGTTATATATAACATAGGCTACTATCAATCTACATTTCTTCAAGCTTACTTTTGGAAAAAAGTTATTTTAATTTCAGAGAAAGTAAAATCAGGTAAACTGGTATATAATAAAGTGCCAGATGGAGTTAATAGGCTATTTCGGAATCTATTGAGTTTTAGTTCACATTTTCTTGAGAAGGTTTGATAAGCAAATATGAAGCAATAAGTGGGATAACTAGAATATTAAACAGAACGAACTTAAAACAAATTCATCAAGTCAACAATAAGACTATTCCTTTATTTTTGTCAAACATCTGAAGTCTTAAAAAAATATGCCGTAAAAACAGTTTATTTTGGATAGAAAAATAAAAAATTTGAACTATTTTAGAATCTTCCCATTGGTTATAGGCTAAAAGCTATAAGTCTGCCGAGTTTCAAGTTTCTAGTTCATCTGGAAGTGAGTAAACATCACTGTTAATAAGTGGATGATTAGACTGTCGTAGATGTGAATGACGTCATGGCTATCCAGCCAGTTTTTCCATATTTATGGAGCAGCTAGAAACACCCAAGTCTGCATGCATATGGCTGATGTATGTGACAATACTCCTGCCTAATTTTACGAATTTATCTGTCCTGTAAGTGAGGAAAAAATTATATCATGAGGAAAATATGCAAAATTTACTTAAAATAAAAAATCTAACTCAATCTAAGAAAGTCATAAGACCAAACCTGCCAGAATAAATAAACAGAATAATAATAATAATAATAATAATAATAATAATAATAATAATAATAATAATAATAATGATAATAAACCTGTAGATTTCTCAAAATCTGTTAATGCTGGTGCAATTGGTTTATTGATATGACTTATGTTTAGCTACTATAAGCTTCCTAGAAGGTCTACACAGACCTTAAAATTGCATCTGCCATTTTAGAATATTTCCATTAGTTACAAGCTATTAGCTTTTATTTCAACTTTATTTATTCATGAGATAAATACAAAGAACATATTGTGAGTTGAGGATCTTTTGGTTTACTACTAGTCCAGGTAAATATTGTGTGCATCTCTTTCTACTGTCAATATTGTGACAAAGCCAGAAAAGCCTAGAAGCTGATAGAAGAAGGACTCGGGCCGAAAGCGCTAGAATTAGATAAATCTAGAAAGGGACGGCCCTCTTATTGCTGATTGGAGCCACGCGCCGACGGGTGCGGCCTACTCCCTGGCACGGCGGCGCGGTGAGTGACGGTGCGCGCTCGTGGGAGGGGCCAGAGGTGGAGCCACGCGCTAGGGCTGTGACTTCGCCCCGCGCGGACATTCTAGACAATGCGCGGGCGGAGAGCTTTCGAGAGACCGGGTCTGGAATATTCGTCGGCCCTATATATAGGGCCGCGAGCGAGCGGCGAGTCAGTCAGAGACGGCAACGAGGAGTGATGAGTCAGTCAGTCAAGGAGAGTTCAGTACAGTGAAGAGTCAGTACATCAGAGGAGAGGCAGTCCGTGAAGAGCCGGAGGGTCGACGAGGGAACAGTCAGAGAGGCAGTCCGTGAGTAGCGGCGAGCGTCAGCGTCAGAGGGTGAGCTGGACGGAGAGGACTGATCAGCGCGGCCTCAAGTGAGTGTGTCTTGGGAAGCTGAGGAGCCAGTGACCGGAGGGACCCGAGAGCGGAATAGCTAGTCAACGGGGAACTAGTGACCGGAGGGAAGGGTGAACGGAAGAGCTGGTGAGCTGATCTGGGCTGAGGCAGTGCCGTCCCGGGGAACTCGGCGCGACGGGTGGATCGTGCAGCGGCAGCGAGGACTGTGGAGTTGACCGGCGCGACGTGGGATGATCTGGATTGGACTGGAACAGTGCTGTAATTAGGACTGAGCACAGGGAGAGTGAGCACTGAACAGGACAGTGAACTGGCAAATAGTCTGGAGTTTTCTGGCTGTATCGACAATTGTTGCAGGAAATAAAGAAACCTCCATCCTTCAATTATAAACTCGGTGTTCTCATTTTGAACCCAGACGAGCCCTTGTTACAATATGTAATGGCTCATGATCATTTTTAATTATGCTTAATGATTATGCTACTAAGGGAAATGGTTGAAGGAATCACGGTAAGTCTGGCATTTGCCTTTGTGACTGGGGAAACCATTGAAAAACCCCAGGCCAAATTGGGTGCCTTTGGGGTTTGAACCTGGGGTCTTCCAAATACAAGTCTGAAACATCACAGATTCGGTCATCTCACTCTTATTCATATAAATATTGCAGTACAGCACCACCTCTGTAGTGGGAGCTTTCACTATTCAGTGGCTGAGATGCAGTTCTTTGAAATTCATATTTTTTCTGAAATTGAAGTAACTTTTTCCTAAACTAAATTTACCTTTTCAGGATCTATTTTTTTTATGAAACTTTTCTGAATACAAACTTTTATCCAAATAAGATTCAAACTTTTTCGAAATTGGGTTAAAAAGGTCTATCAAATTAATATCACTTAAATCAATTATGTTCTTGAAGTTGATAAGGTCACGATCCTGGTAACCAGATAAACACCAGTATCATGACGTGCTAAATCAATTTAAACATTATTCAAAGTAAATTACATTAATTAAAAACAATGGTCAGATTACAAATATCACATGTCTGAAATACTATATTAAAAGGTTACAAGTATAAAATATGTTAAAGTTAATAGTAGCTGGGAATGGAAATAAAATCTTAAACTTTAAAATACTAAATGTCTCAGACATAATTCCATGTATTTTGCAAGCAAAATCCACTTTCTGTATTCATTCACCACAGGGAGCTGCAGACAGCTTTTGTTACTAAAAGCAGGGCCCTATTGAACTAAAAATGTATGAAAGAGGTTAATACGCACTGAATAGCTGAGTTCCACGAAAGATTACGGGAAAACTAACTTTGTATAGCTGTAAGCAGAATTGTCTAGCTGTACGGAGAATAGGAGGAAAACCGAGCTCCAAGCAGCTTCACTGCCATAGCGTTAGACGCGTGGAACTCAATAACCAATGAAAAACAATCTGACAACTGAAAATGCTGTAAAATGTAGTAACATAAGTTTTTATTCGTTGTGTATGAGAAGTGGGGAATGATGGCTGGATATAATGATGAAGGCTTTTGTAACGACACTTCCTGGCTAGTCGTCACAGACTACGGGAGTACTTCGATTTTCTGCCGGACCACACGGTTATCGTGGGGTCCTATTTTTCTTATTAATATTTATATAGGGAAGCGAAGGGCTTCTCCTATATACTAATAAGATATCAAGTGATCTGGGATTGATCCCCGTCACTATTTGTATTTTTTTAAGTATTATCTTTGACTACGTAGGAACTTACGGTAAGGCTGCAGTATAGCCTATACCAATTTGTAGAGTCAGTGAACGCAAGTAAGTACCAGTGGTCGACGGATTTTATAGACATTCTCCTGTATTAAGCAGAGGACACGAACGTCATATAAAAACATTCTATATTGAGGCTAGATTATTCTATCCCGCCTGAAATTCACACTTCATCTCCATAATTTTGCAACGAACTTAAGTGATTTTTGAGATAAATAAATAATACTCTTACCAGTCAACTTTGGGGTCATCATTGAATAAGCATAGTATTAAGAACCCTGAAGTAATCAATTTACCCAACCAGCACCTGCAGATAAGAAGAACCCCTGGTGCATTCGCTGAGCAGTCGAGGCCGGCTCCTGTAAATCTTCTAGACAAGGTAGGGGCTGATATAAAAAGTGGTAACCTAACCATAGGGTGACCCGCTTCATAGTGGCGCCGCAACGTCAGGGGCTCGAAAAACGCGAGATATTCAGCTAGTGTTTGCAGAAAATCACCCCAAAAACCCCCCTTTGAACAGTCAAGATAGGGAAGAAAGAATAGGAGCGGGCAGAGAAAGAAGAGGAGAATAGGAACGGGCATAGGAAACGAGAAAGAAGATAGAATTCTTTGTAAAAAAAAAAATTTAGTTGTAAAAGGGTATATATGTGCTTGCTAACTGTAAGAGTGCCATTTATGTCTGAGTGTTGTTATTAACATGTACATGAAGGTAAGTGTGCATGGCTTTAATACCAGTGTTTATTCAGTGCAGTGAAAATAATTAGGTCAATGATAGGAATGACAACCTTACGCAGTGGTAAAACTATTATTCACGAGATGGAACAAGTAGAATCACAGAACGGGCAGGATTTGCTTTCAAATGACGACATGGAACAAATAATAAATGCAGAAACTAGGGAAATAGAACAGAATAATGGTAAAATAAGTATGGAAAATACCCAGGTTAGCGATGACTTTGAGGGGCCATCAGCTCAAGCAGCTAATGAAAATGTAGTGCCTATAGAGACGAATCAGGTAGCCGATAAAAATGTAGGGCCTGTAGGGAATAATCAGGTAACTGCAGATGAAGCACCGCCTTCGTGGTTTGGGGGAGCAATGCAATTAATAATGGGAAGGATTGATGGAAATTCGAGGGAATTAATGGGAAAGATTGATCAAAATAAGGAAGAAAATCAGAAAATGGCGAAGGAAAATAGGGAATTGATAGCAGATGAAAATAGGAAACTAGCGAGTGAAATTAAGCAATCGGTAGACCAAATTGCCGAAAAGTTACAGCATAATAATGAAAGAATCGATAAGTTGACTGAGGAAAGTAAAATAAATAATGCTAAAATAAATGAGAGGGTTAATAAAGTAGAAAGCGAACTTGATGTTCATAAGAAAGATGTAGAAAGTAAATTTTTGAATCAAGATAGGGAAGTAGGACAAAAACTTACCAGAACTGTAAATTCAATTGATAAGAAAATTGAAGATAATTATGGCTTAGTACAGAAGGAAATCAAAGAAAAAAATAAGAGTATGGAGGAATACTTAGTAAGGGCCTTTTCTGATGATTTAGGGGAGTTGAGTAACAGGGTTCAAGGCCAGGTTAAGGAAATAGAGGTCAAATTAAACCAGGAACTTAATAAAGTTGTAAATGTGCAAAATACTATAACAAAAGAAATGACCAATGTTATAGAGAAAATAGATAAGGTTAGTAGTGACACTTCTTTGAGGCGAAGCGATGCTAATTTCAGAGAGGCGTGTTCTCCAACGGTAAATCTGTTAAATGCGGCAACTTTGCCTATAAATGAACTAAATAACGGAGAGCAACGAACTCCCAGTATTAGCAACGATTCTGAAACAATGCGAAGCGATGTCTGTCTCAGTAACCATACTGTTAACCCCGTGGGGCATCAGAGTAATATGCCGTTACATCAAATCCTTGGATTAGAGTGGGCTTTACCCCGCTATAACGATGAAAATCTATCAAATCCACATCTCTTTATATCTGATATGGAAACCTATTTTAAGTTGAAAAACATACCAGAAGAATATAAAATGATCGTTATTCAAAAAGGGTTAATTGGGCGGTGCAAAGATTGGTGCCAGTTTGTACTAGAGGAAGGAATAGGCTATGCTGAGTTCAAAAAGCGATTCATGGAAAGATATTGGGGTGCAAGTAGGCAGAGTAAGGCCAGGACAGAATTATACTCTGGGAGGTACAATGATAAGGGTGACATGACTATGACAGAATACTTAATGCGCTTAATAAAAATCGCTAAGTCATTAGAGGGGTCATTAGATGAAAAAGGAGTCATCCAATTAGCTATGAAGCACTTTAGCTCCGATATTCATAACCATTTTGTTGTAGCTAAACCAAATACTTATGCCGAAATGCTGAATTTACTAACAGAATTTGAAGAAGGGAGTCGGTGTGATAGGAGATATGGAAATACCGAAAGAAATAATCAAGGGAATCGAAGCCAGGACCAGCAAAATAATGGGACGAATTATTATGGAAACGGTAGGAATAATCCTAATCAGACTGGGAATACAGCAAGGTATAACCAAGGCCAGGCTGATAATAGGGATAATAGAGCCGGGAATAATAATTATTCTAATGGCAGAAATGGCCCGAATAATAACAGTAATAATTATTCAAATGGTAGGAATGACCAGAGAAATAACAATAATAATTTTAGAGGTCAACAGCAGAGTCAGACTTCACGTAATAATGATAGCGGTAGGAACGGAACACGCCCCCAGCAGATGTCAGTGAACCACATATCGTTCTCGGAAAATGACCCCAATAATACAGAAAGCAATGTAAGAAATGGTCAGCTGATCGAAGGAAGATATGTACGGTTCTCACCGAGTGGAGATTGTGATCAGGGACACGTGGCAGAAACACGCCAGTCAGTAAACCCCGAGGCTTGTGAATTCCGTACAAATCAAAGTGACATAAATAGGGAAGGGAGTAACGGAACTCCAGGTGGATCTTTAAACTAATTAAAGGTGTAGTAACAGGTCGTAGTGCATCTTTAGTGAGGACAGTGTCTTCCAGTTTTAGGCCTAATACAGAAATACAAAGTATAACAATGTCACCGGATGTAAATAAAGCAAAAATTTCACAGATTTTAAACCCACCACAGATCAAGGCGAATATTGGGAAAATAAGAGCTCAAATAATGTTGGACACTGGGTCTCAATATTCGGTCTGTAGCGAAAGATTTTATCAGGAGATTAAAGATAATAAAGTAAAAATACAGGAATTGAATGTAGCAGGATTATATTGTACTACGGCTATTAGCAAGGCCAAATATAAGATCGATAAACAAATTATGGTACCCTTGTGTATTGGAGAGTGGAAAACTGAAATCTATATGCTTGTTGTCAAAAACATAACCCATTAAGTAATGATAAGATTTGAACCTTTCAAGAATACTAAGGAATTTTGAATTTCAAGGAAAATTGCCTAAAAATCAATGATAATAATAAAATCATAGAAGTCCTATTTTAACCTGTAATGTACATGATCATATGAGCTGTTCCGAAGATGAACTCGCGACCGAAAATAAATGTTTTATAGTTGAAAGTCTAGCCGCTGAGCAGATTTCAACGACAGTAGTGATATGATAAGTGAAAGATTAATTAGTACAGCTGTAGGTTAACGAAACCCAGTAATTAGTACAACTGTAGGTTAACGTAACCCAGTTAATGTTGTGACGGCAGCGATAGGAAATTCGCGAGCTGATTACGAAATATGTGCGGAAGTCGATGACTTTGATATCACTTATATGGAAGAGAATTAAAAGGGTTGCGAGAGAAATATGTTTGGAACAAATGTAAATGATCAAGATAATTATCAGGAGGAATAGGAGGACAAAAGTAAAGTTGATACGGGCGAATCGGAAATTCTATAAATTCTTAGAGGGAAAGTAAAAAAATCTCGCGTTATTTAATGAACAAAACAAAGACAAGTTGTTTCCACCAGTATATAGAATATCAAGAGTAGGCCATTACTATTATTGATCAGAGACGAAGCTAATACAGTAATCTATAAAATGCTGCTAGATGGCATAACTGAAAATTAAAACTCAGAATACATTATTATTGTCTGTGGATAAATAAGAAAATTAAAGAAATTAATAGAGGAAGGCACGATCCTCACAGAACCGCTAAAGATGTACTAGATATGACCCAAGTAATTAAAATTAATAATAGGATAAGTTAATATTAGCCTAAATGAACTGGTAGGAGTATAGAAGTTAGAATATCATTTCAGAAATAAGGAATAAGGAAAGGTATAAACAGTATGGGAACGGAAAGATGTCGTTTCGCAAGAAAATGGTACTAGAATGTTGTATGATAAAACTTGTAAGTATGCAGAAAACCGACAGAAGTTAATGCGTGTGTGGTAGGCTTTGCAAGTGAAATCATTCAAGTGTAAAATATATCGGACGAGATAGCAAAATAGATCCGCTAGCGAAAAATATATTGTTGTTGAATATGTGTATAAGTTTTGGGACAGTTAGCGCATAAATCCCGCTAGTGTTTTATTTCTGTTAATTAATTCTAAATGGACGACCATAATTCATAAATCCATGGCGATCTATCTAGCAAATATCGTAGTTAATAGTAAAAGTTAGTGTTAATTCATTTTTTAGTATACAGTGTTTTGGTTCTTGTTTGTTTTTATATATTAGTATTACATGATTTGAGTGGAGTGATGTAACTCAAGTAATACATGCAGCATTTCAAGTAATGGTCAGGTCAGTTCAATTGTTTTGTACGGTGCTGGAGGTGTGCAGTAGAATGTTGTATGAAGAGATCTAGGCTAAGATAACAGTACCAGGTAAAAGGAGTGTCACTGACTTATCAATGGTCATCTATTTGTATAAGGGTTCATGAATGAATGAAAGCAAATCCGAGCCACTGTTATTGTCACTGTACTGAAGGTAAAAGTCAAGGTAAATGCACTAAGATGTAAATATAAATACAGGAGCGTAAAAAGAATTACATTCAAAAAGCTATATTTACCAACAGTAACTTTTATCATGAATTCTTTTGGGCAATATGATAAGGTCACGATCCTGGTAACCAGATAAACACCAGTATCATGACGTGCTAAATCAATTTAAACATTATTCAAAGTAAATTACATTAATTAAAAACAATGGTCAGATTACAAATATCACATGTCTGAAATACTATATTAAAAGGTTACAAGTATAAAATATGTTAAAGTTAATAGTAGCTGGGAATGGAAATAAAATCTTAAACTTTAAAATACTAAATGTCTCAGACAGAATTCCATGTATTTTGCAAGCAAAATCCACTTTCTGTATTCATTCACCACAGGGAGCTGCAGACAGCTTTTGTTACTAAAAGCAGGGCCCTATTGAACTAAAAATGTATGAAAGAGGTTAATACGCACTGAATAGCTGAGTTCCACGAAAGATTACGGGAAAACTAACTTTGTATAGCTGTAAGCAGAATTGTCTAGCTGTACGGAGAATAGGAGGAAAACCGAGCTCCAAGCAGCTTCACTGCCATAGCGTTAGACGCGTGGAACTCAATAACCAATGAAAAACAATCTGACAACTGAAAATGCTGTAAAATGTAGTAACATAAGTTTTTATTCGTTGTGTATGAGAAGTGGGGAATGATGGCTGGATATAATGATGAAGGCTTTTGTAACGACACTTCCTGGCTAGTCGTCACAGACTACGGGAGTACTTCGATTTTCTGCCGGACCACACGGTTATCGTGGGGTCCTATTTTTCTGATTAATATTTATATAGGGAAGCGAAGGGCTTCTCCTATATACTAATAAGATATCAAGTGATCTGGGATTGATCCCCGTCACTATTTGTATTTTTTTAAGTATTATCTTTGACTACGTAGGAACTTACGGTAAGGCTGCAGTATAGCCTATACCAATTTGTAGAGTCAGTGAACGCAAGTAAGTACCAGTGGTCGACGGATTTTATAGACATTCTCCTGTATTAAGCAGAGGACACGAACGTCATATAAAAACATTCTATATTGAGGCTAGATTATTCTATCCCGCCTGAAATTCACACTTCATCTCCATAATTTTGCAACGAACTTAAGTGATTTTTGAGATAAATAAATAATACTCTTACCAGTCAACTTTGGGGTCATCATTGAATAAGCATAGTATTAAGAACCCTGAAGTAATCAATTTACCCAACCAGCACCTGCAGATAAGAAGAACCCCTGGTGCATTCGCTGAGCAGTCGAGGCCGGCTCCTGTAAATCTTCTAGACAAGGTAGGGGCTGATATAAAAAGTGGTAACCTAACCATAGGGTGACCCGCTTCAAAGTTGAAGATAAACTGTAAGACCTAAGGAAAAGTAAAGAACAGTTATTCCCTCCTCACCATAATGTCTTCGTAATCTTCCCGGCTCGGGTTCACACACACCAGAATGTGAATGGGATCCTCGTCCTCGAAGAACTTCTTGAACAGGTATGTGAGCTTTGTATCACGATATGGGATAAGCTTTTTGTTGCGCAGCACCTGGTTTTCTCTCACCACATCCATGCACATCTTGAGTGTCTGCAGCGAATTGTTAATGTGGCCTGCAAGCAATGTACACTATCAGAATTAATGAATTTCATTTTCCAATGGGGGTGACAAAGTAAGAAACGAAGAACTGAGGCTAAGAAGTGGTATCGAAGAGGCACATAAACAGGCAAGAGAGCTCAAATGGAAGTGGGGAGGACATGTGGCCAGACTACCTGCAGACAGATGGGCCTATGCCACCAAGATCTGGGACCCAAGAAGAGGGAAAAGAAGAAGAGGGAGACCGAGAAGGAGATGGGCTCAGGACTTCATAGAAGTGATAGGACTGCAATGGTCACGAGTAGCAAGGGATAGGAGGGAGTGGAAAATCACAATTTTAGATTTAGAATAAAATGTTGACATAATTTAGAAACTGAAAGTGAAGTGAAGTTAATTAGGGAAAAAGTACAGGACACTCATTCTAGACTCAAAATGGAACACAAGATACACACAGTAACTAACAGTTAAAGTAAAAGCTCAAATCCGAGCATGCACACAGGAAATAGCTCATCCCGTGTGTACAAACTGAGCTAACCCTACCGATAGTAGGAGGCCCTTGCCTGTAAAGGATTCAGTGGCTTTTTCTAATTCTTTCTAATTCTAATGAGGGTGATATTATATTAAATATTTAAATATCCACCTTATACCCCCAATTAGTGATAATGCAGTAGAAGCCCGAAATACCACGGATTCAGATGTAATGCAGGGGAAACTATAGAAAGCATATTCAGTAGGAGATATACTGAAAATTATTGATTGTGTAAAAAACTGGGAAACCAAAGCAAGTTTATCACCTGAGATCAATTACAGGACTGGTGAGTAATTTTTAAAACTACTGGATTTTATAAGATTATATATATATATATTACAGTGAGTCTCTCTTGGACTGGGGCCGGGCCGGGCCAGGCGAGCGGTGAAACGTGACTGCTGCAGTGAGTCAGATATTGCAACATTCCGCTTGGCCAGCAGTTGGAGTGCATGCTTGTGAAGGTGAAGTCAAACACGGCCTGTGCTCTCGTGTTATAAAGTTATATAGTGGTCTTTGTCTTAGTTCACATTTATCATTATGCCGCGATCTGTGTTCACAGTACAACATAGGGTATTTATGTACGATAATTATGCGAAAACAGAGTCTTGCAGAGAAGTCGTTAGATGATTCAGAACACAATTTCCAGATGTAAATCCTCCAGGTAGAGAAACCGTTCGAGTTTCCTATCTCGATGCCAAAAATGTGTGGATGAAGGAGGAGGACATTTTCAGCATCTCTTGTAATAAGGTAAGTCCCTATTTTCGCTATTTTCATGGTCATGCATGAACAAAGTGAAAGAAGCCAGAGAAGTGCCATGCAGTTCCTACACCTTGGGGCGCAGGGTGACGACTCGGCGGCCGCATGCACTTTTGCCGCTAGCCCGGCCTCCAGTCGAGAGAGACTCACTGTGTATATATATATATATATAATAAGATTAAATTTTTTACAATTTCACAATTTTTTCATATATATAATACGAATATACATATTGCTGTATAACATTGTCATTTATTAGTGAACCAATGTTCACCTCTGTGGTGTCGATTTTTGTCACTTCTTCGGTCACATGTCCCCCAACAACTGCATTATACCGGGATTCTACTGTACTTTTTTGTAGATTTTCCTATGTCTTACATTTATTTATTTTGGTCAAATAATATAATAAGTGCTACAGAAAAATAACAAATAAAAGAAACAGAAGTGGTGGGTTTAATGATCGAGATGTGAAGCACAATTCCTGGTTTCTTTGTGCAATGTTGGAACATAAAGAAACATCAATATTGGCACTAAAGGGCTCTATTCAATTATACCATAACCATTGTTATAATTCCATTTAATAAGATGATATTTCCAGACAATTTAGTAATTAAAATTCAGTTCTTGTTGTTAAGAACATACTGTTCAAATAGTTATACAAGTATTATACAAGTAAAATAAAACAGAACAAATACAAATTTCAAAAGTAACTACAACTACTACTGTAGGAAAAGTAGGAAAAGAAATGTAGGCTACATCTTACATAATTTATAATTATTCTAGCACAAGAAATATTAACATTTGGTAATACACCTGAATGAGCAAGACTGCTCGTGCTCGGGTACAGTTTCAAAAATATCAAAGTGAAGAAAGAGGAGAGACAAGAAACAGAGTGTATAAAAATGTGATTAACTAATAAAGAAAGTAAAAAGTATTAAACATAAATACATAAAAGGAGTGAAACAAAAAATGTCTTAAACAGCTAAAATATTACAAAAAATGCTTTACATATCTATTAAATTTAATAGTGGAGTATGCTGAGAGATCAGGATATTTTCTGATAATTGAGTTATAGAAGCGGGGACCAAAATTAATGCTATGTTTTAATCCTGCTGATGTGAGACATTTAGGTTCTGATAGGAGTACATTGACTATCTTTTAAGTAAGTTTCGTTAAGTTATGCTTTGTTGTAAGACAACTTCCATTTGAGACAAGCAAATAAAATAAAATAAAATAAAATAGGGTAACAAACCATATTTCTATTTTATAATACTGTAAATATAAAAGAAACTACTACCCTAACAAATTCCAAAAATGAAAGTGTTCAAGAAATTCACTTTTCATCCTTTAATATATCATAATTTTCAAAAAATTTTCAATGAACTAACATCACTTTGGCACCTATCAACAAATGCAGTTTAAAAATCTTCTAAGATCAGACATGAAAGACAAAATTCCACATAGTAAAAATTCAGGCATTTATGAAATTGACTGTAATAATATATATAGGCAAAACAAAGAGAAATTTAAATCTAAGGTACAAGGAACACATGAGAAATATTAAATAACAGATAGAAAAATCAAAAGTGGCTCATTTCTGGTCAACAGGTCATGATTTCAACAGTGAGACAAAATTACTAAAATGTGTTCAGAAACCACTTGACTTAGCTGTTCTAGGCTTCTAGATTTTGATATCCCTAAGGACAATGACCTCATATCCAAATTCATAAAACCTGGAGGACAGTTGGTGGACGTCATTGGAACTAACTCCAAATTCATACAACCTGGAAGACATCTGGTGGACATCAGTGAACTAGCTGAGGATGATGGCAAGGCCATCAAAACGTGCATCCTGATTTAGTGAACATTAATGTGCGAAGTTGAATGTTTTAAAAGTTTATCAAATTAATGTAACCTCACCTGATTCCATGAGCTTCCTGGAGAGTTGTTTCTTGGTGGCAGCTCTCTCTGGTCTTGCCACATCCACAAGGCTCAGCTGACTCACTTGTATGGCATTCTTGTCAGGAATAGGGCTGCCACCTTTAGGATCCAGATCAGCCTGTAACAATATACTAATATAACACTAATCCAGGATGAGAAATTTCTGGTTGCCAGCAGGTGACAAAAAAATGACATCTTATTTTAGCTTCCACAACAAAAATAATGTTTAATACTGTATTGCCCCGAACATAAGATGACCTCACACATAAGATGACACTGAATTTTGTAAGGTTACTGAGAAGAAAATACTTGTTATATGAGAATGTAGTTCTAGTTACTCATCGCATTGAGCGCTAGTGTCACCCAGTTAACATCATGTTGTCATAGGACTTTTAACACAATTTCTCTACTGTATTAATACATATACTGTTCTGATGATCTTGAGAACTATGCCGGCGGTAGCGTAGCTACTGGTAGGGCCTCCCTTGCCGGACAGGTCTTGAGTGAAGAACCAGACAAAGAGGGATACTCTGGTTTCCCCGCCAATGCCGGTCCCAAGCCCGGATGAGAAAGGAGGAGGGTTAGTAAAGAAGATGTGCTGCTACTGTAAAACAGCTAAAGAGAATTAGACCATCTCTAAGAGCCGAAAACCTAAGCTCCCTGTTGCATGGAGCAGATGGGAGGCAGCCCCTCCACCATGATAAGAGTGCTGTTGGCCAATCCCCAGCACACTCTAAACTAAAACGATTAAAAGCCAAATTAAAGAGCAAACTGGACTGAATCCTCGACACCAGATGGTAAAAGAGGACAGGATTAAGTAAGTAAGTAAGTAAGTAAGTAATTAATACCTATACTGTGGTTCTATTCTCAAGTATATATCCATTCAAATTATCGTATGCCATCATAATTATGGAAATGTAAAATTTCTGCCCTTCAAAATTTGTCGCCCTAGGCTGCAGCCTACTATAGCCTATTGGAAGAAACTGTCATGGGGTTAAGAATAAAATTAATCAGAGCTTTAGCAATTTCAATGGCACAAACCTGGACAAGCCTGATGTTGAAGACTGCATGCAGTCGTGTTGGAGCAGAGTTAAGGAGAGTTGCCACAATTTTCTTCCTCTGCAAACCATCCATGTAGAGCTGATACGCCTCATTGCTCGTCTTCACCTCCTCCTCCACTGCCCCATGTACATACATGTTGCGACAGCTGTCCTCACGTACAATCTTTGCTTGTGGGTGCCTGCACATAAGGAAAGGATTTTTACTAGGGATGGGTCCTCAATACTTTCAATACTTGCATGGTATCAGCATCGAGCGATACTTCAGAAAACTCGCTCGGTACTATCTCGATACTTTGGTAATTCTGCAATTTAAGGAAATGCGGTACCTCTTTCTGCTTTTAGTAGTCTACTACATATAGTAAATACTTCTACGAGGGCCATTTCAAAAGTTCTGCACACTGTAAGACAGAATGGAAGAAAATAGTTTATTTTGCAAAATACCTTTACAGGCCTTCAATATCATCTTCATTTTTGCTTTATGACAACTACCCAACGTTTTGGCAAATTCTGTATTGCCGATAGGGCACCTTCATTGTTGAGCTGTCTGACTACTCAGGTCACCTCACTGGAAGCTTCATCAATTGTAACAAAACGTTCTCCACGTCTATGGATGAGAAAGACTTCCCCACCCATCATACAATCCTGATTTGAGCCCACCAGACTTTGATTTGTTTCCACCCTGTGGAAAACGTTTTGTTACAATTGATGAAGCTTCCAGTGAGGTGACCTGAGTAATCAGACAGCTCAACAATGAAGGTGCCCTATCCGGAATACAGAATTTGCCAAAACGTTGGGAAGCTGTCATAAGCAAGAATGAAGATTATATTGAAGGCCTGTAAAGG
Organism: Ectobius pallidus; assembly: GCA_964059195.1. NCBI lineage: Eukaryota > Metazoa > Arthropoda > Insecta > Blattodea > Ectobiidae > Ectobius > Ectobius pallidus. The sequence goes on along the minus strand of CAXKWD010000002.1, from coordinate 18,949,498 downwards.
TATTTTATAAAATAAATTATTTGCTTCAATTTTATCTTACAGTGTGCAGAACTTTTGAAATGACCCTCGTATTTCTCCTATCTTCTATTTCTCCTTCTATCTTTCCTTTTAAGAGCCTGTTCGAGTACGTAACAGTGGTGGAGATAGAAGGTACAATGGTCACAAGGGTCGTTATCATTATACCAATGGGGAGAGGGCCAAGGTTATCATGGCAATGGACTGGAGACTGGGTGGAGCATAGCTCTTGGCACATATCTATCTTTCTCTTCATTTTCAATTTTTTCAGGACCTTCCAGGGTCCATACTATTAACTACCCACTGTTGGTCTGGATATAGACAGTTACCTGAGCCTGCTCACGTCTTGCACATCCAACAAGTCGTACACTCCATTGTTGTGAATGACTACGAAACTCACAAAGATGGCATAGGTTTTGTCTTCATCGATGCCATCTACAGGAGCACAGTGCAAACTGATACGCTGATTCAGCTCCATCACGGCCTCCTTCCTGTAAATCATTCAGTCATTTGTATAAGCGAAACTAGACCTCAAACAGTCATGGACACAAGTGTTATAAGTAGGGATGGGTCCTCGATATTTTCGATACCTCGATACTCTCGATACTTGCATGGTATCGGCATCGAACGATGCTTCAGAAAACTCGCTCGATACTTTTGTAATTCTGCAATTCTGCAATTAATGTTTAATGTTTAATGTTTATTATTTGTCTATAAAATCAATACATATTGATATCAGACATGTCATAACTATGGATAAAATTAATATAAATAATATGTACATACACATTTATAAAAATATACGTTCAAAATTCTTAGTCCTACATTCCAATTTTATCCTCATCTAGATATTCTTGTACATTATAAAATGGATGGTTTATTAACCAATTATATATCCTACTTTTAAAACTAGATAAAGGTAAACTGGTTACCTGCCCTGGTAATTGATTAAAAAGTTTAACTCCTAAAATTTTATAATATTTCTTGGTCTTCATTATTCTTTGGGCTGTTGTATTTAGTTTTTCTGCATTTCTAGTTTCATACAAATGAACATCATTTCTCCGATTATACAAAGTCACATTGTTTTTCATATACATCAATATCTCCATTATATATAAATTTACCACAGTCAGAATTCTAAACGAGATAAACAGTGGCTTGCAATGTTCATTCTTATTTTTACCTGTTAACACTCTCAGAGCTTTCTTTTGTATTAATAGTACTTGATTTACCTCTGAACCACTTCCCCAAAGGATTAACCCATATCTAATTACACTCTCAAAAAATGCAAAATAAGCACATCTTAAATACTCTTTGGAAACAGCTTCTTTTAGGGACTGCAATAAAAAAATGGTCCTAGATAATTTTTTGCAAACTTCTTCTATTTGACACTTCCATGTAAGCTGTTTATCCAAATGCAGACCCAACAGTTTAACATTATCACTCATTTCATTATCTAGTAGATCAAATTTTCTCAGGGTAAACACAATATTTTGTGTCTTATTCTCATTTAGATAAAAACCATTTCTCCTAAACCATATTTCTATTTTCTGTTTTGTGCTATGTACCAAGTTTCTCAATTCTTCATAATTTGTATGTGTATTTAGATATGTAGTATCATCTGCATATACCACAGTTTGTGCTGAATTACAAGATGACACATCATTGATCATAATCAGAAACAAAAGAGGGCCCAAAACAGAACCCTGCGGGACTCCAATATTTACCTTAGCTACCTGCGAGCGTTTTTCCTTTATTATGACTATTTGTTCTCTATTTTCAAGATAGGACTTAAACATATTTAAATCCTTTCCCCTTATACCATAAATGTTTAATTTTTTTAATAAGATGTCATGTTTGACACAGTCAAATGCCTTGCTCAAGTCACACAAAGTAGCTTGAGCAATATCATTTTTTTCAAATGCTTCATGTATTTTTTCAACTAATGAATCAACTGCAAGGACTGTAGACTTTTTACTCCTGTAACCAAATTGATTTAAGGAGAAAAGATTATATTTCTCAAAATAGTCATTCAATTGCTGTTTTATCAGGCTTTCCATAATTTTTGCAAACACAGGTATTATTGATATTGGCCTATAATTACTCTCTAGTTCCTTATCCCCTTTTTTATATATTGGTATTACCCTTGATATTTTAAGACATCTAGGGAATTTGCCCTCTCTTAAACAAAGATTTATGCATAAGGTCAAAGGTTGTAAAACATTTTCAATTATCTGTTTAAAAAAATTATTTGTCATTTCATATATATCCATGGAGTTAGACTTTTTAAAATTATATACTACCTTTCTAACATCTTCCATTGTCACATCCCTAAAAGTAAAATTCTCTAATACATTAACCTTGAGATACTCTAGTGCTGAGTTTGTACATGAGTCTATTTTATTTGTGATATCTTTCACAGAATTAATGAAAAACTTATTGAAATCATCAGATGAAATTTTACATGTAGTTACGCTATTACTATCTTTTCCTCTTTTTGAATTTATAATGGACCACGCCGCCTTTATTTTATTCTCTGCATTATCGATATATGCTTGATTTGCTGCCCTTTTTGCATCATTCAAAGCTTTTCTATAAATCTTTCTGTTTTCCTTTATAGAGCTTGCTAAGTTAAAATCTACACATTTATTATTCATATCAGTCATTATCAATAACTTATTTCTCATCTTATCTAGTTCAGATGTATACCAGTTATTACTTTTCTTACTTCTCTTTGTATATACTACCCTTCTCTTCACTTTAAAATTTATATTAAATAAGTTTAAAAATATATTTAAGAATTTTTGAAAAACGCTCTCGGCTGATGTATCACCTTTATGAAGTTCATTCCAATCAAAAGAATTTAAACTTTCCTTGAAGTTAAAATAATCTTCGTCACTAAAATATCTTTTTTCTACAATCCGTCTAATTTCATTCCTTTTTTCTTCGGAATTCTCTAAAAATAATTTCAAAGTTATTGCTAGATGATCTGACATATAAGGTTGTACCACTTTTACGTCATATTTTATACAGTTAAAATTAATTAAAACATTGTCCAGGCATGAATCCTTCCTTGTTGGTGATTCATTTATGCACCTAAAATTATTTTGCCTTAGCAAGTTTAGAAAAACATTTACACTTTTTTTATTTGCAAGTATGTCAAACTGTTCATTCAAATCCCCACAAATTACTACTTTATATTTATTATATCTTGATAAAAAAATTAGCACATTCTCCATGCTTTCTATAAATACATTTGCATCCCCTGAAGGTGATCTGTATAACGCTATTAAAATTATCTTAATCTCAGCTATGATTATTCCTGTAATTTCTATTATTTTTTCTTTACAAAACTTTCCCAAATCCATTTTTTTGTATTCTAATTCTAAACCCTTATTCACATAAATTATAACTCCACCCCCTTTATACTCACTTCGACAAAAATAATTACCCACAGAGAAACCATCTAAAACCTTGTATTTAATTTCATCTTCTACTAACCAATGTTCACTCAAACATATTATATCACATTCACTCTGTTGCTTTGAAAAATACACGCTTAATTCTTCAAGTTTGTTCCTCACACTCTGAATATTCATATAAAATATGTTCAAATTTTGCTGGTTAACTCTCACTTCTTGATCTACCCTAAAAAATGCCCTTCAAAACTTGATGTAATTCTCTGCTCTCTTATTGGAATAGGCTTAAGTCCCTGGTAAGTGCTGGTACTATATTTATTTGCAATTTCTATTATTTTCGAACTTACATAGTTTTTTCCAAATCTATTTAGGTGTAATCCTTGAACTGAATAAAACCTTCTTCCCAAATTACTTACGTCAATAAAAGTCACATTCTTAAAATGTTTGCATATTTTAAGCATTTCACCATTTGCAGTGTCCACTTCTTTGTTTACTATAGACCATCTTGGAAGGTCATATCGTCTTGGTGTAGAAAAAACACAAACATGAGTTGCACTACGAAGATCTAAAAGTTTTTGTTTAAGATGAGACAACAATCCTTTGGTGTTGTTCTTCGCCACGTCATTTGTCCCTGCAAACAGAACTGGAATGTCTCTAGTTTTGGTCATTCTTGCTTCAGCAGTTGCATTGCAAAAGTTTGCTCCAGGTTTCACATAACTTGAAACAAAATGTGAGCTATCTCTCAGTATTTCCCGATATATACCTCTTCCCTGGCTATCTGAGTGGATACTAATATTCATAGGCCTGATTTTTGGTTTAACTTGTTTCAGTGACGATTTATATTGTAATTGACTAGTGAGAATGCTAGTATTTTTTAACAAAAACTTGTAAGTGGACTGTTTAAAAAACTTATTTTAGTTTTAATGTAAAGTTTAAAAATAATTATAGGCTACTGATGATATTAAATTTTGTCTCATTAAATATGCAGACTTAATTAATTTAGTTGGTATTACACAGTTCTCTCAAATTTAAATTTTTAATGTACGGTACCTATTTATTGAAACTGGAAATGTTGAAGGTATCGAGTATCGAAGTATCGAGGAAAAAATCATGTATCGGTATAGAGTATCGAGAAAATCTGGTATCTACCCATCCCTAGTTATAAGGTTAGCCAGTCCTACTAATGGCAGCCTAGCATAATTATGCTGGCTGATTCTTAACTTTTAGTACGCAAAGCTACATAAAGCACAAAATATATTTTGTTTGACATGGCTATATTTTAAGTTTTATTTCAATCTTATTTGCTGAAAATGATTTTACAAGTTGGTCAAAATATAGGTCTATTTGATTTTTAAATTTTCACAACTTTTTATATTGTCAAGGTGGAGTTACCACACTATTAAACTCATATTATCATATTGTTCTTTGGCAGTTCTTCACCGAGGGAAGTTATAAATAATATAACCATTTATTTGTTTTAAAGCATTGAAACATGCAGTGAATTTTTCCTAAGTCTTACAAAATGAGAAAAGGCAGGAGCTATTTGGTTATTGTGAGGCACATCCATAAAGTAAGTTTCCCTGGGGCTGTTTAAAGAAACAAAACACAATTTCATGGAAATTGTTTATTGTAATAGATACTGCAAGTGTTCAGCTATTTTTCATACCGTGGGACCAACTTCTGAATACCTGTGTCGTAGAACTCTGCCACCTGGAATTTGAACCATTGTGTGACAACCATCTCCGTCTCTTTGTCATTTCTTGACGTGTAGGAAAAGATGGAAATTGCTGGGATCAAGGTCCGGGCTATAGGGTGAATGTTTCAACACCTCCCAGTTGAACCTCCGCAGGAGGCTTGCTGGGAGGTGTTTAAAAATCCACCTTACAGCCTAGATTTCGCTACCAGTGATTTCTATCTTTTCCTACACCTCAAGAAATGACAGAGAATGACAAAGAGGCAGAGATGGCTGTCACACAATGGTTCAAACCCCAGGCGGCAGAGTTTTATGACACAGGTATTCAAAAGTTGGTCCCACGGTATGAAAAATGTCTCAATTCTGGTAGCGAATATTTTGAAAAATAGCTGAACACTTCACTTGCTGTATCTGTTGCAATAAATATTTCCACGAAATTGTGTTTTGTTTCTGTAAACAGCCCTAGGGAAACTTACTTTATGGACGGCCCTCATATATCAAACTCTTGAATTGCAGCCATATCATGGCATACTAGAAATAGGCTATTTCTCGTTAGCCACGAGTCATGTAAGTTGAGAAAGTTAAACATGTGACGGAGAAAGACTGGTTACCTAGGCCTCTTGATAGGAGTCTTGGCAGTTTTCAGGTACATGAGAAGCTCATTCTGTCTGTCCTTAAATGCATCGCCTTCACCTTGCACGTCAAATCCGTTCAATTTGTCAGGTTTGAAGAGAAACTTTGGTGTCTGCAGGTGCACGATGCTTGTGAAAATCACATCCAACAAACGGGGCAAGATCCCATTCTTCTGTGAATTCCCACACATGCTGTAAGTCTTGCCGCTTCCGCTGTTGCCACAAGCTATAAGCAGGCCGTTTTTCCCCTTGAACAGGTCAGTGACAAGCGGCAGTGCAATGGTATTGAATACATCCTCTTGTGTTGACAATTCATCAAAGACATGATTGAAACAACATTGCATCTCTCTGCAGTTTGCATTCTGTGAGGACTCAGGCGACGTGATCGAGATTGTCGTGCTAGAAATTACGGTGATGCAGGAAGAGTCATTCTTCTCCAGCGGGCGCAGTCGACAGAACACCTTGATGGGGTCTTTACCATCTCCACATCCACGTTGCTTGTTCATTGTGGCTCTGGAAGAGTAATACACATCAAACTTATGCACTAATTTAAACTTCTTATTTACCGGTAATATATAAATTCTAGAGTGATAGGAAAAAAGCGAGTAAGTCAAAATTCCAAAGTTTCAGGAATGACAAAAACAAATACAAGATGCACTCTTCGCATGAGATATATCCTGCCCCGCCCACCTTCAGTGAAGCAGTTTCTTTTATACCACAATCTAGCAAATTCTTCGAGGATGAACAGGCTCTGACAAACCATTGGGTACAAGGCAAACCTGTGGGGACAAAGCACTTACTCTCACATTTTTAATATTTGGTACAAGGGGCACTCTCGAAGTTTTAATATTTGGTACGAGGGGCACTCTCGCATTTTTAATATTTGGTACGGTCGGGAGTGTTGGCGACAATATACAAGGATAGCTGGTACCGGTACCCTGCTTCGCTGAGAAACAAAGTGTGAATATCTAGTGGGCAGAGCTTAAAGTGCACCTTGTATTTGGCTTTTGCCAAATTCTGCAATCATAATTCCGTTTTTAAGTGAGGCAGCATAGCAATGAACATAAATATAAAGAGTTTAGAATTACTACTATTCAGGAGCATACTAGGCCTACATAAAGTGTTTGGAGTAAAAAAAAAACCATAAAAATTTTAAATGTTAAGTCAGTTTGAGGCAATACTATATTTTGAATTGACAATAAAAGCATCAGGAATGTTTCCAACTCGCTGTATACCCAATACTAAATAGCCGTTAATTGTATTGTATATGTCAGCAGAATTTTGTACTCAGAAATTAATTCCTGAACCCAATGGCCAAATAGTGTATGAATATCTAAATAAATAAAACTCTCATAAAAAAGGTGGGCCTATATGCAATGATGTAAAACGCAGAAGCTAGCGAGGTACTTTCGACTACACGACTGACTGCTCTTGAGCAAAATAAACTACAAATACACGACGGACTGGAATCCTCAAAATAACGGCTGTAATAGAATGAATAAATCACATTCTACTTACTTATTAATATGTGGCAGTTTCCGTGAAATAAAATGTCAAAAGACGAAAGTAAGGTCCAGAATACGGACGCTATAGATAATCAACGTGCAATACTGGTATCCTCACGTCCTCTGTTCGGTTTATCTCCATCTAAAATCACAACACTTCCGAAAGCCGTACAGACCAGAATGAACGCAATCATATGATACGTGATTCCTAGTCGAATTTCGTTTCTCTTTCTTTTTTTAATGTTATTCATTTGCGTATTATTACGTCAGAGAGAAAGGGGGGGGGGGGACAGCACCAACGAGCCTGAATGCACCCGCCCAGAACACGTGCACCCACTCTGGCAAAGCATGGCGCAAGGAAAATAAATTCGATTGTCAATATAGACCAATTTTATTTTATTACACTGCAGCAAATATTGTTAAAAGTAGCAATGATCGTCTCCATGCATAAAACGTCTTTGTCTCCATGGCATGCTAGTTTGTTATCGTATACCAGTGCTACTGGTGTACAGGAATAAATAAAAACTAAAGGTCCGGGTTCGATCCCAAGGTCCGGGATGGAGGGCTTTCAGTTTCGTGAACAAATAAATAAGTTAAACGGTTAAAGCAATATATCAACTCCCTTGAAGGTACCAGTCATTAATGGCCGAAAGATGCAGTATATTAAAGGTAAAGTGATCCCTATACAGGCCATGGAGGCCCAGAGGGTTCCAGGTGGTTGAGGCTCCCAGATTTTGGACATTCGGCACATGAAGGTGGTAAGGTTGTCAGTCGTAGGCACCGGCCGCCTTTACCCCCAGGATTGCTCCTGGTACTCATTTCTGTTAGAGGCTGAGTCGACTCCAGGGCCATAGTGCCATCAGAAGGATTAGGCCAATTGAAAAATCTCAACGACCTCATCGGGAATCGAACCCGCGACCTTCCGGTTTGTAGCGCAGCGCCTCAACCAATACGCTACGGCATACCCCCGCAGTATATTATCCTACAATCTACCAATGAAGTCGGAAGTCAAAGGCAGGGGGTCGGCCATTACATTACCTCTGGCAGTTTTCCAAATCGCCTCAGCGAGCAATTTCAAAAGAAACGTATAAGTGATCACTAAATTCAAGCAATTTCAATAAAAACCTATGTTATTGCTAAATTCAAGTAATTTAGTGGTAACTTATAGGTTTTTATTGAAATTGTCTAGTCAATTCCTTTCTCTACCTACACATATTTAGGTATATAAATAATAAAGCTAGATTTTTAAATTGCTCATCCAACCATATTACAATGCAAAATATTTAACATGTGACAAATTTAATTCAATGATTTATAAATTTAGATACACAAATTTGATTATAAACCAACACCCACCTTTACATTTTTCTGGCCCACCTGCAGAAAAAGTTCTGGCAATGTCACTGCTTGTAACCAAGAAGATCTGTATCTTGCAATGTTTCGGTCCTTAAAATATGATGTTCATATGTAGGGGGCGGATTTCTAGGACATGTCATATTATTTTTCCCCTTTGCATTATTTCAGGTTTCCAACTAATGTAAACCAGATTCCAAGCATCCTGGTGAAAATGGAACGGCTTTTATTGTGCATATAACTGCATATTTAGGAAATTGTCAACTATTGTAGCATATTTAGTATGAATATGCATACTTAGGTCATATTTTTGGCATATTAAAGAAATTTTGAAGTTTCATATCATATTTTGTAAATTCTGCCTTGTAATGATACTTTTTGAGAGTTTACAGATGTTTTAAATAATTAACATTATATTTTAATAAAATGAATTGTAGTGAAACTTAAAAAAATATACACATTGTGTAAGTGGTAACGTCATATTTTAAATGTTATTGGTCATATTTTAATGTTTTTTAGGTCATAATTGCATGCATATATCCTATTTTTTAGGTCATAGAAATCCGGCCCCTATTCATATGACATTAATTCATCAATACATTCACTGAAATATTTCTACAAATATATTTTGATTGATGCCTCATTCACACATAATGACTCAATTTTGGCACGGTTTTTAACAACTTCATATCAGAAATAAATATAAATTGAAGTATTTTTGTAAACTTTTATGAACGTGCATATTTGTTTAATGATTTTATACGAGGGGGAGTCCAAAAATAAGTTTCCCCTGGCAACTGTATACAGAGGTGTGGATGAAAGACAAAAAATATGAGACATTATAGATAAGACGTACCTTTATTTTTCCACATAATTGCTACGTACATTAAGACATTTGTCATACCGCTTTAGAAGCTTCAAAAAGCCCTCCAGGAAAAAATCAAGTCGTTGCATACGGAAGAAGCGTCGAACGGCTTGTGTTCCCTGTTATCACCTGTCTGAAAGTGCTCCTCACAGTGTTCTGGGATGATCAAGGGGTTTTGTTGCTGGACTTTTTGGAGGATGGAACCATCACTGCTTCATGATACTGTCACACCCTGTCAAAATAGGAGGCGATTCGGAAAAGTGGCCTAGCCTTCTCCAATCTGGCGTTCTGTTGGATAACAATGTGAGACCACAATTCTTTACCTCACACCTCTGTACACAGTCGCCAGGAGATACTTATTTTTGGACTCCCCCTCGTATTTGACTAAATATGATTGTGAAGTCAAGAGTGTATCAAATTATATAGCTATGTCCAGTTTTCCTAGGCACTTGTATTTGTAAGCTATAGATTTGCAGTGTGGACAACCATCAAATAAATTTACACAAAGCTGGAGACAATTTAGCTGATCATATTATGTCTATGCACTTTCCTCTCAAGTAATAAAGAATGCATTATACAACTGAGATTTTTTAAATTAATTAATTCATTCATTCATTACTTCAACATGGAATACATCTATTAAGATTTAAACTCTTTGGCATGATCAAAATACTCATCAATCCTTGTATATGCAAATTTGTTTTAGTGACTGTGACAGAGAATAAAAAAAGACGATGCACAATAATTTAAAAGAGAGAAAGATCTGTGTATTTATTAAGGTTTAAAGGGATAAACATTCGTATTCTCTTAAGGAAAAATGGGAATTTCATAGGAAGGTTTAAACTAGTGATGGGAATTCCAGTGTGATTCTTTCAAGTTCTGAAAATATTGAAAATCACAAGAAAGCATTTAAATATTTTATCAAATCATGCATTGCTACGAGAAGTGAGAACAAGAAACAAGAACTCCAAAGACTACCTGCAAAGTCATGTAAATTCGGTTAACTTAGACTTCTAACATTTGATACCACTGAGATTATAAAATGGAACTCTCAAATTTTTCGTACATTTTATCTTATATGGAGGATGCTTTTGTAATCATTCATTGAATCAATAACTATGCACAGACTACATAACAAGAATTTGCATTATTAGGCGTCCAGTTTTGGACAGAAAAATAATTTGCAATTAATATTAGGCCTATTAGGCCTATATGGGCCAAGGAAACATGTTCAAGTTTAGGTTTTAATGAAGTCATTTTTAAACATACTGTGCTACGAAAATACGAGGCAGGTTAAATTACCTAAACCAGTAGCCGCTTGCCAAAAACATTAAAATTTGTCAGTGAAAATCTTTACTCGAGAATATCTGCTTGTGATGTTTATGGCTGCCATTTCAATAAGATTTGATTTCTACCTTCAGTAGTTCACAGCCAGATAGTTCTCACTTCTTGGAGCTAGCACGGCAAGAAGTTCTCGGATTCTGCATCCATCCAATAACTTTATTTCAACGATGTTTTGATTACTTGAGAACAGATTATTCAATTCTGGTTCATTACTAGTTTAAACCCTCAAAGCAAGCATCATAAAAGAAAAAAAATAACATTGATCATAGTAATGTTTCTGTACAATTTATTTTCAAAATAAGTTTGTACTTTCATTACAAATTTTTAAGACTGTATTGTCGCTTTGTCATATACCACTCTGAAACCACAGAAAACAACTACGCTACATTTGTTTAGTGATTACATCTACAACTAAATTGTGTGTGCATTAAAAACACAGAGAAAACACACTTCAAGCTTGAGATTCCAACAGTACAATAAGCTTAGATATGTGGAATCGGGGCACAGATTTCTTCAGGGGGACACGAATAAAAAATACCAGGTCAAGGGCAAGAATCATTACAAGATTAATATAATGAAACAGTACGGTTCATGTTGTCTGTTATCAATTTCTGTAACAAAAACATTGACGTAAAAGATGTTTACAAAAACTCTTAACAACCAGCTATTATGCAGAATAAAATCTGGTAGTGAACAAGAATATTTGTTGGAATTCATCTCATCCACATTGTTACAAGAGGACCTGACTCTTAAGTATAGAGTACTTACTACAGAGAAATTCTCTCTTGTATCCTTCAAGAATTCTGCAATTAGTGAACACAAATGGCCATTAATGGACTTAAAAATCTTCTTTGAGAATTGACTTCTATACCAACTTCTATACTTCAACGCACAAAAAACCATGGATAGTAAAATCTGAACAAAATTCCACATTATTCCACTTGGCAGAACGAGATCCGTGGAACAGTTTTATAATGCGCTTGGAAGATGTTTAACCCCGAATAGTCAAACTGTACGAAGACATTTTCCATGTAAATATACAAATCCCAATCACAACTGACAACAGTGTCACAATTTTTAATTTTTGCTTAAACAACGAATACAGTCAATCAAATTATATCAGGTAGGATAATATAATTGCTTATCAACAATTTTAATCATACCATCTAATTAGAGAAAACGAGTTCTTATAATCTGAACAGAATGTAAGTACTGCTTCTAATATTGTTTACATGCCTGTACTGATTAAATTTTTTCCTAAACATTTTGGAATTTTATTGTTCCCATGCCTCTATCAACATGCCATATATAGAAAATGATAAAAACCCGAGCATGGACACCTCACAAGATAGCGTGAAGCTAATCGTCTGCTAATACCTGCGGTTTTATGTGAGTCAATCAGATTATTGATGGATCCTTTGCTGGATAACGCACCATCTCCATAAGCTGATGGGTTCAATGCCACAGCGCTGAGAAAAGGGATATGCTAATAGCTAACTGATGGTGTCAGAATGTAGGTAACAGACGGCACTATATACTCACTGATGCAGGCTGACAAATATATACATCTTTAGCAGTGAAAGGGTTAAATTTGCCAAACTGAAGAATCAAACCTGGCAAAAATCTACTGGTAATAACCGAAACTAGAATAATTTGTTGAACATATATTGAACAATCAATTGTTTAAGAATTTATTTATACATTGAATTTTGTTTTTGCAACACTTTCTTATACAGTACCCATAAAATTGAACTTTATTCCTCTGTCACATTAACTTTTGATGCAAGATTAATTAAGGACTTGGCTAGCCCCATACTCTGATTAATTAAACAGCTGCTTATCGGACTGGTAACAAGCCGAAAAATTGCATTTTAAAGGACAAGGCCGCTAAAATTGCATAAAAGTGCATTCAAATTGCATTCAAAATGCAGTTTTAGCGGCCTTGTCCTTTAAAGTCGTCATGGCAATCTATAAACAAAACCCAGATGGCATTGACCAGTCACACCAACTTTAACATGGATTTACGCATATAATTGCTCATAAAACAAACAAATTTAAGCCAACACGTTTCTTTATGAAAATCAGAAACTTTACCAGGATTTTTCGCAAAACACGGTAGCCCACTTCATCACACGACAACAAATATAAGCCAACAACTTTTCACATAGCTTACATGGATGCACCAGCATTTAATTGCAATATATTCCCTATTCCTTCTGCCGTGATGTTGCTGGCACCAGCTCCAATTCAATGTTTTTGACTTGGAGTGAAATTTCCTCGGGATTATAATACATATTTTCACAAGCTTTTCATAAATACTAGTTCGTATTTATTATTGTTTACAAATCAGCGACTCATATAACGCATTCATAGCCTACCGCATTTCGTACGGTTCATTGTTGTCTTGCGTTTGAGAGGGCCGTGAGAATATGGTAGACTACCTTTCATTACAATTAATTATATACGGTATTTTGTTTCATTTCATATAATTTAGAGAGCTATTACTAAAAAATATTGTATGCACCACGTACGCAAAAACTTTAGCGGACTCATCCAGTATTTCAGCCTCGGCTTTCGCCTCGGCCGCTATACTAGATTCGTCCGCTAAAGCGTTATTTTGCGTACTTGATACATAAATAGCTATTATCCATGAATAGGGAACACCAGAGTGAACATTTTAAACTAAACAATTCCTTCAAAGTTAGAGTAAGAACATTAAACATGCCCCGTTAACAAATCATGGTCCCTAATACATCAGGGCTGACAACTTGGTTTGTACACTGTGTTTAATGTATGAAGCCATTTCTAATTCAGTTTCTTACGGTAAATCTCTTGATCATCACAGACAAAAACATAGAAACCAGGAGTTGAAATTAAGACTAAGATTAACTTTTTGGGCAACGTTTTTCATGTTATGAACATGACTATTGCAGCTTGTGACATATTACAGCCAGTGAACTGCTTAATCCACCTTTGTAAGTTTTAGTGTCTACAAACTTTCAGTTATCACTGTCAAAACATGACCATCCCTGTTATATTTAGAACTGGTTTCATAGAATTAGTCCTTGAACCTGACCATTTAGAGTTCTACCAGTTAGGTACCAGTTTTTCATTACTATAATGTTTCCTTATTCAGTGTGGCAATCCGATTTTGGATCTGCCAACAATCAACATAATTTAAACTTATTTCTTATTGTATATGAATAATTTAAGAATATAAAGTCATGGCAAATATATCGTATCTTTCTAATCAGACTAATAAAAACAACTAAAGGTGCAAGTGTGTATCTCATAATTAAAAGTATAGTACCAGATTAAAAAGTAAATGTTTTTATAGAAAAGATACCAATACCAATTATTCATTTTCTCTCTCTTCTACGTAAATTATATAATTAATATTAAGGTACTATAATTAAGTGAACAATATATGATAAAACAGAATGAAGACCACATTTAATATTATTTTGTATAAACTCATTAACTGTGTTGCTTCTGATGCCTTGTAAATAATACTGTTGTTATACATGCAGGCAAACATCGTTACATTTTCTGTTTGCTCTCCATATTTTTATGAGGTAACAGGAATAGAATTTTAACATTTTGATACACAGTGAAACACACTTCATACCACTGTCAACTGTACAGAACATAAACCCAGAACTAATCAATGATCCATTGAGTACACAAGTACGTTACCGTAAAATGCTATTATTAACAGTTTCCTTTTTGTATGGTGCAAGTCCTTCGGTATTTAAATAATATGAGTTATGTGTAACTACCTAGGTATATGCAATTTTGGCCTACTTTTTAAAATTTCATACTTATTTGTAATAGCAAAATTGAAAAGAAAGCTGTCAGATTTAGGAAAGCATACCACAATTCAACAGCCACTTCCGATCAGTCTGTAGCTCAACAGGTAACCAAGTTCCCTCCCAGATTGGTTGGTTGGTATACGGTTATTTAACGACGGGGATGTACTGCAACTTAGGCTTGTGACCGTCGCCAGTGTGCCGGAATTTTGTCCTGCAGGAGTTCTTTTACATGCCAGTAAATCTACTGACATAGGCCTGTCGCATTTATACACACATAAATATCATTAACCTGGGCCAGGATCGAACCTGCAACCTTGGTCATTCCCAGGTGTCTCACTGGTGTGACCAAGGAAGCTCTGAGGGGGGGGGGGGAATTTTAACATGTGGTAGATACCCTAAAGCCAAGATTTTATGGGAAATATTTCTTCTTACTTCTAGGCCTATTTGGGAAAATTCACGGTTGCTGATGTTTAAATCTATTACCACTAAAAATACAGATATTTTAAAAGACAAAAGAATTAAATGTGCCTCTTTAAAAATTTCTCTGGTCATGTAATCTCACAGACTTATCCCAAAATTTCTTTTCCAATCATCCTGTGGAATCCAAAGATGGGTTCAAGGATAATATAGCCATGGGCAGCAACCATTAATCAAGTTCCGAGGAAAAAGTATTCTTTAAAACCTTCTCAAATGTAGGACACGGCAGGAATCAAATTAGTTCTGGGATAAAAAATCTTTCGCCAAAAGCAAAGCAGAATAAATCCTAAACCCCAATATCTTGAACAGCACAAGCACATGATGGCACAAAGTGAAACGTGCAGACATGAGTCAGCTTCGTTATGTTTCGCAAGCACCAGTACAATGCCAGATCCTTAACGCATTGTTTAAAGGGAAGTAGAATAAGTAAGGTTCCCTGCCTAATTTATTCCATTATAGGCAACATAGGGTCTTAGGCCAGTATTCGAGTGACTTAATAAAGCGAAACTTATTGGACAAGTCGACTTACATGTTTTTCGTATTCACAGCAGGCCTACTTAATTAAATTTGACTTCATAAAGCTTTACCTGTTCTACGTATTAAAGTCAAACTTGATGTATTATGAATATATAGGGGCCGTATTTTTTGGTAGCAACGATAAGCGCGAAATTTTATAAAACAACCTCCCTTAGCTTTATTTAGCTTTTGTATGCTTAAAAAAACAATATGAACCAAATTGAATCCACGAAGAATCGCGAAATGTGTATATAAGCGTGAAATATGCCCCTTCTATCCGTAAAGTGAGAAATGAGCACCAAAATGTGCTTTAAATTCACAATATTGTGTTTTGGTGTACTGTATTTTTTATTTCTTAGCAGCATCCTTTTTTTCTGCTGTTTCTGTGGCTGTCGAAGATTTATCGATATTTGTGATCGATTACAAAGATTGCAGAATTTACGCAAAGATTGTCTGTGACTTTGTTTGTATTGTTGAGTACAAGTTAGTAATGCCTATGACCGATTACAGCAGAAGAGTGTAGAATGTTTGTTACTTGTATTCATCAGATTTCGTCTTTTATCCACAGTGGTATGTTTGGCACTTCTGTTTGCAAATGGCTTTCTGATGGTTTTTAGTAGATATTACGATAATATTTCTCGTCATTATATTTGAACAATAACTCTAATCATGCCTAAATCGAAAGTTACTTCAGTTCATAGAAGGGCAGAAGAATATAGAAATGAGGGAGGGAGGTGTTAGTTCATGTAAATAAAGAAGCAAAGTTTATCAGTGCGCAATGTTCCCAATGTAGTATAAAGTAATTTATTCCACGAAATACCCACCGAAATAGACGAAAGTTAACACCGAAATCAGCCATTTTATTTCACCAATAAATCAGGGCCCTATGAATATATCACTGCCAAAACAATTGAATCAGTGAATCGTAATGCAGGTTTTTTTTTTTTCCCCCTTTCAGTTTTCGTGGGTAGTATTTCGCTATCGTGATATACAAATACAAACGGCAGCGTGCATTGTAAACAAAGATGGCAGAGATGGATAAGAAAAAAGTAAACATTTTACCTCAATTGAAAAGGAAATTTTTAAGGAGATACTTAAAAATATGCTACAGTTATAGGGAATTAGAAGTCCAATGCTGTGTCTTCAAAAGAAATGAAGAAAAGTAGATTCAAATTGTAGAGGAATTCAATTCATCCATAAGTATTCTGCAATTTTAGTAGCAATATTTCCAAAACTGTGTTCCTGTCGAAATTAAACAAATTTTTAAATTCACTGTCACTACAGAATTCAAATGGATTCATTTTGTTTCGCAAATAACACTTGGGGCACAATTTTCTTCTAATACCTCGCCCCGATCCTCAAAATAACTGTCCATGGTTCTGGCTTAAACTGAAGTAATTCAGGGAGGCCCTTGACTTGATAAAGTTTAACTTATTTCAACAAATAAGTCATGCTTTAGTGACTATGAATAGCAATAAGTTAGACTCTCGTCAAGTATTACTTTACCAAATCGTAAATACAACTTGTTTATGTCAGAAGCTTAGGACTATATTCAAAATGTTCACATTCTAAAATATGAAAAGGTAGGATTCAAAACTATAAATTCGATTATCCAGAGAGATCCTACTGTATGTTCGGTCTCTTGGGTGTGATTTCTCTTGCCTCTTCAAGATTGGACTTCTGAACGTATGTTAAATACAGAAGATATAGATTAAATATAGAAGAGGCGGTATCCACTTCTCAGTGTACTGTAACAAATGCGACTTTTGAAAAATGTACTGATGTCTTTACATCATGACAATATCAAACACAAAAAACCAGGCTGGTATGATTCATTGAACAAGGTTGTACTAAAAAGAATGAAAATGTCCAAATGTTTGGCTGGGGATCATTTGGCAATACCTATAAGTCTAGCAATGGAGAAAACCGTACTTCTTTTACTTCCCTTACATATTTCAGTGTGTTTAAGCGACCAACACCAAGTTAATGCAAAGTGAAATTTTGAATTTCAAGATTATGTACAACATATAATTATCTGCATACAAACTACATCTATTATGACACTAGGTGTCTTGTACTTGTGTTTTGTACATAACCATGCACCAATCTGAACTTCTGCTTGCACCATCCCGGTCAGCCTAACGTAAGTACCAGAAAATAAGAAAGAGATGACAAACTGTAGTCTACCGCATCATCTTACTTAGGATTTCATCACTTAATATTCTGTATGACTTTTAAGTAGTTTTAAGCACTTAAGCCATTTCAGTTTTCTCTTCCCATACATTATTCCTAATTTATTGAATTACTCATGATCCAGGTTAGTTTAATTCTTAATGATCACCAGTGCTGGGATTTGTATGCAGTAAAAGCACACAAAATATGTGCATATATATGCAGATATTATCCTTGAAATATGCATCTGAATGGCAGAATAAACAGACTTTAAGTGCAAATTTGTTCAATATATTTTAGATTTATCTATATATATATATTTTTTAGTTATTTATTTTTATATTGTAGGTTATAGTGAAATTATTTCTGTAATAATAAGAGATGGTGTGTTTCTTATTTATTTTATTGTACAAGTACTTTCTTAGCGATACCGTAGGCCTAGTTTTTGGAAATTAAAATATTTAAAATGAGATTTTATGTTTATTACCGTTCTGTACTTTGGGAAGTCCACATAAAAATCACCATACTTGTGAGTTAGTTAAGTGATTAAAAGACCAGAATAAAAAACAAAATAGGCTTGAATACACAGTTTTCGATTGAGTACAAAATGCCAATTAGTGTAATATACTCTTACAAAGAAAAAAATTGCTTTTGCATATAACTGTTAGCTCTGGTGATCATCATTTGAAGTACGGACCCTATATTGCGACATTTTCTATTTTTATGGGAAGAAATATTGAGGCATGCACAATATAGATTATTCATTTCCAACATGTTATAAGGGCATATGTATTAAATTTGCAGGAGCATACATACAACGAACAACTTTCTCAGTATGCAGTTTACACCAATTCCAAGTTCAATACAATCAGTTTGTCATCCCCTTCTTGTAACAGAATTACTGAAAGAAGGTCTCGTAGCCCTGAATAACTTTCTTTTAAAACTGTACTTAAAGTTTAAGTTACTGTGTTGCATTTACAAAAAAGTGGGGTTTTCAGGAACAAACATTAGAAAAAACCGACAATTTACAGTGATCGCTTTATATCTCCATTTTATAAAAAAAGATAAATTTTCACATGTAATTTTAAACACCCACCATGCACATTATACTCTTACGGTTTTTATAAAGGTAGGCTATGTCACATTAACGTATATTACAGGGCGTTTGAGAGTTAAGGTACAAAGATAAAAACAGCCAACTCCGCAAGTAAAGAGGAACGAAAATATGTTTTATTTTATACAGGCAGAGGTAAAAATGGCATGGCAATTTAAAAAGCCATGATTATGCTTATAAAAGTAGAAAGGGACTGATGGAACAACACTGCCAACTGCTTTTCCTGCTCCAAGTGTCCAAACATAAAATGATTGTACATGCACTATGAATAGCAATAAGTTAGACTCTTGTCAAGTATTACTTTACCAAATCGTGAATACAACTTGTTTATGTCAGAAGCTTAGGACCATATTATCGAGTAAACGTGCAACAACAGATCTATTTTCAAGATTTAAAATTTTATTTTCCAAAGTAATAAGCAGTTATTTATGTGCAAGTAACAATGGCTATCCAGGAATTAAATTTGCTGCCACTCAATTGTCACGTTAATTCCTTTCTAGTTTTTTAAGCACTTACGTTTATATAATCTCTCTTAAGGTATTAAAAAATGTTCAAAATATTTTATGATGATGACGATAAAGAACATCATCACAAAACTATTAAACGGAAGAATTTAACATAACTTATGTTAATTAACAGATTGCAAATCAGGAATTTTGAGAAAAAAATAATTTTAATAATTTTTTTCTGGCTAATGAAAACAAAATTCTGTGTCAATTCAGTGATCAGATTAATGTACAATACTTATTTACCTTGCAAATAAAATCAATACAAAAACAGAACTTTTGGAGTTGACTGTACAGAATAAACATGGTAACAATAATTACAACTTGAAGCAACGATTGCTTTTACTCCACAATTTCAAAGAAATTACCAAAAAAGTAATTTTTCTTTTTACAGAAGAGAGAAAAATGTAGAACTACAAATTTCATGTGAAAGACAAACAGGTTTTGTGAATGGTGACTTGATTTTGTATTTCATGAGGAGCAACACTCTTTTTTAAGGCACATTACAACAAACATTAATGGGTGATAAAAATTGTGGTCCTAATTCAATTCTTGGTGTTCGACTGGGGCTTCACTTTCTCTTTCCCTTCTTGGATGCAGGGGATGCCGCCTTCTTCTTTGCAGTCAAAGACTTCTTCCCGTCGAGGGCTCTGCCTCTCAGTTCGTCCTCCATGGCAGCATTCACAGTTTTTGTGATCGCTTTCTTCAGCTTTTGTGCTGCTTCATGCTTTGCTTTCTTTGGAGTAATTGGACGATCTGAAATATTCATTTCAGTATTATTAGGGGAGTAGTCAAGTCCTAATTTATCAATGTTAAAATCACAATATAAATTACCCTTTTGTCAGGAATTGTTAAGTTATAGAAATATGAGTTCTACAGGCACTGCTTATTGCATTCCTCCTCAATGTACTGATCTCTGCTGAATTTAACATATTAAATATGAGACTTTTTTAAGCTCGTTTTAAAAATAAATCAAGGAACTTTTTCAAAATAAATTTGCTGACTTTAGATCCAAAGCATCACAGTAGGCCCTACTATCTGCATCATGTTTAAGGTAAAAAATATATATATATTAATAAATTAATAAATAAATAAATAATAACTCTTGCCGAAATGCAGTGTTCATAATAATGTGAAAAGTGTTCAAAAGTGTTTAAAGTATTCAGGCTATGGATTTGAGGTTATTAAGTTAGGTTAAGTTTCACACCACAACAATCACTCGATGGCATAGTGGTTAAGACAACTGGATATGATGCTAGCAGTCCTGTATTCAAATCCCGCTCGGTGCGTAAATGTTGTAAGGAACATTTTTGAAGAAAGGAATTGTCCTACACTAGGTCCCAAATAAGTAGGTAGGGTGAAGAATAAGTGAGGAAAGAGGGAGAGAAAAGGAGGAGAATGGGGGGAAATCTATTTTAGAGAGCTACATGATATAGTGGATATTGTTAATTTCGTATTAATTGTAATTGTGAAATCTTAATTGGCTCTGAAAAGAGCTGTTTTGGTTAAAGGGAAGTTTTAAATGGTAGGCCTACAAGAGTCGTTTTGATTTTAATGAACTCGTCTTGTGGGTGGCAAACCATTCAAATCTGCATATGCTTTGTTGGGAAAAACCAAATATAAGGTGCAGCGTCGCATGAGATATATCCCTCCCTGACCCACCCCCAGCGAAGCACTTCCTTTTATACCACGGTCTAGCGAATTCTTAGAGGATAAGCAGGCTGACAAACCATTGGGTACAAGGCAAACCTGTGGGTACTCTTGAATTTTTAATATTTGGTACAAGGGGCACTCTCGAATTTTTAATATTAGGTACAAGGGCCACTCTCGCAGTTTAAATATTTGGTACAAGGGGCACTCTTGCATTTTTAATATTTGGTATGGTCGGGAGTGTCGGCGACAATATACAAGGATAGTTTGTCGCCATGCTTCGCTGAGAAAAAAATGTGAATATCGAGTGGGCGGAGCTTAAACTGCACCTTATATTTGTCTTTCGCCCAAGGGTTATTTTCGTATTGTAGTAATTAGTGCATATGATTGGATAAAACGGTCTATCTCGAGGACGGAGAATAGGCTATAACAGTGATGATTTGGAAGGAGGTCTATTTTCTTATTGAGTAGGCTAAGTAGTGCATATGATTCGGTACAAGGGTCATTTTCGTGGGCAGAGAATATAACAGTGAGCTGCAGTGCCAGCACGCAAAGGCTGGAGGCTAGGGGAAGCAGCAAAAGCAGGGGAAGGGGTCGTTGCCCTAGCATCGGAGTGGGCCGAGCTTAAGTCACGACCTGTTCTTCCATTTTGCCATTTATTATTTATTTAAGTATATTTATTGTTAATTATTATTAAAGTTTAATTATGCGTTACTTTAATGTTAAAGGCTCACAGACTAGTCTAATAATTTAAGGCTACCACACATACTTTTTGAGGACATAATACTGCCTAACCTAAATGCACAGTTTGTCTACTACAGAACAAATTAAGGTATAGGCCTACTCAAATTAATATTGTTACAAAGTGAAATTTGGAAAGGAATGATTATTGCAGGCTTGGAAAAAATGGCAAGACACCGGACTCCAGGTAAGACTTGTCCTATTTGTGGAAATCCCCAGTTAGCTTATCCAGCCTGGGCTACAATTAACCTATAGTTGGAAATAAAATTGTGTGCATAAATCTACTTTAAGTCAAGTATGGTCCAGTGCAAAATGATTTTTGAAAACCATTCCAATTTATCAATCCGGGGGGCTCCTTCAGATGTTTACCAAGCCCCTATTTATGGACGACGCTGGGAGAGCCAACACACAACACACCTACCTCGCATGCAGAGTTCAATGCACGTTAACAAAAAAGTTATGCTTCAATGAACAGTGGGCCAAGTTGACTGAAACTTACCGATTTTTCACATTACTTTAATGACAAAACATTATTTAGTACTAAAGTTTTACTTACTTGCTCGTTTTGTTGCAGCAGGTCCTTTTGCGGCTCTCTTCTTTGGCTTCGATTTAGCTGGCAACTTCGTTTTGACTTTCAGTTTACCCTGTGGCATAATTTGTACGCTTGTAATCTCTTATCACAAAATATAATAAATCCGTAGGAAACACCTGCTGCTAAACAGCTGAGGTTTTAAAAGAAAATATATATAACCACAAAAGTCCGATCTTACAGGATAAAAAAATATAATTTTATGGCCTATAAAACAGCGTAAGGAAGTTCGCGTATTCGACTTCACTCCCTTTCGTGGCGTAGTTTCTCTTGCTGCAATCGACCAACAGCGAAGGAAACGCCTGCCATCTGGGAGTTGAGCTCTCAACTACTCCGAAAACCACAACAAAAACAATATAAAAGGAAAGCAAAAACTGGAAATAATAACATCATGCAGCAGGGAAAAAACAACCATTGGTGCAAAAATGGTTGAGTTATTTATGCAGCCAGTGTAAGCATGATAAATAGATACTTTCAAACCGGATTTCAAAATTATTATTTAATCTCTCGATCTTGCTTTTCCTTAGCGTTGTGCGACCTATTATAGAATCTCAAAGAATAAAAATAATAGAAAACGCCCAACAAGTTATTAATAAATTATGTTTCCATTTAATTTATTAATGCGGTACATAAATTTGCAGAAATAAGCACTAATCCTAATATATTTCATGCAATATAATAATGCGTTCCAACGTGGACATTAAAGAATGCTACGTTGGCGAATTTTCTTCATTTTTTTTTATAAAGCATTATGTAACAAATTCTTAGAGGTTATTTATTCTCCCTTAAATCATTATGGAATACTTTAACGCTTGTGAATTCCCAGTATGAAAATTACATCGTACTTTAAACCTACTTTTATACGAGATCAGTGTAAGAAATTTACAAAATGGCTAGATACTCGGGTTTCACATGACTTGGAGCGCCTGAAAGCTTATGCAATGACGGTTACAGTCCCGTGTGAGTTGTCTATGTAGAAGGCGTTTCAACTTACAACCTTGACAGAAAAGGATTATGAAACACATGAAGACTTAGGATTCATAAGTCAACGAATTATAAGAATCACTCACGTTAAAATAATTATCTAAGAGTTAGCCTAAAGGAGAAACCATAATTCGAGCTTAATACATAATATCGGTCATTTATAGACGAGCTCTTAAACGCAAAAAAAGAGATAGATCTATAAAAATGATTATCAGCCACAGGCTTAGAGCTAACTTGGGAATACCTCTCATTAAGAGATCTGAAAAAGCAAGAGCAAGTGAAGGCAGCATACTGGAAAAGTTAGATGTATCAAAATATGTCACTGTTACGCCAAAACCACGAATGTGCAAAAATTCAGATTTTGACTTCGGTGCATTGCTGTCATCTGTTTACATTACTCCATGTTCTGAAGAACCACGAACGTTGTATTTTCTTTCCTTGGTGAGTAATAGTTCCATTTCCATTACAGTACAAGTTCTGCTGCTTCATTTTTTATGCTACAATAAGAAATGTGACCCATTCGTGATTTTTTAATTTTTGCACATTCGTGGCGCTATAACAGTGAAGACATGCCCTTAAAATTTATACTGAAAATGAATTGATCAGGGAACCCTTCGTTAGAGGAGATAACGGACTTGTCTATCGACATCATTAAAAAACTCCATAAAAATCTTGAAATATTTATCTCTATTTATCTGGTAGAGCGGAAGAGAAGGCCAAATGGCTTTAGCTCTGCCAGAATAAATAAACAGAATAATAATAATAATAATAATAATAATAATAAAAATAATAATAATAATAATAATAATAATAATAATAATAATAATAATAATAATAATAATAATAATAATATGGACCGTAGTCCGCCGCCGTGGGTGAGTTGGTAGCTCGACTGCCTTCCACCCTGGCGGCCCGGGTTCGATTCCCGGCCGGGTCGGGGATTTTTCAGCAGTGAAAAATTTCCTTCCTGGGTTCAGGACCGGGTGTTGTGTTGTGTCCTTTCATTTCCATCCCGCGAGAGGCAATGGCAAATCTCCGCGGTACCACCCTTGCCTGAATTACCTCGGACGAGTCGTGGTCATCACCCCACGGCTTCGTCCCGGGTCTGGACCTGCCTTCGGGCAGAACACTCATCATCTTCATGGACCGTAATTAAAATTGTCTTGTCGATCTAATGTCGTATCCTGTTGTATTATCTATGTAGAATTTATTATTTTTGTTTATTAAGCTTTGTGTCTTGCAACTTCTAAATGAAATGTTTATAAATCCTGTAAATAAAAATCCATGAAAATGAAAATTTTCTTCCATTTTCTTTCCTGTATTTTATTTCAAATTGAAGACAAATTACTCAGTGACGGACGCAGAATTTTTTTTCGGGGGGGGGGGGATTTGAATTGGTAGAAAGAATAGTAAAAAAAATTAATTAACTTACATACATAATTAGTTTATAAAACTGTACATATATAGCTTTTTTCCAAATTTCGGGGGGGGGGGGATATAACCCCTCTATCCCCCCCACTGCGTCCGCCACTGAAATTACTACATCCTATACGTCACCTGAGTGGTATATGGAGTCGCTGGCTATGGATCAGCAAGGCCGGGTTCAATCCCCGGTACCTCCAGACTTTTCTGAGGTAGGGAGATTTGAAACAGGGTGCACTAAGCGTCGTGATTTAAATTGAGGAGCTACTTGGTTAAAAGTAGCGGCTGCTGTAAAGGAACACAACATTAACGGCTAACTAAAAGCCCCCAATCCTGCCATCTGCCTATAGTAAACGACGCAGAGGTCGGATGACGGGTCGCCAAGGGGTGGGGCTCATGTAAACGCGGCAATGAACCTCCGGGTTCAATAAAATAGATAATATTCCTTTAGCTTGTTAAAGAATTGTCTATTACATTGAATGAGTAAGTGGAGGTGTTTATAACTCTGGTATACCCTGACTTAAAATCTGACTACGCTTAAGGGTCTAGCCCTTTCAGGAATGCGGCGCCACATGGGTACAATAGTTTAATAAGTCGCATTATCAATTTACTACTACGTAGTAAGTGAATTACAATGCTTGCTTAATTAAATATCAGTACCAAGCACAATCTCACTGTGAACATAATAAATTTCCCTCTCTCTACAACTCAGCAAGCTCCATTCTTTTTCAACGCGATGCCGGAACAAATAGCTATTGTTCTCCCGCATTGCGATCGCAATCAATTCAATTGCCGTCCAATGAACTTTGCTCCCTAAGCATCTGAATCCACAATAAACACATTTGTTTGGTTCGGCCAAGTCAAGCAAGCTAACGTTTCTAAAATCGACATTAGTGCACTTCATTTCTCGCGTTCTCAGCTCTACGCAGCGATGAATAATGGAAGCATCTGTTTTTGGGCTTGACCTTGCAATTCATGACGTAACTTCCTAGTGTACAAGAAACAATTTCAGGAATTGTAATTCTTATCTTACTTACTTACCTAATGGCAATTCCTTAGCAAGCTAAAGGAATATTATCTATAGGGGGCGGATTTCTATGACATGTCATATTTTCCCCCTTTGCATTATTTCAGGTTTCCGACTAATTTAAACCCGATTCCAAGCATCCTGGTGAAAATGGAACTGCTTTTATTGTGCATATAACTGCATATTTAGGAAATGTTCAACTATTGTAGCATGTTTAGTATGAATATGCATATTTAGGTCATATTTTTCGAAAATTTGTGTGCATATTAAAGAAATTTTGAAGTTTCATATCATATTTTGTAAATGATACTTTTTTGAGAATTTACAGATATTTTAAATAATTAACATTATACAGTATTTTAATAAAATGAATTGTAATGAAACTTAAAAAAAATACACAATGTGTAAGTGGTAAAGTCATATTTTAAATTTTATTGGTCATATTTTAATGTTTTTTAGGCCATAAATGCATGCATATATCCTATTTTTTAGGTCATAGAAACCCGCCCCCTAATTATCTATTTTATGAAACCGGAGGTTCATTGCCGCGCTTTCCTGAGACCGCCTTACCCCATCCTCAGAAGGTTCCTAACCCAATGCCGTATTTAAGACTAGGCAGCTGCCTACGGCGGCAGATTTGAAGGGGCGGCTTTTAAGCTGTTACTGTTTTTTTTTAAAAATATATTAAACATTTTATTCAAAATAGTAAACTAATGTAACGGACAATGAAACAGAAATGAATAACATTGACAACAAACGCTCAAATTTAATCAACGATCTAGTTCCATTGTTGGACACGTGAAGTCAGAATGAAAAATTCAATACCATAGCCGGGAATTTTTCATTCTGACTTCACGTGTCCATCTTAGCCTACACACGGCTAGTGTGAAAGAATTGTCATTCCTAGTTCCATTGTTGTCAATGAAATTGGAACTCTCTTTCCATTTAACTGCCTTTGATTAAACTCTGACATTCTGATATTTTTATTATTATTATTATTAATATTATTATTATTATTATTATTATTATTAGTAGTATTATTAGTCTACTATTTCAGTTACAATAATGCTAATTGTAGATTACTTTGTGGTACATTCATGTGGAAATAAGGAGGCGAAAATATTTTTCTCTGCCTAGGGGCGCTTAAGTAGCTAAATACGCCCCTGGTCCAACCCAAAATGTTGTTGTTATAATTTTCGTTCTGGAGCAAAACACACACCCTTAGACATGTTTCTGAAAACAGTAGTCTACTTGTGGATCCAGGGGATCTCAAAACGTGTAGGCCTATATCCCATATTAAAAACATTGAATTTCGGGGTCGGACAAAATACTTCCTCTACCTATAGTATCTATGGCACAGGCAAAGGAAGTAAAATTGATATTTTAATGTTAAGAGAATTATAAGGACTGTGAATGAACTTCTACTCTTACATTTTTTTTTTAATTTGTTTATTAACTGCATGTCCCATTACAATGAGAGTAATACTACATGCACTAATTACTAATATTACATTTTAATGCATATAATATATTGTCTTTTATCTTCCTTATTCTATGGCTGGTTACTGTGGAACTTATTCATTACCTTATTAAAACTAAATTTTCATACTATTCTTTACAATATTATTTAATATGTAGGTATACTCTATTTATATATTAGTTAATCTCCTGTATTTCTGATATATTAGTTAACTACTTGTATTACTACTTCATTCTTTTACAGCTTATCTAAATCTATCGAATTAATGAACGAGATTAGTTCTTGTGTATAATAGCGCATTAATTTGATTTTGTCAAATGTCCATTTTCCATGTTTACTTATCATATTATTCTTAAAAATTTGTCTTTCCCTTTCAAGTTTGATACATTTAAATAGTAGGTGATACACTGTTTGTTCTTCGTTTCCACTCTTACATGGCAACACTTGTTGCTAGGAGTGATCGTAAAGGCAGGTTGACAATTGCCACATCCTCGACACCAGGAGGAAGTGGGATTGGGATTCTATGTAATGTGTTGGGAAAATCCCTAAGAAATCCCTCGTGGAAGTCAAACATTTTGCAGCGAACGGTTTATGACAGCAGTGGCGGACGCAGAGGGGGGGATTGGGGGGATAGATCCCCCCCCCCCCGAAATTTGAAAAAAGGCTATATATGCACTCTAAGTGGCCAGTTTTATAAACTAATTTTTTGTGAGTTTATTAATTCTTTAGTATTCTTTCTACCTATTCAAATCCCCCCCGAATAAAAATTCTGCGTCCGCCACTGTATGACAGATATTCTTACAGACAGATGACAGATAGGCTGAGAGGGTACCTTAAAATAGATGCAGTACGACACCGTTCGTAAGTTTAAGTAGCACAAGTAAAGAGTGGACCTTATGGACTGATGGTCATAAACCTTTTCCTCTGTAGACATTTTACATGCAGGCGCGGATACGGGGGGGGGGCAATTTTTGTGTAATTTTAGCTATTTTCCAGAAAATTCGTTCTAAAAAAATCTGATGTGAAGTTCACTTAACTTCCTCTGCCCAAATCCCTCTTAGCATAATATAATTATCATAGGCGCCGACTTAGGGGGGGCAAGGTACTTTCTGCCCCCCAAGACTTAAGAGTTTATCATGTAAGGCCTATGTATAGCTACTGAAAATCCAGTTCTTGCCCCCCCCCCCCAGAAATATTTCCAAGTCGGCGCCTCTGATAATTATTATGTATGACAATCTCTTCATGTAAATTGGTTGTAAAAATGAAGATACTACATCACATCACATTCTGATGTAGAACAAGATGCCATATTGCAAAGAGCACGTGTTCAGAGTGGGTAGCTTATACTACCCTTAAGATAATTCTTTTTTCGAAAAAATGTTTGAAATAAAAATTTTAGATCTTAGTATAAGTAATCCATGTTCAAAATTTAAAGAAAATCGTAAGAGCCGTTTTAGAGAAAATTACGAAAAACGAAAATGTCTTCATGTAAAGTTCTCTTAAAATTAAGTTTCCTGACATTCATCTCAAAGGTGAGCAAAACCCACGGAAATCTCCAGGAAATCTGTCCCGACCAGGAAACGAATCCGGGTCCACTGCGTGAAGACAGCAAACGCATCTCCACCACCACAACTGTTTTATCTTCCCCGCAACTATCTGCCTGTGCAATTAACCGTTATCCAAGATAGTACAAATTATTCCTCAGAGAAAAATTATTTGGGAAATAAGTTCATAACTAGGATTCGGATGTTTATGACATGTCATATTTTTATCCTGACCTCCATTCTCGCCGCAAACACAAATTGCACATTTGATATCCTAATCGGACCGTTTTTATTTTGCATATAAGGTCATATTTTGGTCATTTTCGTGGTCTTGGTCATTCCTTGGTCACATTTGTAATTTAACGTCACATTTCAGTTATAAATTCTGTAAAAGAGCACAATTATGCAGTATGTGCACTAAACTGTCGACTTAATTTTTTTCTGAAAAAGAATCATGAATATTTGTAAGTGAAATGTGAAGGGACAATAACAAGTAATAGCACAATTGCCTCTTCCTCCTCGTTGTTAACAACTTCCAACATACACGTTTTTAAAATGTTTTCAGTTCACATTTGCAGTGGTATCTGGAAAAATTAACAGATTAAAAGTTCTGTACAAGTAAAACTATAAAATGCTAAAAAGTTGTTATCCGATTGAATTAACGTGATGTAGTTAATAATTTAGTGTCATTAAACGTTTTAAAGTGGAGCATTTATTTTTACAAAATACGTTTTAAAATGGAACATTTATTTTTAGAAAATATGTTTTAAAGTGGAACATTTATTTTTAGAAAAAACGTTTTAAAGTGGAACATTTATTTTTAGAAAATACGTTTTGAAGTGTAACATTTACTTTTAGAAAATACGTTCTAAAGTGGAACATTTATTTTTAGAAATACGTTTTAAAGTGGAACATTTATTTTTAGAAAATACGTTTTAAAGTGGAACATTTATTTTTAGAAAATACGTTTTAAAGTGGAACATTTATTTTTAGAAAATAAGTTTTAAAGTGGTACACTTATTTTTAGAAAATACGTTTTAAAGTGGAACATTTATTTTTAGAAAACACGTTTTAAAGTGTAACATTTATTTTCAGAAAATACGTTTTAAAGTGGAACATTTAATTTTAGAAAATACGTTTTAAAGTGGAACATTTATTTTTAGAAAATACGTTTTAAAGTGGAACATTTATTTTTAGAAAATAAGTTTTAAAGTGGTACACTTATTTTTAGAAAATACGTTTTAAAGTGGAACATTTATTTTTAGAAAACACGTTTTAAAGTGTAACATTTATTTTCAGAAAATACGTTTTAAAGTGGAACATTTATTTTTAGAAAATACGTTTTAAAGTGGAACATTTATTTTTAGAAAATACGTTTTAAAGTGGAACATTTATTTTTAGAAAATACGTTTTAAAGTGGAACATTTATTTGTAGAAAATACGTTTTAAAATGAAACAATTATTTTGGGAAAATACGTTTTAAAGTGGAACATTTATTTTTAGAAAATACGTTCTTTTATGAGATCATATTTAGGATGTTTTGGTCATATTTAGTCATTTTTAAGGTCATATTTTCCACTTTTTTGGGTCATAAACCCTACTCATAACATTGTTCTGGGAAACACTGTGTAATGCACTTGACCCCCGCTCAAGCCCCGCCCGGGTAATGATTTTCCGCTACCTGGAAGTGGCAATCGTCACGAAATCCTACAGAGTAGCAGCAGATTGTAGATAATTCAGTGTCCGGGGGGACATAGCTACAATTTTTTCCACCCTGTTAGACAGATTGGCGCCACCCTAACATACAGGGGTCTGTAATACAGTAAAATAGTGTCATCCTATGCAGCTGTCAAAGGGAATATTCCATATTATTATTAAGAAGGTTTCCTTTTACGTGCCAAGTAAACTAAGTAGACACAGGAAGCTATTCTTTACCCCCAGGGTAAATACTGATATTTACAAAAATTCACCTCTAAATAAAGTAATCACTTTGCACAATAAAATTCATTTTTTAAAATTTTTATATACTTAGCATGTCCGAAAATGAATTTTAAATGCTTTAGCTGAAGTTAATTTAATAATGAATTGAAATTATTAAACGTGGTTACAGTCCATCGCTGCGGTGTAGGGGTTGCGTTCGCTCCTCTCACGCAGCGGGCCCGGGTCCAAATCCTGGTCGGGACAAGTTTTTTCCTCACCTGTGAGACAAATGTCGGGTAACTTTAGGCCCTTGTGGGCTGTCATCACCTTTATCCCATCCTCGCCTTGTTTGGAATGAGTGTGTGTGTGTGAATGGTGTGTCTCGTCCTGTGTGTTCGTGTTGTCTCGGAGGTGGCCCCGGCATTGAGCTGAACACTCATACGGGGAGACCCTCCATGCTCTTGTCTGGTCAAAAAAGTATGTATGTGATCCAAAGATAATCCCTCTTCCTACAGGTTGGCCCGGGCCCGGGCGGCTTGGGTCGCTTAAATGTCCCTAAAAGGGAGAGGTGAAACTCAGGTAAAGATAGATAGAAACGTAGTTACAATAAATTGTAGTTAGTGTATTGGTTTAAGGGAATGCACCACTGAGATTTGTTAAAAATTGTGAAAAAATGTCATTTTTCATTTTTGTACTTATAAAATTCTAGTTTCAGAATCAATTTTCGTTTATAACATTCTGCATGTTTAAAGGGCGTCAGGTGAGTTTTTAAATGGCCTTGCGCACGTTCATGACTGCTAACTGCCTGCCCTTTAATGATCGTTTATCTAACTATTTTTTTTCAGCATTTTTCATAATTTAAAACACTCCACACGATGAAGTCTTTCTGCAATTTCTCTTAAATTTTCAGCACATGTTCTTAAGATGTATTTATAAAAATCTGTCATATGATTTTTAAAAAATTATGAATAGTTTATTAGTTATGAATTTTCAAAATAAATATATTTTTGAAATTTTGAATATAAATATATATATATAACTTACACTTTTTTTTATCTCAGGAACCATAAACCTTAGAAAAAAATCATATGACAAATTTTTTCTTCATAGTTAGATAAATAAAGTGCATTAGTAAAAAAATTAATTTTTGAAAATTTTCTTCGTGTGGAGTATTTTGAAGATCGCTCTACTTTTGTAGTATGCAAATTAATAACTCAAAAACTTTTCAAGATATTAGGATGAAATTTTAAATCTTAAAATAAATGCACGAGACAAGTGTATGGTAAAATTTTGAGCAATATTGCTTGGAAACTTTCGATTTTAGTAATTTCAGTGGTGCATTCCCTTAATGTATCATGCCAAACAGTCTCCTCGCTTTATCTTTCTTATCCTAAATGTTTTTTTATTCGCAAAGGTATTATTTAGGCCTACTGTGTTTGGAGAAATCTGGCAACTGCTGGAACCCAGAAAGTGGCTAGAAATTTATTTTTCTTTTTATTAAATCGCAGTAATGTATCTTTAGTGTATTCTTATCTTTTTTTTTTTTTTTTTTTTATTTATTTATTTATTTATTTATTACAAGAGATATTACAAGAGGTATTACATTTAGTAATACACCCGAATGAGCAAGACTGCTCGTGCTCGGGTGCCGTTTCAAAAATATCAAAGTGAAGAAAGAGGAGAGACAAAGAAATAGAGTGTATAATGTGCTTAACTAAAAAAGAAAGTAAAACAAAAACATTAAAACATAAAAACATAAATACATAAAAGGAGTGAAACAAAAATTACTTAAAAGCTAAAAAATTACAAAAAATTCTTTACATATCTATTAAATTTAACAGTGGAGTATGCTGAGAGATCAGGATTTTTTCTGATAATTGAGTTATAGAAGCGCGGTCCAAAATTAATGCTATGCTTTAATCCTGCCGATGTGAGACATTTGGGTTCTAATAGGAGTAAATTAGTATTTCGTCTAGTTTTGTAGATATGATCACTGGAAGAGTATTTTATACGATGTTTGTGAAAATATTTTAATATAGAAAATTTGTAAATTTGGTCCAAACTTAAAACATTAAATTCCGAAAATATTAGGCTAGTTGGGTAATCAATGTGTTTTCTTAGACAGATTTTTATTATTCTTTTTTGTAAAAGGCAGAGGGGCTTAAGGGTAGTTTTCGCTAATCCTCCCCAGACGAGAATGCCATATTGAATAATGGACTGGAAAAGTGCTAGATAAACGGAACGTAAAACAGTAATGGGCATACAGTGGCGTAAAATGACAAATTTATGAATTGTTCGGCGTAGTCTATTACAGATGTAGTTAACATGGTGAGACCATTTAAGGTGTTTATCAATAAAAATACCCAAATATTTCACAACGGCTGTTTCTTTCAGTGGTAAGCATTTACAATTCACATCAAAATTACAATTATGTATTATTAAATTTAAATTTGTACATTTTTTCCGCGCTATCTGACCAGTAGATGTTAATGAGAAAGGAACTAATGTTGATTTATCCACGTTTAGTGACAGAAGGTTAGAATCGAACCATTTTTTTTATAATTTTCATGCCAGTATTAGCGTATTTATATGCTACTTCCCATGAATGACCACTGAAAATCACAACAGTGTCATCTGCGTATGAAAATATGGAGCCGTTTATTTGATCTAGGTTTAAATTTAGCAAATCATTTACATAAATTAAGTATAAGATTGGTCCTAATATCGTTCCTTGTGGCACACCAATATCAATATTTGATATTTCACTTATATGGTTGTCAACCTTTGTCATTATACATCTATTGCTCAGATATGATTCAAATAATTTGTAAACTGTTCCTCTAATTCCTATCTTATTCAGTTTATCTAATAGTATCGAGTGAATAACAGTATCAAAAGCTTTACGTAAGTCCAAGAAAATTCCTAAACAATTATTACCTTTGTCTAATTCTTTAATAATGTTACCTGTAACGTTAATAAAAGCATCGTCAGTAGATATGTTGCTCTGGAAACCAAATTGATGTTTTGATATAATTTCATGTTTTTGTAAATAGTTTAGTAGCCTAACTTTTATGCATTTCTCTAGTATCTTGGAAAAGGCCGGAAGAAGTGATATTGGTCTATAATTGTTTAAATCATTCATTTTCCCGGATTTATGTATAGGTATTATCACAGCATTTTTTAGAGTATTGGGGAAAACACCTTCTGTGAAACAAAGATTGAAAATATAGACAAGAGGTTTTACAATATATTTAATGATAGATTTCAATGTAATGTTTTTTATTCCATCAATGCCTGGAGCTACATTATTATTTAAGGTCTTCACAATGTTAATAATTTCGCATTCATTAACAGGACTGAGAAACATAGATGTGATTGGATTCATGGCTGTTTTATTGTACTCCGAAGAGTCTGACGATGCCTTATTAACGTTTGAGGTTACACTGTGCCCTATTTTTGAGAAGTATTTATTAAATTCATTTGCGATATCCTCTTTGTTTGTTATGTGAGTACCATTTTCCTTTATTAATTCTGAAACCGATTTATTTTTTTCAGTACTTATATCTGTGGCTTCATTAACAGTTTGCCAAAATTTCCTAGGGTTGTTCTTATATTCTTCAAATTTTAATTTATAATAACTAATCTTCATATTTCTTATAACAAGAGTCAGCATATTTCTATAATTTTTATAATAAATTTTCAAATTTTCATTGTTTGGGTCATGAATTACTTTTCTCGCAATCTTGTCTCTAGTACGAATAGATTTGATTATGCCTACAGTGATCCATGGCTTAATTTTTTTGAATTTATGAGGAAGCTTTTGATTGCTGGTCGAACTACTTATTATGTATTTCTTAATTAAATTATAAAATAACTGGAAAGAAGTATTTGGATCTTTACATTTATAAACAGAGTCCCAGGTTTCTCTCTCAATAAGCGAGACTAATTTTTCATTGTTAATGTTATTTGAAATGGGCAAAGATTGTTGAGTACCTGGGGATTTTGTATCTATTGTTTTTTATTATTTTGTATGTATGAATAAATTGTATTCTTGTCATGGACATTGTAATTGGGTTTTCTACCTATAATGTTCATTATTATTATAATTTAAATATATACATAAATAAATATAATCTACACCAAAGGATAATTTACTTTTGATGCTGTCAACTGGACACTTGTCAAAAGGGAACGAAATGCGAGAATTTTGCATGGGTTTTGCTAGTTTTATTAAGTGCCAGTATGGTACTTTATGAGATTGTGTGTGGGGACGAAAAATGTCTGTCCGTCCGTCTGTCCGTGCGTCTGTACGCACCATAACTCAAGTACGCTTTTTCAGATTTTCATGGAACTTTGTATAAACATTCATTATGTCGATGGGAAGAATCCTATTGTTATTGAACCAAATCGGTTCACCGGTACCGGAGTAAAACCCAATTTAGTGTCTATTTTAAAGACGCGGTAACTCAAACATGCTTTACCGGATTTCCATGAAACTTGGTGTACACATTTATAATGTCCATGGGAACATGTCTATTGATATTGGATAAAATCGGTTGAACTGTTTCGGAGTAATTCCCAATTTAGTGCCTATTTTATGTAAATATACATATTCGAAAGAATTTATGAAAGTCAAATCAGTTATCATGACAACATAGTAAATTGTTTCACTGTGATCTTATAAGGATTTGGAGATTAAAATGCAGTTGGCTATGACAAATAACATTGTTGCTTTACATACGCTTATCCAACTAGACTGTTAATCTGACCCTGGTGGACAAGATGGTAACGTCTTGGACTCACATTCTGCAGTTCAATGGTTCAAATCCTGAGCCGACAAATTTGCCTTTTTTATTTTTATGTGAGTGTGCGATTGTCAAGATATCACAAATCTGTACAGTACAGCTGATGCTGGAGGATTTTAATCTGATTTAAAAAAAAAAAAAAAAAAAAAAAAAAGCTTGACCTTGTTCTTCCGTAAGCCCTGCTTAATGAATAAATCTGGAGCTTAACTTGGAAATCAATTTAAAAAATACATATTGTGCATATCATAATTGCAATGATAACTGATTAAACAAAAACATACTGGCACTTTGTTACATCAGTTTACCTGATTTTATTTTATTTTTAAAATATCAAGGTATACGTTTTAAAGTAAATGTCAGTGACATATATAACGAGTAAAATGCTTACGGTAATTTTCATTGTTTAGCGAAATAATTGGTGTTATGTACACAGATGACGCAGAAACAGAAGGGCCCAAAATGTAAAAAGTTGACCACCCAATATGATACAAAGGCCGTCCACAAAGTAAGTTTCCCTGGGACCATTTATTGAAACAAAACATAAATTCTTAGAACTATTTATTGCAACAGATACAGCAAGTGTTCGGCTATTTTTCAACATATTCGCCACCGCAATTGAGACATTTGTCATACCGTGGGACCAACTTTTGAACTCTTGTGTCGCAGAAATCTGCCGCCTGGGTTTGAACCACTCCGCCTGTCTGTCATTCTCTGTCAATTACTGAGGTGTAGGAAAAGATGGAAATCATTTGGAGCGAGGGCAAAGGAAGTAAACAATCGTATGTGATATCTTCAATAATTACGAAAAAAGAAGGGGGAAAACATAAGATATTTCGGAGTCCATTATACCCATACATATCTAAAAAATACTGACTGGGAGACCCGAAGGAAAGAGACCACTTGGAAGACCTAGACGTAGGAGGGAGGACAATATTACGATGGATTTAAGGGAAGTAGGATTTGCGAGGGATGATTGGATGGAGTTAGCACAGCATAGGGTTGAATGGCGGACTCAGGTAAGCGCGGCAATGAACCTCCGGGTTCCATAAAATAGATAATATTCCATTAACTTGCTTAGGAATTGTCTATTGTCATTGAGTAAGTAAGTAAGTAAGTAAGTTATACCCATTTTTTCTAGTCTATCCTAGCAAAAATGGCCTAAGCAACGAAATATATCTCTACAGACAAACTCTCATTTCACGCAGGAAATCACCATTTTGAATGGCACGTGCCAGATGAGATCTAGTTTGGAAACATGCGGTGAGAAATATGATCGTAATATCTCATTAATATTGAATTAATATGAGTAGCATAAAACCCGTTCCAAATTGACTGTAGATTAATATTTTCAGGTGTTTGAGAATCCATTATTCAGCACGCATGACAAGAGGTCAAAACACGGGAGCATGCGCAGTACACAGGTTCTTTTTTACGCAATCGATATTTAAGTTTAATACAGTACAACATCCGTTACTTCATCACAACAAACCGGTTCTTCTTTGTTTTATAATTTCGGTCATAGGTGGCCTGGCAATGCAGTCTGCAGTCTCGCAGGATTTCTTTGACATGCCAGTAAATCTACTGACATGGGCCTGTCACATTTATGCACACATAGGCCTAAATGACATCGATCTGGGCCGGGATCGAACCCGCAATCTTAGGCACAGAAAGACAGCGCCACCCAGGCTGGAGTTCATGTAGGAAATTTTAACTAAACAGCCAAGCCGTTTTAGAGTAAATCTTCATGTCGTTGTTAAAATGAAGTGAAAATCGATACCACGTTTACAATTGCATCCCCGAAGGACACACAACCCAAATAAAATCTGCGTGAATGCACTCTCGCAGTAAAGATATTTTTATACAATTGAAGGTCCTAGTTCCATAAGGGCGTAGGCTCAAATCTTTAATTTTGAGTTTCTAACATTTATGCCTTCTCCTCATCTCAGTGAACTATTTGTAATTGTGCCTTGAACCTTTGCTCAGTTATAAGAAAAGACCTGTGAGACCAGGGCCGTCGCGTGCGCAGGGCGACCGGGGCGATCGTCCCGGCCGCGCGACCAGGGGGGCGCCGTGGCAACGGCAAAAATAAAACATCAAAATTTGAAATAATATGTTAGATGTACATAACGTATTTTTCAAAGTTAAGTATAACTGAATTTTGAATATTACGTTGTATGTATTTATTGAACAAATAAATATTTGACACCAATAACTTTATATTTGCTAAGTTACCCCAAAATAAATATTTGCTCAAAATTGAACAGCTGTATTTGCTGTCAATAATAATAACCTAATAATAATGCGTGTTTAACCCCATTATGTTTATATGTATTTGATAGTGTCGCGTCACGTCGCTCGCTGTGTGTTTGTGTTTGAATCCTTACAGATAGGTGGAATGTCGGGTGGGTGCACGTGGGATTGAGTATTTTTTTTGGGGGGGGGCACCTGACGAAATCATGCCCCGGGCGCCAACAAACCACGCGACGGCCCTGTGTGAGACTGCACATTCATTCTACTTCATGATAGTTCCACACAGGCATAAGGCACAATTCCTACCTGTTATTAAGGTATGTTTATCAACCGTTTTTATTTTCTGCAGTGCTATCATCCATAGGCGCCGACTTAGGGGGGGGGGCAAGGTACTTTCTGCCCCCCAAGACTTAAGATTTTATCATGTAAGGCCTATGTATAGCTACTGAAAATCCAGTTCTTGCCCCCCCCCCCAGAAATATTTCCAAGCAAATGTTTATAAAAACTGAACTTGCATTTCTGAAGTGTAACTTCACTGAAAATAGATTGTTTTGCTTATCGTATTCTATTGTATTAATGACTATAGTGGTATTCATTGGCAAACATGCGATTGTCACTGTATAATAGGCTACAGGTTTTTACTAAAATAAAGTAAAAACCAATAATCTCTATATATATAAAAGGCTTTGTCCTGACTGACTGACTGACTGATTGACTGAATGACAGGAATCAACGTACAGCCTAAACTATAACAGGTAGAGACTTGGAATTTTGACAGTACCTTCGTTTCATAATGTAGGTGCTCACTAAGAAAGGATTTTGAAAAATTCTGATTCTAAATGCCAAAAAATAAATGCTTTTGAAAATACTTAATCCCTTTTTACATAGAATTATCAATTCCAAATCACAGAATATATTGTTGCCAAATGGTATCAGGTGGGCTTGGAAAAAACAATTGAAATGCACTTTTGACAAATAAGAGAAGTTATCAAAATAATTCATGTTATAAATAAATATTACAGAATGAAATCCACTAAAATAATGGAATCACATAACTTTCTCTACCCTGGATATAGAGAAAACAAAACGAGGTATGGTAATGTGTATATTAGTATATTATATCGCAGGTTTTTGGAGAGAAAAGTATGAAAGTGATAATGCTTTATGGTAACATAAGAGTGGGAAATTTCCCGCCTCGATATTACAATTTTATGTTACAGGAATTACTGTTTCTTCTTATTTAAACCTCTACCAGGCTTGCTGTGCACTGTACAAGCGATGGGATGCAACATTCTAGATCCTCTATGAGCCATAAAAAACTATATCACGCGTTTTCTGAGGGAATAGTTTGAGTGTAATAAGTCGTTCTTCCTATTTCAAATTATAAATGCCTATATAAGGACCTAGAATTTAAAATTGAAAATCCTTCATAAGCTAATTTCCAATTACAAAATACAAAACCCGGGCGACGCCGGGTCTTTTAAGCTAGTATGATATAAAGTAAAAAGATTTTGCTACTGTAAAAGTACTTCAGTTTTTGTTTAAAATGTTTAGGTACCTCTAGTTTTAAAAAAATCCCAATACTCTACCTTGTAAATTTGCAGAACACTAATTTAGCCTGTCCTTCAAAAATATATGTTATAAAATTAAACTTTAAATCACCTACTTGTGAGTGGTAACATTATTTAAAAACATCAAGATTTCTCGAAACTATGTCCTTGTGCCATACGCCCTTATGGAACTAGCTCCTTCAATTATAATACAAAATAGTTGAAATAAATACTTATGGTATTAAAACAAGACAAACATAAGAATCCACTCATGAATAAATTAAAATTAGGAGAGAATATAGAAAAATACTTAAGTGAAAAACTATTACAAAGAAACATGGTAAATGTTTATTGTATTGCTTGAAGATCAGGACCGTCGCGTGATTTTTTGGCGCCCGGGGCAAGATTTCGTCAGGCCCCCCCCCCCCCAAAAAAAACTCAATCCCACGTGCACCCACCCGACATTCCACCTATCTGTAAGGATTCAAACACAAACACACAGCGAGCGACGTGACGCGACACTATCAAATACATATAAACATAATGGGGTTAAACACGCATTATTATTAGGTTGTTATTATTAACAGTATACAAGAAAATCCAGCTGTTCAATTTTGAGCAAATATTTATTTTGGGGTAACATAGAAAATATAAAGTTATTGGTGTCAAATATTTATTTGTTCAATAAATACAAACAACGTAATATTCAAAATTCAGTTATACTTAACTTTAAAAAATACGTTATGTACATCTAACATATTATTTCAAATTTTGTTGTTTTATTTTTGCCGTTGCCACGGCGCCCGGGGCGATCGCCGATGCGACGGCCCTGTTGAAGATGTAACAATCGATTAAATATTTTAGGAATGCAAATGAATCTATGTAGAACACACAGTAGGATTGGATATATGATAAACTCTGAATCTGAGATCTAAAACAAAACACAGAAAGTCCTCAAGTCTCTTATATATAGGCCTATATTAAAAGAAAAAAAAAACTGATATGAAATTCACATAATTCCTCTGCCAAAATAAAAGTTAGCCTCCTAGTTCGGAGATGTTTGCGAGAAAATCACGACAAACGAGTATTATTCATTCAAATTCCCCTTAAAAAAAGATAAAGTCGTTGCCAATCTTTGTGTTACATCCTCAGAAGGTAGGGCCTACCTAACCGAAATACAAAATCTTCCGTTACAAGAGGCCATACCGCAAGAGCCATATTGCATTATTACTTTGCAAACGGAAAATTTTGTATTCAGAGTGGGTGGCAGGCTTTAGAACTTAGTGCCCGATCGAATATGTTAACAGCAACCGTACTGTACAGACTTTGCTCGGCGTATGCCCTAGCTACCATATGCTAGTTCAAGTGATAGTAACAAACCGGAATACAGATATAGGAAGACCACAAAATACCTTCTCATTATCTAAACTCACATTACAAGCATGCAAAACGATACTTTCTCCTGTTTGTGTATAATGGTCCCTCCCAAATGTTTCAATATACGTTTGCGTTTTAGAACACTGTACTTTCGGCATGCCGAACACGTATTATAAATTTAAACACGCACAATGACAAGGTACACTGTTGACCAATTTGAGAGGCACCGTACTACGAGCGCATTCACTTCTCAGTACTACTATCAATGACTGCCTTATCAGCCTGCTTATAACTACCATTCAGAGAATTTTTCGGAAAAATGTTTCAAATGAAAGTTTTAGCTCTTAATATAAGCAACCCATGTGCAAAATTTAAACAAAATCGTCAGAGCCGTTTTCGAAAAAATCGCGAAAAACGAAAATTTCTTAATGTAAAGTCCCTTTAAAAATAAAATTAACTTATCGCCAAACTTCGGGTCACAGTGAATGGTAGAGATTGACAGAGAAACGGAGAAAGTTATCACACAATGGTTCAAATCCCAGGAAGCTGACTTCTACGACGCAAGTGTCCAAAAATTGGTCCCACGATATGACAAATGTCTCAATTCCTGTGGCGAATACGTTGAAAAATAGCTGAACACTTGCTATATTTGTTGCAATAAATATTTCTATAAAATTTTGTTTTGTCGTGTAAACGGCCCTTGGGATACTTAATTTATGGAGACGCCTCGTAGATGCGTAGTAATGTGTAAAGATCCTGGATCTTTTGCGTATAATCTGAAACTGGTTTGAAAAG
Organism: Ectobius pallidus; assembly: GCA_964059195.1. Lineage (NCBI taxonomy): Eukaryota > Metazoa > Arthropoda > Insecta > Blattodea > Ectobiidae > Ectobius > Ectobius pallidus. The sequence goes on along the minus strand of CAXKWD010000002.1, from coordinate 18,907,941 downwards.
CGCAGTTCTGTTGTTTACGTGTGTGAAGCGGATTAGCATACTGGAGTCTGGTTTCCACATTTCTCAACACATCAAATAAATTTGAAACTAGCCTCTAGGTTGCGTGGTAGAGGAGATATAAGGGAACAGAGATCTGCTGGACACTCATCTGACTCAACCAACATGAACGGCATCACCAGGGGACCTTCTCCGGATAAGGTTAGTTTTACATTATTACTACAGGCCCTGAGTGCAGGTGCTGATTACTATAATCACAGGCGAGCGCTATACAAAGTGGTTTTAGAAATAGCTGTTCCACAATAGACCAACCAAACGTCTCATTTAAGTGTATAATCTGATGTGGTACGCACACATATCTTTTCTACCTTAATAGTGCACAATATAATTTTCTAGATTCACATTCTGATCTCTAGATGTCCTGACTGATTCATCATCGCCTAGCCGAAATTGCTCAAGTTATAAATAGGAAATTTGATCTAATTTTATTTTATAATGTAGACACACACTAAGAAGGGATTTTCAAAATTCAGCTCCCTAAAAGGTTTAGGAGGGGTTCACAATTTGTATGGAGAAACAATATACATCGGTCATATTGACTAAAAAACTTAGTAAAAGTACTACATAACATGAATAATTAAATACTATTTGTTTGGGGAGGGGGAATCAATCTCTAAGGGGGTGAAAAAAAGTACCGTATAAATGTTTGTATTAGAAAAATTATTTTATTATCGAATTTTCAAGAAGCTTAGCATTAACACCCTTCAAAGAATTAAAATAAATAAATAAATAACAAAAATAAAGCAAAAGTTTTAGCTTAATACCTATAATCATTTAAGATAATTTAAAGGAAATCGTTTGAGACATTTTCGAGAAAATCGCGAAAAATAAAATTGTCTACATGTCACACGGCAGTATAACTAAGAGAAAGTGGTCGTGAACTTCTTATCACATCCCCAGAATATATTTAACCCAAATATAAAATGTTTTTATAAGACTTTTCGTTCTCGGGCTATGTACACAGACTAGGAGGTGCCCGTGGCTTCGCCACGATAATTCTTTTAAAAATAAAAAATTAAGAGTATAATAATTATTAAAGCATTATATTTATTAACACTTGCACGCGAATCATTCATAAACTAAGCCATTAATAATTAATGAAACAGCTAAAATTCCTGCTTTAGAGTACATTCCACGACATGAAAGCGCCCCCTGGGAAAACTATATCAGAATCGATTATGCAGTTCCAAAGAACCTGTGAACACATAATACGTATTGTTTCTCAGCTGTTTATTGACATGAATATGATGTGAATTTTATTTTATCAATTCAGTGTAATTTTCAGAAATTATATAATGTTTCAAGGGAAGGAATGGTTTGTTTGGATTATTATTATCAGCGATATTTCAAGAGATAAAACCATCAATATTTTACAGCTGTTGCCCCCGGCTTCGCCCGCCATTATTCATTGACTCCAGGATTTTTAAGAAAATTACACTGGTAGATTATTAAAAATGTTTGTGGTTCAGAGCTATGAAAATTGTAAGTAAAAATAAAATTAGAATATTTGTTCATTGTGTTCATTTCATTTAGGCCTTATATAATAAAGAAACGGGTTTCCTTCCTAATTTTGTAGTCGTCATGAAAGTTTAGACTGCGAGAGACGAACATCGCCGAGTATACCCGATGTCTCACGAAGCGGGCGAGCAAGCACGCTATTTAGGGCCGTTGAATTGTATAAGAGTAGAAGATGTGTTTCTGAAAATGGCACTTTTGGATTCAGGGGCCTCCAAATGCGTTTTTATGTTGACTATTCAACTCATACGCCGCGTGTTTGATATTGACCAATAACGTTTAGCAATTCCTCGGATATAGACCAATCACGGCCGTTTATCTTACAATATTCTTGTAGGAATCGCGAGGATGGCATTTTATCGGGTAAAATGGTCTGGTCGTTACTGGAGACGCAAGTATCAGTGTGCAGTGATTAATAGTCAGATGGTGCCACTAAGCGGAACGAAAACAGATTATTTCATACAACATAATTTGTTTGGAAATTGAAATAATAGAAATGTACATTGATTAAGAACACAATTTCGATTCTGTGCAAGCCAGTTCGTGTGCGTTTATTCTGTTCTGCTTTTAGCTTAATTGAATGAAGTTAACTATGTCTTATATGCAATGGTGGTAGCACTGATTACACCAAAACAGCTCGAATCGATTCATGGACGGTTGATTCAGACTATGCCGTGATCTCGCAGCTGTTAGTTTTGTTTTTGTAGAACAAAGCACGAAAGTTATTATTATTTGTATAATCTGGTGGATTTTTATTCATTGAATAGTCTTAATAAATCCAACTCTCGTGGGATTACCTATGAAAACTCGACATTAGATTCCAGGGTCGAACACAATAGACTACTTCCTCTACCTATAGTCTATCTATCTTCCTGTATAAATATATGGGCCTAAGAGAGATGAAAATGGGGACTGGAGAAAATTGCATAACGACGAGGTTCATAACCTGTACTCTTCACCGGATGTAGTAAGGGTAATTAAATTAGGGAGGATGAAATGGGCTGGACATGTTGCATGCATGGGGGAGGAAATACATATCTCAAAAATAATGACTGGGAGACCCGAAGGGAATACACCACTTGAAAGACTTAGACGTAGGTGGGAGGAAATATCAGGATAGATTTAAGAGAAGTGAGATTTGAGAGGGACGGTTGGATGGAGTTAGCACAGAATAAGGTTGAATGGCGGGCTTATGTAAGCGCGGCAATGAACATTCGGGTTCCATAATAAATATAATACTCCTTTAGGTTGCCAAGGAATTGTTTACTGCCATTGAGGAAGTAAGTAAGTTGTTTCCCGAGAGAGGACGGAGGGTAAACCCATCTCCTCACAGAACCCGCAGGAAACAAAGGTATTACTTGGACGTGAAATGGCCCAGAAATTTTGTCCAGAGGCTCTAATTTAGGCTTGGAGTTCTTTTACGTGCCGTACAACTACGACACGGGGCCCACAGCTTAAAGTCCCTCCAGGAAGTCTCCGTGCCCAGGATATTTATGTCCTGAAAATCCATTGACCGCGGCCGGGTTTGATCCCGCGACCTGCCTATAGTATTAGAGAACTAATATAGATATATTATACATGGTACGGACAGAAAAAATAAAAATCAGTCCCATTAACCTTTTCTTATAGTTTTCACCCTAGACCTTCATTTCGTGCCACAGATGCTTGGCGTTCCAAGTGACAAGGAATTGTTAGAGAGATGCAGTGTCAGGTCATTCAAGGAGAACCACAAAGCAAGTCGCTTCAAATCTCAAAAAAAAGGAAAGAGCTGATTGTCAATTAATACGCTACGCACAACTGTGCAATTTATTCCAGTGTCGCGGAAATAAAAACAACAAAGCCTCAAGGTCACATTAACAAAATTTCGATGATAGGCCTATAATTGACAGCAGACAATTCCGCTTGTGTGGTTATGAAAGTTGTTCGGTATTTGTTGCCTTCTTTTATTTTACATTAAGTTTTAAAGAGTTTAAGTTATTATAAGGTGAATGAACATTCACAGAATACAAAATAATGGTCGGCGCGTTTAAGTGGCTGTGTGATTATAAGTAGGATATATTTCTATTTTACTTAACCCTAGGACTCTGAAGGACCCATAATTTTTTAAAAAATTTTACTCGTGTTTGTTTAAAATTACTTTCACAGACCTACCAATCTAGAAAATAAACCTATGTCCAAATTTAAAATTAGAATTAAAGAAATCTTCAGACTTAGTAACTCACAACTTAATAATGAATCTAGCCTAAAATGTAATTGTCATTTTTAACTAAGCTAATTTTAGCTTTACCATTTTTAGTATTATTTTATATATTAATGGGCTGGACATGGGGGAGGAAAGACATATCTCAAAAGTATTGACTGGGAGACCCGAAGGGAAAATACCACTTGGAAGACCTAGACGTAGGTAGGAAGACAATATTAGGATAGATGTAAGGGAAGTAGGATTTTTGAGGGATGATTGGATAGAGTTAGCACAGAATAGGGTTGAAAGGCGGGCTCAGGTAAACGCGGCAATTAACCTCCGGGTTCCATAAAATAGATAATATTCCTTTAGCTAGCTGAGGAATTGTCTATTGCCATTGAGTAAGTAAGTAAGTAAGTAAGTAAGTAAGTAAGTAAGTAATTCCGTTATTCTGAGCAGGCCCGACGAGAGGGAGGGGCAGCCGGGGCCCGGCCGACCAGGTTTTATTTTTTACTTTCTAAATTTACTCTAAAATAAAATTGGTTATATGTCAATAAACAGCTTAAGTTATGTTTGGTGTGTTTATTTTATCTACATTGTCCTGTCGTTAATCTGAAACGGATTATTCATGAAGAAAAATTGCTATTTTTGAAAAGTAGAAGCAGAAATCCTTTTGGACTAAACAGTTGGCCTCACTAACGTTCGGCATTTAAAATCACAATTTTCAAAAAATTAAACTGGTACATACAGATAAAATTGTTCATAATTAGGACATTTTAATGTATTTTCTCTTTTCGTGCCCTGCATCAGTTAACAGATTTGGTCCAAAATCAATAGGCTTCGTCCCATGGGCGTTATAAATGGTATGCCAAGTTTTATGAAAATCCTATAAAGTGTATTTGAGTTATCGCGCTTACAAACAGACGGACAGACAGACAGTCCTCTCTACCAGACAATCTCATAAAATTCCGGTAACATTCTGGCACTTAATAATTATGTAATATCATTACATACTCTTTTTTTTTTGGCATCTCTATCTATATAAAAGGCTTTGTCCTGACTGACTGAATGACTGACTGAATGACAGGAATCAACGTACAGCCTAAACTATAACAGGTAGAGACTTGGAATTTTGACAGTACCTTCGCTTCATAATGTAGGTGCTCACTAAGAAAGGATTTTGAAAAATTCTGATTCTAAATGCCAAAAATTAAATGTTTTTGAAAATACTTAATCCCTTTTTACATAGAATTATCAATTCCAAATCACAGAATATATTGTTGTCAAATGGCATCAGATGGGCTTGGAAAAAACAAATGAAATGCCCTTTTGACAAATAAGAGAAGTTATCAAAATAATTCATGTTATAAATAAATATTACAGAATGAAATCCACTAAAATAATGGAATCACATAACTTTCTCTACCCTGGACATAGAGAAAACAAAACGAGGTATGGTAATGTGTATATTATTATATTATATCGCGGGTTTTTGGAGAGAAAAGTATGAAAGTGATAATGCTTTCTGTTTAATTTCATCCCCAAAACGGTTTTATGGTAACATAAGAGTAGGAAATTTCCGCCTCAATATTACAATTTTATGTTACAGGAATTTCTGTTTCTTCTTATTTAAACCTCTACCAGGCTTGCTGTGCACTGTACAAGCGATGGGATGCAAAATTCTAGATCCTCTATGAGCCATAAAAAACTATATCAAGAGTTTTCTGAGGGAATAGTTTGAGTGTAATAAGTCGTTCTTCCTATTTCAAATTATAAATGCCTATATAAGGACCTAGAATTTAAAATTGAAAATCCTTCATAAGTTAATTTCCAATTACAAAATACAAAACCCGGGCGACGCCGGGTCTTTTAAGCTAGTACAATATAAAGGACGAGTTGGGTAGTGAATTTAATATTTTACAGGGGCCTGGGAAAATTTGTCTCTGGGGCCCTTGCTTTCTTTCCACGGCCCTGATTCTGAGTACAGACATTAAAAAATAATTACTAATTACAACACTGCAAGGAATTGGAAAATATGTACGTAACCCTGACGAAACAAGACTATAACTAATTAATTAGTAGAACGGTTGTCTGCATATAAATCTAGACCTCTCAAATAACAAGTCTAAAACTAGGGAGCTACAACCTACTAATAACTGGGCATCTGGAAGTTATTTGTTAACAAACAACTGCTTACGTAAGCCGATGCCAAGTTCACGAACGACATGGCTTCTAACTAAACACACCCATTATCACCAGTCGTAATGACACCCGATGAAAAATTAAGGGGAAATCCTCATTTATCACACAGGGTGATGACTTCCTAGAAGTTCACGCAAGACATTAAATAATTTAGTCTATCTTTCAGCGAGTCGCTATCAATTATGAATCCGTTGTAATGAAATCCTGAGTGCTCTAATCATATGAAATACATATTTATTTATTTATTAAGTGTCAGAATGGTACTTTATGAAATTGTGAGGTGGACGGGAAAACGTTTTGTGTCTGTCCGTGTGCCTATACGCGCGATAACTCAAATTTGCTTTATCGGATTTTCATGAAACTTGGTACACGCATTTATAACATCCATGGGAAGAAGCCTACTGACATTGGACCAAATCGGTTGACCGGTACCGGAATAATGCCCTATTTAGAGCCTATTTTATGGTAATATATTAGAAAGAATTTATCAAATGCAAATCAGTACTCATGACAACATATTGTTTTACAGTGTTCACATACGGCTTTGGAATTTGTAACACAATTAGCTATGACAAATAACACTACCCACATATTCCTTCACATATGCTTATCAAACTACAATTAGACCTTTGTTCTTCCATAAGCCCTGCTTAATGAATCGATCTGTAGCATAACTCGGAAATCGATTACAAAAATAACTTATTTTCTGCATATCATAATTGCAAGTATCACTGATTAAACAAAAGCATTCTGGCACTTTGTTACATCAGTTTACCTGATTTTATTTATTTAGAATACAGTCTTTTGACACGATGAGTAATACACATTAGAAGTGTAGGAATAAATTACAAATAACCGGCTACAATACACATATTCATGTAAGTTTTGTTTAAACACCTTTCTTAAAATAACAAATAGGCTACTGGACCAGAATACTAAATACCGGTATATTTTTAAATATTAATGACTTAACTTACTTAACTCCGTGGCACTAACATTCCTTGAAGGGACAAGGCCTACCACTGCGTCATCTACCACAGGCAGATGGCAGGATTGGGGGGCAAGTGGTCAGCATGCCGACACCTACGGTCGTTAATGGTGGTTTCCATGACCGGAGCCGCTACTTCTCTATAAAGTACCTCCTCAATTTGAATCACGAGGCTGAGTGCCCCCCTACCAGACCTTCCTACCTCAGAAAAATCCGAGGAGGTACCAGGGATCGAACCCGGGCCGACGGATCTGTAGTCAGCGACGCTAACCACAAGACCACGCCGGCGGTCAAATATTAATGACTAGGGTAATTAAATCTCGGACGATGAAGTGAGCTGGACATGTTGCACGCATGGGGGAGGAAAGACATAATATGTCAAAAGTATTGAATGGGAGACCCGAAGGGAAAATACCACTTGGTGGACCTAAAAATACGAAGGACAAAATTAGGATAAATTTAAGGGGAGTAGGATTTGCGAGCGATGGTTGGAGTTAGCGCAGAATATGATTGAATGGCGGGCTCAGGTATGCGCGGCAATGAACCTTCGGGTTTCATGTTCAAATCAATTACCTACTGCCATTTTTGTCGAAGCCACTTAAGCACTGTTGAAGTTGCTAGAAGGTTCCAGTAACTAATTTTAAATTCTAATCAAACAACACACAAGACACGTGTCATTTTCTAAATATCTAGCTCCCGGCTAGGTGTTGTATTATGCAATGTTTAATATAATTTAGTGGTCAATTAGGAATCTAGATGACGTAAGGATTAGGGGTCTCAGAAGTACAACGATCGGAACCAGAACTAATGACGTAATCAGCGGATAATGTTGCAGCAGCCAGCTGGGGATACCCGCTAGAACAGGGAAAAAATCCCAAGGAAATATTCTGAATCGAAACACCGATGGTGGGGTATAGCGGTAAAAACATGGCCTTATAAAATGCGTTCGACCTTAAACACGTGGGTATTTGGCGAGTGACTTTGTTCTTGGCGGGATTGTGTGAAATGTCTCCAATAGCCACCGTGTCGGATGTCATCGACGTAAGTATGACTACTCATGGCTGTGCTCAGATAAGCAATTAGCCTATATCGAAGTCGGGTGTAATGGACCATTTCCAATGATTTCAGGTACTTTGTTCCCTGGGAAAAGCTTTGTATAACAGCTTCTTTAATTTATTTACTTTACGCAGGCGCGGATACAGGACTTCGTTTAAGGAGGGGCAATTTTTGTGTGATTTTACCTATTTTCCAGAAAATTCGTTCTAAACAAAAAAATTATAACATTTTAGATTGTTATCCATGTAATACTTGCATTTGAACAATGCTCTGTTTGTCTGTCTTTAAAGAAATGAAATAAAAACCCATAGGTATAGAGAAAGAAAAACAATTTAATTTGAAGTAATTTAGGGTGTCCATATAATGTTTATATAAAAACGGGATATTTTAATTTTTTTTTTTTATAAAATAACCTGGGACAATTAAGGAAAAAAGGAGACAAAAATTTAATTCACAAAATTTAGGGAATATTTACAATTTACCTTTGTATCATGCACACAAATTATCCTAAGTGACTTCTTAAATTTCTGCTGCAGAGTGGTGTAGATAATTTATTCCACAGAAATGGATACTTCGTTGTCACTGTAAGCTACATTTCACTTTTATGTATTGTATCAAGAAGTGAGTTTTTTCTTATAATTTTCTATTTTCTTATAATTTATCATATTAAGTTACACCATTGAAGTATGTTTCGACAATGTTGTAACTTTTATTAATGTAGCATGAAACACACTGGCCAATCACAATCACAAAAAAAGCGGGACATTGGAGTGTCCCCAATAAAACTTTCGGGACAGCGGAGCATTTAGTAAAAAACGGGACTGTCCCAGGAAAAAAGGGTCTAATGGACACCCTAAAGTAAGTAGGTATATAATATTTAATTCCAATCTCTTCCTATCTTGTAATCACTTTCTCGATGTTAATGGGAACATGCCTTTGGATGTGCATAAGGGCAAGACCGAGAAGGCGGTTTTCAGTCATGGTTGCTCTTAAATGTGTTTTAAGGCGACGCACCTCTCAGCAGAAGCATTTATCACTGGTCATGTATTATAGGAAATGCATCCTTATCGCACCTAGCCAATATATCCCGTAATGATGTAGTAGTAATTGTAGTGATGACCTTGTAACGATTTCAAAATTTTGAAATTGATCAAAATAAAGTGCTTCGATCGTTAGTCGAGGGGGGGGGGGGGATTGCACCCATTGCCTCACCTATATCCCAGCCTGACTTTATTTATTTACTTATTTATTTTTTTACTTATTAATAAAGACCCCAAAGATCAATAATGCTCATAACTAGGGGCAGCACACTATAACACAGAGAACAACATAATATTCACCAAGAGCTAGGAAAAAGTACAATATAATCTAATGAAACACAACACATTACTAAGATTATCACATAAGCCATCAATTTAATAGAAAAAAAATTGAAAAAATAGGAATGATGAAAGTAATTGTGACCAGAAATAGAATAATCATATGCCACTTTTATTCCAAATTATGGATATAAATTCGTTGTTATTGCCTCAATTTGAAATCAGCGAAATTTGTTACTAAGTTTATGACAGACTTCTTTCTTTAAATAAATATCTCATATTAACTGCTTCTGTGCAAGCCAAAAATTAAAACATGGCCCGCTAAAGTTTCCCGAAACATAAAGGTATATCCTGTTGAAAATTTTGGGACTACACCACTGATTACTATTCTTCGTCAGTCAGACCATCTTAATGGTCATAAATAAGTCGAGTTATCCTAAAGCTAAAATCAAAGACACCGAAGTGGAAACCTAATGTCAAATGCACCTACCTAGTAATCTGGTCTACTTAAGGGCTATTTCCAATCCACTCCACACTCCACAGATATTTTAGTTCCCATAATGTTCTTTTTAGGTAGATTTTCGAAGAAAAATCTACCTATTGCAATGGATACCACTTTATGATTTTCGAAAAATTCTTTCATATCTTTACGTTTCATGCTCCCCTAAGTACGAAACCACCGCCCGTTCAAAAAAAAAAATTGTGATATTTATATATATATATATATATTTTTATATATATCTTTACACGATAGCGGCCGTAATTTTGAAGATATTTGAACCAAATTTTATTATGTTATTTCTAGGCCCAATAGTTCGGACAAGTTCGTTAATGGGCAAAATTGGCCCCAGGGGGGTGGTCGGGGGAGGGGGTTGACATTTTTAAAAATGTATATCTCGGCCCCTATGAAGTATAGAGGGAAACTTTGTTTGAATAAATTAGAGTACTCCCTATGGAGTTTACAGTGACACCAACGATTCGGGGGTTCGAGTGAGGGTGGGGGTGGAGGTGGGGGATGAAAATTCGAAACTTTTGAAACCACGTCTTGTGGGGTATCGTTGAAAAGCTCTTGATGAGTACTCTACAAATCAATAAATAGTTTCTTGATAGCTCTCATATTACGCGAGATTTTAATGTTTGAAAATAATAACACTTAAAAGAATTATTATAATATCATAATTTTGTCTTGTTTAGCGGCTTTGCTAATTTTATTCATTGCTGATCTTGCGCACGGTCTCCCAGAATATTATATCCTATTCTTGTTGTCAAAACAAATGATTGTAGGCTCTTCCTCTTTACCGAATTCAGTTCTTATTACTGCAGGTTTACCATGCCAAGGCTAAAGAAGAAGAGTGCTATGCAGCGACAATAAATTAAACCAAAAGCACTTCAAAATCTACCTCCGCCTGTAGGCCTGCCTAAAGGGATTTTTTTTTTTTTTTTTCATGAGAAAGTGCCTGACCCAATTACACTCAGATTTGTGGTCAGTCTGAATGGGTCAACCACCTTCTCATAAGGAAGCACTAGGGGAACCAAAATAGGCTATCTGTGGAGTGGAATTGCGTGGATAGTCTGAAAGGGCCCTAAGGGGAGATTGCAAGACTTGTAAGGTTTAAAACTTAAAAGGCATCCAGAGTTGTTTGTCACGCACTTCTTTCTCCTCCTGTTTTACAAATATATTTGGGTTTAAGACTTATATTCGCTCTAAAGGAAAAATACACCCAGACGAAGAAGATATTTATGATTTAAGTATTCTAAGAAACTTGAATGTTTTATTCTTTTGTTCGTTTTGCTTTATACCCTAAAGGTAGATAGCTGTGGATCTATGACACCCCCTGCAGTTGCTTTACTAGCAAATTCAACGAATCTTTCGTTAATATTTCCATACGAGCACCATGAATGATCAAGTGTTCGTATTGTATGTCTTAATAATATTACAATTTACAATTTATTACTCCAAAGTACACGAAAAATATATACAAAAGTTGATACACCCCCCGAAGAAGCAGAGCTTGTGTTCGGGGGTGGTTCAGTTATATATTAGAAATACTTATACTAAACAATTACTTAAAAAAAAAAGCATAATTTGGAGAAGTATGACAAAATGTTATGTATGAAAGGTTAGAACATGTTCTATTTACAATACAAAGGTACGAAGGAATACAACAATAATACATAACAATTTATTTGTTCAAATTTTAGTAAAAAACAAAGAAATTAAGTTCTATCCAAATTTTAAAGTTTAATATGAAAAATGTTATAACAGTAATAGTCGATAACAGAAGTAATAATTATATAAATTTTCTAATTTTAGACCTAAATTGTTTGTTGTTTAAGCTATTTAGATCAGGATGGTTGGTAATAAATGAATTGAATAGTCTTGGGCCAAAACTTGAACAGTGCTTAGCTCCAGCAGTTGTAACATTTTTTGGTTCAAGTAATAAATTAAATTGATTCCTTCGCGTGTTATATACGTGAGATTCTGACTTGTAATTGTCACGATGTTTATGAAAATAATCCAGTATGACATACTTGTAAATTTGGTCTATGGTGAAAACGTTAAATTCAGAAAATAATAATTTGGAAGAATAGTCAGGAGGCTTGTTTATATCACTGTTTATAACTGTTTATATCACATTGAGATATTTGTGTGTTCATTTATCTTTCATTTTTCACATGGCTGTTTCCATTGCAAACATACGGGAAAGAATCAAATGAAAACTGCAATTTATTTTTTCCACTATTTTACTACAGGAAGAATATTTGTTTGTACATTATTTTTCCACATAGTCCCCTCCCAGTTCAATGCACTTATACCATCAGATAGGAAGTGCTTCGAAATAGCATGAGAAAAATTATTCTGGTTGACACTGTAGGCACTCATGCAGCGCCGATTGGATGTCTTCATCAGACTTGAACTTCTGCCCTCCAAGGAGCTCCTTTAATAAATTAAAGACGTGGAAATCTGATGGTGCCAAACCTGGCAAGTATTGTATATGTGGGAGGCACTTAAAGCATATGTTGCCGATGGTTTTCATGGTTGCACGAGCAGCATGAGGACGGGCGTTATCATATTGAAGCAAAACACCTGCTTTCAGCAATCCCCTTCGCTTTGTCACCATCAGATTTCCAAATCTTTAGTCCGTTAAAGGATTCCTTGGGCAGAAGTTCAAATCTGATGAAGACGTCCAAACGATGGTGCAGGAGTGGCTGCAGTGTCAACCAAAATAATTTTTCTCATGCGGTATCGAAGCACTTCCTATCCGCTGGCGTAAGTCCATTAAACTGGGAGGGGACTATGTAGAAAATAATGCACAAGCAAACATTCTTCCTGCAGTAAAATATTGGAAACAAATTAATTGTGGTTTTCAATTGATTCTCCCTCGTATACCCACTTGTAGCTATGAGAAGTGTGCACAGTACTGCTCAGCTGCCATTCCCAAATGATCATGAAAGTACATGAATGGCATTTAGTTTATGGAAAGGTGGACAGTTTCATTTTGGGTTAGTGTACAATAAGAACCAACATGATGTATTTTTCAGCCCATCCTTATGGATGGAGGCAACTACATCAAGGAAGGCCTTGACTCCGCCAAGAGCACCTGTCTCATCTTCTCTCCTAAAGAAGAAGCTGTGGGAGCTCTCGCAAAGTGTCTCAAGCTCTTTGAGGTATGTATTTATGGAAATTCATTAAAACTTGAAATTTTATAGTAGATAATCCCATGAGAGATTACAAATTTATCGATAGATTTACGAGAACGAAGTAATCCCCCACCCATTCCATTCTAACACTTTACTATTTTTCAGCTTCTAAAGAAAAATAATGACTATAATTGCTGGTCAACCAGTATCTTTCAGCAAAAATTATGGCAATGCACCGGACACTTCCCCAAATGCCCATATGGCCAGTCCTACTCTGTTTCTATGGGTGCCATTATAACTAAATATTATGTTGAGACTAAATACTCCATTTGAATATAGCAGAAACTACCTTATTTCTGTAGGATCATGGAGTGAATCTACTTCATATTGAATCCAGGCCCTCAGCTAGATTTCCTGACCGGTACGAGTTCATGGTGGACTGTGCCCCATCTGGTGACCTGGGAGTGGCTATAGAGACATTGCAGAACAATTCCTCATACTTCAACATCATTTCTCGAAATCACAAGGACAACAGAGGTAAGGAAAACTTGCACTCTAATTAAATTATATTTACCAAAGACTATTTTAAACCTAGTCGGCTAGGGTGGTATAGAAGTAGCATGCCTGTCTCTAGATCCAAAGGACGTGGGATCAAATCTGGCCGCAGTCGATGGATTTTTCAGGATGTAAAAATCCTGAGCACGAGTCTTTACTGGGGGGGCCTGTGTTATAGATTTATGGCAGGTAAAAAACTCAAAGCCTAAATTAGAACCTCTGAAGAAAAAATAAAACAAAGTTGAGTTTTTTCTTTTTCCGAGAGTCTGTTATACACTTCACACACATATTGCATACTATTTTTTTGTGACAGGGGAAAACAAATGAAAATACTTATATTAAACATAATTAAATAGAAAAAAAAACTGTTCGAGATGGTGGTCAAGATCCAAGGATACCAATCTTAAGAAGTTAGTGGCTATTTTAATCTTGGTGGGCCTACATGCCCTCTACAGGAGTGTAAGCATAAGACTGTCTTTGGTAATGACACCTCACATGGGAATCACTGATGCTGCATATATGCAGAGTGGTTCGTTGAATTGAATAGCAACATGAAGAAAATAATATTTTTATTTAGGACTATGATATAATCCTGATAATTCAAACAGAATTTCTGCATTACAGACACTGTTCCATGGTTCCCAAGAAGAATACGAGACCTGGACAAGTTTGCCAATCAGATTCTATCTTATGGATCTGAACTAGATGCAGATCACCCAGGATTCACGGATCCATTGTACAGAGCAAGGAGAAAATACTTTGCAGATATTGCCTACAACTACAAACAGTAAGTCGGTATTCCTTAGTGAGGTCACTGATTTTTTAAGGATAAGCTCCAAAACATTAGATATAAAAAAGTCCGATGTTTGGTTGGCCCTCAAAGACAGCCAATTGTCATTTCATGGTATAACTTCTTATTATTTGTTATATGAGCTACCAAATATTTGATTCCTGAGATCTCTTCATTATTTTTCCTTCTTTTGTTTTCATTGAATATCTAAGTACTGTACCTAACTTTATTAGTTAATGTATTTGTTATTTATTAGACAAAATGGCTTTCAAACATTCTTGTAAATTAAAAACTCTTGAAGGTTGACAGACAACTGAAATTTGAAGAAATTTTAAAAATTATCAAATCTATTAGGTCCATAATCCCTTGTGTTTTTTAAATATGCTTTTATTTATTTGATTTATTTGTTTTAATTTATATGATTGTGATGAATGAGGCTGTAAGCAGATATACATAAGGACTGACATAACTTAATCGCAGTAACTGTCATACTCTCATATGGATGAATATTTAATTTATTTTTTAAATAAAGAAACAAGTTACGACTGTGTGTTCATCAATTATATAGAAATTATATTATTATTGGTATGTGGTATCGGATCATATCCTAGGTTTTCAATATGCACTGCCCAGAATTTTTATAGAAATTCATCCAAATTAAAATAACCAGCGATGTTCTCAATCCTTGCAGTGGACAGCCGCTTCCACGAGTGGACTATACAAAGGAGGAGACGGAGACATGGGGGGCAGTGTTCAGGGAGCTCACAAAGCTGTACCCCACTCACGCTTGCAGGGAACATAACCATGTGTTTCCACTCCTGGTGGAGAACTGTGGATATAGGGAAGACAACATTCCACAGTTAGAAGACGTTTCAAACTTCCTTAAAGGTTTGTCATTTCAACAAGTTCTCTCCTTATTTACAGATTATTGGCTATGTGCACCGTTCTTGATCAAACTATTACTGAGGAAAAGTTAGAATTTTACCAAATTCATCATCAGTTCCAGTGCATCATATTCTTTTTTATATATTTAAAAGTATGCATACATGATATATTTTGTAAGTAGGCTACCACTTTTCCACACAATTTGACCGGTATTTGTTAATGGATATAAATGCATATTCTGGGGAAAATGGATATTTTAAATTTTAAATGAAAAAGTGCATGTTTTATTGTTAAATGTGGTATTAAATTATATTTTCTCCTTTATACAGTCAATAATTACTGGTACTTAATAAAGTCTTTGCAACCAATCTATATATTTTTTATTTATATGTTTGTTTATTTATAAATGGATGGATGGGTGGGTGGATATGTACTCTGGAACCCCTGAAGCTGAAACTGAATAATGTACAGCTTCGGAGTTTCTTAGAAACAAACACAAACAAAAGGTTCCAGGATGAGTCTACGTTGTGCAAAAACTATGTACCATAGTGTTTTCAGGATTCACTAAAGAAAAGTTGTGGTGTTTTTTACATGCACATGTGACATCATACGATGTAGAAAGGACATTTTCATTGTATAGAACCTTCTTCGCTGACAGACGTAGTAAGATTATCCCCCAAAAATGGTTTATTTTGACTTTTGTTAATTTGTTTTTGCATACCCGGTATAACTTAATGGTGCATATTTTTAAAATTATTCATGCATACTTACATGCATATTTTATTATTTGATTATGCACACAAATCCAGGTTAACTTAACCCTTAGAGCTGGTTTGATGTGCTAAGCAGATGAGTTCTATTGCTACAGCAGTTTGACATTACATTGCAGGAACACATTGAGCAAGCCAGTCTCGTAATTTAAAAATCTCAGTCATATAATGACAATTTCTAAACTGTTTTCACAAGAATGAACTCAGATCCTCAGCCCACAGGCAGAAATATTTGTTCTTCTGCTAACTGTAAATTTAAGGGTACATGAACTCAGTGGTGAAGGAATTATCAGTCGCAAGAAAGCAGTTGTTCCCTGACTAATATTTCCCTTTTCAATAAATATGGAGTGACAGTGAACTCTCAGAAACAAGATCATCCTTCCATAAATCCTGCCCTACTTGGCTCGTCTTACAGAGACATCACTTCATAGAAAAATACTGCATGTGGGGAAGATTAAAGAACCATAGAAGTATGCAATGGCGTAACTGGACCACTTAGGGCCCGGGGCGGATTTATTTTTGAGGCCCCTTCCCCCTCAACACGGCTATTTTTAACTTTTTCTGTGGCTAGCTTATTTCCTTGTCTTCAAGTAATTTCATCTTCAAATGCAATACTGTATTACATCTTATGCGAGGTTTTGAACTTAGGACATCCAGGCCAAGTTCCTGGCATGCAAGTCAGTAATATAACAACTTCTTTGTTACAGTTCGCTCGCTTCATTCTTCAAAGTGAGGTCCACTCATGTGTACTCATTTGATTTCAACCAATTATCTAATTCTGTTTCCTAATTCCTCGCACTGTGAACCACACTTTTAACTTGTTTACTTCAGCTCTATAGATAATCTTAATTTACTATAGAATCTCAGTACCAATATTGCACAGCTAAACTTAAATACCATATGTGAAATGAAAATGAAATTTTCTACTCACCGTTCTGCCAACTCGTTGGTTCCCTTGTGTGTGTTGCTCGGACTGTACTTTCCAGGCTGGAAGGGCTTCATGATTACACTTCCATTTTGAAGGTCACTTTCACTTATCACAGCTTCAAGAATCAGTCTTTTTTTTTTTTTTGCACTTTATAGTGTACAAATTATGCGTTTGTTCTTGATGAATGATAATTTTATGTGAGAGGTTACGCGCTAGTCACTTACTCACTTTTTGCGGTATCACTGGCATAGAGAGGCGATGTGGTGTATGTTACATGTTTCTGTGGTGAAGTAGTACAGTAACTACAAAGCAAATTGTCACAGTTCCAGTAATGTCAACGACATGTATAGTCTCGTGACTTTGACTAAATGTAGAATTTTTCCGTTTAGTTTTGACACCATTGTCACATTAGTAACTAAATAGCACTCGTCACTAAGTAGCATTTGTTAAAACACCTGCTTGCACCTGTGTCACATAAAACTTTGCAGTCAACTGTCTTCTCTAAATGGAACAAAGGGAAGCATAGCTGTTCATTATTGTAATATGAACAATTTTGCTGGGATGTTATTGAGCTAGCTCACTGCTCCTTTGCTGAAGGCCATTCGTCAAGAATAAGCTAGCAACCTATGCCACGATTTTCAGGCTTCATGATGTGGATCCAAGGGTCACAGGTTCAAACTTGACCGAGGCAGATGGTCTTTTCAAAGTCATGGGAGCTGTGTTGTAGATTTGAAGCACATTAAAAAAGTCCAAGAATAAACTAAAGCCTCTGAACAATTTACTGGCCCTTTCACATCCAAGTAATACCTTAGATTCCATCAAGATGGTCACTGAGGTGATGGGCTCACCAGCTTTCATTTTTAGGATAATATGTTTGCAATACTAAGAGAGTAACTTTCCACTGGATTATTGTAAAAAATTGTCAATTATTAACCAAGTGAAGCGCATCATGTTTTAACTCGACCTTTTTGGCATTTTGTCTATTTTTTCTGTACATTTGTTTGTTTAGGCAGTTACGACCAAACACATGGTTCAGTTTTCTTCCAGTTTTGAATGAATGTTCCTTAAAGTAATTAAAAACGATGTAAGCGAAAGAGTTTTAACTCCTTTCCAGGACGTAGACAAGATCTTTGTTAGATCATTTTTCTGGATGCAAGGTCTACTGTTCACAGAACTAAGGGCTAAGTTGCTGGTCTAGAATGGCAATTTCACTTCAAAATACGTATTGTTATAAAAGGGCGTTCACGGAATATTTTAATCGCTATAACGAGGGAATTTTCTGGGACCAGAGAAAAATATCGCTTAATGTGCGTTTATTATTATATTGGTCTTCGTTATATGGAGGTTCGGCTGTATTACGATTCACAAGGGAATCGATTCATTTTAACAGAATTATGATTCACTTGCCCAGCAATGTGATTCTGTTATTCGTACATATCACTAATCACCGATCTTTGTCTGTTCCAGACTGTACGGGTTTCACACTCAGGCCAGTAGCGGGATTGCTGTCATCACGAGACTTCTTGGCAGGTTTGGCATTTCGAGTGTTCCACTCTACACAGTACATCAGACACTCCAGTTGCCCACTGTATACCCCAGAGCCTGATGTTTGCCATGAACTGCTCGGACATGCTCCATTGTTTGCTGACCCAGCGTTTGCTCAGTTCTCACAAGAGATAGGGCTTGCATCACTTGGAGCTCCTGATGAATACATTGAGAAGCTTGCCACTGTAAGTACAAAATGCATATTTTATATTTATTTGTCAGTTGTCCCATCGTGTTACCAGTTCCAAATACCCTGTTCATAGAAGTCCGTTCGGTTGGAGTATAGTAGCCATCTGCGGACTGCTGCTTTCACTTCTGCAAACATTTGTGACAAACACTGTAACATTCATGCTGATGCTGTCGAACTTCTTCACAACAATGTTCACCCCCATGTTGCTGCAGCTGTTCATAAGAAAATCAACAAATCTGGTTGGGAGGTGCTCCAGCATCCTCCTTACAGTCCAGACCATCGGACTTTCATTTGTTTGGTCCCATGAAGAAATTCCTGGTTGGTTATCACTTTGTGTCAGATGCAGAAGTGAAAACAGCAGTCCGCAGATGGCTGTACTCCAACCAAACTGACTTCTATGAACAGAGTATTTTGAAACTGGTATCACGATGGAAGAAATGTGTTGAGAAACTTGGTGAATATATAGAAAAACAGGCAAAAGATGTCCCTTCAAGTGTGCATTTGTTTGTAATTGTACCTTGTATTTTTTGTAAAATAAATTGTGCATTACTTTTCGATCCACCCTTGTATAAATCAAACCCTATAGATTACTGTCCACAAAGTTTTAAAAAACAAAAATTTTGACCAGAATGATGATTTTTCTCCTTGAAGTAGTTAGTCACCTTTTGTTTCTTGTTGCAGTGTTTCTGGTTCACAGTGGAGTTCGGACTCTGCAGGCAGGACGGTCAGATCAAGGCATTCGGTGCAGGTCTCCTTTCCTCGTTTGGAGAGCTACAATACAGTTTGAGTGGGAAACCAGAGCTCAAGGCATTTGAGCCCTTCAAGACAGCAGAACAGCAGTATCCCATCACTGAGTATCAACCAGTTTACTTCGTGGCCGAGAGCTTCGAGGATGCTAAAGAGAAAATGATGTAAGTCAATATTACGAGGGCTATTTCTTTTTCAACCTGAGATGGGACATGAAATGAAAACCACAGTGAAAATCAAAACTTTTATTTGGTTTCAATCCAATTGAGACATTTGTCATATCGTGGTACCAACTTTCCAATACCCTCTTCATGGAAACTGCTGCCAGCCTATTGAGAAGTGTCGGTCTTCACGGCATTTTGAAGTGTTTTTAAGTTTTTCGTTGGTGTGGAAGCTCTGTCCTCCCAGATCTTTCTTAAGCTGCCAAAAAAGATGAAAGTCACTCAGCATGGGAATGAGTTTTTGAAATCTATTGTGACAGGGGATGAAACAAGGATTCGTTTCAACAATCCAGAATAAAAAGAACAATCCAAACAATGGATGCACACAGATTTCCCAAACGAACCCAAGATCTGGCTTCCACACCAACGAAGAATTTCAAAACACTTCAAAACGCCGTGAACACCCTTCTCAATACGCTGGCGGCAGCTTCTATGAAAAGGGTATAGGAAAGTTGGTACCACGCTACGGAAATTGTCTCAATCGGAGCGAAACTATGTACTATCATAGAAGTAGCTAGAAGGTGTACCTAATTGGTCCAAATAAAACAGTTTTCGATAAATTTAAATTTTTTCAATAAATTTAATTTAATTCTTGACTAAAACAGTTTTGATTTTCACTGTGATTTTCATTTTATGTCCCATTGGAGGTTAAAAAAAAAAGCCCTCATATACGGTAAAACCATACTTAAGTGGAGATGTACAGTCGAATGCATGTAAACTTTCCAATGCTTCTGGTGTTTTCTTTATTTAAAGTTGACTCCAAATCTCCATACCTGGGTCCTATTTCATAAAACTCTACAGGTGTTACAAATACGACAATTATCTCAAGTCTGACAAATTTGTCAAGATGTCATCAGATCACATTTGTATATTTCATAAATATTACAAATTCTCCTTACATTACAGGCAACTTAATATAAATTGTCACTTTTCATAAATGCGATAAGTTTATGTCAAACCTAACATTATTACACTACAGATGGCTCTCATATATGCATGTGTTAATCAGTCGCAACACTGAGAATGTAATACAAAGGCATTCCATTAATACTATTGAAAATAATAGAAAATAAATTTGGTGGTTATTTTACTTACCTATGTAACAAATTCGACAGAATGTCCTGTAACTTTGATAAGATAACTGTAATTATCCCTATCGGTTAAGATTAGTTAGTAAGAAAATTTGTTTAGATTACTGGAGTCTAATATTCACAAACGCATCAACACAAGTTACATGCACATTTACATAACCTACTCACTGGGCCTAAATATGAAAGATTGCCTGTCACTTCTATAATGGCATTTCTACATTTTCTATAAATTTGTAAATATGTCAATAAAAAATAACATTTTATAAACATTATGTATCTTAAGATTTGACAAATTTGTCAGAATTTTACCTGTTAATGCTAAAGTTTTGAGAAACAACAATTTGTTAAATTGTCATACAAATCTACAAAAATATCACAACTTTTTAAAGTTGTCAGCATTTATGAAATACACAGTTATCAAAATGTAAACTTTATATGTTACCTGTCACCTGTAAAATTGTAACTTTTATGAAATAGGGCCCTGGCCTGTTGGACGGAGGACAATTTGTTAGAAGCTTAAGGGATTTGCAGACCAGGAGGCCTAAGGGCATGCACATTGTTCCGTCCCAAAGGCTGGCACAATGGGCTCATTCAAAGAGACATGCCTGCTTGCTCTTCTGAACCCTCTCTTGCTCTAATGGTCACCAAATCCTAATTTCTGGTTTCAGACACATTAGGCGGTATGCATAAAATCGTAGTCAATCCTTTTACTTTACCTACAGGAAAAGGTAAAAATAAAAGCATAAACTTCATATCATTTTCATAAACACAATTCTTATGCTATGAAGGGAATGCTAGCATACCATAGGTTTTACTTGCCGATAATAATCGATTTTATGCTCTTCGGGGATTTATGTTACTATTGGCTACTAACCAAATGCTGAGCATGATTGTGATTGTGACGAGAAACTATTTACCATAATTTTAATCATTTTTCATCTGTTTCCTGTAACTGATGGCACTCTTCTCTCTTTATACAGCCAAGCAAATTACCACCAACCATTCGCTAAGCAATCAAAGCCACGAATGATGCATGCTACGATTTTTTGTAGTAAAACTTACAAAGTAGAGTTCTGTACTACACTTGATGCATACATTTCATAGTTTATTCTAAGGCTTCAAGGTAAATCTAATCATGACCAACAATCTAATCATGCTAAGAGTAATAGCTTATCCTAAGGTTTTTATACATACAATTCTTAGTAGGGTAGTAAAACTATCTACTACCATATAAATTGATTAAAAACTGTTATTAAAACTTTAGTACAGTGGACAAAATTTACCTTTGAACAGTCACTACGTTTCAGCCTGACCTCCAGGCCTTCCTCAGGTGAAATGGGTGAATTGCATTTCACCTGAGAAAGGCCTGGAGGTCAGGCTGAAACGTAGTGACTGTTCAAAGGTAAATTTTATCCACTGTACTAAAGTTTTAATAACGGTTTTTAATCAATTTATATTCATAACCGGTGGAAAGAGTTGGACCTGGGTTTTGAATTACCTGGTATGTATCTACCCACCCATTTATCTTATGCTTTCTTGCTGTACTTTGCTGATTTTACTTCCTAAATTTCTGTTACAGAAAATATGCACATACAATTCCTCGGCACTTCGGAGTACGTTACAACTCATACACTCAAAGCATAGAGATCCTGGACTCAAAACCTCAGATAGAAGGACTCATTGATAACATAAATCAAGAGCTGCAGATCTTGTTAGATGCGCTGCGCAAACTGTGAAGAGCAAAGTATTGTGATTCATATTCGTACCATGTTATGTATTATTTTATATTGCTTCTACAGGCAACTAATCTGTTAATGTTTATATGTTTGAATCCAATAAAATATTTCTATATCACACTGTTTTATTGTACCAAAACCTGATGCAACAAATTTTCAGCTTAAAATGGATCTTCGTCATATGAGTTTATTATGGCTGTCACCATTTCTCGCTTTCAAGAGACTAGTTGGACCCAGTTCTGTTCTTAAAATTCCCTTAAATCTCAACTACAGTTGTACGTCCTACAGATTGGAGTGTACCTTTTGCTTTTTACCCCTCTATTAGTTTCGACCTTAAGGCTTTCTCCCTTTTAGTACCTTCCTCAACTTCAATGTGCTGTTAAAGCACAGCCGATAAGGTCTGACAGGCTGCGTATCAATTAACTCTATCTCATATTCTAATAAATCGGTGACCCCAAGTTCTGTGGTCAAGACATCAGGGTATTTTTTTTTACTAAAGCTTCCACTCTCTCTCCCTCCATCTTAGACAAATGAGTCATATCCACACTAACCTCATTAACTGACTCACCCCTACTTCCTTCTGATGAAAAATCAAAATTGTCAATCGGGCCTGTAGCTGGGCATAAAGAGAAAGGTTGCATTACCTGCTTCTTTGGTGTTCTATTCACATACTGTGGTCCCACAGACGTAATGACTGTTCTTGTCTGTACCGAGTTAAAGGTGGAATATGTTAGGCGGTGTGGGTCCTTCTTAAGTGAGGTTAATGATCTGAACTTTGAACAGAATTCTAGAAAATATGCTTGCTAAGTTTTCAAGGGATATATCAGGCACTTAAACCTGTGCAGTAAGAAGGCTCTGGTTGTAGGTTGTCGGCTCTGCGTGCTGGAAATTCAACTTGCCACCACGATAGTATGAATGAGAAAGAGGAAAAAATACTATCATAGAAAAACTCTATTTTAACTTCTGCAGTGTTTTTTTTTTGCGACGGTACAGAATGGAATGCAGTACCGGCGCCTTTTAAAAAAAAAATTAAAAATTGGATGTTATTTGAAATTTTTCTATCACAATTTCTATAAAGTGATGGCCTATTGCTTAAAATCAAAATTGTCTGTTTGCTTTTGTTAGATTTCTATACATAATATATACCAGTACGATCACATGACAGTTTCTGTAAATTGCCGTGGCTACTGGACTGCAAGAGAGTTGGGTGTTGGTTTTCCCAGCCCTTAGAAAACTGCTCCTGTGGGCAAGGATGGTCCAACCTCTAACGGTATCATTATTGCATCAAGTGCAGTTGATGCTAAACTAAACACAAATCAACTCTGAACATATGATAAGCCAATAGAATGTTATGTAACGTGCAACGTTGACGACTCAGCACTGTGCAGCTGTCTCTAACAGACAGAGAAGGGAGAGAATATTATAGGAGAAAAATTCCTCCGACACTGGGACTTTAACCCAAGGAGATGGGAGATGCATGCCTACTCACTAAGAGGAACAAGCAAGCACTGTTTTAAGGTATTTCGTTAGTTTTAAATAAGCCATTTTCTCCTCAACAGAGCGTCTTACAGATGTGGGATTTGGACAGTCAGCTTCCAAATAAATACAGCTTTCCAATGGTGATTTCAGAAAAGACCTATGTGTAATAGATTTTGAGCGCGCAAAGAAATAAGTGAAGCACGTATCTTTAGCAAGGCAGCGTGGTCCGTTAACTGTACAACACCGCAACAACCTCATTCGGTTATCACTTGTCACATGATTCTGCCTGCTCCGTCTCAGGTTCAGAGTTGTTCTGTGTTTACTCTAATGTAGTAAAGAAAAGTAATCGCATAATTTGTTTACATATAATTTGAAAAGCATAAACGCTTGGTTTGAGCAAAAGTAAGCAAGTTCATAGTTGTTTAGTATGATTGTAGGAACAAGGGTTGCACTTGGTTTACAAGTAGAGAAGTGAAATGAGTAAAATAAGTAATTATTCTGTACTGGTGCACAATTAAAGAAAGTATGATGATGCTTTTGAAGTATCTCATAAACCTGCAAGCAGTGAACAAAGTGAATGTGAAGAAAATGTCCAAAGTACTGATACCAGGAATTTTACTGCAATTCAGGAGGGAAACAATTCTTTCCATGATGTGCCCGGTAGTTATATTAACTCACAAAAATTACTTTTGGGAGAAGTCTGGGAGGTCCTTGTGGATTTACCTTAAGTTAGAAAGTTTCGGTGAGTACCGCTACCTTTTTTCTTAGGAAAAAAAAAAGCACTGGATATTTGTATACAGCTTTTTTCTTTCCCCTCTTATTAATACATAAGTTTATTGCAGCCCCTAACACAAACACTGCTCATCTTGGGACTTTCAAGTAAGGTTCATATTAAGATTTATAATGTTCGCAGTAAGTAATTAATAACATGCATAATATACAAGCTGTGTAAATAATTAAATAAGTCAAAATAAACTAATGTTAATCTATTGAAAACAGTGGAAATTTTTTACTTACGGAGTATGACTGCTCGAAGACAATTCCAGAAGAAAGGCCATCCTATAAGTCTGTGAATGATAGTCAGGAAAACTCAGAAGAAGCTATTCCCAACTTTGTTGAAGGGAAAGGCAACAAACAAGACAGGATAACAGGAGGAAATCTGGAAAGACAGGAAGATGTGGAAATAGAAATGCAAGAAACATTAGGAAATGTTTAAAAAATGTACAGTCAGCCAAAGAAAAATTGGGCACTCTGTATGAGTGTTTCATTCCAATTCCAGATAAAAACAAGACCACTATTCATCATAAATGATAATAATAGTAATAGTAATAATAATAATAATAATAATAATAATAATAATAATAATAATAATAATAATATATTGATACTTCGTCATAATAAAATCATAATGTCAATATAATTATGAACAAATATCTAATCTAAAATGAACAATAAAACAAACACTAAAAGTTAATATCATTGTGTTCAAAAAATTTGTTCAGATTATAAAATGGTCGCATACTTAGCCACTTATATATAGCCACTTATATACCTTGATTGATCAGGAGTCGATTACTGGACGGCTCACCTGACTCCTGACCTCCCAAGAGTTCATTTATGACTTCCTAAAACTCATGTAGAAGCTCCTATTTCTGGTTCAATAATTTTGGCTGGGGTATTGCTGATATTAGGGGGGGGGGTATGGATTATTGTGTGAATTTAATATATTATTATTATTGATGGGAATAAAATAAAATTTATGAATTTCTATTAGTTTAATTAGAGGTTAGTACAAATGGTTTGTTCTTAGGAAGATTTCATTTACATTGAAATTACTCCGATACTGGTCAACCAATTTGATCCAAAATCAATAGGCTTCTTCCCAAGGATGTTATAAATGCATATACCAAGTTTCATGAAAATCCAATAAAGTGTATTTGAGTTATTGTGCGTATAGACAGAAGAACATTTCCTATCAACCAACAATTTCATAAAGAGCCAGAAGTTTGTTTACACTTGTAAACCGCTCCACAGAACTTTAATCTCCTAACAAACAAGAGTCAGCCCATCCTTTCTGTAGCTGACTGTACACTACTACTATAAATGCAGATTATTTGGATGATAAGAAAACTGTTAATTTGTAAAAAATATAAACATAAAATAAATTTTCTAACAACCAACATTTACTAATCCTTAACACCATACAGTCTTTCCACAATCACAGGATGAGTTCAGTTCTAACTACATGTTAAGACACAATACACAACAAGACTATGTAAATAAAATAACACATAGAAGAAAAAGAAGAGCACCACAAGACATTTTCTGTTCTTCCACCCAAATAATTACACCGTAAACAAAACCTCTATTAGTACTACTGTTCAATGTCCAAAAACTAGAATCTCTATATATATAAAAGGCTTTGTCCTGACTGACTGAATGAATGACTGACTGATTGACTGAATGACAGGAATCAACGTACAGCCTCAACTATAACAGGTAGAGACTTGGAATTTTGACAGTACCTTCGTTTCATAATGTAGGTGCTCACTAAGAAAGGATTTTGAAAAATTCTGATTCTAAATGCCAAAAATTAAATGTTTTTGAAAATACTTAATCCCTTTTTACATAGAATTATCAATTCCAAATCACAGAATATATTGTTGCCAAATGGTATCAGGTGGGCTTGAAAAAAACAAATGAAATGCACTTTTGACAAATAAGAGAAGTTATCAAAATAATTCATGTTATAAATAAATATTACAGAATGAAATCCACTAAAATAATGGAATCACATAACTTTCTCTACCCTGGACATAGAGAAAACAAAACGAGGTATGGTAATGTGTATATTATTATATTATATCGCAGGTTTTTGGAGAGAAAAGTATGAAAGTGATAATGCTTTCTGTTTAATTTCATCTCCAAAACGGCTTTATGGTAACATAAGAGTGGGAAATTTCCCGCCTCGATATTACAATTTTATGTTACAGGAATTTCTGTTTCTTCTTATTTAAACCTCTACCAGGCTTGCTGTGCACTGTACAAGCGATGGGATGCAAAATTCTAGATCCTCTATGAGCCATAAAAAACTATATCAAGCGTTTTCTGAGGGAATAGTTTGAGTGTAATAAGTCATTCTTCCTATTTCAAATTATAAATGCCTATATAAGAACCTAGAATTTAAAATTGAAAATCCTTCATAAGCTAATTTCCAATTACAAAATACAAAACCCGGGCGACGCCGGGTCTTTTAAGCTAGTACTTTATACTTCAGAGGGCAGTTTACTAAAATTATATCAATTTTAGTACTTAACACATAGAGTCTGAATTTTAAAAGATTGCACCATATGTAATCGTAGGCTTCTGTGGCCCGAGTTGGCCATAAAATCTTTTTGGTTTCTGGGTATCTGCCACGTCATGTGTAAGCTCTCAGCCGACATTTCAACCATCTTGCCGTGGTCTTTATCAAGGCACTTAGTTTTTGGTGGGCATCCAACTTTAGCTTAGCTGCAGTTAGCTTAGCTTAGCTCTTGGTCGACAACCCATATAAAAATTGCCATTTTATAACCAAATAATTTCAGTGAATCAGGTACTTATAAACAAAATTTGCTTTGAAATGTTGCTGGTTATCCAATCAACATCTCACGAAATCGAAATTATCTTTGCATTAGCTTAAAATAAATGCTACAATTTTAAAAACACACTGAAGATGTTCACTTATCGAAAATTAAAATCCAAAAAATAAAAATCGAAAAATATTTTAGTAATTTTATTTTCTTATTTTTTTATTTTTATTTTCGAAAATTTATTTTATGCTGTAAATTTAAAAAGTTCGGTAAAACATTTAAATAATTTGCTCCGTTATTCGTTTTACTATGACATCCTAGCCTAGAGTTCCCCCTATAAGTGATTGAATTTAATAATTTAATTTTAAAAAGCAAATAAAAAAGTCATGGTAACAATAATAAAATTGGGATTGGGAAATTTAATATGATTCATGTTTTTACTGTTCACTGCCTCAATTGAGTAACAACTGAATCCTCATGTTAGATATAGCATTAAGTCTATTTCTGTACTTTGTTTTTGTTGAAGTGCATTAAGAAAATCTCGTTTCATATAGATATGTCTAAAAATGAAGAAGCATAACATTAAGCCGTCAAAGCTAGCTGTCGCCACAATGAATGATTTTGTAATAAACATGGATGACAATGTAGCTGTTACATGTCACATCTGACGGAATTAAATGGTTGGTTCCTAATAACCAGGGCTCGGACTTTTAGGTGCTTATAAAAACGAAAATATTTATTTTTTATGTGGTTAAAAAGTCGAAAATATGTTTAAAAACTATAAAAATATTTTATTTATTTAACCAATATTTACAGAAGTACTCATCTAGTCATTCTAGTCAGCAAGTGTAGAACTCTTGCAGTGAACGACAGAAGTAATTTTAAGTTGTGCATCTTAAAGCTGTGACGATTTTCACGGAACAGAGACTTGTATCTTGAAAATGTACGTTCAACATTGCAGGATGTTAATCTTGCATATTTGTAAAACGCAGTATCACTGACACTCAGATGTTCCATCTGCTCCAAGTTCTCTACACTGTTACCCAATAAAATATCTAAAATCTTTGGCAACACTTGTAACCTTTCATTCTTATTTAGGGATGACAGGAATTTTTCTTTAATTTCGTTTGCTTTTGAACCACTGATTTTGTTAAGTTTGTTTTCAATGTGTTTGGTTTCTTTTATTGATTCTGTCAAGAATTGTTTTTTTGTTTCCAACTTAGTAATGCAGTGTGAGAGGAACAGAAATTTGCACTAATGAAGGCCAAATCAGCCCTGATTTATTGTCTGACTCAACATAACAATGCAACATATTCAAAATATGGCACAATTTTACAAAAACAGCCAAAATATTCATTTCTAAACGTGATACAGTAGAACCCCGATAATTCGAGGTAATTGGGGCTGAGGCTACCTCGAATTACAAAAAACTCGGATTGTACGGAAATATCACTAAATCAAAGGGTAAATCATAAATAAATGTTTAATGAGCACAATAATTGTTTAAAAAAATCAATAAATAAATAAACAATATAGTAGACCTTCATACCTGTGTTACGCCTGTATGTACATTGGCAAACATTTCCAATTTGCTACATCGGCATCCTTTAAGGATTAAGTCATTGTCTGACCCTTAATGGAGTGGAATGGGAAAGCGGCGCTACTAGGAAAACACTTTTAATCACCATTGTTGCTGAGTAGGGATTACTGTAAAAATACAGTATTATTTTCTGGAAGGATGGTTTGCACTGTACAATTGACTGACACGAGGTCCCGACAAAGAAAAATCGAACCTATCGGTTTCTGTCAGTCTGTAATAGAAATGCATTAGCAGTCTGAAGCCAAGGTTATTTCTGTGTATTATGAACGAAAACCCTAAGTGGGACAATTTTGCTGCATTTTGTACAAGGAAAAATTGAAAGATAGCTCAAAATGTAACACATTCGGAAGTGCGTAAAACTTACATGCGGACACCGTACAAAAACGGGATTTTACTCTACTTTTATGGCAAATTTTAATTTTCTTAAGACTAGCTCGAATTACACGGAACCTCGAAATACCGGGGCTCGAATTACCGAGGCTCTACTGTATGTGGTAAAATATGAAAAAAAAAATTAAGTTACCAAAAATATTTATTCAAATAAGAAATATCGAAAATATTTATTTTTATGTGATATGCAACTCAGTATATTGAATCCAAAGGTCCCAACCGAAACTTTGACAAAGTCCAGAAATCATAGGTAATAGCAAAAAAATATGTATTTACCTAAAAGTCCGAGCCCTACTAATAACAATTAAACATTAGCAGGGCCCAGATTAGGATGACCTAAAAACAGTTAAAATATGAGCTATAAAATGACTGCAAAATGACCAGAAATCTAACAAAAATAATTTAAAAATCTGTATGAAAATATTAGTTTGTTTATCAGATTTGTGTATCTAATATATAAAATCGAAAGTGTGTATGTATGTATGTTTGTTCCTTATACAAATCTACATTTCTTTACCAATTTACACGACATTTTGCACACATACCCAGTTAAGCCCGGGAAGTATAGCTGTCAACATTAAAATTGAAACAAATCAGTCCTTCCCTTGAAAATTATATAATTTCTGAGAATATTATGCAAAAAAAAATGAAATCCCATTCAGTTGTCAAGACAACAGTGTATTGTTTACACAGTTCACATGGGGCTCTGGACACTACATAATAATTTATTGGACTTTAACGAATTCTGATGCTAACGTTTTGTGAAAATAATTCTTGAATAAAATCCACGAGAATAAAGCACATTGTAATGCAGTCACATAACTTTCTCTACCCTCGACACAAGAAATATTTTCTCACTTCACATTTTGATGTAGAATAAGAGGTCGTAATGCAGGGATAACTTAAGTGTGTGAGTATGCTATATCAGAAGTAGGTAAACAATCCTTTCCGTTTATACGTTATCCATAGCTGTATGCTTTGTATTAGTTGAGAAATAAGGATGTTTATCATAGGCCCTAAGCATGGGATGGAACATTTTGAGTCCTATGCTCGCAGTATTTTATGTCCCGGGTTTTAGGGGAGGAAAGTATGAAAGTGATACTGCATTTCTCTTATTTCAGAACCGAAACGGTTGTATGGTAACATGAGAATGAGAAATAAAATTTTCCGTCAAGTCAGTACAATCTTATGTAATTTATGTTTCTTCTTATTTCAACCCCTCCCAGGCATGATGTGTAGAAGCAACGGAATGCAGCATTCGACATCCTCTATGAGCCATAAAAAGCTATATCTAGCGTTTTCTGATGGAATAGTTTGAGTGTGATAAATCTTTTTCTTCATTTCAAGTTTTACATACATATTATATAAGCACCTAGAGTTTCAAAATCGAAAGTCCTCCATAAGTTAATTTCAAATTACAAAATACAAAGCCCGGGCGACGCCGGGCCTTTTTAGCTAGTATTCTATATTTGTGTTGTTGATCCAATTATAGGCTTGTAATTAGTTAATTACATAAGGATAAATGCAAACAGCAAACACCACCTTTTTGTATCCAAATTAAAATTATAACAAGATTTATTTATTAATGCTTATTTAGAGTTTCAATAACATTCAATGTAAGTCAATGCACAAAACTCTACATAATGCAAAAAATAAAAAAATAAAAATAATGACTTCAATTTTTTAAATCACCTAAAAATAATAGAAAAAATTACAAATAAAATTGCATTGAGTTTTAAAAAAATGGTCTAAAATGTAAAATTTGGAACAATAACAAAAAAAGATCCTAAAAATCACCATGTTTATAATCTAGGATTCATTATTAGAATATCTGTGCTAGTGGGCAATGTCCATGATGTACCAGTTAAAAGATGACATGTTATCAAAATCTGGCATTGGACATTGGAATATTAATTCGGGGGTGCGTGGGCAAAGAGAGTTAAGTCCACTTTCTTGTTACTGAGAATTAGAGTGACTTAACACACTATACCAGCC
Organism: Ectobius pallidus; assembly: GCA_964059195.1. Lineage (NCBI taxonomy): Eukaryota > Metazoa > Arthropoda > Insecta > Blattodea > Ectobiidae > Ectobius > Ectobius pallidus. The sequence goes on along the minus strand of CAXKWD010000002.1, from coordinate 18,876,489 downwards.
CAAAATAGCTTTAGAGATGGATAAACCCATGAGGCACACATCCATAACTACCGTACATTTTTGAATATGACTTACTGGACTTAACACAAACATAGAGAACATTTTTATCTATAACTCTATGGACATATCTCAATTTTTGAGGATGGTGGATTTAACTCTCTTTGCCCGCACACCCGCGAATTGTAATGCCATTAAGATCATTGACAGCATCACAGAACTCCAATGTTCCATGGAAAACAGTCTGGGAAACATTGCTCTATAATGTTCTTAACATGTAAACCACCAATTCTTGACTAGCATCTCTGTACCCACAAATCCACCACAATTTGTTTCCATTCCATGCTTTTGTTAAATGAAAACTGAACCATACAACAAACAAGTTCAATATACTAAAAATCCAAACATAAACAAAATGAACCCATCCTGAGTTTGCCTACAACATCACAACGTCAATAAAATCTCTCAACAAATACTTACATATAATAATAGTATAATAAACATATGTATACAACACAACAGGGAAACAGCAGCACATACACAATTGTGTAGCTCCTGTTTCTATAGAGAGAGACTTCAAGGATGAGACTTCATGATGTTATTGTGAATTTAAATACAATAGAACCTCAATTATTCAATCTAATTTGGATTTCGTAAAAATAAAAACTTAAATAATGTGGACGATAGCTATTTTGAGAATAATGTAGGAGAAAAATTCCTCTGAAAGTGGGATTTGAATCCAGGACCTTTGGCTATCCGAGCCACTGCTCTACTATCTGCAATCAGTCATAGGAGAGAGGTTCCATCTGGTGCTGTGAAGTGAACTCTGGCTTAGCTCAGTTGGTAGAGCAGTGGTAAGGATAGCCAAAGGTCCTGGGTTCAAATCCCAGTGTCAGAGGAATTTTTCTCCTATAATATTCTCATGTAATGTCCAACAGAGACATTAATCTGTGGTTCATGAATGCATATATATATATCCATCTCGATAGCTATTTATTAACAAATAATGTCTGTAACAACATTCGCTACGTCTTTGTAACCAGTTTTCAAGAGGACTCTCTCTCAGCTACGTCAAACTGTCAAACTTCCATCTTGTACCACCTGATAACACTCCTGTCGAATTCAACATCCCATGGGATGTCTAATTGCAAAACTCATTAACCACAGCAGCAAAATCGGGTGGCACAAGACGGAAGTTCGGCAGTTGGATGTAGCTGAGGATAAAACAGTGGTAGCCCGGTCACAAAAACCACTAATTAGTGTGCCTCACAGTACTGCGTATGACATAACTTGTTGTCAGTGAGGTAGACCATTAAGGCTAATTAATCATAGGAGAGAGGTTCTATCTGGCTAACTCAGTTGGTAGAGCAGCGGCATAGATAGTCAAAGATCCTGGTTCGAGTCCCAGTGTTTGAGGAATTTTTCTCTGCCTATGGTAGATGATGCAGCGGTCAGGTGGTAGGCCTTGTCCCTCCAGGGATGTAGCGCCACGGAGAAAAAATATTCTCATTGTAATTAGTAGTTTAAAGGGTACTTACCCTCCAGATAGTTCAACTGGAGGCTATTCTTCCAGAAGTTCAAGAGAAGTTGCAGAACATATTTTGAATCTAATTTCTGGATAAATGTACAAACTGCCAAATAAATGTTAAACAGAGGATCGTTGGAAGGTCCTATAAGTCCTTAAGGTTCAAATGTTGGAACATAAACCTACCCATGGGCAGACACATTTAAGTAATGGCAGGTGACATCCAAGAAGTCTCTCGTTCAGCTATTTGTTCTTTTTTATGTCTTAGTACTCTTATATGCTATACTTTCTTTTGTACACAATTAAATCTGTACAAAAATAATGTAATAAAAATTCTCTCTCTTACTAAAACAGCACCCCATAGTCTTCCAGCACAATGTTCTCGAGTCAAACTGGTATTTGTACTTTTGCAGCGATAGCACACACGCTAAGTACACAACTGTCCACATCACTACAGCCACTCTAGTATTGAGCTGTCTGATTGGTCCCATGGTACCACAGCTGTGATAACACATGCATTGCTGCAATTATATTCTAATATAAGTGTTGACAGGTTCATTGCACAACTTGCAATTAGCCTGTCAACACAAGTATCACGTACGATTGCAAACTCCCAATTATCTGTGTTAATTTCCCGCACTTAATTTCGAATCCCCTGCATTTTGTTACCATACTGCATGTATTCAGTGTGTTCTTTTTTAAAGCGAAGCTAAAGCGCTTTACAACTGCTGCATCAAAAGTGTTCTTTTTTACATTTTGCTGCAGCTTCGCTTCACAGTCTGTACAGCGATTTCAAATCTCGCTTTATGAGTGCTACAAGGTTTTGCTGCACAAATTGTCATGGCGGAGTAGGTGCTCATCAGAAATTTCCTTGATGGCATTAATATCATTGTTCAAATTCCCAAGTATGAACGCCTTCTGCAGCACAGTTAATAACATATATCATAAAGTACATCATATTGTACAATAGTTACTACAGTGAGTCTCAGACAGATTGGTGCCGCTTGTCGCGCGCCGTGTTTATCTTGTGATGACACAACACTACCTGCGTCGCAGCCAGCTGTGTCCCCGCAGATAATAAACAATTCCTGCATAGCCTGCAGTTGAGCATTGTTCTCGTGTTGTACAGACGTGAAAGTGTTATTCAGTAGTTGTCACAACTAAAAGAAAACATTAGGATAGAGATAAACTCAATAATAACGGAAGAACAATTAATGCGTATTAATCGGAATTTCCTATCACGATGCCAAAAATGTGTGGATGTAGGAGGAGGACACTTCCAGCATCTCCTGTAATAAGGTAGGTGCCTATTTCCGTTATTTTCAAACTTATTTCATTTATTTTCATTGTCACGCACGGACAAGTCAGTCAACTGCCGGGGAGTTCCTTTGCCGCATACCGGGGATAGGAGCGTCATCTGGGGGGAACCCAACGCTCGGCGGAACCAATCTGCCTGAGACTCACTGTATTTTCATCCCGGCATGACTGTTATTTCCACATGTCTTAATCATGATGGAGGGCTGTACAAAGAGCTGGTTTCATTGAGAAAGCTCTCAGCTGATCGACTTTGCCATTCATTTTTGGCTGTAGCAGTCGTAAAACTCGTTACAGGTTCACTATAAGAAAAGCATAGTATGTGATGAAATTTAGTGTGGGAAATTCAAAATCTGACTAAATAAAGAACAGGAAATTCGAAACAATGTGCGGAAAACTTGAAATTAAGTACAGGAAATTAAAATTTTCATGCAGGGACAACCCACCTATGGGAGTTTGCAGTATCTATTTTATACTCTCATAATTATAAAACACAAAAATATTGTAATATTATTGTAATAATATGTCGTTTGAAATCTCATACGCTAGAAAACTCAAATCAAATTGCATTTGTTAACCCTAGAACTTTAAACATGCAACTTTTTATTTTATTCCTGTTTGTTTCCACCATTTTTACAGAATCACTTCCTTTTGAGTTGGTTTTAGTTTTTATTAGTGTTATAAAATTCGTGTAATAATTTTGTTACACGACTGCATCGATAAAACTAATCAATGACTTTAAAAATGCACCCATTCACTAACTTGAAAGGACGGTTGGGGCTAATTCTTGTCAGTACACATATCTAATGGGTCATGGGGTAACCTAACATCCCAAAAATCCCTTTAGGCAAGCCTACAGACTGAGGTAGATTTCAAAGTGCTTTTGGTTTAATTTATTGTCGCTGCGTAGCACTCTTCTTCTTTAGCCTTGGCATGACAAACCCACAATAATAACTGCAAAAAAGAGGAAAGAGCACTTTTTTAAACTTTCAAATCTCACCTTATATGAGAACTATCAAGAAACTAGTTATCGATTTGTAGAGTACTCATCAAGAGCTTTTCAACGATACCTCATAAGATGTAGTTTAAAAAATTTCGAATTTCCATCCCCCCACTCGTACCCCCAAAACCCTCGAATCGTTGGTATCACTGTGAACTCCATAGGGAGTACTCTAATTTATTCAAACAAAGTTTCCCTCTATACTTCATAGGAGATATAAAATTTTGGAAACCACGTCTTGTGGGATATCGTTGAAAAGCTCTTGATGAGTACTCTACAATCAATAACTAGTTTCTCGATAGCTCTCATACAAGGCAAAATTTGAATGTTTGAAAAAGTGCTCTTTCCTCTTTTTTGCAGTTATTATTGTGGGTTTGTCATGCCAAGGCTAAAGAAGAATAATGCTGCGCAGCGACAATAAATTAAACTAAAATCACTTCGAAATCTACCTCAGCCTGTAGGCCTGCCTAAAGGGATTTTGTTTTGCAAATAATGGGCCCTGAAAGAAGGTTTCCCAATACTGGCTGTTACAAAAACCACTTGAACGTGGCCTCAAAGCAATCCAGATAATTGAAGTTCTACTGTACTATTAGTACTACTATTCTTTTATTCCTCCCCCCACTAGCAGGTGCCTGCAGCTTTGCCCACAATAATGGATTAAAAAATTTAAAATAATAATAATAATAATAATGAAACAGCAACAAATCCAGCTTTAGAGTGCATTTCACAATTAGAAAGCACCATTTGGGAAAATACCTCATATTCGGCTTCTCTGGCGCAGAAAACCTCTGCATAGTAAGTTCTGTCCAAATCGATCAAGGTTTTTTCATTTAGGCCTATACTCATTATCCCTCTTCTGTCTATGTTGAAAATTTCAGATATCTGCGGGCCTTGACATTAAAAATGAACAGACCAAGGTGGGCTTACAAAATTGAAGTGATTGATAATTCAGTGCAGAAAACTCAAATTTTTTAGCAAATAAAAATATTGCAGACATTCAAATATTAATTTCCAGCACTACATGCACCATAGGACTCTAACATGTTAAAAGTTCTTTGAATTTTTCTACAGATTAATAATAATAAAAAAAAACTCACCTACCTCCTCCCTTAAGGAGTGAAAGGAAGCAATTTCTTAATATTTGATAACTTGAAAGGAAAGGTATGCCACAAAATAAACACACTAACAAGAATACATACTCAAAATATGTAATATTACTTTAAAAAATACATGGAGACTTCCATCTTTTTTATAATATTTTTATAGGTAAATAATAAGATTATTATCTCTGGACTTTTCAAAAGAACTTCTTTTGTGCAATTTCTAATAGTTAAAGAAGAAAATGAAGTAAATAGTTTGTTATAGTACTCTCGTTTTCATCCTTCTAGTGTTTCTTTGATTCTTCTTTCTGACTGAGACGTGACAAACACTTCAACACGAGACTATTAACAAGTGTGTCCTTCTTGCATTAAAGAAACAATACTTCAAAGACAACACCGCTGGGGACGATGAAAGCGAGAAGACTATAACAGTGTAATCATCAATTATATGCACTCAATAAAGTTCTCTTGAAAAAAAAGAAAGAAAGAAAGAAAGAAAGTATTCTAGAAGAAACATTTCCCAGCCACCTTTCTAATTCCAAATTAAGACCAAATACACTGAAATGAGCTATTTACTAAATTACTTGTATCTTCCGAGAATGTCATTTGCAAAACAAGTTTAATTTCTTCTTTATGAGATCTTTCAAGTACAGTGAAATCTAATGAACCCTTAACCATGGGAAACAGAATAACGCTTAATTCAGACGAGCTTTCTAATTTTTAAAAAATACAAAATAAATAAAATGTAATTTTCTCACATGGTATACTGCACACTACCCTCTGTCTCTCGACTTTGTCCTTAAGATACAAAACAATACATCGTCACTGTTTTGCCAGAACCACGAATGTGCAAAAATTCAGATTTTGACTTCAGTGCATTGCTGGCATCTGTTTACATTAATCTTTGTTCTGAAGAACCACGAACATTGCATTTTCTTTCCTTGATGAGTAACAGTTAGATCCATTTCCATTAAAGTACAATTTAATGTGACACATACGCAGGGGTGCCCCCCCCCCCCAAGCTTCATGACTCACCCCCCAAACTTCATTGCTCACCCCCCAAAATGATTGGCTATCGACAAGGGCGCCCATATGATATTTTCTAGGGTGGGGGGTTACTTTTTAAATTTATTTATTTTTTGTTGCTTTAACTTCTTGGGCCACTTTGTAACATTATATTAATAATATAATAAGTGCAACAATGACGTAGCCAGAAAATAATTTCGGAAAGGGTCGAAAATGCCGGGGGGTTGGGGGTTGGAATACCCCCCTCAAAAAAAGGGGGTCGGGGTCCATCCCCAGAAAATGTTTAAATATTGAACTAATGAAAATCACATTTTATGCTATTTTAGCACAGAAAAACTAGTTAGGAAATTTGTTTACCATACTCTAAGACATGCCAATGTAAATAAGAAATCATTACCTAAGTAGGGGGCCACCCCCGGAAAATTTTTAAATATTGAACTAATGAAAATCACATTTTACGCTATTTTAGCACTCAAAAACTAGTTAGGAAATTTGTTTATCATACTCTACGAAATGCCAATGTAAACAAGAAATTGTTACCTAAGTCGGGTGTCCACCCCGGGAAATTTTTAAATATTGAACTAACGAAAATCACATTTTAGTCTATTTTAGCACTTAAAAACTAGTTAGGAAATTTATTTACCATACTCTAAGACATGCCAATGTAAATAAGAAATCATTACCCAAGTGGGGGCTCCATCCCTGGAAAATTTTTAAATATTGAACTAATGAAAATAACATTTTATGCTATTTTAGCTCTCAAAATCTAGTTTGAAATTTGTTTACCGTACTCTAAGACGTGGCAATGTAAACAAGAAAATGTTACCTAAGTCAGGTGTCCATCCCCGGGAAATTTTTAAATGTTGAACTAATGAAAATCACATTTTATGCTATTTTAGCACTTAAAAACTAGTTAGCAAATTTGTTTACTATACTCTAAGACATGGCAACTTAAACAAGAAATTGTTACTTAAGTTATATTACTTACTAGCTGAAAAGGCCCGGCGTCGCCCGGGCTTTGTATTTTGTAATTTGAAATTAACTTATGGAGGACTTCCGATGTTGAAACTCTAGGTCCTGATATAATAATGTATGTAGAATTCGAAATGAGGAAGAACAACATCTGGCACTCAGAAAACGCTAGATATAGCTTTTTATGGTTCATAGAGGATGTCGAATGCTGCATTCCGTTGCTTCTACTCATCATGCCTGGGAGGGATTGAAATAAGAAGAAACATAAATTACATAAGATTGTATTGACTTGACGGAAAATTTTATTTCTCATTCTCATGTTAAACCGTTTCGGTCCTGAAATAAAATAGAAATACAGTATCACTTTCATACTTTCCTCCCCTAAAACCCGGGACATAATATACTGCGAGTATAGGACTCAAAATGTTCCATCCCATGCTTAGGGCCTATGATAAATCTCAACTAATACAAAGCCTACAGCTATGGATAACTGACTATTTACCGACTTCTGATATAACATACTCACACACTTAAGTTGCTCCTGCAATACGACCTCTTATTCTACATCAAAATGTGAAGTGAGAAAATATTTCTTATGTCGAGGGTAGAGGAAGTTATGTGACTACATCACACTGTGCTTTATTTTCGTGGATTTCATTTTCAGTGATTATTTTCGCCAATATATTACATCAATGGAATCATAATTCCAGCATTAAGTAGTCGCCAAGGCCCTATGTCATCACATTAAACAATTCACTGTTGTCATGTGAACTAAACAGCAATTCATTTTTTTCAGTATAAAATTCTCAGAAATTATATAATTTTCAAGGGAAGGAGTATTTTGTTTGAATTTTAATGTTGACCGCTATACTTTCCGGGCTTAACTGGGTATGTGTGCAAAATTCCGTGTAAATTGGTAAAGAAATGTAGATTTGTATAAGGAACAAACATACCCACAAACACACATTCGACTTTATATAATAGATTACTATTTATAAGAAAAGTTGAATAACACATGGAACAATGGATATAATAGGCCTACTCATTATGTTATGAAAAGAAAATAACTGCTATATCATATTTGACACACCAACAAATCTTGTTTAATTAAAGATATAAGTGAAGAGTGGATGGGAGTAATTAAGAGACTTAGTGGGGATAAAACGAACATTATTTTTCCTCCACCTTCCAAGGAGGTTGTAAGAACTGTGGATTTTGGATTGCCTAATGAATGGATCGATAGGTATGCTCGGTGCACGACTTTTATGGGAGGTAGTCACCAAACAACAGGGGGCGTGGAAGATTCTCATTTTGTAATCAGTATGATTCTGGAGGCATCTGAGGAAGGGTCGAGGAAAGACCCGAAACGTAATGCAACATACTTTTTAACTATTCACTGTAAGTAAAAAAAAAATTTATATCATTGTATTTTAAAGAAATATATTTTAAAATACAAATATAGAATTTTAGGTTTTGACTTTTGGGGGTCCAAACCCCGTGGACCCCCCTTTCCTAATCCACTGTTAGAAGAGACCTTTTGATGATATAAAACTTAACCGTTTTTATTTTTAACATATAAAACGCTAATTTTGCAACAATTTTCAACCCCCCCCCCCAGAAAATTCATAAAACGATAATATTTTGCCCCCCCCCCAGAAATTTCAATGACGCAGTCTGCGTCTTAACCCCCCCTGTGGGCACCCCTGACATACGTGATCTTTTAATTTTTACACATTCGTGGTTTTGGCAGAACAGTGATGACATTACTCCACTGCTCTCTATGAAAGCAGTAAATAACTTTCATCCTATAAGATTTGAAGATTTCCCGACACTGGTTACCATGTTTACCTGAATATAAGCTGCATTTTTTCCCTAGACTAAGCCTGGCAAAATATGAAGCAATAAAATGTGTACAGACAACTCTACAGTTGTTTCACTATGTACGTTCCATAATTTCAATATTGTAATTCTGGTACTGCAATTTAGATCTCAAGAAAATTCTATTAACTAAGGGTGCATCGAGATTTTTCTTTGTAAGACAATAATCCTGTAATGAATGACATTCACAGAAGTTTCGAAACCAAACCCGACTACTGAAACAAGTAATAGACATTTCAAAGATTAAATGTACACAGTACATAATATTAATCAACATACACAAACTACAGAAGAAAGACTACTTAAGACAACGTTCTTAGCTAAACTCTTTCCAACTAAAGAATGAAGTTAATGTAAACAAATGCATGTAATATGACCATTGGACACACTTCTTTGTTTTTTTTCCTAGTACAGTACAACTTACTTAATGAGCTTCCCCAATCTTTTTCTCCAGTCTGTTCAATTTTTCTATACGAACATTTGTAAAACTTCCTGGCCGAAAGGCTCCCATTTAAGATGGTTTCCTCCATAAAGTGCATAGATTTCATTATTTTTAGTCGGAAGAAACTTTGGTTAAGATGCTAGTTTATCTGAAGCATACCATAACAAATTTTACGAGACCACTGCTCGCTTATTTGTTTGGATAAAATACTAATCATTTACTGAACAGAAAATAACCTCATAGTACCTAAGGATGGGGAGATAATGCAGAAGAGATTTTTCCGCACACTATAAAAGAATCAAAAGTTTTAACAGTGAGTTAGTTTGACCTGCCTGACATTAACGACTGTCGACCAAATGAAGTTATTGTTCAATGTTATGTCAGTAATAGTACAATGTTGTATTGCTTAGCATAGAAATAAAATCAGGTTAACTTTGCTTTTGTTTAACCAGTGATAACTGCAATTATGATATGCAGAAAATAAGTTATTTTTGTAATCAATTTCAGAGTTAAGCTCCAGATCGATTCATTAAAGGAAAAGTAAACTAAAAAATCAGTATAATTTTCTTCGCACGGATTGAAAGAAAATGTTTTTAAGAAATGATATTCACTGTTAGAAATGTTTACACCTTCACATTTAATCACAAAACGAATATGTTTATTGTAACACGGTGGGCGCGTGACGTCACGCTTGATGAGTGCTTGACTGAGTCTCGCCCGGTGAAAGATAGTTCACAGCATTCTGTCTACTGTTACAGTTTTTTAGTGAGTATCTGTTCAAACAATGGTTCATTGTTGTGTTGTGGGATGTACATACTCATCGTCGAAGAGTGATAACACACTTAAAATATCTTTCCATCGATTTCCCAACAGAGATAAGTCGCCCGAACGTTATAAGCAATGGCTGATAAAAATAAAAAGAGAAAGATTTGTTCCTAGTAAATACAGTACGGTTTGTTCACAACATTTTGAAGAAAATGATACCGAGCTTTCAGTACAGTTACGAAAACAGTTAACTGGAGAAACCCCGCAATCTGTTTAAAAAAGAAGTGCTGTGCCATCACTTCTTTTGCGTGGGAAATCTGAAACACCGCCAATGAAGAAAATAAAATCGTCGTACTTGAGGAAGAAGGAAATGAGAGAGTTGTTGCAAGATTCGAACAGTAATCCATTAGTATCCGGGAATGGACAAATCATGAATGTGGAATCTAGTCTTTATGACGAAAATTCAGTTTCTAACAGCGTAGGCGTTCAGTGTGAACTAGGAAATGAAACTTATGCCAATGTTTGCACAGATTCATTGAATGCTTCTTCTAGAAATTGTGATTTAGATAGCTCTTTTAGCATTTCAGACATTTCTACTACCGCAAAAGAAGATTCTGAATCTGAAAGTGACTCTGTTCGTATCTTGAAAAATATTTTGTTTTTGAACTGTATTAGCTCTAAGTATTAACTGATAACGACTGGCAACTAGTGTATCTTTATTTATAATAACGCTATCGAATGAGGCATATTGTGTTATACAGTCTACAACCCCCTTCTGTTCACAAATTACTTCACAGTCCCAACAACACACACTCTCGTGGCCCGTTTTCATATGTATATACAGCCCACATTTACACCATTCCGTATTTTCTTTTCTTCCTTGCAATTCTTTCAATAATTCTTTGTCATTTTCTTTTCGTGTGATATTAATTTGTGAATACCGAGATATGTCATTATAAGGTAACATTGCAGACATCTCTATCAACAACAAACACAAATGAGACTTTGTGGTGTATTAGAAACACACGCGCGAGCATTACAGCAGCCGTCGTCCTGCCAGCGAGTTAGTCAGGCGTGATGTCACAGGAGCTTTATACTTCACCCGTACAAAGCGTAATATTAGGCGCCTGAAGTTCACAAGATCACCATTCGTTTCGTAATTCAAAGCTCCGTGTGATGAGATTAAAATAAGAAAATGGTATTTTTTTAGTTTACCCTTCCTTTAAGCAGGGCTTACGAAAGAACAAAGGTTTGATAAGCATATGTGAAGGAGGGTAGTGTTACTTATCAAAGCTACCTGTATCGCAACTTTCAAAGCCGTATATAAACACTGTAAAACAACATGTTGTGATGAGAACTGATTTGCATTTGATCAATTCTTTCTAATATATTACCATAAAATAGGCACTAAATTGGGCATTACTCCAGTACCGGTCAACTGATTTGATCAAAAATGAATAGGCTTCATGCCATGGACGTAATAAATGCGTATACCAAGTTTCATGAAAATCTGATAAAGCATATTTGAGTTATTGTGCATATAGACAGATGGACAATCATTTTCCTGTCCCCACACAATCTCATAAAGTAAAATTTTGGCAGTTAATAAAACAGGATTTAATCGTCAGTTTAAAGTTAACCTAGAATTAGCAAACTAAATGTACAAAATAAAATTAAAGTTCTCAACGTATTTCTAACATTGCTACAAATCGTGCAATGCAACAATGTTAAAGCAACTGTTCACACTTAACATTTGGGGGGGGGGGGAACTCGTTCGCAGCACAGCTGGTGTTATTGGAAACTGTAAAAGAAAAATTACCGCAGACAACAGACAATTTTAAAGAGTTAGGTGAGTACTGCAACTAAAGCCCTGTTCTTGCATTAAAAATGTGTCGTTTGCAATCTGTCAGCTGTAACACTTGCTCAAGAAGTAATACATCTCAAAGCTGTTGTTTACATATGCTTCATTCTTTACTTGGAAATAGTATAAGTTGACACAATACAAAGAATTACTTCTTCAAAAATACATACCGTTAAAATGAATGTGATCTTGTTCTGAGACAAGTGAATTAGGACCTGTGCTATGACCTCCAGATAAACTTCCAGATACCCTAACTGGAAGATAAAGATTTCCACTAAACTTCAGAATAAGGTGACCGCTGTCACAACCGGGCCGTACTGAGTGGGACCAAGTCTACAATGTTGCCAATATTACGAACATGATTACATGCCGATTGAATTCGGCAGATAAACGACTGTTGTAGCAATGTCTTATGAAAAACTAAACTTGCAAAACGGTCCATAATTTCCACTAGTTGATGATTTAAAAAAAGGTGAAGAAAATTTACTCTTAGTGGATAAAATACCTTAAAAATTAAGCACGACGTTTCAGCTCTTCCACCGAGCTTTCTTCACGTGCGCTCCACTCAACGACTGACTCTCTGGATGAAGAAGACTCCACTCGTTCCGCCGTCCTGTCACTATCGATCATAAAAATCGTACATCTTGAATGTTTATCGATCCATTCAGGTGGAATGAAAGATGTGGAAGGGTAAAAAAGCTTCTGCATTAAGAATTCTAGGTCCGTGACAGATTATGTTAGGTTAGGAATAGTCATGTTAGTTTAGCAGCAGTATTCTGCATAGCGCGGGGTTCATGCCATGGAAAGATGTTTTACAAAAGGCGTGGAAGGGTAATAAGGCTTCTAGAAGTAGTGACAGCCAAATTCTAGGTCAGTGACAGGTTATGTTAGCTTAGGAACATTTGTATTAGTTTAGGAATAATATACTGAATAGCACGGGGTTTATTATGTCTCACATTGGATCTTTTCTGTGACAGGAAATTTTACCCTTGCAGTGATCGTTTCTCTTTTGTTCCCCGCGGCTCGGAGGGGCATGGTCGCTAATGGCACAGCATGGCTGGCTATGCTATTCTGAAGGAGTTGCAAGATTTCTTACACTATCTCATGATGCTAACTGCGGGATTGCTATCTGGAAAACAGTAGTAGTACCTTATAACATTTGCAATGATTTCTAGTAAAATAGTGAAGCCACAATATTGGTTATTTCGTTGGTATTAGGTCTGGTGATATTCTGCTAGATGCCACTCTCTACATGGCGCTACATCCCACTGGAAACAGAGCCAACTACCCAACCGCTGCAGCACCTACTATAGGGCTAGGTTGACCATACTTACTGTTTTGAAAAGGACAGTACAGTTATTTTCGTATGTTCTGGCTGTCCCATCACTTTAAGGATAATGTCAATTTTGTACCATTTTTTTAAAAATAAAATTCTATTACACCTTAATATTGATCAAGTGTAATTTATTCGTAAGCTATAATCTTAAATCAATGTCATGATTACTACTAAAGAATTACAATGTTCAATTTTGTTTTATGAGACTTGCCTATCCATTAGTTTGTGGCTTTTTAACTAGTACTCTATCCACCAGATAGCAAAATTCTTTTAGACTGTACATGTATGTGGTCTAATTTCCGGATAAATCATATCCAGAGATTTATCTGGAGGTCATAGTATAGGCTCTGCGGAAGGTATAAGAAAAGTATGAGAAGTCTCTAGGTCTACAAGATAAAAAAGTACATGCACAGAATGATGCTGTCAATGCTGCAGCAAACACAGCTTAATTCTACACAGGTTCTTTTCTAGCATGTAAAGTGTTTTAACAGGCAGGGCCGTAGCTAGGCAGTGGTGAGGTGGGCCCCCGCCAAGGGCGCAGGTACTAAGAGGGCGCAAAATTAACTATGAAAAATCCCGCCTTTTTTAGACTGGTGCAATTTATTAAGCAATAAAAATTCCACATTAATGGAAGAAATCTTTCAGGTTATTAAAAATTACTGCACGTGAACTATCTGTTGTATTATGCCGATAGTCTACAAACAAAAAGCAGTCATGCAACACTCTTTAATTAACATGTTTTTTATTGACAGAGTATAACATAAATCATGAACAGTATGGAATGATATAACAATACAAATTAAAATGTACGTTATTATTGAGATGAAAGTGGTTCAACTATTCGAAAAAAATACTTTTACCTATATTAATGTGTTAAACATTTTAGTAGGTTTCGGGTATATTATGTAATTTACTTTTGATAGTAGATTTTATTATTTAATCCTCCTTTAAGTAGTTCAATCGTCTGAAAATAAGGTTTTAGTACCTTGAAAGTCCAACACTTAGTTCATTTTCAAATTGAGGTTTAGGTTTTCTTTGATAATAACAGTGTTTTTATATTAAAATAATAAACAATTTTACAGAAATTAAAACAAAAATGTTCACACCACCAGTATTGGAAGGCGCAGATTTGTTCAACTCGCCAAGGGCGCAGAAGGACCTTGCTACGGCCCTGTTAACAGGTATGTTATTTTGCAGTTTTTTGAGGTTTTGCCTTCAAACCGGAAGTCACAGACTCAATCTCCAATGAGACGAATGGCTTCATGATATAGTGGTCAGAGTAAGATGAGGTTCGTCTGTTTGATTCCTGTCTGGCAAGGGGAATTCTATTTTTCATTATGTAGATTTCCTAGGTAGGTATGGTGTAGTTAGTAAGGATTTTGGCTATTGTATTTATAAGAATAATTTTCTCATCTCTCAAAATAATGGAGCCCCACTTAATAGGTGTCCCAGCTGGAGAAATGGGCAACACTTCCACCAAGCCAGGGAGGAATACCACAAACCCTAAGGCAGATTTTGCATAAGAGGGACCATCTTCGTGTAATGATTAATTAAAAATCTAAGGGCCTCAAAGGGCTGCATAAAGAGAGTATTCCAGTTTACTTTACTGGGGACTGAAGAGATTAGATAACACGTACACACAGAATGGTGATACTAAACTGCCTTAACCAAAGTTCAAATTATCCAGACAGGGGAAACTGTTTGAAAATCCTCAAAAAGAAGCCAATTCTGTCTTAGAAAATATCTGTTTTCAGTACAGATTTCTTTCAATGCACAAACCCAAAAACTACCCAAATTTCATTAAACCTTTTTCTACAGCACAAATGCTATCATGAGGCTAAAAGTTTAGACATTAAAAGATTGGGTACAGAATGTTGTAACACATGACGTGGTACTCATGTTTCATAATATTCATAACGAGAGAGAGCAAGCCATTTTTTTTACTGTATTCTAATTAGGTTATTTCATTCAGTTACTGTACCTAGGGGTGTTATGATTCAGATTTCTTGCGACTTCACTTTGTTAAGGTAAACAGTGCTATTTCTATGGTACAGCCAAAAGTGGAAAGATACGGTTGGTTCTTACACTCAATTTCATTTACTTGGTTTTTCAAGGAACATGTTTTGGGAGAAATGGCTCCCATCTTCAGTTTAGACTATTTCCATTATTTGTTGAAGTTACTAATAATGAAGGAGACATGTCTGAAGATATCAATGGCAGGAAAAGATTTTGAATGAAGTAACTCTATACAAATGTGTCAAAATTTAGCAGGTACATTCAAAATTTTCGCCAGCCACTGACATCTTCGAATGTCTCTCCTCCAAACCCACCAACTTCAACAAATAGCAGAAATTGCCTACAAAACAAACGAATGTAAGCTGAGGATGGAAGCAATCTTTTGCTTGTGTAATTTGCACATTTTTTACCCTATTTCGGTCACCGAAAAATGCATAAAATGTGTGAAGTTTTTAAAAAGAGGTCTTGATACAGTATTTAAAAACACTGTACTTACTCATTGTTTTACTGTGGTTTTTTTAAACTTTGGACTAATCTTAATTCCTCAAAAATTGTGAAATCTAAAAGTACAGCCTTTGTTTATAATTATGTTTGATGTTGAAACATTCAATTCCAATATGCTCTTAAAGATATAAGGTTTTTTCCGTCTCATGGACTCTGAAAGTTGGGGAGTTCAAGAATAACAGATTTTTATCGCAATTACATACTCCCTCTGTATGTTAACCACGAAGAGTACAGAGGAAAGGTGGACATAATGTCAACCTAGCACGAATGAGACAGCTGATGGTATCCTACTTTTGTGAGCATTCAATATTACTCGTAGCATGAGACATCTACATACCCGGAAATCAAATTAACAACACAATTAAGCTGTTCAGCTCATATTAAATCTCCAATCAGTTGTAACTTACATTAACTGTAATATACTTATAAATAAAAATATATAACACTTTTATAAAATGTTTTTGTAACTTACATCGATTAAAACATTCTCAGCAATGTATAGATTATCCTCCCTATCATGGGAGTGCTGTCTGTTTATCAACAGTGATTTGTAAAATCAAAGTTCATTAGTAACGACTTGTCTGGACGAAATAAATGTTCAAGTTTGGAAATTGAAAGGTATAGGTTTAGTGAGAACAACAGAACACTCTGTAAACTAACAGATCGTCAAAGCACTTGACAAACACATCAGACTGATCGTGACTTTGTGTATCTCATTTAATCTCTCGGTTAACCTTCTGATTTGTAACATCTTGTGCCTTCTCCTAAGGCTGACTGTCAAGCAATCACGGAGCCAAAACTCCACAACTCCCATAGACTTTCATGGTCTCAATATGGGATGCCTATAATAAAATATACGAGGATGTGGATCAAAAATATAAAAGACAATTGCTCATTGCTGACAGTAATGGCTAGTTTATGGTATTTGAAGTGCAAATCATTTCACCTTACATAAAACAATAAACCTGATAACCATATAAATTATGAATCCTCCTTGAATCAACATGGTGAAATTTATAATTTATACCGGACTATCAGCACCCAAAAGTTTGCAGGCACAACATAGAAATATTAAATACGATGAAGATGACCTAATGATAATATCCAGTGAATGGTTGCTGTTCACTTTAGTCCTGATTTATCTGAACTGTGATTAGTGCAGAATTCATCGAGTTCTATGGTCTGTTTTTACTCTATCACCATGATTTGGTAATTTTATTACTCTGTGCCAGTGAGTTATAAAATATAAACTCTTTTAACCTTTCGACTTCTACTAACATACATATGCCTCACTGCAAAAACTGCAAGAAGGCCTAGAAATAGGCATAATACACTAATGCTTTACCTTAAAATATGAAAATATCTATCCTCATATTAAGATTATCACTCACAGAAACCAGCTAATTTATTAAAATTTCCCTGGTTGATATCAAAACTAATAACCCACTGGTGAATGCTTATAAAAATATATAAATTCAGCTCTGAAAAGGTTAAGAATCTACATTGCTATGGACCACACTAGGACTGGGTTTTACTGGATTATGTCGCCTCAAGTTCATGGAAGTCAGTCTGCTGAACTGACTTTAAGTAAACCTGGTCAATCAGAGAAAAACTACAGGTTGCCAACGCAAGATAGAATGTACAATCCTCCAAGTGTCCCTGAAGGACAAAATAAGGAACAAGGACATCTGAAAGAGGACATGCATAAGCTTGTCACTAAAGAAAGACTGAAGTGAAAATGTGATCATGTAGTAAGACTGAAGAATTACATGTAGTTGCACAAAGTATGGGACCAAGAACAGGAGAAAAGCGGGAAGACAAAAGATTTGATGGTCCAACCTCTTCAGATGTTCAAAATTCTCACCCACATGTATGAAGACACTTATAAAGTAAAATATTGTATGTAACTACTTACTCAAGTCAAAATTCTACTTTTGCTTGGTGGCTCAGACATAAAAATCTCAGCACAGAATGAAGTAGCACTTTCGCTATTAGTTATGTCAATAACTGCATATTCTGTAGTTTTATTCAGCCTACAAAAGGAAACTGGATAGCTGAAGAAAATCTCTTCCGATGACGTCTGCCTGTGTAACAGTCATCCACAAGCAAATACAGTCCATGCATATGGGTATGTGAAAGATTAATTTCCAAAATAGATCTGTGGAATTCTTGAATTTTACAAGAAAAAATCTGTACCACTTTCCTACTATCAACTCTCTACGAAATGCGATAGAACAAAAATAAAAAGTTACAGCAATCTATTAGAAAACGCACACAACAGCAATCTATTAGAAAACTTACACAGACAATTTAATTATGAGCAATTTAGAGTTTTCCAACAAACTGAAAATGACAGTTTATTGTTTCCTAATCCAATGACTATTCATGTGTGCAATCAAATTTAAAGATGGAAGTTAGAGAAATGCAAAACTACATATTCGTTACAAGTTGGCATCAAGATTATAAGGCTCAAGCATTTTGAAATACTTCCAAACTCAAAATACCCAGACCTTTGTCAATTTGGTTAAAAAAAGTCAGCCATGTTGTGCTCCACTTATCTTCGTGAACAGTTTTCTCCGTAACGAGCTAGGTCTCTTTTGAGCAATGAACATTCGTAAGCTTTCACGGATGAAGAATCTGATTTTCATGATATCTGCAGACAGTAATACTGGGAGACTTAAAGAACTATGAAAAAGCTGCAAGGTGTTTTTCCACTGGGCGCATGGACATGTGTTTCCCACTGCTGCAGTAATCAAGGCCATGCTACTGACGCTGGCTTTGCTCTGCTCTGCAGTAATGCAATGACCATGATGCAGTGTAGTTCAGCAGTGTAGTTGTTATGAGTTATTTATTATTGTGTCCTGTCTTTAGTCACAATTATGCATCAGTATACGTTTACTACTGCACAGCGTATATTTATGTACGATTCATATGTGTCAACACAGCTCATCAAGTGCAAATATAATTGGCAGAACAATTCCGGGTGTAAAGGTTCCAGGTCGTACAACAATCCATATTCGATAAGTTTACAAGAAAAACCCACACACCATGGAAGAATTAAAACAAAATAACTGCCAGGAAATTGCCAGCATTTTGCAATGTGAACTATGGCGGGTGATGGAGGTGCCCGAAGTGTATGGACAACAGTGGACAGTTTCAGCACCTCCTTTCATAAAGTTGGTAAGTAAAGCCTTTAAACATAGTTAAACATACAGCTGTATGGTTGCATCAGTGCCAATCTATGATAGCATGCGATACCATTGTGAACCGGAAAAACACCGTGCAACCGTTTCATAGTTCGTTTGGTCTCCCTGTGTAATGAGGCTCAACAAAGTACTGTGGGTGCCACTTCTTAAAGACTTTTTTCCAAGAACTGCCTCTACCTACTGCCACTCTAATCCTCTTCAACCTATCAATCAGTGAACAGAAAGGTAATTAGGCATATTCACACTTGTCTGCAGTCCAGTACAATGTTTGCCAAATATGTCCCACAGCCTTACTTCACTTTAGAACTGAATAACTGTAGCAACACTGGGGAAACCCACAGGACTAAAAGAGCACCTGTTCTTTGTTGGTGTAGATTTTTGGATTAGGGAACAACGCTATTATATTCTTTTGTAGATAGACGATGGTTTGGGACGAGTCTTTTTAAAAATGGCACAAACAATAATGGAATTCACCACTGAACAGTGCAAAATGGTTATGTTCACACCTCTGCCCCTCGCAATATTTTCCTGTATGGCTAACTACTGTATTGGCCCGAAAATAAGACGACCTCGAATATAAGACGACCCTGAATTTTTGAAGGGTAGTTACGAAAAAATAAATAAAATAGCTTATTAGTACATTTTGCTTCACATAAAACAGAAGTTTGAAGTTCATGTCGTAACTTCTTCTCTCGTCCTTATTTACGCATTGAAACAATGAAGATGCTTTCTTTTCCACATGATCTGCCATGTTGGTGGTCAAACAAAGCATTATGCATAGAGAATAGAGATGCCAAGCAGTGCAGTACACGGCAGTACAAGGAGAAGCACGAATTCGGGAACAATAAAGTTCGGTAAAATTCGGTAATTTCCGTGCGACTTTGACCTTGGATCGGACGCACGCCATTTGCGTGGGGATCCCCAGCCGCTACACACGTGCACAGCTGCATTCATGATTGGAGAGTTGTTGAGTCTTAGGCTGCGCATATAAGACGAGTATAGTTTTTAAAAGCACATTTTCAGGGAAAAAACATCGTCTTATATTCGGGCCAATACGGTACTATACTTTGAGTCACAGGGTGCCCACCTATGCTTTATAAATTCCATCCTCATACTATCAAGAAAAACTATGATGTTACCTCCTACCGACCTTCATGATCTATTATGGTAGGAGTTAAACACTGCTGTGGATGTTAATATGATCTGCATTGTAAATTAATTAGTACAAAAAATACAAACTGATGTAACAAGCATTTGGTCATTTAGCATCTGCCAGCCAGTTTAAAATACGAGCAGTCTACATTTCTTCTACGAGAAATACAAACATTCTTTCGTTCCTAGCCAACAATTAGCTTTTCCAATACCTGACCTTTCCTCAATGAGCAAATGACTTTCCTTCAACCCCATTCAAGTACATAATATTATTATTGTTACTGTAGATTTCTTGACATACCTGGTAGCAGTGACATTAACCACTGACTTCTCTCATTGCAAAGTTTCACACGATCTCATGCAAAGTCATGTCACTGGTTGTGCTGCGCTGCAGGGTTTGATGATGTGAACAACAGCTGTGCTTGCTGCTGTGACAACTGGAAGGGGATCACCTCTTCGTTGGATGCATGTGCTTGAAGATTTACCTGCAGAATAAGACGTGTGAGTACTCATCAGACTGTTCAATAGTAGATAGAAAGGAAAACATACACAAAAATGTCTAGTTATCAAATATCCAAAATAGGAACCCCTATCAATTTACAATAATGTAGCACCTGGGTCCTATTTCATAAAACTCTACAGGTGTGACAAATGCGACAATTATGTCAAGTCTGACAAATATGTCAATATGTCATGACAATTATATTATTCATAAATAATACAACTTTTCCTGAGATTACAGGCAAATTAATGTGAATTGTCAGACTGAAATAACTCTTTTTCATAAATGCGACAATTTTTTACAAACATAAAGATTACTTCGGTACACTGTAGATGGCTCTCATATATGCGTAAGATAATTGATCTCGACATCGAATGTGATACCTAAGCAATCGATTATTACTATCGAAAATAATTGAATAATTGAATTGACTTTTATCTTTGAATGATAAGTCACTAAATTGAAAGTTAGGTTAATCTGTTGCCTAAAAACCCTGTGGGGTCTCATGTCTATTTCTTCATCACTTTCACTACTACCAATATCACTACTACTAGTGTTCATTATTAACAAGACAATTTAGCAAGTTTATTAACAAGAAAGTTTAAATCACAAAAAACAGTTTGCCAATTTGTGCCATACATTTACACAACCTACCGACTTGGCCTACACATGAAAAATTGCCTATCACTTCTGTAATGACAATCCTACATTTTTTGGTGTTGTAAATTTGTAAATATTTCAACAAAAATTAATGTTTTATAAATGGTAGCTCCAGGGTGCTGCCATTTCTGCCAAACTGGCAATTGCTGGTTTATCGGCTGCTCCACCCTCCTGATAGTCAAACTGGAAGATGTTCTTCCTGTATGCATTCAGAGGAGGTTGTAATACACATTTTGAATCTGATTTCCGGATAAATGTGCAAACTGCCAGAGATATGTTAACCAGAGGTTTATAGGTCGGATATAGTCATCATCAGGATCTAAAGGCAATGCCTTGTTGTAGTAGCCATGTCTTCCTCTTCATCGCTGTTCTCTTTAGATTTTCGTATGACAGCACGTCCATATCCTTTATCATGTTTTTAATAAATGAATTTCTTGGACGTCCTCTTGATTTCTTTCCCAGTATTTTCCCTTCAAAAATGTTAATGAGTAGACCATTGTGCCGAAATGTATGACCCACTAACTTTGCTCTTCTACTCTTAATTGAATTCAGAAGGGATCTCTCTTCCATCACTTCATTAAGCACTTCTTCATTTGTTTTCCTATCCACCCAACTCGTCTTTGTTAGCCTTCTCCATATCCACATTTCTGCTGCTTCTAGTTTCTTGGCTTCTGCTTTTCCTATTGTCCATGTTTCACATCCATAAGTTAATACACAACTTACAAATGTTTTGGCAAATTTTTTCCTTACTTCCATGTTTAAATGGTTATTTGTGAGAAGATTCCTTTTGTTCTGAAATGCTTGTTTAGCCAGGTTTATTCTTCTCTTAATTTCTGTGTCACACTTGTTAAACTTATTGATAATGCTACCCAAGTAACAAAAACTTTCGACCTGGTCTAGGGCTGTACCGTCAAGCTGTATGTTGATTTTAAAATTTTCATTTGTTCTTCCGATCACCATGGTTTTTGTTTTCTTTTTATTGATCTTCATTTTAAAATTTTTCAATGCATCTGATAGAACTTTAAGCATTTTATTCATTTCCTTTTCTGAATCAGCCAAAATAACTATGTCATCTGCAAATCGAATGCTATGAATACTGACTCCATTTATTTTAATACCCTTTGTTTTTCTTTTCATTTCTCTGATTGCTTCCTCAATGAACATATTAAACAGATGTGGCGATAATGGGCAGCCTTGTCTCACTCCTCTTCTTATTCTGGCTTCTTGTCTGCTCCCATTAATATTTATTTCAGTTGTTTGTGTTTTGTATAAGTTTAGAATAAGTCTTCTATCCCTCCAGTCTACTCCAAATTTTTTCAATGTTTGGAATAGTAATTCCCAGTCTACGTTATCAAAAGCTTTTTCGAGGTCTATGAAGGTGGCAAAGGTTCTTCTGTTTACTTCAATTCTTCTATCTAGAATTAGTCTAAGGGCTAAAATTGCTTCTCTAGTTCCTCTCCCTGTTCTAAACCCAAATTGATCTTCATCTAAATTCTGTTCAATTTTTCCCTTTAGCCTCTCTTTTATTATGTTTAGTAAAATCTTTGACGCATGCGAAAGAATTGATATAGTTCTGTAATTACTGCAGTCTGATGCATTACCTTTCTTGGGAATGGTTATAGTTCTACTTTTAATAAAGTCTGGAGGTAGCATTCCATTTTCATAGTAGTCAGAAACAATTTTGAATAATTTTATTTTCGTTGACTCACCTGTTTTCTTCAGCAATTCAGCTGGTATTTGGTCTATACCTGTTGCCTTCTTATCTTTTAGGCTTCCTAGGGCCTTTTCAAATTCACCCATAGTTATGGAGGGACCGATCATTTCCTCATCCACACCATCCTCCGTTTCTATGTAATCATTGACGTTTTGTATATCTTTGCCATTGTACAAATCTTCCAAGTATTCCTTCCACCTTCTACTCACCTCAGTATTATCAAAAAGCAGTTTACCATTTGTGTCTTTTACAATGTTTGATTTTGTTCTTTGATTAGGTATCAATGATTTAATTGTATTATAAGCTTTATCTGATCTTCCCTTTAATAAATCTTCTTCAATTCCCTCGCTTACTTCATGCATCCATTTTTCTTTTTCTTCCCTACATTTTTGTGTGATTTTATTCTTAATTCTTTTGTATTCTCCAAAGTCTTTATTCCTTAGGGTATTCCTTTCTTCAATCAGATCTAATATTTCCTTGGTCATCCATGGTTTCCTTGGTACTAGTTTGTTCTTGCCAAGAATGTCATCTGCTACTTTTATTATCGTTTCTTTTAAATCTTCCCACTTTTCTCTTCCTTCCAGCTTATTGTCCATTTCTTCTTTCAGTCTGTCCACTGTTTCAGTATCCTTAAGTTTTTCTAAACACCATTTACTATTCTTCTTCCTTGGAATTTTCTTAATAATAATATTGCATTTTGCCACCACCAGGACATGATCACAGATAATATTCCTTTAGCTTGCTTTGGAATTGTCTGTTGCCATTGAATAGGTAAGTAAGTAAGAGGTTTATAGATAGGTGGCAGTACAGACCCTAAATTTATAAAACAAGGCTAGATGGAAACTTCAATCTAAACTGAAAATAGAGTTTAAACACGTTTATAATACCAGCTCATGATGTATTAATGATTAACTAAAAGTGAGTCAATGAGGTTAAGAGACACTAGGCCAAAAACTGATTCTAGTGTAAAGGAGAGAACTTAACAATCATAAAGAAGCTGTCTCACTCGGTGTCCCTCTGAGTTGATAGTAGCACAATAAAGATGTTAAAATACATAGAAAGTTGATAATTTTCGGGTAAACTTTCGGGTAAAGAGTTCTCCATCTTCTCCAGTGATTGACAAAGGGTAAAGTTTACCCGAAAATTAACAACTTTCTATGTATTTTAACATCTTTATTGTGCTACTATCAACTCAGAGGGACACTGAGGAAGACAGCCTCTCTATGATTGGTAAGTTCTCTGGTACTCCTCTCCTTTACACTAGAATCAGTTAACTAAAAGTGAAAAATAGTAAACAAAAGAGAAACCTCATTAACAAAAGTTGCCCTGCAAAGTCACCTGGTGAGGCTCTAACATGATCGATGTGGTCTGTACAGGGTGTCGAGCTGCCACCGTGGTTATCGCCAAGGGAGAGTGCCCACCAATGTGCATCTCCGAGACTCCAGGGATGGCAACGGTGGTTCCAGGATGTGGCTGGTAGTGAGGATGCGGTGGTCCAAGCGTGGCTGTTGTACTACTGACTGCAGGTCCTGGGTTCACTGCATATGGCATCGTAACGTTGAGATGTATTGGTGAGAGAAGGCCATATCGAGCCATAAGGAGTTGTTCCGACACTCTTCGTAGCTCTTCCTGCTGCTGCACTATCAACTGCTGCAGCTCCTCATGTTTTCTCTGCAGCTGTTCCTGAATCTGCGACTGTGCCGAGGTCATCACCAGAGGTTGACGAACCAACTGCACAAACAAGAAGGTTTAATGATATGTAACAAAACCTTTGACATTTGATTGTTATTAGTTACCTTTCAGTTATTAGGGCTTCTCTCAAAAGTAAATTACTGTTTTGAAGCTCTAAATTTTGCTCCCAAAAGATAACTATATTTATAACTAAAATAACTTGTAATTTTTAATAATTTAACACTTTGCATCCCATGCCATTTAAATATATCTTCATCTATATGCCAGTGGGCTTTTAGGAAGTTTTTAAAAACATTATATTAATTACATTTTTTAGGAAAATCTGAAATTTTGTCGAGTGAAATAATAATTTAGTAAAGATAAATAATTGACACAAGAGTAAAAGAACATGTGAGGAACATCAAAAACTGTCAAACTGAAAAATCAGCTGTGGCATCACATGTTTGGTAATATGACCATGAAATTTTGAAAGAACCAAAATTACTAAAGTCAGTCAGTAAACACAAGGATCTGGAAATTTGGGAGAAAAATTACATTGAAAAACTCAAGAACAACCTAATGTATTTCGAAATACCAGAGGAAGACAGTTTCATCAGGAAGTTCATAAAAAGTCCACCAGGTGCGCAAAAGAATCTTGCTGAGAAGGATATGGCAATTGACAGTGTGTTTGAAAATGGGAGGAGGCTCCTTGAAACACATCATACTAAAATATGGTAAGTGAAGTATTAAAGTGTGTTTACGTCAACTCATATAGTAAATTAAATTTATAATGATTCAGTATTTCTATCATTAGTTCATCTATCAGGGGTCTTGAGAAAGGATGTTTGTTTGAACTTGGCCACAGCTTACATCACTGGGTCCTGGCACATGTAACTGAATGAGAAGTATTTTCAAACTGATTTTAAGAGGATATGTGACTCATTTCATAATAAAAGTGCTGACATCAGACCTCATGAACTGTATACTTGAGCTGGCATGTTTATGATCTAACAACTGAGTTAGTATAGTGTATTCTTGTAGGTGACACTACATTTTCTGCATGCTATCTTACTGTGCTCTATCTTTTACCAGCTAATGTATAAGTGATGTTCTTTTGGATGCCATAACCTTCACATCGATAATGCAGATATAACAGAATCTTAAGGCTAGTTTACACGACAAAATTAGGTTTCATAACTGAGTTTCGCAATTGTTTTTTACTTCAATGCACAAGTGCGAGATGTACTGGTGACAATGAGTTATGACACTATGCAGTTTCGGCTGATTCCAACTTTTCACAAAACTATAATAGTAATTTTGAGATTATACGCTTATTTTGCTTGTTTGCGTTTTCTTAAAATGAAGTAGGAAGTGAGGAAACTGTGAAATGCCTGGATCCATACATGTTTCAAATGTTTATATGGGATTTCAGCAACTAGAACTTCAGAAATAAGATGAAACGTGCGATTGTGCTGGAATTAGTTTTGAAGAAAATGAGTATAATTAGTTTCACAAAATCAATTTCATGAAAGTGGTTACGAAACCTACTGTCAACGTATAAACAAGCCTTTAATCTCAGGTGAGCTCATGCTGGTAGTACAGTAAACCCCCATTTAACACTTTTCAAGGATACAATGCTGGAAGCAAGGCTATTTAAATGCTGATGGTAGCAGTACCATAATTGGGTTCAAAGTGTTAAATTTATGAGTATATTCAGTGCTTTTTTTCTAAAAACAATTTAAGGGGTACTCTCGCTTTTGACTTGACAGAACATTGCCAGACTTAATCACATTTTTAGAATTAAAATGGAATCACACAATGTGGAATGTGCATAAGGTTATATTAATTTAAGTCCTCTGAAGTGGAGTCAGTTCGTACACATCAATTCTACCTGTAAGCTACAATTTAGTCTAGGATATGCTCAAAGGGTTTCTTGCACCTTTCACCAGAAGATAGCTATACCTCTATTTTCGAGAGATGGTGCCTGACAGGTTTGCGACCAACCTTGAAACTTCTGCAAGATATTGCTGATCATCTGACATGTATACAAGCAGAGTCCGAGTCATTTTCACAAGGCCACATATAATTTAACAGATGAAAAACAACAGAAGAACAGCGAGAAACAGAATGTCATATGCAGCAGCATTAATGCAAATAAATACAATTTCAAGCCAAGAGGAAAGGGATACAACCAACTCTTGAGCATGTGCTAATGTTGAATCAGTAACGTTGGCAAAGCAGTCATGGTTACCATTTCAGCATTGCTTGTAGCGCTCACATGTTTTCCTGATTGCAACACTATTGTCAGGCCCCAACTCTTGAAAATCATGGGATAGATATCGAACATACCAGTAAAAATAGCAACTTATATGCAAATTATGCATATAATTACTTCCTTTATTTTGTATGGCACAAATAATTTCAAAACTGTGGAAATAATGATTTTCTCCTATATGAAATTGGAAACTTTTTTAAGGAGTGTGCATACCGCGTACCCCCAGAAAAAAGGCACCGAGTATATATATTGTACAATTTTTAGGAGAAATTACTTTAGATAATCTGTCTTTGCATCACAAAGAACTTCAACTCTGAACTTGAGGTTATAACATAGACATATAATAATGTTTAGCAAATAGACCTAGGCCTACTATGTAAGCGTATCCTATGAAACATAATCTGAAGTATAATCAATACTGTATAACCCTCATAGAGTAACATAATCCTCAAAGAGTATGAAATATATCAATAAATTGTTTAGAGACAGATGCTAACCTCTGAAGGAGCTGGTAGAGAAGTGACGACAGTGCCCGGAAAGCCAGCAGCTGCTAGCACAGGCTGAACAGGTATAGCTGCCACATACTGCTGTTGGGGCTCTAGGAATGTCGTCGTCACAGGTGGCACCACCTGCTGCTGATGGGCCATAGTCAGAACTGGCTTGTTCATTACCGGAGCTGCCATTGTGGTTCTCGTCCTCTACAAAAAAATAAAACATAACAACAACAGGGAAAAGCAAATATTTCTTCATTTAGTTTATTCCATGTCATGACAACTTTAGCGTTCTAGGCTGAAAAAACTGCATTTTAAATACAGTTTTATGCAATTTTAGCGGCCTAGGTCAGTAAAATGCAATTTTTCAGTGTGTTACCAGTCCGACAAGCAGCTGTTTTTAGAGAGTGTGTACTAAAAAAAGATTTTTAAGGTATTTTAAACCAAAAATAATTATTTGAATAAAAACACTTTCTTAACGCACTTTATTTTACCTTAGTAAACTTCTGGACGGCCGTTTCAGCTGATGATGCAGGAACACCACCTGCGAAACGGCCGTCCAGAAGTTTACTAAGGTAAAATAAAGTGCGTTAAGAAAGTGTTTTTATTCAAATATTTGTACACAACGCTAAAGTCGGACACAAGAATGAACAAAAATAATTTTTCTAGGCAAAATATTTAAAAGAGTGACATACATGTGGAACCTCATACAAAAAATTCATAACATTTTGTTCACTTGTTTTTGAAATATCAGGGAAACAGTTCAAAATATGAAGTTAGTAGGTAACAAGCATTAAATAAATATCATTAAATTACTAAGGTAACTAACAGCTGCTTACAGCAAAGTGCAGCATCTTGCGTTTAAATTCAATTACAACCCTTCACTATGGACTTAGGACAAATTTGAAATGAGGCAATATTTCATACCATAAACAGAAATACAAGCGGTAGGAAGTTTAACCCTTTCACTGTTATCGACAGAGCAGTTCCGGCACGAAGAATGGCACTTATGTGTGCTATCGACAGAGCAGTTCCGGCCGCAAAGTTGGTGATATGAAGGAGACGACTGCGCATGGAATGGAATTTTTTAACACGGTTTCAACGAAACTTGGGGTTAGATAGAACTTAATTTCATTGCTTTCCGTGCCCTGTGGTGCAATCTGTAGACGAAAATGTGAGGCCTTGCACAATGTTGTGTTGTATGAACAAGCCAATGAACTGAAGAGTCATGTGACCCACGGGGAATCACGTCAAGGCCAGGGGTAACACAGCCATGGCTTCCACGAGCAAGGAAAGGCATTTCTTACGAGATGACAAAATTCCAGCATATTTTGAATCTTTGCCTTCTGGTTTTTCAGATTTATCGGAGAGTGACAGTGATAGTATCGATCTAAATAAAAATCAGTGTAATGAAATGAATGATTCAAGTGATGACAGTGAAGGTGTTATTCAACAACCTGTGCAACCCACAAAGAGACGACACACTGGCCCTCCATTATTTCAATGGCAGTCTGGTAATTTCAGCCCGAATGTTCACAATGAAAATATCTCAGCAAGGAGGATATGTTAGCTTGCCAATATCTCAGCAGTGAAAGGGTTAAATTAAGCTGACAATAAAAACAGCTGGAGCTTTATTTCATAATACTGATCAGTGGGTTATAAAACTTGGATACATAGATCGCATTTAAAATTAACACCACCAAATTAGTTATAACACTGAAATATTGAAATTTTAAATCAAATTCGCCTTAAAAATATGGTAAAATAAATTATTTACTGTACTTCTCAATGGGACAACTTACTGAACTGTGTTGTGTTAGCTGAGAGTGGCGAGAGCTGGGAGAGTCAGCAGACATGGACGTCGAGTCGGAGCCTGCTCCATGATGTACAGAATGTCGAGTTCGTACCTTAGGTCCATTTCCACCCTGTGGAGATCTCACTTCTGCTGTTAACCGCGACTGCTTACCTGCACATCACATAACACTCATGTGAAAACAAATACTTTCTGATATAATTAAATTCACTAGGAATGGGAAGACATAATGAAGTGGAATCAATATTAATACATAATATCTTGGAGAACATTCACTCTTCATTATTATTCATTACTTACTAATAACCGGTTTTCGATAGGACCTGGTGACGTTGTTGTGGTTTCATGAGTTTCCCAATAAGGCCTAACTCATTCTCCCCTGGGATGTAAAAATTCTGGAGATTATTTGTATGTTTCTCTATGTAGGTCTTCTCACATATGGTCAATTAAATTGGATGATGCAGATTTTTAAGTAGAGTTGCTTATGTTACCACATCATGATCAGAATTCCATACATGTGCAGCTACTTTCTTTTTGCCCTCCACCACCCCCGGAGCCCTTGACCATAGGCCATACTGCAGTCCCAACAACTTTTCGGCGCATTGTGTTCTATTGCTCATAGATTGCTCTTCGTTTCCTAATCTGTGGGTAAGTGAGAAATATTACTTGGTTTAGCACTATAGAACTGCGTAACTTTGTCTGTGTTGTGTCTACCTGTCTGTCGGGGGTCGTTTCTCCGATCCAGCATTTGCCTGATAGAGTGAGGAAAACCCCATAAAACCTCATTCGGATCGGATGCTATGAGTGAAGCTTATAGCAACCCGTGCACTTTAGACAATTGTCTTGAGTTTGGTGCTCGGTTAGCCCCAGAAACCTGAGCAATCTCCTAGGGTGTGTGTTTCTCTATCGTGTAGTCTCGAAGTTAGTTTGTCTAGATATCGTCGATTTTTTGTTTACGTAAACTACTATGGACTTTTCAATTTCCCCCTTTCTTTCTTTCCCCCAAACCCCCCGACACTTCGACCCTCCCTGAATTATTTTCTGGCCACGCCACTGCCTGTTACTCAGAAAAATACAACTGTGATGGGTGTTTTTGCTATAGGCATTATTGCAGATTATGAGAAAAAAAACCTGCCACTCTTTTTTAGTAATGTTAGCTCATATATGTAATTCACAACATTCTATGCATAAAAGGAACGTATCAGTGAAAGAGTTCTCAAGATTGTGTTACTTTTGACAATTCTATGGTATTTTGAAAATCTGCATAGTTTTTAAATGCAAAAAATAATTTTAGGGAAGAAAAAACTGAAAACTAAGTATCAGATAATATAGTATTATAGGTTCCTTAATAAATATATCAAAAAAAGGTTGATTTTGTCCTCAAACGTTGCAACCTTAAGAATATAATAATAACCCTTGCTTAATCATATGAACTGCTAGGGCTTGCAGATATTGTTATAAAGATGTTTCACTGTACACTGATGCATAGAAAAATATAAATATAACTTACTAGTATCTATTAACTCACAGTATCGGTAATTATCCCACATACCAGAAGATTTGGAAGACCAAGGGCTGGTGGCTAGGCCGCTCTGGGATGCATGTTGAGACGACTGTTGTTGCTGCTGTTTGCTGAAACTGTCACCGGACACCATGTTGTCTTGACTGTTCTCCTGGCTTCTTGATTCAGGTACTTCATCTGGGGCTTTCCTCATTTGCTTCATTACGTCTACATAACTAAGAGAAAAGCAGAATGCAGTGGAATCTCAGTGTAAAGCACATAAGAAAAACAAGTTATTTATAATCCTAGAATTTGTAGGAAGTTTATATAGTGAAGTTATAATCAAATTGAAACTTGAGATGGAGGTTTAACATACGTAACTTCACTTAATTCAAGCAACAGATAACAGATAAAACAAGTGTTCAGTTATTTTTCAACATATTCGCCACAGGAATTGAGACATTTGTCATACTGTGGGACCAACTTTCGAACACTTGTGTCGTAGAAGCCTGCGATTTGAACCACTGTGTGACAATCATCTCCGCTTCTCTGTCAATTATTGAGAAGTAGGAAAAGATGGTAATCACCGGGAGCAACGTCCGGGCTGTAGGGTGGATGTTGAAACATTTCCTAGCCAAACTTATGCAGGAGACTTGCAGGGAGGTGTTGAAGTCTCCACCCTACAGTTCGGACCACGCACCCAGAGATTTTTATCTTTTCCTACCCCGCAAGAAATGACAGAAAATGGTAGAGATTGACAGAGAAATAGAGGTTATCACACAGTGGTTCAAATCCAAGGCGGCAGACTTCTATGGCACAGGCATACAAAAGTTGGTTCCACGTTATGAGAAATGTCTCAATTCCAGTGGTGAATATGTTAAAAAGTAGCTGAACACTTGCTGTATCTGTTGCAATAAATATTTCCATGAAATTGTGTTCTGTTTCCATAGATGATCCCAGGGAAACTTATTTTGTGGATGGCCCTCACACTTAGGATGGTATTGAAAGAACACAACAATTTTCTACGTAACAATAATCAATACTAAAAAAAAAGCAAACAAGAAATGGTCTCTAGGCCATCTGTGACTCTCTACCCTTCATTTGAAAGATTTGGTTTGATAGCCTCGTAAAATTTATGACTAGGGTTAATGGACAGTGAGACACAACTAGTTGCATATACATAGTATACAGAAAGAACTGTATCTTACCTAACCACCCTGTGTGTGCACACAATGAACTCTGGCTTGGAGTTCCACTGATGATACGTGATGTAGAACCTAGTCTGCAACCAGATCCACTGCTGTCCCTTTGTAAGAAACCGGTAATGGCACGAAGTTCCCTCACCCTTCTGCATCACTGCAACACAAATCAGTTCTTAACAGAAGGAAAGCACAAAACAGCCATTTATAATTACGGGTGGGACATACTAGCAAATTATAGAAACTATTTTTCTTTATTACATAGCATAAATAATAAACTAGAATTGGTTCTTCCCATTCTGTAAAATTTACAATGCCTTCTCCTCCACACTAGATGCAAAGCATTATTTAAAATTTATTTTAAACATTTTAAATTTGTTTTTCAAAATCTATTGTGGGTGGGACATAATTTGGACACTGATTTTTATAATGCAAAACAAAAGTTCATTTTCTGTTCTGCTGTCACTGTTAGGGTCTTAATATTGTTATTAATGAAGGTATAAGGGATTAAATACAAATTATAAACTGTTTCCAGGTTGTCAGAACATTTATTTAACTCATCAATAATAATTTAACAAAACTATCACCATTACGGGTCGGACAAAAAGTCACTTGTTTGTTATTTTACATAGTAATTAATTACACATATTTTTTTAAGTTAATCTTAAACCAAATTGTACCTTGGGATGTATATTTTTTCAAATGAAAAGGGATATAGCTGATTACTCTTGACTACTTGGTATTAAAGAGTCTTAAAATCATTCTAAAAATGACAAAAAAAAAGTAACTCAATGCAATAAATAAGTAAACTGACAGATTTTACAGATGAAACCACTTTAGATACACCTAAGTCCTTAATATTCAGAGAATTTGAGGTTTTAAACTTTTTTTGGCCACCCAATTGCAATAACTTTATAACTTCTTTCTTTGACGGGAAAAGTTCCCATATTTTATGAAATGGCTGGAAAGGAAAATAATGAAAAGTTGTTTTTACAATTACATTTTGTTAATTGTTATGCACAAAACATTCAATTTTGCATAATAATTATTGTAAGTAAAAACTTACCAAATAAGACTGACATATTAAATTTACTCTGAATGGGAACACAATGAAGTGGAACAATAATAACTCCAGGACACTTGCTACTTCATGATAAATTTATTACTTACCAGTAACCAGTTACAAGGGTGGATCGAAAAGTACGCAAAATAATTTTGATTACAAAAAGTTTAATAGGTACAAATACAAACATCTTTTGTCTATTTTTCTATATAGTCGCCAAGTTTCTCAACACATTTCTCCCATTGTTCTTTTGGATGTGAATTCCCCCCTCCCCAAAATGTATTTGTTATTTTTTTTTTAAATTAATTTTTGAACAACCCACTTATAGACATATTTCCTTAATACTTTTTCTAGTTTTATAACTTATTAAATTGCACCATCCAGTTTAATACTAGAAAAAAATAATTAGTGATAAAAAGATTCTCATAATATTAAGCTAATGAGGATACAGTACTTATGTACTTACATGCTTCATGGCAAGTAACGACCTTTTCCAGGTCATCCACATGATAGTAGTCATAGCCTGATGTTCCCAGAACTTCAAATGGCAGGTAACCAATAATAGGAGGTGCCCTGTGAAAACAAGAGTCAGTTACATCTCACTGCTGAGGTACGTAATGACCATGGCCCGGATTGTAATGACTAAAGCCAGGATTTTCATGCACTATGAAACTTAAAAATATGCATGCATTCATGCACTATCGTATCTCTAAATATGCACAATGAAGGGCAAAATATGCACTATCGAATTCCATGTCTTTTACATTTTCTCCACATAATACGTCTTTCACGTTTTCAGAAGTTTAAGATCAGGGTTTGAACTAAGTACCTTCGTAAGTTTTTCCCTGACTGTCACACCCGTTTCTCCACAACACGATTCTAAAATATTCAAAGCCTTCAACAATGGCTAGTGACTGACAAATTCAAGCAGTGAACATTCTGTTTAGCAGTTTTCCTTCAATGGAAGGTGGTGGGGGTCTGCAAGTCGGCATTTTCTTTTGTAGTCTGGTGTATTATATTACTGTTTATTTAGGGTAAACAGTATCTTGCACTCTCAAATTCATGCAGGTGGCAGACTCTGTTGCCAAGTCAATCTAAATATAACAATGGTAATGCAATACAACATTTTTACGTTTCTTTGAAAAGCCAAGATTTTAGGGAGGCACATACATAATATGCACAGTTATGCATGGTAACTTGATATTATGCACTAAAACCAGAAAATGAGGGTTTATATGCATTAAAAACGTCTGAATATGATACATTAAACCCAAAAAATCCAAAACATGCATTTTGCATGAATTTTACCATAAAAAGGCCGAAATATGCAAACATGCACGGAAAAAATATGTTTATTTGGAATCCATAAGTCATGTAATGTGTAACTACAAAGTTTGAGAAGTGTAACCTAAGTATATAAAAACATGCATTTGCATGGAAATCCGGGCTCTAGTAATGACATGTCATCTTTTTATTGATGCTGCATAGACATTGCCAACTTTTAGATAAATCCTAATCATGGCCTCTAGATTATAGAAATGCATTTTTATTAGGTCATTTTTGTCACTTTATGCGATTTTATATTTTTTGGGCATATATTTCAATTTTACGTCATTATTTTGTCATTTTCGTGTCATTTGCTTCTTTTTTTAGTCAATTTCATGCATTCACATTGAGACATTAACTTTTTTGTCGTCTTTTTTCAGTCTTAAATAAATTACCAGGTTAGTATAATGCAACATTTTTTGTAGGATCTATTTAAAAAATTATTTTCTTACTTTTCTTCTCAAATGTTCCAATCAAGAACAAGGAACAAAGTTTTTAGACCTCCTTTCTATGTTCACAGTTTTTAGAATTATGTACAAATTAGTCTACAACTTTTTGTGTAAAATAATAATTTTTTATAAATAAAATATAAGTTTTTAAGTCATTCTTTACAATTATTATCAGCCTTACTAATAAAAGCTGCTTATACCTGCGTTGAATGGTTGTTTGGTTGTTCTACCGTGCAAGTTCTGCATAAGCCGCATTACCAATAATCGGAGTGTAACTGCCGAGTTTACACCGGGTTTGTACGTCCAACGTCATCAAATACGTCACTCTAGTTGTGACGTTACTAGCCCCAGGCTATGAAGGGACTGCTGAACGCCATCTATCGGTGTAGCGGGCAAACAACGATGGATCGTCTGCAGACTAATTCTTGTTTCAGTATTTCATATATTGTTTTCAGAAAGCTGTAATCATGGGTACAAGTATGGAAATATGTCCCGCAAACAAGGAACAATGTTTATAATTCCGCAAAAGCAGCTCAGAATATGCGTAGCCTCAAAATTCAATCTCAGACATCTACGAAGCGACCGGCTGTTACGGATATCGGCCATCTTGATTATTTACGTCAAGTTTATACAAGGGGGCCAGGCTGTGTAAAGGTTGCACACATTCAGCCATATGCAAGTATTATTAGTACACTTTTTCTCCTCAGCTGTGTATATTCCTGGTATAAATGTTACAACTGGATTATTAGTAAGACTGTAAGTCATTTTCTTTAAAATTTAGGGTCATTTTATAGGTCATTTTTCAAACAATTTTAGGTCATTAGAATCCGGGCCCTGATAATGACATTCTTTGTGTTTTTTCTGGATTGACTTGACACAGATTTGTATTTATTTATCAAATAGCAGAGTTGATCAATCAGCATTATAAATAATAATAAATCATTATATTACTTATCTTATATCAAGAACAAATCTGAAGATGTTTTGAGCGATCATTATGACTAGGGCTCGGAGTTTTAGATTTTTATAAACCCTGTTTTAGTTTTTTAAACATATTAAAATAGTTTTATTTCAGAGTTTTACCATTTTCAGACTTTTTTTTTAGTTTCACTTTAGTAAGTAGCCTACAATAAACACATTGAAAAAATATATAATTAAATAGTTTTTTTATATTTACTTAAATCTCCATGGCTCTGAACCACAAAACTAAAGGAATGCTTTTTCTTAGTTTTACAATTGTCTCGGCCATTTCCAACTCAACACAAACTCAAGGAGAACATTTTTCAATAGTAAAGCCTTAACGATCAACTTTTAGAATATCTTACTTTCGGCATCTTCCTGGAGCAAACACTGTGAATAAACTGCACGTGTAAGCTTCCTAAGAATGCCTTTAATTTGTTTCTGACGAACCCGAGGATTTCGGTTCATTCAAGATTTCCTTTACTGGGACAATGGGGTTGTAAAATGACAAAATTACAAAACGCAATGTTATATTTTATCTTACAAAATAATGGACTGGCAATAATGAGCAAGATGCAAAATGTAGGCAGATATTTAAAAAGTAATTTCAGTAGAACAATAAGAATTAGATTAATTATTATGATTATTATTGACATTTTATTGCATTTTACTCGAAAAGCGGTTTTAGCCATTTTTAGTTTCTAACGTCTTACCTAGCCATTTGTAGGTTTTCTTGTAGAAGATACAAGAAAAACCATGTGGTTATTACTGACGACACCGAACAATCTTGCAGATACAGAGAAAAGGGAACAGCAATCGCATTGTTTTAACTTCACTGTAACTTAGTAATATTGTTTACACCACCAAAATTTCAAGTAGGTTAGGAAAAAAAGGGCTTTGATATTTTTCCTTTAAAGACTCGCTCCAGGATATTTTTCATTTGAAAATTTATTACTATATCAGCGATATAATGGAATCTACTTAAAAGATTTGCTACTTCAGGCAGGCTCTCCACACACCAGGCAAGAATGACTAGACAAGCATACCATATTGGGCTGAATGTAAGACGGCCTCGTATATAAGACGACCCTGAATTTTTGAAGGGTAGTTACGAAAAAATAAATAAAATAGCTAATTAGTACATTTTGCTTCACATAAAACGGAATTTTGAAGTTCATGAAGTAACTTCTTCTCTCACCTTTATTTACGCATTGAGATAATAAAGATGCTTTCTTTTCCACATGGTCCGCCATGATGGTTGTCAAACAAAGCTTTACGCATAGAGAATAGAGATGCCAAGCAGTGCAGTACATGGCAGTACAAAGAGAAGAACAAACATAAGTTTTTAATTCCTTTAAGAACCGAAATTTTATTAATAATGGTTTCGTGGGCTATAAGACGAGTGAAGGGATATAGATCCAAGCTTTCAGCCGCTGACATCTCTGCGGCCTTCCTCAGGCGTATATGTCAGATATATCAGCGACCGAAAGCTGGAATGTTGTATATCCCTTTACTCGGTGAAACCATTATTAATAATCAACGCCGAGAAAGCCTCAAGTCTTATGAAATTTTATTATTTACCTGTGATCTAGGAACAAGAACTTCCATTCTAGACTGTGACGAGATGTGAATTCACTTTTTGCAGAATCAACTACAGACATCTCACGTATCAGAAGTGGCGTGACAAGTCGACCAGTTCCCACAAATATCAACCTGTAAGAATAGAAATATATTAGAATAATTTACTGTATATATAAAATAAATATGATTTAATGCAATATTACTATTACTATATAGTATTACTATTAGGTAAAATAGTCTATAATATTACAAGTAAGAATCAGCTTGAAAAATTTTATGTCATAACCGGGATTTGAACACGGATCTTCGGCTCAATGCGCCGATGCTCTACCATTGAGCTACCATGACAACATGCCAGTACGACATCAAATTCCTCAACTGATTCAGAAGACAAGGCAGACCACGGGAGGTTTCTCCGTTGAGAACACACATTGGATTTAATGTCTATTTCCTTTCCCTCCAATAAATATAACTTGGCTTCAAAGTACCTACAAATGTAGGACGCCATTGGATGTGTGTTCTCAACGGAGAAACCTCCCGTGGTCTGCCTTGTCTTCTGAATCAGTTGAGGAATTTGATGTCGTACTGGCATGTTGTCATGGTAGCTCAATGGTAGAGCATCGGCGCGTTAAGCCGAAGATCCGTGTTCAAATCCCGGTTATGACATAAAATTTTTCAAGCTGATTCTTACTTGTATTAATATCTCAGACATGGATTTAATGTCTATTTCCTTTCCCTCCACTTAATTAATAGTCTATAATATTGTTCTATATTTATAGTATTGTAGATAAAAGTCACGCTGCCGGTAGGATACATACCTTGAATCAGCTTCTCCTGCAAAGCTGAAGTGACTGCTACTCGAGATGTAGTTATCCACATCTAGAGGCTCTACATCGGATCCTGCACAGGAAATTTAAAATTAATGAAAACAGGTAAACTGATATAACAAGGTGCCAGAATGCTTTTGTTTAATCAGTGATAATTGCAATTATGATATGCAGAAAATAAGTTATTTTTTTAATCAATTTTCGAGTTAAGCTCCAGATCGATTCATTAAGCAGGGCTTACAGAAGAACAAAGGTCTAGTTTGATAAGCACATGTGAAGGAATATGAGGGTAGTTTTATTTGTCAAAGCTAACTGTATTGCAATTCCAAAGCTGTATATGAACACTGTAAAACTATATTTGTCATGAGAACTGATTTGCATTTGATAAATTCTTTCTATTATATTACCATAAAATAGGCAGTAAATTGCGCATTACTCTGGTCCACCAATTTGGTCCAATATCAATAGGCTTCTTCCCATGGATGTTATAAACGCGTATACAAAGTTTCTTAAAAATCCGATAAAGCATATTTTAGTTATCGCGAGTACAGACACACGGACTGATAGACAGACATTTTCCCGTCCCTCACACTATCTCATAAAGTACCATTCTGGCACTTAATAATTCTGTTCATGTTAATTTTAATATTATACTAAATTAAGTTCATTTTGTGTGTTTTAATCTGCTTTGCTTTGAGGTTAAATGCCAAGAGAAGTTCTGCTCCCTGCATGCATCACCTGTCATCTGTTGCAAAAGACAAGAACTTACTAACAGCTGACTGCCGAGATGGAGGGAGGCATTTGTTTTTATCAATTACTGGCGGGGGCGGATCCACGGGGGGGGGGGGGGGCCAAATGTCTCTCTGGATCCGCCCCTGATTACTGGACAAGGTTTTCTTAAGATCCCAAGACCCAGATATTTAATTGTGGTCGAACAAAATCAGTTAGTTGTATGAAACTTGCCTATAATGGTGATTAAGATTCCCATAAGAAAATTATGGAACTTGCTATGTTTGTTTCATAAACATACTTGCCAATTACAGGGTTGTTGTTCGGCCAAACTATAATTAATAGGCTTAATACAAGTGATGTAATGAAAACCATTATGACACGAACTTCATTATAATGCTGTTGTGGTATTGATTAATATTGTAGATAAAACAATATTCAAGCCTTCAAAGCAGCAGCAGCAGTTCAAACTGCACAATAAACAATCTGTATTTAACAAAAATCAATTCTGTTTGTGTTAATCTTAATATTATACTAAATTGAGTTAATTTCATGTGTTTTAAATTGCGATGCTTTGAGGTTAAAATACCAAGAGAAGACCTGAGCTCCCTCCATGCTGTCACCTGTCATCAATCTCAAAAGACGAGAATTTAATAATGGCTGATTGCTGAGATAGAGTTGTTTTGTGAATTACAAAGTATTCTAAAAACTCAAAACTCAGACATTTAATTATGGCATAATGTACTACTGTATACATAACTAGGGTATTCCCAATTGTGTTGGGTTCTAAAATCAATGGATAGGTACTCTTGGTCAATGGCAACAAGAAAATTAAATAAATACAAGTAATACTTCAATTTACCTAATGATAGTTTTGAAATGGGGCTACACTTTTACCATAATTCATTAACAGCTCTTTATACTATGAGAGAGAAAAATTAAGGGAACATATGTATCTCCTGTTCTCAATAGTCTCTATTTTATCAAATGAACAGGAAGTTACATATATTATGGTTTTAAACACACTTAAACTTCACTTTTATGGTCATTACCTTAGGACTACGTAGTTTCAATACCATTGTGACCATCCTCAGCTATGTTCAATAATTTCTTAATTATAATGTTTTACAAAGAAAGAGAAACCGAAATATTGTATTCAATTTACATTAAATTTATGTACCGGTATTTATTTCTTAAAAGTTGAATTGGTACTCTTTCTCATATGGGAATTCACAGTGACAGAATGACGAAATAAATAACATTTTTAGTCATGACTTACTGAAGTATCCAACAAATTGTACTAGCTCATAGGTGTCCTCTTCTTGGAAATCGAGACCACCTCGTTTCAAGTGGCACGAGAAAGACACTCGGCTCTCTGAAATAAAAAAGTAAGATGTCACAGGAAGATTCTTCAGTAGTCAATAATTACAAACATGAGGACATGAGGCTTTGACAGAGTTAGGAAGAGCAGGATGGAAAAGAATCATAGAATTCTAAAATAATGGTTTAGAAATTAAATTTGGTTGAGAATAATAAAATCAAAGAAGGTATGAAGCGATTTAAAGAAGTTATGAGGCATGATGGCTGACTGAGAAAATTGAAGTCAATCCTCCAGCTCTGAAATTCAGAAAAATTGAACTTTGCAAATGCTGCAATACAAAATACAGACGCACAAGAACTGCAATTAAATCTGTGTTATAGACCAACCCTCTTTAGCAAACATACCCCTTAAAGACCAATTTTTCTAGGAACCGAATCCATAAGATCAATGTTATTTGTACCCTTTTTTATGGGGGGGGGGGGGGAGGAATCCTCTCCTTGACCACCGACCAGGGTTTCTGTTGTATTTAACTCCTCTATACCGACAATACTAGTAAAGTAATTACTTCCACGGTAGGGTTAATATCAATAGATGAAAGGAAATACGGTAAGGTAAATACGGTGAACTATGTACGTAGAGCTGGATTTACCCTATAAGCAAAGTAAGTACGTGCTTAGGGCATCAAGGGAAGGGGATAACACAGAAAATTTTCATAGTCGAATTTATCATTTAAATGAATAGGTTAATGAAATTTATAGCCTTCTTCAAATTTAGTTAAAAATAAATAAGTTCTTTTTATAAAGCATTCTCTATTGTGTCATCAACATGTTTACCCTGCAAAATAAAGTACACTGTGCTCCCAGACTGGAAATTACAAAAACTGCTCAGCTGAGCGTTCATTTTCTCAGTTGAAATACATTAAAAATTCCCACAGAACAACTATGCTTAACTCTATTATGTATATAAGTAGATATGTTATGTAAGATTGATTATGAAGATCTGATCAGAGACTGCAAGAAAACCAGAAAAAAATTATTAAGACATAAATAAAATGGAAGCATACAGCAATAAATAAATACTTCCCAAACTGTACGTTTCGTTTAATTTCAAAGTTTCCATGAATAAAATTCTACTTTATAGTTTACTGTTGCTTTAATATTTTGAATTACATCTTAAAGGGGGCCCAAAATTAATTAGTGCTTAGGGCGACTGAGGGTCTTAATCTGGCCCTGTATGGATACAAATCATGAGCATATTGAAGAATAGTAACTAACCTTCTGCATCAGTATAGTGCATGGCATCAACTGTACTGGCAGGGTTGAGTAGAACATTGTACAACTCTGACTGATCATCCTCGTACACCAAATCATAAATTGTCATGTTTAAGAGATCACTCTGAAAAAAGTAAAATTAACAACATGAGAAAGGCAGTGGCATAGGGATGCACTGCACAAGATTGGCTACAATAAAAGCTCTATTTGGGACTTCCGATTTTGATTCAATGTCATGCAAATCATGTCCCCCCCCCCCAAAAAAAAAAATGAAAATGTAAATATTAATAACGTTTTTTCACAAACCTGCATAATGACTTACTGATATACAGAAAACTACTGTATTGGGTTTTCCTTGTCAGCAAGTGCAAACAATAACAACGGATGGGTTTTATGACAGGGTTCCTGGCATTTCACAAAAGTAATGGGCCTTTGTACCCTAGCTTTGTCTGCCTTTACCAACAAAGTGGCGAGGTCACCAGGTTGCAAAAAAAGGAAAACCTTTTCTGTTACTGACAAACTGAAAATAATTGATAGTGTTAAGAATGATGAACTAAAAGTGAGTTTGTCTTGCGAGTGCATTGCCTTGGGGCCATGGTGAAGAAGGCTGCAGATTTTAGTCCCGATATGGGGATGGGAGTTTGGGTGTTATCTTGTCTTGAGTACTGTATGTGATGAATAAATAAATAAAGTATATTAGATAGCTATTTTCATTGATAATGAGTGGGATTACACTGTTTTTGCTCTTAATTAATGTCTATTTTAATTACATTGCTGCCTATTTTTGGTATTTTAGTGCCTTTTACCTGCCTATTTTAATCAAAATAAATGCCTGAACTTCTGGAGTCTAGTGATAAAGATGTGAGGAAAAGAAAATTATGACAATACTTCCTTTACCTACAATACCTATGGTATGGATAGAAAAAGTAAAAAAAGTAGCCTATACATCAAACCATCGAGCCTTGTATCCCACAAGTTCACTACAGAAACTCAAGCACAAATATACATTGACTTATAACTAGACCTGGGATTTTAGGCTCTAAAAAAATTAGTTTTAGGCACCTAAAATAGGCTTTTAAAACAAGTAAAAAGGCTTTTAAAGAATATAATAGGCTTTTAAAGGATAAAATATGCACCTAAAATAAGCTTTAAAAATGTGTAAATAGACAGAAAATAGGCTTTAAAATACTACAACTACAATATGTTCTTTTTACTGTAAAAAACGTGGTATTCCTATTCTCAACAGAAATAATTTCAAAATTAAGAGAGAATTAAAAATGCATTTATCAAAAACAGTTTTGGTTTATATGAAAAACTGACACAGTATGTCCCTTCTTACTATATATACCTGCTACTTGTTTTGAGCGAATTCTCCCCCGTCAGCAAGCATTCCTTTGGCGACAATTGTTTGGGAAAATCAAGTTTCTGTGAAGAACCCACCCTCTGCTGTTCTGCTCTTCA
This sequence comes from Ectobius pallidus, assembly GCA_964059195.1. Lineage (NCBI taxonomy): Eukaryota > Metazoa > Arthropoda > Insecta > Blattodea > Ectobiidae > Ectobius > Ectobius pallidus. Next base: position 18,833,581 of record CAXKWD010000002.1, on the reverse strand, counting down.
TTCAGGGATGTCCATTAAATTATTGTAAAAGTTACAGAAGTTGGATTTTATTTTAAATGAACAAAATAGGCATTTTAGGCACTAAAATAGTAAAAATAGGCTCCAAAGGTCCAAATAGGCATTTTAGGGCACTATAAAACTCTATAATTACAAGTGATTTAACATGAAATGTCAACATATTTTTAAAATTTCCTGTTATTTCATAAGGAACAAAATAGGCATTTGCCTTAAAATCTCAGGTCTACCTATAACATGTTTCTTTTCACACATGCCAAGAAGGTTCCCCTGTTCCATCAACCCAGGAAGTATGAAATAACTATGATTAAATTCACCTGGCTCCTGACATAAATGCTCGATCTACTGCATGCAGTCTGTTTGATGTTGTAATGCAGGTTATGCGGTCCACAGTTTGTTTCACAACACTGTGATTGGCTACTTATGATTGATTGTTTCAATGTTTACTGCATACAATGCTGCCAACAGCTTTACATGCAGACAGAACCAAGAGTGAGGCAAGTGGCAAATAGCATGACGTCCCCTTAGAATGAAAATCACGTATCTCAAAACAGAAGCAAGAGTACTTTTAATTTATTATTAGATAGAAAAACATGTATCTCAACTATTTGCCACCCAATATTACAAGAATAACATGTGTGCTGTCCTCCAGAGAGGAAAAACAAAATCTATTGTATTGCTAGGAAGCGTTATTAAGCGACAAAGCCAGGTATGTGTTATATGAGATACAAGGTTTTCATTCTAAGGGGACGATGAGGTTTGTGACATGCACAAGGTTCGTGACATAACTCTAGATTAATGGCAGGTAGCGCTAGCATCAACACTATCACTACCATCAACATCATGAAGTTTCTTGCACTGTTTCAGGATGAAATTGATTCTGCCCACTATTCCCTCCCCTTTCCTGACTTGTCCCAATATCATATCCATCAGCTGAATCTTATGAGTAACCAGTATAAATTACGCCATTTTAGGTTATATAAGTGTTCACATTTTCATGATTCTTCTTACATTCCACTTACTTTTATGAACAAACTGAGTTTATATAAGAAATCTATAGATTCTAGAGAATATTACAATCTCCAACATTACTGTCCATTCCAGATGTCCAGAGAGTAAAAGATGCGGATCGATAACGTAGGTACATGTGACCTTGGTTTAAATGCTTGCACACTATTGGGCAGCGGCCAACCTCATTATGACACACCCCCCTATAGCCCTAAGCCCAATTCACACTCTTTTGCTTCAACAGGTCGACATTTCTCCTGTGACTTGTGAATGTCTTAAGATCAAAGACAGGCGAACGTAATTTTGAAAGTATTGTGTGCATGGGATGTCCAGTATTACCATAATTAATTTAGAAAATAGCACTTTATTTTTATGAACTTCAACATGAGTTTTTCTAACTGGTGAACTGCGCTTTTCTCCCGTTACAACCACTGTTTACTTAATTTCTCAAGACATCTGAAACGGACAGTAGCCACTATTCATTAAATTAAATTAATTTAATTTAATTTAATTTAAAAAAAAAACGCATGTTGTAGCATACTCCAGATGTTTTGCTGCAGACAGATATTTTTGTAAAGACAGATGAAGTTTTCTCATAGATTATACACAATATATTTCCATTATCTAATCTCTCATGCTTTTGTCCCTCCATTCAATGCTAAGAGATATTTTAAACCAACTAATTCTATAGCTAATTTAATCATTTAAACATTACTTGGGTACTCCCAAATATGAAATACATTTATAAACGAAAACACTTACAGGCAAGTGTCCAAGAAGAGAGGTAATACTTTCTGATGCATAAAAAATTCTGCCAGATGAGGAAAAAACCATGATGAATCCATCCAGAGCCTGAAAAGTAAACAAACTCTTTGATAATCATTTCTACTTGTTTTCAACCTGGAGAACACAAGAATTTTAGGAGAGACGTTACGAATTCACTTACGGTCAATCTCCATAAACCATGTGAAATGACTAATAAGAACTATATGTATGTTATATATCGACCGTGGTGGTCTATAGGTGGGGATTACATTGTTAGAAGGGATTACATTAACACAAATAATGAAAAAATCTTTGTAAACATTACATCTTAATAGATATATGCATATGAATTCATGAACAACAAATTATTGTCTCTGTTGGACATGGATAGCCAAAGGTCCTGGGTTAAAATCCCAGTGTCAAGAGGAATTTTTATCCTATAATATTATCATTACATCTTAATCGTAGCGACTGAGTCGCTGTGACTAGTAGCCGAGCACGGAGAGAGAAATGATCGGCAAAGGAAGAAACCGACATAAATTGCTCCATAGGAATGGCTTCGTAGTAAAGAAACCATGATAAATTCAAGCATTAGGAAACCATGGTATTATAGCAATGGTGTCCAGGTTTTCTTGGAATACTTTTACCTCGGTTTGAAACAGTTGAGAAAACCGGAGAATGGTGCACTCAGGCATTAAGAGTTTCTGTCACTTTTGACTTGCTGGTGGATACTATACTCAATCAAACCTTATCAGCTATGAAGACAATAGACCCCTAAGTTAACATGAACTAGGCTATGTAAAATATAAGAACTAACCTCGAGAATGAGATGTGTGAATTCCTCATTGGAGAGAAATGATGGTTTCCAGTCCTCTTGGATTTCATGGGCACGAGATCTTACAGCAATTTCTATAACCAAAACAAGGTCTATGTAGGAAGACGTTAGAATTATTCGACCAGAAATAAAGTAATGTTATAATAGGTCTATATTTAGTAAAGAATTTAATTGCATGCAACAAGACTCACCATTATGATTCTTCAAGAATGAGATTGTTGACTTGAGGACAGTTGATTTGTCCATCTTACGACTGTTAGTTGAGACCATGGAGCTCAACTCGTTTATTAACATGTTGAATTGGTCACGTCGCTTCTTCTCACTCAAGTTACGTGATTTCCTATTAAATAAAACAAATGAGAGTGTAAATATCAGGGTTAGTGAAGATTAAAATTACTTAATTTTGGGCCCGTATCATAAACAAGGTTAAAACATTGGGTTAGGTTTAAACTTGAGTTTTTCATGTTATTCCACATTATAAAACTTAATCTCCGGTTAAACTTGAACTCAACTTGACTAGAATTCATCTTTCGTTTAACTAGAGGTTAAGGCAATGTTGCAAGATCGCAGTCCCAACTGTATTGCTCTAGGTATTCGAGGAAATGCTCAGGAGTGATGAAGACGAGGGTATTAACATAATTGAAAGACCTCAAACACTCAGAATTCCCCAAGAGAGACCTAACACCTTGAGATGTGGGATGAACATGAGGAATTAAATAGATTCAGACTGAAGAAGACAGTCCTAACCTTATTTAGTCAAATTTGAAATAACAACATGCAACGAGAAGTTAGAACTTTAAAACCTTGAATAATGTTTTTGCATTTATTTAATGTAGCCTAGTGCTTTAATCTACTGCCAATGCTATCGGACTGTTGCTGGCCATATGGTATATAGCCCATTTTCCCCGGGCAATCTACATTCACAGATTCTAGGTGAATAGCTGTTAGGTGAGGAATCATTATATTGAGCTAGGTTTCTGGTAGTTAGGTTAGGAACAGTGATATCGCCATCAAGTTTACACGCCTATTTCTTGATCACATGACTCAACTCCCTCTGCTCCAGCAGCTGAGCAGACGATTCTCATGAATACACATCACTTCATAGTGCCATTTTGGATTAATTATGTGTGAACTTCTAAGAGATTTACTTATTTTAAGGAATATTCCTTAAAAAAAAAGGGGGGGGGACCTAATAATATATGGATTCATACATTTTGAAAAAAAATAATACAAAAATTGTTTTTTTACAACCTGTACATACTTTAAGACCCACCACTGTAAGTCGCCACTGGGTTGATATCTCATATTGAGAATGCCTGGTGGTATACTGAGATATGTGAGTCAGTTGGAGAATTTAACGCTGTACTGTCATGTAGCCATGGTAGCTCAGGTGGTTAGAGCAGCCTCAAAGAGCCAAAGATGGTTCAAATCCCAGCTAAGGCATTGAGTTTTTCAGTCTGACTTCACCTTTCCAATTAATATGTTTGTTCTTAAAAATTTGCAAAATGAAAGTCAAGTTGTGAGCACTCATACAACCTAAAATGGCATAATTTGTACCGCTTACAGCAGGTGGTCGGGACAGAGGGAATGGTGCATAGAATCAATCTCATCATGAAACAGTGTAAGCAATTTGACGATGTTGATGGTGGTTATTGTATTGCTGCTACAGTTACAGAAGAAATTAAAATAATTAAATCCAAAAATAGTCATATTAAAACATAGATCAAGGACACAACAAAGAATATCTTATGTATTTGGTTGTCGCCTATCCGATGTGAAAAATTTTGAAGTTTGAATATTGCCGCGTTATTCTAGTGGGAATTGAACTCGAAACTAACCTTAACTGAACCTAACCTGTAAAAAACCTAGATTATGTCACCAACCTCGTGCGAAAAGCTATTGGCAGTATTGTACAATGCATTCAAAATAAGTCGATAGATCATAGCTAGCCAATCAGTCTTGGGAAACAATCTATGGACAGCATAACCTGCACTGCAACATCCAGTGAATTCCATGCAGAGTGCTAAAGAGGATCCTGAACGATCATAGGTGCAGCCAATCAATGTTGAAAGACAATCTACAGGCCACATAACAACATTGTGGATAACGCATGCAGAAACCCAAAAATAGCTCTCACACACTGGTAATCAACTACCGGTAAACAGTCTAACCCTGTAATCTTACATGGCCTTGCAGAGTCTGTGATTACTTTTTAGTATCACTATTAGGTTATAGCTGCTGCTGATCCACTTTGAGGTGTGCACATCTCAAGGTAACACTTATAAAAACTCAAATTCATGAGTGCTTGCCACATAACTATAGTATAATAGCCTAAATGAACCAACCTAACCTTATAGTAGCCTATGCCATTTTGGCAATATCCTTGAACGTTAAATGTTGCGAAGCTGCTAAATGAAATGTGAACTAGAATACTATTAATTACTTAATTAGCATTAAAAGTTAACACTGAAGAACATAACAACCATACCTTTTCGTATCATCCTTATCGTCTGTCTCATCGTCCATAGTATCACTGAAAATGAAATTAATTAGGATTAACCAATGAACAAACAGAAAGTGGAAAACAGGTAGTTTCGACAAATCATTCGTTTTCACATACAACTGATACATTTCGAAATAAAAAAACAAACTCAAACTAAAAACTTTTATTAGTCTTATGACAACAAAATAAGATACTCACTCGGACCTCCTCGTCGAGCCTCGCTTTATAAAGCTGGACATTTTCGTTACCTTAATCACAATCGATGAACAAACATAAATTATAAAACTGCACCAAAACTGGCGAACAGAATTCTATCCATTTAACCATCTTTGTGAGCGAATTACGTTGACATATTACATAAACACAAACAACGAGAAAGAAATAACCTTCATCTTGATTCTGACTGATCGGATTTTCCTGATGACCAGCGGCAGCACTGTATGACGACATTTTATTTCTCTTCGTTCGATAAATTCCCTCTAGAATAGCGCGGCAATATTCAAACTGCAAAACTTTTCACATCAGATAGGCGACAACTGAATACATAAGATATTCTTTGTTGTGCCCTTTATCCATGTTTTAATATGACTATATTTGGATTTATATTAAGTTATAAAGGACGAGAACTCCTAACACACGTTAGAAATTATATTACCCAGAAAAAATGTTCAGGAGAACAAAATTAAAAAAAAAAATACTTAGTTTAATCTAAATTGTTACAGTTCAAGCTTGATCTATTCGTTTAAAAATAAAATCCATTCTTCTTGTTTTAATTTCCGCGAAAAAAACAATAATTTTCTCCTTGATTTGCCATTGTTCAAGTTTTCTGTTAAATAAAAGAACCAAAAAAATGAATCAAATAGAATAGCTGGAAACAAGATAATAATCTAATTCTACACTTATCACATTCAAGAATATGGTACATGGTTTTTGAGCACAACACACGCAGAGAAAAAAAAACCACTATCTTCCACCAATACGCCAGGGTCGGCACTGTGGAAGCAGCCGGCACACTGGCCATGGCGTGCACCTTCCTATGTCTGCATACACACAACAGTCAAACACCATGCCGTAGAACTGTGAAGTACACAGTTCCATACAAACATTTTCTTTTATGTTTTTAATAAACTAGGGGATGGCTACGGGCATTAAGCTTAAGGATTATAAATTGTACAAGTATTAAAAAGTAAAGAAAAAAGGACTCATTATATTAAATGTTATCGGTAATAACAAGTGGAAATAGGGGGTGCTACAATTCCACAGTGCCTATACACTAGCCACCATTGCTTGAAACTAACAAAACATAACAGAATACAATGTGACATAGATCGCAGTCCTCTGCTATTCATAAAAGTTCAAAATACAGAAATACATACAGGGGTGACCAAATTACATGAAAAATGTGAGAGATAGATCATAGAAGGCTTGGCAAATATTACTGAAGTTAAAACACGTGGGTGAAACTACCTACAGTGGGGACATTTAGAAGGATTTCCAGTGCATGGACTTGACATCTTTAAACATGTCTCAAATGAATTAAAATAAGTAAATGGTAACGTTTGAAGTGTATTGTTATAGATCGCACACTTTATCTTGAGCTAAACACTCCATAATACTGAAAACAGACCATATCAAGAAAGCCTCGCTTGAAAAAATGAAGATCGCAGCCCGTTTACAGTATTGCCATACCCAAAAAACTTTCCATAGTGGCATTCTTGGACTACTGTCTATTTTTTGTTTTGTTTACAACATATTATTCTGAAAATGACAGAATTAAATCCAGGGACATTAGAAGAAAGGTGTTGTGAAAATGGTCGATATAAAAGACAACAAAGTTAAAAGTGAAGATTTTTTAAACCAAGAAATGTCGGACAACAGTGATTAAACAATAAGCCAAATAAATGGAATGGAAAGAAAAAGCAATTTAAACTGTTTTAAGCTGAATCTGTTGGAGAAAAGAACTAGTCAATTTTTATTTTGCTAGAAAGTCGTATTAATTACCTGCAGACTCTCGTGAAAGATATTTAGTTTCATTAATATGAAAGTATGTATTCAAGTACATGTACTGTCTGACTGTGAGCTGAAGGCCGAGCTGGTGGCATAGTGGGGGAAAGACATAGACAGTAAATGCAAGCGCATGGTAAGGTAGTGGGGGAATGCTAGCTCGGCCTTCAGCTCGCAGACAGACAGTACAATGCTATGCCTTTTAAACCGATTTTCTATATTCTGAAGACTGGGCGAGAGATTGTCTAAAGAAATAATATATTACTTAATTCCTTTCTCCAGCGATATATTCTACTTTAATATCTGCATCAATAAAAAATCTTTAGTTTGGTAATGAGAGTTGAAATTGCTATGAACTACAGTTAGTTACATTGTGTAATAGCATAAAACTAAACATGTTATATTTTCTAGTAGTTGGCAACTCTTCAGAAATGACATCAATTTCAACTCACCACCTTCTGCAATAGTCAGTCTCCTATACTACATGCAATATCAGTTCCCCTCATCCCCACATTTTTTCAGCTCAAGATAAATTATGTAGACTTTAGCTTAATTCTTTTAAAAAATAAACTGATGCATACTTTATAGTAGGTTGCGGGATCAAACATGGCCACAGTCAATGGGTTTTTCAGGACGTAAAAATCCTGGGCATGGAGTCCTCCGGGAGGGACTTTAACCTAAGGGCCTGTGTTGTAGATTTAAGGCACCTAAAAGAACTCCAAGCCTAAATTAGAGCCTCTGGATAAAATTTCTCGGTCCTTTCACGTTCAAGTAATACTGTAGTTTCCGGAGGAGGGTTGAGAGGCGATTGGCTTACCACCTGTCCCTTTGCCCTCTCTAAGAAAATAAGCATAACAAAATTCACATAGGTAAACAGAAACCTTCACTTGGAGGCCCTTCGCCCCAACATAAGGGCATAGGATTCGAGAGATACTTTATAGTGCTTATTGATTCATATCCCCTTTTTGGTAAATATATTAGTCAACTTGTTGCATCTGGTTTTATTGATCTTACCTGAGGAAAATATGTTCAGTAAATATGCCAAAATAATGTTATAAACATTTAAAAAATCCTGAATAACAAATCTGTATTGTATATAAATCATATAGATATCACTTTAAATGGATAATAGTGATTTTGTTTTCACAGACTTCTTTGCTGTTTTCACATTTGAATGTGATTTTGATATTTCTTGACCAGTCACTTTATTCTTATTGTCCGTTTTAGTGTCTGTAGATTTACTTTTTATACCAGTAGCTACAGCAGTATTATTTGTTAAGGGTTGTTTTGTGGTGAGAACTGCCTTATTTCCTTTATTTAGTGACAGTCTCATATTCAGCTCTGATTTCAACACTGGTAACACTGATATGCTCTTTGATTCGATTTTTTGCGCTTTCTTAGGTTGGATAAGTTTCTTTTCTTTAGATTTCTTATTGTGTTCCGAAGTTGAATTGCTTTTGTTCCCTTTGGTATTTGTTTTTTGAGTTTTGAAAACTTTCTTAGTAGACTCTACACTCAGACTTGAATTTGTAGTTCTTACTAATGTTTCAAACATTGAATCGGATCGAAGTAATGGCAATATTTTTTGTTTTAAAATAGGTTCCCTTGCATCAATTCTGTGTTTCTGAAAAAAGGATATAAACAATTAAAGATTTAGTTATAAAACCCCAAGTATATATTTCAAAAAATTAACGTTGATATGAAAATGACTGAACTCTTGTAGCATGAATCTGTCTAAGTTCTTGGCTGGAAATAATTTAATTGCAAGAAATCCCTTTCCTGGGTTCAGCACTGACACACAACACCCTTTTTATCTTATAGTCTCATCGGGATAAAATAGTTCCATAGACCCACCTTGGAAAAATGGGCTACATTTATGGCAGGCCTGGGGGCAGTTTCCACCCCAGAATTCCCAACCCTCTCTTTTTGCCACCCCAAAAAAGTTTTAAAAATGCTTAAACTACATCATTTTAACGCCAAATTTTAAAAAATTTCCATACCCCTCAGACCCCAGATCTTGCCACCCCAGTTAAAAAGCTGAAATTACGCCCATGCCTGGGGCGGGGGGAGAAGTCCAGAAAACCTTATGAGAAGTTAGTGATGGCACTGGATAAAAAAATTATTGCTCAGCAAAAAATTAGATTGTATTAAATGTAGCTATTGATTTATGACTGTTGACCAACTGCAGGGTCTCTTGGTTAGGGTTTGATCCTCGGTACCTCCTCAAATATTTCTTTGATTAGACAGGAATGGAGCAGGTCCTGAGGAGCAATTTAATGACATGCTGACCATATGCCCCATCTTGCCATCTGCCTATAGGTAGATGATGCAGTGGTTGGATGGTAGGCCCAGTCTCTTCAGGGATGTTAAACCACATTCTTTTCTAAAATATAGATTTGTAATGTGTATATTTTGATTTGTTTACCTTGTCAGTTTTCAATTGTAAGTTTAATTTTTTCTGCATGAAGAGTTTCTTCCATCCACATGTTACAGCCTTTTTCCTCTCCTCATATGTGATTTCTGATCTGTTGTATTTGTGAAATAATTGTTTCCACAACTCATTGCTAAGACAGACCTGGAAAGTACAAGAATCCTCTAAATTAACCCGTTATATCCCAGTGGCCAGTGAGCATCTTATGCTATCAATAGCATTACGATTAATATATTTACTGCAGGTCTAGTTCAGTTCACTTTGCAATAGGAATTATAACATGGGGAGGGCTAACACAAACTTTAATCCGGCCATTGATATTACTACAAAAAGAATGTTAAAGATAATTATGTTTAAAGAGAAAAATTTATAACCTGTCTCATCTTATATACAAGGAATTTAACGTATGGTATTGAAAATAAAATAAATTATCAATACACCTTATTTAAAATACTTTGTCACTAGGCAGCCTACAGTGGTAGGAAGTGTTGAAAATAAAAATATTCACAAAAATTATAAAAACTACAAAACTAATGAACATGGTTTTGCTACACAATTCGCATTTTTTCTTGTCACCTTTCTGAGCCTAAATGTAATATTGAAACAGGTCTAAGGCATAGCTCTAATTCTGGCCCGCGATTGTCCAATAGCTTCATTAAACAAAACCCAAATTATCATTACTAAATAATAACTATTTAAAAGTAAAGCATATAAACTTATTACAAATTCATAAGATACTCAATTAACTCTCAAACAAAATGTTAAAAAATAGAATGTTGTATATAATTTAACAATTTGAAAATAACAAGGTTTTTATAATAAATGTTTAAATATGCTTTCGTTAACTGAACTCCAAGCCACAAACAGCAGCTTACTCAGGAGTGTCGCATGTAAAATTACTGTAAATTTTAAATTAATATGAACGCACATCATGCCTAAGCTGTAGGTCAGATAACATGATTCTTGTGTAGAGCAATACAGAATAAATACACTATAATTTGTCCCACTCTAGTTTGATCCTGTTCAAAACAAAGGGGAGGAGAACTCACAGAGAGTTCGCATCATGTGACAAAACGTGATTGGTTAAAGTCATTAGCATGCGCCATTACCAGGGAGTGGCTTGCTAGTACAGAAGTAGTGTTCGTAAGTTCATGCAACAATAATATCAACATTTACACTTGAAAATAATTTGTAGTCAGTGGATAAAAAACTCAAACTCACATTAACTATCATGACGTTTCCGCCTGAACCTCCAGGCCTTCATCAGATGACTGTCGTCTAATGAAGGCCTGGAGGTTCAGGCGGAAACGTCACAATAGTTAATGTGAGTTTGAGTTTGTTATCCACTGACTACAAATTATTTTCTTGTTTTTTTATGAATTTTATAATACTTCAGTGGAAAATATGGACCAACGAATTTTGAATTTACACTTGAAATAACAAACTCTCACTGGCATCGTCATCATTATAGTATATCAAGTAGCAAACAAAACAAAGGATTCACTGTTCATGACGACCCTGCGGGTGAGTTGTACTGAGAATAAACAAACTAACATTAAACACGGTGATGTCATGCATTCTCACGTGCAGGCTATGACAGCCACGCTTCTCTGTTTTGAACAGGATTGTTCTCAAATGGGATATAGAATTGTTTATCACAGACAAGAGTCTGAGTTTGATGAATAATAGTCTAGAGCAGTGATTCTCAAAGTGGGGTCCGTGGACCCCCGGGGGTCCGCAGGCGGTTTAAGAAGAAATAGGATATCCCATAATTTTATCAAATTACATATCTTCTAAAGCAGCTTCACTGTTCACATTAAGGAGTAAACTCTGTTTGTTACCATTTATGTTGTTATTTTGTCTATTGAATTTAATACATTTGAATCAACGTGTTTGTTTAGTTTTTTTTTTTTTTTTTTTTTAACTCAGAGGGTGTCCGCATTTTTTTCAAGGGGTCCGCGGACAGAAAAGTTTGGGAACCACTGGTCTAGAGCATGCTATCTTGTATGAGTCAGTGAACAGTGGCCCCAACTTTTGATAAACATTTGGTGGGCTCAAAGATTTCAACAAATTTCATACTTTTGCCCCTTATTTGCTTCATGAACTGGACTTACAATTTTGCTTTGACTACAGATAAATATAGAACTGTATAAAAAACTATTTAATTGTTTGTAAGAACAGTCACACTTTGTAATTCAACCACCTGGAAAGTGTTGTATAGCCTAAAATATAATATTACTTTTTTAAATTTTGAGTTAAAGGTCAATACTGAAATAAAATATAATCAAACATGAATTCACCAATATGTGGCAAACATATAATCTTTTCAGAGCATAAAAGATCTTTTGCCGGTGGCTGTGAAAACTGCATTGACAGAGTAAGACAAAAATTTAATGAACTGAGGAACAATTCCAAACGATTGTAAGGGATTTGGAATAAGGGGATATTGTACTATGTATGTGAACAGTAGTCTGATTTTCACTTTCAGCGGTTCAACAAAGAATCATGATATTTAGTAATATAAATAAATAATTATGACAATAATACAAGTCAAATTATTGGCTTGGTAACACCACAGTATACGTATTAATACAGTATAGAAACTCAGCCCGTTTTTCTGCCAGACAGACATGCGCGTGCAGATTACCTAGCGATCCTACCGGCCATTGAGTAATACTACAATCACTACTGCGGGAAGAATGGAAATAAATAGGAGTCTTGAATTTTTATAGCAATGCGTGTTTCGAAAGGATGTTATTGTTCTGCTATAAATTGCAGTAACAATAAAGGAAGAAATCCTGAATTGCATTTCTTCACTTTCCCAAAAGATCCAGAAAGGTAAGAAGAAAAATACGTAATATTTATTGTATGCCTGCTGGCTTACTCTTGACACATGTTCTGGTGTGGTTATGTTTACATTTACTTTAATGTAATATTTTTATCTTTAATTATGTTGTAATTTCTAACAATAGATACTAATGAAATGAAAATGTCAGCAGTCTATATCACGGTTAAAGATAACAATATTTAGGATGTCGTATTGTGATCGCTTAAGATAACACAATATTTGCTGCGGTGCAGCTTATTTCCTATGTGCATTGTAATGTATATGTCAGGGCCGGTTATGTATACAAACATGTGTGCCGTGTTGGCAGTCAAGAATGGCTATGTGAGCTCTAATGCACATGGGCATTTTGCAGCATGTAGCCGATTTTTTTTCTTTGCTTGCACAAACCTGACAATCAAAGATCCACATGCCCGGTTGTAAGGATCAATGCTAAGGAATATCAGTGCACATAACTCAATTTCGTAAAAAAGTGCACATAGCCAATTTTACAGGCGGTACGATATTTATTTTCTCGAACACGATGTAGGTGTAAAGATGACGAAAACATAATCTTACATCATAAATTCTCGGATACATGTGCCATTAAGGTGTTTGCGACAGTAAACTAACATGACATCATTATCCAAACCTAGGCAAGCAATAGGCTTACCTAAAATAGGCTACTGTTAATAAGCGTATCTAGTCCAAGGTTTTTCCCACCTTTAAAATCAACGTTTAAGTTATAAATTATATTAAAGAGTGACCTTTGAATATAGGTTTGTCACACTGCTCGTCCTCAACTTCATTGTTGAGATTGTATTTTGTTTCTGTATCTTACGGCTTCGATCTACCTTCAATTGTTGTAATGATTTCAGGTGTAAAAAATGGGTCATCAATAGTCGGCGAGAAGACCTACTAACAAAAACTGTAAAATATTTAAATGTAAATTGCCGCCTATGTTTGGAACACTTCGAAAACAGCCAGTTTATGAATTCCAATAAGAACTCTTTAATTAAAACTGCTGTACCGACTGTATAGTCCTTATTGTTTTAAGGACTGTGTATTTTGCTCTTTTACAAAGCCATATTGTTTATGGAATATATCTCTGGGGTCATTCCAGGGAAACAAATTCGATTTTACTTCTCCAAAAAAAGGCCCTGAGGATAATGGCAAACAAAAGTCAGAGAGAAAGCTGTAGACCTCTTTTTATTGAAATGAATATTATGACAGTTTTTAACTTATATGTATTTTATTGTATCTTATTTGTCAAGAATAATCTAGAGAGTTTTACTGATATAGAAATGCATAATTATAATACAAGACATAGGGCAGATTTAAATTTACCGAAGTGTCGTTTAAATAGTTCTTATAACACTTGTTTTTATAATGGAATTAATTTATTCAACAAACTGCCTTTAAGCGTCCGTTGCTTACCCATAAATAGTTTTAAAAATTATGTATATGCATGGCTAATAAGGAGACCATTTTACTCTGTACACGAATTCCTTACTGCTGACTTTGTCTTATAAGAACCGTTATTATGTATATTGACGATGCCTCACCTGTATGGACATAGGCTAATAAACATTATTATTATTATTATTATTATTATTATTATTATACTAAAAGCAGTTTTGGAGTATTAGAAATTGAGAAATATTGATAGAAACCTATATTTTTATTTGAATTTTGTATTGTATTTTATGTAATATTGTATTATTTTTGTAAAATGATGACAATTCTATTCTAATGTAATATTAGGCTACTTTTAAAAATAAAAATGAGTTATAATTGGTTTTCCAAGAATCATCTTGAAGTTATTAAAACTTGTAATAAGAATAGCCCTAGGAACTGCAGTGCAAGTTAACTATCCGTCACAGGTAAGTGGCATTTAAAAATTGTGCCTGATCTTAACTAAAATATAATACATGCTTCATTGTTTCTTAAATTTAAAATTCAGTTTTGAAAGAAGATTTTTTTCTCTTATTATAACATATTTTGTTATGTGTTTATGCATTTTCCCAAGTTATTTTATATGGTGAGAATGCAGTTTTACTCAACCGCCGCATGGAGCGCTAGTGTCGCCCAGCTAACAAGTTGTCATAGGACTTTTAACACACAGTTTCCTTACTGTATTAATACTTATACTGTGGTAACACCTTGGATTCACATTCGGGAGGTCCCAGGTTCAAATCCTGTGGCCAGCCACTTTAACATGGGTTTTTTCATGGTTTCCCCAGTTGTAAAGGCATATGCCGAATTAGATATTCACATACTATGACTCATCGTATCCATTTCATCCTATATCATATCCATTTAAATTAATATCAGTTGAAATGTACTCCATAACATACACTAACAATAGAAACAATTGACAATCAATAGTTCCATTTACTACCCTACGTACAGACAGAGATCCTGAACTCCTGATATGGCCTCGTAGCTAAAAGGAGTATAATTACAGTTGAAATATAAAAAAAGCAGAAACATTAATGGCTGGGCTTGAGCCCCATAAGCTCATATAAGTTGGCGCCACTGTCACTGATTATTCTAACAGCCCTTTTCTGTAAACAGAGAAGATCAGTAATATGGCTGTAGTTTCCCCAAACTAAAATTCCATAAGGGATTATACGATGAAAGAAAGAAAAATATGCAATGCACTATCTGATATCTGAGACTTGGCTTCTTAGAAGATATGTAAAGATCTCGCACGAAATCTGTGCCGATGACAACCGTTACTCACTAGAGAGAGACATGCTACTGTGCTAGAGAGAGAGGAAGCTGGGCCTTTACAAATAGAAAGGGAGGTACTGTTGTGCTAGAGAGATAGGTAGCAGGCCAGTCGATGCTACAGTCCCCACGAAAACATAATGCAATGACGTAGGCAATCAGCACAGATTTCATGCGGGATCTATAACTCTAAAAAGTTTTCCCATTATATAATTAACATGTGTCACCCATGCTAGTTGGATGTCGGTAAATATTCCCAGAAATTTTACACTCAATGGGCCAATTTTGATAAGACTGGATGCATTTGAAGAATGAAAGAGAATGTTATTGTCAAGGAGTATTACTTCTCTACATTTTCTGCACACTTGTGCAAAATGTGCTATGTCCCTGAGCTCCAGTCTGCAAAGGATCTTCAGCAGGATGTTCATCGGGAGACAGGGAAGGTAATCCTTCTTGCCACGTGCTATCTCCAATATTTTCTTTACTGTCTTAGGCCCTATTGACAAAAGCAAATGTTTAGTAAATTTTACAGAAATTTCACAAACTTCAAGGTGGGTTTTACAGTGCGAATCAAAGATGAAGCGACTGGACTTGTACTGAGCATAGCGTTTTTGATCACCATTACAATTTGAAGGTATCTCTACCACCTCAATCTCTTGTTGAAGATTCAAGTAAGAGAATACTCAAACAAAAATAAGAATTTCAATATTTAATTCATATATCTTAAAGTAGACATGTTTAGATTAACATCACAGGAAAATAAATAAAGTATGTAGCAAGATTGAGTACGGAAATATGAACACCAACTTCACTATTAGGTATATTTACCCAGAAGACCAGAAGATCATTTCAATGGATATCCCCATCATCATCAGCTGATTCCGACTGGCCATCTGGCAGCGGGTGGGATACTCATTGAAACAGTCATTCTGGGTAAATATACCTAATAGTGAAGTTAGTTAGGCATATTTCTGTACTCAATCTTTGCTACATATGTTAATACTTCACTGTGCTATGTTCCTAGTAATATTAATTGATAAATACAATATGTATTATTAAATGTATATTAATTACCTTTATATTTTCATTTCTTGCACTTGTGACTGGTCCCTGGAGAAGAAGCATTGGTTTAAATGGGAGTGTTCACACTGGGACACTTGAGACGATCACATTTTACGATTGCCAACAATGCAAGTTGTATATACATAATTCAGTTGTATAATCGAGCTCAGCGAAAATAGTTATCCAGCCATGAGTTTAGATTTGATTAATACTGAAGATTTTATAAGTGAAGTGGAATGTCAACCTGCCATTTGGGATGTCAAAACCGATTACAAATTGTTTTATCATGTAACTACTATTGGCAATACTAGTGGTGACCATCACAAGTGACCCAAGTGTGTTCACTGCAAAAACCGGTGACCGTCACAAGTGACCCAGTGTGAAAAGGCCATAAGAGAATCTCCAAACACAAAAAAGAATTTCAATATTTAATTCACATATCTTAAAGTAGACATAATAATAATGATAATAATCTTTATTGTCTTTTGACCTTAAATTACAAGGTATTAGACATAACTATTATATAATTAGACATAACTATTATATAAATTGTGGATTTTCAGTGAAACTAATGAAACAGTTTTTCAGAAATCACTTAAGTTATAAATACATTTATGAATTAGATATTTTTTTAGTTGTAATTTGAATCCCTTATTAGTGCTAATTTCTTTAAGATTGCTGGGTAGTTTATTATAAAAAAATTCACCTGCTACATATGGATCTTTATTAATAGATTTCTTGTTGAAAACAACGCGATGGAAATTCCCTCTTTGTCTGGTTACATGGTTGTGTACATCTTTATTTCTCTTATTTTGTGATTGTGCTATTACCATTAATATGACTTTGTATATATAAATAGCTGCTACTGTTAGAACTTCTTCTTTTTGGAATGTGTCTCTGCAAGATTCTTTCAGACCTAAATTATATATTGTTCTAATGCAGCGTTTTTGTAGGATGAATATTCTGTTGAGGTTTGTTTTTGCAGTTGCCCCCCATAACTCGATCCCATATGTTAATTGTGGATATACTAGGCCATAGTACATTATTTTTAAAGTTTCCTTGCCTACTATTGAGGATAGGTGGGTAATTAAGTATATTAATTTAGATATCTTGTTACATATGTGATCAATATGGTTTGTCCAACTCAGGTGTTTGTCTACCACTATTCCCAGGAATAAGTGGCTATTACATTCTTCTATTGTATTTTCTTCAAAATTTACTACGATATTCTCTCTTTTGTAATCTAATTGAAAATGCATTATTTTAGTTTTTTGTATATTATTTATAAGTCTGTTTTCTGAGAAATATTTCAGTAGATTTGTCAAGTTAATTGGTATCATTTGTTTTACCCTTTCTAATGATTTGTCGGTGCAGATAATTGTGGTATCATCAGCATACGATATGACATTTGTGTTTTGCATACATGGTATGTTATTTATATATAATATAAATAACAATGGACCTAATACTGTTCCCTGAGGAACACCATATTTTACTGTTTCCGTCTGAGACACTATCTTTTTAGTTTTAGATGATGTTTTATTATATATTACAGTGTTTTGTACCCTACCCTTTAGGTATGAACATACTAAATTGTTTGCTATGCCTCTTATCCCATAGTCCTCAAGCTTCTTTAATAATATATCATGATGTAGACAGTCAAATGCTTTGCTTAGATCAAGGTAAGTAGCTATTACTTTATAGTCCTTGTCTAGATTTTGGATGATATTATGAATGAATTGAATTAATGCAGTTATTGTGCTATGTCCTTTTCTAAAACCATGTTGCTGATCACCCAATATGTGATACTTATCTAAGAAGTCAATTAGTCTCTTCAGTATAATTTTTTCAAATAGTTTGGCAATTGCAGAAGTCAGGGTTATGGGCCTGTAGTTATTGATGTCCTTTCTGTCACCTTTTTTGAAAACTGGTATAACTGTATTAATTTTTAGTTTGTCTGGGAAAATGCCACATACCATAGATTCATTAAATAGATGTGTGAGGATAACTGCCAGTTGTTCTTTACAACTTTTTAATATAACAGAATTGATGTCATCCCATCCAGAAGAGTAAGTATTTTTGGAATTATTTATAGTGTTTAGTATTTCTTCTTTTGTAGTTGGTGTTAAAAAGATAGAATTTTGTGTTGAGGGGATATCACCCTCGTAGTTTGGATATGTATCCTTAGTTAGTGTTTCAGTTATATTTATAAAATGATCATTGAATAGATTGCAGATAGTTTCAGGTTTGTTTTCAAGTTTGTTATCTATGGAAAGTTCGATGTTTTCTCCTATAGTATTGTTCTTTGTTTTTCTTACTTCATTTATGACCCCCCAAGCAGTCTTAATCATGTTATTAGATGTAATTAACTTTTGTTCAAAATTTCTTTTTTTAATTTCATTAATAGATTTTATGTATAGTTTTTTTCAATTCTTTATATCTAGTGTTATAGTATAGATCCCCGGTATTTTTGTGTAGTAGGTACATATCCTTCATTTGTTTTCTAGTTTTCAATACATCAGGAGGTAATTTGAAATATGTTCGATTGTAAGTTTTTTTATTACATTTTTTCTTTGTAATTAACATGTTTAGTTAATTAACATGTAATTAACATGTAATTAACATGTTTAGTTTAACATTATAGGAAAATAAATAAAATATTTACTATTGAATGTATATTCATTACTTTATATTTTCATTTCTTGCAGTAATGCCCACAAAGAAATATTTTGTCCTATGACAACCTAGCATGGATAGAAACAATTTTCAAATGGCCTGACCATATGTTTTACAGTCTATGTCCTTGGTTTTCAAATTTGTAAATGGTGATGTTGGTATGAACTTTGAGACTGAGACAAAATGACAGTTAATCAGATTTATTTATTGTGGAAAGCCAACAGTGGTTAGGCGACTGATATCTCAGATTTTAAATATCTTATTTCCTCTGTATTCGCTGTTAACAGAATGATGTTATAACAGGTAACATATTCATCTAAGTTACATAAAAGTTGAACAAAGGCATTAATCTACATTTGAGAACATCTGGGGTGAAGGTCAAACAATTGTGTAACTGTATCATTTTAATACAGATATTTTATCAAAGTCAACGACCTCAGTCTTAATTTATGAATTCAAATGAAACTCATGGCAACTTTTATCTTATTAAGGGTCAGCCAAATTCTGCTACTTGTCACAGGGGTTTACTGATTACTTCTATATCAGGCAAGGATAATGCAAATCAATGTCTCTTCATGCACTAGAGTACTGTTTCCCAAACTCTTTTAGCCATGGAACATTTTTTGCTTAAGGGGATATATAGGGAACAATCATAATTACAGCAAAAATATCATAAATTTCTTTGCAATAGCTTAAGGGGGACATACAGCTTTCGATGCTGGAAAATAGATGAAGTTACATTTTTTTTTCCCTCAGCAATGAATTGTTCTGTAGCCTTGTAAGCTGGCAAGCTCTATATTGCATACTATTTTCAGAATATTACAGTTAATGGGTAATTATCATTACAAAATGGCAGCCAAATTTTTTGCAGTGAAGTGCCATTTCCCTGATAACTCAAACATTTATTAACATATTGCAGTGAAATTTTGCGTGCAAGTATATTTGATATTATTGAACAACACTATCTAGAATCATTAAAATATACTGTACAAGACAGACTAAAATTTTTTCGAAAAAATTTTAGTCTGTCTTGTACAGTATATTTTAATATTCTGACACGTGTGGAAAGTTTAAGGACTTGAATTGTTAAATATGTCCTATCTAGAATCATTGATGTAACTTTAATAGTTTTTTTTTTTTTTTTTTTTTTTTATATTTCTGATGTAAACATTTCTAAAAAAAAATAACAAGTGATGAATTATTTAAAAAAAATATATATATTTATACCGATAATCCAAAGATCCTAGATTATGTTGTTCATATGATATTTACAAATAGATAGCAAAAATAATCACTCACAAATATTGGTATTTGTGAAAATTATCAGGGAAACAGCACTTCAGTGCACAAAAATTGGCTGCCATTTTGTAATGATAGTTACCCATTAACTGTAATAGTTAAATTAATTCTGAAAATAGTATGCAATTGTGGAACTAGTCAATATAGAGCATGCTAGATCGTAAGGCTACAGAAATATTCATTGCTGAGAAAAAACATAATGAAACTTCACCTATTTTTCAGCATCGAAGGCTGTATGTCCCCCCTTAACATAAATTTTACAATTTTAAAAACACATTCAAGTTGTTTACTTCATACATTTTTTTTTATTATGACCTCCTAGCCTGGAGTTCTGTTTTCTTTTTCGTAAGAGATTCATTTTGAATTTTCAAAATGCAATTACCAGTACTAAACAAATTTCAGTCATGCTAAGGATACAAGAATAAGATTAAAAGTTGGAAATTCATGTGATTGATGGTTTTGCTATTTACTATCATCGATTTTCTTGACGTTGGGAGTCATGGATTCCCATTTACATGTAAGTGATGCGACATTAAGTCTATTTCTGTACTTGGTTTTCATTGAAGCATAATATGAGAATCTTGTTTCACACAGATATGATGCCACATCTGGATATCTTTAAATACTCTCTCATTAACTATAGAGAACACCATGAAACAAGCTTGTGAATGGTTTGGAGCAAACGCTTTGGTTCTGAATCAGGGAAAAACTCAAAACTTTAAAGGGAAATTTTAATAAAAATGCAAACATGGACACGGAAATAAAATAGATGTGATACCAACTGCTGAATGAAAATTTATTTTATAATTTCCTGCCTAGGTCTTTCGGTGCGCTTGCACCATCTTCAGGGCATGTTTTTTGGTGGTTTGAAGCTCCAACAATTAAAACCAAAACTGCATTTTGTCACATTTATAAAAAAAAGATAAAATTCAGCACTGTCACCGAATGTTCTTCTGTGGCATCCTCGCCACATGTCCATTGACCATGATTATGCATGTTGTGATTTATTTTATATCATTGATCGAGCTCAACAGTACCTGACATGTATTTTAATAACATGAACATGGAAGTTATTGTAATATAATTGATATATTTGTGTTACATTAGCATCATGTTATTAATAATCAATAAATCAATACGGCTTGCTGTCTTCACCAAATGATCCTTTAGTTTAAAAAAGTTGAAGACCATTGGTCTAAAGGCTAGTTTACATGATGAAATTAGGTTTCATAACTAAGTTTTGGAACTTTTTTTTTACTTGAATGCTCAAGCGTGAGATGTACTGGTGACAATGAGTTATGACACTAGGCAGTTTCGGCTGATTCCAACTTTTCACGAAACTACAGCAGTAATTTTAAGATTAATCACTTATTTAGCTTGTTCGAGTTTTGTAAAATGAAGTGGGGAAGTAAGGGAACTGTGAAATGCCTGGATTCATACGTGTTTCAAATGTGCATATGGGATTTCAGCAACTTGAACATCAGAAATAGGATGAAATGTGCAGTTGCCCTGGAATTAGTTTTGAAGAAAATGGGTGTAATTAGTTTCACGAAATCGCTTTCATGAAAGTGGTTACGAAACCTAGTGTCATCATGTAAACTAGCCTTTAGGCATCACTCACTTCTGACAGGTTCGAATCTCCGGCCAGTGCAGCGCTAATTTTCCTGTGGTAAATGAGGCCCCTCATAAAATAAATATTGTAATGGCAAGTGTGGATGCTGACGGATTACCCATACTGTTTCTGTTGGACATTAAAATATAATAGACTATTAAGCTAATCAGTCTTAGAAGAGAAATTCCATCTGGTGCTGTGAATCAAACTCTGACTTGTTCAGCTGATTAGAGCAGCATTTCTCAACCTATGGTCCGTGGACCACTGGTGGTCCGCGAAGATGGTGCAGATGGTCCGCAGACATAATTAATTAAAAAATATCATAAAGCAAGTGGGAAGTAAAGAAGTACAAATTCTTCACGTAAAATGGACACTAGATGTCAAAATTTTTAAAATCTTCGAAAATACAGGTCATATTGCAAGTTTCCTTACTTTTGCCGTTACGAACCACAGTTTCAAGCCTCTGATGCATTGACATCTATGGTTCCCTCTTTCATTCAAAACCCTAAAAAAATAAGACTTTGTCGGAATTTGTTATTAGAGGCGCCATGCAGTTTTCAACAACCTAATCTTCGACTAATTTTGACTAATATTGAGCCATATATCCAGGAACTCTGCAAGAGGCGACAAGCTCAACCGTCTCATTAAAAGTGAGTAATAACATAATTCTTAATTATATTATCAAATTGGTAATACACATTAAAGTCTGTTCAAAATATAATTTTACTGTCAATAGTTTAATTCCAATTCAATAACTGTGTTTCCGTCGAATTAAAAAAAAGTATTTCGTTATAACAACCTATAATTAATACCCCAAATACTAAGAACATAGGCCTACATATAACCTACTTTTAAAAATGGGATGTAAAATTAGGGGTCTGTAATTTTTTTTAGACATTTTAGAGGTCCTCGGGTTCAAAAAGGTTGAGAAACGCTGGATTAGAGCATTGGCGCATAAAGCTGAAGGTCATGGGTTCAAATCCTAGTGTCAAAGGAATTTTTCTCCTAAAAATATTCTCATGAGGTACTTAAGTGCTCAATGCAAGTTCCTGGAACGTCTTTCCGCATCAGCAGTAGAACATATTCACTGTATGCTTAGCAGATCAAATCGTCTCTAATGGCTAGAGAATAACAGAAATTTCTGCTTACCAAATATCCTCTTTATCTCATCTTGCATGGAGCGATCAAGCATAAAGTCATCAAGTGATTCTCTTTGCTCTACAGGATAATGATGCCGCCCATGAGAAAGTTTCCATATGCATAAAGAAAGCTGAAATACATTAAATCAAAGGGATGTCTATTATTAACAATAGAATTCCTTAAGAGGAGGATTTGTTGAATCCACATTTCATTACATCATTTATTGAAAACAATAGACCAATACAATTTGGTAGACCACAAAGGTTCCTGAATTCTACAAACAGAAAGAAATTAGTGTGTTTAGATAAGAGGCTATATAATGGACAATCATCCCGTTGATTAGCAGGTCCTGGAGCAAAAGTTAATTGTTTTCGATGAAAAGCCTACATCCAGCATGAATAATAATAATAATAATAATAATAATAATAATAATAATAATAATATAGCCTAATAATAATAATAATAATATAGCCTAATGAGAATATTATAGGAGAAAAATTCCTCCGACACTGGGACTTGAACCCAGGACCTTTGGCTATTCGCGCCAATGCTCTACCAACTGAGCTAAGCCGGAGTTCAATTCACAGCGCTGGAAGGAACCTCTCTCCTAAGACTGATTGCCCTAATGGTCTACCTCACAGACAGAAAAGTTATGTCATATGCAGTACTGTGAGGCACACTAATTAGTGAGCCCGGTCACAAAAATCACTAATTAGTGTGCCTCACAGTACTGCATATGACATAACTTGTCTGTCTGTGAGGTAGACCATTAGGGCAATCAGTCTTAGGAGAGAGGTTCCTTCCGGTGCTGTGAATTGAACTCCGGCTTAGCTCAGTTGGTAGAGCATTGGCGCGAATAGCCAAAGGTCCTGGGTTCAAGTCCCAGTGTCGGAGGAATTTTTCTCCTATAATATTCTCATGTAGTGTCCAACAGAGACAATAATCTGTGGTTCATGAAAGCTTATATATCTATCTAGCCTAATAATAATAATAATAATATTGATAATAATAGCCTGATAATAATAATGTCAGCCGTGGTGGTCTAGATGCATGCCTCATCATGCCCATCTCTAGATCCAAAGATTGCAGGATCAAACCCTGCCACGGTCTATGGATTTTTCAGGATGTAAAAATCTTGGGCATGGAGTCCTCCAGGAGAGACTTTAAGGTGGGCCCCCCCCCCACCGTGTTGTAGAAAAACAGCATGTAGCCTCTGGACAAAATTCCTTGGCCCTTTTACATCCAAGTAATTCCTTAGTTTCCAGGGATGGGGGCTGTGAGGCATGTCCCTCTACCCTCTCTCAGAAAATAAGTGTAACAAAATTCAACTAGGTATTAGAACCTCCAATTGGCGGCCCTATGCCCCAACACTATGGGAAATAGGAAACCAGAGAGAGAGTAATAATAATAATGATAATAATAGTCTAATAATATTAACAATAATAATAAAATCAACAATAACAACAATTTAATTTATATGTAAATGAATAAATGAAACAAACTATATAATAGGCGTTCTGTACAATACAGGATAAAGTGACTGGTCTACACATTATATACATTACTCTCTATGAGTCAAACACCACTAATCACAACACGTCTTGATGTGGTAGATTGACCCAACTGCTTTGGTCGTAACATAAAATACATCTGTGCATTCACCTGCAGCAACTCTGATTTGACTACTTTCTACTTTTTTCCTGTGAATCAACATTGCCAGTCGTGATGGAAATTGTGGATAAATTAATAGTTTGCTGAGGTTGGACAGAAGTGCATCAATCTCCTAGAAGACTAGGAGGGTCAGGGCATCAACCATTGTATGTCATGTCTTGGAAATATGATAAAGTAAATTGCATACAATCCAAAATTGCAAATAAACAATACAATATCTGATACCTGACTTCCTGTAACTTTCACAGCATAGAAGTCTCTACTTGGGGGTGGTGCTACACAGGATTGTTGAAGAAACACGCAACCATATTTTGCAGGGAAACCCATTTTCATTTTATAAAATTATTTCCTTCATTTCCCTGTGTCTAGAAGCAAACTCCACATAATGATGCAGCCAGACAATGTAATCTGTAGTTTTTAGGAGTCAACTGCCAAATCATACCAGACAGTGTTTTATTTCTATGAGCTTCAACAAATGAAGCAAGAAAATGCAAACCATGATTTCAGGGTTACCAAAAATAAAACATTTCTATATATTTGAGATGGTATGTAGAAACCAGTAACATGGAACAAGCATAACAGGAATTTTAACTGGGCATATATTTTTACTTAGTTCCTAATGCATACAAAAGCTGGGGGTTTCTCTGCTAGAAAATTGATTGTTTATGTTGATTTCATCTGTGTTGGAACTGGGAACATTTTAATTCAATCCGAGGCACTATTATCAATTCTGGTTTTGAGAAAATCATGCCAATAGAAAAACCAACCACTTCCCAATCTTTGATCTCTTACTTCTCCTTCAAGAGTTGGCAGTATGGCTGATAATGAAGTTTCTTTTCCATGTCAACCTCCCACTGCCTTCTAGACTGTATTACTCGTGTATACACTGCCTGTCCTATATGGCTAATTTTGCGTACGCGGCGACATTACAGATGGCAGCACCTACCACACCCAGCTGCAATACCCTTTACATTACCGTATGCTCTGTGTTGCCCTCTGAAGTATAAACTCGGAAACTGATATATGCTGGAATTTCATGCTATCTGGGCGTGAACTGTGTCGCCTCTACTGGAGAAATTAGGCAATTTAACAATACTCTGAACTCCATGTTAAAATAAAGCATAGGACAGGCAGTGTAATTCTCGAGATGGCGGTGCAACCTCCTTTGCATGGTCCCTGTTTCTCTTAAAACACAGTCGGGTCAAAAACAAATTCACAGTTCTTCTGCCTATTGATCACAATAATACCTACATGTTTGATATAGCCCTCCGTTGACTGGACACCACCTCCTCACACACTTCATAAACCCCTGTCTTTCTGAAAAGCTCTGCAATATTAGATCTTACAGAAGGGACTTAGGAAAATGTTTGGGCCTAAGAGAGATGAAAATGGGGACTGGAGAAAACTGCATAATGACTAGCTTCGTCACCGGATATAGTAACGGAATTAAATCATGGAGGATGAAATGGGCTGGATATGCTGCATGCATGGGGGAGGAAAGCCATATCTCAAAAATATTTATTGGAAGACCTGAAGGGAAAAGACCACCTGGAAGACCTAGATGTAGGTGGGAGGACAATATTAGGATAAATTTAAGAGAAGTAGGATTTGCGAGGGATGGCTGGATGGCATTAGCACAAAATAGGGTTGAATGGCGGACTCACGTAAGCATGGAAATTAACCTCCAGGTTCCATAAAATAGAGAATATTCCTTTAGCTTGCTTTCTATAACATTTTTTACTCTTATGCGATTGAGTAAGCAAAGAAGGGACTAAGCATCAAAGTCTGCCATTTAATTTCACTATAAAAATCAGGCCACTGATTCTATTGGCTTGGCCAGAAATTAATGTTATTTCTATTTGCTGGCCACTTTAGGTAGCAAAATTGTTCTCCATGGACAAAACAGGGAAATTGCTAGTGATGAAAATTCTTGAATGAAAAAATCGGAATTATTCGATTCTTGATAATTCTTAAGATATTGAGAATTGTATAAAAAGTATTCAAATAATTTAATGCTAGGAGAAGCAAGAACTAAAGACGAGTTATCATGCATGCGCACAGGGCAGTTTAGTGTTGCTTGACTGCTAATTCTTAGCAGATTACCCCAGACAGTGTACTTATCTTATGGACCTTTCCTCTGTGAACACTAGTAGTACAATGAAAATAACGCAATATCTGACAACACTGTGCAAAACTAACCACCCATTGCGGTAACCAATAGCTGCAGATCTTGTAAGATGATAAAATTGCCGAGCTATACATTGAATAATGATTTGAGTCATCAATCGAGTCAGTTTTGCTTGTTCTTGCTTCTCAGCTACAGACTTGAGTTCTTACATCTCGTATCGCAAGTTCTAGGATCCTTGCATTCATTTGAAAAAATTTTCATCCAATTGATCACTCCATTCTGTATATTACTCGAGAAGAGATTACTTTATTCTTAATACGAGGCGCGTCCATAAAATAAATTTTCCTGGGGCTGTTTACAGAAACAAAACACAATTTTGTGGACATATATATTCCAATAGATACAGCAAGTACTCAGCTATTATTCAATATATTTGCCATCAGAATTGAAACATTTGTCATACTGGGGAACTAACTTTTGAATACCTATTGTACAAGTCTGCCGACAGGGATTTGAACCTAATAAAATATAAAATGCTTGGTCCAAACTTTCCACTAAAAACTCAATTAAAACTCTATGTAAAATGTATATCACAACACTATTTATTTAGTGGTTAAAACATTAATAAAAACGGTTAAAAACTTTACATTGTACGACGTTTCAGCCTGTCTCCTCCAGGCCTTTTTCAAGTAGACTCTACTTGAAAAAGGCCTGGAGGAGACAGGCTGAAACGTC
Source organism: Ectobius pallidus (assembly GCA_964059195.1). Classification (NCBI taxonomy): domain Eukaryota; kingdom Metazoa; phylum Arthropoda; class Insecta; order Blattodea; family Ectobiidae; genus Ectobius; species Ectobius pallidus. Next base: position 18,806,140 of record CAXKWD010000002.1, on the reverse strand, counting down.
GCACAGTGTAAAGTTTTTAACCAATTTTATTAATGTTTTAACCACTAAATAAATAGTGTTGTGATATACATTTTACATAGAGTTTTAATTGGGATTTGAACCACTGTGTGAAAAACATCTCCTCCTCTCTGTCATTTCTTGAGGTGTAGGAAAAGATGGAAATCACTGGGAGTGAGGTCCGGGCTGTAGGGTGAATGTTTAAACACCTCCCAGCCTAACTTCTGCAGGAGACTTGCTAGGAGGTGATTAAATATCCACCCTACAGCTCGGACCTCACTCCCAGTGATTTCCATCTTTTCCTACACCTCAAGAAATCACAGTGAATGACAGAGAGGAGGAGATGTTTGTCACACAGTGGTTTAAATCCCTGGCGGCAGTCTTGTATGATACAGGTATTCAAAAGTTGATTCCACGGTATGAAAAATGTTTCAATTCCATTGTCAAATATGTTGAATAATAGCTGAATACTTGCTGTATCTATTGGAATATGTATGTCCATGAATTTGGGTTTTGTTACTGTCAACGGCCCAGGGAAACTTACTTTATGGACGTGCCTCGGACCATTTGATTCTGCCCATCCCTAAATAAATATTAAAACAACAATATTTCTGCACATGCCTGTTTATTACAAAAATGAAAAGGTACACTGCTCGATATATACTTGTTATATAAAACATCTATGCCATTATCTTAAATAAATAAATACTAACATAATTATAGGCCTACACTCACACAGCAATGGAAAACTTGTAAGGAAGAGTAGGAAGGATTGCCCTTCCATGGCATTCCTTTGCTTACAAGCTATAGTAACAAGGTACAAACAACATGCTCGCTTCTCAAGAAGCTCGCTTGTGAATCTGCCCACTTTACATTTACATTAGATACCTCTTCAGACCTGTTTACAGTTTGTAAAATGATTTGCCAGCAAAACAAATAGCTACTACATAATTTCAAGAATCGTCTAAGTTTCTACAAGTCTATTATTTCTATAACATTTTTTATACGGACACAAAACCTGAGATTGTAATAGCACTGTTGTTTTAAAAATTTAAGGATGATTGTAAAATACTAGTGAATGCTTTTAAGACGGAATTAAAATAAATTTTGAATGTCACTGATAAAGAAAAAAACTGGAATATAATGAGATAATTATCATCATTTACAATTAGGGCTTGGATGTTCCTGTTGAAATAAGAAAAGAGAAAAAAAAAAAAAAAGACAAGATATGAACAAAATATGGATACAATTTTCATTAAACAAGGGGGAGGTCCTTAAAATCGAAGCCATTAAGATATAAAATGTTGTAAATATCCAAGCCCTAATAATAAATATATATGGTGATATCAAATTAAAGTCTGATGGCCGGGTGCACCATTCTCGATAATTTTTTTTTTTTTCAAAAACGCAATAACTGAGGGTTCATGAAACATTACCACGGTCAAAATTCGCTTGGAGTATATCAATTTCGTTCAGCTGACTGTCTTCTTTACCTGGGCTAACTTAAAGATCGCTTGATATTTTGTCAAAGGGGAGAGCAAGGGTACAACAGATTCTCTGCTCTATTTGATTCATTTGTTTGTATCACTATAGAAAGATAAATTGAATATTACGTAGAAGTTGAGTTACATATTGCTAGATATTTTTAGTTACACTTGATAAATGGATTACCTGTGTTGTGTATTTTTTCGAACTTTCCGTGATCAAATCCAGATGATCACTCTCGCATGAGCATTTAACTGTTACCTCGGTCAAATACTACCTTGAACTTATCACGCTCGATACACTAGAAACTGAAGATGAACAGGATAAAATACTAACTTCACCATGGTAAAATTTTGATTAAGAATGATGCACACGACCATGAGTAAAACCAATATCCAAATTAATTTCCAGTATTCTGTGAATCCTAATCACTAACATTATCAACATTTTTAAAAATCTATCTGTATTTGGTTAAAATAAACACACAACACATATCAATCACTACATTAATCATTTAAAGTGTACACATATTAATACAACCCTGTTTTGCTTGCTTGGACAGGCCTGAGAAGGTTCACTTAATTGGCACAAGTTGATTTGTATCTGAAGAAGTCAAGTTGTTTGGGAAAAGCTTGTGTTGGGAACATCTCACAGAGCCTTCTTTGCATACCCAGGCGGCTTCCTTTTGATAGGAGGAAGAGTTAGCCGACAGCTCAACCCATGCTCTTTATTTTTACTGCACCAGTCAGCTACACTGTTTTGCAGATGACAAAAAATTTGTCCTTCTCCTGCTTAGATAAGCAGTCCGATCAGAGATGGTGAGACGGAGGGGACACTCTTACTGCTGGCAGCACTTCGTTCGCTCTTACATGTGACTGGCGGTGAAGGAAATTGCTTCTCATTTGAAAAATACTGTAGTTACATAAGCCAATCAACATCTAAGAATGTCCTGTGATGACAGCTATTTGTCTACTCCGCGTGGAGTGAAACACGGGGTTGCAAGATTTAGTTACCGTACAGTAAAACAATAACACATGTGAACTGATTGAAGCGGGGAAGAACTGAAGTCAGTGATAACAATGAGAGAATATTGCAACGTTGATTTTGTTTTGGAAAGCAGAAACCAAGACCGACATGGTCAGATCAATTAACATAAAGAAACACAGACTTAATGGTTTAATCGTTTGAAGCCGCCTGGGTATGTAACGAAAAACTCTACTATAGCCTGGCTATATAATAAGGCTCTTGAAGAGTGAAGTAAATTATACCACAATGGTATTGAGATACAACTTCACAACTTTTAAGTTGATCTCCTCATCACACTTTCAAAGAGGCTACTCAGAGTTTTTGAGACAACATGTCCTAACACATTACTGCAAATTAAATGGAAGTTCATTTTAGCATAAAAACTTAATCTAATCAGTCTTGAATACACTTGCTGAGTTAAATTATACCAGTAATGAATTGCAAGAACAAATTATCTTTATACTCTACTATTAGCTACCGTAATAGATGCATTTTAAGATAAGATTTTCTCTTACTTCATAAAATTTAAATAACTATTTTGCATAGCTTTATTATAATACCTGTAATGATATTAATAAAACAATGTTTATATAGCTTCGAGTAATTAAGTTCGATTTAGGGAAATTTACTGTTATCGGTATTAACTTCTAATTATTTTTAATTTCATGCAAATTTTAGCAAACTGTACCGTTAAGGCAATACAAGACACTTTATCTGCCTTATTGATAAAAATAATAATTTGTCACTTAAGGACACTGACGTGTTTAAAGAATATAGTTACTAATTTATAATTTTACAGAAATTATGATTAGTATTGGAATGATAATCCTGGTTCAAATCCCGGCTATGGCATTGAATTTTTCAGTTTGACTCAACATTTCCACTGTGATTAATATTGTTAATCTTTCTTATTGTACACTGGCAAATGTTATTTTTTAGTACACACTCTGTAAAACAGCTGCTTGTCGGACTGTTAACATGCTGAAAAGTAGCACTTTGGCAGTCTAGTTCGGTAAAGTGATTTTACCGGCCTAGGTCGGTAAAGTCGTCACGGCAACTGAAAAATCCAGACGGCAGTGACCTGTCATACCAACCGTAACGGGGTTTGAAACAAATTACTTTACCATTAAACAACAAATATAAGGCAACATTTTACGATAACCAGAAACTTTACCAAGTTTTCTTTTACAAAACCCTTAATAATTTAACAACAAATATAGGCCTAAGCCAACATGGCTATATTATTCATAAGAAACCTGCACTGCCATCTACATCCGCATTTCGTATGATTCATAGCATAGGATTCAGGTGGCTGTGAGAATATGGCGTCAACAAATGGCTGACTATGCCTTTTATAATTAATTATACGGTATTATTATTTCATTTCACATAATTTACAGAGCTTTTACTAAAAAATACTGAATATGCACCACATATGCAAAAGCTTTAGCATACTCATGCAATATTTCAGCCTTGGCCACAATACTAGATTCGTCCACTAAAGCGATAGTTTGCGTACTTGATACAGAAATAGCTATTTCCATTCTAGTATTTTTGATTTTGTTATGAATCCAAGGAATTATATTTATTGCATTACAAATATATTTTAATAGGATTACCCCACAGGTAAATTTTGTAACACTTTTCTTAAGAATTCTAGATCCTGCATAGTTTTCCTGGTATTGGTCCAGTGGGTAACATACTAAGATTGCAGGAGGCATACAACAGACAAAGCCTTTTATTACTTAATGGCATGTCTGTATTGAAATAAAATTTGTATTATGGTAGGGGCACTTATTCTGTTCTTGAATCACGCTTTTGCCAGACCCATTGGCATTCCTAACTTGTAATTACATCAATTAACTTACTTGTTTGTCCAAAAGAATTTCAAATATATAAATTCTGACTACCGTACTTTGAGTCACTGTTCAAAAAAATTAAATAAAAAGAAAGTGGTAAAAAAAAGGACGGATCTGCTTAAAAGCAGAATATTTTCAACGACTATTGCTACCCTTCTTGGTATGGGACAGTAAATCATTTTTTTGATTCTTACATGAATTTTCTTATGTAGGGTGTATTATTATAAGAAAAATTATTTTATAGTTACATAAATATGAAGTTATCTGCTGAGAAAATTCATTTCTTGTCAGATGCATCATTAAATATTATACAATAGCAAATTCTTACAACCTATAAATTAAATTAACTTATTGTTTGGTAAGGAGAGAGACCAAAATCAGCCATTTACAGCTTCTAGTAGTGAAATATTAAGAAGAAAAAAACCTATGCAAATAACAATCAATTCTGGCACCATAATCAATTGTAGTTGAAATGTTTTACTTCCTTGCAATGCCGGAATTGAAACATTTCTCTTGTCTTCTGGAAAGTTGCCATTTTGTCTCTCACCTTAACAGACGTTATATGAAATCCAGGTTTCATATTTTCAAAATTTCTTGGTGCAACTTTAAAATTACAATGATCTTCAGAATAAACTGCTTGACACATTTAACATTTAAAATTAAATATATAAATGTTCTAGATGCAACACATCTAGAACTAAAACATTTACATTCCACTAAATAAATAACTATAAGGAACTTACAAAATAAATACAAAGCGCACACACACACACACACTGTAAAGCCGAGAAAATGTCTAGACCTTCTTTAAGACAAAATGCCTAGACCTTCTTTAGACAACCTCTTTGATGCAGTGATAGACATGTTGCCTCATAGAAACATTTAACATGACTTCTTTACCTGGATTTCCTATCAGTTCAAGATTTCTTCTTCCGTTACCGACTAACTATTAGGTAACATGGAAGCCTTCATAACTTTTCCCAGAGAACCTCTGGCTCTTCTTTTTTTCCTCCACTTCCTCCGGACGACCCGTGCTAGTCAGGAGGGCTCTGCTACTCGTACTCGCTCCCTGTTGTCTCCTAAGAGTCGAGCGTTGAATATGTGCGGAGGCATCTCACGACTTGCGGTAGCTATACTCGTTGTGTCTTCACGCTGATGTTGCATACTGGATTGCTGTCCTAAAATACTCTCTTGCTGCTCTTGATGAGATACAACTGGTGGGGCATGCACTTGTGTTCCCAAAGCCGCTACTTGAATTCGATCTAGTGTCTTGTCTATAGCCCGCAGACGTTTCTCCAGGTGTGTTGTGGCTAGAATTTCAACCTGTCAAAGAAGAAAAATGAGTTTTAGTTTTCGTCTATTGTTATATTATTTAAATTGACAAAGATCTACTTCTCTCACAAAATAGTTTTTTTAAATTAAAATAACTATATTTGACTGTATTATCAGTCCTACTATAAGGATGTATTTATGATTTTAAGAATAAATAATATATTTTTGATTTAGGAAGTGGGTTACCTTACCTGGGGATTTATTTTTGGTTCATTATCTTCCATAAAGCATAAAATATTAGGATATTACTAGTTCCAAAGGCGAGTCAGCTATCTTCTGATCTAACTTCTGATTATTTCAGGCTCATTGTTTAGCTTGAATCTCTTCCAGAATGGTGAATTTGACATAATCTTGCATTTTCCCAATGAAACCTCTTTTTTTTTCTAATGATAAGAGGTTAATCTACTTTCATTTTCCGAATTACTTCCCTTTACCAGTGTCATCCCTAACCACAGAATAACTCTACTCTGTTAGAATTCTGCAATTTTTTCACTGTTGTACTTCTCTTACCCCCAACATATTCTCAGTATCTTCAAACCAATCTTTCTCAGTCTGCTTAGACATTTATTTATTACTCAGTTATTCGTTGTTTAACTTAGCACTGTGCTTTATGGAGTCAATTTGACTCCACGTCTTTGATCATGTGAGAGAAAACTTAGAAGTTTTCCCTATCACTCTAGAAATAACAAATTGGCAATCAGCCTCTAAGCATTGTATAGCTGAGATGCTTCAAGATTATAGAGGAAGCTGCAAATTTAGGAGGTGATATCAGGAATAATTTTTTGTTCTTGAAATTACAGTAAATATTTTCGTCTCACTTTCTAATAATGAAAAGAAGTAATAGAATGATTTTTAAATTCCTATTTCTAAGTACTGTGAACTCCCAGCTATCCATGGGTAGATTATCCAGTTTTCAGTTTATCTATGCAAGGTTATTTCTCCCTTTTTAACCCTTTGCAAGCAGAATATGAATATTATCGGGAGGGAGATATTTAATTTCCCGCATTTAATTTCATCATATTGTGCATACAGAAAAGCATTCTCTAATCACAATGTGGTGACATTAAGTGCGGCAAATTTGAAATTCAAAATCTTCTGCTATCAAAGGGTTAAACTTTATACATAATATACTATTATTGTTAATGATAACTCCAAGTATAATGAGCATTATGACAAATTTAGTAACATTTACAACTTAATAAAATCACATTTTATTGTACTGGTGTAGCCCATGGTAACATGGTGTGCAGCTAGTGTAATAATAGGGATTATCTGTGTTTTTTTATTATTCATGCACGTCAGGGTCCCAATTAACACAAATAATTGGGAGTTTGATGAATTTGCAAATAAATTCTGTCTATGGCAATTGAGTTTTGTGTTTTGCTTACCTTGAGCTCCTGGCTTAGCGGAAGGAATGCCAGTAGCCACCAAGTCCATAAAGGCCCATCTGCTAGCGTTGGCCACTCCTCCTCCAGTTCAGGCATGTCACCAAACGCTTTTACTATCTCAGACTTCAGCTCAGACTCCAAGGAGTTAAACCACTGCCATGCCTTCGGGCGAACCCTTTGATGTAACTCCCTCAGCTCTGAAATCAATCATTTTGAAAACTATTACATGCAGTTCAAAGGAAATCAAAATTGTACAAGAGATGAAAACAAGAGATGAAAACAGTTATATTTTATTAGCCTCTTAAGCAGAATATCCTCGCATATGCAATGCTGTCTTAGGGCTGCGTTCACCAAGGCAGATCATTTTTTTAATTACCTTGGATAACGGAAACTCAGTTAATATGATCATTTTAAATAATAAATATTTTGGGTTTCACCATGTCATTATTACCCTTGTACCAAAACTCAGATCATGTCAACTTTTCAACAAACGAAAATGTGTTATATAAGGGTATTTTATGATTTAATACGTTATTTTGTTATTCTTCATACATCTCATGCTCCATTACAAAGTAATACTACATGATATGATATTTTCTTTTACAAAAATAATATAGTCACAGCGAAATAAAAAGAAAACTGGGATAAATTTGAATGTACAGTAAACTGTTAATTATTGATGCTCTTTCTTTCCTTTATTCTTCTTTTTTGTTTGAGATGATAATGTTGTATTTAACACAAAAGAAAAGCTTGACAACTTTTTGTGTGTATAGGTAAACCAAAAAAACTTGTAACTGTGGGAAACTTATTAAGTCTTAAATCTATATGTAGGCTAGGGTTGCCACCTGTCCCGAATTTGGCGGGACATCCCGCATTTTAAGAACATTTTCAGCGTCCCGAATTATTCCTAAGAGGGACGCATTATATAGTTTTTTTTATTATTTTGCTAGCCTTTTCTTTTCTAATGTTAGTGTCACTGTTACATAGCCTATTCAGTTTCGGCTTTGTAACGAATATATAGGCCTACAATCTTTCTCTTATTAATAAATTGTTCCATGTACAAATTTAGATATGAAGATCGGTGATATGCATATATTCGATAAGTGTCCCTCCTTAGCCTTACCAAAAGGTGGCAACCCTAATGTAGGCCCTCTACTGTAAATAAAAATTGTTCAAAAGCATTTTTGTGTTAAGTTTTGTCATTTTCTGCCAGTTTTGCATATTATCTGTGGAAAATAATAATAATAAAAAACAAAGGGGCTAGAAGCATCCATATTATTAATCATACCATAGATAATAATAGATACCATCATAGGTTTATTGTAATGGGGTTTTAAATCCTGGCTTACGTAGTTAAATTCTGAATTTAGCTCACCTAATAGTCTTTCCATAGGAACAGGTTGGTCTCTAAAATATTCCACTTTTGCTGTGTCGTATCCATCTCTTTCACCCCGAGTCATCACACGAAATCTTCGAACACCGACAGTTGTCAAGATGGAGCATCCGTTGTCAAGCAGAATCCAGTCTCTAATCTCAAGCATCGTACCATACTCCGCATATCTGGAACACAGAAAAAAACCCTTACAAGGTTAGAAAACACGGGCAGAAAAGGAATTTATGAAACACAGTAATATTAAATCAGAATGTTAATATATAGAGTGATTCAAAAAGATTTACCACCACATAGGAAGAGCATTCCTAAAGTTAAATGGAGCTAAACAAAGACATGACAAATGATGTCAGACTGATACACACCTTTTGTTGCCTGGATCCTTGGTGAGGCAGGCGACAATTCCAAACTCACGATTCCCTGCCTCGGCACAATGCCTCATCATGACTCTGTAGCGAGGCTCGTACACATATAGTGGGCACGGCACTCCTGGGAACCCTGTTGTGCACACAAACACTGGCACCTGTCCTCCCCACAGCTGAGCCAGCTCGGACAATTCCTGCTGGTGCGACACTTGTCTTGCCAGGTACTCAGCAGGCAGCAGGAGTCTCAAGGAATACTCTATCACCTCCGTCACTGCCTTCTGACCAGTAGCCAAATACTGGAAAAAAGAAACGGACACATTAGCAACCAGAAAATTGTGAATTTCCTAAAACTAAATTAGCATAAAATATAATTTACTCTATAACAGCCAACATTGTTTTTATACCAATAACAGCCTGTTACATAAAAGACTATACAGCTCACGCTACATGAAGAAAAATTGGGTGAAGCCCTAACAGGACCCGTCTGTGTGAGTAACAAATGACAGCAAGGCAACGTTGCCCAGTTCAGATAACTCCGTGCCTAACAAGCGGTATGTTGTGCAATTTCAACTGCGCAGTAAAAAACTATACAAGAACCAAAATTATCAAATGTACCATGAGAAAGAAGAAATGTTTGTGAAGCCAGCTAAGCAAAAACCATGTTTTTTACGACAAGTGGCTGTTGAGTTATGAGGTTTTGAATGATAAGTAACATTATTGATCAATCACGCACTTCCCGGGAGTAGCCGCAGGAAATCTATGCTCTTTTTCTTTTTTCTGGCAAGAGCGACGTCAGTGCACAAAGAGTCTACAGGGATTGGTGCACAGCATTTTGCTTCATATAGCATGAGCCGTATAGTATAGTATAGTACAACAATTTACAAACATCAATCAATGCATATTGCCATGAAGGCCTTGAGGACCATATGCAGCTTGTGGGCTGCTAGATGGAAATCACTATTCTAAAAGGTTGTACATTTTACAATACTAAATAAATTTCTTGTAATTGTACTTACATCAGCAAGAGAAGTCATGCAGAGAGGGCAGGCGAAGCTGTAGTCGAGGCATCTGTCAAGACACATCCAGCAGTAGGTGTGTCCACAAGGCGTGGTTACCGGCTGCCATAAAGTGCGACAACACAGCACACAGTCAAAGTCTGACTGGTCTATCAGTGCTGGATTCACTGGCAAGTCTACTGGTTTGGCATCTATCCCTGTAATACAAACACTTTGTTATGATTACCAGAATAATAATACATGCAGTAAAACAATATTTAAATGTTCCTGTTTTTAAGGAATAAATTTTGAAGACCGTGAATAATTATCATAGAGATTATCTGATGAAACTTGAGAGAATTTTTAAGACTATTCCATGAATAAAATATAACTGATTATACAAATAACAATTACTTTCTTCCTTTGTTGTTTAATCAATATTCTGTCAACTGTAAGATCATAGCATACTATGAATATACAATCGATGAATCGAATGAGTTAGCAGATTCTAACCAATGCTGCCAACAGTGCATATGTGAAATAGTTAACCTAATTCTAACAAACAACATCAGAACAGAATAAAAGCTCAAGAACTGGCTTGCACCAAATTGAAATTGTGTTTTCAATCAATGCATATTTATATTATTTCAATTTTGAAGCAAGTTATGTTAGATTGAATAGTGCGTTCATGTAAGTGTGGCAATGAATCTCTGGATTCCATTAAGTAGATAATATTCCTTTAGCTTGCTTAGGAATTTTCTATTGCCATTAGATAAATAAGTTGTTTAATGATTAATATTCATATTAAGCCTACTTACTCTTGAGTCTGTCTACTTCTTGGAAGATGTGCTCCAACAGCGCACGGAGTTTTGTATCTTCTTGAGAGATTAATGGAGCTATAGGACCCAGTGAAGTGGATAACAGCCTCTGTGGAAGCTGAAACATAAACCAAGTGATCTTGAGAATTGCAATATCTTAATAACAACATTATAGAATTTAGTTCTGATTGGATTTGACAGCTGGCTGGAACAGAAGGACTGAAGTTTCTAAGCTGTCAAAATTATTAATTCAATAGTCATCTGTAGTAATTTCTTTTATCTTTCATTTCTTTAATCTCTGATTTTCAACATTCTTTACTTTTCTAAGTCTTACCTGGAGGAAGTCCTCTTCTCCGCTGGAATTGTCTTCACAGTCACTAGAGTTGAGGGTGGGATAGGATGCAGCTAGGAAGCGAGGACGTCTGCCCTGAAGAGAGTGCGAGGCAGGCATTCCAAGAGAGTGACATCGAGATCGGAACCCACTGGGGGCACCCATCAACAAGCAGTGTAGAGAATATGTCAAATCCTGCTTCACTGCCCCCATGTCGTAGTCCAACGCCACACAGAGCGAGAACGACACCAAGGCCTCGTCATAGCGACCCAGGCCTGCCAGCGCCACTCCTCGCAGGTAGTAACCCTGAGAACAAGCAAATATCACAAAATTAGAGATATATTGTGTAATAGTTGGATGTAAATAAAATATGTTCATAGAGAATTTATTGTTGGTACTCATGTTTTATATATTGCCACCTGCCCATGTGCACTTGTTCATTTCAAACCCTTTCCCCTGACTGGATCTTATGCTATTTTAACTGTAAATAACAGCTGGAAGTGATTCATACTTGTATTATTTGCTATCATTACATTTTTGATATGCTAAGTCAGTTTGGGAAGTGAACTAGATATATAGAGTGGGTGCAACTTTTTAAAGACTCTTTTTCCAAGAACTACCCCTAACTGCTGCCACCCTAATCCTCTTTGACCTGTCACCAGTGAATAGAAAGGTAATTAGACATATTCACACTTGTCTGCAGTCCAGTACAATGTTGCCAAATATGTACCACAGCACTTACTTAACTTAAGAAGTAGTGAATGATAGCGGGAACACTGGGGAAAGTCACGCGACTAGAAGAGCACCTGTTATTTGTCGGTGTCAATGTCGGTGCAGACTTTCGGATTAGGGAACAATGCTATTATATTGTCTTGTAGACAGGCTAAGGTTTGGAACGAGGCCTTCTTAAAATGGCACCAACAGTATATATATAAAGTTTAGGCACATCCTATTGTAAATACAGACAACCATTGACAATTCCTTCACACAAAAGGGTGAACAATAATAATATAAATTAACGTGAAATAAAATCAGGTAAACTGATATAACAAAGTGCCAGAAGGAAATAACAGGCCATATTTCAGAAACTTATTGAGTTTTACACCATGATTTCTTGAGAAAGTTTGATAAGCATATATGAAGGAATAAGTGGGATAACAACAGAACGAAATTACAACAAATGCCTCACATCTAAAGCAAAGAAAGATACAATAAATTTACAAACATCTGACTGCATTGTAGTCAAGGCAATCAGTGATTAGCAACGTGGCTTTCTAGTAAGTCAAGATTACTCATTAAAAAAGCATATGACCGTTTAATATTAGTCATTACTCCGGTACCGGTCAACCGATTTGGTCCAAAATCAATAAGCTTCTTCCCATGGACGTTATAAATACATATACCTAGTTCATGAATATCTGATAAAATGTATTTGAGTTATCGTGCGTACACACACACGGATAGACAGATAGACATTTTCCCATCCCCCACACAATCTCATAAAGTACTTAAGTAAAGTAGGCCTACTTAATAACAATTATTAGTAGTTATTAACTATGTGTTACATAATCTTTGTGTATTTTCAAGCTCTATAGGCCTAAATACACAAAACTGCATTCCCCTATTAGGAGACCAAACCCTCTGAGAGACCAATTTACCCTAGAACCATCGGTGGTCTTTAAATAGAAGGTTTACTGTGTATGCATGAAACAGGCATATGCCATTTTGAACTTCACACTTCATTAAGAATTTGTGGAAGTGTGTTGCAGATGAAATCAGCGATGATGTCAACCACAGGAAGTCAAGCTTGGTGATTTCAAGATCGCTGCGTATGATACAGTGAAAAGACAATTATGTCTGTCTATAGGGTGTGTAATTAATGCTTATTTTTAATGAACTGGTTATGTTAACTGATGCAAAGAATGTCATAACGCACAACAAAGGCTTCATAGAGTAGACAGGAAATTAAATTAACATTAGCCTGTGTTTTAATTTCAACAGACCTCCAGTTTGCCCAGATCCAGAAATTTGTTTTGTAACTCGAAGAGTAAGTTCTCATTTCAATTAATGACTATACAGAATGAAAAATAAAAACACTCAATACTTGTGATGCAGAAAATGAAAAGTAACCTTTTGTCAGGAAACAACAATTTTACGAGAGGCAATAATCTTTAAGAATAAAGTTGAATAATAATAATAATAATAATAATAATAATAATAATAATAATAATAATAATAATAATAATAATAATAACAATAATAATAATAATAATATGAATAGAATGTTTACCTTTCCCCAGGCGGGGTTCAGTCTCAGAATCGTATCAGCATCTTCCAGTGCTGTCTGATATCTATTCAGCTGTAGAAATGCTTCACAGCGGCTGCTGATGATCAGGTGATTGTTAGGATCTGTAATCAAAAGAAACAAAACTTCACCTTAATATTGTGTTATCTTTAACATGGTTCTGAATGAAAATTAAATATCACTATCACAGGTGATGTGAGATTTTTTCTATGATAGCGTTCTTTCATCTATCACTCCTTCATGCTTTCATGGTGGAAATTTGACTGTCCTGCACCTAATTCTGATAACCTAACCTACCTGCGTCTTTTTCCTTTTTTGCAGCTTACGTGCGTTCATTACCTATGTGAATTTTGTAACGCTTATTTTCCGAGAGAGGGCCTCTCAACCCCCTCAGGAAACTAAGGTATTACTTGGACGTGAAAGGGCCGATAAATTTTGTCAAGAGGCTCTAATTTAGGCTTGGAGTTCTTTTACGTGCCGTAAATCTACAACATGGGCCCCAGCTTAAAGTCCGTGCCCAGGATTTTTAGGTCCTGAAAAATCCATCGACCGCGACCGGGTTTGATCCCGCAACCTTCGGATCTAGAAGCGGCCACGCTACCTCCAGACTAAGTTATAGCACTTGTTATTATTTTTGTAAGAAAAGTTAAATAACACTTGGAACAGTAGAAATAATAGCCTACTTTTACAAATTCAGTATTTTATTCTTAAATAAAATAATAAAATATTTTAGATAATGGAGCTTAAATAACTTAAATATAATTTTAGGTTTTGATTTGGGGGGGGGGAGTCCGAATCCCTATTAGACCCCTCATTCCCTACGTCACTGATTGTAGCAGACATTTAAAGTGATGTGGAGAATGTTTTACTATTATTATCTGAAGCTAACTAAATTTCTGTTTCTATGTCTTGAAAGGCTAACTTTGCGTGAAGTTGAGACTAACGAATATGCACTCCCTGCAATGCGGCCTCTTATGCCGGTTGTCGACCAAGAGCTAAGCTTAGTTAGTTTAGCTTAGCTCACATACAGTACGGGATTTCATATGTAGTTATGACGACAAAACTACATATGAAATCCCTCACTGTATATGAGGTAAGCTAAGCAAAGTTAGCTTAGCTCTTGGTCGACAACCGGCATTATTCTCTATCAGGACGTGAAGTGAGAAAGCTGTATTGTCCACACTTAGGGTAGAGAAAGTTATGTGAGTGAATAACCATTCTAATACCTTGCCTTGTTATTCACCTGAACAAAAACTGTGGTGAATTGTGTTAAGCATGTTACACGTGGTACTCAAGGCGTGAAAGGATGTTGAACTTATCGCAGGAAATTGCCCCACACCGGGGTCCGAAGCCGCATCCGCCCACGTAAACGTGCAGAGGATAAAATGGCGCGAGACAAAAGCGAACGTAAAAAAGTTTCTTTGTGAAGCATGACGTAATCTCATTACATAAAGGCCGGCTCATCTTGAGTTGAACGAGTTAGGCAACAGTAGTCAGGGCTGTCCATCTGTGTTACCATTTTCATTATCATAGGTAATATACAGTGGCGTAGGGAAGGGGGTGGGGTCCAGGATAGTGATGTAAAATTCCCGGGAACTTACTCGAGAAAATATTCCCAGGGAATGTTCCCGGAAATATTCCCAAATTTCGTAAATTCCCGGGAATTTATGATTTACAAGCAAGATAACTCAAAGATATGTATTTGTTACATAAAATAACAAATGATTGTCAAATAATACTTAAATTTAATCATGACTAGGTTAAATAAAAGTCGAAAACTGCTAAAAGTTCAAACATTAAAATATAATTAATGAACGTACATAAAAAATGAACTGAAATTAATTACAAATAAAAAAATTTACGATGTTTTACTGGGTTTTCACATACAGTATTTAAAATGAAAAAGGGGTATTTTAATAATTAATTAAAATATGCCCTGGTTCTTGAAGGTCAATAAAGAACATTAACAAAAGAGTTCAATGAACAAACTGATTATTAATTAATAACAAATTACAGTAGTAAATTCCCCCCTTTACTACAGTAGGATTAGGCTAGACCACGAGACTGATTTATGATTAATTATTAGACTGTATACTTATTATATTTAAATTTGTGTTTGTGTAATATTAAAACTTGTTTATCTTGAAGGTGTTGGCTTTTGGCATTTTATTTTAATTACCAACACAATCTATTAACAATTATATTAAATTACTTATCTTTAATCCTGTTTGAATAAATGTGAGTGAGGTATCACTTTATGAAATATAACTTTAGGGTAATACTTCCCTACAATGATGCCTACATAAACATGTGGAATTTTACTGAAATAGTTTAACTTTAAGGTAAATGAACCATTTGGGTACGCTTGAGCGTAGTGGTTGAAGCGCTGCGCTACAAACCGGAAAGTCGCGGGTTCGATTCCCGATGAGGTCGTTGAAATTTTTCACAATTGGCCTAATCCTTCTGGTGGCACTATGGCCCTGGGGTCGACTCAGCCTCTAACAGAAATTAGTACCAGGGTAAAGGCGTAAGGCTGACAACCTTACCACCTTCACGTGCCGAATATCCAAAAATCTGGGAGCCTCAACCTCCATGAAACCTCTGAGCCTCCATGGCCTGTATAGGGATGACTTTACCTATCAGCAGTAAACCCGCTGACATTTGAAAACCCGATATTGTTACAACACAACACTTGGCCAATGCTAACGTGGAATATTGAGAACAATTAGCTGTCTTCTGGCGATCGTTTAATAGAACAATATCAACTTTCACCTCATAGTCACGAATCAAATTATTTTTATTGCATTTTTTTTTTATTCAAGCACTCATTTGCATATAGCAACGAGCTCGTGAAGCTAATGTGAGAAAATACATGGTTAGTGGATAGCCAGGAGTACCAATATTGAAAAAAATGCTATTAAGAAAAGGAAAGGCTGGGAAACAGCTAGAGGGCACTGGTTTATAGCTAATATTACAAGTATTATGTGAGTTTACGTTTTATATAAAAATTGATCATAAAATACATTATCTGACACAGCTGTGAAAAAGTGCATTGCGATTCTTGTATCCGGGAAGCGTGTTTTAACAAACAAACAAACAAAAAACAAAAAAAGAGAGACGAAGTGGAGTTCTTTCTTTCCGAGATTTTATTGTAACTTAGACTCACATGTATATAATACTATTTTTTCTACAGATATCTACAGTGCTACCAAGAAGTTACTCCGCAGCTCTCCTTCAGGCGAATTCAGTTGGCAGCGCTAGCGTATGATTATAACGATCTGCTACAAAAATTTATGAATTAAGAAATCAACTCACCTATTTCAAGAAAATGTTGAAAATGTTGAAAATGTTTACCGTTTTCTTGAAGACAAATTCACGCGCTTTAATTTATTTTCGAAAAAAAATAATTATAGTAGTAATGTAATTATTTGTTCCAGTTTTCCAGTCGTCAACTAGGTCTTCCTAGTAGTCTCCTCCCTTCAGGTCTCCCAGTCAATATTTTTTAGATATGTCTTTCCTCCCCCATGCGTGCAACACGTCCAGCCCAATTCATCCTCCGTAATTTAATTACAGTTACTATATCCGGTGACGAGTACAGGTTATGAAGCTCGTCGTTATGCAGTTTTCGACAGTCCCTGTTTTCATTTCTCCTAAGTTCAAATATTTTCCTAAGCTCCCTGTTTTCGAACAATCTCAGATTATCTTCTTCCCGAAGAGTAGGGCCTAAGCGATCATGTCTCACATCCATATTATACAACCGGCAGAATAACTGTCTTATAATTTTTTATTTTTAGATTAGACGAGAACATAGAAGATAAAAAATACCCTTGGTATACTGAAATAGAAAAACTCTAACGAATTTTAATTATACATTTTAGCCAGAACGTTAAATTAAAACTCAACCGTATACAAATTATTCAAACAGGAGTGAAAAAAAGAAACTTTCGATTGCTAATGCCCGGTTTCTACAAACTTGTGAATTACCTTTGGGTAAATTATCCATGGACAAATTAGTTCCATTTCACCCACAATGATATAATGAGGAAGGCCTTGGAGTTGTACAGTTAATTTAATTCAGAAGGCTTTGATTCTCATTGTTTAAATTATTATTGATCCTACAAAGAGGTTAAATTTATCCAGCCATCCATGAAAGGATAAATTAACCCGACGATTTACCCTTGGAAAGATCTAGCCCGAGTTTGTAGGAACATTTTTTCTGTCATTTTCATATTTACCCAGAGGACATTTATCTAGAAACTTACCTTTAAATTATTTATTTGAGTTTGTAAAAGTTATCCTTGTGTAAATTCTGTCCATTGGATAATTTACCCATAGGTAATTTGCGAGTTTATAGAAACCGGCCATTCTTATACATATTAAAAAGTGTAAAATAACAACGGAAGTAAAGTATTATATATTATGATGAACATATATTATATATCAACCGAAGAGAAGCCATAAGGAAAGTGTGAGCAGAGAAAGACCTCCTGGCTGCTGACGTAACTAAATTAACAAACTCATCTCGCTCACCGATGCGTTACGCAATACCAGCTCCATAAGTCTTGTTAACACATGAGGGTTGCACAACTTGATCCAATTAAAACTAACAAATCAAGGCATACCACCCCCATACAAGCAATTATTACCATTATTTTTGCTATTCGCTTACTGGTTATGTAATCTATTAGGCATGTAGCTAATCCAAGGTTCAAATTATTATACACGTAATGTTACAAACAAAAATATTTTTTATCGAGTAACTCCAATCTTTACTTAGGGTTTTCCAGATTTCCCATACATGCAAACGAGATTGAAATATTGGATTGTAATTGCGTCACATTTAACTTGAAAGTATAGTATTATTAATTCAGATTTATGTATACTCCTTTGAACATAATACCAAGAGTTCAGGTTCTCTATACCAGAGTAGGCCATGTCACTATTTATGTGCATCTGTTTGTATTGTTGATGAGTCGAAAACTGGAATAAATAATCGCATTAAATCTTTAACTGAAGTTTTCAAAAATGAATTAAAGGAGTGAATTTACGTCGTCAAAAAAAGGTAAATGTTTTCGACATCTTCTGTAAATATGTGAGTTTTATGTTACTGTTATTTCTTACTTCTTTAATGATTGAAGCAGAAAATTATATTATACGTTAGTGCTGAAAACTGAATTCCGTTTTTCAGCGGATTCTCGCCCGCATAAGTGCTGTGGAATGACTTCTTCATGAAACTGCATTATTATTATTATTATTATTATTATTATTATTGTTATTATTATTATTGTTATTATTATTATTAGTATTATTAAGACCCTGAAGTTAAACCTCTATCATAAAACGAAATATGTATGCAAATTGTAAATTGTAAATTGTAAATTGTAAATTGTAAAATATGCTACAAAATACATAACCAATGAAGTATGCTCAATCATTTAAATAATTTTAATACTTTACGTTCTCTTGTTAGATGAATTATTACATTATAAATTACAAAAAATGGAATGAAAAACATATTTTCTTTTTTAAACCAAGGTTAATGCAACAAATATTAGTAAACTGAAAACTAATTAAGTGAAACGACGCTTTAGTATTATACAATCAGTCCCGAAAATATTAGGCTATGTACTGTAAATTACTGTACAGTCGGTTCTGAAAATATTCAGTTTGGCAAATATGCTGTAAAGGGTTGAATTAATAGAATATGCAGAAATATTTTAATATGAAGCAAACATGATGCATTATCGCAAATTTAACACAATATGCAATTTGATACCATCCATTTTCTGTTACTTCTTTCATGTCTTGTACAGATTTTAACACTAGAATATAAAAATATGATTGTTCATAAATTTCCGGGCCCTAATTATTAAGTGCCAGTATGGTACTTTATGAGATTGTGTGGGGGACGAAAAAATGTCTGTCCGTCTGTCTGTCTGTCTGTCCGTCCGTCCGTGCGTCTGTACGCACCATAACTCAAGTACGCTTTTCCGGATTTTCATGAAACTTGGTATAAACATTCATAATGTCGATGGGAAGAACCCTATTGATATTGAACCAAATCGGTTCACCGGTACCGGAGTAATGCACAATTTAGTGCCTATTTTAATAGATTTGAGTGATGGCGCCTTTCTATGAGAAAGGCGCCATCACTCAAATACGCTGTAACGGATTTTCATGAAACTTGGTATACCCATTTATGACGTCCATGAGAAGTGCCCTATTGAATTTGAACCTAATCTGTTGACCGGTACCGGAGTAAAACCCAATTTAGTGTATATTTTAAAGACGCGGTAACTCAAATACGCTTTACCGGATTTTTATGAAACTTGGTATACACATTTACAATGTCCGTGGGAAGACGTTTATTCATAATGGATAAAATCGGTTGATCTGTTTCGGAGTAATGCTCAATTTAGTGCCTATTTTATGGCAATATACGTATTCGAAAGAATTTATAAAAAAAAATGAAAATCGGTTATCTTGACAACATAGCCTATTGTTTTACTGTGATCTTATAAGGCCTTGGAAATTAAAATACAGGTAGCTATGACAAAAAACACTATTGTTTTACATGCGCCTATCCAACTAGACCGTTAAAATGACCCAGGTGCCGAGATGGTAGACCTTTCTTCTTCCGTAAGCCCTGCTTAATGAATAAATCTGGAGCTTAACTTGGAAATCAATTAAAAAAAAAAAAAACATATTCTGCATATCATAATTGCAGTCATAACTGATTAAACAAAAACATACTGGCACTTTTTTACATCAGTTTACCTGATTTTATTATGTACTTGCTAATAGTATGAGTGTAAAAATGCTACGAAACAAGTCCCTGGTGTTGACTTTCTAACACTGCTTAATACAAAATCACTAGCTCCTTCTCCATAAGACCAGAAATCGTTACTGTAATGCGACAATTACCAACATAATGCAGCATATTATGAAATGATTCTGTAAAATTACAGTTTTGAAAGAAAATGCGAAATACAGTTTACGATAATAGCCGAGACGTTGCATAAAGAAACCGGCTTGTGATGTCATAACACCCTGTAAGTGTGTCGCTTATTACATGCTTAAACAAAGTTATTGCAATATCTAAATTAGTAAACTAATGGCTTGCTTTAACTTCTTATCAACAATAGCCAAGCATCAGAGCATGAAATTAGCATTTCTCAATCAGTAACCAAATTACGATCAATGACATTCGTCATAGCAAGAGCAAATGTGTATCAAATATATTTTAACGTGTATTTTCATGCATTTTCCACTCATGCTATCGCGGAGAAAACTTGAATTTCCTGCACACAGTGCTGGTAACTTAACCTATTTGCGTCTTTTGTCTTCTTGGCAGTCCGCGTGCGTCGTTATGCCTTTATCAAACATTCTAACTTCTGAAAATTGGGACAGCCAAGATTTTAGGGCCTTTGTCCCGGCGTCTCGAATAAAATCCCCAATGTCCCGAATGATCTGATTATTGTGGGAAAATAGAAATTCCAAACAGCAAATAAAAAATACTTTTATATAAAAAAAAGAGGCAAGCAAAAAATTTGAACGTTACAACTTGTACGAGACCAATAATCAATAATAATAATAATAATAATAATAATAATAATAATAATAATAATAATAATAATAATAAATAATATATTCGTCATTAAATAAAATATACAATAGACTTCGTCGTAATAAAATCTTAATGGCATCATAATTATGATGAACAATTATCTAATCTAAAACGAACATTTAAAAAACACTAAAGTTAATATAATTTTGTTCAAAAAAAATAGTTTAGATTATAAAACGGTCGCATACTTAGCCACATCCTTGGTCTATTGTTTACAGTGGCATATGAAAACACTTTTTGTACCTTTTGGTCAGTAAATTTCAATTGATATTAATTTAAATGAATACGGTACAGGGTGAAATAGCGAGGATGAGTCATGGTAAAAAAAATTACCCAATTCGGCATTTATCTTTACCACTGGGAAAACCATGACAAATTGGCCGGTCACGAGAATTGAACCTGGGACCTCCCGAATACCAGTCCAAGACGTTACCATCTCGACCATCTCGTTCGGTCGTAGATTGCATAAGATCAGTTTCGATCAGATATGAATATGTACTCTTTCCAGTTTAAAAAATTGTTAATTTGTAGCCTTAAAAATGTTGTATTATCAGTTGGTATCAATTAACCCCCAGCACGCAAGTTAGACATGCAATGTAGTATATTTGCTTGTTGAATATTAACACTTAGATCTACCTATAATTAAATGTCGACACGTTATAATTGCGACAAAGGCAAGGCCCTGAGTACTGTTATGTGTTTTATTACGAGCATAGCCGAGGGGCACTGGCTGCAGAGAAACTCCCGCAGGCTGTTACAAGTTAACAGATGACAGGCGCCTCCCGCCCGTAACTGACAATCGTGGGAATTCCATTCTACATTTCATAACTCACTTTATTCAATTTGTTTTCTTCTATAAGCAGTCTATATCTGTAACAATCCAGTCCTGATCCTGTTACGTGTGTCTATGGATACATCCGTAATATATTATTATGATAGGCCTGTATCCTATAATAGATACAAGTCAACCAGCTGAATCCACATGGTCCATGCTTTGTAAGAATGGGTAACTTGGTGTCTCATCCTACGCATTCTGTAACACTTATAACGTTAGAGGTTTGACTAATGACAATAACGATATCAATAAGAATAATAAAACTAAACTCCTTGGCGCTACATCCCTGAAGGGACTATGCATACCACCCGACCGCTGCATCATCTGCCATAGGCAGGATTGGGGGGGGGGGGCATGTGGCCAGCATGCCGACACCCACGGCCGTTAATGGTGGTTTCCGTGACCGGAGCCGCTACTTCTCTATCAAGTAGCTCATCAATTTGTATCACGAGGCTAAAAGCACCCCGTTCCAGACCTCCCTACCTGAGAAAAATCCGAGGTACCGGGGATCGAACCCGGGCCTACGGATCTGTAGTCAGCGAGGCTAACCACAAGACCACGCAGGCGGTCATAATAATAATAATAATAATAATAATAGTGATGAAATAATAAAGCAATAATTCGGAATCTAAACCAAATGATGTCCATGGCACCTACAATGCGTTATTCTAAATTGTTTTGTCTTCACCGGGAGTTGAATGAGGGCCCCGGATCACACGTGTGTGTGTGACTCGTGGAATCGTGGTCCAGGCGCCTGCCCAGTGTTCACATCGTGACCTGACTGCTTACGTCAGCAGAACGTCGTTCCAGCACTCATGGGAACGCTTCAGATAGGGATCAATTATATAAAAACCTCGCCTCTAGCGGTGTAACACGTAACATGGCGAATATATTGGTCACAATTAACAACTGTATTGCAACTTCCAAAGCCGTATATGAACACCGTAAAACAATATGTTGTCCTGAGAACTGACTTGCATTTGATACATTTTATCTAATATATTATTACTATAAAATAGGCACTAAATTGGGCATTACTCGGGTACCGGTCAACCGATTTTTTCCAAAATCAATGGGCTTCGTTCCATGGACGTTATGAATGCGTATACCAAGTTTCATGAAAATCCGATAAAGTGTATTTGAGTTATCGCGCGTACAGACACACGGACATTTTCCCGTCCCCCACACAATCTCATAAAGTACGGTACCATTCTGGCACTTAATAAATGTCATGATAGGCTCGTTGCATAATGTACTATTAGCTATTAGTATCTTATTTCTGAACTTTTACAGAATCCCAATCCTAATGTATGGATCTGAAACATGGACATTAACACAGTCTGCTAAAAGAAAAATAGAGACAGCAGAAATGAGATTTCTAAGAGCAAAAGCTGGAATTTCTCTAAGAGAACACAAGAGAAACGAAGAGATTAGGAAGAAATTGAATATATTTAACGTGAATGAAAAAAGTACAACATTTGAACAGAATGGGAGATGATAGAGTGGCAAAACAGATGTCCAACTATCAACCAACAGGATACAGAAATGTAGGACGACCTCGACTTAGATGGAAGGACAACTTCAACAATAAATTTTAAGGGGAACGGAACGGGCCAACAGGCTCATACCTTGAAGATAATGATGATGATGTATTTTTAATAAATTGTTCTAATATTTCACTATATTCTTATTTCTTATGAGTCGTATTCCATTGAGGAGATTTACATTACATTATGTAGAGGAAAATTCGTCCTAGGCAAGAATCCAACCCGGCTGTTCGGTTTGATAGGCTGTCGCCGAGACCACTAGAATCCCAATCTCATAAAAAAAAGGAGAAAAAGAATGAATTTCTTCTATAAGTCAATATCCATAGCAACTTCGATAAATGTAGAGAAAGTGTTGTGTTCGGCCCTTTGGTGTAGAGTTTTTAGCACGATACCAGATGTTAGTGATGCACATTAAGAATGGCGATGAGATGATGAGATGATGATGATTAGGGACCATTTTTTTTCCTTGCTTACAAAACAAAAAGCGCTCATACACTTTTTCGAATCATGTCCGTAGGATTCACCCACATTAATTCTGTGGCACCTAAAAATACCTAAATGGGGTATAAAAACCTAAATATACCTAAACGGGATATAAAACCTAAAATATCTAATTTAGGCTACTTTTTATTGTCTTTTTTGCTTGTCAGTTGAGAAATCGATATTTTGCGGAGAAACAATAATTTTTGTCGGGTTGAAATTAATACCACCAGCGTTTCGTTCAACCCATTGTCGTCTAGGATGGACTGTACGAAGAGAGGAAGTGTGGAGTCCCGGCGTATTCCTTTTAAAATATTCGTACGAACAACCATTGTTGCCGTGTATGAGCAAGGGTATAGAATTCTGTGTTTTAAAGAGTTTGTTTGCCTTTAGTACTGTCTTGTTATTCACACTGAGTGGTCACACTGTGTTTTAAGAAGACATGTTAATGATGTATTGAATTGTATGTAGCATATTCAAATTCTTTAAACCAATTATTCTACCCGAAAACGATATTTTGGATAAAAAACCTAAAAAAAAAAAACTATTTCACCTAATGGAAAACCTAAAACAGTGTTTTTAAAAACCTAAAAATCCGGTCCCTAATGATGATGCTGATGGTGCAGGAGCTGGGATGTATATTTACTGTGGCCGGGACCTGCACTGGAATCAATACGACCTGCAACTTCACGCCTCTCACTTACGTAACTACAGGATTTTGTAACTACAGTACTCTATTCTCATATCGCACTTGTTTATGTAACACCTTTCTGTTGCCCAAATCCTCCTCCAACACTTGTTCTACAATAACATGACAACATAGTAGAGTTGAACGTTATAAAAAAACAAAAACATAACGGAAATTGTCAACAGAAAAAATAGGCCATACTTTCAGGAAAAGAAGATTAAGATTCTATGGTCACATTTTCAGAATGGAAAGATACAGACTTACCAAACAAATTTTTGATCACTTTAAAAAAAAAAAAAAAAAAAAAAAAAAACTAAACCAGTATTTTTCAAGGAAGTTGAAGAAGATTCGAAATTGCTCAGTGTCAAAAAGGAGGATATTGCAAAAAGAGAAAAGTTTAGGAAAGCAATATTTGATGGCGAATTTCCAGAGAAACCCAAGAAGAAAACGGGAAGTAAATGGACGGATGAACGGAACCAAAAACATCGCGAAAGAATGAAGAAGTTTTGGGAAGACAAGAAGAAGACAGCTGTTTCACGTGGTCCTAAGCTGGCCTAATCGAAAGGAAAAAGAATAATGGAAATTGTCAGTGTTTTGTCAGGCCTTATACAACAGTGACGTTCTAAGATCCAAATACTGTATTAAATTTAACAGTATGAATCATTCGATCATGGGAAATGGTGATCAACACAGATGTCAAGTATGAAGTCATGGCCTACTCACTCGCTCACATTAATGATTCCAGATGAGCTAGAAACGTGAACTTTGGCAATCTTAAAGTTTTTTTAGTCTATAACCGACGGAAAACCCAAATTACTCGAATTATTTATCCACCCAAAACTTTTTAAAGTTTACGCAGACTTTTTATTGGAGGTATATGATGTATTCTAGTCTAAACACACGGATTCTATTTCCGACGCAGAGACATTTATAAAAAGAGTTTTTCCCGAGAAACCTCACTCGGGGGTTTGGGGGCTGAGCCCCCAACGAGTGAAGAGAGTTATACCACAACCATCTGTTGTGATACTCCCACATGATTTCCTTTGCCTTAGCATAAATAGCTCGATTATCTAATTTCACATTCCTACATAGAGAGTGCTTATGCAAAGTGCCCCCAAATAAAACAGATATTAAAGACGTTTACAGAAGCTCGAACTAGCGAATCTTTGGGAATGTGAACGACGCTTAATATAATCACGGATAATGTTATCAATCGGGTAATGTTATCATTTTTATGAAGTCCCGTAAAGATTGAAAAAATGCTGTTTATTGTGATCAAATATTCGGTTTATGTTATCACATTTTCCCTCTTGCGGCTTTATTTCCAAGTATTGTACGTCATTCAAAATTTGGTTTTTAAGGGTTTCGTTTCAACTGTATTGTGATGTACTGGAGGTAGCAATTCTGTTCCCAGCTCACAGGATGACTAGTTCGAGGGGGTGGCATTACCTAACTTTCTCTTTTAAGCAATATATAACATGTTTCACCCTACAGTTAAGCTGCAGCTTACGATTTATGAAGAAAACAGTGTTGACATGCAGTGGTTGCTAGTGTAAAATGAAACTACTTGAACAGACATGCGTTAGATGTTTTGCTTCTCCGTGTTCACCACTGATCGGTATAGACTTCCAAAAATACTCGTGTACTGAGTATGGAGTATTGGTTAATGGACTCCTAAAGGAAAGTAAAACCAATTTAAAACTTTGTTACTGGTTGAAAAAATAGTTGCTTGCAGTCTATTACTGTATTAGCCTATGAGTGGTTCAATGATTCACAGTTACGTAGTATTTTATGAATAAATAGCTTGTATGCTGTTTGTCGACCAAGAGCTAAGCTAACTTATGAAGATAAGTTTGTCGACTTAGCTTAGCTTAGCTCACATACAGTGACGGATTTCATATATTATAGTTTTGCCGGGTTTCATATGTAGTTTTGTCGACACAATTTCATATGATCTAAGCTAAGCTAGCTTAGCTTAGCTCTTGGTCGACACCCGGCATTAATTTTGTTTTGTAGTGTACTATCTTATATATGAATAAATAATCATTTAATTCAATCGGTTAATATCATCAGATTAGCTGCTTCCGGAAGTGATCACAATAAGCGGCGTGCACTGTAATTATATTTATAGTAAGATGGTTTTAGAATGGTGAAGGTGTTAGGTCCGTAACATATTTCATGTCTTGAATAATACAGCTGGCCTTGTTATGCCAGCGCATTTCTCCACGTAACCAGTGTATTATGCAAGGCCCATTGGTATTTGAAATTTTCCAGATAAAACCCCTGTTTATGTATTCCCACTGTTCCAATATTGGATTGTGGGGACATTTATAAATAGATGAGAAGTCTTACGTAAATAGCGATGCTACAGAGCGCCTGGCACGTATAGATCTGCGAGCACAGAGCAGTATGAAAGGTTGCATACACATACGGCGTTCTTCACAGATTGTACATAACTTATAATGCGAATGTCATCCGATCTATCAAGTTAAACTCCCCCCCCCCCACAGTTGAGCGGATTTAGAAGATAAATGCAGTTGTATTTATAAATACAAAGCAAGGACACATTAAGCTCTTTGTTATATAAAAATCTAAAATGTTTTTCGTCCTCTCCATCCTTTCTCTTTCACAAGACTTACTTACTTAATGGCAAACAGACAATTCCTAAGCAAGCTAAAGGAATATTATATATTTTATGAAACCCAAAGGTTCATTGCCGCGCTTACCTGAGCCCGCCATTCAACCCTATTCTGTGCTGACTCCATCCAACCATCCCTCGCAAATCCTACTTCCCTTAAATCTATCCTAATATTGTCCTCTCACCTAAGTATAGGTCTTCCAGGTGGTCTTTTCCCTTCGGGTCTCCCAGTCAATACTTTTGAGATACGTCTTTCCTTTCCTATGCGCGCAACATGTCCAACCCATTTCATCCTCCGTGATTTAATTACCCTTATTATATCCGGTGAAGAGTACAGGTTATGAAGCGGTTTTCTCCAGTCCCCATTTTCATCTCTCTCAGGCCCAAATACTTTCCTAAGCCCCCTGTTTTCGAACACACTCAGATTATGTTCTTCCCGATTCTTTTTCGATTTTGTTTACATGAGGTGCTTACACTAAGAGCTAGAACTTTTATTCCAAAATTTTTATCGTAACAGTTCTCTGAAGGGTAGTTATAAACTAGTTAATGTTTATTTAAATTCAAGCTTTAAATCCTGCGTGGCGAACAGTAAATCCCTATAACACTGTATAAAGCTACATGGCTGACTGATTGACTCACTCACTGACATTAATGTTTGCCCAATTCCAGATGAGCTATAAACTTGAAATTTGGTACACATATAGCTTTTAGGCTGTAAACCACAGGAAAATTCCAAAAAGTTAATTTTTTTAATTTTTAGCCCTAAAAACTCCCGATAAAGGGCTCGGTTTCCATGGCAACGGTTTTATCAAACAGTGTTCACATAGGGCTCTGAAAGGTAATAGCCAATATAGCAGACTAAGTACACTCACTCTATCTCCCATAGATCTTTTAAAAAAACCTCTCCCGAGAACATCAGGGGAGGGTTGGGGCGGAGCCCCCAATGAGCGAAGCGAGTCTTTGTATGGAGCTGAACAATTGAATATGCCCTCTCCCGAATGTAGGTCTAAGTCTATACCGTCTCACCATTTAAATAACGTTATTGCATTAGCTGGGAATGTGTAGAGTCTAATGAGTAATGCCTTGGATATCGCACTTTGCTCGATGCGACACGCTACGTGAGTTGGCACGGCTCAGCAGACAGAACCGGGTTGTCGATCTCTCAGCGTTCCATGACCTCACTCACTCATTCTGCTTTCATTTCTTCCTTCGTTGGTTTAGCCATTTTGGTCAAAAAGTGCGATTTTTATTTTAGTGTAAAAGAAATCAAGAATACTTGCTGAGCGGACACATGGAACAAGTGCTGCTGACGCCATTTTTAAACATCTAATGTTTTTTTTTTTTTTTTTTTTTTTTTTTTTTACTACAATATGTCACTACAATTTACATTATAACAATATAATATAATTATTTATAGCTCATTCTTTTATAGTTTTTGTTGCTTTAAGTGTCCTTAAGGCAAATAACTGTTGTCAAACTGCCAGTGCATGCAAAATTTAATCGCTTGTTTTCTCAGCTCTCATCTGCATGTTATTTTGCCAAATTCAAAAACTATATTTCCCCACAAAAATAGAGATACAACTGTGAGTCAAAAATTTACTTTATATTGTGTAAGTTAGGTAAAATAAATTGTCTAATCGGATTTCCTGTAAGGCTTAGTTTCTTTCTAAAATATTTAATATAATTATATGCTAGTTTTTAAAAACTTTTTATTTTTCTGGGCAAGATATTGTTTTAAGCAAAAAAGTATAAACAATATAAAAAAATCCATCAATAAATTTGTAAAGGAAGCATAAAAAATCGCACTTAAAGTATGTTCATATTTTAATATCTGTAGGAGATACATTGATCAATTAAATTAATTGATATCTAAAAATACAAATTGAGACATTAAACTGAAATTTCAAACACCCTGTCGGCAGAGGAATGAACTATGGATCACAACACAGACATACTTTTTTGACCAGACAAGGACATGGAGAGCCTCCCCGGATGGGTGATCAGCCCAATGCCGGGGCCATCTCCGAGACAACACAAACACACAGAACGCATTCATACACACACTCACAAGGCGAGGATGGTATGAAGATGATAATGACGGCTAGATGATATCCGGGGACCACAAGGGCCTAAAGTTACCTGACATTTGTCTCACAGGTGAGGAAAAACCCCACCTAGGTAAACTGTCCCGACCAGGAATCGAACCCGGGCCCGCTGCGTGAGAGGAGCGAACGCATCAGCGGTGGACATTTTAACAGTTCAGTTTTTTAAAACATATTTTACACTTCAACTATTTCACAATTCATCTCTTCACATTTTTATACACGGCACAAAATGTATACAAAACTAAAAATAACGTGTATTATATTATAATCTTGCATTATAGTTATTTTTAATACTTCTTTATATAAGTAAGTCATTGCTAAGCAGTACAAAGAAAGCAGAAGGTTACCTAACTGTTACGTGGGTGGGAGTCATGGCTGAACACAAGCTCACATAACCTGAAAACAATTTATGAAGAAGCCTTGGAATTATCAGCTTTATGTTACGACTTTTACTTTACAACACAAATCGATTCCATGGCCTCCTACTATCGCATCGTTATATTGTTATGTAGTCATGGTAACCATAAAAATGCCTACGTACAACACTTAGATGTCTCGAACTATATTATGAAGAGCAACTGTTGTGTAACTCATATCAATGCTTAACATATCCTCGTGGAAATTCACGAAATTATGTAAAATCAGGATCAATTGTGTTGACCAGCCTGCGTGGGGTTAGACCTCACATGAGATTATTACTCCCTCCAACACTCGGCTTCAAAACTTTCTTTTCGTTTTGGTTAGCTCTTTTATTTTTTGGAGTAAATATAAATGTGTATCATGAAATAATTGATCAAATAAGGGCAATTTGTTTTTGCATTTTTGTGCTTTATTTTGTATTTTTCGTCTTTTTGAAGAGAAAGGTAATTTTTTGGCAATTTTTAGGACATTTTAGGCATTTTTAGGTTATTTTCGGCATTTTTAGGTTATTTTCGGCATTTTAGGTCATGATTCAGTGTAGGTAGAGAGGAGTTTTTCCATGTCAAAATCGTTACTTTCAGACAAAAGACAATCATTTTTATTTGAGAATCTCCACCAAGTTCAGGTTTATTGTGAACATCATAGCAGTTTGTCTTGTAGCAATAAGTATTTTTTTTATTTCTTTTTAAATGGCTCATATTTGCTAGGGACAATTTGATGGGCACGCCAGTTCAGAAAGAATTTCTATTTTGCTAGGTGCCCAAGTAGTATAAATTTACTTAATTCTTTAGTAACAAAATAAGCGTGTTTTATATTGTAAATTTATATGTAACGCACTGTGATCCATTAATATGCTTTTAGCAATTCTTTACTTGAAAACTAACTATAAGTAATAATGGTAATAATATTGGTCATTATTTTATTTTGTGTAATTTTTTCACTATTTTAGAGCATATATGGCTTTTTTATTTTGCATTTTCCCACTATTTTAAGGTCATTAATGCATTACCCTAGTGATTAGTAGAAGAAAGCCGCGTAGTTGCCAGGGTGATGGGAATAGCAACGCCTGCTGTGACCTGGACTAACAAATCCGTTACAACACGTAAAGGTGGCAGTTGGCAATCCTGATGTTATATAATACGGAGTTGCATCCATAGCGTTGCAAAAGCATTGGAATACATTTTATGTAATTAATATAGCCATGACCTGCTTGCATGTGATAGCAGGGGATTACAGCCAATACCACGCTGGAGGAAAACTTCCAATCTACGCTCCTTATCTCCTTTTAACAACTCACAATTTCCAAATTCAATATTACAAACATTTGCAGAACACATGGGAAAATTATCTTATGCATATTATTTTCTCTGCCTTAAAGCATGGCCAATACAACTTTTTCGCTTCAGATAATTCTCATGTAGAACAAGACACCGCATTACAAAAGAGCGCATTCAGTTGTTTTAGCCTGGTGTTAAGATATACCGTTAACCACGCAAGACTTAGGGTTTTCACATAATAATAATAATAATAATAATAATAATAATAATAATAATAATAATAATAACAATAACAATAATAATAATAATAATAATAATAATAATAATGGGGTACGCCGTAGCGTAGTGGTTGAGGCGCTGTGCTACAAACCCGAAGGTCGCGGGTTCGATTCCCGATGAGGTCGTTGAGATTTTTCAATTGGCCTAATCCTTCTGGTGGCATTGTGGCCCTGGGGTCGACTCAGCCTCTAACAGAAATGAGTACCAGGAGCAATCCTGGGGGTAAAGGCGGCCTGTGCGTAAGGCTGACAACCTTACCACCTTCATGTGCCGAATGTCCAAAATCTGGGAGCCTCAACCTCCTGGAACCCTCTGGGCCTCCATGGCCTGTATAGGGATCACTTTATTTTGCCTGGCAGAGTTAAGGCCATAGGGCACTTTCTTTCATTGAATCAGTTTGAATACAACATACATTATATTTACTCCTTCAGAAATACAATAAATACAATAGCAATATAAAATAAGAGCAAAGTGTTCAATACAGTTGGTATAGTAAGAGTTTTTGATTACATACCCAGGGGGCTTCAAAGGAATAAACCAATCGGTAGGTGTTTCTGTATGTTAATTTATCTGACCAAGTCGATCTTGGTTTCCGCTTTCCAAAACACAAGCAAAGTTGCGATATTCTCTCATTGTTATCACTGACCTCGGTTCTTCCCTCGCTTTAATCAATTCACACGTGTTATTGATTACTGTCACTAGATCTTTCAACCCCGCGTTTCGCTCCACGCGGAGTTGACGAGTAGCTGTCACAACCGTCACAGGACATTCTTAGGTTTTGATTGGCTGAGGTAACTAGCTGATTGGTGCGATAAGAATATAGAGCATGAGTTGAGCTGTCGGCAAACTTTTCCTCCTAACAATAGGAAGAATAACTAGTGAGTATATGAAACAGGGCTTTTAAATTCGTATTACAGTCTCTTCCATTCACACTTGAATTATGGCATTTTAGTATGGGGCAACAGGGGCACAAGATGTTTTTAAACTGCAAAAAAAAGCTGTGAGAATTTTGAAAGGCTGTGACCCATATGAGCATTGCAAACCTATTTTTATTGAATTAAGTATTTTAACCGTGACCTCACTTTATGTTCTTTCAACTATTTTATTCGTTCATGGAAATGATTTTAATCCTGTGTGTTTTAATGGTGAACATGACTATAACACTATAGATATAATTTGGTTGCTCCACAGTGTAGACTGCAAAAATCCTTTAACAGTCATAATGTTTTAGGAATTAAGTTTTACAACAAATTGCCTCTAGAAATTAGAAATATCAGGAATTTTAGAATTTTCAAGCATAGAGTTAAGACTTTGCTTTTGCAAAAAAAACTTTTACACTGTTGGAGAATATCTAGCGGCTGATTTTATGTAATTAGGCTACTTCTTTTTTAACATGCTGACTACTCCTATTGCATATACATGCTTAATGGTGTAATGCAAATAAATAAATAAATAAATAAAATAAAAAGGTTAGACTTACACAGTTCTAGCAGGTTTTGTGCAATTTTAGGAGCTATGAGGGAAATTTGTACATTAACGGTAAGATACTAGGGCGCGGTCGAGGAATGTTTCTTCTGAGAACTAGTCACGGATAGCAGAGGGCGTTGTAAACTATAATCTCTGCTTGTTAGTCACGGGGAATTCCTATTCGTGTTAAAATAGCTTCTAGCAGAGACAGGAATCCTGTCTTTGAATTATATAATCATATGTTATGGATGCTTTTAGCATCTTACTGTAAATGTAGCCTATTGTATTCTTCAATCCATGAACATTTGTTTTCTAATTTAACATTCCCATATTCCTTTCTCCTAGTGCACACACTTCATAAAATTACAAAGCCTCTATATGAACCATTTAATTGAATGAATTTTATTAAAATACATGTTCAACACCGTTGAACTCGATCAATGTAATAAAATAAATAAGATACCGTTTGCTCAACTAAAATATATTTTATGATCTGTTGCCAAGGCCTTTCGGTGTCTCTACACCATCTTCAGGGCATCTTTTGCTGGCTTGGAGCTTCAATAATTAAATAAAAACTGCATTTCGTCACCTTTATAAAATAAGATAAAATGTATAAAGTCTCATAAAATCAGATAGTTTAGTGACAGTGATTTGAGAGACTTTATTCATTTTACCTTATTTTATAAAGGTGACGAAATGCAGTTTTTATTTAATTATTGAAGCTCCAACCCAGCAAAAGATGACATGAAGATGGTGCAGAGACACCAAAAGGCATTGGCAAAAGATCATAAAATATATTTTAGTTGAGCAAAAGGTATCTTATTTATTTTATTACATGAATGAATTTTAGTTAAACTCTTGTTTTATACGAAACCTGTAAGCCTACACCACTGTTAAGCACTATGCCATGTAGGCCTATACAAATCTAAACAAAAATTGTACAGCTGTCCTGGTATTACGTAAGAGTGAGGTATCCTATTTGTAATTGAGTTTTTATATGCATTTTAGCTAAAATATTTAATCAAATTGTTAGGCCTATATTTTAGAGTCGAACAGAGTGTTTCGTCGATATCTCGATCCAAAACCCCTTCGA
Source organism: Ectobius pallidus (assembly GCA_964059195.1). NCBI lineage: Eukaryota > Metazoa > Arthropoda > Insecta > Blattodea > Ectobiidae > Ectobius > Ectobius pallidus. Next base: position 18,772,393 of record CAXKWD010000002.1, on the reverse strand, counting down.
GATTCATTCATCCAACAATTCATAATAGCAAAAAGAATTCTAGCGATTATAGTAAACTTGGGAGCTGAAATTAATGTTAAAATACTCAGTTTTTAATAAACCCAAAAATTAAATCAGATAATAAAAATAAAAAAGTGCAAAAAAGAAGCATGAATAAAATTACGACCAAAGAAACAAAATGTGAAAAATATGGACATTGAAAAAGTATAGAAATCCTGAAGAGAAGAAAGAAAGGAAGAATGAAGGAAAGCTATAATGAAAGTAGATAAGAAGGAAAATAAATAAATAAATAGATTAAAGGTGGGAAACAGCAAATTAAGATAAATAGGAAAAGAGTAAAGAAAAGAATAACAGGAAGGAATAAAGCAAGAAATAAAGTCTAAAGTAGATAAAGAAACCGAAAAGAAAATGAGAGTAAGATAAAGAAAGAACGAAAGTCAGAAATACAGAGTGAAAAAAGAAAAAGGTTAGTATGAGGGGAGAGAAGAAGAATGGACAAAACAAAGTAGAAAAGGTAAGAAGAAAATAAATAAAGTAAGTAAGATTCGAAAGAAAAAAATAAATGAAACTGATGAAAGAAAAACAAAGGCAGACAGAATAAGAGGCGTAACAAAGCGATGACAGATGGGCGGGAATAGTAGAAAGCGTCCTGAATTCGCTAACATGTTATTTGTGTGTAAGTCAAGTAGAAATGGTATTAGCGAGTTAGTCACGGGTAATCTAACATATTACAACTAGTTTGACCTTTGTAAATGACGCTTTAAATATATGTTCCATGTGATACGGCGACATTGAGACTTAAAAATATTAAACATGTTACATAATACAGCATGGAAACAACAAACCAGTTCGCGACAACAAAGAGATTCTGACGCGAATGCTTAAGTTCATCCACAGTGGAACAATTCCACGCAGTCTGTAACCTCATGTACATCTACATGTACATGTACAATGTACAATATGTACATACATATGGGCTAAAGATTATCAAAATATGATAGTTCGGATGTTTATGACAAGTCACACTATTATCCTGACCTCCATTTTTATTATTTATTTATTATTTATTTATACTGGCGAAGTTAAGACCACTGCACCAGTAAAACTATAAATATTACAAATAATACAAGGTTTGATAAATTAGAAATTAAAACTAAACATGCTACAGACAATAAAATTACAAGGATTTAATTACAAGTTTGATAAACTAAACTAAAATAAAATTAATGACTAATAAAATGGATATTCAACTTATTTCTAAATTGTGGTCCATTTCGACAATCTCTGGTATGAGAAGCCAACGAATTCCAAAAGCGAGGGATTGATACACTAAAAGATTAAGAATAGAATGATGATGTATGTCGGGAAATAAGCAGTAAATTTTGGTTATGCGTTCGTGAGGCCGAAAGAAGATTTTCGCCGCAAACACAAATTTCACACTTGTTATCCTAACGGGACCGTTTTTATTTTGCATACAGTGTCATATTTTGGTCCTTTTTGTGGTCTTGGTCTTATTTTAGCCATATTTGTAATTTAACGTCATATTTCAGCTATAAAGTTGGTAAAGGAGCACAATTATACAGTGTATGCACTACATAGTCGAGTTAAATTTGAAATTTATTTCATTATTTAAGATTTATGCTGAATCAATAGGTAAACTTACATTTTAAAATTAATGCAATTGCTCATATTTTATAGGGACATGCAAGATCTACAAAACATTACGAGTATTTGGAGCTGATGAAGTGAGCAAACAGGAGAAAATTCTTTAAAAATAGAAGTTCATTACAAGTAAAACTGTATATCATTAAAATTGTTGGAATGTAAGAATTTAGTGTCTTTAATCCTTTAAAACTGGAACATTTATTTTTTGAAAATACGTTATTTTATTACGTCATATTTAGGATTTTTGGGTCATATTTACTCATTTTCAAGGCATATTTGCAGTCCGAAGCAAAGAAGATGTGAAAAGCAGGATATTACAAGCAAAAAGGGCTTTCTTTAACAAGAAAAGTCTATTAGTGTCAAATATTGACCTAAAAATCAGAAAAAAGTTTCTAAAGTTATATGTTTGGAGCACAGCACTCTATGGCAGTGAGACGTGGACTTAAAAACAAGTGAAAGGCATAAAATAGAAGCTTTTGAGATGTGGTGCTATAGACGAATGTTAAAAATCAGATGGACTGACAGAATATCTAACGAAGAGGTCTTAGAAAGAATAGAGGAGCAAAGAAGTCTATGGACGACACTCATTAGAAGAAGGGCCAGACTAGTGGGGCACATTATGAGGCATCCAGGCTTGGTCAACACTATATTAGAAGGAACAATAGAGGGGAAAAATTGTAAGGGAAGACCACGATTGGAATATGGCAAACAGATTATTGACGATTTTGGTTGTAAAAAATATGTAGGCATGAAAAGACTGGCTCAAGATAGGAAGAACTGGAGAATTGCATCAAACCAGTTGCAAAACAGATGACTATAGAAGAAGATTTACAGTCATATTTTCCACTTTTTTTAGGTCATAAACATTAGAGCCCTAGAAATAAGGATTATTATTTTAACTTTTAATCTTAGAAAGTACCATTCCGGGCCTCAATAAAGATAAAAGATGGTAAAGAGAGATAAAAGAAGAGAGGAAATAAATGGTACAGGAAAGCAGAATGACAAAATATAAACTGAAAAAGAAAGAGAAACGGAGAGAAAGACAGGACACATTTTCTGTTATCTAATGAGATCGCCATTGCTTAGAGAAATTCTCACGGGACCGCTGATTGGTGAGATATGTTTGGGAGTTGTCTCTTCGTCTCACAGACAATTAAATTAGAGTTGTATATTATACATTGCACAAGTAGACAATCACTATGTTGAAGCGAGAAAGGGGCTTTGTATTGAAGTTTATATAATTTGTCTGATGTTTATATAACACGTCTATGCCTGCAATACATTCCAGGTTAAACAATACTTCATACATTCAACAGAAAGTTCAGCTGTCGTTATGCACCGCCGGTACAATATGAACATTTAAGAGTTTATAACTTTAAAAATCAAAAGACGTCTACCGAAAGTTCAAGAACGTCTGTTGGGATTACTGCAATTAAGAAGTTATATGGCTGTGGCGAGTTACGACAGACACCGCGATGGCTTCCTCCTGCATAACAACTTAGGTAACTCATGACTGTTACCTACCTAGGCTTATAGGCTACGTAATATCTATGAAAAATAAATACAAACATATTATTGAACTTTCAGCAGCTGCCTGAAGTAAATAGAAGAGGGACGGAGCGTAAGTCATGGTAACTAAGAGGGACGTCCATAAAGTAAGTTTCCCTGGGACAGAAACAAAACATAATTTCGAGAACATATATTCTAACAGATACAGCAAGTATTCAGCTATCGTTCAATATATTTGCCACCGGAATTGAAACATTTATCCTACCGTGGCACCAACTTTTGAATACCTGTGTCGTAAAAGTCTGCCAAAAGGTATTTGAACCACTGAGTGACAAACATCTCCGCCTCTCTGACATTCTGTCATTTCTTTAGGTGTAGGAAAAGATGGAAATCATTGGGAGCGAAGTCCGGGCTGTAGGGTGAATGTTTAAACACCTCCTAGCAAGTCTTCTGCAGAAGTTCGGTTGGGAGGTGTTTAAACATTCACCCTAAAGTCTGGACCACGAAAAAAAGAATAGCGAGAATATGCAAGAGAGGGAAAATATGCACGAGAAAGTGAAGGAAAATATGCACGATAAAGTGAAGGAAAATATGCACGATAAAGTGAGGTAAATTTGCACGAGAAAGTGAGAGAAAATATGCACGAGAAAGTGAGAGAAAATATGCACGAGAAAGTGAGGGAAAATATGCACGATAAAGTGAGGGAAAATATGCAAAAGAAAAGTGAGAGATGCATCACCGAGATACCAAAGAGAAAAGAAGACTGATGAAACCAGAGGGAAAACGAAAAACAAACAAAATTAGGATCAAAATATTAAAATATCTAAAGGATATGATAAAGAGAGTAAAGGAGAATAAATATAACTCAAACAGAGGAATAAAAAAAGTGAGTGCCTATTGCCAAATAGAAAATAAAATAGAGATAGCGAGGACAGGAGAGATGAATGCTGTGATAAAGGAGAAAAGAAGAACGAAAAAGTAATAAGGAAAAATATAAATAAATAAAAACAAAGAAAATAAAACTGTAAGAAGAAAAAGAAAAAAATATGCAAGAAAGAAAAGAGAACTTAAAAAAGAACGAAGGAAAATACAAATAACAAAGAGAAGGAAAGAAAAGAAATATGGGAGAATAAAATTAATAGTCGATGAAGCAAAAGACTGAATATTAAGGGCACTTCTGGAATGAGATGACGCCGCAGGAATTTCGTATGTTTATGTAATTTGGATCGTGATGGAGAGGTGTGGTTACGCGCTCTTTACGTAACATCTTTTAGTTCGATACGTAAATATGTCGGGCTGGCCACGTGACCCCTTTCACATTCCCGGACATCCTTAGAACAGAACCAGGAACTTGTATTAGGATTACAGTAATTATCATAAATAGCACGAGCCATATGCATGAAAAACTGCAACGCTAAATCCCTATGAGCATTTATGCTTAAAAGAATAATTGCGATATATACGTATCCACTGCAATATACAGGGTGTTAATGAAAAACACCGAAATATTTTACCTGTATACAGACAAGCAACTTTTATTAAGAGATTTTTGCTCTATGACGTAAAATGTGTGTGCTACAGGGCATTAAAATCATTACAGTGTGGTGCTCATAAGTCAATAATTAAGCGAAATAGCGTTACAATTTTCATTAAATTGACTTCATGCCTTTCTAGTGATCGATAAAAACCTTATTCTTAATCATTCATCAACAGCTATATCATAATTTAGAGATTGCACAATCTGCAAAATTTACAGACTAATCACATGACTGGTCGCCACTGCATTAGACTTTTTTATTTATTTTTTTATTATTTTTAACTACATACTACAGTGTTAGCAACGAAATTGCTTTGTTTTGCATTTTTTTTCTAATGTTAGAAGCCAGTGACGGCCATACCCTGCATAGGCGTAACCAGGCCGACCATATGGTGGGGGGTTATAACATCCGTGGGGTATTCCATACCCCCCAGGGAGAGGGGGTCCGGGGGTCCTCCCTCGGAAAATTTTAAAAATTAAGATGCAAAATAACGAGTTTTAAGCTTCCGGGGGTTGCTCCCCGGATAATTTTAAAAATCAAGACGCAAAATAACGCGCTTTATACTTGTATTAAGTAATTTGTGGGCAGACTTAAAACAATTATACAATTTTCCTTTTTTTAATCAATGGGGGGGGGGGGGGTTCAAACCCCCAAAACCCCCCTCGGTACGCCTATGATACCCTGGGAGATCTTATGCTGAAACAGGGAAAAATGAATCTATACAGCAAACATATCCTAATAAAAGTTGCTTGTCTATGTCCTCTCTATATACAGGTAAAATATTTCGGTGTTCTTCATTAACACCCTGTATATAATTACTAGGGCAAGGCATTTGATGATAATGCATCTTTTTTATATGAAAGTTAAAAGATAGCTCAAATATATATATATATAAATGTGTATCGTGAAATAATTGATTAAATGAGGGCAATTTGTTTTTTGCATTTTTTGCTTTATTTTCCATTTTTCGTCATTTTCATTTTATTTCTTTGTTGAATTTACTGTGTGGTTACAGAGATAAAAAAATATTACTTAAAAACTAATTATAATACTTGTAAATTTATTGGTATTTTTAAAAAAATTTTGGGTAATTTTTTCAATATTTTTAGGTCATAAATGCATTTTATATTTTGCCTATTTTCACTATTTTATGGCCATTAAACGCCTTGCCCTAGTAATTACTATAATCGTAATACAAGTGCAGAAGCACATATTTCTGACTTAGGTGCAATACTTGACAATAGAAAGCTGTGGAATCCCAGTCAAGGTTCAGAACAATTATGTCTACAATGAGGCCATGGGAAATCTTTAGATCTGTTCTGAAGTCAGACTGCTCTCATTCTCGTATCATGAGATGCGAAATTATTTCTCTCTTGGCTGTGAGAGAATTCTAGTGAGTTATCTTAGCACCAGTATGATTCTACAGTTCTGTATTGCCCTCTTGCGAATTTAGATATGAACCAATCGTTAGGTAGAAGCTGAAAAGTGTTATCTGTCCGTCAGTCAGTCTGTCTTTCTGTCTGTGTGCGATGCCCAGGCAAATGTAGATTTAACATTAATGGTTAATTTTTTAAAAATATATATATTTTAATGATAAATAACATTTAAAAAAATGTTTTTTTTTTTTAAATACTTACACTGTAGATATTCCAAAGATTTTTGTTCAAAGATGTTGTTCATATTTGTGGAAATTATTACGGAAACGGAATTTTAGTGCACGAAACGTGGTTGCCATTTTGTAATGATAACACAGACCAACAGTCATTTTGGTACCTTAGAATTTATACCTATTCTTGGGTATATTTAGGTCGATGATGCCAAATGTGCCATTAGGTTTGCCCTACCAGCTTTAGTTTGTGAAATTTGGTATTGCCATTATGCATATTATCCCATTTTACGTAAATAGAAAACAGTGCCTATTTTTAGCTTCTAAATCATGTGAAGAAAAAAGCAACTTACTAACATCACTTAGAAATGTTGATATTTGTGGAAGTTATCAAGGAAACGGCATTTTAGTGCATGAAATGTGGCTGCCATTTTGCAACCATAATTACCCGTTACTGTAACAGTTTGATTAATTCTGAAAATAGTATGCAATTGTAGAAGTATTCAATAAAGAACATGTCAGATTAAAAGATTGTAGAGCAATTTACTGCTGAGGAAAAAAATAATGAAGTTCACCTATTTCTCACCCATGAATTTCACCGAAAGTTGTACGTCACCCCTTAATAAATCAAACTTTGAAACAAAATACGAAATATTTAATGCGTTTAAAATTGTGTTTCTTACAGAAAGTATCAGTCTCTCGCATGTCATGAGTCCTTCATACTGTCTTATCTACCACACGCGCTTAACGTATTCAATATTCTTCGGCGTGTTCAGACTTTCCCTCTTTCGTAAGTTTCATGTAACGCTGCAGTTACGTACACCTCACGGTTTCCAACTCGGGTCATTGGATAAGTAAGGTAACAGTATAACAGTCTACTAAAGGTTAACCAATTAGGTCATATCCACTAATGATGAGAATATTATAAAAGAAAAATTCCTCCGACACTGGGACTTGAACCTAGGACGTTTGGCTATTCGCGCTATTCTACCAACTGAGCTAAGCCGGAGTTCAATTCACAGCGCCAGATGGAACCTCTCTCCTATGACTGACTGCCCTAAGGGTCTACCTCACAGACAGACAAGTTATGTCATATGCAGTACTGTGAGGCACACTAAGTAGTGATTTTTGTGACCGGGCTCCCACTGATATTGTAGGGCCTATAGTTAACATTCAAGATAGATATATAAGCTTTCATGAACCACAGATTATTGTCTCTGTTGGATATTACATGAGAATATTATAGGAGAAAAATTCCTCCGACACTGGGACTCGAACCCAGGACCTTTGGCTATTCGCGCCAATGCTCTACCAACTGAGCTAAGCCGGAGCTCAATTCAAAGCGCCAGATGGAACCTCTCTCTTATGACTAATTGCCCTAATGGTCTACCTGACAGACAAGTTATGTCATATGCAGTACTGTGAGGCACACTAAGTAGTGATTTTTGTGACCGACCTCCCACTGTTATTGGGGACCGACCTCATCGGGAATCGACGCTTATAGATTCCACGGTAAGCAGTGCATACCTCACAACACACGTCCCGGTATGATAATTACGTCTGTCGTGTTACATAGCAGGGATTTTATATTGATCTCCTACTCGTGTCTTATGCAAGCCACAACACCCCCATAACACTTCCCTGACGTATGACTTCCAGGGGTCAGTTATATAATCCGCTATCTAAGCTCTGCATAAGCTTAGCTCCCATAACGTCATAAGCAGGATCCGAATTTTTATGACATAAAAATGACAGCAAAAATAACAAAAAATGAGCCAAAAACTAAAAAGACCCAAATTTTTTTAATGGAGATGCTAGTTTTTTTTTTATCAGATTTGTGTCTATTCTGGATTTATTTTGTTCAACTATAGGCTTGTAATTGCTTAAATGGTAACTTACATAGGCTACGGTTAAATGCAAACAGCAGACACAGTCTTTCTGTATCCAAATTATAACTACAATTATAATTGTAGATTTATTTATTTATGCTTATTTAGAGCTCACATAATATTCAATCCACGTAAATGCACAAAACTGTATATAATGCGAGAAACAACAAAAAATAAGAAATTAATGCCTTTATATTTTTAAACTTGCCTAAAAATATGAAATGTGAAAAAAAGACCGTAAAATGGCCAAAGAAGACCAAGTAATGACATTAAACTGTAAAAAAAGAGACCTAAAAGTAAAAATAAAAATGGGGTAAAATGACCATTTTATCATTTTTATAATATTTAATATTTTTATAGAGCGTGGTGGAATAGGGTAACAGAGAAGAGGTCCTGGGTTCAAATCAAACCTCATGGCCACCCAAATTTACCAGCAGGCTCTTGTAATAAACTCATTCGTGCAGCATTTGCTTCTATTGTCCGGCTATATCTCAATGTATCCTGCATCTTTCCCTTTGAGATTGAGGAAACCATGCAAGCCCCAAGTTATTATTATTATTATTATTATTATTATTATTATTATTATTATTTCATGGCAGAAGCATTGAACATACAGATCGACCCTGATGCTTTCCGATCTATATACTTGTTAGTTTTACGAAAATGTAATAAATAAAATTTAATTGTTTCTACAATATACTCTTTTCTGTGCTAATCTTTAACCCGTATATGCGAGAAAGTTTGTGCAATATATTTTGCGCCATTTATTATAATCTAGGAGTCATGATCAGAATATCTGCACTAGTGGGCAACGTCCATGATGTACCAGTTAAAAGATGACATGTCATAAAAATCCGGGCCTGGTGCATTATTTCTACCTAAGCTCTGTATAAGTTTAGCTCCCATAACGTCGTAGGAAATTGACACATAAGATGCATTAGTTATATTTTCGGTTATATAAATACACGTTAGATAATCGGTTTTGTGGTGCAAGCAATGGTGGGGGCGAGGCAAGGAAGCAGGCCAAGGTTCCCTAAGTTACATAATGCGTGAGTGTTTCTATCTTTATGCCAACACATAACTGCATTCGAATTGCACTGCAACTGCATCCGACACAGATTCTATTCGGTTTCTATAAATAGGCTAACTTATATAGATGCCTATGTATTTAATTTTTCCGATGAGGGATTAATTTACAAATAAGAATATGTAATATGCAACCTTATACCCCCAATCATATATTAAAAGAAATCTGACCTAAGCTTAAAACTATCTGTACGGAATTAAGGGTCCTTCTTGTTATATATAGTACCGCCAAAAGTATGAAAAAGCATAAAAACAACAGAAAAAAAGCAAAAACTATCAAAACGTAGGAATAAAAAAATTGTCACGAAAGAGAAAGCATGTTATGATATTAGTGAAGAAACAAAGAATAATAATAAATTTTGTTAAAATGAAATAGAAAGGAAATACATAATTAAGAATACATTAAAAAGAAAAATCAAGTAAACTGATGTAACAAAGTGCCAGAATGCTTTTTTTTTTAAATAAGTGATAACTGCAATTATGATACGCAGAAAATAAGTTATTTTTGTTATCGATTTCCAAGTTATGCTCCAGATCGATTCATTAAGCAGGGCTTACGGAAGAGGTCTAATTTGATAAACGTATGTGAATGAATATGTGGGTACTTTTATTTGTCAAAGCCAACTGTATTGCAACTTCCAAAGCTGTATACGTCATGAGAATTTATATGCATTTGATAAATTCTTTCTAATACATTGCCATAAAATATGCACTAAATTGGGCATAACTCCGGTACCGGTCAATCGATTTGATCCAATATCAGTAGGCTTCTTTCCATGTACATTATAAATGTTTATACCAAGTTTCATGAAAATCCGATAAAGTGTATTTGAGTTATCGCGCGTACAGACACACGGAAAGACAGACAAACAGACAGATATTTTCCCGTCCACCACACTATCTTATAAAGTACCATTCTGGCACTTCATGAATAATGGTTCTAGCTCCCTGACAATCCAGCTCTTTATGAATAAAATACCAATGGCAAAATACTAAGTAATTTCTCGTTCTTTATCTTTGAGCTTCAATATGTATGTCTGTGGGCTCCAAGTATATTGCAAAAGAATATGAATCGACTCTGATAACATTTTATAAAATTGCGCTTTAGTTTGAAGAAAAGACAAGCAAGAAGACAGTTATGTCCGCACTTAAGAGGAGTTATTTATGTGTTAACCACAATCAATTCTGTGAAGGATATACAATAATAATATTCTACCTACTGTCACATAACTTTTAGAAATCAACGACATTTATGAAGCTTAAGATACCAATATTACCTTCAAGATAACTTTACTTTATTTACGTTTTATAAAAATGTATGTCTATGTCGTGATAGTTATTTTTGTGATACAAGTGTAAAAAGTATATTATTTTTATTTTGCGAGGTTTGTTTGCGATAAGGTCATGTAAGTATGGGTGTAGCAATCCTACGAGCAGTATAAAGTAATTTAAAACTTGCATTATAGACTATTTTTACAGCGGTTAATATTAAATATAAATACAATCAGGTAAACTGATGTAACGAAGTACCAGAATGCTTTTGTTTAATCAGTGATATTTGCAATTATGACATGCAGGAAATAAGTTATTTTTTAATCAATTTCCGAATTAAGCTCCAGATCAATTCATTAAGCAGAGTTTACGGAAGCAAAAAGGTCTGGTTTATTAAGCATATGTGAAGGAATATGTGGGTAGCGTTATTTGTCAAAGCTAACTGTATTGCAACTTCCAAAGCCGTATATGAACACTGTAAAACAATATGTTGTCATGAGAACTGATTTGCACTGGATAAATTCTAATGTATTACCATAAAATATGCACTAAATTGGGCATTACTCCGGTACCAGTCAAGCAATTTGGTCAAAAATCAAAAGGCTTCGTCACTAGGACGTTATTGATGCGTATACCAAGTTTCATGAGAATCCGAAAAAGCATATTTGAGTTATGGCGCGTACAGGTGCACGGACAGACAGATGTACATACATTTTCCCGTTCACCACACAATCTCATATAGTACCAAGCTAGCACTTAATAATCAGCGCAGAGAAAGCCTCAATTCTTATGAACTTTGACATAATCAAGTGGACATAATGCCACTTCAAGATTTTATTCTCTAGTGAATGAACTAATGTCATTTTATGTTTACAGTAGACTGATCTTATTCAGTTTATCTGGAAAAGTTGAAAAGAGGCTGAACAATGGAATCAAAGATAAAAATTCTTATACAGTTGGTGCCATTTTAAGAAGGCCTCGTCCCAAACCATCTTCTGTCTACGAAAGAATATATTAACATTGTTCCCTAATCAGACTTCGACAAAGAACAGGTGCTCTAGTAGTCGCGTGGATTTCCCTAGTCATTCACTGTCATTCACTACTTCTTAAGTAAAGTAAGTGCTGTGGTACGTATTTGGCAACATTGTACTGGACTGGAGACAAGATTAAATGCGCCTAATTACATTTCTATTCACTTTTTGACAGGCCGGAGAGGATTAGGGTGGCAGCAGATGGGGGAAGTTCTTGGGAAAAAAAAAGTATTTAAAAAGTGGCATCCACTCTACATAAGTCGTTTAACGAATATTCAAAGAACTTATGTGAAAATGGAAGGAAATAGAATATCTCGTTTGTTCGTGATTGCGTTAACTTACCAATTTACAGACGAGTTAAACAGGATCTCGCGTCTCTCGGCCAATTATAATCATAGGAACAGCTGATTGTATCAGAAAACTTTCTACAACCTTTGCCTTGAAAAGCAATGCATGTGTGGATTACTTCTGACAGCTTCTTAGGTGGTTTTTGTGCACATCGACTGGTGTGCGAGATGTGCAAGTGTTTAGGGGGATCTTAGCGTGACATAACCAGAGGCGTGTTGCAATCAAATGCAATTTAACATAATCGAAATATTGCTAATCATGATTAACTATCTATCGAAGTATCTCGTCTCGCTTGGCCGGTTTGCATGGATTATGTAAGTGATGTTATGTGCAATACATTGTTGCCATATCTGATGTCACTTGAATATCGGTTATATAGTCTGTGGTGTGCTCTTCACAGCAGGGTTGCCCCAAGTTTATTTTAAACTAAAGGAGCATTTTCTTTTTCGTGAAAGACTAGCGGCCCGCATTAATTTATTGATTATTAATAAAATACGATCAGGTAAACCGATGTAACAAAGTGCCAGAATGCTTCCGTTTAATCGGTGATAATTGCAATTATATGCATAAAATAAGTTATTTTTAATCGATTTCGGAGTTCAACTCCAGATAGATCCATTAAGCAGGGCGTACGGAAGAACAAAGGTCTAAAGTTTGATAAGCATATCTGAAGGAATATGTGGGTAGTGTTATTTGTTAAAGCTAACTGCATTGCAACTTCCAAATCCGTATATGAACACTGTAAAACAACATGTTGTCATGAGAACTGATTTGCACTTTCTAATATATTACCACAAAATAGGCACTAAATTGGGCATTGCTCAGGTACCGGTCAATTGATTTGGTCAAAAATCAAAAGGGTTTGTCCCACGAACGTTATAAATGCGTCTACTAAGTTTGATGAAAATATATCAATTATATTACAATAACTGTAGGGATTACTTAACATTATACATGTGTGTGTGTTTTATATTTTGCCTTACACTTTGCAATGTTAATGAATAACACAAAGCACAGTAACATTCTTGAATTTAATATGAGATCTGACACTGTTTTCTGTATCACTAAATTGTCAATATTGGCATTGTAGTTAAAATTAGTATTTGTTTGCGGGCTGCCAAAAATTAAGGCATACGCGGGAAGCCATATAGACGAAAGAGAGATAATGAATATAGTCCTAAATGGAAAACCATTCATCGATTTGGACGGAACTCACCATGAAGGGGTTTTCTGGGCCAGGGAACTCTAATCTGAGGTCCTTTTTCCCAAGCAGCTCTATCTAATCGTGGAATGCACTCTAAAGCCGGATTTTTAGCTGTTTCGTTATAATTATTAATAGTAAGGGTAATTACATCATGGAAGACCTAGACGTAGGTGGGAGGACAATATTAGGATAAATTTAAGGGAAGTAAGATTTGCGAGGGATGGTTGGATAGAGTTAGCACAAAATAGGGTTGAATGGCGGGCTCAGGTAAGCGCGGCAATGAACCTTCGGGTTCCATAAAATAGATAATATTTCTTTAGCTTGCTTAGGAATTGTCCATTGCCATTGAGTAAGTAAGTATAGCTTATGGATGATTCGCGTGTAAGTGTTAATAAATATAATGCTTTAATAATTATTATGCTCTTAATTTTAATTTTTTTAATTAATTGTCGTGGGCGAAGCCGCGAGCACCTGCTAGTTTTTACTAAAACAGTGTTTTTCATGTGACGGATACCAAAGTTGGCACAATTGGAGTGGCATAAAGAATTTATAGCATTAGTGCGATTTTGTGCAACTTTTAGGGCTACTTCGTGCGGCTTTTGATAGAAGATCGACTTTTAATTCAAGCTGTATAAAAAAAAATCTGTTCCCTATTATCGTACTGGCTTGCATCGTGTAATGAAAAGGGTCCCCCTACACAATGCGTGAGATATAAATAGCGCGTACTCCCTCAGTTACGTAACTTCCGCTGCGCAGATGTCGCGCCCACGTAACGGGATTCCTGTGTCATTGTTACCAGTCTCCAGTAATAAATATACTTATACTATTATTATTATTATTATTATTATTATTATTATTATTATTACCAGGGCCCTGTTTCTGATGACCTAAAATTGTTTAAAAAAAGACCTATAAAATGACCCTAAATTTTAAAGAAAATGACTTAATAATTTCAAAGAATGACCTAAAAACTCATATATTATTTATAAAAATTATTATTGTGCACACAAAGGTATAGACTAATTTGTACATAATTCTAAAAACTGTAAATGTAGAAAGGATATCGTTAGTCTAAAAGCTTTGTTCTTGAATGGAATATTTGAGAATAAAAATAAGAAAATTGTTTTTAAAGTAGATTCTACAACAATGTTGCATTATAGTAACCTAGTCATATATTTAAAGTAAATGCATAAAAATGACAAAATAAGGAAGCAAATGACACGAAAATGACAAAATAATGACCTAAAAGTTAAATAAATGCCCTAAAAATATAAAATTCCATAAAATGACAAAAAATGACCTAATAAAAATGCATTTCTATAATCTAGAGGTCATGATTAGGATTTATCTACAAGTTGGCAATGTCTAGGCAGCATCAATAAAAAGATGACATGTCATTAGAATCCGGGCCCTGATTATTACTATTGCGCGCAGGATACAAACATGCGGGCTTCAGTCACATAGTTAAAAGATGGTTCATTTGTAAGTTTTCCGAGGGATTTAAAATCATAGTATCAGTTGAAATTTACTCCATAAAATACACTAACAATAGAAAATAATATTGACAATCAATAGTTCTATGGACTACTCTACTGTATGGATACGGCTACCGAACTCCTGATATGGCCTCGTAGCTAAAAGGAGAATAAATACAGCAGAAACAAAACAAGGAAAGAGTAAAAAAAAAAATCTAAATCCTTTCAGAGCTGATGTTTTTTTTTATTAATATACGTAGGCCTAATCATCAGTAGGCTATATCATTGAAATCAACGAGGAAAATGTAAGTGAAAAGCTGAGATTGATTGAGAATCCTAACGTGTGGATAAAAATACTTACATTTTATATAAAGCAATGTATAATTATGTCTGCTTTTATATAATTTTTAACGGGCGAATTAATACATCAGTAGCATTGAAAAGGTTAAGAAACAAACATAAAAATGCATGCACTCTTAAAAATGCCTCAAAATATTCCACTTATCACAAAACCTGTGAATACTAAAACATAAGTTTCTACATTATTTAATGAAATACCTATCCCCAATTTTCTTCTTTCTTTAGTCACTCAGTCTTAATTCTGTATAATCATGACTTCATGACTGTATAATCATGACTGAATCGTGGTGCACTACATGTGTCTATTTTGTGCAAACTGCTTCCAACAAATCTGTCAACATCCCTCTGAAGTACAACGCCTTGAATAGCGGCCACTTTGCCAACAGGAGAGTAATGCGTGTAACCTAATAACGAAGCGTTCAGGCGCTTCGATCCAAGGCCTCCTTCAAATTGCGTTACGACCGATGCTATTTGTTTACTTGTTGGCCAAAGACCAGTATTCTTAGGATTCCTTAGTGTGTTCCTAGTTCACTTTAGTCCAAAACGTTCTACGCCCTACTTTTACTTTCGCATACGATGAAAGCAATCACAATGATACTAAGATTTTGGACCCAGGTTCAGGGGCCGTGAAGCATCTTGTGCGTATACTAAGTACTAGCAGGTGCCTGCGGCTTCTATGCAATGGCTAGAAGTTTTTAAATCGTTCATTTAAGAGCAAAATAATTAAAACATATTTATTAGCGCTTACTTCGTTTTCATAAGGTGCACTTTAAGCTCCGCCCACTCGATATTCACATTTTGTTTCTCAGCGAAGCATGGTGACAAACTATCCTTGTATATTGTCGCCGACACTCCCGACCGTACCAGATATTAAAAATGCGAGTGTGCCCCTTGTACCAAATATTAAAAATTCGAGAGTGTCCCTTGTACCAAATTTTAAAAATGCGAGAGTAAGTTCCTTGTACCCAACGGTTTGTCAGCCTGTTTATCCTCGAAGAATTCGCTAGATCGTGGTATAAAAGAAAGTCCTTCACCGAGGGTGGGTCAGGGTGGGATACGTCTCATGCGACGATGCACCTTATATTTGGTTTG
The DNA here is from genome assembly GCA_964059195.1 of Ectobius pallidus. Taxonomy (NCBI): domain Eukaryota; kingdom Metazoa; phylum Arthropoda; class Insecta; order Blattodea; family Ectobiidae; genus Ectobius; species Ectobius pallidus. The sequence continues at coordinate 18,756,318 of CAXKWD010000002.1, read as the reverse complement.
CCAGGAATTACATAATTATATTTTTTATATACTACAGTTACTAAAAGAATGTTTAATTTACTGTTTCCACGCAACAAAAGCTAATCTTTATATTCATGAAAACATCAAGTACCCTCGAAACGTAAACCACACGTTCTAACCAGGAAACAATAATCCTCAATCACATAAACATTAAAGTATGCTTTGACAAACTCATGTATAGCTTTTTTAAAATTCAGCTGTGTTTATACTCCTTTTAGCTGCGAGGCCATATCAGGAGTTCGGGATCTGTGTCTATGGAGTAGGGTAGGCCATGGAACTTTTGATTGTCAATTATTTCTATTATTGGTGTATTTTTATGGAGTAAATTTCAACTGATATTAATTTGAATGGATATGATACAGGATGAATTGCTGAGGATGATTCTCGGTACGTAAATATCCAATTCGGCATTTGCCACGACCGGGGAAACCATGAAAAAACCCATGTCAAAGTGGCCGGACACGGGATTTGAACCTGACACCTCCCGAATACGAGTCCAAAACACTACCATCTCGGCCACCTTGCTCGGTTACTCTGTCTTGAGTGAGGCATTTTAGTGGGAAACATTCATCGAGAAATCCTCAAATATAAGATCACTAGCTGGACCCGCTCGATTAATTCGTGCATTGGCCCTCGTTCCCCCGAAGAGCTATAGCAGTATATGCATGATTATATGGGTAAGTTATCCTTTTATACATATTAAGGAAATCTATATTTATGTACACTAATATTTGGTTATGAATATTTGGTCAAACTAAACATGAAAGTGTAAGGCTGTGGTCAATGTTAAAGTTACCACATAACATTATTGTAAAAATATAAAAGATTTCAAAAGTCACATTAAGGTTGATGCATTTAGAATGAAATTAAAAACAAACATTTGTAAATAAGAATGTTTAACTGTGATCAGTCTTGAAATTTCTTTCCTGAAATAAAGTAAAAAGTTTTATATCATTGCTGTTTATTAGCGATCGATTTGAATCCAATAAAGAAATTAATTTTACGTTACATCGATTATTTTTCCATAGTGTAAAAAACATTATATTTTAGTATTTATGATTTGTTTTTTTTAATGATCATGTAATTTATAACCTAAAAATATAATAACAAGTTTGTCCAGTGGATGGTGACCAGGCCTTTCAAACGGGTGGTGATTTATAACGAACTTCATGGATTAATATTTGCAGAGAAAAAGGGACCTCTAGGGGTGTTTCATGTACTTCTAGGTTGTCTTTTGTCATTAGTTTGATTTCAATTTCCTGATTCATACACAGTGACATTCCCTTCATGTTAATGAGATTTTGAATGTCAAAATCCATTCATTCAACAGCTTTGACAGTTGACAGCACCATAACATTATTAATATTGCGTTAAATACACTTGACGGTGCATGAGGTGACATTTTGAGTGACGGTAGGAATGCGTTGCGTAACAAGCCAGGAACAATGGGAACTGCAGCTTTAAGTGAACATGATTGCGATGCTTGAATATAAATCAAGTGTCGGGCGGCCAATGACTCGGTCCGTTGGGCTGACGCAACTGCGCGCCACTGTGCAAAAAATCCGCGACTCTGTGCACCGGTACTTCTTTGTTTCGACATCACACAAAATCCGGGTTCAAACACTCCTTGTATGTGGACTTGACAAGAGAACAGTATCGTCTGCAAACAGTTCCGTTTCTTGTCTTCGTTCACATCTCTCATGGTTCCTGTTATTTCCAGTTCTCGGAACTCTTTTAAATATTCATTGACAAGAGTTCTTGCAACATGTAACCTGACAAAACCGTCTGCAAATAAATCCGTTCTCATCTCTTGTGGTTTCTGTTATTTTCAATGCTAAGAATCCATTAACATTGGGATTTCGGTGGAATAAGGATCCTCGTAATGTAGGCCTATTATAATTATATTTTCCTCAGCTAAAAAGGGTAGTCATACTATATTTAATATCAGAAATTAAAACCATTTTCTATAATTTAGGCTTAATTACTTTTGTACATGATATTTATTATTATTATTATTATTATTACCTTGGTTTCCTTAAAAGTTACTGATACGAACAGTTCGAAATATAGTGAGAATTATTTTATTAACAGTTATATTTGTTTCGTTTGCATTATAATATGTTGCAATTTATTTAACAAATAAACATTTGAAGTCAAACGATGAGATAACAACTGATATTAATTTAACTACTTTTCTCTTTTATAGGGGAAGAGAATAACTGTAGTGCAATAACTGTAACTGTATTGCAACTTCCAAAGCCGTATATGAACACTGTAAAACAATATGTTGACATGAGAACTGATTTGCATTTGATAAATTATTTGTAATATATTACCATAAAATATGCACTAAATTGGGCATTACTCCGGTACCAGTCAACCGATTTGGTCCAATAGGCTTCTTCCCATGGACGTTATACCAAGTTTCATGAAAATCCGATAAAGCGTATTTGAGTTATCACGCTTACAGACACACGGGCGGACGGACGGACAGACAGACATTTCCCCGTCCCCCACACAATCTCATCAAGTACCATTCTGGCACTTAATAAGGGAAAATAACTCCAGAGGAAATTTAAAATTAATGCAAAATTCACAGAATAAAATACAAGAAATAAACTATGAGCCTAATCATGGTGTTAATTGTTTTCTTTGCGGTCCGGAACGGATTCATAATTTGTGTGAGAAATCGTGTATCGCGCATTTAAGGGTTAATCCAACAGAATTCAGTTGTTGAAGGCGCCTGGTGTATAGACAACAGGGAAAACAATTTAAAACTGCAATGTTGGATGTGAAAGTGGAACGCGTGCTAAATGTCTGGGTCACTCCGCTGTGTATTTGGGTGTCATCAAGGATGAAACAATAACGAGTTCCATTCTATTCCGAGCCAGTCAACACATTCGTGGCATTAGCAACTCGGCGTTACGTAAAATTGTAGCTTGGCACATCTCAGACTCTATCCTCTCCGCAAGGCCAGAGGTTCTCCAGCGCTTCCTGGATGATACCACTAATTCTTTCCGGGAAATTTATTCGTCACTTCATATTCAGCGACCTTGTAGAGAGGAGGACATGGACTTCTCTGGAAGGGAGAGTCCTTCAGACCTACTCTCTCTTGCAACCTACTCCGTTTTAGACGTGTAAAGGATGTTGCTCAATGAATATCGTAATAATAAGAAGCGAGGAAAACATCACCGAAGTCCTCAGCGGTTCTTGAGTTTTGTTAATGTCTTCGTACAAGCTTCAGAATTAGGGTTGGACAGTATTACCCCATCCACCCTACAGCCCTGACCTACCTCTCTCAGATTTCCATTTGTTTAGGCCATTAAAGGATGCCATTCGCGGAAGGCATTTTGAGGACGACGAAGTTATTCGCACAGTACCGAAATGGCTTCGTGACCAGAACAAGGAGTGGTACCGACAGGACATACACACTCTTGTGTCTCGCTGGAGGAAGGCCATAGAACGGGACGGAGATTACGTGGAAAAATAGGGAGTGTAGAAGAAATATCATTCTTTCTTGTGTGTGAGTTTCATTCTGTTCAATAAATAATTGTTGAAGAAAAAATGTGGTGCATTACTTTCTGGGCGACCCTCGTAATAATAAATATAATTAGTCATATACTAAGGAGATTAACCTAAAAATTAAAACAGCTTATGAAAAGTCGCACCAAGGAAGTTTAGAGTAGTAGACATAAAAATTAAGCACGATGAAGAGAAAAGCATTAAAGAGCAAATGCTAGTACCAGTACACCTAAGCGATGCCGAAAAAGAAAATTAAATGTTAACAGCGATGGCACTATTCCACGTTGGCTAATTAGAAGCAATATAAATTACAGAGAACCAGAGCCAGTACCGAGAATACAGTTGACTGCAATACGAAGAAAACAATGTAACTTATATGCAGATACAAACAAGTCAATAAAATATGTCGCCCATGCGTTGCGTCATCGCTTAACATAACTGATGTATCAGACATCACATATCCTTGGCACAAAATTCAACATATGGAATACGTATAGACAAGGATGAAGACAAAAGACAGTTTCGAATAATTCAAGAATTACCTTGTAGGCCTAAATCTTTTGTAAAAATGCAAGATACCGAGCGAGGTGGCTGAGATGGTAAAGTCTTGGACTCGCAGTCGGGAGGTTCCAGGTTGAAATCCCGTGGCCGGCATGGGTTTTTTCATGATTTCCACAGTCATACAGGAAAAATCCCGAATTGGATATTTACATACCAAGAATCATCCTCATCATTTCATCTTGTATCATACCCATTTAAATTAATATCAGTTGAAATTTCCTCCATTAAAATACACCGACAATAGAAACAACTGACAAGCAACAGATCCACGGCCTACCCTAGTGTACAGACACAGATCCCGAACACTTTATATAGACTCGAGTATAAACACAGCTGAAATTTAAAAAAAAAATGCAAGTTTTAGAAAACAAGGTGACCTTTTTTTGAAAGAGAACAAAGAAGTGACGCTTTTGACTACTCAGAAATTATTATGACTTATCTTAAAATATTTTTCGCTATACTAAAGCAGTGGCGGATCCATAACTCAATGAAAGGGGGGCGACATAAAAGTTAGTTTGCAATTACTGGAGGTATGGGACTTGGAATATCCCCCAAAAATAGAGGGTCCGGGGTCCTCTTCAGGAAATTTTAAAAAGATGAAGCGAGGCCATAGTTTTAGTTTTGTTGAGAAATCTATCGGATTAATAAAATCATCCTACTGGTTGTATGTGAGACATGGTACCTTACTTTTCTGGAAGAACATAATCTGAGAGTGTTCGAAAACAGGGGACTTAGGAAAATATTCGGACATAGAGAGATGAAAATGGGGACTGGAGAAAACGAGCTTCATAACCTGTACTTTTCACCGAATATAATAAGGGTAATTAAAACACGGAGGATGAAATGGGCTGGAAATGTTGCGCGCATGGGGAAAAATATATGTATCTTAAAAAAAAAAAAAAAAAAAAAAAACTGGGATACCGGAAGGGAAAATACCACTTGGAAGACCTAGACATACGTGGGTGTCGGGCTAAGTGCGGCAAAAAACCTCCGGGTTCCATAAAGTGATCCCTTTACCTTGCTTAGGAATTATCTATTGTCATAGAGTAAGTAAGGAAGTAAATGATTCGTCCCTTAAACGCCAAGAAGGCAAGAACGCTGGTGGGTTTGGATGAAAGGGGCTACTGTAACTTAGCGTAGACAGAGTTGCCTTGACTACAGTTATGTAAAGCGTGTTAAGCATGGGAAACCCAAGTAAAACTCTTTGTTTCATAAATCATGCGTTGTGACCTTGGCTTTTGTTTAGGGCGTTCGCACATTCCATGTATAACAATCAAGACAATGAAAACGTTTAGAAATCAAAGTGACTCAAGCAAACAACATTAAACACAATTCAAATATAGGCTAATCTGATGCAAAACACTCACATAACTTTCTCTAGCCTAAACAAAAGGGCCGAATTCAATTGTTTCAGCGCCATCCAAATATCTAGACCTACAGTTTTAATTTGTACATATGATGACTAGGTTATAACTACCCTTCAGAGAATTTTTACGATAAAATCAAATAGAAGTTTTAACCCTTACTATATGCACCCCATGTGCAAACTATAAACAAAATCGTTAAGGCTGTTTTCAAGAAAATCGTGAAAAATAAAACTTTCTCCATGTAAAGTGGCAAAAGTCGTCGTGGATCTTCGCGTCACACATCCATGAGCTACCTCACCCAAGTATAACCCGATATTCGTCTCAAGGGTGAAGAAAGACCCCGGAAAAAACTCCACCTTGGTAACTTGTCCCGACCAGGATTCGAACACGAGTCCGCTGCGTAAGAGGAGCGAACGCCACAGAGGTGGACTGCTTCTCAATGAAATGTAGATGTATTTACTGACTGTGACGTGTTAATTGGGATCATGACGTATATTTTGTCAATGCTTAAATATATTCAGTCAGTTTTCTAAAGCAGGTGACATTTCATTGTGTTGAAATATAGGAAATGATTAATACATATTGGAGAGATATGGGACGTATTGATATGCAGAATTGATTGTATAGAGCGGCAGGAAGCAGCAGTGACGTAGATATTAACATCTGTTATGAAACAGTTTGATAAGAGCCCTGGTGACCAGTTCCCATCGCATTCATTATCTGACGATAGATTTCACAATTTTCATCTATCTTAATCCTAGCAATAACAAGGAATCTTATGCTGCCATACAGATTCGAATTGAAACTATTAAAACGAACCCCACATTCATGAACCTTACCCAAATCATGCATAAACAATTTAAACGATTGCTAATTAATGCAATTTAGGAAGGGCGCCAAAAAAAAAAAATGATTCGAGCTCCCTAGCCCAAAAAACCTCCGCATAGTGAGTTTCGTCCAAATCATTCAATGTTATCCCATTTAGACATGCTTTCTGTCAACCTACGTAAAAATAAATTGGATCTCTGCGTTTTGCAATGTTATAAACAAATAAATCAAGCAGAGCGGGCTAACAAAATCGAAGCTAACGACAAATAAATTGATGTGTTACATTGCAAATAATCATTTTTAACGATAAGTTACTCTTTTTTTTCTACTGTTGCTACGGCAACCAAGAAGGCCTTCTTCAATCAATTTCATAAATTGAATACGATTTTGCTAATAGGTGGCATTGGATCTACACGCAAACATTAATTAAAAAATTATATTAGATATTTTAAAGCTGTCTCAGTACTGTTGGTGCCATTTTAAGAAGACCTGGTCCCAAACCATCGTCTATCTACAAAAGAATATAATAGCATTGTTCCTTAATCCGAAAATCTGCACCGACATCGACACCGACAAAGAATAGGTGCTCTTGTAGTCGCATGGATTTCTCCAGTGTTGCCGCTGTCATTCACTACTTTTTAAGTGAAGTAAACGTGCTGTGGTACGTATTTGGCAACATTGTACCTGACAGCAGACAAATGTGAATACGCCTAATTACCTTTAGGCCTATATTCACTGACTGACAGGTCGAAAAGGATTAGGGTGGGAGTAGATAGGGGCAGTTCTTGGAAAAATAGTCTTTAAAAAGTGGCTCGCACAATATTTCGTAAGTAAATTGTTCCACTTCCCATCTATTAATTTTATAATATAATATAATTTTGCAGAATATATAAATATCATGGAAATAAATAAAATCCTTAAAAATTATTTACAATTACTTGAGAAGTATTTGTGGAAATATTTGTTTTGCCGGTGGGCGTATATCTAGAGCTCAGAAACGTGCCCAAACCGGAACCCTGAGAGAAATGTAAGAGATGAGATTTAGGGACGCGTGCAAGGAAAAGACTTGGGAAAGAATTATTTCTGTTGTGACATTAAACGTGGCACGTGGAGCTCACGTGGGAATGTTTTAATTACTTCTGTTGCAGTCACATCCTATCTTTCACTTAACATCCCGCGGGTGTAGACGATGCATCTTGTATGGATATTAAAAACAGTAAGTTATAGCTCATTCACATGAACTTAACCAACTAGCATGGATTCACCTCATGAATTGTTCCTTTCTCTACCTGTTTCATTAGGCAGAAGTAGTAGTGTTATGTTTTACTTTCAGATCCTTAAAGTGGCGGACGCAGGGGGGATAGGGGGGATATATCCCCCCCCCCGAAATTTGAAAAAAAGTTATATATGCACTCTAAGTGGCCAGTTATATAAACTAATTATATATGTAAGTTAATTAATTTTTTTTAGTATTCTTTCTACCTATTCAAATCCCCCCCCCCCAAAAAAAATTCTGCGTCCGCCACTGGAACCTTAGGCCCTCCTGCACAAATGAAGATATGGGCGGGAAAACTATGAAGGGCCATTTTTTCAGATTTTTAGGTTTTAGCGCCATTGTTAAAACAACTTATGAATTTTTTGTATAGGCTATGCCTTTATATACATTTCGTTGATAACTAGAGACCTGATTTTTAGGTTTTAAATACATTCTTTTAGGTTTTCATTAAGTGAAATAGGATTTTTATGTTTTTCATTAAGTCAAATGGGTTTTTTTAGGTTTTTATTAAGTGAGTTAGGTTTCTTTAGGTTTTCATTAAGTGAAATAGGTTTTCAATGTATTTCATTAGGTCAAATAGGTTTTTTTTTTGTTTTCATTGTTTAATATTATTTACAATTAAGTTTTACATTGTTATTTAATATTATTTACAATTAGGAAATAACAGTTGAGGAATAGCGGTAACTATGGTGACAAAAACAACAGTACACGTCCTACTTTGTTTTATGTTTTGAAAAAAGAACTGAGAACAATAAACAAATGAATAATTCAAAGTGACGTGTTAAAACAAATGCCTGATAAAAATGACTGACTGATTTCTACATAGTGAACTTATATAAGAGGTTTCGTAACGCACGTGCAGCCATCACTGCTTTGTTCATAATATAACTCCATTGCATTTGACACTATTGTTCCTATGTAAACAATGGATATGGAAACCCCGTTATGATATATTGGTTTGAAATGTACTTTTGGGTTTTACATTTCTTGTAAAGAATTTTATTGGTGATTAAAAGAAAAATCTAAATAATAAAAGGAAAATTCTGTCTGTCTCTGTTATGCACAGCCAAATCTACGACATTTTTAAAAACATATATGGACTGAAGGTCGGCAGAATGTACTTCGAAGCCGGATTTTTAATTTTCGCTTTCGTTCGAGAGTTTCGAACGAAAAACGGGCAGAAAAACGTGATTTTTACGATATCCATTTGTCAAATCAATTGCAGGTGGCTTTGCCTATTTTTGCCCATACCTTGGAAATAAAAGCATCGCGATCGCTTGAATTTTCTAAGCTCACCCTGGTCGATTCATTTGTTTTTAATGAACTCGGTATATGCATTTATACGCCCATGGGAAATTGATATTGGACTAAATCGGTTGACTGGTACCGGAGTAAAGCCCAATTTAGTGCCTATTTTATGGTAAACGCATTAATCAAATGCAAATCAGTTCTCATGACAACATATTGTTTTACAGTGTTCATATACAACTTTGAAAGTTGCGATAAAGTTAGCTTTGACAAATAACACTGTTCTTTCACATATGAAAGGTACAGGGGGAAAACCCCGTCAGTCAGTTTATCAAGGAAACGGAATAATGATGCCATGTAGTGGTTGCTGAAGCGTTCTTTTTGAATAGTGTATAATCTTTTGTACAAACAAAAGTCTGACTTTGTACTAAAGATGATAGACTATTTGAAAAGTATACCGGTACTTCAGCAACCACAAGATGGCATCATTATTACGTTTCCTTGAAAAACTGACTGACGGGGTTTTTACCCCGTACCCTTCATATGCTTATCAAACTTTAGACCTTTGTTCTTCCGTAAGCCCTGCTTAATGAATCACTCTGGAGCTTAACTCGGAAAATAGATTTAAAAAAATATATTTAATTAATTAATTAATTTATTTATTTATTTAACCTGGCGGAGTTAAGGCCATAAGGCCTTCTCTACCACTCAGCCAGGGCAAAAACATGAAATACATAATGATAATAATATCAATAATGATTAATAATAAATTAAAAAAGAACTGATATACATGAATACAAGAAACGTACATTAAATACAAAGAAAAAATTCGAACATAAGTACTTGAATAATATGAATATATAATACAAATGACTAAAAATAAAGAAATAAAAAAAGATGAAAGTCTAAACAAATACATTCTTAGTTATTACAAAATATAATGAAAATTAAAATATATATTACTAATTAGCATCAATTCCTAAATGTTATTGTATATGTTATATATATATTGTATAGGATATATATATATTTTCCGCACATCACAATTGCAATTATTACTGATTAAACGAAAGCATTCTGGCATATAAAATAAAATATGACAATAAAATATGACAATAAGTTTACATGATTTTATTTAGTTATTTTCCAGTCACATAATAAAATTAACATTTACTGTAAACAATGCTACGTGTAGAAAATCTTAATTGATTCTCGATATCCTGATATCCTGAGCAAAAGTAAAATAGCTGGTTGTGACACGCAATGCGCAGCGTGATGAGTCAGATCTACAAAGTGTCTTGTTTGTAGCGTTACATAACGTCGTGCCACGTTTGCTTTTTTGCGCTGCTGCTGCTGGTGTTTATATGGCGGGCTTTGCCAAGCTGCCTGGCGCCCTGACTATAGTAAATAATAACAATGTCCCACCCATAACTTTCGGACTTCCACAAACTAGTTCTAAAGTTATTCTATACCGGGTAATATTTTGTCGAAATTAATTTGTATAACGCTTAAATCCGCCTTATACCCACAACTTACGTTTTTTAAGGTACCTTTATAGACTTACTTACTGAATGGTAATAGACAATTCCTCAGCAAGCTAAAGGAATATTATCTATTTTATGGAACCCGCGCTTACCTGATCCCGCCATTCAACCCTATTCTGCGCTAACTCCATCCAACCATCCCTCGCAGATCCTACTTCCCTTAAATCTATCCTAAATATTGTCCTCTCACCTACGTTTAGGTCTTCCAAGAGGTCTTTTCCCTTCGGGTCTCCCATTCAATACTTTTGAGATATGTCTTTCCTCGCCCATGCGTGTAATATGTCCAGTCCATTTCATCCTCCGTGATTTAATTACCCTAACTATATCCGGTGAAGAATACAATACATATGAAAACTAAAATTTACTTGCTTTACATTAGAATAAAATATGTCATAACCTCAATTAGGAAGTGTTGTAAAGCCAAATAATATAAATTAAAACTTATTTACTAAATCAGCACAATATACTCGTCAAAGAAATTTACAAAAATGCAATTCTTTAGTTATAACTAGGACCAGAATTTTTAGGTTTTATAAACATATTAAAATAGTTTTTAGTTTAAAAAAAATTATATATATATATTTTTTTTTAGTTTCACATGAATACGTACAATAAACATATTTAAAAAGTATGACTATGCGTAGAGGCACCAATTTTGCTGACCAATTTTGCAAGAATTTGTCAATATTTTTACGGTAATTTTTGGCACATTTTGCGCTATTTTTATTTCAATTCGTCAATAATTCGCTTTTTTATTGGGTTTTAAGGAAATAAAAGTTTCAGCAAACACTAATTTTAATTCATGCAGGTTGTTTTAATCTCCAAAATTCAAATAAATTCTCGTCTTCAGAAAATATCGATATATCATGAAATAAAATTGGAAAATCAACTATCGATTTTGTCACAATTTGCTTTCGATGATCGAATCACAGTTGCATATATCTATCGCTTCCACCTTCAAATTGCTTCCAATGTAATTCACATATATTCGTCAGTTATTTCGCGATTTGGCTGAAATAGTAATTTCCGAAGTTTTAGCCAAATTTGGGACTTTTAATGAAAAATTTCGCATTTCACGAAAAACAGGCGCCTCTAGTTATTCATTAATTGAACATGCATTTCCGTAATGCGGTCACTTACTAGTAGAAGCAATAAAAAAGTCAATGTTTAACCGAAAATATTAAGGTAGAGAAAATGATGGGTTTAAAAGCTGGTGTGATTAATGTAATTTTATAGTTTGGCAGCACTGCAGAGCCGTTATTCCAGGAAATGGATGAGTTGTCGTAACGTTATTCTGGGTCGCCAGACGCTTATGCACGCAGCCACTGAAGTGAATTGCTACGGGAATTTCCTGTCAGAGGCTTATTTTCTGCATATCATAACTGCAATTGTCACTGATTAAACAAAAGCATTCTGGCACTTTGTTACTTTAGTTTACCTGATTTTTATTGAATATAGAAAACTAACTACCCTTTGAATATATTTTTATTATAATATTCCGCCTTTACCCTTGCCATTTAATACACAACTTATTTGAAGATGCATTTCGGCGTATGCTGCGCCATCTTCAGTTCATATAAGATGTAATGAACACCACAATTCTTCTGAAATAATGTTGTTTATAAAATTTGTTATTTGGTAACCTAGGTCACCGTTGTAGTCAAGTCAAATAAATGATTTTGGTCAATTATGTTTTCATCACTGCCTTCTAGACTGTATCACTCGTGTTTACTCGTGTATACACTGCCTGTCCAATACGGCTAATTTTGCGTACTCGGCGACATTACAGATAGCAGCACCATTCACACCCAGACTGCTTCTTGTTTTTTGCTACGACATTGTTGCTGTCACCGCCGTCTCATAATCACTGCCTTCTAAACTGTATTACTCCTCGAGACGGCGGTGCTCATAATATAGTCTATCAATGCGTCTAATTAATTTACATTTATTTTAATTATTGCTCCAAAATTCCATTTCAAGGTAAGTGTCATATACTGGAATAATATTACGTTCTAAACAAATAACACAAGTATCTGTGTCTGTTTAATGCTTATTTTGATTAGTGACTGCTGCAATCTGGGTGTGAACTGTGTCGCCTCTACTGGATAAATTAGGCAATTTAACAATACTCTGAACTCCATGTTAAAATAAAGCATAGGACAGGCAGTGTAATTCTAGAGACGGCGGTGGTTTTCATTAAGGATGTTACTCCTATTCTTATAAATTTGAAAGTTTTCCAATGTATTTAGTCTAACACCCTTATCACATATATGTAGGACTTCCATGGCGTTATTTAAGTTGTCCAATCTATGACCACTATCAAGCAGGTGTTTAGCATCATAATAAAAATATATTTAATAATTACCCTTATGTGTTGAATATGAGTTATTTTTAATTTTAACTACACTTTGGTATATTAGGGTTATATTTTGCCATTCATATCTGTGATAGAGCCATAATTGTTTTAATATATTCATAACTTAATATAACTTTATAGAGTTCTTCCATACAAAGTTGTGGCAGAAAACTTAAAAAAACAATGTTTGATATACAAAAGATAACTAATTATGTAATACTAAACAGAATGAAATTAATAACAGCAAAGGTAACAATATAACAATACAACTAACAAGATATTAATAATACTTAATTATTTATTATTATAGGCTCACTAAATTTAAGTTTGAAACAATATAACGAAAAGAATGACTTGAATTAAAGTGTTTTTTATAGATAATATTTATAAAAGAACTGAAATATGTAAAAAATATTTTCTTTGAAATTATCTTTGTAATTGGGATTGAATAGCTTTTTCTGTTCTGCTCAGTAACAACACAAATTGGTATCTTTCCCGCCAAAAGATATCGTACTGTTTGGCTGCCCTTTCCAAATTTACATGCATCATAATTTTGAATTTGAAATCTCTATAAATAATGCCCAAATTTACCATGACCAGTTAAAAATTGTGTGAGTACAAAATTTGGGTATCGATGATATATGGACGCAATCAATTTATTATTCATGTCAAGAACGACGTCTTGGAAACGCTGGATTAGTGAAGCATTATTCTCTTAAATCGATTACAATGAAAGCAAAAAGACATCAAAAACTCATTAGTGAAGAAAATACATAACTTACAATGGAAAGTTTCCAAGAAAAGCATTATTAGACATACAGTAGACTACCTGCATTTCCACTGAGCCGTTGCAAAATGCATGCTCAAAGATTAGGCTACACTTTGGCCTAAGATTGTTTATAATTATTAGGGCAAGGCATTTGATGAATTTGCATAGTTTTTATATGAATATTATAACATAGTTCGAATATATAGCCTAAATGTGTAACATGAATGATTGATTAAATAAGGGCAATTTATTTTTTAATTTTGTTGCTTTCTTTTGCATTTTTCGTCATTTTCATGAGATAGGTCATTTGTTGGCAATTTTAAGGTCATTTTCAGCATTTTAGGTCATGTTTCAGTGGAGGTAGAGAGGAGCTTTTCCATGTGCAAATAGTTACTTTCAGACAACAGACAATCTTTTTATTTAAGAAGCTCTGCCAAGTGTTCATAGTTCATTTTAATTGAGGTTTATTGTAAATACCATAGCAGTTTTTTTCTACAGCAACGAATTTTTTTTTCTTTTTAAATGACACATATTTGATATGGGCCAATTTGATAGGCATGCCAATTCAGAAAGAATTTCTTTTTCGCTAAGGGTGTCCAAGTAGTATAAATTTACTTACTTCTTTAGGAATAAAATAAGTGTGTTTAATATTGTTATCCATGAAGTTGCTTTTAGCAATTTATTATTTAAAAAAACAGATCAGTAATAATGCTAAATTTATTGGTGATTTTTAAATTTTGAGTCATATTTTCGCTATTTTAGGTCATAAATGAATGTTTTCACTATTTTATGGTCATTAATCGTCTTGCCCTAATAATTATTGAAATTGATTAATGCAACGAGGAAACGGGATGAAAAATGTGTCTTTGTGACCATATAGGCAACACCACGAATTTCTGTGACTATGCATTTATGGAAATAAAGAAGCATCCTACTTCGATCACCGGCTGCTGGTGCAATTCTAGTGAATATAGAATCCTGTCTCCTAACTTCTACTCCCTCTGCCCGTACCATAGTTAGGCTAGCTGAAGATGTAATGTGGGTGCCACTTTTTAAAGACTTTTTCTTCCAAGAACTTCTCCTTCTTGCTGATACCCTAATCCTCTTCGACCGGTCAATCAGTGAAAGCAAGGTGATTAGTAGAGACCGGATTTTAAAGGGAAAATTTTCACCCAAGAAAGGACGAAAACAGGGAAAATTATTGCCAAAAAAAGTGGGGGAAAAAAGGGAAAATTATTGCCAAAAGAAGGTAGGAAAAAGGGATATAAAAATAAGAGAGCGTAAAAATTCAGCAGAGAGATACATGTTTGTTTTATGTAAAGCCTTTGCTTGCTCCACAGCTGCTGATTCTGTAACATCTAATAACTGAGGAAATTTTTTGATCTTGTTGAAATTCTCACAGAGGAAAATAGCACACGAAATCCACGTTCCCCACCTTGTTATAATGGGAAACTTAGGCAATAGCAAGCCTGTGATTTCCCTGTAACGCTTTATTCTGCTGGGAGGAATTATTTTTTCAATGGTGAATCAGTGAAAACAATTTTTAATGTTTTCATATTACCAAATACTGGGTAGTTTACGAATTTTTCAAAATAAATTAGCAAAAAAGGAACTGGAAAGGGAAAGTTCTTTAAAAAAAGGGAGATGAGCCTAAGAAAAGAAAAAAAGGGACGTTAAAACCAGGTCATTTGCAGTTGGAACTTACTCAGTAATGTCCTGTTCAATTTTATCACGTTTTGTGATGAAATATAAAAAAAGGAATTCCCTTTAAAATCCGGTCTCTAGTGATTAGGCCTATTCACACTTGTCTGCAGTTCAGTACAATGACTGAGGTAGACCATTAAGGGGAATCAGTCTTAGGAGAGAGGTTCCATCTGGTGCTGTAAAGTGAACCCTGGCTCAGTTGATAAGAGCAGAGGCACAGATAGCGAAAAGGTCCTGGGTTCAAATCCCCCGTGTCAAAAGAATTTAACTCCTATAATATTCGAGTGTATATATATGTTAAAAACAATTACGAATTTCGGGGTTAAACACAATAGACCTACTTCCTCTACCTATAGTACCTACGCTACGGGCAAAGAAGTAGGCTAAAAAATAGATCTTCAGTCTCTCAATGTGTTTACTGAAATTTAAAGGAACTTTACTGAACGATTTCATATTATTTCTATGAAATTATTACCAATAAAATTCCTCCTCGTCAGAAGTTTCCATTCACATTTTTACGAAACCAAGGTGAAAGAAACTATATAACCATTTCCAAGTTACATAAAGTCGGCCGCGGTGGTCTAGAGGTAGCGTGCCCGCCTCTGGATCCGTAGGTCGTGGGATCAAACCTGGCCGCGGTCGATGGACGTGAAAGTCCTGGGCACGGAGTTCTCCGGGAGGGATTTAAGCTGGAGAGCCTCTGGATAACATCTCTCGGAAGACTTTGGGAAAGGAAGCCAAGAGCTTCTCCACCAAAGGGGCAGCACAATAAGCCTTCTAGGCTGACGTGCGGGAGGTCTTTACAAACTCCCCGTGGGAAAGTTACATAAAGCACCAGATTACATTTCTACGTGTTTACAACTTCAAGAAGGGTTATCGCTATAGGCCTACTGCCTGTATAGGCCTGTTTGATTTGTATTTTAAATGGTTATTCTTACTACCCGTGTATAGTAATACAGGTAAATCAAGGAATAAGTTAGTTTGTCAAATAAATGTTACTTATGGATAGACTTGCCAGATTTCTGAAATGTTCAACCGGGACACAGGAATGCCCCCCAGCGACGCGGGTATTGGCGGGTTTTTAGAGTGTTTTAGAGGGTAGTTTATTCTCAATGTTATGAATAAATGGTTACTGATTAGGAACCTAAACCAGGGGTAATAATAAAAGTTACTTAAGTAAGAAGAAACACTTTGAAAAAGGAATAAAAATTTGAACAATATTTACATGTACTTTTCATTGGGACTATTTTGGTCATCTAGAAAATCAAATTTAATTTTTACCGGGACGTGAAGTAAAGCGGCCGGGACACCGGGATTTTGTCTGAAAACCGGGACGTCTGGCAAGCCTACTTATGGAAGACTTGTTTATAATTTTTGAACATTATTGAGTGGCAGAATGGTACTTTATGAGACTGGGTGGGGGATAGGAAAATGTCTGCCCGTCCGTGTGTACGCGCGATAACTCGCGATTTTATGAAACTTGGTGTACGCATTTATAACGTCCATGGAAAGAAGCTTATTGATATTGTACCAAAACGGTTGACCGGTACCGGAATAATGACCAATTTAGTGCCTATTTTATGGTAATAAATTAGAAAGAATTGATCAAATGCAAATCAGTTGTCATGACAACATACTGTTTTACAGTGTTCATATGCGGCTTTGGAAATAGCAATACAGTTAGTTAGCTTTACAAATAACACTACCCACATATTCCTTCACATATTTGCTTATCAAACTAGACCTTTGTTCTTCCGTAAGCCCTGCTTAATGAATCGATACGGTGCTTAACTCTGAAATCGATTATAAAAATAACTTATTTTCTGCATATCATAATTGCAATCATCACTGATTAAACAAAAGCGTTCTGGAACTTTGTTATATCAGTTTACATAATTTTATTTAATAATGGAATGGAATTGAATAATCTTGAACGAAAATTAAAGCTCCAACAAATGAAAAAAGTGGTTTGCAACTCTGAAATAAATAAGAACCAATGTCCTCTACCAATACATGGCATTAGTAGTGTTAGAAAATTCCGTTTACTTCTTTATATGAGACCACTACCAACACGTAACTCATTCCAGTTATATAAAACAGTAGATTAGATTTCTGTGCGTTGTATAACTTTATGGCTTGTACGGAGTCAATAGTTTAATCTGTGCATTAGATATAAACCGTGCTTGTTCTATTAGAAAATAAAGGGGTAAGGGGAAATTCTACGTGTTTAAAGGCAGCCTACATATTTGATTTTCCACACACAAAGTCGTGATGTGTAATAGATAGTGTTGTGAAAAAAGTTTTATTACTGTCAGTTTACAGTATTAGTTTTTGAGTTGACCAAAAATTAATATTGAAAATTCTGCATATTTCAAAATGAAACATATCACACAATGTTTCAGTAAAATGTCTTTAAAATAGGAGATATTTAGAGAAATTTAGAGCAAGTTTTCTTACATCTTTATTACAAATGGAGAAAAAAATTCAAGTCTCAAGTTTAAGAATAAATTCATGGTCATCACACATTTTATTTTTTACTGTAAAAACTAATGACATAATAAAAGAAACCTATGCGCTATTTTGTTAGTAGAACTTACAGTAAAAATTCCAGACTCCTATTAATTTCGTAATTAAATATATGGTATATATATACCATATATATATATATATATATATATACTGTAAAAATAAAAGAATGAAAAATGTGGTTAGAAGGAGATGTTCACAATTTCTGTGCGTCTGATTTCCATTACAATGCTTGTTTTTCATAATTTCGTTTTTGGCTATTTTCTCGAAAACATGTCAACCGATTTTCTTTAAATTTTGTACATGGGCTTCTCATACCAAGAGCTAAAACTTTTATTTGAAAAACTTTTTAGGAAAAATTTTCTGAAGGGTAATTATAAGCCACCCTCTGTTTATAGAAACTCAGTTTTGCCTGGTGAACAATAAAGCTTTGCATCAGGTTTGAACAACTGAATACGCGCTCTTTCACGGCCTCTTATTCTTATATGAGAATGTGAAATGAGGAAGATGTATTGTTGGCCATGCTTAGAGTAAAGGGAGTTACGCGACTGCATTAAACAGATTTTATTTGTTTTATGTATCCTTCGGGGATGCGATTGGATGTGGTAACCAATTTTGTAACCAATTTACATGATGAGAATGTCATACATAAATAAATATATTATACTAAGAGGCAAACTTTATTTGGGCAGAGGAAGTTATGTGACTTTCACATCAGATTAAAAAAAAATGATATTCATTTTGACTTGTAATCCATTTAGACGTAAGCGAAAGCTGATGATCTCTTCAAAGTGATATGAAAACCTAAAAATTAGGGGTGAAAGTCGATTAAAATTTCTAATAGAGTTAACGCTTGACTTTAATCGATTAATCGACCGATTAATCGACAAACTGGTTGGTATTTTAAACGAAACTAAAGTGTACATTTAATATTGTTTTACACGTTTAATAACTACTACACTACAGATAATCAGAAGAAATCCTGAATTAGTTAAATAATGAAAAAATATATATAAAACTTACATTTCTGGTTACTTTTTCAGTCAAGACTTGAGACACACGAGTTTGTTGACTAAACTACCCTTCAGGTTTCTGAATAACGGGAGTGGTTTGGACATAATAAGCTGAATGACACATGATGTGCCAAGGCCGGAGAAGCGAGAGAAAGGAGTTTGGTCACTTGACCCATTTGTCGAAAAACGTTTTTTAGAATTCGACTAAACCGATTAATCGGAAAATTTAATTGATCGACGATTAAATGTTTAATCGATTAATCGGTACAGCCCTACTAAAAATGGTTATAAAACTCTGAACTAAGACACATAAAACGAAACGATGGGGAGAAAGACTAATTTTCTGGACTTTTTTGTCAAATATTATTACATCCATAAGGTGAATATAGTCAGGTTAGAAAGCAGTTTATTTGCAATCAAACAGCACACAAGTGCACAATAAGTGGCCATGTTTTCGCTTTTCATTATGTTTTGCCAAATTTTCTTTTTCAGTTAAACAAGTTAATTGTCTTGTAGTCATCAATATTTTTACGCCATATGCAGAATTATTTTGTGGCTAAAAGTTATATCATTTAACATACCAGTACCGGTATTATAATTATCTTAGAGATGCAGTTTTGTTCGTAAACGAGAAGAGATGTATTCATTTTAAGAAATATGCATTTTGTTTTAATTATTTAATATATAGTCTATATGAGCTAATCAAAGAGTAAATATTTTATGATCTATAAACATTCTTCTTTTTTTGCCTTAGTTTTACCTCTCCCTTTTAGATACTTTCAATCGACTTACGTCACCCGGGCCTTACAGGGCCGCAACTATTGGGAGAGGAATTATCTATGGATCATATGCACAATTTGTTTACTAGAAAAGGACATGGAGGATGAGTGATCAGCCCAATGCGGGGCCACCTCCGAGACAACACGAACACAAAGGACGAGACATACCATTCACATACACACATTCATCTTAACAAGGTGAGAATGAGATGAAGATGATAATGACTACAAGGGCCTAAAGTTACGCGACTTTTGTCACATAGATGATTACTAGACTTCGGACTTTTAGGTCGCTAAAAATGCTGTTTTAGGTACCTAAAATAGGCTCTAAAAATTGGAAAATAGGTTCTAATAATCGTAAAATAGTCTCTTATAAAATCGATAAGTTGCCAATTTTCTGAAATATCTCAATTGCAATGCAGAATATTATATTCATTGAAGTCACCATTAATCAATAATCATGATAAAACACAGATATAGGCCTATGGTACACAGAATTACATAGACCGCTATTACTAGGGCCTGTATTACTACCATAACAGTGAAAACTTAATCTCTGCGCCCAGAAGCTACGCTTATCATACTAGCAAATTCAACCCCTTGTTTCCCTCAGTGATTCAGAGAACTACTTTTTGTTTGTTTGTTTGTTTTTGTTTTTGTTTCTTTTTACTGGATGTGGGAGTCGGGAGAAAAACACTACATTTTCTTGGGAATTCCCAGGAATTTTTCTACTGAAGACGAAACATTCCTTCCTGTTTAACCACGTCACAAATCTGTCATGTACTGCACATTCCGAGCTAAAAATTTAGTATGAACTGAAAATAAATGCTAGAATTTATAACAAAAAATGACTTATTTTGAACTTTAGAGGAAAAACAATTAAAAAGGCAATATTTGGCTCTAACGTAAAAATAGGCTGTTTTAGGTCCTATAAGAGTATCAGTTTTAGGCATAGTCACTTATGAAACATGCATATACAAGTTTTCGTCCATATATCACTTAAGGATTAAAATAGGTTTTTACCTAAAATCCGAAGTCTAATGATTGCGTAATGAATGTGTGTAGGAATGAACGAGCAAGCATTTCTTTGTGTTAGAAGACTAAAGAGATCACTCACCTGCGAGCACCGCCTCCGCGAACTTGGCCACAGCGGCCTCCACCTCGTGCATTTCCAGAAGCTCAACGCCCTGGTCCTTCAGCCTGGCCGCTCTTAGTTGCTCCGGCCACCACTTCTCCGACAATCCCTTCATGAGCACGTTGGTCTCCATCGCCCTTCCGGTCGCCTGCTTCTGTCCGCACAACGGGCAACTACGAGACACCACACACTTCCTACAGACCGTATGTCCACACAAAGTTGTCACGGGTTGCAAAAGCACACCTTCGCAAACGGGACACTGGAAGCCAAACTTGCGTTGCGTGGGGCTGTTCCTGGCACTAGCACTAGTTGCCACCGCATCCATGAGGGCTGCTGAGAGTTTGTCGAGGTCTAATGCCTCGCGCTTCATTGTTGTTGTTGCGTCCTGCCGCGACGATCGCTGGACACTCACTGAAACACTCAGTTCACTTCACTACGGCTGCTTGCCTGCTGACTGCTTCTTACGTAAACATCACGTTTTGCCAGCCGGGTCCATCGCCCCCTCGTCCT
Source organism: Ectobius pallidus (assembly GCA_964059195.1). NCBI lineage: Eukaryota > Metazoa > Arthropoda > Insecta > Blattodea > Ectobiidae > Ectobius > Ectobius pallidus. The sequence continues at coordinate 18,735,159 of CAXKWD010000002.1, read as the reverse complement.
CCGCGCGCAGGCGCAAAAGGCTCTTTCTGAAATGACAACAATATCGCTGGTACAACAAACTTTTTGGATCGGTGCAGTTTTTTTTAAATTATTTTATGTAAAGTCCCCTTAACAATCATCGTTCATATCTAAATTACTAAATTATTTGCATAGTCCTGAAAATGCTTAGCTTAATTATTTATTTTTGTTAATTTATATATGGGGGACGCCGTAGCGTAGTGGTTGAGGCGCTACTCTACAAACCGGAAGGTCGCGGGTTCGATCCCCGATGAGGTCGTTGAAACCTTTCACAATTGGCCTAATCCTTCTGGTGGCACTATGGGCCTGGGGTCGACTCAGCCTCTAACAGAAATGAGTACCAGGAGCAATCCTGGGGGTAAAGGCGGCCGGTGCGTAAGGCTGACAACCTTACCACCTTCATGTGCCGATGTCTTTTATCTGGGAGCCTCAACCTCCTGGAACCCTCTGGGCCTCCATGGCCTGTAATAGGAAACACTTTACTTTATATATATATATTTAATTTAATATATTATATAATTATTAAATTAATTTAATATATCTATTTAATTATTTTGCTTTATTTTAAAATGGTGATGTCAATTTGTATAATCTTGTAATTACCTTGTATGAATTGTTACTAAGGTGTCTACTTCTATAAACCATTATTAATGTATCTTAAAACTTACCTAATTCTTTTGTGTAATATCACTTATAAGATCACTTATTGTATAATCAATTATTTTGTAAGTAGTTTGTATTTCTTGTTTTTCTTCTTCTCCTGGTTGAGTAGAAGATAAGGCCGTTAAAATAAAACATTATTATTATGAAGATGATGATGATTATTATTATTAAAAATAAGAGAAAGTTGTCTCCAATCTTCGTGTCACATCCTCAGAAGGTACCTAACCCAAATACAAAGTTTTGTTATCATACGATTTTCCGTTCTGAAGGTAGGGTGTTCACAGACACACACAGACATTTTCGGAAAACAGTATTTTTAGTACACGCTCTGTAAAAGAGCAGCTTGTCAGATTGTTAACACGCCCAAAAGTAGCACTTTACCAGCCTACGCCGGTAAAGTAATTTTTACCGGTCTAGGTCGGTAAAGTCGTAAAGGCAACAAAAAATCCAGATGGCAATGACCAGTCATACCAACCGTAACAGATGTGAAAAAAATTGACCATAAAACAACAAATATAAGGCAACATTGTTTCTTTACGTCAATCAGAAACTTTACCAGTTTTCTTTACAGAACACTTAATAATATTACAACAAATATAGGCCTAAGCCAACATAGCTATATTATTCATAAGAAACTAGCACTGCCATCTACATCCGCATTTCGTATTGGTTCATAGCATAGAATTCAAGTGGCTGTGAGAATATGACGTCAACAAATGGATGACTATGCCTCATAGGCGTAACCAGGCCGACCATATGGGGGGGGTTATAACATCCGCGGGGTCTGGCAAGTATGGAAGGAGAGGGGGTCCGGGGGCCCTCCCCCGGAAAATTTTAAAAATTAAGATGCAAAATAACGAGTTTTAAGCTTCCGGGGGTTCTCCCACGGAAAATTTTAAAAATTTTGATGCAAAATAACAAGTTTTAAGCTTCCGGGGGTCCTTCCCCGGAAAATTTTAAAAATTAAGACGCAAAATAACGAGTTTTAAGCTTCCCACGCTTTATACTTGTATTAAGCAATTTATGGGCAGACTTAAAAAAATTATACAATTTTCCTTTTTTTAATCAATGGGGGGGGGGGGGGGGGGGTTCAAACCCCCAAACCCCCCCCCCTCGCTACGCCTATGCTATGCCTTTTATAATTAATTATACGGTATTTTTATTTCATTAATATAATTTAGAGAGCTTTTACTAAAAAAATATTGTATGCACCGCGTTAGCACGCCTCGGCCGCAATAATAGATTCGTCCGCTAAAGCGTTATTTTGCGTACTTGATACATGGATAGCTATTTTGGATTAAGGGATCTGAAAACGTGTATTTGTGTTTAAAAAAATCAACTTGGAATTTGAGGGTCGAAAACAATACTTCCTCTATGGTATGGGCAGAGTTAAAAAAAATATATATGTTGCAGAAAAAGCAATAGAAACTTCGTGACAATGACGACGTTCAAGAACACACTACACCTTTTCAACCTCAATTTCGGAAAAAGTAATTTCAATTTCGGAAAAAGTAATTCCAATTTCGGAAAAAGTAACTTCAATTTCGGAAAAGGTAATTTCAATTTCGGAAAAAGTAACTTCAATTTCGGAAATGCGAGGGCTATGAAGAGGGTATAGTAAAGTTGGTACCACGCTAGGACAAATGACTCAATCGGAGCGAGATTATGTATAGAAGTAGCTAGAAGGTGTACCTAAATGTTCCAAATAAAACAGTTTTGATTTTCACTGTGGTTTTCATTTTATGCCCCATCGAATGCTTTAAAAAATAGCCCTCGTATTTCCGAAATTGAAGTTACTTTTTCCGAAATTGAGATGACTTTTTCCGAAATTGAAATTACTTTTTCCGAATTTGAAATTACTTTTTCCGAAATTGAAATTACTTTTTCCGAAATTGAGGTTGAAATGGTGTAGAATATGTAAACCTACTGTAAATAGGAGGGGCCAAGTATTAATACGTAATCTATTATCTCTGAATCCTATAAGAAAAATCAGAACCGTTTCCTGTTGGTATCGTTATCTGATATCAAAGAGAAAAACAAAGAACATGAACAATATGTTATCTCCGTGCAATGATATGGATCAGTTGCGTGGATTTCCTTCCAAGAATACATCAGAGGTAATTAGTACAAAGTAGGCAATGACTCATACATCAATAAGCTTTAAGGGTATTATTTGGCCTGGTATTTCCAAACTATTACACAGCCCAACAAAAAAGAACTTTTTGTTTGGTGTCTCAGATGTTTTGCCGGATTTTGGCTATACTTAGTGTGTTTATTCTAAATATGTAAACAGTTTTTCTCTACCAGCTCTACGAGGGTTGGTCAATAAGTAAGGTCTCCAACACTCTAGCCCAAGCTCACAACGTCGGACGAGAGATTTGGCACCACTGCCATGTCCCGCTCTCTTCCCTCTTTCAAACGAGCCATTGCTACAGCCGCTGAACCTTTTACTGTCCGAGATAGAGCTGTTTGAAATGGATCTCCCGATTTCCGTCCCCGCCGAGTGTTATGATGCTCCTAACCAATGCTTTATAGATTGTTAATTACAGTAGAAAAATATTTTCTAGTGAGACCGATAATAATTATTTCAATAGTTTACCGTGCAGTTCGCACTGTGTATTTGAATTAGTTCCAGGAATATGTGTGTTCATTAAAATAAATAAGCTTTCTGGAATATAAGACTGGATTTTTAAACAAAAATACACGTTATCAGATCTTCTGAATCCAAAATAACTATTTCTGTATAAAGTACGCAAAATAACGCTTTAGCGGACGAATCTAGTATAGCGGCCGAGGCATCCATGGTAAGCAATGTTTCTCTTGTGAACGAAGATGCGAAAAGTTGTTGGCTTATATTTTGTCGTTATATGATGAAGTAGGCTACAGTGTTTTGCGAAAAGCCTGGTAAAATTTCTGATCATCATCAAGAAACATGCTGGCTTAAATTTGTTGTTTTATGACTAAATGTATGCTTAAATCCATATTAAAGTTGGTGTAACTGGTCAATGCCATCTGGGTTTTGTTTATAGATTTCCATGACGACTCTAGCGTCCTAGGCCGAAAAGAACTGCATTTCAAATTTAGTTTAAATGCAGTTTCATGCAATTTGATCGGCCTAGGTCACTAAAATGCAATTTTTCGGCGTGTTACCAGTCCGACAAGTAGCTGTTTTAAAGAGAGTGTAGCGGTACTAAAATAGTATACTGCGATACAAGTGCCGTAAGCGGTGCATACGGATCGAGGAAAGAGTTTTTTCAATTTCTGAGATCCGTTATGCGCTTACGGCACGAGTATCGCATGCTATTTTTTGCACGATGAATATTTATATCAATTTATTTATATTAATTGAGATATTAGCTGAAAATATTATGTATATACATTACTAGCTTAAAAGACCCGGCGTCGCCCGGGTTTTGTATTTTGTAATTGGAAATTAGCTTATGAAGGATTTTCAATTTTAAATTCTAGGTCCTTATATAGGCATTTATAATTTGAAATAGGAAGAACGACTTATTACACTCAAACTATTCCCTCAGAAAACGCTTGATATAATTTTTTATGGCTCATAGAGGATCTAGAATTTTGCATCCCATCGCTTGTACAGTGCACAGCAAGCCTGGTAGAGGTTTAAATAAGAAGAAACAGAAATTCCTGTAACATTAAATTGTAATATCGAGGCGGGAAATTTCCCACTCTTATGTTACCATAAAGCCGTTTTGGAGATGAAATTAAACAGAAAGCATTATCACTTTCATACTTTTCTCTCCAAAAACTTGCGATATAATATAATAATATACACATTACCATACCTCGTTTTGTTTTCTCTATGTCCAGGGTAGAGAAAGTTATGTGATTCCATTATTTTAGTGGATTTCATTCTGTAATATTTATTTATAACATGAATTATTTTGATAACTTCTCTTGTTTGTCAAAAGTGCATTTCAATTGTTTTTTCCAAGCCCATCATATAAAATTTGGCAACAATATATTCTGTGATTTGGAATGGATAATTCTATGTAAAAAGGGGTTAAGTATTCTCAAAAACATTTAATTTTTGGCATTTAGAATCAGAATTTTTCAAAATCCTTTCTTAGTGAGCACCTACATTATGAAGCGAAGGTACTGTCAAAATTCCAAGTCTCTACCTGTTATAGTTTAGGCTGTACGTTGATTCCTGTCATTCAGTCAATCAGTCATTCAGTCAGTCAGTCAGTCAGGACAAAGCCTTTTATATATATAGAGATTGAAGATAGATGTTATATTTCAGAAAGTGATTCTCATGTGTTGGTTGTTATGGGGACCGAATATTTGTCCAGTTAAAGTCGCCACAAACTAGGGGGCCTTGGTTCCGGTCTTCCATAAAGGCTTGTATTATGATGATTTTACTTACGGCACTTGTGCTTTTTGTAATTCTTACCGCACGGAGATTTCTTTTGTTTTCATAGCAACCAGATTGCGTGCGGGAATGTCAAGTTACGATCCACGGCAACAATATTCGTAAGTACCACTAATTGGTTACGTCGTGCAAAAAATCAATTTTAGAATAGAATAGGAATATAGAAGCGTCGAAATCCGCATATGAATAGACATAGAAACTGTTGATTACATAAATTCGCTTTGCGCTATTTATACCGAGCTGAGCGGTGAGGTCAGTGATACTCCAAGGTGACTGGAATGAACACACGTGAAGGCAGGATGACTCCTGTACCAAGTCAGACAGTTTTAATGCAGTGTGCTATAATAAAAATTATTATTAGTGTAGGGGAGCCCAAAAGCGGATTTTGGGATTTACTCGAGCGCGTAAGATTAAGGTACTATAAACTAAACTCCGTGGCGCGACATCCCCGAAGGTACAAGGCCTACCACCCGACCGCTGCGTCATCTACCTAGGCAGATGGCAGGATTGAGGGGCATGTGGTCAGCATGCCGACACCCACGGCCGTTAATGGTGGTTTCCATGACCGGAGCCGCTACTTCTCTATCAAGTAGCTCCTCAATTTGAATCACGAGGCTGAGTGCACCCCTACCAGAACTCCCTACCTCAGAAATATCCGAGGAGGTACCGGGATCGAATCCGGGCCGACAGATCTGTAGTCAGCGACGCTAACCACAAGACCACGCCGGCGGTCCGTCAGATTAAGGTGAAGAGGGTTTCTCGAGAGAGGTCGAATTGTTTTTTATTTTGAAGGAAATAATGCAAGAATAACGGAAAAAATTGATAGATAGATAGTTTTTATTGCAGAATCACTTGAGTACATCAAGCGTATTACAATAGTCAAAATCAAATAAAAACGTAGGTAATCTCCTGTTAAGTGTACAGTATATACATAATTACTCAATTAATTAGCTCCCTGATCTTAGCAATTATAAATAGATCATTAAAACTATATACAGAGTGTCCCAATAAAATGTATACACTCTTTAAACGACTAACTTATAACACTAACAATTATTATAATACAGAAAAGTTTCAAAAATCAAAATAATGTGAACAAATGTAGAAACCAGCCAATTATCGAAAGAGTTCAAATTGTTGGCCATTGTGGTCCATGCACAGCTGATAACGCAGACTGATTGAATCCAAAACGTTCCTAATCATTTCAATTGGTATTTCGGCACATTCTCTTTCAATGGCTGCTCTCAACTCATTGATTGTAGCTGGTTTTGTGGTGGTTCTTATGGACATCCTTAACAGTTCCTTCTTCCTCAAACTTATCTCATAAACGAGACTCACAATTATTGTAGTGCATGGGTGCGCAACTGGTGCACATCGTGTCACTGTACGGTAGGGGAATTTCTCCCACTACAGCCGCCCTTGACGTCAGCATAAAGCAGTTTCGACGTGACACTGAACATGAAGAACAGTTTTCTTACGTCACAGGAAGGGATGGGGACTAAAACGTTTCCCCTCAGTTGCTCACCTATGTTGTAGTGCATCTCGTTGAAACTCCATTCTAAACCGTCTTTGCACTTCACTTATGTTCTCAGTCTTCCAGTAGCACTTTAGAACGAATTTTCTTTCCTCAAAGTTTAGTCTGACTCCAGCCATTATTTTAAGCAGTCACAACTCAAAAAAGAACAAAAAGTGTGGTTGTTATGAACTGTCAAAGAGTGTATACATTTTATTGGGACACTCTGTGCATACACTGGTAAGTAAATTCTTTATTCTGAGTTTAAATCGATTAAAAGGTAATGATTGTATAGATTCAGGAAGTGCATTTTAAAACTTAACAGAAGCATAGTAAAAAGTCATCTGTGTTTTGTTATAATTGCATTTAAATAATGATAAGTTGTTTCTGTACCTAGTACCATATTTATTGTGTGACATCCCAAGCTCTTCATAGGTACAAACCTTTTCTGTCATTTACACAACACACTGATAAATAAAAACAGCATATACAGTCATAATACCAAGATTAATAAAGCTCTGCCTGCAATGACGTTGTGGAGAAAGGCCGTACCTTAATCTTATAGCTTTTTTCTGCTGATTTCCCCAAGCTTTAGCCTTCTCCAGCTGCACGCACTAAACTTTATTGACGACTTTTGCTACTTCGGCTTGTGGAAATCGGCAGATTATATTTTTTCCGTTATTCTTGCATAATTTCCTTCAAAATAAAAAACAATTCGACCGCGCTCGAGAATGTCAAGGTGACTTCCCCCCCCCCTCCAATATTGTGACCCTCCCATTCCCTTATGTCACGCTCAAATCGTTGGAAGGGCGCACTTTTACAGGGCGCAGGTACAAAGAGGGCGCAAAATTAACCATGAAAAATCCCGCCTTTTTTTAGACTGGTGCAATTTATCAAGTAATAAAAATACCACGTTAATGGAAGAAATCTTTCAGGTTATTAAAAATTACTGCGCGTGAACTATCTGTAGTATTATGCCGATTGTCTACAAACAAAAAGCAGTCATGCAACGTTCTTTAATTAATACGTTTCTTGGTGATAGAGATCGCCAGCGTGGTCTTGTGGTTAGCGTCGCTGACTACAGGTCCGTCGGCCCGGGTTCGATCCCCAATACCTACTCGGATTTTTCTGAGGTAGGGAGGTCTGGTAGGGGTGCACTCAGCCTCGTGATTCAAATTGAGGAGCTACTTGATAGAGAAGTAGCGGCTCCGGTCATGAAAACCACCATTAACGGCCATGGGTGTCGGCATGCTGACCACATGCCCCCCAAACCTGCCGTCTGCCAAGGTAGATGACGCAGCGGTCGGATGGTAAGCAAAGTCCCTTCAGGGACGTAGCGCCACGGAGGTTTAGTTTTTTTAGTTCTTATTGATAGAGTATGATAAATTGATAACATGTAGACGGAGAGAATGTGTTAAACAATGTACAGTCGGTCAAATAAAAAACGTCGGGCGGTATTTGATTAAGTATCATGAACGAGCATATGCGCATGTACAGGAAGACTTAAGGTTAGGTTCACACACGCCTCTTGTCTATCCATGTATTTTCTTGATTATTTAGTCAGTTTTGTTCCAAAACAAACATGTATAGAAGGCTGTGGCTATATGCCTCAAATCCGCCATTTTCTTGGTTGCAAATTTTTATAATATTAATAATTAATAGATTCGCGAGGAATATGTTTATTCAAGGAGCATTTTTCAAAGATTTTATTTTATAATACCGGTACTTCTAGTGCAAAATCAATTACTTACGCTCAACTTTTGCAACCAGTCTAGCATCGAAAAACGCGGCCTTCCGCAGATCCACGCTTCCTATGAAAACTTCCGGTCGCATTATAGTAAAGTTCGCACCACTGCACTGAGCTGCTCTTTCATAAATATGGAACCTTCTCGCTGCTTCAGAGGCCGAAAAATGCAGGTCAATTACAGCCCTAACTACACTTTCTCTCACTTTAGCATTTGTATGTGGCGATGACACAAAGCAAAATGAATTATGACAATACATTAAGTTGAATATCGTGTGTTGAGCTTTCCGCGTTGTTCATTTTTTTCCTCGTTGTTCAATTTTTCCCTCCTGTCGCATGGCCTCATTTGTTCCGAAAATGACCTGTATTTTATGTTTTTTATAGGAAACTTGTGAACTAATGCGCTAAAACTTTAATTGTAACTGCATACGAGTCCCGACGTTTTTTATTTGACCGACGGTATACGATTCAAAATAGCATAAAAGTTCTTTGTGCTATTGATGGGGCCCTCTTTACTGCCAAATAATTCCAATAAATTCAATTGATTGGTGGAATATTTACTATTGGGTAGAAACGTAGACTTCGCTTCTAAGAATAAGTAATTGACTAATAGAAAATGTCTAGTTGCGTAATACCGACGTTACATAAACAATGGTTTTTATCTCTGGCGACATTACTGTCCGTCGTTAAGTGACTTGAAGTTTATAGCTTTTTGAGGGACGCATTCTCAAAACAACTTATCTTTATGCCTGTATTTACTGCCTTCGTTTTAAAGGTAAATATCTATCAACAAAAAGTTCCGTAGTGCTTTCAATTCTTCATTGACTTTCACAATCTTCTGTTTAGAATTAGAATCCATTTATTTTACCTGGTGGAATTAATGCCACTAGGGCCGGTATTCATAGTCGGCGACTTAAGAACCGACTTTATAAAGCTGAACTTATTTGACAAGTCGACTTATATGTTTTTCGTATTCATAGTCCTCTTTAAAGTCGTACTTTATTAAGTCTGACTCCTTAAGGCTCTACTTATTCCACGCATTAAAGTCGAACTCAATAATATGAAAAATCACGCGTTCACTGCCGTAATAATTGAACTAGCCAATCGTGTTTAAGATTTTTTTCAGATTTTATGTAAAGCAAAGCCAACTGAGTACTAATGAATTTCATATCCTCTAGTGCTGATAAATATGAGGAATATAAAAGTTTAAGTTTCAGCCTTAAGCACTAGTACAAAATAAGAAACCTAACACGATATTGGAGCTGAAGACGTAGAAAGTATATAGATTTATATTTTACTGTTATTTATTGTTTCATAACTGTTTTTGATATACAATATAGTCATAAGGATAAAATTACATTATATCATTGCATATAAAGCTTAGTAGCTTATTTATAACTAAATTTTGTTATGCAATATAGTCGTAAACACGTTACATTTACATTAATACATTACATTAATAATAAATAATATTGTTATACAAGTCTATTGTATTGATATAATATATGAACATAATTATATCAATATGTGAAGTAATAAAATTTAATATTAAAATCTTACACAATTAATCACATTTAATTGCAGTCAAGTAATAAAAAAAAAAAATTTATATTAAAATCTCACACAATTAGTCACACTTAATTACAGTCAAATAATAAAATTTTCTATTAAAATCTTACACAATTAGCCACACTTAATTACAGTCTCATCAAAATATGAGTACAGTAAAATACTTAGTTTTAAAATAACTTATCTTTAAAAATTGTGATATATTACCTACGAAGGTTAATATTTATTGGATAATAGATTTTTACTGTTTTTGTTTATTCTTATACTTTCATATTTTATTGCTTAGTTCAATTATAATAAGGCATACATGTGATCAACTTTTCTAAACTTGTTAATAAACTTTTTTAATTTTAGTGTTGGATATTACGACTGATGATGGCATAACTGATGCCGAAATGCATTTCAAGATTTTGGATTTTTAAAAGAACCAACACATTATATTGAGCTGAGAACGAAGTTAAAACTAGATACAAATACAACAGTTCAAGACAACTTAAACTTGTATTAATTTACACCTACTACTTATCAATATAAAGATATTTGGACTATCTAAAATTATAAAATATACTGAATATGTAATCATCTTCAATTGTGAAGTAGTGATATTACAAAAACAACTCTATCACAACCTTATAGTTCATCCATTTAATAGATTTGCTTATGATTCCATCACTATAATTGAACTAAGCAATAAAATATGAAAGTATAAGAATAAACAAAAACAGTAAAAATCTATTATCCAATAAATATTAACCTTCGTAGGTAATATATCACAATTTTTAAAGATAAGTTATTTTAAAACTAAGTATTTTACTGTACTCATATTTTGATGAGACTGTAATTAAGTGTGGCTAATTGTGTAAGATTTTAATAGAAAATTTTATTATTTGACTGTAATTAAGTGTGACTAATTGTGTGAGATTTTAATATAATTTTTTTTTTTTTATTACTTGACTGCAATTAAATGTGATTAATTGTGTAAGATTTTAATATTAAATTTTATTACTTGACATATTGATATAATTATGTTCATATATTATATCAATACAATAGACTTGTATAACAATATTATTTATTATTAATGTAATGTATTAATGTAAATGTAACGTGTTTACGACTATATTGCATAACAAAATTTAGTTATAAATAAGCTACTAAGCTTTATATGCAATGATATAATGTAATTTTATCCTTATGACTATATTGTATATCAAAAACAGTTATGAAACAATAAATAACAGTAAAATATAAATCTATATACTTTCTACGTCTTCAGCTCCAATATCGTGTTAGGTTTCTTATTTTGTACTAGTGCTTAAGGCTGAAACTTAAACTTTTATATTCCTCAACTGAGTACGTATTTTGCTATCGTGATACAAAAATAGAGACGGCGTTGTGCATTGTAAACAAAGAATTCAATTCATCCAGTCATATTATGCAGCGTGTAGCCTAAGCAAACTAATTAATAGTTTTTTTGAGAATATTCTGCGTATATATTAGCTTGGAGATCGTTCAGAATTAGTGCCGGTACGCTTATGTATTTATTTCGATATTAATTATTGTTTTAGAGAGATTCAAAACAGCTTAGGAAGCTGTGGGCCGATATGAAATGGCAGCAGAGAGAAATGCTCATGAAAGATAGTCAGTTGATATTTCCAAAATTGTGTCTTCTTGAAACGAAATCTCTTTTTAAATTCATTGTCACTGTAGATTTGAATAGATTCATCATGTTTCGCAAAAAATGCTTTGGGGCGTGCGTTTCTTCTAATACTCGCCAAGATCCTCAAAATTACTATCCATGGTACTGGCTTAAACTGAAATAAGTCAGGGGGACCCTTGACTTGATAAAGTACGACTTATTTCGACAAATAAGTCGTACTTTAGTGACTATGAATAGCAATAAGCTCGACTTTGTCAAGTCTGACTTTATAAAGTAACTACGTCATAAGTCCGACTTGTTTGGGTCAGAAACTCAACTTAAGGCCGGTATTCATAGTCGGCGACTTAAGAACCGACTTTATAAAGCTGAACTTATTTGACAAGTCGACTTATGTGTTTTTCGTATTCATAGTCTTATTTAAAGTCGTACTTTATTAAGTCTGACTTCATAAAGCTCTACTTATTCTACATAATAAAGTCGAACTCAATAATATGAAAAATCACGCGTTCACTGCCGTAACAACTGAATTAGCCAATCGTGTTTGATTTTTTCAGATTTCATGTAAAGCAAAGCCAACTGAGTACGTATTTCGCTATCGTGATATAAAAATACAGACGGCTCTGTGCATTGTAAACAAAGAATTCAGTTCATCCAGTCATATTATGCAGCGTGTAGCCTAAGCAAACTAATTAATAGTTTTTTTGAGAATATTCTGCGTATATATTAGCTTGGAGATCGTTCAGAATTAGTGCCGGTACGCTTATGTATTTATTTCGATATTAATTATTGTTTTAGAGAGATTCAAAACAGCTTAGGAAGCTGTGGGCCGATATGAAATGGCAGCAGAGAGAAATGCTCATGAAAGATAGTCAGTTGATATTTCCAAAATTGTGTCTTCTTGAAACGAAATCTCTTTTTAAATTCATTGTCACTGTAGATTTGAATAGATTCATCATGTTTCGCAAAAAATGCTTTGGGGCGTGCGTTTCTTCTAATACTCGCCAAGATCCTCAAAATTACTATCCATGGTACTGGCTTAAACTGAAATAAGTCAGGGGGACCCTTGACTTGATAAAGTACGACTTATTTCGACAAATAAGTCGTACTTTAGTGACTATGAATAGCAATAAGCTCGACTTTGTCAAGTCTGACTTTATAAAGTAACTACGTCATAAGTCCGACTTGTTTGGGTCAGAAACTCAACTTAAGGCCGGTATTCATAGTCGGCGACTTAAGAACCGACTTTATAAAGCTGAACTTATTTGACAAGTCGACTTATGTGTTTTTCGTATTCATAGTCTTATTTAAAGTCGTACTTTATTAAGTCTGACTTCATAAAGCTCTACTTATTCTACATAATAAAGTCGAACTCAATAATATGAAAAATCACGCGTTCACTGCCGTAACAACTGAATTAGCCAATCGTGTTTGATTTTTTCAGATTTCATGTAAAGCAAAGCCAACTGAGTACGTATTTCGCTATCGTGATATAAAAATACAGACGGCTCTGTGCATTGTAAACAAAGAATTCAGTTCATCCAGTCATATTATGCAGCGTGTAGCCTAAGCAAACTAATTAATAGTTTTTTTGAGAATATTCTGCGTATATATTAGCTTGGAGATCGTTCAGAATTAGTGCCGGTACGCTTATGTATTTATTTCGATATTAATTATTGTTTTAGAGAGATTCAAAACAGCTTAGGAAGCTGTGGGCCGATATGAAATGGCAGCAGAGAGAAATGCTCATGAAAGATAGTCAGTTGATATTTCCAAAATTGTGTCTTCTTGAAACGAAATCTCTTTTTAAATTCATTGTCACTGTAGATTTGAATAGATTCATCATGTTTCGCAAAAAATGCTTTGGGGCGTGCGTTTCTTCTAATACTCGCCAAGATCCTCAAAATTACTATCCATGGTACTGGCTTAAACTGAAATAAGTCAGGGGGACCCTTGACTTGATAAAGTACGACTTATTTCGACAAATAAGTCGTAATTTAGTGACTATGAATACCAATAAGCTCGACTTGGTCAAGTCTGACTTTATAAAGTAAATACGTCATAAGTCCGACTTGTTTGTGTCAGAAACTCAACTTAAGACGAGATTAAAGTTCGACTTGGATATAAGAACGACTTATTGCGACTATGAATACCGGCCTAAGACGAGATTCGACTTGGATATAAGTACGACTTATTGCGACTATGAATACCGGCCTAGGTCTTTTCTTGCATTCAACCAGGATTATTACCATGGATGGAGGAACACGAAGAGCAGACATCATTGCAATAGACAAAAACCGAACATCTGGTTTCATAGTAGACCCTACAGTCCGCTTTGAGACAGAAGAAGATCAACCTACAGCAGTTGATAATGAAAAAAAGAAGATATATGAACCAACCATTGAGTACTTCAAGAACAAATATGATTTGAAAAATGTTGAAGTCATTGGACTAATGGAACAATAACAAAGTTCTTTATTAACTTCTGTAAACGTTTCTCATTGTCACAAAATCTGTACACTGAAGTGGCGTTATTATCACTTAAGGGATCCATCCAAATATTAAGAAACCACCTGTACAATAACAACAATTAAGCTGAACAGGTTTCCTTTCTTCAATTTTAATGATTTTACTACTGATTATTTTAATTTTCCTGTCATTACGTTTATGATCTAACTGAAAGCTTGTAACTTTTGTGTAAGTGTATATTTTGTTGAAAGATATTCTTTGTCTGCAAGGCAATCTGCATTGTGCAGAAAGATTACATAAATAAAAAATAAATACAATTGTATGGTTGATTATTATAACCATACAAATTTACAAAATGTTAAAATGCAGTAAAACAAACAATTCTGTTGTAATCTAAGGCTTGTAAATAATAAAATTAACAAGGTGTCAAAGCGCCAGAGCATTTTTGTTTAATTAGTGATAATTCCAATTATGATATGCAGGGAATAAGTTATTTTTTCATCGATTTCCGAGTTAAGCTCCAGATCGATTCATTAAGCAGGGTTTACGGAAGAACAAAGATAACCATATGTGAAGGAATATGCAGGTAGTGTTTCTTGTCAGAGCTAACTGTATTGCAACTTCCACAGCCGTATACGAACACTGTAAAACGAATATGTTGTCATGTGAACTGATTTGCATTTGATAAATTATTTCTACTTCATTACTATAAAATAGGCACTAAACCATGAAAAACCCCATGTCAAATTGGTCGGAACTTGTGACTCCCGAATGTGAGTCCAAGACGTTACCATCTCGGCCACCTCGCTCGGTATTTTTATTGTTGTTTTCGTCGTCCTCCCCCCTCCCGAAGCGGGAGTTTCCACAATTTGAGTTTATAAAAAAAAAAAAAAAACTCTGAGGGCAAAATTTAACGTCTCGGCGGGCCGCATGCGGTCCGCGGTCCTTGGGCTGAAGACCCATGATCTGGAGCTTAAATAATAAACCTAGTACTATTTCGTAGAAAGGGGTAGTTATAAACTAGCTTCCATAAACGGAGACTGCTTGAAAGCTCAATTCCACAACTTGGCAGCTTAACTCGTAATATGAACGAGAAAATGAAATTCACATACTTCCGTCAGAGAAAGTTATGTGAACATATCACACCAGTCAGCGGAATATTAAGTTGTTGGCAATGGAAAAGTGGCTATGGCATTTTTTACGAAACAAATTATTTAAAGAAAACTCTGCACAAACCGAAGATGGCGTACCAATTTTGAATAATTTTTAAAACAAATTATTTATTTTCTTTTACATTGCCAATGACGTTTGTGCCACTGTTAGCTTCTGGCAGGGAAGTTCCCAAGAATCCGGAGTTAGATCACCACATGCGAGAAGACATACCAAAGTTCCGGCAGCCCCCGAAAACATCCGTCTGAATGCTCACGAGTTAAAAACACGAAAATATGAAACCCCGCTGGAATTTCCATTCAGAGCTATTTGGGTAAAACATTGATATAGCACAGGTTTTTCCATTTTCGATTGTTATTTGTTATTCCATACAGTTTTCAAACGTTTCATCTGCCAAAGGCACCAAATATTACCTCCATTAATAAGTATTCTAGGGTCTGCTTTATAAACTACTATTTCTATCACTACACTTCCGTTTTACGTTGAACGATTAACAATAATAATAATAATAATAATAATAATAATAATAATACAAAACTGATGTAACAAAGTGCTAGAATGCTTTTGTTTAATTAGTGATAACTGCAATTATGGTATGCAGAAAATAAGTTTTTTTAAAAAATCGATTTCAGAGTTAAGCTCCAGATCAATTCATTAAGCAGGGCTTTCGGAAGAACAAAGATCTAGTTTGATAAGCATATGTGAAGGAATATGTGGGTAGTGTTATTTTTTTCAAAGTTAAGTGTATTGCAACTTTCAAAGCCGTAGGCCTATACGAACACTGTAAAACTCATTTTGTCATGAGAACTGATTTGCAATTGATAAAATTCTGTCTAATATATTACCATAAAATAGGCACTAAATTGGCATTACTCCGGTACCGGTCAACCGATTTGGCCAGGCTTCTTCCCATGGACGTTATAAATGCATATACAGAAGAGCCTCGGTAATTCGAGGTTCCGTGTAATTCGAACTGGTCTTAAGAAAATTAAAATTTTCGATAAAACTAGATTAAAATCCCATTTTTATACGGTGTCCGCATTTAAGCTTTATGCACTTCCGAATGTGTTACATTTTGAGCTTTCTTTCAATTTTTGCATGTACGAAAATGCAGGTAAAACTGTCCCACTTAGGGTTTCGTTCATAATACACAAAAATTATTTTAAATGTTTGCCAATATACATACAGGCGTAACACAGGTTGGCCTATGTAGGCTTATTATATTGTTTGCTTATGTATTTTTTAAACCATTATTGTGCACATTAAACATTTATTTATGAATTACCCATTGATTTAGTGATTTTCCTTATAATCCGAGTTTTTTGTAATTCGAAGTAGCCTCAGCCCCAATTAGCTCGAATTATCGGGGTTCTACTGTACCAAGTTTCATGAAAATCCGATAAAGTGTAGCCTATTCGAGTTATCTCGAGTACAGGCACACGTGCTATGCTACTTCGGTGTGAATGCTCACTTAGACCACCTGTTCTTGAGAAAGTTTGATCAGCTTATGTGAAGGAATAAGTGGGATAACTAAAATATTAACAGAACGAATTTACAATAAATGCCTCACGTCAAGAATAGGCATATTTCTTTATTTTATCAAAACATCTGAATCCGTACAAACTACGGAGTCGAGTATCCAGTAGCTCCTGTAACTGCAACGCCTGCAGTGGGTGTTTAGACTACCGCACAAAACATAGGAAAAATTCATTCCGTTCAATTCAACTGTTTCGGTCTTCCAAACAGTACAGAAAGTTTTTATAATAGCTTATTTTACTGTACGGTATATTATAGGCAACTAGTTTAAAAGGCCCGGCGTCGCTCGGGTTTTTTATTTTTGTACTAAATTCGAAAATAAGTTCTAATATCATCACAATATCACGAGCAGTCTTGCTCATTCGGGTGTATTTCTAAATGTTAATATTTCTTGTGCTAAAATAATTATTCATCATGTAAGATTAGCCTATCTTTATTTTCATTTTTTAAGTAGCAGTTTTAGTTGTTTTTGAATTTTGTATTTGTTCTGATTTACTTTACTTGTATAAATATGTATTTCTATTTGTATAAATAAATAAATAAATAAAAAAAAACAAACCTATTTCTTACCTATGTATTTCATCGAAAGGGGTATGTCCCCCCTAAAGCTGGTACTTAAAAAAAAGTATTTTTGATACAGGCGCCATTTTTCAGACTGAGAAGCGAGGAAAAGCTACCACTAAACAAATTCTCTGTCGAAACGTTTGGAAATAAACAGGCCAAATGAACAAGGCCTACATGCCTATTATTGAGGGATGATGATGAGCTTGCTATGCTAGTCCCTAGATCGCAGATGAAAGAAATATGTGTATACATTCGTGATATTAGTATTGTTAGAGCACTTAATGGTGAACTTACATAACCGGCCGGGACTTTCATTACGTTGAGTAGCCCAGCCCGCATAGGAGATTATCACGTTTACGTAAACTACACACAGCTATTGAAATAAACAGCCTTATATAACCTCTTAATTGCCGAGTATCAGCTTTTGCAAAACTCGCTGCGTTACATACACAACATCAATACAATAGCAACAATTGTAATAAATACAACGTTGATTAAAATAATAAAAACTCAAAATCCAATGTCCGTCAGCTTTTACATACTTTCTTTCTTTCTTTCTTTCTTTCTTAGTTTCACCTCTCCCTTTTAGGGACATTTAAGCGACCCAAGCCGCCCGGGCCTTACAGGGCCGCGACCTGTCGGGAGAGGAATTATCTATGGATCACATATACTTTTTTGACCAAACAAGGATATGGAGGGCCTCCCCGAATGAGTGATCAGCCCAATGCCGGGGCCACCTCCGAGACAACACAAACACATAGGACAAGACACACCATTCACACACACACACTTCAAACAAGGCGAGGATGGGGATAAAGATGATAATGACGGCCAGATGATATCCGGGGACAACAAGGGCCTAAAGTTACCCGACACTTGTCTCATAGATGAGGAAAGACCCAGGAAAACCCCCACCTAGATAACTTGTCCCGACCAGGATTCGAACCTGGGCCCGCTGCCTGAGAGGAGTGAACGCATCCCCTACGCCACAGCGGCGGACTGATAAAAATAATAAAAACTCAAAATCCAATGTCCGACAGCGTTGACATTCTAAAATTCTTAATTACTCGAAATTTCTTTTGAATCTTATTTCTAACTGGCAGATGTCCGAGGCGACGCCCCATATAAGTAGTTGGAAGATTAATAATTAAGAGCAAACTAATTAAAACATTATATTTATTAACACTTGCACGCGAAACATTCATAGGCCTAAGCTAAACGATTAATAATTAATGAAACAGCTAAAAATCCGGCTTTGAAGTGAACTCCACGATTAGAAAGCACAGCATGGGAAAAATAACCTCAGATTCGAGTTCCCCGACCCAGAAAACCCCTGCATAGTGAGTTTCGTCCACATCGAACAATGTTTGCCCATTTAGGCCTACAGTATATTCATTATCTCTCTTCCGATTGCGTTTAAAATCTCAGATGTCTGCGTGTCTTGATATTAGAAACAAATGAATCGACCAGGGTGGGCTTACAAGATTCAAGCTTTTACTTCCAAGGTATACCAAAAATAGACAAAGCCACGTGCAATTGATCTGACAATTGAAATGATTTACTGAAAACTGATGCTTCGAAAGCGCAAAAAATGCACGTTTTCTGCCCGTTTTTCACTCATAACTCGCTAATGAAACGAAAATAAAAATAAAAATGCATCACTGAAGTTCTCCTTTGGTGTGGAAACTGAAGCTCACCATCATACGGCTTACTCCATACAGTCCAGATTTAGCGCCGTCTGACTTTCATCTGTTTCCGATAATGAAAGAATATCTGCGCGGATATCACTATGCATCTGATGAAGAAGTTGACAGAACTGTCAGAGTCTGGTTGCGGAAACAGAGTGTCGACTTCTTCCGTGACGGCTTCGAAAAAAAAGTGTGCATGGAACGCCATGCGACAGAAGTGAAACTTGTTTTAATTTTCGGATTTTTTCAATTTTGGATTATTTGATTTTTTCAATTTTGGACTTTTTTAATATTGAGCTTTTGCCTTTTTTAATTTTGGATTTTTAAAATTTTTGATCTTTTAATTTGTTAAATTTGAAATTTTTTATTCTTTTTTTTAAATTTTGGATCTGCACAAAGCAGTAATAGCCCCCCACTCAATGTCTGATAGGCCTACCGTTCCCCCGCGCGTTCCCGTGTTTTTTTTTTAATTTTTGGATTGTTTAATTTTTTAATTTTGGATTTTTTTTAATTTTGGATAAGCCTAATCAATGAGTAGATTCTTTTCTGTGCAGTCCGTTCCGTCACAGCCCCACTAAATTCGTGACGATTTTGTTCGTAACGCAGGTTTGGGTTAGCTCTCGATTTACTGCTTCAGTTTCAGTTTCAGTTTATTAATAGCTGTAGATTCCTTAAGAATTTCAGCTTCGTCATTAACTTACAATGTAATACAATAAAAACAATTACAATATAATACAATAAAAACAATAGATCAATAGTGCTGGTAGCTAAAGTCAGGTAGCTACATGACAATTCAGTATACAAAATTAGTCATAACCTAGATTAACCTTACATTTATCATTAATTCTATTATCATTTTTTGCATTTATATGACAATTCTATCTGTTGTAGCAACTTATCGTTATCAAATTAATTATTTCTACAATTCTTCAATATCATACAAGCATTTATTAATAAGAAATTTCTTAAGTTGGCGTTTGAAAGTTGTGCCAGATAGTGATTTTAATGTTGTTGGTAGTTTATTATATAGCTAAATTTCCATCACGCTGACATCTTTATTTGATATTTGTTTGGTATGTATTGTCTTGTGATAGTCTTCTTTATTTCTGGTATTGTATGGATGAATTTCATTATTTTTTATTGGTTGTCTTTCAGTAATAAACATAATTACACGATATACATATAATGAGTATATAGTTAGAATATGGTTCAGAATAAATACATCCCTACATGATTCTCTAGGTGCTAAAGCGTAACTAAAGAAGTTTCACTTCAAAAACTTGTTCATCATTGGCAGAAATGTATCCAATTGTCTTATAATTATATGGAAAAGTGAATATTAGTAATTAAAGGAAACATTCTAAGGATTATTTCTGTGCACCATTTCTGTGTTTGATTTATTAAAATACTCCCATCGAAACCCAAGTTATGAAGGTAGAGGCATTACTTTTCATTCAACCCTCGTAGAAAAGGCACTTTTCCAAACTTCCGGACCCTTTTCACGTCACTTAATGATTTAAAAAATAAAAAATAAAAAAAAAAAATAAAAAAAAAAAAAAAAAATGCACGTATGGTAAATAAAGAAATTATACAGAGGGAACTATGTTTCGGACTTGAGAATTCCAAAGAGCACGAAACACAATTTCCGCTTCTTGTTTCTGTTTACGAGGCGCGACCATAAACTAAGTTTCCCTGGGGCTGTTTAGGCAACAGAAACAAAACATAATTTCAAGGAAATATTTATTGAAACAGACACAGCCAGTGTTCAATTATTTTTCAACATATTCGCCACCGGAATTGAAACGTTTATCTTACCCACGCACCAACTTTTGAATACCTGTGTCGTACAAGTCTGCCGCCAGGGATTTGAAGCACTGTGTGACAAACATCTCCTCCTCTCTGCCATCCCCTGTCATGTCTTTGGGTGTAGGAAAAGATGGAAATCACTGGGAGCGAAGTTCGAGCTGTAGGGTGGATGTTTAAACACCTCCCAGCAACTCTCCTGCAGAAGTTCGGCTGGGAGGTGTTTAATCATCCACCTCGCTCCCAGTGATTTTCATCTTTTCCTACAACTAAAGAAATGGCAAAGAATGACAGAGAATGACAGAGAATGACATAGAGGCGAAGGTGGTTGACGGTGGTTCAACTCCCAGGTGGCACACTTCTACGATACAGGTATTGAAAAGTTGGGGCCACGGCAAGACAAATGTTTCAATTCCGGTGGCGAATATGTTTGAAAAATAGCTGAACACTGGCTGTGTCTGTTGCTATAAATATTTCCTTGAAATTGTGTTTTGCTTCTGTAAACGGTCCCAGGGAAACTTACTTAATTGACGCGCCTCGTACATCTACTTTCTGCTAGACTAAAAAGACTAAAGTTGGATACGGTTCGATGTGGTTTGTGTTGCATAACTACAGGATGAGTGGTATCTGCGCGTTGCTTCACTTTACATAACCATGTGTGTGTGTGTTTGGTTTATGTAACACCCTGTGGTTTAACCTTGTCTGCCAGAATATTCAAAATCTCAATCCATTGCCACGTAACACGCATGTGAAATTGCGCGTTGGTCTTGGCAAACGTGACTGAATATATAATATGAAGGCTGGAGTGACGATTAGGCAGGTAAATTTGCCTGATCGAAGACAATCGCGATGACGATCATGGATGTAACAAGTTTTACGAGGGAGAATCAAATGAAAACAGCAATTAATTTTTGAAGTGGAACTTCTTTAACCGCGGTAAGAGTAAATCGAGAGCTAACCCAAACTTGAGTTACGGACAAAATCGTCACGAAATTAGTGGGGCTGTGACGGAACGGACTGCACAAAAAACATTAACTCAATGATTAAGCTTTTCCAAAATTTAGAAAATCCAAAATTAAAAACATATTAAAAAACCCAAAATTTTAAAAAATAAAAAATCCAAAATAAAAAAATCCAAAGATCCAAAATTTAAAAAATCCAAAATTCGAAAATTAAATAAATTAAAAGATCCAAAATTTAAAAAGTCCAAAAACAAAATATTAAAAAAGTTCAACAATCCAAAATTGAAAAAATCCAATAATCCAAAATTGAAACAATCCAAAAATTAAAACAAGTTTCACTTCTGTCGCGTGGCGTTCCACGCACACTTTTTTCCCCACTATTTTACTGCAGGAAGAATTATTGCTTACACATTATTTTTCCACATAGTCCCCTCCCAGTTCAATTGCGTTTTTCATTTGACTCTCCCTCGTATAATAACCATACTACATTAATCTTTGATACCTTTCAGTCACATAGTCACAATATTATGACTATTTTCTTCTTGAAACTTTGACCAATCCAGTATAAGAACATGAGGAATTCGAACCAATGGGAAGTGTCTATCTTCATACAGGTTTACAGCCTAAAAGCTCTCTCTCTCTGTAGTCATCAGTTTTACAACTGGTTTGATGCAATTCTCCAGTTCTTCCTATCTTGAGCCAGTCTCTTCATGTCTACATATTTTTACTTCCTCTGCCCGTACCATAGGTACTATAGGTAGAGGAAGTATTGTTTTCGACCCTAAAATTCAAAGTTGAGTTTTTAGCATATATACACGTTTCAAGGCCCCCTGAATCCAAAAATACTATTTTTGGAAACATGTCTGTGTGTGTGTCCGTCTGTGTGGAAGTTTGTGAACAGGCTAGCTCCGAAACGGAGAATCGTATGAAAAAAAAATTTCGTATTTGGGTCAGGTACCTTCTGAAGATGTGATTCGAAGATAGGCGACTATTTTCTCTTATTTTTAAGGGGACTTTACATGAAGAAATTTTCGTTTTTCGCGATTTTCTCGAAAACGGCTCTAACGATTTTCTTTAAAATTTGCACATGTGTTCCTTTTACTGAGAGCTAAATCTTTTATTTGAAACTTTCTTTCGAAAAAATTCTCTGAGGGTGGTTACAAGCCACCCACTGTTCACCCACTGTTTGTAGAAATTTTGTCTTGCGTGATGAACAACTGAATACGCGCTCTTTCACGGCCTCTTATTCTATATGAGAATGTGAAGTGAGAAAGATGTATTGTTGGCCATGCATAGAGTAAAGAAGTATCTGAGGGAAATATTCGATAAATTTCGGAAATTATATTTTACGGCGGAAATTTCAATAAACGTCTGCAGTCACTTGTTCTTTTTTAATTTTAAGTTTATTATATAGCCTGCACTTTTAGTCGCATCATTGAAAGAAGAGGTATTTATAGGATAATTAGCGTAAAATTGTGTCTTGCGATTCTGTAAAAGGAGATGTGAATACTGCTAACTTTTATTTGGGCAGAGTAAGTTATGTGACTTTCACATCAGATTTTTTACATCCAAAATCGTCAATAATCTGTTTTGCATATTCTAATCGCGGTCTTCCCTTACAATTTTTCCCCTCTATTGTTCCTTCTAATATAGTGTTGACCAAGCCTGGATGCCTCATAATGTGCCCCACTAGTCTGGCCCTTCTCATTAGAAGAAAGGCCTAAAAGCTATATGTGTAAAAAATTCAAGTTTCTAGCTCATCTGGAAGTGGGCAAACTAATGTGGCTTCATACTATAGGGATAAAGTGGATGTAGTTACCTATGTATGTAAAAATATGTGGAAATAAAATTCTATTTTATTCTATTCTACAATCACAATCTTCGTAGCTTCTTTGGTCAAAAACAATAATCACTACCCACCATGATTCTGCGGCAAAGCATCTAATAAGTGGTTTTAACTAAATAAGGTCCGATCTTTGTATGCAATGTTTTCACTGGGAAATAATAATAATAATAATAATAATAATAATAATAATAATAATAATAATAATAATAATAGTAATAATAATAATAATAATAATAATAATAATAATAACCAAAGTCAAGAAAGTGAGGTTCCAAGTCAAAATCAAAACCAAACGAATGATTCAGATCAGTGAAGACGAGAGAAAAGCAAGATCAGAAACAATGAAGCAATACTGGGCTAAAATTAAAACACAAAACATTAAGAAGTGATCGATTCAACGTACCCCAAAGTTGGGTGAAACGGAGAATAATAATAATAATAATAATAATAATAATAATAATAATAATAATAATAATAATAATAATAATAATAATAAATGGTGGAGGGTGAATATTTTGAGTGGGTGTACACATCAGTCAATACACTTTCTTTGTCTCTCTAAGTAAATCTAGGATTTGACAAAAATTATTTATTACCTGGCCATATCGAAAGAACTCTATTAGAGCGAATGTTCTGATCATGACTCCTAGATTATAAAAATTGTAACTTTTAGGGTCTTTTTTGGTAATTTTTTCCAACCATTTATTTTTAGGTAATTAAAAAAATTCAACGTCAATATTTGTCCTTTTTGGCCATTTTATGCTCCTTTTCCCCATTTCATATTTTTAGGCAATTCAAAAAAATTGAAGTGAAACTTCCTTAGGCGCGCTAGGAGTAAATCGAGAGCCAACCCAAAGTTGCGTTACGAACAAAATCGTCACGAAAGTAGTGGGCTGTGAGGAACTGCACAGAAAACAATCAACTCAATGATTAGGCTTATCCAAAATTAAGAAAATAAAGTACCCAAAATTTAAAAATCGAAAAACCAAAATTAAAAACATTTAAAATGCAAAATTAAAAAATCCAAAAAATAAATAAATCAAAGATCCAAAGTTTTAAAAATCCAAGATTAAAAAATCCAAAAACTTAAAAAATAAGAATACAAAATTCAAAAAATAAAAAATCCAAAATTAAAATTTGAAAAACCAAAATTTAAAAAATCTTAAACTTTAAAAATAAAAAAATAAAAAATTCAAAGATCCAAAATTCAAAGATCCAAAATTCAAAGATCCAAAATTTAAAAAATCCAAAATTCCAAAATAAAAAATCCAAAGATCCAAAATTAAAAAAACCCAAAAATCCAAAACCCAAAAATCCCAAAATTTAAAAAATCCAAGTTTCACTTCTGTTGCGTGGCGTTCCATGCGCCCGATTTTTTTTATTTTTTTCTGTAGTCATTTTATAGCTTATGTTTTAAGTATTTTAGGTAATCAAAAACCGGTCCCTGTTTATAAACAATATTATGAGCATCACTTTTCAATGACCGAGCAAAAATGATTGGATTACTGGCCAAAGTGGGGGTTCTGGCTACAGTGAATCTGAGGGATATTGAATACGAGAGAAATGTTTCGAATATATAAGAATTCTCCAAGATTTCACACGGGAAAAAATCAAAATATTCACTATGTACTAGGCAGGTGTAACGTGAACTTTTTTTAAAAGTTATACTTCACCAAGCAGTACTCTTCCCCGCCTTGTAATATCCGAACCAAACAGTAATTATGTAGAGTTTTTATGCTGTCACTAGGTGGTAAATAGGTATAAATAGGCAGTGATGGGAAAAGTACAAAAAGAAAGTAATTGGGCTAAATTACAATTACCTGAGAGACATTTTTCTTAATTATAATTACAAATTACTTTTTCAAAAAGTAATTAGTAAAATCACAATTACAATTACCTTACAAAACGGCAGTACCTAAAAATTCCTTGCTTTTCGTTTGTTTTGGGCCCTAGGCCATAAACTATTGGGACATTCAGTGATAAAGATGCTTGGGACGTTAACAAGTCTCAAATTGTTAATGAACAACAAATAATCAACACCAATATTCCAGACACATTGTGTAACTTTTTGTTAATATTACCTCTAATGATGACGATATAGCAAGTGATAATGATATTACTATTAATGATTACTAAAACGTAACGATTAAAATTTGAATTCCAAATTACAAGTATAAATTACATTTTTCAAAAAGTACTGAACCAAAAAAGGACTTGTTGCTGTAATCTGATTACTTTTACTCAATTACTTCCCATCACTGTAAATACGTAGGTGGTAAACGTTTCACTTTGTTGATGTAAACATACATGTTTATCATGATGTGTTTACCATATTTTGTTGATCGAGTATGATTTTTTCCCTTCTCACAATGGCGAATGCCGGGTTCCATCATATTTACCCTTCATGGGAGCGCGTGGGGGAAAGGCACTGAGCTAGTGGCGTGGTGAGCCCTTTACCATTATAGAAAAGCCAAAACTTAAAAAAAAAAAATTAAAAATCCAAAAATCCAAAATTAAAAAATCGAAAAACCAAAATTAAAAAAATCTAAAAATCCGAAATAAAAAAATTGAAAGTCCAAAATTAAAAAATCCAAAAAATAAAAAATTCAAAGATCCAAAATTTAAAAAATCCAAAAATAAAAAAATACAAAATACAAAATTAAAAAATAAAAAATTTAAGAAATCAAAAATTAAAAAATCGAAAATCCAAAATTTAAAATTCTAAAACTTTAAAATTAAAAAATCTAAAATTTAAAAATGCAAAAAAATCAAAGATCCAAAATTTAAAAAATCCAGGATTCCAAAATTAAAAAATTCAAAGATCCAAAATTTAAAATACCCAAAAAGCCAACGTTTAAAAAGTCCAAAAACCCATAAATCCCAACATTAAAAAAGCCAAGTTTCACTTCTGTCGCGTGGCGTTCCACGCTTGCTTTTCGTTTGTTTTGGGCCCTAGGCCATAAACTATTGGGCCATTCAGTGATAAAGATGCTTGGGACGTTAACAAGTCTCAAATTGTTAATGAAGAACAAATAATCAACACCAATATTCCAGACACATTGTGTAACTTTTTGTTAATATTACCTCAAATGATGATGATATAGCAAGTGAGAATGATATTACTATTAATGATTACGAAAATGTAACGATTACAATTTGATTTCCAGATTACAAGTATAAATTACATTTTTCAAAAAGTAATGATTACAAGTAAATGGAACCAAAAAAGGACTTGTTGCTGTAATCTGATTACTTTTACTCAATTACTTCCCACCACTGTAAATAGGTGGTAAACGTTTCACTTTGTTGATGTAAACATACATGTTTATCATTATGTGTTTATCATGTTTTGTTGATCGAGTATGGTTTCTTTCCCTTCTCACAATGGCGAATGCCGAATTCAATCATATTTACTCTTCATTTTAGAATACACATGTTAGAAAATAGCCCGGAATCAGCCTTGATGTCGAAATGGATTCAAGCCTTAATAAATAATACGCAGTTTTGGGTAAAATCATATAAACATGTTTTGAAACTAATCTATTGTTTAGGCGGATCATGTTAGCTAATCATCTGGTATAGATTTCAGGAAAAATATCTTGAAACAAACACGTTATTTTTCTGAGCTCTCCTTGAAGCAGTTCGTTTATTTGGAGACACACAAGAGCCCTCAAGAACTTGGCCAGTTTCGGAAATATTCCTAAATTGATTTTATTGCTTCCAGGAAGTTTTAGGTCAACAAAATATGTTTTTGACCAAACTATGCAGTTGTCAGAAGTGGAACATTTCCACACCCCATTTCTCTTTACAAACTACTAGCATTCCATTTACGGCACGTGTACAACACGGTACCTTCAGGCACCCCAAATTTTATACCACCATAAACAGATTACAATTGTGATAAACAGGTTGCTGATAAACAGGTTGTTGATAAACAAATTGAGTTGTAACGGAATATTTTGGACGGATATGTGAAAAATATACCCAAATTATCTTGGCACTGACTCGGAGTTCTAGCCAGGACGAGGGTTTCTTTCTGACTTTTTCGGGCGTACTGTGGTTTCATTTTTGGGAGAAATTCGAATTGCACGCGCGATTAGTACGGGAATTTTTATTGCATGCGGGGATGTTAAATTGCATGGCGCCCAACCCTAGCACGCCTCTTAATAGTAGAGTAAGAACCAGGCTGCAAATCACCTATTGATGGTTGATGAACTACAACTAAGAAAATGGTCTTTCAATAATACAAGAGAAGAACTTGAGTAGACGTAAGTAAGTACAACTTCCAGCATTAACCATAAAAAACCATTACGTTGAGCGTAGTTATCATTTATTTTTTTAATAGATTTTAGGTTCAAAATTAATTCAAAGTAATCCAGTTGATTTCATCCAGTGTACACATGTTTGACGTATCCTCAACAGAGCCTTCATCAGGTATTTATATTAATACAAAATGTATATTTATATATTAGGTCTACTTTTCTTAAAAAAATAAAATGCGAAGTAAACATAAGTTATATATATATATATATATATATATATATATATATATATATATACATATATATATATATATATATAAATTATTACTTACTTACTCAATGGCAATAGACAATTCCTAAGCAAGCTAAAGGAATATTTATGGAACCCGAAGGTTCATTGCCGCGCTTACCTGAGCCCGCCATTCAACCCTATTCTGTGCTAACTCCATCCAACCATCCCTCGCAAATCCTACTTCACTTAAACCTTTCCTAATATTGTCTTCCCACCTACGTGTAGGTCTTCCAAGTGGTCTTTTCCCTTTGGGTCTCCCAGTCAATACTTTTGAGACATGTCTTTCCTCCCCCATGCGCGCAACATGTCCAGCCCATTTTATCCTCCGTGATTTAATTACCCTTACTATATTCGATAAAGAGTACAGGTTATGAAGCTCGTCATTATGCAGTTTTTTTCCAGTTTCCATTTACATCTCTCAGTGATCAATGGTTGGTCTATTTCGTCTAAATCAACATTGGTGATCTCCAATTACCTTCGTCCGCATATGGGGTTAATCTTGACAGAAGTTTATTACACAATATTTTGTATGATGTTGATGAGACAGAAATTCCTCGATAGTTATTACATTCGGCCCTTTTTATGGATCGGTATAATAATAGATTACTTCCATTCCTTTGGTAATTCTTCCTTATTCAAATCATAATAAATTTATGGATCTCTTAGTATAATCTATCACCACTTGCCTTAATTAATTCTGTTGGAATTTGGCCAACGCCTGGGGATTTGTGAGTTTTTTGTTTACCTATAGCTGTTTCTACTTGTGTTATGGTCGGATTCCGTAACCAACGGATCTGCTGTGATTATTTCCCTTTCTACACATTGGACACCTCCATGTACATTTAATAATTGATTTCAAAAATGTTTCCACCTATTCAAAATATTATTCGGATCCGCTAGTATATTGTCATCATTAGGGGGCGGATTTCTATGACCTAAAAAATAGGATATATGCATGCATTTATGACCTAAAAGCATTAAAATATGACCAATAAAATTTAAAATATCGTCCCCTTAGAATGAAAACCTCGTATCTCATAAAACACATACGTGGCTTTGTCACTTAATAACGCTTCCTAGCGGTAAACTAGATTTTGTTTTTCCTCTCTCGAGGACAGCACACTTGTTATTCCTGTAATATTGGCTGACAAATAGTTGAGATATGTGTTTTTCTATCTAATAATAAATTAAAAGTACTCTTGCTTCTGATTTTAGATACGTGGTTTTCATTCTAAGGGTACGATATGACTTTTCCACTTACACATTATGTATATTTTTTCAAGTTTCACTACAATTCATTTTATTAAAATATAATGTTAATTATTTAAAATATCAGTAAATTCTCAAAAACTATCATTATAATGCAAAACTTACAAAATATGATATGAAACTTCAAAATTTCTTTAATATGCAAACAAACATGCCCAAAAAATGACCTAAATATGCATATTCAAACTAAATATGCTACAATAGTTGAAAATTTCCCAAATATGCAGTTATATGCACAATAAAAGCCGTTCCATTTTCACCAGGATGCTTGGAATCGAGTTTAAATTAGTTGGAAACCTGATATAGGCTAATGCAAAGGGGAAAAATATGACATGTCATAGAAATCCGCCCCCTAGTCATCATTGTCCTTAATTGTGTTTGGTCTAGGTTGAAAAGCTTTCTTGGACTCGTTTATTCCTTAGAGAGAGATCCTTACACTTTTGTCTTTATTATTTTTCTCTAATTCATTTACTTTGTTTTTGAGATAGTTTATTTTCTTTGTTCTAGTGCTTCTAAAGGTTTCTAAAAATTACAAACATGAAAAATTCCCCACCTAATGTTTAGAGTGCAACAGTTGACATATGCAGTAGTGAGATTGGGTTACCAAATTACCTGGTTTAGAATATTATAGGAGAAAAATTCCTCCGACACTGGGACTTGAACCCAGGACCTTTGGCTATTCGCGCCCATGCTCTACCAAATGAGCTAAGCCGGAGTTCAATTCACAGCGCCAGATGGAACCTCTCTCCTATGACTGATTGCCCTAATGGTCTACCTCACAGATAGACAAGTTATGTCATATGCAGTACTGTGAGGCACACTAATTAGTGATTTTTGTGACCGGGCTCCCACTGTTATTGTACAGTTAACATTCAAGATAGATATATAAGCTTTCATGAACCACAGATTATTGTCTCTGTTGGACATATTATAGGAGAAAAATTACTCCGACACTGGGACTTGAACCCAGGACCTTTGGCTATTCGCGCCAATGCTCTACCAACTGAGCTAAGCCGGAGTTCAATTCACAGCGCCAGATGGAACCTCTCTCCTATGACTGATTGCCCTAATGGTCTACCTCACAGATAGACAAGTTATGTCATATGCAGTACTGTGAGGCACACTAATTCGTGATTTTTGTGACCGGGCTCCCACTGTTATTGTACAGTTAACATTCAAGATAGATATATAAGCTTTCATGAACCACAGATTATTGTCTCTGTTGGACATATTATAGGAGAAAAATTACTCCGACACTGGGACTTGAACCCAGGACCTTTGGCTATTCGCGCCAATGCTCTACCAACTGAGCTAAGCCGGAGTTCAATTCACAGCGCCAGATGGAACCTCTCTCCTATGACTGATTGCCCTAATGGTCTACCTCACAGATAGACAAGTTATGTCATATGCAGTACTGTGAGGCACACTAATTAGTGATTTTTGTGACCGGGCTCCCACTGTTATTGTACAGTTAACATTCAAGATAGATATATAAGCTTTCATGAACCACAGATTATTGTCTCTGTTGGACATATTATAGGAGAAAAATTACTCCGACACTGGGACTTGAACCCAGGACCTTTGGCTATTCGCGCCAATGCTCTACCAACTGAGCTAAGCCGGAGTTCAATTCACAGCGCCAGATGGAACCTCTCTCCTATGACTGATTGCCCTAATGGTCTACCTCACAGATAGACAAGTTATGTCATATGCAGTACTGTGAGGCACACTAATTAGTGATTTTTGTGATCGGGCTCCCACTGTTATTGTACAGTTAACATTCAAGATAGATATATAAGCTTTCATGAACCACAGATTATTGTCTCTGTTGGACATATTATAGGAGAAAAATTACTCCGACACTGGGACTTGAACCCAGGACCTTTGGCTATTCGCGCCAATGCTCTACCAACTGAGCTAAGCCGGAGTTCAATTCACAGCGCCAGATGGAACCTCTCTCCTATGACTGATTGCCCTAATGGTCTACCTCACAGATAGACAAGTTATGTCATATGCAGTACTGTGAGGCACACTAATTAGTGATTTTTGTGACCGGGCTCCCACTGTTATTGTACAGTTAACATTCAAGATAGATATATAAGCTTTCATGAACCACAGATTATTGTCTCTGTTGGACATATTATAGGAGAAAAATTACTCCGACACTGGGACTTGAACCCAGGACCTTTGGCTATTCGCGCCAATGCTCTACCAACTGAGCTAAGCCGGAGTTCAATTCACAGCGCCAGATGGAACCTCTCTCCTATGACTGATTGCCCTAATGGTCCTTTTTCAATCCCCAGTTAAAAACTACGAAAAAAGAAAAATACCCCGGCGTCTATATTTGTGTGCTATCTGGCGGGATATTACTGTACATGACAGTGTACCGGTACTGTTTGAGTAGATGATCCATCTGAAAAGGATCGTATGTGAACAACTATGAATAAAAAATAGAGCAACATTTTTACAAAAGGCAGTTTCGGATAGACGGTATAACTTCATGAGTATGCACAACTGAGAACAAATTCTCTGAATTTTAAAAAAATTGTACAGTTCTTTTTTCAATCCCGGCTCATAATGCAGCCGTGGAAAAAATATTCTCCTTGTTAAAAATTCATTGGACATATGAAAGATATAGGATGTCTATAGATTGTGTAAAGAATTTGATGACTCTCTCCTACCATTATAAAGATGTCATTTGCTCTTAGTTCTTTGACAGTAGACCTATTAAGAAATTAGTTTCTTCGGGAGGTTTGAGGAAGTGAGAAGGACTCTTTTCTGAAAAAGAGAACGATTTCACGTGAACGTTCATAACTTTTGTAAGAATAAACCATGTGTAAAATACCCCTTTCCCCCTGGGTTTTCATATTTGAATATGGTAACCCTAAGTGACTAAAATGAGAACATGCCTGTTTTTATGCAGTTCAGAAACTCTTATCTTCTCGTCTTCTAAACAAAAATCTAAAAATAAGAACATTTATAAGACTATTATCCTGCCGGTTGTATTATTTGGATGTGAGACATGGCCGCTTAGTGATCGGGAAGAACATAGTCTGAGAGTGTACGCAAACAGGATGCTTAGGAAAATAGTTGGGCCTAAGAGAGATGAAAATGGGGACTGGAGAAAACTACATAACGACGAGCTTCATGACCTGTACTCGTCACCGGATATAGCAAGGGTAATTAAATCACGGAGGATGAAATGGGGGAGTGAAGACATATCTCAAAAGTATTGAGACTCGAAGGGAAAAGACCACGTGGAAGACCTAGACGCAGGTGGGAGGACACTATTAGGGTGGATTTAAAAGAAATCGGATTTGCGAGGGATGGTTGGATGGAGTCAGCACGGAACAGGGTTGAATGGCGGGCTCAGGTAAGCGCGGCAATGAACATTCGGGTTCCATAAAATAGATAATATTCCTTTACCTTGCTGAGGAATTGTCTATTGTCATTGAGTACGTTAGTAAAATTTTATATGAGCAGCTCATTTTTGGCATGTATTTATCTGCAATGATGACCTACTGATGTGCTAAGTTTGAGGGAAGGTTTCAATGTTACAACTCGTACGTTTCCCTTGTAAGAGACAGGAAAACACTTATTTGGACAGAGGAAGTTGTGTGTCTCATACCAGTTTTTTTCCCCCCTTATTTTACTCACGAAATTAACAGGACGGAGGTACAGTCAACCCTCGATATAACGCCACTATCCGTTTTCTAACATTTAGTGGCACAAAGCGAGGGTGGCACTAAAACGAAATTTAATCACTCATAGCTGTAGGCTTTGTATAGGGATGCTTATCATAGGCCCTAAACATCTAAAAGAAGACAAAATAGGAAGACACATTTTGAGTCCTATGCCCGCAGTATATTATGTCCCAGGTTTTGGAGGAGGAAAGTATGAAAGTGATATTGAATTTCTTTTGATGTCAGCCCCGAAACGGTTGTATGGTAAAATGAGAGAGAAAAATAAAATTTACCGTAAAGACAATACAATCTTATGTAATCTGAATTTCGGTTTCTCCTTATTTCAACCCCTCCCAGGCATGGTGTGTAGAAGCAACGGAATGCAACATTCGACATCCTATATGAGACATAAAAAGCTATAGGCCTATCTAGCGTTTTCTGAGGGAACAGTTTGAGTATGTTAAGTTGTTCTTCCTAATTTCAAGTTCAAGGCCCTAGAGTTTGAAAATCGGAAGTCCTTCATCAAGTTAGCCTAATTTCAAATTACAAAATAAAAATCCGGGCGACGCCGTATTAGTTTATTATTAGTGTATTATGAAAGAAAGTTAAATAAAAGTAAAATAGAGAACTTTAGCATAAAATATACTTCTCTACAGTATCTCAATTTATTACAGTATATGTCCGATGCTACAATACACAAAGGGGTTGAAAATCATGTGGGTCAATGCACGTAATTAACTGTAACTGAGTAACTTTAGTGCAGTGTTTAACAGTTGAATGGACACTGGACTAAAAGAGGTGAAAGTTTGAAATGTCTCATCGTTTGAAGGCTCCTTCTACCTGCTCCACCCTCACGCAGGCTGTCTGTCCGACTCCTTAACATAGCTGCTTCATTCCACTGCACTACATTTACAGTTAGTGGCAGGGGATCACTCACTTCTAGGAAATACAGTACAGTATGTTTCTTAAATAATCTTCCTAACATTCACGCCAGTTTTAAAAGAATTATGCAGCTATATTTTATAAAAATCATGTCATATTCTTTCTTTCCTTATCGTAGTTTAACCTCTCCCTTTTAGGATTTAAGCGACCCAAGCCTCACAGGGCCGCGACCTGTCGGGAGAGGGATTATCTTTGGATCACATACATACTTTTTTGACCAGACAAGGACATGGAGGGCCTCCCCGGATGAGTGATCAGCCCAATGCCGGGGCCATTTCCGAGACAACACGAACACATAGGACGAGACACACCATTCACACACACACTCACTCAGAACAAGGCGAGGATGGGGATGATAATGACGGCCAGATGATATCCGGCCTAAGGTTACCTGATATTTGTCTCACAGGTGAGGGAAAACCCCGGAAAAACCTCACCTAGGTAACTTGTCCCGACCAGGAATCGAACCCGGGCCCGCTGCGTGAGAGGAGTGAACGCATCCGCATCCCTTGAGCCACAGCGGTGGACCATGTCATATTCACTGGCACTAAATGAATTGGTACAGTAACGAGGTTTGTTATGTATTTTATATGGGAGAAGATCCGTTCACTTGCAATTATTGGCACAGTGAAATTGGCACTGTAAAGAGGGTATATCAAGGGTTGACTGTATACATTATGTTCGTAACAACTACTTAACTAAGAGCAACAGAGTGGGCTGTGTTCACGGTTACTTGTGTCTGGTGTGGAGAAAGCAGCTTCGGGTGCCCATGACCTCCTTAAGCAAGGTCACCTCAATTAACACTTCTGGTTCCATAGCATTATACCAACAGGGCATATTATGTCTATAAATATATAACAAATAATTAACTGAAATAGCCTAATCATTGACTTCACCGCGATTGATTGCCTCTATTGTCTAGTGCTAGCGTTGCTGACTACATGCTTTTTATTCACTACTTCTACAATTATTTGTTATTTTCAAAATTGATTAAGCTGTTATAGTTACGGGTAAATATAGTTACAAAATTGCAGCCACGTTTCGTGTACCGAAATGTTATTTCCGTGACTATTTTCAGAAATGTCAATATTTCTGAGTGATTCTTTTTTCTATCTGTAATAGGAGCAAAGAACAAAGGGTAAAAAATTAAAACAAAGTCATTTTCTCCGGATTTCCGTGGTTGTCCGAGTTTGCCGGGGATGTGCTGTAATTGATAACTGATAAGGGGCAAACAACTAAAAACTTAAACTAGATGGAAATACCAACAAAAAGTTTGTGAGTCAGAAATTCCCTGGGCATATTAGGAGCAAAGAACAAAGAAAATGAAAACAAACTCATTTTCTCCGGATTTCCGTGGTTTTCCGGGTAAATGCTGTAAATGATAAGGAGCAAACAACTAAAAACTTAAACTAAATGGCAATACAAAAAAAAAAAAAAAATATATATATATATATATATATATATGTGAATAGGAAATTCCCAAGGGGGGGGGGGTGGGAGTATGCAGTAGCCTACACTATAAATATCATATGGAGAACATCGTCTACAATGTTTGGAGTATTTACATTAGGTTGTAAGTATTTAAAAAATATATTTTACATTAATTTTAATTAATAGGAAAATGAAAAGTTTGAAAACATTGACTTGTGACACTAAACATATATGTTTTAAAGAACTAAGGCTTATCGAAATATCTAATTAGTAGGGGCGGATTTCTATTACCTAAAAAAAGGGTATATGCATGCATTTATGACCTAAAAAAACATTAAAATATGATCAATAAAATTTAAAATATGACTTTACCACTTACACATAATGTATATTTTTTAAAGTTTAATTATAATTCATTTTATTAAAATATAATGTTAATTATTTAAAATATCTGTAAATTCTCAAAAAGTATCAGTATAATGCAAAATTTACAAAATATGATATGAAATTTCAAAATTTCTTTAATATGCACACAAATATGCCAAAAATATGACCTAAATATGCTACAATAGTTGAAAATTTCCTAAATATGCAGTTATATGCACAATAAACACCGTTCCATTTTCACCAGGATGCTTGAAATCGGGTTTAAATTAGTCGGAAACCTAAAATAATGCAAAGGGGAAAAATATGACATGTCATAGAAATCCGCTCCCTACTAATTCCGGGGTGCGCGGGCAAAGAGAGTTAAGTCCACTTTCTTGTTACTGAGAATTAGAGTGACTTAACACACTATACCAGCCCAAAATAGCTTTAGAGATGGATAAACTTATGAGGCATACATCCATAACTACCGTACAATTTTGAATATGACTTATTGGACTTAACACAAATGTAGATAACATTTTTATCTATAACTCTATGGACATATCTCAATTTTTTAGGATGGTGGACTTAACTCTCTTTGCCCGCGCACCCCGGAATTAGTAATTTTACTGCACACATTGTGAAAAAATCAAAGCAGTAGGCCTATCTTCATTTATGTGGGTGCCATATAAGCTATTTTTCTACCAAAATGACTCAATCAACTCTCCAACCAATATACGTATTATATTAGCAAACTTCTTTATACTAAAACAAATCTAGATAGCGTGAGCATCGCTGTAAAATGAATTGTGAAGGAGCCACGCCTGGGCTTATGCAATAGTCTATGTGCGCGGTGCCTTTGTTTCAATGCCACGTAAAAAATGTGCTTACTGCATTGAACGCATTATATAACACGCTGTAATTTGATTTATCTCGAATTCTGGCAGTCCAGAACCTGTTCACCTCAGCAATAACATTGACATGAACAACAAGGCACGATAACATTCAGATATGCTGCAATGCCTAGCCCCTTTATGCGACATAACTAGACTCCTGAGAAAATCATAATTCGAAAATCCCTAATTATTTTATCTGTATCTGGTACCCTATGATCCCCAGGTGGGGCGAAGGGGCCCTCCAATGGAGGTTTCATTACCTATACTAATTTTGATATGCTTATTTTCCGACAGAGGGTAGAGGGACAGGTGGTAAGCCCATCGCCTCGCAAACCTCCTCTGGAAACTAAGTATTTCTTGGACGTGAAAGGGCCGAGAATTTTTGTCCAGAGGCTCTAATTTAGGCTTGGAGTTCTATTACGTGCCGTAAATCTACGACACGGGACCCCCAGCTTAAAGTCCCTCCCGGAGGACTCCGTGCCCAGGATTTTTCTAATTATTTTACGATGAATAAAATGTTAAATTTCGTTGAAGAGTATAAGAGGATGCTAACTGAATTTTCGTAACTTTTCAGGAAAGCAAGAAGAATGTCTCGCAATCGGGAGGTCCCAGGTTCAAATCCCGTTAACGGCCAATTTGACATAGGTTTTTTTCATGGTTTCCCCAGACGTAAAGGCAAATGCATGGCTTCCTAACAACTCTCTTATAAGCCACTTAGCCTGTCCACAAAATCAGGTCTTATTCGGGAGATCCCAGGTTCAAATCCCGTGGCCGGCCAATTTGACATGGGTTTTTTCATGGTTTCCCTAGTCGTATAGGCAAATGCCGAATTGGATATTTACATACCATGAATAATCTTCACCATTTAATCCTGTATTACATCCATTTAAATTAATATCAGTTGAAATTTACTCCATAAAAATGCACCAATAATAGAAACAATTGACAATCAGTAGTTCCATGGCCTACCCTACTGTACAGACACAGATCCCGAACTCCTGATATGGCCTCGCAGCTAAAAGGATTAAAAACACAGCTGAAATTTTATAAAGAAGAAAGTTTGGAAAATCTGTATTTTGTGTGACAGTCTTTTACTTTCTCGCACGTAGGCAAAAAATCGTAACCAAGATATCACCGGGAAATCATGTTTCACAATCCCTAGAAACCGAAGAACGTTGTTTTGGAATCACGTCTGTCCGTCTGTCTGTGGACAAACGGTTTTGTCTGTCTGCGGATAAACGGTTCATTGTATTTACTTCATTTTTTGAACGAAGAACTTTTTTGGAGTTTTATCGAACCGCCCAGAATTTGGGTTTTCTAACTGAAATATTAAGGAGTTTTTTCACGATTTCTTTTTAAATTTTTTATTTTTGAAAAAATTGGTTCTAAAGAATTTAATAACAATTTAAAATTGGAAACTCTTATCTAAGACTAATACAATGACTAAATCAGTTTTTCTGTAAAAATGACTTATGGGGTACTTCACATGTATCCATTTTCAATTTTTCTAGATTATTTCCATTACAATAGGCGATACATGAAAACCTACCACGGTAAAGTTGTAGAGAAAATTAAAATTAATATTTTTTGTTAAACACATTTCTTTATACAATTCATAGATATCAAGATAAAAAACGAAATAAATAAGGCTTAAATGCGAATTTCAGAACATACATGTCAATTAATTGAGCTGTAATCGCCTGATTTCAGACTCATTATAATTTATTTATATTTCAGCTGTGTTTATACTCCTTTTAGCTACGAGGCCATATCAGGAGTTCGGGATCTGTGTCTGTACAGCAGAGTAGGCCATGGAACTACTGATTGTCAATTGTTTCTATTATTGGTGCATTTTTATGGAGTAAATTTCAACTGATATTAATTTAAATGGATGTGATACAGGATGAAATGGTGAAGATGATTCATGGTATGTAAATATCCAAATCGGCCTTTGCCTTTACGATTGGGGAAACCATGAAAAAAAAACCCATGTCAAATTGGCCGGCAACGGGATTTGAACCTGGGACCTCCCGAATGCGAGTCATTCTGATTTGTTACTTGTCCAAATGGAAAGAATGACGTATTCGTTTAATAATCTATGCTATTTGTAAAAAAAAAAAATAATAATAATAATAATAATACTGAGAAATATGTTTGATGCATTTGCATAGTTCTGACATAAGTGATGGATATAGCTCCAAGAGTCACCGCTAGAGGGCCACATTACGTAAGTAGAGTTACATAAAATGCTCTAAAATATCGAGTGTGACGTCTGAGAGCAATGTCACCTTAATACTGCAACCATGTGTCATAGGTCAAGCACTACTCATCAGTCACTTAAAGGAATTATTGCCATTTTATGTGCTTCAACTCTCAGGAATAATAATTGACATATTAATATTACATATTATTACATATCATAGTATACAGGGTGGTCCTAAACTATATGTCAAAAATGTAAAGCTAGGTAGAGGGGACAGGGTGTCCACCAAGTAATGGTGAAGAAATTTCCGACTTATTCCCTGCTTTTCATTGACTATTCAACTCATACGCCGCGTGTTCGATATTGACCAATAACGTTTAGCAATTCTTCGGATATAGACCAATCACGGCCGTTTATCTTACAATATTCTTGTAGGAATCGCGAGGAGGCTGTTTTATCGGGGTAAAATCGTGTCCTCGTTACTGGGCATGTAAGTATCAGTGTGCAGTGATTGCTGCCACTAAGTGCTTCATTTATAAAATCTGACATGACCAATTGTACATTTCACTTAAAGGCTTAAACAAATTATTATTATTATTATTGTTATTATTATTATTAATAACTCCATCATCAGTTTAGCAGAAAGAATTTATCAAATGCAAATTAGTTCTCATGACAACATATTGCTTTACTGTGTTCATATACGGGTTTGGAAGTTGCAATACAGGCAGCTTTGGCAAATAACACTACTCACATAATATGATTATATGAAACAAGATCTTTGTTCTTCCGTAAGCCCTGCTTAAGAAATCGATCTGGAGTTTAACTAGGAAATCGATTAAAAAAATAACTTATTTTCTGCATATCATTTGCAATTATTAAACAAAAGCATTCTGGCACTTTTTACATCAGTTTACCTGATTTTATTATATTTTCAAAAAGTAGTTATTTTCAATTTTAAATGTAAGTAGGCTGCTTACTGAAATAAAAATAATGTTTGTTCACCAAGTTTACCTGAATTTTTAATTTTATTGATTGACTCGGGTGTTATATCATGTATTTTAACATATGGAAACATATTATGTGAAACGAAAACAGATATTTTGTTTACTGCATTGGTGCTGTCGTGTTGTTGATATGGCTATCTAAGCAGATAATGCAAACAATATGGTGGCAGCGATGTAGCAATGATCCCATGAGAACTATGAGAAATTCTGCTAAATGCAGTGATCTAATTTACATAACTAATGAATGTGGGAATAACGTTTGCTATCCATTATGTGGGATGTGTCTATCTGCAATCCACATCCTCTTTGTTTCCCTTCTCTCTCTTCCCATTATCTTTTTTTTTCCTTTTTTTTTTCCAGTCTTCCTCTCCCTCTTGTCTTTCGTCGGTTCTCTGTTTTATACAGTATTCTCTTTTCTTCCTTCCAGACGTCTTTGTATGTTGTCTGTCATCTCATACTTTATTTTGTTCCTTAAAAAAATTACAGTAAACTATTAGTTTAAAAAATCACTGTGATTTCCTTAGTGTTTTCTATTTCTTTGCTTCTTTATCCTTTTAGTCTTTTCATCGAATTTCTTTAATATTTTCCTCTTTTCCATTTAAGTAATTTCCTTATTTATTTTACCACTTCCTTCTTTTATTTGTTTAATACTTTTCATTTACAGCTTTCTCTTTGTTCTTTCTTTCTTTCTTTCTTTCTTTCTTTCTTTCTTTCTTTCTTTCTTTCTATCTTTCTTTCTTTCTTATTTCCATCATTTCATCATTCTCTCCATTCCTTCGCTCACTTTTTTCTGTCTGTCTTTCTTATTTCTGTGTTATGATTTTGCTCATCTTATACTTATAACTTTTTCTTCCTTCATTAACGATTCTCTTTTATTTGAGCTTAACACCACATTGCTCATTTCTATCTGTCTATTTTCATTTTTTCCTTTAATCGGTTCTGTTTACCATCGATTTTAATCCAAACTCGTATACACCGATATAAAAAAATTCTTAAAATATGTCAACATTTCACACAAGATACACTGGCAAAGAACTCCGCTTAACATATGTAGGCCTAATTATTCCACAGTAATATACCTTCTGTACACTGTATAACAGTATTCCTGTAGTACTCATTTCAACTTGATCAACGAAATAAACAAACATCTGACTAGTTTGATAATCATATGTGAAGGAATATGTCATAGCTAACTGTAGCCTAGTGCAACTTCCAAAGCCATATATGAACACTGTAAAAAATATGCTGCCATGAGAACTAATTTATATTTCATAAATTCTTTCTAACATACTGTATTACCATAAAATAAGCACTAAATTTGGCTTTACTCCGGTACCGGCCAACCGATTTGGTCCAATATCAACAGGCTTCTTCCAATGAACGTTATAAATGCGTATACCAAGTTTCATGAAAATCCGATAAAGCGTATTTGAGTTATCACACGAACAGACACACGGACGGACGGACAGACAGACATTTTCCCGTTCCCCACACTATCTTATAGAGTACCATTCTGGCACTTAATAAACGTGTTGAAGTACATATTTGGCAACGATGTATTGGACTGCACAGTGAATACGCCCAATTACTTTTTTTATTCACTGATTGATAAGTCATAGAGGATTAGGGTGGCAAGAGGTAGTAGCAGCAGTTCTTGTAATAAGAGTCTTTAAGTGGCAGCCACAATACGTAACGCTGTTACGAAGGAGTACTTGTGTAATAGTTACGCAAATGTTCCACTCCGTATTGTATTTTTATGTTTTAATGCTATTTTAATGAAGTCACAAGGACGGTTATAAAACACATGTTATGACTCTGTTTATTTCAGACAGTTTGTCTGGAGCTCCCTATTGTTGTTTTAGGTTGTTATTATTATTATTATTATTATTATTATTATTATTATTATTATTATTATTATTATTATTATTATTATTATTATCATAATCAGGGCCCGGATTCTAATAACATGTCATCTTTTTATTGATGCTGCTCAGACATTGCCAACTTGTAGATAAATCCTAATCATGGCCTCTACACCATTTCAACCTCAATTTCGGAAAAAGTAATTTCAATTTCGGAAAAAGAAATTTCAAATTCGGAAAAAGCAATTTCAATTTCGGAAAAAGTAATCTCAATTTCGGAAAAAGTAACTTCAATTTCGGAAATACGAGAGCTATTTTTTAAAACATTCGATGGGGCATAAAATGAAAACCACAGTGAAAATCAATACTGTTTTATTTGGAACATTTAGGTACACCTTCTAGCTACTTCTCTACATAATCTCGCTCCGATTGAGTTATTTGCCCTAGCGTGGTACCAACTTTACTATACCCTCTTCATAGCCCTCTTATTTCCGAAATTGAAGTTACTTTTTCCGAAATTGAAATTACCTTTTCCGAAATTGAAATTTCTTTTTCCGAAATTGGAATTACTTTTTCCGAAATCGAAATTACTTTTTCCGAAATTGAGGTTGAAAAGGTGTAGATTATAGAAATGCATTTTTATTAGGTCATTTTATGTCATATTATGCGATTTTAAACTTTTAGGGCATTTATTTAAATTTTACGTCATTAATTTGTCATTTGCTTCCTTCTTTTGTCATTTTCATGCATTTACATTGAGTATATTAACTTTTTTTGTCTTTTTTTCTCATGGGGTAATATTTAAATAAATAACTAGGTTACTATAATGAAACATTTTTTGTAGGATCTAAAAACTACTTTCTTATTTTTCTCCTCAAATGCTCCAAATGCTCCAATGTACAAATTAGTCTATAACTTTGTGTACAATAATAATTTTTTATAAATAAAATATCAGTTTTTAGGTCATTCTCTAGAATTATTAAGTCATATTCGTTCAAATTTAGGGTAATTTTATAGGTCATTTTTCAAACAATTTTAGGTTATTAGAATCCGGGCCCTGATTATTATTAATATATTACTGTTACTATTACTATTTTTCGTAGTTATACTCATTATTATTATTATTATTATTATTATTATTATTATTATTATTATTATACATTATTATCATCATCATCATCAATAATTACTGTTTCCATTATATGTACGTTTTACGTTTCCCATGACATAGAAATACTCCAACTTTTGTAATCCTCGTCATATATTATTAAGTGCCAGAATGGTACTTTATGAGATTGTGTGGGTGACGGGAAAATGTCTGTCTGTTTCTCCGTGTATCTGTACACGCGATAACTCAAATACGCGTTATTGGATTTTCATGAAACTTGGTATACGCATTTATGACTTCCATGGGTACAAGCCAATTGAATTTGCACCAAATCGGTTGACCAGTACCGAAATAACTGGTATATCAATATTAATTTTGTAATGATTAGGCCTATAAGACACTGCAATATTATTCCATGGCCCACAATATATTAAAATAACTAGGGCTGAAAACCGATTAAAATTTTTAATCGAGTTAACGCTTGACTTTAATCGATTAATCGACTGATTAATCGACAAACAAGTCGGTATTTTAAATTAAACCAAAATGCACATTTGATATTGTTTTACACGTTTAATAACTACTACACTACAGAAAATCAGAAGAAATCCTGAATTAATGAATACCATTATTAGTTAACTAGTGAAAAAATATATACAAAAGTTATATTTCCGGTTACTTTTCAGTCAAGACTTGAGACACACGAGTTTGTTGACATTTGAATGTTCAAGAGACGATCGTAGCTTGTTTACAATAATACCGGTAGCACTAAAAACTCTCTAACTCGGCACTGAGACAGGCGTTTGGTCATTTGACCCATTTCTCGAAAAACGTTTTTCAGAATTCGACTAAACCGATTAATCGAAATATGTAATTGATCGACGATTAAATATTTAATTGATTAATCGGGCCGATTAATCGATTAATCGGTACAGCCTTAAAAATATCGTAACAAATTGCCAATCGTTTATTGATACTGTTAGCCCGCTTT
This sequence comes from Ectobius pallidus, assembly GCA_964059195.1. NCBI lineage: Eukaryota > Metazoa > Arthropoda > Insecta > Blattodea > Ectobiidae > Ectobius > Ectobius pallidus. Next base: position 18,691,249 of record CAXKWD010000002.1, on the reverse strand, counting down.
GATTAATTAATTTCTTCATTACGATTTCAGTGTAAATAATGATGTAAATAAAATATTTGAATATTTGATATATAGGCCTATATATTGTGCATTCTACCGATATCTACATTATATTTTAATGTGAGTATTTTTCTTATTCGTTCCTGTGCAGCAATAAACCAAATGTAATACTCTGAAACTAAAATTAACACTTCAATTATCAACTAAACGCCTCCAAAAATTAAATGTTGATTTTTGTTTGAAGATGAACAGCCAATATGTGTGACATATGATGATAAGATACTTGATTGGATATTTTTATATGGTTCAACCGTACTTTGCTTTTGTATTAGGGCTAGGTTGACCACATTTTTAAAAATCCCGATACTGAAGGACAATTATTAGTTATTTAGGGTTCGGATGATTATGACCTAAAAAACTGGAAAATATGACCTTAAATATGCTCTTAAAAATGACTAAATATGACCCAAAAAATCGTAAATATGACCTAATAAAAGAAAGTATTTTCTAATAATAAATGTTCCACTTTTAAACGTTTAATGAAACTAAATTACTACATCGCATGAATGCAATCAGGACCGTGTTTTTAAGAATTTTACATAGGCTATTATTCACAGTTTTGCTTGTAATGGACATCTAATTTTAAAGCATTTGCTTCTGTGTGATTGCTTCACCACTTCAATATAATATTTTGTAGTCCATGCGTGTCCCTATAAAACGTGGAAAATTGCATTAATTTAAAAATTAAATTTCTATTAATTGGGCATAAACATTAAATTAATGAAATAAATTTCAAAGTACCAGTTTTCAGTCTCCTTTTTTGTCTGCATTACACTATACAACCACGTGCATTTTAAGATTATCGAATAGAAATCTTCTCCTGTTGTCACTTAATATCGTCTTAAACCGCGAGAAGCTCCTTTCGACGTTACAGGATGTCACAGGTAACGTCATTAAATCGTTTTGCAGCCGTCACTTTAATTTCACACACTTTGCAATACAAAATTTTCCCGTCGGTGCAGAAGTGGTTTTCTCCAAACTCCTTAACAAAACTTTTTAGTTTTACACTTTCAGAACACTTATTTTTCGGCATTTTGATGTTACCCGATACCACTGCAAGTGGGAACTGAAAATCTTTTAAAACTGGCTCTATTGAAAGTTAACAACAAGGAGGAAGGCGGTAAAACCCCGTGCATTGTGCTTCAACTACCTGCACTTGTTACTTACTGTCCCTTCACATTCCAGTTACAGTCAAACCAAAATATTAGTAACTCTTTCTCGAAAAAATTTTAACTCTACGATTTAGTGCCTACAGTATACTGTGCAATTGTGCTCTTTTACCGAATTTATTACTGAAATATGACGTTAAATTAAAAAATGACCGAAATATGACCAAAACTATAAAAATGTCCAACATATGACCTGTGCAATTGTGCTCTTTTACCGAATTTATGACTTAAATATGACATTAAATTAAAAAATGACCGAAATATGACCTAAACTATAAAAATGTCCAAAATATGACTTTATATGCAAAATAAAAACGGTCCAATTAGGATAACAAAAGTGCAATTCGTGTTTAATTTCAGTTTGCGGCAAGATTAGACGTCAGGATAAAAATATGATATGTCATGAACATCCGAACCCAAGTTATTACTTAGGACTATATGAATTTCCACACAGGAACGACTTATATAACGAAATACTAATGGAGTGCATTAAACTTTATCTCAAGTGCGGTATAAGCAACTTCTAAGAAGCCGCTTCTTATCTATGACTGTCTTGTTTTCCTGCTAAATGTTGTGTATATTAATAACATCTCCAGCAGAGTATGGCAGCTATTTAAGGGGGGAACATACAGCTTTCGGTGAAATTCATTTTTTTTTTAACTCAGTAATGAATTGTTCTGTAACCTTGTAATCTGGTATTCAATTGTATGAATAATTGCCATAGCAACCGGAAAAAGTGCACTGAATGATTTGGACGAAACTTACTATGCGGGGTTTTATGCGCTAGGTAACTTGAATCTGAGGTAGTTTTTCCCCTGGGCATCGTACTTTAATCGTGAAACGCACATCGAAACCGGAATTTTAGTTTTTTTTTTTAGGTAGATTTCGAAGAAAAATCTACCTATTGCAATCGATACCATGTCATGACTTTCGAAAAATTCTTTCATATCTTTACGTTTCATGCTTCCCTAAGTACGAAATCACCGCCCGTTCAAAAAAAAAAAAAAAAAAAAAAAAAAAAAAAAAAAAAAAAAAAAAAAAATTGTGATTATATATATAAACATCACAATTTTTTTTGAAATGGGCCTAGAAATGACATAATAAAATTTGGTTCAAATATCTTCAAAATTACGGCCGCTAGCGTGTAAAGATATAAATATATATTTGAACCAAATTTTATTGTGTCATTTCTAGGCCGAATAGCTCGGACAAGTTCGTTAATGAGCAAAATTGGCCCAAGGGGGTGGTCGGGGGAGGGGGTTGAAATTTTCAAAATGTATATCTCGGCCCCTATGAAGTATAGAGGGAAACTTTGTTTGAATAAATTAGAGTACTCCCTATGGAGTTCACAGTGACACCAACGATTCGGGGGTTCGAGTGAGGGTGGGGGTGGGGGATGAAAATTCGATACTTTTGAAACCACGTCTTGTGGGGTATCGTTGAAAAGCTCTTGATGAGTACTCTACAAATCAATGATTAGTTTCTTGATATCTCTCATATGACGCGAGATTTTAATGTTTGAAAATAACACTTAAAAGAATTATTATAATATCATAATTTTGTCTTGTTTAGCGGCTTTGCTAATTTTATTCATTGCTGATCTTGCGCACGGCCTCCCAGAATATTATATCCTATTCTTGTTGTCAAAACAAATGATTGTAGGCTCTTCCTCTTTACTGCAGGTTTGCCATGCCAAGGCTAGAAAAGAAGAGTGCTGCGCAGCGATAATAAATTAAACCAAAAGCACTTTGAAATCTACCTCAGCCTGTAGGCCTGCCTAAAGGGATTTTTATTTAACAATTGTTTTAATTGTTTATGCATGATTTGTGTAAAGTTCTTTAATCTGTGGTAAGTTTTAATAGTTTCATTTCTAATCTTTATGCCCATACGGAAGCATAAAATTCGTTCTATCCGTTTATATTTATTACGTAAAACAATATAATTAAGAATAAAATTATGTAATTCATGCAATTTATGTAAAAATGATGCAAGTAAGTTATTACTATATATACATATTTATATAAGGTTATGATTATTTTTCTGTTAAAAAATAGTATATTGCGATACAAGTGCCGTAAGGCATGATTACGGATCGAGGAAATAGTTTGAAAACACGAGGCGCGGGCACTTCGTGTTTTCAATTTTCCGAGACCCGTAATGCGCTTACGGCACGTGTATTGCATGCTATTTTTTGCACGATGATTATTTATATCAATTTAATTATATTAATTGTGATATTACCTGAAAATATTAAGTATATACATTCTTGAAGATAGATGTTTATTTCAGAAAGTGATTCGCATGTGTTTGTTGTTATGGGAACCGAATATTTGTCCTGGGGGCCTTGTCCATAAAGGCTTGTATTATGAAGTGTATCGTAATGAATTATGACATGGCGCAAGCACCGTAAGTAATTTAACCGCATCGCAACGCCCATAGCAACAAGATTGTGCGGGAATATCAACTTACGATCCACGGCAACAACGTTCGTAAGTACCACTAATTAGTTAAGAAGTGCAAAAAATTATTTAAGGGGGAAACATACAGCTTTCGGTGAAATTCATAGGTGAGAAATAGGTGAAATACATTTTTTTTTTTATCTCAGTAATGAATTGTTCTGTTGCCTTCTAATCTAGCGTGCTCTTTATTGACTATCTCTGCAATGCATACTGTTTTCAAAATTAATAAAACTGTTACAGTTATGGGTAATTATCGTTAAAAATGGCAGCCACGTTTCGTGCACTAAAATGGCGTTTCCGTGATAATTTCCACAAATGGCAATATTTTTGAGCGATTCTTTTTCTATCAATTTTTTAGATTTTCTTTTCCATTAGAAGCCTTATATATATAATAAACTATTAATGTTAAATGAATGATTCTAGATAGTGTTCTTCATATGATAATAACAAATACACAGAAAAATAATCACTCAGAAATATTGACTATCTACAATAATTCGTTTAACATTAATACTTTATTTTTTTAAATATATATTTAAATGAAAAGAAAAAACTTATACTGTATATATTTCAAGGATTGTAGATGACGTTATCCATATGATGTTTGCAAATAGATAGAAAAAAGGATTACTAAAAATTATTGCCATTTGTGGAAATTATCACGGAAACGGCATTTTAGTGTATGAAACGTAGCTGCCATTTTGTAACGAAAATTACCCATAACTGTAACAGTTTGATTAATTTTGAAAATAGTCTGCAATTGCAGAAGTAGTCAATAAAGAGTATGTCATATTGCGAAGTTGTAGACCAATTCATTGAGGAGGAAAAAATAATGAAATTCACCATTTCTCACCTATGAATTCCATCCAAAACTGATGTCCCCCCTTAAACAGTTTCAACAAATCCATCATGGTGTATGCTTTGAAGTTGTACAATAATCTGCCTGTGTATTTAATGAACGTCTTTAAATCAGTTGTGTCCATAAAGTATCAACGAAATAAACATGGGCCATGTATAATTAATTTAAGAAGTCGAGTTGACCCCTACTAAAAGTATGCTTGATTTTTTGGCACTAAAATAAAAAAAAATCCCTTTAGGCAGGCCTACAGGCGGAGGTAGATTTCGAAGTGCTTTTGGTTTAATTTTATTGTCGCTGCATAGCACTCTTTTTCTTTAGCCTTGGCATGGTAAACCTGCAGTAATAAGAACTGAATTCGGTAAAGAGGAAGAGCCTACAATCATTTGTTTCGACAACAAGAATAGGATATAATATTCTGGGAGGCCGCGCGCAAGATCAACAATGAATAAAATTAGCAAAGCCGCTAAACAAGACAAAATTATGATATTATAATAATTCTTTTAAGTGTTATTATTTTCAAACATTAAAATCTCGCGTCATATGAGAGCTATCAAGAAACTATTTATTGATTTGTAGAGTACTCATCAAGAGCTTTTCAACGATACCCCACAAGACGTGGTTTCAAAAGTTTCGAATTTTCATCCCCCACCCCCACCCCCACCCTCACTCGAACCCCCGAATTGTTGGTGTCACTGTGAACTCCATAGGGAGTACTCTAATTTATTCAAACAAAGTTTCCCTCTATACTTCATAGGGGCCGAGATATAAATGTTTTAAAATTTCAACCCCCTCCCCCGACCACCCCCTTGGGCCAATTTTGCCCATTAACGAACTTGTCCGAACTATTGGGCCTAGAAATAACATAATAAAATTTGGTTCAAATATCTTCAAAATTACGGCCGCTATCGTGTAAAGATATATATATATATATATAAATATATATATAAATATCACAAAATTTTTTTTTGAACGGGCGGTGGTTTCGTACTTAGGGGAGCATGAAACGTAAAGATATGAAAGAATTTTTCGAAAATCATAAAGTGGTATCCATTGCAATAGGTAGATTTTTCTTCGAAAATCTACCTAAAAACAGCATTTATCAAAATGGCTAAATCAACACTTTTCCATTAAGGTAGAAAATAAACCGGTAACACAATTTTTTGTTTGTTACATCCATGAAAATGGGGACTGGAGAAAACTACATAACGACGAGCTTCATAACCTGTACTCTTCACCAAATATAGTAAGGGTAATTAAATCACGGAGGATGAAATGGGCTGGACATGCGGCAGAAAAGACATAGGCTATCTCAAAAATATTGACTGGGAGACCCGAAAGGAAAAGAGCACTTGGAAGACCTAGACGTAGGTGGGATGACAATATTAGGATGGATTTAAGAGAAATAGGATTTACGAGTGATGGTTGGATGGAGTTAGCAAAGAATAGGGTTGAATAGCGGGCTCAGGTAAGCGCGGCAATGAACCTCCGAGTTCCATAAAATAGATAATATTTCTTTAGCTTGCATAGGAATTGTCTATTGCCATACACGTTATCCATATTCCATAAATCTAAAACAGAACTAGGTAAATTCCATTTTCTAAGTTTCAAACACGAAATTGAAGTCAAACTAAGAACTGTACGGTAAGTTTTTACTGTGTCCACTGCTGTGGCGCTGGTAATGCGTGCGTTCCGTTTCAATCAGTGGGCATAATATTAACTAGGGCAAGGCCCATAGTAGAAAAAATGCATTTATCACCTAAAAATAGTGAAAAATTACCCAGAATTTAAAACATAAATTTACCATTATTATTTATAATTATTTATGTTGCATGCATGGGGGAGGATAGACATGTCTCAAAAGTATTGACAGGGAGACCCGAAGGGAAAAGACCACGTGGAAGACCTAGACGTAGGTGGGAGGACAATATTAGCATAGATTTAAGTAGGATTTGTGAAGGATGGAGTTAGCACAGAATAGGGTTGAATAGCGGGCTCATGTAAGCACGGCAATGAACCTTCGGGTTTCATAAAATAGATAATATTCCTTTAGCTTCGTTAGGTATTGCCTATTGCCATTGAGTAAGTAAGTAAGTAAGTAAGTAAATTTCTGACATTAATCTGAGTGTGTTAGAAAACAGGGTGCTTAGGAAAATATGTGGCCCTAGGAGAGATGAAAATGGGGACTGGAGAAAACTGCATAACGATGAGCTTCATAACCTGTACTCGTCACCGGATATAGTAAGGGTAATTAAATCATGGAGGATGAAATGGGCTGGACATGTTGTGCACATGGCAGAGAAGAGACATATCTCAAAAGTATTGACTGGGAGACCCGAAGGGAAATGACCACTTGGAAGACCTAGACGTAGGTGGGAGGACAATATTAGCATAGATTTAAGTAGGATTTGTGAAGGATGGTTGGATGGAGTTAGCACAGAATAGGGTTGAATAGCGGGCTCAGGTAAGCGCGGAAATGAACCTCCGGGTTCTATAAAACAGATAATATTCCTCTAGCTTACTGAGGAATTGTCTATTGCCTTTGTGTATGTAGGTACACCCAACACGATTAATATGCCACTAAAAATTCTCGGAATTCTCACTTGTAGCATCCAGTGACTTAAAATCTTCCCCGAACTTGTTTGTTATATAAGTGAAACTCGTCATTCCTGAAGTGTGGATCTAACATTAAGGACGCACTAAATCAGGGCACACACGCTTGACATTTAAGATTGCACATCTTTGGTTGTTGCCCTGGTTAAGGACTCGTTTGTACCTGGCCCTGACATACAGTGTCTACCCACTGAATTGATTTCATTCATGTATGCTGCAATAAAATTACAAGTTTCATTATAACGGCTACAATTTGAGATGCTGGTCTTGCTACTAGAAGAATGGCCCAAGGGGGGTCGGGGAGGGGGTTGAAATTTTGAAAAATCTACACCTCGGCCCCTATGAAATATAGAGGAAAACTTTGTTTGAATAGGCCTAAATTATATTACTCCCTATGGAGTTCACAGTGACATCAACGATTCGGGGGCTTTGGGGGTAGGATTGGGGGTGGGAGGTGGGGGGGATGGAAATTAGAATTTTTAAAACCACATCTTTTGTGGTATCGTTGAAAAGCTCTTGATGGGTACTCTACAAATCAATAACTAGTTTCTCGGTAGCTCTCATATAACGCGAGTTTTGAATGTTTCAAAAGGTGCTCTTTCCTCTTTTTTTTTGCAGTTATTATTGCGGGTTTGTCATGCCAAGGCTAAAGAGTGCTGCGCAGCGACAATCAATTAAAACAAAACCACTTCGAAAACTACCTCAGCCTTAGGCCTACCTAAGGGGATTTTTTATATGAAGCTTCAAAGATAGCTCGAATATACATAAATGTGTGCAAAGAAATAATTGATTAAATAAGGGCAATATGTTCTTGCATATTTTGATTTATTTTGCATGCTTCGTTATAGTCAAAATATACGTCATTTGTTGGAAATCTTTAGGTCAAGTTTCAGTGACGGTAGAGAGATTTCCATGTACAAATCGTTACTTTCAGACAACAGACAATCGTTTTTGTTTGAGAATCTCCGCCAAGTTTTCACAGTTCATTTTAATTCAGGTTTATTGTAAACACCTTAGCAGTTTGTCTTTTAGCAATAGAGTTTTTTCTTTATTTTTAAATGACACATATTTGCTAGCGGAAAATTGATGGGCATGCCAATTCAGAAAGAATTTCTTTTTCGCTAAGGGTGTCCAAGTAGTATAAATTTACTTACTTCTTTAGTAACAAAATAAGTCTGTTTTATATTGTAAATTCATATATAACGCACTGTCATCCATTAAATTGTTTTAGCTATTCATTTGTAAAAAAAACTAATTATAAATAATAACGGTAAATTTAGTGGTATTTTTTAAATTTTGGGTAATTTTTCACTATTTTAGGACATAAATGCATTTTTTATTTTACATTTTTTCATTATTTTATGGGCCTTGCCCTAGTTATTATTATGCCCACTGATTGAAAAGGAACGAATGCATTCCCAGCGCTATAGCAGGGGACACAATAAAAACTTGTCGTATAGTTCTTAGTTTGACTTCAATTTCGTGTTTGAAACTTAGCAAAAGGAATTTACATAGTTCTGGTTTAGATTTATGGAATATGGATAACATGTCTGGCTTAGATAAGCCACGCAGTTGTCTATGCAAGAAATAAGTTATGTGAAACAAATACAAATAAACAGGATAATATATTAGGACTTCGAAAGTAATTAAGGTAAAAGGAATAGCCTATAGCTAGAGTAGTAGCACAGCACAGTAGTTTATAAGTATAGGTTTCGTCATAGACAGAATATTAACTAAGCAGATCAATAAATCAAGAGATAAGATCAACACGCTAGCCTCCCTCAACTACAAATGTGTTTCATAATTATTATGTTCGTATCAATTTAGATCATCAGCATATGCCGGTATCCCATTGACCAATAAGCCTAGGATAACCTAATACAGACGAACTATTTTAAAATGCAATCACAATATTTCATACCATATTACAAAAAATCTGATGTGAAAGTCACATAACTTCCTCTGCCCAAATAAAAGTTAGCCGTATTCACATATTCTTATACAGAATCGCAAGACACAATTTAACGCTAATTATGCTATAAATACCTTATAGCCCCTTCTTTGAATTTTGCGACTAAAAACGCAGGCTATGGACAAACAAAAAAGAAGAAAAAAACAAGTGACTGCAAACGTTTATTGAACTTTCCGCCGTTAAGAATAATTTCCGAAATTTATCGAATATTCCCCTCAGATATTTCTTTACTGTAAGCATGGCCAACAATACATCTTTTTCACTTCACATACTTATATAGAATAAGAGGCTGTGAATGTTCGCGTATTGAGTTGTTCACCAGGCAAGACAGTTTCTACAAACAGTGGGTAGCTTACAACCACCCTTCAGAGAAATAAAAAAAAGTTTCAATAGAGCTATCAGTTTTCTTTTATCTATAGTCAAACTATGTAATGTAATGATCTGAATAGGTGAGGTTTATTATTTCAGAAATACAATAAAATAAATAAAACGGAGGTACTGAATACTACATCTACATTAAACAAACAGAATATATTTCAACAGTGCACTCTTTTCGCTAATAAGTCCTAATAAATCTTGGTAAGGATTTTATAAAACTTATTTTTCATTGGGCATTACCATAAAAGATTCCAACTATTTTATAGCTTCTAAAATACTTAAAAAATGAGCTATAAAGTGACTGCAATAATACAAAAAATGACCCAAAAACTAAAACCCCAAAATTAGTATGAAAATACTAGTTTATTCATCAGATTTATGTCTATTCTACATTCGTGTTGTTGATCCATACAGTACATACCGTTAAACGCAAACAGCAAACAATTTATAACAAAATTTATTTATTTATGCTTATTTAGAGTTCCGATAATATTCAATGCAAGTAAATGCACAAAAGCTCTGTATAATGCGAAAAACAACACAAAATGAGAAAATAATGACTTAATATTTTAAAACTTGCCTAAAAATGTGAAATGTGGGGGAAAAATGACCGTAAAATGACAAAATAATGAGAATGAATTCTAAAAATGACTGAATAATAAAAAATGGGGAAAAATGGCAAAAAAGACCCCAAAATTACCATTTTTATAATATACGAGGCGTGATCATAATATCTGTACTAGTGCGCAACGTCCTTGATATTCCAGTTAAAAGATGACATGTCATCAATATCCGGGCCCCGATAATAATAATAATAATAATAATAATAATAATAATAATAGTAATAAAATCAGGTAAACTGATGTAACAAAGTGCCAGTATGTTTTGTTTAATCAGTTATGACTGCAATTATGATATGCAGAATATGTTTTTTTTTTAAATTGATTTCCAAGTTAAGCTCCAGATTTATTCACTAAGCAGGGCTTACGGAAGAGCAAAGGTCTAGTTTTTTTTAATGAGATTAAAATCTTCCAGCATCACCTGAACTGTACAGATTTGTGATATCATGAAAATCGCAAACTCACATAAGAATACAAAAAAAAATTCAAATTGACCGGTTTCGGGTTTTGAACCATGGACTCCAGAATGTGAGGCCAAAGCGTTACAATCTCGGCCACCGGGGTCATTTTAACGGTCTAGTTGGATAAGCGCATGTAAATCAATAGTGTTTTTTGTCATAGCTACCTGTATTTTAATTTCCAAGGCCTTATAAGATCACAGTAAAACAATAGGCAGTGTTGTCAAGATAACTGATTTTCATTTTTTTTATAAATTCTTTCGAATACGTATATTACCATAAAATAGGCACTAAATTGAGCATTACTCCGAAACAGATCAACCGATTTTATCCATTATAAATAGACGTCTTCCCATGGACATTATAAATGCGTATACGAAGTTTCATTAATATACGATAAAGCGTATTTGAGTTAGGCCTATTGCGCCTTAAAGTAGACACTAAAATGGGGTTTACTCCGGTACCGGTCAACAGATTAGGTTCAAATTCAATAGGGCACTTCTCATGAACTTCTTAAATGAGTATAGGCCTACCAAGTTTCATGGAAATTCGATACAGCGTATTTGAGTTATGGCGCCTTTCTATTAGAAAGGCCCCATAATCTATTAAAATAGGCACTAAATTGGGCATTACTCCGGTACCGGTGAACCGATTTGGTTCGATATCAATAGGGTTCTTCCCATGGACATTACAAATGTGTTTTCCAAGTTTCATGAAAATCCGAAAAAGCGTATTTGAGTTATGGCGCGTACAGAGACACGGACGGACGGACAGACATTTTCCCGTCCCCCACACAATCTCATAAAGTACCATACTGGCACTTAATAATCATAATAGATGGACAATCGTCGAATTTCAACGAAATTAGGACCCAGCTTTCCAGTGACTTGCATGTTGAACAAGACCTGCTTGTAAGCTGCTGTTGTATTTACCTTGGCATTGAGAGTTTTATAGCACCGTGGTGTCAATCAAGAAAGGGATTCGGGTAATTTGATGGAAATTACCGGCAGGTGAACGGAAGAGCCCCCAGGTAATTACCATGCGTCGGTCTCGTTACGTAACACGCCTCTAAGCACCTCGCATTTCAGTTCTCTGAGACATTACCATCAACCGAAAAGGAAATATTTTTAGGTATGATTTTCGAAAAATTCTTTCATATCTTTACGTTTCATGCCTCCCTAAATACGAAACCACCGCCCGCTCAAAATGTTTTTTCTGATATATATATATAAAGTAAAGTGATCCCTTTACAGGCCATGGAGGCCCAGAAGGTTCCAGGAGGTTGAGGCTCCCAGATTTTGGACAATCGGCACGTGAAGGTGGTGAGGTTGTCAGCCTTACGCACCGGCCGCCTTTACCCCCTGGTACTCATTTCTGTTAGAGGCTGAGTGGACCCCAGGGCCATAGTGCCACCAGAAGGAGTAGGTCAATTGAAAAACTCCAACGACCTCATCGGGAATCGAACCCGTGACCTTCCGTTTTGTAGCGCAACGCCTCAACCACTACGCTACGGCGTACCCCAAGTATATATATACTTACACGCTAGCGGCCGTAATTTTGAAGATATTTGAACCAAATTTTATTATGTTATTTCTAGGCCCAATAGTTCGGACAAGTTCGTTAATGAGCAAAATTGGCCCAAGGGGTGGGTCGGGGGAGGGGGTTGAAATTTTGAAAAATTTATATCTCTGCCCCTATCAAGTATAGAGGGAAACTTTGTTTGAATAAATTAGAATACTCCCTATGGAGTTCACAGTGACACCAGCGATTCGGGGATTTTAGGGGCACGAGTGGAGGTGGGGGGATGGAAATTCGAAATTTTTGAAATCACGTCTTGTAGGGTATCGTTGAAAAGCTCTTGATGAGTACTCTACAAATCAATAACTAGTTTCTAGATAGCTCTCATATAAGGCGAGATTTGAATATTTAAAAAAGTGCTCTTTCCTATTTTTTGTAGTTATTATTGCGGGTTTGTCATGACAAGGCTAAAGAAGAAGAGTGCTGTGCAGCGACAATAAATTAAACCAAAAGCACTTCGAAATCTACCTCAGCCTGTAGGCCGACTAAAGGGATTTTTTTAATCCAACGTCGCCCCTAATATACAGCGACATGAGCATTATGTTAGGTAAATTTGCAATCGTTACGCTTGAAGAAGCCTTTTGATATTGGACCAAATCGGTTGACCGGTACCGGAGTAATGCCCAATTTATTGCCTATTTTATGGTAATATATTAGAAAGAATTTATCAAATGCAAATCAATTTTTATGACAACATATTGTTCTACAGTGTTCATATACGGCTTCGGAAGTTGCAATACAGACAGCATTGACAAATAACACTACCCACATATTCCTTCACATATGCTTATAAACTAGACCTTTGTTCTTCCGTAAGCCCTGTTTAATGAATCGATCTGGAGCTTAACTCGGAAATCGATTAAAAAAATAACTTATTTTCTGCATATCATAATTGCAATTATCACTGATTAAACAAAAGCATTCTGGTCCTTTGTTACATCAGTTTACCTGATTTTATTTGACAAGTGAGAAAGTTGTTCTGTCCATGCTTTAGAATAGAGAAAGTTATGTGTGGTATCATGCCAAGTTTTTTAAAGTTCGTTAATGATCTACAAATTATTTATGTTTAATAGCCTCAAAAATTCACGGCAACATATTTTGTATAAATACCAAGGCCCGTGTGAATCCAGCTCCAAGCCTTATTGCCTGTTATAATTAGCTGTCAAGTGAAGACAAGAAAGTCATGTTACGAGAGCGCTTCTGTGGCAGGCGACAGAACTAATTAACAACTCAACAGCAGGCACTCATACTTTTCTTATCATCTCTCTTAATAATAAAGAGAAATGAGCAATACGCAGAACATCATTGGTGATATAACTTACAAGACAGTCCTGCGACCAATAGTCATGTAAGATTCAGAATTTTGGGTGATGAATGATGATTTGATGATTCTAGGGCCCGGATTTTTAGGTTTTTATGAGACCTATATTCGTTTTTCAAATATATTAAAATAGTTTCATTTGAGTTCTTTCCCCCATATTTAGAAAGTTTTTAACATGTACAATAGGCCTAAACATATTAACACAAATATGTTAATTTTATTTTTACTTAAAATTTGCACAAAACTATACGAAGAATCTTTGATTAATTTTCCACAGTTAATAGAAAACAATTAATTTTAGAATTACCCTTTTTGGAAAAAAACGTACAGTACTTCAAAACTGCATATATTTACCGGTACATAATTGAAACACAACGCTAAGGTTACGATTGTGACGACGCAAAGAAAGAAAACACTTATTTAATATTTTTATCCTTAGTTTCATTTTGCAGGGTGAAATCCCACCTGAACACCTTGCACGTAAGTATAATAGGCCTATCACGTTTTACTTTTATGCACGATAGCCTACTACAATTAAATAAATTGCATAAGATGATAATAACAAACCTTACTTGATAATTGGGGGGACGCCGTAGCGTAGTGGTTGAGGCGCTGCGCTACAAACCGGAAGGTTGCGGGTTTGATTCCCGATGAGGTCGTTGAAGTTTTTCAATTGGCCTAACCCTTCTGGTGGCACTATGGCCCTGGGGTCGACTCAGCCTCTAACAGAACTGAGTACCAGTAGCAATCCTGGGAGTAAAGGCTGACAACGTTCCCGTGCCGATTGTCCAAAATCTGGGAGCTTCAACCTCCTGGAACCCTCTGGGCCTCCATGGCCTTATAGGGGCCACTTTTTTTACTTGAAAATTGTCTTTCTCTTATAGTTCTAAAGAAGGCTTTCGATGCATTCGACCGTGAGCAGAAGGGATGATGGATAATTTACTAGCTCATAGCAAAATAAGTGATGGAAATCCAATGTTTTTTTTTTTCTTGAAGGATAAGTAGAGGTGGATTAACAAGCAGTATTTAAAAAATTGGGGTTACAGGGCCGTTTTTCCGAAAAAAAAAAATCACTTTAATTGAAAAAAATACTGCAAAGATTTGTGATTTTTTAAATTATGATTTTTATAATTAAAAATGATTTCTTATGGTTATTTTTTAATTTAATTTTCATTACACGTTATTTACGATTATTTTTGTATTTCTTTCAGCTCAATAACCCTGATAGTTTATAAGTTACGGCATTGCCATTTATTTACATAAGGAGCTCATGCATAAGGATAAATAAAAAAAGTATTTAAAAAACAAATTATTTCCGATTGTTTTTATTATCTTTTTACGATAAATATCAGCCTAGTTTCACGTCCTTTCGTTTGTACACTTTATGCACATTGTAGGCCTATACAGGGTGTTAATAAATAACACCGAAATATTTTACCTGTATACAGAGGGGACTTAGACAAGCAACTTTTATTAGGAGATTTTTGCTCTACGACGTAAAACGTGTATGCTACAGGGCATTAAAGTCATTATAATTTGGTGCTCATAACTCAATAATCTAGCGAAATAGGGTTAAAATGTTCATTAAATTGACTTTATGCCTTCTAAATGATCGACAAAAACCTGACTTTTAATCATTTTTCAACAGCTATATCACAATTTAGTGTTTACATAATCTGCAATATTTACAGACTAATCACATGACTGGTCGCCACTGCATTAGTCTTTTTTTTTTTATTCACAACTACTGACTACAGTCTTAACAACGAAGTTCCTTTGTTTTGCTTTTCTTTCTAATGTTAGAAGTCAGTGGTGGCCATGCCCTGGGAGATTTTATGCTGTAACAGGAAAAATTGAATCCATAGAGCAAAAATCTCCTAATAAAAGTTGCTTGTCTATGTCTCCTCTATACACAGGTAAAATATTTCGGTGTTATTCATTAACACCCTGTATGTAATATACAATCTTATTCCCTCAATCGGACATTAAGTGAAGACTATTAAAGCTTAACATTTTGTACAGAGATTATGGGACCTTCTCGTTATAATTACCGTCAACCAGCATATTTGCTAAAATATATTACAAAGTTTGCAATTTGTCAATCAAGCCAACTATGTAAACAAACATAAATGTCAGAGTGTAAATCAGAAGATGTACGGAATTAAAAATTAAAAATATTTTCAAATTACTGAACATGACCCATACAAATTAAAGATCCACAAATAGATTGTTCACTTTTAAAACCAGATGTGAAGTGATGATAAGAAACATTAGTTAAAAAATTAAAAATCTCGTTCAGCTTGGTTAGGTCCTTTTTCTCATTTTTTTAATTCTTTATTTCAGCTGTTCTTTTACTCCTTTTAGCTTCGAGGCTGTATCAGGAATTCGGGATCTGTGTCTGCACAGTAGGATAGGCCATGGAACTATTGCTTGTCAATTGTTTCTACTGTCGGTGTATTTTTTTAATGGACTAAATTTCAACTGATATTCATTTAAACGGATATGATAAAACATGAAATGGTGAGGACGATTCATGGTATGTAAATATCCAATTCGGTATTTGCCTTTACGACTGGAGAAACCATGAAAAACCCCATGACAAATTGGCCGGCCACGGGATCTGAACCTGGGACCTCCCGAATGCGAGTCCAAGACGTTACCATCTCGGCCACCTCGCTCGGTCTTCTATGGTTCTAGAGTTGCATTTTGGGATTTAAAAATGTCATCTTCAGTCTGTAATATGGAGACGGAAAAACGTCCTACTCTCCTGTGCTTAATGGAGTAAAAGAAATTCTTTCTTGATTAGTTTAGCTAACTTAGTTAAGAAATTAACACTTTCCTCTACAGAGGCCTATCTTTTTATTTAAATTAGTTTTCCGTTCTTTCCTCCATGTTCCACGTAAATCTTGTTATCATTAATAAAGAAGCCTGTAATCAAATTGGTAGAAACCCATTTGTAAATGAAGTGTTAATTTTATATGTCTGCGATAATTTTCAAATTACTTGGAAAGGAATTATACACCCACCGCTTCCTTCTTGACACATATAAATCAAGACTTCGAAACATACGGCGGAAATCTATTGAAGTCTCGATTCAATTTATGAAGTAAATTCAGAGTTTAGAGATTTCATTTAACGGAAGTTATACAGTGTACAACACCGTTAATAAATTCCTCAGATTGTGTCAACCACAGGCAGCTCTTTAAACAAATCACGAATATCATTTTACTTTCGGTAGTTTCTGATTTCTTCAAACTGCTGGTAATTTTTCCTTTTCTTACTATTGCCGTATATTTCCGCAGATAAGACGATAGCTGAATCATAAAAAAGACCGCGAATATCCGGGGTTGTCTTATAGGAAAGGTACAAGAAAATTAAACTGAAATTTAGCTTATACAGGGTCTTAATGAGTAACACCGAAATAGTTTACCTGTGTCTAGAGGGGACTTTTTTTTTACCATAATTGACCCAGAGTCCCACAGCCGGAGGCTACATTACTGGGTAGAATACAGATAATACATACACTAATTTTTTACACAATTAGTTATCATGGTTTCATGAATTCGGTATATATAGTAGAAGATGATGATGACAATGATGATAAGGTGAGTGATACATTTGCGAAAGGGTGAATATTTAAAACACAGTACATGGTAATAATATAGACAAGCAAATTTATTAGGAGATTTTTGCTCTAAGGATTCAATTTTTCCTGTTACAGCGTAAAACCTCCCACTGACTTCTGACATTTGAAAAAATGCAAAACAAAGGAACTTCGTTATTAATACTGGAGTTATGAATTAAAAAAAAAAAAACTAAGTAGTGGCGGCCAGTCATGTGATTAGTCTGTAAATTTTGCAGATTATGGAAACACTAAATTATGATATAGCAATTGATGAATGATTAAGAATCTTGTTTTTATCGATCATTAAGAAGGCATGAAGCCAATTTAACGAAAATTTTTAACTCTATTTCACTTTATTACTAACTTATGTGCGCCAAATTTTAATGACTTTAATGCCCTGTAGCTTATACATTTTTCGTCATAGAGCAAAAATCTCATAATAAAAGTTGCTTGCGTATATCCCCTCTATACTACACATGTAAAATATTTCGGCGTTATTCATTAACACTCTGTATATTGCTTTGAGAAACAGCAATAAGTCGCATTGTAAGATTGTCAAACATTTGATTGTCACCTGACAATTGTTGAATTGTCATGTTTATAAAATAGGGCCCTGTACAGACATTTTCAAATGAATCAACCAAATGTGCCATGGACTGAAATGGTGAAAATGAGAAGCATAAATTGAAGGGAATATTGTATACTTCCGTAGCATGTGCCCGCAGCTTCGCCCACGATAATTAATTAGAAGATTAAACATTAAGAGCAAAATAATTAAAACATTATATTTACATACAGTTACCCGCGAATCATTCATAAACTAAACGATTAATAATTATAATGAAACAGCTAAAAATCCGGCTTTGGAATGCATTCCACGATTAGAAAACGATGCCGGGGAAAAACGAACTCAGATTCGAGTTCCCTGGCCGAGAAAACCTCTGCATAGTGAGTTTCGTCCAAATCGAACAACATTTGCCCATTCAGGCCAATTTTCATTATCCCTCTTCCGTCTAGGTTGAAAATTTCAGATGTCTGCGTGCCTTGACATTATAAACAAATGACTCGATCTGGGTAGGCTTACAAAATTCAAGCGATCGCGATGCTTTTATTTCCAAGGTGTGACAAAAATAGACAAAGACACCTGCAATTGATTTGACAATTTGTAATGTATTACTGAAAACTGATGCATCGAAAGAGCAAAAAATGCAAGTTTTCTGCCGGTTTTTCACTCATAACTCGCGAACGAAAGCTAAAATTAAAAATCCGGCTTCGAGGTGCATTCGCCCACCCTTCAGTACACCTACGTTTAACATTTCAGATCTCTGCGTTCAGTAGGTTTCGCTGGGCATCGCGTACAGACAGACAGACACTTCCTTTTATTATATAGACAACATTGCTGTTGAAACAAAACTATTTCCGGAAAAAAGCTCATAGATCTATAGGCCCTTCTTCCAGAGTTATCTGTGCTCATTCAGCAACAAGTTTAGACTTCCCTTTCTTCTTCTTTTCCTCACATGTGAGACAATGGTCACGTGGCTACTTTCTATGTACATCCAAATTATTGCGTCACCCCGTATATATACGCTCATAAACAGGGAATTTAAATGAAGATAATTTCAAATCTGAAAGGCTGATACATTTATTCAGACAGTGTTAAAATGTCAATAAATTTATGAGGCAGCCATGCTTTAACTACTGCTATTTTAGCACAGGAAAGACGTTTATATACGCGTAAAAGTTCCAAATGACTATTTATTTACTACATACATACTTTACTAGAATTGTTTAAACATGAAATCTGTATTAGCATTGCTTTTTATGAGAGAATTGCTCTTAGAGCTGAAAGGAACCAGCATTAATGAATTTAATCTTTTCCAACGAGGGGTTATTATCAGTAAAAGTATGAACAGTTCCACCTTATACCCCCGTTAATATAAAATATTTAGGATCAACCTAAGAAATCTAGGCCTAGGAATTAATAAGAATTTCAGCTATTAAGATTAATTAAGTCTATTGTTAGGCCATTGAACATACATCTATGATTGCTGACAGAGTGTAAAATCAACCAAAATTTACTTAAAAGCCTGTGCACTAACCTGCAGATATATTTACATTTTATCTGAATTACTGAATTTACTGAATTATTTGTGGACTTGTGATTCATCACATTTTTTAACTGTGGTTTTTATACCACTCATTCTGTATATGTCTATATAAGTTATTTTATCATTGACACTTCTGTACATTATCTTTTAAGTTTTAATCAGTTTTATATGTAGGCCTACATCTAGCAAGAAGCTGACGTTTTATCACGACTATTCAACTCATACGCCGCGTGTTTGATATTGACCAATAACGTTTAGCAATTCCTCGGATATAGACCAATCACGGCCGTTTATCTTACAATATTCTTGTAGGAATCGCGAGGATGGCATTTTATCGGGTAAAATGGTCTGGTCGTTACTGGAGACGCAAGTATCAGTGTGCAGTGATTAATAGTCAGATGGTGCCACTAAGCGGCACGAAAACAGATTATTTCATACAACATAATTTGTTTGGAAATTGAAATAATAGAAATGTACATTGATTAAGAACACAATTTCGATTCTGTGCAAGCCAGTTCGTGTGCGTTTATTCTGTTCTGCTTTTAGCTTAATTGAATGAAGTTAACTATGTCTTATATGCAATGGTGGTAGCACTGATTACACCAAAACAGCTCGAATCGATTCATGGACGGTTGATTCATAGTATGCCGTGATCTCGCAGCTGTTAGTTTTGTTTTTGTAGAACAAAGCACGAAAGTTATTATTATTTGTATAATCTGGTGGATTTTTATTCATTGAATAGTCTTAATAAATCCAACTCGAGTTGACGAGTTGCATCAGATAAATTCGCTCCTGCTGCGCAGTCGCGAATCTATCGATAAACTCGTCAACTCTCGTGGGATTACCTATGATAAAATACCATCCTCGGGATTCCTACAAGAATATTGCAAGATAAACCGGTGATTGGTCTATATCCAAGGAATTGCTAAACGTTATTGGTCAATATCAAACACGCGGCGTATGAGTGGGATAGTCTTATAAAGTGCTTGCTTTTAATATGAGGATGATATTTTACCTGATAAAAACGTCAGCTCGTTACTGGACACTTAAGCATCAATGTACCGTGATTAATAGTCACATAGCCTATTGCCATTAAGCAGCACGAAAACAAATTATTTTATACAACATAACTTGTTTGGAAATTGAATTGATATAAATGTTCATTGATTAAAAACACATTTTCAATTCGGTGCAAGTCAGTATGTGTGCTTTTATTCTGTTCTGGTGTTAACTTCCCTGAATTAGGTTAACTATGTCTTATATGCACCGTTAGTAGCACTAGTCACGACATGGTAACTCGAATCGAATCATGGATGGTTGATTCATAGTATGCCGTGATCTCGCAGCTGTTAATTTTGTTTTTACGTAACAAAGCACGAAAGTAATTATTATTTATATAATCCGTTACATTTTTATTCATGGATTAGTCTTAATAAATCCAACTCGAGTTGACGAGTTGCATCAGTTACATCGACATACTCGTCAACTCTCGTGGGATTACCTATGATAAACGATCGTGATTGGTCTATGTCCGAGGAAATTCTAAACGTTATTGGTCAATATCAAACACGCGGCATGCGAGTGGAATAGTCAACGTAATATATCATAATTAGTGAAACTGTCACTCAGGAAAACCAGATATCTGTAGATATAAGTGACAACATGACAGCTAGTGTTTATTGGGAATTAATCGCTAGGAATTGCTTTCTGAAGTAAAATAGAGTACAGATATTGATGCACAGGCTGTATCGTGGAAACTGATTCAATGAAAATGAGGTCGAGGTGACGAAACGTGATTTCAACCCAGTGACACCAAACTCAGAATTCAATTTCCATACCAAATCTAATAACAATTTCATATTTAATGCAAAGTTTCGTTTAAAGTTCAAGGCATATGAAAACAAAACCACTTTAATTAAGACACCAACTAAGCTCATACGATAAATTAGGGCGCATTTCAAAACATATATGCTAAACAAGCAGAGATTATACACTTGGAAGTGTGCAGATTTTACCAGTTTGTTCCTTAGCTAGAAACAGAAGAAAATGACTTTCAGTAAGTGCCAGAATGGCACTTATAAGATTGTGTGGTGGCACAGATATAGACTGTGTGTGGTGGACAGGAAAATGTCTGCCCGCCTGTCCGTCTGTACACGCGATAACTCAAATACGCTTTATCGGATTTTCATGGAACTTGGAATACGCATTTATAACGACCCTGGGAAGAACCGTATTGATACTGGACGAAATCGGTTGACCAGTACCGGAGTAATGCCCAATTAAGTGCCTGTTTTATGGTAATAGATTATAAAGAATTTATCAAATGCAAATCAGTTCTCACGACAACGTATTGTTTTACTGTGTTCATATACGGCTTTGGAAGTTTCAATACAGTTAGCCTTGACAAATAACACTACCCACATATTTCTTCGCATATGCTTATCAAACTAGACTTTTGTTCTTCCCTAAGCCCTGCTTAATGAATCGACCTGGAGCTTAACTCGGAAATCGATTACAAAATTAACTTATTTTCTGCACATCATAGGTCTAATTGCAATTATCACTGATTAATCAAAAGCATCC
This sequence comes from Ectobius pallidus, assembly GCA_964059195.1. NCBI lineage: Eukaryota > Metazoa > Arthropoda > Insecta > Blattodea > Ectobiidae > Ectobius > Ectobius pallidus. The sequence continues at coordinate 18,669,449 of CAXKWD010000002.1, read as the reverse complement.
TGGCACTTTGTAACATCAGTTTACCTGATTTCATTAAGTCTAAGCTGCTTATAACATGAAATACAGCCTACCAGTGAATCGTTTCTTGACAAGGTTTACTTCCTCTGCCAGTACCATACGTATTATAGGTAGAGGAATTATTGTGTTCAATGCCGTAATTCGAGTTTTTAACATAAATATGAGGTCCCTGAATCCAGAAATAATATTTTCAGAAATACGTATCAGGAAATAGTCACTAACACAGGGTTTTAATGAATAACACCAAAATATATTTTTACATGTGTACAGAGAAGACATAGACAAGCAACTTTTATTAGGAGACATTTGCTCTATGGTTTCAATTTTTCCGTTATTGCATAAAATCTCCCAGGGCAACGCCGCCACTGACTTCTAACATTGGAAAAATGCAAAACATAGGAACTTCGTTGTTAACACTGTATTTATGAACAAAAGGAACTAATCCAGTGGCGGCCAGTCATGTAATTAGTCTGTAAATTTTGCAGATTATGTTAACACTAAATTATGATATAGCTTTTGATGAATGATTAAGAATCTGGTTTTTATCTATCATTAAGAAGGCATGAAGTAAACTTAATGAACATTTTAAAACTTATTTCGCTTCATTATTGATTTATGGACCGCCGGCCTGGTCTTGTGGTTAGCATCGCTGACTACAGATCCGTCGGCCCGGGTTCGATCCCCGGTACCTCTTCGGATTTTTCTGAAGTAGGGAGGTCTGGCAGGGGTGCACCCTTAGCCTCGTGATTCAAATTGAGCTACTTGATACTTCCGGCCATGGAAACCACCATTAACGACCGTGGGTGTCGGCATGCTGACCACATGCCCCCCCCCCAATCCTGCCATCTGCCTATGGTAGATGACGCAGGGGTCGGATGGTAGGCCAAGTCCCTCCAAGGATGTAGTGCCATGACTTTTATGCCCTGTAACATAGACATTTTACGTCATAGAGCAAAAATCTCCTAATAAAAGTCGTTTGCCTATAAAAATTTCGATGTTATTCTTTAACACTCTGGTGGCCGGTTTCTATAAACTCGCGAATTACCTATGGGTAAATTATCCAATGGACAGAATTTATACAAGAATAACTTTTACAAACACAAATAATTTAAAGATAGCAATCACTTACACTTGTGGCGAGTTTCTAGATAAATGTCCTCTGGGTAAATATGAAAATGACAGAAAAAAATGTTCCTACAAACTCGGGCTAGATCTTTCCAAGGGTAAATCTTCGGGTTAATTTATCCTTTCATGGATGGCTGGATAAAATTTAACCTCTTTGTAGGATCAATAATAATTTAAACAATGAGAATCAAAGCCTTCTGAATTAAATTAACTGTACAACTCCAAGGCCTTCCTCATATCATTGTGGGTGAAATGGAACTAATTTGCCCATGGATAATTTACCCATAGGTAATTCACAAGTTTGTAGAAACCGGGCATGATGAATAAAGTAAACTCCTGACCCGATAGGTTATAGCTTTCAGTAAAGGGTTAAGTATGACAGAAAATGGTTCCCCCCCGAATATAATGATATCGGTCACGGCTTCTAGGTCAAGCGTCCACCTTAGAATATGCAAGAAGCCAATCATCTGATGTAACACCTAGACCATGGTCTTCCGGGGTGACACTGCGGCCACGTGAAAGCCCGCCACGTGTGCATCTCCCAGCGCTGTCATTCTCCGGCTCGGATGCTGAGCACTGCTATTGACATGACGCGATGCGACGCGACGCTTCAACTCATGCGGAAACTACGCACAGTCCCAATATCTCTAATGTCAGAAAACCTAAATGTCTCCAGTTCAACCCGAATCACGTTTTTACTTTGACTATCAGAACTATAGATACTGCAGGTATAATCACTTTGACAGCGTAGACCATTCTTAATTTCCTTAATTTTATTTTAACTTTTTTGCACGACGTAACTAATTAGTGGTACTTACGAATATTGTTGCCGTGGATCGTAACTTGACATTTCCGCACGCAATCTGGTTGCTATGAAAACAAAAGAAATCTCCGTGCGGTAATAGTATATTCCGATACAAGTGCCGTAAGCGATGCATACGGATCGAGGAAATAGTTTGAAAAAACGAGGCGCTCGCGCCGAGTTTTTTCAATTTTCCGAGATCCGTTATGCGCTTACGGCACGAGTATTGCATGCTATTTTTTGCACGATGATTATTTGTATCAATTTAATTATATTAATTGTGATATTACCTGAAAATATTATGTATATACATTATTGAAGATAGATGTTTATTTCAGAAAGTGATTCGCATGTGTTTGTTGTTATGGGAACCGAATATTTGTCCTGGGGGGCCTTGTCCATTAAGGCTTGTATTATGATGTGCCGTAAGTAAATTCTTACCGCACGGAAACTCTTACCGCACATAGCAACAAGATTGCGTGTAGGAATGTCAACTTACGATCCACGGCAACAACATTCGTAAGTACCACTAATTAGTTAAGTCGTGCGAAAAAATTACAAAAATCATCATAATAAAAGCCTTTATGGAAAACCGGAACCAAGGCCCCCGAGTTTGTGGCGACTTTAACAGGACAAATATTTGGTCCCCATAACAACCAACACATGCGAATCACTTTCTGAAATATAACAACTATCTTCAATAATGTATATACATAATATTTTCAGCTAATATCTCAATTAATATAATTAAATCTATATCTTGCAAAATATAGCATGCAATACTCGTTCCGTAAGCGCATAATCGATCTCGGAAATTTCCTCGATCCGTATACACCGCTTACGGCACTTGTATCGCAATATACTATTGGCGTACACAGAAGTGATTAATATGAGACATATCTACGTATACTAATAAAAGTAAGTATTTGTTTGTCTGTGCGCGATGCCCAGCGAAATCTACTGAACGCAGAGATAAGAAATTTTGAACATAGATGGACTGAAGGGTGGGCGAATGCACCTCGAAACCCGATATTTTATTTTCGCTTTAGTTCGCGAGTTATGAGTAAACTACTGTCAGAAAACGTGCATTTTTTTCGCTATTCAAGCATTAGTTTTCAGTAATACATTTCATTTGTCAACCCAACCTGAATCACGTTCTGACTCCGTTACACAATGGTAGCACTACATGCCTATAAACTTTGCATTGGATCCTATTACTTATATACTATACATTGGTATTTTAGCCTGTTTCCTGTTTCCTTAGTCTATTGTCCTTAACCTATTCTCCTTGACCTATTTTGGGTATTAATATACACCATACTGTCCATTAACACTAGCTTCGTTATTAGTCAGCCTATACTAACATATCCTATCGCTTTCAACCATTCAGTTTCTCAAAGTCTATTGAATTTACCACTGCCTTCTAAACTGTATTAATCGTGTATACACTGCCTGTCCAATACGGCTAATTTTGCGTACTCGGCGACATTACAGATAGCAGCACCATTCACACCCAGACTGCTTCTTGTTTTTTGCTACGACATTGTTGATTATGTAGTGCTGTCACCGCCGCCTCATAATCACTGCCTTCTAAACTGTATTACTCCTCGAGACGGCGGTGCTCATAATATAGTCTATCAATGCGTCTAATTAATTTACATTTATTTTAATTATTGCTCCAAAATTCCATTTCAAGGTAAGTGTCATATACTGGAATAATATTATGTTCTAAACAAATAACACAAGTATCTGTGTCTGTTTAATGCTTATTTTGACGCAGCAAACGCATAGAAGCAATGTACGGTAATGTATAGGGCAATGCCTTCTAGACTCTATTACTCGTGTATTCTCGAGACGGGAGTTGTATAGATGGCGGTTATTGCTGCAATCTGGGTGTGAATTGTGTCGCCTCTACTGGAGAAATTATGCAATTGAGCAATACTCTAAACTCCATGTTAAAATATAGCATAGGACAGGCAGTGTAATTCTCGAGACGGCGGTGGAATTTACAAATAAAAGGAAAGAGTTTCTATGGTTCTTTATCAAACTGTTTTTCGACACTGGCCTGAACTGTAGGTACTACAAGTATAGTCAGTGGTGCAGTCCCAACACTCTGACAGGGTGTATATTCTTCATTTCCTTAATTTGATTTATTTTATGTTAACTTTTGGCGTACTCAGAAGTGGCTAATATGAGACATCTCTATACCGTGTAATAAGAGGAAGTGTTTGTCTGTCTGTTTGTCTGTCTATCTGTGCGCGATGCCCAGCGAAAATTACTGCCCAAAGAGATCTGAAATTTTACGCGTAGATGGACTGAAGGGTAGCCGAATGCACCTACAAGCCGGATTTTTAATTTTGGCTTTCGTTCGCGAGTTATGAGTGAAAAACTGGCAGAAAACGTGAATTTCTTGAGCTTTCGAAGCATTAGTTTTCGGTAATAGCCTACATTTCATTTGTCAAATCGATTGCAGGTGACTTTGCCTATTTTTATCATACCTTGGAAATAAAAGCATAGCGATCGCTTGTGTTTTGTAAGCCCAGCCTGGTCGATTCATTTGTTTATAAAGCCAAGGCACGCAGACATCTGAAATTGTCAACATAGACGGAAGAGTGATAATGTATATAGGCCTAAATGGAGAAATATCGTTCGATTTAGACGGAAGTCACTACGCAGAGGTTTTCTGGGCCAGAGAACTCAAATCTGAGGTCGATTTCCCCAGACGGCGCTTTCTAATCGTTGAATTCACTTCAAAACAGGATTTTAGCTGTTTTATTAATAATTATTAATCGTTTAGTTTAGAACTATGAATGTTTCGCGTGCAAGTGTTAATAAATTTAATGTTTTAATTATTTTGCTCTTAATTTGTAATCTTCGAATTAATTATCGTGGGTGAAGCCGCGGGTACGTGCTAGAGAATCTAGAGAATGCAGAGATCTGAAAGTTTCAACTTAGATGACTGCGGGTCCGAATGCACCTCGAAACTGGATTTTTACTTCACGCCTTCATTCGCGAGTTATGAGCAAAACACTGGCATAAAACGTGATTTTTAAAGCTATCGAAGCATCAGTTTTCGCTATTTTATTTAAATTGTGAAATAAATTGCAGGTGGCCGTGCTTTGTCGTCATAACAACCGAAAAAAACAGCATCTCTATATATAAAAGGCTTTGTCCTGACTGACTGACAGAGAATCAACGTAGAGCCTAAACTATAATAGGTAGAGACTTGGAATTTTAACAGTGCCTTCGTTGCATAATGTAGGTGCTCACTAAGAAAGGATTTTGAAAAAAAAAAAAGATTTTAAATGCCAAAAATTAAATGTTTTTGAGAATACTTAATCCCTTTTTACACAGAATTATCAAATACAAATCACAGTTCACTTGACAAGAGTATTGTTGGCAGTCTTCACACAAGGCTTTGGAAATAAATGAAACGAGACTTGACAAATTAGAGAACTATTAATATAATCCATGTTATAAATAAATATTAAATAATGAAATCCACGAAAATAATGCAGTCACCTAACTTCCTCTACCCTGGACATAGAGAAAACAATACGAGGTATGGTAATGTGTAGATATTATTTTATCGCAGGTTTTTGGGGAGAGAAGTATGAAAGTGATATTACATTTCTGTTTAATTTCAACCCCAAAACGGTTTTATGGTAACATGAGAATGAGAAATAAAATATTCCGCCAAGACAATACAATTTTATGTTACCGAACTTTCTGTTTCTTCTTATTTCAACCACTACCAGGCTTGCTGTGTACAAGCGATGGGATGCAGAATTCCACATCCTCTATGAGCCATAAAAAGCTATATACCAAGCGTTTTATGAGGGAAGTGTGATAAGTCGTTCTTCCTATTTCAAATTCTAAATACCTATATAATGACCTATAATTTAAAAATCGAAAGTCCTTCATAAGATAATTTCCAATTACAAAATAAAAAACCCGGGCGACGCCGGGCCTTTTAAGCTGGTCGCTTATATATGCACTATTACAGACGGGGTACATTATAAAGAGGAGAACTTATGGGAATTTGCTTTTGGGATGAAAAAAAGGGTTATGAACAAACTGGAGCAGAAATCCGCCCTTGGAGTAACAAGATAGGAAAATTTGAACGTAACTTTGAACCACGTGCACGTTACACAACACAATCAATATCTTCACACTGCTCCACGCAACGACTTTATATAATCGTCACGAGTCCAGCAAATATCCGGTTAGCAGTCTGTGGCCCGACATCATTTCACTTGATCACATGAGTCAATTTACTCTGCTAGTCCAAAGCCACACGGGTGAGTTTCCATGCTGAAAACAGGCAAAATACTATATTCCCGCCCGAAATACACTCAACTGCATGCCCGTGACGAGCTACTCCACTCAAGTGAGAAGGAGGTGCGATGCAACTCTTGACAAGCTTCGCCTCACAAAATTGAACGCGATTTTCAACCTTAAGCGCAAAACTCACAGTTGAATAACTCGTATGCTTTTAAAGATTCCATCATGAAATTTAAATGGCAGTTTAAGCAAGTGCTTTCCTCGCGGTAAACAGCGCATCGTAGATAAAGAACGGTTTGTTTTCCCAACATAAATATTATTTTAATTCGTTCGCAATTTTCATTGTTACTCTAGACCAGCGTTTCTCAACCTATGGTCCGCGGACCACTGGTGGTCCCCGAAGATGGTGCTGATGGTCCGCAGACATAATAAAAAAATATCATAAAGGGGAAAGTAAAGAAATAAAACTCCGGTTTTAATATTTTTCCAATTCAATAACTGTGTTTCCGTCAAATTAAAAAAACAAAAATATTTGGATTTATTTCGTTATAATGACCTATAATTAATGCCCCAAATATTAAGAATATAGGCCTACATATAGCCTACTTTTAAAAATGGGATTAAAATTAGGGGTCCGTAATTTTTTTTAGAAATTTTAGAGGTCCTTGAGTTCAAAAAGGTTGAGAAACGCTGCTCTAGACGAATATCCTTGAAAAGTATTTATGATTAAAAATGTAAAAAAATCCTTTTAGAATGGCATAGGCCTACATTTTATTTTACTGTTATGATACATGTGCGTCGGCAAATATTTTAATCTATTTCAAAGGCCCGGCGTCGCTCGGGTTTATTATTTTTAAATGCGAAATTAACTTTTGAAGGACTTTCGATTTTCAAACTCCACGTCCTAGGCATTTAGAATTACAAATGAGGAAGAACGATTTATCACGCTCGAACTATTCCCTCAGAAAACGCTTGACATTGTTTTTTTTATGGCTCATAGAGGATGTAGAATTTCGCATTCCATTGCTTCTACACACCAAGCCTGGAAGGAGTTCAAATAAGAAGAAACAGAAATTCCGGTAACAAAATTGTATTGTCTTTGCGGAATATTTTATTTCTCACTCTGATGTTACCATACAACCGTTTCGGGGCTGACATCAAAAGAAATTCAATATCACTTTCACACATTCCTCCTCCAAAACCTGAGACTTAATAGTAACTTACACTGCGCGCATAGGACTAAAAATGTTCCAGCCTATTTTGTCTCCTGTTAGATGCTTAGGGCCTATGATAAACATCCATATTTCTCAACTAAAATATAAAGCCTGCAGCTTTGAATAACATATCAGTGGATAGAATTTTTTTACAGACTTCTGATATGGCATGCTCGTTTGCACACTCAGGCTGAGAAAACTAAAAATGCAATACCAACTCTTATTCCACATCAAAATGTGAAGTGAGAAAATGTTATTCTTTATGTCCAGGATAGAGAAAGTAATGTGACTGCATCACATTGTGCATTATTTTCGTGGATTTTATTATTCATTATTTTTGTTTACACCAATGGATTCTATCGATAGCTTCTCTAATTTGTCAAAGACCCGTATGATGCACTTCCACAGCTACCTGTGAACAGTGACAACAATACACTGTTGTCATGATAATTCTGTGCAAAAAGGTATTATGTCTTCTCTAAAACATTTGATTTTTGGCATTTAAAATAAAAAAAAATAAAAATCCTTTCTACGTGAGCACTTACATTATGAAACGAAGGTACTGCCAAACATTCCAAGTCTCTGCCTATTATAGTTAAGGCTCTACGTTGATTCCCTTTCAGTCAGTCAGTCAGGATAAAGCCTCTTATAAAATATATAGAGATTTAGATTAACCCCTCCATTTTAACGCCCAAAAAATGTCATCCATCACTGCAGCAGCTAAACCATCAATCGTATTACCTTCACATACGATTATCTTATAGAGTTGGGAAGATTTAACTTTGAAGCTCGTTTTCCGTAAGTTTACTATTTTTTAAATATAAAATGTACCTTTTCTCAGCTAGGATTTAAATGCTCATATTTTAAGGCAAACCTGAACAGGCTAACGGATAAAAATATGACATGACATTAACGACCGAATCGTACGTATTAAGTACCAGAATGTTACTTTGTGAGATGGTGTGAGGGACAGCAAAATGTGTCGGTCTGTCCGTGTGATAACTCGAATACGCTTTATCGGATTTTCATGAAACTTGGTATACGCATTTATAACGTCCATGGGAAGAAGCCTATTGATATTGGACGAAATCGGTTGAGCGGTACCGGAGTAATGACCAATTTACTACCTATTTTATGGTAATATATTAGAAAGAATTTATCAAATCCAAATCATTTCTCATGACAACATATTATTTTATATTGTTCATATACGGCTTTGGATGTTGCACCACACATTCCTTCACATATGCTTATCAAACTTCAGACCTATGTTTTTTTCGTAAGCTCTAGATATTTTAAGCTTTCATGAACCACAGATTATTGTCTCTGTTGGACATTACATGAGAATATTATAGGAGAAAAATTCCACCGACACTGGGACTTGAACCCAGGACCTTTGGCTATTCGCGCCAATGCTCTACCAACTGAGCTAAGCCGGAGTTCAATTCACAGCGCAGGATGGAACCTCTCTCCTATGACTGATTACCCTAATGGTCTACCTCACAGACAGACAAGTTATGTCATATGCAGTACTGTGAGGCACACTAATTAGTGATTTTTTGTGACCGGGCTCATGTAATGTCCAACAGAGACAATAATCTGTGGTTCATGAAAGCTTAAAATATCTATCTTGAATGTCAACTGTACAATAACAGTGGGAGCCCGGTCACAAAAAATCACTAATTAGTGTGCCTCACAGTACTGCATATGACATAACTTGTCTGTCTGTGAGGTAGACAATTAGGGCAATCAGTCATAGGAGAGAGGTTCCATCCTGCGCTGTGAATTGAACTCCGGCTTAGCTCAGTTGGTAGAGCATTGGCGCGAATAGCCAAAGGTCCCGGGTTCAAGTCCCAGTGTCGGAGTAATTTTTCTCCTATAATATGTCCAACAGAGACAATCATCTGTGGTTCATGAAAGCTTAAAATATCTATCTTGAATGTCAACTGTACAATAACAGTGGGAGCCCGGTCACAAAAAATCACTAATTAGTGTGCCTCACAGTACTGCATATGACATAACTTGTCTGTCTGTGAGGTAGACCAATAGGGCAATCAGTCTTAGGAGAGAGGTTCCATCCTGCGCTGTGAATTGAACTCCGGCTTAGCTCAGTTGGTAGAGCATTGGCGCGAATAGCCAAAGGTCCTGGGTTCAAGTCCCAGTGTCGGTGGAATTTTTCTCCTATAATATTCTCTTCGTAAGCTCTGTTTAATGAATCGATCTGGAGCTTAATACGGAAATCGATTAAAAAATAACTTATTTTCTGCATATCATGATTGTCATTATCACTGATTAAACAAAAGTATTCTGGCAGTTTATATGATTTTATTACTTAACATTTATTACTTTAATGTTATTGGTCTTTGCGGGAAGGAAACTTGAAATTAAGTGTGAGTTTTAATTGATTGGTAAAATCTGTCTTTCAGCTCTCTTATTAATGTTCATCGGTATTCACACACCGCGACCATTGCTATGGTTACAAGCCAAGGAAAAATCATCAATGTCCATACGTCACACTATAGTATAAAAATAGCATGTCGCTATGTAAGAGTTGTCTATAAACGGATAAATATTAATCAGTTTTGCCAAGGACGTCTTTATTTAGAATTCTGCCTTATAAAATACGGCTTCTCCTAATTCAATCTGCCTGCTCACGGAATCGTAAAGTGTCCGTCTTATGTACAATGTTGTTATTCGGAGGGTTTACATCACAGTCAGGTCCATTTCAATCAGACTTCTTATTCGATGCACCTATTTATAATTTTTTGCACGACGTAACTAATTAGTGGTACTTAGGAATATTGTTGCCGTGGATCGTAAGTTGAGATTCCCACACGCAATCTGGTTGCTATGAAAACAAAAGAAATCTCCATGCGGTAAAAATTACAAAAAGCACAAGTGCCGTAAGTAAAATCATCATAATACAAGTCTTTATGGAAGACTGGAACCAAGGCCCCCCAGTTTGAGGCGACTTTAACAGGACAATCGGTTCCCATAACAACCAACACATGCGATGAAATATAACATCCATCTTCAATAGTGTATATACATAATTTTTCAGCTAATATTTTAATTAATATATTTAAATTGATATAAATAATCATCGTGCAAAAAATACCATGCAATACTCGTGCCGTATGTGCATAACGGGTCTCGGAAATTGAAAAAACTCGGCGCAAGCGCCTCGTCTCTTCAAACTCTTTCCTCGATCCGTATGCATCGCTTACGGCTTATGAATTATCATATCCATATCACAGTTGACATGACAACATATTGTTGCCAGTGGTCTCAGATGGGTATGGAAATAAATGAAATGGGAGTTTGGCAAATTAGAGAAACTATCAATATAATTCATGTTATAAATAAATATTAAAGAATGAAATCCACGAAAATAATGCAGTCACATAACTTTCTCTACCCTGGACATAGAGAAAACAATACGAGATACGGTAATATGTATATTATTATATCACAGGTTTTTGGAGAGAGAAGTATGAAAATGATATTGCATTTCTGTTTAATTTCATCCCAAAAACGGTTTTATGGTAACATGAGTGTGAGAAATAAAATATTCCGCGAAGACAATACAATTTTATGTTACCGGAATTTCTGTTTCTTCTTATTTGAACCCCCTACCAGGCTTGCTGTGTACAAGCGATGGGATGCAAAATTCTACATCCTCTATGAGCCACGAAAAGCTATATCAAGCGTTTTCTGAGGGAATAGTTTGAGTGTGGTAAGTCGTTCTTCTTCATTTCAAATTCTTAATAACTTACCTATATAAGGACCTAGAGTTTTAAAATCGAAAGTCCTTCATAAGTTAACTTCGAATTACAAAATACAAAACCCGGGCGACGCCGGGTCATTTATTTATTTATTTAATGAAGAATGAACATTACAGGTATACACCCAATTACAATGTTCATGACTATACTAGCAATACATCATGTACTTACAATAACACAAACATGAAATAGGTATAATAAAAGTAGGAAATGACCGATAATGACCAATGTAAGGTAAGAAGTAAAGAGAATAGGAAGGAGTAAACAGAATAAGAGAGATAAGAAGAAAGTAAGCATGAAGAATGTAGAGAAAGTTAAGAATGAAATAAGAGTAAAACAAATAATATAAATACTTAAAGTATGTTAGTTGACAATATCATATATGGTATTACTATTCACACACAGATTCCTATGAATTGCCATTTTGGACAAGTTTTAACAGTTGGTTTGCAGCAGAATTAAATTGTTTAAGATTCATTCCAAATATATCAATATTAAGTGGGTGGATTTGATTGTACCTATTCAAAGATCTGTTTATTGGGGAATTTTTGTGCAAGTCTGTGTTTACTCTAGGAGTAAAAAATAGTTTTCTTAATCTACTATTTTTGCTGGGTACATCTCTATATATATAAAAGGCTTTGTCCTGACTGACTGACTGAATGACTGACTGACTGACAGGAATCAACGTACAGCCTAAACTATAACAGGTAGAGACTTGGAATTTTGATAGTACCTTCGTTTCATAATGTAGATGCTCACTAAGAAAGGATTTTGAAAAATTCTGATTCTAAATGCCAAAAATTAAATGTTTTTGAAAATACTTAATCCCTTTTTACATAGAATTATCAATTCCAAATCACAGAATATATTGTTGCCAAATGGTATCAGATGGGCTTGGAAAAAACAAATGAAATGCACTTTTGACAAATAAGAGAAGTTATCAAAATAATTCATGTTATAAATAAATATTACAGAATGAAATCCACTAAAATAATGGAATCACATAACTTTCTCTACCCTGGACATAGAGAAAACAAAACGAGGTATTGTAATGTGTATATTATTATATTATATCGCAGGATTTTGGAGAGAAAAGTATGAAAGTGACAATGCTTTCTGTTTCATTTCATCCCCAAAACGGTTTTATGGTAACATAAGAGTGGGAAATTTCCCGCCTCGATAATACAATTTTATGTTACAGGAATTTCTGTTTCTTCTTATTTAAACCTCTACCAGGCTTGCTGTGCACTGTACAAGCGATGGGATGCTGAATTCTAGATCCTCTATGAACCATAAAATACTATATCAAGCGTTTTCTGAAGGAATAGTTTGAGTGTAATAAGTCGTTCTTCCTGTTTCAAATTATAAATGCCTATATAAGGATCTAGAATTTAAAATTGAAAATCCATCATAAGTTAATTTCCAATTACAAAATACAAAACCCGGGCGACGCCGGGTCTTTTAAGCTAGTATATATATATATATATATATATATATATACATATAAATTCTTTCTATAAGGTTTGTATCATCAATATTGGAATTAATTATTTTATACAAAAAACTTAATAACTGACATGCTCTTCTATGTGATAAAGCTTGGAATTAAAAATTTTCCAGGAGTTTATCATAATTCATATACAATGGATATTAGCCACAAACTTTAAACATGAAAAACTTGAGAAGTTTATTTTGTACTTTTTCGATTTTTTTTTTTTTTTTGTATTTTACAGTAAAGGGATCCCAAATGATAGATCCATATTCCAACCCAAATTTTGTCTAACGAGAGAATAATATAAAAGAGTTAATGTTTCCTGGCTTAGCATGTATGAATTTCTCATTATGAAACCAAGGGTTCCCAATGCTTTCCTAACTGTTAATTCTGTATGTTCGTTAAATCTTAAGCTAGTTTAATATAACATAAGTAGAGAGAAGAGAGGGGTGAATCTGGAAAGGGTTGTCATTTACATGAAGGCTATAAGAGATTTCATTCAGCTATTATTGCGATGGTAAGTCTTGTGGCTTGCCACGTGAAAGTAGCAATTTATGTAAGGAGCTCTGAGCCTGACAGGTAGGCATACCTTCACACACACACTTGAGACTACAATCTTCATTCTACGTCATACTCCCTATTACTTTCACTATTATTAAAATGTAATCAATATTACTGCCATTACCTGTCAACGGGATTAGGCTGAATAAGTTACCCATACGCATTTTATATGTAACAAAATGTAAAATTCGAAATGTACAATAATATATTGCGATACAAGTACCGTAAGCGATGCATACGGATCGAGGAAATAGTTTGAAAAAAACGAGGCGCTCGCGCCGAGTTTTTTCAATTTTCCGAGATCCGTTATGCGCTTACGGCACGAGTATTGCATGCTGTTTTTTGCACGATGATTATTTATATCAATTTAATTATATTAATTGTGATATTACGTGAAAATATTATGTATATACATTATTGAAGATAGATGTTTATTTCAGAAAGTGATTCGCATGTGTTTGTTGTTATGGGAACCGAATATTTGTCCTGGGGGGGCCTTGTCCATAGGCTAAGGCTTGTATTATGATGTGCGGCGTAAGTAAATTATTACCGCACGGAAATTTGTTTTGTTTCCATAGCAACAAGATTGCGTGCGGGAATGTCAACTTACGATCCACGGCAACAATATTCGTAAGTACCACTAATTAGTTAAGTCGTGCAAAAACGATTGCATGCAATTGTTTTTTAAATATGTCTGTGACCCTATTCAACAAGTGACAAGTTTCAATGTGAAATACGCCAGTGAAGTTACTATTTCTTATTGCAAGCTAATGTTTGGACCTAGAAAAATTTTGCAACTTCCATTATTGAGATAAAAGGGTGAAATATAAGTATGATATAAATACGAGGGAGAATCAAATGAAAACAGCAATTAATTTTTTTCCACTAATTTACTGCAGGAAGAATGTTTGCTTGTACATTACTAGCTTAAAAGACCCGGCGTCGCCCGGGTTTTGTATTTTGTAATTGGAATTTAGCTTATGAAGGATTTTCAATTTTAAATTCTACGTCCGTATATAGGCATTTATAATTTGAAATAGGAAGAACGACTTATTACACTCAAACTATTCCCTCAGAAAACGCTTGATATAGTTTTTTATGGCTCATAGAGGATCTAGAATTTTGTATCCCATCGCTTGTACAGTGCACAGCAAGCCTGGTAGAGGTTTAAATAAGAAGAAACAGAAATTCCCGTAACATAAAATTGTAATATCGAGGCGGGAAATTTCCCACTCTTATGTTACCATAAAGCATTATCACTTTCATACTTTTCTCTCCAAAAACCTGCGATATAATATAATAATATACACATTACCATACCTCGTTTTGTTTTCTCTATGTCCAGGGTAGAGAAAGTTATGTGATTCCATTATTTTAGTGGATTTCATTCTGTAATATTTATTTATAACATGAATTATTTTGATAACTTCTCTTATTTGTCAAAAGTGCATTTCAATTGTTTTTTCCAAGCCCACCTGATACCATTTAGCAACAATATATTCTGTGATTTGGAATTGATAATTCTATGTATAAAGGGATTAAGTATTTTCAAAAACATTTAATTTTTGGCATTTAGAATCAGAATTTTTCAAAATCCTTTCTTAGTGAAAGGAAGGTACTGTCAAAATTCCAAGTCTCTACCTGTTATAGTTTAGGCTGTACGTTGATTCTTGTCATTCAGTCAATCAGTCAGTCAGTCATTCATTCAGTCAGTCAGGACAAAGCCTTTTATATATATAGAGATTTTTCCACATAGTCCCATCCCAGCTCAATGCACTTACGCCATCTGATAGGAAGTGCTTCGATACCGCGTGAGAAAAATTATTTTGGTTGACGCTGTAGCCACTCGTGCACCGCCTATTGGACGTCTTCATTAGACTTAAACTTCTGTCCTCCAAGGTGCTCTTTTAATAGACCAAAGATGTGGAAATCTTTCTTTGTAAATGGTACATATTATTTGCTAGTGGCAATTTGATGGGTACACCAGTTCAGAAAGATTTTTTTCGCTAAGGGTGTCCAAGTAGTATAAATTTACTTACTTCTTTAGTAACAAAATAAGTGTGTTTTATATTGTAAATTCATACATAACGCACTGTCATCCATTAAACTGTTTTTAGAAATGAATTACTTTGAAAAAATAATTATAAGTAATAATTATAAATTTAAATTTTGGGTCATTTTTTCACTATTTTCAGGTCATCAATGCATTTTTTATTTTGCCTTTTTTCACTATTTTATGGCCATTAAATGCCTTGCCCTAGACATTATGCATATTGTGAGATTCCACTTTCATTCTATATAAGTGGGTAAGTTTGGCAATCTTCCATCAAGTCAATAGCAAGAATAACCCTTCAATTTTCTTTTTAGGAAAGAAAGCACTGCTTCTAGTTATTGTATAAACGGGCCTAACCAAGATACTCGGGTTAGCATATTAATAAAACAATTTTTTGCACGACGTAACTAATTAGTGGTACTTACGAATATTGTTGCCGTGGATCGTAACTTGACATTCCCGCACGCAATCTGGTTGCTATGGAAACAAAAGAAATCTCCTTGCGGTAAAAATTACAAAAAGCACAAGTGCCGTAAGTAAAGCCATCATAATACAGGCCTTTATGGAAGACCGGAACCAACGCCCCCCCCCCGTTTTGTTGCGACTTTAACAGGACACATATTCAGTCCCCATAACAACCAACATATGCGAATCACTTTCTGAAATATAACATCCATCTTCAATAGTGTATAATAGTATAATGCGATACAAGTGCCGTAAGGCACGTTTACGGGTCGAGGAAACAGATTGAAAACCCGAGGCGCAGCCGGGGTTTTTAAGTTTTCGAGACCCGTAAATGCCTGTGTTGCATGCTATTTTTTGCACGATGATTATTTATATCAATTTAATTATATTAGTTGTGATATTACCTGAAAATATTATGTAAATACATTCTTGAAAATAGATGTTTATTTCAGAAAGTGATTCGCATGTGTTTGTTGTTATAAGAACCGAATATTTGTCCTGGGGGCCGTGTCCATAAAGGCTTGTATTATGAAGTGTATCGTAATGAATTATGACGTGGCGCTTGGACCGTAAGTAATTTAACCTCATCGCAACGCCCTTAGCAACACGATTGTGTGGGAATGTCAACTTACGATCCATGTAAACAACTTTCGTAAGTAACACTTACTAGCTAAGGAGTGCAAAAAACATAATATTTTCACCTAATATCTCAATTAATATAAGTAATCATCGTGCAAAAAATAGCATGCAATACTCGTGCCGTAAGCGCATAACGGATCTCGGAAATTGAAAAAAAAAAAAAACTCTTTCCTCGATCCGTATGCACCGCTTACGGCACTTGTATCGCATTATACTTTATTGGCTACTTGTTTCCTGCAACAAATAAAAATGATTACAGAATCTGAAATCTAAAGCAGACTGGTAGTTGAGATACAAAATGTAGGTGAACGAGCCTAAAGAAGTTTTGCGACCATATAACGACAGACTTATGACAAAGATGCGTTTATATAAATAACCCTTCCGGTGTTATATTGCTATCTTATATAAAAAGAAAGCCTTCAAAAATACATCTCTTTTTATAAATAGATAAGTTTTATGTAATAACGTGGGTGGAAAACAGATTTGTTTCGCCCACGCACTGTTCTTTTGTTTACAAAAATATGATTACAAAACATACTTTAAGTGGGGTAAGACATCTGCCGTTACGGATATCCACACTTTGAAAGAAGTTATGAAAGTGGAGTAAGATATAACACAAAAAGTAGAAACAAAGTTATTTATACACCTACACACCAAACAAAATCTATTTAGGCATATAGTGAAAGCTCCTTAAAGTAATCGCGGATAATGTTATCAATCGGGTAATGTTATGACTAGGGTTCAGATGTTTATGACCAGGGCCCGGATTCTAATGACATGTCATCTTTTTATTGATGCTGCATACACATTGCCAACTTGTAGATAAATCCTAATCATGGCCTCTAGATTATAGAAATGCATTTTTATTAGGTCATTTTTTGTCATTTTATGCCATTTTATGTTTTTAGGGCATTTATTTCATTTTTACGTCATTATTTTGTCATTTTTGTGTCATTTTCTTCCTTAATTAGCCATTTTCATGCATTTACTTAGAGTGTATTAACTTTTTTCGTCGACAGCGGTGCCGTCTTTGAAGTGTTGTTTGTTTAATGCAAGAAGGAAAAATTCTGTGTTATCGTGTCTCTGTCGGAAATTAGAATCAAAGAAACCCCCAAAATTTTGTATTATATTACTATTGCTATTAGATTGACTTGGCACCAGAGTATGCCACCTGCTTGGATTTGAGAGTGCAAACTACAGTTTACCCTCAATAAACAATAATATAATCCAGGAGACAACAAAAGGAAATGCCGAAGGTTGACTCGCCAGTGCCTCAGTGTCAGTATAAATTTCCGTGAGAAAAAAACTTTACAACATTACAGTTATTTAAAGTTTTTACAGTTATATACAAATTAGTATCTATAACTTTCTGTGTAAAATAATAATTTTTTATAAATAAAATGTAAGTTTTTAGGTCATTTTTTATAATTACTAAGTATTTTCTTTAAAATTTAGGGTCATTTTATAGGTCATTTTTCAAACAATTTTAGGTCATCAGAATCCGGGCCCTGTTTATGACATATCATATTTTTATCCTTACCTCCATTCTCGCCGCAGACACAAATTAAACATGAATTGCACATTTTTATCCTAATCGGACAGTTTTTATTTTGCATATAAAGTCACATTTTGGTAATTTTCAGGGCCTTTGTCATATTCTGGTCATATTTGTAATTTAACGTCATATTTCAGTTATAAATTGAGTAAAAAGCACAATTATGCAGTATGTGCACTAAATTGTCGACTTAAATTTGTTCCAAAAGAGTCACGAATGTTTTGGTTTTACTGAAATGTGAGGAGGCAGTAACAAGTAATAGAGCAATTACCTCTTTCTCCTTGTTGTTAATAACTTCCAACAGACATGTTTTTAAAATATTTTCAGTTCACATTTACAGTGGTATTTGGAAACATTAACAGATTATAAGTTCCTTACAAGTAAAACTGTAAATTACCTGTAAAATTGTTCAAAAGTGATTATCTGATATAATTAATGTGATGTAATAAACATTAAATGTCATTAAACATTTTAAATTGGAACATTTAGTTTTAGATAATACGTTTGTTTATGTGGTCAAATTTAGGATTTTTGGGCCATATTTAGTCACTTTAAGGTCATATTTGCAGTCATATTTTCCACTTTTTTAGGTCATAAACATCCGAACCCTAGTTAACAGAATGATGTTTACTATGAACAAAGATTCGATTTATGTTATCACATTTTCATTTTTGCAGCTTTATTTCCAAGTACTGTACGCCATTCATAATTAGGTTTTGAAGGGTTTCGTTTCTAACTCATCCATATTGTTTTGTACTGGAGGTAGCAATACTGTTCCCAGCTCACAGGATGACCATTTCGAGGGGGTGGCATTACATAACTTTCTCTTTTAAGCACTAAAACATGGATCACCCCAGAGTTAAGATGCAGCTTTTGATTTATGAAGATAACAGTATTGACATGCAGTGATGGCTAGTGTAAAAATGAAGAGACTTGCACAGACAGGCGTTCGATGTTTCGCTACGAGGTGTTCACAACAGATCAGTATAGGCCTAGACTTCCAAAAATACTCGTATCTGAGTATGGAGTAGCCTATTGATTAATAGACTCCTAAAGGAAAGGAAAACAAATTTAAAACTTTGTTAATGGTTGAAACAATAGTTACTTACAGTCTATTACTGTATTACCCTATGGAGTGGTTCAATGATTCACAGTTACGTATTATTTTAGGAATAAATATTTTAAATTCTGTTTTGTAGTGTATTCTCTTATATATGAATAAATAACCTTCATTTAATTCCTTCGCCTACTGTTATCAGTCTGTTAATATTGTCAGATTAGCTGCGTCCCGAAGTGATAACAATAATCGGCGTGCACTGTATAAACTCGTATATATAGGCCTATGTATGTACGGAGTTAGTAAATCCCGCAATTACACGTGCTTTACTGATACGAAGCGTATTTTTAAAGTAAGTAGACTACCGATAATTTTTAAAAAATAAAATCGTGTAAACTGATGTAACAAAGTGCCAGAATGCTTTCGTTTAATCAGTTGTAATTGCAATTATGATATGCAGAAAATAAGTTTTTTTGTTTGTTATCGATTTTCGAGTTAAGCTCCCGATCGATTCATTAAGCAGGGCTTAAAAAAGAACAAAGGTCCAAAGTTTTATAAGCATATGTGAAGGAATATGTGGGTAGTGTTATTTGTAAAAGCTAAATGTATTGCAACTTCCAAAGCCGAATATGAACACTGTAAAACAATGTGTTGTCATGATAACTAATTTTCATTTGATAAATTCTTTCTAACGTACTACCATAAAATAGGCGCCAAAGCGAAGGAGATTGCTGAGTGCAGGTGTCTTGCTTCAACATGATAACGCCCGTCCTCATGCTCCTCGTGCAACAATGAAAACCGTCGACGACATCCGCCATAATCGCCAGATTTGGGACCATCAGATTTCCACATCTTTGGTTCATTAAAGGATCGCCTTGGAGGGCAGAAGTTCAAGTCTGATGAAGACGTCCAATCGGCGGTGCACGAGTGGCTACAGCGTCAACCAATATAATATTGCGATACTAGTTCCGTAAGTAGTGCATATGGATCGAGGAAAGAGTTTGAAAAAACGAGGCGCTTGCGCCGAGTTTCTTCAATTTCCGAGATCCGTTATGCGCTTACAGAACGTCCTATTTTTTGCACGACGATTATTTATATCAATTTAATTATATGAATTGAGATATTTGCTGAAAATATTATGTATATACAATATTGAAGATAGATGTTATATTTCAGAAAGTGATTAGCATGTGTTGGTTGTTATGGGGACTGAATATTTGTCCTGTTAAAGCCACCAGGACTTCGGCTTGTATTATCCGGCTTTCGATAAAGGCTTGTATTATGATGGTTTTACTTACGGCATGTGTGCTTTTTGTCATTTTTACAGCACTGAGATTTCTTTTGTTTTCATAGCAACCAGATTGCGTGTGGGAATGTCAAGTTACGATCCACGGCAACAATATTCGTAAGTACCACTAATTAGTTACGTCGTGCAAAAAATAATTTTTCTCACGCGGTATCGAAGCACTTCCTATCAGATGGCTTAAGTGCGTTGAACTAGGAGGGGACAAAGTAGAAAAAATAATGTACAAGCAAACATTCTTCCTGCAGCAAAATAGTGGGAAAAATTAATTGCGGTTTTCATTTGATTCTCCCTCGTAAATTAAAACCCCTCGATATAACAATAACCCTCATATAACAATACAACCTGCTAGGGTCCACAAATATCATAAGTAGACTTCGGATTTTAGGTAAAAACCTATTTTAATCCTTAAGTGTTATACGGACGAAAACTTGTAGGCCTATATGCATGTTTCATAAGTGACTATGCCTAAAACTGATACTTTTATAGGACCTAAAACAGCCTATTTTTACGTTAGAGCCTAATATTGCCTTTTTGCTTGTTTTTCCTCTAAAGTTCAAAATAAGTTATTTTTTGTTATAAATTCTAGCATTTATTTTCAGTTCGTAGGCTACTAAATTTTTAGCTCGGAATGTGCAGTAAATGACACATTTATGACGTGATTAAATAGTAAGGAATGTTTCATCTTCGGTAGAAAAATTCCTCGGAATTCCGAAGAAAATGTAGTGTTTTTCTCCCGACTCCCACAGCCAGTTTAAAAAAGTAGTTCTCTGAATCACTAGGGATACAAGAGGTTGAATATGCTAGCTTCTGGGCACAAGGATTAGGTTTTCACTGTTATGGTAGTAATACAGGCCCTAGTAATAGGTCTATATAATTCTGTTTACCATAGGCCTTTATCTGTGTTTCATCATGATTATTGATTAATGATGACTTCAATAAGTATAATATTCTACATTGCAATCTAGATATTTCAGAAAATTGGCAACTTAACGATTTTATAAGAGACTATTTTATGATTTTTAGAACCTATTTCCCCATTTTTAGAGCCTATTTTAGGCACCTAAAACAGCATTTTAGCGACTTAAAAGTCCGAAGTCTAATCATAAGGAGGTTTCACAGTATTGCCTATGAGTGAGAGAGGCTGACTGGTTTTTGTTTTCTTTAGGGTTGGTTCTTAGAAAGTAAAATCAATATTGGAAACGTTTATCTCGGTAAAATTCCTCTCCAGCGCCATGTGACTTCAGATTGCTTTCTCACGAATATGTGACCGATCTGGTTCATTTTGATATGAAATTGGTGGTATAACAGAACGTACGTAACTTCGCTATTTATAGTAGGTCGGAATCGTGGACTGAAACGTGATACAGCTTTGCAGTGTATGGGTCGACTACTAAAACAAGGCTGTGTTAAAACTTCATCTACATAAACGACGGCTTTGGTAAGTTTAAAACCTCGGCTGCACATACATCCATAAAGTAAGTTTCCCTGGAGGTTAGCCGGCGCGGTGGCTCATGCTGTAGCGCGTGAGCCTGGCATGCTAGCGGTCCTGAGTTCAAATCTCGGGGCCGGCGGGTGTGTCATTCGTGGTGGACGAAGCCGTGCCTTGGGGGTTTTTCTCGGGGTTCTCCCGTTTCCCCCTCTCATTCCACCAACACTCTCCACTTCATCTCACCTTTCCCCCTTTTCATCATCATCCCGTTTCCACTTCCGGTATCGGGCAGTCAGCGCCCTTTGGGGGCCTCTCCCGTCCTCCCCGCTGCTTGTGGTCAAGAGGTTGTTGGTGGTGACCTATCGGGGCTCCGGTTGGAGGGACCGAAGGGGGTGGCGTGTGTCGCGGACCTGTCGGGGCTCCGGTTGGAGGGACCGAAGGGGGTGGCGCATAGGTCTACGTGGCATGGTAATAAGGCTTGCTGGATGTAGGGGAGTTCCGTGGGGGCCTGCGGGGGGATCTGCAGTCCTGGGCGGCCTATGGGCACGCAACTCATTCCATCCCGGAGGTAGGTACAATAAGCCTGCGGTGCTTAGGGGCGTTCCCACCCCGCCTCCCGCCTAAAGGGCACTTATTCAATTCAATTCCCTGGAGGTTACTTACCTACTTACTCAATGGCAATAGACGATTCCTCAACAAACTAAAGGCATATCTATTTTATGGAACCCGAAGGTGCACTGCCGCGCTTACCTGAGCCCGCCATTCAACCCTATTCAGTGCTAAGTCTATCCAATCATCCCTTGCAAATCCTACTTTTCTTAAATCTATCCTAATATTGTCCTCCCACCTACGTCTAGGTCTTCCAACGTGGTCTTTTCCCTTCGGGTCTCCCAGTCAATATTTTTGAGATATGTCTTTCCACCCCTATGCGCAACATATCCAGCCCATTTCATCATCCGTGATTTAATTACCCTTACCTTATCCGGGAAGAGTAGGCGACAGGTTATGAAGCTCGTTGTTATTGCAGTTTTCACCAGTCCCTACTTTCATCTCTCTTAGGCTCAAGTTTTTTCCTAAGCACCCTGTTTTCGAACACCTTCAGATTATGTTCTTCCAGATCATTAAGCGGCCATGTCTCACATCCATACAATACAGCCGGCAGGATAATAGTCTTATAAATCTTTATTTTTAGATTTCTGGGCAGAAGACGAGGAGATAAGAGACACTGAACTTCATAAAAACAAGCATTTCCTGATTTTAGTCGAGACTGTGGCCGTCTACAGAAATAAAACATAACTTCGTGGATATATATATTCCAACAGATACAACAAGTATTCAGCTATTATTCAACAAATTTGCCACCGGAATTGAAACATTTCTCATACCGAGGAACCAAGTTTTGAATACTTGTGTCGAACAAGTCTGCCGCCTGGGATTTGATCCACTGTGTGACAAACATCTCCTTCTCTCTGTCATTCTCTGTCATTCCCTCTCATTTCTTGAGGTGTAGGAAAGTATGGAAATCACTGGGAGCGAGGTCTGAGCTGTAGGGTGGAAGTTTATAAACACCTCCTAGCAAGTCTCCTGCAGAAGTTCGGCTGGAAGGTGTTTAAACATCCACACTACAGCTCGGACCTCGCGTCCTGTGATTTCCATATTTTCCTACACCTCACGAAACGACAGGGAATGACAGAGAGGAGGAGATGTTTGTCACATAGTAGTTCATATCCCTGGCGGCAGTCTTCTAAGACACAGGTATTCAAACATTGGTTCCAGTGTGTGACAAATGTTTCAATTATGGTGGCGAATATGTTGAATAATACCTGAATACTTGCTGTATCTGTTGGAATATATATGCCTACGAAATTGTGTTTTGTTTCTGTAAACGGCCCCCATGAAAATTGCCTTATGGACGCGCCTCGTATTTTTAACTAAGTGCCTATGGTAATAATATAATAAACTGTGATTGTTTCCACACAGTTCTCCATTGCGTTACCGTATTAAGGTTAGTTTTTCTTTCCTTACTTATATAAATTGGAGGTATAAGGAAGGAGTCAAAATCTTTCTCAAATAAAAACTTGAATTAGTCGTTACTCCGATATCGGTCAACCGATTTGGTCCGAAATAAATAGCCTTCTTGCCATGGACATTATAAAGGCGTATACCGAGCGTATTTGAGCTATCGCGCGTACAGACACACGGACAGACAGACAGTTTCCCGTCACCCCCTTATAATCTCATAAAGGACCATTCTGGCACTTAATAAACAAGACACAGAACTTATAAAATATATATCTTTAATATAAACTAAATTGACAAAATAAAGTAAGTTGAAGAAATAAAGCCAGTCATCAATTGAGATAATACATCACCATAGACTACATTTGATTTTTACAAAAACGCGGATGTACAGTATTTTTCAAATGAGAAGCGTTGCCACGTGCTTCCTTAAGTGATGTGGCAACTTACTACTATTGTAGGCCTGGGCTATGCAAATCAGTCGAGATGGGGGTGGATTCCTGAATTTGTCAACATCAGGTAGTTGTTTGGGCGCCAGGTTGTCGGAATTAACATAAACGGAAGAGATGTGACAACCAACAAACTCAATCATAAGAAGAAAATAAGGTTGTATTGATCATTCATAGTATCACAATATATACAGTTCAAAATAAAGAAAATGTTTTGAATTATGATCATAAGTCAATAAATTAATTGTCCTCTTCTTGATTGCAAGACATTAACACTTAACCCTTCTCTTTCCAGCAAGTCCTCACTAATTTCTCTGTTTATCACAATAGAAATGCTTTCTTCCATTGTACATTTATCACATGGAAGATGCTTTCTTCCATTAATTTGTACACTTGTCACAACGAAACTGCTTTTTTCCATCAATTTGTACATTTATCCCAAGGAAAATGCTCTCGTTTGTATCTGAAGATAGAAAATTGTACAGCACAATCTTGTCTGTTCCACAAAGAAAAGAAACCGAGTCTTCTTCAAAACTATCACTGTTAATGCAATAGTCTCCTGTGCCTTACAGAGAGCCAATACACAAGAATCAATAGCTTTTGCTTTTCTAGAAACTAAAAAAAAGAAAAACCTCTCTCTTAACATATTCAACACAAAAAAAACGGTATAGGTCTAGTTTAGGTACATAAACGCATAAAATTCGAACCACTTTTTCGATTTTTTTTTAAAAACCACTCAAATCAGTATTTTCTCGAAGTGCGGAAGGAACTGGTTATGATTATGGTTATATTCGTGTTCAGAAGGGTCGAATTATTGATAAAACATGTAACTCATGTCGGGGAAAAAATTTTTCCTTTACGTAAAGAATTTTTATTTAAATAGATCCTACCTTTTTTGCGTAAACTCTGTGACACTAATGGAAAATTAGAATTTTCTCGAAGTGCGGAAGAATCTGGTTATTATTATTTTTATATTCGTGTTCAGAAGGATCGATTTATAGATAACACATGTAACTCATGTTGGAAAAAAAACATTCCTGTATGTAATGAATTTTTATTTAAATAGTTCCTAATTTTTCTGCGAAAAATGTGTGATATTAATGGTAAATCGTAATTTTCTCGAAGTGGGGAAGAAAGTGGTTAATATTATATTTATATTCGTGTTCAGAAGGATCTAATTGTAGATAACACATGTAATTCATGTCGGGAAAAAATTTTCCCTCCATGTAATGAATTTTTATTTAAATCGTCCATACTCTTTCTGCGTTAACTGTGTGACACTAATGGAAAATCGGAATTTCCTCGAAGTCCGGAAGGAACTGGTTATGATTATGGTTATATTCGTGTTCAGAAGGGTCGAATTATTGATAACACATGTAACGCATGTCGGGAAAAAATGTTCTCTACATGTAGTGAATTTTTATTTAAATCGTCCATACTCTCTCTGCGTTAACTGTGTGACACTAATGGCAAATCGGAATTTTCTCGAAGTGTGGAAAGAACTGGTTATTATTATTGTTACATTCGTATCCAGAAGGGTCGAATTATTGATAACACATGTAACTCATGTCGGGAAAAAATTTTCCCTCCATGTAATGAATTTTTATTTAAATCGTCCATACCCTTTCTGCGTTAACTGTGTGACACTAATGGAGAATCGGAATTTTGTCAAAGTGTGGAGGGAACTGGTTATTATTATTGATATATTCGTGTTCAGAAGGGTCGAATTATTGATAACACATGTAACTCATGTCGGGAAAAAATGTTTCCTCTACGTAATGAATTTTTATTTAAATAGATCCTACCTTTTTTGCGTAAACTCTGTGACACTAATGGAAAATTGGAATTTTCTCGAAGTGCGGAAGAATCTGGTTATTATTATTTTTATATTCGTGTTCAGAAGGATCGATTTATAGATAACACATGTAACTCATGTTGGAAAAAAAAATTCCTCTATGTAATGAATTTTTATTTAAATAGTTCCTAATTTTTCTGCGAAAAATGTGTGATATTAATGGAAAATCGTAATTTTCTCGAAGTGGGGAAGGAAGTGGTTAATATTATATTTATATTCGTGTTCAGAAGGATCTAATTGTAGATAAGACATGTAACTCATGTCGGGAAAAAATTTTCCTCTATGTGATGAATTTTTGTTTGCAACGCTCCTAATTTTTCTGCAAAAAATGTGTGATATCAATGGAAAATTGGAATTTTCTCTAAGTGCGGAAGGAACTGTTTATTATTATTGTTATATTCGTGTTCAGAAGGGTCGAATTATAGGTAACATATGTAAATCAAGTCGGCACAAAATTTTTCCTCTATATAATACATTTTTCTTTGAATTGTTCCCCCTTTATCTGTGAGTGGAACGGGCTCTGCGCTAGTTTTATTATTAAACGTTTAACAGAATGTCCCTATACCAATTTAAACCGTCACCTGTGAGCAGAACGGGTTATTTAATCGTCACCTGTGAGTAGAACGGGCTTTTGCACTATTTTAAATATTAAATACTTATCCCTATGCCAATTTCAACTGTCACCCGTGAGCAGAACGGGGGTAGGGATTACCCCTACTCACGTCACCTGTGAGTAGAACGGACTTTTGCGCTATTTTTAATATTAAACCTTTAACTGTTTAGTCGCGGTCGTGGATTCTGAATGTAACACATTCGAATTTGGCGGTGAAGATGAAAAACATTGATTACTTGACTCACGGCCCTCTATGTAGAAACCGTCTTTACCGACCGCACATTCAGACTGCCAGCATGAAGTCAATATGGCTTGGGGGGCATATGGCCCCCTCAATTAAGGGATTACCCCCGTTCCAGAAATCCCTACCCCAGAAAAATCCGAGGAGGTACCAGAAATCGAACCTGGACCGACGGGTTGTAGTCAGGGACGCTAACCACAATACCACGCCGGCTGTCGAATAATAATAATAATAATAATAATAATAATAATATTAATAATAATAATATTTATTTCATCCATCCAATTATTAATTAATCCATATATCCATTTTTAAATAAAACCAATTAAATTAATAAACCATCCATAGTCTATTCGTTCATTCACTCATTCATCCACCCCATTCTTCCAGCCAATCATCTGGACCTTAATTAATTAATTCTTCTGTTCATCCATGATTTAATTAATTCCTCCATCTATTAATTATTTCATTCATTCACCCATCCATCCACTTATGCATCCATTAATTAATTCATTCGTCCATCAGTGAATTAATTCATCCATCCACTAATTAATTAATTAATCAATCAATCCAACCATCCATTAGTTCATTCATTTATGGATCGATGAATTAATGGAGGGATGGTTGAATGGATAGTAGGGGGAATGAATGAATGGATTAATTAATTCATGGATGGGTGGATGGGTGGATGAATGGATAGATGGATGAATGATGGAGTAATTAAAGAATGAATGGGTGGATAATTGATGGATTGATACATGGATGGATGGAAAATTGGTTGGTTGAATGGATTGCTAGATTGATTAATGGGGCGATGAGTGCATGAATGAATGAATGATGGATGGATTGATTGATTACAGGACGAATAAATGGGTGATGGATGGATTGATATATGATTGAATTGACTGATGGATGATTGGATGAATTGATGGATGAATGGTGGATTGATTGATAGATGGGTGGAAACACTAACTGCTAGACCACTCTAGTTATGACGAAACAACAGGAACACATATTTGAACAAGACATGGGATAGAAAGGCACACAGATGTGTGATCACCAGGATCCTGAGCCTCATCCCATGAAAAAAGAAATGTGTATAGATACTGAACAGGGATACTCCAGGTTGGCATGAAATAAATTTCAATCCAGCACTATTACATAAACCCGAATTCATTTTCTGATTCTTCAGACAAGGGGCCTAAATTCCAGCATACACTATTATTATGCCATTAAAATGACTCAAAACGTTAATACTGACGCAGAAGAGAAAACACATTCACATTTGGTGTGTGTGTAACAAATCGTTTACCGGAAGCATTACTTTTTTATTTATTATTACGCTCGTTTGAATGTCAAGGCACCCCCTTCTAGTGGATATAGATCAGGGGCGGATCCAGAGAGACATTTTGGGGGGGGGGGGAACAGAAGAGAGAGGGAAGTTTTTACTCATAAAAATGAATTATTCCCAGTACACAATTGAAATCAAAATGAACATTTTGGCATTTTATTAAAAAAAAAGAGTCACTATAAATCTATCTTTGTTAGAATATGTAACTATATTTCCCTTATGTAACTCTTGTATATAATGTACTTCTTGTATATTTTTAAGTTATTTTGAAAGTTAAATTATAAGTTATCTGTAAGTAAATTGTACATTGCAATTTATGTACAATAATGCATGTCATTTTGTATATAGCCCCTTAAGGTGAGCTTTGCTCGTTGGGGTTTACTTACTTACAATAAACTGATATACATTTGCGGCTTAAAAAAATTAAATAAAAAAAATAAAAAGCTTTCAACACAAATCTCAAGATGTATTATGCCTTGAAATAGAGCATGCAATTATCCTTCGTTTATAAATCTGAATTGTTAAATATGTGGTAGCAAATTATCATTGATTTTATATTAAGGGGGTAAGGGTAGTCTAATGTATAGTCCGCACGTGAAAACAACATGTTTCTCTCCTGTATTTAAGTCACCATCTGTTCTTTGAGATCGCTCTTTCGAGAGAATGCCTTTATACAGATTGTACAGGAAAACGGTTTCTCCCCAGAATGCTGTTTGAGACGGTCTCTTAATTACACGATCGTTAATGTTTGAATCTCAATGTTGAAAATAAATAATTTCTTATAACATTAAACTGCCTTCACAAGATTGTCAATAGAAAAAAAAGCATTAGTTGTAAGGCGGAGTATTTTCTGAATAGGCTGCACGTACACATGCAAAGGTTTCAACTCATTTTTCCGAACTTTGTGTGATTAGTTTAGAATAAAGTGTGAAAACTGCATTTTTTAAAAAACCACTCAAATCATTCAGGAACTTTCACAGAATTTTTTGACAGCCCACACGGGTTCATAAGTACTTTATAAATGAAAATAAAGGCAAATTACAGCAAAATTTTGGCCGTAAGAAACTTTAATCGGCCATAATGCTTTCTGTAACGGCCCTGTTGATGCGCACATTACCAACTTCCTAAATTAAACACTGATACATGTCCCGTGGAATTGAATTTAGTTCTGATTTACTGAAAATGCATGAGTAATGTTCGCTGGATGATTCTTTGTCGTTATATACATTATATTAAAGTGGGTTCCTTTAGAAAATCATTTTCTACGTACATTTAAAGCTATAGGCTATACTTCATCTTCCGTACATATACTAGTCGCGATATAAATAATGTAGTTAAAACGTGTCATTTCTGGCAATTTGTTACTTCTTCAGTAATTAAATTATTTTATTTTCAAAATTAGTTTTTTTAGAAAAAATATTATTTTTCAAAATAGGACCAATGACATAATTTATATAGAAAAAGTATGCAGTTTTCACACTTTTTATTGTTAAACTAATCACACAAAGTTCGGAAAAATGAGTTGAAACCTTTGCATGTGTACGTGCAGCCTATTCAGAAAATACTCCGCCTTACAACTAATGCTTTTTTTCTATTGGCAATCTTGTGAAGGCAGTTTAATGTTATAAAAAAATATTTATTTCCATCATTGAAATTCAAACTTTAACGATCGCGTAATTAAGAGACCGTCTCAAACACCATATAATTATTCATTCTGGAGAGAAACCGTTTTCCTGTACAATCTGTACAAAGGCATTCTCTCGAAAGAGCGATCTCAAAGAACAGATGCTGACTTAAATACAGGAGAGAAACATGTTGTTTTCACGTGCGGACTATACATTAGACTACCCTTACCCCCTTAATATAAAATCAACGATAATTTTCTACCACATATTTAACAATTCAGATTTATAAACGAAGGATAATTGCATGCTCTATTTCAAGGCATAATAAATACATCTTGAGATTTGTGTTGAAAGCTTTTTATTTTTTTTTATTTAATTTTTTTAAGCCGCAAGTGTATATCAGTTTATTGTAAGTAAGTAAACCCCAACGAGCAAAGCTCACCTTAAGGGGCTATATACAAAATGACATGCATTATTGTACATAAATTGCAAATTACAATTTACTTACAGATAACTTATAAATTAACTTTCAAAATAACTTAAAAATATACAAGAGTTACATAAGGGAAATATAGTTACATATTCTAACAACGATAGATAGTGACTTTTTTTTTGTAATAAAATGCCAAAATGTTCATTTTGATTTCAATTATGTACTGGGAATAATTCATTTTTATGAGTAAAAACTTCCCTCTCTCTTCTGTTCCCCCCCCCCAAAATGTCTCTCTGGATCCGCCCCTGATCTATATCCACTAGAAGGGGATGCCTTGACATTCAAACGAGCGTAATAATAAATAAAAAAGTAATGCTTCCGGTAAACGATTTGTTACACACACACCAAATATGAATGTGTTTTCTCTTCTGCGTCAGTATTAACGTTTTGAGTAATTTTAATGGCATAATAATAGTGTATGCTGGAATTTAGGCCCCTTGTCTGAAGAATCAGAAAATGAATTCGGGTTTATGTAATAGTGCTGGTTTGAAATTTATTTCATGCCAACCTGGAGTATCCCTGTTCAGTATCTATACACATTTCTTTTTTCATGGGATGAGGCTCAGGATCCCTGATGATCACACATCTGTGTGCCTTTCTATCCCATGTCTTGTTCAAATATGTGTTCCTGTTGTTTCGTCATAACTAGAATGGTCTAGCAGTTAGTGTTTCCACCCATCTATCAATCAATCCACCATTCATCCATCAATTCATCCAATCATCCATCAGTCAATTCAATCATATATCAATCCATCCATCACCCATTTATTCGTCCTGTAATCAATCAATCCATCCATCATTCATTCATTCATGCACTCATCGCTCCATTCAGTGGTGATATTCAGCCGGTTCGCACCGGTTCGCGAGAACCGGTTGTTAAATATCTTGTAGGTTCTCCGAACCGGTAGCTTCACATGAGTGATTGCCTTTTTCCAAGATCATATTCACGCCAATCCACAACAGTGATAATACATATATGAATTTGCTAGAACCAAAACATGCCATTTATGTTCGCTAGCGGTGGACTACCACCATAGTTAGCGGGCGTGCGGTTAAGTTGGCAGACTCTCTTATTTGCGCACGGCCGATCGTCTCGACACTCGCTCCCTTTGCTTTCGATGTTCGATTATAAAACGGATTGTGGTCTTCTTTTGTTGTGTAAGGTTATGTTTTAAGGAAGCTGAGTAAGTTTAGTATGGGTATGAAAAGACAAAAATAACAAAATAGGACATTGGGCTATTTTGAATCAACATCAAATACCATGATGAGAATTGGTTGTTTAGTATGAGTATGAAAAGACAAAATAGCATCAACACCAAACACCCTTATGAGAACCGCTTGCTAAACTGTTTGAATATCACCACTGGCTCCATTAATCAATCTAGCAATCCATTCAACCAACCAATTTTCCATCCATCCATGTATCAATCCATCAATTATCCACCCATTCATTCTTTAATTACTCCATCATTCATCCATCTATCCATTCATCCACCCATCCATGAATTAATTAATCCATTCATTCATTCCCCCAACTATCCATTCAACCATCCCTCCATTAATTCATCGATCCATAAATGAATGAACTAATGGATGGTTGGATTGATTGATTAATTAATTAATTAATGGATGGATGAATTAATTCACTGATGGACGAACGAATTAATTAATGGATGCATAAGTGGATGGATGGGTGAATGAATGAAATAATTAATAGATGTATGAATTAATTAAATCATGGATGAACAGAAGAATTAATTAATTAAGGTCCAGATGATTGGCTGGAAGAATGGGGTGGATGAATGAGTGAATGAACGAATAGACTATGGATGGTTTATTAATTTAATTGGTTTTATTTAAAAATGGATATATGGATTAATTAATAATTGGATGGATGAAATAAATATTAATATTATTATTATTATTATTATTATTATTATTATTATTATTCGACCGTCAGCCCAGGTTCGATTCCTGGTACCTCCTCGGATTTTTCTGGGGTAGGGATTTCTGGAACGGGGGGTAATCCCTTCATTGACGAGGCCATATGCCCCCCCAAGCCATATTGACTTCATGCTGGCAGTCTGAATGTGCGGTCGGTAAAGACGGTTTCTACTTAGAGGGCCGTGAGTCAAGTAAGTAATGTTTTTCATCTTCACCGCCAAATTCGAATGTGTTAAATTCAGAATCCACGACCGCGACAGAACAGTTAAAGGTTTAATATTAAAAATAGCGCAAAAGTCCGTTCTACTCACAGGTGACGTGAGTAGTGGTAATCCCTACCCCCGTTCTGCTCACAGGTGACGGTTTAAGTTGGCATAGGGACATTCTGTTAAACGTTTAATAATAAAACTAGCGCAAGAGCCCGTTCCACTCATAGAAAAAGGGGGAACAATTCAAAGAAAAATGTATTATATAGAGGAAAATTTTTGTACCGACTTGATTTACATATGTTAGGCCTACCTATAATTCGACCCTTCTGAACACGAATATAACAATAATAATAAACAGTTCCTTCCGCACTTTGAGAAAATTCCTATTTTCCATTGATATCACACATTTTTTGCAGAAAAATTAGGAGCGTTGCAAACAAAAATTCATCCCATGGAGGAAAATGTTTTTCCCGACATGAGTTACATGTGTTATCTACAATTAGATCCTTCTGAACACGAATATAAATATAATAATAACCACTTCGTTCCCCACTTTGAGAAAATTACGATTTTCCATTAATATCACACATTTTTCACAGAAAAATTAGGAACTATTTAAATAAAAATTCATTAGGCCTACATAGATTAATTTCTTTTTCCAACATGAGTTACATGTGATATCTATAATTCGACACTTCTGAACACGAATATAACAATATTAATAACCAGATTCATCCGCACTTCGAGAAAATTCCAATTTTCCATTAGTGTCACAGAGTTTACGCAAAAAAGGTAGGATCTATTTAAATAAAAATTCATTAGGTAGAGGAAAAATTTTTTCCCGGCATGAGTTACATGTGTTATCAATAATTCGACCCTTCTGAACACGAATATAACCATAATCATAACCAGTTTCTTCCGCACTTCGAGAAAATACTGATTTTCCATTAGTGTCACAGAGTTTACGCGTAAACTAATGGAAAATCGGTATTTTCTCGAAGTGCGGAAGGAACTGGTTATGATTATTGTTATATTCGTGTTGAGAAGGGTCGAATTATTGATAACACATGCAACTCATGTCGGGAACAAATTTTTCCTCTATGTAATGAATTCTTATTTAAATAGTTCCTACTTTATCCGCGAAAAAGTGTGATATTAATGGAAAATCGGAATTTTCTCGAAGTGCGGAAGAAACTGGTTATTATTATTGTTATATTCGTGTCCAGAAGGCTCGAATTATTGATAACACATGTAACTCATGTCGGGAAAAAATTTCCCCTTTATGTAATGAATTTTTGTTTGAAACGGTCCTACTTTTTCTGCGTAAACTGTGTGACACTAATGGAAAATCGGTATTTTCTCGAAATGCGGAAGGAACTGTTTATTATTATTGTTATATTCGTGTTCAGAAGGGTCGAATTATAGATAACACATGTAACTAAGGTCGGAAAAAATTTTCCCTTTAAGTAATGAATTTTTGTGTTGAAACGGTCCTTCTTTTTCTGCGAAAGATGTGTGTTATTAATGGTCAACGGAAAATTGGAATTTTCTCAAGTGCGGAAGGAACTAGTTATTATGTTTGCCTTATTCTTGTTCAGAGGGGTCGATTTATAGGGAAAACATTTATGTCAAGTCGGAACAAAAATTTTCCTCCATATTTCCTGCTATCTGCCTACGGTTGACCTTGTCCCTTCAGGGATTTATCGCCACGGAGTATAGTTTAATAATAATAATAATAATGTTGATAAAAATAAAAATAATAATAATAATGTTAAGAAAGAATTTATTGAGTAAGAGAAACGTTTCTCTGTTAGTTCTTCATTCAAACATGTAGTAAAGCAGTAATTAAACACTGCTTAACACAACACCCAGTCCCGAAACCGGGAAAGGGTTTTTTTCACTGCTGAATCGAACCCGGACCGCCTGAGTGGAAGGCAGGCGTTCTACCGACTTACCCGAGGCAGCGGACAGCTTAATGTTAACTGATCACTATTTAATATTCGGAAAGTTTAGCTATTCCACTTCAATAAGAAACGAAGTAAATGTGAGTTATTACATACAATACTTCGAAATGGTTTATCTACAACATGTATTATATAAAATTAAGTTTCCGTTCGAATTTGTGTAACCCCAGCGCTCTTAACTTATTATAACTGAGCATTGTGAATGCTCTTATCGCTTATCCCGACCGAAAATTGGACAGAACGGAAGCTTCCATTCTAATTTGTGTAACAGCAGTGTGTTATTCGCTGTCAGGTTGGTACTGTTCCCCAGACAGATGTGGGTTTAATCATCGAATAGCCGTGCTAGAGATTCCTATGTTTTTATATGGGGAAAATTGCTACTTTAATTACTGTTTTTTTAAGCTTTCGTGGCAATTACAAAGTCGTGTGAGGTGTCAAAAGATTCTGTAGAAGTTCCTGAACAATTTGAGTGGTTTATAAAAAAAATCGAAAAAGTTGTTCGAATTTTATGCGTTTAAGCTTTCGTGGCAATTACAAAGTCGTGTGAGGTGTCAAAAGATTCTGTAGAAGTTCCTGAACAATTTGAGTGGTTTTTTAAAAAAATCGAAAAAGTGGTTCGAATTTTATGCGTTTATGTACCTAAACTAGACCTATACCGAAAAGGTAACCAGAATACCATATACCTATCCACTTTGGCACTTTTCCAACTTCCGTCACTCCTTCCAGCGCCTTTTCCTGTCTCACGTCCTCCCATCAACTGACTCCATTCAAAAACTTCCCCACTAACCCCCTTGGGCTCCATAGTCCTTCCTTCCAGCGCCCTCTCGATACCATACTTCACCATTTGTCACTCACAATTATCACGTGAAAGCGTTTTCCTTCACCGCCAATCACGTGTACGAGCTAACGAAGTGCAACTATCAGTAAACGTTTTTCTTCCGTCTCGCCGTCTCTGATTGGACCGCGTATCTAAGCAGGAGAAAGACAAACAGTTTGTCATCTGCAAAACACTTTTAGTAAACTCCACCCGACTTGACTAAATGTGAATGAAAAGTTTGTTAAAATGAAGATTTGTAATAACTTAATATAAAAGAAAATGATTTAAGAAAGCCAATTGTTAATATTAATCGAGGCTTCGTAGCTGTGGATGCGACTTTGGAGAATAATTTATATCATCAGTATGAATTTTTTTTAGTTTGGACAGATCAAATGGCTTTTGTTGGAATTTTACCTAAAGAAATAACAAACTTTATTTTTGACCTTTTGCCGGTTTCAGATTTACTGTCTTGTGCATTGTGTAGCAAGAACTGGAGACAAACTGTGAATTGTGATGCATTTTGGTTCAAGTTGTGCGTTGAAAAGGGGTGGGCAGATGGAACAGACAAGACATCGTGTCAAACTCTTAGGAATGCTCTACACCTGGATGTCCCTGCTTCTAAGTCCCACCTACAGACCCCCAACGGCATTTCGCTGGACCCGCTGTGTGAATGGCGGATTTATTACACTGAGTGTGTGTTGATGAGGAAGAGATGGCGCTCTGGGACATGCGTACTGAGAAATATTCCTCTATCAGATGTCCGTAACAGACAATCTCTCACCAGAAACTTGGCATGTGATGGCGAACTCCTGGCTGAGGGAGATGCCAACGGCAGAGTGATTCTCTGGAACATAACTGGAGACCCTATCCATATCGTGAAAACCTATGAGCGCAGACAGAATGACGCAGCTCTCAGATTTGCCCATCTCCATCAGAAACATCTTGTGATTGAACGTGGCAAGGTACTGCGAGTCCACAGGATGACAAACTTGAGAAGCCAAAGCACTGTGGCGTACGAGCTGAATGTGGAAAGTTACTTGGAATATATAGGCCCAGGAACATACGACACTATGAAAAACAGAGTGCAAGAGCTGAATGAGCGGAGTGAGGGTTGGTACCCATGGGACAAGTACTACTTAGCCTTCCAAGACGGTATGATGGCTCTGTCTCGATGTTTAATCAGCCGCGTTCATATCTTCCGTGTTGCTACTGGAGAACTCATCCAATCCATCACATTGCCTGGAAGTTTTTTTTGCATAAGCCAGTTGCTGTTCTTCCACGGGGACTTGTATATTCCGTCGTACAGCGTTCTTAGGGGTGAAGGCAAGGGGTGCGTTCTTGTCAGAAACATCAAAGGGTGCAGTTGGAAAAAGGAAACAGAATGCCCTGATGTCCCTTACGACGTACTTGTCAACGAGAAAATCATCGTGGTTAGATCACAGAGAATGAACCTACATGTATGGAACAGATCGGGCGGCGAGAGAGTTGATTTGGGGGTTTCGTGCAGGAATTTTGTTCTGTATGGTACCAAAGTGGCCTACCTCCGAGACAGAGTTATTTATATCAGCGACACAGCAAGCAAAGAAAGGATAAGTTTGGGGGAACCCTGGATGTTTGAATATTCTGCACCATGCCTTATCGCGAAGGGGAGAGAGAACTTCCTGGTGAGCGTAAGCAGACGGCACCTGCAGATATGGGACATGGATACTGGAGCCTTCATGTACCGAAATCCCCTCTGTAAGATGATGGAGATCCTTTTCCCGTTCGTCTGGACCGATGCAACAAAGATTATTGCCGCACCTGACATTCGCCTACAAGTTGATCCTACTGTAGTCTTTGACTTCAGATTCAATTCTTCCTAAGGAGATGGAAATAAAGTTAAATAAAGTTGTGCAAGCTCAAACGTAAAACAACACACACACAAATAATATGAAAAGCGACCTCACAATTTTTGTGCTTTTATTGTTACTAAATATTACACAGATTCAACTGATTTATTACAGGAACAAAATAACTAGTGGTACCTCGAGATACGAGTGCCCTAACATACGAGTTATTTGAGATACGAGCTGTCGTGCGAGCGAAGTTTTGTTTTGAAATACGAGCGACATTTGAGATACGAGGAACGGCCAGCTGCGACGCTGCACACGGCCCACCAGATTACTGCGCCTGCGCCTCGTGCATTATCCCACGTATTCCCCCAGTGTGCTTGTTTACCTCGCTGTCGAAGCATCTTTGCTAAGTTTTTCTAGGGCTTTGCGCTTTTTGTGCATTTACATACTTTATAACATTTCTTTTTATAACCATGGGTCCGAAGAAAGTGTAACAAATATGTATGTACACTTTATAAAACCAGTTTTCTTTGCTTTACATTCTCTTTTATTTTGTTTTTATACAATACTAGCATGTGCCCGCGGCTTCGCCCGCGATAATTATTTCAAAAATTAAAAATTAAGAGCATAATAGTTAAATCATTATATTTATTAACACCTAAATCACGTGGACTACATACCACGATTAGATAGCGTCGCCTGGTAAAAGCGACCTCAGATTCGAGTTCCTTGGCCCAGAAAACCCCTGTACAGTGAGTTTCGTCCAAATCGAACAATGTTTGACCATATTTAGGCCTATATTGATTATCCCTCTTCCGTGTAGGTTGAAAATTTCATATGTCTTCGAGCCTTGATATTCTAAACAAATGAATCGTCCAGGATGGACTTACAAAATCAAGCGATCGCCCGCGATAATTATTTCAAGAATTAAAAATTAAGAGCATAATAGTTAAATCATTATTTTATTAACACCTAAATCACGTGAATTACATACCACGATTAGATATCGTTGCCTGGTAAAAGCTATCTCAGATTCGAGTTCCTTGGCCCAGAAAATCCCTGTATAGTGAGTTTCGTCCAAATCGAACGATGTTTAACCATATTTAGGTCTATGTTGATTATCCCTCTTCCGTGTAGGTTGAAAATTTCATATGTCTACGGGCCTTGACATTCTAAACAAATGAATCGACCAGCGTGGGCTTACAACATTCAAGCGATCGCGATGCTTTTATTTCCACGGTGTGACAAAAATAGCCAAAGCCAACTGCAATTGATTTGACATTGAAATGTATTACTGAAATCTGATGCTTCGACAGCGCTAAAATCACGTTTTCTGCCAGTTTTTTACTCATAACTCGCGAACGAAAGCTAAAATTAAAAATTCGGCTTCGAGGTGCATTCGCCCACCTTTCAGTCCATCTATCTTTAAATTTTCAGATCTTTGCGTTCAGTAGATTTCGATGGGCATCGTGGACAGACAGACAAACAGCATGTGCCCGCATGTGCCCGCGGCTTCCCCCGCGATAATTATTTCAAATTATAATTATTAACACCTAAATCACGTGGAGTGCATTCCACGATTAGGTAGCGTCCCCTGGTAAAAACGACCTCAGATTCGAGTTCCTTGGCCCAGAAAACCCCTGTATAGTGAGTTTCGTTCAAATCGAACAATGTTTGACCATATTTAGGGTTGATTATCCTTCTTCCGTGTAGGTTGAAAATGTCATATGTCTGTGGGCCTTGACACTCTAAACAAATGAATCGTCTAGGATGGACTTACAAAATCAAGCGATCGCGTTGCTCTTATTTTCAAGGTAGGCTATGAGGTATGTTGACAAAAATAGCCAAAGCCATCTGTAAGTTATTTGATATTGAAATTTATTACTGAAACTGATAATTCTAAAACGCAAAAAAATGCACGTTTTCTGCCAGTTTTTCACTCATAACTCACGATCGGAGGCGAAAATTAAAATTCCGGCTTCGAGGTGCACATTCCGACCCTTTAGTCCGCCTACTTATAAAATTTCAGATCTCTGCGTTGAGTAGATTTCGCTGGGCATCGCGGACAGACAGACAGACGGAAGACAGACAGACGGAGGACAGACACTTCCTTTTATTAATATAGATTTGTCATTTATAAATACGTTTTTCGTATTCAAAAACACGTAACAAAAACAATTGGGGGTAGCATTTTTGGGGCTGGAACGGATTAATGGCAATTCAATTAATTTAAATGGGGAAAATTGCTTTGAGATACGAGCAAATTGACATTCGAGCAAGGTTACGGAACGAATTAAACTCGTATCTCGAGGTATCACTGTATTTCAAGAGACAAGAACTGCAAATCAGCTGATCCCTAGTAGGTTTCATACCTCAAAGGAAAATAATGCATAATCCATCACATTGCCTGGAAGTCTGTTTTGCATGAGGCAGTTGCTATTCTTAATTGTAAATGTAAATGAGGAAGCTATGTTAAGAAGTCGGACAGACAACCTACGTGAGAGTGGAGCAGGTAGAAAGACCCCTTTATACAACGAAAACTTTTAAAATTATTTGATTACGACTACTCCACTCATACGCCATGTGTTTGATACTGACCAATAGCATTAAGCAATTCTTCGGATATAGACCAATCACGGCCGTTTATATTACAATATTCTTGTAAGAATCGCGAGGAGGCCGTTTTATCGGAGTAAAATCGTGTGCTCGTTAGTGGGCATGTAATTATCAGTGTGCAGTGATTGCTGCC
Organism: Ectobius pallidus; assembly: GCA_964059195.1. Taxonomy (NCBI): domain Eukaryota; kingdom Metazoa; phylum Arthropoda; class Insecta; order Blattodea; family Ectobiidae; genus Ectobius; species Ectobius pallidus. Next base: position 18,629,503 of record CAXKWD010000002.1, on the reverse strand, counting down.
ACTAAGCGGCACGAAAACAGATTATTGTATACAACATAACTTGTTTGGAAATTGAAATAATAGAAACGTACATTGATTAAGAACACAATTTCGATTCGGTGCAAGCCAGTTCGTGTGCTTTTATTCTGATCTGCTTAGCTTACCTGAATGAAGTTAACTATGTCTTATAAGCACTATTGGCAGCACTGTCACAACATTCATGGATGGTTGATTCATAGTATGCCGTGATCTCGTAACTTTTAGTTTTATTTTTATACAACAAAGCACGAAAGTAATTATTATTTGTATAATCCCCTACATTTTTGGGCCTATTCATGGAATAGTCTTAATAAATCCAACTCGAGTTGACGAGTTTCATCAGATAAACTCGATAAACTCGTCAACTCTCGTGGGATTACCTATGATAAATTTCAGCCTAGTTTCACGTACTTTCGTTTGTGCACTTTATAACTGGGCACATTGTATGGTTACACCAATGCCAATACGCTGACAACCTAATGTATGTCACAATCTGGGAGCCTTAACCTCCTGGAAAACCTACGGGTCTCCATGGCCCATACAGGAATAGCTTTACCTTAGACCAGTGATGGGAAGTAATTGAGTAAAAGTAATCGGATTACAGTAACAATTCCTTTTTTGGTCCCATTTACTTGTAATGAATACTTTTAAAAAATGTAATTTCTACTTGTAATTTACTTCTGGAAATAAAATTGTAATTGTTACAATTTAGTAGTCGTTAGTATTAATATCATTCTCGCTTGCTATATCGTCATCACTACTGTTTTTGCAACTAGTAACCAAATTAGGGTTAATATTAACAAAAAGTTACTCAATGTTTCCGAAAATATTCTCATTGGTGTGTTTTTTTGTTTGTTCATTAATAATTTTGGGCTTGTGCCCAAAACATACCAAAAACAAGCAATTTTTAGATACTGCCATTTTGTAAAGTAATTGTAGGCTACATGTAATTGTAATTTTACTGATTAATTTTTGTAAAAGTAATTTGTAATTGTAATTAAATAAAATGTCTTTCAGGTAATTGTAATTCAGCCCAATTACTTTCTTTTTGCACTTTTCCCATCACTGCCTAAGACCAATACAGTGACACAGATAGAACTGTACCTAACAGGGTTGGAATGTTTAAAACAAAACGTTTAAAACAAGTGTTTAAAACATGTTTAAAACAAGTGCTTGTGTTTTTTTTAAGTTTGTTTAAAACGTTTTATATATATATAATAGGCCCTATACATTAAAATGGTTGTTTTAAACAAAATGAACAGCTTAAACTTTTTTTTTAAACAAACAACATTGATGTAAACATAAAAAAAACATTTTAAAGAAACACGTTTAAAACAAACAACATTGCTGTTCACATAAAAAAGTTAAAAAAAACACGTTTTTTTTTGTTCTTTAAAAAAAACATGTTTTTTTCCAACCCTGGTACCTAATCATAGGAGCTAGACACTCTCTTAGATGAATTTAGAATAAGCATCAGAAATGCAACTCACATAAGGACTTGTGCATCCTGGATCCGTGGACATGTTCGGATAACTGGAAATGAGCAAGGTGATTAGCTGGCAAAGCTGGCTGCTACTTCTGAAGTACATTATACCTAAACAAAAAAAGAAAGAACAAAAAATGAGAACCTGGAATGATCAGCAGGTTCGAAACACAAAAACAGTTTTCACTGAAGAGTTTTACTTCCCTCACGAGAAACTAAAATAAAAATTAATGCTACCAAATGTTGTAAAAGTAAAAAAGTAAAGTGATCCCTACACAGGCCATGGAGGCCCAGAGGGTTCCAGGAGGTTGAGGCTCCCTGATTTTAGACATTAGGAACGTGACAGTGGGAAGGTTGTCAGCCTTACGCACCGGCCACCTTTACCCCCAGGATTGATCCTGGTACTTATTTCTGTTAGAGCCAGAGTCGACCCCAGGGACACAGTGCCACCAGAAGGATTAGGCCAAGTGAAAAACTCCAACGACCTCATCGGGAAACGAACCTGCAACCTTCCGGTTTGTAGCGCAGCGCCTCAACTACTACGCTACGGCACACCCCCACTAAATGTTGTACGAACGCAAATTTCATCACGGGATGGCAAATTTGGAAGTTATTTTGAAAGGTCTAAAATATAAACAAATGGTGAATTTATATGTGCAAATGTAGGCCTAAAGAATCTTTACAAACTAAAAAAAAAAGTCCTTTGTGTGTCCTAATATTGAACATCAACGTCATGAATTGTTTGTCCACCACACAATCTCATAAAGTACCATACTGGCATTTAATAATAATAATAATAATAATAATAATAATAATAATAATAATAATAATAATAATAATAATAATAATAATAATAATAATAATAATACGGTAGCCGTAGCGAAGTGCCCTTGCATTTTCGAATCTTGTACGATACACTGTTTGTAGGTTTCGAAAATGTGTCATATTATCTCCCGCGAGGTTTGTCAGCCTGTCATCCACAATTATAGCTCGTCTAGCGGTATGACGTTACACCTCCAACGTCCATTTACGTGTTTCTTCATAATTCGAAAGAAAAATGGCGGAGAATTCGCTAGATCGTGGTATAAAAGAAAGTGCATCATTTAGGGTGAGTTGGGTGGAACCGAATCATCCGAAGGTGCGACCTGTTTTTGGATTCTCCCTTACTTTTTTTCTGTGCCAGCTTTTAACACGTATATGCGAGAAAGTTTGTGAAAGATATTTTTGCACCATTTATTTTAAATTTATCTCCTAGTTAAGCTCCAATTCGATTCATTAAGCAGGGAAGAACAAAGGTCTCAAGTTTGATAATTAACCTTAATCACACTCGCATACAGTGACATAAGAAATTCTTAAAATATGTGAACAATTCACAAAATGCACTGGCAAAGAACTCCGCTTAATGTACATAGGCCTAATTATTTCTAAAACTAAAACTAAACTCCGTGGCGCTACATCCCTGGAAGGACTTGGCCTACCACCCGACCGCTGCGTCATCTCCCGTAGGCAGATGGCAGGATTGGGGGGCATGTGGTCAGCATGCCGACACCCACGGCCGTTATTGGTGGTTTTCATGACCGGAGCCGCTACTTCTCTATCAAGTAGCTCCTCAATTTGGAATCACGAGGCTGAGTGCACCCCTACCAGACCTCCCTACCTCACAAAAATCCGAGGAGGTACCGGTCAGCGACGCTAACCACAAGACCACGCCGGCGGACCCTAATTATTTCACCTTCTGTAAATAATAGTATTCATGTAGTACCCATTTCAACTTCATTTAATTAGACGTTACTCCGGTACCGGTCAACCGATTTGGTCCAAAAAAAAAATAGGCTTCTTGCCATGTACATAATAAATGGGTATACCAAGTTTCATGAAAATCCGATAAAGCTTATTTGAGTTATCGCAAGTACACACACACGGATGAATGGACTGACAGACAGACAGACGGACAGCCATTTTCCCGTCCCGCACACAATCTCATAAAGTACCACTCTGGCACTTAATAATAATAATAATAATAATAATAATAATAATAATAATAATAATAATAATAATAATAGTATTTAATCATTTCCCAGAATGTTGAAACTTATTGAAGAATATGGAAGTGATGTCGTACTCTACAGTACATTACAACGGTACATTAACTTCAGTACGCCTACGAACTCCCCGACTGAAAGAAAAGTGATTTCTTTGTCGCCAACCCCCGAGTTCAACCGAGCGGAAAAGCCATTCCAAGGAGTACCACCTGGTGGTGACAAGAAAGTATGATGGGCTGGTCACGCGGTCACGTGGCCTGCACCACGTGATCCCTCACCACCAATGCCACTATGCGTATTGTAATGTGGCATAACTTAATTATCAAAACTATTTTAAAAAATCTGATGTGAAATTCACATAACTTTCTCTGCCCCCGATAAAAGTTAGCCTCTTATGATAATATAATTCTTATGTACGACATTTTCTTCATGTAAATTGGTTGTAAAAATAAGGAGAATCCGTTACCACATCACATCGCATCCTCGAAGGATACATAACACAAATAAAATCTGATTAATGTACTCTCGTAGCTTTCTTCACTTTAAGCATGGCCAATACATTTTTCTCACATCGCATTCTGATATAGAACAAGAGGCCGTATTGCAAACAGCACATATTCAGAATAGGTGGCTTGTAACTACCCTTCAGATAATTTTTCGAAAAAAAAAAATTCAAATAAAAGTGTTAGCTCTCAGTATAAGCACCCCATGTGTAAAATTTAAACAAAATCCTAAGAGCTGTTTTTCGAGAAAGTCGAGACAAACGAAATTTTCTTCATGTAAAATCTCCTTAAAAATAAGAGAAAGTCGTCGCCAATATGGGTGTCACAACCCAATTCTTTTTGTACGATTTTCCGTTACAAGAGGCCATACCGCAAAGAGCGTGCATTCAGAGTGAATGACTTATAGCTACCGTTCAGATAATTTTTTGAAAGAAAAAAAAAAAGTTTCAGTCAGCTCTTAGTATGCAAAATTAGAGTGCAAATTTTAAAGAAAATCGTTAGAGCCGATTTGGAGAAAATCGCAAATAATCAAAATTTTCTCATGTAAGTTAAAGTCTCCTTAAAAATAAGAGAAGTCGTCGCCAATATTGGTGTTACATCCCCAAAAGGTACCTAACCCAAATGCAACATTTTCTTTTCGTACGATTTTCCGTTACAAGAGGCCGTACTGCAAAGAGCATGCATTCAGAGTGGATGGCTTATAGATACCCTTCAGATAAATTATTCGAGAAAAAGTTTCAGTATAAGCAACCCATTTCATGTGCAAAATTTAAAGAAAATTGTAAGAGCCGTTTTCCAGTAAATCGCAAAAAACCAAAATTTTCTCCTTAGAAATAAGAGAAACACGTCATCAATCTTCATGTCACGTTTTCAGAAGGTACCTGACCCAAAATTTTGTTTTCATACTATTTTCTTTCCTGAAGCTAGGCTTTGACAGACACATTTACACAGCAAGCTACAGGAATATTATCTATTTTATGGAACCCGAAGGATCATTGCCGCGCTTACCTAAGCCCGTCATTTAACCCCATTCTCTGCTAACTCCATCCAACCATCACTCCCAAATCCTACTTCCCTTAAATCTATCCTAATATTGTCCTCCCACCTGCGTCTAGGTCTTCCAAGTGGTATATTCCTTTCGGGTCTCCCCGTCAATATTTTTTAAATATGTCTTTCCTCCCCCATGCGCGCAACATGTCCAGCCCATTTCATCCTCCGTGATTTAATTACCCTTACTATATCCGGTGAAAGGTATATGAAGCTCGTCGTTATGCAGTTTTCTCCAGTCCCCATTTTCATCTCTCTTAGGCCCAAATATTTTCCTAAGCACCCTGTTTTCGAACACTCTCAGATTATGTAAGGGGCCGTGTCTCACACCCATATAATTCAACCGGCAGGATAATTATTGTCTTATAACTTTTTATTTTTATATATCTGGACAGGAGACGAGAGGATAAGAGTTTCTGAACTGAATAAACACAGGTATTACCTGATTAGAGTCTGCACTTAACTTCTGCCTTAATATTATTTGTGTCTGTAATTGGTTATTGTCATTACAATATTTAATTAATGGGTGACACTTTTAAGAGCTTCACTATGCGTTGAGATCGTCTGTCACAGAGATTTCACATCAATTACCACCTCTTCATCGCTATTCTTTCCTTTTTGGTCACACGACTCAATATTTTTTTCAGCACTATTAAAGAATCGGTACCTCTTAGTAACGTTATTGCCCCTTGAACTTCAGAACAGTTGTTGTTAGTCATTAATAGGGGCGGATTTTTATGACATGTCATATTTTTCCCCTTTGCATTATTTCAGATTTCAGACTAATTTAAACCCGATTCCAAGCATCCTGGTAAAAATGGAACGGCTTTTATTGCGCATATAACTGCATATTTAGGAAATTTTCAAGTATTGTAGCATATTTAGTATGAATATGGATATTTAAGTCATATTTTTGGCATATTTGTGTGCATATGAAAGACATTTTGAAGTTTCGTATAATATCTTGTAAATTTTGCATTATAACGATACTTTTTGAGAATTTACAGATATTTTAAATAGTTAACATTGTATTTTAATAAAATGAATTGTAATGAAACTTAAAAAAAATATACACAATGTGTAAGTATTAAAGTCATATTTTAAATTTTATTGGTCATATTTTAATGTTTTTTTTAGGTCATAAACGCTTGCATATATCCTATTTTTTAGGTCATAGAAATCCGCCCCCTAGTGATTAATTATTTTCACTTCTATTATTCCGCTAAATCGCAACCAAAAAAATTGTGTTCAATACACAATGCATTCAAGAATTTCGGAAATTTCCTATTCGTTGATTCTCAAATGGTGAACTTGCTACTTCTGTACGACGATATAATATAACGCCCAGCTCCTGCGACAACTTCTCCAGCATCTGTGTATTGCGGGTTTTCTAATCAGTTTCAACAGGCGCTAAACATACGTAACGCCTAGCTTTTGCTACCACTTCTCCGGCATTTGTGTACTGCGGGTTTTCTTGTCGGCATCTTGTGTAACTCGTACACATTTTAGACGGGATACGAAGATAAGTCAATCACTGCTGGGTAGAAAGATGCTACCTATCCTCGGATCTTAGAGGGCTATTTTTTTCCCAACCTCCGATGGGGCATAAAATGATAACCACAGTGAAAATCAAAACTGTTTTGTTTGGAACTTTTAGGTACACCTTCTAGCTACTTCTCTTCATAGTCGCGCTCCGATTGAGACCCAATTATGTGCTAACTCCAACCAACCATCCCTCGCAAATTCTATTTCCCTTAAATCTATCCTAATATTGTCCTCCCACCTACGTCTATGTCTTCCACGTGGTCTTTTCCCTTCGGGTCTCCCAGTTAATATTTTTTAGATATGTCTTTCTTCCCCATCTCCAGCCTCTTTCATCCCCCGTAATTTAATCGCCCTTACTATATCTGGTGAAGAGTACAGGTTATGAAGCTCGTCGTTATGCCGTTTTCTCCAGTCCCCATTTTCATCTCTCTTAGTCCCAAATATTTTCCTAAGCCCCCTGTTTTCGAATACTCTCAGATAATGTTTTTCTCGAAGAGTAAGCGACCATGTCTCACATCTATATAGTACACCCGGCAGGATAGTCTTATAATTTTTTTTTTCTTGACAGAAGACGAGAATATAAGAGTTTCTGAACTGCATAAGAACAAGTCTGAGAAATTCTTGTTGATTTCATGAAGGAAAGTAATTGTCCACACACACGGGTGGAACCAAACATCACCATCCTTGTGGCAAATTTTCTGCAGCTTTAAATCTTTTGAGGAAAGTATATAAAGAAACAAGGTATCCCCAAAATAGTCGGCTCTTAGACTGAAAACGGAATTTATGCAAGCTTATGTATTCTTTGTGCTGGCTTGAGGTGTGCATGCTAAGGACCGAATGCGGGCCGCGGCCCAATACACAATAACAGTACACAATAATCTACAATGTCCACCTCTCTTCTCACGCAGCGGGCCCGGGTTCGATTTCTGGTCGGGACAAGTTACCTAGGAGGGGGTTTTTCTGGGGGTTTCCTCACCTGTGGGACAAATGTCGGGTAACTTTAGACCCTTGTGGTCCCCAGATATCATCCCATCCTCACCTTGCTTGGAGTGAGTGTGTGTGTGTGAATGGTGTGTCTCGTCCTATGTGTTCGTGTTGTCTCGGAGGTGGCCCCGGCATTGGGCTGATCACTCCGGGGAGGCCCACCATGTCTTTGTCTGGTCAAAAAAGTATGTATGCGATCCAAAGATTATCCCTCTCCCGATAGGTCGCGGCCATGTCGCTTAAATCCTAAAAGGGAGAGGTAAAAACTAGGATAAAGAAAGAAAGAGAGAGAATAATCTACAATAATCCTCCTCCTTGCTACAGATGTCTTAATACATCTTTTATGTAGGTATTTCTTTTCTGTAATTTCAATTTTTTTTATTTTTATTCATTAATTTTTTATTTATTTACTTTGTGGCGTGGTCTTGAGGTTAGCGTCGCTGACTACAGGTCTGTCGGCCCGGGTTCGATCCCCGGTACCTCCTCGGATTTTTCTGAGGTAGGGAGATCTGGTAGGGGTGCACTCAGCCTCGTGATTCAAATTGAGGAGCTACTTGATAGAGAAATAGCGGCTCCGGTCATGGAAACCGCCATTAACGGCCGTGGGTGTCGGCATGCTGACCACATGCTCCCAATCCTGTCGTCTGCCTATGGTAGATGACGCAGCGGTCGGGTGGTAGGCCTTGTTCCTTCAGGGATGTAGCGCCACGGAGTTGTTTTTCTATCTTTCCTTTGTTTCTTTTTTATTTACTTCTATCCTATCTTATTTCTTTCTCTATTTCATTTCCGCTTTATTTTCTTTCTTTTTTGTTAATTTCTGTTTTCCCCTTCTTTATTGCTTTACTTCTTTCTTTATTTTCTTTCTCCCTTTCTTTTGTCATTCTCTTGTTCTTCCTATTTTCCATTTACCGTACCTTGTTTATTACATCACAACTTTCCTTCATTCTTTCTTTATATCCTTGTTAATAAATTTCTTACTTTACTTCTTTCTTTTTTATTTACTTCTATGTACTTTCTTCCTCCCTGTTCTTTCTCTTATCCAACGTAATTGCCATTCCTACATATGCATAAGAGATATTGTAGAGACAGACATTGGAACTTGGAAGGGAGCTGAGCTTTGCGCTGTATTTTGTCCATTGTAATGAAAGATTACATAATGACATCACTATTGATCTATTATTTAGCTGTTCGCTTGGAAATGTCAACAAGCGTTTCTGAACACCCGTGGACTATACGGCACCAGATAATTGAATTTTGGTACAAGTATAAACTTGTATGCAAGGGTCGTAGCCAGGAATTTTATTAAGGCGGGGGGGGGGGGCAACGTAACTCCGAACACAATTGATGACCGTTTTGACAAAGCTCAACATGTGCCAAAACATAAATTGTTCAGGAGAAGGTTTCTTTGTTTTTTATTAAGATATAGACGATAGAAACCTTGCATGTTGAGGTTTCAAAATGAACTGATTATGTTGACTTTTCTTATGTTAGTTTTTCACATTCTTAAGGATATCATTTCAAAGCACCTAAAATCATTTTAAAAAAAACGAATTTGGCAAAAAATGGAGAAGTTGAGTTTTGTCAAAACGGTCCTCATTTATCCTTTTATTACGTTAAGAATAATTAATTTACTATCGTGAACAATTAGTGGTATTACATTAACTTAAATAAAATAAGGTGACCTGATATAACAAAGTTCCAGAATGCTTTTGTTTAATCAGTGATAATTGCAATTATATGTAGAAAATAAGTTTTTTTTTAAAATCGATTTCCGAGTTAAGCTCCTGATCGATTCATCAAGCAGAGCTTACGGAAGAACAAAGCATAGGCTATGTGAAGGAATATGTGGGTAGTGTTATTTGTCAAAGCTACCTGTATTTCAGGGGGTACGCCGTAGCGTAGTGGTTGAGGCGCTGCGCTACAAACCGGAAGGTCGCGGGTTCGATTCCCGATGAGGTCGTTGAGATTTTTCAATTGGCCTAATCCTTCTGGTGGCACTATGGCCCTGGGGTCGACTCAGCCTCTAACAGAAATGAGTACCAGGAGCAATCCTGGGGGTGAAGGCGGCCGGTGCGTAAGGCTGACAACCTTACCACCTTCATGTGCCGCGCCTCCTGGAACCCTCTGGGCCTCCATGGCCTGTATAGGGATCACTTTACCTTTTACCTGTATTTCAACTTCCAAAGCCGTATATGAACACTGTAAAACAATATGTTGTCACGAGAACTGATTTGCATTTGATAAATTCAGTCTAATATATTAAATCATATATAAAATATGCATTAAATTGGACATTACTCCAATACCAGTCAACCTATTTGGTCCAAAATAAATAGGCTTCTTCCCATGAACGATAGAAATGCGTGTAAAAAGTTTCATGAAAATCTGATAAAGCGTGTTTGAGTTATCGTGCAAACTGACACACGGACAGACATTTTTCCGTCCACCACACAATCTCAGAAAGTACAATTCTGGCATTTAATAAAAAATGTTCATTTTGAACCGCTACGATTTTTGTACTATGTACTTGTTGCTACTGCATAGACGTCTGTGTGGCAGTTTAAAATTTCGTTTTGTTTTGTTTGTCAAACTAATTCATTACTTTGCATACAAATCATTCGTATGCACATTGTGTGTTTCTAAATTTAATTATTAAAATATTCTGCAATAATTTTCAAACAGTGTAATGACCCTCATTGCAAAACAGATATGATTCGTATGACCTTATAGGAATAAATAAGAATGAAAGATGAAAATAGGGCAACAGGAATAAACGAAAGAAACGTTAAAAAGAACAAGAAAGAGAACAAGTAAAGAAAACAAATAAATATTAAAGAAAGAAGAGAAAAAAGAAAAGAGAGAAGGAAATAAAGAGAAACGAAGGAAAAAGAACAAAATTAAAAAAAGATAGAAACTGAAGAAAGGAAATAACCATACAAAACTATAGATTTCAAACAATAAATCGTTTTCTGTGGCAAAGCAGGAGGAATATTGTAGACCTTGGGAATAAATAAAGAACGGAAAGTAAAGAATAAGGAACATGAGCAATTAAAGAAAGTAACGTGCAGTGGCGGACGCAGAATTTTTTAGGGGGGGGGGGTTGAATAGGTAGAAAGAATACTAAACATAATTAATTAACTTACATATATAATTAGTTTATAAAACTGGCCACTTAGAGTGCATATATAGCCTTTTTTTATATCCCCATATCCCCCCCTGCGTCCGCCACTGGTAACGTGTAAGGAAAAACAAACAAATAAGATAGAAAGTAAAAAAGAAACGAAAAACAAAGATGACAAAAAAAGCAAGCAGTCACAAACATGAAATTCCTACAATATCTTATTCAAGTATTGCTCAATTAAATACACGCTCCAAATTTTGGGAACCCCTATAACCGCCAATTGGAATTCACATTAAGTGTCTACACCCTCCAGAATCATGGACGGTCTTAAATTAAACAAAAGAGTTACATAAGTCTGAGCAAGATCTGAAGCAACATGAGGCGTTACATAAGAGTTACATAAACATCAAGAGCGACTACTCAATTACCATTCCAACGTGGCCAGCATCACGCTATTTGCTGCTGATTAATAATTTACATTTGGAGGTCAAGCGACCCGAGGTTCGCTAGTTCAAACAACGGTGAGGCCTAACTGTCGGGCTAGCAAAGTAGAGGAATCTGTCTCCTAGAAGTGAGGCAGGCAGCCCGCGGCCCGCGAAACAGTTTATAAAAATCTGATGTGAAAATCACATAACTTCCTCTGTACAAATAAACGTTTGCCTCTTAGTATATAATAAAGGCCTATTATGTAAGGCATTCTCTTCATGTAAATTGGTTATAAAAATGAAGAAAATGTCGTTACCACATCGTATCGCATCCCAGAAGGATACACAGTCCAAATAAAATCTTATTAAAGCATTCACGTCACTTTCTTTACCCTAAGCATGGAAAATACACCTTTGACCTTTCTCACTTCACATTCTGATATAGAATAAGAGGCCGTGAAAGAGCGCATATTCAGTTGTTCCAGCCTGATGCAAAGCTTTATTGTTCACCAGGCAAAACAGAGTTTCTATAAACAGTGAGTGGCTTAAGTGTTACAATACGCTATATTTTGAATTTTTCATTATTACTTCTGTTTTCAATGCTTGTCTATTATCTCTCTATATATAAAAGGCTTTGTCCTGACTGACAGGAATCAACGTAGAGCCTAAACTATAACAGGTAGAGACTTGGTATTTTGACAGTACCTTCGTTTCATAATGTTGGTGCTCACTAAGAAAGGATTTTGAAAAATTCTTATTTTAAATGCCAAAATCAAGTGTTTTTGAGAATACTTAATCCCTTTTTACATAGAATTATCGAATCGGAATCACATTTGACATTAAAACATATTGTTGCCAGTGGGTTTCAGATGGGTTTGGAATTAAATTAAATGGAAGTTTGACAATTATAGTTGGCTTTGTATATTTTTGTCATACCTTGAAATAAAACTTTCGCGATCGCTTGAATGTTGTAAGCCCTAATATGGTCAAACATTGTTTTATTTGGACGAAACTCACTATACAGGGGTTTTCTGGACCAAGGAACTCGAATCTGAGGTCGCTTTTACCAGGCGATGCTATCTAATCGTGGTATGTATCCACGTGATTTAGGTGTTAATAAATAATGATTTAACTATTATGCTCTTAATTTTTAATTTTTGAAATAATTATCGCGGGCGAAGCCACGGGCACAAGCAAGTGACATCCGCAGGAAACAAAGCAGACTTTCAGTATAACTGGTATATCAGAAGGACTTTCACTATGTCATTCATTTGTGTATAAAAGTTTAATGAGGAATTTGCTAGCTAGGCAATTTGATGGGCATGTTAGCGTATAAATAATTTTTTTCGCAAAGGGTGTGCCAGTAGTAACTTATTCATTTACTTACTTCTTTAGTAACAAAATAAGAGAGTTTTATAATGTGAATTTAAATGTAACACAGTCAGTCATTAAAATGCTCTCTAAAATCAACTAGTTGCTTCTTAAAAAACTAATTATAAGAAATAATGGATAATCTATCGGTCACTTTTTTAAATTTCGTGTAGTTTTTTTACTATTTTTAGGGCATAAATGCATTTTTTGCTGCTTTTTCCCATATTTTGTGGTAATTAAATGCCTTGCCCTAGTCATGAGACTATTTTTCTGAAAAGAAATTGCTATCATTTAATTTTAATTTTGTTGAAGTGAAAATCTTGTCCATCAGTTAAACAATAATTATAGATACAAATAATATTAAGGCAGAAGTTAAGCGTAAACTCAAATCAGGAAATGCCTGCTTTTATGCAGTTCAGAAACTCTTTATCTTCTCGTATTCTGTCAAGAAATCTAAAAATAAATATTTATACGACTATTATCCTGCCGGGTTAACTATATGGATGTGAGACATAGTCGCTTACTCTTCGGGAAGAACATAATCTGAGAGTGTTCTTAAACAGGGTGCTTAGGAAAATATTTGGGCCTGAGATAGATGAAAATGGGGATTGGAGAAAACTTCATAAAGACGAGCTTCATAACCTGTACTCGTCACCGGATATAGTAAGGTTAATCAAATCAAGGAGGATGAAATGGGCTGGACATGTTGCGCGCATGGACAGGAAAGACATATCTCAAAAATATTGACGAAGAGAAAAGACCACTTGGAAGACCTAGACGTAGGTGGGAAGACAATATTAGGATAGATTTAAGTGAAGTAGGATTTACGAGGGAGGGTTGGATGGAGTTATCATAGAATAGGGTTGAATGCCGGGCTCAGGTAAGCGCGGCAATGAACCTTCGGGTTCCATAAAATAGATAATATTCCTTTAGCTTGCTTAGGAATTGTCTATTGCCATCAAGTAAGTAAGTAAGTAGACAGGATAAAAATAAGTACCAGTACATAATTATTGGTTTAAAAAAAACAACATACTTATAGGAACATGTATTGAACAAGAATGCTTTCTTGTGTGCATTAAAAAAGTAATTGGGGGCCCAACATATTTTTATTGTGTGGGGGGGTTTAGCTGCAAAATGATAATAATAATAATAATAATAATAATAATAATGTTTTATTTTGCCTGGCAGAGTTAAGGCCATAGGGCCTTATCTTCCACTCAACCAGGATAAAGACAAAATACATTAAAAGGAATTTACAAAAAACAAATACAATAGATATCATACATAATACAAAATGCTAAAAATAAAATAATAATACAATATTGAAGTACCTATATTAAAACATAAGACAAAAATGCGTCCAATAATATTCCGAGAAAACAAAATTAATTAAAGAATTATATTATAATTGGATGTGTGTATAATTATAATATTATACTATAATATACACTAAAATTGAAACTTAAAACTAAGAAATTAACAAATAAAAGCAATATAGGCTAAGAGCCATGAAAATCGTGTACAATATAAATTTACCTAGGCTAGATAACGAGACATTCAGATACGCCACTGAGTACATACTGTGTTTCCATCTGCAGCATTACGGAGTACAAACATTAATTGTCACGATATGATTTCTGCTCAGGATAAACTAGTTGACCTTTCAAAAGACAAACTGAATTACTACAGCTGCTTTTTTTTTTGTTTCCCGATTTGATACTGGCAGAGCATGTGGAGATAATTTCAACACGCCACAGTAACGTAATGGCTCACATTAAGGGGGTGGAGTGACTATTGTGCCATTTAATAAACATCATAACTCGGTCTATCCCCACCCTCACTCTCTTGCAACACGCTCTTCAGTGGCGTTACGAAGATCTTTGATCTGCTAGTCGGTGGCGTGACCTGTTAGTTTAAATATAAAGAAGAAAGGTGCACTCGAAAGAGCATATGTCATGTAGTGCCTATCTGTTCTTCAGATAGTCGTTTAGAGATTTTGTTCTCTTTCTACATTTTGCGAAGTGGCATTGTTCACATTTTTGTCCACAGAGCTCGCAAACGCACAGTTCCCCGGCTAGGTGGTATCTTTTGTTGGTGCATGTCATTTGGTGGTAGCCGTGGATCGCTAGTCCTATTACTGCATATCTTTGGCGTTGGTTTGTCCAGTCCCTGTTTAGCATTGCATCTGTCCCGAAGAAATCTATGTCAATTTGTTCTTGTTTTCGCTTTCTTCTGTCTAGTTCTTCCTCGTATGACCTGGTCATTGGCAGCTGGTGTGTAATTCGTAGGTCTTCAATATAGAATGTTTCTCTGGTTAGTGCATAGATCATCCTGTTCGGTGAAAATTTCCCTGCTCCCAGCGCCCTCTTCAAAAATCTTGTTTTGACATTCTCTATCTTTCTCATATCAGTGGTGCTTAGTTTCCCCCATATAAGTTCCAGTCCGTATGTTATTATTGGTGATATTGTCGTGTCGAATAGCATCATGGTTGTCTTGAGGTCTAGCAGTGTCAGATTCTTAATGTTGTAACTTGCTCTTATCGCTGCCGCTGCTCTTTCACCTGTTAGTTTACTAGCAGAGTTATTTATGATTAGGGGGCGGATTTCTATGACCTAAAAAATAGGATATATGCATGATTTATGACCTAAAAAAACATTAAAATGATCTAAAAAAACCTTAAAATATGACCAATAAAATTTAAAATATGACTTTGCCACTTACACATTGTATATATTTGTTAAAGGTGCATTACAATACATTTTATTAAAATATAGTTTTAATTATTTAAAATATCTGTAAATTCTCAAAAAGTATCATTATAATGCAAAATTTACAAAATATGATATGAAACTAACTGTAGGCCTAATTCAGAAATTGAGGGGTTATGTAGCCTACAGGTAGGGGGAAAAAAGCGGACCGACTCTTGTAGCTGATTTCAGAGCCTTGTGATACTTAAATAAATGTAAGAGATGTAACGGAAACGTTTGTTTTCACAAGCAATGCACATTACGTGAAATTATTTCTCAATTGAAGCAATTTATCGACACTAGAACAAATTTCAATACATTCCCTGCTATCCTGTGAATGCCGCTAGGCATGCGCAGTGGCTCATTCGGCAACTTAGATATTTTAGTCGGTCCGCTTTTTTTCCCTGCCTGTACATTAGCCTTTACCGGCCTAAGACTTACTTCCAAGGCCGCCTCCGCGCGGACTGTGCGTACTCGGCACATCGCAAAAAATGTTTCTGTATACTGCCTATGAGTTTCATTCTCGGTAGACTATGAATGAGATACTGTTTTTTCGTAATTTTGAAGATAGGCCTATTTGAACCAAATTTTAATATTTTATTTCTAGGCCCAATAGTTCGGACAAGTTCGTTAATGAGCAAAATTGGCCCAAGGGGGTGGTCGGGGGAGGGGGTTGAAATTTTAAAACATTTTTATCTCGGCCCCTATGAAGTATAGAGGGAAACTTTGTTTGAATAAATTAGAGTACTCCCTATGGAGTTAACAGTGACACCAACGATTCGGGGGTTTTGGGGGTACGAGTGGGGGTGGGGTATCATTGAAAAGCTCTTGATGAGTACTCTACAAATCAATAACTAGTTTCTCGATAGCTCTCATTTAAGGCGAGATTTGAATGTTTGAAAAAGTGCTCTTTCCTCTTTTTTGCAATTATTATTGCGGGTTTGTCATGCCAAGGCTAAAGAAGAAGAGTGCTACGCAGCAACAGTAAATTAAACCAAAAGCACTTTGAAATGTACCTCAGCCTGTAGGCTTGCCTAAAGGGATTTTTTCTTTGTGGGCTTTCAGACCCTATTGTTGGTGCGCCAGGTGCAGTGAGATTTCCGACTACCGTGTTTTTACACGTGGGTTTTCCGACGTGGTCCCAGAAAATTGCACTGTTAGATTTTGAAATGGCTGCAGTTAAAGTTCTGAGAACAGTATTCCCCGAAACATCCCTTTCCGATTGTCATTTTCACTTGAACCAATGTCTGTGGAAGAAAGTAATCCTCCAAAAACTCCGTGGCGCTACATCCCTGAAGGGACTAGGCCTACCACCAGACCGCTGCGTCATTTACCATAGCCAGATGGCAGGATTAGGGGGCATGTGGTCAGCATGCCGACACCCACTGTCGTTAATAGCGGTTTCCATGACCGGAAGTCCTCAATTTGAATCACGAGGCTGAATACACCCCGTTCCAGACCGCCCTACCTCAGGAAAATCTGAGGTGATACAGGGGATCGGACCCTGGCCGACGGATCTGTCGTCAACGACGCTAACCACAAGACCAAGTCGGCGGTCGGGAAGCAAATACAACTAGAATTAATACAGGAATAAATAATAAATCCGACTGTTTTGTCGCATGGTGGTGCAACAGGACAATTTTCAGTTAACACAAATTATGGATAGTGTTTCGCAGTTATTCCTTCAGACCCAAATTCATGTGATAGTTTCCCATTCTTCTGGATTCGTTATTTATTTATTTTTTATTTTTTTTTTTACCTGAAAAACGGTGAAATTTCATGTAATATTATTCTCCAGAAGTTTTAGAATCCATATATAGGCACATTTTGTTTCTGAGAATATTCTAAATATGGGTAAAATCGGTAAGAAGTTCACAAAAAACCAACCTAAAATTGCGTTCAGAAATTAAGTTCACACAGCAGAATCAGCTGCTAGAGACAGCGCAGGTGCATGCTGGGAAGAAGCCGATGGGTCATGTGGTGCTGGAATCAGTTGCCAACATGATAAGGGTCTGACAGACCTCCGGGAGATATAATATGCCACATTTTCGAAACCTACAAACAGTGTATCGTACATTATTCGTAAATGCAAGGGCGCTTCGATTCGGCTGCCGCCTCCGCTTCGCGCACTTAACTAAGTGGATAGTGTTATGCATTACTTAGCTATATGTAGAGGTGGCAGGACCGTATGGAATAGACCAATGACTTACTAGGTCGTTGTCAGCCAATGGGAGTGTTGTCTGCAAGCCAGAGCCCGCATACCAACGCCGAACATCGCGTGTGGAAATCCAGTAGAGTGGGAAACTAAACCCCAATATTTTTTTCGTAGCCCTAGTACATCCTGAGAAAAATCCCCCCCCCCCCCCCGACATTGTATTTTGGCAAAGGGCCTGTTTCGCTGTACGACGTTTGTGCACAATGTAGTGTTTCAGATCACTCATAAAGTGCGCATGCGTCGTGACACATGAAAAGTACATGACTCAGCTTCAGGAACATGCCGTACTTATAATATTCCACAATCTGCATAGCTTTTCCCTGATTTGTGTAAAGCTGAGACAATTCAATGCGCACTCCAGAAATGCGGCCACTTATTCCATGTCATATTCAGAAGCTAGACAAATTCAAAATCGATATTTAGTTCAGAAATTGATGTGGAGGTTTTAGCCTATATTTTTATTCACAAGTTCTCCGCGCCATAACCTAACTCGCATTCACATTGGAAATTAACAACTGTCCCATCATATTCCGACTAGGTCATAAGTACGTAGTAATCTTAGGCTATAGCCTATAGGTTATCAGGCCAAATGCTTGAACATTGCGACTCACTTCGTATTCCCATTTCCCGGTGCAGATAAGAAACTGTCATTACTTTTTATGTGAGCTGTACCGGTACTTCGTTACGTAATAATGCAGAAACCATGCAGCACAAAAGTTGACATTTCCTTTTTTCATATTAGGGGTTAGGATAGATTCAGAGGAAGATTATATTATTATCAGTACAACTAATGTTATAATGTAGACATTAATATACAAACTGAAGGATATGCCTACCAGGATAACATGAAAGCATGGACAAATGCAGTAACTTACATTTAGGTCTGTAGAATGGGTATTTTGCTGCCTTCAGTGTAGTCTACCGGTAGATGACATTCATAGTTCCTCGATTCTATCATTGACATCACTAATGTACACTCTTAATACACGCAACCACATTAATATCACACATTTCTTCATTGCTTATTTATTATTTTTGTTTACTGCGAACATTACTCACACACTTAACACACACAAGCCCGCTAAAAACAGAATGTTTAGTTCAAATTTATCTCTGTAGAGAGTAGTAGTGTCCAGGGACTTGCAGAAAATTCCACTTTCACATTCTAGATGGCACAGCAATCAGTTTTGCTGGTGCTAGCTTCGGCCGTTAGATTGCAGCATCATCGTCAGTGACAAAATGGCCGAGTGAAGTGAATATAAAGACCCGCGGATTTCAAACAAATACTGGAGGGCATGAGAAGGTAGGTTTAATTTCTTCTGGAACTGTCACATTAATCAATAATTACAATTATTTTCTCGTTTTTCACTTACAATAAGACATACTGGTAATACTTGCTTGAAGCCATTCTTCTAAGAATTGATACCGACAGGCCTAACTGTAATCTTAATTGATGTACTATTATCGGGTTAGTTTTGTTTAGCATAATAATGTTATTGTTATTAATATTATAATCTTAACTTCGAATAATTTAAAGAAAGGGCTTCGTTATTTGTTTTTTAAATTTATTTATTTAAGGTTGCTTTTTAACAACCAGGGTCACCGCAATAATTAATAAATTAATATTAAGTAAGTGGTACAAGAAGTGAAGTATCTGAAATACATATATACTAAACTAAACTCCGTGGCGCTACAACCCTGGAGGGACTTGGCCTACCACCCGACCGCTGCGTCATCTCCCGTAGGCAGATGGCAGGATTGGGGGGCATGTGGTCAGCATGCCGACACCCACGGCCGTTAATGGTGGTTTTCTTGACCGGAGCCGCTACTTCTCTATCAAGTAGCTCCTCAATTTGAATCACGAGGCTCAGTGCACCCCTGCCAGACCTCCCTACCTCAGAAAAATCCGAGGAGGTACTGGGAATCGAACCCAGGCCGACGGATCTGTAGTCAGCGACGCTAACCACCGGCGGACTGAAATACATATATGGTAACTTGAAATTTACTAAAAGGACAACACATTAGGACCTGAAGTAATTTTGAAACTAAGAATTAAATTAACATTATATATATAACTTTAACTGTGATAATTCTAAAATTGAGATAACCTTAACATATCCTTCAACATTTAAAGGAATAATAAAATTCTCCTCAAGAAAGCCAAGGAATTGCGACCAAAATACAAGTTTGTCTGGACTCGTGATTGTAAGATCTTCGTTCGTGAATCAGAAAATTCACAAATCACAACAATCAGAAATGAAATGGACATAAACAAACTGAAATAACTTCATCTAGGCTAAACGGTAATAAATTATTTAGCACTGTAATGGCTACAAAAAACCCATTGTTTGAAGTCGAGGAATTAAATTATGATTTTGTACATGAATTTAAACAACATTCAGAACAGTTCCAGGACAACATTACAATTCTATGCTTAAATGTTCGAAGTCTAAGAAATAAGCTAGAAGAAATTGAAATTTTAGTTTCTGATCTTGGTAACTTGGACGTTCTCATCCTTACTGAGTCATGGCTATCTCATTCAGAGAGTAAATATTATAATTTAAATAACTTTACAGCATATCATTCTCATAGGCCAACTAAAATTGGTGGGGGGATAGCAATATTTGTACGTAATAACTGGAAATCAAAATTTATTAGTACAATTGAAACTGATGAACACAACATCTTAGCAATACAAATTAATCAAAACAATGTAAAATTCACCATTGTTGGTACCTACAATTCAAATGTGAACAATACGCCTATTTTTTTACAGTCTTTTGAGAAAATATTATATTCTTTATGTAAGGATGCATTAGTTGTAGCTGGGGATTTCAACATAAATATTCTGGACAACAAAAATCCACATACAAGAGATTATAAATTACTTTATGAGTCCTATGGACTATTGTGCTGTAACGTTAAATATCGTACAAGAATTTCAGAAAATTCTAACACATTAATAGATCATTATCTTGTCAACCAGCATTGTTACATATACAATGTAAATAATATTAAGTCAGCCATAAGTGATCATAATATCTTGATTCTAAAAATCGAAATCACTAGCCTCAGAAACAAGGTAAATAATAATATTCAAAATGTAAATAATAATAATTTAATGGACAGTAATGTCAACAGCCCTATAACATCAATAGATTATAATAAACTTAACCGATATTTTACTGATGAATTATTTTTTCCGGAAGGAGACATTGATTTTTGCTATGATAAGTTATTAGATTACATAGAACGAGGAATTAAACAATTTTCAAGAAATTATGATAAAAATCAAATACATAAAACGAGATATAAATCTAATGCACCTTGGATTAATGACAATTTGCTTTTATTGATCCAAAGAAGAGATATTTTACATGCATACAAGAAAAGATTTCCTCAAAACAAATTCATTTTATATGAATTTAATAAATTAAGAAATACTATTACCACAGAGAAGAGAAAATTAAAAGCAAAGTATTATGAAAATATGTTACAGTCTGTATCTGGAAATATCTCTTTGTTCTGGAAAAAAATAAAAGGCATCCTAACGAATTCAATAACTAATGGTTCTATAAATCATGGAAATATAGATAAATTGATGTTAGATGGGACAGAGATAAACAACACTGACATTCCCAAAGAGCTTAATAATTATTTTGTAAATGTAGGCCCAAAACTTGCACAGACTTCAGTAAAAAAGAATATGGATAGTAACCAACAATCTATTGATATAGGTATAAGAAATTCACTTTATTTAACACCCGTAACATCACATGAGGTTGAAAAGCATATAGCACCGCCGTCTCGAGAATTACACTGCCTGTCCTATGCTTTATTTTAACATGGAGTTCAGAGTATTGTTAAATTGCCTAATTTATCCAGTAGAGGCGACGCAGTTCACACCCAGATTGCAGCAATCACTAATCAAAATAAGCATTAAACAGACACAGATACTTGTGTTATTTGTTTAGAACGTAATATTATTCCAGTATATGACACTTACCTTGAAATGGAATTTTGGAGCAATAATTAAAATAAATGTAAATTAATTGGACGCATTGATAGACTATATTATGAGCACCGCCGTCTCGAGGAGTAATACAGTTTAGAAGGCAGTGATTATGAGACGGCGGTGACAGCACTACATAATCAACAATGTCGTAGCAAAAAACAAGAAGCAGTCTGGGTGTGAAAGGTGCTGCCATCTGTAATGTCGCCGAGTACGCAAAATTAGCCGTATAGGACAGGCAGTGTATACACGATTAATACAGTTTAGAAGGCAGTGGCATATAGACAGTTTAAAAAACAAAAGAAATGCAACAAAGGATGGAATAACAAACATATTTCTAAAGAAAACAAAAAAATCACTAAAATATGCCATTTCAGAATTCATTAATTACTCCTTCCTGAAGGGAGCTGTTCCAAAAAAATGCAAAATTGCCAGGGTTGTTCCCATTTTTAAGGGTGGAGATAGTTCAGATCCAGGAAATTACCGTCCAATCTCAATTTTACCAGCCCTATCAAAAATCTTAGAGAAATGTATGAAGGAAAGATTAAATAATTTTCTAGAAAATAACAAAATCCTGTATAAATACCAATATGGGTTTTGGAAAACTTCATCAACCTTATGTGCTGCAGTAGATATAATAGCCCAAATTGAGGATGCAATGGATAGTAACAAATTTTCTTCAGGACTATTTATTGACTTAAAGAAGGCATTTGATACTGTAGATCATGAATTACTTTTGAAAAAACTTGAATGTTTTGGAATAAGAGGTATAGTGTTAGACTGGTTCAAAAGTTACCTAAAAGAACGCACACAATATACTTCAGTAAATGGATTGGACAGCAATGCTCAAGTAATAATTTGCGGGGTCCCACAGGGCTCGATATTAGGACCCATCCTTTTCCTAATATATGTAAATGATATTCAGACCTTACCTTTACATGGCATACCTTCACTTTTTGCTGATGATACTAGTATTTTTTATGTTGGTGATACAGTTGATGGATTATTATCATATATGCATGAAGATCTCAAAATTCTAACAAAATGGTTAAGTCAAAATAAATTATCATTAAATGCCCAAAAGACAGCATATATGGTCTTTCATAAGCCAAACACACACTTAGGTATTTCTAAAGAGTTAGTAAATGACAATAAGCATATAAAGCGAGTAACGGATACTAAATTTTTAGGCCTAACTATAGACCAACATTTAACTTGGAAAGGACACATCAACAATATATGTAGCAAAATTTCTCCAGTTATAGGGATATTTAGGCGAATAAGGGGAATATTGTCAGCTCCTGGCTTGAGATCCTTATATTATTCACTAATACAGTCTCACATAACTTACATGTTATTTATCTGGGGTCGTTTTCATAAAACGGATCTTCAACCATTAAGAGTACTTCAGAATAGAGCAATCAGAATTTTACTAGGTGCACATTATTTGACACCAACTCGCATTCTTTATGAACAATCGAAAATCTTGCCGTTTGAGACCTTAGTTAAAGTATATGCCATTACATATATGCACAGAGTAAGTAGTACATGGTAACATCCACAGTAATTTTCCAATAGAATATAACAAAGACATTCATAACTATGAAACAAGGCAAAAACAGAACATATACCTCACACATTCTTCAACTGTAACTTATGGGACAAAGGGATTAAAATATTATTTGATCAAAACATATAATGAATTACCACAAGAACAAAAGAATATATTAAATTATAACAAATTTAAATCACAAATAAAACTCTTTTTAAAATCTAAGATTAATTAAGTTCTTTGATATAGTAATAAATAGATACTGTATATTGATCACTATTATACTATGTAACTATGTTTCCCTTCATCATCTATCATTTCACTTCACTCTTAAAATCAAGTCATTTTGTTTTGTGTTCCTATATTCTGTACCTCTTCACTCTTGTACCTCTTGTATATATTGCACCTCTTGTATATTTATAAGTTATTTGTAATTGAAAATTTATGTATCACAATGCATGTCATGTTGTATATAGCCCCTTAAGGTGAGCTTTGCTCGTTGGGGTTTTCTTACAATAAATAAATAAAATAAAATAAAATAAAATAAAGAAAGGGTTTATTGAAAAGTACTGTATGGACATTATTCATACATTTTCCTCACATGAAATGTTTGAGAATAAATATGGAGTACCTGTAACACAGGGTTTACCATTATCAGTTACATAATTTGGTTTAAAAAGAAATCTGCAGTCATGAAAACAGTGAGCAACATAATTTTAAAAAATCCTTTTTTATTATTTAGGATATTCTACAATTCTATAGTTTCCTCCATCAAGCTGTACACAATAATAATAGCCTTTAATCCCTAAAGGGCAACGGCCTCTCCTAAAAGGATGATAGCTCGATTGTTCTTCCCAAATTTGAGCTAAGAATGTGGAATTCTCCTGACTTTGTTCTTGGTAGATCGTTTGTCTTCATCTTTTGATTGTTTTACATTTTCGCCTTTTCACTCCAATTTTCACTTATTCTCACTTTTCCTGTCTTATTCAGGTCTGTCCTTGGTATTTTATGCGGTTTTCGTGTGCCTTCCAGACGTCTCAGTTCCTCCCCATCCTAGTCAAGGTGCTGCCAGCGTTCTTCTTCAAACTGTCCGCCCATCTCGTTCTTGGTCTACCTGGTTGTCTCTCTCCTTCTCTTGGATCCTGCATCGTTACAATGTTTGCCCAACGGTTGTTATTCAGTCCTGCTGTGTGACCTACCCATCTCTACTTCGCTACTTGCGCTGCTGTCGCGGAATCCTTTACTTGTGTCTTTTTCCTTATTTCAGTGTTCCTTATCCAGTCGCTTCTTGATATCTGTAATATCTTCCTTTCCATCTTTCTCTGAGTAGTCTGTATTGATGTCCTTTGTTGTTGGGTTGTTGTCCAAGTTTGAGCTCCGTATATCAATGTTGGGAGTACGCAGCTGTCTAATATTTCTCGTTATACACAATACATATCTAAAAATATTTATATAGAAGTAATATACGTATATATTTTTTTTTACTTTTCCCTCCATATATCACTATCTAAAATATCTTTTCTTTTGTGTGTTCTTTTCAGTTCCATAGTCTTTTTCACTTCGTTCATCCAATTTTTGCTTGGTTTTCCTTTCCTGTTTCTTCCCACTGGTTCCCATCATTTTATTTCTTTAGGGTATCTTCCATTGTTCATCCTACTTAAATGCCCATACCATTGTAAACTTTTTGTGTAATGCTTTCTATTAAGTCCTTCTCTGTATAAATATAAAACGGCCAAAAATGTTACCATTTTATCTAAATTAGTCGTAGGTGTGCTGCATATGCCATTTCATAAGTCAACTTTTAAAATAAAGAAAATATTTTTTAGTCTACTTACAGAATACAGAGGGTATAAGTATTATTTATATAGCCTATTAAAATGAAGGGATCCAACAACACAACTTAATATCGGTAAACTTCTTCATTGTCTCTTTAAGAAAAATTGATAAATGGAAAGGTGAAATCAGACTGAAAAATTCAATGCCATAGCCAGGATTTGAACCAGGATCTTCAGCTCTCCATGCCACTGCTCTTACCAACTGAGCTACCATGGCAACATGCCAGTACAACATTAAATTCTCCAACTGACTCACATATCCCAGTATACAATCAGGAGATCTCAATAAGAGAGACCAACCCAGTGGCGACTTACAAACTTGTAAGTGCTTTAAGGCCTGGCTTCATAGTAAACCACTAATAGGTCACAGTGGAATGACCTGTATAAGTCCAGCAATACTAAAGATGATTTACTTTGGACTATTCCACACTCACTTAATCTATGGGATCCGTCTCTGGGGCAACTCACCCTCAGCATTAAAGGTTTTCATATGGCAAAAAAAAGCAATTAGAACTATAGATGGATTAGGGCCTAGAGACTCGTGTAGATCAGCCTTTCAACGATTAAACATAATGACACTGGCAGGTATTTATATATACTATAATTTAATGTTTATTAAAGAAAATATAGAAGATTTCGAAGAGCAGAATACACAACACAACTATAATACAAGACAAAAATCAAACCTCGTAAAACCTAGTATTAGACTGGATAAGTATTATAAAAGTTTTAAATATCAACAACTACTGTTTTTTAACAAACTGCCAAACACAATAAAACACTTACCTACAAACAATTTTAGTAAGACTATGTCCAAATGGCTTAAGAATAAGGCGTTCTACATAAGGATTTCCTAAATGAAAATATAGATGAGAAAGTAATAGTTTAAATTTGTAAGATAAGAACTTGTATTTTATTTTTATTATTATGTGTATTTTTTTAATTATGTATATATTTTTATGATTTGACGATGCCTATTGTAATCTATTTATTTAATGGCAAATAAAAATTCTTGATTCTTGATTCTTGATAATTCTTTCACACTGGCCGCGTGTAAACTAAGATGGAAAGGTGAAGTCAGACTAAAGGATTCAATACCATAGCCAGGATTTGATCCAGGATCTTTGGCTCTCCATGCCACTGCTCTTACCAACTGAGCTGCCATGGCAACATGCCAGTACAACATTAAATTCTCCAACTAACTCACATATCCCAGTATACCACCGGGCGTTCTCAATATGAGATACCAACCCAGTGGTGACTTACAAACTCATAAGTGCTTTGCAACTGTTTATGCTCAACTGTTTCTATTGTTGTGGTTTTTTATGGCATCAGTAAATCTCAACTGATAGTCTATTGATTTTAATGAATATGATACAGGATAAATTAGTGAGAATGAGTCATGGTAAGTAAATATCCAATTTCGCATTTGCCTTTACAACTAGGGAAACCATATAAAATCCCATGTCAAATTGGCCGGTCACAGGTTTTCAACCTGGGACCTCCAGAATACAAGTCCAAGACACTACCATCTCGGCCATCTCGCTCGGTGAATGTATCATTGTTCTATTGGGATAATGCCAAAGAGGGAAAAATGTGGGAGGATTGTAGAAATAATTAATAAATGTTCACCATCTGATTTATTACAATTTGTATCCATAAATCAATGGAACTATGAAAAGCAAAATAGATTAAATCCTGAAATATTATTTTGTACCTTCTTTCCGCTCCTCGACACCGAAAGGTACAAGAGGACAGGATTAGGTAAGTAACCTTCTTTCCAAAGTCTCCATAAAAAATTTTTTGCATAAATTTGTCTATGCTTGCAACAATGTAAAAGTGAAACCTAAAGGAGCAATTTTTCTGATTCTTTTTACTTCCTCTGCCCGTACCATAGGTACTATAGGTAGAGGAAG
This sequence comes from Ectobius pallidus, assembly GCA_964059195.1. Classification (NCBI taxonomy): domain Eukaryota; kingdom Metazoa; phylum Arthropoda; class Insecta; order Blattodea; family Ectobiidae; genus Ectobius; species Ectobius pallidus. The sequence goes on along the minus strand of CAXKWD010000002.1, from coordinate 18,602,687 downwards.
TATTGTTTTCGACCCCAAAATTCGAAGTTGAGTTTTTAGCATATATACACGTTTCAAGGCCCCCTGAATCCAAAAATACTATTTTTGGAAACATGTCTGTGTGTCTGTGTGTCTGTGTGTCTGTGTGGAAAATATCTGTGAACAAGCTAGCTCCAAAACTGAAAATCGTATGAAAACAAAATTTCGTATTTGGGTCAGGTACCTTCTGAAGATGTGAGGATAAGATTGGCGACTATTTTCTCTTATTTTTAAGGGGACTTTACATGAAGAAATTTTCGTTTTTCGCGATTTTCTCGAAAACGGCTCTAACGATTTTCTTTAAATTTTGCACATAGGTTGCTTATACTAAGAGCTAAAACTTTTATTTGAAACATTTTTTTCGAGAAAATTCTCTGAGGGTAGTTACAAGCCACCCACTGTTCACCCACTGTTGTAGAAAGTTTGTCTTACGTGATGAACAACTGAATTCGCGCTCTTTCACGGCCTCTTATTTTATATAAGAATGTGAAGTGAGAAAGATGTATTGTTGGCCATGCATAGAGTAAAGATGTATCTGAGGGAAATATTCGATAAATTTCGGAAATTATATTTTACGGCAGAAAGTTCAATAAACGTCTGCAGTCATTTTTTTTTTTTTTTTTTTTTTAAAGTTTGTTATATAGACTGCGCTTTTAGTCGCATCATTGAAAGAAGAGGTATTTATAGGATAATTAGCGTAAAATTGTGTCTTGCGATTCTGTACAAGGATATGTGAATACTGCTAACTTTTATTTGGGCAGAGGAAGTTATGTGACTTTCACATCAGATTTTTTTCTCAAGTAGAAAAAGAGAAAGTGATATTGCATGAGTAGGTATTGTCTTTTAAAACTTTTCATACACTACCAAGGGAAGTGCCTCCAATGATACTGCATGGCTTGGAAGTTAGGTGAAGATCTAGAGAGCAATCCAATTAGGAAGACGCCTGGGGGAAATTGAATGAAATGGATGTCTACCATTACATTGCATTGCGCCGTACCAAGAGCGCATGCCAGTGGCGACTCCTGGTTTTTTAGTTGTGTAGGATGGTGTGGAGTGAGCGAATTAACCCATTCACTGCTATTGACGTAGCAGTGAATGACATATTGACATATGCGTCGCCATAAAAAAATGCATAAAGGCTGAGATGTAAATTTAATACAATAATGCTTTATCGTAAAATATGAAAATATTTAACCACGTATGAAAACTGTCATTTATGGAAATCAGCTATTCCGCTATAATTTTCGTAGTTGATATCAAACTTATATTTCACTAGTGATATTACTCCAGGAATACTTATATTGAAATATAAACAGCACTTTAAAGGTTAATAATAGCTAGGCAAGCCATTTTTATTCACTGATTCACTCGCCCCTTAGAAAACACTCTATCGAACCTGAGGAACACATGTGAGGAAGGACTGTAAGACGTCCTCAACTTCCTCCATATGAAACTGGCTTCTCACCACCTTTTCTCTTCCCCGCCACCCCCTTCACATGCCCCAGAAATCGAACAACGGCATGAACTGCGTAACATCAACACAGAGCGACTGAGGACATCTCTGCTCAAAACAGAACTGCTAACTTCCTTCCCGAGTGCTCTACAATAAAGCTGTTTTGTCATTTTACTGTTTAAATTTTGACAATGAATGCTAGTAAACATTTATGTAGATAAATTATCAAGTGTAGGATGATCCTCACATCTTATATGGAATAATCGCCACTGGCGCATGCGTAGGATAAAAGTTTATAAGTTTCATTTTTTGTAATATATCCATCCTTCAATTAATTTGTGAACTATTACACGCCTACATAATATGCCTAGGATTGGCATGTTTCTCAACTGAAAATGGAGGACCAGAAAATAACATCTCAAAAACAAGATTTTTAAATTGACATATGCCTACAAGAATTGGCTTCTTCATGGGTCCTATCCCATATATAGCCATGTCAGGTTAACAAAGTGACACAGTAAATCTCCAATTATCTGAAAGCCAAATATCAGAAAAAATCTAACTTAATTGCTGGATGTGTTTAAATAAACATTTCTTTTCAGAATACAGTAGTGGGCCTATTGCCTAACACAGTGAGAGCTTTGATTCACTTTGCGTACAGATCCAGAGCCAGATCCAGTTATGAGAATAGCCTTCACATGGCACATATGCTGGAACATTACGGTTTTAAAATTCATCACATATTGTGCCCAAAATGCAATGAAGTTCTTTGCTTTTTGCCATGACCTTGTTTAAAAATGAAATACACATGTTTAGGTTATAGGACAGCATATATACTTACTTGTATTACTTCCAGAATCACTGAAGTCAATGACAGCCTAAGAGGTAGTACCGCTGTGCCACTGCGTTACTTACTTACTCAATGGCAATAAGACAATTTCTCAGCAAGCTAAAGGAATATTATCTATTTTATGGAACCCGAAGGTTCATTGCCATGCTTGCCTGAGCCCGCCATTCAAGCCAATTCTATGCTAACTCTATCCAGTCATCCCTCGCAAATCCTACTTCCTTTAAATCTATCCTAATGTTGTCCTCACACCTACATCTACGTCTTCCAAGTGGTCTACACTAAAAAACAAATACCTTTAGAGTGACTTTGGGTAACTTATATACACCGTATGGAAATAAACTCACTTTTTAAATATTTTATTGTGGCTGCACAGCCATGGGATTTGAACCCAGGATGTTTTGAATGCTACCATCTCAGCCACCTCGCTCGGTATTATCTAATTTCAGTAATGTGTCAATCAATAAAGTTATACAATTTAATTAAGTGCATAAAATATTTTTTCCCATCCAAATTAGTATTTTCAAATTAAATCTTACCCAGTCTTCAGATTATGGGTTTAGATTTAAGGTTTATTTATAGGCAAGTGAAGGGAATGTGCCATACCCGTAACGGGTTGTTGGAAACTATTTTTCCCTGCTTATCAATAGAAGTCATTTAAACAATGAGAGGCAGTGCGATTCCCAGAACCAACAATTCAGCTAAGGTTGTTGCTCAGTACTCATCAGTGTTCTGTCGATACAAGAGAACATATTTTGAACCAAAATTCATTATTTTCTATAGTTGTTATTGTTGATAAATAGAAATGGATGACGCAAAACTAATTGAGCTTATGAGAGAGAAAACTGTATTGTATGATTTGTCCCATCCATTTGCAATCATGTGGAATTAATTGTTTGAAGATTTCAAATTCACCCTGTGTTCTGTGGAGTTTCCATGCTGTGTGGATACTCCACATTCTCTTCCTTTTCTGTCTATGAGTCCCTTCCTCCTCCTCCAGCAAAACTGCTATAGTAGCCAAATCTTCAATTGAAAAATGGTGAAGGACTCTTTTCCCTGCCCCTTTCGCCAATCTTCTGGTTTGGGTTTTCCTTAAAATGGTCCATATCATATAACCTTCCATTAATTTTAAGTTTGTCATGTACCAACACCACGTTCTTGCCCTTACTTCGTGCCTCTATCATGTGTTTTAACAATTCTCTTCTTTTCATTCTGATGTTGTAATCACAGTCCTCTGAAATTTTTATGTTGTATCACCTAAGTAATTCTGTGCATTCCATTATTGTGTCTTTACTCAGTTGATTTACGAATTTCACAAGTAGAGGGCATCTCGGGCATCTCGGACAGATTTACATACAGTACTTGAGCGAATAATTCCAGCACCCTGCAGCAGGTATCCCATCTTTTCTTGTACTGGACCTCCTCCAAACCGAATATTATTATATTCTTCCTCTTTGCTCCTTTCCCATCTCTGCTTGGCATTTGGATTTGCTTTTTCATTTCATCCATCTCCTTTTTGACTTCATTCATCTCCGATCTTAAACCCTTCCATTCCTCATGGGGCCTATCTAATTTGTTGTTAATGTTCGACATCCATCAGTGCAACATCAGTGCAACTTGATCACAACTGATCCAGTGTGAAAATTCTCATCACGGTCACTTTACATATGTGTAAAATTACAAGGACTCAAAACACAGTCTTGGCTCTTTCTCTTCACGTTCCCTTCACCTGTAAGGGGAAAAATTGTAATTGGCAATAAGTTCCTCAATTTTTTATGAGTAGTAGTATTAGTATTAGTATTAGTATTAGCCCATAATGTCCCCGAGGGGCACGGGCCTCTCTCCTGGGAGAGGTGGCTTGTGTTCGCAATCCCGGTTAGCCATTCCGGGAAGGATCTTCCTATTATTACTTATGCCTATAGTCTATCATTTATGGTCCGATATGTAGTCTATCATTTTTGTTGTCCTATATATAATTCTAGCACTATACACTGTGGGTTTAGGTCTTCGCTTTTCAGTCGTGCACTGCTTTCCTGCTCCTTGCTATTTACTGTCTTCATCCTGTTTTGTTGTTTTGGATTGCTGTCTTAACTAGAAGTTGCCATTTTCCTCTGTCTTTAGCTGTGGTGGTCCATCTGTTGCCGAAAGTTGTCCTTAGTTCATCCGACCATCGTGTCCTCTGTCTTCCTACTTTCCGTTTTCCCGTCCTTGGTTCCCATGAAGTTATTCTGTGAGTCCAGCGAGCAGGGTCTTAGTAGTATTCAAATGTTCTGGAGCTCTTGATTTGCCATCATTCGCTTGCGGGCTTCCCAATAATATTCAGCGATCTGGAATGGTGTCCCAACAATCTTCTGCAATATTTTTTATGAGTTTTATATTTCAATATTTCAATATATTTCAATATGAGTTCAATATTTTTTATGAGTTAAAGCATGATTTTTTTTAGTAAAATTCAAAACATAAAGCATGTACAGGTAGGGGAAAAAAGATGGACCTACTAAAATATCTAAGTTGCCGATATGAGCCACAGTGCTTGCCTAGCGGGTTCTAGGCATGTGCGGGGGCTCATATCGGCAACTTGATATTTTAGTAGGTTCACTTTTTTTCCCTACCTGTAGATAATTAATAAATGTGTTATACTCAGAATAAAATCTACTTTAATCTAGAATGAGTGTTATTTCAAACAGGATGTCGTATAGATACTTACAATGGATATTATATTTATCTCTCGACGTTTTGGCCCAACCACTGGGTCTTCCTCACGATGAACAATGGGAAGCACGATGTTAGGAAATTCACAAGAAATGGAAAAAGGACTAACTTCGATTATTTGTAGAATGAGTGGTCAAAATTTTATGATCAACTCTCCAATTAATTAAAATTATTAATAATTTTGTAAAAATTGTAAAAAGTGAGTTTCCTGGTGTTTTAGGAGAGGAAATTGTAAGGTTTCATAAAATACTGCATGGGCTCTGGTTAGGAACTCAACACCAATTATTTCATTTCATAAAACATATTAAATTATGGTATAATTACAGTTTAAAGCCCCCCCCTTCTTCAGGCTTGCCAACTTATGAGCTCTGTACTGTAAATTGCTAGTTTTATGTACACTTTTATTTTCTGCACACTTCGAAAAATGACTGTCAGTCAAATGGTCATAAAAAATTGATAGATCGAGATGCTACTTTGGCTACCTTCACGGAATCCTAATGTTATTTTGAGGAACTTTGTATAGAAAACACCTTCTTTATACTCCTCCTTCAAATGTTAAATTTTTGAAATGCTGAACCGAATTAAAAAAAATTTAATCCTTGTTCTTGTAATCTTTGTCTTTGAAGGAATAAGTTAATGAAAATTGATGATGATAATAATGATAATAATAATAATAATAATAATAATGATGATGATGATAATAATAATAATAATAATAATAATATAAATAATTTTATTATTAAATAACTGAACAGATAAAGAAGTCTGAAACTACTTAATTTATTAAATTGATTCTTTTATAGAACACCTCTGTGTTTTATTGAACTCTTTCTTCAAATTTTGATCTATTCAAATTATTTAATATTTTTAAAAACAAAAATAAGTATTCAGGATAATAAAGATAATCATAAAGTGGCAAACACAAAGGAAAATGCATGGCACACAAGGGATACATTTTAATGCATTTGGAATCGAACCTGAGCAAGATTCAAAGGGAATCACATCTTTAAAACAAGCAACAGGCATCATTCTGTACAGGGGTGGATCCAGAACTTATTGACGGTGGGGCCGATATAAAGGAAAAATTGCAATTACTGGGGGTATTATGGGTGTATGGAATATTCCCAAGAAAGATGGGGTCTAGGGGTTCTCTTCCAGAAATTTTTAAAAAGTGGGCGATTTGTCAAAATTTCTCAGCAGACTCTCTTCTTGCCCAGAGCTTTAGTTCTGTTGGAAAAAATTTGTCAGTTTTACATATTAAATAAAAATAAAAATCATTATCAAATATCACACTTTTACCTGTAATTTTAAGTAAGTACTGGTCTGAAATAATTCACAAGAAATAAATTAATAAAATATAATAACAATTAGTGATAAAGAACTCGAAGAACTATTGTATTGTGGGTTGTCACAGCTAATCTACGCAATTCACACAAGGCATCTAGAATATAAAATACTATTCAACTTGAAATTTAGTGAACACATAAGTGGTTTTATTTTTGTTTTGCATTTAATTAAATTTGATTGATATTTACTTAGATGATTATTTTTTTACTTACTTACTTACTTACTTACTTACTTGCGTACTCATTGGCAATTACTCAGCAAGCTAAAGGGTATTATCTGTTTATGGAACCCGAATGTTCATTGCCACGCTTACCTGAGCCCACCATTCAACCCTATTCTGTGCTAACTCCATCCAACCATCACTTGCAAATCCTACTTCCCTTAAAAACATCCTAATATTGTCCTCCCACCTATGTCTAGGTCTTCCAAGTGATATTTTCCCTTCGGGTCGCCCAGTCAACACTTTTGAGATATGTCTTTCCTCCCCCATGCGCGCAACATGTCCAGCCTATTTCATCTTCCGTGATTTAATTACCCTTACTATATCCGGTGAAGAGTGACATCTGCTGCTGGAATTCAGCAAGTAAAGAAATCCATTGTCCTTAGATTATACTTACTACTTACTTAATAGCAATAGACAATTCCTCAGCAAGCTAAAGGAATATTATCTATTTTATGGAACCCGAATGTTCAATGCTGCGCTTACCTGAGCCCGCCATTCAATCCTATTCTATGCTAACTCCATCCAACCATTCCTCACAAATCCTACTTCCCTTAAATTCTTTCTAATATTGTCCTCCCATCTACATCTAGGTATTCCAAGTGATCTTTTCCCTTCGGGTCTCCCAGTCAACACTTTTGAGATATGTCTTTCCTCCCCCATGCGAGCAACATGTCCAGCCCATTTCATCCTCCGTGATTTAATTACCGTTACTATATCCGGTGAAAGGTATATGAAGCTCGTCGTTATGCAGTTTTCTCCAGCCCCTGTTTTCATTTCTCCTAAGTTCGAATATTTTCCTAAACCCCCTGTTTTCGAACACTCTCAGATTATGTTCTTTCTGAAGAATAAGCGACCATGCCTCACATCCATATAGTACAACCGGCAGGATAATTGTCTTATAAATTGTTATTTTTAGATTTCTGGACAGAAGATGAGGGAGAGGCGCGGACCCTATGGCCCCCTGGATCCGCCACTACTCTGTAGTCAGTGTAAATAGGATACAATTGTTTTAATGGAATTGGCATTGGCTGAAATAACTTATACAAAACTCATGAATCGCCTCTATATGATCATAAAATTCATGCTCAGAGCCCATTCAGTCCACTAATAAGATAAAAGATAATGCAAAATGAGTGCTTATGGACTTTTATTCTTAACTCTTGTTGTCTTCAAAAATTTATTGTATTCATGTTATCTTTCTCAATAATTATTAAAGATAGGTACAAAAATTGAGAATTACAAAAGTCAAGAAACGTGATAATTAAAAACTGCTCAGCAGAGTTTAATTTTTTTTATAAACATGAATCACATTTTCCAAACACAGTTCTATCAAAAGTTGTTCATCTTCATCATTACAATATACATTCAAACCAAAATATTCCGGATCAGTTTAATCATGTCATAAAGAAGTATGCTCATCAATTCCTTCTGAATTAGACTACTGTAGATTTAATAATAACACAGCCCAACAAAAAATAACTTTTTGTTTGGTGTCTCAGACGTTTTACCGAATTTTGGCTATACTTAGTGTGCTTATCCTAAATATGTAAACAGTTTTTCTCTACCAGCTCTACTTTTATATAGAGTGTCATTAACTTATAACCTCTTTCGCGAAACAAAATATTGCTTGCTAATATAGCTAGTGAAGGTTCTTGACCATACTTTGAACCCTTAGGACGAAAACTGTACGAAGTACAGAAAAACGAAAAGCTGAATTATTTTTTGGCCCTCAAATTGACAGCTCATAAGTCATAAACGACCGTACAATATGAGTTAATATAAATTTTTTGAAAGACCCCATGTTATATTGTTATTGTAATGTTAGAGTGTTGCTTTTTTCTTCACGTGATTTAGAAGCTAAAAATAGGCACTGTTTTTTTTATTTATATCAAACCTAAAATGGGATAATGTGCATAATGGTAATACCATATCTCAAAAACTAAAGCTGATAGGGCAAAACTAATGACACATTTGGCATCAGTGACCTAAATATACCCAAGAATAAGTTTAAATTCTAAGGCACCAAAATGTCTGTTGGTCTGTGTAATAAGTGCCCTTATTTTAAGTCAATTTGCCAGAATATAAAAGAGCTAGGGATGGGTCGATACCAGATTTTCTCGATACCGATACATGATTTTTCCCTCAATGCTCGATACTTGATACCTTCAACATTTCCAGCTTCAATAAATGGGTACATTAAAAATTAAAAGTTGAGAGAACTGTGTAATACCGACTAAATTAATTAAGTGTGCATATTTAATGAGACAAAATTTAATATCATCAGTAGCCTGTAATTACTTTTAAACTCTACATTAAAACTAAAATTAGTTTTTTAAACAGTCAACTTACAAGTCTTTGTTAAAAAATACTAGCATTCTCACTTAATTGCATTATTACCAAAGTATCGAAAAAGTACCGAGCGAGTTTTCGAAAGTATCGCTCGATGCCGATACCATGCATGTATCGAGGTATCAATAGTATCGAGGACCCATCCCTAAAAAGAGCCTTTCATGAACACAACGAACAATCACAAAATCCTTATTACAACAAGCTAAGAAGCTTTTCCATAATATAATTAACACTTAGATATAATTTCATTACAACAACCAACACATACCAAGCAACAGTAATTGCTCAGGCTTGACATATTTTTTTGTCAAAACTTTTTAATAAAATATATATTATGTGTTATGTAAATATATATAATATATCTCTCTATATATAATTATATCATAGACAACAAATATTCTAGCTGTGGTAGACAGTACCCATTCTTCATTAACTTCCCACCTTAAAAAAAAAGTGCCACAGACAAATTAACTTTATTTACAAAATATGTTGTTTAATTATTAGTAGGGATGGGTCGATACCAGATTTTCTCGATACTCAATACTCGATACATGATTTTTCCCTCAATGCTCGATACTTCGATACTCGATACCGTCAACATTTTCAGTTTCAATAAATAGGTACATTAAAAATTAAAAGTTGAGAGAACTGTGTAATAATACCAACTAAATTAATTAAGTGTGCATATTTAATGAGACAAAATTTAATATCATCAATAGCCTATAATTATTTTTAAACTCTACATTAAAACTAAAATTAGTTTTTGAAACAGTCCACTTACAAGTTTTTGTTCAAAAATTACAATGGGGTTTGGACAGTCAGCTTACTTGTTGGTTGTTTATTGAAACGTTTGACAGAAAACGAAACAATTAAGAATATATTCTGTTTGGATTTTAAAAGTCGGAAAGTCTTTATTTATGACTAGACAAAAGTCACAGAGTGGTTTTCTCCATTTCAAGAAGAAATAGAAGTATTTACTATATTTCGTAGACTTCTAAAAGCAGAAATAGATACCGCATTTCCTTTAAATTGCAGAATTACCAGAGTATTGAAAAGTACCGAGCGAGTTTTCTGAAGTATCGCTCGATGCTGATACCATGCAAGTATTGAGAGTATCGAGGTATCGAAAGTATCGAGGACCCATCCCTAATTATTAGAAATTTAATTCCTGATTTTGGTCCTTGAATTTAACTAATAATAGTAATTTATCTAAACACATTAGCTAGCTATGGGAAACTAATAAGTAAAAACCATAATCACCTTTGAATGCCACTGTTACATTACCTATTATCATTATCCTTAAAGTAGATTTTGTAGTAATGGTCTTCATTAGGCCGTACTGTTTTATACTGTTGTAATAGGCCTACCTTTACTTGGAGATATGGTACTGGTATGGTAGCGATAAGTGGTTAACTATTACATTTATACCAGGAATGTACACAGCCAAGGATAAAAATGTTACTAATAATCCCTGTGCAAATGACTGAACGTGTGCTATTTATTATTGAGAAGTTCTACACACTTTACATGGTCTGACACCCTTGTCTAAACTTTACATAAAATATAATATAGATGGCTGATATCTGAAACAGCCGGTTGGCTGACAGAGCTTGTGATTGAATTTTGAGGTTCTGCATCAATATTAAGCCAATATGTTAGGAAAACATGTTAGATGCTTTTATAGTATTGTTAACAGCATTGCCCCTTGCTTGAGGGTGTTCTTTTTTTAATTCCGGGGTGTGCAGGCAAAGAGAGTTAATTCCACTTTCTTGTTACTAAGAATTAGAGTGACTTAACACACTGTACCAGCCCAACATTGCTTTAGAGATGGATAAACCCATGAGGCACACATCCATAACTACCGTACAATTTTGAATATGATTTACTGGACTTAACACAAATGTAGAGAACATTTTTATCTATAACTCTATGGACACATCTCAATTTTTTAGGATGGTGGACCTAACTCTCTTTGCCCGCGCACCCCGGAATTTTACCCATGATTAGGCCTACAGATTTCTGAAGTCAATTTAATGAAATATTGAAACTAGGTTTTTTCATTACAGATGACATACTTTTTCAATTATTTTCAATTTCCAATTGAACAAAATCTGTTTTTTCAATATACTCAATATTCCACCAGTGCTCAATTAATAATACAATAATTAATTACATTGTTCAATTAATGCATTAATGTAATTAATTAATGTTTAATTGAGAACTGGTGGAATATTGAGTATATTGAAAACACAGATGTTGTACTGTTGTTTGTTCACTGCTCAGATAGATGGTGACACTGGCAGTTTGCAGTCACATGTATTCT